>OX463757.1:91679345-94243377 GCA_949824845.1 Rhingia rostrata
TTTCACAAAACGCCATTCAAAAATGTCATGAAAAATAACGTCGAAACAAGTGAAATTTTTCCTGAAATACCAGGCGCTCAGAAACAGCAGCAGGCATAGCTAGCACTTTTATTTTTACGTTTTGTGGTGTAACTTCGTAACCAAGCGTCAGAATTTGATGAAAATTGGTACACAGGTTAACCAAAGGTGGCTCTTTACGTGGGTAAGTATATATGTGAAATCGAGGGCGTGGCCGATAAGGGGGCGAAGTTGTAACGCATGGAGAACATAGAATATGATTTTTTACAGCATCGATGTCAACATTAATTTTTTTCAGTAATGTCATTTGAAAGCTCAACGGTCAGTCCTTCTAGTGTTCAAATTTCATGAGAATCCATCGGGGCGTGGCCGATTAAGGGGCGAAGTTTTAACGCATTAAGAGCATAGAATACGGTTTTTTACAGAATCGATGTCAAAATTTATTTTTTTCAGTAATGCCATTTGAAAGCTCAACTGTCAGTCCTTCTAGACTTCAAATTTCATGAGAATCCATCGATTAGTTTTTGAGTTATACGATTTCACAAAACGCCATTCAAAAATCTCATGAAAAATGACGTCGAAACAAGTGAAATTTTTCCTGAAATACCAGGCGCTCAGAAACAGCAGCAGGCATAGCTGGCACTTTTATTTTTACGTTTAGTGGTGTAACTTCGTAACGAAGCTTCAGAATTTGATGAAATTTGGTACACAGGTTAACCAAAGGTGGCTCTTTACGTGGGTAAGTATATATGTGGAATCGAGGGCGTGGCCGATAAGAAGGCGAAGTTGTAACGCATTAAGAGCATAGAATACGATTTTTTACAGAATCGATGTCAAAATTTTTATCTCAGTAATGCCATTTGAAAGCTCAACGGTCAGTCCTTCTAGTGTTCAAATTTCATGAGAATCCATCAATTAGTTTTCGAGTTATACGATTTCACAAAACGCCATTCAAAAATCTCATGAAAAATGACGTCGAAACAAATGAAATTTTTCCTGAAATACCAGGCGCTCAGAAACAGCAGCAGGCATAGCTGGCACTTTTATTTTTACGTTTTGTGGTGTAACTTCGTAACCAAGCGTCAGAATTTGATGAAAATTGGTACACAGGTTAACCAAAGGTGGCTCTTTACGTGGGTAAGTATATATGTGGAAACGATGGCGTGGCCGATAAGGGGGCGAAGTTGTAACGCATGGAGAACATAGAATATGATTTTTTACAGCATCGATGTCAACATTTTTTTTTTCAGTAATGCCATTTGAAAGCTCAACTGTCAGTCCTTCTAGACTTCAAATTTCATGAGAATCCATCAATTAGTTTTCGAGTTATACGATTTCACAAAACGCCATTCAAAAATCTCATGAAAAATGACGTCGAAACAAGTGAAATTTTTCCTGAAATACCAGGCGCTCAGAAACAGCAGCAGGCATAGCTGGCACTTTTATTTTTACGTTTTGTGGTGTAACTTCGTAACCAAGCGTCAGAATTTGATGAAATTTGGTACACAGGTTAACCAAAGGTGGCTCTTTACGTGGGTAAGTATATATGTGGAAACGAGGGCGTGGCCGATAAGGGGGCGAAGTTGTAACGCATGGAGAACATAGAATATGATTTTTTACAGCATCGATGTCAAAATTTATTTTTTCAGTAATGCCATTTGAAAGCTCAACTGTCACTCCTTCTAGACTTCAAATTTCATAAGAATCCATCGATTAGTTTTCGAGTTATACGATTTCACAAAACGCCATTCAAAAATCTCATGAAAAATAACGTCGAAACAAGTGAAATTTTTCCTGAAATACCAGGCGCTCAGAAACAGCAGCAGGCATAGCTGGCACTTTTATTTTTACGTTTTGTGGTGTAACTTCGTAACCAAGCGTCAGAATTTGATGAAATTTGGTACACAGGTTAACCAAAGGTGGCTCTTTACGTGGGTAAGTATATTTGTGGAATCAGGGGCGTGGCCGATTAAGGGGCGAAGTTTTAACGCATTAAGAGCATAGAATACGATTTTTTACAGAATCGATGTCAACATTTATTTTTTTCAGTAATGCCATTTGAAAGCTCAACGGTCAGTCCTTCTAGTGTTCAAATTTCATGAGAATCCATTAATTAGTTTTCGAGTTATACGATTTCACAAAACGCCATTCAAAAATGTCATGAAAAATAACGTCGAAACAAGTGAAATTTTTCCTGAAATACCAGGCGCTCAGAAACAGCAGCAGGCATAGCTAGCACTTTTATTTTTACGTTTTGTGGTGTAACTTCGTAACCAAGCGTCAGAATTTGATGAAAATTGGTACACAGGTTAACCAAAGGTGGCTCTTTACGTGGGTAAGTATATATGTGAAATCGAGGGCGTGGCCGATAAGGGGGCGAAGTTGTAACGCATGGAGAACATAGAATATGATTTTTTACAGCATCGATGTCAACATTAATTTTTTTCAGTAATGTCATTTGAAAGCTCAACGGTCAGTCCTTCTAGTGTTCAAATTTCATGAGAATCCATCGGGGGCGTGGCCGATTAAGGGGCGAAGTTTTAACGCATTAAGAGCATAGAATACGGTTTTTTACAGAATCGATGTCAAAATTTATTTTTTTCAGTAATGCCATTTGAAAGCTCAACTGTCAGTCCTTCTAGACTTCAAATTTCATGAGAATCCATCGATTAGTTTTTGAGTTATACGATTTCACAAAACGCCATTCAAAAATCTCATGAAAAATGACGTCGAAACAAGTGAAATTTTTCCTGAAATACCAGGCGCTCAGAAACAGCAGCAGGCATAGCTGGCACTTTTATTTTTACGTTTAGTGGTGTAACTTCGTAACGAAGCTTCAGAATTTGATGAAATTTGGTACACAGGTTAACCAAAGGTGGCTCTTTACGTGGGTAAGTATATATGTGGAATCGAGGGCGTGGCCGATAAGAAGGCGAAGTTGTAACGCATTAAGAGCATAGAATACGATTTTTTACAGAATCGATGTCAAAATTTTTATCTCAGTAATGCCATTTGAAAGCTCAACGGTCAGTCCTTCTAGTGTTCAAATTTCATGAGAATCCATCAATTAGTTTTCGAGTTATACGATTTCACAAAACGCCATTCAAAAATCTCATGAAAAATGACGTCGAAACAAATGAAATTTTTCCTGAAATACCAGGCGCTCAGAAACAGCAGCAGGCATAGCTGGCACTTTTATTTTTACGTTTTGTGGTGTAACTTCGTAACCAAGCGTCAGAATTTGATGAAAATTGGTACACAGGTTAACCAAAGGTGGCTCTTTACGTGGGTAAGTATATATGTGGAAACGATGGCGTGGCCGATAAGGGGGCGAAGTTGTAACGCATGGAGAACATAGAATATGATTTTTTACAGCATCGATGTCAACATTTTTTTTTTCAGTAATGCCATTTGAAAGCTCAACTGTCAGTCCTTCTAGACTTCAAATTTCATGAGAATCCATCAATTAGTTTTCGAGTTATACGATTTCACAAAACGCCATTCAAAAATCTCATGAAAAATGACGTCGAAACAAGTGAAATTTTTCCTGAAATACCAGGCGCTCAGAAACAGCAGCAGGCATAGCTGGCACTTTTATTTTTACGTTTTGTGGTGTAACTTCGTAACCAAGCGTCAGAATTTGATGAAATTTGGTACACAGGTTAACCAAAGGTGGCTCTTTACGTGGGTAAGTATATATGTGGAAACGAGGGCGTGGCCGATAAGGGGGCGAAGTTGTAACGCATGGAGAACATAGAATATGATTTTTTACAGCATCGATGTCAAAATTTATTTTTTCAGTAATGCCATTTGAAAGCTCAACTGTCACTCCTTCTAGACTTCAAATTTCATAAGAATCCATCGATTAGTTTTCGAGTTATACGATTTCACAAAACGCCATTCAAAAATCTCATGAAAAATAACGTCGAAACAAGTGAAATTTTTCCTGAAATACCAGGCGCTCAGAAACAGCAGCAGGCATAGCTGGCACTTTTATTTTTACGTTTTGTGGTGTAACTTCGTAACCAAGCGTCAGAATTTGATGAAATTCGGTACAGAGGTTAACCAAAGGTGGCTCTTTACGTGGGTAAGTTTATTTGTGGAATCGGGGGCGTGGCCGATTAAGGGGCGAAGTTGTAACGCATTAAGAGCATAGCATACGATTTTTTACAGAATCGATGTCAAAATTTATTTTTTTCAGTAATGCCATTTGAAAGATCAACTGTCAGTCCTTCTAGACTTCAAATTTCATGAGAATCCGTCGATTAGTTTTCGAGTTATACGATTTCACAAAACGCCATTAAAAAAACTCATGAAAAATGACGTCGAAACAAGTGAAATTTTTCCTTTTTGTTTTTATTTTTACGTTTTGTGGTGTAACTTCGTAACCAAGCGTCAGAATTTGATGAAATTTGGTACACAGGTTAACCAAAGGTGGGTCTTTACGTGGGTAAGTATATATGTGGAAACGAGGGCGTGGCTGATAAGGGGGCGAAGTTGTAACGCATTAAGAGCATAGAATTCAATTTTTTACAGAATCGATGTCAAAATTTATTTTTTTCAGTAATGCCATTTGAAAGCTCAACTGTCAGTCCTTCTAGACTTCAAATTTCATGAGAATCCATCGATTAGTTTTCGAGTTATACGATTTCACAATACGCCATTAAAAAAACACATGAAAAATGACGTCGAAAAAAGTGAAATTTTTCCTGAAATACCAGGCGCTCAGAAACAGCAGCAGGCATAGCTGGGACTTGTATTTTTAGGTTTTGTGGTGTAACTTCGTAACGAAGCGTCAGAATTTGATAATATTTGGTACAGAGGTTAAGCAAAATTGGGTCTTAATCGGCGAGGCCGATAAAGGGACGAAGTTTGTACACATTTAGAGTGACGGTATTCGAAAGATCAACCTCAGTCCTTCTATGGTCCAAATTACACAAATTATACATAACAATTTTAAATTGCTCAAAAAGTATTTTTATTTTAAATGAAAAAGTAGTTGTTAACCAAATACAAACCATAAATCAAGCTCGTTCACATCAAACCCCTGTTGAAGATATTATTTTCTATGTTTTAAAATTTATGAAATCATTATTTTAAAAATGTTGTGTTATATATACTTACATTTGTACATACGTCATGCCAAAAAATAAAACAAAATCCACTTCTCTAATATTTATTTGTTTGTCATGTTTTTTTTTTTTTCAAAAAAATATTTTCAGCAAATAGTCACAAAAAATTGCTATTCAGAATTATCACCTTCAGAAATTCATCTTCCTATCTGAAATGGAAGGTTTACTCAAATAATTTTCCGTGTTTTGCAATCCGTAAAGAAATCCTTATTGTAAAATTGGTAAAAGTAAATTAATGGAAATGTTTTCCAAGCTTAAGGAAGGTGTCTGTTTTTCTGTAAGCCGAGATTCGAAAACTGTTTAGACCGTTTTCTGATGTTTCCTATGATTAATCTATTGCAATTGAAAAGGCTGTAACTCTCTCATTAAAACGATGAAGTTCTGGAAAAACCAAAATTATTACCGACTAGAGGTTTTTTTCTTAATAATATTATATGTACAAAAATTTGTTTGGCATGTTCGCTGGGTGAAAATTTTCGCGTATGTACTTTTCGGTAGAGTTAACCCCCACTCTAACGAAAAGCACATACGCGAAATTTTATCAATCATATAGTACCTAGTTGTGATAATAATTACAATTGTTTTTGTAATCGGAGGGAATATATATTTAGGACCTGCCTTCTGCCTGTTACTTATTTTATTTATTTAAGCTTAGTACACGCTGGACTTGATGTTTAATTAAACTAACGTATTGACGGGCTCAGTGGCACGATGGTTAGTGCGATGAACTGCGGCGCAAAAGGTCTGGGTTCGATTCCCAGCCGTAGCAACATCTACATGATTTTTCACTGGGCCTCCTCTTGTGATGATCTGACAGATCAAGGGAGTAGTATCAATTGGGAAGAAAAGCTTATCTCAAATTCGCCGTTCGGAGTCGGTATAAAACAGGAGGTCCCGTCATCGTCCAAGAAGTACACACGCACATTTAAGTGGTTGTGAGAAAGCTCAGGCCTGTATTAACGAGCCTGTTGCCCAGAAAATTGTATTTTTTTTATTTGTAAACTAACGTTTTTTTTATTGCTTAGTTAAGGTTAAGGAGGAGTGGGAGAGGCGGTGGACATGAACAAATTTTGCAGAGTAAGTTTGCTGAAATGTAAATGTAAAGAGCTGTGTGCAGTATCCTGGTCGTTGACTCGTTATTGCAGTGATAAGTTCGTTGGAAGTAAAGTCGGATGAAGGGAAGAGATCTCAGATCCCAAAAGTTATACGAAACGATATTTCATGTTAGAACATTTATCAGTTTTAAGCTTGTAGGGGGATACAAGGAAGACGCAGAGCACAAAATTATTAATCTGGCGGTGACATTTGGCTAGCTTATTCAAAGAGCCTAACAGATTTGAAGAAGAGGGTTTCAGTAACATAACGGTTGGAATATTTCTTAGAACACCGCTTCACTATTCCAATCGCGGAGTTAGCTCTTGTCATAACAATATTCGTATGACGGCGCAAATTTATTTCTCTAACACAGAGAATACCTAAATCCCATAAGAAGAGAACATTACGAACGGGCTCGTCACAGATAAAATAATATTAGGGACAGGTGGCAGACACTTATGGGAGTATGTTATCGCATGAAGTTTATGGCACTAGCTAGGATTTTTTTGGCACCAAGCTAACATTTTTTAAATCATCTGGAAGTGGGTAAGGATATGTGTCTGAAGTTTTTTTTTTTTACTTTTTTTTTTTGGCATGCAGAATTCAAGAAGATATTAAAAATAGAAAAAAAAACTGTTTCTGAGTTTTTGAACATACATTTAGGTGTTTAACTCCGTGCTATATTTTGTCGAAAGTAAGTAAAGGGTTGAGGTAAATAGTTCTCCCTTTTTTTTTTAGAACTATGGAGGGTATGACATTTGATCCGAAAAATATTGGCACTTCAGTTGCTAATATTACTGCTATTCAATTGTGGTGAATTCCGGTTTAGGACAGCTTTTCATGTCGGAAAAGTAATCAAGATCAACTTGATCCATTTGGTTGTTAAATGATTGGTAAAAGGAAACTTCAAAAGAATTTGCAATTGTTTTGGAATTGCTTGTTAATGTTTATATTAGCGGATTTCAAAGTAGATGTATAGTTATCGGATATGTTTTTGTGGTCTATTTTTATGGGTAAAAAGAGATTCGCAGAGTAAAAGTGGGTAGGTGTACAGAAGTCGTAGGAAAGGTCAGAGTTTGAACGAAATTCAATATAAACTCGCCACAGTTTATTGCTCGCGTTACGAATTGATAGGGTGATATAGATTGTTTGAATAAGTTCAACGTTTGATAGTTAAACTTTGCTACAGAATTATAAAAAATAGGCTTTTCAACTTTTGAAAGTCGGTCAAATGGATGTTAAAACTAAAAGACTTCTTAGTGTTGGAGTATTAATGAAATATTGCGAAAATGTAATTGAAGGTGCAGAATTGTTAGACGAGAATGAGGGATGTTTGCACTTGTGAATTTTTGATGTCTACTGAAGATATTTCAATACGTTCTTCCAATAGTTGTCTGAAAATACTCCAGTCAGTCAGTTCGCTTTCTAGAATAGAGATGGCAAATACGTTACTCCATCGTTTTCAGTATCCATACAAAAATATTAAAATTCAATGAATATTATTAATATTTCTGAAATATAACCACCTACACATAAGACCTTTTAGATTTTTACCAACATTTTTTTGTCACTACCTTTCTTCTTCATATAAAGGGCTGATGTTGAATGTGAACCACACCTAAACGTCAAGTTTTTTTCTGCATTTCATTTGACATTTCTCAATTTCAGACTAACTCAATTTGAACGATGGAAAGATACACAATCGAGCAACGCGTTAAAGTTTTTTTTAGGCTTATTATGAAAATGGGCGTTCAATTCAAAATGCATATCGTGCACTTCATGATTTGTTCGTTGTTTAATCGTCCAAATGTGCGTTAAATCGTGCAAAAATTTGAGCAAACCGGGTCTGTAGGAGATGTGAAAACACCAGTGCATGCCCGTGAAGCTCGTCCTGCAGAAAATATTGCTGCTGTTCGCGATAGTGTGACTCAAGAGCCGTCCACCTCAACTCGTCGTCGTGCCCAACAATTACACCACTCACGCTCGTGAGACTTGCATTTACACGCTCAAAAGGTGCAATTGACTCAAGAACTAAAGCCTTAGGCCACGTCGTCAATAGTCAGAATGGTGGCAAGAAATGGCAACAGTTGATGATCAATTTTCGAATAAAATCATCTTCAGTTATGGGGCACATTTTCAGATCAGTGAATTCGTCAATAAGCAGAATTGCCGCTTTTGGGCGAATGATAATACAGGAGTGAGTGTCGAAAAACCAATGCAACAACAAAGAGTGACTGTTTGGTGCGGTTTATGAGCTGGCGGCATCATGGGGTCGTATGTTTTCCAAGATGAGGCCGGTCAGGCAGTAACTGTGAATGGTGTTCGCTATCGTGAGATGATAACGAACATTTTATGGCCAGAATTGGAATACATGGATGTGGACGATATGTGGTTTCAACAGAACGGTGCCACTTGCCACACAGTTAACGAAACAATTGCTGTTTTGAGCAACAAATTCAACAGCCGTATTATCTCACGCGGTGGTGATGTCAATTGGCTGCCAAGGTCATGTGATTTGACACCGTTGGACTTCTTTCTTTGTGGTTATTTGAAAGAAAAGGTGAACTTCAATATGCCAGAAACAATTCAAGAGCTAAAGGATTAGATCGCTCGGCACATTAACGGCAAAGATCCTCAATTATGACTCAGCGTCATCGAAAATTTGGACCATCGGACCGCTGAGGTCGCGGCGGCCATTTGGCCAATATTTTGTACCATACATCATTTAATACCAATATTATCGTAATAAAAAGAAAAGACAATAATTTCCTTTTTTTTTTATTCAGAATCAACATCGGCCCTCTAAATTTAACCACCCTTTACCTATCTTTGTATCTATTTTTGGTAAGAAAACAAGCATGCAAGTCTACCTTATTAATAGCTCAACGATATCTATTAACTTTTTGCATCTCTCTATTACCCCATTGAAAGTGTCTTCAAACCATCAACCCCCCCCCCCATCTTTGTTTGTCAAAAATCGATCACAATAAATCTTTCACTTGTTCTTCTATAAAAAAAAACGAGTTCTTCCACTTTCAACCGCAATTATCCTCGCCATTCGTATTCCCCCTTATTCCTTGATCACACAATACGAACGTACCTACTAATAACGCCGCAACAAGTGGTCGGATTGCACCTCCTAAGGGGGACATCTCTACGAACAAACTGTACACAAAAACCATAAACAACCGAAAAAAAACTCACCAAACCTGAAATTCCCTTTTCGGATCCCTTTCACTGATTTCATCTCAACATAAACTCCCCTCTTCAATCAAATGAAAACATATATATATTGGTCTTCTGTTTAGTTTACATCTATTCTCAGATAGTGAACCCGAACAACAACAAGTGAACAATATTCAAATCCCATGCTAGTGACTCAGAGAATCCCTATCCATACAAACACTACCCTCTTTGATCCTGTTGAATCAGGTTGTACTCTGCAAGTACCCCCGCAATGATTATTATCATATCAACCCCCTTCGAACAACCAAAGACTCGTATCTGTACCAAACAGGATCGTATTTCATGTTACTCCGAACCCGTCCCCAAATCTCTATAGCTACGCATGAATTAAACTACAGTGCCCCTCTTCATTCTCCCAAACGCCCGAGATGTTGATGACTCAAATATTCAAAGGTCTAGTATAATTAATAACCTGAATATCTACCCTGCGTATCTAAAGATGCTGAAAGTATCTCGAATCACGTAAAAACAACGCTAAATTACTTAACGGGGGTCCGTAAGGAAAATAAAAACGATCCTTGAACCACCACCAACACCATATGGTGCATCCACCACCACCACACACACCAGGGAATCACTTGCGTGTGTCATTAAGTTTGGGAAACACGAAGCATAGCAAATAAAAAAAGATTTCTTCGAGGAGTTTCAGAGTTTCCCACGGTTCCGAAGCAGAAGATCCTTTTCAGTGTTCTCTGTTTAGTTTTATGTTTTGTTTATTGTGTGTGCATGCTTTGGAATACTGATTGCTTATCCCTTAAAAGGCTCATTTTCTCGAAGGAGAATACGAAAGGAATTCATAAAAACACCGCAGAGTCGTTGCTGAGATTATTTTTTCCCTATTGGAACCTGAACCTGATTCCCAGAGCGAGAGAGAGTGGGAGAGGAGACACAAAACACCTGCCAAACCGAGCATTCTCATTGGCTAAGACGATCCTCAGGAGAGCGTTGATTTTCTTCACCCAGAAAAAGTATAAATACCAGTTGCGCATTCACTGATTCAACACAAGATTCTGGATATCCATCCGAGTTACACCTCAAGTGAGTTCCTAGACCAAAAAATCAAAAAAAAAAAAAAAAAAAACATCCTTTCGCAAACATGTCTTCGTACAACAATCACTCGTACAGCATCTACGCTCAACCCTCTGCGATCGTGGCGAGCAAGAAGCAAAAATCCAAAGTGTCAACTTCGCGAAAAATCAAAAACATCCTCAAGCCAGTCCTTGGAAGGATCTTCAAAACAAAAAAGGCGCCAAAGCGGAGTTCATACATTTCATCGGCCGAAAAGGATTACGACTTTGAGTACATCACCGACTGCGAGAACTTAGCCAACGAGGATCTGGAGAATCGCATCATCGAAGAAATTCACAATTGCGCTGACGATGCGGCTATCTATGTTTACAATGACGATGGAAGCCGGCATTTGGAGGCGGTCGACAAGGAGAACTACTATGTGCCGGTGCATTTTGCCCGCACCAATGCTGGGACATTTTTCTGGACATCAGTACAACGTGAGACCATTGAACCTTATCAAATTGAATGGAACTTCCTAGACCGATGGGGACAAGCTTGAAGGGGGCAGATTTATTTTTCCAACAAACAAAATGTGTATTTACATTCTGAGGCTTTAATTGAATCCTGACGAAGGATTCGCTGTGATTTGTGTGATCTTCAATTTATGTGATATTGGATGGCCGCGCACACTGAAATCAACCGGATGATGTTTGTCCATTTAGGCAAACCATTTCGCGTCTGATTTATCCTGGATGGGGATGGGTTTTGGGGATAGAAAGAGATAGATATACATATAAAATTGTTTTGTTTCGCTTAACGTAATTATTTTCATGTAATTAATGTTTTTAAGAGAGAACAGCATTTTGTGTAGGGTTTTAGCTTTATTAACACAAACAGAGACACAGTCTTCCAGTTAACATTGTATTTTTAATGAAATGGAATCTGTTATGATTTTCATATTCAGGGACTTTATTATTATATCATTGCATTAATAGTAAGAAACGCTTTTATATTGACACAACAAACAATCAAAATATACTGTATATGCTTTTACAAATTTAATTTTCTGTCTTTTAATTGGTCAGTCTGGCTTTTCCACTTTTCGCTATTCAACGCTCGACATTTTACAGGCCTATTGGGAGTAACAATTTTTTTTATAATTTTGTTACATAAAGTTGGTTCTGGATGCACAAATCTTCATACTGGTTCATGCAGTGCAAACAAATCTGTCAACTGTGGGCTAGATGACCCAGTCAATAAGAGATCGACACTTGCAATATGTGCCGAAGACTCTGAAGGCGGGGAACTGGTGCCCATTCAAAAAATTGCGAAAGGCGGGAAAATTAAAAGCTGTGCCAAAATGTGAATGTAGTCCAAAAGGTCGTACATTATACGCACCCTACTATTGCCCGGCCACGTTCAACGAATGAGCAGTAATGACAAAGAAAAGAGGATCCTAGCTCCCAGAAAGACCGAACCGATCAAAGCGATCACGGATGTAAGTCTGCAATGTCCCAGGGAGTGACATTCAATATATCGGGAGCCCGTTAAGCAGTAAAAGTAAGTTTGTTGGAAAGTCACTATATCAACTCAAGAGAGAAACAGACAACTTCTCTGTCCAAAGAACTTTGCATAGCGAAAAAGCGAATCCATTTATGTTTATGTGACTTAAGCGAACATACCGAAATGATATCCTAACGGAGAGACTTTATTGACGAACTTTGTTTTGAGTACTAAACTTAGTTAGTAAACGTTACACCGTAACAACTGAGGGGAATTGCGTAGGAAAAAGCCCAGAAAAACTCAACGTGTTTGGTAAAAGCTAAGACACAAACAGATTAAAATATTATATTGGATAAGATACTCCAAGCTAAGTACATAAAAGTGCTTGAACACATTTTCACGTATGGTGTACACATTGATTCAATCAAATATAATCTGTAATATGAAGTTTACCTTTATATTTCTTCCAAAAAAAATAAATTGTGAGACCAATCGTCAATCCCCCTGGTATATCAGAAACAGAGACTTAGGGTTAGTCACCGTGAAAACCAAAATAACGAATTTCGCTTAACTTCGTATTTTTCTTTGTCAAACATTTTGCCCAGACTTCAAAGAACAGAGGGTTCGATTAATAACACTATCGGCAGGTGCTTTTGCTTGAAACATTCATATCTCACGGGAGTATTATTTCTTTTTTTTTTTTGTAGTAACAAAAAATACGGAAAACGTCTCTTCAGTTCACAACTATAAAACTAAATTAAGTTTTTCGTTCCTTATAACAATTGAAAACGTTATATAGATTAACTGGTAAAAGCCATAACAAACAAGCAAATATTGAAATTCGGTCTTGTACTTATGTATTACGCGAGCACGTATGCAGCAATCGATTCTTTGAAGCTAATTTCCTATCAATCGTCCACATATATCGTCCAGAAGTTGGTAATTTCGTGTTATATATTGTTCTACTAAGTTTTTTTTTTAAAACAAAACTTTTCTTGGTAAAAAAATAAAGATATGTACTTATTTTAAATTATCTATTAGATAATAGGCCGAAAGGCAGTAGAATTAAGCTGTTAGCGTTTAATTTAGGGCGCCCGCATAGGGCAAGTAAATTAGTTAAGTAGTTGATAAGTATGCTAGTTTTTCATGAATTTTTGTTCAGCATCTAAGTTAGTTTTAAGATGGAAAATAAAAATCAATAAAAACAAATTTTCTAGAGCTCATCCAAAATTGTTAACTTGTTGTGGGCATTCGACTGTGTAATTTCTTGAAATTACACGATTACATCCATTTTAAAAAATTTATTGTTGGACCATAAAGTTTTCACCCAATTCTGACCAAAAATAGTCTTTCACTATGGTACGATAGCAAACTTCATTGAACGTGATTCACTGATTATTTTTATCGAATGGGATGCAATCAACTTAGTGCACCTGACACCTAGCAATCGCACGTTTATAATTCTGTGATTTGTTTTTGTGATTTTTCTGGCGACGATATTTTCGCCAGTTAAAATGAATCATACGTACTGGCTTTATATCGCTGCGATTAAAAAATAATTTTCGCAACAAGATGTGGGTATGCACGGTTTCACATGAAATGAGAGCCATTGTTTTATAGATGAATGCATACATATGAAACTAAATAATCGCAGCGATTTGGTGGTATTTCACCAATTACAACCGACTCGTTAATGCTCATTCATATGTTCCAAGTTTTTTTTTTGAGACAAAATACTCGTCAACAATCTATGCGTGTTTTAATATTAAGAGATATTTGTTCTATTTTTTGTGTGTCTAAATAATCGTGCGATAGAAAACTACAAGTGCATACGTTCATTTTTTTTGCGACCACAATTTTTCTATCGCTGCTACAGAAAGTCGGATGGCGACTACGATATGTTCGTTGTTTTGACCAGTGTACAGGCTGGCCAGATTGTGTGATACATAATAAAACGCGGTGCCTCAATTATCAAACAAAATTCTTACAATTTGGAATTACAGAACACGATTAACTGATTAACGGTTACCCAACGGCTAGGAATGTTTTTTTATAGGTTGGTTTTTCAAATAGCAATAAAACGGTCATTATGTCATAAAACTGTCATCGGGCAACTCTAATGTTATTTATGTGCACTTTGATTTGCCATTTCATTATGATCAGGTTGACAAATGAACAACGCTTGCAAATCGTGCAAAATTATTTTGATAATAATGGTTCAGTTCGCGAAGTTTACCGCAAGCTCCGTCCATTTTATGGTCGACATAATCGTCCATCAGAGCAATTAACTCGGTTAGCCATGGATACATTTCGCACTACGTTTACTCTATGTGACAATACGCATCCGCAGAGACGTCGAACAGTGCGCAAGGAACAATCAATTGCCACTGTAGAGCAAAGTATTAAAGAGGACCCAAATGAATCGATTAGCCATCGTGAGACGATTTTGCGCAATGATCCTGGCTTACGACCTACTTTACAAGATCCAGCTGGTGCAATAATTGAAGCCACGAGACCATGCAATGCGTCGTGATTTTGTTGTATTGGCCGAAAATGAGATTGATCTCGATGCTGATTTTCATCGCAAAATTTTGTTAAGTGATGAGCTCATTTTTAGTTGAATGGCTACTTCAAATACCACATGAGGCGCTCGAGACGCCATTACAGCCACACAGCGCACGTCACAGGAAACATTCGATGAGCGCACAATTTCGCGGAATGGACCTGTCAATTGGCCACAAATACCGTGTGATTTGACACCATTGGATTATTTTCTTTGGGGATATGTGAAGTCGGTCGTCTACGTCAACAAAACAGAAACGTAAGAGGACTTGGAAGACAACATTCGCGGCGTTATTGCCGAAATGCTGGAAAAAGTGGTTGAAAATTGGATCTCTAGACTTGGCTTTATTCAAACCAGCCGCGGAGGCCACATGCCCGAAATTGTATTTAAACATTAATGGCATAAAATTATCGTTTTATTTAAATTCAAAAAAACACCATATATGTATCCAAGGATGGTGTTGTACAAATAACAAACGACATATTCAATTTCACAATATTCTGGTAATGGTAATAAAAAAAAAACGATTATTGAGCTCGAATACATTTCTATTTGCCAAAATAGTGTGACTGAAGCACCACTGAAGTAAGTAATTACGTGGTACAAGGTGGGCCAAAAGAGATCACCCTTGGAAGATGCTCTTATTTTTGCAAATGGCCGCCAATGTCAAATTTGTTTTGATATTTGTGGACAAAATAGATGTAGAAGCCAGTTAACAAGCCACGGGGCGATACACTCCCCAAGAACGCGGAATAATCGAAGTGGACGATTTTTCGACCAAAATCATAATGAGCGATGAGGCTCATTACTAGAGAAGAGCAAAAAAGAACGACCTGTGAAATATGAACTGTGAATAAAAAATCACAATCACAACCTGTGAACGATTTGCAAATAAACTGTGTATTCCTAAAGTGTGATTAAGATCAACTCCTTGCTCTTTTCACAGTTTCATTCACATTCACTCTTTCAATCGCAACCTGCGGTTCCGCGAACGAGTTTCAAAATATGTGAATTGTGAATTCCTAGAACGTGATTAAGAGCAAATATTAATTCTCTTGCTCTTTTCACAGATTCATTCACATTCTTCTTCTTTGCGATGTTTAAGCTGAAGGGTTGAAAATTGAAATTGAACATCTAACAAAAACAAAGAAATACAATACGTGAATAGTAATGAAGAAGTGAGTCATGTGCGAGTGGTGTGTAGTGTATTTGTAGCTGTAGCTGTATTGTAAAGATACGCATTTCTTTTGGTTTCTCAATATATTAACACAGGTTGCTTTGGCTTCTAGACTTTTTGTAACGGTTTTTTTCATTCTTCTTTGTAATTCATGTTTGTTTTTGTAATTTGACTGAGTTGATGCGTTTTGCGTGCAGTTTGGTTTGGTAATTAATTGGCGCTAGTTTAATTTTTGTGTTTTCGTTAAAGTGTGATTGTGTTGATAGTATTAATTTAATTTTTAAATATTGTTTATGTTTGACTTTCGTGAAAAATATACATATATATATAGAACAGTGACAATGCCAATGCATAGAAAAAAAATAAGTTTTTTGTGGAATTTTTTTACTGCAATTGATGAACAATTTGCAAAGTGCAATATTTGCAAAACAAAGCTTTCATACAAAACAAGCACCTCAAATTTGAAAAGGCACATGGAAAACAAACATCCAACAGTATCTTTGTCGTTAGCCTCTGCAAGAGATGAACGTTTCCCGAGCTCTGATATTCTAGACGAGGATGAAGTAAGTTTTTTTTAATCTGCTCAAACACAAATTATGTGTGTTAATTTTTAATATTAAAAAAAATTAACAGGATGCTCAGCTACCTTGCTAAAAACCTTAAAACCTTGCTCTTGAACTAGAGAGAGTTGTTTCCGAATGGAATGTAAAAGAAAAGCTTTTGATGGTTGTATCCGATAACGCAGCTAATATCAAATCAGCGGTTCTTAGTGAGCTGAGATGGGATCATTTTGGTTGCTTTGCCCACACGGTAAACCTCGTTGCAAATGATGGTTTGAAAGTAGAGGAAGTAACCATAATCAAAAGTTAAGCATATTATTGGTCACTTTAAAAGAAGCTACATTGCCACATCAAGACTTTTGGAAAGGTTTATTCAGCTCGAAGAAGCAGTGAAATCAACAATGGCCTTAAGCAATATGGATGCGAATAGCTACCTCTCAGCAGACGATTGGATAACAGTTCGACAGCTCTTTGAAATTTTAATACCACTCGAAAATATTACAAAAAGCATTTCTGGAGAAAAATATTTAACGGCTTCTCTTGTTATTCCTCTCGCTAATGGACTCGAAGCAGTGTATACGGGATTTTTGAAGAAACCATTCAAGACCTGCATAAAATCTACCGTTGAGGAAATTCACAAAGCAATATGCACAAGGTTAAATGGATTGGAAGAAAATAGTATTCTCTCATTAGCAACATACTTAGATCCAAGGTTTAAACAAATAGCTTTTCGAGAGAAGAAAAATGCTGAAAATGCGAAGAAAAGATTAATATCTCTTGTGGCTGAAAAGTTTTCAGAACAAGAAAATAAGTGTATTCAATTGGATCCAATGACGTCTAATTCAACATCGAATACCGAATATAATATTGATGATGATGACATTTGGGCTGAATTCGACAGAGAACCTGCTCTATATCAACCAGTTGGAAATTTAAATAGCAAGGCAACTGCAGAAGTTCAGATCTTTGTTGATTATGACAAGCTAAAGAGAACAGAAGATCCTCTTAAGTGGTGGAGGGAAAATAAATATTTGTTCCCAAATCTTGCTTTAGTGGCTCAAGAAAGGCTTAGTGCTATCGCCACATCAGTTCCTTGTGAAAGGGTCTTTTCAAAGTCGGGTCAAATTGTTTCGGACAGGCGAAGCCGACTTAGTGCAACAAAAACAAAAGAGCTCCTATTTTTGAACTGCAATTTAAATGTACAAAGTGCTCCTAACTAGTCTTATTATAAGATAGTAAAGAAATCTATTTTCCTAGCATGAAGTCATATATTCATTTTTTTATTACAGATTTTTATTTTTATTTCCTTTTAAACATTTCATGTTTATGTAAGTTTAATTGTTATGTTTATTGTGTTGTTTCTTAAATAAAATATAAGACCATGAATTTTAATCAAATATTTCTTGAGTTTGCTTTTTACCCGTATTATCACTTGAAATTTTCGTTTTAATTCATATCTAAATACAATTACAAAGCATCAAAACCCAATTTTATCTTACAATGCTTTCATATGTATGCAAAAACCTAATACGAAATGAATTGAAATTTATTTTTATTGTTTCGTGCACCAATTCTGTAAGAAATCACAATTCACGATCACAGATTAAAATCACCGTGAATTGAAAATCACAATCACAGTTTTACCTGTGAATTAAAAATCACGCCTAAGCTCATCTCTACTCATTACCACCTCAGCTGGTACGTGAACACGCAAAACTATCGCTTCTAGGCACCGAAAATCCACGAATAATGCACGAGGAGCCATTACACCCGCTCAATGTTACTGCATGGTGCGCTGTTCACGCTGGAGGAGTCATCGGGCCATTTTTTTTTTCGAGAACGCCGCTGGTCAAACGACAACAGTGGACGGTGCGCGCTATAGGGCCATGTTAACCGAGTTTTTTTTATCGCAATTGGAAGGGAAGAATTAGGACTGGAGCACACGTGGTTCCAACAGGATGGAGTAATGGCACACAATGCGCGAGCCACAACTGATATTCTGAAGGCCAAACAACATCGGATGACTTCTTTTGGCCCACCTTATGTAAGAGATGTCAATTTTCAAAATATTGCTGCAGTTATTAATTAGCTTTTTGTTTGTCGAATCATTAAAAGATTCGCTGAAAGCAGAAGAATTATTTGTCACCAACAAACACCAAGGATCAAGGTAACCTGCTTGCAGCGCCATTGATATATAGCGAGCGGAAGTAAATAAAAAGGGCTTACGAAGACAAAAATATAGAAAAATGATTTTGCAAGAACTTTTTGAAGTATAATTCAAAGCAGAATACTCATCTACTGTAATGATTTGTTGGGATTTCTCTTTTTGCAATTTTCAACACTTGGATTAAAGTGTACCGATTCGAGGCCATGGGTTAATCCAAGACTACTTCAACTTTTAATTGATTATGTGCGGGATTTTTTTAAGTCCAAAGATTGACCGGCATTTAGCTCACATTTGAATCATTGTGAAAAAAAAAATTGCACAATTTTAAAGGCATGGTTGCTGAAGGTAGATTTCGTACTTCCAATAAGCATGTGTTAGATTTGCTACGGAATTATCTTAACGCAATTATAGCTGTTTGTCTCAAAAGATTTAAATTGAAGAAAGACCTTAATGCCAACGATTTTATGATGAAATACCTGGGTAATAGTACATTTTAATACAAACATCAATTTAGCCCGCATTTTCTTGCAATTGCCATAGCCTAATCCGATTTTGTAGATTTAAAAAAAAAGATCTTGTCCTTAAAAAAATCAATTAAGATATCTAAAGGTTCATTTCAATTAAACTTTCCTTCAATAACCATAAAATTATATGCCAAACCCGTTCGTTACGGTCGACTGAATGAAGACAAATTCATCTTTTATGCGCGCACATAAAATGCCATCGAACGAACGCTCTATTCAATCTTTTTCGTATGATCTCTCAACAAAAGACCATCGCGGGCACACAAAAATAAAAGACTAAAAATTCAATCCTTTCAAAACTCTAATTGTTCACGCCAATGATTTTCGGGACCACAATGATGCGGGATACCAAATAAATAATTTTTTCCCTTTTTTCCATTTGGGGTGGATCGCATTACAAGTAAAACGACAGCCTAAAGGGAATCTTAAGAGCCCTTTTCAATCAATCGTCACTGAGACTATCGCGGTCATGAATATTCTTTAAGTTAAACGAGTTGGATGGAAACCAGTTTGTCAGGTCGGTGGTCCACAAAGAAACCACCATCCACATCAGTGCAACTCCAACGCATTAACCCAACTCATAATTACCAAGGGCGATCTGAGGAAAAGAAAGGATAATTTGAAGTCTAATGGATGATGGAAGATCTCATGACGTAGACATAAAATTAAAAGATCACTTTTTGTGTAAATGAACGACGTCTAGCATTAAGGACGGTATCGCGTGATGTTCAGTTTTCTCTTTTGTTTGGTAATGATTTGGAAATGGAGGATGCAATTATGCAATCCCAAATGAGTTTTGGATTGAAATCTGACGGTTTTTTTTTATTATATTTTTATATAATGAAATGAACTAACAGGAGACATAGTTTCGCCAATCTATAGACTCCAGAAATTTAAGGCCGTGGTATTGTGGTATTTATTTTTGTGTAGAATTTGGCATTGACATTGGCGGCAGCTGAGAGCAAATCGAATCGCCGCTGTTCTTTACAGCTTGGCTTATCGTACGCAACAACTAGCCATATGTAACGATCTTGGTTCAAAAGCATACAAAATTTTAACTGTCGTTTGAAAAAATTAAGCCGAATCGGAGGATTATTATGATTTCATTTTCTACTTTCGAAAAGCTAGGACGCAGTTTTTGGCTTAATAGCTCAATTAACGTAGAGGGTAGGTATAGAACTTCGAATTGAAATAAAACACAAGAAAATCGTTTTAATGTCCATCAATTTGGCTTTGTTGGAAGAGTAATTTTATGCCTTTGATGTTTAAATATGATTTCGGGCATGTGGCCGCCGCGGCTGGTTCGAATAAAGCCAAGTCTAGAATAACAATTATCAACCACTTTTTCAATCATTTGGGACCCAATGTCGGCAATAACGCCATGAATGTTGGCTTACAAGTCCCCTAACGTTTCTGGTTTGTTGGCGTAGAAGTGCGAATTCACATATCCCCAAAGACAATAATCCAATGGTATCAAATCACACGATCTTGGTTGCCAATTGACAGGTCCATTTCGCGAAATTATGCGCTCATCGAATGTTTCCTTCGATAAATAAATCGATTGTGACTTGCGCTATGTGGCATGTAGCGCCGTCTTGTTAGAATCACATCTTATCCACATTCATGCCATACAATTCGGGAACAAAATAGACGGTAATCATGGCTCTATAGCGGCCTCCATTAACGGTAACTGACTCTCCAGCATTATTTCGGAAGAAGTATGGCCCAATGACTCACTCCACCAGCCCATAGAGCACACCAAACAGTCAGTTTTTGTGCATGTCATGGCATCTCAAGGGTCTCATGTGGATTCTCTTCACTCCAAATGCGGCAATTTTGCTTATTGACGTACCATTCGACCAAAAATTAGCCTCATCACTGAAAAAAATTTTGCGATGAAAATCAGCATCGAGATCAACCTCATTTTCAGCCCATACACCAAAATCACGACGCATTGCATGATCCCGCGGCTTTAATTCTTGCACAAGCTGGATCCTGTAAGGTCGTAAGCCAAAATTTTTTTGCAAAATCTTTCATAAAGTTGATGGACAAATCTCCGATTGCTGTACACTGTGGCGAAACGATTCACTCGGGTCCTCTTCATCACTTTGCTCTACAGCGGCAATTGTTTCAAGGGGAAAATTGTCCCCTTGACGGATGCCCCGATGGGACAGAATGAAATCGTAGGGAAAAGAAATAAAAACACAGAGCTACCTTTTGAACCATGTGATTACATAATTTTTATAGTTACATAGGCTTTTTGGAGTCTTTTTATTAACAAAAACGGTGTTCGGTAAAGAAATTTGAAAAAAACATGTTGACGTTCTAATATTTTATTAAAATTACCTTTTCTCCTTATTTTTGGGAAAGCCATATCAAAACGTAAACCTCGGCAAGCTTACTTTTTGAAATCGCTTTCCTAATAACCAGGAAAAGAAGACAATTTTCATAAAATATTTGACAATGATGTCCCCTCAATGTTATCTAAAATAGATTATGTGCCGTAACCACTTTGTAAGCCGTTAAAAACCGTTGTTAGTTCATTTTGGAAAAAGTTCTAAGAAAATGATAACAGTTTTGAACCAGGCGGTAGTACTCCTTTCTGTGTATCGTTTAAAAAAACCCAAAGTCCATGCACACTATTTAAAGATTCTCAATAGAGACGAATAAAATAAGGTATCAAGACGATTCCCACCGCAGATTGAAGACTTTCCCGCTTTGTTTTAGTAAATGTGACAGCCAATATACCTCTTGAAAACCAAGGAGTAAAGTTGCATAAATATATGTACATACTTGACTAGCTAGTAAGAAATGGCGACACAATCGAATCCATCATGAAGATGATATTTTACGCTGTCAAGCTATTATGCTGCTTCCTTAGTCGTATCACAAATATCTTGCGTTTTTTATGTCAATATGATCTGCGCAATCAGAGACATAATGATTTTTTCTTACCCTTTGTTATTAAAAGCAATGCAGCTTAGATAGTCCCATACTAGATAAATAGTCCCCTACTAGATAATTAAACTGCCTTCACAAAATTTTGAATGATTGCCTAACAAATCGCCATTAAAAAGATTTGGATAAGAACACTAAAATGCGACAGGATGGCGACATTAAGATTCTCCCACGAACCTTAATAGATAATCTAATTTTAAAGGTATAGGGTTAAGAGCATAATTACACCAAGAAGATTCATCACCAGACACTTAATCAAAGCAAGCACCAGCTCATGGGAAATTATTACAAAAATTCCGTAGGTTAGGTACCAATCTACTCATTCTCCCCCTTTTTAATTAAAAAAATATATAATCGCACAAGAAACACCATCAAAAGTATAACACCCCACGCAGTGGTTATGGTAACCGTGTAATTCCCCCAAGAAAAAGAATGGGGTAAACCTTTACCCCATACGAATACCATACATTTGACAATGACACACTAATTTATCTGGATTACAAGGGAGTGTCAGTGTCATCGAATGCAATGAACTACAACACTAATTCAATGCACAAAAGATACCCAATTTCAGAGTCAAATCTAAAAATATCTCGAAGATTCTATCCCAGGACACAAAAAGTGTGAAACAAGTGTAACAACCGAACCAACAATAGCCTCGAGAGAAAAGAATGCCCAAACACGTGCGATCCAAGAATCGAACAACAGCAACTAAAGTGTTAACTCCTTCAGTAAGTCGCAATAGATAAATCCTAATAAAGATATATATCAGAGGCTCATTGAATACGCCACAGGGATGCGCACTACCACAATATTAGTAGCCAAACATATTGCATACATTCGAGATATGTTTGGTGAAGTAAAGGAGTAGGTGACGCGGCAACTGTATTATCAAAACGATCAGCACCTCTCAATATTTGTCATGTGAGTCGTGTGTAAGTAGGTAAATCCTTCGAGAGATAGGGGTTGTGTAAATATTCTGACTTTCCCACGATCCAAAAAGGATACCAAGAATGTCCCTTTTTTGTATTTGTTTTTAAAGATACAAAATCGAAGAGATAATACATCTTAGCAGGTAAAGGAGAAAACAAAAATCAAAGAAACAACAAAATCCAAATCCCTACCTAATACACCCTCGAACAAAAACAGGTCATGCAGGGGATGATAATTTCCATGTCCCTATAACACAATTTCGGGTATAAAAGGAGCCACACAGGCTGTGAAAAAATCAGTCTAACTCACACTGCCATCGACGTAAGGTGTCTTTGGCAATCCTCCGCCTATCCTTCGGGATGGGTTCTGGTGCAATCAAGTGGTGTCGCTCATTGGTAATAGCAAAAGATGCAACTTTCAGTCAGGAAAAATTGTTCCATCCTAATGGATGGATCGTGCTGATCTTTGAAAGGAGTAATTCATCCTGCTGTACTACAAGGACAACACCGACGAACATGGAATCAAATTCCAAACGCAAAAAAAGCTTTAACAAGTAAACTGTAACTACAACTTCAAACAATTGAAGTCGAGCTGTGATAGCAACAAGAGAATACACACATATATCAACCATAGCATAAGGATCCAATGTCTTCCAACATTTAGTTATTAAGAAGGTTCCAGCGTTAAGTTAGTTCAGTAAGAAACGAAACAAGAAAATCATTGTCTTCCGGTTTGTTTGTTTTGCTTAGAATTTAAGGAAAAAATTGTAAATAATAATAAATAATTTTTTTTTGTAATTGTTTTACAAAAAAAAGAAACTAAAAAAAATTACGAATTCTTTTTCATCTTTTTGGTTTTGGACAGCTTTTGTTGTGGTTCGTGGAAATTTGATATGACCAGCATATGGTCAAAGTTTGATCGTTTGTGAAGCAAGTTTTTGACAAAGCGGCGTCACCTAGTTAATTGGTGGTGTTGGGTTTCCTTTGACATTTAATACCAACTGGTAGTTTCAATAAAACAACCTGTTTTCAAGCGCTGTTGGTTATTTTTTGTTTCAAAAGTTTCCCACTGGGTTTTGGAATACTTTTTCCACCTTCGAGAGATGTCCGATTGATTATGAATCAGTGTGCCCCACACTTATTTCTTTATTTGTTTTGTCACGTGTGGTATTTACCATCGACGACTTCATTCGTATTTCCGACTTGTCATTTGATATAGTGAATCACCAAATGAGGG
Source organism: Rhingia rostrata (assembly GCA_949824845.1). Lineage (NCBI taxonomy): Eukaryota > Metazoa > Arthropoda > Insecta > Diptera > Syrphidae > Rhingia > Rhingia rostrata. The sequence continues at coordinate 91,703,469 of OX463757.1, forward strand.
TAAGTGCACATGTCTTCCTTTCAAAGAGACCGCCAGATCGTCGTTTTCAAATGATAAAATTGTGAGCAATCGAACGACGAAATCACACATGCATTAGAGGGAATAGTTCATATCATCATTTTCTACGTTCTTTGGCGCGGATTTTTTTATTGAGCTAACCTAGCACAGCATATAATTAGAGAACTAGATACTCTGAAATTGAATGCTGATGTTAAATGACACAAAAAAGCCTCACACGAAACCATTTTAGAGATGAATTATACAGAGGCATGCCCACTTTTGGTCCAAACCGTCCAAACTAGTCCGTCTATGCAGGACGATTAAGGGACAACACGCAAGAGAAGCTACTACTAGCATCAAAACCAAACTTGGGACTGAATTCTGCAACATTCGAGGTCTGCGATATGAAAATCACGCCTTTCAGTCCTTATAGAAATATCGGGTTTTTCAACAGGGACGCTACAAAAGTTTAGAGCGACAGGGACAGCAAACGACGCCATATTTCTTGCCGCTCTTTTGACTTTTCCGTTTTTTGACGAACCGTTTTTGTTTTATTTAAAAAAAAAAACTTTTATAGCGATCTTATTGGAAGATGGTCTAATTTTTGCAAATGTTCACGTTGGAGGAGACATCGGGCCATTTTTTTTTTAACCCCGCTGGTCAAACGATAACAGTGGGCGTTGCGCGCTATATGGCCATCTTTACCGAATTTTTTCCCGCAATTGGACGAATTAGGACTGGATGACATTTGGTTCCAACAGATGGAGCAACGGCAGACACTGCGCGAGCCACAACCGATATTCTGAAGGCCATACAACATCGGATGACTTCTTTTGGCCCACCTTGTACAAGGTAACTCGACGATGTATTTCTATAGTGCCCTGACTAAGAATTTCTGTTTAACGGATGGTCTGTGTGCACATATAAGACAAGAATTAGCATGTCAGAAAGAGGAATTGATGGAACATTTTACACCAATGTTATATGGCTCAAACGTATCCTTCGAAAATCTCAAAATGCATATGCTGCATCGCCCATAACTGATGATCTAACAGTGACTTTGTTTCATTTATACGAAAAGGTTGGTTGAATAAGAAATCATTGCTAAACAGCCAAAATGTTATCGGAACAAAAATCACTTCACTACAATTCGTAAATAATGTCCGCGAAGAATTTGTGTCGGAGAAAATCGGAAAGAGGATTGCACGAAAAATGCACCTGAACGCACTTCAACGCAATTCGTAGGGATGCGGTATAAAATGTCGGAGAAATATTTGGAAAAGTTTTTCGTAAAAATACCTCGAAGCTAAAATCTTCCGAATCGTAAAAAATCGGAGAATTTTCCGCTGCGGAGGATACCTCGCTAGGTCTGAATATATATATTTTGTCCTCGAAACATAAGAATCATCCTGAACAATTTGGACTTCAGGAAAGCCACAAAACAAGACGTGTAATTTGACATATTGTACTTCAAAAATGAGCACTCAGACTTTGCATTATTTGCTATGTCATATGATCGATAGTTCACCCCAGTTGCTTAAAAAATTCCTAGAATATAACTCATAAGACAATGAAGACGAAAATTGAACTGTGAAATAATTTTGACTAGGACATGTTATGCTACAGCCCCGATTCTAAGCCAGATGGTAGACACAGTAGAGATTGGCCTCGTCTTAAGCGGTGCGCATAAGTAAAAACCGACCTCAACTTGAGGTGCGCAAGATGCAAGATATTCTCCGAAGTAATCCTGGGCTTCAACCGGCATGCCTCTACAGTTAGCTTGGTCTTTGGATAAATTGTAGAGGCATGTCGGTTAAAGCCCAGGATTACTTCGAAGAATATCACCAGTAAAATAAGAAAATTAACCTCTGCCAACTTGCATCCGCATTGGAAGGCAGTTAGCTAACGACCGGGCTAAATTTTGTCTAAGGACCATATTCACTTATTAGCGACAAACTATGAATATGTAAAACTGTGACTGACTTCTTAAGCCTACTGCTTAACCATCAAATAATTCTCACCGAAATAATCTGCTGCAGTGTAGTAAATGATTGCTGAAGTGATCTTCTACAATGCCAAGACGGTGATCAGTTGTGGTGAGGTTGAATGCGGTGATGTTACTTTACTTACTACAGGATTTAGGATCCCTGAGCGTTAGTGGTGTTGTCAGTGTATTATATCCAAAACGTGCAGTATATCGGCACGGCCATAATAAATATTATTTTCGATTTAGTCGGTCAAAGTTGGTACCTCTTCGAAAGATGATTTCCGGACAACCGCACAAGAAATGTTTGCATGCGGTGGGATGGATACCACGCCGCCTGTTGCACCTTAAACCCTCCACTGAAAAGACGCAAAGCGCAGTCGCAACGGTCTTTACTACATCCGAACGTTTAAAGTTTAGCCAAAATCATCCACTGAACTGATTCGACTTACGAATCTTTTCTTATATCAAATGTCAAAACTTCAACCTATAGCTGAAGGAAGACTTAAACGAGAACTTTCTCTTTATTACAAGTACTATGGCAGTTGTTTGTTAGAGAGTGGACTCAGTATCGCGATGGTTAGTGCGATGACCTATTTCGCAGAAGGTATGGGTTGGATTTAAAACCGTTGCAACACCGTCCTCTTTTCGTAACGATCTAAGAAACCATCCGAGTAATATCAACTGCAAGGAAAGGCTTATCTCAAATTAGCCGTTCGGATTCGGCATAAAACAGGAGGTCTCTACATAGTGCAAAAAGAACACACACAAACATAAATGTTTGTGAAAAAAGCTAAGCTAACAGACTAACGAGTCTGTTGCACCGAAAAAATAAATAAATGAAGCTGTTCGGAAGATTTTATCTGTGATCTTGTGAACAGAGTATATAGTTAAAGCACAGGCGCACATTCCAACTTACGAGAATCATTTCGGGCCGCTCTTTCAACACAATAGGCTCACCTCACCTCAGAGTATATAAAACAAAAATACTACGCTAACGAAAACTCAATAAAAGACATAACACTCGCATCAGCTAATAAAAACGGACATAGAGAGTAAATCAGTATCTATGGCTATCAAACATTAGAATGAATTCGGCCAAAATCGCAGCGACCTATGCCAATTTGACCCATTATCTCCAAAGTTCTTACCAGCAAGTCATCTAAATCCAAAAATGAGGCGGAATGAATGTTTCTCGAGAGTGACTGAATGTACCCTATTAATTTAATACACGACGACATAAAACCGTTGTCCTTCTTTCTTTCTCTCGAAATTCTAGAGAAAACCAACAACAAATTACGTTTTGACATCAGGAAAGCAATGATGAAGATCGTCAAATCAAAAAGCCGGACTATGTGATGCCCCCAACAACCTGTAACCTGACATGGCAATTAAAAAAAAACCTACGTCCTACGATCAAAGGGTTTAACGATAATGATCTTACATACGTCGACAACAAGAATATCTTTTTGAAAACATCGCTCTTTATGCAACAAAGGTTCCACTCAAATTATTATCTTTCCGAATACGTTCAGTTTTAACGGTCTCAAAGAAGTTGTAGTGCTAAAGATATCAATCACTACTGCCACGAACTACGTCACACTAAAGGTGAAAAACTGGCGAATATTAATTTCTGGTCACAGCTGGGGACTGGTTGATATGAAACTTAGGATTGATGTAACAATCGTGCAACTTCTTAGCTCAAGACGTCAAGCAAAATAAAACGATTGAAACATTTGAAAAGGCAATAGGCGTTGCTTTGAGAACCTCTTGTTCAACCTACAGGTTCAGTAAAGAAAGACTGCCTGCCCCAAGTGAGGATATTAGTGAACCCAGTAAAATTAACTTGACCATCCACAATCTCCCGCAATATAACTTTTTGCAACTACACAACGTTTGCGATGAAAATGTATAAAAAAAAGGCTATTTGTATTAACCAGATGTAATCCTGGACTACTTCCAAGCCACAAACACCATTACAGACTGTTCAAGACTTTGCAGACAGATGATTTTAGCGAGAGAGATACCTAAATCGGCTCATCATCTAAATCGCTGTCGGTCGTTTATTGACACTTTCGGAAAAACGAGAAAACGGACCGAATCTATTGGATCTCGACACATAGACTCCTCTGTCTGGGATAGTAATAGAATCATCCTAAGCATAGAAAAGAAACGATGGACCATTAACAGCCATCAGGGTATTTTCCCGATCATGCTATAGGTACTGTAATGCCAGGCCTATAGAAGTACCAATTTAACTGACTTCATCCTTAAATTGTAGAGAGACGTCTATAAATGTTTTCAACAAAAAGCAAGCGATCACTGACATTAATCTACAAACAATTTCTGGCCCAAGAGCCTCAACTCTGAAGTATATTCTTGCGCGGTTTTCTAAATGAATCGCCAATATCTACATCTCATCAAAATTACCTCGAAGCGAGATCAGTGGAAAGACTCAAAAACAGATCCTTGACATAAATGTACACAGCATTCTAGATGAGACACCGCTACCTATATCAAACCACGGAAACCGCAAAGTAAAATGCATTTAAACGCTCTGAAAGTGTGTTATTTAAGTGGTAAACTGAACAACAACAATTTTCCAGAATATGTGGATGTTGTTGAATTATAATCGCAATTCCAAAAGCCCTTCTGTGCATTTCTTCAGGAACTTTTGACATCAATTTGAAGTGAACCCTTACCAGGTTAGAATATGCACAGTCAAAGCCATTATACATTGCCACTTCGTTATCATTCATATTAATCTTAAAACCAATCATTCCTTGCCCTATTGAAGCAAGTTATCATTGCTAGATCAGTCATTGCAGTAACCAATTGCAGGACAATTTTTATTAAGAAAAATCATTCCTTCGAGCCATACTAGTGGAACATTGCAAGAGAACGAAAATCTGCTGTGCAGACGAGTGGTATGGTCACTTTAAAATGGTTTTCTTGAACAATAATTGGAAACATTAGCATATAGGAAAAGAGCTTGCCAGAATTAAAAATTCCTTTTATGACACACCAACAATTTTGAAGACGAATATTCGTTGTTGTAATGTTTACCTACTTACAAACTATTCAACCTGAAACAATTTTCTAGGAATCGATCGTATTATATAAATTTAAAATACCTGTTAACCACTTAAACAATCGAATATTATGTCTGGATATATATTAAATATTTAAATAAGCTAATCTTACCAACCCTTTCATACCAGCAAACCGTCTCAATTTACAAACTTCTGCGAGTTGAAAACCATTTCATGGCTCATTAAAAGCGTCAAAGGATACCAAAATAAATGCTTGCATTATTTACTTGATAAAACGCTCACCCATTGTAATATAAACAATGTTACACTTACTGATCCACAGCAGAAAAAAAACAAAAACACAAACTTCACAGGCCACAGCTTTCAATGACAATGACAGGTATTTTGCAAATATGGCGGATTTGGGTGTGGGTAATAGAGTGCTTGCTATTTTGGGGGATATATGAAAAACGTAGTAGAATGCAAAGCTTGCATTGAGGGATATAAATGATACTTTTACATATTGATGTTAGTCTCAAATTGAGTGGAAAACCACGAAGGGTAGTAAGGGGTTGGTATTGACCACTTTGGCATTTCCGTGAAAGCTCAAAATTGTGTTTATTTTACATTGGTTAAGAAATTGAAATAATGGCGGATTTGTTTTTATTCTGTATGCTTGCATTACATTCCATTTACATTTTGAAATGTAACACAATAAATGCGTTTCTTACTTTATACTATGGAAAATGATTTGTTCAATAACAAATATATCGAATAATTTTATTTGAGATTTAGATCAAAATGACCGTAAAGATGATGAAGTTGGTTAAAATTGATCTAAAAATTATGTTTATGAGTGCTTGGAATCAAAAGTTCTTGACCGACACTATAATTTCACAAAACTATCCAAAATGCAGCGTTTATGCGAACCGCATTTTATAGTCAACTATAAAATTATTATTTCCCACTCTTAATGAAATGCCTCCTTATTTTTATTGGAACAAAAACTAACGTAATGTGTAAAGAGGTGAGATAATAATGAATTCGGACTCTTGTAAGCAGCTTATGGCGAAAATGCGACTGTAATGACATCTTTTTCTAGATGCTTCTAAAAGCTTAGTTATAAATTTTTAAAAATATAGTAAGAGAACATTTGGAGATATACTCGTTTTAAATATTAAAAGGCTAGGACTCAGATTCTGAAATTCCGTCTAATAGAACACCAACAACACATCAAACCGAAATTTCAGTCAAATCGACCGAGTAGTTTGGGCTCCATTATCAATAACAGCTAGGACACCATCACAACGAAATTCTTCCCGATTCTTCGTTACGTATGCTGAGGAACTAAAAACTCTGGCTGCGTTCCGAAGCTCATATTTAGTAAAACATATGTGTAAAAAGGTGAGATAGTAATAAATTAAGCACTTGGTGGACCCTCTTTATTGAATTTGGAAAAGGAAACGTACGGTGAAATGAAGCCTCTTGGGAATGTATTACACTATAATGTGCCACAGTAGGTGAGTTTTTGTGACAAACAAGTGAAAGACATTAAAATCTTCTGACCAAATGACAATTTTGTGAAATTGGTAAAATTGTACTATGGATAGGACTTTCAACTTTCAACTTTCAACTATGTATAGGAACTAAAGTAATCACCCGTCATTTTTTACTTATTTCTATAAACGAATTATTGGTTTCATGGAAACAAATCCAGCTCGGAATTTTTCTTTAGTATTACGATCGTGAGGAAGTCTCTGCACCCAGTTGAAAGCTAAACGGGTGGATGGATTTATTGTAAATTGGACTGCAAGTTTCTTGTATTAATACACAGAGATTTTTTGTTTGGACTAGGCATTATAGGTGCAAAAGAAGTTTCGCATTAACTAGCGCGAATTGATTTTTCCCATTCGAAATTGTCAGCAAAAACAGTCATTCTACTTTTTTGTATTTGAAATGAAATGATGGGCTAGGAATCCATTTTTCTAACAAAAACTATTTGTTATAAAGAAAATTATTAAAAAAAACAGATTAAAGTTCTGAAATGTACAGAGCAACAATTAATTGTACAAGGAAAAAAGCTAGTCCCGTAGCTTAATTGTTTTACGTGCAGCAAATAATGTTATGTTTCCGACCCGACAGCGAAAACGCCTATTGATCTTTCGTGATGCAGGATATACCGTCAAAAATGTTATCGTCAAATGATAATAGCTTTACGGAATGAGGACTTAGATTTCAAAATAATATTAGTCTGCAAATAAAGCTTATAAATTATAAAACAAATCGATGGAATCAAAATAAGCATTAAACTCATTAAACTCATATCTGAGTAAATTCACATTTAATGCATGTTCCAAATATAAAGTTTCCTATTTTCTTGATGTGTTATGTTTACTACTATAATTGGTCTCCAAAACCTAAATCCCTATGCACATTTTTCCTATCTGCTTTGCACTCACACTTTTGGAATACCCATTATACCGAACTCATTTTGACCTGCTTCAACATACCGATAAGTGAGGATCTTCGTGTCGCTCTTTATGGACTCTATAGCTCAGGAAATATTACTTACGGCCCCTTGCTCACGCAACGCGCATAAATTATGCTAATAAGAACCTTGGGATAGGATAAATGATTAATGATTAGTTGCAAATGGAAGGGAATCGGCGCAAGGATATTTTAATAAGACTCAAGATTCAAGATACCCATTTGTAAGATTTATGTCGCCAAAAATGTTTTCAGGAGTTTTTAGTTTTGGTATTTATTTAGTTTTGGTATTTATTTCGTTCAATGTATCCTTAAATAGTAAGAATTTAATATTAATAATAATAATTATAACGTGTTTACGAAAAAAAATTAAGTTAAAAGTTAAAAAAGTTTAAAAAATTAAATAAATAGGATTATTTTATATTACGGTATATTAAATTAAATTATACACACCCTAACCAGAAAATACATTAACAACAAAAACACAATATGTACAATATATTAAAATACATAACAAAAATTATACAAAAATAAATCAAAATTATGTTTGCAAATAGATTTGTAGCTCTCAAAAAAACACATACATATTATATAACAAAATAAAAAAAAATGGTACCCACCATTTAGTTTAAGCGAAATTTAAACTTCAGCTTAAAAAGTTAAGTTGACTTAATTCTAACTATAATAGTCTGCTTAGCTAGAAAGCATTATAAAATCGATTGAGTCATTTAAAAAAAAAATCTAAAAGAAATGTTGACCAATAAACTAGGCGTTACTTTTTGTAAAATTGTAAATGTTGGCTTTATAACTGCAGTCACATTGGCTTCAGCAAACCTTTTTTTTATTTAAAAAGGGAACATAAACTAAACATACATACTTACTTACTTACTTAAGTGGCGCAATAGTCCGGAACGAACCTGGGCCTCAACCAACATGCCTCTACAATTAGCCCGGTCCTTAGCTAACTGCCTCCAGTTGCGCACTCCAAGTTGGTTGAGGTCGGTTTCTACTTGTGCGCGCCACTTAAGGCGAGGTCTTCCTCTACTAAGTTTATAAAGGGTGATCCAAGTAGAGATACTTTTTTCAATAGCCTTTTTTGACAGATCACGTGTGAGTCGTGTCATGATTGTCATGTTATTTTTGTTTAGTATTGTTTGGCATTTCATAATGGAAAGACTTACGCGTGAACAACGTTTACAAATTGTTCAACTTTATTATGGAAATTCACGTTCTGTGAGGAATGTGTTTCGTGCACTTCGCTCAACTTATGGTCAACATAATCGGCCTACTGAGCGTACTATTCGCAACACCATCACCCATCATTATGGCGAAAATGACTGTGCCACCTTTTCCTAGATGTTTCTAAACGGTGTGATATACATTTTAAAAAATAAAGTAAGAGATTATTTGGAGATATACTCGTTTGAAATATTATAGGGTTAGGACTCAGATGCTGAAGTTCTGTCTAATAGACCACCAACAACACATTAACTCGAAATTTTAGTCAAATCGACCGAGTAGTTTGAGCTCCAGTATCAATAACAGATGGGACGCCATCACAAGACTGCTGCGGAATTAAAAACCCTGGCTACGTTCCGGAGCTCAGATTTTTGATGAGGTTCAGAACTAATTGGTCAATCGACCAAATTTAGTCACGTGAAATTTTTGCCGAGTACTCAGATAAGATTAAAAGTAGTAAGAGTTAAATGGAAAATTAAATTGGAAAGTTGATGTCATAGTTCAATATTTACCTGATTATTGAAGTAAGATTTCACTCCAAATGACATTACCAGACTTATCGCATCTTATCTGAGTTTCGGAACGTTAAAATTTATCGAGCTAAGTGAGTTTGATTGTTGAACGATTGACACGTGCAAACGAACAATGAACAATTCTCTTGCAGACATAATAATCGATTTGTATTACCACATTCTCAACTCATCCATACATAAAATGTTTTTCGACTCAAGTTAATTGTCACTTGTAAACATAACAATCCACCCATCGCTTACTTTGTATTCTACTACGTTTTTATGTCTCCCCTAAAAAAGTTCTTTCAGAAGTCGCACTGTATTACCCAAATGATATCGGTCGTCAAGACGTGTTCAGATTTGCTGCTTTTGTCTCTTGTGCATAGAAAATGGTCGCTTTTCGTAAAACTAGGTCAATAAAGCATATGTTTCTAAGTGTGAACTTCATCTTAAAATGCGATCATCGTAATAATAAAGTAAAAACATCGGCTTTATAATTTTCCACCATACGCTGCGTTGTATTTGCTCTTTTAATAGTTTCCATCTGTCCATCGAAAATTTTTCGTTGCCTTTATGAGGCTTTTATTACAGTAACAGCGGTGCTTCGCAAATTCTAAGCGCGAATTTTTGGCGCAATCTTCTATCGTGGCGTTGGCTTTTTCTTCCGTTTCTTGGAATTCGCAATGCAAAGTGAAAATTTATATAAAATTTTAAGTGAATAGTGATTTTGCGATTTTTTTTATCGGTTTTGGAATTCGGTACGCGTAGGTCGAGTGTGATTGTTTTTTTTCTCTTGAAAAAGACGAGAAATGGTGAGCGGTTACCTTTTTTTTTTGTACAAATATTCAAATTAAATATATACCTGTCTGAAGTTAAGATAACAGCTCAGGCTTATATAGCTATGGATCCATTTAACCAATCCATGAAGACTTGGTTTTTATGGAATACCTACTTATCGACGGGGTCTTGCATTGTTTCAAAAAGAGTTTTCTTAAAATAATATAGGGGCAACCGCACATTTAGATTCTAGAAAGCAAAAAATACCTTGGGCCACTTGCAGGAACGCATTAATTCATCTAACTAGTTGTTAGCTCAAATATTTAGTTCCTGTGGATTTGTGGCAGAAAAACTCGGGATAATTGAATACATGAGTTTGTGCAAGTGGCTCTTAAGGTATGTAAACACAATTAACAATCATGAATTTACTGTAACAGTATCATTTCTTTTAGTTTATCATCGAATTGATTATACATATTCTTAAAACCAGATACTCCATGCCTGAGAAATGGTTTTGATGCAAGTCTATGTCGTTGTACACCTCGTACAGTCTGTCTTTCAATCCATCTCAAGGGTGCCCACGCATACAGACGATTTGCTTATGATACAGCCAAGGGTTCCTTTCTTCCCTTTTGATACGGTCAATGTTTTAGTACCACGAATGTGCACTAATCTTGTCAGGGTTTAGTACAGGACCTCCTATTACTTCGATTTCGGCTTCACTAGTCAATTGCCTTTCTAGTCCAATGAGAGGGCAATTGGGAAGAGTAATTCTTTATGTAATTACCCACCAGATGTTGATGTTAGAATTTGAAGACAATGTCCTTAACTATTTCGAAGTTAACGCTGTCCACCAGCCACGCTAGGTCCGATTCGTATATGTTGCCAGTCCCATCTTGCTGATAACTTATAGATCCGTTTTGCCTTCGTTTAATGTTAATTTAATTTGGACAGCTTTCGACAGTATTTTCCAATGCGCTGTGGTGATATCTCGCTGATTTCATCTTATAATGCCAGTATTTTTGAGTATGCAACATACATACTTCCTTAAAAGATGCTACATTTAGGAAAAATCAAGGCCTTAGCCAATATTCTTCTCCAGTTTGTCTGTTCCTTATCTAACTGCTACTAGTTGAGCACTCTAGAAAGAATAGAAAGCGTCGTTTAAAGAGTAATCTTCCGCAATCGTGTTAACCAACGGCCCTTGAATCGAATAGTCTGCAGGTCGGAGCATTCGCTCTTCATGTCTTAGCCATCTTAAACATGCATGCATAGGGTAATTTTATTTACCAGGTCTATTTCACCGTATAGCTTAAAGATCGTGGTTGAATATTGTGCCCAAAGTCTGTCAACGGAAACGAGACCGAAGACGATTCCATCGCTTTATTGATTTGACTAACAAGGTGAATATTTTCAGTATTTTCAGTTACAGCACAGATATATGAATTCTATCCCCCCTGGTGTTGGCTCAAAAGTATTTTACAGTCCTCTTACAGCCGACCTTGATGATGTAGACTGTTGACAGAGTTCTTCATCGCCATTCTGCACAAACTGACAAGTTTGTGAGACACATGTACCACAACTATAAATGCTTTATGTCGAATCTCAATGGGTTAATAAAAGTTGTTTTTATGGCAATGGATACAACTTGGCCGAGGGCAAGTGAAGAAAATTTATATTCGCTTTGAATGCCAATTAAACCCAGAACGCCAGTTTATTGCATTAACCAATTGTTCATTTCGAACTTTGGAGAACACATTATTTTATGTTTTCACGACCGATGTGAAAACATCAGCAGTTTTCTGCTCCAATTTTACATCAACACTCTCACCCATTGCATCAATTTATTTGTTAGACTAGCCTGGCATTTTCAGGTTGATAGTAGGCAGCTTATCAACCGATAGTTGGATAAATGATTTGATCCAAGTGGTTGTAAGTAGTTCATAATGAACAAGGACTATCAATTCAAGGATGCCTGGAAATTATGCCGAAATGATTATTATTTGACAAGTGGCCCTTCGAGTTCCAACTCGTAATTTAACCGCGGTTGATATTTAACACTATAAGCTCAAAGGTATTTTCCGGTTACTCAAGCAGTGAAAAGCTTTGTTTCGTTAGCGTGTTATAATAGCCCACCACGTAATTGCATTCCCTACCCTACCTACCCTAGCATTTGCATGAGACAAGCGTTGTCCATTAACGATTTTGATAATCTGTCAAAGCGATAAATGAACGCGTGTTCATTTAAACACTTACCCACGCAAACGTAGTAAACCTTATAAATTTACCTAGTCGTAGCTACAAATACAATTTTTTTTACATAAATTTTGCCGCAACAGGCTCGTTAGTACCAGGGGCGTGTGTACTTCTTGTGCGATGGCGGGACTTCCTGTTTTATGCCGACTTCGAACGGCGAATTTGAAATTTCTTGACAATCGATACTACTCGGATAATTTGTCAGATCATCACGAGAGGACGGTGAGTGAAAAATTATTAAGGTGTTTCTACGGCTGGGATTCGAACCCAGACCTTCTGCGCAGCACTAACCATCGCGCCAATGAACCCGTCAGACATTGCCATTAGAAGGTCAAAATATCATGCTCAACATTAAGGGAGCGTGGTTATCAAGAAACAGGCCTGTTATTTTTGCCTCGCTTGTTGGTTCCAACGTCTCGAGGCGCGTCAAATCATTAGTCTTCTTCAACAAGAGAGATATGTAAGATCTGCTCATAGCCAATCTTGAATGCATGATTGTTAATACAATTACCGGATCGATGGCTGCCAGGACGCCTCCAATGGAAATAAGAATTTAGTCGAGCTCAATTCAGAACTCTAACTAGAATTAAGTTTTTGGGACATAGGCTTTAATGTGAAACTCAATTTATCTGACTTATCTAAGTTACTATCAACAGTTTTAGAGAAGCTGCATAACAAATTTTAGCCTAAATATTTCTGGGCGAACTTTTTTAGTTTTGGCCAACAACGAAAAATCATCACTGTCTGCCACATGAACGGCATTAAGGATTCTTTTCAAGTTCATAATAAGACTTAAAAGTTCATATAATTACAGTTTCTTAAAAATTTTGTCTCTTAATTTTAGCCAAGTTATGTAAATGCTAAAATATTTAAATCCTTTGTATTTGACCTTAACCTCAATTCGCAGTTAAAGAAAAAATTACGTGTCGTGCACTCTTCACTCGGTTTTCCTAATACATGTTAGAGAATTTACTACATTTTCTACAATATGTCCAATCAATTTATTAGCCAGTTAATCAGTTTTTACTTTTTTTTAATCCAAAGCACGGTGACAGCCATGTCCATTCCTTTCAGTTTTTTTTTTTCAGCAGCCATTGGGATGAATTCCTGGATACCTAAGCTTATTTTTCGTCCTCTTTGTTTTTCTTCAGATTAGTGAATATATATTGCAGTTACATCTTGGGAGCCATTACTGTTACATTGACAGCTTTTCTTCTCTATTTGATGGGAACCAATTGACTCATTTTACAGATTCTGCAAGTTGGAAAACGTTTCGGAAATGTACCATTTGCAGCATGCAGTTTGTCTCTTCTTCTGCTCATTAGAATAGCTATAGGGTCGTTCTCAAGCTATGACTTCTGACAAACAATTTTGACGGATTTAGGGGGTAAAAAAAGCTAAAGAAAGATAAAGGGTTTCGCTGAGTACCGTATGACTGATGCCGCGTGGCGTCCGTTGTCCCTGGCGAGAAAGACAAAGTATGTATGCGACTTACTCTGACAGTTGTTGAACATGGCTTACAAGGATGAGAAGATTGCTGTAAAACATACGTTAGCTGATTTCCAATGCGAACATGTTATATGCCTCAGCGTCAGACATAGTAAGCCACTTTGTCTGATGCTGCGCGGAAATATGTTTAAATTTGGTCAAGTCGCTTAAATGTCTGCTCGTGAAGTCGTAATCCGTGATAAGCGTCATATGCGCCACTTTGTGTAGGGTACTTATGTGATGTACTTTTGATTTCTTTAGTTAACCCATTTTTTTCTATAGCCATGTTAGGAGAAATGACGACTTTTTCAGATTTGTAGGTATTTGAAGGTGCTGGTGGGTTGGACTTTTTGGATAATCGCTGACTTCTGTGTTTTCACATGTTTTCGCCAAATCAAACATGGAATGGTGCATAATTTTCCCTATCATCTATAAACGCAGGAGAATATGTCTAAAGGCGGATAAACTACAGGAACACTAATGAAAATAAAGGCTTGTGGGATTCTCTATATTGTAAGTGGGTGTGGCTGTCACACATTTATTTGAAATTTAAAGACTCTAAAAATCTATTTTGAATGGCACTTGGTTGGACAGGTGTTAGATTATTAGCTTAGTCGTACAAGAGAAAGGTATTTCTTTAAATTGATTTGGAATTACTCTTACCTTGCCTCGCAGTCAAAGAGAAAGTTACGAAGGACCCTGCCGTGCACCACTCGCCTAATTTATTTTGTTCTTTACCGGTGGTCTTCAGTCTTCAGTTTACCTATGGAATTGCATGCACTTTTTTATGTTCAATGTGTTCCAAATTTCAGCCGGGTATTTGAATAGCCAACATGTGATTTTTATGCTAAGCCATCGTTCAGGCCAAGCGCCGATTGGTCTTGTACGCTGAAGGGATATTATTATTGCGACACAATGGTCTTTGTCCATTATTAATATTAATCGATGGTGCAATACGAATACGATTCATACATACGTTATGAAAAGTCAAAACTCACCTTAAAGATGGAATTCCGAAGAAAACATCTCTTAACAGTTATCTTGGCGTTTTAAGCGAAAATGACCTTAGGAAATAAAACAACGAGCAAGGAATAGGAAACATACGCCGAATGAAACTGAAGAAACTGTTATTGCGCTTATTAAGATGTTTCTAAAATTTGAAACACAAAGGCTTTACAGCTGACAGATGAAAATTGTTAAAAAAAACGAGTATCGTTAAACCCAACACGATTCTCGTTTCACAAAATCGCATTTATACGATAGCGAGGCAATCGAAGGAAACATACGCCGAATGTAACTGAAGAAACTGTTACTCCGCTTATTAAGGAGTTTCCAATATTTGAAACGCAAAGGCTTTACAGATGACAGATGAAAATTTAAAAAAAAAAAACGATTATCGTTTAACCCACCACGATTCTCATTTCAAAAAATCGCATTTATACGATAGCGAGGCAATTTTGAGAAGAATCGTTTACGTATTAGGACCATAGCACTTAATTATTCCGCCGGTTTTTGAAAGGATTTCCACGCATAATCTCTACGAGGTTGTAATGGCCGTTTCTACATACCAACATGACATCCGTCCCACATACAAGGTGGCGCAAAAATAACCTTCCGATATTTTTTGGCTGTAATTTAAAAAAAAAAAGAAAAACTTTGATTCTTCTTGTGGATTATTTTTATTTGGTCTTTTAATTTTTTTTACATCAAGTCGAGAATATGATGTCATGTAAATGGCCGCCGCCACAGTTGATTGTCATTTGAGCACTTTTTATGGCATTTTCCATCACTTTGGCCAAAACTTCCGGCGATAGGTCCTTACATTCTTGACGGATATTGTCTTTAAGAGCTGCAAGAGTCTGAGGCTTGTTGTCAGAAACCCACGACTTCAAAAAGCCCCACAAAAAAAAGTCTGGAGCGGTCAAATCAGGCGATCTTGCTGGCCAGTGCAAATCGCCAAAACGGGAGATTAGGCGCCCGGGAAATGCATCCTTCAGCATATCGGTTGTGGTACGTGCAGTGTGTGCCGTTGCACCGTCCTGTCGGAACCACGGCTAAGCGTCGCAGTGTTTCACCAGTAGGCGTTGGACGGCTATGAAATCTGCGACGAAATTTACGTTGTGCCAAAGTCACCGACCGATTATTGCTCAAATAAATAGTCACCAATATTATGTAATCCATTTGTTATTTGAGGTGACAAAGTGGTGGTTTTACCCTCTGAATGGTAATGATAATGTTTTGTTGTTGACTTAGCTTAAGTTAGGTCGCTTGTTGTGGCTTTGCTGAAAACCCAAATTTCTGCCAAGATATCTGGCTGCACCGACAGATACTGCTGATATATGTTCCCCTACGGTAAAATCATTCAGTGTTATTGCCATTAGACGGGGTCAGTGGCGCGATGGTTAGTGCGATGAACTGCCGTGCAGAAGGTCTGGGTTCGATTCCCAGCCGTACCTGGTTTATTACGCCAGCCGTAATAATAAACAAATTTATTGTAACTGCCGTTGATTTCCTGTGGCTTATGCTTTTTATACCCTATCCCATAGGGGTATATTAGTTCTTCGGGAAAATTTTAAAATATTCGAAAAAACTTTTGATGCAAAATCATTGGGTTGGATAAAACAAATATTTCGTCAAACCCACGCCCACTTTTTGGAGGCGTTTTCATACAAAAAAAAAACAAACATTTGTATACACCAGCTCATAGCATAACCATGTGAAAAACGTTTTTTTTTTTGTCGAACCATACAACATTTCGATGAACTGTCTGATCAAGATGTTGCGACAATGTCAATTTTAATATTTCGTTGCCATAAAATCCACATTTTAAAGATGGGATAGGGTATAAAATGATCCACACATTGTATTGTAGACTTTTCATATGCTTATAAATTAAAATGCGCCTGGCGACTACTTTAAAATTGGGGTATATCAGTTTTGTTACAAAAATTGTAAAATAGAGAAATAATTTAGCTAGATATACCTTAAAGGATATGGATCGACTCAGAATTGAGAGCTGAGTCGATTTACCCATGTCTGTCCGTCAGTCCGTCACCAGTTTGATGATGAATGATGATATTTGGTACACGTGCTCGTTGTTGCTCCTAGCAGAACAAGTGTAAATTTTTTTTGAAATCCACCAAGTACCACGCCTTTTTTTTTTTTTACAAAAAATTTAGTTATTGGCCATGCCGTAAGAATGTTTGAAAAGTGTCTGAACAACATGTTAAGACAATATAAATGTCTATATTTCGTTTCTTTTCACGCGCACATTTTGGTTCATTTTAACCCACGCCCACTTTTTGGGTAGTTTTCCTACAAAAACTATTTGTATGCCCTACTTCATACCAAAGATTATAAAGCCATACAGATGACCCATTGAGAATAAAAAACAGAAACAGTTTCATGGTACGTATGGCTTTATAATAAACTGTTATGTGTTCAATATTTTAATATTTCGTTGCCATAAGGCCAACATTTTGGGAATATGGATGGGATGGACAGGGTACTAAACGATCCGCAGCACGGATTGTAGCCTTCTCATATGTTTTTCCTTTACTTTTTTTTTAGTTTACACAATTCAACAATCTTTTCAATGATCCGTTGTTAAAACCTAACTCTTGATATTCTTCAATAAATAGTTGTAGAATGCTTCAAGTATGAAATCAATAGAATGCCACGTTTCAATGTCATTGACAACCTTCAAGACAGACCAAACAACCTAAAAATTTACCCAGTACGAAAGCAATTAAATAAAACTGAATATGTTTACAATATTTACATACATTTTATTTATTTAAAATTTTATATACAAAATTATTTTTAAGCAAAACAAACAAACCGGAAGACAATGATTCTTACTCTAAAATTCTTAGAAACTAGGTACTTCGACTCAGACCACCGAGTCGAAGCGGAAGACATTGATCTAAAACTAAATCTTAAATTTTTACGTTACACTTTTTGTTGTGTGGTATCACAGTTACAATTTCATGTTATTGCAGTTATTTGTGCTATGCATGTGTGTATGCATTTTAAAGCTATAAAATTCTGGCGGGAGCACGAGAGCCAAAACAACTCAGTGGCGGTGCTGTTCCATGTCCAATTAGTCGTCGCAAGCCCCATTGTAGTTTCTGGCACTATTCACGGAAATACTTCGTTGCTCCGCCGCGCGCCGCTTGAGTGCAGTACGAGTAGTTGCGATGAAAAAAAAACAGAAAACCAAAATGAAAAGAAACCAACGAGTGGTTTGTGGTAGCAGGAACGGCGACAGGTCCAACTGGTTTTTATGGACTCTTTCAGCTCCCATTTAAGGCACTTCTGGTGGCATGCCAAAAGCGTGTTGGTTTTCATATCAGATCAAGATGATCGTGATGGAAAAAAAAATCCAAAACCAGTACGACGAAGTGTGTGGATTTAATCGTGCGCTACGAGTGTGCGCAGCGCAATGCTGCATAACGCTCTGATGTAGGCACACCTATCCGAGATAAATGTTTGAGTTAGACTGATTCTAGGGGTATGAAAGTGTGCCTTTTATATGATGCATTTCGGAAGAGATGTGCATTCGTTTTCGGTGCAGTTTAGGGGTTGAAAAGGACGTGGCATGGAAGGGAGTTATCTACCTATGGCCAGTTTAAATCGGATTCCTATTAGTTGAAGGAGGGAGGAGAGAGTCTGATTAAATAAGAAACGTCAAACCAATTTTGAGGTTTCTGGTAGGGACGAAACAGACAATTATATAGTAAATTTGTCTCTAATTGTAAAGTGTGAATAGGCGTGCGTTGTTAATATGCAAATGCGGATTTTTTCTTTCAGCTGAAAACACTTATCAAAGGAACGGAGTGATTTCAACGTCTATGTATCAGAATTTCGGCTGTAATATTTTTTCTAACAATTACTTTTTTTTTAAATATAGCTAGAAAGTTGTATTTTGGTTTGAAGATTGATGCAGACTGAACGTTAAAATATCAATATTTTCAATGGAAGTGAGACATTAGATATTCTGCCCTAGCGAGGTATCCGTCGGAGCGGACAATTATCCGCAACGCACACTTCGTCGGAGGTTCAAATTCCATTCGAGGTATGTGTCATCGGAGAAAAATCACTTTGATACAATTCGTAAATAAATTCCGTGAAGAATCTGTGTGGGAGGAAATCGGAAAAAGAATTGTACTTAGCTGTCAAAAATTGTACAAAAAATGCACGTAAACGCACACAATTCGCCGGTGTGCGTTACAAAATGTCGGAGAAATATTCCGAACAGCTTTTCGAAAGAATACCTCAAACCTAAAATCCTCCGAATCGTACAAAATCGGAGAATTTTCCGCTCCGACAGATAATCTAGGGCCTAGGGCTAGGGCCGATTTTGAACATGCCTTAAAATTTGTATATGAGATAAACTTATATTGCAAATAATAACCCAATTTAGAATATCAGAATATTATGGAAATGCATTTTTATGCAAAAAAGACTACGCCTGTTAAATTGTTTTTATAAAAATTCCGGAGTGAAACTTACTAATGCGCAGAAAACGTAGATAAATAAATGTTTTCCCTACATGTTTCCAACTATACGTTAAAAAAAAGCGAATTAAAGGCCGGTTTATTGATTCTAACGTCAACTCTAACTGACGGTTATTCCAGCATCATGTCCACCTCAAAGTGATAAATAACCGAATGTGAATAAAACAGTCGAAAATATTAAAAAAAATTGTATGATTGTTATTGCAACCTCAAGTTTCGTGCAGATTGCCTCAACTTTGGAAAGTACAGCGTGGTTAAATTTTAAGGGCCGATGTTGATTTTGAATAAAACACAAATTATTTAGGAAATTATTGTCATTTATTTTTATTATGATAATATTGGTTTGGTTCAATTTTGTATGTAACAAAATATAGGCCAACTAGCCGCCGCGACCTCGGCGGCACACCTCCATCGGATGGTCCTTAATTTTCGATGACGCTGAGGCATAATTGAGGTTCTATGCCTTTAATGTGCCGAATTATCACATCCTTTAGCTCTTGAATTGTTGCTGGCTTATCGACGTACACATTTTCTTTCAAATAACCCAAAAGAAAGAAGTCCAACGGTGTCGAATCACATGATCTTGGCGGCCAATTGACATCGCCACCACGTGAAATAACACGGCCATTGAATTTGTCGCGCAAAAGAGCCATTGTTTCGTTAGCTGTGTGGCAAGTGGCAACGTCCTGTTGAAACCACATATCGTCCACATCCATATCTTCCATAAAAAGTTCGTTATCATCTCATGATAGCGAACACCATTCACAGTAACTGCCTGACAGGCGTCATTTTGGAAAAAATACGGCCCGACTATTGCTTGCACACCGCCAACCCATTGTAAATTAGAGCCAACCCTTCGTAGCATCGTATGTGATAAGAATGATTTTTTTTATATAAAATAGCACCATGAGTGACGAGACGCACTTTCACTTATTCTCACATTTATTTTTGAAGACAGCAACCATTGCACAGACGGGTTTACAGAGCATGGAATTTCCATGGCTGATAAGTTTGATAATAGATTTGATGACACAATCAACCATTTCGTCTTACAACAAATTGAGAAAAATTAGTTTGGATATGGTTCCGTAGTAAAGAAAAATGTAATTCCTTTAGAAGAACAGTTCAAATACATATTCGCGGAATCCTATAAGTCAAAGAACCCATCTCAAGGGATAAGAGCGCTATTGGATAAATTGGCACTACCATGTTCACATGAGGGATCCCATTATCATCAGTTAAGGTTCCCATAGATTTTAGAATGAGATGAGATCCTCAAAAATTCCCATAGTAGACAAAAATCCAGCAACGCCAGTTTTTGAAAAGTAAATGGCTGAACTAATGATATCTTGACAAATTTCAAAATAGCAGTAAGCTAAATATTGTTTATAGTTCTAGAAAAAAAACAACTCATACCCATGAAGAAAAAATGAAATATTTTTGTTATATATGTACACAATTTTTTATTTAATATTTAAGCAAAACAAACAAACCGGAAGACAATGATTTTTACCCTAGGACTTATATCTAACTAACACTATTTACATTGAAATGGAAGACAATGATTATTCATTTTACAGTTACATTATAAAGTATTTAAGTTTTATCACATCATAAAAGTTGTTATTGCTGAGCAATTTTATTAAAGCTTTTCTTGAATCCTTCATTGGTAGACATCTTTAGAGCAGGTCCACCTCCCTGCTGCAAGTGTATATATTTAGTACATCGATTTAACGATTTAACACCGCTTCGGTTATTGCACTGCGTTTCTTAATTAAGTGTTGTGCAAATGTTGGATGGTATCCTTTACACATAATTTTCTTCTTATTTTAAACGTTTGAATAGAAAACCAAAGAATTTTCATGGCGATCCATGTTGTTTCTCCGATGGGAGATTGAGTTTAACTGACGTTTCTCGAGATGTGATGTCCTTTTTATACCTAACACAAACAAAAGAACATATCAAGGATATTTTTAAAATTGATGAAGCAAGGAAAAAAGAAAGGTGCATATTTTGGTTTATATTGCTTAGCCTCTCACTCTTGTGGAAAGGGTCAATGTTGTGGAAAACCTATTATTGTCCTGTCTGCAACCAATTTGGAAACGATTATGATTTGTACACATAGGCAGGGTTTTATTTATTTTTTTTTTCATTTATTAACGAGTTTATATGAATTTTATGGTCCGTAGAGTTGATTTGTCGCTAGAATGCCAGTCATGTTTTTCATATCGTCCATATATTCTGATATTCGTATGCATTATATAATATATTCATATATTCTGCAGTGACGGGTCAGTGGAGCGATGTTTAGTGCGATGAACTGCCGCAGAAGGTTTGGGTTATTATCGTCTTCAATGAACAAAAAATTTAAATATGACTGGAAGAAGCTAAATTGGTCGATATGATTTTACTTCATTTTACTTCATTTGCGGGTCACCTGGTTTTAAAACCATAATGAGTTCCTCAACTTTGCATACGCTTGGCACATGTTTTAAAATCACTGCTATCGTAAAAGGAAATTCAATGACTCAGATTCAATTTTGAATTATACAAAACAAATTTAGTCTGACTAGAGGTGATGGAGCTACGATCCATCCCTTTGAGATCTAGATGAAAAGCGAATGAAATTCTTTTCAACTATTAAAACAAAAAACACAGATATCATAGAATTCATAATTGCAACAAAATGGCATCTATTTAGAAATAAAACAGGACTCTGTAGTTAATAGACAAATTTGTATAGGATTGTGCGTTAACAAAAAAAATATCAAAACTGAAATATTTGCTCTTGTAGCCCGTATGCAACCAGTTTTTAAATAAAATTTTTAACATCCTGTATGAAGTGGACTAATGGTTAGTGCGTTAGAACACTAAGCGCGAGGTCCTTCGTTAATATCCCGAACACACAAGTTTTTTCACTACCAAGAATAACACTGTCATGAGAAGCTTCCTACATGTCCCGTCAGATTCGGCTTCTTGGTTGCAAAAATAAAAATAATCACTTCGCATACACAAATGATGGAAACGCTTGGTTTTAGACCCTGTATGGGCCGTTAATGCCAATTATGTTTTTTTTTTAAATAACTAAGTAGAATATGGGCACGAGGGCTCTGTGGCGCGATGGTAAGTGAGTTGAACTGCCGCGCTGAAGGTCTGAGTTCGATTCCCAGCCGTAGCAACACCTAAAAATGATTTTTCACTGGCCCTCTTCTCGTGATGATCTGACATCCGAGTAGTATCAATTGTCAAGAAAAGCTTATCTCAAATTCGCCGTTCGGAGTCGGCATAAAACAGGAGGTCCCGCCATCGTGAAAGAAGTAAACATGCTCACATGAATGGTTGTGAGAAACCTCGGCCCTGGGTAATAACGTGCCTTTTCCGCCAAAAATTTGTATTTTGTAGAATATGGGCTGCTAAAAATGATGGGAAGAGGGCGTAGATCCTACTCACATCTTCATAATTATAGGTCTTAACGTTTTTTGTTTTGGACAAGGTCAACTTCGTAATATGTTTACTTCTGGTGAAGTGTTAAATTCATCACTTAAATTAATTAAAGTTCTCAGCCATATTAAGAGATTACCAACATTCGTGGTTCGCTAATGTGTATACTGAGATGGGTACAAAGGTCTTGATTCCGTTAGACTGGTACTCACGATTTTTTTTTTCTTTGGGCTGCTGAAAATCTCAAAAGACACGATGAGCACGTGTCCAAAGTAGTGTGGGACTTTAACTCTAACTAAAACTACCCCCCTTTTTGTATTTGTATTGCAACTAAGTATGCGACATATCTAGCAATTTTATTATCACGAATAATGAATTTTTGGCAGTGAAACTTTCCTTTGAGAGTTCCTGCTTTTTCGCAATTTAAAACGCGGTTTGTTATTATCTGGCGAAATCTAAGGGCTTAGTTCTTTGAAGACACCGCAACAAATTTATTTCGTCAAGAATTTGGAGGACCGTTGTGTTACCGTGTCCAAATGAATTTTTTTATGTTTGTGTGCAAAATTTTTTGTTTCATCTTTAACCGCTGGAATACCCAGATCTCTGCGTAGATCTTCATTCCTTATATACCACGGCACATTGACGGATGCTTCGTAGCCGTTAGATTTTTCCATTGTTGTGTAGTTAACCCAAAGCACAACCCCCAACCTGGAGGGCCAGTTCCAATTTATTAGACACCCCTAGGACACGGGGCCATCAGTATCCACTACGGGATTGAGCGCTGCCGTTAGCCTTTCGGTTCATCCGCCACCAGCTCTGTTCAAGGGTCCTGACTAAACCTTGAAATTCCTAGACAACCTGTTGTCCGAATATGTCGAAGCAGCTTGGGTAGGTTCGCCTTGGACAGCACGCCGCGGTTATTCATTCCGTGCCATTCTGACCTGGCTGTTTATAGTGTTACTGTTTTTCGTCGCGTTATCAACACTCGCGCTTATCGTTTAGCAAGTCAAATCCGGTTGGATGAGACCAGTACCCGATGGTTACCACTTGGAGGTAAAAAATACGCACTTGATGTGTAGTCAGAGTTACAACACTGGGCATTGCCAAGTTAATGCCAATCAGAGTCTACCCTCGTTCTACAACACCCAACCTGCTCTACCCCAGTCTTGCTCTACGGCGCTGAAGCATGGACCGTCTCAAAAGCGGATGAAGAAATGCTTGGTCGATTTGAGAGGAAAATTCTTCGAAAAATCTTCGGTCCCGTTTGCGTTGACGGGCTATGGAGACGAAGATTCAACCAAGAACTATAAGAGCTGTACAGCGACATGCCCCTGGTCAAAAAACTCCGCATTGGACGTTTAAGACGGCTAGAACATGTAGAACGAATGGACACCAATACTCCGGCTCGCAGAGTTTTCGATTCCCAGCCAGACGTCGGACGCAGTAGAGGAAGACCTCGCCTTATGTGGCGCGAACAAGTAGAAACCGACCTCAACCAACTAGGAGTGCGCAACTGGAGGCAGTTATCTAACGACCGGGCTAATTGGAGAGGCTTGCTGGTTGAGGCACAGGTTCATTCCGGACTGTAGCGCCACTTAAGTAAGTAAGTAAGCATTGACGAATGATCTTAAAATGTTGTTTTCAAAAGTTTGTAAAATATTTAGATTCGTTTGATTGGTACAACCCCATAGCTGTATACCATATTTCCAGACTGGCTTTAGCACTTGCTTGTATAATAGCAGCTTGTTATCAAGGTTAAGCTTCAAATATTTACCGAGTAACCAGTACAGTTCTCTGTATTTATTTTTAAGTTCTTCGCATTTCTTTTTTAAAATGCGACTTCCTTCCATTTTAATTTTGCATCGAGTGTCATTCCGAGATATTTCGCTTCATTTGCAAAAGGGACTCGAACCGTATTGAGAAATACTGGCAAACTGTTTGTCCGTTTTTACGAAAAATCTACATGAATCGATTTGCTCTCGTTAAGTGCAATCCGCCAGGACTTTGTCCACTCAATAACCTCGTTAAGAGCGTTTTTTTATTTCATATTTGTTTCCGCTATTGTTGTGCCAACTGTTAGTAGAGCTGTATCGTCAGCAAACGTGGCAACTATTGTATCGTTTGTTTGATTACTGAGCTGATTGCTAAAATTTTTGAAAATGTCGCTTAGGCGCTTCAGCGCTTCACTTCCACTTGGATGCCGTGGTCAGTAAAAAATGAACTGATTACAGGATCAGTAGAGTAAAACTACTACTCAAATTGTCCCATAAAAGCCTTCACATGCCAGTCATCGACTTCGTATTTTTGTTCACTTATTCCTGCAGATGCTTGTTCAATCAGCTCTTAAAGTATTCGGAATATTAGATATTACCTAGAGTAGGATGTGTGACAACATAAACATCACAATTTGTATAGCCAGTGAATTTGGTGGAAAAGGGTTTTTCAATAAGAGCGCTACAAACGTTTTTTTAAAAAAAAAACAAAAACAGTTTTGGAACGGATATTAATGAAATTCTTTATTCCTTTGAAAGTACGTTCGATGCCATTATGTTTCTCGATTTCTTTTGCATGGCCACCACGGGCACGCTTGCAGAAGTCCAGACGCTGAACCCAATTTTCGACGGTTTTCAAGCATAAATCGGCCGATACTGTTGCAATTTCACGTTCGATATTCGTACGAAGTTCATCAATAGTCGCTAGCTTGTTGGCATAGACCATAGACTTGCCGTAGCCCCACAGGAAATAGTCTAACGGCGTCAAATCGCACGACCGAGGCGGCCAAGCGACTGGACCATTTCGTGAAATAACACGTCTCCAAACTTGGTTTCCAATAAATTGATTGTGGCATTCGTTATGTGGCTTGTGGCGCCGTCCTGTTGGGCCAAAAATATTCGGTTATCATTGAACGGTAGCGATTCCCATTCACAGTAACGTGCCGTTCTTGATCATCACGGAAGAAGTACAGCCCAATGACGCCGCCGGCCCATAAACCACACCAAACTGTAATTTTTTCGGGATGCAATGATGACTCATGGAGTACGTGTGGATTGCTGCCTGACCAATACCGCACAACTTGTTTATTGACGAAGCCATTCAAACAGAAATGAGCTTCATCGCTGAAGGTGATTTTTCGATGAAAATCCGAATAATTTTCAAGTTGTTGCTCAGCCCAATTCACGAACGTACGACGCTTCTGGTGGTCAAGCGGCTTCAGTTCTTGCGTCAATTTAATCTTGTAAGGATGTAGGCCAAGACCTTTTCGCAAAAGATCTTGGAGATCACAGAGATGCCCAACGCTTGAGAACGACGTGTGAGAGACACATTTGGGCATTCTTCAACTGAAGCCTCAGCGGCAGCAATATTCTCGACACTACGGGCACTTCTTTGTATCACTGGCACGGGAACATTTTGTACTGTGCCTGTGGATTCAAATTTTTCCACAAGACGCTCAATTGTTGATCTGCTAGGACGATCGCTCAACTTTTATAGCGTCCCTGTTGAAAAACCCGATACATCACCTATTAACAACGCGCTTCAATAGTAAATTTAAAACAATTCCTAACGTTGATATTAGAATAACTTGCGATATGTTCTGAATAGTTTTCTGAAAAAAGTCGTACCCAAGTATAAAAAATCGGAAATATTTTTCTTTATATACAGATATTTATTTAAGCAAAACAAACAAACCGGAAGACAATGATTTTTTACCCTAAGACTTATTTCTAACTTAGTCTATGTATTTACATTGATTTGGAAGACAATGATTATTAATTTTACAGTTACATTTTAAAGTATTGCAGTTCTATCACATCATTAAAGTTGTTATTGCTGAGCAATTTCATTAAAGCTTTTCTCGAATCCTTTGAATCGTTGAATCTTTAGAGCAGGTCCTCCTCCCTGCTTATTTAGGTAATCGATGGGTTTTAGAATTAACACCGCTTCGGTTATTGCACCGTTTTTTTTCTGTTACGGACATCTTTTATCCTTTACCTCTTCCAATTGGATGTTGTTGAACACATTCCATGATATATTTTTCTATTTCTTTCACGTGATTTTTTTCTTATTTTAAACGATAAATAGAGAACTAAAGTCTTTCCATGGCTATTCATGTTGTTTCTCTGGTGGGAGATTGAGTTAAACTGATTTTTCTTGAGATGCGGTGTCCTTTTTATACCTAACAGAAACAAAAGAACCTACCACGGATATTTTTAAAAAATTATGAAACAAGAAATCAATGAGGATATTGCTTACCTTTTTACTCTAACACCACGCAAATTAAGGACAATATGGTGGAAAAACCTATCCCTCCTATGACTGCAACCCATTTGGAAATGATTTACTTTAAGATTGTTGAAAGATATGAAAAAAGATACTAGACACAAAAACAATACCGGATTGTTAAAAAAAATGAAGTGAAATGTTTGAACATGATGAAATAAAGCTAAATTGCAAATTTGACCGTGTTTTGTTTTTCAAAACGAAATAGTAGTACCCATCTGGGAAAAATTCACAAAAATATAATGGAAATTTAAATTAAATTAAGCCTAATCGTGTATCCATCATCAATTTGTTTGCTTCAAATTATTTGATCGGATTTTGTCTAAAGGCAAAAATGGTTAAACAACTTTTTTTTTCTTCATTTTGTTTCTATTGATTCGTATGGCCAGATACCCCTTTTTTGAGATCCCTATAATCCAACATTCATTTGATGTTAATTTTTTGCATCTTATAACGATTTTCAAACTTTATTTTAAGACAGGAATTGTTTAATTTCAGTTGTATCGAATTATAGAGTTCGAATTTACATTGGACAAAAGACAAAATAGTGTGAAAAAGGAATAACGATAGAAACTAAAACAAATTTAGAGGAGAAGATCAGATTTAGAGAATAAAATTAAAAATTAATCCACCTTTGGATTTTTTGATTGTCTAAATTAAATCGGCTTTAACCTAGCTTTCCCATTGATTTGTGTGTGCGTGGCTTTTTTTTTTACTACAAAGTATGGGATCTCAAGTTTAACGCTGAATGGCAAATTCGAGGAGCTTCTCATGGGAGTTCTATACTCTTGGATGTTGGTCAGACTTTCGCAAGAGTCGGGGCGGTAAGAAACTTAGCTTTTGTTAACCTCAGAATTTGAATCAGATAAAACTATATCCTAAGATCCAAAATTGGGATCTTGAAAAATCATATTTGACGTTCTAGTCAGCTCGAAATTCCCTATCGCGCGTAGTTGTTAATCAATTAGAATTCAAAGCGAAGGATTGTTTCTTACGGCAATTACCAATTAATCTTTTAAGAAAAAACAAATACAAATTTTTGGCGCAACAGGCTCGTTAGTGCCCAGGGCCGAGCTTTCACACACTTCTAGCACAATGGCGGGACCTCCTGTTTTACGCCGACCCGAACGGCGAATTTGACTTAAGCTTGTCTTGACAATTGATACTACTCGGATAAAATGTCAGATCATCACGAGAAGAGAGCCAGTGAAAAATCATTTTAGGTGTTGCTATGGCGGGGAATCGAACCCAGACCTTCTGCGCGGCAGTTCGTCGCACTAACCATCGCACCACTGAGCCCGTAATAACAAAAATAAATAATTCATCACATTAGCTCAAACTAAAAATATAACTCATAAAAATGTAAACCTTAGGAATTAGATATAAGTATTTATAGGTAAACGCTGTTCTTTTAGACTTTTGGGTATAGGTTTAGTGTTTTAAATTAAAGCATTCCCGGCACATTTGAGGCTGATCAGGACAACTATCGCAGTATGTAAATACTTGCTTAGCCTCTTTTCGGGCTGCTTCACGTCCTTTTCCTTTCGTTATGCTAGCGTAGCAGATGCAGCATTTTCTTCTTAGTTTGCTGCCATCGATAGATATTCTTTCTAAGAGGTGGTGTTGTTTCGTACGTGGTTCTGATACACGAACCGGGGCTGTGGGTATATCCAAAAGTTGACCAACCAACATTTCCCTGAACTTGGGGATGTGAATTTTGTCTTTTGTTGCATGTTTGTATATCACCCATGCGTTCACAACTCCAACTCCTCATAAGAGCTCTATGCCAAGTTTCCAATACCACTTGGTGCCTTTTCTAAGGCTAGTTGCGTACGAACCCATCTGATCGGATAGACCTATCCCCGATTTTCCCTTGTTTTTCCCTTGTTGTAGGCAAGCAGGGGATTTAAAATAAGCTCATTGTTTTGGCCTTGAACCAGTTTGTGTATTTGTACTGGTCGATGGTTGATTGGCTGATACATTTTTTGATTGACGATTTCGCAGTGAATTACAACCCGTAATTCAGGAGCATGTTTCGTGGAAAGCATTGGCACGTTACGAGTATCTTTCCATTTTAAAATTTCAATGCCATTCTCATCTTCCCGAGACACAACCTCACCCCTGGCTAATTGAGCGTGTAGGACGTCTTTTGGAATATTTTTTTTGTTTGCCCTTAGAGTGCCGACAAAATGAGCCTGTTTTTGTAACAATTATTGTGCCAATTCATAGCTCAAATAAAAGTTGTCTACATATAGACATCTTCCGTCTTTGAGAAGGAAGGTCTTTAGATAGTTCCATGCACACATTTCTTGCAAGTCCGACTTCGCGTTCCCTAGTTGCCGACTTTCCAGCATATATTTTCAGAGCCCAAGTATACCCATCAATCGAGCATAGCTTGAAAAGCTGAACTCCAAAGCGGTGCGTCTTATTAGGGATATATTGTCTGAAAATTAGCCTACCTCTCCATGGCACAAGAGTTTCGTCGGTGACAAAGTCTTCTGCGGGAAAAAAATACTGACATTGCCATTGTATTTCGCACATGAATGCAACGAACTACAGACACATAACAGCAATGGCGACTGAGGCCATCGGCTGTGACAGACAAGACATTACCAATTTTGTTTTCAGCATTTCAATAAGTGTACTAATTTTCCTCAATCTGTCGGATTTGTCAGTTGTCTCGTTATTACTAAAATGCAGTATAGAGAGCAACGACTGAAAACGATTTCGGGGCATAACTGAGCGTGGAACTTTCAATTCATAGATTCAATGCGTTTCCCAATAGGTTTCTATGCGCCCAAGTGGTACAAGTCCCATCCACATCATCAATGCAAACATTTTTTTTTATTTCTTCGGGATTTGTTTCACTCCATCGACTCATTTGCTATATTCTGATCTTTGGTTAGAGGCAATATTCCGTTGAGCATATCGATTGGTTTCATTTGGTATGATGTCAAAAGCCTCCTGGTCAACAATCTTAGCAAGAGGCGTGATTTGAGGTGGCATTTCTATCTGCTTACCGAAAATTCAAAATGTTTGTGTCTTTCCATGTATTCTGTCCATTTGGGCTTTCCCGTTGAAATATTTTTCTCCATATTTTCCTCTTCAATGTCAAGTAGTAATGCATGTAAGTCCTCTTGTTCTTCATTGTCATAGCTTCTATGACATCCGATATGTCGTCCGCCTCAAAATCATCTTCATCATGAGTCATGACTTAAATCTTCAGGAAACCATGCTGGATCCGGATTAGAGTCATCTGAATCGAAGTCATATTCACTACCCGAACCCGCAGCCATTGCTCCAATCTCTTCAACCGTAAGTCTTAAAATTTCTTGAAGTTCCATGGCTATCATATTTGATAGTCAGGACTAAATTCGTCCTGGAAGCCCATGATGCATTGCTAATGTATAATGTGTGTCTATTTACTGGAGCAAAAATGTAAATAACGAAAAATTTTGAGTTGGGAGCCCAAGAAATTTTCTCAAATTTGCTTTGGCAGTCAATTTGTTAAAGAAACCAACAGTTTAAAAATTACGGATTTTATTGACGTCATTGAAAACTACTATACCAACTAAAATTGTATAGATGCACAATTAGAAAATGGATCTAACCTTTAAATTTCTAGCAATGAGATTATTTGTATCGGCAAACGGAGGATAACAATCGTGACATTTCCTAGAGGACGTCATATATCGAGCAGCAATAAGAGCTATCGAAAGCAATATGCTCAAGGCGACGCTTACTCGAAGTGTGCCTTAGCTAAAAAGCATCAAATTTAAATTATACCCCTAAAGTTGTTTAACAAAGCTTGCAAGCTTCTGAAAAGTCAAAATGCTTTAAATGATAAAGAAGGACAACAAAATGTCATCGTGATCTAGGAATAATATAATCAGATTCATCAAACTTATTTGTTGGGCTAAGTGGCTTTTACCCAGTCCTGCTCTATATCGCTGAATCATGGACTGTATCAAAAGTGGATGAAGAAATCCTTTGTCAATTTGACAGAGAAATTCTTAGAAAATCTTCGGTTCAGTTTGCGTTGACGGGCAATAGAGACGAATATTGAACCAAGAATTATACGAGGTCTACGGCGACATGCTCTTAGTCACAAAAAAAAATACTCCGCATTGAGCGTTTAAGATGGCTAGGACATATAGAACAAATGGACACCAATACTCCGGCTCGCAGAATCTTAGATTCTCAGTCAGACGACGGACACAGAAAAGGAAGACCACGCCTTAAGTGGTGCGCAAATGTATAAACCGACCTCAACCAACTTAGGGTCCTCAACTGGAGGTAGTTATCTAAGGACCGGGCTTATTGGAGAGGCATGCAGGTTGAAGCCCAGGTTCATTCCGAACCATAGCGTCACTTAAACAAAGAAGAATTCAATTAGTGTCCGGCTAAGCAATTGGACACAGATCACAGAGTCGTACACCGGTCACAGAAGTCTAAGCTATGTTCACAGAAACTACGCTCAGAGTATGCTGTGCTTACAGACCATTTTCAGCCAATGCAAATAATCTAATATCTCACTGGCTTTTTGGCTAAAAATTCGTTAAACACATTTTAGACTTACGTCGTGCTCCTTCAAACACATTTCCATTCCACGTGAGTTATGAATACGCAAACAAGAGCCACTCCATGTCAAATTGTTCATCCCAAAAAGGATGCAATATTACAATACCGTAAATGAAATAATTTATTTCAATCAGCCCTAAATGGATAACAGACTGACGAGTCCAGAGAAACTGTGGGAAAAACAGCAACTGCAACACAAGCTATTGATTGTCTGCCAAACACATGCCGTACACACGTCTTTAGACATCGCATCTACAACGTAGGAATGCAGGTATACGTGCAGAATTCTATTCATTTGTATGCTGAAGATCTGCATCTGATGACTCAAAAAAGGACGAGAATGAGGATTTTGATTGTGTAGGCCACAACAAACTAAGTGTGGCAAGCACCTGTACAAGACCCATTATTCAGTGATCGTTCCCACGATCCTATAGACGATCAAGGTACATATCTGTCATCTAAATGTTCCAGAAGTATTGAGAATAATAACTTGGAACATGCTTCGAGCGCAACGGTCAAATTTCTCACACTTAACTGAATTTTCTCTAGAAGATTCGATTATTCCTACAACTGTCGGTAAATAATGCAACCGTGTGCAATGTGAAACATGTGTGCAATAAGCTTCATGTATGCTTGGTGATGGTGAAAGGAGGGAAATTCCACTTGTTTTTGGGAATACCGACTAGAGACGCATGTGCGAAACATATGTTTCAAATGTGTCGA
Organism: Rhingia rostrata; assembly: GCA_949824845.1. Taxonomy (NCBI): domain Eukaryota; kingdom Metazoa; phylum Arthropoda; class Insecta; order Diptera; family Syrphidae; genus Rhingia; species Rhingia rostrata. Next base: position 91,735,786 of record OX463757.1, read on the forward strand.
CCAAGGTAATGCATCCCGCATAGCGTACAGATTTTAATTGACTTAAAATTTACAAATCGTAAAAAAGTCGTGTATAAGTCATTGAATTGCATCAGCGTATCGTATTAGGGTGATTTGTGAATTATGTATGCTGGAAAATCACAATCTGCAAATCTGCCATGATAACAGGCAAATTTTTCATTTCAAAATAGACACGCACGTTTCGATGTCATCGTTTTAGTTAACAGAATTTCCTTGGTAGCAGTCCAAATAGGATTATGAATTGTGACTAAGTTATACCCATCACTTGACGTATAACATTTTGAACATTCTCATACAAAGAGAAAGGTGATTTTTTTGTAAATTTTTTTTGACAATTATAGCGCGTTTTTTGGAATTCCGTCCGTCGTTTCGTCTGAGCGTAATGGTCTTGCGAGCCAAAGTTTTCTTTAAACTTCGTATCCATCGTTTTTTTCCCCATAATTCCAGACCATTTTTTTTTGCTATTAACCATGTTGTTAACGGTTTTTGCAATATATGTTTTATACATAACCTCAATTTTTTTTGTCGAAAACTGCGCCAACGATTTTGATTAAACTTTATATATAGCGGGTGATTTTTTAAGCGTAGTTTTTTTTATAAAAATCAAATTTGCATCAAATATTCAACATTTTTATTTTAATATTTACGATTTGAAGACAACTTCATGTAAATGTTGTCCGCGGCTCCGTTTCAAGTGGTCCACTCGGAAGGTCCAATTGTGTGTCACTATTTCGAGCATTTCGGCCTGTATTCCACGACTTACGCGAGTTATGTCATCCTACTTCAATCGTGTTCGGCTTGTCCACATAGGCTAACGACTAAACATAACTTACTTACTGAAGTGGCGCTACAGTCCGGAATGAAGCTGGGCCTCAACCAACATGCCTCTCCAATTAGCCCGGTCCTTAGCTAACTGCCTCCAGTTGCGCATTCCAAGTTGTTTGAGGTCGGTTTCTACTTGTGCGTGTCACTTAAGGCAAGGTCTTCCTCTACTGCGTCCGTCATCTGGCTGGGAATCGAAGACTCTGCGAGCCGGAGTATTGGTGTCCATTCGTTCTACATGTCCTAGCCATCTTAAATGTCCAATACGGAGTTTTTTCATCAGGAGCATGTCGCTGTACAGCTCGTATAGTTCTTGGTTGAATCTTCGTCTCCATAGCCCGTCAACGCAAACGGGACCGAAGATTTTTCGAAGAATTTTCCTCTCAAATCGACCAAGGATTTCTTCATACGCTTTTGAGACGGTCCATGCTACAGCGCCGTAGAGCAGGACTGGGATGCTCAGGGTCTTATGTAGGATCGCCTTAGTAGTTCGAGTGAGGGCTTTACTACTAAATTGTCTTCATAGCCCAAAGAAACAGCGGTTGGCAAGAGTAATTCTTCGTTTGATTTCTGACGAGATGTTGTTGTCAGACTTAATAGCGGAGCCGAGATAGACAAAGTCCCGTACTACCTCTAAGTTATATCTGTCAATTATTCTGTACAATTCGTCCTTTGGTCCTTTGGTGGCATACACTTCGTCTTGCCCTTATTTACTGCTAAACCCATTTTTGTCTCTTCTTTTTCTATACTAGCAAACGTGGCTATGACATCACGTTGGGTCCGACCCATGATGTCAATATCGTCAGCGTATGCTAGTAGTTGTACCGGTTTTTGGAAAATTGTGCCTCTGGTATTGGCTCGTGAGTTTTGCACAATCCTCTCAAGAATTAAATTGAAGAAGTCACGTGATAGCGCATCGCCTTGCCTAAATACTTTTTGGTATAGAATATGTCGGTGAGGTCGTTTCCGCCCCTGATAGAGTAGCGAGAATTCTCCATCGTCATCCTACACAAACGGACGAGTTTGGGCGGTGTACCAAAACTAGACATGGCTCTGTATAGTTCGTCTCTATAAATGCTGTCGTATGCGGCTTTGAAATCGATGAATATGTGGTGGGTATCGATTTGGTTTTCTTGGGTTTTTTCCAGGATCTGCCGAAGTGTGAAGATTTGATCGGTTGTGGACTTTCCTGGCCTAAAACCACATTAATAATGGCCGATCAGGTTGTTGGTAAACGGTTTCAGGCGTTCACATATTACGGCAAGTATGATCTAGTAGGCGATGTTGAGGAGACTTATGCCTCTGTAGTTGGGGCAGTTTAGAGGTTCTCTTTTTTTGTGGATCGGACAAACGATGCTGAGGTTCCATTCTTCAGGCATACTTTCGTCCCACCAGATTTGGCTTATGAGTTGGTGGATGTTTCTTACCAAGTCATATCCGCCGGCTTAATAAAGCTCGGCGGGAAGGCCGTCATTTCCGGCAGCCTTGTTAAGCTTCAGATAAGTTATTGCTATCCTCACTTCACTCAGGTCGGGTTTGGTGGTTGGCTGTTTTCGCTGTCGTTGCCAATATTGAATGGTTCGTTCTGCCTGACAAAGGAATGTTTTTTGTCATCGCCGTTTAATAGTCAGCAGAAGTGGTTCTTCATTATCCTCAGCATCAACTGTGTCTCAACTACTATATTTCCTTGTACATCTCGACAGGATTCTGTTCAAGCCTTGTATCTTTGGCTTTGACGTTTTACACTTTGGTTAAACTTGCGAACATCGTTCCTGGAGTGGCACCTCTCTATATCCTCGATCGCGCGCTTTTCTTGCTCTTTTTTCTTCTTTCTGAAAAGCTGGTGTTCCTCCCTTCTTCTCTGCCTATAGAGTTCTCTTCTACACCTTAGCCTTGTAGGCCTCGTTCTTGGCTGCGAGCATCTGTCGGCATTCCTCATCAGTAGTTTTACGTCTATTCTATTATGAATCTTTGCAATCATATTTGACTGCTATTTACAGCTTTCATTTCAAAGTATGATAGGCGCAGAAAATATAAGAGTTTTACATCTAATAACATAGTGATAACAAATAAAATAACAGCAGTATCCGTCACAGACTTATTATTTGTCATTTCATAAAATTCAGTAATTTCAAAGCATCTTTGGGACCAAACTTCTTGCATGCAAAGTAGTTTGGTCCCAAAAGATGGTTTGAGATTACTCACGGCCCAGTCTTGAAAAAAATATACAGGGTACTAACGGCCCATATTGAGGCTGGATGTATTCTATGTTTTTGTTTGAGAAATTGTGGGCTTGTTGTTTTCTGAAATCTGTTCACTCGGCCTTCTTTAAGTTGGATTGAACTAAATTTTCTTTGTATAATTTTTAAAGGTCCTCGTTTATTGAACATCCAACAATAGGGGTAATAGATGTTTCATTTGTTTTGATCACTATTAAGCAAAACTAAAAAAGTGCAATCCCCTAATCAATCCCCTAAGATCATGAATGTCGAGAAGGAATAGAGTAGGTGAGAGAACTCATCCTTGACGTACTCCATAGAAGATCAATCTGGACTTACCCAATCTTATATATACATAACAACCCTAATTCTGAACTTGAAGGAAATCAGTAAAAGTGTACAAACAACAAGAAATGGTTATTGGCCAGAAAAAGTAGGTCACAAATGTCAATATTGGTTTTAAATTTTACTCAGTTCATGAACAATTTTCGATTTATCGAATTTCACCCAAATATCGTCGGTTCAAAGGTAAAACGCATTAAGTACAAAATATGCAAAAATGAGTTTTTTAGGAAAATACTAAAAACTTCTAAATCGTTGCTAAAATTAAATCGCGCAAAAACGTTTTCCCAAGGCAAATAAATTCCACACAAAGTGTTATGGCTAATGTTCTCCACAGCGAACCTAGAGGATTTGTAGAAGCTGTCGGTTTGAAACGACGAATCCAAAACGTGTGTATACATAAAAGAATATTTTTAATTTTATATTTTATCGTTTTGATGTTATAGCTTCCAAATAGCTCAATTAAACTATCCAATTGAAACGGATGATAAGGAAGACTTTAGTGTATCAACGCAAAATGATCCAAACTTTAAGCCTTCGCCTTCTAGATCTACGTTTTCGATTTCTGATTTCTCGGACTATGTGGGCCAGAATATAGCTACTTATTTGACGCGACGAAGAAAGAGAAATCCAGAAAATTGGAAAGTAAACATTACGAAGTCTAAACGATCAAAATGTATTGCTTATGCCAACAGAAAGAAAACTTGCGCACCTAAAACTCCCAAGGTTCAAATGTACACTTAATTTTACAGAAGCAGATCGAATTGATATCTGCAAATCTTATTGGGCGTTAACGTGCTATAAACGACAAATGGATTTTCTTATTAAGTACGTAATAACAATGGAACCCAAACGCCGAAAAAAGAAAGGGACTGATATCGGTGCTTGGAGCTTATCAAAGTCTTACTATCTAGAAAATAACGGTCGAAAGCACAGAGTGTGCGCAAAATTTTTTGAAAAAACATTATGTATTTCAAATGGACCAATTAATACCGCTGTTAAAAATGTGAGTAGTACTGGCTGCTTTGGTGGGTTTGATTCTCGTGGAAGAAAAACGCCAGGTAATAAGACTAGTGATGAAGACTCTAAGTTTATAAAAAAAAACACATTGAGAGTTTTCCCGTAATGGAAGTTCATTGTTTTACGTGGAATGAACTTCATGGTAAGAGAGGTAGCAATGAAATTGGATCAATATTATTCAAGTTTTTAAAATCTTTGCCAACAACAATCACGGAGATATCGTTGTTTTGGTGACACCTGTGGTGGACAAAATAGAAACCAGCAAGTGGCAGCTATATTGCTCTATGCAGTTGAAAATATAGCTCATTTACAAAAAATAGAGCTTAAGTTATTAGAGTCGGGTCATTCGCAAATGGAGTGCGATTCTATGCATTCTGCAATTGAAAGCGCAAAAAAAATAAAACTGCTTTTCAAATGTCTGACTGGGTCGAAATATTTAGGTCTGCGCGTTCTACCCGTGCCAAAGGAAAAAGTCTAATTAAAAAGCCATACGAAGTTCATCTTCTAAAATACAGTGATTTTTATGATCTGCAAAAATTAGCCTCATTAACAATAAGGAACCGCATAAAGGATCAAGATGGCAACAAAGTTTCTTGGCTAAAAATCAAGTCGTTGAAATTTGAAAAGGATTCTGTCGGGATTGTACAATATAGGTATGATCACAGTTCCAACTATAAAAGGATAGCTGTTTGGGGGAAAGGTCGGAAAAGGAGATCTCCTGTGGTCCTTACACCCGCTTACCAGGGTGAGTTACCTATATCAAAAAAAAAAAAAAAAAAAAAAAAACGTATTTGGTAAAACTCGCCGAAGCAGGGCATATACCAGAAGAACTTGTCCCGTGGTATAAGGGCCTTCCGACCCATTGTTTAAAAGAGGCAGAGCGCTTGCCGGAACCTGATCAAAATGAGAGTGGTTCAGAATATGAAAATTAAAGAATTTTCGTTGAAAAAATGTTACGTTTTCCTTATTTTTATTTGAAATAAATCTATTATTCCTAGAAGAAACACATTTTGTTTTCTCATTAAATACAATACTGTTCGAAGCCCCACACAGGTAAAAGTCATTAAGTGCATTTCTTTTAAAATCACCTAAATTAACTATTTTTTGTACATAAAAACTATGACATCAATTACGTACAAAGAATAAAAAATAAGCAAAGAATAAAAATCAACTTCATATCTGCAGAATTGGAATTTTGAGGCCCACAACTGTCTTTAAATCAAAATATCTCCCTTTTGTCTATTTTGTTAGCTAATCAGTCTTACCTTTGAACCGACGATATAATAATTTGTTATTCGAGTTTTCTAAGAAGAACTGAGTTTGCAATTTTATTTAAAATAATAACGTCAATGTCCGTATTTAGTTTTATCAAAATTGTTAGTGCATTTTTTAAGAAATTTCAGCTTTGGATATAATACCATTAGTTTTTGCCCATAGTGCCAATTCCAAAACCCCGCCTGGGTATTGACCGAACAACAATTTATATCAAATATGAAATAAAAGCATAACAGGTGTTACTTTAAAACATTATATTTTGACAATATTGTTCTATACAGTCCACGTTTTCTGGACGCGTTCTTAAAATACAAATGTTTTGTTGTAATTTATAGAAAGATGTAAAAAAAAACTAAACTTAAAATTTATACAATTTTGTTTAAAACTATCTGCCTTCTCAAGGTATCCGTTCGGAACAATATCCCAAACGAAGCATTTATAATTTTTTTTTGTCTTTTAAAAATTAATAAAAACAACAAATTTAAAATAACAAAAACAACAAAAAAAAGTTTAAAACTATAAAGCTTTCATATATCACATTTCCTGCATAATATTGCACACAGCGGCCATTCCAAGTTATCCTCAGATTGGTACTCGGTTCGGTTAGAAAAATATCACAGTTGGCATATCACATTTGACTGCATAGTTATTGCACTTACCAAGGGAATCTAAAATAAAAAAAATTACTTATATCTTTGAATAAACACATTAAAAAGTTATTAACTCACCTAAACGATACGATTCCCCTCACATTGTTACTGGCGATTCTCGTTAAGGACATTTCTTGGCAACGATGACTTCAGAACGAAATGCTATTTCGTTATGTCGTGAATTGAGTTACGATATTCGTTCTTATATAGGAGTTTGATGTTGTTCATAAATTAGCACGTAGGGGTTGGCCACAACCAATGAGAATTGAACCAACGCATGGCAGGTGTTCGTTTTAAGGATACGCATGGCTGAATTTGGTATATAAGGGGAGAAATTCTGTAGAAATATTTGATAGCTTCCATTCTTTTTCAATTCACAAGGATTCTATTGGAAGAAAAAAACAAACATAGGTATATGTGGAGGGTTACGCGAAAAAAATGGTGGTGCTTTTTGAGCCGTGAAGCTGTAATCGAGGGGTGATGACTATTTCAATCAGGTGGTGGGTCTCATGTACTAATAAATGGCCAAGCACGGTTGAACTTTTTTTTTATTATGTTTTATTTTCGAACTTAAACTTTTTATTTATAAACAACAGAAATTAAAAAAAAACAAACAAATTTATTTAAAAATTATTTTTGTTAAATTTGTGGAAAAAAAGTTGTTAGTTCTCAATATTTGCCTTATTATTAGGAATTCTATTATAAGCCATTACTGAGGAAGAAAAATCCAAATAAAAACTTAAGTTCGGTATACCACAAGAAAAAGTATATCACAGCAAAAATGTTGTTAGCAATTATTTTGGAAATAAATTTTACTACGGAAGAAATATAAAGGTAGCCAGTTGAGAAGGCCTTTCGATAAGTGACACTGATTTTAACGAGTGATTTTTTAAGAGTTAAGTTTTGCAGGTTGGCAGCACTGGTTAGTAATGCCGTCCAACCGTCATCTGTCAAAGTGAAAAGTTTTCAGTATACTCTGCCATTTAATCATGGAAAGACTAACAAACGAGCAACGAAATTTGTTACTGAAATTCGTGCTCTATGAAAAACGTGAAAATCCGCTGTTTTATCAAAAAATGTGCTCAGCGATGAGGCTCATTTCTGGATCAGTGGATACGTAAATAGGCAAAACTGTCGCATCTGGAGTGATGAACAGCCACATGCCATACAAAAATTACCGATGCATCCCGAAAAACGACATTTTGGTGTGGGTAATGGGCTGGTGGCATCATCGGTCCATTTTTCTTCAAAAACGACCGTGGAAGAAACTTTACCGTCAACGGCGAACGATATCGAGCCATGATACGCGACTTTTTTCTTGCCCCAGTTGGCTTAGTTGAACTTGGTTGACATGTGGTTTTATCAAGACGGTGCCACATGCCATGTGAACATGAAATGTTCAAGGCTGAATTTGGTGAGCAGCTTATCTCTCGAAATGGCCCTGTAAGTTGGCTGCCAAGATCATGCGATTTCACGCCTCTTGATTATTTCTTGTGTAAAGTCGTTAGTCTTACATGATAACAAAACACTCGTAGTTCGTGGAATGTAGGCCGAAATGCTCGAAAAAATGACGTAAAATTGGACCTTTTGAATTGACAATTTCAAATGAAGCCGCGGACAACATTAACATGAAATTCAAAACGTAAATGGCAAAGGCCTGTTTATCGATTACAATAGAAATTTTGAATAATTGGTGCACATTTGAGTGTTTTATTCGATTTTTAAAAAACCTACGTTTAAAATAATCTCACCCGTTACAATCGATAAATGTAAAGTCAGTTTTGGCGGAATTAGAATTCGCATACATAAGCAATAAAACGTTAGAGTCCTAGGGAACCCGGAACTATCTTCACTATGATTTTGAAAAACAATTGTCATTGATTTTTTCAAAGCTGCATTTCGTGCTGTTTCTTGGTAGCTCAGATAATTGTAGTTCATTTCGAGCCTTTGCCTTACACGGGACCAAGCTATCCTCTACATCTCATTCACTATACTGCATGGTGTGCTGCTTACGCTGTCACGATCAGTGTGGACGAAGTTCGCTACAGAGCAATGGTTAATAATTGCTTGTTACTCAACTGGATGATTTCCCAATGTCCTTAATTAAAAAAGAGTTTGTGCTACAGCCAACACTTTAAACAGGGTCTCCAAGGTATTCCGATATTGGGTTTCGGCAATATGACGCGGTTTTATCACCTAACATTATTGTGTATCTACCCACTGAATAAATATATTGCAGTGAGGGAGAGGTAACGATAATATTTTTTTTGAACAAAACTTATAAAAAAATCAAAGTCGCTATAAAGACCTACCTTCTAGAATTCCACATTGACAATTATCTAGACAATCAATTTGATGAAGGATTTGTTTGATTTTTCTGACATACATAAACCAACTAACAAACCGCTGCTATATCTTCGTTTGCGTTGTCGTTTAATCAAAATTACATCACTTTTTAGAAGTGCTCGAAGCTGATTCACCTAGCATGCAAACTTGTGGCCTGTACTCTTGGAATTTTCACATTTTACTGCGACGTCGTCCACAAAACATAGTTACCAGCTCGAAGATAATTCCCCTAGCATACAAACGTGGCTTGTACTCTAGGAATTTTCAAATTCATCTACGACGTCTTCCAAAAAACCTAGGTAGTTACCGTTCATTTAGTTCTGTTCATTTTTTAGTTTCAAATAAATATCAACTTTATCCCCCCTTCTTAAAAGTTTCACCTGACGTCACTGATATGACTGACGATTTTCATTCGACAAATATCAGTGGCGTCGCAAGCTACAAAAGGAAACTCTCACAATAAGTTCAGTAAGACTTATGCTCTAATACTCTTTATATTCGGAAGTATTAGAATATAAAGTCCGACTCACCATTGAAAAATGCAGATAAATTTCAATACGCTTCTTTATATCGGGTTTTTCAACAGGGACGCTACAAAAGTTGAGCGACAGGGGCAGCAAATGACGCCAAATTTCTTGCCGCTCTTTTGACATTTCTCTTCAGTAAGGTTTGCCATTTCATGATGGAAAGATATACGATCCAACAACGAGTCAAAACTATTAAAATTTACAACCGAAATTCGGAGTCAGTGGCCTCAACGTTAAGAGCGCTACGTCCAATTTATGGTCGTCATAATCGTCATAGCAGATCAATAATTGAGCGTGTCTAGTGGACAAATTTGAATCCACAGGCACAGCACAAAATTTTCCCGTGCCAGTGAGACAAAGAAGTGCCCGTAGTGTCGAGAATATTGCTGCCGCTGAGGCTTCAGTTGAAGAAAGCCCAAATGTGTCTCTCACACGTCGTTCTCAAGCGTTGGGCATCTCTGTAACGTCGTTGTTGCGAATTTTGCGAAAAGATTTTGGCCTATCCTTACAAGATTAAATCGACGAAAGAACTGAAGCCGCTTGACCACCAGAAGCATCGTACGTTCGTGAATTGGGCTGCGCAACAACTTGAAAATTATTCGGATTTTCATCGAAAAATCATCTTCAGCGATGAGGCTCATTTCTGGCTGAATGGCTTCGTCAATAAAAAAGTTATGCGGTATTAGTCAGGCAGCAATCCACACGTACTCCATGAGTCGTCATTGCATCCCGAAAAAATTACGGTTTGGTGTGGTTTATGGGCCGGCGGCGTCATTGGGCCGTACTTCTTCCATGATGATCAAGACCGGCACATTACTGTGAATGGGAATCGCTACCGTTCAATGATAACCGAATATTTTTGGCTTCAATTGGATGATATGGATTTGGAGGACACGTGGTTCCATACAGCGAATGCCACAATCAATTTATTGGAAACCAAGTTTGGAGAACGTGTTATCTCACGAAATGGTCCAGTCGCTTGGCCGCCTCGGTCGTGCGATTTGACGCCGTTAGACTATTTCCTGCGGGGCTACGTCAAGTCTAAGGTCTATGCCAACAAGCCAGCGACGATTGATGAACTTCGTACGAATATCGAACGTGAAATTGCAGCAGTATCGGAAGATTTATGCTTATAAACCGTCGAAAATTGGGTTCAGCGTCTGGACTTCTGCAGGCGTGCCCGTGGTGGCCATGCAAAAGAAATCGAGTTCCATACATAATGGCATCGAACGTACTTTTCACAGGAATAAAGAATTTCATTGATATCCAAAACCGTTTTTGTTTTATTTAAAAAAACTTTTGTAGCGCTCTTATTGAAAAAAACCTTTAGCTTGGGTATAAAAACAACTTCAACAAAAATTCCTACAACCTATTAGTATACTGGTAGATCTCGTTTTACCAATGACAGCCATTATGCACAGGCACGCACCATTAACGCTAATTACTGCGAACTAATTTATTTTCCCCATAGCATACAAAATTCGTTACGAGTAGATTCGTTACGTTGTTATCTTGCATTGTAAATACGAATTGGCGCCTAATTAGCAACACAATACGCGTTTTGCATTGTAGCTACTGGTACGGTTGGCATTGCATTCTAAATACTCGCCGTCTAAAGCCTGTATCTACTTGTCGCGCAATTAATTGGAATTAGATTACACTTTTCGCTTATAAATCAAAGAAATGTATTCTCAATCCTGCTCTAGCTGTAGCAGCATTGTAACCCTTATCACGTATTGTAGGTGAAAAGACGGGATATATACAATTGTGTGCATTTAATTTTTATTGGTTTTGAAAAGATTGTAGTGGATAATACTGGTACATGCAGGTGGTATTACATGGTTTAATTTTTTGTATAACAAGGGGATGCTGATTTCTGAAACAAAGTCGTTTTCAACGATGAGGCTCTTTTTAATCTTGATAGTTTTCCTAATCAGGAAATTTAGGGCTCAGAAGATCGAGCGATTTCTGGAGAACAAATGCATCGACAACATGCTACAATTTTAAACCTTGACCCCACAAGTTCATAGAGAATTATCTAGTTGTTCAAAATTGAAGGAACTTCTTGACAAAAAAAAAATTTAATTAAGAATGCCTGTAATTCGAACTAAAAGACGTTCAAATCTAAAAACACACTGCGAGACATTTCCAACGATGTCCATCGTATGGTATTATCGTTGACATCCAAAAATCTTTTTGGGCTCTCTGGCTATTTGGTGTGGATTATGGGTGATAGGTATCATCGTACCAATCTTCTTTAAAATGCTTAAAGGACGATGTTAACCCCTCGAAATGTTACAACATTAAAAATACTGAATGATTGTCTTTTGTCTACTGTAGTACAAGGTGGGCCAAAAGAGGTCACCCTATTCGAAGATGCTCTTATTTTTGCAAATGGCCGCCAATGTCAAATCTATTTTGGCATTTGTGGACTAGACATATGTAGAACACAAGTGAACAGTCCCCAAGAACGCGGAATAATCAAGCCATGGAGCGATGCACTCGCCAAGAACGCGGAATAATCGAAGTGGAGGATCTTTTGACCAAAATCATAGTAAGCGATAAGGCTCATTTCCACCTCAGCGGGTACGTGAACAAGCAAAACTATCGGTTCTGGGACACCGAAAATCCGCGAGTAATGCACGAGGAGCCATTACACCCGCTCAAAGTTACTGCGTGGTACGCTGTTCACGCTGGAGGAGTCATCGGGCCATTTTTTTTCGAGAACGCCGCTGGTCAAACGACAACAGTGGACAGTGCGCGCTATAGGGCCATGTTAACCGAGTTTTTTTTTTTTTGGTCGCAATTGGGTGAATTAGGACTGGAGGACATGTGGTTCCAACAGAACGGAGCAATGGCACACACTGCGCGAGCCACAACCGGTATTCTGAAGGCCAACCAACGTCGGATGACTTCTTTTGGCTCACCTTGTATTTTATGTTATCGCCATGTTCTCTTAATCAAGGTGAGGAAACCGTGTACTGGCTGAAGTACCATTGTATTCAAAAGCGAAGTCAATTACCATAAGTCCATTGCCAGGCGTGGTGTCGTGTAGGCTTTATTTTCCAACAATACTACTAAAGATGTCCGCTCTTCCTGTTTTTGTACGAAAATCTCCGATTATAAGTTTTTTTCTTCAATTTTTTCCCTCAGTCGCCAGTGCTGTTATGTGTCTGTAATTCGATGCATTCATGTGCGAATTACTGTGATGTCAATGTCAATTTTTTCAATTTTCTTCTCCATCGGAGGGTGGGCATATAAAAGGCTTAAAATCAAATATCTGGCATTATCAACCATATAGGACCTCAAACCTAGCTTCTTCCTCACTTGTGTGTGCGAAGTTTTATTTTTGCCATAAAGAATAAGACCTCCAGCTTAATGCTGATTCCGAATGGGAAATTTCAGAAGCTTCTCATGACTGTTTTGTACTCTTGGATGTTTTCCAGACTCGCAAGAAATGGGGTAGTAAACAAAATTAGATTTCGCTACTTTCAGAGTTGAACCAGGGACCCTGTTCTTGGATGTCCAACACACTAATATTTAACTACTACTAGGCCACTGCCCGATCTTAACCCTTATATTGCCGAAATTGGCTTTAATGCAGATTCTTACAATGAGTTCGCTGATGTCTTTGAAGATAACAACACCTTGCCTAAGTCTTTCGGTTAGAACAAATCCACATCCGAATATTCACGGTGTCTGCTTATTTTAACACATGGTTTAGCAGAAGTCATCGTTTGTAATGATACTTTTGCCCGGCCCATCCTATCGTATTTCCTGTGTGAAAATAATGTCTGCTTTGTACCAGCTTAGGGCTTTTACTAGTTGTTCAGCTGTATACTTCCTTTAAAGTTTTCTAACATTCCAGGTGCAGGTACGAACCTCGTTAAGAAAACTCCATGAGTTGGTTATGCAGAAAATTGGGTTTAAGTTTTTTTTTTTTTTGATAAAGCCAAACTCTGTGAGCAAATAAATCTATGTGTGCTGTATAAGAATTTTCATCTGATTTTTATTTTGTTATTTATTTATGCTTCAATTTATGGGACATAAAATAGAATAGTTCTTGACTTATAATTGCTTACTTATATGGGATCGATTTTTATCGTACAAAATAACTGAAGAAAACCATAAAAAACTAAGCGAAAATAATTGTAAATGAACCCTTCCTTAATGTTCAATTATCTCTCTCTTCAATTACAACTTCCATTTTTTTAACAACTGAAAGTTGAATTGGTTATATCCACTTTCAAATTCTAGTGTTATAATAGCTGCCGTACTACTTACAGAAGTTTAAAGCAATCAACATCACTGCCAGTATAAAAACAAAGTCTTCACAAGTATTCCACGAATCTAACCAATTCCCGAGGAATTACATTGCAATTACGTCCCGTCGTGCCCAGCTAACTAATTAAGCTATACAGACTGCTGTATGAACGTCTATATTTTTTCTGAATAAATAATTAATTTTCACTTAGGTCTCAGCTCGCGTTTTGTGTAGCGTGTGCCAAGCTTGGCTTCGTATTAAACTCAAGTACCGTAAGATCATGGAAACCTGTCAGTGATGAGATATTTATGTCGCGAGAGAATGTTTGTAGGATCCACATCGCCGAGATACATTGACGCGCTTAATGCTGCCGACCATTGTCCAGTCTCCTAATTGCTAGCAAGCAATTTTCATCACTCTTGTCATTGATATACCAAGTCGTATTTTTAATGCACCATGCCGCGTTGTAATGGTCTTCAGTTGTAAGGCCTAAGCGATTATGTTTTTTTTTTATGAGCAAATAGATGAATATTACTAATTTTTATAAAGATAAAGACGGGTTGGGAGTGGTACTAGAGGTATATTTTGTTTATAACAATTCGATCAGCATAAGAAATCACCTGAAGCAAAATAGCTAATATGCAGTTATTTCATTCACATTGATTTTAACTATTTGATTAATATTTTAAGGCTTATACTATTTAATTGATCGACGACTACGTCGAGGCTTTGTCTGATATGTGTTCAATCACTAAATTCTCTGAAAAGTTCTTCCGCTATGTTTTGAATATGAAAAATTAACTAAACGTTTATTTAGATTAGGTACCACTTTATTGGGTGAGACTTTCACCAGTGCTCTGCCGACGTATTTGCTGAAATACTAATACTCAGAACTAAGCGACCACAAGCTAAAGGGACTCCGCATGGTTGGCGGGATCCTTTGAACCATTGAGTTCTTTGTCCGATCAAGCTTTGTTACTCCAAGCAATCATGGAGTAAAGAGAAAAAACTGGCATTAACGGCCCATACAGGACCTAAAACATAGATCGTCCCTTTATTTTTGTGTGCGAAGTTGTTTTTTTTTTTTTAAACGAAAAAGAGGAACTCCAACCTTGTAATTTGTGGCAAATTCTATATCCACTAAACTGTAAAATATTTACCGATAAGTTAAAAGGTGTCTGAACAAGATATTTACGTAATCATTCTGTAAAAAATGGTTTTTGGTAAACTTTTAAGGAAATTAACAAAAAAAAAAATCGATGCAAAAACATTGGTTAAGTTTATATGAACATTTCGTCCATAAATCATTTTAATTCACGCCCAATTTTTGGGAATGTTTTCGTAGAAAAACCAATTATATTCCCTAGAGCAAAGCATGTACAATGACAAACTTTGTCTTTGTTGTCGAACCATAAACGATTTTGATCAACTGTCTGAAAAACAATGACATTTTCTATATTTTATCCCTATAAGGTTTGTAGCCAGGTTCAGTGGTGCGATGGTTAGTGCGATGAATTGCCACGCAGAAATTCTGGGATCGATTCCCAGCCGTACCAACTCCTAAATGATTTTTCACTGGCCCTCCTCTCGGGATGAGCTGACAAATCATCCGAGTAGTATCAATTGTCATGAAAAGCTTATCTCAACTAAGCCGTTCGGATTCGGCATAAAACAGGAGGTCCCGCCATCGTGCTACGAAATACACACGCACACATGAATGCTTGTAAGAAAAAAAGCTAGGCCCTGGGTAATAACGTGCCTGTTGCGCCATAAATTCATTTTTTGTTAAGGTTTATAGCTACTTTCATTTTTTGGGGGTCTTTATTTCAGGGACGGAATGATTGTTGAAGTATTCGCACAGCGGATTGTAGCCTTCTCATAACCTCATAATCACTAGCTGAGTTGATTAAGCCATGTCTGACTGTCCGTCCGTCTGTCTGTAAGCCACCGGTTCTTAGGCCTTAAATTTTGAGCTTAGATAATGAAATTTGGTATGTGCGATCATGGCCCGTGCCGTTTGAACAATTGTAAATATTTTCAAAATCCGCCCAATGCCAACTTACTTTATAGAAAAACGTATTTTTTATAGTCAAATTGTTAAGTAGTTTGGAAAAGTGTCTCAAGCAGATATTTAGACAATCTTAATATGTAGATTTGGCCAATATTAATTTTTGTTTGTCACGCCCATTTTTAGGGGCGTTTTTCTCACAAAAAAAGTTTGTACAATAAAAAAAAAAAACAACAAAAAACAATAAAAAATGTTTATGAGAATATTTTGAGAATAATAACATCAACGTTTCGTCAATCAATTTTTCTCACGCCCACTTTTACTTCTTGGGGCGTTTTCCTACAACATTGTATATGAAAAATGTTGTTTTGACAGACCATAAAATATTTTGAACAACTGTTAGAGCAGTATTTTGTAGAATTTTGCTCGATAGAAGCCTCGGTAAGGAATTGTTGTTTGTTGTAAAAATTTGCATATAAGTTAACCCTCACTAAATATTAAATATTGGTCGGATGAATATATTACTATGTGCAGAAACTAATGTTTTCTACATTTGACTTTTAGAACATTTCAAGCCAAATGCATTTTTTTGAAAAGATTTTTAAGTCTGAAAATATAGCGTGATATTGTTCTCAATATTTAACCAAAAACTGTTCAAATTTACTAACTTTGTGAGGTTTCTGTCACAGCGCGAGCGTTTTTTTTTTTTTTTGAGGTTTCATTGATGCATCTGATCATGCATCTGCACGCATGTTGTAAGGATAACGATGTTAGATCTGATGTACTTAATTGACTTGCATTGTTATATTCGAGGCTAATGTTTCCAAATTTAGTCAGTGTTTTGCTGTTGTTGGTTTTTGTGTCAGTAAAAGTTTTTTCTCACATTTTTTATCCTGCGTTTATCTAGGATTCCACTGAAATTTTGGAACCCATAACTTCTTTGTACGAAGAAATTATTTCAGAATAGATATCTCTATACGGCATCTTCATGACCCAATATTCTGGATGTAATTTTTCTGACTAAATTTCACGCGCTTACTTAGTTGGGTTTCCACTATCAACTGTGTAGAGAATAATTGACAAATTTAGGGAGACTGGATCATTAGTGATCTAATTGATTTACTCTGGGTGTCCTGTCACAAATTGTAAAACAGAAAACATCGAAACAGTTCGCGAGAGTATTGCTAAAAATTCCATAACCATAGTCAGAATTGGGCATTTCGAAAAGCTCTACAGCGAATCCTCACGAAATACTTGAAATTTCATGCTAACAAAGTTCAATTGACTCTAAAACTGAAGAATACATACCATACATTGCAGCGCGAAAAAAGTTCGTTGAATGATTTTTGGAACAACAACAAGTGGATCAGTGGTAGCGGACCATTTTTTTGCAACGCATACTTCGTCGGAGGTTCAAATATCATTCGAGGTATATGTCATCGAAGAAAAAATCATTTCACTACAATTCGTAAATATATTCCACGAAGATTTTGTGGCGGAGGAAATCGGAAAAAGAATTGCACTTATCAGTCAAATATTGCACGAAAAATGCACCTGAACGCACTTCAACGCAATTCGCCAGTATGCGTTACAAAATGTCGGAGAAATATTCCGAACAGCATTTCGGAAGAGACCTCGAAGCTAAAATCCTACGAATCGCACAAAATCGGAGATGATTCCACTCCGACGGATACCTCGCTAGGGCTGAATATCATCTTCAGTGATAAAGTAAATTTTCATCGTTAATTGTTAAAATTGTTGCATTTGGCGTTCAGAAAACACACGAGTAATTGTTGATAAACAAATGCATTCACAACGCGTGACTGTTTGGTGCGGATTTTGGGCTGCTGGCATTATCGGACAATTCTTCTTCGAAAATGTGGCTGTTTAGGCAGTAACAATAAATGGTGTTCTTGATCGTTTTTAGAGCCTAAATTACAAGATATGAATCTGCTCAACATGTGATTTCAACAAGACGTTGCCACATGCCATACAGCCAGGGAAACAATTCGATTACTGCATGAGTCATTTCCTAATCGTGTAATCGACCGTTTTTGCGATCAGAAATGGCTATCCAGATCTTGTGATTTTACGCCATTGGACTTTTTTTTTTGGATTTTGTTTTTAAATTCAAAAGTCTATGCTAACCTCTCCGTATCAGTTGTCTTCTTATGACATCTTCCCTCCATTAGTAGCGAGTGAAAGTAAGCACACACTATCACAGCACCCGTAAAGTCACGACCTTTTAAATATGCAGGTTTCGATAGACTATTGCTCATTGTGTGCGGTAAGAACATGTGTGAATAATGCGTATTTAAATAGAAACTAAGTATTCTTCCAGCCATCCGGAAGGAAGTACTTCCCTATTAGAAACAGTAGGCAATATAGTCGAAATGAATAGTTTATTTCCGAATAAGGAACTCATTATAATGTAATTTGATGGTAGATTATGCAAAACGAAAAAAAAAGAATCCCTAAACTGATTATTGGACTTCCTTTTTCGTTATACTGGAGGTAAAATTTAAGTAAATGCAGTAGGTACTCGTTGTCAAATTGTGGGTAGGGAGATTATCAGCTGATAATAAAAAAATTATATACAAGTGAGATTGGATATATATACACATTTATCCAACTTTATCAATTTTTTTTTAGTTTTTCGTTCAAAAAACATACGCTTAGTCAAATATCCGTACCATTTTCAAAGTTCTTTGCTGCTATCCTATTTCTTCTATAAGCAACTTTAGCATTAAATATAAATAAAATAAAAGTGAACGAATATTAAATAGCAACCCGAAAGTTTCAAACCTGAGATCGAAAATTATTTAAGTCACACTTAAAATTAACTCTGCATTACCCTTTTAGCCAGTTAAAACCTTTCAAAAGTGCTTTTGACGGATTTTGTTCTGCCAGATTTATTTTTGACGTATTTTCGTGACCGATATTGTCAGAAGTAATTTTGGGTCCATCAGAGCAATTAATTCGGTTAACCATTGGTCGTTTTCGCAATACGTTAACTCTATGTGATAATACGCATCCGCAGAGACGTCGAACAGTGCGGGCCGAAGAAACAATTGCCGCTGTTGAAGAGGCCCCAAATGAATCGATTCGCCACCGTGCACAGCAGTTGCTGCTTTGTCCATCCTTTTTATGGAAGATTATGCGTAAAAGATCTTGTCTTACGACCTTACAAGATCCAACTTGTGAAAGCATTAAAGCCGCGAGACCATGCAATGCGTCGTGATTTTTGTGTATGGGCCGAAAATGAGATTGATCTCGATGCTGATATTCATCGCAAAATTTTGTTCAGTGATGATGCTCATTTTTTATTGAATGGCAACGTCAACAAACAAAATTGTCGCATTTGGAGTGAAGAGAATCCACATGAGATCCTTAAGACGCCATTCCATCCACAAAAACTGACTGTTTGGTGTGCTCTATGGGCTGGTACCATACTTCTTTCGAAATGATGTTGGAGAGTCAGTTACGGTTAGTGGAGACCGGTATAGAGCTATGACAACATACTATTTTTTCCCAAATTGGATGGCATGAATGTGGATGAGATGTGGTTCTTGTGTTTTAATTAAATTCGAAGTTCTATACCTTTAAAATTGGCATTTATCATTGAGGCTTTATGAGTCTTACAAAAGGTTGCTCTTAGTAATCTTATGTTGCAAAATTAATTGGCTTTTTGCCGCTGTATTGAATCTGTTTTTCAAAAATTACGATGAGACCTCGAACTCGAATTTCATGATTTGGCATGTGAGGGATGGCTTTATGTCGGCACTTTTTTAAAGAGTTTCTAAAACTAAAAAGTAGATGTATGCCCACATATTTTCAAACAGTTCCTCATTGACCTAAAACCAGTGCTCAAATATATTACCTGCCACCAATATTTTGCACTCCTGAAATTAGATTTCGCTAGATTTATGATCAGATCGCAAAGGACACCATATAGTTTTTATTTATTAATTTGGACCTGGAAGAGCAAATTGATCAAATGAAAGAATGACAATATCACTAAAAAAAGGATATGCTTTCTTATCCTGGACAACACTGGCTAGGATACTGTATATACAAGGGGAGCCAAAAGAAGTCATCCGATGTTGAATATCCAATGAATATCGACTGCGGCTCGCGCAGTGTGTGCCGTTGCTCCGTCCCGTTGGAACAACATGTCCTCCAGTCCTAATTCGTCTAACTGCTGCAAAAAACTCGGTTAGCATGGCCCTATAGCGTGCACCGTCCACTGTTGTCGTTTGACCAACGGCTTTCTCAAAAAAAAAAGAATCCCCGATGACTCCTCCAGAGTGAACAGCGCACCATGCAGTAAATTTGAGCGGGTGTAACGGCTCCTCATACATTACTCGTGGATTTTCGGTGCCGCAGGAGCGATAGTTTTGCTTGTTCACGTACCCGCTGAGTTGGAAATGAGCCTTATCGCTCATTATAATTTTGGTTTAAAAATCTTCCACTTCGATTATTCCGCGTAGTGTGGGAGTGTATCACTCCATCGCTTGTTCACTTGTGTTCTACATCTGTCTAGTACACAAATTTCAAAACAGATTTGACATCGGTTGCCATTTGCAAAAATAAGAGCATCTTCCAATAGGGTGATCTCTTTTGGCCCACCTTGTATTATTGGTAAACAAAAAGTGGGTTTCAGGTGAATATGAATCCTTATCAGAATTAGACCCAAATTGTTCTTAGCCAGATTTACATTTTGTCGACATAAAGCAGATACCTGCTGTTCCATAGAGTCTGCTTTGGATTGTTACGTATGGAAATGGTAGGACGGTATTACTCTGTTTATCTAATTGTTGTCTTGATGCTCTCACAGTGTGAGTTACTTTACAGTGAAATTATTCTTCTTTTAAACGTTTACAAATCTTTCGAACTTTTACGTTCAATGACGCCTTGTGCAGTTTGATCAAAACAATTCACAGTTTCTAAATATAAAATTTAATATGACCAGCCTACAATTCGTTGTGCTTTTCTTCTGATATTCCCCTTCCATCCAAATACAATAACTTATTAAAATGTTGGAAGAGCATTCCTTGCAAAAGCTGATTGAAAACAACTTTTCGTTCTCTAAAAACTTTAAACAGTCCCGAATTATTAGAGATAACTACCCACGTTTTGAGTAACGCAATAACCTCATAATCGTTCTTTTTTTTCTGAAATCATTCATTGGTTAGACACATCAAAACTCTAAATAGGAAGATATAATCACTAAACTTACATAAGAACTACTCACATCGGGTCAAACTGTACCTAAACCTATATACTCATCGACTTTCCCCCATCAAAAGTCATTTCAATCTCTCTGTCGTCCATTGATTTCATAACGATTTCCATACCCAAGGGTTTGATGAAAACAAAATGCTGACACAAAGGACCACATAAACAAAAAAGATATCGGAATGCCCCTGTCCATTAACCATCCACAAGTTCCAAGTGCGTCAAAAGTGAGACAAACAAACGCACACCAACAGCAAAAAGGAAAAAAAATCAAGGATCTGTATCTCTGTAAGTTGACCCTTCATCATCGACCACGACCACGGCTACGACATCATTCCTGGCGTACGAATGACACGCCAACAAAAGTACAACGAACCTACAGGGTATCCTTTCACACATCCAACTCGCATATCTCATAATTCCAACACAAACAGTCTCTCCCGTTCAACCCCAGGACAAGATTCAAGTGTCGATGAACACCTGTGCAAAGTAAGAAAATCATTTTCCCACGATATCCCAGGCAGTGCTGGAATCAATCAACAAAAACATGCATCAAGGATATTTGTATTCCCTATACACACTCGCACACAGGGTAAACTGCTTATAGACCCCAAACAAACGAAATTACCAAACCACCCTACTTTGTAAACTCATCACGGATTCATTTGGAACTGACATCGAACAATGGTGTTATGTGGTTCCCCCTTCGGTAGTTTTGGGCATTTTTTTTTTTGTCAGGGATTCCTCCAATCAGAGAATCGTTAAATTACACAAGACCTTCAGGGAGTAAAATGAATTCCAAAGGTCTTGATATAGGGGACATAGATTGTACGAGTATGTTGTATTGCATGTGATATGACGGGTATTGTCGAACGGGAACCCTCCTTTACTCGGTTATTATGTTGACCCTCTCGTATGGAGATTTCGTGGTCGTTGAACACCTGCATTCTGCCTCCTCTGAGACTGGATATGCGAGTTCGTTTTCTGGTTGGTTATGATGTGATTAACATGGAATTCAGTGAAGCGCCTAAAGGAGTACTTATAAGAAGGGTGCATACTAATTAGGTACAGATTTAGTGGCCATCTAAGTATGTTATGCATGGGTATGGGCGTGAATGGATTTGACAGTTGTAAAGGCAACTGTGGAGTTATTAAGCACGCATTTGTAAGAAAGACCTTTCCTTAAAAAATAATCAAATCACACATTTTATGTGCAACGCGTTTTTTAGACCCTAGTTCTTCACAATGGCGGACGAACGTCAGATATAAGCTTTTCAAGACCTTGCCACTTACTTACTTACATAAGTGGCGCTACAGTCGGGAATGAACCTGTGCCTCAACCAACATTCCTCTCCAATTAGCCCGGTCCTTAGCTAACTGCCTCCAGTTGCGCACGTCAAGTTGGTTGAGGTCGGTTTCTACTCGTGCGCTCCACTTAAGGCGAGGTCTTCCTCTACTGCGTCCGACGTCTGGCTGGGAATCGAAGACTGCGAGCCGGATTATTGGTGTCCATTCCTTCTACATGTCCTAGCCATCTTAAACGTCCAATGCGGAGTTTTTTTTTGACCAGGGGCATGTCGTTGTACAGCTCGTATAGTTCTTGATTGAATCTTCATCTCCGTAGCCCTTCAACACAAACGGGGCCGAAGATTTTTCGAAGAAATTTCCTCTCAAATCGACCAAGGATTTCTTCATCCGCTTTTGAGACGGCCCATGATTCAGCGCCGTAGAGCAGGACAGGGACTACCAGGGCCTTATATAGGATCTCCTTAGTAGTTCTTTACTACCAAATTCTTCTTAGCTCGAAGAAACAGCGGTTGGCAAGGGTAATTCTTCGTTAAATTTCTGACGAGATTAATAGCGAGTTAATAACGGAACCGCGATAGACAACGTTTTTTTGGTATCGAATGTGTGAAGTCGTTTCCGACCCTGATGGAGCAGCGAGAATTCTCCATCGTCGTCTTACACAAACGGACGGTATACCAAAACTAGACATGGCTCTGTATAGTTCGTCTCTCTAATTGCTGTCGTATGCGGCTTTGAAATCGATGAAAATTTGATCGGTCGTGGACTTTCCTGGCCTAAAACCACACTGATAAGGGCCGATCAGGTTGTTGGTAAACGGTTTCAGGAGTTCAAATATTACGGCAGATAGGATCTTGTAGGCGATGTTGAGGAGACTTATGCCTCTGTAGTTGGAGCAGTTTAGAGGGTCTCCTTTTTTGTGGATCGAACAAACTATGCTGAGGTTCCATTCTTCAGGCATAATTTCTTCCGACCAAATTTGGCTTTCAGTTGGTGGATGTTTCTTACCAAGTCATCCCAGCCGGATTGAATGGTTTGAATGGTTCCAATGGTTGCCAATATTGAATGGTTCGTTCTGCCTGACAGCGGAATGTTGTTCGTCGTCGCCGTTTAACAGTCCGCATCGACTGTTTCTCAACTACGATGTTTCCTTGTTCATCTCGACAGGACTCAGTTCGAGCCTTGTATCCTTGGCTTTAACGTTTTATAAAAAAAAAAAAAAATTATGGCGCAACAGGCTAGATAGTACCCAGGGCCTAGCTTTTTTCTCACAATTCATGTGTGCGTGTGTAGTTCTTTGCACGATGGCGGGACCTCCTGTTTTAGGCCGAATTTGAACGGCTAAGTTGAGATAAGCTATTCATGACAATTGATACTACTCACTCGGATGATTTGTCAGATCATCACGAGAGGAGGGCCAGTGAAAAATCATTTAGGTCTTGCTACGGCTGGGAATTGAACCCAGACCTTCTGCGCGGCAGTTCAGTCATACTTTGCTAAAACTTGTGAACATCGTTCCTTGAGTGGCACCTCTCTATATCCTCGATCGCGCGCTTTTCTTGCTGTTTTTTCTTCTTTCTGAAAAGCCGGTGTTCTTCCCTTCTCTACCTATAGAGCTCAAACGCAGCTCTCGTCTTCACCTGCAGCTTGCCTTGTAGGCTTCGTTCTTGGCTGCGGGCATCTGTCGGCACTTCTCGGATGAAATTTCAAACCATGGGGAGAGGAGGGCCAGTGAAAATTATAATTGGTTTGGCTGTATGGTTTGGAATTCTGAAATTCCACAAATCCCTCAAGAGCAAAGGTTCACATTATTCTGGTTTTTAATTCTTGAGCCAGACCAATTTCTTTAGTGGGGTGGAGATTTACTGGTACTTATATAAAAGTGTTGACAGATTTTAAATAACTAGAATAGAATTTTATCGATTCTGGACCAATGCTCAAAAGAAGAAAAGCTTGTTTAACGCAAAGTCCCTTCTTACACATTTTTTTTATAAAACCTAAGAAGACTTGAAAACAGTCAACAGATCCTTTGGTCCGTTGACAAAACAATTTTCTGAAAAACGTTTTCTTAATCGACTAAGGCTGGACAGAATTGCAGAAAGTTGTGAGTATTCTCGTGTATTGCTTCATTATCGCTTCCTCTATAAGGGTCCAGATGTATTTTCTATTGATGGTATTTGAGTGCGTGTCCAGTCAGTAACCAGTCGAGAAAGATTTGCTGTTTTTTTTTCGAAAGATTTTGTGGGTGTTGAGCATGTCATCTCGAATGTTTGAATAGTTCGAAGAAGATTTTACCTGATTCCGGCGATTTTCAGGGCTTTTTGATCTACCAATGTTTTGAAGTTACATAATTTGGGTTAAAAGACAGGTCTGCCTTTTCAGTGATATGGTGTCCGATCCTTTTCTTGCAGTTCATTGGCTCAATCTTTGGTTTTATTGCAACAGCGTAAATTACTTCAATTGGAGTCTGACTCTTATATTGAGGACCATATTGCCAATAACTCCACCTGGAAGACACTTCTTTGGCCAAAACGAAACGTAGTTTTTCTTAAAATTCTCACCGTTCTGTGCATTTTTGAATAAGCCGTTTGGATGGGTATGTATTACTGATATACTCCTTTCCGCTTGAAAAAAGCAGGAGAATGGTTTTTGAATTCCGGGTCGATGGATATTTCGTACACATCCCTAATGCAACTGTGAGCTAAAGCCGGGGGCTCATACTTTGCATGCATCCGAGTGCGAATTTGGGAGTATATAAAGTGTGAATATCTCTGCAGGTCATGCTGCTTCCCTTCTTGTGCTCACTGTAAGATTTGGTTTGCGTGCAAGGTTGGATGTATGCAAAGTTTGAATATGTACGCTACCCTCCTGTTTGTTTTCACTGTTAGATAAAGCCAAAGGTAGCCCTAAACGACGAACATGCTCGCTGAACTTGCTCGTTTGTGAGGTATGTGATTGGCTAATTTCGTATAATTATTGTCAGTTATTAATAAGATCATGCATTAGATCCTTAATCTGATCGGAAGCTCGGAATCCGAAATCGATCAAAAAACTCATCCCTTAAAGCGCTTAAAATAAAACCTTTCCGCCCCCATATAATTCATTCTAAAGTAGGAATTAAAACTTTAAATTGGTGCCTTCATGATGAAAACTCAGTCAAGGAATTACCTTTCACCGATAACGTCTTAAAATACCTCGAAAGTAATAGAATAATCCCTCCCGACAACTGACCCTTTTCTTCCTTATTAAACCGAAAACATTTCTTTAAGTGGGGGAACAATGTTCAGGTGCATGCCTCATATATCGGAAGGATTTCATTAATTCCTTAAGATTTCATCAAATCCTTCCGCGAGTTAATGCCCAACAAAAACATCAAGTCAACGAACTGAAATAATAAATTATCAAAGTGATTAGGTTCTGCGTCCTCACCAATCACTTCCCTAATGTCCTTTATACGATGAGAAACAGTTTAGGATCCGCATCCCCAGTAAAAGCAAACCCAGACACGCACGCGAACCAGGAACCAAACAGAAAAGGAATAAAATACAATAAACCCTACAACAAGCGGGGCACACTTAAATGCGCACCCAATTAACCCTTAGGAGCTGAGTCATTAAAGTATCCTTCGAAAATGATTCCTTATTTCTTTTCCTTGTTCTCCGTTTCAACGTGCATCTCTAACAGACTTGTAACGGAAATATTTCCCACACTTTTCAAGGAGCCGAGTGCTGCAGTTGGACACCTTATACGGAAAAAAGGAACATAAATGAGTCCTTGGGAAGTAACCAACAAAAATAGGAACACACAAAAATCGGGAGCAGGTGGTGCTGAGGAGAGTAACCTTTTTTTCTTGTTCCAGTCCCAATCCAAGAGAATCTCGAGAGAGCAAAGCCGTATACAAATCGTCGTAGAAGTAGAACTTACTTCGTGCATGCGCATATCACGAGACCCCTGCAAACAGATACGTGCGTAGCATACGAACAGATACAAACAATCGACCATCATATCACTTGTCATGCGTTCAGTGTATTTTTTTCTCCTTTGCGAACCGTGGGAAACACTTCTGCCAGGATCTTTTGTTATCGCCTGATTTCCTTAAGCTGCCTGCAAGGCATTCATATCCGATAAGGAAAACACAGAGAAAGGAATCAGAAAATATAACGAAAATCCATACGACAGACGAGGTCCTTTTTATTGGAGAATAACGATCGACAGAGCAGATTGCGATCGGTAATTTGATCTGCATGCTTGTATTTTAAGGGTGAATGGTATGCACTGAGCACTCCCGGGTAGGGGTGAAATGGTGATTCGAACGTTTATTTAGAAGGTCCTCAGGTGCGCGTATGGTTATTCGATTGTGTTTGGAGAACACACTTGTCCTTTCAGATCATGGGAAAATATTTTTACTTTCCGAATCCTGTTGCATATGTCGATTGGTAGATATGGTAAACGGGACAAAAAAAAGGCGCACTTTTTACTCGTGTGGCAACATGCGTTGGTGGCACGGTGAATGTCATGGGGTGGTTCTTTATCTTGGCTTGTGTGTGGAGGAATGTGAGACTGGGCTGAGGGTCGGTCGCGAGCTTCTCACGTGGAATCGGTGCGTGAGTTCTCCGTTTTCTTGTGCTCTTATCGGAAGTATGGGTAGTGGGATTGAATTGCAAATGTCTGTGGCTTGCGTTTGGAATGACAGGTTGTGTCAAGGTGAGATTTCTTTTGACGCAACAACGTCTTCGAAGCACTTGGGATGATTTGTGTGTGCGGTTTGTATATATGAATATGACGCGAGGCGTATCGGTTTCTATGCGTTTAATGGGTAGGATATGCGGATGCTTCTTGAACTTGTGGTTTGTACACGAGCAAATGCAACAAGATACGTTTTCAATAGATAAATGGGGTGTCATGAAATAATTCTGCGTTATTTCACTTTGAAAAGCGAAATAACGCCGTATTTTGGAATTCGGCGTTATTTAAAACTCTTATTCGAAGTATGAACCGCCTGCTTGGGCTCATTGCTGGATAAGGAATGGGTGCGATATTGGATGTATGCAAAGTGAGATATTGGTATGATGTTGGTAATACTTGATTGGTTTTTTATTCATGGTGATTTTATGCGCAGATTTCCAATCACACAACGCAGCTAACTTTGAAATCATATTTGTATAGACCAAGCGTTTATAACTTTCACTCAAAAAAAATTTCTGGATATTATGAACGCAAGCTGAAAGTGTTTTCGAAATTAAGTGGAACCTACATGTCTCTTTTTCATATAACCCGTATGTGGTTAAACGTTCTCAAGAGCATCCAAAGATGAGATTAGAAACCAAGAGTTGCCCTATCATTTTGCAAATCTCTAAAGTGATTAACATCTTGTCTCCGTCACGGCACCATTAAGCATATCAGTTAATTAAAAAAAAAGGTTAAATTATCGATATTCTTTCAACCCGACCAGCAGTTAGGCCGTCAGACACTGTTATCCGAAAAGCCGCTGAAGAGCTGGTGGTAAAAAGAATCGGAATACGTTGTAATCCTGTTTGAGTCGAGTGGAGCTCAAAAAGGTTATAAACCACAAGATTGTAGTTCCTTGCTCTACAAGTAAAACCGAAAATGAACTCTGCGACAGTCTTGACCGAAATAAAAAGCATTAGTGAAGTGCTGTGGTGTGCAAACGGAAAAAAATAAACAAATCAAATAAAAAAAAAAATATAACAAAAAAAAACAAGTGCAGTGTGTGGTAATCCATCTCGCCCCTCTCAACTCGTGTGCTTTTTGCCTTTGCCGCACAAATGCAAGTGCCGTATGTTTTTTTTTGCATGCGTGTGCTTGCATTGGTGGAGCGTAGGTAATAACCGATACATAGCGGCCCGTGAATTGAAGATTTCTTAAATATTCAATACAAATTGTCGTAAGGTCATAACACCTATAACATGTTGTATTCGATATTTTTTATATCGAACCTTCACTTCACTTCTCTGCCTAGTTTGTCGTCGGTATTGTGTCTTTTGTGTCTGTCTGTGATAATGGATAGGAATTTTAGAGTGGACGTGAGTTATATTCGTGGGTTAAGTTCAAATCTTTTTTCTGCTCACGTCCACATTTCCAAACATAAACCAACTATTTTGGCACTAGGTGAAACACAAGTGGGGCCAAATTCTGACTTATCAGAATTAACCATGCCTGGATATAATTTAGTGCCATTATTCTTTTTTCACCACGGTTTCGCCATATATATACGTAGTGACGTAGCCTACCAAAATAACACTCAATACGGCCAATGTTCCAATCCGGAATGTAATTTTATATGCCTGAAATTTCATGTCCGTAGACATTTAATTCACTATTATTTCATTTATAGAAGCCCAAACCAAACCTTGACAGTAATTCAACTATTAACGAAATTGATGCGCTTGCAGACTCCATTTCTAGAATTGTATCCTTGCATCCTTACTCTGAAATCGTCATTGCGGGCGATTTCAATGTACATAATTGTATGTGGCATCAACATTCTGGACATACAAAACCCAAAGGAAGGTACAGTGCGGTTCACATAAGGTTTAGATCAGGTGAGTATGGTGGCCACGGATCGGAGCATTATCTTGTTGTAAGATCCACTGGATTGGTCCAAAAAGCTCTCTTATGGCTGGAAAAGATGTTTGCAAAAGAGCTTTATAAGACATTCCTGTCATTTTGTGAGACACAAAAACCAACTCAAAGGCACCATAGTATGAAATGGCCCCCCACACCATTACTCCTCCTTTCTTGGAATGGTTGCGATTCAAAAAGCATTCGTCTTTGCGGATATCATGAAAATAAAAATTATACCCATCAGGACCATCTAGGTTGAACTTTTTCTCATCAGAAAACACCACAGTTCTCCAATTTGAAACACTCCCAACCTGAGTATCCCATGCCATATGAAGACGCGCGAATTCCAACCGAAGTTCCTTTCTTGCAGCGTTTAGTGGTGGTTTTTTTTGTAACTTTTTGAATTTCAAGTGTGGAGCACCTAAAATAGCTCGACGAACCGTTGATTTGCTGGCACTTACCCCCGCTAATTGTCTGATTTTCATCGTGGAGTGTGCTGAATTTGAGGCAATTCTTATTATCTTTCGCTTCTCGTGCGGTGTTAAGGCTGTTTTTGTCCTTCCTTTGTTATTTTTTCTATAGGTAGCAGGGTTTGATTAAAAATGTCGAACTGCTTTATCACTTCTTCCTATTTTGCTTGCAATTTTCCGCATAGAAAAACCTTCTGAGTGGTAGGCCTCAATTTTTGCCTTTTCCGCCACCGTCAACATTTTTTTAACCCATATTCACTATAAACACTCGGAAAAACTTTAATAACGTTTACTCATTATCAAAATTTAATTTGCATTACCCAGCATTAAGAAATAACTGTATAAATTCGTGCGTCTAACCAAGTGAACCGATTTATTTGAGCTTTTTTTTGCACTAGTGGGAAGAAAGAGATCAAAACAACCTTTAAGTGTCTCTCACTAATCTTGAATTTAGCTTTATTCGAAGAGAATTCAATAACCTTTCCAATAAATGCATTGTTTGGTAGTTCATGGAAAAAATAAACAGAAAAACTGTAATTTATTGAGATAAAAATGGTGCGGCTAACCATGTGAACCGCACTGTATGTTGAGATCTTTGCTGAGGTAAATAACCTAACTCAGCTTGTAAATGAGCCGACATGCATTCCGGATTTTAACAGTCAAGCCGCCTTGTTTCTAACCTCTCACCCTCAGTGTATTATCGCCTCTAGGTTCGTCAGACCACTGTGTCATATCATAGAATTTCTCGTACTCCGACTACAGGGTTAAAGAACCAATTCCAAAAAGACTGTATGGCAATACGAAAAAGCCAATTGGGAAGCAGTTTTTTTTATTAGGAATTTTAACTGGTCACTATGTTTCCTCGATAATGACGTGGATGCGCTGCTGCTGATATGATATTAAACATCATTCTCCCTGGTATGCGGTCGTTTATTCCCAACAGAATAAAAAGTATCAGACCAAAGGCAAAAGGGTGGTATGACTTGAGCTGCAAAGAAGCTATCAGGTTGAGAGAGTTATAAACTTTCGGTTATAAAAAAGCCAATCCAACAGAGGAAAACCGAACAAAATTCAAACAATCCAGAAATGCCTGTAATTCCCATTTAAAACGTTTCAAATTCCTATATGACCAAAAGTTAAGGCAAAAAATTCTACAATCTCCCAGAGGTAGTAAAAACTTTTGGTCATTTGTCAAAAATATAAAGAATTCCGCCTCAATATCAGTTCCGACGCTCATTCACAATGACATTATAGCTGTCAGCTCTTTAGAGAAAGCCAATCTGCTTGCTGCGCATTTCGCAACCAGTTATACATTGCCTGATTGTGCCCAGTCTCCTCCTGTACTTGAGAATGTTAATCATTCTATGGGACAAGTTCACTTTCATACTCGTACAGTTGCAGGAGTATTATTTGATCTTGACATTCACGAGTCCGCTTGTCCAGATGGTATTTCCCCCATTATTCTTCTACACTAGCAAAACCACTGCGTAAGCTTTTCTATCTCTCCTACTCATCAGGTCTCTTTCCGAGTAGATGGAAAACTGCATTTGTCCAGCCTGTACCAAAAGTCGAATCTTCTTCTCTCTCCAACTACCGGCCAATTGCACTTACGTCCCTTCTTTCTAAGGTCATGGAAACGCTGATAAATCGTCAGCTTATGAAATATCTCGAAACACGAAAACTTCCTAATGACTGGCAGTATGGTTTTCGCAGCAACAGGTCCACTGGTGATTTGATGGCATATCTCACAAAAAAGTGGAACCAATCAATCCACCTCGGTGGAGAAAGTAATATAGTTGCACTTGATATTTCAAAGTCATTTGACAGGGTTTGGTATCAAGCCCTTTTGTCGAAAATGCGTGCATTTGCAATCGATGAAAAACTTCTTCTATGGATTAGAAATTATATATCGAAACGTTCAATTCAGGTTGTTTTGGACGGATTCAAAACTGCAACTCACCAAATAAATGCTAGTGTCCCTCAAGGCTCAGTTTTGTCTCCGACTCTCTCATTTTCATTAATGATCTCATGTCTGCAACTGCTAATCCAATTCATTCCTTCGCTGATGACAGTACTCTCAGCTTCTCAAATTCGTTTTCAGGTCCACGTCCCTCATCTTCGAACGTGGAATCTAAACGACAACATATGTTAGGTTATTGAATTCCGACCTTGACAGAATCATAAAATGGGGCAAATCTAACAGAGTAGAATTCAATGCTTCCAAAACACAATGCTGTCTTCTGTCGTTAAAGCGAAACCAAAATCTGGAGCCATTATTCATGAATGGCACTTACGTCGAAGAAACCGAAAAACTTTCCATGCTAGGTATGTGTGTTAGTAACGACTTACGTTGGAACGACCACATATTCCATGTCGCTAAAAACGCAGCGAAATATCTAGGTTTCCTTAATCGATGTAAAAATATTTCTGCCCCTTCTGATCTGGCTACAATATATAACACGTTTATACGCCCTAAACTTGAGTTTAACGCCCACATCTGTTCGGGTGCACGAAAAACAACAT
The DNA here is from genome assembly GCA_949824845.1 of Rhingia rostrata. Classification (NCBI taxonomy): domain Eukaryota; kingdom Metazoa; phylum Arthropoda; class Insecta; order Diptera; family Syrphidae; genus Rhingia; species Rhingia rostrata. The sequence goes on from OX463757.1 coordinate 91,767,401, forward strand.
TGCACCTCCTAGATAGGATTCAAACGCGTTCGAAAAACTTTTTCGCTTAAACACTGTCGAAACATCTCCTGCCTTACCTTGTTTTATCGCTATTTTAACAACCAATGTTCAAATGAAATAGCCAGCTGCATTCCTCCCATTCAACAATTCAGCCGCAATACTCGTTACGCTATGCATGCAAATCAGTTTAGCCTCAAGCCTATCTTCGGACGATCGCTGAAATATAGAGATTCGTACATAAACCGAACAACACGAATGTGGAATGCTCTACCAAACTCTGTTTTTCCTTTCCATTGTAACTTACAGGCATTTAAAACCAATGTGCATCGGTATCTCCTTTCTTCTTATCCCGAATTTCCTTAACGCCCGCACTGTGCTAAAACACATAAAGGGTATTCATAACCCCTTGAGTGCGCGTAAATTATAAAAAAAAAACTGTAAAAGCATTCAAGAATTATGGAGGTGTTAAACCGAACAAGAGAAGTAGAGATTCTTTAAGCAACAGATTAAACATCCTTTATCGGGTAAAGTTACTACTAAAGGCAAGGGTAGCATATAAAGTGCAAGTTTTCGTTGGAAGAAACCTCTTCGAAGGTATAATGCACTGAATATGAGCAACTTTGTTAGCTTTCCAACGAAGTATACAAGTATATCAGTTAAGATCTATAGAAATAACACGTTGGAGGTGCTTTTTTACTTTTTAATTCATTATTCTTATTTACTTAAAATATTAACTTAATACTAGACAAAAATGCTTAAATCTAACTTATCAATAACATATCTACTTAATCTAACTTATCGGCCCATAGCGGGCGCTTTAAGCTTATAACTAACTTTTTTATTTTTTTGCTTTTCAGCTTAAATTTGTCATTTGTTTTTTTATTATAAATATTAAGACATTTAATTGATTTTTCAAAGAAAAAATTAAAACTTTAAACAGTGACAATTTTTTTTGTTTTATATAAAAACCTAATCTAGACTAAACTTAAACTACTTAAGACTAGTTAAACCTAACTAACACTACTTAAGACTACTTAACTACTTAAACCTAACTTAATTATAATCGGGGTGGCAAGCACTCGTTGCATATGCCCCGAGGGTTTGCCATCCCGATTGCGTCATTGGGTCCAGCAAGCATTTATGCAACCATATTAAATAAAATAGGTGCATAAGCCCAGCCCCAGACCTTGTACCTAAATTTGACATTAACATCACAGTACTTCGCACATGAATGCAACGAACTACAGACACATAACAGCACTGGCGACTGAGGCCATCGGCTGGGACAGATCAAGACATTTATACAACAGAGAGAGACGGATAGATACATAGAAGGAAAGACGCATAACATAAACCTACGTGGCACAGAGGAGGAGACATAGATTTATATTGTTTCACGTTATCGCACAGGTGGCCTCAGATAAGCTGGCAATTTTCGTAGAAAACAAATGCTGCCGAAGCTGGGGCTTGAACCCGCAGCGCTTGGCTTAGCAGTAAACTACGCATTCCTCTGAGCCGTGGCCTGCAGTATATGTACCTAAATTTAATTTACTTAAATACTAAGGAGTTGACTAAAAGTCCGCAAAGACCTGAGGAAGTGCAGAAATACTTTCCTCGTTTAGCCAGCAAAACTCGGTGCGCTGCTTTTCAGCGTCGGTCCTATCGCGATCCGATACCGCCGTGCTAAAGCGGAGGAGCTCCGGAGCATTGTCGACGTACCCGTCGCGGATTAGCCGCTTGTCCCGCGCGTCACGGTAGCGATGGTATAAAACCGGGATACCGTTCCTGTCTTGTATTAACCCTAACGAATCGATATAAATGAATGCCTCTGGTGGAATAAAGCCAGACATGAGCGCACTCTTCATGTACATTTCATTGGGGTAATAAGCCCCGAATATCAGGCTGTTGTCGCTACTCATCGCCCTTGAAGCGTGCCTTCGAGTCACCTTAATTAGGAAATTGTCAATTCTATTCAACTGAGCCCCATTGTATAGAACCGCGTTGCGAAAATATTTTATGTACTCGGAGTGCGGCGTTCGGTACAATCCTAAGCAGGATCGGAGACAACGCCTCTCAAACAGCCGTATCCTTTCCACGTAGGATGGTGAACCACACGGGACAACCATAAGCGATGATCGGCCTTATGAGGCCATGTAGCAAATGACTTTCACCCTTGAATCAAGTTGACTGCTATGCAACAATCTTCTTGTCAGAGCGTAAGCCCCCCTAGCCCTGGCCAGACAAGCATCCACATTTTTATTAAAATATAGAAACTTGTCAAGCCAGATGCCAAGGTATTTGACTTCACTTCTCACCGCTAACGGCCGTCCATGCTGTCCCATGAAACACAATTTTTTCCAGTTTTTTCTGGTATCGTAAGAAGCCCTCTGCACTGGGGTCCTGAACAGAATTGTTTCGGTTTTTTGGAAATTGATCCTCAAGAAATTAATTTTTTTTTCTTTGACATCAGTATGCGATATAATTACTTATATAAGAAACACGTCTGTTCTTGCTTGCAACTAGAATTATGAAATTTGGTATATAGAGACAAAGCAGAACAAGTTTATGAAATTTGACATTTCGGAAAAACGTTCCATGAAAATGCTTCGGTAATATGAACTTGAATATCTCGTCTATAGATCATATTAACCCACGCCCACTCTTTGAGGGTGTTTTTCTTAAAAATGATTTCTATACCCTACCCCTTAACATATGCCATCGAAAATCGTTGTTTTTTTTTGTCGAACCATCAAATATTTTGATAAACTGTTGATAAATGTTGTGTGTGACAATGCAATTTTCTATATTTCATCCCCACTTTTTGGAGACATTAGTTTAAAAGATGGGATTCTTTTCCAATGTTCTTACAGGCGGGTATCCACAAACTTTTATTTTCATATATTTGAATTATGGTTTCATGGATTTTGCCTTCCACAACACATTGGCCATCCATTATATATAGGTCGTACAATAGTCATTACATATATAGAATTGTCTTTGGGCTTGGAGCCCAGTTTTCTCTAAAGATTCGGCCATATATGTTTAGAAAGCTTTACTGCCGTTTTTTTGTTCGTTCATTTCCAGATTAGTTTCCTGTTGAATATGTCTCCCAAATATTATTCGCAGTCAGATAACATGACAGAAGTTCTATAGGGTTTATCCCTAGCCCAAATATGTTTGTCTATTCGTTCAGGGTTTCTAGTTTTCCTGTTATTACTATTAATACCTACGACATTGTCTGCATAGCCTATGACTTTTGGGTTCCTGAATTATTATTTAATAAGTTTTTCGTTAGAGACTATATGCACAGAAGACTTTAAAAAACAAATTTGTGAACAGCCTTTGAATTTTGTCTCAAGCTGAACCTTTTAAAATTTCCAAAATTTTTTAAAGGAACTAATTAAAGTACCTAATACTATTTTTTGACTTATCGCATAAACCTACACGTCATTAATACACACTGTTACCTACCTATCCATGAAGAGTAAAGCTTTCCATTGCAACCTTTAACTGAGATCAAACTAAGACAAATATTTTTTTTTTATAATTGACACATGACAGGGGGTTCATCAAAAAGTCGTCTAGGTAAACCGCATGCAACAAGTAACTACAATATTCCATCGCAGCATTATTTAATATATTATGGGGATACGTAGATTGTAGGTCCGTCATGCATATACACATATGTACACAATCTCTGTACATTTAATGGCCTTAACAATTTTAACGATCTAATGTGAGTTACACGAAATCCTCTTCTCCTCTTACTCATAAGAGTAACTCATTTTTTTATGTGCCTTGCATTTGTAGGTTCCATGAATTTATGGGCTATACCAATCAAGTTTCCCCCCCATCCCATGCGTATTCTCTAGAATGACCCTTACCTTAACGACAGATAAGAAACCGAGTACATAGACGAGCCCAAGAGATTATACACGTACATTGTATCTCTAGGAGGTTCCTTTATTAATTTTCCTGTTTTTTCCCTATACGAGCTGCCGGATTACGCTGCCGCGCCGATGACGATGTGACAGCGCACATATAACCCTACAAAGATAAAAATAGGGGCCCCAAGCACTCGCACACACAAAGTCTCAAGAAATATTGACTTCTCTCTTTTCTTTGGTGATTTCCCGTTTTTCCACTATCTCTATCCTAGGGAATTAAATCGAAAAGTCATAAAGGGAACGCGGAATGTCATGTTTTGATTCCCTTTTTTCACGTTATCTCTCACTCTCGCACCAGCACCTCCCTTTAAGGTGATTGACTTGAAAACAGTTTGTTTGAGAGTGTGTGTGTTTGTGACTTGGTAATGATTTTGTAATCACTATATCGCTTTGGTAAATGGTAAAACCACTCTCGCTATAAAAGACGCGGATCAAGTCAATGTAAAGTCAGTGTAACTCACAACAGCACTGGCTATGGACACCATACAGCATCGCATTGGTATGCATATCCAGCAGGATATTTACGATATCCTCAATCTCCTGGGACGAGACTAAAAGCCACAATTATCGGGGGGGACAAGTGCAATAAAAGAGAAAATGCAAAATATTTTGCTTCAAGCAAAATGCATCTTATCGAGTGCAATTAGTGATAAAGGACAAGAAATGTCCCGGTAAGGACACTAAAATCTACGGCCAGACATTTAATGAATGACCAGACCACATGCAAGGACGAGACTCTCCATTGAGACAAGGCAATTAGTCATCACCTCGATGATAATGAAAGGCGCCTCATCGTCGTCGTCACGAACAACCGATTGACTAATTGCTCGAGTGATCAGCAGGACCTAGAGGATATGGTTGATGCCAACGATCGATATGCAGTTCTGGCGGAAAGTTGCTAGACATTGTCATCGCCGCGCCAGTTATAGTATCACCAGTCTGCTGACACACATCCTGTGCAATATTAGAAGTTAAGTTAGGTTTAGTAAATGTATATTTTCGAAACGACTAAATCCAAGTCTTCCAATATTTCGAGTAAAAAAAAAAAAATGTTCAGTGCAATATTAATTTCAAAAAAATACCCATACATAGATGTATCTGTTTCTTTGTTTTGTTAGATGTAAATATTTTCTTTAGATATAAGTTTGTAAAAAAAAAATAAATAAAATTTAAACGTTCGTTAAGAACGAATAGAAAAAAAAACACGTTTTTCATTTTTCCCTTCGGGGTCATTATCTGCCGTCAGTTCATGTCTAGGCCCTTGGGCAAACACTGGACCTTATCTCATTAGGTAAACATTTTCGGTGGAAAGAAAATTTTTCATATCTCTCTTGTGATTAGGCAGCGTTATTGATGGTAGGATGTCAATCAAGAAAAAAAATGCGCCTTTGTCAGGTCACGGAATTTTCGGGACTTGTATTGTAACAAGTGAATTCCTACGGGTGGGTCTTTCTAATCATAGGATCTTAAGTAGTTTCAGATTGATGACTGTTTACATACTTTAGGCGATAAATTCGAGTATGGTATATGGGGTCTTGTTTGTAGGGACCTGTCTCAATCATAAAACATTTTTGGTAGACTAAACATTCGTCTACGCTTATCTAAACAATGAAAGAAGGAGGATTCCTCTGGCCGTATTGAAAATGATTTTGGTCGCATAATGTTTTTTTTTTTTTTTGTAAACATAGATTTATTGGAAAACGTTACATGCTCGGTAATGGTTTTATGACTGACGCTAGGAAATTTAATGAATTCAGATGAATTATACGGAAATTGTCTTTAGGACAAGATCAGTCCAATTGGTTGCATCTGTGGGCATATGGGCACAGTGTGTGTTTGCTTATAGCTTAACCCTAAAATTAACCGCGTATTAAAACCGAAACCTTTGGGAATATCAAAGTCATGTGAATTTCAACTCATGGTTTGAAGTACAGTTTACCTACTTACTTTAGTGGGGCTAGAATTTGCGGCAAACATGGCCCTTAATCCACATGCCTTTCCAGTTAACACGATTCGTAACATCATTTAGTTGCGCACTTAAATTTGGTTGAGGTTGGTTTCTGCTGGTCCCCTGCACCTTGTATGCGAATTTCCTCAGCTGTGTCAAACTTTTGACTGGGAACCAAACATTCTTCGTCCCAGAGTATAGATGACCATACTGTCTTAGCCGTCTATTATAAATGCGAATTTTTAATAAGGTGTATGTCGCTGTATAAGTCGTAAAGTTTGTGATTGAAAAGTTTGTAGAGTGTCTCTCGACGCGAAAAAAAAATGTTTTCATCTTGATAAAGTAGGATTGGTATGATCAGGGTTTTCTACACAATCTCCTTAGTAGTTATAATTAGAGTATCAGTACCACTAAATTGCTTTCAAAGATTGAAGAAACGGTGATTGGCAAGAGTTATTCTTGGTTTTTTCTTCAAAAAAAAATAGCAGATCCTTGCTGAACAAAGTTCATTACTACTTGAAATACCCCCATCAATCTTTGGACCGATTTGTGGGTGCCATGTATACTTTCTTGCTGCCAGCATATTGTAGGCATTGGCCTTGGTTACTGCATAACCCATTCGCTTTCTCCATCAACTTGAAATATCCCGGTGTCGATTTCTCGTTGATTTTGACCAATGATATCAACATCATCAGCGTATGTTTTAATATGCACAAAATGAAAGTAGATAGTGTATCTTGTTTTGACTCCAGTGTTTCCCGAATCCTTTCAAGATCAATGATGAAGAAATCACATCACGCAGTTTGACTTTGACATTGTGCCATCGACATTTTCGATGCGGGTGCCTTGATAAAGAATGTGTATTCCTCTTAGTCCTTTTGCACAGACGGACGGGTTGGGTTGGTGCCGGTACATAAGACCAAATTCCAGCATTTGGAATTATGACACTTCGATAAAGCGAAATTAGGTCAAATGAGGGAAGTGACATAAAGCCAACTGCAGCTCAAATCAAATTGTATATACCCGTACCAGGGAAGCAAATATAATTTGCAGTCGAAAGTGTCATAAAACTAAATTTGCATTTTGACGCTTCAGCAAAGTGTCATAATACCAAATGCTAGACTTTGGCTTTATGTCGATTTCACAAAGCGTCATAAGACCAAATTTGTAAATTTGGCCTTGTGACACTGGGCCTTATTTCACGACACCGGGAAGCAAAAATGATATGCAATCGAAAGCGTCATAAAGCCAAATTTCCAAAAAGCCAAAAGCTTCAAAAGAAAGTGTCATAATACCAAGTGCTGGAATTCGGCCTTATGCCACTTTAACAAAGCGTCATAAGACCAAATTTATAAATTTGGCCTTATGTCATGGTGAACATTTGGTGGGCAGTATATAAAAACTAGATATGGTTCTGTATAGTTCGTCCCTATAACTGCAAACTGACTGGTCCGTAGATATTAATTTTCACTTTTTGAAGTTTGCCGATCAAATTATATTTGAACGGAGGAAGGTATCCTTCCTTGTGGTTGAGTAAATTGTGCTGAGGAACACTTTCATTCGATTTTTTTTTTTTTTTATAATTTACACGTACTCAAGGGGTTATGAATACCCTTTTATATGTTACCATAGTACGAGCGTTAGAGAAGGGTAAGAAAGAGAGGATAGGAAAGATTTTGGATGTAGTGGAGACTTAAACTCCATGGGTGGTGTCCGAACTAGCTTCGGGGAGTCACTTTTTCTTGTGTTCGTTAAATTTGAAGAAATTCAAGATGGTGTGCATACTTTTAGGTATTACACCGACCTTTTATTTCTTTTAAATAAAAGTGAAATGGATTTTGGTTGGGATTGAACGCGCAACCTTCCACTCAACAGACGAACACATTACCACTACACCGCGGCTAATGAGTAGTGTCTTCTCCTTACAAATTATATTTACCGCCAATAACTTGGTCGTCAAGTCCGCAGCGTTGTTTATCTTAAGTTTAGATATCGCTACCATCTTATAATTAACGTTCGGGTATATAGTCGTTTTCGCTGTTATTGCCAACATAAAAAAGTTTTTTTTTATTGTGGGACAAAAGCGTATTGGTCGGTATAGCCGTTTTTGCTTTTTCCATATTCTCAGCACCTGATATTACTTATTTTCTTATGTATCTCGACAGAATTCTGTCTTTGTAGTCCAGGGATACATATATTATTTTGGAATTATTTTGTCTATTTCTTCCTAAAAGTGGTTTTATAAAAAAGAAGTCGTCAAAAATATGAAAAAAACTTTAAATTTCTTATTAAAAACTGAAGATTTCAGTCATTCTGGGGTCTTCAAAAGTTAAAAAAAAAATCTCGAAAATGTTTTCAAACATTTTAAATTATCGTGACCCCAGAGTCGTTAGAATGTTTTCCAAATTTATAAATTTTGACAAAAAATTGAAAATTATTGTGACCAAGTGGTCGTGAAAGATTTTAAAAAAAAATTACAAAAATTTTAAAAAAATTTAACAAAAAATTGAAAATTATTGTGACCAAGTGGTCGTCAAAGATTTCGAAAAGCTTATTAAAATTTTCATTAAAAACTGAAAACTATAGCGACCCCGGAATTGTTTAAAATTTGAAAATTTTCATCAAAAATTGAAAATTATTGTGAAACTTGAAATTTTGTATTAAATACGGAAAATTATCATGACCAATAGAAACGTTTCTCTTAGCCTGCAGCGTTGACTTGTATTCCTTTTTGTGATGTTCAGTTGTCTGCCCGTGCGTCTGTATAAACCCGATTCTTAGCCTTATATTTTGAGCGAGGTTATTAAAATTTTAGTATATACCCTCTTCGTCCATGCCTACAGTACATGTGGAAAAAAATTAAAAATCCGCCTGTGCCATGCCCCTTTCTAAGAAAAAAATTTTGCTTTTAGTCAAACTGTAAGGAATTTTTAAAAAATATTGAGTAAGATAAGTTACATGTAAAATATAAATAATTTGTATATTTGCGAAGCATAGAAAGTTGATACTTCGCATTTATAAAAATTATTTAGCCTTCGCTCACTTTTTGGGGCGTTTTTTTTAAATACCTTTTGAATGTTTTATTCCATACCATATTATTTTATTGCCTTTATTAATAGATATTTGGTCCAAATAAACATTTTCAGCTTGGGTTCCGAAATTTGGTACATGAGCTCTTGGTTGTCATCTCCATTATATATGAGCACTGACACACCCATTTTTTTTTTTTAAAGAAAACGTCTTTTTGGCCCAAACCTTAAGGAATTTTGAAAAGTGTCTGAATAAAAAAACTCAGACGTCATATACTATATTTTTGGCCGTGCCCCCATTAAGGAATGATTTGTGATAGGGTATAACCAATTCGTACAGCGAATTGTAGTATTTGTTTTCATTTAATAAAGACGGTCTGACGACTTAGAAACAACTGCCCGGATAATCTGAAATTTGATGTGCCTTTGATATAGGCATATAAAATTGTATGAATGCAGGTCGGCCTTACCGGAACAGTCAGGAGTTTCATTCAACCTCTTTTGGAATTTTGGTGGTATAATTCTTAACTTCAACCTGGCAACTATGTCTGGTAAAACTAAAATCTTTGTCCGCAACAGCATAAGTCGCCTTTGCAATATTTGAAAAAAAAATGTTCTCTAGAACTGGGATCATGTTTTAAAAGATTATTTGATGATTTTTCTTTTATTTTTCATTAATGTCATGGTTATGAATAAGCACGATGCCATTAGCTCCGAATGATATAAGATTTCTAAGTCACTCAGAGTCTGTCCGACCGGAATTACCTGGCTATTCTGAAATGTGTATAACATATTCCCGCTTCCTTAACCTATACCTGCAGACAGAAATATTTTGTCAATTTAAAGTCAGTGGTTTAATATTATTTTATTTTAACTACCATTGAAAAACGATTTACAAATTTATAAAATTACCAAAGAAAAAATTCCAAAAGTGAACCTTTTTATTTAAACTACACCGTGGTCACCAAAGTACATCTAGTTCTTCCCTTAACTAAATCCCGATAAAAACAGTACCAAATTTAATAAATTTTCAACACTTTTACATAACCACTTCTTGGATATCCTAGTACAATTAAATTGCATTATTGATTGGAAAAGGGTTCCTAGTCGTGACAAGTGGTTTTTCCAAAGTTGTATAAACATGATTCCCCCATTCAATGGGATTCTAAAGGGAGGAGCTAAATGCAATAAATTAAAACACCTACCAAAGGTAAAACATTTCATCCCCCTTTTTCTTTTTACTTCCCTGTCTGGTCTTTCTAAACAATGTCCTTCATCGATCCTTTTGTTAGTGATTGGTATAAAAAGAAAACCATTGGGTAAGAAAAATCAGTCTCACACAATCCTCCATCAAAGGAATATGGCCGAGTTGACTCAACGACTGCAGGTACATTGTGAACCAATTGTTCACAATGTACCTGCAATATCAACACGTAACCAATACAAAAAGGACTGGCATTTTACATATACTCCGTAATGAAGAAATGTAAAGAACCGCAACAAGAGGAGAATATCGTGCAATAAAATACTAAACCGATTGTGATACTTGCAATATATACTAATGCACATTTGTAGCAGTGACATGGACCTGCTCTAAAAATGTCCACCTAAACATTAATGATGCAACCTGAAGCTTTAATAAAATTTTTAATTGTGATATGTAATTGCAATATGAAAATACACACTTTAAGCGGGGATGTGGAACTGCTCTAAAGATGTCCACAATTACGATAAGGATCCAACCAGAAGCTTTAATTAATTGCTAAGCAATGCCAAATTTATTGTGACAAAATGTTAGTTATAGTTTTAGTTTTATTTCAATGTCTTCCATTTAGGTTTAATTTAAATGTAAAATAGATATAAGTCGTAGTTGTAAATCATTGTCTTCCGGTTTGTTTGTTTTGCTTAAATAAATAGTGTACATACAAAACAAAAATGTCTTCATTATTTCCCATTGTTTTTTAATCGATATAAGTTCCTTAAAGATTTGCTTAAAACATTTACTGATATTTCATGTTGCTTGTCTGTTCAGAAATCGGTCTTCGCAGCTTTGTTTATTTATATTTCTATTCCATTTTCAATATTCGAAGTCACTAAAAATTAAGTGAAATGTCTAGGTTTTCTAAATTGATGTGAGAAATATTTAACACCTTTTTGATTTTGCCTCAATATACATATAAAGCATTTGTACACCACATTTATACTTCCCTTCAACACTCACATCTCGTCATGTGTTCCAAAAAAGGTATTTCGCAATCGAGAGAGAATTCAAAGGCTTGCGAAAAAAGAAGACTCCTGTCAATAATATTGTGAACGTCTAAAACCGTTTCGTCAGCAACCATATTGGCCCTTATCAGTGTGGTTTTTGGCCAGGATAGTCAACCATCGACGAAATATTGGACTCAACCGATGTCTTGGAGAAAGTCTTGGATACCCATCATCGATTTTTTAGTCGCCTATGATCGCTTATATAGAGACGCGCTGTAAAAGCTATGTTAAGTTTCGAAATCCCTACCAAACTCGTCCGGTTGTGTAGGATGACGTTGGAGAAATCTCACTGCTCCATCAAAATCGGCAAAAAGACCACCCAACCATTTGATGTCGGAAAAGGTTTAAGACAAGGTGACACGCTATCGTGTGCTTTATTTAACATCGTTCTTGAAGCAATACAATACATGGCAACACCAGAGGTAACATTTTTCAAAAGTCTGTTCAATTACTTGCATATGCAGACGATATTGACATTTTATCGGAAGAACCAAGCGAGCTGTCAATGGGGCATTTGCATGTATTAAATCGGGAGACGGGAAAGATTGGTTTGGCTGTCATCGAGAAAGGATTCTCAACATCGTTGACTCGTCGTCCAAAACGTCATCATTTTCAGCAACAATTTCGAAGGATTTTGTCTACCTAGGTTACGCGGTTAAAACGCAGAATTACGTCAGTGAAGGGATCAAGTGACGATTTACTCTCGCCAATCGCTGTTTCATTGGGCTAAAAAGGCATCTAAGAAGTAAAGCTATCTCGCAAAAAATGAGACTTTTCATAAGACCCTCATCATCCTAGTCCTACTATATGGCGCCGAAACATGGACATAGACAAAAGCAGATGAAAATTTCCTCGGTTGTTTTGGAAGAAAGACATTTCACGTCTTGAACCTAGCTTCTCGATGAATTTGTGTATCCCGATTCCGAACGACAAATTTGAGAAACTTCTCTAGACAGTTTTAAACTTTTTGATGTTTGTTAACCAATGCTCAAATAAAATATTTTGTTGTATTCCATTATTACACTACTCAGCAGCAAATTTAGCTAGACTCTGAATGGAAATAAGTTAAATTTATATCTGATTCGTAATCCCTAGAAACCGTTTACCAAAAACCCTTTCCAGTGTAGTTTCAAGCTAGGATAGTCGATACCTAATAAAATTTTCACACTTCTACACTCTAAAAAAAGTGAATTCCAATTTGATACCTGAATGACTTCACTAAAACATTCGAAAGCATGATGATGAAATCCTTTTTCATTTCGAGTGCACATTGTTTGCAAAATCTTTGCTCCCGTTTGCGTTAATGGGCTTTGCAAAGATTCGCAGCTAGGACATATAGACATGCAGATAGCTAGGACATATAGACTGAATGAACACAAAGCTTCGGTGAGATGAGTATTCGAATGGCAATCAGATGGAAGCTGTGGAGAAAGACAACGTCTTAAATGATGCTCATAAGAAAACGCGACATCACTTAACTCAGCTACGGACGTTGTATACTGAAGAGACGTGCTAATTGGGTTCCAAATTTACCAAATACTGTACTGAACTTAGTAGGTAATGCTTGCTGAATTTGAAATCTCGTTTTTTGTTCTTTACGCAGTCCCCTTTTGAACGGTCTTAAGGAAAAAGAACATGTTGGTTTAGGCACAGGGTTATCCCGGATTGTAGTGTCACTTAAGAATGTTGGGAAAAAAAAGATTGTCTATTCGATTCAATTCTGGAATTGACTATCGAAAATCAATCAATCATTTTTTTTTGTAATCTTCTAGTTTAAATAGATACAAAAACTCTGCAAATCTGTCCTATGTCCACCGCCTCTCCCACTCCTCCCTAACGTTAAAATCGTTAAAAATAGAAATACGTAAGTTTACAAAAAAAAAAAACTACAAATTTTTGGCGGAAAAGGCTCGTTAATACCCAGGGCCGAACTTTCTCACGACCATTCATGTGTGAGTGTGTGTTTCTTGCACGATGGCGGGTCCTCCTGTTTTGTGCCGAAGATAAGCTTTATTGCTTAGTTAAGATTAGCTTTATTTAGCTATTGATAGTACTCGGATGATTTGTCAGATCATCACGGAAATGGAAACTTTCATGGTATTAAATCAAAATATAAACTTACCGCATGGTTGCTATTAATTTCGGTCTAAAAAGATACATACTCCAACTTAACTGTGACCAATTATAAACAAGCGTCACTTATGTATTTTGCAGGTTTCTCCAATCAAAATCAACTACATCCATTTGATCAGTTGATTATGTTTATGTACACGTAACGTAAATACGCTAATACGTATGTTTGCATGAATGATGTTCGGGTAGTGTGCACATGAACGTAGGCAATTTTAAATCACTGCGACTGATAAACTTGTGATTTGCTACTTGTTGTTATTTACCTATGAAGTAGTATTTACGATTTGCACTAAGCTTTTGGATTCTAGCGGTACCTCCTTCGTAATACCAATTTCAACATCAACTTGTTACGATGCGTGTGAAAAAGTTTACGTAGATGCCAATTGAAACATGTATGTGGTCATGTACATTGCACCAGATGTTGGTACTTTGTGATGTATGATTTGAGATTTTGATAGTGCCGCGCGAAAACACGCGCATTAGATTTGTTTATCCTGCAGCTTGCCACAAGAAAACTGTTTAAGGTTATTAGTCAGAAATGATTTATGTTAATTTTGTGCATGGGTGGAATATTTTCTTAGTAGTCGCATCTGTGTATCTTTTATTACAGATTGCCCCGTCCGTTTATAGAAATTGTAATTATTTTTGTAAACAGTTTTTCTTAATTTTTTCTAATATTTATGCGATCACAAACGAAAAGACAATTATCCGTGCATTCCGGTACTGTCCTGGTACATTCTGCGGAAATTCATTAACCAATGCTTGCTATCACACATAAATACGAAATTCAAATTTTTCAATTCTTCAAAAAGGTGGGTAACTGTCATGGTAATTCCACCCCAACTGATGGAAATCAGGCTAAGGATGACTTATTATGCTCCCAGTAGTTTTTAATCCAGATTTAGTTGATTGAAATACCAAGTGTTTCTTAAGGATTTCTGCAATCCATATATTGAAATCAACTCTGTGCTTATTATTTAAATGATTTGAATGATTTGAAATTTGAAATTTGAATTTTCAAAGCTCCAAGGAGTAAATTGTTTTTTTTTTTTGAGTTGACTCTTTTTTCTCTTCATCCATTTTGCTCCTGCTAAAAGGAAGTTTTCACATGCATTCACTCTAACAGCCAACATCAATTCCTTTTTTCAGATCCACCTTTGTCAAAATTCTATGTTTCATCTGCTGTTAATTTGTTTGCTACAAAAAATTTAAAACAAACATTTTTTCCACAAGTTCGGTTTTTCAAGAAAATTTGTCATGGATAGTGTCCTGGATATTTGCTACAATGTTTAACCTGGCAAAGCGGTCAATAAGATACCGCCCGCATTGACGCATGCTTGCTTAGACGTTTAATATTAAAACCCTTCGCAAACCAACACAGTAGTACTGCCAATTGTGATCCCACAATAGAGTTCATAACCCCACTGATGAGGAGAGAAGGAGAAGAAAAATAGTCCACCACACCATTACCCACTTCTCTTATTTGGACCATTTGTGGATTTTAATATTTGTCTAGTTTCATAAAATATAAAAATAGAGAAAAAAAAGGTTTCCCATACCGGGAATCGAACCCGGGCCTCCTGGGTGAGAGCCAGGTATCCTAACCACTAGACAATATGGGACTTGTAACTTAGTTCATCATATTTTCATTAATCCGTCTTATCAAAAATTAGTATGTTTACTTCTTTTTGTATATACATAATGCTTAGTTAAATTAATGTTGTATAACAACTGTACCAGGCAACATACATAGTACACGTTTAGATTTGATGACAATTTACACATTAAGTTACAATTTAACTAAAAATATCTCACTCCACATGTTACTATAATTTTTAACTAAACTCACAACCATCTATTCCGATAATTTAGTTCAGATATAAACCATTGATGAAAGTGTTGGTGGTTTTTGTAGTGTCATCTATGAATGATTTTGTGAAGTATTAGAAAATTTGTAAGAATTTGAGCGATTGTAACAATTGAATTCGTGAGAATGAAAAATTATTATTATATCAAAAATTATAGAGCCCAAAACTGGCACGAAAAGTGCCTTTGACTTCAAAAAAAACCCAAAGAAAAAAGTCCAATCGCTTTAATTTGCAAGCTCTGGATGGCCAAATCTGGTCGCAAGAAATTCCGATTATACGATTAGGAAATGATTCATCCATCAGTTGAATTGTTTCTCTGCCCAAATGTGGCTGAATTTCATTAGTTCACCGCCCAATTTCCTCTTTCAAGGCGTTGGTTGTCGTGTGCTTGTTTGCATAGACCTTTGATTTAAAAAAACCCAAAGAAAAAAGTCCCATCGCGTCAATTCGCAAGATCTGGATGGCCAATTCTGATCACAAAAACGGCCAATTATACGATTAGGAAATGATTCATCCAGATGTTGAATTGTTTCTCTGGATGTATGGCATGTGGCACCCCTTGTTTAAACCACATGTTGGTCATATCCATATCTTGTAATTTGGGCACTTCAAACTGGGTTATCATGTCACGATAACGAACACCGTAATTGATACTGCCTGAGCAGCCACATTTACGAAGAAGAATGGCCCGATGATGCCAAAAGCCCAAAAACCGCACCAAAAAGTCACGCATTGTGGATGCATTTGTTTTTCAACAATTACTCGTGGGTTTTCTGAGCTCCGAATGCGAATAACAAAGCCATCAAGATTAACAAAGTCATCAAGATTAACAAAGTCATCAAGATGAAAATGAGCGTCGTCACTGAAGATGATTTTTTTTTTTCGAAAAATTCGCATACACTTGTTGTTCCAAAATCCATTAATTATCTTTGCGCTGCATGGCCAGTATTTTTCAGTTCTTGAGTCAATTAAACTTTGTTAGTATGGGTCTTTCGTGAGACGTATGGTGCCTCTTCAATTGCCAATTCTTACCGAATTGATGTTCCTGAACTGTCAGCAAAACTCTCGCAAACTTTTTCGATATTTTCTAATGAACGACTTGTGACAGGAGACCCAGAGTGTTTATGATTACTAATTGATCCGTTTAAAATCAGTACGACGACCATATTTTGTACAAAGCTTGCGAACTGTGGCTAACAAACCTTTTATTAATTTTTAAATTGCTCATCAATGAAAATGTGTTGCACTTTCGTACCCGAACTGTCAGATGTCAAACTGTCTTATTTTTTCCGTTGGCAACACAGTACCATTATGTGTGAAGTATATTACCCTATAGTCTTGAACTCCGTTTTTTTATGTTCGTTGTGAAGCTGAATTTAAAAAAAAATAAAACGTTTTCCCGTTTAATGTATGCATGTGCACTGTTATTTACAAAATAAATGAAAATTTTTAATTCTAAAAAAATCGAAAGATATGATCACCTTACCACATCTATTTAAACCACTCCGATATATGGGTAATGAAATATCTTCAGCGGTTTCTCTTTTATTCATGTAAACCACTATAACTGCGATGAGATAATATGGTGATGGGTTGGATTTTTAAGGCGACTGCAATCACTTCTTGTTTTATTTTTGGGGCCCCCTTTTCCATCTGGATGATAGATTGATTTACCAACTTTTCATTCAATCGAGCTTTAATCTTTATTGCTGCGTCAGTTAGGGAATGCATTCTTACGATTATCTTCCGCATTCCACATCAAGAAGGAAGATTGAGCTTAAAAGCGATGTTCCCCCTTTTTCCTGACGTTGGTATCAACAATATTCGCTGCCTTCTGACAAATCATCCGAGTAGTATCAATTGTCAAGGAAAGCTTATCTCAAATTCGCCGTTCGGAGTCGGCATAAAACAGTAGGCCCCAACGTGCTAAGAAGTACACAAGCACACATGAATGGTTGTGAGAAAATTAGCTAGGCCCTGGGTACTAACGAGGCTGTTGCGCCATAAATTTTTTTGCATGTCGCTGGACAGCTCGTATAGTTTTTGGTTGGGATCCAAGATTTTTCGAAGAATTTTCCTCTCAAATCGACCAAGGATTTCTTCATGCTCTTTTGAGACGGTCCATGCTTCAGTGCCGTAGAGTAGGATTGGAATGATCAGGGTTTTATATAAGGATCTCCTAGTAGTCCGAGTGAGGGCTTCACTACTGAATTGCCTTCTTAGCCCGAAGAAACACCGGCAGGAGTAATTCTTCGTTTAATTTCGGTCGAGATGTTGTTGTCAGAGTTAATTGCGGAGCCGAGATAAATAAAGTCCAGTACTACCTCGAAGTTATATCTGACAATGTTTACGTTCTGTCCAATTCGTCGATGTTGTGTGTCCTTTCGTGCTTACAGCATACACGTAGTCTTACCCTCATTTACGTGGCTATGACACCACGTTGAGTCCTACCAATGATGTCAATATCGTCGGCGTATGCTAGTAGTTGCACCGATTTCTAGAAAATTGTGCCTCTGGTGTTGGCTCGTGAGTTTTGCACTATCCTCTCAAGAATCAGATTGAAGAAGTCACATGACAGCGCATCGCCTTGCCTAAATTCCTATTTTTGGTATCGAATGTGTCGGTGAGGTCGTTTCCTTCCCTGATGGAGCAGCGATAATTCTCGTGCATTCCCTTGGGCTCACTGAAATGGGTGCGATGTTTTTTGTGTATTGTTGTAAAATGGGACGCGGAATAACATGCAAGTCGATCTAAATGAACGCTAAATGATTTGCTGTACTTTACTTACAAAAATGAACAACAATCCTCAAAGTGAGATAAAAAAAATTATGCTAAAGTAGTTTTATTAATTTTTAATTTTCTCGAAAACTAGAAAACATAAAACCATTCGTTGTTCGATTCAGAATCGATTCAGCATTGACCATAAAAGCCAATCAAGCTCTTCATTTCACAATTTTGAAAAAAATTGGTCAAAACTTTTTTTTCGCATGCGAATTTTTAAGAAAACTGTTCACATTAATAATTTTATTTAAATTAAGGATTAAAAAAGGGTAGTACTTCATTGTAAGTGTTGCCGGTGTTTTATTTGTTTTTTAAGTAATGTTTTTCTAAAGTGCCCAGACCCCTCACATAGTAAAAAATGCTTGTTTTGAACCCGTCTACAAAGCACCGTTTTCAATTATTAGCGTCAAACTTACCCATTGGCGATTTGAAAACTTTATTGGGGCCTCCATTGCAATAAAGTTCGGTTAATGTAAGTGCTAGTATGTCTGCTGCTGCTGAAACGTATTAATGTATTTTGATTTGAGTCACTATCACCCCAGTCCCAGCGCATTTAGCTTGCCTATACAGGGTGACCTCGACACTTCTTTTAACTTATTTAATTTTCTTATCGAAGTTTATTTCCCCTACATTTGTATCCTTCTTTTTGATCGCGGTTTTCCGGCATCCCTATTCATCATCTTATATTTGATTCGTTGTGTGTCGTTACTTTTTCGTCAACGATACTTCACATCAAGTACAAATGCCGTTAACTGACGCAAGGCTCCATCACCTCATTTGCAAACATCTCACAGATCCACATCAAAATCACGTCAAAACAAAGCAATGATTATCGGCATCACTTTGTGATGTTATCTCGGATATTGCCGCTTGTTTTTAGTGCATTACTACTATAACGGTATATCTTGCCATTAAATTACATTCAATAAAACAACACAAAACCGACGTAAAGTAAATGTATATATTTATTTCGTAATAATACTTTTCTTTAATATGAACAACAGTTATACAATAAACTTAAAAATAAAATAAAGCTTTACAAATAATAAATTAGAAGTAACTAATAACGTACTTCCCAATTCCTCATATCTACGTATGGTAATACTTGACGATACTTCACAGCACTCTGATAGATTCTCGATAAAAAAAAAACTCAACAGGATACTTGATCCTCTTCTCATTTGGCTACTGGAATAGCTCCTGCAAGGAATCCTCATTCAGTGCAATCACCATCATTATAATTCCACCCACCAATATCCCGGCAACTTGAATAAGGGAGTTCTTCAAGTCCTTCTTGCCCTCCATCGACATTGCCGGTATCAAGTCCGCAAAGGCAATGTAAAGGAATGAGCCAGCTGTGCCGGCATATATCCACTGTGTCATATTCGTATGCACTCCAGCGATTAGAAGTCCAATAGCCATCCCAATAAAGCTAAGTACTGATGAGGCAATGTTGAGAAGAATGGCTCTGCGAATGCTCACTCCAGTTTGCAGTAAAAGGGCAAAGTCACCCAACTCGTGTGGCAGCTCATGACATAGAACAGCAAAAGCGGTTGCCAAACCTGTCACTGGATCGCTGGCAAATGCGGCTCCAATGGCCAATCCATCTGTGAGGTTATGTAGGCCGTCACCAAGGATCACCATAAAGGCAACCGGAGTTAAGGGTCTGGACCCGTCTTTTTTGTCCTTTTTCAATTCATCAAGCATAACATTGATTTCCTTGACTTCTGGTGGAAGTGGTACGTCTGCTGGTGCCGAATTGGCATGGCTGTGACTGTGGGTATGGTTGTGGCCGGAATCACCTTTCAATAGAGGTAGAATAGTCTCCAGGATGTACATAAATACCGCTGTAAGGAAAGCACAGGCGCATATCCAAACTGGCCCGCTGTGATCGTGTTCATCCTCAGATGTCGATTGTGATGACGAATGGTCTGCACTTAATGCATGTGGTATAAGATGCATTAAGGCGTCTCCAGCTAGTGTGCCCACAGCTACGGCAACAAGAAATTTGAGAATTTCCTGATAGGCAATTGTCTTCATCAGTGGAACCAAGAGGATGCCAAGAAGACCGCAAGAAGACAACACAAAAATAGCTGCTGAGGCATACATCCAAGCTGAAAAGATAGAAATGGAAGTTTAACGGATGGATATGCTAGAAGTTCATTTCAGATGACATTAATGCATTCGTGACTACTTTTGGAATTTAAGATTTTAATCGAGTCAGATCCAGGTCCAGCCCGTCCTACTTGAAATAATAAAAGCAAGGAAATAGTTCAACTAGTTATTACAGCGACTATAGGATTGGCAACTATGGCGAGACTATTTCCCGCATATTTTCGCCAACGTAGTCGACCTGTCTCCATTCATAAATCACAAGTCCAGACCATAGTAATACCTAGTAAGTTGTACATATTAAAATGCATCACACCGTATAACTGTATCTTATTATGTCAACAACTAACTCATCCCACAAATATGCCATTTCATCCACTTACCTTTGAATACAAAATCTGCCCTGTCCTCGAGATTCATCACAGGTGCGGGCTGTACGCATACGTGTTGATCGATCTGCACCAACAAGGCGGGACAAAGCTTCATAAATCCTACAGGCGTTAGCTTCACCGTATTTATAAACTCATTGTATTCCTCCTCAAAGTCGTGATCGTTTACATTGCCATTGTTCTCAGGTGCCCCATCTGAATTGTAGGTTCTGTACATTTTCCGTTTGTGTAGATCATCATGATCGATGACAAGTCGCAGCAACGACTTGGGCGATAGGCACAAATTAGGATTTGACGTTTCAGCTGCGTAAAAAAAAAGTATCCATTTATTAATAAAATATTCATCCGCATATGTAAGTCTTAGAAATTTATTTTTAAAATTTTCGCCCGAAATGCTAACTATAAGCATCATCACGCACGAACAACGTATAAGGTACGTGCCCGGCATGAATTTAATTTTTTGTCGTTGTCGTCACACTTTAGTAAACCTAGGTAAATATTTTGTTTGTAGAGTGTGCCAAACACGAATTACTGTATACACGCCATAAAAATTTTTTTTTTTTTTTTTTTAGTTTATCAGGCTATTGGGGGTGGGGGAGTAAGTAAAACGTTTTCGCTTCATTTTTCTACAAATGGACGCTTGCATGAGCGAAATTACTGCCGGAACCCATGTAAGCCAGTACGTTGGACACTGTAAATGCATACTAATTTGACGTTTTCAGAGGCGCACAAGTCAAGCGGTTTAACATCTCACTTGGCAGTTATCTAAATCAATGGTTCAACAATGCGGTCAATTGATGTTTTCTGAAAATGATCGATTTAATGTGATGTAGCTGTCCAATTAAATGCGCGCGTTGACAGCGACAGAGCGTTGACATAAGATGCGTCTACCGGCAGAGTTGTTTAGAATTCTAATTTAGGTGCGAAAGAAACATGGAACCAGGAAGTCTCGATTTAAATCGCAAAGTAGACAGGGAGTTTTGGGATGAAGTTGATATGCTAGAGGAATAAATAAGTAATCCGTCTTAAAATAAGATCAGCTAAGTCGTGTTTCCAGTTCAACTACATGAATTTTGTCACTGTGTCATATAAACCCAGTAAGGGGTTAGAATCTTTATTGTATTTAAATGGGACGGGTGCTTATAAGTCCACATTTATAAATGCCACTCCTGTTTCATCTGAAAAATAAGGGCTAGTTACGTAAGTCAATTGAAACGTGTTAAAGATTAAAAGATGGCTTCGCTTTCTTCATAGTGGAGATCATTAACAGATGGTCACTGAATGTTTTCTTACAATGGGCAACTGCGACTGAAAACATAAATTGTTGCAACAGTCTATTTCTATAAACAGACAATTGGCTTCGAAGTTCTTGGGTATTTCCTGTGAGACTATGTGAAGTCATCACTGACTTGTGCTTTCCTGTGAGACTATGTAAAGTCACCACTGATTTATGCTTATTACAACTTCCATTGCTTAAGGTTTTATGGCTTTCAATCCTCCCATTCGAAAGTCATCCGATCATGCTGTGTTCATGAATGGTTTTTCTTCTGAACGATGGGACTAGTAAGATCGAACACAATTCATTTAATCATACAAATTTTAAAATCCCAAGACTTCAGCACAACCGTAAATAAATCGCTTAAAGCTTTCCTCGATCTTTAATTCTAATAATTAAGAAGAAACACTGCTCAATGATATACCGTGAGCTAAATTATGCAAATACAACAATACAACCGCCAATAGGTTGACAAAACGTTAATTCTTGCAAATCTTGTGCAATCAACGCGACCTTCAAGTGAACACAGATCATTGAAGCGTACATATATATTATGCAGTGTGTCTCCACCCTATTGTCATTCCATTTTGCAAGCGATTGTCATTATTCCATTTTGGCGGGCCTCTCGCTACATCAATTAGCTATCAAAAAAAACAGCAAAATCCGGCTGATGAAGATGGTGGGTGACCTTTTCAGGGTAGCCGCGTAAACGCAGTTGGCAACCTTCGACTTTGTCGTGTAATTATTATTGACATTGATCGTCAGTTTGTCAATTTAAAAATGCATCCCAATCCAACTAGCAGTCGAATTGAAAAGCAAATTATGTTGAATCTGATTACGCATGGCACCATATTGACGGAATCAATAAGAAGAGTCAATTTGTATCTTAATTCCGTTGGCCTTTCTGTGTTGGCTGTCGGAATCTGTCGTTTTAATTTTACATGATAATGCCGGCGCTGTTGACATAGCGATTCAATATTGAGCTGAAGGGCCAATGCAAAGCCATTCCGGAGACAATAATTTGTGGGTGATAAATCATCTGATGGTCGCGATTACCATCATGACTGTGTTCAATAGAAAAGCAAATACTCGACGACGTGGAAGTTGTAGGGGAGGAACTGTGGATTGTAATTATCTACTACAAAAAAGTTAGATCGGATAATCGACATTATTTGTGAAAAAAAGTTGAAGTGAATTTGCTTTAAGAACAAGCTACATAGTTGCAACTTTCAATAAATTTATTGAAAGTCAAGTCAGAACACTAGGACACTAGGAGACGCAAGAGGTATCAATTGCAAGCAATAATAGAACCGATTAGCTTACAGAACCGGATTTTTCATTAATCGTCAAATCATCAAATCGTCGAATCGCTTCAATTTGCCTTTTATTTTTATGTAGACCAAATGGGCGTACGATACAGGAAGGGTGATGGAATTGAGATGGACATCCGTCCATGTGGAGAATATGCTTAGTTCTGCAATGGAAATTTTTGATACAGTGATCGTTCATATTCACGTTGTATATCTGACAATACGAAAGAAAAAAAAAAGGAACAACTGTAGAATGTTTCCTTTCTGAAAAGCGGATGTTCTGCCCTTTATTTGGTAGATATATAGAACCAAAGATTGTAAAGCCACATAGATGACGCATTAAGAACAAAAAACAGAAACTTTTGCTCATATGAGAATCGAGATAAAAATATATAGCGGGCTGGGCCAGTACGATCCGCAGTAGAACCATTTTTCTTGTACGGAGTGCATCATCTATCTGTATAGCTTTATAATCTTTGATAGAACTCAACAAACAGCTCTGGTCGTCGGTGGCCTGCATGGTTCTATTTAGGTCTCGGTGTTGTGCCTCACAGTGGTCTGCGTCTAATCCAAGATGAGCGGTTTTAGTTTTTTTTTTTTTTTTTTTTTGGAAAATGAACCAACTTGTAGGCAGGCTCTAATAATTTTCTGGAGGGTCATTTTTTTACAATTTGATTTGCACAGAACTATCTGGAGTACAAGCATTTTTAACGTTCGCAAACCTACAATAGTTGTGCATAGGTTCTTCCAAGGAGGTATCATTTTCTGTCAGACAATGAAAACATGGCTTCCAACATTCCCTAGACTTAAATACAGGGGCATAATCAAACAACGAGACCTAAATGGAACCTTGCAGGCCACCGACGACGAGAGCTGTTTGTTGAGTTCTTTATATCTAGCAAACAAAGAACATCCGCTTTTCAGAGAGTCAAAAAAAAAACGCTCGCTAAGAGAGTTCTCACTCTGAAAATGATTTTTGCGGATTTAAAAAAAATTAAATTCAGGAATTTAAGGGCCTTGTATAATCCTGTCTAGATGCACGTAATCAAACCCAATACAAATGGTACCACCTATTCATAGAATGCAATGGTTTGAGCTTCGGAATACTAAGCGACGTGTCCCTATTTAAGTGTTGAACTTCTGCTTTTCACAGGCCCACTCTTAGAAACGTCTCCTTGGGCGAAAGCGATAAATTGAAGGTCTCCATTCTTTTTCTTGTACCGAAATTATGACAGTGGATATCTACAAAATTAAGCTGAAAAGCTATGGCCTGTGACGAGCATGTTGGTTCGGAGATGTACAATCAATAAAGAATGTGATCCTACCAGTCCTACTTTACGGCTCCGAAGCATGGACCGAATCAAAAGTGATCGAAAATTCTTCGAAAATTCCTTAAACTCATCTGTGTTGGCAATAAATCAACCGGTATCGCCTATCTTGTGATTCTCAATTTCTCTAATGCCCTGCTGTGCTTACACTCTTAAAGGTTATTCATACGCCACTTATTGCGTGTCCATTATAAAAAAAAATTGTTACTATGCTTATTCCTATGATGTTCGATGGTGACTTTGGAGTTCGCTACAGTTGTGGTTCCTATAAGTTTTTTTTCGCTGTTTTGTATCCAATGCTGTTAGAACAGTTACGTTGTTCCTATACGTGAACAGAATGATGATGAACCAAGTGAACAAAGACATCATATTAGGTAGTATGTCGGGAAAATTAGCCAAAGAAACATTTAAATGTATTTAATTGTCATGATTGTTGAGTTGAACCTTTTCCAACTATTTAAAGATAATTTGTGAACATTGATTGATTTTTTATTAGCTCCCCTTTGTGATGTATTTTTTGCCTCAGGAAGTTTTAATTGATCTGAAACAAAACAGTCATCACAAAGGGCTTGAATCTAATAAAATATTAACCAGTTCAACGCACTCTCATGAAGATTCTTCAATCTCCAATTCTTTCTTAAAAAAAAAAACAAACAAAAACAAATTGCTAAACGTACATAACTTGCATACACAATTTTTCACGAATTGGAACGAGAAACTAGTCACGTTCTTGATTATGAATAAAACATACATGCATAAGGCAAAAACCTTTTGAAAAATAGTTTTAAACATATAGGTTCGCCCATGATTTAAATTCTTAAAATAAAACTCACCATGATGTCTTGGATGCCTATGTTTTGGATCGTGCATTTCCCGAAATTCGATTTCAGCTGCTGTCATCTCATGGGGACTTCTACTGGTGCGGCGCTCATTTGCCACATCGTTATCCGCTACCGATGAAATTGTACTCGCTATCGTTTCAGGAGCTCCACCCGTCTTTTCAGTGTCATTAGTTCTACTGTTAAATGTAATTTCATTAATATCCTTGACATCATCGCCATCCAACAAGGGAGGTGTCAAAGTCTCGCCTTCAATAATGCTCTGATATTCGTCATTGCTAATTAAATCCTTAACCTTATACCCATTTGGACGGTGTTCTTCAATGGTATGTGTTGGACCGAACTCTAACTCTCCTAAACCCAGGTTGTACATCAAGTGTTCCAGGCCCTGAAATATAGAAAACAAGTTCCAGATATAATCATAGTCTCATCCATGCCAAGATACACTCGTCTCCGGACGTACGACTATTCAAATGAATTTTTTTTACGAGTTTCATAACTTTGTTTCGAGACAGCAGGTGATTTAACTAAACACGTGCTGTAAATAAAATGGCGATTCTCCGCGGCTGTGATTTAACGTTTCTTTTAATGATCCCCATGCGATAGATTAAAATAGAAGCTCCTGATTGAATTAGTAATGCGATAGTGAAATTCTTTCCGAAAGAGTGTCTCTTGACATTCTTAAGATAAGTAAAATTGTATCTTTAGCAATAGTGCATTTAAAAATGGTTGTAGACGTCGGGTCTATATTTTTGGGGTTTACGATTTAAGACCACATTTTGTGGGAATTTCGGAAGGAAAATACATGACCTTGGCATTTTTGGGTGAAGAGTGAAGTGTAACGTGATATTCACGATGAACAGAATTTCTGTAGCTGAGTAGTAATGACGAGAATGATTCTGCACACCTACAGTACTTTGCAGACTTGAAGCGTAGTTCTTAAATTTAAATTTCACTAGTTGGAGTAATTTTGGCTAGAGGTCTATGGGACGGGGTTAACTTTCAATCAAGGAAGGCATTGGATGTTGTTAAACGTTAAATGAATCCAGATAGCGTGATGGCTGCTCGTCAATAATCACAATTTTTATGGCTAGCTTGTGCTTGCTTCCAGATAATATTTATGTACGGTCTTAGAATCTGTCTTTAATGTTAACACAAATAATAACGGGTGTTTGTTTAGAGTTGGTTTTTCGAATAGAGATAAAACTAACATTTCGTGGTCAAATCGGGCTACTCTAATGTCATTTATGTTTAATTTGGTTTGCCATTTTATCATGCACAGATTGACAAATGAACAACGCTTGCCAATCGTGCAAATTTATTTCGAAAATAAATTATTTCTATGTGATAAGACGCATCCGCAGAGACGTCAAACAGTGCGCACCGAGGAAACAATTGCCGCTGTAGAGCAAAGTGTTGAAGAGGACCCGAATGAATCGATTCGCTATCGTGCACGGCAATTGAAGGTTTGTCCATCAACTTTATAGAAGATTTGCGCAAAGATCTTGGCTTACGACCTTACAAGATCCAGCTTGTGTAAGAATTAAAGCCGCAAGACCATGCAATGCATTGTGATTTTGGTGTATGGGCCGAAAGTGAGATTGAGTAAGAATTAAAGCCGCAAGACCATGCAATGCATCGTGATTTTGGTGTATGGGCCGAAAGTGAGATTGATCTCGATGCTGATTTTCATCGCAAAATTTTGTTCAGTGATGAGGCTCAGTTTTGGCTGATTAGCTACGTCAACAAGCAAAATTGTCGCATTTGGAGTGAAGAGAATGCACATGAGAACCTTGAGACGCTATTACATCCACAAAAACTGACTGTTTGGTGTGCTCTATGGGCTTGTGGAGTGAGTCATTAGGCCATTCTTCTTCCGAAATTATGCTTACCGTTAATGGAGACCGGTATAGAGCCATGATAACCGACTTCTTTGTTCCCGAATTGGATGGCATGAATGTGTATGAGAAGTGGTCCCAACAAGATGGCGCTACATGCCACTCAGCGCACGTCATAATCGAT
Organism: Rhingia rostrata; assembly: GCA_949824845.1. Taxonomy (NCBI): domain Eukaryota; kingdom Metazoa; phylum Arthropoda; class Insecta; order Diptera; family Syrphidae; genus Rhingia; species Rhingia rostrata. Next base: position 91,794,651 of record OX463757.1, read on the forward strand.
TTATTGAAGGAAACATTCGATGAGCGCATAATTTCGCTGAATGGACCTGTCAATTGGCCACCAAGATCGTGTGATTTGACACCATTGGATTATTTTCTTTGGGGATATATGAAGTCGCTTGTCTACGCCAACAAAACAGAAACGTTACGGGCTTGGAAGCCAACATTCGTGGCATTATTGCCGACACACGCCCCAAATGCTCTAAAATGTGGTTGAAAATTGGGCCTCTAGACTTGGCTTTATTCGAACCAGCTGCGGCGGCCACATACCCGAAATCATATTTTAAAATGGCATAAAATTATCCTTCCAAGAAAGCCAAATTGATGGACATTAAAACGATTTTCTCGTGTTTTATTTCAATTTGAAGTTCTATACCTCTAATAAAAACACCCTATAGAACCCTTGATCAATGAAGCGTTTCACTGGTGAAAATCACGATATTCACGATGTTCACGATGAACAGAATTTCTGTAGCTGAGTAGTAATGACGAGAATGATTCTGCGCACCTTCAGCTCTTCGCAGCCTTCAGCTCTTCGCAGCCTTGAAGCGTAGTTCTAAATTTTAAATTTCACTAATTGCAGTAATTTTTGCTAAGGGTCTTTGGGACGGGGTTAGATTTCAATGATGGAACACCCCGCGAGGTAGTGGATGTTGTTAAACGTCGGACGAATCCACATAGCGTGATTGGCCGCTCGCCAATTCCTTATTTGAGTGGTGACTGTAAAACTGAAACCCATTTACCCATATTCTATAGAATGCTTATTTTAACTATTTTTCGTATAAATATTGCATGTAAATTCTTGTGCTTAAAATTTTAAAATTTTGTTCTGTTTTTTACTTTCAGAGCTTTTTATCTAGGTGTTCATTCTTTCGGCTTAAGGTGATATTGTACAGCATTGCCAGATTGTAAGGACATCACAAAAGAAGAGAACTTCAGGTTAGTACGATCAATTACTTAACGTATTAAATATCTTTTATGTATCTAAACGAAGATGTGAAGATAAACACATTCAATACCGACTACAGTTCTACTACTATCAAAACATTTCTAATGAAAAATCCGTTAAAATTGTATTTGTGTACACATGCCAAGTGGCGTCGAGATGTTTTTTTTTAGGTTTCTTTAGTTTATGGGGTGCGATTAAGATGCCATAGATAATGTCAGTTATTTCAAAGTGAATTTTCCAACTTAATCTCTATTGTTGAAATCAACGCTTGCAGCTAGCTTAGTAAGGTGTGTTTAACCGGGGGTGTGTTCATGTTATTATGTAACAAATTTTCATAGAGATCTCATAACTTGTCTCATATTGAGCGGGATACTGCACCCATAAAGTTAAAACTTATCATTGTATGAATACATTTATCATCATCTCATCAAGTGGATGTGCATCTTTTACGAATGAGCTATTTAAGGCAAGTAAATAATTGAAGTTTTATCTGGGAACAAATAGGAAGAGCTGCATGTAGTTGGTTGCATTCAAATGTCGAAATATTCTTCCCGCAGTGTTACAGAGTAATCTTTGACCCAATTTGACGGCGCAATAACTAAAATGGACAAACACATTTCCGTATTAATTTAGGCAAATATTGTGTAACATTGCAATGAATTTTGTGTAAATAAACAACGACTGCACTTGGATATATCAAATAATGAAATTTATTATCCCCAAGACAACTTGTGATAACATGGATAGGTATTTTCGAAAATTTGTTGAAATAATGAAATTTATTATCCCCAAGACAACTTGTGATAACAAGGATAGGTATTTTCGAAAATTTGTTGAGCGTTTACAAGTGTTTGAACAAATTTGACATGTAGATATCAGATACGTTGTATTTCTGTATCACATGATAAATATGCTTCTGAAGATTTTTTTTTAGCTAAATCCTTACCCATTTGGATCAAAGAAAATTCGCAAACGCTAAAAGACGTGGCACTCTCAACAGATGGTTTTTTTTTGGTCAACAGAGAAATCTTTTGATCTTGTCATACAAACAATTTAATATAAGTTGATACAAAATATCTGTTTTATTAATGTGACCAGAAAGTGAGTGGCAATAAGAGCAAAAACCCTAGTTACGATATTTATTTATCTGGCTACAGATACTTCTTCAACCATTAGTGAAATTGACAAAATGCCGATTAAATGCAGTCGACTTGGCCGTAGGAAACTTTCTCTCCGAAGTAGGTGGAGCGGTTAAGTGGCTACTGCGTTGTCACATCCAGCAGAATGTTGTTCGTCATCGCCGTTTAACAGTCTGCAGAAGTGGTTCTTTCATATCTTCAGCATCGACTGTGTCTCAACTACGATAAGTGTAGCTAGAAAACTGTCATTAAAAGCGTTTCCAAATTGGAAATCGGCGTCAAAAAATCCCTCGTGCCTTGAATAAGGTCAAACATTGATTATATAATAATGGCAGACATCTTTGACTATTATCCACAGCACAACAAAACTAATCACTTTTACAATGCAAACGTTTGAAAATGGAATACGATCTCATGAAGTTACAGCAATCAATTTAAATTATAATCACACATTTAAAAAATATTACACGTCTGATTCGCACGTGGTTTTCTGACTGAAATGCCTCCTACACCTATAAGAATAGGTGCTTGGGCGTTTGAATGAATAAAATAATTTGGGTTACTGTATAAAAAAGATGATCCAGTAAGATACTAATACTAATTCAACCACCACAACAGGTTCTCCTGTTGTGACCTACTCCGACGGTCACAATCGGACAAACTCCTTTTGAACCGCAGGCGCTCTCCTCTGCCCTGAGCGACAACGTCTCGGTCGTATAGGAGCCGCCTATCCACAGTTCGTCGGAAGACGTGGTAGATTAGCGGAACCGCCAATCTTTCCTGTATCAGCCCTCGACTATCCAAATATAGGGAAGCTTCGGGCGGAAAAAAGCCGCTTAAACGCGCACTCTCGAAATATTCAGCATTGGGGTAGAAGGCCCCGAAGATGAGACTGTTGTTCGAAGCCATCGCTCTTGCAGCATGAAACCGAATGAGTTTCATCAGAAAATTATCTATTCGATTTATGTTGGCCCCACTGTATAGGATCTGGTTGGAATAGTATTTTGTGTAGTCAGATACTGGTGTTCTGTGAAGTCCAAGGCAGCTCCTCAGACCCTGCCTCTCAAACGCCCGTATCTTTTCCATTTGAGATGGGGCAACGTTGAACCACACCGGGCACCCATAGGCAATCATCGGCCTAATGAGGGCCATGTAGCAAATCACCTTCACCCTGCTGTCAAGACGACTGTTATAAAACAACCGTTTTGCCAGGGCAAATGCTCCCCCAGCTCTCGCCAGAGCAGCATCTACATGTCTTCCGAAATATAGATATTGATCTAACCAGATGCCTTAATACTTAACTACACTTAACACTACTTAACTACACTTTTACTCGCCAGTGGCTGTCCGTTTGGTCCAACGATCACCAGCTTTCGCCAGTTCTTTCTCGTATCCCTAGAGGCCCTAGGCAACGGTGTCCTAAACAGGAAAGCTTCTGATTTCTGAAAGTTGATTTTCAACTTTCAGTCATCACAATATCTCTGGATCTTGCCGAATTCCCACTGCAAAAGAGTTCGAATGACTTCGACAGTAGGGGCTGTTCTGTAAGATCGTCCGCATACGCAATTGCCTGAGTAAGACTACCTATCATATCACTGGTGTAAATGTTGAAGAGAATCGGCGAATTTACCGCTCCTTGTTGCAGACCATTCTTAATGAAAAATTCTGTGGTAGAAGTTACATTGCCACTTTTGACAACAAACGTTCTACCAGTCAGCATGTCATGAAGCATATGTAGCAGTGGTTTACTAATGCCAAGTCTTGTCAGCTTAAGAAAGAGGTCCTCTAACCAGACGGTGTCAAAAGCCTTCTCTAATTCAACCAGACATGCACCCGTGCAGTGTTTTTTCGGCTTTGTCCATTGTATATCAGAGACGAGTTTGGAGGCGGCATGAATACAGTCATGTCCTGCCTTGAAACCAAACTGGTTCTCTGGTATAATATTATTGTCCTCAGACCACTTGAACAGAGCTCGATTGAGAATCTTTTCGAAAACCTTGCTGATACTAGGATGGAGACTTATCGACCGGAAATTCCCTTTTTCGGGAGAGGATGAATCACCGCCGTCTTCCAACGCACTGGATAATATGCATTATTCAGCGCGTTGTTAAACAGCGTGGCGTAAATGTCCACAGCTTCAGGGGGTAAGTGTCTCAGTACAATGTTGGATATACCATCGACTACCGCTAACTTCTTTTTTCTTTATGGAACCGAAGATGATCTGGAGTTCCACCTTCGAAATTAACAGGAGACTAGATCCACTTCGTTCGGCGACTATGGCGTTTGCCAAGTTTTCGCCATCAAATCGGGTGAAACCACGGTTCTCAGATTACCATTGCGTTATGTCGTTTCGGAGATAGAAATGATGGAGCAGGGCATTGTTTTTCAGGACGCTATTCGGGCGAATGCTATCGCACAATGTGAACTGGTAGATTCCCAATTACTGTTTACGGTGTGAATTACATTATATTGACTCATTCTAAACTAAAGCACATACGCCTGCAATATTTTATGTAGATACTTCGACGGTTACACTACTGGTATAAGAAAATTCTATTGTGAATATGTCAACTCGAATTCAACCACTAAAATAACCATCCAAAGATTATAACAAAAGAAAATATGATTAACTAAAATTAAAATTTTTAATTTTTAATAATTTAAAAATGTTGCTCGTTCGTGAACTCCTTTACGATAAAAATGCAAACCTTGTATGAGGTTTTAACATTGACAGATCTTAAAAATTTGTAAGGTACTTTGTACTAAAATCTCCATTTTACAAAACTCGATAACTTTATTAAAGGTTTTTGTTCAATTGATACCACAACGCTAATGATTCTACAACGCATCTACATTTAGCTTCTCTCTGTTTATCCATTCAATCCTTAACGAATCTAACCTTAAGGAAACAAAATATATACATATAGTCTACTCACCCCCATTGCAGTTCCTGTATCTGTACCGTTCAGGGTTGTACCTACCCTAAAGTACAGAACCATCAAGGCAAAGTTTTCGTTAATCTTCACATTAAAAGTTCATGAAAAATGAACGTTCATTGTGCTGAATAAAATCGAGACGTCAACTCAAAAAATGATGCAAATGCCATCATTATCTGATACAAAATTTTATCAAAATTAAACAGGTTTACTTCAAGATAAAAAAAAGATTATTCATCAGTCATCAGAAAAATTGTAAATGCATCCGTTTAACTGTTTCTATGTGGGTACCTACATCAGTAAACGAGCACTTGCAAAATGGTCTCCGTGTCTCTTCAGAATTATGTTTTGTTTGACTAAATATTGAATTGTAACCTTTTGTTTATACAGATGTAATTATTTTGTATGTATTCCTTGTATTGCTTGTTTTTATACCGAACCGTGTATTCGTTTTGACATACATATCGTAACAAACTAACATGTACGTCTGTCCTATGTTACCAGTTTTGTGGGTCTCTACATTTTGACGGAAATTGATACACAAACACTTTTCTCCCAGAATAACAATTTGGGAAAAAACGTAGATGAATTCAAAAGAAGTTTTGATGAAAATACTTCGACAATATACATTTAGGGTGATTCATTGACGAAGCCATTCAGCCAGAAATGAGCCTCATCGCTGAAGATGATTTTTCGATGAAAATCCGAATCATTTTCAAGTTGTCGCTCAGCCCAAATCACGAACATACGACGCTTCTATTCAAGCGGCTTCAGTTCTTGCGTCAATTTAATATTGTAAGGATATAGGCCAAGATCTTTTCGCAAATTTCGCCACAACGACGTCACAGAGATATGCCCAACGCTTGACCCAAACGGAGGCCTCAGCGGCAGCAATATTCTCGACACTACGGGCACTTCTTTGTCTCACTGCCACGGGAACATTTTGTACTGTGCCTGTGGATTCAAATTTTTCCACTAGACGCTCAATTGTTGATCTGCTAGGACGATTATGACGACCATAAATTGGACGTAGCGCTCTTAACGTTGATGCCATTGACTCCGAATTTCGGTTATAAATTTTAATAATTTCGACTCGTTGTTGGATCGTATATCTTTCCATCGTGAAATGGCAAACCTTACTGAAGAGAAATGTCAAAAGAGCGGCAAAAAATATATCGTCGTTTGCTGTCCCTGTTGAAAAAGCTTTGAATTTTCATTTTGAAAAACCGCACGCACAAGATGCTTAACTACAGTTAACAAACAAAAAAAAACTTCACATATCAATCTGTCTAATGACAGGTTTCTATCCACATTCTACATATTTGTGTAGATCTGTTGTGATAAAGCAACTACGAGAGGGAATACGTTGCTCTAACAAACACGTAACCCCAGTCTCAACAGTCGCATACACAATATGAAGTTAGTTGAAACGGCACTTACGTACCTTGTTAACTTATCTGTTTGATGACAAATGAACAACATTATATCAAATTACAAATATTTTGCTTATATTTGCATTCTTCCTTAAATTTTATAAAAATAAACGTTTATATGTACGCTATACGACGCTTGTAAGCAGCGTATCTTTATCTTGCGATAAGAATATAATTCCTAATCAAAAACAACATGGAGATGGGTGCTGCATACCTCCATTAGCTTTGTAGATAAGTTTTTACAGTAGAAAGCTATAAAATATAATTTAATCAGAGATGTCTTAAATCATAACGCAGATAAAAGCTTATGTCATCGCGTGAACATGGTGGACACAAAAAGGTGAAGGTCCTGAATAATTACAGTAAAGTTTTTTAATGGGATGTTTTTCGTTGATCCCAATGCTACTTAACCTACAGTGAAGATGCTCAATCCCGATCTGAAAGGCGTTCATCTGTTTCACAACATGGAAGTGGGTTAGATATATTTACCTCTTAATTGAGAATTAACGAAAACACTAAATCATACAAAGATGCATCAGAATAATTGCCATTTAGCAACCTTGAACCTACATTCTAGAGTGTACCTTGTCAGAAAAGTCATGATATATTTTTCAATGTTTTTAATTTTTGTTTGACTTTTAACTATGATTGCTAAAATTGTTAGCATTTGCTTCTATTTATATGGGAAAATATATAACCCGAAGAGGATTGGTAAAAATGACCAGGGGAGGACCATCTTTAGTCCATTGTGATTCTAAGATCGTGTGTCAATTGCGTTAAAATTTTAGCCTGTGGATAAATTTTGACATTAGTATGATGACTAGAGTGGCTATCCAGTCGCTAATTTTTGACATTTGATATACCTACTGAGGGGTGACAGAGGTAGAAAGCACCTGCAGAAATGTCAAAAATTAGCCAGTGGATAAAGCTTAACCCCCATTTTAACGCAATTGACACACGGCCTAAGTAGAACTTGAACTTTTTCCGTCACCTACATACTTAACATCATTCTGAGGTTGGTATAGACAGGAGGAGGCTTTTCTTATCTGTGTTGGACAAATCGCAGCAATTTTGAAATCAATGTCGGATTTCAAAGAAATATTGGCAGCAGTACCCCAAGGAAGCGTCTTGGACCACTCTTGTACCTTCTATTTACACGTGATATCCCACCAACATACGATACAATAGTTGCCACATTTGCTTCCACAGTAGCTGGGCAGGTGCTGGATGAGTTATGGCAGTCTTGCTTGATTGCCTATTAAGTGATTACTCCTATGGTTGCGCTGATGCCCAGTTCTTAACTTTTTTTTATATCTAGCTTTAGCTAAATCTGTTGGTGACAAACACTAGGTCATTTATTATCGAAAATACTTTGCGTTTCGTTTTTTATTTGGCACTCCGTAATACTTTTGAAATCACCAATTAGTAAAACAAATGAGTGGGTTTTTTCCGAGCATCTACACTTAATACTTTTACCCAATATTAGTCTGAAAATGTAGCTTATAAATTGTGTCTGAAAATGTAGCTATAACAAGCAATTGAAAGCATTAAAACTTGTCATTAGCCAGAAAATTAATTTGTTTATTTTTTTCCGCACGAAAAATTGTTCAGTGATTCATTTTTTATTTAATTCACTTCAAATGCACGTATCCCATAAGGTATCCCATTAGTCTGATGGTTTTTCCTGATTGCTATAACCGCCTCATAATAGAGATCAAACAATATTCGTATTTGGACAATTTCACTTTCGTAACGAAATACAGAGTAATGCCCCTAGGGTTTGATGTGATAATTTTATACTTAGTAGATCTACAGTCTGGAATGAACCTAGGCCTCAACCAAAATGCCTCTCTAATTAGCACGGTCCTTAGCAAACTAAATACCTCCAGTTGCGCATTCCAAGTTGGTTGAGGTCGGTTTCTACTTGCGCGCGTCACTTAAGGCGAGGTCTTCATCTACTGCGTCCGACGTCTGGCTGGGAATCGAAGACTCCGCAAGCGTGATTATTGGTGGTGTCCATTCGTTCTACATCTAAACGTGCAATGCGATTTTTTTTTTTGGCTAGTGTCATGTCGCTGTACAGCTCGTATATGCCTCGTTATCCCGTTTACACAAACGGGGCCGATGATTTTTCGAAGAATTTTCCTCTCAAATCGACCAAGGGTTTCTTCATCCGCTTTTGAAACGGTCCATGCTTTAGCGCCGTAGAGCAGCACTGGGATGATCAGAACCGTATGTAGCATCTCCTAAGCAGTTCTAGTGAGGGCTTTACTACTGAATTGCCTTCTTAGCCCGAAGAAACAGCGATTGGCAAGAATAATTCTTCTTGACAATTGTGATGAGATGTTGTTGTCCGAGTTAATAGCGTGGCCAAGATAGACAAAGTCCCCTACTAGCTCAAAATTGTATCTGTCAATGGTGATGTTCATTCTGTACAATTCGTCCTCTCAAGAATCTAATTGAAGAAGTCACATGCTAGCGCATCGCCTTGCCAAAATCCTTTTTTGATATCGAATGTGTCGGTGAGGTCGTTTCCGACCCTGATGGAGCAGCGAGAGTTCTCCATCTTCATCCTACACAAACGGACGAGAGTTTGGGCGGTATACCAAAACTAGACATGGCTCTGTATAGATCGTCTCTATTACTGCTGTCGTATGTGGTTTTGAAATCGATGAATAGGTGGTGGGTATCGATTTAGAATTCTTGCGTTTTTTTCGAGATCTGCCGCAGAGTAAAATTTGATCAGTTGTCGACGTTACTTGCATAAAACCACACCGATAAGGGCCGATCAGGTTGTTGGTAAACTGTTTCAGTCTCAAAAAAATTACTGCATGTAGGATCTTGTAGGCGATGTTGAGGATACCTATTCCTCTTTAGTCTGTAGTTGGTGCAGTTAAGAAGGTCTCCTTTTAGTGGACCGGGCAAACGATGCTGCATCCGACCAAATTTGGCTTAGCAGTTGATGGATGTTACTTACCAAGTCATCTCCTTCGGCGTTATAAAGCTCGGCGGGAAGGCCGTCATTTCCGGCAGGGTTGTTAAGCTTGAGTTAAGATAGTGCTATTCTCAATTCAGTTAGGTCGGGTGGTTCGTAGTTTTCACTGTCGTCGCTTATAATGGGTGATCCAAGTAGAGATACTTTTTTCAATAGCCTTTTTTGACAGATCACATGTGAGTCGTGTCATGCTGTCATGTTATTTTTGTTTAGTATTGTTTGGCATTTCATAATGGAAAGACTTACGCGTGAACAACGTTTACAAATTGTTCAATTTTATTATGAAAATTCACGTTCTGTGTGGAATGTGTTTCGTGCACTTCGCTCAACTTATGGTCAACATAATCGGCCTACTGAGCGTACTATTCGCAACACCATCACCGGCCGGTCGATTGGCCACCAAGATCGTGTGATATCACACCGTTAGACTTTTTCCTGTGGGGATATGTAAAGTCAAAAGCTTATGCCGACAAACCCGCTTCGATTCAGGCCTTAGAGGAAAACATCATGCGTGTCATTCGCCAGTTACCAGTCGAAATGCTCGAACGAGTGATCGAAAATTGGACTCAACGGATGGACCATCTGCGACGTAGCAACGGCCAACATTTGATAGACATAATCTTCAAAAAATAAATGCCAAAGAATGTTCTTTCAAATGATAATAAACATTCTCCATTAAATTTGAATTTTCTGTGTTTTTTTCTTTAAAAAAGTAGGGAACCTCGAAATGGATCACCCTTTACTTAATGCTTTGTTCTACTTGACAGTTTAAAATTGTCCGTCAGCGCAGTTTGACAGTCTGTTGGATTTTCCCCTATTCTCAGCATCGACTGTGTCTCAACCAAGATATTTTCTTGTTCATCTCAACTGGATTCTGTTCGAGTGGCACCATTCTATATCCTCGATCGCGAGCTTTTTTCCTTCTTTTCTCTTTTTTTCTTGTGAAAAGCCAGTGTACGTTCCTCCTTCTTTGTCTTTAAGGCTCAATAGCAGCTCTTGTTTCAACTGCAGCTTAGCCTTGTAGGTCCTGTTCTTGGGAGCGAGCATTTGTCGACATTACTTATCAAAAAAAGGAATTGTCCCTATTGGGCGCGAGAAACCTATCACATCAGTTGCGGCTGATCTAATGGCTCCTGCAGCAAAGAACTCAATGTTGGCCACGTTTTATTTTAGTTTTCTACTTTGTTTTAAAATTATGATTTCCATGTTGGTCTTGGTCGTCGAACCGGACGTGCACCGGAAGTTTATATTTGAAACACTGCTTTTCTATGTTGGTTGGCTTTACTGCATTTTTTTCATTCAATACCTCTTGACTCCTGTTACACCACAATTCCTGCTTGTATACAATTTATGTGCAGCAAATTTTTAGGAGGTATAGCAGCCATCAATTTGAATAAAGCGTGCAATTTTGGTGTTTATCCTTATACCTATGAAATGTTCATGAACTTGTGTGATTCACTTCATGAAGACCACTGAAGCATCTATTATTGTCCTATTCCAAGTGGTAATATGGTCCCGATGAAAGTCTTGCTTCCTAAATGCACTCTCGCAGCCAGACAATACAGCACATTATGTTACTCGCTTTTGCACTACGAAAGAGTCAGAGTCTGACCTTTAATGTGAACACCTCCTAAATTTTTTGGGATTATTATTCGATCAAACTTTGTTTTTCTGGATGTCATGTTATAGTTTCCCTTCTTTTCTTTTTTTTGTACATTGCCCAACATTAAAACTATTCGAGCGTTGGGTGTATTCCCATTGATGTTCTGATGATCTCTGAATTTAAAAAGAACTCAAATATAGAGGATCTCCCATCCCATCTGGGAGCAATGTCATCTTCTTCGTAGAGGTCATTGCAGATCGTGGATCATCATCGATATCAACATTTTGAATGGAATTTCGAAACACATCATAGCTTGTAATAATTGTTTTGTGTCTTCACAATCGTTATTTAACTTTTAACAAGCGTTACTCGCGTTCATGCCCTCTAATAACTCGAGCAATTCGTTTGGAAGATTGAAATGTTCAACTTTAAAAAAAAAACGCAATCTGTTTACTGAATGCGTCATTACAAAAATCCAATAATATATAAATTTGCATCTTTAGGGATGTAGCAATATAGTATTATAGCTTTATCTTACGTATCTACCGCAAATTTCTCAGAATAAAACATTTTTGGGATTTTTATAAATGAATCACAATTCATCTCAAAAACAATATTTACCATAAGCAAATATTAACCAACAGCTAACCGCCAAAAAGGTTGTATTCAATTGATGTATTGTATGTCATTCATTGCTTGATACCCTGAATCCCTATTTGTTTGCAAAAAAAAAAAAAAAACAAAGAAGGACCAACTTTTTACACAAACTGGTGTAAATTCATAAATCTTTAAAAGTAAAAGAAAAACCTGCAAACAACAAGATACATAAATATTATTTACTTTATGGAGTTCAGATACACACAGGTGTGGTAAATCCACATCGCAGTTTCTCTTGAGCCACTTGCAAATATTTTCTTGGTACATACGTTGCAAACGGCACCATTCGTCACGATTTGATGTCTTCTTCGACTACTTGGTACGAGTTCATGCGTTTGAATGTGTTAACAACGTGAAGCAACTCAAACTGTATTATGAACTCGCATTACGAAAATATGCTAGATATTTTTCTATTGGGATAAATGGTTTTATACTTGTAGAGGGGGTTTATAGGATGGTATGCAAAGGTTGAAGATTATCCTAAGAAGCTGTTTTCGATGGTTTTGACTCTAAAAATTGAGAGAGAAGTCAGGGTAGTTTTCGTACTCTAGATTTTTGATAGTGTTATATTAAATAATAAATGACGACTGTACCATTTTTAACAATTTTGGGAGCCCAAATCAAGTTTGGGTTTGGGTTCTATACCCAGCTTAGGTTCTCTTTTTATTTAGGCTTGTGTTTACAACTACTCCGGCCGGACTTTGCCTTGGTGCAATTCGATTCGTACAACGATACACTAATAAACAAATTGGGAGTTGACATAAATAGTAAAAATACACTAAGTATAGAAAGAAATTCGTTTTGTTATACATATAAAGAGTGGTTAAGTTTTAAGGGCCGATGTTGATTTTGAATAAACCACAAATTAGCTAGAATGTGCCTAATTACCTCACCCTTAAGCTCTTGAATTGTTGCTGGCATATCGACGTACACCTTTTCTTTCAAATAACCCCAAAGAAATAAGTCCAACGGTGTCAAATCACATGATCTTGGCGGCCAATTGACATCGCCACCACGTGAGCTAACACGGCCATTGTATTTGTCGCGCAAAAGAGCCATTGTTTCGTTAGCTGTGAGGCAAGTGGCATCGTCCTGTTGAAACCACATATCGTCCACATCTATATCTTCCAATTCGGGCTATAAAAAGTTCCTTTTCATCTCTCGATAGCGAACACCATTCACAGTAACTGCCTGACCGGCCTCATTTTGGAAAAAATACGGCCCGATGATGCCACCAGCCCAACCTCACCAAACAGTCACTATTTGTGGGTGCATTGGTTTTTCGACAAGCACTCTTGGATTATAATTCGCCCAAATGCGGCAATTCTGCTTATTGGCGAATTCACTGATCTGAAAATGTGCCTCATAACTGAAGATGATTTTCTTCGAAAATTGATCATCAACTGTTGACATTTCTTGCCACCATTCTGACCATTGACACGACGCTTGAAATGGTCAAGAGGCTTTAGTTCTTGAGTCAATTGCACCTTGTAAGCGTGTAAATGCAAGTATTTATGCATAATGTTCATCAACGACGAGCATGATTTTAGGGCACGACGACGAGTTGATGTGGACGGCTCTTCAGCCACACTGTCGCAAACAACACCAATCAATATTTTCTGCAGTACGAGCTTTACGAGCATGCACTGGTGTTTTCACATATCCTACAGACCCGGTTTGCTCAAATGTTTGCACGATTTTTCCGATTGTACGCACGTGTGGACGATTAAATTGACCAAAAAAATTACCAAGTGCACGATATGCATTTTGATTTGAACGCCCATTATCATAATAAACCTGAATAACTTTAACGCGTTGCCCGATTGTGTATCTTTCCATGGTTCAAATTGAATGTGTCTAAAATTGAGAAATGTCAAATGAGATGCAGACAAGAACTTGACGTTTAGATATGGTTCACATTCAACATCGGCCCTTAAAACTTATCCACCCGTTATCTGTACCATATCTGTGCATATATCTGTTGCTGCCAAAAAACTTTGTCCCGAATCGATTCATTATTACCATTACTACTCAGCTGCTTTGCTTTGAAAGTTATCATGTTCATTTGTGCAGCGCATTTGCTGTGCATCAATGTTTGGCGCTCGTATATACATACTATGACGTCACCCACTGCTGCATGGTTATTGGCTGCATTCTCCACTGATGGAAAATTGTTGGCGATTATTTCATGAATTGTTTTGAGAATAGCTTAGCTTTAAGATAACACAGAATAATGATTTTAGCTCATACGAATTTACTAAATACGGACGAATTTAGTAAATACGATTTTTTTTAAATCCAATCAACCGTTGTTGAGTTAGGAGCTGTTTAATGTTGAAAAATTTTATTTCTGCCACTTAGACCCCGAAAGCTCAGTTCCTGTAAGCGATAGATCAATTTTGAATACACTATATCCTGCCCGGGGAAATGCAGATCATAACAGTGAAAACCATATCGAAATCCGTTCAGCAGTTCTCGATTTTAGCGTATTCATACCAACAGATAAGTTTTGGTTATTTTCTATCATACTTGTATATATAGATAGAAGATATAAGGGTAGGGGCTTCTCTCATACTATTGGGTAATTTTTTATTAGAGCCAAATTTGTATGGCCGTGTGGATTTTATACTCCCTCGCTGTTGTGAGTATTGCTCACCAAAGTTCTTTGTGCTTAAATTATCATTTCATATCCTTTTGATAAATTATCCTCCACTTCGATATTCGTATTCAACCTGCCTGTCTTTTCTACTCCCATATAAAATATTTAATTTTTACAAATTTCTCTCTTTGACCATACATTTTTTTTTTTTTATATAAATTCACTTTTCCTCTAATATAAAAGTAAATTTAAAAAGCTAAACATTTTTAATAAAATAATAATAATAAAATGTTTTTTTTTATATTTTTATGACTGTTTCAAGAAAATTTTCTGATTTAATAAAAAAGAAAAGGCACGGTCTCAAAATTGGGACAATTACATGAATACTCGTTTTTATCTTTCAAACCTTTCTGGAAGCTATCACCACTACCCATTGCCACCTCCTTTAACCACACTTGGAGATAATTAATCATTACGAAATCGAAATCGAAATCATAGTACCTACCGCAACAAATCCAACGATATAATCGAATTATTGCAAATTAGACTAAGTACTAATATGCACGTCATATGTATAGACACTTAATATTGGCCTTGACCAGTTTTTTTTTGCCACCTTCAAAGCTCAGCTAATGATTATTAGGTGGAAATGAACTCATTTAACAATCAAAAAAAAAAATGCTCCAATTTTGTTTGCCCACAACTTCACCGATTTGACAATTATCTACCTGTGTGGGTGCCCAATTCAGTGAAAGTTTGATTTTTTCGAGAAGTACGCACATATGCGATAGCAAAGAACTCGCACGAACAGAGAATAATGATGTTAGTGCTTTTTTATCCAGGAAATAAATAATTGAGTGATATGAGGTTATAAGCCTGGTCATTGACCCAACATTTACCACTTAAAAATATTCTCCAAAGGTACACGTAAACTCGTAGAAACTACTCGTAGATACAAATTTTCGTCGTCGATTTCACTCATTCTGTTTGTTATATTTGCCCAGTTTGATGGTGCAAAATTTGTCTAGCATCCCACAACAATTAAATGCACACCAACATATCACAGCGCGTTAATTACGTTGACCCACCGACAAAAAAGAGTTCGCCAAATATTCACTCTTCCATAACGAATATAACGACACAAAAAATTTACATCACAATGAGAAAAAAAGAACTGATTTGACTGAACTAAATTTTTATCGGACAAGATGCTCCGGAGGGTATATAATATTTCGCCTTCGCATCTTTAAAAGTTTACTGACTCAGACAGACACCGTGGATATCATCGCGCGCAAACTCTGCGACCGCATATGCCTGATAGACATACCTAATTTTCAAATTAATTTTGATTGAGAGTAATACTGCCACACTGCATACTCCAGATACGGATATAAAACACATTCAACTTAAAAGAGATAATCATAGATATTTTTGTTTAAACAAATATCCGCTAACCTCAAACGACATAGTTCCCCCGCTGCCGTATTTGTTGAATAGATGTGACAAGTAACGATTGTATTTCTGCGAGCCTTTGCACCTGTCAATGCTGCTCGTAACAAGTAGCACACACCAAACGATCGTTGAAATTTCGTAACGCATTTTTGCCATTTCCGATCTCGATTAGTACTAAAACTCCCGGTGGCGATATAGTTAGTTTTGAAAAATGCAAGAGTTTCTGATCTAATTCAACTGGACACTGATCACCAGCTTTTGTGATCCTTTCTCAGGCTGAGATTCAAAAAAAAAAAAAAAAAATTAATAACCGCGCACTATTAGTGATCACTACACTACCACCGAACACACGATAATGTATCTGAAAGATGCGACAATGAACGTCGAGCGTGCGTCCAAAGCGAATCCGTTCGAATGAGTAAAGCTCAGACACATTGGGGTTTTGTTCAGCTCGTTGTGGAGCTTTTGTTAGTTGTATAGGGCTTATAAGATTGACAGTTAGTTGTAAACATGGCAAACAATTGTTATACTTTCCGGGTGCGATGCCGCGTCGTATTGTTATTCCACTTGTTTTGTGTGTAATGATCTTGTTGGACTGCTCGAGGACCGTGGTTTCTAATCAACGCCTAGCTGATGGGTTTATTATCACCAAAGATTATACACACATTTAATCTGCTTATGTGAGATAAGATATCATGTTGATGTGCGGGTGGTGTCGAAGGTAAGCTGCTATTTGACTATTTGGCAGCGAGACATCCATTATTGCCAAGGTATCTAAAAAATTTTTCTTTCAAATAGGGCTTAATGTGACGCAGGTAAAACAGTGGTTATTTTTAAAGGAAATAATATTTTGAGGAATGTGATAGTTAGTCTAATCTCACTGATAGGGACGCACTAACATGTATGTGATTGACTATGCCAATAAATGGGCAATTGGTTCCTATGTACACCACTAGATAAGAGCTGTTCAATATTATTTGGTTTCAGGCATGTTCTTCATACAAGCTATATTTGGACATGTTGGGTTGTGAGTTAGTTGTTTTTTTATATGTAGATATGTATTTATTGACCACACATATATATGCAGGGGGGTAGTATTGTTAAGAAAGTACGGTTGTTGATTGAGAGTGCACTGGACAGTCATGTTCGTATTCACAAGATATATCATTTTGCTCTGTTATCCGTCGAGAAAAAATTGTATCTGTAAAAGTGTAAAAGTATACAACCTTTTTGAACCCCTCACTGAATCTCAAAATTTTCTAATAAATTTCTTTGTGTAGGAATTTATTTTCTAAAACAGCTTTAAATTTATCCACAATAAGGGTACATGCATGGTTTCAGAAACCTTTTTTTTTTTGTCTTTTAAAAATCGCCCACGGTGTAGTAATTAAAAGCAATATAAATAATATATATATGGTATGGCGTAGGTTGTACAAATAGTTTTTGTAGGAAAACGCCTCCAAGAAGTGGGCGTTGGTTTAAATGATGTATGGACGACATTGTTTCTTCTTTCAAATGATTTTGCATCAAAAGTTTTTTGAAATATTTTAAAACTTTACCGAAAAACGTTTTTTACTAAAAAATGCCCTCAAATAGTGAACGTGACAAAAAAAAACTAATATAAACAAAATATAGACATTCAGATTGACTTCATTATGTTTTTCAGATACTTTTTCAAAATTCCCTACCGTTTGATCAAAATAACGTTTTTCTAAGAAGTGGGCGTTGGGATTTTGAAATTGTTTTGTGGTTCGAAAAAACGACCTTTTCCTGGATGCCGTGACGGTAGATCAAGCGTCCAAATTTATAAATTTGGCTTTATGTCGCTTTATTAAAGTGACAAAAGTCCTCATTCTAGCATTTGGCATTATGACACTTCGATAAACCGACATTAGGCCAAATGAGGAAAGTGACATAAAGTCAAATGGAGCCCAAATCAAATTGTACAGGGTGTTCACCGGGAAGGTATACTACTTTGTTTGTTTATAATTTTTGATTAAATGAAAGAGAATGGATCTTATATTGATAAATGTTTTATTTAATGTCAGTAATTATGTATGGAGTACAATATCAGGTAAATGACCGCCTCTGTTAGTCTTACAAATGCGAGCCCTTTTGAGCACATTTTTCATTACATTTCACGCGGTATTTCATTAATTTCATCACAAATATTTTGTTTGAATTGCTCAAGCGTTTCTGGTTTGTTTGCATAAACCGTGCTTTTCAGATATCCTTACAAAAAGAAGCCCGGAGCAGTCAAATCAGGTGACCGTGGAGGCCAATCAACATCACCATTTCTTTAAATAACTTATTGTGGAAATATGTCTCGCAGTTATTCCATTTTAATCCTCGCTGTATGCGATGTGGCACCGTCTTGTTGATACCACATGCTAATCGAGCACAAAGCATGCAGTTGTGGCGTTAAAAAGTGTTCAATCATATCAGGATATCGCTCCCAATTCACAGTTACCGTTACGCCGTTTTAATTTTCAAAGAAGTAAGGTTCAATCATTCATCCTGACCAAATTGCACACTAGAATGTAACTTTTAATGGATGCAAAGGTGCCTGATGAATAATTTGAGGGTTTTCCATTGCCCAGAACCGACTATTCTGTTTATACACATATCCCATTCAAATGCAAAAATGCCTCGTCACTCATTATGATTTTTTCATGAAAATCGGAGTTGTCATGGGCTAACTGTAACATCCTATAGGCATATGTACAGCGGCGTAAATGGTCTTGTAGAAGAAGCAAATGCAAATCCTTGTGCTAAATTTTAGCCAAAGTTGTTCTCTGAAGACCAAGCTCCTGAGCACGGTGTCGAATTTAGGTAAATGGATTGTTTTGAACACTTCGTTGAGCAGCAGTAATGTTTTCAACCGATCTTGCAGTACGTTGTAGTCCATTCTTGGTCATATCACATACAGACCCTCTTTCTTCGAAATCATTCACTACACGATAAATAGGGACTTTTGTTGGCACGTTGTTTCTCCCAAAAAATTCACGTAACGTTCTCATTAGTAATCGATGATTGATTTTGATAAAATGTGTAAACGATTTAAACACGTAGGTCTATCGAATATTTTTCCATAATAAAATTGCCACGTGCGTTTTGGAATTTCTAATAATATTGGAATAACGGATTTTTTTATTTAAGCCATATTTGGCTTCGGGGTCGTTAAAAATTTCAATTTTTTATGAACATTTTTAAAATTCCCAAATTTTCTTAGGACCCGGGATGACGATAGTTTTTAGTTTTTCATCAAAATTTTTAATTTTTATGAATTTTTTGACGACCCCGGGGTTCTCAGAAAATTTGGGAATTTCAAAAATTTTCATCAAAAATTGAATTTTTTCATGATTTTGGGGTCTCCAAAATTTTAAATTAAATAAATAAATTTACATTTTTTTCTTAAAGGGCGGAAAGTCGGTATGAGAACTGAAAACTATTTAAGTGTATATATAATTCTGGTTAAAAAGTTTTTTTTTTATGTGTATTCCCTTATTGTGTTCAATTTTTAATTCTCCAATTTGTTCATCACTTCATCGTGAAGTATGGAAAGCCTATTGTCCAATTATCTACCTTTTCCATATCTAACCATTCGAAAAATAAAACCAATGCTTTTCAACTTTACAAATAACTTAACTGATTTTATATTTATTCAAAAATACATAATTCTTAAAAATGTGTCTAAACGATATTTGACAGCGATTGAGGGCACTTGAAGGCATTTATCTTACATCTCGAAATAATTACATATCTTACAACTAAATACAATTCCATAATAATCTGTTATACTATTTTATTCTATATGCATTGACATTAATTGCTACGAATCATCATCGCATATCAATATAAATTATTAAATCGTAGACCCGTTTGAAACGAGCTTTGTTATTTCGTGTCTTTTATGGGGTACTTCTTGTCTTTTTATTACTAATACTTATATTCAATATGACAACATATCATTCGGTACTTGGTTCGATTTAAATCGCATATAATTTTGTATTTTTTTTTTTACATTCGAGTCGTGTACTCCTTCCTAGGCGTGGTCCATGAAAAATATGTTTTCGGTATTAAATCGTGAGACAGGACATCAAGTGACTGAGACGCCAGTATGGTAACTCCATAATCACTTTGTTTTCTCTTGATTTGGCATACAGAGGAAGAATTTCGAACACCACAAGTTAATGGACTGCGATGTGTTGGTCAGCCATTCAACTGGTCGATGAATGGTTAGATAGTAAACAGGAATTCCCGAAAGAATGATGGCAGTACCTACACCAACTTCCACGGGTGATTGGTAACACGATGATATCACAAGGAAGCTGCATGTAATCATGAATATAATGGGTAGGATTAAGTTGACCTGGAAAAGAAGACAAAGCGTAAGAAAAACAAACTCAAGACGTAGCTTTACCAGGAATACTCACTCGAATGGGTCTCTCAGTCTTTGGTTGTTTATAACGAAGCCATAGTAGGCCGGAAATTGACAATAGCGTAAACAAGGCTTCAACAAAACTAATATAGTTTATTAAGGCGTATACATCGTTGATGAATAAAAGCACAAGCGACAGGATGCACTGTAAGAAAAAGAAGTCAGTTAGTATGAGCTAGTTTTAGGAGTCATTTATGTACTCACCAAAAAGATAAGTGAAGGCACCGGTGTAAGACAATTGACATTTATCAATGACAGAGCTGCAGGCAAATGACCATTTCGAGCACCAACAAAGAATAGACGAGATGATGCAAAAATTCCACCATTCAGCGAACCAAAAGTTGAGCAGGCCACGAAAAGAGGCATTATCCATGCCATGAACCCAAGCATTTTGTTGCTAAATGTAACAGCGACTGCCTCCGATGAGAGTATCTCTTCAGTCGAGAGTACCGAAAAGTATGCAATATTTGTGACTACGTATATCACTGTCACAACCGGCATCGAGATACAAATGGCTTTCGGTAAATTTCTGAAAAATTCATTTGATTATAATTTTGTTATAAAAATTGAGAAATATGGTTGGGTAAAGCATGAAACACATTGACATGACAAAATCCACATCTACATTGATTTGTATGACCAGGTGCTGTCGATGTTGAGTCTTTCGGGGAATATATGGGATTGACTACTTGGTTGATGATTTGGGACACTATTGGGTGCGCATTAAACTAAAATCGATGTTGCATATTATTTCTGTTTAAATCAATCAATGACATAACAACAACCCCATTGACATTAACAGCACAATCTGTAACGGCATTGTGTTTTGTTGCTGTCGATGTTGGTTAAGTGCTTTTAGCACAAGACTGTCTTGAAATTACCATGACATAACCTTCTTCTTTTCTTTTTTCTTTATAAAATAACACCTTTCGGCCTATGAAATCATTAACAGAAGGAACAGCACGGTCTGATTGGGAGTTGACGAATATATCTGATAGCATCTTTAGCTTTTAATGTCTTTACATTGTAAGCTTTGCAAACGCAGCACTTGTACTTGCGGAATTTGACTGTCAACAGGTCGAAGTTAAGAAGTAAGGCATCACTAAAAATGAAATGTATGGCGTTAGCATCCCATAAACTGCCTCAAACCTAGCTTCTCAATTCAGCCAGGGTTAAGATTAAGAAGTATGAAAATCAACTTCCTTTCTGTACTAGAGAGCCTTTACTCATGAGCTGAATGTTCTCATATGTTTTGCCAACGAGTAGGTCGACAACTGCGATGAAAGCGTTATACTAGTACATTCTGCGATTATTGTATATCTGTTCGTCACAAAGAAGGACCCCCGCTTTTACTCCGACTCCGCACGGCATATCTGAGAATGTTTCGCATGACAGTTACTATATACTCTTGGATGTCTGTCAGACTTTGACAAGACGTGAAAAAATGTAGGTGCCATTACTTCTTGCTCACTTTATTTGGTTTTCTGTAACGTTTTGAAATATAGTCCCATAAGGATGTTCTGCACCGACAACGAATTCTCGTCGAAAATCAACCGAAGAATTGATATTACAAATCGCTGTATTCTCGGACTAAGATGATACTTAAGTAATGAAGCTTTGACTTGACTATTATCAGTGAGAACTTGTATGAAACATTGATCATCACAGCTCCTAAGCGGATCAAAAATCCTTTCTCTTTTCTTTTTCACATTATACAAAGGCTTTCGGTCTCATCTTCCTCTACACGGTCTTTGTAGGCGAAGTTCTTATGACGTTTGTACAATGGCTTACACTTATCAGGGGTTAAAGATGGCTTTAACATGTAGAATTAAAAGACACCAATATTCCGCTTTTCGGTTCCCGGGTGTATGATTAATGCTGTAGTTGAAGACGCATCTTGTA
Source organism: Rhingia rostrata (assembly GCA_949824845.1). Lineage (NCBI taxonomy): Eukaryota > Metazoa > Arthropoda > Insecta > Diptera > Syrphidae > Rhingia > Rhingia rostrata. The sequence continues at coordinate 91,816,756 of OX463757.1, forward strand.
GTGGGAAGCAGAAGCAACAAAAAAAAAACGCCCGGTTTTTAGCTAACTGGCTCCCGTTGCGCACTTCAAGTTGATTAAGTTCAGTTTTTACTAATGCGTGCCCCTCATAAGTTTTAGCGAATTTGACCGAAATCCGTTTGCAGCTGCTAATATCCCATCGGACACTTCTTCGGGTAGCGGATGAAGAAACTCTGCAAATATGCAGGGCAGATAAGATTTAAAATACCACTCGCGGACCAAAATTAGCTAGAGGTATGTTCGAACGCTTCTTGGGGCAGCGGATAGTTTAACTCTGCAGATATGCAGGGCAAGAGATCCGGTCCTCAATGAAAAAGAAACCTCCCCAGATGGCGACGGAAGAATTGCCAAGTGAATTAACAGTGCCGTCTCAGAACTAAAAAGAAACCTACATGAGCTGCTCTGACATATAGGCGTTTGAAGGGTCAGTCAGGCCCCTTGAAAAGAAATTATGGCAGTTGAGCCAAAATGCCAAAGTCAGCGCTTAATCCCGTAGTTGATACTGATGGCCCCATGTAAATACTAGGGGTATTTGATAAATTCGGGTATGGGCCAAGCACTTTAGATTCAACAGCTAGAAGGGAACTTCGCATATTTAACAGAATCACCATAAAGAATTCTATTTTGTTAAGATCGGTCAATCGGATCGTACTCATACAGAAGAAGAGAAAATTTGACAAAGTGTACAGAATTACAAAAATGTAGGGCAATATTGAGATATTAAGGAATCATTAGTATACAGATGAATATTGATGTACAATCAGAATCATTTGTCCAATAGGGCAGTAATTCGATGGAAGGACTCTAATATAAAGGAAGATTCAATCAAGAACTACACGAGCTTTACAGCGACATGTCAAAAAAAAACTCCGCAGTGGAGGTTTAAGATAGCTGGGATATGTAGAACGAATAAACACCAATACTCCGGCTCGCAGAGTCTTCGATTCCCAGCCAGACGTGTCGGTCGGACGCAGTAGAGGAAGACCTCGCCTTAAGTGGCTCGCCCAAGTAGAAACCGACCTCAACCAACTTGGAGGGCGCAACTGGAGGCAGTTAGCTAAGAACTGGGATAATTGGAGAGGCATGTTGGTTAAGGCCCAGGAAATGCACGGAAATCTTGAGACGGAGTCGACTACCCAATGATATAATGTCAGAGCTTGATATCCATGTTTGACACTCCACATCGTCTTCCTAAGGATTATGCACAAAGCAACGATTGCGTTTCAAATGATGTCGTACAATTTTTATTTGAATTCCAGGGAAATCCTTCGCAGCAGGACAAAATACATAGAAATTGACTACCTTAAGAGCATGAGGAAAGAAAAAATGGTAAAATTGTGAAGTAACTGAATTTTCATTTGTTAGACTCCTTCATAAATCAAGACTGAACCCATTAAAGGGTGTAGTATTTCATGGGTTATTATTTCAGAGATCTATTCAACCTATCCCAGTGGGGTCCACCTACCAAATGATTTAAATAATTCAAATATTCCTAAAAAAAATATTTAAAAATATTTTTTCGAATTTTTCCCATCAACTTACTTAAATGGATCCTTCAACTCCTCGGTGACGAAATTCAAATAGTTCCAACCCGAATACGAGAACAGTCCATTGTAGAATGCCAACGCGATAAGGCCCGGTGAACGTAACGAGCCACGCATAGGCTCTTCCCACTGTTCGGTGTTGCCACCAGCTAAATAATAAATACCAGCAGCTACAATGACAAGCAGCGCCAGGATTTTGGTTCCAGTAAATATGTCCGTCACTCGTGTCACCCACTTGACATTGTAACAATTAATTGCAGTCAGGACACCTACAAAAAAACACCATCAATCATTTGAAACCAAATCCCAATGAATGAATACTCACATGTTATAACCGCTGCTAGCAGCTGTACAGATTCAACCGGCGCGTCACATGACGGTCGAAAGGGTTGCAGCAGATACTGGGCAAACGTCAGGGCAGTAATGGCATTCCCCGTTGGAACCAGCACAAGTAGCGCCACCCAAAGATAAAGGAATGCAGGTAGTGGTCCAAATGCCACTCCTATATAAGCGTAATCACCTCCTGACTTTGGTATCATTGTGCCTGAAAAAGGAGAAAAGCTGGTTAGATAATTGTGGATATTTGTTGGAAATTTTTGATGTCATTTGAAGATGTGATACATTGATGTCTGTTGGGGGATATCTGGGATTGACTACTCCCTCAATAATTTGGGACACTTATAGGGGTGCACAACCAACTGAAATCGAGGTTATACATTATTTCTGTGCCTGTAAACAGGGGGTTTTATCCTTGCGTGCAAATGGCACAGCTTATGTGAGAAATTCGTCTGTAGACTATAGCACAGAACCATTTGGGAAAGCATTAAATTGTATCATACTCCGAATTTGAAGGCACTAATGGTCTGTTATCTTAGTTACTGTAATCAATAAAAGTACTAATCGTTAGAACTCACGCATCCAAACAGAATAATAGTCTAAGGTGTGAACCTTCAACAGCATTTTGCTTGCAGATTGAATTTGACAGAATGTTGGAGATTTAAAAATGTTGTAGCTAGAGAAGATGATCAGCAGAACTTCCACAGTAAGACCCCACATTATTCAACAATTGTTGCTTAGAGAAAACCTTGTCTCATAAACAGAAAACAAGCAACAAAACAAAAACCAAAAAAAATTTAAGAAACCATTTCAAGAGCATGATAGTTTCGTTCTATAAAAGTTTCGAGTTTAAGGAAAAATTCCTGATATTGCAGAGCCAGTCACTTCAATCCTTCTAGCTTGAATACACCTTTATTGTATATTCCATGACAGAGAAGCGAAACGGCATTATGTTCTCGAAGATTTCAGCTGCAGCCATATTCGGAACATAAAGGGAAACGCTTTGATTATGCCCGAGTGTATTAGGCTTGCTCAGTGGCGCAATGGTTAGTGCGATGAACTGCCGCGCAGAAGGTCTGGGTTCGATTCCCAGCCGTAGCAACACCTAAATGATTTTTCATTGGCCCTCCTCTCGTGATGATCTGACAAATCATCCGGGTAGTATCAATGGTCATGAAAAAGCCTTTCTCAACTTAGGCGTTCGGATTCGGCATAAAACAGGAGGTCCCGCCATCGTGCTGAGAATTACACACGCACACATGAATGGTTGTGAGAAAAAAGCTAGGCCCTGGGTACTAATGAGCCTGTTGCGTCATAAATGTATTTTTTTTTGTATAAGGCTTGCCAACGACGCACGCAACCTTTCATGACTTTGGTATCACTTCTATCTGCTATAAAAAAGGCGATCCTATATCTTGCTGGGCTGTCGAGACAATTTCCTGTTTAATGACGCATAAAAAATTTAATCCAAGGGGCTCTGTGAACCTATGAAGCCTTACTACAATACACGTATCGACATGTCCTATTGTGACCTCGAACGAGGCAGTTCGACAAAAACCGATTTTTTTTTACTTAAGCCAATATTGGACCTTGAAGTCGAGAGTCGTCGTCTTTTCATTGACTGAAATTCGGGACATTATAGGATCCATCGCCCAGAGCTATATAGAGAGCGGACCGCGGCTAACGTACGATGTCAAAAGTTTCGGCTCCGGTGTTGTCAGGGGATTTTTTTTTACAATCATCTTAGGGTTGATATTAAAGAAGTTACATGTCAATGCGTAACCTTGTCTAAATCCTTTTTTTTTTGCTAATAAATGTTTCGGTGAGGTCATTTTTGCCGATCCTGACGGATCATCGATAATAATCCTTCAACTTCATGCTCCACAGACGTACGAATTTGGTAACAAAACTAGCTTTGTCTCTAAAGCTCGTATCTTTAAATGCTGTTGTATCTGGGTTTGAAAACGAAAAGTACGTGGTGGTTATCGATTCAGATCAATTGTTTTTTTTCCAGGATCTATCGAAGTGTCAAGTGTCAACTGACCGGATCACTGATAGTATCCGATCAGTTTGTTGCTGAACGATTACAAGAGTTAAGATATTACGGTAGTTGAGATTTAGTAAACCCGATGTTGAAGAGACGTGTGCTTTATTAGTTTGCGTAGATCAGGGAGTCCCCTTTTTGGAGATCTAGCAAACGATGATGAGGTTTAATTCTTCATGCCATATTCGGACATGAGTAACCATCCCATTTCCCATTTTTCCTTCCAAATTTTGCCAAATAAATTTTTTTTCTCTCAAAGGAGGGATCGATGAATATATTTAGCCGATCCTGATAGCTAGTTGACATCATCGCCATTTATCTTTGACATTATGGTGGAATGGTATTAATTGAATGATTAAGGGGTACGCGGTTTGCAAAGGTGTTACTGGTTTTCTGCGATTCCACTCTTTCAACAAAAATTATACGATTATACTTCGCATTTTTTGTGGAGTGGTGGATATCTGCTTTCTTACATTGGCTCCGTGTTAGTTAGCCCCTTGCAATTTTCGGACATCCAAAAACTGCATGCTTGCTTCTTTATCGCAATGTGATCAGTTTGGTTAAACATTTTCCCAGCACAATTTTAAAATCGTATTTTCTAAGAACATTTAACAGTTGAATGATTGAACAGTTAACCCAAAGTACAACCGACAACCTGTAGAACTAACTCAAATATATTAGATACACCTTAACATATGTAGGCCCGTCACTATCCACTATACAGAATTGAGCGATGCCGTTAGTTTTTTTAGTGCCTAACCCCTTAAATTTGTATGCCCCATTGCCCGAATATGTCAGACTAGCAGCTCATGTAAGTTTTTAACTTCGTAGATTCCACCGTTTATTCCACCTTTGGAATTCTACCTCTGCAGTTTGGAGAGGGTTTTTGATGTATGACTTTACCCCTAGCTAGTTTTGGTCGAAAATGCTAGCGACCAATCAACAAGTTATTAGTTTTTGTCTAAACCATATCGCGTAGGGGTATATTTGTTTGGATAGATATTCGTTTTCGCTGCGTGTTGCCAAAGCTCACACTTTTTCGTTATCGATAGGAAATTAGGTTCATTGGAGGATAAATGAAAGATTCAGGGCGTTTGGAGATTTTTAAACATTTTGGTTCAAAAAGAAGGATATATGGGACGGTTAAGCATGTACCATACTTAAAGTTGTTAGGGTTGACGATACAAAAGACTAGTCACAGATTGGAACAAACGAAGATATGTGGTCTCTTACACATATCTTTGGAACAAATGTTTTTAATGGTATTCAAAACATTACTTCGGAAAAATAGATCATGATCATTGAAAAAATTATATTGGAGGATAGTTTTAATTCAAAATTAAAACATTTTTGGTTTAATTCGTTTTTAAATTCAAAAGCTTCGTTTCCTCAGAAACTCGCCAATGATTCAATTTTTAAAAAATCAAAAGAAAATGTCTAATTAAGTTTTCTGATTATAGGTATAACTGAACCCTAGAAGAAACATAGTTCTGCTGATTTCATATATATGATGTCTCAAGTTTTTTATGAGAACTCTGTATTTGACACGTGTCAGTTTTTGAATCAGAAGCGCCACGTGATTGTGTTTCCTTACGTTCATGTATTTTTCGCCGACGCTACAAAGCATTTCAAAAATCCTTCATCCGACTAACAACAGTTTGGGCCTCACTCTCCGATCGAAGAAAAAACCTCAAATAAGTAGGAACCTACTATTCCAATTCTCTAGAGTTGGCAACTCTATTATTTCTCGACAGACGACAGACTGAGCTGAGACTACTATTAAATCTCTTGAGTGACTTCTCTTAATTGCTCTTCTAAGAGTAGCCAACAGTTAAAATGCACGTTTTGTTGTTTTTGTTTATCAGAGAGCGGGCACTGAGCAGAGCAGTGCCAGTGAGTGACCTCCAAATTGAAATCAAGAGAGTTCAATTAAGAAATGTAATTTTGATATGCGGCGAATCGACCCGTGCATTGATTTGATTTAGTTTCATGTGCGGTTGTTTCGTTATGTGGGAAACGGAAAACCGATAGCAGATCCATTTTCGGAGTGGAAACCGTCAGAGACGAAAAAAAAATCGTCCATCTTATTGTACTTTTGGCGCTTTTTTTTTTTTTGCTTAAGAAATATTCAAAGAGAATGAAGTTAATCGACGAAATCGGCCAACGGCATTGATATAGTCTGGCACGTGGAAGTTAAGTGATCATTTTTATAAAGTCTTCAAGACTCCCATTGCGGTTTGCTAAAGTGGAATATCGAATTGAGGGTTTGCAAATTGGTTTGACATATGAATAGGCATAGCATATCTACCATTAATGGAAAACGCGCAGGCAATTAGGTTCAATTATGTAGAACATATAGGTACATGCGGCGGGGAGCAAAAGGCATTTTAATAAAAAGACGAGCAAAGGTTTATTACATTTAGGGGATTTCAGATAGCACATCGTTTGGAAAAATAACCGTCATAAGATAAGATAAACCTTACTCAACATTATAGTGACATTGCTTCATAGTGACTAAGTAAGTTGATATTTAGTGACAACGGTAACCTTTTTGGACGTCATAAAAAGTTGCCATAAATTGAAAAAAAAAGTATATTTTGAACCGGCCGGCATTTTCGGAATTAATTTGAATTGCAAATGAAAAGGCCAAATGATTCTGCAGCTGATGAAATTCATTTTTTTTTATAAAATGAGGTAGGGTGAACAAATACCTCATTGGTAATTCAACGTTTATTGAAATTCGTTATGTAGCCTTTCTACAAATAAATTGGATTATGTGCAAAAATATTTCAATGTGGCATTATACATAAAGGACATACGACAACTATTCGACGATAAGTAATACCAGCTTAATTCATCTCTACCCCTGGAAACTTTAGTCCTTACCTATGATCTTCAAAAACTTTATTAGATATAAAAAATAGCGGCGTATGCTCAAAAGAACGGAGTCTATTTTTCATCAGACAGAGCTGTGACAATAAACATGACGTTTGTATGTGCTCGTGTCCATGCTTCTTTTTCGTGATAGGTCACTCAACACTGTAGACTGTACACCCATTTTGATGTCGTCGGAAACTTGTGATGATTGAGCAATGGTATATCGTATAGGTCTCAAATTTATTAAAATTATGGCCAATGGGTATGCTTTACCAAAAACAGCTAGGCAGCGTTACCGGCTTATTTGTCTTCAAAACTGCTAAAGCTCGGGCAAAAATTGCAAAACCTGCTAGACTAAAATGTAAAAAAAACTGCGACAATTTTTCCTTGACAAATGCGTTTTTTTTTTTTTTTTAGTTAAAGTGCATTTTTATTATAAAATTTCAAAAAATGCATAAATACATATGTATAACTAACTTGATATTTTGTCCGTTTACTCACGTAATTTTTAACTAATCTGCATGAATTTTCTTTTAAACTATCCAGAAAAACAATGAGACAGGAATAGGCCCTATTTTTCAAATACTGCCCCTGCCACGACCACTTTCTTTAGAAAAACATTGTTTTTTATTCAATTTTGAAAAATTGTCTGATCAAGATGTTCAGACATTCTGAATATCCACATTTCGTCAATTCAAAGTTTTTGCCACGCCTACTTTTTGGGCAGGTTTTTTTATGTTGTAAAAAAACCGTTTTCTGTACAATTTTAATTAAATTTGACTAAACTTTCGATGAAAATATTTATGAGGATAATACCATGAACATTTCGTCTATAGATCATTTTTGCCCATGCCCATTTTTGGGGGCGTTTTCTTTTTTTTGTTGCTATGATTAACATTTCCCCAAAATGTTTCTGATGCATTTTTATCAAAATTTCTTTGACGACATTTGTCGTAATTTTTTTAAATACATATATCACTTCCCTGTTCCAAATGTGGGAACATTTTAACCCAAATTGTGTCTGTTTGTTAGTTACGATAAAATGTGGCCTATTCGAAAATTCTATTGTATATTGCCAATATATGAAATGGTGCACAATTTACTTTTTTCAAAATGTTTTATAACTTTTTTCAAAAACTGATTAAAACTGATGAAACTTACAAAAAAAAAAGCAAAAAATCAGCTACATGTAATTTTTATGATCAAATCCTCCTAAAATAGGAGAAAACTGCTAAATCTGATGACGCTGCAGCTAGGTATTGTCATTCCGTTGATATTTATACCGGTGAAGTGAAATAACGCCAGCGAAATATGGGGCACACAGTGTGGCTTATATCTTTTTGGAATAGGAAATAAGTCCCTCAGATGTTAATGCCTTTTCTTATGGGGTTTATTTCCTTTTCAGGAATCCAAACTCGCACACATACCAAATCCAACAGAAGCCCAAGAAGGGGGGTTGCAGGAGTTAATGCTTTTTCGTGGTGGGGCTTATTTCCGTGGGGGGATATTCAATCATTTATCGCCATGCCTATCCGTCCGTAACCAGATTTTTAGGTCTCACAATGGAATAGAAACCTGCAATTTGGTACAGCCTGGAGCACCCTGCTAAGATCGGGAAGGCTGATGGGTGATTATCATTTTTCGATTTTACACAGCAGTTATTGCGAAAAGTTAAACTTTTTGAAGAATACCCGAAACAAAAATCAGTTCCAATCGGAACTCAGTTTGCTTCAAGGTATTCTTTGCGGAGCAAAATAAATGAAGCTTACTACGTTCGATGAGTTCCCCAAAAAGTCTTCATTTCATTTGACATTTATCAATTTCAGACTAACTCAATTCCAACCATGGAAAGATACGCAATCGAGCAACGCGTTAAATTTATTCAGAATTATTATGAAAATTGGCTTTCAAATCAAAATGCATATCGTGCACTTTGTGATTTGTTCGTTCAATTTAATCGTCCAAATGTGCGTACAATCGGAAAAATCTTGCAAACATTTTAGCAAATCGGGTCTGTAGGAGATGTGAAAACACCAGAGCATGCTCGTACAGCTCGTACTGCAGAAAATATTGATTGGGGTTGTTCGCGGCAGTGTGTCTGAAGAGCCGTCCACCTCAACTCGTCGTCGTGCACTAAAATCATGCTCGTCGTTGATGAACATTATGCATAAATACTTGCATTTACACGCTTACAAGGTGCAATTGACTCAAGAACTAAAGCCTCTTGACCATTTCAAGCGTCGTGTCAATGGTCAGAATGGTGGCAAGAAATGGCAACAGTTGATGATCTATTTTCGAAGAAAATCATCTTCAGTTATGAGGCACATTTTCAGATCAGTGAATTCGCCAATAAGCAGAATTGCCGCATTTGGGCGAATTATAATCCAAGAGTGCTTGTCGAAAAACCAATGCGCCCACAAATAGTGACTGTTTGGTGAGGTTTGGCTGGCGGCATTATCGGGCCGCATTTTTTCCAAAATGAAGCCGGTCAGGCAGTTACTGTGAATGGTGTTCGCTATCGTGAGATGATAACGGAATTTTTATGGCCCGAATTGGAAGATATGGATGTGGACTATATGTGGTTTCAACAGGACGGTGCCAATTGCCACTCAGCTCACAAAACAATGGCTCTTTTGTGGGACAAATTCAATGGCCGTGTTATCTCACGTGATTTCGATGTAATACGTCGATATGCCAGCAACAATTCAAGAGCTAAAGGGTGAGCTAATTAGGCACATTAACGGCATAGAACCTCAATTATGCCTCAGCGTCATCGAAAATTTGGACCATCGGTGGAGGTGTGCCACCGATGTCGCGGCGTCCATTTGGCCGAGATTTTGTTCCAAATGACAATAATTTCCTAAATAATTTATCTTTTATTCAAAATCAACATCGGCCCTTAAAATTTAACCACTCTTTAGATACTTTATAGATCGTGTCACAAGTTTGGCCCGACTCCATGCTACAGTATTTATACATAACTTAAATATCCTCATATTGTCCTTAATATATTTGTAATGAAGCTTGTAAGCTGTTGAAATCGCATCAAATGATCTGTTGATCTGTGCTTGATCTGTTGATCTGTGCTTGATCTGTTGAAATCACATCAAATGATTTGACAGCTGTCAGTCAACATTGCTGTAAGAACACAATTTGCGATATATTTTACACATTCGATCTTAATTGGATGACCATTATATAAAAAATTGGCAAACAACATCATCGATTTTTGCTGACTTTAGAAGAGACGATTCAATGTCGAGTTACAAGTTGTGACATCGCTTTTAAAAAACGACATATAGTAGTTCTGTTCTTAGCATGCATTTTAAAACGTTTCTAAAGAGTTAATAACAAATTTTATAGCAATTGGATTATACAACAATTATATACAATCGGATTATATATAATGTGCTTTAAGGGACGCGATGGTGGGACTTGTGTAAGCGAGTCAAATCATTGATATTTTAAAGGGTTTTTCAATAAGAGCGCTACAAAAGTTTTTTTTTAAATAAAACAAAACGGTTTTGAATATCAATGAAATTCTTTATTCCTGTGAAAGTACGTTCGATGCCATTATGTATGGAAATCGATTTCTTTTGCATGACCACCACGGGCAGACGCTGAACCCAATTTTCGACGATTTTCAAGCATAAATCGGCCGATACTGCTGCAATTTCACGTTCGATATTCTTACGAAGTTTACAATCGTCGCTGGCTAGACTTGACGTAGCCCCACAGGAAATAGTCTAACGGCGTCAAATCGCACGACCGAGGCGGCCAAGCGACTGGACCATTTCGTGAGATAACACGTTCTCCAAACTTGGTTTCCAATAAATTGATTGTGACATTCGCTGGTGGCTTGTGGCGCCGTCCTGTTGGAACCACATGTCCTCCAAGTCCATATCATCCAATTGGGGCCAAGACTATTCGGTTATCATTGAATGGTAGCGATTCCCATTCACAGTAACGTGCCGGTCTTGATCATCACGGAAGAAGTACAGCCCAATGACGCCGGCGGCGGCGGCCCATAAACCACACCAAGCCGTAATTTTTTCGGGATGCAATGATGACTCATGGAGTACGTGTGGATTGCTGCCGGACCAATACCGCATATTTTGTTTATTGACGAAGCCATTCAGCCAGAAACGAGCCTCATCGCTGAAGATGAGTTTTCGATGAAAATCCGAATCATTTTCAAGTTGATGCTCAGCCCAAATCACGAACATACGACGCTTCTGGTGATCAAGCGGCTTCAGTTCTTGCGTCAATTTAATCTTGTAAGGATATAGGCCAAATCTTTTCGCAAATTTCGCCACAACGACGTCACAGAGTTATGCCCAACGCTTGACCCAACTGAAGCCTCAGCGGCAGCAATATTCTCGACACTATGGGCACTTCTTTGTCTCACTGGCACGGGAACATTTTGTACTGTGCCTGTGGATTCAAAGTTTTCCACTAGGCCCTCAATTGTTGATCTGCTAGGACGATTATGACGACCATAAATTGGACGTAGCGCTCTTAACGTTGAGGCCACTGATTCCGAATTTCGGTTGTTAATTTTAATAATTTCGACTTTCCATCATGAAATGGCAAACCTTACTGAAGATAAATGTCAAAAGAGCGGCAAGAAATATGGCGTCGTTTGCTGTCCCTGTCGCTCAACTTTTGTAGCGTCCCTGTTGAAAACCCCGATACTTTGTGTTTGAATTTTTTTCTTTGGAATTGGGACCATTTCCAAATGTCTGACAATATACCCAAATAATTCCGAAAAGAAATGCGTCTAATTCTGTCTATGCCATGATCAATTTAGGTTCGTCTCTGTTATTTTTTTTTTTTTGTTCAAACACCATGGTTATATTTTTTACATCTCTTGGTCACACCTTTATTAACTTGTTCCAACTTACTCTGTAGATATTAACTGATGAAGTGTTTTAGTTCTAATTCAATTTTAAGATCGTTTTGTCCACTTGTAAGCATAAGTAGACAATAATCGCGTCTTTATCACAGTATATCAGTCTATGAACTATACAAAGTAGGTCACCATAATTCTTATCCACCTGATTTCATGCTTCTATATCTATTTATCTTCTATTGCAATCGAAGTGGTTATAAAAATTCCTATATAACATATTTCAACTTAGAAAAGCCTCAAAGAGAATTGTCTGAATACTTAACCATTCCTTATCAGACGTTAAGCTTACTTGTCAAAACCGCACATTTGAAGAACTGAATTCCAACATTCCGTAAAATTTTTTCATAGTCGCTTTTTTAAGTATGAGCGCGCAAAACTGCCTATATAAGGTTACACCTAAAAATACCACATTTATAAAAAAAAAATAACTTCACGGTCGTTCAGCAACATTATACGCAAATTATGCTGAATTGCATTTTTAACAAGTACAAGCATTTACATGAGTTTCATACGTACATGGCGCTGAGGAGAACAATCCATCCGACAAGTGAATGCTGTCGCCAGCATAATTGCACAGAGAAGCACGTGTGAATAAATGAATTACGTTTTCATTCATATGGGGCCAATGGGGCTTTGGTGGTGGCCCCCTTTTTCTAATTTTAATCGTTGCTGCAGCTTTGTGCTGTCGATTTCGAATAGTCGATATGCAATGTGCAGAATTTATCTATGGTGTGCACACACACTTGAACGTCCCGGGTATACATTATGATTAAAGTAGCATTTCAAGTTTTTATCAGTAAGTAGGTTTAGTTTAAACTGGATCGACTAGATTTGATCACACAAAAATGTTGCCTTTGATTGAATGGAAATCGATTGCGAGAAAGCTAACTGAACGATTGAGATTGATTCGGATGATGGAAGCGCGCAAAATGTTTTGCTTTTTATTAAGGCTTGATATAAAGAATTGTGACATGAAGATACAAAATGCAGGATTTCAATATAAATCGGTAAAATGACTTTATTGTAGAAAAATGTAAAGGTACTTGAAGTAGGTCAAGAATGATTCAGTTCATTCTAGGCCAGAGAGAATAATTGATAAACGTTTCTAAATTCAATAGGTTCTGCTTCAGCTCACTCAAACGCCAGCCTTACATTTTAGACGGGCTGCTTTAAGTTTTTCCTTAAAAGTAATCGCACATCTAAAAAACCTATATTCTGTAACAAAAATTTGGTCTTTCTCTTATCGAAATTTTAAGTTGTTACTCGAAGATCCTCTTGTATGAATTTTATTTTTCCACATTCACTCAATGTGGGTGAGCTAATAGCCCTTTTCAACTAAACATCGCAGCAGAACGTATAAGATTTGAGGTTATATCATTTTCCGCCCTAGAAACACAAATCTTCGATGAATAATTGTTCGTTCAGAAGTGGCCAATATTTGGTGCACTTTCCTGTTTATATCGTGTTGACGCATATTCCTGCCAAAGTTCGAAAACTTTCTACTTGGAATATATTAAACGAGTTCCAGATAAGCGTTAAATATTGTATACCCTAGTGTTAGGCGACCCAACTAGATCCATTGTGCTAAGATCCCGAATTCTTGCATCATCATAAAGATCACCAGATGATAGATGTTATCACAGCCCATGACCTGGGTGTTTAAATGGTTCCTTCATACTACATTTATGTTATGGTGGTGGGTTCTAACTGCTGGCGTAAAATTGCCTGTCATTACGTGAATTCATTAAAAAGTGACAGCTATACGATAATCGCAGAATCATCAATGTGTAAAAGAGAAAACAATGCAAACAAACATGAATTTACTCTCATAGCAGTTATCTGGCTACTCGTTGGCAAAAAAAAACGTAACATTGAGATGCTAGTAAGAAATCTCATATATAGCTGCACTAACCTTTATAAATGCCGCTTGTATGATACGACAATATAAACCTTAGGTCAATATAGTAGGAGTTAACAAGTGTGTATTAGAAAGGCTTCAGATATTCACTCTGAATAGGAAGTCTTATGCGACATTTATAGAAATCCTTTTGTTTTTGAATAATCCGAATGAAGCTTAAATGTAAGTTACCAGGCATGTTTTCGATTTCGATTATCCTTCGCAATTGAAGAGTGCAACTATCACAACTGGGAGTCTTCTTATTCCTCAGCTTATTGACAGACTTTAGAGAAGTTGAAACGAAGTTAGAACCTGCTAAGTGCAATGTTCCGCCTTCAATCCCAGCTGAAGCTATAAAGCAATTCAAATACAATTTTTAATGGAAGGTGTGAATGAATGCATGTTTCAATAAAATAAACTAAAAAAACGTTGGAAGCAAAAGTACTCGGTTATAAGTAACGGTTCAGTTATTAGTATCATTGAACAACTTCATTGGAACACAAATCATGATGGAGTTTAAATTTGACCTCCATAGCTCATTGGAAAATGTCGGTTCATTTTGGTGGAACGACAAACATTACTTCAGAAAAACAAATCTTGATCAATGAAAAATAAAGGTTTTCTGCGAAGACTTTAATTAACAAATAAAATATTTTTGGATAATCTAATTTTAAAATTCGTTTTCATATCAACTCGTTTTCATATAAAACTCGCTAATGATTGAATTTATAAAACAAACCGCAAGAGGTTGAATGAGGGATTTCAATTGTAGCTATAGTTAGACCCTAAAACCTACTTTGGAAAAAAAAGCCTTAGAAAATGACCACCCCAAGTGAAAGTTCGAATACATATCTTTGATGTACACTCTTGTCCTCTAAAATTCTTCCCATTAAACGAGCGAGCTCTAAAAGAACAAGGCTTACCAACGACTTGCACTTCACCCTTGTCACGAGCTGCTTCGTTACAGTAAAATAATAGTGGTTTGGGATACAATCGCGTTTCAGTGTTTCAGAATTACGAAGACCATTAATCATATATTAACAAAAAGAGATAATACCCACCTTTCAAAAAATTACAAAAACCCGCAAGCCTGCATTTTATTGGGATATAGGTTTCAGGGTGACTTGCACAAAGTTATTCATTCAACTATATACCAGTTTTCTGTTGTTTTTCAAGAAGCTTACCACAGCTCCAAGTGGCACTATGTTCTTTGTTCAAAAACAAGTATATTCCCGGTAATCAAATAAAACAAAAATCTAAATTTTAGCAAATATTATAAAATCGCATTAAAAACAAAAAACAAAAACTTTTGCTCACCAGCTTCATGGTACGGGCGGGCGGTGTGCACGTGCACGCATGAGAAACAAGGTCCAAACATATGGCGGGCTGTGCCAGTACGACCCGCCGTAGAACAATTTACCTTGTAAGCAGTTTGTCATCTGTATAACTTTTTAATCTTTGGTTTTAGTCGGTTGCAGGCAGTATTAGGTTCAACACCGTATAGAAATCGTTGACTTTATGGCGCGGCATTTACTGTGAAAAAGTTATTGGTCTTTATTTTGTTAAGGACGACGGCGGCAAGTTCGTTTTACCGTACAGGCGAGTACTAAAAACAAGGATTAAACCTATTTTTACTCCATTTGCTTAGTTTAGTCCTGAAAATTGATTGTTAGACAAGGACGGGACAGCCGCTCACTCAGCTAATGCAACGAAAGAGTTTTTGAATCACTTATTTCCGGGCCGTATGATCTCCTGATTTGATAATTGCACTGGACAGTCATGTAGTCAGACTTATTTCTTTGGGGGCTTTATGAAATCTCGCGTTTACCAAAAAAATTTTTCAAGTCATTAAAGCCAACATTGAAGACGAAATCACAAATTCGGTAACAATTCCATATTCCTTAAAACTAGTACAAATGTGCATCTTCTTAAGTCCAATTTTAAGTTTTTTCAACTCAATGTCATCAAATGCTGCTTACGACAAAGTTATGATAGTGTTAAATCAAATATTACACCTTAAAGAAAAAATAGCCCAATTATTTTCATGTTTGAGAAAATGGATGCCAATTCACATTATGACTGTGCGTTAGTTCTCAAAAAGTTGTAATAACGGGTGATCCAAGTAGAGATACTTTTTTCAATAGCCTTTTTTGACAGATCACGTGTGAGTCGTGTCATGCTGTCATGTTATTTTTGTTTAGTATTGTTTGGCATTTCATAATGGAAAGACTTACGCGTGAACAACGTTTACAAATTGTTCAACATTGTTATGAAAATTCACGTTCTGTGAGGAATGTGTTTCGTGCACTTCGCTCAACTTATGGTCAACATAATCGGCCTACTGCGTACTATTCGCAACACCATCACCGGCCGGTCGATTGGCCACCAAGATCGTGTGATATCACACCGTTAGATTTTTTCCTGTGGGGATATGTAAAGTCAAAAGCTTATGCCGACAAACCCGCTTCGATTCAGGCCTTGGGGGAAAACATCACGCGTGTCATTTGCCAGTTCCCAGTCGAAATGCTCGAACGAGTGATCGAAAATTGGACTCAACGGATGGACCATCTGCGACGTAGCAACGGCCAACATTTAATAGACATAATCTTCAAAAAATAAATGCCAAAGAATGTTCTTTCAAATGATAATAAACATTCTCCATTAAATTTGAATTTTCTGTGTTTTTTCTTTAAAAAAGTAGGGAACCTCGAAATGGATCACCCTTTATGTCTCGGCTAACACCATTATACGAATAATACAATCCTTGACAAGTGTCCGTTACAAATTACTTTACAGGCGTTAATTTGTTGTTCACAATGTTGAATCATATTCCATTGATCAGAGATCCGTCTTAGGACTGGCCCAATAAATAGTTTTCATGGGAATCGATGCATTGATGGTTTTCAAAAAGCTACGTCTTGGACCATTTTGTTTCATTGTCCGCTACATTGTCATTGTTCATTGTCAGGTCTCAGTAGCGACTACTAAAACCAAACCGTCGACATTATTCGGCACTCTGATTGCTGTCATGATTGACTAAATATGATTTTTATTTCCTCAGGTCAGCCTACTTGTGCCATTGTCAATTTTTCATAAAAATTCTTCGCAGGTTGATTTGCTGACAACGATGCCTAATGTGTCAAGAATACTTGTCAAACGTTCACTTATCTACTAGTATACAATTTAACTTGATCACAAACACTGGAAACAGCGAACTTCAACTCTGCGATCATAATTTTAACGAATGTCGTTTTTTGCTTTTAATTTTTTGACAACGAATTTGTCTTCCATAATTCCATTATTAAAATGACACACCTTCGCGTTGACAGCTGTGTCATACATTGTGAAGTACGCTAATGATAACCTGGAATAACTGACATATATTTATATTGGATTTAAGCCTCAAAACACATAGTACATATATAATTTTGTACAGAAGTGTATCTATCACCTTTGAAAAATAAAAAAAAACATAACCATTCGTTCAACTTTTTTATGAAGCGAAAACAAGTTAATCAACTCCGCTGTGACAATTGAAATTCATTATGTTGCGATGACACTTCCTAAACACGCCATACTTCTAAAACTCTCCAACCTAACAGCAGATGTCTGTAATTTTTTGAATGTTCGTATTGTTTTTCTCTCTTTTATTCGCTTAAGTGTTATATGCTTCTAAAACCATTTCTATTTGTTTTGTTTCCTCCCCTGGTGTTTTAAGGAAAACAAAAGCAACACACTTGAATACAATTCCAGGAATTGTGTTCCTTTACTTAGGCAGCCAGGCAAAAATGTCATAAAAACTATGTTCAACGGAAGTAAAAAAAAAAGAAAATATGTGGAGCGGGCTACTCAAAAAGTGTTTTTAGCTCCTATAAAGGTAAACCTATACTATAGCAAATTTTTCGTTTTTTCGTTTGTTTTTTTTTTTTGGGTGTTTTTTTTATTGAAGTCTACCAATGTCTTTACAACTACAATTTATATATGTATTGAAAAAAACTTAAATTAAGTTTAACCATGAATGAGTTTTGAATGAAAGCGAAATGTTTTATGAGTTTAAACTAAGGGAGGTATGGACAAACATTTGTTATAAAATTATGTTACCCTATTTTAAAACTGGCTCCCTTTTAGTAGTATTAATTTTTAAAAAATTATTTTTTTTTTTTTCAAATATTGAAATGGAGTATGTGTTTCATAGTTCTTTTAATTTGTTGTCTTTTTACAGATGAAGCTGCGTCGACCTAATTTCCGACACTAAACAAATGCTGAAAGTCAAACAAGTCTGAATTATACGATAGTTAGCACACAAATATCTTTTAAAGTCCTTGCAAGATGTGTTATAGTGCTCTGCTTAAGCATCAGGAGAATAGCTGGCTACAAAGGATATACATTAGGTGAGCGAAAACAATTTTTTTTTATATTGTTTCTTAAAAATCCCTTATAAGTTACAAAGCCTATGCCCTTTTACATGCTTCATATAATTTTTTACACGACTTCGTTGAATCTTACTTACTTACTTAAGTGGCGCTACAGTCCGGAATGAACCTGGGCCTCAAACAACATGCCTCTCCAATTAGCCCGGTCCTTAGCTAACTGCCTCCAGACGCGCACTCCAAGGTGGTTAATGTCGGTTTCTACTTAAGCGCGCCACTTAAGGCGAGGTCTTCCTCTACAGCGTCCGACGTCTGGCTGGGAATCGAAGACTCTGTGAGCCGGAGTATTGGTGTCCATTCGTTCTACATGTCCTAGCCATCTTAAACGTCCAATGCAGATTTTTTTGACCATTGACATGTCGCTGTACAGCTCGTATAGTTATTGGTTGAATCTTCGTCTCCATAGCCCGTCAACGCAAACAGGACCGATGATTTTTCGAAGAATCGAATCGAAGACTCTGTGAGCCGGAGTATTGGTGTCCATTCGTTCTACATGTCCTAGCCATCTTAAACGTCCAATGCAGATTTTCTTGGCCATTGACATGTCGCTGTACAGCTCTTATAGTTCTTGGTTGAATCTTCCTCTCCATAGCCCGTCAACGCAAACGGGACCGATGATTTTTCGAAGAATTTTTCTCTCAAATCGACCAAGGGTTTCTTCATCCGTTTTTGAAGCGGCCCATGCTTTAGCGCCATAGATCAGTACTTGGATGATAAGAGTCTTATATAGGATCTCCTTAGTAGTTCGAGTGAGGGCTTTACTACTAAATTGCCTTCTTAGCCCGAAGAAACAGCGGTTGGCAAGAGTAATTCTTCGTATAATTTCTGACAAGATGTTGTTGTCAGAATTAAATCAGTTGAACAAAATTTAGTTTGAGAAACTCTCATATGCTCTCGAAGTATAAGCAGACCTTATTGATTTTATTCGTGAAATACGTTAACATAGACCTATTCGTCCATCTCGACTCATTCTCCTGAATATAAAATTCGTATTAATATTTAAAATATTTTTGAGCTCAACTTATATTCGCTTTGCCGGGTCTTTATGATTTGTACAATGGCCCGTTGATGTTCGTAGTCTGGAAATAGTTTATAAACTTATCCATGTCCTACATATTTTCTTAAGTACCAACTGTGCATTCTTGACATAATGGCCCAATAAATTAATGTAGCTAAGCTGTAAATTTAAGGATCTTGTTAGCCTAACAACCTTCATACTAATATTCTCAGACTGATACAGCCTAATTGCCTGATACAACAAAATTGAAAGAAGTATCTTGTCATTGAGGAGAGCCTTAGCCTCCTTTCGACGTGGTTATTTTTTGCCCAATTAGGGTTGCAATTTTTTCATGTCTTGTCGTCTCTATAGGCCTTTTATATAATTCTTAAGGCTGAACTATAATATTCGGAAGCAATAGGAAGCTAATGTCAAAATCCTACGTTAATTTTTCTTCAGCACTGTCAATTACTCAAGTTGTCCATAATAGACTTTTGTGAATGGAAGCGATTGTCAGAGTGAAAGTCGTATTGCCAAACAAAATTTTCATTGCTTATGAACTTAAAAATTCAAATGTACACAGCTGTTGAAGTGAAATGTCAAATTTTTGTATAAAAGAACAAAAGAAAGAGAAGAGCGAATGAATTCGCTTTTTCGCAAGTGAACGAAAACTGAACGAATCGGAGCGAAAAGCTATTATGATCGCCCAATACACATTGCGTGTTTTCGCATAGTTACGGAAGTGGTCGTTCGCAACCATGTTCTATTATAGGTCAGCCTTTAAGCAGGACTTCAGGACTACTTAAGATCTCGCCAGTATACATAACCGTATGTTGCTGGACGTCGTACTTTTTTTGAAATCCTTTTTCTAAACCATCCAGCCCTTATGCCAATAGTGAACCATTTAATTGGAATTGCATCTGGATGATTTGCCCGAAACAAACCCTGCGTAACATTTTCGCCAGTCTTTTACCAGCTTTACGATCTTAATGGGTTATGATCACCTTGCATTTGAAAAAAAAGTTTCCGATTAAATAAAATCGATGTGTATATCAAAAGTTTGTTTACCAAATTCGGTCTCTAGTCAGTCTCTGAATAATAAAATCGTTTCTGGGAGCGGCTTTTATCCGCCAAATAAGAACCCCTCATATATGTTTAAAATCAGCTCCTTTTAAGAACTTACACACAATGTATGGATCTGGGTTAATGACT
Source organism: Rhingia rostrata (assembly GCA_949824845.1). Taxonomy (NCBI): domain Eukaryota; kingdom Metazoa; phylum Arthropoda; class Insecta; order Diptera; family Syrphidae; genus Rhingia; species Rhingia rostrata. The sequence goes on from OX463757.1 coordinate 91,837,023, forward strand.
TCATTTTTCAACTGGTTACCATTACAATATTCGCAATATAAAAATTCTCATCTTACAAAACTGGAATTAGGAATCAGCATTTGTATCTGCAATATGCAATAACATTTCAGTAGCATGCTGATATTCGAGAAATACTTGTTCAATAAGCCGTCATCAATTTCGTTATGCTTTTTAAAATAAACTTGACAGCTATACCTTATGTAGATACATCGTATGTAAAACACAATCAATGCTTATCGCCTGTGACTCGAGGCATGCCAAATTAAGAAAGTACAGCATCAATCGATACATGGTCACTTGATAGGTGCTAATCAGTTAATAATAATTATTATGTACTATTAAGGTTTACTTATATGGAACATAGAATACTTCAATTAACATGTAACATGTTAATTATGGATGTCGCAATCGAAAACAAGACCTTTTCAGGCCTTCGATTAGCAATGGTACCTACTACTTTTGTAATTTTAATAAAAAAAAACTGTGGTTATAGAAACGGTGTCACAAGTTCCATTATCGATAAAATGTCACATTTGTAATAATTAAAACCTTCCAGCTATAACTAAATATTTAGTGCTGTGCCAACATTTTCGTTGAATTGCTTTCAAAACAAATATATGTTTTAACTAATTTTGAAAAAGTTGTTGAGTTGTTGAATAAGAGGTTTTAAGATTTAAAAACACCAAGTTTACTAAAATTTTTTTTGGTAGTTCTTGCACTTTTATTAGCACTGCTTCCTGGTTGCAATGGTCAAAGCCGTCGTTTCCATTTTGAAAACGTCTTGATTTGTAATTGTTCACATGGTATATTGTGATTTAAAGTTCAGTTTTGAGAAATATTTATATTCTTTAATAAAAAAAAATAGTATATATAAGAATATATGTCTACCACCCAGAGTCCGAGGTCTGTTTTTTATATTCGATCCCAAAGTACTTGGTAGATTTAAAAAAAATCAGGTTTGCGTGTTTTGGTTATTCTTACGGAGTCAGATTAGGCGTACTCGATTGTTGCCGTAAAGTACAGAAATGTTTTTTTTTTTTAAATGAAGCTTAAATTTACGTTACCGGGCATGATTTCGATTATCCAAACTTAGATATTATATAGTTCATGAATGTACCCTTCCAAAGCTTCACCTTTGCAATTGAAGAATGCAACAACTGGCAGTCTTCTTATGCCTCAGCTAATCGACATATTTTAAAGAAGTTGAAATGAAGTTAAAACCTTCAAAGTTCCAGATTCCTCCTTCAATCCCAGCTGAAGTTCAAATACAATTTTTGAATTTTTAATAGAAGGTGTGAATGAAAGCACAGTTCAATGAAATAAACTAAAAAACGTTCGAAGCAAAAGTACTCGGTCCACTTATAGCTATCATCGAACAACTTCATTGGAACGCAAAACATGATGGAGTTTAAATTTTACCTCCATAGCTGATTATAGGAATCATTGGAAATTTTCGGTTCATTTCGGTGAAACGACAAACATTATTTCAGAAAAAGATTATTCGTACTTTTATCCGGTCTTAAATTCCTTTTTATCTTGACACTGACTGACATATTTTTGAGTTAAGAAAACATGATACACCTATCTTGTTGCATATCCGCTGTCCACCCCTAGACGAAATCAATAAAGCTATTTAAGAAGACGACAACATTTGGGGAATCGAAAATCTTCTATTTCTTAGAATGATATTTTTATGTTTTACCAAAATATGAAACCTCAAAACCAGGGTTACAGGAGCAGAAAAAAAAAATCAATGCGCAGAAGAATAAATCGTTTCAAAATTTAACCGATTTTGTGATTCACGAAAGAATCTTCCGTCCTGTTTGCATGGACTTTGGAGGCGAATATTTATTTTTCAATTTTAATTATCTCGCCTTTTAACCAACTTCCTCCGTTGGTTGGGTCAGATCGGTTTCTATCTTATCAACTTATGCAATCAACTAGAGCCATTTTTCCAAAAATGCTTCTCTCATTGAAACACAGGGTTTCACGAATTTCCTTACCGTAGTTGAAGTAGTACTGTCCTCAAATGGACTTCTTGTTCCAGGTGAAAAATGTCAAGTCTTCATGGGTTTGCATTCACTGTGGATGCTTCTCTGATTCCTTAGGCAGGGTGCATTCCGTCAAGTATACTGGTCTAATTAGCATTTGGTGAACAGTCATTTTGACAGATGACGCAGATTTAGTTCAGCCACCCTGCGGTTAATAGACCAAAAAACTAACCACAGCCAATCAATTATTTCATTACGGCTTACAGCCCTCTGGACGGGAAATATCATAAGGGCTTTCTTTTCAGACCATAAACGTGACGTTACTGTACCTGCTACTTCAGAACACTATCGTTACATAATTGATAATTTGTTTGTGCCAGAATTGTATCCTTTGGCCTTGGTTTACATGTGGTCCTTAAAAATCGGATCGACTTTGTATACAAGAAATTATACAATAGAACAAATAAGATATCTGTTTACGTAATTAAAATCATTCCTCAAACAATTATGCTATATTATGGTATCGATAGATTTCGCATCCCCGGGCTTTCTTTAATCCGAATATCTCAAGGACATGGCTTGTGTCAACGAACCAGACAAACTTAGCGATTTAAATTAAAGCATAAATAATATGATGACAAATATTTCAAAATGAGTTATTTAGTTTGACATTGAACTGTCGTTATTCTCCACGCAATACCCAAAACTTAGTAAAACATTAAACTAACGTTTTCAAAAATAACAAGTTTTTCAAAAAAAATGTACTTAACTGACGAACCTCTGTTTACATTAAAATATATTTCGCACCACATAGAATACATTTATTAAAAAAAAAGAGCAAAACATACATCTACGTCATTTATCACATCGATGCGATACATGGCTGAATTCCAAAACATCAAAAAAAAATGCACACTGCTTTAATGATGCCAGGTCATGAATGCTTTTGCACTGCTTCGCATATATGCATCACAAACATTCACGATGCTCTTTTTGCGTGTGTTTGCGCAGTTGATGCTTTCACAAATCGTTTTAGAAAAATATGCCTTGCATTATAGTAATTTTTTTGCGTTTAGGAACTCTTGATTAAGCAGTAATGCAGGAGTACTGCGTTTTGGAATTCAGCCCATCTCTGCTTCCTATGCAAGCTACTCTTACGACAATCGATTAAAATATCAAATAAAAACGCACCTAACAGCATGTTGTCAACCTGCCACAGACATCTGAATTAATAAACCTACCCTTCCGAAAATGCAAATATTTGCTGACAGATAATTCCATTCCATAAATTGCCCCTTTATAATTTAATTAAAATAAATTATTACCGGTTAGTGTTAGTTCGATGCGAAAGTAAAATGCGATTATTGGCCCCCCCATTTAATTTTTAAAATATACATGAATATCATATAACACAAGCATATAAGGATGGAAATTTAATTTCCAAACTACTCAAATCAAGTCCTATCCAAACGAACCCCCATAAAACTGGAAATATATGTAATAATTGTATTTTAATTGGGCGATTTAAATCAAACAACGAAATGTGCAATTAACACTTGAACTATGATTACTTATCAACTGTTTAAACGGAAATAATATTTTTAATAGATTATCTACTTGAAGTTTAATGGTGACATAAAGGTTGATCACAAATTGAATACACGTTCCCAAAACAGCATTTAATCTTGTATCAGGTTGCTAGTCGGTGCGGATGATGTTGAGTTGTATTCAGGGAGCACGATTGTTTTTACGATCACAGACTCAGAAAAAAAATTGTTTTCTTATTGGGTTTTCTGCGTTTTCGACAGAAAGTTTTCGCAAGCTTTTTCATACTTTCTCACCGTTGACATTTAAAAAAAAACTGCTCTCCGTTCATACAGATTATTGGATTGATTTTTAAATCAAATTTTCAGGCATGTCCAGTTTTTGACTGTCGATTTGTCTTGTTGAAAACGGGTATTTGAAAATTTATTAATTTAGCCGCAAATATAACAACAAACATTAATCTAAAACTAGCATCTTCGTAAAAAAAAAGTTAAGTTCTGTGGAACACACGTGTGATGTGTATATATAAAAAGGTGTGTTCGATCCAACAATCACCTCAGCGCAGTGGTTTCGAGAGGGTTCCGTTTTAACGTTAACGTCTTAAAAAAAACATAGTTTTTGGTTAAACCGTAAAGTTTTTTTTTCAAAAAGTGTCTAAACAAGATATTTAGAGACTACCAATACTATCCATATTTCATCCATGTACAGTTTTTTGCCATGCCTCCTCTTTAGTTTTCCGTAAAATTTTAAGAAAATTTGAAAAAAAAACTTTCCATGCCAAAAGTCGGCAATATTTATAATAACGAACTTTTCGTCATTTTAACCCACTCCCACTTTTTGGGGGCGGGTTCATAAAAAAAATATTTGTATACCAAACAATTGAAAAACATTGTTTTGTGTCGAACAATAAAAGATTTTATTAAACTGTCTAAATAATGTATCGTGACAATGTCATTTTCTAAATTTCATCCAGCCCATATTTTAGGGATATTAATTTGAAGTATGGGATGGTATGAATGTATCCGCACACCGAATTGTAGCCTCCTCATATGTTTTTACGAAAATAAGTATTGAAACTCTTGTTGACATTTTTTTTATAAAACTAAATAAAAAAAAGGGGAAATATTGCAAAATATTTGTTTATAAGAAAAGACGAATTGCGCAGATGCATTTCTTATATGTGAAGTAGAGTGGGTTTGGTTTCGATTTTAGGCTTAGGTGGAGGATGGTCCCATCCCGGGTCCAGTGGCTAGTGCGTTAGCCTACTAACCGTGGGGTACTTGGTTTCAATCTCCGAAAGTGTTTTTAGTTTTTTTCACTGCTCACATCCAACGAAAGTCTGACAAACCTTCAAAGAGTAGTATCATGACACGCTTCTCAAATTCGCCATTCGAATTCGGGGTTAAACAGTACGTCACTTTTTTTGTTGGCAAAAATAATAACTTCGCACACATAAAAGAAGGGAGATGCTTGGTTTAAGGCCTCAGATGGACCGTAAATGCCTACCAATTATTTCTTTTATTTCATAGAGAATTGCGCATCATACTACACAGACAGTCGATTTATCTATAAGATCGGTAATCGAGTTATCAGATGCATATTAAGCTGTGGGGTGCCCGAAATAACGTAAATTGTTCGGACAATTCAAAATATAACTTTAAATGAAAATCGACCTTCTGCCTTAGAATACTGGTTGCAAACGAATTTAGACATCTTCATCTAAAGTCGCGTAATTTTAAAAAAAAATCAAACGTCTTTTTGGCGATGTTATAATAATGCAATTTCGTTCATTATTTGATCAGCGACTGTGTTGTGGCGTTCCATAAGTCTTAAAAACCTTTAGTCGGATCTTCAAACGGATATCGACTGAACAAATAAGATTGAATGGTCTTTAACATCAATAACCTGATGCGATTTTTTTTAACGATGTTATCCGATCTTGTTTTTACCTGTTCGATTAAAGCATTGAGATCAGATGAATATCTGAAATTGACATAAATAAAATGTTCTATTGATGATGAGAGCCTTTTCACTTAAACAACGTTCCTACTGGTTCTCTGTTCTGTTATTGTTTGGTCATCCTTTTACAACATCTACATCCGAAGACTGTTCCGTTTTATCGGTAGATATTTATCGAACTCAGGCCTAGAATTTCCACAGTAGAGACAGGAAATTTATCCCCAATTTGCATCGTTTTCCTTTTCATAGTGAGTATGAAGGATTAATCAAATACTTCAATATTTATCAAATGTACATATTTGTACTTACATTCACCCACATTAAAATGATAATATTCAAAAAAAAAAAAAAAAAATGCCAACCACAAAATACACTAAATTATTCAACGACCCCTTCCCCTAAGTATAAAAATACCTACCACCCAAGTCTTGAAGACTAATAATAAACACATACTACGAGTACTCGTATATGTAGTAAAGTATCTACACCAACTTCAAACTCGTGGCAGCCCTGAAGTAGGTATTTTAATCACATGCTACGTAGCATATGACGACATAATAAAACCCCATTCACTATTATTCATACCCCCAACAGATGATTTAAGATGCACACAAAATTACATTTTACTTGTACAATAGAAATACTACTCACCCAATTCGGCATAACACAACGCACCGACCATACTCAGCAAACCGCATAATATCCACACCACTATTGACTGTCCAATAGATCCTGAATATATAAGAACTCCCTTGGGACTGACGAATATGCCCGCTCCCACGATGACACCCACAATAATCGCAACTCCGTCCAGCAGGCCGAGTTCTTTTTTCATTTTGAAACCTCCCTCACTGGAGCTATCCGAATGTGCGGTGCTCAGCACCCTTTCACTCTTACCGGCCTCCAATAGTCGTTCAGGACTGCTGAAACCCGGTTTCGGCATTACTTTATCACTAGCATCAACGCGAGCCATTCTTTTATTTGTTATTGTCTTATGTTAAATTTAAAACTAATTAAAGTAAATCGAGTGTTTGTTTAAAAAAAAAAAAACGAATTGTATCGGGTTTCGCACCACCACTCGACAATTAGAGTAAATTAATATCGATAAATACTGATATCAGTTGATAAGCGATGTGCATAGCAATCAGCATGGTTAAGGCACTTCCGTTGGGCTTGACAATAATCGCGTTCTCCCACTGAATGAAGTTGAAGATCTACCACGTGGACATGTGAACGTTTTACATGCGATTTTTTTTTTTTTTTTTACTTTTTCTTCTTCATACAAACATCTGCTTCATTCATGTGCTAGAATGTAAATGTGAGTGTAAAAAAAGATGAAAATTAGCTAATTAAAATTCGATGGATAACTTATTCTCGCGCCAGAAACGTAAAAAATCGAACGGAATAAACCAAAAGAAACGAAAACCCAACCAACACGTCTGGCGTAAGAAATTCAACTGAAACTCTAAAACTGAACCATACAAGGCAGCGAACCTACACGACCGGCAGCAGAAAGACTGTGGACGCATGTGATAGCGATTTCGTGGATGAAAGACCGCTTTTTAATTAGGCACTCAACACTCGTCCGATGTCAGTTTTTCCTTATGTATGTGTACAAAAGTACATCTCTTGCAGACCAAAGAACAGCACCACAGGGAATCAAGACACCGAAGCATTGATATGATAGCAAGAAATGTATGAACTTAAGAGTGACATGGGGTTTGAAGAGAGGAGCAGAATAGTAGTGGAAAAGTACTTTGTGATCCTTTTTTGGCTTCAGTCCACGTAAAAGCGAAATTTATTCGCCGAATAGATTTGTATTCAGTGAAAATCCTATAATTAAGCAATATACCGTCACATTTTTCATTAAATAGATATTCCAAATATTGTCAAAATATTCCAAATATTGTTTATTTATTTAAGTCTACAATAAGCCAAGCGTCGCTTGATAAGCAATAAGACTTGGGTCAAAATTTGGCCATTATGAGTGAAGTATCAGACCGATTCGCAAAAAAAATAATGTTCTATCAAACCATATCAATAGCTTCTTAATTAACAGCGTGAGGGCTTCTGAAACATTCCTAGTAATAAAAAAAAACTTCAAATTGCTTTTCTGAACATTTTTAAATTTTGACATATGACAGTTTGCTATTCAACCGACGATAGGGTAGTACGACGAATAACTCATTGCATGATGCTAAATTTTAAGAGCCGATGTTGATTTTGAATAAAATACAAATTATTTAGGAAATTATTGTCAATTCTTTTTATTATGATAATATTGGTATGGTTCAATTATGTATGGAACAAAATATCGGCCAAATGGCCGCCGCGACCTCAATAGCGAACATCCATCCGATGGTCCAAATTTTCGATGACGCTGAGGCATAATTGAGGTTCTATGCCGTTAATGTGCTTAATTATCTCACCCTTTAGCTCTTGAATTGTTGCTGGCACATCGAAGTACACCTTTTCTTTCAAATAACCCCAAAGAAAGAAGTCCAACGGCGTCAAATCACATGATCTGGGCGGCCAATTGACATCGCCACCACGTGAGATAAAACGGCCATTGAATTTGTCGCACAAAAGAGTCATTGTTTCGTTAGCTGTGTGGTAAGTGGCACAGTCCTGTTAAAATTACATATCGTCCACATCCATATCTTCCAATTCGGGCCATAAAAAGTTCGTTATCACCTCACGATAGCGAACACCATTCACATTAACTGCCTGTCCGACCTCATTTTGGCCCGATGATGCAGCCAGCCCATAAACCGTACCAAACAGTCACTCTTTGTGGGTGCATTGGTTTTTCGACAATCATTCTTAGATTATCATTCGCCCAAATGAGGCAATTCTGCTTATTGACGAATCCATTAAGGTGAAAATGTGCCTCATCACTGAAGATGATTTTCTTCGAAAATTGATCATCCACTGTTGCCATTTCTTGCCACCATTCTGACCATTGACGACACTTGAAGTGGTCAAGAGGCTTTAGTTCTTGAGTCAATTGCACCTTGTAAGCGTGTAAATGCAAAACTTTATGCATAATCAAACAAAATTTATGTTCATCAACGACGAGCGTGAGAGGTGCAATTGTTGGGCACGATGACGAGTTGAGGTGGACGGCTCTTCTCAGCCATTTTATCGCGAACAGCAGCAATATTTTCTGCAGCACGAGCTGTACGAGCACGCACTGGTGTTTTCTACTGTATAATAGTTCAGGAATACGAAATAAATTCAACAAAAGAAAGACAGCTCAAATCAAATTATTCGTTATCGAGTTATTTGCGTTCTCCAAATTGGTGATTTCAAGACTAAAATATTATGTGGTCTTTTGTTTTAACCTAGCATACATTCCGCCAGACTTTTTTTTGTACTCTTTGAGAACTCGCTTTTAGCACAACATATCACAAACCATAAAGGTGTTTTAATCGGACATTGAAAAATAAATTTTCATTTGCTGCAAGCTGTTTTGCGGGCAACAGTTCAAAATATCTTAGAACAAGCACAAATATGCGTCAACTCAGAAGGTGGTCATTTAACCGATTTTCTTTTTTTTTTAAATTTCATGTCAACATTACGTGAAAACAGACAATTTGTTAGACCTTTCTAACAAAATGGCAACCAAATCACAATACCACAGGATAAACATCTACAAGCGTCATCTCGAGGTCCTCTTCAAACGTTAAAGGTTCGCCTTACTTGAGAAAAGTGTGGCTGAATTCCAAATCGCAGTACTTCTGCATTTCTGCATAATCAAGAGTTCCAAAACGCAATCAAATTACTTTTATGCAGAGCATATTTTTATAAAACGCATTGTGAAAGCATCCACTGAGCAAACACTCGCAAAAAGAGCATCGCATAGCATATGCGAAGCATTCATAACCTGGTATCATTAAAGCAGTGACCATTCACAATGCGCATTTTTTTTGACGTTTTGGAATTCAGCCTGTATTTTAATAAATTTCTTAATATTGCTTAGTTATTGCAGTGACCCCAAATATTTTCATGTATTGTATCCAAACATGATTGACATTTCATCCTCGTAGAGTTTTATTGCTGGAATGTTTAAATCGTGCACATATTTACATTTTACCTTCAAGGTGCATATCTAGTACGATAAAATATTATTTGTACTTGACACACTGTAAAATAATTTGAGGTTAAGGCATACACCATGGCAACACAGGTTAGACTATTGTAAATAGAGAGTCAAAGACGAGACATTAGGTCTTTAAGAGAACAATAATAACGTAACAATTAATTCAAAAAAAAAACTATCTTGATTGCAAACGCCATGTGGCTTGCGGAGAGTGCCATTGTGGACACTTATCCAATTGTATGATGAAATTTCGTTCAATATACGATAAGCAAGTTGGTGTCTTTTAAAAAGATGAACCGTATACCTCACTGCACAGAGAATATGTCAAATGGCATGATAGTATCCCGTAGACACATTTGGACACAGTTCGAATCACCTTTTAAAAAACGGTTTTGCTTCGTGTACACCTACAGGAGTTCATGGAATTGTGTTCGATTACTGGCCAGCAATGGAATGTATTAGCATTCAATTTGAGCTAGTACAATACAATTTGATATCTCACTTGAAAAAAACTCGAATATGATAAATATATGAGCAATATAACCTAGACATGGAGTTTGAATTATATTACAAGTGTAATAAGAAACGATTTTTGGAAGCAAGCTATGCTTTGTAATTAATGATTACCAGTACTTAAGCAGACATAATTTTGGTTAAAATATTAAATGCTGGCTGTATGCACAGCCAGTGATTATCTGCAATTTGCTTCGATAACAATAAATCGATCGCTAAAAGCGTCATTTGATAAGCCATTAGTAATACCTAAAGAGTCAATTATTCTTCTACCCACACATTGTTTGCAGAGACACATTCCAATCCACTCGAAATTTATTTGTACTGTGTATATTGTAATATCAAGCCTCCATTTCCATACCATCGAGGTTGTTATCTAGATTGAGGATTCATAAATCAACCACGTTGACTGCATAGCTACGGGTACACCTGTGAGGTTTGCCGTATTTTTTATTTATATTGTAATCGACGCGTGCCTGATCCTGTTACTATTTTGGTTTACATATTTTTATGAGACCGCTGATTGCCAGTCATGTCCATCTATGGATTTAAAATAAACAATTGTGGAACGGTTTTTTTTTAATGTTTGTTTAATGTCGGCAATTATGTATATGGAATACAATATCAGGTCAATGTCCGCCTCTGTTAGTCTCACAAATGCGAGCCCTTTTGAGCACATTTTTCATCACATTCTCACACATTTCGCGCGGTATTTCATTATTTTCATCACGAATATTTTGTTTGAGTTGCTTCTGGTTTGTTTGCATAAGCCTTGAATTTCAGATATCCCCACAAAAAGAAGTCCGGAGCAGTCAAATCATGCAGCCGTGGAGGCCAATCAACATTACCATTTCTTGAAATAATTTGTTGTGGAAAGAGGTCTCGCAGTAATTCCATTGCAATCCTGGCTGTATGCGATGTGGCACCGTCTTGTTGATAAAACATGTTAATCAAGCCCAAAGCATGCAATTGTGGCGTTAAAAATTGTACAATCATAACACGATATCGCTCCCCCATTCAAAGTTACCGTTACGCTGTTTTCATTTTCAAAGAAGTAAGGTCCAACGATTCCTCCTGACCAAATTGCACACTAGACTGTAACTTTTAATTGATGCAAAGATGACTGATGAATAATTTGAGGGTTTTCCATTGCCCAGAGCCGAATATTCTGTTTCTTCACATATCGATCCAAATGAAAATGTGCCTTGTCACTTATTATTATTTTTTCATGAAAATCGGGGTTGTCATGGGCTTAGCTGTAACATCCTATTGGCATATGTACGGCGGCGTAAATGGTCTTGTGGAAGAAGCTCTTGTGTCAACTGAATCTTAAATGGAAACAAATGCAAATCCTTGTGCAAAATTGTGGCCAAAGTTGTTCTTTGAAGACCAAGCTCTTGCTTGCGTCGAATTGAGGTTGATGGATTGTTTTGAACACTACCTTGAGCAGCAGTAATGTTTTTAGTCGATCTTGCAGTACATTGTGGTCCATTCTTGGGCCTATCACATACAGACCCTCTTTCTTCGAAATTATTCACTACACGATAAATAGTGCGTTTTGTTGGCACGTTGTTTCTCCCAAAAAATTCACGTACTCTCTCATCGTCACAGTAATCGATGATGGGTTTTGATAAAATGTCTTAACGATTGAAACACGTTGGACTATCGAATGTTTTTCCATATTAAATTTGCCACATGTCTACTTCACGACTGTCAAATATGAACTGTCAAGACTAATGTTCAACAAAATGGCGGCAAAACAAAGTAGTATACCTTTCCGGCGGACACCCTGCACAATCAAAGTCACAGTTCAAAAGCTTTAAGCTCAAGTATCTCAAAACTATGCAAATTTGAATTAACTCAAATGGGCATTTCGTATCTAACTGAGAGGATACCAACACCTATACCACCTTTGCCTTTCACTTTGCAGAAAAAGATTCACTGTCAACAGACGACAAGTTTTAAACTCGATACGTAGGTACCGAGTCTGGAAACCATCGAGTTTAGCTTCCAAAGGTAATTGTGCTGTTAAAAACATGAGAAAGCGGCAATACAAAAATTTAATGGCCCAACAGGCTCGTTTGCACCCAGGACCTAGCTTTTTTTACAAGATGGCGGGACCTCTTGTTTTATTTCGAATTCCAGATCATCACGAAAGGAGGGCAAATGAAAAACATTTGTATCATACTGACTGGGGGGATTGAACACAGACATTCAGTTTGGCATTTCATCGCACTGACCATCGCGACATTAAGCCCGCCCTGGCCACCGAACTGGTGGAAAAAACATGAAATGGTCGATTCGGGAGAATCGAGGATAAAATCACGAAATGAGTGGAATGTTTCTCCAACAAAGTACTGTTTTTGAAAATTTGATTTGACGATTCGCAAACTTTTTTCAACCCTACAACCTTCCTTGGTGATTTGCCACACAGCACAACCAACGTGACAAATGTTCCTTTAACAAAATGGACACTGATTTACTGATTTGTTTTTTCACTTGATTATTAATACTTCCTCAACAAGTTGTTTCATATGTTTCTGAACTTCCGAATTTAGTTCTAATGGCTGATAATAAATCTTGACGTGAATTATTCTACATACAATCCTACAAAATTGCAATAAAGACGAATTAAAAAAAAATAACAACATTACTGTAATAAATATAAATACAACCGTAATTTGATGAAAATAATTTTTCATAAATACCATTCAGGAGTTCTGCTTTCAATTCGATAAAGTCTTCTGAAAAGAAGCCTCAGTTCGCATAAAAACGCTCTTTAGGTTACATGGAGCTCATTAGCTTATATAGATTTGATCCAAACTCTTGACAATGCCATTTCCTTCATGTTTTGAGTTTTTATTCAAATTTGTAAGCCCTCAATTTATTTCACTTCTTGACTTTGACTCAACCAAACGCCCAGACATTGTGTGACATCTTAGAAAACCAAAACTAGACTAGATAACCCAAAATAAGCACTGAGTCATACATAACACCTACTATGTGATAAAATGACCAAGGGTCTATCTTGTGAAGTCCTAATTTTTAACAGAAAACATTTCTATTTTATTTCTATATGATAACATGAATCACAGCCTATGCAAATCGTAGCAGTATCTGGTGTCATTTTATCACACCAAATAGCAAATCGAAAATAAACACAGCAAGTGTTGTATTTGCAGATTAAATTATCATTTCATGTAGGAATTTATCGTGAAATAGTGGCAATTAACACTTTAAAATGTTGATTTGCAACAATCTCTGATGTGTAACCTTTGTGTTACATTACTAAATTACAAAAATAAAAATATCTACCGCACTTATAAATAAAATGATAAGCGAACAATAATCTTGCAGAGAAACTGTTATCAAAACAACCGCCTAGTCTCGTGATGATTTATTGTCATTTTATTGATTTAATTCAAATAAAAATTATTTTTATGTCTGCTATAAAACGGGAGGAGAACCAGCTTCAATGGTGGCCGTAAATTGCTATGAATTGATTTATTTGCAAACCCTATATAGTTTGGAGCGCTAATTTAAATCAAAATACAAATAGACCCAATTTTATTGGAAAGAGTAAAATGCTATCAAAAAATGTTTGTTTTTTCAAATAAGACGTATTGGACGCGTGGGACATTGGCGAGTCTAACTAATTTTCAATGTTCCAGTTTACGAAGTAGGTATGGGGAAGTCTGCTCAAAGTACATTCAAATGAGAAATAATTTTGAAGTTTAGAAGTAATTTATCTACAAATTTGTAATGAAATATTGTGAATTTTTTCAATATGTGGTTAACTATATAGACTTGTGCATGCATAAATTGCATATCAGTTTTTTTTTTTCATTTACCCCAGAGAGGTATATACGTTTTGATGTATAGTTTGTATGGATATGGATCTACACAAAATCGGTAGCTGAGTCGATCTAACCATGTCTGTCTATCGGCTCGTCAGTCTGTCGTCACCTTTTGTTAGGCCTTAAATTTTCAGATAGGATAATGGAATTTGGGACATAAGTTCGTTGTTCGCGCCCATAGATTTTTCATTTCTTAAAATCTGACCGCTTTCACGTACACTTTTTTTTTTTAATTATGAAAAACGTGTTTTTATGGTCCAACCGTAAGAAATTTAGGCAAAGTTTCTAAACAAGATATTTGATTAACCTTATCTATTTTTCGTCTTTTTGCGAAATAGGAGATCCTATACGAGGTTAATATCCCCTCTTTCCTACTTTAAGGCCGGCTGGAGCATGTACCCTATCAAAACGGGATGAAGAAAGTTATGAACTAAAAATTCTTCAAAAAATCGTCAGTACGTTTGCGTTTATGGAGGCTAATATTCAATCCAGAGCTTTAAGAACTGTACAGCGACATGTCTCTAGCCAAAAAAAACTCCGCATAGGATGTTAAAGATGGCTGGATATATAAAGCGAATGAACACGAATATGAATTGGTTGTAGAAAGACTCTGATTGACTTTAACTTGGCAATGCCCAGTGGTTGCAACTCTGACTAGACATCAATTGTGCTTATTTTTATCACCCGCTGTCCCAAGCGAATCAAGACAAGCTGCTTCGACATATTAGGACAACAGGTTGTCTATGCCTTTCAAGGGTAAGTCAGGTCCCTTGAACAGAGATGGTGGCGGATGAATCGAAAGACAAACGGAAGCGCTCAATTCTGTCAAATCCATGTTTTGGGGCGGTTTCAGTAAATAACCGTTTTTGGTAAAATTTTGATGCGAATACTTCTATAATTATGGTATGTAAATTTCGTCGTTAGATCATTTCAACTCAGTACAGGAATAAAAATTCTTAACATCCGCTTATGGTCATGGTCAGACCTACCTTCATAAAAAAACGTCGTTTTGAGTCAAATGACAAAGAGTTTTTGTATGGAGTCTAAATCAGATGTTAAGATATTCAGACAATGACATTTTCTATATTTCTTCAATATAAAGATTTTAGCAACGCTACTTAGTTTAAGGATGGGATGGGATAGAGTATCAATTAAATTATTCGCATAACAGCCTATAACCTTCTCATTTGTGTTCTTTTTTTTTTACAAAATTTGCTTCTTTCATTCTTTAATCTGTTATTGTATTTAACTCAATACACTCTTTTGTCGAATACTTAATTAAACTTCTTTTTTATTTTTTATTCCGAAATTGCAAGAGGCTAAAACAAATTTTACCTCAAAAAAAGTGTGCGTCTTTTTTTTTTAAGTTAAAAAAGTTAAATTTCGGCATAAAATATTTAAAAAAAATAAAAAAATTAAGAAGATGAATTCTTCTTTTCTGAAGGTGAATTCTTCTTTTATTGAACTTGGAGCACAAACCATTAGAAAATTTTACAATACAACATTTTACAGATGTTTTTGTAGTAGGCCTCTACTTTGGGCTTCTTGGCAATTTATCAGTGACAACCAAATTCATTTAACGAAATTTGCGTCTGTCACTTTGTTATTTGACTTTAAGTCTCCAAATTACTATATGGTGAATTTTTGGAAAGCTTTGTGCTTATGTTTTTTTTGTGTAGCTCTACAGATAGATTTATGACAGTAGGGTTGATCCTCTGGATTATGGATTTTTCCTATATTACAGTTTTCTTGAAACATACATAATTTAAAAACGGTTCTAAAGATATTGATAAAAATAAATAAATTATATCCTTTCGGTATCTATAACTAAATGGCATATTACTATATTCGCTAAAAATTTTAATCTTCTATGCTAGGTTTCTTGAAATTGATTTTAGTTAGTTTCGTGAGGTTATCCCAAATCTACGCAAGATTTTGATTAAATAGAAAACGCAATTTTTAAGTAGGAATTTTCGGAACAATTTTACTTTAGCACACTCACTTTTTTTTTACTATTTTTTATTCCACTCACTGATTTCTGCTGATAATTTATCAATTTTTTAAAATCGTCGCTCTTAATTAGTTGAAAAGTGATAAATAAGAATAAAATTCCACTGCAGCATTGCCAGATAAAAAATAAAATACTACTTATTTCCCAAAATGTAAAAATAAAAATCAATGGTTTGTAAATCTCTTTCTACGCTCACTCAACTTCGTTGCTCTGGTCAGGCAGGCGCCTAAGTCCAACAGTTTTTTTTTTTTTTAAGAATTTTAACTCTCTTTCTGGGGACAGTCCACGCTCAAGCAGTCGCCTTAGTAAACAGTTTTGTTTGTTAAAATATTTTTATTTGGTATGTTTTTTTTTCAACATGGCAATGCTGAGTATATTGCAGCAGCAAAAAAAGGCAGCAGCAAAAAAAAGCAATTTGTATGAAACTATGTATAACCAAAAAAAGTGCAATCTTAATTTAATCATAACTTGTGAACTAAATGTGAGCGACGATTCTTAAAAACGGATAAATGATCAGCACGCGAATCGTTTAAGCCAAAAGAAGTAAAAAAAAGTGAGTTTGTGCTAAAGTAAATTTATACCAAAATTTCTTTATAAAACATTAAATTCGTAGGATATGGATATGCGTATGGAACAGCACGTCGAAATAAAATGACGGAGAAATATTTCACCTTTTGCAATTTTTACAATATATTCTGACACAAACTCTTTTGTCTAAATTTTCCATCACACGGTTTCTTAAATGCGGTTGGATTTTAAAATTGCGTTTAAGAGCTTTTTTTCAAGAATTTTGACATCAAATGATCCGATAAAAAGAAAAAGAAAGGAGTCCAGCTCGAATGCAGTAATTAAATTGTTTCACTTGCCGTATGTTGCCGTCTTGTTGAAACCACATGTCGCCCACATCAATATTGTCCAATTAAGGCAGTAAGAATTAAGTAATCATGTGGCGAAATCGAGCACCATTAACCGTCACTGCTTGACACGCCTGATTTCGAAGAAGTATGGTCCAATAATGCCTCTAACATTATAATCTGCACCAAAATGTGACATGTCGTGACATTTCTTTTTTGACAGTCGCGTTTAGGTTCAAAAACCAAGCCATCGATGCCATAAAAGTGTGCTTCATGGCTTAGAATATTTTTGCTCGCACATCAATTTGCATTTGCAAACAGCATCCAACTGTTGATTTTCATCTATTGCCATTCAACGAACTTTCTTCACTGTGAATACTCGTTAAGCTTAAGTTCTTGTGCTTATTGAATTTAGCATGACGTAGACGTAGATTTTTAGTAAATAAACAGTTTAGAGATTTAACTGAAATCAATGTTCCTTCGTACTAAAATTTGAACGGCCAGTTCGCTTTTTATCACCAATTGATCCGTTTCAATAAATTTTCCAATTATCGACGCTCTTTTCACAGTTGATTAAATTCAATCAATATATTGGGAAAATTGCAAAATGTGAAATATTGCTCCGTTTTTACTAACTAAGTGTCAGCTGTCAAACTGATTTTGTTTTTGTTGTTGGTTGCCAACACTTTGACGTACAAATGGCGGCAAATTGAAATCTTGAAGAGTTTTGGGACAGCTTTAGTATTATGACTATTAAAACGACAACGACTTGCTGTTGCTAGCTTAATAAAAGCGACTTCTATTCACTTTTAATTCTAACACAAGATCATGGTCAGGGCTTTTGGATTTATACTACATACAACCAAGAGGGTTGACTTTGTAGACTTTGATTCATGAATGTTGCCGAAAATCGACTCGAGAATGTCCAGACATTTATTTAATCAAACTAGCAAACTAGCAAAAAAATGATTTCTGGTACTTAGACCTCAAATGCTCGTCCAATGCTCAGCCCCTTTAAGTGATAAAGCAGTTTTGAATACACTATAGCATTCCCACGGAAATGCAGATCATAACAATGAAAACCACATCGAAATCCATTCAGCAGTTCTGAAAATTAGCGCATTCATACACTTTTTATGAATTTATTTTATACTATTTATTCAACACAAGTTAATGCGAATTCCTTAAGCATAAAAACTTTTCAGCTTCTTTCAACCACATAATTCTATTTTTGTAAATTTATTCACACATATTCAAGCTTAAATTTATGTCGAAACTTCACAATAGTGCCGTTTTAAAATCGTTCGACTCGTTCATTCCTCCCAAACTTACATCTATTCAAATCCAGATTTGAACATTCTACTGCCATGTTCTATTCAATTCTTCGTCAAAACGATAATTTCCGGTTCTTTCATCTTTCATCAACAAACAATGCTTATCTGTTAGGCTTTGTCAAAACCATTCATCTGTAGGTTCATATTTTTATCAGCAGATGTAGTGTCTCCATCTGAAACGAATTTGTATATCGCACTACGACAAATTGCTAGCACATGCGAATTATCATCGCACTTTTTCGCGTAAATGTGATTATCATGATGCTGATCAAGTGAAAGGCTTATTGCTACCGTTAAACCGTTGTATAGGGAACAACAACAACCATAAACACTGATTAAAGTATTCGCGTTTGCACCAAGTTCAACTGAGTCTATTGACCATGACTAACTAAGTGTTTCAATTCAATTTCATTTGGCTGCTTCAATCTGTTTCCAAGCTATAGGTAGCCGCACTGGGGGTATACCAGTTGCAGCTGACAATGTTGCGGCGGATTAGCAGAGGATAAACAGATTGATAAATGGGGTGCAATGCTACTGACCGCGCCGCAAAGTGTTTCTACACTTAAGTTAATGTGTTAAGTCAATTGTTTCCATTCGAGCATCCCCTCACAGGGAGTGTGCGTAATTTAAGTTTTGATGACAATTACAATCATGTAATGCCGGCATAGAATCGCTCTTCCCCATGAATGTGATATTGAAAGGACGCATATAAATTTCAAATTGTGATTTTCGTATGTGGTTGGGATAGAGAGTGTTCGCAGATAATTTACGCACTATTTCGAGAGAGTGGTTTGTAGTTACAATGATACCATCGACTAGAAGTTGTATCAACTTTTGGACAGGGCTAAGCAACCATTCATGTGGTTATGTCTGAAAATTATATATCTGGCATTAACAGACTTAAATTTATCCATTAATTTGTGTAATTTATATTTTTGCTACAAATAATTCAAAGTTCAAAGTTTATTCCGAACTGCAAGTTCAAGAAATTCTTTATGGGAGTTTTAAACTCTTGAACTCGCAATAGGAAGGGCTAGTAAGAAAAATAATGAGGTGTTGTAACTTTCGGGATTGAACAAGAAGCCCGCGCTTAGTAGAACCGCTGAACCTCGCTCTAATTACTAGTCCTTGCATCCATATGTATTTTTTGTAATTACTATTGAAATTTTGTGTATTGTTTGTTAACCAAGCTGAAGCAAAAACAAAAACAAGTTCAGTTGCAGATATCTGCTTTCCTTTTCCTTCATTCCAAATTTTTCGGCACTTTCTTATTTTTCGATTTTTCGATTTTATTTTACCCATCCTGGACATGTCCTCTATATTTTTTCAAACAGCTTTTTCCGAGTTTAATATAAAGAATATCATTGTACACGTCATTTTCTTTAAAATTTTATCAAATCCTTCCATTTCAAAAACAAATCAAAAATTTAACCAAAATATAATATTGATTGTCTACTTTTTGGTCAAACTGAGTAGATGTTCTTCTTCACATATCAATATTATTTTTTTTTTTTACAAAATTTCAACCCCTTTTCATAAATTTCCGGCAATACGTACATCGTTAGATAGACAGATTCTAATCAATTAAAATAGACTAAAATATTCGCTAAATTTAAAAAAAAAATGTAATCTATAAATCAGTTGTATGTAAAAAAAAATTAACTAACGTAAAAAATAATTCATGTGATTAATTAGATGAAAATAATTAAGCTACGATGTAATAACGAAAAGTCGTGAGAGAAATTGTCTTTTAATTTAAGTTTTATAGCGGGTTTAAGCTACTTAATCGACACGCTTAATAGACAATGCATGAGCTCACTTAATAACATGTGTTAAGCTTTGCATTAATTACAAATGCGACATTAAATCTTAATGGCTAATTTAAGATCAAACTAGATTGATACGAATATACTATAATGGTACAACGGCTGACAAATATTTTTTTTTGTACGACAAAAAAATCATCAAAATGTTCTCTTTTTCTTGTTGGAGTATTAACGGGTGATTTTTTAAGAGTTAAGTTTTTCAGGTTGGCGTCCAAACGTCATCTGTCAAAGTGAAAAGTTTTCAGTAAGTATACTCTGCCATTCAATCATGGAAAGTCTTACAAACGCGTAACGATTGCAAGTTATTGAAATTTAGTATCAAAATTCGTGCTAGAACAGCTCCATAAAAAATCCGATGTTTTATCGAAAAATTGTGTTCACCGATGAGGCTTATTTCTGGCTAAACGGATACGTAAAACTGTCGCATCTGGAGTGATGAACAGCCACATGTCATACAAGAATTATCGATGCATCCCGAAAAAACGACAGTTTGCTGTGGTTTATGGTATCATTGGTCCATTTATCTTCAAAGACGGCCATAGAAGAAACGTTACCATCAACGATCGATGTCGAGTCTTTTTTTGCCCCAGTTATCTGAGTCGAACTTGGTTGACGTGTGGTCGCATCGAGACGGTGCCACATGCCATACAGCTCGTGAAACAATGGAAATGTTGAAGGATGAATTTGGTGAGCAGCAATTTCGAGAGGGCCCTGTGAGTTGGCCGCCAAGATCATGCGATTTAACGCCTCTTGATTATTTGTTTGTGGGGTCATGTAAAGTCGTTACTCTATATTCGTAATTCGTGGAATACTACCCGAAATGATCGAAAAAGTGACGCAAAACTGGACCTTCCGATAGGACCATTTGAAACGGAGCCGCGGACAATATTTACATGAAGTTGTCTTTCAATCGTAAATGGCAAAGGCCTATTTATCGACAACAATAAAAATTTTGAGTATTGGATGCAAATTTGAGTGTTTTATTAGATTTTTAAAAAAACAACCCTTAAAAAATCACCCGTTATTTATTCACAGAAGCGGGTTTTACATTGTGTTCAGAATAAGTCGAGGGACCAGGTTTTTCTGACAACCAGTCACCCAGGATCATGTCCAACTCGGACGACTAAAAATCTAGAACTACAAAACTCGCAAAATCAATGTTATAAATACCGAATGGGCAAATTGTAAAAAAGCAAAATATCTTTATAGACCTTATCTCAAAAAAATATATTTTTTTAGATATGCTCTTAAAAATGTTGTTCTTCCAAGACTACAAGACCTGAGCAAATGCATATAAGGCCAAACGCCTATCGGTGCAAGTCGAGCAATCAAATTGAGAGTTTAAACCTCAAAGCGTGTACCGACCTGACCACCTGCATATAAAGCCAAAGGTCTATCGGTGCAAGTCAAGCGGTCAAATTGACAGTATAAATCTCAAAGCGTGTGCCACTCACCCCACTACTCATATTTTTTTGCGTTTTGAGATTTTTTTAAAAAACAATTTTTTCTTCTATATTTAATTTTTGGAAATATGGTTCCAAACCCAATTTTTTTTAGTCCCTGCAATCTTTTCTGTAGCATTCAGTTTTAAGTCACGCCCTAATGCAAGAAAAAAAAATCGAAATACATGATATAACTTCAACAGATATGGCTATACTCATGTTTGGAGGATGCCTAGCACGAGACGAAAATAAAAAATATCTGTCTAGTTATTTCTTGAGCGTCGATGACGTATCACGTATCACGTTGTATCACGATCAAAATATGCAAATAGTAGTTTTTTGGGTGGCCGCGGTGTAGTGGTAATGTGTTCGCCTGTTGAGTTGAAGGTTGCACGTTCAATCCCAGTCAAAATCTATTTGACTTTTATTTATAAGAAATAAAAAGGTCGGTTGTTATACCTAAAAGTATGCACCATCTTGAATTTCTTCAAATTTAACGAACACAAGAAAAAGCGACTCCCCGAAGTTAGTTCGGCACCACCCACCCAAATAGAGTAAGTCTCCACTACATCCAAAATCTTTCCTATTACTCTCTTTCTTCCCCTTCTCTAACGTTCGTACTGTGGTTACATATAAAGGGTATTCATAACCCATCGAGTAGTAAAGATTTAAGGATCCATTAGTTCATTGGTCTCCTGATTATTCTACAAAGTGTGACAACATAATTTTTTTTTTAAACGCACACCATTCAACCTGTAGGGATTTGTGCGGTCAGGATTAGTCTCATATTAGTCTCATTTGATATGCGGGATTCTGAAGTTTTTTTTTCCCTACATCGGTGATTTCTCCAATCTAGCCCAGCTGTGCCTTGAGCGCGACCGGAAATATATTTTCACATGGGCCGATACGTTCAGACAAAAAGCGTGCATAACAAGATGCAAAAATTTTGTAGTCCATCAGCCCATCAAGTCACCTGAAAATATTGAGACAGTGAAGGTTCAATCTTGCATTCTGCACATTCGTTGATGAGTTGGACTTGTGGGGACAACGGCTCACACTTTATTGGCATAGATGTTTTAAGATATCACTTCTTAGAGCGCCTCATCTTAAGGGGCGGTTTGGAGTGGTCAGGCCATTCTCCTGACTTTTCCCCCTAAGATTTACTTTTTGTTCATTTTTTTTTCCTTTTGAAGTCCTGCATAAATGTCAAGTATTTTCGAGACCTGAAGACCCACATCCAGGCAGAAATTGCCAAAATGATTAAAATATGAAAAAAAGCAAATCGATAACTTAATTCTGGTGCTTCTAGTCAAGTGAATCCCGGGGGTAATGATCAGTCAAGTTTCCAGCGTTCTTTGGAAACAGTGAAATTAAATTTCCAAATTTCCAGTTTGCAGGCGGAGGTATTACTCCTAAATACCAAGGCTCAAAAATTTAATTCAATAAATATCCGCGTATGCTCGTGCGAACTGTATGAAAAATACCCATAAACCTGGCATTTCCGTTTGCTATAAAAATAAAATCTCCATTCCACTTTCACATTATCCACATTTGAATCAATCATTTAACACTGACACCGTTTACTTGTAAAGATAAACAAACAACGAGGATGATTTGGGACATTCACTTTGCAATTTCTGGACTATAAAACACACACACACATATAACATTTACACAGCCTTTAAAGAGCTCTTAATTCAACGACTCTTGAGACCTACGCGCACAATAAAACGCTCTTCACGCCAGTGTGTGGTGTGTTGCTTAGGGTAGGAAATTTAAGTTGAATTCTCGACGCGCACATCACCGACCTCATCCGTTACTTTTCAAACACAAAACACTAAATAAAATTTAAACTAATTCTATTAGATCCGATTTGTATAAATGTTTTGGTGCTGTGTGCTGCGGCGGTGTGGCGTCCCACAATCATTCCGCTTTATTAGCCGAGCTCGGATCACGCTGGATGGTATTTTTCAACAGAAACGACTTGAACTTATCAACTCAATTGGTTGGAGGGAAGAATTTCACAAAAGACATCATAGATTAGGTCAATTCCAGACGGACATGGTTGGGGTTTTCTTTTTAAGGGCAAACACATACGTTATGTCGAGGTTGTACGCAAACTTTATCGGTGTATGGCTTCTTTATTCAATGCGTGGATCATTTGACTTGAAAAAATTCAATAATTCATATCGATATTCAACGAAGACAAAAACTTAAGTATCTACAACGTTACAGGTGAATGTACAATAGTAGATCAATATTTACACACCCGCAAACGTGTTTCTAGAGCAATTAGGACTTGTAAGACCAAAAAATCCGTGTTTTTGGCATTACCGCCGAATCCGAACCGAACACTTTCGATTGTTTCACTTAACTGAAGTGAATTTTGTATCGCAGCGATGGGGTTTTTCATATCCACACTGTGAATGGAATGGCATGGTGTAGGTGAATTTACCCCTAAATGCTTTTTAAGGGTGTCACTCTGTTGGATCTTTTATAGTTTGGGGGGATATATTTATATCTGCATAGAAATACTGTCGTGCTGGATTAATAAATGAAATTAGGGGGATAATGATAACAATTTTTGACACTATAAATGCACCCACACAGCCGGTCATGGTGGCACCCTTTTATTCAACCCCCCACCTTGAAGTCGTTAACAGCAGAAGTCGTCGTCTCGTCGGGGTCAGTACGTCATAGAAAACACATAGAACAAACTATTGGTATTTAGCTACAGGGGTGTATTTGGGTGTGGACAGGCGCACACTAGGAATCGTAAACACAGAAATTAGATGATTCAAATTTTGATTTTTTTTTAAGCATTTTGAGAAGGAAAATGAACTTTGATTATTTAGAAGCAAGAACCGAACAGTGATTTCTTTAATAATTCCTAAAGCAACATATGTTACGATAAAAAGCTTAAAAAAGTAAACCCGTACAGGGCTGAAACCTAGCTTCTCTCTTCATGTGTGTTATTATTTCTGCCACAAAGAAGAGGACCTTCTGCTTAGCGCCAAATTCAAACTGCAAATTTGAGAAGTTTCTCATGAGATAGTTACTCATAGATGTTTGATAGTTTTGCCGAATAGGTGGAGCAGTGAAAAACTTTGGGGATTTGTACCAGAAACTCAGCTCTTAGTAGTACTTAAGTAGGACTAATGTTTCAAAAAAAAAAGTCCTTCATCAGTACTGATTTGTTCGAAAAAGTGCACCTCAGCAGATATGGTCATGTACTGATTTGTGCGAAAAACTGCGGCTCAGCAGATATGGTAACAAGAATCTTATTTGTAGATTTAAACTTTCTATCCTTTTGCGAAATCGTCCTAGTATTGTCGATAAAGGCTTATCTACTACTCAGCCATTCGGATCTGGCATCATTTTGATGCAAGAAGTACGCACGCAATAATGAAAGGCCGAGAATTTGTTTTTGAAATAGCCAGTAAGAGTTATTAGCAAAATGAAGCTCCTAGTCCTCGTTCCAGCAATAAAATCGTAACACAAAAACATATTAGAACATATGAGGGTACAATCTGTTGTGTCCCATTCCATCCTAAAATGTCCCATTCCATCCTAAAAATGTAAATCCCCGAAATGTGCCATTTTCTATATTTCATCCTAATAAAGCAATGGAATATAGAAAATGACAATGTACAACATATTGTTCAGACAGTTTATCAAAATCTCGTATGGTTCAACAAAGAACAAAACAAAAGCACCTCCAAAAAGTGGATTTGGGTTAAAATAATCCTAAGATGAAAT
The DNA here is from genome assembly GCA_949824845.1 of Rhingia rostrata. Taxonomy (NCBI): domain Eukaryota; kingdom Metazoa; phylum Arthropoda; class Insecta; order Diptera; family Syrphidae; genus Rhingia; species Rhingia rostrata. The sequence goes on from OX463757.1 coordinate 91,862,216, forward strand.
GTTTATATTGACATTATGGTAGTTTTGCATCCTTTTTTTACCAAAAGTTGATGTACAAAAAAATAGGTGGACGAAATGTAGATACTGGGATTCTCTAAATATGTTGGACAGACAATTTTTTCAAAATTCCCTATCGTTTGGCCAAAAGAAAAACGTTTTTATAAAAAAAGTGGGCATGGCAGTAGCCGGAATTTGTAGGATCTGAAAAAGAACCTATGCACGAAATTTCATTATCAAATCTTAAAATTTAAGGGTCAAAATGTAAGGCTCAAAAATCGGTGACGAACAGACGGACGGACAGGCAGACAGACATGGCTAAATCGACTAAGGTAGCCATTCTTAAAGGATCCATATATATTTTCAAGGTTTATCTACCTCAATTATTTCTCTTTCTCTTACAAACTCTGTATCAAAACTAATATACTCCTATGGGATAGGGGATAATAATGGGAATATCTCTTCGTACTATATGGTCATGTTGATATTTAAATGCCATTTTCAATACACTGGATGAAACCAGTCCATTATCTTAAGCTCTTCTGAATTTCAGGAATCAAAATGTTTAAACTAAACTAAAACCATAATCAGCCAATTTCAACTTGGACTTCCTTGTTGCACCTTTAGCATGGAAATAGAAATATCTGAATTAAGTCATAAACTTTCCCTCCAAACTCCATGGCTAAATAAAGCGAAATTCACGACTTCACGAGTTTGTCAATCAGTTTTAATCCTGAATTAACCCAACAACTTTTGTGAGTTAAATCTAAATTAAATGATGTGGTTTAACTCAGAATGAACTCACCACTGCAATGCCGGTTCTGTGTCTTGTTTTTTGAATTTCATCATCGTTTGACTGATCTGCAAAAAAAAAAGATTTTTTTTCTCAAGATTTGTAGGTAGGTACTCCTACAACGCTTCCTAACCTACCTTTGCAATCTCCGTATTAAGAAATGTTTTTACTTTGACAGATCCTAAAGAAATATTAGAGAACTAAAAATTACCCCATTTCTAATTACCGCCAAGACGGGCTCAGTGGCGCGATGGTGACTGCGATAAACTGTCGCACAGAAGTTCTGGGTTCGAATGATTTTTCACTGACCCTCCTCTCGTGATGATCTGACAAATCATCCGAATAGTAATAATTGTCAACAAAAGCTTACCTCAAAGTCACCATCCAGATTCGATATAAAACCAGGAGGTCCAAATTTTCGATGACGCTGAGGCATAATTAAGGGTTATATGCCGTTAATGTGCTTAATTATCTCACCCTTTAGCTCTTGAATTGTTGCTGGCATATCGAAGTCCACCTTTTCTTTCAAATAACCCCAAAGAAAGAAGTCCAATGGTGTCAAATCACATGATCTGGGCGGCCAATTGACATCGCCACCACGTGAGATAACACGGCCATTGAATTTGTTGCGCAAAGGAGCCATTGTTTCGTTAGCTGTGAGGCAAGTGGCACCGTCCTGTTGAAACCACATATCGTACACATCCATATCTTCCAATTCGGGCCAAAAAGAGTTCCTTGTCATCTCACGATAGCGAGCACTATTCATAGTAACTGCCTGACCGGCTTCATTTTGGAAAAAATACGGCCCGATGATGCCGCCAGCCCATAAACCGCACCAAACAGTCACTCTTTGTGGGTGCATTGGTTTTTCGACAATCACTCTTGAATTATCATACGCCCAAATGCGGCAATTCTGCTTATTGACGAGTCCACTAAGGTGAAAATGTGCCTCATCACTGAAGATGATTTTCTTCGAAAATTGATCATCCACTGTTGCCGTTTCTTGCCACCATTCTGCCCTTGAAATGGTCAAGAGGCTTTAGTTCTTGAGTCAATTGCGCCTTGTAAGCGTGTAATGCAAGTCTTTATGCATAATGTTCATCAACGACGAGCGTGAGAGGTGCAATTGTTGTTGGGCACAACGACGAGTTGAGGTGGACGGCACTTCAGCCACACTATCGCTGAACGAGCATGCACTGGTTTTCACATCTCCTACAGACCCAGTTTGCTCAAATGTTTGCACGATTTTTCCGATTGTACGCACGTGTGGACAATTAAATTGACCAAAAAAATTACGAAAAAATCATAATTAGCCTGAATGAAACGATTTCGTATCTTTCCATACGTAAAAAAAAACTTGACGTTTAGGTGTTTTTACCATTCTACATCGGCCCTTTAAATTTAACCATAACCATAACTGCCTTCTCGTACTTGTTTTGTACTTAATTTGGCTCTCCTTGCGAGAATTAACCGCCACTCCAAGAAAATGATGAATTTACCAATTTCTATTCCAAAAACTCCGGAAACAGACCCAACAGATATTGTAAAATCGGACTAGCTGCCTTTAACATTTTTATCTTAAATCTAATTTTACAAAACGTTGGTACGAAACGACGTTTTATCTAAATGATTATTTGCAAAAAAAAAAACATTTTCTTGCAAATCTTAACATCAAACACAATAGTCATCAAACAATTTTAGTTTTTGTGAAGTTCACCTTTTAAAACGGCCTTTATAGTATTCAGACCTTGTTGACAAACTTAGGAAATCCACTACCGCCAGTGTGCACAAATTATGTTTCGTGCAGTATGCTCTTTCAATCTTCTGCATGATTATGTATGTATGATTGCACTTTGCCATGTGGCAACAGTGTGTACGGAAATAAAACCAAAGTTCCGAGCCTGCGCATATCCTTTAGAAGACATGTGACTTTCAAGTTATACAAATACCGCAAAGTGCCAACGTGCCTTATGTATGTTATGCTTGTTTCAATGTAAACAAAAGAATTATGCCTTTACCGGCTTTTGCGCCTGACGTAACAATGGTCATTTGGAGAATACAATTTATTTAGGTCAATTGGAACTTGTGAAGTATATTTTTCTCTGCTTGTGCAACATTTGATATTTTACTTTCCGAGTGAAAGTTGTTCATGTGGGGTTTCTCTTTCTAAAACCACTGTGTCACGTAAAGAAAGATTTTATATACTCCCCAATCACAAAGGTCTGGCAATCGTCCAAGATTTCACAAATTCTCAAAACCTCCATAAAATTGTATGCCTATTTTCATGGTTGAAGAAAGGTTGAAGTATTTGGATAAATGTAGGGTTGCGAGAATAAGCAAAACATTCCACTTCACGAATTGTGAAACATCCTGTCGAACCCTCCATACTGGCAAAGTTAAAAAAATGTAAAGAAATATTTAAATTCGGATCGATCATGGGATATATAACGTCGCAAGAATACTTTTGCGGGTAACATTCGCCTCTTGACACATAATTCTGTTTACACGAAAAAAGCGTCCGCCATCCGATGCTTTATCTTTCCTTTTTTCTGGTGAAGCAAGTCTATTTGCTGTACATGATCAATTCATCTAAAACTTCATAAGCTTACTAAACGTTTAATTCTTAAATATTTTCCTATAAAGCGCTTCAGTGCAAGCTGGACCGACCTTTTTTTTTAAATATAATTCAAGGCTCTAAACCATTCAGACAGATTTCTAAATTCGATTTTAATAAAGGTCGTACTTTATTATCGCAAATATGCTCTAGGGGAATTTAACTTTGCCTATCGCAGTATGTTCAACCTGATGAATTGATTGTGAAACCGAAGGCAGCTTATGGATATTACTGCAAAATCATCCGCATTTTCGAGACATTCTGTTCCACAGGAAAATCAATTAACCAGTATCCAAATACAGGTGGGACGCTCAAAAGAAAAACATTCCGCCATAACCTTGAGTTAGTTGCATTAATGCCTAAAAGGTGATTAACGGAACAGCAGGTTATTTTAAAATTATGAAATTCGCGCACCTAGGGAGTTTCGCAAATGACCAAAATTGAGATTCTTAACATCATGTACAATTTTTAGGCTTTGGGGTCCTTGGACTTTCCGATCGTTCAGTGTGAGGAATACTTCACGATAACCTTCATTATTGTACGTGCAAGTTGGCTATTTTACAGGAATAAAGTCAATAAACTACTGCGCAGAAAAACTGCTCTATATTCCCAATCGTAGCAACACCACTGACTCTTTTCTCAGTGTTGGTGCAGGTGTTCTGGGTTCCATTCCAAACCAACATTATTTTAATTTGTAAAAAAACTTTGCCTTCGATCGATAACTTTTTGCGCTAAAACTGTGATCAATGAAGTGGTAATCATTTTCAAAAGGAGTAATTTATCAGATGCCGCGTGAGTCGTGTTAAGCTGCCATATGTTTTTTATTCAGTGCTCATTGACATTTCATCATGGGAAGACTTACACCAGAACAACGTTTGCAACTCGTTCAATTGTTTTACGAAAATTCACGTTCTGTGAACAATGTTTTTCGTGCACTTCGTTGATCGGTGTTCTTAATCGACCCGCTGAAGCCACTATTCGCCATGTCATCAAGAAATTGGTGAACCATTATTCATTATTTGATGACAATCGATAGAATAGACCCCGTCCAGCGCGTAGGTCTGAAAAGCTGTAGCTTGGCCTGTCATATGGAACAACATGGTAGATTATAAGAAAAATATCTTGGAGTTCAAGATTCAGCTGACGCCAGAATTGAAGCCGACTGACTCTCCGTTGCGTCATCGTTGCAGTAAATGGTATTTTGAGAGACTTGTTGAAGATCCACTGTTTTCGACCAACGTTTTGTTCAGCGGTGAGGCCTATTTCTGGCTCACTGGATGCGTTAATAAGCAAAATTGCCATATATGGGCTGAAGAACAACCGGAAGAGGTTCCAGAGCTTCAGTTGCATCAACTCAAAACAACCATGTGGTGTGATTTATGAGCCGGTAGAACCATCGGTCCTATTTCTTCAAAAATAAGGCCAACGTTCCTAATCGGGCTCGTTTTTGTGCCGTGATAATGTACTTTTTATCTGATATTGAAGCCAGAGATCTCGACAACATTCGATTCCAACAAGACGGCCCTACCTGCCACACCGCCCGTGAAACAATGGACATATTGTGAGAGACCGCTTTGGTTAACAATCAATTGCACGATTCGGACCAGTGAATTTGCCAGCAAGATCATGCGATATCAGATCGTTATGCATTGTCTTTTGGGGCTACGTAAAGTGGTTGTGAATAAGAAAAGCTACGATTGAAGCATTGGAGGCCAACATTACCCGTGTTAAACACGAGATACCGGGTTATATGCTCGAAATACGTCATCGAAAAGAAGTGTTCTTTGGATTAATATCAAAGATTTCATTATTTATTTGATTTTTTTGTGTTATTTTGCATTTTAGAAAAATACCTCTTAATTGATCATCGTTAATTTACTATTTTCTTGCGAATCTCATCAGTTCTTATGTGGAAGGAATTTGCAAGAACTACACCTGAAATGTTTTGAGAAGTTAGGCCCTATGTCCTAACCAGTCAGTGTATGTGATTCTAAGATTCTTCGAATTATTAATGAGCATTGCCTCTCCTTTAGAACCTCCGAATTCATTTATCCGATAGCAATATCTAATCTTTACTATCCAATTGAGCTATTTGTCCAAACAGTGGCCAATAACTTAATAACTACCATTCTCTCCGTTCAAATATTTGCGGGTCATCACTATGGCCAAAAAAATTCTTAGGTCCTAAAAAGAATAACAAAAATTATGTCTTTTCTGTTTTTTTTTTTTTTTTTAAATTATATTACACAACTAAACTTATATATACAAAGAAGCTAATTTACACGTGCTAACAGTACTTCCAACTTAGGCCTAGTCTGTCAACTGAGGACATTTAAATATTTTCGCCGTGCGATCTTCCGATACAGATATCACTGTGTCTTCGCGTGGGTTGTACTGTAACGAGTAAATATCACCCATATGACCAGAAAGGGTAAATTTCCGTGCCCCACTTCTTGCATCATACGCATAGATGTGTCCTTGTATAGTACCTACAAGTATTATAAAGTCCGAAATCCATTTCATTCTAGAAATAAATAAAAAGTCAGTAAATGCTGTACATGTATGATAAATTCATTCAATTACATCGTCACGCCATCGTCCATTTCAGGATGTTCACATTGAGTTCGCATTGAATACTTTGCATAGTCCCATATCGCAATTTGCCCATGCAGAGTCCCCGTGGCAGCAACTTTGAATGCTGGTGACGGCGAGAAAGTTACACATTCCACTGGACCTCCAGCTTCCACGGAACCAACCGGTCCACTGTTGGAAAGAAAGAGAATTTTGCCATCCTCAGCACCAGACATATAGACCGGGTTCTCTTTGTCGCATGAGACTGTGGAAACGTTTTCTTTGTGACCCATCGGGTGATTTTCATCGACTTCGGTAACAATTGTATTGGTTTTGATGTCCCAGAGTTTAAGATTCCCACCACCGTAACCAGCGAAGAGTTTCTTTCCATCACCGGTTAGCTGTTGGATTAAAGCGATGTAGGATGTTTGTGATAAGGGAGTTGGTATTTAGTGGTACCAAAGATTATAGCCATACAGATGACGCACTGCATACAAGATAAATTGTTCTATGGCGGGTCGTACTGGCAGAGCCCGCCATATATTTGGATCTCGTTTCTCTTGTGTGCACGTGCACACAGCCCTCCCGTACCATGAAGATGGTGAGCAAAAGTTTCTGTTTTTTGTTCTCAATTCGTCATCTGTATGGCTTTATAATCTTTGGTACGTACGTACCTCAGCAGTTTCGCATTTTTTGCCATTGCCTGGGAGAATTTTACAATCGCCTGATGGTATTCTCCAAATGTAAATTTCACCTCCATCGCTGCCGGCCATCAAAACGTTTGCCGCTCGATGCCATTTCATCCAACACATGTCACCCATGGAGTAGTCCCAAATTCGTTGAACCTCATCGGTGATTTTGAAGACCTTAAATAGAGAGATAGTACAAATAAAAGCATGTATGTACAGATGGAGGAATCAATTGCAATTTAGAGAAGAAAATTGGATGTCAAATTGAAGAGAGAGGAATGAAATATTTTCCGAAAAGTAAATAATTCGCGGTTGTTCTTTTCAAATCTATATCTGAACTCATTCTCTTCATTTAAAAAAAACCCATGCCTCACTGACTCTATGCTTCCAAGAACTATATTAACCCAGAGTAGGAGCTCATAATTGCCTGATCAAACTAATGGTCTATGCTTCTTTCCTTGAATATTCGGGCGGGGAGCTTTTGAACGAAGAACATCAATCGTATTAGGTTGATACCTGCTATCAGCGGTTCGCCAGCACACTTAGGGAAGATTTGGTTCACTATCCTATAATGGCAAACATTTCAATGACCCTACACTATTGTTCTAAGCTGATACAAAGCAGACATCACTACCATACAGGATATATGATGACAGATTTGTGTTCGTTTGTAAGTTACTTGGTTGTTAGAGTAATTGGAGATTCACGTATTTTTTAGGCCAGTTGCCCCGATCTCCAGTCTACATAGTTGGAGTATTAGTTACACTTGGTTGATGGGCTCAACGTGTAAACTTATAGCAGAGATCATTTCCGTTTGAATATTTTTCGCATTTAATATGCAATCGGGCGGTAGTTGGGAAACTTTACAAATGACCGCCCTATCGTCCATTAAACTATTTTAAACCGTTTTTGAAACGTTGAATGCAAGCATGTATGTGGGTCAGCTTGCAAATCGACCAAACTAATTTGATTGCAAATTCAAGGTCTGTAATCCTCGGAGGGATCTAAAAATATGGATTAACCCGAATAAGAATAAAACTTGAAAAACAATTTTCGGTGCAGCGGGCGGGCCCATTAAAATTAAGACTAGGGTCCTAGCTTTATTTTCTAAACAATTATACTTATGGCGAATTTAAATGGTACCCATTGGTAGGAAGTCAGACCTCGGTAGCAGGATTTTTTTTGTTCAAATAACGCGTATCCATAAGAATAAACATAATTTACCCAAAAAAATGTCTAAAGCATATAAGAACTCCATACGCCTTAACAATACCTGCAGACATTTGTAGTTTCTGTACGTAAACCGTCTAGTAGGGCATTTGTAAACAGTTGTTGCAAAGTAGAAACTTTATTTTAGCACTTGTATTTCAAACAAAAGCACATGAGATGCAATTATTTTCTTTTAATTGAAGGTGCATTTATTTTTAACTTTCAGGGTTGATCTCTGGATTGATCTCTTGGTGAATTTATTATAATCGCAAGTTGTTTCTAAGTATATGGTGTATGTTCAAGGTTTTAAGATCAGAGTACGATCTGACAATAGAAATCGTCCATGTCTTTGTAAACTGACGACTCTGTCTTCATTTAGCTTATAGAATTGTCTATCGAAGTCATAGATCAAAATATTCACGACCCCGTTTTATGTGATCGTCTCGACGATGATCTTTTTGGAGATAGCGCTATTAGGGAATTCGTAGAACAAACTACTGGCAACGTTTTAAAAAATACTACCTTGGGACTATAAGCTAATATGACAAGAACGTATAGGACAAATGAAATTCGATAATCCTTCTGTCGTTTTCAATTGGTAAAGAATGAATTCCACTTGTCTTGCAAGTACTTGTCGCTTGATTGTAACAAGACGATTGTTTAAGACGGACATCGTTTATTTGATGTAAAACTTCTCAGTATGGACTTGGTTCGATCTGTACCATAGCCCCTCATTAGCAAACATCAATAAAAGATCGTTTAGTAGGTTATGTAATTCGATTGTAGTTCCTGTACGTAAACTGTCTAGTAGGGTATTGGTAGACAGTTGTTGCAAAGTAGAAACATTATTCTAGCACTAGCATTTAAAACAAAAGCGTATTGAGACGCAATTGCTTTATTTATGTTGCAAGTGCCTGGTCTTATTTATTTTGTTTGCTTTTCCAAAAAATTTAGACGGAGTTTTAAAAATTATTCCTATAAAAACATAGACGTCGATCGCTGTCTTGCGTAACCTTTTCTAATTAACAAAACATTTAAGATCGAAATGTCAATTTTTATCACGCCAATAGTAGAAATAATTTTTTTTAAAATCACCTTCATAATGACATTCAGAAAAATTGTTGTTCAGTCGAAATGAGGATAAGATACAAATCTGTATATTTTTCCATTAATCGTCCTTCTTTTCTAAAGACAATGCACGCCTTAGAATTTCTTTTTGTGCATACGAAGCTTGGTTTTGTCTGGACCTAAAAACTGTTTTTCGGATCGCAGAAACTTTAAAAAGATGCTTCGCAAAAATTAGACGAATTTGGCGGTTTAAATTTATGATAAATAAATGAGATTCTGCACTTTTATGGAACTTTCACTTCTCTTTTCGTCCTTGTTTTATCGAATACGGATTTGATTTAATAAAGTTAACGCGACGACATGAATTGACAAAGTAAACGCGAAGACAAAAACCATTTGGCATGTTAATTAATAACATGGATATCGATTTAACTTTAGTTTTCTAATTGGCATCACTTTTTCTAGGGATATCTCAATTTTTCTGTTATTTGAATTTCTATGGAACGTTTTCACATTGGCATTCAATTCACGCTGAACGCCTTTCATATGCTCCGAAGCCCTCGAATTCTGGGGTTAACCAACGCGATTTTATGTATAAAATAAATTAATTTTGAGGTAAACTTTGTAGATTTTCGTTTTTTGCCTGACCACGGAACAGTTTGTTCCAATAAACCCCTCTAAGGATCGTTTTTCGAAAACAGCTCTCTTGGCGGTAATCTATGTCCATTATGTACTGTCAAGATTTCACCCCTTTAAGTCCAGCGGTTTAGTCTGTTAGCAGGTCACGAAGTTCTTTGCAATGTATTGGTATAAAGTCGATCTAAAAAGGCATTTTGTGTAGCAATGCTTTTAAATGATTTGCTCTTCACTAAGTCGAGTCTGATTGTCGTTTCTGTACGTAAACTGTCTAGTAGGGTATTAGTAGACAGTTGTTGCAAAGTAGAGACGTTAATATAGCACCATAAGTTGAACGAGAGCATATAGAGATGCAATTGTTTTATGAATAAAAGTGCATCCTAAGTGGATCTTTATATTTAGAGTAAATTAGGTGTTTTTTTTTTCATTAATTTTAATTCGTGTACGTAAACTGTCTAGTAGGGTATTAGTAGACAGTTGTTGCAAAGTAGAATATTTGGGATTAATTTATCCCGAATTTTAGATTTCAAAATGTCATAACTCTTCCTTGTTTGTTCTTTATTAACAGTTTTAGTTGACTGTTATTCCGTACGATGTTAATCGGCGTCGCCGGTTGTTTTATGTTGCGAAAAGAATATTTTCGCCATAATGAGACGTTTGCCATACTTTTTTTCGGAAACAGTGATAATGGTAGGTAGGTAAAATTGGCGGTTCGGCATGAACCCAAGTAGCACTTAATCGCCTTTTTGTTACCACGACTCATGTGACCTATATTATGATTGTTATTGTGGATGGATGCAGGCGGTCTCTAGATCCAGCCTGTGAGGTTTAGAAGCGGCGGATTCTATTTAGTAGATCGTTTGTTCTGTTTTTGTCGGAGGAGGGCAAAATGAATCGAACCAGTTTACTGGACAATCCATTGGGGAGGTCTCTTTTCCTTTTTTTAATAATAAAAACCATCCTCAACCAACTTGAATTGTGCAACTGGACATGATTATACTAATTGAAGATGCAATTGGTTGAGTCCCAGGTTCACGCCGGATTGAAGCTATTTTTGTACATAAAGCACAAATAACCTTTATATCATATATAACTTTTCATCTATAACTATAATCTCCTACCTACCATTTGTTTATTTTCAAGTCCCAAGTGTTTTGGTTCGATCTGTCACCACAGACGGACACGTAACAAAATGTCGTTACGTAACTAATGAAAACATCATTTGTAGTTTCTGTACGTAAACTGTCTAGTAGGGTATTAGTAAACAGTTGTTGCAAAGTAGAAACTTTATTCTAGCACTTGCATTTAAAACAGAAGCGCATTGAGACGCAATTGATTTATTTATTTTGCAAGTGCCTGGCGTAATTGATTTCGTTTTTTTTTTGTGCAGAACTACATTACATACATCAAAAAACTTTTCGAGACGTTATCGTATATAAACTTAGACGACCATTCCAGTTTTGCTTAACTTTATCCAATCAAATTCGTTTTAGATCGAATGATCTGATTTGCAGGAGTCAATGTTTGTATTTATTATTTGTAAATACCCTCATGACGATATTAATAAAAAATGCTCTTCAATCCAACTGATAGCAAAACCGATTGTTTACCAATATATTTAGCACAACCCGGAACGTTTGAAAGTATTTTCCTTACCTCGTAAGAGGGTCTGAATGTTGTTTCTGTACGTAAACTGTCTAGTAAGGTATTGGTAGGCAGTTGTTGCAAAGTAGAAATATTTTACTCTAGCACTGGAATCGAAAACAAGAGCATATTGAGATGCAGTTATTTTTCAAATTACAAGTGCGTGCTTGTTGGATCCTTTCTTTTCTAAACAACGAACAGAATATCAGCATATTTTCACATCAAAAAAAAAAATTGAAGGTCCAATTAAACGAACGAATTCATTTAACTAATCTGTGGATAACTCCACTATCCAGGCATTTTGGATTCCAATGGTTAGTTTAAATAAAAGCATTCGTTTAGCTGGCTTTAAATTATGCGTCTTTATATATAAGTTTGTAGTTCCTGTACGTAAACCGTCTAGTAGGAGTTTAGTAGACGGTTGTTGCAAAGTAGAAACGTTAATTTAGCACCTGCATTTGAAACAAGAGCTCATTGATGGGCAATTATTCCATTTGTAATTGAAAGTGCATGTTGGCATTGTCTTTAAACAAATGTTCGTTGATATTGGGTTTGTAATTGTTGCAGCTAATAAAAGAAGACCAATTCACTTAGTCATTTAACTGCGCGGGTCTACTCAAGTCTTTATTGAATTGATTTGTATTATGGTCTCTTAATTCCTCACTCTGTCTAATCTAACCGCCATCCAAATGTTTTGTTTCGAGCTATTCGAGAAGCTATTAAATCATTTCGCCGTTTAACTCAACTTTAGTTTTCTACTTGGCAGCACTTTTTCTAGGGATATCTCAATCTGTTATTTGAATTTCCATGGATCGTTTTCACATTGGCATTCAAATCACGCTGAACAAAAGCCTTTCATATGCTCCGAAGCTCTCGAATTCTGGGGTTAACCAACGCGATTTAATGTCGCGATTTAATGTACAAAATAAATAAATTTTGAGGTAAACTTTGAAGATTTTCGTTTTTTGCCTGACCACGGAACAGTTTGTTCCAATTAACCCCTCTAAGGATAGTTTTTCGAAAACAGCTCTCTTGGCGGTAATCTATGTCCATTATGTACTGTCAAGATTTCACCCCTATAAGTCCAGCGGTTTAGTCTGTTAGCAAGTCACGAAGGTCTTTGCAATGTATTGGTATAAAGTCGATCTAAAAAGGCATTTTGTGTAGCAATGCTTTTAAATGATTTGCTCTTCACTAAGTCGAGTCTGATTGTCGTTTCTGTACGTAAACTGTCTAGTAGGGTATTAGTAGACAGTTGTTGCAAAGTAGAAGCATTTTCTCTAGCAGTTGCACTTAAAATCAAATCCATATTGAGATGCAAATGTTTTTAAAGCTGCAAGTGCATATGATACAAACAAAATTTTCATTAGAATTATAGAAAATGTGATCTATCACTCGCCAACCACGATTACAAATGGGGACGTTAGCACTTAGTATTGATTTTTAGAATAACCATCATGGTTATCGGGATTCCTTCAGATACCCTTTGAGGTTGAACTGACAAATCCCATAGGCTAACCTGTACCTGTAGCTGTCGTCATTCTATTTGTTTTTCATGTTTTTTTCGGACTGTAAGTGCGGTACCTTTGTACCTTTAACTGCACTGTCTGATGTGGGTTCAGAGCAAAGTAATTCGAACAAAAAACGTATATGGCGAAACTCTCGAAATCAAGATGATAAAGATGTATCCTTCCAGTTTCAATACTTTTGATCGTTCGATTGTTTCGTACGTAAACTGTCAAGTTAGATAGTTTTTGCAAAAATTGAAATATTTATTTTTCGACACGAGTGCAATTAAGTGCAGAAACATGATTCATAAAAATATTAATCCTACACTTGATACGACATAATTAGCAAATAAAATTGAACTATTTACTAAAACCCTATATCCCAACGAACAGTTCGGTGTATGAACTCAATTGAGTGTTAGAATCATTAAATCCTCACATAGTTTGGATTGTTTCCGACCAGCCTCACTGATCAACTAATTTGAAATGAATGTCCTTATAATAGTCTTCTATCTAAAAAACAGTAATGATTGACTAAACTCCCATTTTGCGCGGACAATAAGTCAATTTCTCGAAAGCTTTTATCTTCCAAAAAAAATATTAACAAACCTGTATCTCTCCAGCCATATCGCCTGTGGCCAGATATGTTCCATCATAACTAAAGTGCGCATCTATCACTGTGTCTTTGTGACCATCAATCTCGTGTATCACCTCACCGGTTTGTGTATTCCACACAAATGCCTTGTCATCTTCTCCGCCAGTGACAGCCCAATCTTTGGTTGGATGCAATGAACATGAGAATACAGGAGACGTGTGTTGACGAAATGTGAGGATTGCATCATCGGGTACTGGTGATTGCGGTTCGTAGTCATCGTCATCTTCCTCCTCGTTGTCAGCTGCAGCTTGGAGTCCGGCTTCTAGCGCTTCCAATGAAACTGTGCCAATATAAAGGTTAGAAGAAACGCCACAAGTACACAATGATATTGCCATTGTATTGGTTTTCTTACCTTCTTCGAATTCCTCGTCTTCTGGATCAAAGAGGATTCCTTCGTTGTCTTCGCCTTCGATGTCGAAAATCCGTGGAGGTGTATTATCACGCATTTTAATAGAACAATTTGGAGAAAAATGAAGAAAACGCGTGTTGCACGCTTTTACACTTCAAATGAAATGACAGATGCCAGTTGAAATGGAAAACGTAGGCGAATTGAAAATGAACGCATTCAGTGGCGAGGTTACAAATGTAGTAGATGATAAAGATGTTTTCCGTGTTAGTACTTTGTTTTGAATCGTTTTCGTTTGTTTATTCTTTAACGTGGCGTATTGGTATGCCCTTTTTTTTTAATATCCACTTAGCTGGTATAACACTACTTGTTGTTTCTTAAATGTAGAAATTACTGTGAAAAAAAGTTTTGTACATACTCGCACAAAATGAAATTTGTATGCTCAATTTATGTCATGGTGTCATATAAACTAACAGCGTTTTCTATAGTGGTTTTTAGATGTTTATCACAGATTTCAGATTTCTTCTTTCCCAATCCACCCGCTCTAGTTTATGTTCGATTGTGACTTCTTCTTTATTTTTATGTTATTATATAGTTTTCCCTTTTGATTTGTGATTTTCGCTTTGAGATTATTTTGAGATAATTGCAAAACTACCAGTTAACATTATTTATTCACTTGACATAAATAAACATAAATGGTATTCTTGCAACGCCGTAATTTTACTATGTGCGAAAGATTGTAATTTTACGACAACGCTTCATGAACGGCCCTTTAACTGTACCACTAAATAATACGGTAACCAACTGAATTGAATCTCAATAATTAAGTAATTTATTTATTGATAGAATTTTGTGCCTATTGTTCTCATTCCGTTCTACATATTTTTTTTCAGTTAAGCGAATACGATTGATGTGTGATAGTGACTGATTAAATGTCAAACTAGCATTTCAAAAGTTTACAAGGTTTACTATCTCAGTTTACACAGCCAATGCCTGTGAGACAATTCCAATATTGTTGGAAAAGATAACCCATACAAATTCTGACAATTCATTTATTCGTCGTAATTATGTCACGTTTACAAAGTTTACTACGACTTTCCGAAGTTGCATGAATACCCCTATAATTTCCACCAACTAATTCAACTTTATAATTCGATTTACATTCGGTAAACTATTAATACCGAATGCAAATCGAAACGAAAATGTCAAACTGCCGTTAATCTAAGTCTAAATCGAAATTTTTTTTTTACAAATTGATTTTAATCCAAAAATTAAGTTATAAAGTTATGATTGAAGTAAAATTGCGCTTTTTTGGTTAAATTCCCAAACAATTTTTGTGTAGTTTGACATATATGTTTTTTTTCTACTACCACATCAGTAGAAAAAAACATATATGTCAACGCTGCATTGCCTTGTTAAAAAGAAAACATAATATCAAATAATAATATTGTAAGTCAATAAACATGTTTCGCTTATCCAAATCCAAAATACTAAGCTAAATCTAGTACAACTTTTAAATACCTCAATGCCTTTAAATCCCTTGTGAGGGAGGACGTTTTTCAGATTTATCTGTTTACTTTATTGGAGTTTTTTATTTACTTATCGTGATGATTCAACTCATTATTTAAGAAAAACTGTTCCGGCAGTTCATTTTGAATATAGAAATGTTCGGCTAGATAAGTAGTTGGTCTTGAGATTAGCATTGTGAACGGAAAATGTTCGATTTTATGAATTTTGTATCTTGTGTTTGAAATATTTAAACGTGTATTGTTACATAATTTATTTTTTATTTGAAGATAGCCAGTTATATACTCTAGTGGAGGTTTACGAACCCTTACTTAAGGCAGTTATATTCGTTAGTAGGCTAAGAAATGGAAAAAAAAGGAGATGTGAAAAGCTTTAGGCTGAGTATCTCGTATTAACTGGGTCCACGAGTGATTGTTTGATGCGGAATTTTTGGTTGTCAAAAGTAGTTGGCCCTTATTTTACAATGTGGAAATCAATTTACATTATAACAATAATTTGCCCGCTGTATATGTACTTTGTTTGTTATAGCAAACTTGGCCACTAAAAACTTGCAAAATAAAAGAAGTAACATACAGTGATGTAATGCATGGTATGTGACTTAAGAGAAGAGAAGACTGGTCTCATTGAAAGAAACCCATTCAAATATGTAATTGCACAGATCAATCGTATGCGAGATATTCGAAGCTTATGACGTACTGTCCGACCTTAACCCTCAACATAATTTAATTAGTATAATAGTATCAATTACTGACCATTATACCTACAAACAGATGGAGCGTTTGTATAATTTTGAAAGACTCAATTACTTGGTTAATGAAATGTATCCACACCACGCAACATCAAAGAAAAATATGAACATTCTGTAAGTGATAGCTTTGCGTGCTTTGTATATCAGATGTGTAAGATGTACACTCACATTCTTCAATAAACAAACAACAAACATCGGAAAATGTAAAAAGTTGAATAGAATAGAAGTAAGAACACTTTTTTTTTAATTTCATACCGGTTTTTATTTAAATCAACACTTTGAGAGGGACTCCTAACTTATTTTCAGTGTTTCATTCGTGAGGTATACGGCGCAGCTGTAGTTTAGAAATTGAGTAGAAATTTGTCTTGTAAAGCACTTAGACCATGTTAGATCCCTGGTGAGGTATGCACATTAATCATCTTCATTTCCTTTTCGTCTTTCCTACAAGAATGTAAAATAATCCAAAACCAAAAGAAGTCCTTAAAAAAATCGTTGATGCTTTGCATCATGTCGTAGGCAGAAGATGTAGGGTATTCTCCGCTTCTTCATCATCCGAACAATTTTTTTTCGATGCATTGTGACCTGAACTGAACTGTTAAACAGTTTTTTTGTTTTTAAGTGAAAGGCTGCCCAGAATGCATATCTGTAGCTGAACTTGTTGCTGAGTCAGAAGTTAAAAACAAGGCAAGCCGTAAACGCTTACAGAATGTGTATCCTTCGTGAATCTGTATTTTGACAGCGATACAAGATACCAGCTACATATACGCATTCTGGGCGGCCCTTGAAACTTCTTTGGGCTCTTTGGGGTAGATCCAAACTCAAATGAAACGAAATTTTAACAGACAAAGTAGGAATGAAACAACATCGGACAAACAACAAGCAAAAACTTGTTTCAGCAAAAAAGAGCGAGAGCGTAAGCATCTGAGAACACTCTGCAGTAAGTCCAAAGCATGCACATCAGTGAATTGAATGTGTAGGAGGGGCAAGAGCGGACAGAAAAAATGTGCGACAAACAACAACATGCCAAAAATTGTTCCAGAAAAAAGAGCTAGAGCATTAGGTTGAGAGATATTGCTGTAGTTAATGTACAGATTTTACGGCCAACCAAAACATACTGGTGTGCTATTTTGTGTTCTCTATCTCTATTCTGTTCACAGTTCGCTTTGATGGCTCTTTATATAGTTACACGGTCTTTTTTTTTTGGTTGCAAGATCTTTACTTCACAAATGTCATCAATTTTGGAACAACGTTTACATAGATACGACATATTAGATACTGCCCATCAGAGCACCCAATGAAAGTCATCACACTTAACGAGTCTTAAATCCAAAACAAATCTGATTGATGCTTAATTGGCCGATTCCAGGTTTAACTTGTTTTTCAAAAGATTTGTCATCGTCGGATTTGCGTCGGTGTTTCTTATCTAAATATATAGTAGAATTTGTGTGTGTCAAGTTACATTTTTGACAGAAAGAAGGAGACCTACATTTAAATGCCGATTTCGCACATAGATGTCTGTCAAATTTTCATAGCGCAAGGTAGAATACAAAGCTAACTTTGTTTAGTCCAGGTGATTAAAACTTCCACCATAAATAAGCTCAGTCCGGGTTACAGTCAAGGCTATACTCGTATAATCAGATTGGGGTTTGGCTTTCTTCAAAGTAAATTGCTTGTCTATTTTTGCAGACTTTTTATTTATTTATTTTTTTTATTAGATATCCCGAACAAAATTGTACGAAAAATCCCCTAGGCGAAATTAAAATAATGCCTTTATCATACTAAAATTTATTTAAATATTAAAAAATGATCATCCATATGAGAATAATTGACAAAACCTAAGGTTTAAAACATTAAATCAAAATTGAACTCCACAACTTAATCAAAAACTCGTACGTAAATGTTAAAACCTGCAGACAAACTTTGAAAAGGCAAAAATACCTTTTTCATCAAAATAAAACAATCGAATGCAATCGTTTTGAATTTGTACTAAGCTTACAATAATACTAAACCTACTAACATGCTTCTCACACTGGAACTTCAACTGCCATTCCCAGTGAGTCTCTTTTGCTCCGATTCTCAAAAGCTTACTAAAAGTAACTCCTACCCAAGTACTCACTTCCACGTCGCAGCTTATAAGTTATAAAACGCTGCTGGGCAAGCCAGGCTTACTCAAATATCTCCCAATCCCTCTCTTTCCATGATTAAGCAACCCATTGGAGTTGGGAGTATGGCCGCCCAATGTCGTTTCGTCTGTATCTGTGTTTCGTTCCATGTGTGCGGGACGTCAAAGAAGCCCATTGATCAGGGGCTTAACTAAAAAGCCAACGAAAAGTCAAATGCGTGCCAGTACCAGTTTGGATTAAACACCGAAAGCTACACTCTAACCGCGATACATACGGTACGATCATTTCTAGCATCCGCAGGTGGATGTGTTTTAGGGTTTCTCGTACGGGATCAAGTGTGCACTTGCAGTTAACCTAGTTTTACCCAGGATAGACGATACAAACAAAAACCGCAATTTCACTCTCTAGGCTACGAGTAACGAGTGTAATTTCCCGTCTTGAAGTGGACAGCATAACAATAACGAAACAAGAAAAACAAAATTATTACGCGATCGTACGCAACGCTTTCTCTCTCTCTTGTTCGTTACCTAGTTTTCGTGTATTTTTTTTTTCTTTTTGGTTTGTTGTTTTTATGTTGTGACTCGTTTGTTGGGTGTTGTCGGTTCATGTTATTGTTGTATTATGCAATAGACGAAACACGCGTGTTCGTAGTCGTACGCATCTGTGATTAGTTTCAAGTGATCAATCGCCTTCATTGATCGTGATCATTTTTTTTTATTTTTATTTCGCACAGTACTATGGATTGTATTTTGTTTATAAAGCTTCGTTAAAAAAATTATTAAATTTCGTCAAGTTTAGTGAATTGATAGTAATCTATTATTTTTTATTTGATTGTGTTCAATTTTCAGTATACAACTTATTTTGTTTGTTCGAGACTGTCAAACGCATCGAGTAAAGCCGTCAAAATTGGTCTGTTTTCAAGGAATTCGTTCAAACTCAACGACTACAAGGTAAGTCCGCTCTATGCAGTGTGTGTTCATGTCGCTAAAATGCCTGTAGTGTGAATAATTTGAAAGTTTTTTTTTTATGTACGTATACAGTGCACACTGACAAACGTTAGTCATACAAGACATTCTTTGCAATTAGACGCGAAACGAAGGTGAGGAGTTCGTTAGCTGAGGGCTGAGGTGCTATGCGAAATTGATTTGAGGAGGTTTCTTGACGCTATTGACAGCAATTGTACGAGTTGTTCCAAATCGCAAGCGAGAGTTTGTTTGTTAGATGTGTGTTTTGTTTTAATGGCCGTTTTAGTGCCAAAGTTGTGAGGCTTTGTTTTTTTTTCTTGCTGTGGTATTTTTGAGGGCGAGGCTGTTTTTTTTTTGTGTTTGGCTTTGTATAAATTTTTTGAAAAAGGAATTAAGTTTTGTAGACAATCCGTGTAGGCGTCTGCATAGTTTAACTGGTAAATTTTCATTTTGTTTGTTTTATTTTAAGAGAGAGCGGGCTGTTTGTTTGTGTGGGATAATCAATTTGCGCGTTGTTTTGAAAATTAAACAGAAATCGTGATAATTTTTGAAGAAATGTTGCATTTCTGTGGTAGGTCAGTCTATTCATGAACTTTTTTTTCGTTCATATTGGATTTTCCTTTAATATGATAATTAGTAATTGTAAATTGTTGAAATGCATAGGTAGGTTTGTAAGGCTTTCCTTACAAAAAAGTCAAAACTAATTCAATAGGAATTAGTACTTACTAGACGCCCGACCCGTTGAGGTTCTCTGTCTTCGACAAGAGAGGGCTTCATCCTCTTCAATCAGTGAAACAATGTTCTATGTCCCCGTGGTATTCGAAATATTTTGAACCCTAAATCTGAGGATCGTTTTTCCTTGAAATCTGAACCTCCTGGCTAAGGT
This sequence comes from Rhingia rostrata, assembly GCA_949824845.1. Taxonomy (NCBI): domain Eukaryota; kingdom Metazoa; phylum Arthropoda; class Insecta; order Diptera; family Syrphidae; genus Rhingia; species Rhingia rostrata. The sequence goes on from OX463757.1 coordinate 91,882,195, forward strand.
TCGAATATTCTTAGCAGAATTCCGGACCGTTGATTGTCTCTGTTTGCACTCTATTCTCTTTTATTCTTCTATACTAAGCACAATGCTTCTAGTCATTCAGACCATGCACATTTTTATCTGTAACCTCTTGATCCTAAGCCTGATTTTGATTTAGTGGGTCTCGAAAACATTTTGGGATCAAAACATCCGTTCGTCCAGAGCGTTCATATTCATCCGCTCAGTCGAAGTGTTTTTACGTTTTTAACTGCATTATTAGCGGATGACCCCCAGTGCCGTAAAGTAGGACTGTTATGATAAATAGTCTAAGCAAGTTCCTAGGCTTTCGAGCTCAGAGTGCTAATCCCCTTTCTAAGCTTAAAGTGCAAATCCCCTTTCTAAGCTGCAAACCATGATTGAAACGGATGCCAATGGCCGATCTTTTGAGAACTTTACCACAGTTCACCCTTTGGGTCTATGGATTGGGATTGACACTATCATTCAATCTCACGAAGGATGCTATCAATAGCCTGGACCATTGGCTGTGGTAACACTTAACTCAACCATCTAAAGTTTGCCATTTTTTTGCCCGTTGTGTGACAATTTGGAAAAGTTTTACTCTGTTTTTTTTTAAATAAGCACGCGATATATGTTTTATAAATACCTTTATAGCATTGGAACAGAGTGCAGGTATTAGTGGTCTCTTCAATGGTGAAGTGACTTGAGCTCAATGTTGCTGACGAATGACCAATTTCTGGGAATATCGTGGAATCCTTCGCTTGTTGTCAAGACTAAAGATATACTTATGTTCGTTATCAAAGTTTATAACAAAGCCTAGGTAGATGAAGTCTATCACTAATAATATTGCATTCCACTGATACAATCGGTGTAATTTGTTGATCTTGTGTATCTATTATTGTTGACAGCATGCAAATGGTTTTGCTTTGTTTTGGGCTTATCTCATCCATTTTTAGCGGCGTCATACTCAATACTAGCAAACGCTGTTGTGACATCTCGTCCATCGCTTTCATTGTCGTCAATATGGTAGGAGCATGCAAGTTGTTCAAACCTTTTTGTTTGCACAGAGAATTCTCTATTATTACTCTCCATCCACAAGAGGACAAGGTTGAACGGTATACATCAAGATTAGCATGACTCTTTATGGCTCGTCCCTATATATTAACATATGCGGTTTTAAAATCGTTTATTACATATCGACCATCGATTTGGATTTCTTTGGGCTTTTTCAAGGATTTAGGAAATTAGGAACGCTTGGTCTAGTGCCGGCCTATTGGGGGCCGATAACTGGTTCAGGCATTCACATATTACAACGAATAAGATCTATTAGGCAATGTTGAGGTGACAAGTGCCTCTGTTATTGCCATTCAGATGGTCTCCTGTCTTGTTTAATTGAAAAACTATGCTTTGTCACTTAGCCAGAGTGAACATCGTTACAAGATTTTAATATTTTTTCCGTCACTTATCATTTAGGTTATGTGTCGCTGTCATCTTCATTTTGCATAACAGTGCAATTTCAGTTCGCGTCACTATTAAAGAGTCTGTGCGGTAGTGAATCTTCCATATTTACATCACAGGCTACGACTTAACTCCAAATTTTCCGTGTTTATCACGATTAGTTTTATTTCGGGCTTGGACGTTTTGTCTTTTTGTGGAGTTTCAAAAGATTACTCCTGTAGGGCCCCCTGACAATGTCCTCGATTCCTCTGTTCTCTCCGTCTCATTGTTGAATGCTGTAATCTATCGAATTCTTTGTCATATCAACGGTTGCTTGTTTGTGATGTGAGAAACCGGCACCTTATAGTTGTTGCCTTTCTTATCGATTATTAATATTGTCACCACTAAGCTTCGACCCTTGATTCTTTGCCATCGATTAATCCGTCTCTTGTAGAAATACAGCATTTCTCCTGTAAGATATCCGCTTTGCATGTTGATTGAACCAAGTTAGTGGTCCAGATGGATGTTGACTGCTTGGAATCTTTGATTATGAAAATATCATGTCCCCTTCTGGGTATATAGCGTGAGTGCAAACATTTAAGGCTAAAAATCAAACAGTAACAAGTATCACAGATTTGCATCTTTTTTGCCCGTTCCATCCCATTGCATTTGTAGTATGTCAGTAATATTTGCTTTTTTAGAAGCTTGGAGTCTTGAGAATTGTTCGTTTATATACGTCCTATAAAGAGTTTTAACATTCCAATCGCGGACAATCACGAACGTCGTTGTTCCTGTGCAAGGTGGGCTAAAAGAAGTCATCCGATGTTGTTTGGCCTTCAGAATATCTGTTGTGGCTCGCGCAGTATGCGCGTTTGCTCCGTCCTGTTGGAACCACATGTCCTCCAGTCCTAATTCGTCCAATTGCGGCAAACAAAAAACTCGGTTAACATGGCCCTATAGCGCGCAACGTCCACTGTTGTCGTTTGACCAGCGGCGTTCTCGAAAAAAAATGGCCCGATGACTCCTCCAGCGTGAACAGCGCACCATGCAGTAACTTTGAGCGGGTGTAATGGCTCCTCGTGCAGTACTCGTGGATTTTCGGTGCCCCAGAAGCGATAGTTTTGCTTGTTCACATACCCGCTGAGATTGAAATGAGCCCCATCGCTCATTATGATTTTGGTCGAAAAATCGTCCACTTCGTCCTCGAGATTGAGAATGGCTTGGGCGTATGTTACACGCGTTTGGCGGTCGACAGGCAGCAGCTGATGCAAGGACTGGACTTTGTACGGGAACATGCGCAAGTCTTTGACCACAATTCGCCTTAGGGACGACCGGCTGATGGCTAAGTGCGAGGCAAGACGTCTGGTCGATGTTTCCGGCGACAGCTCGACATCCTCGGCATATTCTCAGCACAACGGGCGCTCCGGGACCGACCGCTCTTGGCAACGTCTCGTATGGTCCCATACTCTTCAAGGTTGGTGGCCAAACGTCGCAGGTTTTGCGCAGTCGTTGTCGGATGGCCGGGGAATCGGCGACGGAATTCGGGTTGCGCCAACACTTCATGAATTGTTACGCAAAAATGTAGACACGATTATTCCGCGTTCTTGGGGAGTGTATAGCTCCATGGCTTGTTCACTTGTATTCTACATCTGTCTAGTCCATAAATGTCAAAACAGATTTGACATTGGCGGCCATTTGCAAAAATAAGAGCATCTTCCAATAGGGTGATCTCTTTTGGCCCACCTTGTATAAGGCATTAAAACTTCAAGGTATCCTAAATAAGGAGACATACCAGGGAATTGCAAGGCAGATGAGCTTGTCAGACAGGGCACAACTCTCGATATTCTACAGCCAGTAGACATGAAAGGTATGCTAATCGCAGGTATGCCCATCGCTGGATGCAATCAAGAAAGCAAACCGCAGATGGATAAACGGCACAACGTGTCAAATATCCAGGCAACTCTGGCCTAACTTTAACCAGACTAGGCCTCTTCAGCAATGACTTCTGCAGAAGCTTGCTTAGACGAAGAATAGGAGGAAAGTATTACTCACCTTCTATGCACTTGTCCTGCTGTCTCAGTAAAAAGGCAACTCATCTGGGAGAGTACTCCTTCGACAATCTAGGGGAGCTGGCTAACATCAATTTCAGAAACTTCCTTCGCTACATAGTTAGCTCTGGATGGACTTATCCACGTGGTACCACAACGGACCTTTATGGTCTAAGTGTGCACGCCAACTCATTCAAATTGTCTTAACAAGATTACAAAATTTTCAAAACGGTCTATGGCTAGATATAAATTAAAAAATGCATGTCGCTGCCTTGAACAAAGTAGATATTTTGAATTTACCTACGAATCCTTTTCCTATTTATCAGGATAAGAAACCTGACCTCTATAAAAATTCTATATCTTGAATGCACAAACATTCCAAACACTTTTTATAGCATTTGCAGTGCGTTGTTAATTTTCTAAACGTAACTGTTTACTAACGTATCCGTAGTGTGTTTTGCTTTGTTTTAATAAAATTAACTTAGGGTGTGTTCGCTCCCAGTTTTCTTAATTAAGTACGACCTACGTCAGCTGCAATCTTAATATATTAAACCATTTCAAATTCGTCGATTTAATCATTTAGCATGAGTCTAAAGAAAGCCTGTAATTAGTAAGACAATATGTCGAAACATTATTACAAAAGACCAACAGTCACGATTTTGTATTTTTAATTTGATTAATAGTTTAGAAATAATTTTGTTATTTGTTAATTGTGGCAATCTCATACCTGTCATCCCGATAGCTATCAAGAGTATTGTATCTCTGATTGGTCGTGAATTGTTGCAGATGAGTAATATAGAATGCTCAAATATTTATGGGGACACATATGAATGGCGGAAACGTTTTTTTTTAATTAAATAGTTTTCAAACTGCTTTGGGAAACTAAAAACGCACCTTGGGATAGTTTAGATCTTTTGATTATGCCCTATCCCATAGGGGTATATTAGTTTTGATGCATAGTTTGTAACATAACACCGAGAAAAAATTTAGCTAGATATACCTCAAAGTATATGGATCGACTCAGAATCGCTAGCTGAATCGATTATGCCATGTCTGTCTGTCCGTCCTTCCGTCCGTCTGTATGTCACCGGGTTTTGGGTCTTAAAATTTGAAATTTGGTAAATGTGATCCTTGTACGTGCTGTTCGAAAAATTTTACTTTTGGCCAAACGGTAGGGAATTTTGAAAAAGTGACTGAACAACATATGTAGTCAATCCCATTATCTATATTTTGTCCACATGAAGTTTTTTGCCATGCCCACTAATTGAGGGCGTTTTCAGTAAAATTGTAAAATATTATTGATGCAAAATTATTGGGCTTGGTAAAGCAAATATTTCGTCCACACATCATTCAAACCCACACCCACTTTTTGGAGGCGTTTTATTACAAAACGATGCGCAGGGGAAATACGTTGTTTTTTGTCGAACCAAGATTTTTATAAACTGTCTGGACAATACGTCGTGACCACGACATTTTCTATATTTTATCGACATTAATCTCACATTTTGAGGATATAATTTTAGGAATGGGATGGGATAGGGTATTAAACGATCCACACAGCGGATTGTAGCCTTCTCATATGTTTATAATGGATTTTGATCAGTTCCTTGTTATATGCAGAACAACATCTTCTTAAGGTGCTACTGATCCCCAGCCAATGGCCAATCTTTTGACTACTTTACCATTGTTCACCCTTCAGGTCTATGACTTGACTAACATTCAATCTCACTATTGATAAAATCGGTGTTATTTGTTGATGTTGTGTATCTATTATTGTTGGCAGCAAATATACACTTAATGCTGGCTTGACTAACAGTCTTAAGAATTTGAATGTATCGCAACGTTCACATGTATAACATGCAAAATGCGATTTTTTCTTAGTTTTCTTCTACGACAAGCACTATTTGACGTGTAAAATTTTGGTATAATAATCAGTAAAGTTTTTTAGTACATTTTCGAAAAGGACGCAATGAATTTCGTTTCGTAAGCTCTGAGGTTTCTCAAGGTTCTAGTGAGCTACTGAGCCTCCCTTGATTTCATGATTTCCTGAAAAAAAGTACTATTTGCTTTTTTTTTGTGGTTTTACAATTAGGCTAGGGTCTTAACCAATTACCACCCTAGCAGTGCTTAAGACCTGATCCCTATAAAGCTGTGAACAATTCTGGACTATCATTTGTTTGAGAGCATTTTCTATACTTGGTTGCACTGCCTTCTTCTTTATCAGTTGGGTTAAAATGAAAGGGTTTACCAAGCTTTGAATGGAAAAATCCCCATGGAATATTCATTTCATACATTCGATGAATTGTTTTAGTAGTAGAATTGAGTAGAATTCTCCCAAACCCCACCAAAGCCAGGTGGACTGACAAATGATGAGCTCTAAAACCAAATATGTCTTCATCCATTTTTAAGTCTGTCCATGCTTCATTGTTGTAGAGTAGTACTGTGATTATAAGGGTTTCATGAAGAATATCAGAAAGGTTTCATGTTAGGACTTTAATATTCAAAATCAATTGGCAAGTCCTCTTTGACAAATGTGTTGATTGTCGTTGTCGAAACTGATAACGCAGAGCAGGTAGACAAAATCTCTTACTTCATAAAAAATATAAAGCTGTCCTCCAATATATGCGATTCGAGCTGTCGATGTTATTAGTCTCTTCTTGCTGAAAGCCAAAACTGAATGAAACATTCCCTTACCACATCAGTCGACTTTGGCCAAATATGTCTAAAACTCTAAACTTATGAAACGTTCTCGAAGAACTGAAGTTTTTGGTGTGGCCATTATTAGATCTCTTGTGAACACTAACCACAGCGGCATTAAGGCCTTAATTCGGCATAGTAATATTTATAATTAAGAGAAGGACCTTCTCTGTCACCCCTATCGAGGTATCCGTTCGGATGGGAATTTTCTACCAAGATATCAGCTCCTATCAGCATTTCGGATAGATTTTCCGACGTTGGCGATATGGGTTAAATTGATAATTTTTGACATCTATGCGTTGAATTTCTTCCGAAGTTTTCCAACGAAGAATTAATGCGAAGTTAAACGAACGCGATTGTAAGCTTTTTTATTTTGTTCCGCAAAGGATACCTCGAAAGCAAATTGAGTTCCGATTGGAAATGACTTTGGTTTCGGAGATCGCTCCAAACGGATACCTCGATAGGGGTGTTTGTCTTCCCTAAGCTCTGAGTGGCAGATTGACGTAAAAGAAGAATCTTTTATGTCTAACAATTCAACTACATGTGTACCTGGCTTAATCCCAACTTGAAAGCAGTGCTTAAGACATGCTCTTATTTGCAACTAAAAGTGAGAAATAGCTGAGTTGGTGTAAATTATTCCTGAAAAGGTATCTATGTTTAGAAGCATCTGATTTGGCAATTGAACCAAAATGTCGAACAATCCTTACCCCTTTGGATAATTCACCATATCGGTGATATTTGATTTATTCATTACCTTCAAGGTATGTGCACTAAACCAATGGGTCTATAGTTATGAGGCATGCACATTATTCCTTTGGAACTTCTTGGACTGGATCAAAATTCCAGTAAAAACCCGTAGAGCATGCGCTAATGAAATAATCTGAAAAGTATAAATGGAGAATACTATCTGGTTCAGTGGTTTTCATACAGTCGATATATGATGTATAGGTGGAGGCACCTCTAGTCACTAGCCACTAGTGTCTGGAATTTTTTATGGGGTTTATCAGAATAAATGGTACAAAGACCATTCTGGTCTCTTGCAATTTGATTCGATCTTCATCTAATTTGCCCTTCTGAAAAAAAAAAATGTTGCCGATTAGTACAATTTTATGGGAAGTCAGATTATTCTGGTCTTATAATCGCTATCTTTGAAAAAAAAAAATTTCAATGATTATCTTAGCTCGTAAGTTTTTCCATGTTTTTTTGTTTGGTTTTTCGAAAAATCTGATTCATCATCTAGACGGTAGACGGTTGAATATTTTTATGTCACTTGGATTCTTCACCCCTGTAATCTAGATTAGATTCAAATCCTTATTAAAATGGTTTACCAGAGCCCAAATTGTTAACTTCAGTGAGTAATTGTGGTGCGTGGCTCTTTTTGATCACCTTGACTTACTTAGGTATATTGGTGACGTCTTGGTATGTACGTGCTGGGAAATGTTGAGAAGTGTATCAATCACGGAACACTTATTTTCATTTAAACTGTGAATAACAAAGAAAATCCGAACTGGTATTGTCTTTGTTAATAAATCATATTTGTCATGAAGATTATCTAGTCATATTGAACTCTAGTAAGTTACTTTTGATCCATATAAATTACTTCTAATTAAAAAGCTATTGACCAGATTTTTAGAACCTAAGATCTGTATAACCTAACGGTGGTTGACGGTGCGATGAACTGCCGCGCAAAAGGTCTGGGTTCGATTCCCAGCCGTAGCAATACCTAAATGATTTTTCACTGGCCCTCCTCTCGTGATGATCTGATAAATCATCCGAGTAGTATCAATTCTTAAGAAAAGCTTATCTCAAATTCGCTGTTCGGAGTCGACACAAAATAGGAGGTCCCGCCATCGTGCAAGAAGTACACACGCACACATGATGGTTGCGAGAAAGCTCGACCCTGGGTACTAACGATTCTGTTGTGCCAAAAATTTGTATTTTTGTAAAGATGGTTCTAAAGTTAAATTCAAGAATTTTCATATGTTTACAATATTGTCATCCGTAAACGGTTAACCCGTTTATCAAGAATTTTCATATGTTTACAATATTGTCATCCGTAAACGGTTAACCCGTTTATAGATTTCCCACATCTCATATTTATAACAAACGTCTGCGATGAAAACAATGAATCCTCTCATTAGTTTCTACGATCTTGACATGAATATAATCGCTTCGCTACTGACCGCATTATGATTCACCGTGATAATGTTATTGTTCGTGGCCAGATTAGAATCATTAAATTGGAATATGATTCATAAATCTGATTGACTTTTCAACGTAACAATATTTAGTCACCGCAATAACTAACTACGTTCAACTATGTGGATATTACCCCCCGGAATCATTAATATTCCACCTGTATCCGTTGATCTATCTTTTTCACGCGTGTGATTCGACCATTCGCCTGAATACTAAATAATTGTATCTACTATTACCGATGAATATCTTGCAATCATCAATTTATCAAAATAGGAATTAACAAGGTCATCGATGTGGTTGTCTACCTTTAAATACATTTTTTTTTTGTCTTTTGATTAACCACAACAACACGTCTCTAGGTCAATTAATTCCATAGTCGGATGGAGAGCAAATTACAATTACGTGCTCCGTGCTGCGCCACTACGCTACTGACACTTCTAACACGATGATTTAAAATTAATGTATCTGTCAATGTCTGCTTGTATCTGCGTGTATATTTTGGCAGATTTTGACATCCTTATGTTATTAGTTTCGGTTTGTTAAATGACAGGCACTACATTGCGGTCTAAGTGCGCAATTTCACAGACCACCGCGCATGATGCGATAGTGGAATCAATGTGATTATTATTTTCGAATGCCAACTAATTTGGAAAATTACTTCAATGATGGTGGGTAAGGGCAATTTTGACCCTGTCTGGTAATATGACTAAATGGCGCAGAGTTTTATGGTTTGCCTATCCATTTAAGGTTAGAATAATGTTGAAAAGAGATGAATTCCGAAGTGCATCAGATATTCTTTAAAGTGAACTTATTTTTAATTTAAGTCTCTCAGTTGGGAATGCCTACCAACACTCCGAGGTGATGATTATTTGTAGATAGGTATCTTGGAGATGAATGAGACTCTTTCATATAACAAACCACAGAGATTTTTTGCGTCCATTATCTGATCCACTCCTATCTATTCCAAGAGATTTATTTGGAAAAGCTGTTAAAATATCTCGTCAATGATAATGATATCAATCATAAAGAAATCGTAGACTATTTGAAGTGATGGAAAACTATTCTGTATCTTCTCTGATTGAATAATCTTTATCAAGCTAAAAATAAAGCTCTACAACGTCGTAATCCATCCGTCCACCGTGAAAATAATATTCACAATGCTCAGCAGCTTAGACGAGGATACTTAGCATAACAGGAAGAGTAACAAATAAATAGAATGTTCATAGAATCGAAGCCTTCATGTCAATAAAACCATCTCAAAAACTGATGACCACCCAGATCTGTTGGTATTTTAATATTTAAATGACAGATCCTGCGAACCGTTCAAGAACTAAGGATCTGTGATGCCCACCTTAGATCGTTAATGCTTTTGCAGTAGCAGTGACAGAAACGAATAGTGCTGTTTAAACCTACTTGCACTTTTATGTACTTATAAAGGGTGGTTCAATTTTAAGGGTCGATGTTGATTTTGAATAAAATACAAATTATTTAGGAAATTATTGTCATTTCTTTTTATTAGGATTGGTATGGTTCAATTATGTATGGAACAAAATATTGGCCCAATGGCCACCGCGACCAAGGTGGCACACCTCCATCGATGGTCCAAATTTTCGATGACGCTGAGGCATAATTAAGGTTCTATGCCGTTAATATGCCCATTTATCACATCCTTTAGCTCTTGAATTGTTGCTGGCTTGTCGACGTTCACCTTTTCTTTCAAATAACTCCAAACAAAGAAGTCCAAAGGTGTCAAATAACATGATCTTGGAAATCATCCGAGTAGTATCAATTGTCATGAAAAGCTTATCTCAACTTAGCCGTTCGGAGTCGGCATAAACAGGAAGTCCCTCCATCGTGCTAAAGAAGTACACACGTACTAACGAGTCTGTTTTTTTTTTTTTTTTTTTTTTTCGGACCATTGACGCCCTTAAAATTGTCAAGAGGCTTTAGTTCTTGAGTCAGTTGCACCTTGTAAGCGTGTAAATGCAAGTCTTTATGCATAATGTTCATCAACGACGAGCGTGAGAGGTGCAATTTTTGGACACGACGACGAGTTCTGGTGGACAGCTCTTCAGCCACACTATCGCGAACAGCAGAAATATTTTCTGCAGTACGAGCTGTACGATCATGCACTGGTGTCTTGTCATCTTCTACAGACCCGGTTATCTCAAATTTTTGCACGATTTTTCCGATTGTACGCACATTTGGACGATTAAATTTTTAACACGTTCCTCGATTGTGTTTGTTTTCATGGCTCAAATTGAGTTCGTCTAATACTTAGAAAAGTCAAATGAAATGCAGAAAAAAAATTAAGTGTGGTTCACATTCAACATCGGCCCTTAAAATTTAACCACCTGTTACAATTTCATTTTCAATATATTTCTGTCTCCTAAACAAAACTCAGAAAGCTTTTTTTTTTAAATCAGGATGAGGAAACATTGAAATATTTTTTTTTGTGAATGAATTTGAAAAACTTCAAAGGCAAAGATTTGTTCGATAAACAAAAGAAGTGTAGGAGGAATCGTAATGCACTAAAAACATCTCATTGGTCATGATCCATTAACTAGTGATCGATAAACGATTTCATTTTCAACGTAAGTTCGGTTGAGAGAAGTCATTACAATTTAAATACAGGGTCGGACATTTGTTATAAATGTTTTTGTTTTTGTTCCTTTTAATCTATAGATATGTACATTGAAGAAGTTGCACCGTATATCTGAGGATTATAAGCATCTGCAGACGATCGTTGTAACGTATTACATACTTTTCAATCACTTCTGTGATCTGAAAATCTATGCAAACGGGTTTTAGAAAACGATTTTAATTGCACAATTCTGAGCACTGAGGTATGAGACAATAAAGCGTTTATAGACAATCTGTATAGTATGCTACATTTACCACTTATGGTAGATATCTGTCTGTCTTCCACCTTCAACCAATCGATTAATAACTCTTTCTGCAAAATGCAAAAAGTTATTCAAGCAGTTGAGTCCTCGTGTCTTTATCGCATCTTCCCATCGGATATATGATCTTTCCATTGCATATATCGTGTAGGTTTGAAAATATTGCTTTCCCATTAGATCGAAATTCCCCATTATTTTCTCATTCAGAAGAAATTCATCTGGATAGAAAGATCAGACGACTTCTAACCTTTGCTTTGTCCGCCTGCAGGGTAACTATATTTTTTTAGTTGATGACACGGTGATCTTTAATGGTGCCAACCAAGGGCTTTGTATATACACATTCTGGAAAGTTGTATGCATTGAATGCATCGCATAGCTTTATCCCTTAATGTTTTATCTTAGTTTAGTCGCATTTGCCATAGATGAGCTGCCGTGACATCATAAAAGCCCTTCTAGCATATAGTAATGTTCGAAAAGCATACCTTTGGATATGAGTAAACATTTAGTAGGTGATAGAAGTTAACAATTTCATCCATAGATGGGCGAATAAGTTGGTTAAACAAAATCATTTATTAATTAAAGTGACAACTGAGCCAAAAACCTCAAACTATTTAAAATTCAAATACCTACCATCAAGAAACTTTGTCGGTTATAATCTAAAACATATGGCCGGGTAGACATTTATTCATGAGACTAAGTAAAGGACGAATAAAGTGCGAATGAATTAGGAAGTAATTTGAAAAGTTACTCACTGATAGAACTTTTTTTTCATATTTTAAAGGCTTTAACTGAGACAACTGTTAACTCTATTTAATTGACTTAGTTTTAGGCAACTCCTGTGTGTGGATTAAGGACAAATGGAAATAGTGCGTACTTTGAAGTCAAAAAGATAAAAGTCGGACATTCATGTTGCGATTTACTTAACTCCTCAATTGTCTTATTGGAGTTTATTTATAAATATTTAACTATAACAAGAAAAAATGTTTGGGGCTATAAATTACATTCTGCACTTTCATCGAACCTCAACTCTAATTTGCTAAATATGTCACAAAACTCGCTTTGAAATAAAGCCCAGTGGGTACCTACCAAAAATAACTCGTTTGACCAATTAATTAAAGTAATACGTACAACTAAACTAAAGTATCTAACCTTAAGCTAAGAATAAGTTTAAACAAATATTGTTTCTTCAAATTATCGTAGCATTTCAATAAGATTAACTTAAAATTCAAAAATTTCAATTCAACATAATTAGTATAACAAAACAATGATTTGATGCAACATATTCGCTCACTCAACTTTGCGATTCAACCACAAACAGAAACAGATTTCTAACAAATTAACGATACTTTGACACCCAAACCATAATGTTAACTGTAAAAATGTTTGCAAGCCAATCCAGTTTTGAGAATAATGGCCCGACGAGTTGGTTATATATGTTTATGTGGATACTTCTCTCAAATACTTGAATTGATTCTTCAAAACTGGAGCACTATCAATGATACGTATCAGGCAATTAGTCATCCGATTTCTCGATTTTGTAAAGTATCTACCCCATTAAGAAATTATTTCTAAGAATTTGTTTCATAATAAACACATCGAGAGGTATTTGAATAAAGTGCTACGTGACACTCACTTCAAAAACAAAAAAAAAAGTATCTTGTCAATAAATTAGATGATGACTAATCTCAATATTTACGTGTGTTTAATATGTATGATTTTAGTTACACAATATCGTCAATGAAACGAATTCAGAATCAAAAAGTCCAGTGGAAGGTTGATGAAAATTATTTAAAAAACTATAAAACACCAATCCTTCGATATAAATTGCTGGTTACTGCAACTAAGATCAATCATAACATACTATTTTTCAAACACGAATTTGAAACTTTTGGCAAGTTACTTTCTATTAAATGATCCTGCATGCTAAGCAATCTAAGCGCGGTTATTCCTTATCTCGACAATTCCAAGGATTTCGGTCGTTGTAGTCTGTATTCGCAATATATCCAATTAGTCGTTTTCTATTCTTTTGCGTGAGACTTCTATCGGAGGTATAGAACTTCGAATTGAAATAAAACATCAGAAAATCGTTTTAATGTCCATCAATTTGGGAGGATAATTTTATGCCATTGACGTTTAAATAAGATTTCGGGAGTGTGGCCGCCTCGGTTGGTTCGAATAAAGCCAAATGTAGAGGTCCAATTTTCAACCACTTTTTCGAGCCGTATGTCGGCAATAACGCCACGAATGTTGGCTTTAAAGTCCCCTAACATTCCTGGTTTGTTGGCGTAGACGAGCGACTTCACATATCCCCAAAAAAAAAATAATGCAATGCTGTCAAATCACACGATCTTGCTGGCCAATTGACAGGTCCATTCCGCGAAATTATGCGCTCATCGAATGTTTCCTTCAATAAATCTATTGTGACGTGCGCTGTGCGGCATGTAGCGCCGTCTTGTTGGAACCACATCTCATCCACATTCATGTCATCCAATTCGGGGAAAAAATAGTCAGTTATAATGGCATGTAGCGCCGTCTTGTTGGAACCACATTCATGCCATCCAGTTCGGGAACGAAATAGTCGGTTATAATGGCCGGTTATATACCGATCTCCATTAACGGTAACTGACTCTAAGGCAGCATTGCGGAAGGAATAGAGCACACCAAACAGTCAGTTTTTGTGGATGTAATGGGGTCTCAAGGGTCTCATGTGGATTCTCTTCACTCCAAATGCGACAATTTTTTTTGTTGCCGTAGCCATTCAACCAAAAATGAGCCTCATCACTGAACAAAATTTTGCGATGAAAATCAGCATCGAGATTAATCTCATTTGCGGCCCATACACGAATCTTGTAAGGTCGTAAGCCAAGATCTTTGCTCAAATCTTCCATTAAGTTGATGGACAAAGCTCCAATTGCTGTGCACGGAGGCGAATCGATTCATTCGGCTCCTCTTCAACACTTTGCTCTACAGCGGCAATTATTTCTTTGGTGCGCACTGTTCGACGTCTCCTGCGGATGCGTATTATCACATAGAGTACACATAGTGCGAAAACGATCCACGGTTAACCGAATTAATTGCTCTGATGGACGGTTATGTCGACCATAAAATAGACGTAGCTTGCGGTAAACTTCGCGAACTGAACGATTATTTTCGAAATAAATTTGCACGATTTGCAAGCGTTGTCAACCTATTCATGATAAAATGGAAAGCCAAACTGAACATAAATGGCATTAGAGTTGGCCGATTTGACCACAACATGTCAGTTTTGTCTCTATTTGCAAAACCATCCTCTAAAAAACCCCGTTAATTACAATTTTGATTGTAGAAATTCCGTGATTCCTATGAATATCGTCGTTTCTAGTTTAGCTTGGACAATTTCTCTAAGCACTTTATTTTGAAAAGTTTTTCAAATATTGGTATCACCCCAAAGTTATATACTGTAAAGTCCACATCGGCTTTAGTGCTTGCTTGTATAAAAGAAGCTTGTTTTCCGTTCGGAGCTTGATATTTTTTCGAGTAGCTATAGTAGAAAGCGTTTCATTTTCACTTGCTAATTCCATTTTAGTTTCGTTTGCAAAAGTTTTCGGGCTAAGTTTAGAAAAATTGCCAATTCTCTAGGTAAAATTCACGTGACAAATTATCTGAGTATCAACTGTGAAGAAAAGCTTATCTCATCTTAGTTTTGTCGGCATGAATTCGGAGGTCTCATCAACGTGCAAGAAGTATACACGCACACAACAATGGTTGTGAGAGAAAGCTAGGCTCTAGGTACCTACTCATGAACCTGTAGCGCCAACATTTCAGATGGACAAATTTAGTTTTGTCGTAGGCTATCCGCCAGTCAGTCCCTCGTTCATTCATTCACTTTTCAGTGCATATTTTTAGTTTTGCAGTCGCTTCCGCTGCATCATCGGATAACGTAGCCAGTTTGTGTCATCTTCTTTAGGCATATCACAAGTAACAGGTAGAGAAGCCGTCCAAGACGTCTAGCTCATGGTACACCAGCTGAACTTTTTTTTTATTAAGCTAAGAGTATTCGTTTCCATATTTAACACGGAAGAGTCTATTCCCGATATATTCAGCCCTAGCGAGATATCCGTCGGGACGAAAAATACTCCAATTTTGTACGATTCGGAGAATTTTAGCTTCGAGGTAAACTTTTTGAAAAGCTGTTCGGAATATTTCTACGACATATTGTAACGCATCGCGATAATTCTGATACTTTCTCTGCACCTGGTAAACCGTCTTACTTCTTAACCGAAGCTGCTGATCAGGGATAGGATGGTTATGGTTACTGTTTAACAAACTTCCAAAGGTATAAGGTCATATTTCAAATTATGGCCTTATGACGCTTTCGAAAATCGACGTAAGACCATTATGGCTATACGTCACTTTCAAATGGATTTCTAAGGTGACGTAAAATAAGACAAAATTTAGCTTTATATCGGTTTCAAAACGAAATAATACCAATTTGGCTTCATTGCTTTTTTGACTTGGGTATATTCAACCTCGCACGCAACCCAAATCCAACAAGGAGCCAATTAGGGTAACATGTTCCCAAATTTGGGAATTTTTAAAATATACATCAAAAATTTAAATTTTTCATTAATTCGGGGTCGTCCAAAGATTCATTAAAAATAAGAACCCCGGGCACATGAAAAATTTTAATTTTTGATGAAAATTTTAAAAATTCCGAAGTTTTCGGAGGACCCCGGGGTCGTTCAAAAATTCATAAAAATCAAAATTTTGGGAATTTTTAAAATATACATCAAAAATTTAAATTTTTCATTACCCCGGGGTCGTCAAAAAATTTTTAAATTCCCAAATTTGGGAATTTTTAAAATATACATCAAAAATTTAAATTTTTCATTAACCCGGGGTCGTCCAAAGATTCATTAAAAATAAGAACCCCGGGCACATGAGAAATTTTAATTTTTGATGAAAATTTTAAAAATTCAGAAAGTGGGGTAGCATGTTCCCACTTATATTTACACCCAAACTTGCATTCGGATGTATGCAAAGTATCAAAGATTATAAAGCCATACAGATGACCCAAGAAAACTTGTTCTATGGCGGGTCGTACTGGCACAGCCCGCCATGCATTTGGATACCGTTTCTCGTGTGTTCACGTGCACACCTCCCGCCCGTACCATGAAGCTGGTGAGAAGAAGTTTCTTTTTTTTTGTTCTCAATGCGTCTGTATGCCTTTATAATATTTGAAAGTATGAACCCCCTGCTTGGGCGCACTGTTGGATTTTGGGATGTTTGTGAAGTTTGTTCGCAATATCGTTACATGCAGTGCTCGGGCTCATTCTTAATCATATTTCTAACGGTCAAAACTGTTTTTTTTTTGTTATTGAAAAAGAAAAAAAAACAACTGGCCTCAAGTCTAAAATTCATATGGTTTTATGTCGCTTTTCGAAAGTGACATATGGCCATATTTAAAAATATGGCTTATTAACACTTTGGAAAGCGTCATAAGACCATATTTTGAAATATAAAACTGTAGAGAAAATCTGATCAAATTATATGCTAATCGTCGTTTTACTGGGGTTCCGATTCTTTGTTAAAAAAAGTATAAATTCACATAAACAAATCGATGAAGCTAGGTTTAAGCCCTGAATGGGCCAAGATGCCTACATATATCGTAGGGTCTATTTGATTCTTTAAAGTAAACAATAAAAATCACAGTGCAATATGTTTTTAAACTGATGTCCTAGGACGCATCTCGTATGGTTTGAAAAGATTAAGTTTGCTATGATTTGGATTTCTTGTCGATGTGATATGTTTTATCTGATTTGTGGACCTTGACTCTTACTTGGAATTGACACGTACAGTTTAACCTCAAAGTTACTTCTCTTTGAGAATTTTCTTCTAATGTTGTTATTGAAAAAAAATTCAGAAGCCCATAAGCACATAAGCCACTCTAAAGTCCCTTATTTTGTAATGATTTTTTTAATGACTGCATGAGTGTTTTCAGAAATAGTCATCAATTGCTCTCAAGTTTCAAGCCGATGCACTAAAGAAGCATACAAATTACATCAGACAAACTCTCATAGTCGTATGCAGCCAACAACACTTTTCCATCGTTGTCTAGCTCTCTTCTCTTTTTATTTTTCTCATTGAGTAACGAAACATGTTTCGAAAACGAAAGTACTTACTTGACGTGTACAACAATGTGCACGCTACAAGTAATTAACCCTGACCCAGTTTACATGAAAACTTGAAAACGATCGAATTACAAATTCGAGACGACCAATTGAATGTCTGGCTGCCTATAGCTGCCTAGCGACACCGTGAAGCAGCTGCAGCCATTACAAGATACAAGTTGCACTTCTGAAGCTCCATCTCAGACAATAAGTATGAAAAATCTAAAATCCCCCATTACATGTCTAATAGACAGATGCTTAGCCTCTGTTGTGTGAATTTCAAGCGGCACATTACGACACATTCCACCATCCGTCACAGTCTAATGTACTTGAATGTGTTAATGACTATAATCCGTAGATTGTGGGTCCGGATATTTCACCTGGGAAGTACGATGGGCCGGAGATTGGGTCGTAATTTAAAAGCTAATTACCCGGGGAATTCACACGGGAGTCAGTAAACCATTCATGTACGTGATCTATCTGTCAATTTGGTGCATGGCGTTAAAAATGCGGTTTTACACCTACATCCTCCATATGTACATGAGAGTGTTAGCGTGGTGTAAATTGGCACAGCTAACTAGCGTTTAAATTATGAAAAAATCGCGCTAACAAGTGGCTGTATGCGGAGAATATCTTTTAGCCGACATATTGCTCAACTTTTTGGATACACATAATCGCCTTGAAGGTTCAACCTCTAAAAAAAGGTAATCGGACGTTTATTTTTGTTTTCTTCTTATACGCGAAATTGCCGGTTATGTGGATGCGAAACTGATTGCATCCGCTTTTATCTTGCTTTGCAATTAGCAGGCTTTACGCCGCCATGCGAGTATGATTTACAAGGGTACGTCTGATGTTGTGCAATGAGGAAGTTTGTTGCTGCGTAGAAAAGTAGGAGAGAGAGGGAGAGATACTTCACTGAAGCAACCTTGAACCTGGTAATTTGAGAAGCGAATGATGTTTACTTGTGTATGCGTTCTAAAGTCAAAAGTTTGATGGTCGATTTAAGGCAGTTAAGTTTAAGTTGTGCTGTTGAATGTTTGAAGTTTTTAAAGGCATTAAAATCTTTTGGAATCTCGGATATTTTTGTGACACAAAAACACGTTGCACTGATGTTAAAGGTCTTATTTTTATCCGACCCGTGTTAAGCTGGGAATATCGAATGGAGAACTAAGAATCAGTTTCTTCTATTTTAATTTTCTCGAGACATCTTTATAACAAAGGCGCTCAGAGTTTTAGTGATTCGTAGACTTGGACTTCAGCAATAAACATCACAACCAAAAATCTGCCAAATCATCGCAGAAAAAGCAGAACTATCACAGAGAAAGTGATAGTCTTCACAAATAAAATGAAAAGTACACATTTTTGGTGAAACAGGCTTGTTAGTACCCGGGGCCTAGCTTTATCAATACCATTCATGTCAATCATTACTAGAGGAGGGCCAGTGAAAAATCAAACAGGTGTTGCTATGTCTTGGTATCGAACCCAGATCTTCTGAGCGGCAGTTCCTCTCACTAACAATTGCGCAACTGAGCCCGTCATCGTCGTCTTCCGTCATGTGATACACGAAAGCCTTACACTTTTAGGTGTAAAGCAAATGCGAAATGCCCAGTAAGATTGCCTTAAGTCTTCAAATTCAAAATGTCATCTTAAAATATTTAGATCAAATATATATCTTTGCGCAGCTCGTTTCGTTTGTGGCTATACCTTTACTCTATAGCTTATCAACACAAACGACAAATGATTTGAAAATGAAATATATGTCATTTGTCATTTGTTAAAGTCCGCAACTGTGTGTGCGAAGTTATATATTTGTGCCACTAAAAATAGGACCTCCAGTATAACGCAGATTCCGAACGGAATATTTGAGAAGTTTCTATGACAGTTTTCGCAAGGAATTGAAATAAAACCAGGGACCACACGCTTGTAGTTGAACGCACTAAACACTAGGCCAATGCACCGATGTTTCGATTCCTTAAAACAACCAAGGATGTCTTCATCCACTATGGATACCATCCATTTTTCCAAATCGTGAAGTAGGACTGGAGTAACCAGGATCTTATATAGGGTCTCCTTATACAGTAAGGGCTTTCTTACTAGGTATGCCTTCTTAGCCTGAAGAAACAGATAGAAACAGAAGAAACAGATGGCAAGAATACTTTATTTTTTCATTTCTGAGGAGGTGTCGCTGTCAGAATAATTAATACCTAAGCCGATGTAGACAAAGGTTCTTCATAGCAGTCAAATTGGACAACTCATATCAATCCAATTTGTCGATGTTGTTGACAGGTTATACCTGGCATTTGCCTCATTAATTTTTAAAGCAATTTAAGCCTCGTCCATT
Source organism: Rhingia rostrata (assembly GCA_949824845.1). Classification (NCBI taxonomy): domain Eukaryota; kingdom Metazoa; phylum Arthropoda; class Insecta; order Diptera; family Syrphidae; genus Rhingia; species Rhingia rostrata. The sequence continues at coordinate 91,901,963 of OX463757.1, forward strand.
TACACACTCGCAAATGCGAAAATGACATCTCTGGTGATGTTAATATCGTTGGCGTATTCTAGTAGTTGCACGATTTATGAAATCCATTTTGGTATTCTGTCAGAAGTGTTGCACAATCTTCTCAGGGTTGTAGATGGTATTGGGACTTATCTTTATGGTGTATAAATATCCATTGCACCATATTTTGTGATATAGATATTTTGTTTTGTGGAAGGCGTCTTCGCATCTACTATGAATAGTTGCTTTCGTCTCAAAAGGCCGCCTAAGACTGTTTTCGACTACATCAAGGCTGTTTGGTATTTTGAGCGCAGTCCCTTTTAATGCCGACCATAATCTCTACCCAATCTTCACCATGACCAAGGTTTGTCTTGCCAACATAGAGTGAATCAACTGTGCCATCATTTTTTGAAAAGTGTTTCTAGTATACTTATACATGCTTTCAGAAAGCCATTGGATAATAATTCCACTAAGGTGCGTATTTTTTCCTTGTCAACGATCCTTAAGAGCAATCTCTCAGGGTTATCCTCACTAACAACCTTGGCGCCTGTAAGAAACTTTACATGTTAAGCAATTTTCACCACTCGCAATTATTAGCTTTTGAAGGCTTTTGTTCCAGAAACGAAGTTAGACTTCTATTACATAAAATTTCTTTGGGCAGCTCATTAATACTTTGATACAATCTCAGGAATGATTTTGTATCTTCGAAAAAGTATCTTCAAATCCCTAGAAAAGCACATAAACCTTCTGGCGTACACATCAACGTTCACTTTGAATTGAATTGTGACTGTTCAGAGCTGCATTCAAAACTCTTCGTAACTATTCCAACCAGATTTAGAGTAGTCTTTTCCAAAATTGGTCTCGTTCTGAATTTCAAAATTTGTATTGTTTCACCACGCCGTCCGGCTGCATGAAGCGAGGCCAGTTAGATCTCTGGATTCATTAAATCTGTAAAGTTATATAATGTAAAGTTTTTTATAATATATTTTATATGCCTATTAGGCATTCAGTTGATTACACTTTTTCTTGAGGTTTTGAAGGTCCGACAATGTTATGGATTTTTTTTTCCCGACAATGTTATTAATGCAAGAAAGAAATTTCACTAGTGCCACCCCCAAGCAATGATGTAGGTAAGCAAACCACAATAAACGACATTACATGGTCTCCAGAGAGACCAACAAGGTTACCTTCTTGAAAACGCAACTCCTCTCTCCATGATGGCAAATATTTAATTCGTTCCTCAGTTTACTCAGATGCTTTTCGTTGTGTTACCACCCTCCCATGATTGTAAATCAGTAACCGAAGCCAAAGGGCAACGAATATTTTGCATGTGGGGTACTGATATTGATACCCCAGTGGTCACATTCCTACCCCAGCATTTGATGCTTGCCTAAGCATACGATAAATACATTAAATTCCCCTTCGCACGCGTCTGAAACGGTTACAAAATTGTTAGCTGTGATGCGTATGTACTCTATGTAGTTCTATACTCTTGGCCAAAACTTTTTATGCCACAGGTGCTATCCTAAAACCGCACTGCTTACTGTACTTCTCATACTTGATTGCGCTTGATTTTCTTTACTGATCAGTCCTTTCGGCACTAGCTAGATCCATTACTGTTGAGATTTTTATAGAACTAGACTTTCCATAGGACATCTAATCCCAAGTAGGTGTTAGTGATTGGCAAACAGAAATGGAAGGCCGCGCTAAACTTTGCATTTCCTTTTCATCATATTTCTTAATTCTTGGATTCATATCAGCAATTCATTTCTAGATCAATTATCTGAATCTAACCATCAGGTTGGATCTGGTAAGCGATTCAAACATTGCTCCGCTTTCTCCACAAATAACACCCACATTTCCATCTGTTTAGGGTTGGTAGCAGCTTCAGATATTTATTTTTATTCTCTTCTGTCAGGCGAGGTGAACCTATACTTAATATGCGCCTTTCTTTTCTGCTTGCCAAACACTTTTACCTACTTGGGATTAGATTTTCTATGGAAAGACTTGTTCTATAAAAAAAATTAATCCGTTCTCACCAATGCTTTTCACCAACCATCATCTACTTAATGTGTCCAAGGGATTGGTAGCTTCCGGCAGCGACAAGTTAAAGAAAAAACTCGGGTGTATGCTGAAACAGCACCGAGGAATGCCTTCAGACGTTAGTTGACTCTGCTGTCTTATCATTTTATTGACTTTGATTATTTTACCAATCCGATGCTTGTGAACTCCAAAATTAAAAAAAAAGGTTATAAACTTCTGTATTGAACATATTCCCATGCCTATAAACTATTCAAAACCCTGAACTTAATTGCAAAACCAATTAAGTATCGCGAGCAAAGATTCTAATAGATTCTCATCAATATCAGACTAATTTCCCATTTAAATACGCTAAAGTACTCACACAAAAAGATCTTAAAATATTGATAATGCATGTGTCATATACCACCAATTAGCAAACCAGTCATCAAATGCTAACAATATAACAAGTCAAAAACTCTATTACCTCATTTCTATAACAATGCTAAACACTCTTCAATGTCATTGGAACTCCTTAAAAAAAAAGTGTTCCCATGCTGCGGCACAATGCCATCTAATTGTTCGGCCACAGACTATATTTTCTCAGAAAACAATTTCGACAATCAAATGTTAATCAATGGAAGTACTTTACAATAAAGTAACCTAAATGCGTTCTTAAAAGTACGTAATTAGCACGTCGGTTAAGCAAATAGCAATCACATGCGACACGAAATAGACTGTCCTGTCACAAGTAATTATCTGCTCGGAAATACCCACACCAACTGGAAATGACCTTACATAATCCGACACCGTCGCAACATGGGCTTCAGTGGGTGATAGGCCGGTGGTAATGACCATTCGGACATCCAGCGGAATCCTCTTTCCCTCTCTGTTGACGATTAGCAGTGAAAGTTTGTAACAGCTTATGAACTTAGACTGATGATATTTCTCTGTATTCTATGGACGCCAGGAGCTGACAAGGAAATACCAAACTTGCAGATTAGACAAGCGAACGGAAAGCTATGATAATAATTAATTATCCTTAAATGGGGGGGAGGGTGAATAGCAATTTCCCCGAATGGATTGACTTCATGTAACCTGCGACTGTGCAGGATATAAACGCGTTGTTAAAGTCAGGGTGTAATTATATTGATTGGCTGTCGAGTCGATTATGATGGAGAAGCAATTTCGTACTTTGTGACAACCGTTTAATGGCGATGACTTTAAATCTTCCATGAAGTATTTTTACCTGTACTGCTTTACTTGCTAAAGGTGGGAAAATCTTTATATTGCTTATGTCTTGACTTCAAGGAATAGCAGCTTGCAAAGTGATTGCTAACGCAACTGAAGTGAGGTTGGTTGTTGTGGGCAAGCAACACAATATTTTAAAGATCCCGGTGCAAACCATTTCTTGTCCTTTTCTACATGAAATATGCAATCTCCTCTAAATTAAATTGCGTTATTCTCGAACTCATAAAAACTGCTAGATATCTTGAGAAAATATGTGCTGAAAAGCCACCAAGTTCCTATGAGATTGCCAAAAGGTTCAATACAAGTTCGGTATACAACGTCGTATATCACGTGCAACAACCGATCCCAGCCCTAACCAAAAATATTCTATAAAAATCCTTATTTGTCCGTCGTGTTGTCTACTTTGAGGTGTTTTAAAGCAGACTCTTCGAAGCTTACGAAATATTCAGCAACGTCGACCTGGATAGGTAAAAACCGACGCATGCATGTGTTGGTACACTTTTTTAGTGCGAGATTATCCTAGTGTCAGGATTAACTCGAAACTCCATAAACATGAGTTAACTAAGAGTTAACCCAGCAACTTTGGTGATTTAGCTCTAGTTTAAATGACCTGGTTAAACAGAGGCATAAGGTAGCTGGAATATGTGGAGCCGGAGCACACTTAGGCTACAATTCTCAAAGGATTTGATTGCTGAAGTACCTTTTGAATCTGCGGTTAAGGCCAATGGTTAACCTAAACACTTACAAGAAGAAAGTTCCTGTTTTGGAAGGAATTTCTTTATATGAGTAAGTGTATAACGGTTATACGAATGGCGGGACCTTTAATTTTAATGTGAATCCGAGTTGAATAAGCGTTTTTATGCCCAAGCTTCACTGCGACAGAATAAATCCAAATTTGGACTGGCTAAGCACTTATTTTATAATTAACCTTCACAATGGCAGGATCAATCAACTTGGTCTGGATTAGTTCTTATCAATGCGCCAATAAACCTGCCATTCCAGCATTTCTACCTTTCTTGGCTTTGACTCGTAAGAGAACTTATTTGTCACAGTAAGCTCTTTTGTCTATTTTAAGGTTTGGGCATAGACATAGGCAAAGATTTTACTTTCGACAGGATTAGCCATAGCTTGGTATTATAGCTCATAACTTAGAGTCGCCATATGTTGGAACACGCTTCTAAGATAGACTTTGATTTTCCCGCTAGAATGGGCCCTTCGATTGAAGCAATTAATTCAAGATATAAAAAAGTTTGCCGTTTGGACTATATTGGACTATATTATATCTATTCGATATAAATTTTGGTCAACTCAATACTTCCTAGATATGGGAATCTTCCTACTTACTTCAGTTAATCCTCCCCAATGTCTGATATTTTACTTCTAAAGGCTGAGTTGGGATAAGATTTTAAATGAAAATCCTTACTACCACACATTTTTCAATAACACTTTATTCCTTGTTTGTTCTTGTACCATTTAGTTTATCCTTTGTCAACCTATCAGGTAAACTTCCAACCGCATTCTTGGATTGTACTTTTTTTTTTTTTGATTTGGTTCCGTGTTTCCCAAAATATTTCTATACTTGCTGAGCATTAAGATGCTTAAATTTAGTTTGCTTCTCTTCGTAAAGGTTCTCCATGTAGGTATAGCTATTTTAAGGCTCTATTGCGATCATTCTAATGAGGCAAACATCGATTTTTTAGTTTGTGAACTTTCAAATGTCAACAAGACTGCGTTTTTCATGGTCGGCTGTCAGTATTGCCATTTTTATTCTGTGCAACTTGCTTATAGGCGAGTTCCAATTACGGATCCCTCAGAGATTCCATTCTCTGCCTCAGGTGAGAATAAAATTGGACGTGTTCTGATAATGAAATTTAGTAGACAACTTCGAATAAACTGCTCTTTCTCCAATGAGAGCTAAGCTATCTCACTGCCATTCTCCTCAATTCACAGCAATTCGAAATATTTTTTTGATATATTTCCCGTCTTTTGTAGTAAAAATTGGTGCACTCTCAAATTGCAATGGGTTTGGGCATATTAATTATCTCTTTCAATAATTTCGCGTATTTTTTTTATTCCGTTCGCTTTTAAGGAAGAAGTGACAGAAAACAAACGTCAATTGCCACTCTCTGACACCAACTGTCGTTTCTTACAAACAGAAACGTCTGCAGTAATTTATTCAACTGATTTTCATCAATGAAACGTCAAAAATAATCACCTGTGCTCGTTTTGACAAAGGGGTGGGGACATGAATCCAACAAATTTAAGTCCCGGGTATTTCATGTGAGTACTCGCGTACTGGATCTTGGAGGGATCAAAAATAATCACCTGTGCTCGTTTCGCGTTGTCCGGGTGAGTACTCAACTCACGTACTGGATCTCGGAGAGATCCCTAATTGGAGTAGTTTGACACGAAATTAAGTTGCTTGACACGACAATAGGATGCCAAATTTGGTATATAAGGTTGAATAGAATTCATCAATCCATGAGCATCGCCGCAGGTTTCGAAAAAAATCGTGTTTCATCCGCATCCCACTATCGATCGCGAATCACATATGTTGTCAAGCTTTTTATACCTCGTCAAACATTATTCTCAATATACCAAAGCAGCGCTTTTGTCCGCCACCCACAACGAATTCCCGGAACAGAGTGCAGCAAAATATCAGGTCTCCATAAACATAGATCACTTATAAGAGATATCACTTCAACACCACACATCTGGCTCATTGCACCCTTGAACTTAACAAAATCCGTTTTCTTTCTTCTTTCAGGAGGACAAAATGGGGTTCGGTTCGCGTATGGATTGCTGCGGCCAGTTTGTCAAGTACAGCTTGTTCGTGGCGAACCTTATAATATTTGTAAGTGGATTTTGAAATATTTCCCCCCCGTTTATATAATAACCTTCTATCATTCTTTAGATTGGTGGCATCACAGTCTTTGCCCTGAGTGTGTGGACCCTTGTCGATCGGAGTTTTATGAATGAACTCCTCGGCACGAATCTCTTCTCTGGCGCTGTTTACGTCTTGATTGTGACGTCTGTATGCGTCTGTATACTGTCCTTTGTTGGTTGTATGGGCGCTGCCAAGGAGGTGAAATGTCTTCTGCTGACCGTAAGTACAAAGCTTTTCTGTGGACCGGAATTGTATCTCTCTCAAGCCTTTGTTTTGGAACACACAAAACATAATTGAACTTGGCCTTGGTGTGGTGAAGCATACGATGGACAGAAAAAAAAGAAGTTAAACCACATATTTTTGTATCTTAATTAAGCAGCGATCGTATCGAATGTGAAAGGTGTTCGCTTTTCGGATTTTTGTTGTTGTTGCCGGAGGAAGATACCAATCCAAGCCGCAGATTTATAAATTAATTTATGTTGTACTAATGTGTTTTTTTTGTTTAGTATTTCATAATCGTATTTTTGATATTTGTGAGCATGCTAATTGGAGGAATACTGGGGTACGTCTTCCGGGAGAAGGTTTCGCAGACTATGCGTCAGGTGAGTGTGAACAAAGTCCTATTGTTATTTACATAAAATGTTGGTCTGCTGGAGACATGTAGTCCATCCGAAGAAGTTCATTGACTTAAAAATTGGACTGTATGATGTCAGGCCTAGCGGTCAATGTATCAATTGTAATGTTTTGGGCTTAGATGCTTTGAGAGCGGAATAATTAACTATTCTTAAAAAAATATTTTTTTTTTTTAAATATCGATTGTATCCAATCGCTTAATTTAGTTAGATATGCATCAGGCATCAAAGCATAGCTGATAGTTAATCTGATTTAAGTATGCAAATGCAGAAGCGGAACCAATAAATAACGCTACTGAGCGTGAAAAAACATAAAATCGTGAGACTAATTTGTTTAATGAATTTTGGCAGGGTCAGGTTTAACGGTTTCAGCGTATGGCGAAACCATTTCGTGTACTGTGCTTCTTCATTATCACAGAAATTGTTTTTTAATTGTTGCAGCTTAAGTTAAATTTCAGTTTGGCACTGCGAGCGGTCAAAATAGCATTTTTGGCTCTGATAGCCTTCCTCGAACATTGGTGTCAAAATCGCCAGGTCACCATCTTTTTCGTATTTCGTTTTCATTGCAGGTGCAGTGAATATCTGTTTAGAATCTCTTCTGCAGTAAACTTCTTTTTCTTAAGTGGCGCTACAGTCCGGAATGAGCCTGGGGCTCAACCAACATGCCTCTCCGATTAGCCCGGTCCTTAGCTAATTGCCTCCAGTTGCGCACTCCAAGTTGGTTGAGGTCAGTTTCTACTTGTGCGCGCCACTTAAGGCGAGGTTTTCTCTACTGCGTCCGACGTCTGGCTGGGAATCGAAGACTCTTCGTGCCAGAATATTGATGTCCATTCGTTCTACATGTCCTAGCCATCTTAAACGTCCAATGCATTTTTTTTTTGACAAGGGGTATGTCGCTGTACAGCTCGTATAGTTCTTGGTTGAAACTTCGTCTCCATAGCCCGTCAACGCAAACGGGACCGAACATTTTTCCAAGAATTTTCCTCTCAAATCGACCAAGGATTTCTTCATATGCTTTTGAGACAGTCCATGCTTCAGCGCCGTAGAGCAGGACTGGGATGATCAGAGTCTTATATAAGATCTCCCTAGTAGTTCGAGTGATCGCTTTACTACTAAATTGCCTTCTTAGCTTGAAGAAACAGCGGTTGGCAAGAGAAATTCTTCGTTTGATTTCTGACGAGATGTGTTTGTCAGATTTAATAGCGAAGCCGAAATAGACAAAGTCCCGTCATACCTCCAAGTTATATCTGTCAACGGTGACGTTCTGTCCAATTCGTCGATGTTGTGTCTCCTTTCGTGTTTACAGCATATACTTCGTCTTGCCGTCATTTACTGCTAAACCCATTTTTGCCGCTCCCTTCTCTATACTAGCAAACGTGGCTATGACATCACGTTGTGTCCGACCAATAATGTCAATATCGTCGGCGTATAGTAGTTTTACCGATTTTTGGAAAATTGTGCCCCTGTTGTTGGCTCGTGAGTTTTGCACAATCGTCTCAAAAATAATAAATCCATTGGCATAAATCCATTTTTGGTATCCAATGTGTCGGTGAGGTCGTTTCCGACCCTGAGGGAGCAGCGAGAATTCTCCATCGTCATCCTACGCAAACGGACGACTTTGGGCGGTTTACCAAAACTAGACATGGCACTGTATAGTTCGTCTCTATAAATGCTGTCGTATGCGGCTTTGAAATCGATGAATAGGTGGTGGGTATCGATTTGGTTTTCTTGGGCTTTTTCCAGGATCTGCCGAAGTGTGAAGATTTGATCGGTTGTGGACTTTCCTGGCCTAAAACCACACTGATAAGGCCCGATCAGGTTGTTGGTAAATGGTTTCAGGCGTTCACATATTACGGCAGATAGGATCTTGTTGGCGATGTTGAGGAGACTTATGCCCGTGAAGTTGGGGCAGTCTTAGAGGGTCTCCTTTATTTGTGGATCGGGCAAACGATGCTGAGGTTCCATTCTTCAGAGGCATACTTTCTTCCGACCAGATTTGAGTTGATGGATGTTTCTGAAAGGCCAATGTTATTTCCTTCTTCTCTACCTATAGAGCTCTATGGGTCCCTGCCTTAGAATACCTTGCTGTGTGCTTCGGCCCGTTGTCATTATTTTAGTTTTATTTACGTTGATGCATTCTGTTTATAAACAATAACTATAAAAACAACGCTATTGAAAAAGTACCTCTCATTGGGTCACCCGATCAGTAAGGCAAACCTAAAATGCTGAAGCAGCGCCCTGACATACCTTGAGGAAAAAATTTTCAAAACTATATGAAAAAATGTTTTGTAATTGCATTGTTGGTTTTGTTGCTGGTTGAACTTAATGCCTGTCCTGTAGATTTTTCAAAAGTCAATCATTTAGGGGTGTTTTTTTCCGAACTGGTCTAAACATCTCTCATGTTTGAAATGCAAATATCTCCCGCAAGTCTTGGCTAATTTTAAGTTCGCAATTCTGAAGTCTCTAAATAGATTCCAGTGCATGATTTGTTGCCGAAATCCAAACATAAGAACAGCTTTCAATGCCGACAGCTGAACGTCATTTCATGGTGAAAAAAAAAACATTTTAGAAAAAGTGAAGTGAAAGAATATTGTATTGGTTGAGAAAGTGTGTAAAAATTGTGTCTTTTCGTTGTGATAATAATGGACAAATAAGCTGCAAGTCTTTTCATTTGATCCAAAGAACAGTCTGATATTGAATGCAAAACAGATAAAAGATAATCTCGAGGTGGATATTAGAGTTGGAGATGTAAAATTGTACATATTCTCACAACTATTCGGACCACAACAGTATTTCTCAAGCAGATATTCTGGCGGTAGCAGCAGCGATTTAACACTTTTTACATTTAAAGCCTAGAGGAACTACAAGCAGTTTCTTCCGTTACAATATTGACACTTGTGAAATGATTCTTAAACAAAGAACTCCAGGTTCTTGGTGCTTAGCATAATTTTAAACTATAAGAGTACCAGACCAAAAAGGTATCCTGGGCGAAGAACAAAAGGACTACAATGTTAAATCCACTCCTTCTTGCAATATTCAAGAAAAGGGAAGCAAGCTATTAATATGGAGGGAGCTCCAGACTTATGAAGCTACGGCCACATTATAATTATCTTAATCTCAGTGAAATCCTACAATGAAATATGAAAAAAATCTAACAACTCCTTCAATGTTTTACTAGTACTAGTCATAAGTCAACAAGCCGCGAGACGGCTATTTCATGGTGGTGGTATTAATTCCTTTAAATTAAAGGATTTTTTTGAATTAATCGCAATTGATTGTTTCAACATAACAGATAAATAAAAAACCAATCTAAATACTAAATAGGAAATGCGAGCCTCCCTAGGACAATATGGTAGCCGTCGCGCCATCACTCAAGCATGGGACCAAACCCAGGAACGTCTCAGATGTTGCGGTGTTGATTCATGGCACGATTGGAATCGTTATGGACAAATTCCCGAATCATGTTGCCAGGAAATCTTTGGAGGACAACGCAAGCAGTGTACGATTTTCCCCACCATTACGAACCTCTACAGTCAGGGTTGCTTGAATGTCACAACGATCTTTATCCGAGATCATGCAGCAATAATAGGCGGCTCTGGCATAGGTGTCGCCATAATTATGGTATAACTCAAATATTCCTTACCACATTGTATGTAATCTTCAATCAACCTTTCTTGCAGATATTTGGATTGATATTCTCGTGCCTGCTGTTCAATATGATTGAATAGTACACAAAATTAAATCGATTTCCATCCTTGCAGTGCCGGTCATCCATATAATACTAAACAAAATTAATAAAAGTATTATTACACAAACAACAAGATGACGGATTTATGTACTTCGAATCTTTCTTACAACGTACTTAGCTTTAAGAAAAAAACTTTATAAAATTTGTATTTGTTTCATAAACCATTTTCAAGTTTATATTTATCAATTCATAAGTTTATTCATAAGTTTTCGAATTGTTCATTTATGCACCACGTGTAAATTGTATAAAATTGCATTTAATCCATTAGATTTTAATTGAATCGCAAAAAAAAAATGCAGATTATCTATTGTTTACTAACCGAATTTATTTCGTTTAAAATGTTTTCTTGTTAATCTCTGTTAATGAATCTATTAACAAAAATAAACACTTAATTGTAAGTATTTAGGAAATAGATATTTTGGGGTTTTATTTATTTAGTTCGTCAAGGGCTATCGATTAGGTATTTTTTTAATTTAACGTACTAGCAATGAGTATAGAACTACATACAGTACCCATCACAACTAACAACTTTGTATCCGTTTCAGACGCGGGCGAAGGGAAAATTTCGTCCATCGTATTCGTCAGCTATGCCGTTGTTTGATGCTGGGGTAGCAATGTAAATACTGGGGTATCAATATCAGTACCCCACATAGAAAGTTTTCGTTGTATGAGATGCGCACTCTATGTAGTTCTATACTTTTTATAGTTAGCCACAAAATTGCAAGATGTTCGATAGCCATATGCTTCTATAAAATCTTGTCATACAGAAACCAGCTGTTCATTATGGTTCTTTACTTACTTATGTTTCTCTACAGTCTTGGGTCTCATATTCCATATGGTATCCCTCTCAATTCTTCCAAGATTAGTCATTTCACGCTAACAAAACTACTGCATAAGCTTTTCTTCTTTTCCTTTTCGCCAAGACTCTTTTCCGAGTAGTTGGAAACTGCGTTTCCCCTTACTTACTTACTTAAGTGGCGCTACAGTCCGGAATGAACCTGGGCCTCAACCAACATGCCTCTCCAAATAGCCCGGTCCTTAGCTAACTGCCCCCAGTTGCGCACTCCAAGTTGCTCGAGGTCGGTTTCTACCTGTGCGCGCCACTTAAGGTGAGGTCTTCCTCTACTGCGTCCGACGTCTGGCTGGGAATCGAAGACTCTGCGAGCCAGAATGTTGATGTCCATTCGTTCTACATGTCCTAGCCATCTTAAACGTCCAATGCGGATTTTTTTGACAAGGGGTATGTCGCTGTCGTATAGATCTTGGTTGAAACTTCGTCTCCATAGCCCGTCAACGCAGACGAGACCGAACATTTTTCAAAGAATTTTGCTCTCAAATCGACCAAGGATTTCTTCATCCGCTTTTGAGACGGTCCATGCTTCAGCGCCGTAGAACAGGACTGGGATGATCAGAGTCTTCTATAGGATCTCCTTAGTAGTTCGAGTGAGGGCTTTACTACTAAATTGCCTTCATAGCCCGAAGACGTTGGCAAGAGTAATACTTCGTTTGATTTCGAACTACATGTTGTTGTCAGACTTAATAGCGAAGCCGAGATAGACAAAGTCCCGTACAAAGTTATATATGTCAATGGTGATGTACTCTCCAATTCGTCGATGTTGTGTGTCATTTCGTGTTGACAGCATATACTTCGTCTTGTCGTCATTTACTGCTAAACCCATTTTTGCCACTTCTTTCTCTATACGAGCAAACGTGTCTATGACATGGCGAATGCTAGTAGTTTTACCGATTTTTGGAAAATTGTGACTCTGGTGTTGGCTCGTGAGTTTTGCACAATCCTCTCAAGAATCAAATTGAAGAAATCACATGACAGCGTATCGCCTTAGCTAAATCATTTTCTGGTATCGAATGTGTCTGTGAGGTCATTTCCGAACCTGATGGAGCAGCGAGAATTCTCCATCGTCATCCAACGCAAACGGACGACTTTGGGCGGCATACCAAAACTAGACATGGCTCTGTATAGTTCGTCTCTATAAATGCTGTCGTATGCGGCTTTGAAATCGATGAATAGGTTGTGGGTATCGACTTGGACATCTTCGTTTTTTTCCAGGATCTGCGGAAGAGTGAAAATTTGATCGGTTGTGGACTTTCCTAACGTAAAACCATACTGATAAGGTCCGATCAGGTTGTTGGTTGTTTTCATTTTTCTGAAAAGCCGGTGTTCTTCCCTTCTTCTCTGCCTTTAGAGCTCTCGTCTTCACCTATAGCTAAGCCTTGTAGGCCTCGTTTTTGGCTGCGAGCATCTGTCGGCATTGCTCATCAAACCAGGGGTTTCTTGCTGGTGGCCGAGAGAAACCTAGAACATCAGTTGCGGCTGATCGAATGGCTTGTTGGCATCGTTGCCATTGTTCTTCGACATTTGATGCTGGTGGTATGGTGTTAATCGAGAGGGTAAGGGATACGCGTTGCGCGAAGGTCGTGGCGGTCTCTTGCGATTGCAGTCTTTCGACATTAAATTTTTGTACAGTATTTCTGGATTTTTGTGGCGTGGTGGATGTCCGCATTCTTACCTTGGCTGCAACAAGGCAGTGGTCCGAGTCGATGTTAGCTCCTCAGAATGTTCGGACATCCAAAATACTGGATGCGTGTCTCTAGTCTATCGCAATGTGATCGATTTGGTTGACCGTTCGTTGATCTGGAGATCGCCATGTCCCCTTATGGATATTGAGGTGAGGAAAACGTGTGCTGGCTATAGCAATTAGTCTAAGTCGATTACGAGAGGAATCATTTCACGCTAACAAAACTACTGCATATGCTTTTCTTCTTGTCCTGTTTGTCCTGCTCATCCAAAAATGTTGAATTTTCTCAACGCTAATAAATCATCGGGTTATAAAATATTTGTCAACGACACCGGAAGAATGGTTTTTGCAGCAACGGGTCCACTAATGATTTATTGTCCTACCTTATTAAAAAGTGATACAAGTTACTCCACACAAAGCAAGATTCTTGTGCTCCATATATTTTGACAGAGTTTTGCATTAAGCCTTTTTCCAAAAACGCATGCATTTACAGTCGATGAAATTTTTAGATGTTATATCAAGCCTCCGACTTTCTATCATTCAGTCATACTGAAAGCAATTACTGCAATGACAAAAAATTCAACAATGTCCCAAAGGTAGTAACATCTTTCAGCCGCTTGTCACAAACATAAATCCTGCAGTCCTCGAGAATTTATAACATTCTGTTGTACAAATTATTCGTACAAAACCCTTAGAAACGCTAGGCATTCTCTTACACCTTCTACCCTTGATATTTTTAGCAAATATACAAACTGGCAACACACAAATTCTAAACGAACATATAAATATTCCTGAAAAAAACACCCTTACCAGGTTAAACTTTGACAAGATTTTCCGGGTCACAATCCCAGGCAGATCGTAATGGCAAAATGACTCGATCCATTTTTATGCCGATGGCTCCAAAACAAATGACGGAGTGGGTGCTTGTGTCTTTCGATCAAAGAAGACTTAGCCGAAAGGCTACGCCTTCATTTAAACAACTTTTGCGGGAACTGTATGGATGAAGAGGAAGAAGACACAATACTCATCTTCCTTGTGACAGCCCGTCACAAAGAAAGCTTAATTTTGGAGCTAACCTCCTTCCAAATATCTGCGATTTGACATACACGGAAGCAAGAAGTCTCCTTCATCTCATTTTTAGCTCTGTCTGATTTTCTCACAGGTAACAAGAAGAATGGAAGAAATCCATGTAACACAATGGACCAAAAACAATTCCAAGTGTACTGATGAATCGCTGGCAGCCACGCTAACTTAACCTATGGGTTATATATGTAATTAGATTTTAAAATCCACAAATCCTGGCCCTTTGTTCTAAATGAGTGTTCTTCTACTCTACCTTTATCAGAACTGTTTCCGAGTAGATGACAAAAATGCGTTTATCCTGCCTGTACCAACAAATGGAGAATCTTCTCCCACCAGTAACAGACCGATTTGAATCTTTTCCCAAGGTTGGAAGAGCTCATACATCGTCAGCTTGTGAAAGATCTCAAATTACGAAAACTTCTCAATGATCGGTGTTATGGTTTTCCCAGCAACAGGTCCACGTGTTATTTGATAATTTATCTCACCGAGATCAACCAATCAGCTCCCTATAGTGGAGAAAGCAAGATTGTTGAATTTGACATTTCCAAGCCATTGGACAGGGTTTGGCATCAGGCTCTTTTGCCGAAAAAAGGTGCATTTGAAATCGATTGAAAATTAATTTTATAAATTAGAAAATACATGTCCATTTGCAGAGTTCGGATTCATCAATAAATTCAATAAATGCTGGTGTGCCTCAATTATCTGTTTTGCCTCTGAAACTCTTTCTCACTATCATCATCGTCCATAAATTACTAGCCCACACATTATTTTGTTGTACGATGATTACGAGCTTGTTTCCAAGCAGAGTCGTATGAAATATGTTGCTGTGGGCTTCAGTGCGATGAACTGCCGCCGCGCAGAAGGTCTGAGTTTGATTTCCAGCCGTAGTCATACTTAAATGATTTCTCACTGGCGCTCCTCTCTTGATGATGTGTCAAATCATCCGAGTAGCATCAATTGCAAAGAGAAGCTTATCTCTACTTAGCCTATCAGAGTCGGTAGGAGGTCTCGCCATTCAGTTAGATGTACACACGCACACTTAAATTGTTGTGAAGAGCTTGGCCTTGCGTACCAACGTGCCAGTTGCGCAAAAAATTAAATCGATACCTTTCTCTACTGCTTTGACCATCTATCAGGGAATTAAAGGGTGTGGAGGATTGATATTTATTGCGCTCTATGTGTTCGTATTACCAGAAAGAACTTGAAAAAAATAGCCCTGCATTTCGAGCTTCGAAGTCAAAGTTCTTCTTAGTGATCGGTCTAAAAACGCATTACATAATATTTTGATTCCAAATGACAATGACAATGTTGTTGTCATGTCAATGTTGCAGCTCGAGTGCAAACTTGATCAATTTGTCTGTTGTTCAAGTTGTTTAATATCTGTTTCAACGAGTGCGAGTTTTCTTCTCCGTCTGACGCACGTCAGGCTGGCATCGAAGACTGTGAGCCGGATTACAGATGTCGGCGTACAGTTTGTACTGTTCTTGATTCAATCTTCGTCTCTATAGACCGTCAACGCAAACAGGACTGAATATTTTTTCGAAGAATTTTTCTCTCAAAACTTTGGAGGATTTTTTCATACACTTTTGATATGGTCCATGCTTCAGCGTAGTGTAGCAAGACCGGGATGATCAGGATCTTCTGTAGGATCTCCTTAGTAGTTCGAGTGAGGGTTTACAACTAAGTTGCATTTTTACCCCGAAGAAGCAGCGGTACGCAGTAGTAATTCTTCGTTTAATCTCTGACGAGATGTTGTCAGAGTTAACAACTGAACCGAGGTTAACAAAGTCACGTACCACCTCAAAGTTATATCTGTCAATAGTGACGTTCTGTTCAATTCGTCGAAGTTGTGTGTCCTTTTGACATAACAGCATATACTTGACCTCACCCTAATTTAGAGCCAAGCCGATCCCCATTCTACCTATACTAGCAAACGTGGCTATGATATCACGTTGTCGGACCAATGATGTCAATACCGTCGGCGTTATTAATTGCACTGATTTATGAAAAAAAAAAACACTTGATGTCGGTATTCATATCAACCCCAATTGGCGACAAGAAGTTAAAATTGTAGCGAGCGCTCGTTTTGGAAAAGGTATAGACCGCTGAAGCCAGACCAAACATTGACTTTTTTTTTGGAATGTAAAGGGTGATCCATTTCGAGGTTCCCTACTTTTTTAAAGAAAAAAACACAGAAAATTCAAATTTAATGGAGAATGTTTATTTAGTTTTGAAAGAACATTCTTTGGCATTTATTTTTTGAAGATTATGTCTATCAAATGTTGGCCGTTGCTACGTCGCATATGGTCCATCCGTTGAGTCCAATTTTCGATCACTCGTTCGACCATTTCGACTGTTAACTTGCGAATGACACGCGTGATGTTTTCCTCCAAGGCCTGAATCGAAGCGGGTTTGTCGGCATAAGCTTTTGACTTTACATATACCCACAGGAAAAAGTCTAACGGTGTGATATCACACGATCGTGGTGGCCAATCGACCAGCCCAAAACGTGAAATTATGTGCTCACCGAAATGTTCTCTCAATAAGTCCATTGATTGATGCGATGTGTGGGAAGTCTTGCTGAAACCAAATGTCGCCAAGATCACGAGCTTCAATTTCAGGCATCAAATAGTCGGTTATCATTTCACGATAACGGTCGCCATTGACGGTTACGTTCGCACCGGCATAATTTTTAAAGAAATATGGACCGATGATTCCACCGGCCCACAAACCACACCAAACCGTTGTTTTTTCTGGATGAAGTGGCAGTTCTTCAATCTCTTCGTCCCAAATGTGTCAATTTTGTTTGTTTACATACCCATTGAGCCAGAAATGGGCCTCATCGCTAAACAAAATTTGCCTCGTAAACGTCGGATCTTCTTGGAACTTTTCAAGAGCCCATAGAGCGAAGCGATGTCGCTTGGGAAGGTCGAGCGGCTTCAGTTGTTGCACAAGCTGTATTATGTTGACCATAAGTTGAGCGAAGTGCACGAAACACATTCCTCACAGAACGTGAATATTCATAATAAAGTTGAACAATTTGTAAACGTTGTTCACGCGTAAGTCTTTCCATTATGAAATGCCAAACAATACTAAACAAAAATAACATGACAGCATGACACGGCTCACACGTGATCTGTCAAAAAATGCTATTGAAAAAAGTATCTCTACTTGGATCACCCGTTATATAGTGCTAGAATATTTCTCCTGCCTCAGTATAGCCCCAGATCGGAGAATTCTGATTTCTCAGACATTTATTCGTCCAATAATGAGGATTATCGTTCAGATACCATTTTTTTTTAACGAAGTTCGGTTCATTTTTTAGCTGCTCCAGTATATACGGCATTACCTATGATCATTCCCCTTATGCCTTTTATTCCTGATGCAAAATTCAACATCTTGAAGCAATGAAAAGTTCTTGTGATGGACGAGAAATTTACTAAGTTGGTAGTCGTGTAGTCCTATACGCTATCCTGCAGAGCATTTTTTTTTTTAACACACTTTGGGTTTCGGTGACGTATGTGTGTTGATTATTCATCGAACCAGTTGACAAATAGTTGGCCATCATAAGTTAATTAAGGCGGAATGGTTGTAGTAAGATTAAAAGTTACATTTCTCGAACAGTGGAACAGTTTTAAATATAAGATTTGTACACCATGCAAAACCCTATAACCCTGCATTCCAATTGAAAGACTGTTTAGATTAATACAAGTCGTTGGTGGATTTTTCATATTTACGTATACATCGAAAAGTTCATCTCCGGTTGCTGCAATCAAAAAATCTAAATCCGCGTTTTCATAATCAAAATTAAATTAAAACTTTATTTACACTTAAACTTGAAAAAATCCGTAAATTATCACGCTCTACTAAAGGCTAGCGACATAATTAAAGTAGCATTCAACAAACAACTAGATAGCGATACTCCAGGGCTGGCATTTTTGTCAGTCCACCAAGTCCATGTGTTGTTGTACAGTCCTGGATCACATTGTGGATCCTCCAAGTAATTAGCTGGATGCACCGCTGTTATTCGATAATATTCTATGTCAGCCTCTAGTTCTTGTACTAATTCTGGATACTCTGAAGCAAGATTGTACATTTCACATGGATCTTCTTCGATGTCAAACAAGCATGGTGCTACGGCTGGATCACACTTGAAAATTTCCTCATTAGGAAATTGATTAGGCTGGACATTGCACCGATAAGTGGCTTCACTTCTCATAGAATCTATATGAACTGCAGTTAGCTGAGTCTGTTGAATTGCCTGAGATACTTCGGAACCCAACACAAGTTCAGAGTATTGGTGCATCCTTGGATCGGCTGTATCTTCAATGTCACCTAACCAGGTAGCATATTGAGGAAAAAATTCAGTACCATTCACGTACTTTAGGTTATCGCGCATGTAGGAACTGTAACCATAAACATCGTCGAGTACATGTATAAATTTCCGACTTTGGGTTGGATCGTTGTTACTTAATGTATTCCAGAGATCAACCCCATCTACATGAACGTCTTGGGGTAATTTTACTCCTGCTGCTGATGCTAGTGTTGGCAACCAATCGATTGCGTGGATTTTCTGGTGAGATACTCTACGTGGTTGTTGAATGAGAGGACTCCAAATGGCACCTGCTGAACGAATAGCACCTTCCCAAGGAGATTCTTTTTGCTGAAAATTAGAAGGGAGGTGTAAGCAGTGGCTAGGTAAAGTTATTTTTTTATTACTTACGCCTTTGAATGGGTAATTAGAACCCGCATTGGAATGTATACCAACTGTCGGTGCACCATTGTCTGAATAGAAGAGGACAATTGTGTTGTCGAGCATTTTCTTATCAGACATAGCACGCATTAACCTGCCGACGCTGTCGTCAAGCTTTGACATCATTGCTTAATGAAAGATCAAATTGTTATTCTTGAATAAGGAATATATAAATTTAAATGTATAAACATTTTATAAAACCCACCAAAAACTGGGCGTGGCTATACTATTCTATTGATCAAATGTAAGCAATCAAGGAATCTTAGTATGATGTTCAGACTTTTTTTTTAAAATCCCTTTGGTTTGACCAAAATGATGTTTTTCTAAAAAGTGGGCGTGCCGGTGCGGTGATTTGGTAAATAACCAATAAAGCCCACAGCGCTTCCCCAACTCCTGTCCAAAATATGCAGCACAAATAATAAAAAGTCGTAGATATCAAAGAAGACGCATTAATGGTGTTCCATCCAACCTTTGTGGATTTCTTGCTAGTCAGCCTAGATGGGTTGGAGACTTTTCTGTGCTGCTGCCCTTACGAAGTGTTGAGTACAGCTGACAGTAACGTCGAGGATACGAAATGTTAAGGAAAGTTTTTAGCGAATAAAACATAAGTGCGTTATGGTGATGAAATCAGGCCCATTAAACTTCGTCATACATTTGTAGGGTCGATCATTGTGCAAAAAGTAAACATGCATTCATGAACGGTTGAGAAAAAATAGCTAACGAAACTGTTGCGTCAAAAATTGCTTCTGAACGATTCAGCTGACTAGTGACACATTTAACATCTGTACCGATAATAACTATTAGTTAAGTCGGCGCATTGACGAATGATCTTAACATTTTGTTTTCGAAAGTTCTACAGTTAAGAATCGTTTCACTGGTACAACCCCATAGTTGTATACCATGTCCAGACCGGCTGTAGCACTTGCTTGTATAGTAGAAGCTTGTTATCAAGGTTAATCTTCGAATATTTTTCGAGTAACCAGTACAGTTCTCTGTATTTATTTTTAAGTTATTCGCGTTTCATTTTTACATGCAACTTCCATTTTAATTTTGCATCGAGTGTTATTCCGAGATATTTTGCTTGATTTGCAAAAGGGGCTCGGACCGTATTGAGAAATACAGGCAAATTGTTTGTCCGTTTATACGAAAAATCTACACGAATCGATTTGTCCTCGTTAAGTGCAATCCGACATGATTTTGTCCATTCATTAACATCGTTAAGAGCGTTCTGTAATTTTATATTTGTTTCCTCTAAGAAGTGCCAACTGCTAGTTGAGCATTATCTTCGGCAAACGTGGCAACTATCTTATCGTTTGTGGAATATCATGTGTAAATGGGAGGTAAAAGATTGGTCCGAGGACGCTTCCTTGCGGTATACTTGCCATTGTTTCTTTGAACTCCGAATATTCATTCTAAGTTTCACATGGAAGAGTCTATAGTTAAACTACGACATGAGGATTTCATATAATTTTTCAGGCAGAACTTGTCTTAGTTTGTATTGATGGACTCTATGGCAAACTTTGTCAACAGCTTGCGATACGTCAAGAAAAACTGTTTAGCAAATTTTCTTTTCTTCGAAAGCTTTCTCAATTATTTCAGTAATTCGATGAACTTGGTCCACAGTCGAATGTTTACTTGTAAACCCAAATTGATGGTCAAGTAAAAGGCGTTTCTGATCAATAATGGGATGTAAGCGACCGAGTTATATCATTTTTTTGTTTATAATTAGCACGCGCTAAAGGGTTTATAAATACCCTTATAGTGTTTGGACACAGCGCGGGCATTAAGGAAATTGAGGAGAAGAAAAGAGGAGATACCGACGTGCATTGGTTTTAAAAATTTGTAAATTGTAATTGGGAGGAAATACTGAGTTTGGTAAAGCATTCCACATTCGTGTTGTTCGGTTAAGGATTGAATCTCTATATTTCATAGTACGTCCGAAGGTAGGCTTGAGGGTGAATTTATTAGCATGGTATGGCGAGTATCACGGTTGAATGTTTGAAGGGGCGGAATGCAGCTGGCTATTTCGATTGAGCATTTCCTGTTAAAATAGCGGTAAAAAAGTGTTAGGCAGGAGATATTCCTACGATGTTCAAGCAAGACTATAGAGTTCGCTACGGTTGGATCTCCTATAAGTTTTATCGCACGCTTTTATATCCCATCCAGTAGGTGCAATTATGTTTTTGCTGCACCTGACCAGATGTGGGCGTTGAACTCAAGTTTGGGGCGTATATACGCTTTATATATTGATACACATAATAATACACATACCGAGCATGGAAAGTTTTTCGGTTTCGGTGATGCAAGTGCCATTCATCGATAATGGCTGTAAATTTCGGTTTCACTTAGATGACAGAAGACAGCATTGTGTTTTGGTAGCATTAAATTCCACTCTATTCGATTTACCCCATTTAGTTATGCTGTCAAGATCGGAATTTAATGAGCTTAACATATTTTGCCGTTTCTGTTCCACGTCCGAAGATGAAAGGGCGTGTATTAGAGAATGAATATGAAAAGCTGAGAGTGCTGTCATCAGCAAAGGAATGGATTGGATTAGAAGTTGCGGACAAGAGGTCATAAATGAGAAAGAGTGTCGGAGACAGAACAGAGCCCTGGGGAACACCAGCATTTATTTCGTGAGAAGAATACTTAAAACCGTCCAAAACAACTTGAATTGACCGTTTCGAGAGATAGTTTCTAATCCATAGAAGAAGAGTTTCATCGATTCCAAAAGCACGCATTTTCACCAAAAGAGCTTGATGCCAAACCCTGTCAAATGCCTTTGTAATATTAAGTGCAACGATCTTGTTTTCAAAAACTTTTGAAATTATTGGAAGAAGTGAAATAGGTCTGTGATTTTATTTCAATCGGTGATTTTCCTGGTTTGAGAACCATAATCTCTTCCGCAACTTTCCACTGTCTTGGTATGTATTCTAATCTAATTGCTGCATTCACATTGTAGAGGAGTTTAGTTTTGCTTTCCGAAGGTTACATTTTAAGAAGTTCTCCCTTAATTAGTTCATAACCCGGAACTTTTTCAGGCTTTAGTTCCTGTATTTCCCGTTTAAGCTCGGCAATACTTGCATATCTCTGCCGTAATATTTGAACGCCTGAAACCGACCGATTTTGATGGTCGACCACTTATTATAAAGCTGAAGATCTAACTAGATTACTATCGGTTGTAGTCTCGACTAAATTAATGTTTTCTGGACCATCAAATTGTTTGAATGTGCGGCGAAAACATCTGCTTTTTTCATGTCGCTTATTGCCCAAACGTCTTGAGTTAGTTAAGTTAACTGAGTTAACTGGTGGCACAGCGTTTTTTGGCCGTTTTATGACATTAATTGCTTTCCAAATTGAATAATTCGATTCTTTTCCAGCGGTTAGGCTTTGTAGATACATTTTTACTGCACGGTTTTGAATGTTTTTAAATGAATTTGATAGCAAGTTACTCAACCGATTGAGATGTGTTTTATCTTGCGGAGCACAAGTTTGGTGCCATCTTTTAAGAGCTTTTGTTTTTTGTCTAATCAAATCTTTTATTTTCCGTGGCTACTTGATATAACCATAGCTCACTATTTTGCTTTGTTGAGAAGTATTATCTAATCCATGCTGCTTTTAGAACAGTATCGATGAAGAAATTTCTCGGATAATGAAGTAAATTGATAGCCCCAGAGTTCTTCTACAATAGGAGGTCATTAAATGACTCCTATAGGCACCTTAACATAAATAGTCTACACTTACCTGCATAGATTCTCCTCTTCGGATCGGATATATGTGCAAATTTCGTAAAATCTCCTGGTGGGGTCTCCATCGGGTTTTCCTCATTTCCCGTATGCACTGCTAAATGACTCATCACCAAAAAGAGCGGACGCTTTTTGTTATGCCTCTGAACAACTCGAATAGCTTCGTCTGTAAACAAATCAGTTGCATATGTTCCATTTCCATCGTGGTTTACTTTGAGATTCCTCCTAAAGTCATAGCCTCGACTGTAGTTTTTATTCTGCAAATAGATGTTTACACTAACAAGCGTTCTATTTTCTATTTATAATACAAGACTCATACCGACATTAACAAATCATGACCATAGTAACTGATGTATCCCGAATAGTAACCCATATGATAATCGAATCCTCTGAACGTCGGTGTATAGGCCTTCTTTGCGAAGCCCAGATGCCATTTGCCAATTAAATTCGTCGAATAACCAGCATTACGGAATATCTCTGCCATTGTACGTTCGCTTAACGGTAATCCCCATGGTTGATCGTTAAGTATAACCGAATGTTGGGTACCTTAATTACATTACACCATGAAGGATATTTACACAAATGTGCAATTTCAAAAGGGAATAAGGATTAAAAAAAAACGGAAAATAAATAAATCTCATGTTACCTGTGTGAATGGGATATTTCCCAGTCAGCAGAGTGGAACGTGATGGAGTACACAGGTTTGGTACATAAAGTCGATTAAGGATTACACCATTATAGGCGAGCGCGTCAATGTTCGGGGTTAAAATCTGATTCGATCCATGAAAGCTCACATCGTTAATTCCCTTTTATATGAGTGTGTGTGCGGATTGCGAAATGTTAATTAATTATCGGACATGAAGTAAAAAGAGCACGAGACTTTCATTACCATATCATCGACCAGTATAATCACAATGTTGGGCTTCTGACCTTTTGATGATGTTGCGGCAGCGGTATACGCGGCACACGTGACACCAATGAGCAGCAATTGAGGAATCAACATCATGACCTAGAGCGTTGCGAATGCTGAAATAAAAATTGATTTTCAAGGTTAGCTAGTAGTTAGCACTTATTCAATGGTGGGTGGTGTGACTGGGTAGTAGACGCGACGTGTTGAATGAAAATTAGAACTGAGCCTAAAGTTGGATTTAGGAGTATAAACATGTCTACTTATGCCATACGTGATATGTAGTCAGACTCGGCTTTTGATTTGATACTTTCGCAACGCATCTTGTCGCTATTTAATACTCGTGTTCATTGCAAAGCAAGGCAAGATGAGTAATACACTGAGGCTGAGATGGTTTATTTGCGTAGCAGTAATATGAAAATTGTAATTTTGTTCATTGGGTGTTACAGCTGTTGCTACCAACTTTGAAGGTGGATACCTGGCGATACTTTTTGAGGCCGTACTGGCGACCTCCTGGGAACCACCAGGATTGTAGTGAAGTGGGAAGTTTTGGATTGGTTTATACCTTACAGATAAGGAAATAAGTAGATAAAATCAGTAACAACATGTAGCCACCAAATCAGAGGCGGCTATAACTATGTTACTTTTTCCGTTCTATGAGTTGTTTTCACCAGCAAAGCTTATTCTCATCATCAAAACACATTTATGTTACTGAATGCTGTTCTAATATTTAGACTACCGTCCTAAACCGAGCATACTGATTACCATTTTACTTAAATGACAAGCGATCACGTAGTGAAGGAAGTTAGTTCACGTTATTGACTGTCATTGGTTTGCCAGCACACCTAGACCCGATTTGGTACATTGTGATACTATGTGGATCTTGGCGGTTTCCTCTGTATATACTAATTAAAGAAAAAACCGCGATGAATCCTTACACTTCCTTGCTTACTGAAGTGGCGCTACATTTCGGAATTAACCTGGTCCTAAACAAACATGCCTCTCAACCAAGTTGGTTGAGGTCGGTTTATTCTTGTGCGCACCACCAAAGAGTATAGAACTACACATAGTGCGCATCTCATACAACGAATATTTTCTATGTGGGGTACTGATATTGATACCCCAGTGTTCACATTGACTACCCCAGAAAAATCCCCTTCGCACTTACCGCCCGCGTCTGAGACGGCTACAACATTTTTAACCGTGATGCCTACTCTATGTAGTTTTATACTCTTTGGCACCACTTGAGGCGAGGTCTTGCTCTACTGCGTCCGACACACGTCTGGCTGGGAATCGAAGACTCTGCGAGCCAGAGTATTGGTTTCCATTCATTCTACATATCCTATCCATCTTAAAATTCAGTGACATGCGACAGCTCGTATAGTTCTTGATCGAATGTTCGGCTCAATAGCCCGTGAACGCAAACAGAGCCAACGATTTTTCGAAGAATTTTTCTCTCAAATCGACCAAGGACTTCTTTATTCACTTTTGATAGATAACTTGCTTCAGCGCCGTAGAGCAGGACTGGAATGGTAAGGGTCATATAGGGTCTCCTTTGTAGTTCGCGTGAGGGCTTTACTACTGAATTGCATTCTTAGGCCTAAGAAATAGCGGTTGGCGAGAGTAATTCTTCTGACGAGATGTTGTTGTCAGAGTTAACAGCGGAGCCGAGGTAGACACAGTCCCGTACTACCTCAAAGTAATATCTGTTAACGGTAACGTTCTGTCCAATTCGTCGATGTTGTGTGTCGTTTCGTGTACCATAGTCTTACCCTCATTTACTGCTGAACCCGTTTTTGGCACTTCCTTCTCTATACTAGCAAACCTGGCTGGGGCACATTGAGTCTTACCAATGATGTCAATATCGTCGGCTTGTGCTAGTAGTTGCACCGATATAAGATTGTGCCTCTGGTGAAAAAAGTTACATGACAGTGAGTTTCCTTGCCTAAATTCTTTTTTTTTTTTTTGTATCGAATTTGTCGAGTTTGTTTCTGATGGAGAAATCGTCATCCTGCACAGACGGACGAATTTGGGCGGTATACTAAAACTAGTCATGGCTCTGTATAGTTCGTCTCTATAAATTCTGTCGTATATGAATTCGATGAACAGGTGGTGGATATCGATTTGGATTTGATCTGCCAAAATGTGTGAAGATTTAATCAGTTGTGAATTTTCCTGGCCTAAACCAGACTGATAAGGACCGATCAGGTTGTTGGTAAACGGTTTCAGGCGTTCATATATTACGGCAAATAGGATCTTGTAAGCAATGTTGAAGAGACTTCTCTGTATTTGGCGCAGTTCAGAGGATCTACTTTTTTGTGCTGTACACTTCCATGTTGGACAAATCGCAGAGATTAAGAAAGCAGTATGCTCCAGGTCCTACCTCCTTTTGTTTAAAAATGCCGAGAAGGTACAAAGAAATTTAAGAGTTCTTTTTCCTTGTTGCCCAAGCAACTCCTGCTAAAGTCATTTTGTAAAGGCCAGTAAAGATCTTGGCAATACTTGTACATACCTTCTCAGATCTAGCTTTGACCCAATTTGATTGACTTCCTGACACGTGGTTCTGCAAGTCTATCTAATGACTGATTTGATGATAGCATGCTGGCATTAAATCAGTTTCCGTGTAAGGATTGGGAACCACGTGTATTGGTATTCTAGCCTGGTAACTATTCTTTGCCTAGAAGTGTTTCTGACAGTGTCAGTGACTGGGTTTTAAAAA
This sequence comes from Rhingia rostrata, assembly GCA_949824845.1. NCBI lineage: Eukaryota > Metazoa > Arthropoda > Insecta > Diptera > Syrphidae > Rhingia > Rhingia rostrata. The sequence continues at coordinate 91,928,242 of OX463757.1, forward strand.
CATTATTAAGATGACTACATTGTGACAATTGATTGCTTAGCACAACTGGGCATTGATGATGCTTGCAGATATTTACTGAATCTACTCTTAAATTGTAGGATATATTAGTAAAAATATTCTCCTGCAAGATCGTTCTAGTAAGTTTGTTACAAAACGTATGCCTATGTTGGTTTAAAAGTGTCCGAAATCTGATATGTTTGAACATTAAATGTTTGTTTCAACAATGTGCTTGTACACGCAATGTTATCATCTAACAGACGGGATTTTTGATAGACGATAGCGGCTAAATTGACTCAGCTGACAATGGCATTGTCTAAATATCCTCTTCAGGCACTTTTTCAGAATTCGTTGTGGTTTGACGGAAAATGTGTTTTGTTTTCTGAGAGTCGGTTTTTGACTACTCTAGCGAATTTTGAGAATTGTTATACTTGTGCTGATTGCGAGGCCATATCTATGTGTACCTCGCATAAGCCATTCCATTAGAACTTTTTTTGTCAGAAAGATTTGCTGTCCTCTTTTTATTAAAAACGAGTTTTCAAATTCAGACAGGTGTTATAATATCAATGACTTATTAACTTCAGCGACATATTCATATAATAAAACCAAGGCGTTGATCCAGTTGAACGTGTTCAACATCAATAAATTTGAAATACAAGCTTGAGTTGTTTAAATAATTAACTAAAAATAATTTTTGTTATTAATATTTTTTATGGCTGCACAATTAAAAATAATTGCGGTATAAAAAGAATCCATTTTCATTTTATAATTCCATACGTGCCTTTTAAGATAACATCCAGTTTATAATCATGTCGGTGAACAGCAATAATATCTCGCTACGAATTACGAAGATCTGATCTTATAACGTTGAGCTAGCAGACACACTTTCATAAATCTCGATGTACCTCTAAAAACACATCTTTTACAAGATTGCGCATATCTTTTCATCATAAAACTACAGAAAGGCATTAGTATTTGGCAACTAAGCTTGCATTACATAGCGGTTATTGCCTTGGACTTACGGTTAAGACGTTCTCTGTCCCGTCTTTTGTCAGTTTTTTTGATGACAAATCTTTCGAATAATTAGTATTTCCATCTTGGTATGTGTTGTCATTCAATTTTTAATGTGCTTCGGTTATACAATTTTCCCCGAAAAAAAGTTAAACGGTGGAAATTGTTACCAGGTATGGAATAACAACTTTATTCAGAGGGCGGTCAAGCATAAAGAAGTGTACAGCTTCAGCAACGATGTTCGGAAACAAGTCAACTAGGTGTAGAACAGAACGACCAGCAACCAAAACCGAATCTTCTCCAGATGAAAAGTGACAATTGTAGATTTGTTGCAGTAGGCGTTATGAAAGCATCACTTCTGCAGACTGTTAAATTGCACAGCGAATATCCAACGGATTCGAACAAAGTGGGGATAGATATGAAGAAGACTTGCTCAGGGATCATATAGATCTATTTAAAATTGAATAGGTCTCAAGTTTGATGAATAGAAGCTTAGTATCTGTTACCTGATTTACAAGACAGAAGGCCGCCTGAACGCAATTATAATATACATATCCATCACTTCATATTACCTACTAGATCTAGTCTGGCGTAATTTCTGAAGAAACCGTTCATGAACAGCCTGATTGGTCCTATCATTCTGGCCTCAGCCAGACTTTTGGAAGAATTTTTCGATTTGAAAGCCGCATATTACCAATTATAGGAACGGATTAAACATAGCCAAGCCTACTTTGGGTTCACATCCAAATCAGTACGTTAGTACAGAATTAAAATGAAAAATTCACTCTGCTTCATCAAGGGCAACAAGCTCACCGAAACATTCGATGTGAAAAAAAGGGTTGAGAAAAGGTTTTTTTTTTTTTCACAATATTGGTTGTGCAAAACTCACGTTTCAACACCATGAGGAATGAGGACACGCTTCCATAAATATTTGGGCGAATTATCGCCGCAGATACTTTTATAATTTGTCAAGATCAGCAAGATGTCACAGTCGCGTTTGGAACGTTCATAATGAATTTATCAGTATATGAAGACAAAGATAATGACTTCATAAAGAAGGGATATAAAACATCCCGGTATCGGGATTCATTGGGTATAGCTAAAACGTTGAGTTAGTAAGTGAAATTGTCTTCTCCAGCTCCGCTATCAATTATGACAACGACACCTCTTTATGTATACGTTAATTGTTAGAGCTAATAGGAATTGACTTCTCAAGCTCTACCTACCAGTAAAGGTTCTTTCTCTCCATAAAGCCCTAGTACGACCACGACTTGTATACCATTCCCATGTTTTCAGTTTGTCCCTTAACATTAAACTAACTAAACTCGATCCAAAACGAGCAATCCGCCTTAAAGACGATTCTCTCTTTATTTGAAATCCTTAACGTTTGGCTCAGAGCAGGCTGGTTGAAGATCTGTCTCTAATTACATGTATTAATGTATGACAGTCGATGTGCAGATGAGGTTAAAGAAAACACCTCTAGACTTCGAAAAATTTAAACAACCTACAAGTACCCAGTTGCAGGTTATATACAAGCAGTCCATCTAATAAACGACAAGAATAGTGCAATACCAAAATTCATATTGTAACAAAACGAACGAATTTACACCAATATACAATCTCCGACAATTTTAAAGCAGAATTCATAAAAAATCTCAGGGCGCTGTTCGTTATAACCCATAACGCGAATCTGAGAAAAGTTTGCAAAAGAAAATTTTAAAATACAAGTTCTCGTCTTCTATCAATCCCTGGCATGCCCTACGCCTCTGAATAAATCGCCACAAAAGGATTTCAGGAAATCCTTGGTCCTTTAAGAGCGCAAAATTATTCCAATGTCTTGAGAGGCATTGGATAAGAAGATTTGTCCGCGATTTTTATGAGTTCTATAGCGACGTAAACTCGGTCAAAAAACTGCTTCTTGAAGGTTTCTAACGTTTGGGACATGATTTACAATTTACGATTCGCAATTAAAAGAGGAAAACGTCTTCTAAATTTATATACCCGAGTGGAGACCTCAAACAAATTTGAGGCGCAACATTCCGGACTGGTGAGGCATGAATCTTGAGGCCAAGGTTCAACGTGGACTGTAGCGTCACCTTAATAGTTGCTCGATGCGCAGGCGATCATGATCAGTTCAGTTCAGTTTTCATTATTAAGACTTAAATTCACAAATTTAGTTTTGATGAAAATGTTTTTTTTTTATGCTGCCGACCTTATTAATTATGTCTGGCTTACAAATTATGAAATAAAAGAATAGTTTAGTTTTCTTTTGCATAACAATATATGAATACATAGTTTAAACATTTATTTCTGTAATATAAATTTCGTATACTTGCTCCCGACACACGTTCACTTGTTCTCTAGATCTAGCTCAACACACCAGCATACCGTTCTTGTTGTTAAGCTATCAGATGAGTATTGATAAAAATAGTAGTGGCAACTAAATGCTTTTTCCATTGACATGGTGGTTAGTACAAAGAACTGACTGTCGTTTCGCAGAAACATTAAAATTTTTGTCACTAAGCATCCTCTCGCGTTGTTCTTACAAATCTTCTGAGTATCATGACAAGATTTTTTGAAATTCTGCCGCGCACCTTGATTCAGCAGATAACTGTAGGTTTCTCAATCGTACGATAAGAAAATATTTCATCTTTTCTATTCCCTGAGTCTTTACTTGCTATTTATAATTAATAAATGAAAAACTTCAAGAAAAATTTCTAGTAATTTGTTTGTGTTTATAAACTTCAAAAATCTGCGCAAGTACTTGGAGTTTTTTTTTAGAGGTATAGTACTTCGAATTGAAATAAAACACAAGAAAGTCGTTTTAATGTCCATCAATTTGGCTTTCTTGGAAAGATAATTTTATGTCATTAATGTTTAAATATGATTTCGGGCATGTGGCTGCTTCGAAAAAAGCCAAGTCTAGAAATCCAATTTTCAACCACTTTTTGGAGCATTTGGTGCCGTATGTCGGCAATAACGCCACGAATGTTGGCTTCCAAGTACCCTAACGTTTCTGGTTTGTTGGCGTAGACCATCGACTTCACATATCCCTTAAAGAAAATAATTCAGTGGTGTCAAATCACACGATCTTGCTTGCCAATTGACAGGTCCGTTCCGCGTTATTATGCGCTCATCGAATGATTCCATCAATAAATCGATTGGCATGTAGCGCCGTCTTGTTGTAACCACATCTCATCCACATTCAAAAATAGTCGGTTTAATGGCTCTGTACCGGTCTACATTGACGGTAACTGACTCTCCAGCATCTCCAGCATCATTTTGGAAGAAGTATGGCTCAATGACTTCACCAGCCCATAGAGCACACCAAACAGTCAGTTTTTGTGGATGTAATGGCGCCTAAAGTGTTTCATGTGGATTCTCTAATTCTTGCACAAGCTGGATCTTGTAAGGTCGTAAGTCAAGATCTTTGCGCAAAATCTGGACAAAGCTCCAATTCGTCGAATCGATTCGTTCGGGTCCTCTTCAATACTTTGCTACAGCGGCAATTGTTTCTTCGGTTATGTCGACCTAAAAATAGACGGAGCTTGCTGTGAACTTCGCGAACTGAACAATTATTTTCGAAATTAATTTGCATGATTTGCAAGCACTGTTCATTTGTCAACCTTATCATAATGAAATGGCAAACCAATTTGAACATAAATGACATTAGAGTTGCCCGATTTGACTACAAAAATGTCAGTCTTATCTCTATTCAAAAAACCAACCTCTAAAAACAAAAACACCCGTTACAATGGAATTTCTTTTCTCATGATTTTTTTAAAGTTCTTTGCTCTGTTTAATCGAGTCAGGAATGCACAGAAAATACAGCTTTTGTGTTCCACGAGAAAATATCAAGTACGAAAGTTTTCTACACTCTGTGTCATTGGCCTAAATTGGACAATCTATAACGCTTTTATCTTCTGCACCAAATTCTAAATAAAAACACTTTTTTATTTCATTTTGTTAATCTGAACTGTCCAAAATCATCAAAATCATACACCTTTCCGTATTTGTTCCATAAAACTGACTTAACTGGGTTTACAACTCCAAAACAAAATTTTTCAACATATCCACTTCACACCAATTAATATTGCATCCAAAACTATGTTGATACAAGCGTTTCTAAAAAAAATATTTTTCGAGTTAAATTTAAGAGTATTTTGAGTTGGTTCGGACGTCTAGCGTGGCTTGCGAATCGAACTCCCAGCTAATGCCTACCCCGATTTTGATGTTCGAACATTTATTATAAAGCTGAACAGTTCTAGTTAACGTTAAAAATAAATCTTTACACCTAAACTATATACACTGAGAAAAACGGGTCATTTTGTTAATCTGAACTGTCAAAAATCATCAAAATCATACATCTTTCCGTATTTGTTCAACAAAACTGACTTTACTGTCATCTTGCTTGGAAAGTTTATATTGAACTCTTATGCTTGGACAAAAAAAAAGTCCGTCTTTGGGATAAGTTTTATAAATAATTTGTTTCGGAAACGTCCCAAATATTGTGCGATGGTTAAAACGATCTGAGACAAAATGTTGTTTTTTTTTCTCGAAAAATTTTCATCAAAAGTTTTTTTTTTCGAATTTCCTTAAAATCAAAAATAGTTTTATAACATAAAACGCCCCAACAAATTGGAGAAGCTAAAAACATTATATACTAACGAAAATAAATATTAAGATTATCGAAATATGTTATTCAGATACTTTAAATTTTTTCACCGTTTGGTCAAAAACAACTAAAAATTTGGTGTGGTCATTCTAACTCGAAATTTAAGGCCCAAAAATCGGTTTGACACAGACGGACGGAAGGTAGGATATACATTCATGGCTAGATGAACTCAACTAGCCATTCAAACTATATCTAAATATATTACTATTAGTAGGTCTAAAAAATGTCGTTTCTTTCAGTATTTTACATATTTTGATGTAGTCGCGGAACGGTTGTTGTCTATTCTGACAGTTGTTGTCTCGTTGTCTGTCCTGCTTTGTTCTAATTTTAAATACACTAAATAAAGCTATTGTGTGGTCAACATGAAGATAAACGTCAAAGAATTACCTCTGCCAAACTAGACTCTTTCTCTCCTTTTAAAAACAATAAGTAAAATATTTCGAAGCCAAAATAAAATGGCTGCTCAATCTTCCCGATTCAACGTTACACTGATATTTATAAACAAAGGGGGCAGAGTTCTGAAAGAGTTTAGAAATAGAAATTCTGCTTTAACAAATGAGGAATGTAAAGTTTTTGAATTTACCCGTAATTGGTTTTCTCAAAGTTAAAAAAAAAATCTGCGGTCTCAGGTTTTATTGAATTAATTTATCAAATGAATTCATAAACTTACTTTTTTTATTAAAATATTTTGTTTAGTTGATTGTTTTTTTTTTTAAATCACCAGAATAAGTTGTTAAAAGAAAAACTTTTTTTTATTAAAATATATTTTTTTTTTAATTCACTAGAACATGTAAAACAAAATAATTTAACTGAATTTAACTCTATCAAAATATATTCCACATACTTAAGCTATTTTTAGGACTCTTTTTTTGTTTTTTTTTGGTTACACTTTACAGTAGCAGACTACTTTTAATAATAAAAATCATCACTATCACAGATTATATGCACATTTCCAGTTGTGATATCCAATTGTTGAAGTCCAACTGCCACTTGATTATAATTGCCGCTAGAGAAAAAAAAAGATTCTCCTTCTCAAGACCGTAAAATTAACTCGACCGCAAAAGTTATGAAATGTTAAAATTTTCTTTTTTTTATTAGCAAAACATTTAAACGACTTTTATTTGATATCTGCTGCTACTGTACCGCGCTGTCATGCTTCACTAAGGTAAATATTTTCTTTTTTTTTTGTTAATCATTCACCTGGATCTAGACAATAGCAACACGACACGGCTAGTTTAAGCGACGTTACTTAAAACACTGTACCGTCGTGAAATAAAACCACTTTTTTTTTTAATTTTAAAGCCCCCACCATAAATGTCAAATTAAATACACACCCCTCTACCATCAATCTCGGAATGATTCTAAGATAATCACATCCATATCCGATTACGTGCCAGTCTTTGCATATCTCAACAAAGCAATAAAGACTCAAGAACAATAAACGTGATTAGGCGGACCACTTGACGTTTGAAGCGAATTTGTATTGTTTACCAACAAATATATTTTCGCGTTCGATAAACATGTTAATTAGCAATTAATTTATATAATGGGCGCAGTAAAGGATAAAACACGTTTTATTGTGGGTCAGGGAGGGAGTATGATTTAAGATTGAGCTCTGGGGCAGTTAAATCGAGTAATCGAAGATCACGGCCAAATAGAAGGTTGCTGTCACGCAGTACTGGCAAAGTTGAAAATTTATCAAAAACCATTTCTGTTTATAGGGGCGGCTACAAAATTCCACTTGTATCTAGATGCAAAACGGCGGTGTCTACTTCTCTTTCGTGTAGTGTTGTCACGACGAGTAAATATGGGGCATCGGTAAAGGTGTAACTTTAACGCTTTCAGGTTGAGGTGAACTTTTAAACTGAATGTAAATATGCATTGATATGAGGTGGATTATTGTAACTAAGAAAACGCTACAGCCTTTGCCAGACTGGAAAAAGTTCTTGCTAAAGAGTTTAATTGATTTTATACCAACGGATATAATATTGAAAGACAAGGTTGCTTGTTTCTTAGGAAACATGAAACATCAGGCGTTAAGGGCCCATACCGGGCTTCAAACCTAGCTTCTACATTTACGTTTGATTTTTCACAAATAATAGGAATCCGAACGTCAGATTTGAGAAGCTTCGCATTCAGTTTTATATAAACTTATAAACACTTCTTAGGTGAGGCAAACCTATAATCCTCCAGGAGCGCCTTGAGATTATACTTGAAGATGATAATTGACTCGGCTTTATTGAACTATTGTAGGTTGTATATTGGTGAAAATACGTCTTCTGGAAGTTCGTTAAATTGTTTGCGTTGTTCGTGTCGTTGTTAGATGGTCAGTGTGTCTGTTATAGTGTTTTCACACCGAACCAAAAACTGAGTTTTTGCAAAAACACTTGAAAACTTCATCGAAAACCGGAGTTTTCCTAAACTTTTGCAGTTTTCAAAAACTAATAGGTAACACCGTCACCGTCTCGAAGACACTTCGCAGATGCCATCTCGTTGAAGGTTGTTGGAACGAACACACCTTTTGATGCGTTCTATATGTGTTTCACACTTCACACAAAACAGCTGATGAACTCGCTGTCAAAACAAATGTATTTTTTAATTTTATTTTCAACTGTGGCTCTGGCTTGTAGAACTATAAGATGAAGACTACCTGGTGGAGCTATGCGCAGACAAAAATGACGAACTCCGATGATTTTATTCAATTGAAATAATTTCACACTCAAATTTTGTAGCAAGTATCACAGCTGAACTGATTGAAATGTCAAACGAAACCTGGTCAAAGTTCGGTCTGAAAGCATAAGTGCTTTTTGAAAACTTTTTGTCGAAAACTCAGTTTTCGATTCGTTGTGTAAGCACTATTAGCTGAAACTGTGTGTGTGTAATCGGTCGTTGATAAGAGTCTAGTTATGAGTTTCACTTATTACATCTAGCGTTATATTTAATATCTGTAAAGAGACATATTTCCTACAAGATTTCGTGGCCGAACTCCAAATATGAGAACGTGTTCAAGACCTGGTAGTACTTGGATTTAATATAGAATTAGAATCTGGGCTGATGTAAAATATCTCTTAGCTCTGAAAAGGACACTTAGTTCTGACGCTGGTGATTAGTCAATAGAGGTTACATGTTGTTGCCATGATACATCTGACGCCTAGAAGTATTCTTTTGACTGTATTCTCCATATTGATTTGCAGAACTTGTTGTTTGTCTTCTTTTTATAATTTACACGTACTCAAGAGGTTATGAATACCCTTTATATGTAACCACAGTACGAGCGTTAGAGAAGGGGAAGAAAGAGAGCGATAGGAAAGATTTTGGATGCAGTGGAGACTTAACTCCATGGGTGGTGTCCGAACTAACTTCGAACTGCAGAACTGTGGACTTGTTTATTCGTGAAAATGTTGCTTGTAAGACCTTCGCTAGAAGTGGGACTGTGTAAACAAATTGCTGGTGTTTCTTTTTGGATCTGTCTTAGGGACCCCAAGCTGTAACTAGGTTCATTTTTTTAGATATCTAAGGTTGCAAGCTTTTTTCCTCAAAGTCCCTCACAAACTAAATGAGTTAGCTGTCAATTATGAAGTTATAAACCCATTTAGGGTGCACTCCTCTCTATACTCACAAATGTTATTCATAATCTGTTTTAATTTTTGTCCCAAGAATAATAGTTTTAGCTGTCACTGGCTACATTAAATTAGTTTTGCCTGGCTCGCTGCCGCCGTTTAATAGTCTGCAGAAGTGGTTTTTTCATCGATTGTGGCTCAACTATGATATTTCTTTGTTTATTTCGTCAGAGTTCTGTGCAGTTAATTTTTGGTTAGATCCTCTGTTAGTTGTTCGACTGCACTGTTTATGTTAAGTGCTCTTAAATTCCAGATTTAAAGGTTGATTTACTTTTGTTCCGACTACTAGGAACATTTATTTCCAATGATTTCGATTATCTGCACAAATATTTGACGATCTTAGCCTTTTCATTGTCGGAACTGAAAACAAAATGATGGGTTGTATCCTATCAGTGTCCTTTATATTAAATCGATCAAGCTAAAGTTCCTTGCTACTTGCATGTCCAGCCGGCATGCAGTCATTGCAAAATCTGTTTGCTAACCTAGCGTAGTATTGCATTTTTGCATAGCATGCAACGCTGGAAAATGACCTTGTTGATTTGGCTTTGTCGAAACGATAAAACAAAGCTAAAACAATCATTTAGAAGGATAAAATTAAAATACTCAAACATGATCCAAAGCTTATATTTAATCAACTCAATAGCATTTCATATGCCAAACTTAATAAAGCCTCACCAACATAATAAGAACTACAACCCATGATATAACGATAATCCAGGACTGGCATTGTTTTCCCGCCACCAAGTCCACGTATTATTGTGCAATGCAGGATTACTGTATGGATCACCAATATGATTAGCCGGCTCTGCCGCTATATTCCTAAACCGTTCAATATCATCATTCAATTGTTGTACAATATCAGGATATATCTCAGCGAGATTGTACATTTCACAGGGATCTTCTTCGATAGCAAATAAACAAGGCGCTATAGTTGGATCACATTTATAAATTCCTTCGTTCGGAACTACGTCAGGCAGAACCGTACATCGAATTGTAGCTTCACTTCTCAAATGCTCGATCTCAACTGCAGTAAGTTTATATTGTTCGATAGCTTGAGATACTTCAGAACTCAAAATCCACTTAGTGTATTCGTAGGCTCTTGGATCGTAAGAATTTTCAAGATCACCCAACCAAGTGGCATATTCTGGATGGGGTTCAGTACCATTAACGTACTTCAAGTTATTCCTCATATAAGAACTGTATCCGTCAACATCGTCTAGAACGTGAACAAAATTTCGGCTTTGCACTGCTCCATTGTTACATAGCGTCTCCCAGAGGTCAATGCCATCCACATGGAAGTCTGGCGGTAGTTTAACTCCAGCCGCGGACGCTAGTGTTGGCAGCCAATCGATCGGGTGAATCTTTTGTTGAGATATTGTGTGGGGTTTCTTGATGAGAGGACTCCAAATCGCACCAGCTGAGCGGATACCACCCTCCCACGGTGATTTTTTTTGCTAAAATGTAGATGGGTAGTTAGAATTGAGCTTAAGTGATTTTGTGTTGGATAGCTTACGCCTTTGAAGGGGTAATTAGAACCAGAATTAGCTAAACCACCAAGTGTGGGTGCCCCATTGTCAGAATAGAAGAGGATAATTGTGTTTTCCAGCATTTTCTCCTCAGAGAGAACTCGCATTAGTCTACCAACGCTTTCATCAAGCTTAGACATCATCGCTGAAATGAGAGATTAGGTTATTTGTTTTTATGTGCTGTATACAATTTTTGAACCCATTAATGCCCTTTGTGACTAACGACCCACTTGAATGGTTACAGTTGCACAGGGGTTTTCTACAGATTCTATATCCTCTGTGTCTCTGTTGCTTTTGTAGAGAGATTCCTCTGACAGTGACAAGCACCGCGACTCGGCTTCTATTGGAAGAGGGTAATAGCATTGATTTTTGTTATCTATTTCGACCGGTACTGTCAATAAAGTTGTTTTAAAAAGCCCATCCTCTAGCAGTGGCTTTAGAACACAGCTAAATCTGGACATGTTCGGAAACCCGGCAGAGTGATGGCTAAGTGTCAAAAATTTAATCTATAACTCATTTGGAGTAGATCGCGTTGGGTGGTAATTGTTTCCATTACTGATAGTTCCCCAGTTACCAGCAAGTCCGTGTAGCTTTCTAAACCGCGTAGATCTTCATTTGATATTGCAGTGTTCTCTAAGTCGAATGGATTGGTTGGTACGTAGTGCCTCTGAAACAACGCAAGCTTCTTTTGACTTCTCTGCCTTCAACTCAACAGTGAAGATCGGTATGCCTTTCATGACAGTGTTGGGTGTATCCCATTTCTGTCTGTCAGGTATAGAGACAAAAGAGCAGAGCATTTAAAATTTGATCTCTCTTAGTCTTAGCACTTTTGGATTCCAGTGGTTTGTAGGTTCAACGGTGTTTCCAGACCTAGTTTTCTGGTGGAGTTTCAATTAGGAACCAATAATGATCAGACAGGCAACTCTTTGCTCCCCGTTTGATTTCATAAGTTGGAATTCCGTACTAGTTTTCGATTTTTGGAATACTGTTCCAAACGATTTTAGCAAGACAGGTTTCCTCCCCAAAAATATAGGTTTATCACCATGTCATAGATTCTTTTCATTCTATTTTTCGGGTTTATTTGAACTTAATCTGATTATAACCATCGACTCTAAAGTATCGCCAAGCCTCTCGACTTGGATCACTTCAACTGACAAAAACAGTGGAACGAGGGGCCCTCTTAAACTTAACTGTTGTTTTTTTTTTTCTTGAAGAAAGGATTTCTGTTGGAAAATTTTAAGAATTTCTGTAATGCGTCTGAAAATATTCTTAAACAACGCTTCCTTCAAATATTCAGCCCTAGCAAGGTGTCCGTCGGAGCGGAATATTCTCCGATTTGGTACGATTCGTAGGATTTTAGCTTCGAGGTATTTTTCCGAAAAGACGTTCGGAATATTTCTCCGACATTTTGTTGTGGCAAATGGCGTTTGTGCAATTTTTGTCATCTAACTGCAATTCTTTTTCCGAATTCCTCCGACATAAATTCTTCGCGGAATTTATTTACGATTGTAGTGAAGTGATTTTTTAACCTCGGACGAAGTTTGCGTTGCGGAAAATTGTCCGCTACGATGGTTACCTCGCTAGGGCAGATTGTCTAAGAGAATAGAGAATTCTTACCTGCATATATCCTTCTCTTAGGATCGGTTATGTAGTTGAATTTCGCAATTTCTTCTGGCGGTGCCTCCAATGGAATGTCAACATTTCCGCTATGCACTGCCAGATGCGACATCAGCAAAAATAGTGGTCTCCCTTTGTTGTGCTTTTGAACAAGTCGAACAGCTTCATCTGTGAAATAATCAGTCGCATACGTTCCTAATCCGTCATAGTTAACATTTAGATCCTTTCTAAAGTCGTAGCCTCGACTGTAGTTTCTTGACTAAAGAACAAAAGATACGATTTTTACAACCAACAATGCTGCATACACTTACGTACAGGCATGTATATTTCGTGATCAAAGTAACTGATATAGCCCGAGTAGTAGCCCACAAAGTGATCAAATCCTCTTAGTGTTGGTGTGTAGGCCTTCTCGGAGAATCCCAGATGCCATTTTCCAATCAAATTTGTCGAATAACCCGCGTCATGAAATATTTCAGGCATTATACGTTCACTAAGTGGTAATCCCCATGGTTCGTCGTTAAGTATAACCAAGTGCTGGGTGCCTTAAATATTTAATAACCAAGATACTCATGTTTATCTAGTGTGCAAAGTTAAACCAAAAATAAATTCACAATTACCTGTGTGAATTGGGTATTTGCCCGTCATCAGGCTGGCACGTGAAGGTGTACACAGATTCGGTACGTAAAGCTGATTCAGGATGACACCATTATAGGCAAGGGCATCAATGTTTGGTGTTAATATCTGATTTGATCCGTGAAAGCTCACATCGTTGATTCCCTTTTTTGGTTAATCCATTTATATGCATTATAAAATTTAAATAAATGATAGACAGGAATTGGATGATGAAACGTTACCATATCATCGACCAACATAATCACAATGTTGGGTTTTTGGTCCTCGAACGGTGTTGTGGCAGCGATATATGTGCCAAACAAAACAGCGATGAGTAGAAATACAAAATACGTCATAGTTGGCTTTGAATCTCTATATAAAAAGAATTTTTTTTGTTTATTTCACTTCCATTTTCAATATCCAGTGAGCTGGATATTGGGTTAAGATATTATTATATCCGGTATTTTTCGAGAACATTATTTAAATTAATTATAATCATATAAACCTCCAAGATACGAACATCTAACTGAGAAAATAATTTCAAGATAAATGGCCTATAGTGAACTGTAGACAAAAGTCGGTATCATTGAAATGTTTTATCATTTAATCTTGGTACAATAACGATAATATTAGCCAAATTAAATGCGATAAGTAAGTCTGTAGCAAAAGAAAGTTATGCACATGTGCAGTAGCGTTTGTTTTCCTAAAAATACCAACCTATGCCTGAACCGCTTTCTTATTGTATTAAGCATAGGCATTTAGTATACAAAAAAATACAAATTTTTGGTCGCAACAGGCTCCTTAGTACCCAGGGACGAGCTTTTCTTACAACCATTCTTGTGCGTTTCTTGACAATTGATAAAACTCAGATGATTTGTCACATCATCACGAAAGGAGGGCCTGTGAAAAATCATTTAGGTGTTGCTAAGGCTGGGAATCGAACCCAGATCTTCTGCACGGCAGTTCGTCATGCATTTAGTATGATTCCGCAAAAAATTCAAATTTGCATGTTTTACCCATTTTTGATTTAAACCAGAGTTAATAGTTCTGAGCCTTAATTGATTTGGAGTTGTCTCAAGGTCCTGTTAGTCCACTAAACTCGAGTTTAGTCTGAAAACTTCTATGATCTCTTATTTATTTGCTGGTCCTTATTCTATAAAGTCTGTTCTCAAGTCTTTAATGATTGATACTGTACGTTTAACTTCATTTTGTACACCTATTATGTATTTCTACAAGGTGGCGCAAAAGTCAGCCCCTAATGTCAGTTCTGTTTTGACATTTGTGTAGTAAACATATGAGAAATACACGTTAATAAACAATATTACGCTATACTGCTCCAGAACGCGGAATATTGGTGACAACGTGAATTTCGTCGCGGATTTCCTAGCCGTCTGGTGAAACACTCATTTAGCCGCTCGCCTCGAAGAGACTGGCACAACACGAGATGCTGCCAGGCGTGGCAGACCCCGGAGTAGCCGTTCTGCATAGAATATTGCTGCTGTAGTCGAAGATGTCATAGAAGCGCCGTCGACATCGACCAGACGACGTGCCACGCAAATGGGTATCAGTCGACGACGGTCTTTAAAGCGAATTTTGGTACAAGATTTGAAGATGTTTCCGTACAAAGTCCAGACGGTGCATCAGCTGTTAGCTGCTGACCGCCAATCGCGTCTAACATACGCTCAAGCCATCCTTAATCACCACCAAGAGGAAGATGATTTTTCATCAAAAATAATCATGAGTGATGAGGCCCATTTCAATCTTAGCGGGTACGTAAATAAGCAAAATTTACGCTTCGGGGCACTGAAAATCCGCGTGTAACCCACGAAGAGCCATTACACCCGCTCAAAGTCACTGTATGGTGTGCTGTTTTCGCTGGAGGAGTCATCGGACCTTTTTTCTTCGAAGACGTCGCGGGCCAAACGGTTACTGTGATTGGTGAGCGCTACAGAGCAATGATCAACGAGTTTTTTTGCCGCAACTTGATGAATTGGGATTGGAAAACATGTGGTTCCAACAGGACGGTGCAACGGCACACACTGCACGTGCCACAACCGATATGCTGAAGGATGCATTTCCCGGGCGCCTAATTTCCCGTTTTGGCGATTTACACTGGCCAGCAAGATCGCCTGATTTGACCGCTCCAGACTTCTTTTTGTGGGGCTCAGACTCTTGCAGCTCTTAAAGACAATATCCGTCAAAAATGTGAGGACCTATCGCCGGAAGTTTTGGCCAAAGTGATGGAAAATGCCATAAAAAGGGCTCAAATAACAATCAACTGTTCTCGACTTGATGTAAAAAAAATTAAAAGACCAAATAAAAATAATCCACAAGAAGAATCAAAGTTTTTCTTTTTTTTTAAATTACAGCCAAAAAACACCGGAAGGTTATTTTTGCGCCACCTTGTAGTTGCGATTTTATAAGTACGTAACTCTAAACTATTTTCTCGAAATGAAGGATCGCAGAAACTACCTTTATTTGCTGGAATCTGTGTGAATGTAGTGTTAATCTGCCCTTACGTCTTAAGGAAGTACAGGGTGTCTTCTTTGTTTGTTAATAATTTTTGATTAAATGAAAGAGAATGGATCTTACATTGACAAATGTTTTATTTAATGTCGGCAATTATGTATGGAATACAATATCAGGTAAATGCCCGCCCTGTTAGTCTTACTAATGTGAGCCCTTTTGATCACATTTTTCATTACATTCTCACTTATTTCACGCGGCATTTTATTAATGTCATCACGAATATTTTGTTTGAGTTGCTCAAGCGTTTCTGGTTTGTTTGCATAAACCTTGATTTTCAGATACTAACACAAAAAGGACTCCGGTGCAGTCAAATTAGGCGACCGTGAAGGCCAATTAACATCACCATATCTTGAAATAACTTGTTGTGGAAAGAGGTCTAATTCCATTGAAATCCTGATTCCATTGTAATGTCTGTATGCGATTTGGCACCGTCTTGTTGATACCACATGTTAATCAAGCCCAAAGCATGCAGTTGTGGCGTTAAAAAGTTCTCAGTTATATCACGATATCGATCCCCATTCACAGTTACCGTTACACCGTTTGCATTTTCAAAGAAGTAAGGTCCAATGATTCCTCCTGACCAAATTGCACACCAGACTGTAGCTTTTAGTCGATGCAAAGGTGACTGATAAATAATTTGAGATTTTTCCATTGCCCAGAACCGACTATTCTGTTTATATCGGGTTTTTCAACAGGGACGCAACAAAAGTTGAGCGACAGGGACAGCAAACGACGCCATATTTCTTGCCGCTCTTTTGACATTTCTCTTCAGAAAGTTTTGCCATTTCATCATGGAAAGATATACGATCCAACAACGAGTCGAAATTATTTAAATTAACAACCGAAATTCGGAGTCAGTGGCCTCAACGTTAAGAGCGCTACGTCCAATTTATGGTCGTCATAATCGTCCTAGCAGATCAACAATTGAGCGTCTAGTGGAAAAATTTGAATACACAGGCACAGTACAAAATTTTCCCGTGCCAGTGAGACAAAGAAGTGCCCGTAGTGTCTATAATATTGCTGCCGCTGAGGCTTCAGTTGAAGAAAGCCCAGATGCGTCTCTCACACGTCGTTCTCAAGCGTTGGGCGTCTCTGTGACGTCGTTGTGGCGAGTTTTACGAAAAGATCTTGCCCTACATCCTTACAAGATTAAATTGACGCAAGAACTGAAGCCGTTTGACCACCAGAAGCGTCGTATGTTCGTGAATTGGGCTGAGCAACAACTTGAAAATGATTCGGATTTTCATCGAAAAATCATCTTCAGCGATGAGGCTCATTTCTGGCTGAATGGCTTCGTCAATAAACAAAATATGTGGTAATGGTCAGTCAGCGATCCACACGTACTCCATGAGTCATGATTGTATCCCGAAAAAATTACGGTTTGGTGTGGTTTATGGGCCGACGGCGTCATTGGGCTGTACATCTTCCTTGATGATCAAGACCGGCACGTTACTGTGAATGGGAATCGTTACCGTTCAATGATAACCGAATAATTGTGGCCCCAATTGGATGATATGAACTTGGAGGACATGTGGTTTCAACAGGACCGCGCCACAAGCCACACAGCGAATGCCACAATCAATTTATTGGAAACCAAGTTTGGAGAACGTGTTATCTCACGAAATGGTCCAGTCGCTTGGCCGCCTCGGTCGTGCGATTTGACGCCGTTAGACTATTTCCTGTGGGGCTACGTGAAGTCTATGGTCTATGCCAACAAGCCAGCGACGATTGATGAACTTCGTACGAATATCGAACGTGAAATTGCAGCAGTATCGGCCGATTTATGCTTGAAAACCGTCGAAAATCGGGTTCAGCATCTGGACTTCTGCAAGCGTGCCCGTGGTGGCCATTTTTCATAATGATAATCAACCGCACTTTGTGCAAAAGCAAAAGTAAAAGAAAGATCTTTTCTCCCATAGCAAACTTCAAAAATGAGCCACAGTACAACAAAAATTACGAGCTCTAGATCAGGTTAACATTTTGAAGTTTGTAGTGTTGTCCTCTAAATTTTATCTAAGGTATCTAATAAAAACAAATTCAACTTTTTTGGGGAATATTACTTTCAAAAAGTTTGACATAAACTTTTCGAAAACTACGTAACTTTTTCACATCATTAAAAGAAAAACTACTTGACGCTTTTCACCTGCACATAGACCAGGTTTCAATGACGTTAGAATACAAAAAAAATTAATAGTGCACTCCATTCATACCAATAGTAAGCTTTTTTTTTAATTAAAGATGTTGGTATTGGAATTCAATTTCTTTCGCTTCTAACAATTTCTATTGTAACGAGTGATCCAAGTAGAGATACTTTTTTCAATAGCCTTTTTTGACAGATTACGTGTGAGTCGTGTCATGCTATCATGTTATTTTTGTTTAATATTGTTTGGCATTTCATAATGGAAAGACTTACGCGTGAACAACGTTTACAAATTGTTCAACTTTATTATGAAAATTCACGTTCTGTTAGGAATGTGTTTCGTGCACTTCGCTCAACTTATGGTCAACATAATCGGCCTACTGAGCGTACTATTCGCAACATCATCACCCATTTTGAGACCCAGCATTCATTATTGGATAATATTCGACCGAATAGACCACGTCCAGCACGCTGTGAAGAAATAATAGCGGCCGTAGTTGAGAGTGTACACGAAGACCGTAGAGAGTCGATTCGGTGCCGTTCGCAGCAACTCGGACTGACGTATGGAACGACTTGGCGCATTTTACATCAAGATCTTAAATTGAAAGCGTACAAAATACAGCTTGTGCAACAACTGAAGCCGCTCGACCTTCCCAAGCGACATCGCTTCGCTCTATGGGCTCTTGAAAAGTTCCAAGAAGATCCGACGTTTTCGAGGCAAATTTTGTTTAGCGATGATGCCCATTTCTGGCTCAATGGGTATGTAAAAAAACAAAATTGCCGCATTTGGGACGAAGAGCAACCTGAAGAGATTGAAGAACTGCCACTTCATCCAGAAAAAACAACGGTTTGGTGTGGTTTGTGGGCCGGTGGAATCATCGGTCCATATTTCTTTAAAAATTATGCTAGTTGGCGTAGTTTAGAGGGTCTCCTTTTTTTGTGGATCGGGAAAACGATGCTGAGGTTCCATTTTTCAGG
Organism: Rhingia rostrata; assembly: GCA_949824845.1. Classification (NCBI taxonomy): domain Eukaryota; kingdom Metazoa; phylum Arthropoda; class Insecta; order Diptera; family Syrphidae; genus Rhingia; species Rhingia rostrata. Next base: position 91,946,947 of record OX463757.1, read on the forward strand.
CATTCTTTCTTCCAACCAGATTCGGCTTATGAGTTGGTGGATGTTATTTACCAAGTCATCTCCGCCGGCTTTATAAAGCTCGGCGGGAAGGCCGTCATTTCCGGCAGCCTTATTAAGCTTCAGTTTAGATATTGCTATCCTCACTCCACTCAGGTCGGGTGGTTGGCAGTTTTCGCTGTCGTTGCCAATATTGAATGCTTCGTTCTGCCTGACAGCGGAATGTTGTTCGTCATAGCCAAAGTGGCTGAAGTGTTGTCGTGTAGGCTATGGTTTCCGATAATACTGCTAAAGATGTCTTCTCTTCCTACCTTTGCGTTAAAATCTCCCAGCACGATATTAACATCATACTTAAGAAGTCGGTCAAGGAGCTCATATAAGCAGTCCTTAGCTATATCATCTTTTTCCTCCGTTGGGGCGTGAGTGCATATAAGGCTTCTGTTGGCGAATTTGGCCTTGACGCGGGTGGGTACAATGCGTTCGCTAATGTCTTGGAAACATAAGACTTCTTGCCTTTATCTGGCACTTATGATAAATCTGCATCCGAATAGTCGCTGTTTCTGCTCACTATAACACGGTCCGAAGTATATGTCACAGTTTTTCATTTTCTTTTTGCCGTCCCATCGTATTTCTTGGATAGCAGTAATGTCTGCTTTGTAGCAGTTAAGGGCTTTCGCTAGCTGTTCGATTGCACCTCTCCTGTTTAATGTTCTCACATTAGTTTTCTTTACCGATGCAAAAAATAGTTCACGCCTTCTGATCTGGCCTCAATATCTAAAGCATATATACGCCCCACACTTGATTTCAATGCCCACATCTTGACAGGTGCCACATACATCTTGACAGGTGCAGCAATAACATAATTATATCTACTTGATAGCATACAAAAACGTACTTTAAAACTAATAGAAGGTTTTACCGTAGCGAACTCTATAGTTTCGGTTGAACATCGGAGGATTATCTCCCGTACCCATTTATAGCTATCATTGAAAACCATCATTGGAAATTTTCTTTCTTTCTTTGATTTTTTTTTTAAATTCAATCTTCGGCGAGTGGTGTTAAAACAAAGCTTATGAATTTTAGAACACGATTATACAAAAATATTTAAGTTTCTAACTATAGTTTCCGCAGGAAGTCCCTTCTTATTTTTTCACTGATCAACATTTATTTTAGTGAAGTAATGATGAAAGGGAATTTTTAAATTATTCCTATAAGAAGCTATGGGGTGACATTTCGATTCTACCATATGTTATGTTCCAATGAAGTTGTTCAATGATGGCTTTAACTGGGCCCTTACGCTCTTTTACCTTGACTACAACAGGAAATGCCCAAACGAAACTATGAAATATAGAGGTACATTCCTGAACCGAATAACACAGATATGGAGTGATTTACCAAACTTAGATTTTCTTGCACATTACAATTTACGCACATCGGTATCTATTTTTTTTTTCCTCAATGTCTTAATCTGCCGCGCTCTGCTCAAAAACTATAAGGGTATTCATAAACCCTTTAGCGTGTTGCTAGTTTTACAGAAAAAAATGGTTAAAATTGAACCGGTAAACACAATATCTAATTGACGTTACTACGGTTGTGAATCGAACATAATATTTATACTCAAGGCTTCCATTAATTTCTAGCGAATTAAACAAACCTTTACTAGTTCACTACACTTTCACTTCATCACTAGGTATATCGTCGACTTCAAGCTTTGCTGCTCATCAATCAATTGCTCATGTAAATACAGCTGGTCTGTCAATGTTCAGGTGGTGCCTTGGGCCTGTCTTGTCTTATTAATTGTAATACAATCTTAGTTGTGCCATTTATTAAGTAAATAAAGTTGTTATACAACAAAGACAGTAAGTGTTTTGTGTAAATCGATTATTATGAGGGTTTCAAGACCGTTATAAGATTTATTCTGTACATCTGTACATCTGATTTTAAGCTTCGTTCTTTTGGTTTTTACATACATAAATAAATGTGGAGAAACATCGAAAGCAAGAAATAATTTTGACAAAGTTGTAGTATGAACACATCTCGTCTAAAAACAATTTTGCTTAGGGCAGATATTCTTAGGTCTTGCTACATTGATTTTAGTTGCAATAGTCGAATTATTATCGTAGACTTCAAGCTACCTCTCTCCAAAACGTCCATGTATTATTGTAAAGCCCAGGATCGCAACGTGGATCTGAATCACGATTACCTGGCTTAATTGCTGTGAATCGATAATACTTAACGTCGGCCTCCAGTTTTTGTACTAGAGCAGTAAACTTTCCTGCAATATTGTACATTTCACAAGGATCATCTTTGATATTGAACAAGCAAGGTGCAACACTGGGATTACATTTATAAGTACCCTCGTCAGGACTTATGCCAGGCAGAACATTACATCGATATGTTGCCTGCCTTCTCATTGTCTTTATATCATTAGCTGTTAGCTTTGACTGTTTGATGGCCTGAGATACTTGCGAGCCCAATACGAGTTTACTATATTGTTTAACCCTAGGATCGGCGACACTTTCAATGTCACCCAACCAAGTGGCGGTTTTTGGGAATGGCTCAGTGCCATTGACGTACTTCCAGTTATCACTCATATAGGAACTGTAACCAATAACATCATCCAGTACATGCAGAAAGTTACGATTCTGCATTGTGCCATTTTTGCTTAGTGCATCCCAAACATCGATGCCGTCAAGTTGATGTTGTAATGAGATTTTTATTCCAGCGGCTGATGCCAGTGTTGGCAACATATCGATTACATGCATCTTTTGCTGCGATACAACCCGGGGTTTTTTGATCAAAGGACTCCATATGACACCTGGTGATCGAATTCCACCCTCCCAACCAGAACCTTTTTGCTAAAACAAAGAAAAAGTTGGTGCTAGTTGTACTTACGTACGTTATTGGATTTCTTATCACTTACACCTTTGAAAGGATAATTGGAACCAGTATTGAAAAGGCCTCCAACTGTCGGTGCTCCATTGTCGGAAAAGAAGAGGACAATAGTGTTATCAAGCATCTTTTTATTAGATAGAGCACGCATTATACTTCCAACGCTTTGATCAAGCTTAGACACCATCGCTAAAAAGGAAATTAAATTCTAGCTGTTAAGAAACTTCAATGGTTGCTTACTTTGTTGCGGTGTTGACGCTAAGTAGGAGTAATCAAACCCTATTGAGAGGATATTCTGATTTAAGCAAACGTATACAAATGTTTGGCTCATTAGGGCTTAAGATCTGGCTTTTTATTACAACCTCTGAATGAATGGTTATAATGTATTTGTTTGTGTATTTCTTGCGCTATGGCGGAGCCTGCATTTTTTTGCAGAATCGGAAGGGCCCAGTTGTATGTATGATCTGAATTGAATCGAATGGATCAGAATCCTACCACATAATTCTACTTAGGCCAATTTATAAGGTTTTTGCTTTTTATTCGACATGCATATGCTCATTTATATGTATATTTGGAACATACATTCCAATGCAAGGATTTGCAGTGCACACATTAAGGGATGGTAATAAGAAGTGAAATGTGCTATTAGACTCTTCAAATATTCAAGTACTCTTTTTTTATTTCATCCATTAGTCACCTTTTACGACAGGCATTTTTTTATAGCCGGACCATGCAACGGCAGGTTTCAGAAGTAAGTAAGCAAATTTTCATTACAGAAAACTGAACTAATGCAGAAATGTCTGTCGGTCAGTAGTCAACAGTTATTCAATTTTGCTACCCTATATATTTTTTGAAATTGTCCACTTTTTAAAAACGTGGTTTTAGTTCAATCGATAATGAATTTTGAACATTTGTTTAGACAACAATCTACAGTCCATAATTCATCCATATAACGTTATGAGCCTCGATCAATTGATGGCGACTCTTTGGACCAACAATGACCAAGGAATATACAATGTGCCCATCTTCGGATTCAGTGATATGAGCAGGCTTAACCTCTACAAAGGTGCAACTCTATCTTAAAGAACAACAAATTAATCAAATCAGCAAAACAAACCCTCTTACCCACCTGCATATGTCCTCCTCTTTGGATCTGATATGTGTGTGAATTTGGCAACTTCCTTCATTGGGGCCTCCAATGAGTTGTTTTCACTGCCCGCATGCACAGCCAAATGGGCCATCAGCAAAAATAGTGGATTCGTTTTGTTGTGCCTCTTGACAACTTGAACCGCTTCATCTGTGAAATAGTCGGTTGCATATTTTCCATTTCCGTCATAATTAACTTCAAGATTTCTCCTAAGATCATAGCCTTTGCTGTAGTTCTTCCTCTGGAATGAAAAATATTTTTTTTACCTTTAAAAAGGATACTTTGCCTTATAATGGATGTATGCCCACAATCAAATGCAAATCATGGTCGTAGTAGGTGTGATATCCTCCTAAGAAGCCCACATGATAATCGAATCCTCGTAGCGTTGGTGCGTAGGCCTTCTCTGAGAATCCCAAATGCCATTTGCCAATCAAATTTGTCGAATAGCCTGCATCATGAAATATCTCTGGCATGATATGCTCGCTTAGTGGCAGTCCCCATGGCTCATCGTTATATATGACGATATGCTGGGTACCTTCAAGAAAGGATATAATACAAAAATCAAACTATAGATTCACCCGAAAAGGAGCAGGTTAAAAACCAAAGGATTGCCTTACCCGTGTATATGGGAAATTTCCCCGTCATCAGGCAACCACGTGATGGAGTGCAAAGGTTTGGTGTATACAATTGATTCAGGATTACACCATTGTAGGCGAGTGCGTCAATGTTCGGAGTTAAAATCTGATTTGATCCATGAAAGCTCACATCGTTGATTCCCTTTAGAAGTGAGTTTATAATCAAAATTATCGGATGTAAGGATGAGAGGTTCATTACCAGATCGTCGGCAAGGATTATGATAATGTTGGGCTTTTGACGGTTGGGCGATGTTGTGGCAGAGCCATATGACTTCCACGTGGCAGTAACGATTAGCAATTGAAGAAGGGATCTCATAGCTAGGTCAGTATTTCTTAAACGATTTTTTTGTATACTGTAGTATTGGGTGTGTCACTAAGGACATAATAAGTTCGTATATAAATAAATCACGAGGTAATTGGGATATCGGGCTGAATTTTATTCTACAAGTTAAATGTTAAATGATGGAATTCGAGTTCATTCATGTGACTAAAACGAGCTGATTTAGAGCGTTCGTTCCTTTTGTAGCCAATTTTTTGCCACTCATATCGGTTGGAACGTTAACAATTTAACGTTCAATATTATTGTCGTTGTTAGCAGTAGCTAGTGCGTTGGAAAACAAAGCGCGGGATCCCTGATCCAAATCCTGAAAGTAACACCTACGTTTTTTTTAAAATCCTATTTTAATTGTCCCTGTGACGGAGTATAAAATCCAGTCTGCTAAGGAGTATTGATAACGTAACTCGCAGTTATAAAATAAGATTCATCACAGTACCCTAGAAGGTGAATGCTAAGCAGCTATTTCTCTCAACGATGGCGCGGAAGTTCGACCAAAGGGGGGCCTATACCAAAGAATTTATAAAAGCGGTTATACAAAAGCACTTACAAATATTTTCTTATCGGTAACTTCGATTTTCACTTATAGTTATTTCATAGTAGAAACCCTGTATCTACGGTTTTCCAATGTTCTGAACAAGTTGTTTATTTTCTATAATCTTTATAACTGTATCGCTATTAAAAGTGCCTCAATACTTTAATTGTTCGCAAAATATTTCAATCACTCCTATTTCACTGAGTGTCACATAGCACTCACTAAATGCAATCAGACTTTTTCTTCGGACCACAAGAAGAACGACACAATTTAAAAGATCTCACGATGTCATGAATAAATGAAAGCAATTAAAACAAAACCCATTCACGGTAAAACAAAAATATCTTTCTCCGACACGAGACTTTTATGTCCCAAGATAATCACAACCATTTATCTTTTGGGTGTTTGCCTCATACGATACAAGATGTCATGAGTCTTAAGAACAATATTCCCATGTGTATTATAGTCATGTCAATAACTTATATTGTTTGCCAAAAAGTACACTTTGAACTGTTTATTTGTGGTGAACAACTAATAAATAAATAAAACATCGCTTTTAAATTCGAGAACACGGGTTTTTTTTTAATAATTTGGCATATAATCATTGATCATCAATGATAAGTGCATTGCAGGTCTGATTAAAGGTTTCCTTCTAAAGTTAAGATGATATTCTTTGATCAACCCCAAACTTACCTTTGGAATCCTTAATCGTCTTTTAAAACACCACCGTAATCTGACATTTTTTTAATAATGCCTGGTACACTTTTGATAGAAATATTTACTAAAATACAACATGTATCGAAACCCAGTTTGACAGTCACGGTGTGAGTTGATCAGATTTATCCAAATCGTAGAAGTGCTCTTGATTTTTTTTTTTAATAAATACTGCAATTCCTAGACGCTACTTGGGCGTACCTAATGCCTAGCAAAATCTGCCAAACACAAATAAAGAAAAAAAACCTGGAGGCATAATTCAAATTCGCGTCGTAGTAAAAATTATGGGTGGCCGCGGTTGAGTGGAAGGTTACGCGTTCAATCCCAGCCAAAATCCATTCAACCTTTATTCAAAAGAAATAAAAATGGTCGATTGTTATACCTAACAGTATGCACCATCTTGAAATTTCTTCAAATTTAACGAATACATACAAGAAACAGTGACACCGCGAAGTTAGTTCGGACACCACCCATGGAGTAAGTCTCCACTACATCCAAAATCTTTCCTATCAGTCTCTTTCTTCCCCTTCTATAACGCTCGAACTGTTAAACATAACGGGTGGTTAAGTAATAAGGCCTGATGTTGAATGTAAACCACACCTAAACGTCCATTTTTTTCTGCATTTCATTTTACATTTCTCAATTTCAGACTAATTCAACCATCAAGCAACGCATTAAAGTTATCCAGTCTTATTATGAAAATGGGCGTTCAAATTAAAATGCATAAGGTGCACTTCGTGAATTTTTCGGAAAATGTAATCTACCAAATGTGCGTACAATCGTGCAAAAATTTGAGCATACCGGGTCTGTAGGAGATGTGAAAACACCAGTGCATGCTCGTACAGCTCGTACTGCAGAAAATATTGCTGCTGTTCGCGATAGTGCATAAAGACTTGCATTTACACGCTTAAAAGGTGCAATTGACTCAAGAACTAAAGCCTCTTGACTATTTCAAGCGTCGTCAATGGTCAGAATGGTGGCAAGAAATGGCAGAAACCGATGATCAGTTTTCGAAGAAAATCATCTTCAGTGATGAGGCAAATTCTCACCTCAGTAGATTCGTCAATAAGCAGAATTGACGCATCTGGGCGAATGATAATCCACTGTCAAAAAACCAATTCACCCACATAGAGTGACTGTTTGGTGCGGTTTATGGGCTGGCGGCATCATCGGGCCGTATTTTTTCCAAAATGAAGCCGGTCAGGCAGTTACTGTAAATGGTGTTCGCTATCGTGAGATGATAACGAAACTTTTTATGGCCCGAATTGGAAGATATGGATGTCGACGATATGTGGTTTCAACAGGACGGTGCCACTTTTCTTCCATACATTGAACAATACCAATATTATCATAACGAAAAGAAATGAAAATAATTTATAAAGACGGGATTCATAACCCCTTGAGTGCGTGTAAATTATAAAAAAAAATCTGAAAGCATCATCTCAGGTCGCTCCTGGAGAGTTGAAAGTCGCCTCACCCAAGAAAAGTTTATAAAAATAAAAAAAAACTTCCCTTTAAATTGTTTCACTGTCCACTTCTAGTATTTTGTAGGTTTTTTGCATTTCTTAATAGATAGATTTACTCTTACCTACGTTTTCTATAATTCCGAGCAAAGTTACGATTTCATGAGATAAAATTTTGTAATTGTTTTCATTTTCTATTAAATATCAATTTCCACTCATACCCGTGGTATAGCACCCCTTTAGGGCTTTCTTGTTCTCTGTGAGCCCTTCGCAACTACAACAAAATGAACGTGCCAGCTTAACGCGTTTCCAAGATAAATGCGAATTTAAAACTTTACACAAAGCTCATTCACAAGGATTACAGAAATGTTCCTAAATTATTGCGATGGCGTCACAGGAAAAACAATTATCGCGTGTCTATAATGTGCATCCATGATCTATCCGATCTGTGGTAAACCCCTGTTTAAATGTTATTAGACTCAGAGTTGCGACCGATTAAAATATGACGGTATTTTGTCACACCAGGAAGTTCAACCAACTATCAATGTAACCAGAGAATAGACGTTTTCGTGTCAAAACTGTTGTCAGCTGTTACATTTTGTTGTATTTTTTTTATTATTTGAAGTAAATAAAGTATTCCGCTCACTGGGGCTTTAACCGAATTTCTAAGGTTGTCTATCAACATCTTTAGCGAGGCACATTGACACTTGATATTAAGTTTTGTTTTCTCTTTATTTACAGCAATCATGATACTACATGATACATGATACTAATGGAATCTAAGGATTTATGTTATGTTCACATCGCACAGCTTGGCACTTACACTAATAAAAGAGGTGAGTCACATTTTTTTTTAATAGTATATCCTTCAAACCATCGCTATGTAAAAATTAATCTCTGGGCTTGTAGTATCCATAATGATGTACGCCGGTATATACCATTTACTCTAGTGAACGTTTATCCTTTTTTATTTCTATCGACGTTGTTATGATCTAAACTTATTCCATCCATTTGCGGTATATTAGGTTAAATACATACTCTAGCCATATCTGTTTCTAAGCCCGAAATGTTGATCTAGATAGATGTATAAAAAATGTTATGAATGCGCACTCCTTGTTGAGCCTTGTCAGAGCTTTTTTTTTAAGTATTCAAAATTCAAAAACGTTTTCGAGAATGTATTGAGACAGTATTTTTCTCTACACTTTGTCTACAGAAGGTTATGTTTGTATTAGGCTAGGAAAGTCCAAACTTTACCAATTATCCACCCATTGAAAGATCTTGCGAACTATCACAAAGTCCAGACAAATACTTACCAAATCAATGTTTTTTTTTTAACCCCCTCTGCGCTACTGGCACTGGTATACCTCTTCAGGTATTCCAGTAGACGATCGACCCTGTATGCTGCTCCATCAATCTTTACCGAAACATTCGAAACCAAATCAGGATTTGGGCATTGTAACGCGCTGTAATATGATTTCTTCAGTCATGTACTTACAATACAATTTTCCATAAACCTGTTACCTTCTCAAATCTTTGAGATATTACATTAGCTCAGCACATTCGCCTTCGCTTTGAATATCCACAAGCAAAATATCCACGTCCCGAAAATATGCACTGAACTTTTTTACTGGAGTATATGCAAGACAAGTGATTCGCCTTAGATTCTTCACTTATTCAAGATTTACAGATTTATTTTGCTCAGCGAAGACTAGCAATCCTTTTCCTTATTGAGATACTACACTCGGTCGTTTTTCAAAAGAGCGTCTTTCAAGAGAATCGCGAGTCAAGCAGCTGCATCAAATGGATTTCAAATAAATCCATCACGACAATACCACTCCCCAATAGGCAGACGATTAAAAGTCGGAAGACCATCCCTATCGGTTGGCTCTATTTGTATTGACATCCTAATTCGGCGATTACATTTAAATTGAAATAAACAAACACAATTCTGTGACTTCACATAAAAAATACATTTTCTCAATATTACTAATGATCCATCCACCAAGTCCATTCATCATTATGATGTCTCGGATCACTTGTTGGATCTGAAGGCTTATTCTGGGGTTTCTTTGCATTCTTTCTTAGCTCGCTTATTTCCGCACGTATCGTTTTCAATATCTCCGAGTTTCTCATTTCATTAATGAGATTAACTTGCTCACATGGATCGTACTTCGTATTGAAGATGCACTCGTCCTTTAGCGGTTCACATCGCGAAATTTCCCTCGTGGCAATACACTTGATATCAGCCTTTTCTCGTATCTTTTCAATGTCAATATCTGTCACATGTTTTCGAGAGTATGGAGACAAACTTTTCCACGTATTCGACTTTTTGATGGTTTGAACATAGTGGCTAGCCCTAGGATCAATAAAAGAATAGTTACGCGCTCCTAACCAACCGTCATATTTCCCTGAACTGGTTGTCCCGTTGACGAACTTCCAAGGGCCGCTACTGTATGCGGAAAAATTAAAAATTTCATCGATATTTTGAAGCAGTTTGCGGGGTGATGGTGGCTGGGTTGTGGTTAAATTCGTCCACATGTCCAAGCCGTCTAAGCTCGAAGTGTTATCCAGTTTAATATTGGCAGCACTGGCTAGGGTTGGCAACCAATCCATTGCATGCATAGTCTGATCCCAAATTGTTCCACGTTTTTGAAGGCGGGTACTCCAAATGGCGGCTGAGGAGCGTATACCGCCCTCCCAGGGCGAGCCCTTTTGCTAAAAGTAGTGGGTTTTCATTTTATAATTACATATAACATACACAATATACGAACCCCTCTAAAAGGATAATTCGACCCTTTGTTCGCATGTAATCCCTGAGTTGGAGCTCCATTGTCCGAGTAAAACACGATAATAGTATTGTTCAAGATTCCCTTGGTGTTAAGAGTGTCTACGACTTTACCAATACTCTCGTCCAACTTCGATACCATAGCTTTGATGGGACATAGTTATATTGATAAGCAAATGCTGTTGCATAATATGTCCTTACCAGCGTATATCCTTCTTTCGGGATCGGCTATGTAATTGAATTTTGCAATTTCCTCTTCTGGTGCTTGAAACGGATGATCTTCATTAGCAGCATGTGGTGCTAGATGGTTTAATAGCAACAGAAGTGGGTTTTTGGTATCGTGGCTAGTTATTAGACGTACTGCCTCTCTGGTGAGACTGTCGGTAACATATTCTCCTTGGTTCTCTCTATGGACATTCAAGTTGTTACGAAAATCATGTCCTTTAGCGTATGACCTTGACTGTGAAGTAAAATTGGATTGTTTTTACATAACGTTGATAAATGTTGAAAAAATAATAAATATACTAAAAAATGTGAAGTCCAATAAGGTATTGACCTAGAATGGAGTATTTATTTAGTTAGCTTTTCTAGCAAACAAATATGTACCGCTTCCTACAGTTTTTTTTAAAGAAGGCTTTGGAATGGCGCTGGTTAGCCAAAATGACGATAAGTTTCTTAAATCGCTTTAGGGAGAAAGCAGTGAGAATGCCTTTGGAGCAAAAGAAGATTCAAAAACAAATGACTGATTTTTTCCATAAAATTTCGGTTCGGGAATGTCCATATTTTATGTTAATTTATATGCCGTAACCTTTTATTTTATTTTAAAATAGCGATAGCCCTATTCTTTAATTCAAATTTGTCATTCGCAAACGTAAATTTGTGTTGCGGTACGTCGTGGTTAGGGTTAACCCCATTTGGGAATGACATTATTCCTTTGTTTCGCGATTATGTCATTAGATAAAATTGAAAAAAGCTGCTTTTCCAAAAGTTAGGATTTTATTTGGGATCGTATGCGATATCTCCAAAAGTTAGGATTTTATTTGGGATCGTATGCGATTTCTCCAAAAGAAAATCTAAAATCGTCAAATCAAAATCCTTAATTTTTTGTCGCCCGAATATGTCAGAGCAAATGAAAGAGGTAGAGGTAGAGGTAATGTAAAAATAAAAGCTTCCAAGTCAAAACTGTTAATGACATAAATATATCTCCTACTGGATCTCACAAAGACCTAAGTATGTACATTAAATCCTCGTTCTTATATGCCAATAAATACTCTTAATCTACTCCGACCTATTCAAGAACACGCATATATGTATACACTGTACATCCACACTTACATGATAAGATAAAAACAATCCCACTTACCAATTGTTTAATATTGTACTACAATATTTCACTTACCGAAATCAGAGTCTGATCATAGTAATCAATAAATGCTCCCAAATACCCATAGTGATGATCGAATCCTCTAAGCAATGGTGTGTATGCTTTTGAAGCAAATCCCAAGTGCCACTTGCCAATGATACTCGTGTTATATCCAGCCTCCTTAAAGAACTGTGCCATTGTCTTTTCCGTTAAAGGAAGGCCCCATGGCTCCTCATTTGCTATTACGTAGTGCTGCATTCCTTCACAATTGTAAACAAACTCATTTTTTCGAAATCGTTATCAACATAAAATGCAAATTCCAGAAACCTGTATTGATCGGATGTTTGCCCGTCAATAGAGAAGATCTCGATGGTGTACACATAGCTGGTACATAGTATCGATTTAATATAACACCATTGTATGCCAATGCATCAATGTTTGGCGTTAAGAACTCATTGGAACCACGAAAGCTAACGTCATCGAAACCCTAAATATGAAATAATCAATTAATAAGCACACATTGATGTCACACACTTTATCAACCAAGTCATCGGCCATAATGATGACAATGTTTGGCCGACTGTTGACTCCCAAAACACTCTGCACTGTAAAATATGATAACAATACTATCGGCTGGAAAAATCTCCAATTTAAAATCATCTTAAGTTAGAAAAAGTTTGGATGGACTTATACAAAAAAAAAGTATTGATATAACCACGATCGAACCTCTGTCAATCGCAGACTGATCATTTCATTACCATTCGGTTCATGCCTTGTATTGCTAATAAAATCTGTATACACGCAGGTAGGTATGTTTGGAGAGTGCTTTTTCATAATGCTTTGCTATCTTTGTTGTTTTTGTCTTGAGAGCAAGCTTTTTTTGCTTCTAAAGGCAAGTATTGGTTTCGTGCAAAAAAATAAAACTTCAGTTTTTAGTTAAACCCAACACTTTCTTACTTACTTAAATGACGAATGAACCTGGGAGTCAACCAACATGACTCTCGAATTAGCCCGGTTCTTAACTAACTGACTCCGGTTGCGAACCCCAAGTTGGTTGAGGTCGATTTCTATTTGTGTGCGCCCCTAACGCGAGGTCTTGCTCTACTGACTAGGAATCGAAGACTCTGCTAGCCGGATTGTTGGTGTCCATTCGTTGTACATGTCCTAGACATTTTAAACGTCCATTGCGGAGTTCTTCGACCAGGGGCATGTCACTGTACAGCTTGTATAGCTCAGGGTTCTTCGTTTCATGGGACGCAAACGGGACCGAAGATTTTTCGAAGAATTTTCCTCTGCAATCGACCAAGAATTTCTTCATCCGCTTTAAATACGCTCCATGCTTCAGCGACGTAAACCAGAACTGGGATGATCAGGGTATTATATAGGATCTTCTTAGTAGTTCGAGTGATGGGTTTGCTACTAAATAGCCTTCTTAGCCAGAAGAAACAGCAGTAGGCAAGAGTAATTCTTCCTTGAATTTCTGACGAGATGTTTTTGTTGGAGTTTATGGCTGAGCCGAGGTAATTTCCAATATTTTAAGAATGTGAATTCATTTTTTGTAACATAACGTATACACAGAAAAACAATCCGAGAACTCTTTGACAAAAACAAGAGAAAGATCGTAACAATTTCCTTAATTTTGTGAATGATAACTCTGTTTTGATGTACATGTTCTCAGTTCATTATACGTAATGAAAGTTGATCCAGGTCAGGCGAAAGCACAGCCAATTTGCCATCGGATCTGTAGCCGGAAGGTTATGAAGGGGTACGAACATTTTTTAATCAGAGGGCGCTGCTAGTACACGCTGTCAAAGCACCTAATCACGAAAAAGTAAAATTTGACACATCACATTTTTTACACCATACCAACTTTGGTAGAAAAAAACCCATGCAAGTACTTACAACAATGTTCAAGTACTTGCAATAACCAGTTGTGTACCGACAATTCATTCAGTAAAGTCAGACAATGAAGAAAACAAACTATGAAATCGTTCACTTAATTCCGTTCAAAGCTTTCTTCGAACAAAGAAAGACAAGTTGTACTTCATAAATTATACATTTCCATACTAATATTAGCTTCACACATTTCGGGCTAAAGCATGTTAACAAAAATACTCACAATTTACAATCATAAAATCTCAACTCACATGTACAGTAGAGGTGGTAAATTACAAACAGGTTGTTCAACATCTTATTTTTATTGAAATGTTAAGCGGTTTATAATCAATTTGCCATTGTGAATTGGTCAAATGTCTCCATAGGAAGAACTTGTATAAATGTTGCCAATTCTAGCCGTATTTGTACTAAAATCATAGAGATTTCTTAAATTTTAAAGACCGCCTGTAAACCGAGATAAATACTCAGATGATTTGTGATAAGACAATGATGTTCTGTGCAAATTGATTTTCACATGTGACAGTCAACTTAATTGTCTGGCTGTTTGATCCTTCTTGTTGACAGCAGATAATAGGTTTTTTGTACTTTCCCACAAATTATCTCGTTTAGTTCGACCAACGATGGGGTGTGTTGGCTGTGTAAATAGAGATTGTAAACGTTGTAAACTTTTGAAATGCTATTTTGACATTTAATCAGTCACTTTCACACATCAAACGTATTCGCTGAACTGAAAAAAATTATGTAGAACGGAAAGAGAACAAAAGAACCAAAATTCTATCAATAAATAAATTACTAAATTGATATTAAATTCAGTGGGTTACCGAATTAGTTAGTGGTACAATTTTAAAATTACAATCTGGCACGTAGAAAAATTACTACGTTGCATGAATTGAATACCCTTATTGTGTCCTTGGTGTTGGTTTGTGAGTTTTGATCAAGCTCATTCAGAATAATTTGAAAGAAGTTACATGAAAATTAATTTTGGCAACGTTAAGGCCACGGGAGCAAATCTTTGAAAGTCGGTTGATATTGCATTAACTTATTCGGAAAAATCATATTCGTATTGGAAGTTCGCGTGTTCAACAAACTGTTTATTGTGTTATATGTACAAAACCTTTGTCTAGTAAAATAAATAGTAATTGCCTACCCAACTAACAATTTCGCTTCGATAACGCACTATCGAAGCAATTTCCCTGCCAGCAATATTACCTGAATGAAGTCTTATGGAAAAACATTCGGCGCACTTTTAGCAAGCTATTTACTTGTATAAGACTTCTTTAAACAGTTCTTGCAAAAGGCTTTCTAGAAGCAAATTACAGGCTTCGCGAAAAGTCTTTCCGAAAATATTTTATTATTTTCTTATTGTTTTTAGATGTTATTCTATTATTTACTTGTATTAATTTCAATCCTTTGTAATTCGTTAAAACCCAATTCGTTATTAGCCTTATAGAGGAATAATGGTTAGTTTGGTAGTTGTACAAAATTCGACAGATTTTACAAAACATTATTTATTATTTCTGTTAAATTCCTTTTTTTCTTTAACAATTTTGCTAACACCCAAACCGAAAAAGTCACATGATGAAATTCATAACGACAAATCCGTATTCGCTTATATCTGCCAAACATATTATTTTTGCAAAAATCAATTATGGCAAATTTTTGCAAGCGTTTTAGTAACTCGGGTATACTAGACATAATAGTTCCCGAGAAATTTGGCTTAAACACAAATTGTAAGACACACTTTAATGAACTTCTTCATCATCCAATGTAAGGTTTGATTAAAATTTTATTCGTAAAACCAAAAAGGGCTAGAATATGAACCAAAAAAATCTATGAACTATGATGTTTGAAGAAAATCTTTCTAACCGTTTCCACAGGAGACATTGGCCGTGTTCCATATTTCACCACTGAAAACTAAGGTGAGGTAACGTGGAACGCAAAAGTTGAAATGTAAATGGCAAACTGTTCTAACTCTTATTTTGTAATTTAAGTTTATTTTTTATATATATAGATTTCTATTTCATTTTATCTATTCAGAATAATTTTTCTCTATCAGAAAAGTAAAAAAAAACAACTTGAATAAACCTATATTTACGGGTCATTTTACTAAAATAAAAAACATCTTCCTGACTGGTCGAAGAAAAATCAGCTACTTCACTCATATCTGAAATACCATGTGTAAATTTGAAACTCGTTTCGTCAGTCATTTCCCCTCAAATGTCACGTGACTAAAATGGTCGATTGGCCAATGAGAGCAGTGCACCGGCAAAGCTAACTTGGTAAAACTGAAATCCGGAACGCACCCATTAATATGAACACTATTTTGAATTTCACTATCATGTGAGAAATACTCAAAATCTTGACCTCGAAAATGTTAATGAATATGCTTTACATATTTTGAAAGTTAAAAAAAAACAATACTTACGTTCCTTGAAGTTTTTTGATTTTTTTTTATAATTTGCCATCCCGAAACAACATCCGAATGCATTTGTAAAATTTATTTCCTATATAGCCATACATTATAACCATGCATATCTGCCCAAATTTGCAGTACATTCTCCGACGAAACGTCATTTCAAGAAATCCTATCAATTAAGCGGTCCCATAAACATAAGCACATTTCAACTGCCAAAAACGTTATTTTTCCAATCTGCATAAGCGATTGAGTTTCTATCACTTCTATCTCTTTCAATTCAACTAATTGCAATGTAAACGTTGTAATTGTCACTCCAACGTTGAATTCTACTAAATCTCTCCTACAAAAGCTTTTACTTTCTACTGATCACACCCCCACCTGCCACGTGGATGTCAATCTGATTGCAAAAATGGCTGCCAATGTAATCAGCGACAGTGATCTTTCTTTTTGTTTCGTTTTTTTTTATGGGATTAATCGGTAAGCTAATTGTTGCAATAATGTATTCAATTCTATTTGGATGCTTAAGCATGTGGACATTTACTCCAAATTCGATTAAATTTTCCCAAAAGTACTGAATGTGTTGTTTTTTTCATTTTTACAAAAATTAAATCCAATGTGTGTTTTAATGGTAAGCAGGTATTTTAAGATCTCCATTTTATTCTAGTGCAAATATAATAAATTATTTCATAACTAAATATTCTTTATAATTTCTAAACTATTCTAGAATCCTGCGTCGTCCAGTTGAATCAGTGCTTTTAGAAAAACTTTCGAGTTAAAGAACTTCATCATGCTGTTGGTGTCTTTAAAGGGAACTTTCTTCGCGGTCCTATACGGTGAGTCCATTCAATAAATTGAATAGTTTACGTGTTTGTTTGTTGTCTTAAATATCGTTATTCCATTTACAACTTTTCTCTCAAGTTTAAGACTACTAAGCCTTTCCACCAAATCCTTTTCTTTGTGACCAAGTTTGTATTGAAGTGTCTCGTTCTGTCAATTATAAGCGATAATGTATTCCACTTGTTGATTGTGTCCTGGTAAATATTTGAGCTAGGATTTATCTATTTATATCTATTTATTTTGCTTCTGTGGGTCTAGTCAGTATAAGTTTTGTGGAAAAAAATCAAACTTGCAGGGTATTATGTATTTCGATTTTCGAGGTTAGATTATATTTATTGTGACTTTTGGTTGCATAGTTTTAGGTGTGTAAACAATTGTAAATACAACACAGTGCATGCCTTTTGCGTGGATTTAGTTTGATTTCAAATTAATGATAAAATACTGGAGTGTCAGCTATACTTAGTGTGCACAGTGGCCTAGTAACTGACTATTTCTTTAAAAAAAAATCCTGATCTGTTATGCAAATTCATGGGAGCATTGAATAATAATAAACTAGCATTCATTGGAGAGTCGACTTGGTATTTATTTAACATACATTCATAATCCGAACCATTAATAGATCTAACTAGGTTGACATGGTAATCCTTGATATCCGCAATTTGCAACAGCTGTGGATAAGAACAATAAATCAGATTTAACCATTGGATTAAATTATAAATCATATGTATGAATACCTTTTCTAGCTGGCACGTCCATGTACCATGTCCACGTACAGTCATGTACAGATGGATCACCTTCTGGTACACCAGGCAAATCAACCGGTTCCACTGCTCCAGATCGATAGTTTTCAACGGCCATTCTCATGTTGTTCAGTACATTCGCATACGCTGTTTCACCAGCTAAATTTCTTTGTTCACATGGATCCACATCGATTCGGTACAAACACTCTTCGACTAATGGATTGCAGTTGACAATTTTTGTGCAGTTGCAATTGATTTCAGCCCCTTTTCGGAGCTCGTTTATTTTGCGTGCTGTCAGTGGATTCGTTTCATATTTCGAGAGTACTCTTCCACATTGTGATTCTTGAATATGATTTGCATATATGGCATTTCTTGGATCTACCTCGTCTGGCTGGCGACTAGTTACCACATCGCTTGCGAACCCATCTAGCGTTGTTCCATTAATATACTTAAAGTGTCCACTCATGTAGGAGGCGACACCCCAAATGTCGTCTAACATATGCACAATCTCACGGTCGACTGTTTCGTGGCCACCTAATTGCAACTCCCTCCATAGGTCTAACCCGTCCAAATTAAGACTTGAATCAAGTTGTATGTTTGCTGCGTTTGCCAAAGTAGGCAACAAGTCGGCGACATACATATTTTGCTTGAACACATTGTTTCTTTTTTTCAAAAGCGGACTCCAAATGGAAGCAGCTACACGTATTCCACCCTCCCATGGGGTGTTCTTTTGCTATAAAAAAGACAAAATGAAGAAGTAAGTTTACAAAAAAAACGTTGTTAAGTCTTACCCCACGCATTGGATAATTTGAACCGGTATTTGAGAACATCCCAACTGATGGTGCGCCATTATCAGCGTAGAATACGACAATCGTGTTGTCCAAAATGCCTTTATCATGTAAGGCTTTTATGATGTTGCCAATGCTTTCATCGAGCTTGGATACCATTGCTGAAGTCATAGAAAGGGGATGTTATTAAAAATTTCAATTACATTTTGTTATTACATAGGCTATAGGGTATGTGGGTTATTTATAATCATCCGCGATGAATAGACATAAGTTCCCCTATAAGAAAAATAATCCGCAAAAAACTTCTCAAGGCGACAGCAAAAATATTGAGTCCATATGTGATTCATATATACATAAAACATACATACATATTATATGTATGGTTATAAATTTAAACAAATAGCAACAAATAACGCCTAACAAAGCAATTTGCAATATAAACAATGGCCAATGTTGAATTCTTGCCATAAAAAATAAAAAAAAAACTTATCAGTACATCTCTCATATATATAATCCCCTATTGTAATAACCCTTATCATCAACAGTTAACACAAATTCTTTCAAATAAAGTGTTAACCCATCTGTTATTTTAGCTGGTTATAAATCTCTTATCACTTACCCGCATAAATCCTCCTCCTTTCGTCATTGATATGAATGAATTTGTCAATTTCTTCCTGTGGCGCCTGAAGTGGCTCATCATCATTTGCAGTATGTGGGGCAAGATGATTTACCACCAAAAACAAAGGCTTCTCCACCGGATGGGCTTTGATAACAGCTTCTGTTTCTCTTGTCAAGAGGTCTGTCATATACACTCCTTCATCGGAGCACTCCAAGTCGAGATTTCTTCGAAAGTCGTATCCCATTGACGCATTTTCCACCTAAATTCCAATTATTAAGCATAATTGAGGGGTTGAAATATATTTTGTTTTTCATTTTATTACCGGCATTAAAGCCCTCCTCTGATAATAGTCCACATAAGCGCCAAGGTATCCATAATGCGTATCAAAACCTCGATTTGTTGGTAACATCTCCTGCCGAGCGAACCCCAAGTGCCATTTCCCCACCAGGTTTGTCGAATAGCCATCCGCCTTAAACACGTCCGCGATGGTAGTCTCATTTATAGGGAGACCCCATGGTGTTTCATTGCTGATGACATAGTGTTGCATGCCGGTGTGAAATGGATATTTACCTGTCATTAGTGCTGCCCTTGAAGGTGTGCACATCGGTGGAGTATAGAAATTCTGCAGAATCATGCCATAGTACGCCAGTGCGTCTATATTTGGAGTGAGGAATTGTTTGGCCCCATGAAAGCTTACATCATCAAATCCCTAAACACGTATGTAACAATAACTTGTACCAAGATCACAAAATTCAAACGTACCATGTCATCAGCCATGATGATGACAATGTTTGGCTTTTCTAAATGGTTGGCCGATATTAAGGCTGAAAACAGCATCACCAGCAAGCAACTAGTCTTCATCATTGCTTTGACTTAAGTGGTTACAATTTGTTTGGTGGTTTATAATGAAGCTACCATCGGAGACCTGAAAACTGTAGTCTATGATGATTAATATACTGTTTATGATATAGAAAAACATTCTTGGTAATTTTCCATAATTATCGTATGGTACTTGTCAAGCTAATGAATAATTGTCAACAAACTAATCTTGCTACTGATGGTAAGAAAGCGAAGAATGAAAACCATTATGTCTACAGTAATAGTGGTTTCACATTCAGAGTCTCCAAAAAAATATTCTTTCAACCAGAAATATATTTCAGTTTCGGGTAGATAAATTATACTTACGCCTCTTTTATAATTGCCAGACTATGTTGCTATGTGTTGCTAGTTTCGGCATTTGTACTTAGTAGTCTTAACTTATTATCTACTACCCACAAGTATACAAAACCAAAGGGGTTTCAAAGCCACATGTCTCGACGTCTATAGATATCAAATGTAAAATGAAACGGTTGTCGATTTATGTAAGAATAATCAGATCACCATGAGTGAGTCTTGATAGCCGTATCGATAGCTCTCGAAAAGTCTAACTGTAGGTATTTGCAAATATTGATATTTTGTTTAACCCCATACCATCCAACTTCGTAGTAAATATTTCCGAGATTGTGAATCAAATAACGAGTCATACGTCTATTCTTTCACAGGAAAGTCCAGACCTAGAATATCTTCGTAATACATAAGATACATTTTTAAAAATAGGAAATAAATAACTGTTTGCATTGCTTTTAAAACTTTCACAAAATCTACAGAAAATACGTGACAGTACTATGCCAGTAGATAAATAAGTGACAGACTGGTTAGATGTAAAGGGTGTTTTTTTTAGAGGTAATAGAACATCGCATTGAAATAAAACACAAGAAAAACGTCTTAATATCCATTAATGTTGCTTTATTGGAAGGGTATTTTTTTTGCCATGAATGTTTAAATGATTTCGGCTGGTTTGAATAAAGCCAAGTCTAGGGGTCCATTTTTTAACTCTTTTTTCGAGCATTTGGGGCCGTGTGTCGGCAATAACGCCACAAATTTTGGCTTCCAAGTCCCCTAACGTTTCTGGTTTGTGGGCGTAGACGAGCGACTTCACATATACCCAAAGAAAATAATTCAATGGTGTCGAGTCACACAATCTTGGTGGCCAATTGATAGGTCCATTCCGCGAAATTATGCGCTCATCGAATGTTTCCTTCAACAAATCGATTGTGACGTGCGCTATGTGGCATGTAGTGCCGTCTTGTTGGAACCAAAGATCTTCAACATTCATACCATCCAATTCGGGAACAAAATAGTCGGTTATCATGGCTCTCCACCGGTCTCCATTAACGGTAACTTACTGTCCAGCATCATTTCGGAAGAAGTATGGCCCAATGACTCCACCAGCCCATAGAAACCAAACAGTCAGTTTTTGTGGATGTAATGGCGTCTCAAGGGTCTCATGTGGATTCTCTTCGCTCCAAATGCGGTAATTTTGCTTGACGTATCCATTCAACCAAAAATTAGCCTCATCACTGAACAACTTTTTTTTTTGAAAATCTGCATCGAGATCAATCTCATTTTCGGCCCATACACTAAAATCACGATGAATTGCATGTTCTTGGAGCTTTAATTCTTGCAGAAGCTGGATCCTGTGGATCTTGTAAGGCCATAAGCCAAGATCTTTGCGCAAAATCTTCCATTAAGTTGATGGACAAAGCTCCAATTGCTGTGCATCATTTCGGAAGAAGTATGGCCCAATGACTCCACCAGCCCATAGAAACCAAACAGTCAGTTTTTGTGGATGTAATGGCGTCTCAAGGGTCTCATGTGGATTCTCTTCGCTCCAAATGCGGTAATTTTGCTTGACGTATCCATTCAACCAAAAATTAGCCTCATCACTGAACAACATTTTTTTTTGAAAATCTGCATCGAGATCAATCTCATTTTCGGCCCATACACTAAAATCACGATGAATTGCATGGTCTTGGAGCTTTAATTCTTGCAGAAGCTGGATCCTGTGGATCTTGTAAGGCCGTAAGCCAAGATCTTTGCGCAAAATCTTCCATTAAGTTGATGGACAAAGCTCCAATTGCTGTGCACGGTGGCGAATCTATTCATTCTGGTCCTCTTCAACACTTTGCTCTACAGCGGCAGTTGTTTCTTCGGTGCGCACTGTTCGACGTCTCTGCGGATGCAGTAAACGTAGCGCGAAAACGATCCATTGTTAACCGAATTAATTGCTCTGATGGACGATTTTGTTGACCATAAAATTAACGGAGTTTGCGGTTAACTTCGCGAACTGAACCAATATTTTCGAAATAAATTTGCACGATTTGTAAAAATTCAAAAAACTAACCTCTAAAATAAACACCCGTTACCTATACCATGAGCCAATAAAAAAAAACACTGGACGTCTAAACGTTAAGGGGGTATCTATCATTCATGATAAATAGTTTTTGTGTAATAATTTTGTTCTTCAATATTAAATGCCCAATTTTATAATTCTATCTTGTGACTCAAATTACGAGAGGACGGCTTTCATCAAATTTATTCTGTTTTGCGGTCAATTTATTGCTCAGAAAAGGGACACATGATCTCTTGCTTCTTGGCATTGCCAAACTTTGACGGGAAACATAATGCGAGAATTTTCCACTATGAAAAAGTTATATCTATCTCTGTTAGGAGGTAGTGAACATTTTCTGAATAACAAATAATAAAATGGAATAAAGTTTGTCCAAAAGCAACGACAACATGTGCAATATAAATACATTTACTGTTTTCAAAATAAAATATATTTTTATTTATCTTTAAGAAATTAAATTTATTTGATTAGTTTTTGAAAAAGTGAGGGCCAAAATAAATTTACCGCTAAGGTACGCTGATTTCGAAATAAACTGTTGCCAGAGACAGAAATAACCTAAGCGGAGCAACAAATCTTCGAAATATATGTTTAAATATTTTAAACTTAGTTTTCATTTGTTCGATCGTAATAGCTTAAAAACTACAATGTCGTCAACGATAATCGTTTCAATAGTTACGGAAGGAGTACCCAAGTACCCACAATTTGAGAAATCAGCGAAACGTTTTTTTTTTGCCTTTTTTTCAAAGGTATGGGTTTGATCATTGAGTTGTTGTTTTAATTTTTTTTCATTTGAAGTAATGTTTTTTTAAATATCTTGGCCCGTTGTCAACCAGTGACAAAGCGATACAAAATATTTAACACCTGAAGTACCCAAAATAATTGCTACTGCTTTTCTGACCGATTTTATGACTTGTTCATTTGTGACTTTTTAAAATTTTGCGTCTACCACTACAAGCCATATACCTTGCAAATATTAAAGCCAACACTAAAGAAGAAATCATCGAATTGCAGGCAGATATTTTGCTGGAAACAATTAAAAATTCTGTATGACGACAATTGGCCGATATCTTTTTTTTTCCAACCTAATGTCGTCAATTTTTAACTTTTCGTAAAAACAAAGACCAATCTTTTGTCAAGGTAATGGAATGAATGCAATTCACTTTGTGACAGAACGTTGCTTTTGTCTTACTTGTAGTAGATTTTTTTGAGTTTCTCTTGAAACGAAATGGAGGCCGCCTGGTATTTTATCTCAACAAACAACACCCATGGAGTAAGTCTCCAATACATCCAAAATCTTGCTTCTCACTCACTTTCTTCCCCTTCTTTAACGGTCGTACTGCGGTTACATATAAAGGGTATTCATAACCCCTTGAGTACGTGTAAATAATCGGGTTTTTCAACAGGGATGCTACAAAAGTTGAGCGACAGGGATAGCAAACGACGCCATACTTCTTGCCGCTCTTTTGACATTTCTCTTCAGTAAGGTTTGCTATTTCATGATGGATAGATATACGATCCAACAACGAGTCAATTAAAATTAACAACCGAAATTAAGAGCGCTCCGTCCAATTTGTGTTCGTCATAATCGTCCTAGCAGATCAACAATTGAGCGTCTAGTGGAAAAATGTGAATCCAAATGCACAGTACAAAATGTTCTCGTGCCAGTGAGACAAAGAAGTGCCCGAAGTGTCGAGAATATTGTTGCCGCTGAGGCTTCAGTTGAAGAAAGCCCAAATGTGTCTCTCACACGTCGTTCTCAAGCGTTTGGCGTCTCTGTGACGACGTCGTTGTGCCGAATTCTGCGAAAAGATCTTGCCCTACATCCTTACAAGATTAAATTGACGCAAGAGTTGAAACCGCTTGACCACCAGAAGCCTCGTATGTTCGTGAATTGGGCTGAGCAACAACTTAAAAATGATTCGGATTTTCATCGAAAAATCATCTTCAGCGATGAGGCTCATTTCTGGCTGAATGGCTTCGTCAATAAACAAAATATGCGGTAATGGTCAGGCAGCGATCCACACGTACTCCATGAGTTATCATTGCATCCCGAAAAAGACGCCGGCGGCGTCATTGGGCCGATTTGACGCCGTTAGACTATTTCCTGTGGGGCTACGTCAAGTCTATGGTCTATGCCAACAAGCCAGCGACGATTGATGAACTTCGTACGAATATCGAACGTGAAATTGCAGCAGTATCGGCCGATTTATGCTTGAAAACCGTCGAAAATTGGGTTCAGCGTCTGGACTTCTGCAAGCGTGCCCATGGTGGTCATGCAAAAGAAATCGAGTTCCATACATAATGGTATCAAACGTACTTTCACAAGAATTTCATTGATATCCAAAACCGTTTTTGTTTTATTTAAAAAATCTTTTGTAGCGCTCTTATTGAAAAACCCTTTATAAAAAACAAAAATCCGAGATAACGATCAAAGTGTCTAAAATTTCTTACCAAATTGATACATATAACCTTGTGATTAAAAGGTCGAGATAATTGGTAGTCCACTTTATTGGTACTAAAACAGATCGTCTGGCCAGATTGATCTCTCACCTTTAATTAGACCTGTACTTCAGTACATCGTATAACTATTGTTATGTCGTATTTCGATCGGAAATGAATATTTTACTCAAGGTGAAAGAATTTCCACTTGAATTATAAATGCGCCGATAGTTTTGTTAAATTTTTTATGTCAGTTTACTGATACTCCCTTAACATTTGAGTTGAACATAAACCGTTAAGTAATCCTTATTGCTTACCAAAAATGTGTTACTTAGCGATTTAAGCTGAACTTAAGATTTAAGGGAGATATCAGCATCTTCATCATCTTCCAACTTTTGGGTTTTGGTGGCAATTTAAATAACATTAAACCCTTTGCGATGTTTGAAGGATGTGCAGATCTCTGACTAGACCATCGGATAAGAACTAGTTAGGCACTATATTACAGATGACCCTGAAACTTCAACACGAATGCGATCAATAAGAACAGATTTAATAAACACTTGCAAGTTATCATCAAGGGACGGTCCTCGAACATTATATTTAGGTTCACCTCACCACCGCATTGCACGATTCTTTAATCTAAAGTAAATGCCGCAGGGTGGGTTCAAAAACTCTGTCCTCTATTCATAAATGCGTTCATGATAGTTAAATTTTATTGCATTCACAATTTGTTGGTCAAAAACAGGGTTTGAGTTGTTTTAGCGACTATGTCGTCTTTTCTTTCTTTATCACTAGATCATGTAGAGGTCATTCACTTTTTTTTTATTGTGAAATATATATATATTGCCGTTAGGCAACCTTTTATTATATACAAAGGAAAGTAACGGAAACTTTGTAAAAACACTAGGATATTCACATTAATTATACACAGGTTCACAAGGCACAGACCACTTCACCCTTTTATCTCCATAAAAATCTTCCATAAAATTATTATTTTTTCAATAAATAATTAGGATAAATTTTCGCAATCAATTAATATTCACAACACAGTTACCTCACACACTATAAAAATGTCTTAACCTGTTTTCAAACTATAGTAACACTGTTACTTTGTCGTTTTTGGCACATTTATTTATTCAGCTGTCAAGCAATTAAAAGCCAATAACCTCTAAAGTTAAAACTATTTTCAGGTTTTAAAACGTTTAATTCGTTTTAGATTACTTCCTTTCGCAGAACATGTTAACAATAATTGTTACAAACCGCCGAGAGTGTGAATATGAATTGGTGGAAATAAATATTTTTACACTTCTATTTATATACTCGCCTTGATTGTTATATGTGCCATAGATTTATAGGGTATATACGTTTTGACATAACGTCTATAACAATGAGAAACGACAATATGGTATCAGTATTCTGGCGTGTTAATTTACATTTCGTCAAAATCTCAATAAAGTTAATACCACGTTTTGTTATTTACAGTCAGGCACCGATTAAGGCAAAAAGCACGTAATGTTCTGTTTGTTTCAATTATCTGTTCTGTCATCAGAAGGCGTATTTGAGTAGTTAGGTTATTTGACGTTTCATATGTAACATAATAGGGGTATTCATGCAACGTCGGAAAGTCGTCACAAACGTTGTAAACGTGATAAAATTATGACGTGATAAATGTACTGTCAAAATTTGTATGGGAAATCATTTCCAACAATATCCGAATTTTCTCACAGTAATTGGGTGTGCAAACGATGATAAACGTCGTAAACTTTTGAAATGCTATTTTGACATTTAATCAGTCATTTTCACACATCAAAAGTATGCAATAAACTGAAAAAAAAATTATGAAGAACAGAAAGAGAACAATAGGAACAAAATTCTGTCAATAAAAAAATATCTTAATTGACATTCAATTCAGTGGGTTACCACATTATTTAGTGGTATAATTTAAGGGTCGTTCATGAAACGTCGTCGTAAAATTACAATGTTTCACACGTAGTAAAATTACGACGTGCATGAATACCCTTAATATGATTAGACAGATTGATTACAACAAAAGAATTTTTTTTTTAATGTTAAGAGAAAAAATATTTTTAGAACTAATAAGGGTATGAATATGCTAATAAATAGTTTAACCTCTAAAGTTAAAACTATTTTCAGGTTTTAAAATGTTTAATTCGTTTTAGATTACTTCCTTTCGCAGAACATGTTAACAATAATTGTTACAAACCGCCGAGAGTGTGAATATGAATTGGTGGAAATAAATATTTTTACACTTCTATTTATATACTCGCCTTGATTGTTATATGTGCCATAGATTTATAGGGTATATACGTTATGACATAACGTCGATAACAATGAGAAACGACAATATGGTATCAGTATTCTGGCGTGTTAATTTACATTTCGTCAAAATCTCAATAAAGTTAATACCACGTTTTATTATTTACAGTCAGGCACCGATTAAGGCAAAAAGCACGTAATGTTCTGTTTGTTTCAATTATCTGTTCTGTCATCAGAAGGCGTATTTGAGTAGTTAGGTTATTTGACGTTTCATATGTAACATAATAGGGGTATTCATGCAACGTCGGAAAGTCGTCACAAACGTTGTAAACGTGATAAAATTATGACGTGATAAATGTACTGTCAAAATTTGTATGGGAAATCATTTCCAACAATATCCGAATTTTCTCACAGTAATTGGGTGTGCAAACGATGATAAACGTCGTAAACTTTTGAAATGCTATTTTGACATTTAATCAGTCATTTTCACACATCAAAAGTATGCAATAAACTGAAAAAAAAATTATGAAGAACAGAAAGAGAACAATAGGAACAAAATTCTGTCAATAAAAAAATATCTTAATTGACATTCAATTCAGTGGGTTACCACATTATTTAGTGGTATAATTTAAGGGTCGTTCATGAAACGTCGTCGTAAAATTACAATGTTTCACACGTAGTAAAATTACGACGTGCATGAATACCCTTAATATGATTAGACAGATTGATTACAACAAAAGAATTTTTTTTTTAATGTTAAGAGAAAAAATATTTTTAGAACTAATAAGGGTATGAATATGCTAATAAATAGTTTAACCTCTAAAGTTAAAACTATTTTCAGGTTTTAAAATGTTTAATTCGTTTTAGATTACTTCCTTTCGCAGAACATGTTAACAATAATTGTTACAAACCGCCGAGAGTGTGAATATGAATTGGTGGAAATAAATATTTTTACACTTCTATTTATATACTCGCCTTGATTGTTATATGTGCCATAGATTTATAGGGTATATACGTTTTGACATAACGTCGATAACAATGAGAAACGACAATATGGTATCAGTATTCTGGCGTGTTAATTTACATTTCGTCAAAATCTCAATAAAGTTAATACCACGTTTTATTATTTACAGTCAGGCACCGATTAAGGCAAAAAGCACGTAATGTTCTGTTTGTTTCAATTATCTGTTCTGTCATCAGAAGGCGTATTTGAGTAGTTAGGTTATTTGACGTTTCATATGTAACATAATAGGGGTATTCATGCAACGTCGGAAAGTCGTCACAAACGTTGTAAACGTGATAAAATTATGACGTGATAAATGTACTGTCAAAATTTGTATGGGAAATCATTTCCAACAATATCCGAATTTTCTCACAGTAATTGGGTGTGCAAACGATGATAAACGTCGTAAACTTTTGAAATGCTATTTTGACATTTAATCAGTCATTTTCACACATCAAAAGTATGCAATAAACTGAAAAAAAATTTATGAAGAACAGAAAGAGAACAATAGGAACAAAATTCTGTCAATAAAAAAATATCTTAATTGACATTAAATTCAGTGGGTTACCACATTATTTAGTGGTATAATTTTAGGGTCGTTCATGAAACGTCGTCGTAAAATTACAATGTTTCACACGTAGTAAAATTACGACGTGCATGAATACCCTTAATATGATTAGACAGATTGATTACAACAAAAGAATTTTTTTTTTAATGTTAAGAGAAAAAATATTTTAAGAACTAATAATTTTATGAATATGCTAATAAATAGTTTCATCCGCTTATAACCTGTCCAAATACCTATGTTATTTGTGAAAACAATTTGGCTATGAAATGGCTACTTCGAAACTGTCGACACAAGAACAAAGTAAGAAATATATTTCCACCACTCTGAAAGCTTATTTTGTGATATTGCAAAGTGATCATGACGTTATCCGTTCTTTAAAAAGTAGACTTTTGAATAAGTAATCATCGTAGAGCATTAGTGAATATGGAACATTAGTTAAAAGCAATTACGTACACGAAAACACCATGGCTCCGATTACATGACATCATCGAATGATGAAAAGTGTCGATAATTATTCCAATTAAAGCGGTAAGCCATATATGTGCGCGAGTGGTTCTTTTTGCACAAAGACCGGAAGTCCAGTTTTATACCGAATCTGAGAGACTGAGTCGAGATAATTTTTTTCTTGACGGTTGATATCTACACGGATGATTTTTCAGATCATAATGGTATGAATTGAATTGAATTCGCAATTGAACACAGACTAGCACTTCCTTTTTTTCGCAGGATCTGTCGAAATATGAAGATTAGATGGGCTATGTACCGTCTTATCAAATCTAGGCTTAAACAAGAGCCAATCAATCCAATTTCGAAAAGAAAATCTCGGTTAAAATCTAATCTACGACTGCGAATCGGATCCAAACTTGGGCTTTCTGTTTTTTTTTTCTGTTTTTAGGATCGGTCTAAATGTGAAGATTTGATCACATGTGGACTTTCCTGGCCTAATGAAAGCTAGTTTCAACAATAGTCAAATCATCCAAATTCGAAAGGAATTCTTGGTCAAGAACTAAGAATAACGTTTAGGCGTGTACTTGATTTATAAAAAAGTTGCTTGACCCATAAGTACTTTTGTCAAGCGTTTAACAATATTAAGCGAATTTAGTACGCTAAGCGACGATGTTCGAAGAAGTTTTACTTTTATAGAATAGCAAAAATGTGTTGTTGTGTTGTGACTAAAATTACATCAGGTTCTAAATATATCCTTGTGAGCCTTGATAATTATGATTTGCGGACAGCAAATGACGGGCTCAGTGCGCAATGGTTAGTGCGATGAACTGCCGCGCAGAAGGTCTGGGTTCGATTCCCAGCCGTAGCAAGACCTAAATGATTTTACTGGCCGTCCTCGCGTGATGATCTGACAAACCATCCGAGTAGTATCAATTGTCAAGAAAAAGATTATCTCAAATTCGCCGCTCGGAGTCGGCATAAAACAGGAGGTGGTCCCGTCATGGTGCAAAGAAGTACACACGCACACATGAATGGTTGTAAGAAAGCTCGGCCCTAGGTACTAGCGCCAAAAATTTGTTTAAAAATTTGTTTGGACAGTAATATAATAATAATATGTTTTATTTCGTGATAATTTTTTTACAAAGCCTGTGACCGCACGTTTTACAATTCAGAGATTTGACAAGTATTATCTTACTTCTGAGATATTATCTTACATTTCAAAATGATTTACAAGCAATTACAAATTTAATTTAAAGGAAAAATACGAATAAGCCTTTATTTGAGTAAAAAAAAAAAAAGAAGGAATATCTAATATACATAATTTAGAATTTTATGAATATTCAAGGAATGCTTTTTATATTAATAAATATAAGTTCATAAATTATAATCAGATAATAAAAATAAATTATATAATAAATAAATAAATAATAAACAAGCAAATAAATAAGTTAATGAATGAAAACCAAGATTGACACGATTTGTTGGCTCACTTATAGTAAAACTAAAAAAAAAAAGTTTGACCTCAATGTCAGCTTCATCAGCTGCAGAAATTAGTAAAATGATTTCCAGATTCTGGTTGTTTTTCTGTATTGAGATTGGTATCGGGTCCAATGAGTTCAATTGATTGTTAGAGCTTCCGTATTACTTTACGGTTCATTGTTGACTCTCAGATATGTGTAGGGTGGTTATATTTTAAGAGGCGATGTTGTTTTTAAATAAATCAAATTATTTAGGAGGTTATTGTCATTTCTTTTATGATTATGATAATATTGGTATGGTTCAATCATATATGGAACAAATTATACATACACCCTTTATTTCAAATAACCCCAAAATAAGAAGTCCAACGGTGTCAAATCACATGATCTTAGCGGCCAATTGACATCGCCACCACTTGAGATAACAAGGCCAATGAATTTGTCGCGCAAAAGATCAATTATTTCGTTAGCTGGGTGGCAAGTTGCACCGCCCTGTTGAAACCATATATCGTCCACATCAATATCTTTCGATTCGGGCCATAAAAAGTTCATGACAGTGAACACCATTCACAGTTACTGCCTGACGGGCCACATTTTGAAAAAAAATACGGGTGCATTGGTTTGTCGACCATCACTCTTGGATTATCATTCGAATTGGAAAAAAAAACATCAGAATTATTCGATTACATTATAAGTTAATAGTGTTTTCCATTGGTAAAAAATCATGTCTTTTTGTATCTCGATCTGTTAAACGACTGATTTTGACAGTTGTTGTTGTGTTTCATCATTTTTTTCTTATATCAGAACAAGTTTGCATATCTATATTTTTCGCCAGATTTACCCATACTTGCACTAACATAAATTGATAGTTGTCAGTTTGAGTTGAGTGATTTTCGTTTTGACTTATTAATTTATCGGTTGTGAAAAAGAAAAATAAACGACCATGAGACTTCACAGATACACCGACACTAACTTTAAAGACACGAAATAAAAATAATACAAAGGCAAACAAAAAATCTATCCGAAATCGTGTTTCATCCGGACAATCACGGACATTTTATTAAAACTATACCGAACGTTTCCCGCAGAGCCATGTACTCTTTATGTCCGGAAAATCCAGACGGATGGCAAGGCTACTCTAAGGACATCTATAGATGTCATCGTTCAGATTAAGTTTCATTGTGTGGTTTCATAGATGGTTATGACCAGATAGATATTGCTAATCTTTCATATTGCCGAAGTTTGTTGCCTCAGTTCCATTCGTATTCTGACTAATCTTTCCTTCCGACATAGGTGATAGTAGATTTTCACATTTTATTGACATTCCTTTCGACTACTTTTTTTCTTCTTGTACTACATTTTATTCTGTGAGTATTTGTTAGTAACATTTTCTACATAATGCTGTTGAAAAATAAATCTGCTAGTTTTGCTAAGTAGCTCCAGGATTTCTTCTCCAGTGAAATATCCCAGCCGATTATTCGTTCAGTTTTTTGGAACACACCTTATCATGGTCGTCTTGTGTTCGAGAATTGCTCCATCTTATACATGCACCTACTCGCGTACTAATTTGAGCAAATTGCATTGCTTCACATCTTTTGAGTCTATAAAATGAGTTCTTGAGCCCAGAGTTAGTAAGAGGAGGATTCGGCATCTGTCCTCTCTCATTGAGTCTATCGCTATTTGCTTTAATTTCTCTTTTCCAAATTTACTTTCCTTTCGGTTTTTGGAGATCGTGCCTATTGTCGAAAAAGGTTTTTATTCGATGTTAGTAAATTTATTAAGTATGTACTAATATTTCATTTACAATGATTAATTTATTTAATTTGTTCAATCTACCGTATTTATTTATATTTACAGATTATTTTGACTCAATACTAAGGAATTGTTTAATTCTAAAAAAAAATTAATTGAACTTAATAATTGATAAAAAAAACTTCAAGTAGAAAAAATTATATATATTTCATAAAAACTTTATAGTCATAGATTACATTATTTAATAAATATTTATACAGGGTGGGGTGAAAAATTAAATATTACTATTAAAAAGTACTGAAAGCTTTAAAGACCGTACTCTTAAGCTGGCATTGTTTTTCATTCTCTCATTATATTCTTGTTGCATGCCATACAATTATAAATAATAAGTAATTTTGCTTTAAAATATTTTCTGTAAAAAAATATGTTACATAGATTATAAAGATCAACGAGCGTCTAAATTTGCTGTGGATAAATACTTTTTGAACAGCGAATAGTCTTTATATTAATTTTCTTTGTTTTGGTCTGTTGACACTTGTGTTCGTGAGCTTTTTAATTTAATCAATCCAATTAAGTGTTTAATTCAAGCAAGGGTTCTCATTATTATTCAACCATTAAAACTAATTATGGTAGAAGGTAAATCGTACTTGATGCACTTTAGGTGATAGCAACAAATGACTCTTGTTTTTTCATTCAAACATCTATTGACTTATATATCAAAAAGTCGGTTCTTCTCTAGTCGTTATTGCTGTTAAATACATATATTTATTCAGTTGTTAATTTTCAAATCACATGATGTTTATTTTGCAGTAAAACTATCTACAATTTAAATATACATACCATTCGTGCTTTAAGCTAATAAATCACAGCCATAGCTGTGTTGTCTAGATTTATGGGTCTAAAATTATAGTCGGATAAAAATCCATCAACGTTTTTTTATAATATAGATACGTACATCACAATTCGTTTTTGTTTTTTATACTTACAATCATTATATCTACGTTCCCCTTTTATTTACTTTTTTTAATCAAAAAATCGATATTTTTAAAAATAATTTTTGGAACACTTTTTTTTTCATTCCAGTTATTAAATTTACCCCTATGGAAATCAACCAACTTTTGACAGTCCACACATAGCTGGGTGATAAATAAGAAGAAAAATATTCCAATGTAGCATTGGCAGATACAAATTAAAGACAACATATTACCCAAAATGTAAAAAATGTAAAAAAAAAAAATGGATAATATAATATAATAAATAATAATTTAAAAACAATTAAAAATGTTTTTGTTCTAGGTTGTTTCAATACAAAATTTCTTTATATTCATGTTTAGGAACTTCAAATCCAAAATACTTAACAGTACAATATGTAAGGGGGGCATACGATCCATTGATCCGTTACCGAGTTATAAGACGATTTGTAAAAACTGTTGCCCAGCTACCTACTGTTTTTGCTAATCGCCTGGTGTTTCACAAAAATTGGGTTTTCGTCGACACAATTTTCCATAGAAAACCTGAATTTTTTTTCAAATCCTTGTAACTCGTAAACCGCTTAATGGATTGATATGGCAAGTAATTTGGCAAGTAGATGGATTAGTGGTTGTTCTTTTAAATGAGTATATATACATGGTGTTTTTTTTAGCGGGGGGTGTTGCAGAGGGAATTTCGTCAATGCTTCATTCCGAACGTCATAATGCGAAAACAACAACTGCGAGAGTACTGAAATTCTGTGGCGATGTGTATTAGGAGTTGCTCTTCAAAATGGTATCTAAAACATTTCTATATACCACGAACATAAAATAATAATTGAGAAAATGTGACCACATTTGTACTAAAACTACCATTTAACCACGCCCCTTTCCGACGGTGCCTTAGTGACGCATCCAAATTAAAGATCACCCTCTTATCACGCAGCCCACCAAATTTCATTAAGATCCATTGAGCCGTTACCGAGTTATAAGACGATTTGTAAAAACTGTTGCCCAGCTACTTACTGTTTTTGCTGATCGCCTGGTGTTTCACAAAAATTGGGTTTTCGTCGACACAATTTTCCATAGAAAACCTGAAATTTTTTTTCAAATCCTTGTAACTCGTAAACCGCTTAATGGATTGATATGAAATTTGGCAAGTAGATGGATTAGTGGTTGTTCTTTTAAATGAGTATATATACATGGTGTTTTTTTTTTAGCGGGGGGTGTTGCAGAGGGAATTTCGTCAATGCTTCATTCCGAACGTCATAATGCGAAAACAACAATTGCGAGAGTACTGAAATTCTGTGGCGATGTGTATTAGGAGTTGCTCTTCAAAATGGTATCTAAAACATTTCTATATACCACGAACATAAAATAATAATTGAGAAAATGTGACCACATTTTTACTAAAACTACCATTTAACCACGCCCCTTTCCGACGGTGCCTTAGTGACGCATCCAAATTAAAGATCACCCTCTTATCACGCAGCCCACCAAATTTCATTAAGATCCATTGAGCCGTTACCGAGTTATAAGACGATTTGTAAAAACTGTTGCCCAGCTACTTACTGTTTTTGCTGATCGCCTGGTGTTTCACAAAAATTGGGTTTTCGTCGACACATTTCCATAGAAAACCTGAAATTTTTTTTCAAATCCTTGTAACTCGTAAACCGCTTAATGGATTGATATGAAATTTGGCAAGTAGATGGATTAGTGGTTGTTCTTTTAAATGAGTATATGTACATGGTGCTTTTTTTTTGAGCGGGGGTGTTGCAGAGGGAATTTCGTCAATGCTTCATTCCGAACGTCATAATGCGAAAACAACAACTGCGAGAGTACTGAAATTCTGTGGCGATGTGTATTAGGAGTTGCTCTTCAAAATGGTATCTAAAACATTTCTATATACCACGAACATAAAATAATAATTGAGAAAATGTGACCACATTTGTACTAAACCTCCTATTTAACCACGCCCCCTTTCCAATGGTGCCTTAGTGACGCATCCAAATTAAAGATCACCCTCTAATCACGCAGCCCACCAAATTTCATTAAGATCCATTGAGCCGTTAACGAGTTATAAGACGATTTGTAAAAACTGTTGCCCAGCTACTTACTGTTTTTGCTGATCGCCTGGTGTTTCACAAAAATTGGGGTTTCGTCGACACTATTTTCCATAGAAAACCTGAAATTTTTTTTCAAATCCTTGTAACTCGTAAACCGCTTAATGGATTGATATGGCAAGTAATTTGGCAAGTAGATGGATTAGTGGTTGTTCTTTTAAATGAGTATATATACATGGTGTTTTTTTTAGCGGGGGGTGTTGCAGAGGGAATTTCGTCAATGCTTCATTCCGAACGTCATAATGCGAAAACAACAACTGCGAGAGTACTGAAATTCTGTGGCGATGTGTATTAGGAGTTGCTCTTCAAAATGGTATCTAAAACATTTCTATATACCACGAACATAAAATAATAATTGAGAAAATGTGACCACATTTGTACTAAAACTACCATTTAACCACGCCCCTTTCCGACGGTGCCTTAGTGACGCATCCAAATTAAAGATCACCCTCTTATCACGCAGCCCACCAAATTTCATTAAGATCCATTGAGCCGTTACCGTGTTATAAGACGATTTGTAAAAACTGTTGCCCAGCTACTTACTGTTTTTGCTGATCGCCTGGTGTTTCACAAAAATTGGGTTTTCGTCGACACAATTTTCCATTGAAAACCTGAAATTTTTTTTCAAATCCTTGTAACTCGTAAACCGCTTAATGGATTGATATGAAATTTGGCAAGTAGATGGATTAGTGGTTGTTCTTTTAAATGAGTATATATACATGGTGTTTTTTTTTTAGCGGGGGGTGCTGCAGAGGGAATTTCGTCAATGCTTCATTACGAACGTCATAATGCGAAAACAACAACTGCGAGAGTACTGAAATTCTGTGGCGATGTGTATTAGGAGTTGCTCTTCAAAATGGTATCTAAAACATTTCTATATACCACGAACATAAAATAATAATTGAGAAAATGTGACCACATTTGTACTTAAACTACCATTTAACCACGCCCCTTTCCGACGGTGCCTTAGTGACGCATCCAAATTAAAGATCACCCTCTTATCACGCAGCCCACCAAATTTCATTAAGATCCATTGAGCCGTTACCGAGTTATAAGACGATTTGTAAAAACTGTTGCCCAGCTACTTACTGTTTTTGCTGATCGCCTGGTGTTTCACAAAAATTGGGTTTTCGTCGACACAATTTTCCATAGAAAACCTGAAATTTTTTTTCAAATCCTTGTAACTCGTAAACCGCTTAATGGATTGATATGAAATTTGGCAAGTGGACGGATTAGTGGTTGTTCTTTTAAATAAGTACATATACATGGTGTTTTTTTTTTGAGCGGGGGGTGTTGCAGAGGGAATTTCGTCAATGCTTCATTCCGAACGTCATAATGCGAATACAACAACTGCGAGAGTACTGAAATTCTGTGGCGATGTGTTTTAGAAGTTGCTCTTCAAAATGGTATCTAAAACATTTCTATATACCACGAACATAAAATAATAATTGAGAAAATGTGACCACATTTGTACTAAAACTACCATTTAACCACGCCCCTTTCCGACGGTGCGTCACGCATCCAAATTAAAGATCACCCTCTTATCACGCAGCCCACCAAATTTCATTAAGATCCATTGAGCCGTTACCGAGTTATAAGACGATTTGTAAAAACTGTTGCCCAGCTACTTACTGTTTTTGCTGATCGCCTGGTGTTTCACAAAAATTGGGTTTTCGTCGACACAATTTTCCATAGAAAACCTGAAATTTTTTTTCAAATCCTTGTAACTCGTAAACCGCTTAATGGATTGATATGAAATTTGGCAAGTAGATGGATTAGTGGTTGTTCTTTTAAATGAGTATATATACATGGTGTTTTTTTTTTAGCGGGGGGTGTTGCAGAGGGAATTTCGTCAATGCTTCATTCCGAACGTCATAATGCGAAAACAACAATTGCGAGAGTACTGAAATTCTGTGGCGATGTGTATTAGGAGTTGCTCTTCAAAATGGTATCTAAAACATTTCTATATACCACGAACATAAAATAATAATTGAGAAAATGTGACCACATTTGTACTAAAACTACCATTTAACCACGCCCATTTCCGACGGTGCGTCACGCATCCAAATTAAAGATCACCCTCTTATCACGCAGCCCACCAAATTTCATTAAGATCCATTGAGCCGTTACCGAGTTATAAGACGATTTGTAAAAACTGTTGCCCAGCTACTTACTGTTTTTGCTGATCGCCTGGTGTTTCACAAAAATTGGGTTTTCGTCGACACAATTTTCCATAGAAAACCTGAAATTTTTTTTCAAATCCTTGTAACTCGTAAACCGCTTAATGGATTGATATGAAATTTGGCAAGTAGATGGATTAGTGGTTGTTCTTTTATGAGTATATATACATGGTGTTTTTTTTAGCGGGGGGTGTTGCAGAGGGAATTTCGTCAATGCTTCATTCCGAACGTCATAATGCGAAAACAACAATTGCGAGAGTACTGAAATTCTGTGGCGATGTGTATTAGGAGTTGCTCTTCAAAATGGTATCTAAAACATTTCTATATACCACGAACATAAAATAATAATTGAGAAAATGTGACCACATTTGTACTAAAACTACCATTTAACCACGCCCCTTTCCGACGGTGCCTTAGTGACGCATCCAAATTAAAGATCACCCTCTTATCACGCAGCCCACCAAATTTCATTAAGATCCATTGAGCCGTTACCGAGTTATAAGACGATTTGTAAAAACTGTTGCCCAGCTACTTACTGTTTTTGCTGATCGCCTGGTGTTTCACAAAAATTGGGTTTTCGTCGACACAATTTTCCATAGAAAACCTGAAATTTTTTTTCAAATCCTTGTAACTCGTAAACCGCTTAATGGATTGATATGAAATTTGGCAAGTAGATGGATTAGTGGTTGTTCTTTTAAATGAGTATATATACATGGTGTTTTTTTTTTAGCGGGGGGTGTTGCAGAGGGAATTTCGTCAATGCTTCATTACGAACGTCATAATGCGAAAACAACAACTGCGAGAGTACTGAAATTCTGTGGCGATGTGTATTAGGAGTTGCTCTTCAAAATGGTATCTAAAACATTTCTATATACCACGAACATAAAATAATAATTGAGAAAATGTGACCACATTTGTACTAAAACTACCATTTAACCACGCCCCTTTCCGACGGTGCCTTAGTGACGCATCCAAATTAAAGATCACCCTCTTATCACGCAGCCCACCAAATTTCATTAAGATCCATTGAGCCGTTACCGAGTTATAAGACGATTTGTAAAAACTGTTGCCCAGCTACTTACCGTTTTTGCTGATCGCCTGGTGTTTCACAAAAATTGGGTTTTCGTCGACACAATTTTCCATAGAAAACCTGAAATTTTTTTTCAAATCCTTGTAACTCGTAAACCGCTTAATGGATTGATATGAAATTTGGCAAGTGGACGGATTAGTGGTTGTTCTTTTAAATAAGTACATATACATGGTGTTTTTTTTTTGAGCGGGGGGTGTTGCAGAGGGAATTTCGTCAATGCTTCATTCCGAACGTCATAATGCGAATACAACAACTGCGAGAGTACTGAAATTCTGTGGCGATGTGTTTTAGGAGTTGCTCTTCAAAATGGTATCTAAAACATTTCTATATACCACGAACATAAAATAATAATTGAGAAAATGTGACCACATTTGTACTAAAACTACCATTTAACCACGCCCCTTTCCGACGGTGCCTTAGTGACGCATCCAAATTAAAGATCACCCTCTTATCACGCAGCCCACCAAATTTCATTAAGATCCATTGAGCCGTTACCGAGTTATAAGACGATTTGTAAAAACTGTTGCCCAGCTACTTACTGTTTTTGCTGATCGCCTGGTGTTTCACAAAAATTGGGTTTTCGTCGACACAATTTTCCATAGAAAACCTGAAATTTTTTTTCAAATCCTTGTAACTCGTAAACCGCTTAATGGATTGATATGAAATTTGGCAAGTAGATGGATTAGTGGTTGTTCTTTTAAATGAGTATATATACATGGTGTTTTTTTTTAGCGGGGGGTGTTGCAGAGGGAATTTCGTCAATGCTTCATTCCGAACGTCATAATGCGAAAACAACAATTGCGAGAGTACTGAAATTCTGTGGCGATGTGTATTAGGAGTTGCTCTTCAAAATGGTATCTAAAACATTTCTATATACCACGAACATAAAATAATAATTGAGAAAATGTGACCACATTTGTACTAAAACTACCATTTAACCACGCCCCTTTCCGACGGTGCCTTAGTGACGCATCCAAATTAAAGATCACCCTCTTATCACGCAGCCCACCAAATTTCATTAAGATCCATTGAGCCGTTACCGAGTTATAAGACGATTTGTAAAAACTGTTGCCCAGCTACTTACTGTTTTTGCTGATCGCCTGGTGTTTCACAAAAATTGGGTTTTCGTCGACACAATTTTCCATAGAAAACCTGAAATTTTTTTTCAAATCCTTGTAACTCGTAAACCGCTTAATGGATTGATGTAAAATTTGGCAAGTAGATGGATTAGTGGTTGTTCTTTTAAATGAGTATATGTACATGGTGCTTTTTTTTTGAGCGGGGGGTGTTGCAGAGGGAATTTCGTCAATGCTTCATTCCGAACGTCATAATGCGAAAACAACAACTGCGAGAGTACTGAAATTCTGTGGCGATGTGTATTAGGAGTTGCTCTTCAAAATGGTATCTAAAACATTTCTATATACCACGAACATAAAATAATAATTGAGAAAATGTGACCACATTTGTACTAAACCTCCTATTTAACCACGCCCCCTTTCCAATGGTGCCTTAGTGACGCATCCAAATTAAAGATCACCCTCTAATCACGCAGCCCACCAAATTTCATTAAGATCCATTGAGCCGTTAACGAGTTATAAGACGATTTGTAAAAACTGTTGCCCAGCTACTTACTGTTTTTGCTGATCGCCTGGTGTTTCACAAAAATTGGGGTTTCGTCGACACTATTTTCCATAGAAAACCTGAAATTTTTTTTCAAATCCTTGTAACTCGTAAACCGCTTAATGGATTGATATGGCAAGTAATTTGGCAAGTAGATGGATTAGTGGTTGTTCTTTTAAATGAGTATATATACATGGTGTTTTTTTTAGCGGGGGGTGTTGCAGAGGGAATTTCGTCAATGCTTCATTCCGAACGTCATAATGCGAAAACAACAACTGCGAGAGTACTGAAATTCTGTGGCGATGTGTATTAGGAGTTGCTCTTCAAAATGGTATCTAAAACATTTCTATATACCACGAACATAAAATAATAATTGAGAAAATGTGACCACATTTGTACTAAAACTACCATTTAACCACGCCCCTTTCCGACGGTGCCTTAGTGACGCATACAAATTAAAGATCACCCTCTTATCACGCAGCCCACCAAATTTCATTAAGATCCATTGAGCCGTTACCGAGTTATAAGACGATTTGTAAAAACTGTTGCCCAGCTACTTACTGTTTTTGCTGATCGCCTGGTGTTTCACAAAAATTGGGTTTTCGTCGACACAATTTTCCATAGAAAACCTGAAATTTTTTTTCAAATCCTTGTAACTCGTAAACCGCTTAATGGATTGATATGAAATTTGGCAAGTGGACGGATTAGTGGTTGTTCTTTTAAATAAGTACATATACATGGTGTTTTTTTTTTGAGCGGGGGGTGTTGCAGAGGGAATTTCGTCAATGCTTCATTCCGAACGTCATAATGCGAATACAACAACTGCGAGAGTACTGAAATTCTGTGGCGATGTGTTTTAGAAGTTGCTCTTCAAAATGGTATCTAAAACATTTCTATATACCACGAACATAAAATAATAATTGAGAAAATGTGACCACATTTGTACTAAAACTACCATTTAACCACGCCCCTTTCCGACGGTGCCTTAGTGACGCATCCAAATTAAAGATCACCCTCTTATCACGCAGCCCACCAACTTTCATTAAGATCCATTGAGCCGTTACCGAGTTATAAGACGATTTGTAAAAACTGTTGCCCAGCTACTTACTGTTTTTGCTGATCGCCTGGTGTTTCACAAAAATTGGGTTTTCGTCGACACAATTTTCCATAGAAAACCTGAAATTTTTTTTCAAATCCTTGTAACTCGTAAACCGCTTAATGGATTGATATGAAATTTGGCAAGTAGATGGATTAGTGGTTGTTCTTTTAAATGAGTATATATACATGGTGTTTTTTTTTAGCGGGGGGTGTTGCAGAGGGAATTTCGTCAATGCTTCATTCCGAACGTCATAATGCGAAAACAACAATTGCGAGAGTACTGAAATTCTGTGGCGATGTGTATTAGGAGTTGCTCTTCAAAATGGTATCTAAAACATTTCTATATACCACGAACATAAAATAATAATTGAGAAAATGTGACCACATTTGTACTAAAACTACCATTTAACCACGCCCCTTTCCGACGGTGCCTTAGTGACGCATCCAAATTAAAGATCACCCTCTTATCACGCAGCCCACCAAATTTCATTAAGATCCATTGAGCCGTTCCCGAGTTATAAGACGATTTGTAAAAACTGTTGCCCAGCTACTTACTGTTTTTGCTGATCGCCTGGTGTTTCACAAAAATTGGGTTTTCGTCGACACAATTTTCCATAGAAAACCTGAAATTTTTTTTCAAATCCTTGTAACTCGTAAACCGCTTAATGGATTGATATGAAATTTGGCAAGTAGATGGATTAGTGGTTGTTCTTTTAAATGAGTATATATACATGGTGTTTTTTTTAGCGGGGGGTGTTGCAGAGGGAATTTCGTCAATGCTTCATTCCGAACGTCATAATGCGAAAACAACAATTGCGAGAGTACTGAAATTCTGTGGCGATGTGTATTAGGAGTTGCTCTTCAAAATGGTATCTAAAACATTTCTATATACCACGAACATAAAATAATAATTGAGAAAATGTGACCACATTTGTACTAAAACTACCATTTAACCACGCCCCTTTCCGACGGTGCCTTAGTGACGCATCCAAATTAAAGATCACCCTCTTATCACGCAGCCCACCAAATTTCATTAAGATCCATTGAGCCGTTACCGAGTTATAAGACGATTTGTAAAAACTGTTGCCCAGCTACTTACTGTTTTTGCTGATCGCCTGGTGTTTCACAAAAATTGGGTTTTCGTCGACACAATTTTCCATAGAAAACCTGAAATTTTTTTTCAAATCCTTGTAACTCGTAAACCGCTTAATGGATTGATGTGAAATTTGGCAAGTAGATGGATTAGTGGTTGTTCTTTTAAATGAGTATATGTACATGGTGCTTTTTTTTTGAGCGGGGGGTGTTGCAGAGGGAATTTCGTCAATGCTTCATTCCGAACGTCATAATGCGAAAACAACAACTGCGAGAGTACTGAAATTCTGTGGCGATGTGTATTAGGAGTTGCTCTTCAAAATGGTATCTAAAACATTTCTATATACCACGAACATAAAATAATAATTGAGAAAATGTGACCACATTTGTACTAAACCTCCTATTTAACCACGCCCCCTTTCCAATGGTGCCTTAGTGACGCATCCAAATTAAAGATCACCCTCTAATCACGCAGCCCACCAAATTTCATTAAGATCCATTGAGCCGTTAACGAGTTATAAGACGATTTGTAAAAACTGTTGCCCAGCTACTTACTGTTTTTGCTGATCGCCTGGTGTTTCACAAAAATTGGGGTTTCGTCGACACTATTTTCCATAGAAAACCTGAAATTTTTTTTCAAATCCTTGTAACTCGTAAACCGCTTAATGGATTGATATGGCAAGTGATTTGGCAAGTAGATGGATTAGTGGTTGTTCTTTTAAATGAGTATATATACATGGTGTTTTTTTTAGCGGGGGGTGTTG
This sequence comes from Rhingia rostrata, assembly GCA_949824845.1. Taxonomy (NCBI): domain Eukaryota; kingdom Metazoa; phylum Arthropoda; class Insecta; order Diptera; family Syrphidae; genus Rhingia; species Rhingia rostrata. Next base: position 91,990,236 of record OX463757.1, read on the forward strand.
CAGAGGGAATTTCGTCAATGCTTCATTCCGAACGTCATAATGCGAAAACAACAACTGCGAGAGTACTGAAATTCTGTGGCGATGTGTATTAGGAGTTGCTCTTCAAAATGGTATCTAAAACATTTCTATATACCACGAACATAAAATAATAATTGAGAAAATGTGACCACATTTGTACTAAAACTACCATTTAACCACGCCCCTTTCCGACGGTGCCTTAGTGACGCATCCAAATTAAAGATCACCCTCTTATCACGCAGCCCACCAAATTTCATTAAGATCCATTGAGCCGTTACCGTGTTATAAGACGATTTGTAAAAACTGTTGCCCAGCTACTTCCTGTTTTTGCTGATCGCCTGGTGTTTCACAAAAATTGGGTTTTCGTCGACACAATTTTCCATAGAAAACCTGAAATTTTTTTTCAAATCCTTGTAACTCGTAAACCGCTTAATGGATTGATATGGCAAGTAATTTGGCAAGTAGATGGATTAGTGGTTGTTCTTTTAAATGAGTATATATACATGGTGTTTTTTTTAGCGGGGGGTGTTGCAGAGGGAATTTCGTCAATGCTTCATTCCGAACGTCATAATGCGAAAACAACAACTGCGAGAGTACTGAAATTCTGTGGCGATGTGTATTAGGAGTTGCTCTTCAAAACGGTATCTAAAACATTTCTATATACCACGAACATAAAATAATAATTGAGAAAATGTGACCACATTTGTACTAAAACTACCATTTAACCACGCCCCTTTCCGACGGTGCCTTAGTGACGCATACAAATTAAAGATCACCCTCTTATCACGCAGCCCACCAAATTTCATTAAGATCCATTGAGCCGTTACCGAGTTATAAGACGATTTGTAAAAACTGTTGCCCAGCTACTTACTGTTTTTGCTGATCGCCTGGTGTTTCACAAAAATTGGGTTTTCGTCGACACAATTTTCCATAGAAAACCTGAAATTTTTTTTCAAATCCTTGTAACTCGTAAACCGCTTAATGGATTGATATGAAATTTGGCAAGTGGACGGATTAGTGGTTGTTCTTTTAAATAAGTACATATACATGGTGTTTTTTTTTTGAGCGGGGGGTGTTGCAGAGGGAATTTCGTCAATGCTTCATTCCGAACGTCATAATGCGAATACAACAACTGCGAGAGTACTGAAATTCTGTGGCGATGTGTTTTAGAAGTTGCTCTTCAAAATGGTATCTAAAACATTTCTATATACCACGAACATAAAATAATAATTGAGAAAATGTGACCACATTTGTACTAAAACTACCATTTAACCACGCCCCTTTCCGACGGTGCCTTAGTGACGCATCCAAATTAAAGATCACCCTCTTATCACGCAGCCCACCAACTTTCATTAAGATCCATTGAGCCGTTACCGAGTTATAAGACGATTTGTAAAAACTGTTGCCCAGCTACTTACTGTTTTTGCTGATCGCCTGGTGTTTCACAAAAATTGGGTTTTCGTCGACACAATTTTCCATAGAAAACCTGAAATTTTTTTTCAAATCCTTGTAACTCGTAAACCGCTTAATGGATTGATATGAAATTTGGCAAGTAGATGGATTAGTGGTTGTTCTTTTAAATGAGTATATATACATGGTGTTTTTTTTTAGCGGGGGGTGTTGCAGAGGGAATTTCGTCAATGCTTCATTCCGAACGTCATAATGCGAAAACAACAATTGCGAGAGTACTGAAATTCTGTGGCGATGTGTATTAGGAGTTGCTCTTCAAAATGGTATCTAAAACATTTCTATATACCACGAACATAAAATAATAATTGAGAAAATGTGACCACATTTGTACTAAAACTACCATTTAACCACGCCCCTTTCCGACGGTGCCTTAGTGACGCATCCAAATTAAAGATCACCCTCTTATCACGCAGCCCACCAAATTTCATTAAGATCCATTGAGCCGTTCCCGAGTTATAAGACGATTTGTAAAAACTGTTGCCCAGCTACTTACTGTTTTTGCTGATCGCCTGGTGTTTCACAAAAATTGGGTTTTCGTCGACACAATTTTCCATAGAAAACCTGAAATTTTTTTTCAAATCCTTGTAACTCGTAAACCGCTTAATGGATTGATATGAAATTTGGCAAGTAGATGGATTAGTGGTTGTTCTTTTAAATGAGTATATATACATGGTGTTTTTTTTAGCGGGGGGTGTTGCAGAGGGAATTTCGTCAATGCTTCATTCCGAACGTCATAATGCGAAAACAACAATTGCGAGAGTACTGAAATTCTGTGGCGATGTGTATTAGGAGTTGCTCTTCAAAATGGTATCTAAAACATTTCTATATACCACGAACATAAAATAATAATTGAGAAAATGTGACCACATTTGTACTAAAACTACCATTTAACCACGCCCCTTTCCGACGGTGCCTTAGTGACGCATCCAAATTAAAGATCACCCTCTTATCACGCAGCCCACCAAATTTCATTAAGATCCATTGAGCCGTTACCGAGTTATAAGACGATTTGTAAAAACTGTTGCCCAGCTACTTACTGTTTTTGCTGATCGCCTGGTGTTTCACAAAAATTGGGTTTTCGTCGACACAATTTTCCATAGAAAACCTGAAATTTTTTTTCAAATCCTTGTAACTCGTAAACCGCTTAATGGATTGATGTGAAATTTGGCAAGTAGATGGATTAGTGGTTGTTCTTTTAAATGAGTATATGTACATGGTGCTTTTTTTTTGAGCGGGGGGTGTTGCAGAGGGAATTTCGTCAATGCTTCATTCCGAACGTCATAATGCGAAAACAACAACTGCGAGAGTACTGAAATTCTGTGGCGATGTGTATTAGGAGTTGCTCTTCAAAATGGTATCTAAAACATTTCTATATACCACGAACATAAAATAATAATTGAGAAAATGTGACCACATTTGTACTAAACCTCCTATTTAACCACGCCCCCTTTCCAATGGTGCCTTAGTGACGCATCCAAATTAAAGATCACCCTCTAATCACGCAGCCCACCAAATTTCATTAAGATCCATTGAGCCGTTAACGAGTTATAAGACGATTTGTAAAAACTGTTGCCCAGCTACTTACTGTTTTTGCTGATCGCCTGGTGTTTCACAAAAATTGGGGTTTCGTCGACACTATTTTCCATAGAAAACCTGAAATTTTTTTTCAAATCCTTGTAACTCGTAAACCGCTTAATGGATTGATATGGCAAGTAATTTGGCAAGTAGATGGATTAGTGGTTGTTCTTTTAAATGAGTATATATACATGGTGTTTTTTTTAGCGGGGGGTGTTGCAGAGGGAATTTCGTCAATGCTTCATTCCGAACGTCATAATGCGAAAACAACAACTGCGAGAGTACTGAAATTCTGTGGCGATGTGTATTAGGAGTTGCTCTTCAAAATGGTATCTAAAACATTTCTATATACCACGAACATAAAATAATAATTGAGAAAATGTGACCACATTTGTACTAAAACTACCATTTAACCACGCCCCTTTCCGACGGTGCCTTAGTGACGCATCCAAATTAAAGATCACCCTCTTATCACGCAGCCCACCAAATTTCATTAAGATCCATTGAGCCGTTACCGTGTTATAAGACGATTTGTAAAAACTGTTGCCCAGCTACTTCCTGTTTTTGCTGATCGCCTGGTGTTTCACAAAAATTGGGTTTTCGTCGACACAATTTTCCATAGAAAACCTGAAATTTTTTTTCAAATCCTTGTAACTCGTAAACCGCTTAATGGATTGATATGAAATTTGGCAAGTAGATGGATTAGTGGTTGTTCTTTTAAATGAGTATATATACATGGTGTTTTTTTTTTAGCGGGGGGTGTTGCAGAGGGAATTTCGTCAATGCTTCATTCCGAACGTCATAATGCGAAAACAACAACTGCGAGAGTACTGAAATTCTGTGGCGATGTGTATTAGGAGTTTCTCTTCAAAATGGTATATAAAACATTTCTATATACCACGAACATAAAATAATAATTGAGAAAATGTGACCACATTTGTACTAAACCTCCCATTTAACCACGCCCCCTTTCCAATGGTGCCTTAGTGACGCATCCAAATTAAAGATCACCCTCTTATCACGCAGCCCACCAAATTTCATTAAGATCCATTGAGCCGTTAACGAGTTATAAGACGATTTGTAAAAACTGTTGCCCAGCTACTTACTGTTTTTGCTGATCGCCTGGTGTTTCACAAAAATTGGGGTTTCGTCGACACAATTTTCCATAGAAAACCTGAAATTTTTTTCAAATCCTTGTAACTCGTAAACCGCTTAATGGATTGATATGAAATTTGGCAAGTAGGTGGATTAGTGGTTGTTCTTTAAAATGAGTACATGGTGTTTTTTTTCAGCGGGGGGTGTTGCAGAGGGAATTTCGTCAATGCTTCATTCCGAACGCCATAATGCGAAAACAACAACTGCGAGACTACTGAAATTCTGTGGCGATGTGTATTAGGAGTTGCTCTTCAAAATGGTATCTAAAACATTTCTATATACCACGAACATAAAATAATAATTGAGAAAATGTGACCACATTTGTACTAAACCTCCTATTTAACCACGCCCCCTTTCCAATGGTGCCTTAGTGACGCATCCAAATTAAAGATCACCCTCTAATCACGCAGCCCACCAAATTTCATAAAGATCAATTGAGCCGTTACCGAGTTGTAAAAACTGTTGCCCAGCTACTTACTGTTTTTGCTGATCGCCTGGTGTTTCACAAAAATTGGGTTATCGTCGACACAATTTTCCATAGAAAACCTGAAATTTTTTTCAAATCCTTGTAACTCGTAAACCGCTTAATGGATTGATATGAAATTTGGCAAGAAGATGAATTAGTGGTAGTTCTTTAAAATGAGTATATAGACATGGTGCTTTTTTCAGCGGGGGGTGTTGCAGAGGCAATTTCGTCAATGCTTCATTCCGAACGTCATAATGCGAAAACAACAACTGCGAGAGTACTGAAATTCAGTGGCGATGTGTATTAGGAGTTGCTCTTCAAAATGGTATCTAAAACATTTCTATATACCACGAACATAAAATAATAATTGAGAAAATGTGACCACATTTGTACTAAACCTCCTATTTAACCACGCCCCCTTTCCAATGGTGCCTTAGTGACGCATCCAAATTAAAGATCACCCTCTAATCACGCAGCCCAAGACGATTTGTAAAAACTGTTGCCCAGCTACTTACTGTTTTTGCTGATCGCCTGGTGTTTCACAAAAATTGGGGTTTCGTCGACACAATTTTCCATAGAAAACCTGAAATTTTTTTTCAAATCCTTGTAACTCGTAAACCGCTTAATGGATTGATATGAAATTTGGCAAGAAGATGAATTAGTGGTAGTTCTTTAAAATGAGTATATAGACATGGTGCTTTTTTCAGCGAAGGGTGTTGCAGAGGGAATTTCGTCAATGCTTCATTCCGAACGTCATAATGCGAAAACAACAACTGCGAGAGTACTGAAATTCAGTGGCGATGTGTATTAGGAGTTGCTCTTCAAAATGGTATCTAAAACATTTCTATATACCACGAACATAAAATAATAATTGATAAAATGTGACAACATTTGTACTAAAACTCCTATTTTACCACGCCCCCTTTCCAATGGTGCCTTAGTGACGCATCCAAATTAAAGATCACCCTCTAATCACGCCGCCCACCAAATTTCATAAAGATCCATTGAGCCGTTACCGAGTTATAAGACGATTTGTAAAAACTTTTGCCCAGCTACTTACTGTTTTTGCTGATCGCCTGGTGTTTCACAAAAATTGGGTTTTCGTCGACACAATTTTCCATAGAAAACCTGAATTTTTTTTCAAATCCTTGTAACTCGTAAACTGCTTAATGGATTGATATGAAATTTGGCAAGTAGGTGGATTAGTGGTTGTTCTTTAAAATGAGTATATATACATGGTGCTTTTTTTCAGCGGGGGGTGTTGCAGAGGGAATTTCGTCAATGCTTCATTCCGAACGCCATAATGCGAAAACAACAACTGCGAGACTACTGAAATTCTGTGGCGATGTGTATTAGGAGCTGCTCTTCAAAATGGTATCTAAAACATTTCTATATACCACGAACATAAAATAATAATTGAGAAAATGTGACCACATTTGTACTAAACCTCCCATTTAACCACGCCCCCTTTCCAATGGTGCCTTAGTGACGCATCCAAATTAAAGATCACCCTCTAATCACGCAGCCCACCAAATTTCATTAAGATCCATTGAGCCGTTAACGAGTTATAAGACGATTTGTAAAAACTGTTGCCCAGCTACTTACTGTTTTTGCTGATCGCCTGGTGTTTCACAAAAATTGGGTTATCGTCGACACAATTTTCCATAGAAAACCTGAAATTTTTTTCAAATCCTTGTAACTCGTAAACCGCTTAATGGGTTGATATGAAATTTGGCAAGTAGATGGATTAGTGGTTGTTCTTTTAAATGAGTATATATACATGGTGTTTTTTTTTTTAGCGGGGGGTGTTGCAGAGGGAATTTCGTCAATGCTTCATTCCGAACGTCATAATGCGAAAACAACAACTGCGAGAGTACTGAAATTCTGTGGCGATGTGTATTAGGAGTTTCTCTTCAAAATGGTATCTAAAACATTTCTATATACCACGAACATAAAATAATAATTGAGAAAATGTGACCACATTTGTACTAAACCTCCCATTTAACCACGCCCCCTTTCCAATGGTGCCTTAGTGACGCATCCAAATTAAAGATCACCCTCTAATCACGCAGCCCACCAAATTTCATTAAGATCCATTGAGCCGTTAACGAGTTATAAGACGATTTGTAAAAACTGTTGCCCAGCTACTTACTGTTTTTGCTGATCGCCTGGTGTTTCACAAAAATTGGGGTTTCGTCGACACAATTTTCCATAGAAAACCTGAAATTTTTTTCAAATCCTTGTAACTCGTAAACCGCTTAATGGATTGATATGAAATTTGGCAAGTAGGTGGATTAGTGGTTGTTCTTTAAAATGAGTACATGGTGTTTTTTTTTCAGCGGGGGGTGTTGCAGAGGGAATTTCGTCAATGCTTCATTCCGAACGCCATAATGCGAAAACAACAACTGCGAGACTACTGAAATTCTGTGGCGATGTGTATTAGGAGTTGCTCTTCAAAATGGTATCTAAAACCTTTCTATATACCACGAACATAAAATAATAATTGAGAAAATGTGACCACATTTGTACTAAACCTCCTATTTAACCACGCCCCCTTTCCAATGGTGCCTTAGTGACGCTTCCAAATTAAAGATCACCCTCTAATCACGCAGCCCACCAAATTTCATTAAGATCCATTGAGCCGTTAACGAGTTATAAGACGATTTGTAAAAACTGTTGCCCAGCTACTTACTGTTTTTGCTGATCGCCTGGTGTTTCACAAAAATTGGGGTTTCGTCGACACAATTTTCCATAGAAAACCTGAAATTTTTTTTCAAATCCTTGTAACTCGTAAACCGCTTAATGGATTGATATGAAATTTGGCACGTAGATGGATTAGTGGTTGTTCTTTTAAATGAGTATATATACATGGTGTTTTTTTTTTAGCGGGGGGTGTTGCAGAGGGAATTTCGTCAATGCTTCATTCCGAACGTCATAATGCGAAAACAACAACTGCGAGAGTACTGAAATTCTGTGGCGATGTGTATTAGGAGTTTCTCTTCAAAATGGTATCTAAAACATTTCTATATACCACGAACATAAAATAATAATTGAGAAAATGTGACCACATTTGTACGAAACCTCCCATTTAACCACGCCCCCTTTCCAATGGTGCCTTAGTGACGCATCCAAATTAAAGATCACCCTCTAATCACGCAGCCCACCAAATTTCATTAAGATCCATTGAGCCGTTAACGAGTTATAAGACGATTTGTAAAAACTGTTGCCCAGCTACTTACTGTTTTTGCTGATCGCCTGGTGTTTCACAAAAATTGGGGTTTCGTCGACACAATTTTCCATAGAAAACCTGAAATTTTTTTCAAATCCTTGTAACTCGTTAACCGCTTAATGGATTGATATGAAATTTGGCAAGAAGATGAATTAGTGGTAGTTCTTTAAAATGAGTATATAGACATGGTGCTTTTTTCAGCGGGGGGTGTTGCAGAGGGAATTTCGTCAATGCTTCATTCCGAACGTCATAATGCGAAAACAACAACTGCGAGAGTACTGAAATTCAGTGGCGATGTGTATTAGGAGTTGCTCTTCAAAATGGTATCTAAAACATTTCTATATACCACGAACATAAAATGATAATTGATAAAATGTGACAACATTTGTACTAAAACTCCTATTTTACCACGCCCCCTTTCCAATGGTGCCTTAGTGACGCATCCAAATTAAAGATCACCCTCTAATCACGCCGCCCACCAAATTTCATTAAGATCCATTGAGCCGTTACCGAGTTATAAGACGATTTGTAAAAACTGTTGCCCAGCTACTTACTGTTTTTGCTGATCGCCTGGTGTTTCACAAAAATTGGGTTTTCGTCGACACAATTTTCCATAGAAAACCTGAAATTTTTTTTCAAATCCTTGTAACTCGTAAACCGCTTAATGGATTGATATGAAATTTGGCAAGTAGATGGATTAGTGGTTGTTCTTTTAAATGAGTATATATACATGGTGTTTTTTTTTAGCGGGGGGTGTTGCAGAGGGAATTTCGTCAATGCTTCATTCCGAACGTCATAATGCGAAAACAACAACTGCGAGAGTACTGAAATTCTGTGGCGATGTGTATTAGGAGTTGCTCTTCAAAATGGTATCTAAAACATTTCTATATACCACGAACATAAAATAATAATTGAGAAAATGTGACCACATTTGTACTAAACCTCCTATTTAACCACGCCCCCTTTCCAATGGTGCCTTAGTGACGCTTCCAAATTAAAGATCACCCTCTAATCACGCAGCCCACCAAATTTCATTAAGATCCATTGAGCCGTTAACGAGTTATAAGACGATTTGTAAAAACTGTTGCCCAGCTACTTACTGTTTTTGCTGATCGCCTGGTGTTTCACAAAAATTGGGGTTTCGTCGACACAATTTTCCATAGAAAACCTGAAATTTTTTTTCAAATCCTTGTAACTCGTAAACCGCTTAATGGATTGATATGAAATTTGGCACGTAGATGGATTAGTGGTTGTTCTTTTAAATGAGTATATATACATGGTGTTTTTTTTTTTAGCGGGGGGTGTTGCAGAGGGAATTTCGTCAATGCTTCATTCCGAACGTCATAATGCGAAAACAACAACTGCGAGAGTACTGAAATTCTGTGGCGATGTGTATTAGGAGTTTCTCTTCAAAATGGTATCTAAAACATTTCTATATACCACGAACATAAAATAATAATTGAGAAAATGTGACCACATTTGTACGAAACCTCCCATTTAACCACGCCCCCTTTCCAATGGTGCCTTAGTGACGCATCCAAATTAAAGATCACCCTCTAATCACGCAGCCCACCAAATTTCATTAAGATCCATTGAGCCGTTAACGAGTTATAAGACGATTTGTAAAAACTGTTGCCCAGCTACTTACTGTTTTTGCTGATCGCCTGGTGTTTCACAAAAATTGGGGTTTCGTCGACACAATTTTCCATAGAAAACCTGAAATTTTTTTCAAATCCTTGTAACTCGTTAACCGCTTAATGGATTGATATGAAATTTGGCAAGAAGATGAATTAGTGGTAGTTCTTTAAAATGAGTATATAGACATGGTGCTTTTTTCAGCGGGGGGTGTTGCAGAGGGAATTTCGTCAATGCTTCATTCCGAACGTCATAATGCGAAAACAACAACTGCGAGAGTACTGAAATTCAGTGGCGATGTGTATTAGGAGTTGCTCTTCAAAATGGTATCTAAAACATTTCTATATACCACGAACATAAAATGATAATTGATAAAATGTGACAACATTTGTACTAAAACTCCTATTTTACCACGCCCCCTTTCCAATGGTGCCTTAGTGACGCATCCAAATTAAAGATCACCCTCTAATCACGCCGCCCACCAAATTTCATTAAGATCCATTGAGCCGTTACCGAGTTATAAGACGATTTGTAAAAACTGTTGCCCAGCTACTTACTGTTTTTGCTGATCGCCTGGTGTTTCACAAAAATTGGGTTTTCGTCGACACAATTTTCCATAGAAAACCTGAAATTTTTTTTCAAATCCTTGTAACTCGTAAACCGCTTAATGGATTGATATGAAATTTGGCAAGAAGATGAATTAGTGGTAGTTCTTTAAAATGAGTATATAGACATGGTGCTTTTTTCAGCGGGGGGTGTTGCAGAGGGAATTTCGTCAATGCTTCATTCCGAACGTCATAATGCGAAAACAACAACTGCGAGAGTACTGAAATTCAGTGGCGATGTGTATTAGGAGTTGCTCTTCAAAATGGTATCTAAAACATTTCTATATACCACGAACATAAAATGATAATTGATAAAATGTGACAACATTTGTACTAAAACTCCTATTTTACCACGCCCCCTTTCCAATGGTGCCTTAGTGACGCATCCAAATTAAAGATCACCCTCTAATCACGCCGCCCACCAAATTTCATAAAGATCCATTGAGCCGTTACCGAGTTATAAGACGATTTGTAAAAACTGTTGCCCAGCTACTTACCGTTTTTGCTGATCGCCTGGTGTTTCACAAAAATTGGGTTATCGTCGACACAATTTTCCATAGAAAACCTGAAATTTTTTTCAAATCCTTGTAACTCGTAAACCGCTTAATGGATTGATATGAAATTTGGCAAGAAGATGAATTAGTGGTAGTTCTTTAAAATGAGTATATAGACATGGTGCTTTTTTCAGCGGGGGGTGTTGCAGAGGGAATTTCGTCAATGCTTCATTCCGAACGTCATAATGCGAAAACAACAACTGCGAGAGTACTGAAATTCTGTGGCGATGTGTATTAGGAGTTGCTCTTCAAAATGGTATCTAAAACATTTCTATATACCACGAACATAAAATAATAATTGAGAAAATGTGACCACATTTGTACTAAAACTACCATTTAACCACGCCCCTTTCCGACGGTGCCTTAGTGACGCATCCAAATTAAAGATCACCCTCTTATCACGCAGCCCACCAAATTTCATTAAGATCCATTGAGCCGTTACCGAGTTATAAGACGATTTGTAAAAACTGTTGCCCAGCTACTTACTGTTTTTGCTGATCGCCTGGTGTTTCACAAAAATTGGGTTTTCGTCGACACAATTTTCCATAGAAAACCTGAAATTTTTTTTCAAATCCTTGTAACTCGTAAACCGCTTAATGGATTGATATGAAATTTGGCAAGTAGATGGATTAGTGGTTGTTCTTTTAAATGAGTATATATACATGGTGTTTTTTTTTTAGCGGGGGGTGTTGCAGAGGGAATTTCGTCAATGCTTCATTCCGAACGTCATAATGCGAAAACAACAACTGCGAGAGTACTGAAATTCTGTGGCGATGTGTATTAGGAGTTGCTCTTCAAAATGGTATCTAAAACATTTCTATATACCACGAACATAAAATAATAATTGAGAAAATGTGACCACATTTGTACTAAACCTCCCATTTAACCACGCCCCCTTTCCAATGGTGCCTTAGTGATGCATCCAAATTAAAGATCACCCTCTAATCACGCAGCCCACCAAATTTCATTAAGATCCATTGAGCCGTTAACGAGTTATAAGACGATTTGTAAAAACTGTTGCCCAGCTACTTACTGTTTTTGCTGATCGCCTGGTGTTTCACAAAAATTGGGGTTTCGTCGACACAATTTTCCATAGAAAACCTGAAATTTTTTTCAAATCCTTGTAACTCGTAAACCGCTTAACGGATTGATATGAAATTTGGCAAGTAGATGGATTAGTGATTGTTCTTTAAAATGAGTATATATACATGGTGTTTTTTTCAGCGGGGGGAGTTGCAGAGGGAATTTCGTCAATGCTTCATTCCGAACGTCATAATGCGAAAACAACAACTGCGAGAGCACTGAAATTCTGTGGCGATGTGTATTAGGAGTTGCTCTTCAAAATGGTATCTAAAACATTTTTATATACCACGAACATAAAATAATAATAGAGAAAATGTGATAACATTTGTACTAAAACTCCCATTTAACCACGCCACCTTTCCAATGGTGCCTTAGTGACGCATCCAAATTAAAGATAACCCTCTAATCACGCCGCCCACCAAATTTCATAAAGATCCATTGAGCCGTTACCGAGTTATAAGACGATTTGTAAAAACTGTTGCCCAGCTACTTACTGTTTTTGCTGATCGCCTGGTGTTTCACAAAAATTGGGTTATCGTCGACACAATTTTCCATAGAAAACCTGAATTTTTTTTCAAATCCTTGTAACTCGTAAACCGCTTAATGGATTGATATGAAATTTGGCAAGAAGATGAATTAGTGGTAGTTCTTTAAAATGAGTATATAGACATGGTGCTTTTTTCAGCGGGGGGTGTTGCAGAGGGAATTTCGTCAATGCTTCATTCCGAACGTCATAATGCGAAAACAACAACTGCGAGAGTACTGAAATTCTGTGGCGATGTGTATTAGGAGTTGCTCTTCAAAATGGTATCTAAAACATTTCTATATACCACGAACATAAAATAATAATTGAGAAAATGTGACCACATTTGTACTAAAACTACCATTTAACCACGCCCCTTTCCGACGGTGCCTTAGTGACGCATCCAAATTAAAGATCACCCTCTTATCACGCAGCCCACCAAATTTCATTAAGATCCATTGAGCCGTTACCGAGTTATAAGACGATTTGTAAAAACTGTTGCCCAGCTACTTACTGTTTTTGCTGATCGCCCGGTGTTTCACAAAAATTGGGCTTTCGTCGACACAATTTTCCATAGAAAACCTGAAATTTTTTTCAAATCCTTGTAACTCGTAAGCCGCTTAATGGATTGATATGAAATTTGGCAAGTAGATGAATTAGTGGTAGTTCCTTAAAATGAGTATATAGACATGGTGCTTTTTTCAGCGGGGGGTGTTGCAGAGGGAATTTCGTCAATGCTTCATTACGAACGTCATAATGCGAAAACAACAACTGCGAGAGTACTGAAATTCTGTGGCGATGTGTATTAGGAGTTGCTCTTCAAAATGGTATCTAAAACATTTCTATATACCACGAACATAAAATAATAATTGAGAAAATGTGACCACATTTGTACTAAAACTACCATTTAACCACGCCCCTTTCCGACGGTGCCTTAGTGACGCATCCAAATTAAAGATCACCCTCTTATCACGCAGCCCACCAAATTTCATTAAGATCCATTGAGCCGTTACCGAGTTATAAGACGATTTGTAAAAACTGTTGCCCAGCTACTTACTGTTTTTGCTGATCGCCTGGTGTTTCACAAAAATTGGGGTTTCGTCGACACAATTTTCCATAGAAAACCTGAAATTTTTTTCAAATCCTTGTAACTCGTAAACCGCTTAATGGATTGATATGAAATTTGGCAAGTAGGTGGATTAGTGGTTGTTCTTTAAAATGAGTACATGGTGTTTTTTTTCAGCGGGGGGTGTTGCAGAGGGAATTTCGTCAATGCTTCATTCCGAACGCCATAATGCGAAAACAACAACTGCGAGACTACTGAAATTCTGTGGCGATGTGTATTAGGAGTTGCTCTTCAAAATGGTATCTAAAACATTTCTATATACCACGAACATAAAATAATAATTGAGAAAATGTGACCACATTTGTACTAAAACTACCATTTAACCACGCCCCTTTCCGACGGTGCCTTAGTGACGCATCCAAATTAAAGATCACCCTCTTATCACGCAGCCCACCAAATTTCATTAAGATCCATTGAGCCGTTACCGAGTTATAAGACGATTTGTAAAAACTGTTGCCCAGCTACTTACTGTTTTTGCTGATCGCCTGGTGTTTCACAAAAATTGGGGTTTCGTCGACACAATTTTCCATAGAAAACCTGAAATTTTTTTCAAATCCTTGTAACTCGTAAACCGCTTAATGGATTGATATGAAATTTGGCAAGTAGGTGGATTAGTGGTTGTTCTTTAAAATGAGTACATGGTGTTTTTTTTCAGCGGGGGGTGTTGCAGAGGGAATTTCGTCAATGCTTCATTCCGAACGCCATAATGCGAAAACAACAACTGCGAGACTACTGAAATTCTGTGGCGATGTGTATTAGGAGTTGCTCTTCAAAATGGTATCTAAAACATTTCTATATACCACGAACATAAAATAATAATTGAGAAAATGTGACCACATTTGTACTAAACCTCCTATTTAACCACGCCCCCTTTCCAATGGTGCCTTAGTGACGCATCCAAATTAAAGATCACCCTCTAATCACGCAGCCCACCAAATTTCATAAAGATCCATTGAGCCGTTACCGAGTTGTAAAAACTGTTGCCCAGCTACTTACTGTTTTTGCTGATCGCCTGGTGTTTCACAAAAATTGGGTTATCGTCGACACAATTTTCCATAGAAAACCTGAATTTTTTTTCAAATCCTTGTAACTCGTAAACCGCTTAATGGATTGATATGAAATTTGGCAAGAAGATGAATTAGTGGTAGTTCTTTAAAATGAGTATATAGACATGGTGCTTTTTTCAGCGGGGGGTGTTGCAGAGGGAATTTCGTCAATGCTTCATTCCGAACGTCATAATGCGAAAACAACAACTGCGAGAGTACTGAAATTCAGTGGCGATGTGTATTAGGAGTTGCTCTTCAAAATGGTATCTAAAACATTTCTATATACCACGAACATAAAATGATAATTGATAAAATGTGACAACATTTGTACTAAAACTCCTATTTTACCACGCCCCCTTTCCAATGGTGCCTTAGTGACGCATCCAAATTAAAGATCACCCTCTAATCACGCCGCCCACCAAATTTCATAAAGATCCATTGAGCCGTTACCGAGTTATAAGACGATTTGTAAAAACTGTTGCCCAGCTACTTACTGTTTTTGCTGATCGCCTGGTGTTTCACAAAAATTGGGTTATCGGCGACACAATTTTCCATAGAAAACCTGAATTTTTTTTCAAATCCTTGTAACTCGTAAACCGCTTAATGGATTGATATGAAATTTGGCAAGAAGATGAATTAGTGGTAGTTCTTTAAAATGAGTATATAGACATGGTGCTTTTTTCAGCGGGGGGTGTTGCAGAGGGAATTTCGTCAATGCTTCATTCCGAACGTCATAATGCGAAAACAACAACTGCGAGAGTACTGAAATTCAGTGGCGATGTGTATTAGGAATTGCTCTTCAAAATGGTATCTAAAACATTTCTATATACCACGAACATAAAATAATAATTGATAAAATGTGACAACATTTGTACTAAAACTCCTATTTTACCACGCCCCCTTTCCAATGGTGCCTTAGTGACGCATCCAAATTAAAGATCACCCTCTAATCACGCCGCCCACCAAATTTCATAAAGATCCATTGAGCCGTTAACGAGTTATAAGACGATTTGTAAAAACTGTTGCCCAGCTACTTACTGTTTTTGCTGATCGCCTGGTGTTTCACAAAAATTGGGGTTTCGTCGACACAATTTTCCATAGAAAACCTGAAATTTTTTTTCAAATCCTTGTAACTCGTAAACCGCTTAATGGATTGATATGAAATTTGGCAAGTAGATGGATTAGTGGTTGTTCTTTTAAATGAGTATATATACATGGTGTTTTTTTTTTAGCGGGGGGTGTTGCAGAGGGAATTTCGTCAATGCTTCATTCCGAACGTCATAATGCGAAAACAACAACTGCGAGAGTACTGAAATTCTGTGGCGATGTGTATTAGGAGTTGCTCTTCAAAATGGTATCTAAAACATTTCTATATACCACGAACATAAAATAATAATTGAGAAAATGTGACCACATTTGTACTAAAACTACCATTTAACCACGCCCCTTTCCGACGGTGCCTTAGTGACGCATCCAAATTAAAGATCACCCTCTTATCACGCAGCCCACCAAATTTCATTAAGATCCATTGAGCCGTTACCGAGTTATAAGACGATTTGTAAAAACTGTTGCCCAGCTACTTACTGTTTTTGCTGATCGCCCGGTGTTTCACAAAAATTGGGCTTTCGTCGACACAATTTTCCATAGAAAACCTGAAATTTTTTTCAAATCCTTGTAACTCGTAAGCCGCTTAATGGATTGATATGAAATTTGGCAAGTAGATGAATTAGTGGTAGTTCTTTAAAATGAGTATATAGACATGGTGCTTTTTTCAGCGGGGGGTGTTGCAGAGGGAATTTCGTCAATGCTTCATTACGAACGTCATAATGCGAAAACAACAACTGCGAGAGTACTGAAATTCTGTGGCGATGTGTATTAGGAGTTGCTCTTCAAAATGGTATCTAAAACATTTCTATATACCACGAACATAAAATAATAATTGAGAAAATGTGACCACATTTGTACTAAAACTACCATTTAACCACGCCCCTTTCCGACGGTGCCTTAGTGACGCATCCAAATTAAAGATCACCCTCTTATCACGCAGCCCACCAAATTTCATTAAGATCCATTGAGCCGTTACCGAGTTATAAGACGATTTGTAAAAACTGTTGCCCAGCTACTTACTGTTTTTGCTGATCGCCCGGTGTTTCACAAAAATTGGGCTTTCGTCGACACAATTTTCCATAGAAAACCTGAAATTTTTTTCAAATCCTTGTAACTCGTAAGCCGCTTAATGGATTGATATGAAATTTGGCAAGTAGATGGATTAGTGGTAGTTCTTTAAAATGAGTATATAGACATGGTGCTTTTTTCAGCGGGGGGTGTTGCAGAGGGAATTTCGTCAATGCTTCATTACGAACGTCATAATGCGAAAACAACAACTGCGAGAGTACTGAAATTCTGTGGCGATGTGTATTAGGAGTTGCTCTTCAAAATGGTATCTAAAACATTTCTATATACCACGAACATAAAATAATAATTGAGAAAATGTGACCACATTTGTACTAAAACTACCATTTAACCACGCCCCTTTCCGACGGTGCCTTAGTGACGCATCCAAATTAAAGATCACCCTCTTATCACGCAGCCCACCAAATTTCATTAAGATCCATTGAGCCGTTACCGAGTTATAAGACGATTTGTAAAAACTGTTGCCCAGCTACTTACTGTTTTTGCTGATCGCCTGGTGTTTCACAAAAATTGGGGTTTCGTCGACACAATTTTCCATAGAAAACCTGAAATTTTTTTTCAAATCCTTGTAACTCGTAAACCGCTTAACGGATTGATATGAAATTTGGCAAGTAGATGGATTAGTGATTGTTCTTTAAAATGAGTATATATACATGGTGTTTTTTTCAGCGGGGGGAGTTGCAGAGGGAATTTCGTCAATGCTTCATTCCGAACGTCATAATGCGAAAACAACAACTGCGAGAGCACTGAAATTCTGTGGCGATGTGTATTAGGAGTTGCTCTTCAAAATGGTATCTAAAACATTTTTATATACCACGAACATAAAATAATAATAGAGAAAATGTGATAACATTTGTACTAAAACTCCCATTTAACCACGCCACCTTTCCAATGGTGCCTTAGTGACGCATCCAAATTAAAGATAACCCTCTAATCACGCCGCCCACCAAATTTCATAAAGATCCATTGAGCCGTTACCGAGTTATAAGACGATTTGTAAAAACTGTTGCCCAGCTACTTACTGTTTTTGCTGATCGCCTGGTGTTTCACAAAAATTGGGTTATCGTCGACACAATTTTCCATAGAAAACCTGAATTTTTTTTCAAATCCTTGTAACTCGTAAACCGCTTAATGGATTGATATGAAATTTGGCAAGAAGATGAATTAGTGGTAGTTCTTTAAAATGAGTATATAGACATGGTGCTTTTTTCAGCGGGGGGTGTTGCAGAGGGAATTTCGTCAATGCTTCATTCCGAACGTCATAATGCGAAAACAACAACTGCGAGAGTACTGAAATTCAGTGGCGATGTGTATTAGGAGTTGCTCTTCAAAATGGTATCTAAAACATTTCTATATACCACGAACATAAAATGATAATTGATAAAATGTGACAACATTTGTACTAAAACTCCTATTTTACCACGCCCCCTTTCCAATGGTGCCTTAGTGACGCATCCAAATTAAAGATCACCCTCTAATCACGCCGCCCACCAAATTTCATAAAGATCCATTGAGCCGTTACCGAGTTATAAGACGATTTGTAAAAACTGTTGCTCAGCTACTTACTGTTTTTGCTGATCGCCTGGTGTTTCACAAAAATTGGGTTATCGGCGACACAATTTTCCATAGAAAACCTGAATTTTTTTTCAAATCCTTGTAACTCGTAAACCGCTTAATGGATTGATATGAAATTTGGCAAGAAGATGAATTAGTGGTAGTTCTTTAAAATGAGTATATAGACATGGTGCTTTTTTCAGCGGGGGGTGTTGCAGAGGGAATTTCGTCAATGCTTCATTCCGAACGTCATAATGCGAAAACAACAACTGCGAGAGTACTGAAATTCAGTGGCGATGTGTATTAGGAATTGCTCTTCAAAATGGTATCTAAAACATTTCTATATACCACGAACATAAAATAATAATTGATAAAATGTGACAACATTTGTACTAAAACTCCTATTTTACCACGCCCCCTTTCCAATGGTGCCTTAGTGACGCATCCAAATTAAAGATCACCCTCTAATCACGCCGCCCACCAAATTTCATAAAGATCCATTGAGCCGTTAACGAGTTATAAGACGATTTGTAAAAACTGTTGCCCAGCTACTTACTGTTTTTGCTGATCGCCTGGTGTTTCACAAAAATTGGGGTTTCGTCGACACAATTTTCCATAGAAAACCTGAAATTTTTTTTCAAATCCTTGTAACTCGTAAACCGCTTAATGGATTGATATGAAATTTGGCAAGTAGATGGATTAGTGGTTGTTCTTTTAAATGAGTATATATACATGGTGTTTTTTTTTTTAGCGGGGGGTGTTGCAGAGGGAATTTCGTCAATGCTTCATTCCGAACGTCATAATGCGAAAACAACAACTGCGAGAGTACTGAAATTCTGTGGCGATGTGTATTAGGAGTTGCTCTTCAAAATGGTATCTAAAACATTTCTATATACCACGAACATAAAATAATAATTGAGAAAATGTGACCACATTTGTACTAAAACTACCATTTAACCACGCCCCTTTCCGACGGTGCCTTAGTGACGCATCCAAATTAAAGATCACCCTCTTATCACGCAGCCCACCAAATTTCATTAAGATCCATTGAGCCGTTACCGAGTTATAAGACGATTTGTAAAAACTGTTGCCCAGCTACTTACAGTTTTTGCTGATCGCCCGGTGTTTCACAAAAATTGGGCTTTCGTCGACACAATTTTCCATAGAAAACCTGAAATTTTTTTCAAATCCTTGTAACTCGTAAGCCGCTTAATGGATTGATATGAAATTTGGCAAGTAGATGAATTAGTGGTAGTTCTTTAAAATGAGTATATAGACATGGTGCTTTTTTCAGCGGGGGGTGTTGCAGAGGGAATTTCGTCAATGCTTCATTACGAACGTCATAATGCGAAAACAACAACTGCGAGAGTACTGAAATTCTGTGGCGATGTGTATTAGGAGTTGCTCTTCAAAATGGTATCTAAAACATTTCTATATACCACGAACATAAAATAATAATTGAGAAAATGTGACCACATTTGTACTAAAACTACCATTTAACCACGCCCCTTTCCGACGGTGCCTTAGTGACGCATCCAAATTAAAGATCACCCTCTTATCACGCAGCCCACCAAATTTCATTAAGATCCATTGAGCCGTTACCGAGTTATAAGACGATTTGTAAAAACTGTTGCCCAGCTACTTACTGTTTTTGCTGATCGCCCGGTGTTTCACAAAAATTGGGCTTTCGTCGACACAATTTTCCATAGAAAACCTGAAATTTTTTTCAAATCCTTGTAACTCGTAAGCCGCTTAATGGATTGATATGAAATTTGGCAAGTAGATGGATTAGTGGTAGTTCTTTAAAATGAGTATATAGACATGGTGCTTTTTTCAGCGGGGGGTGTTGCAGAGGGAATTTCGTCAATGCTTCATTACGAACGTCATAATGCGAAAACAACAACTGCGAGAGTACTGAAATTCTGTGGCGATGTGTATTAGGAGTTGCTCTTCAAAATGGTATCTAAAACATTTCTATATACCACGAACATAAAATAATAATTGAGAAAATGTGACCACATTTGTACTAAAACTACCATTTAACCACGCCCCTTTCCGACGGTGCCTTAGTGACGCATCCAAATTAAAGATCACCCTCTTATCACGCAGCCCACCAAATTTCATTAAGATCCATTGAGCCGTTACCGAGTTATAAGACGATTTGTAAAAACTGTTGCCCAGCTACTTACTGTTTTTGCTGATCGCCTGGTGTTTCACAAAAATTGGGTTTTCGTCGACACAATTTTCCATAGAAAACCTGAAATTTTTTTTCAAATCCTTGTAACTCGTAAACCGCTTAATGGATTGATATGAAATTTGGCAAGTAGATGGATTAGTGGTTGTTCTTTTAAATGAGTATATATACATGGTGTTTTTTTTTTAGCGGGGGGTGTTGCAGAGGGAATTTCGTCAATGCTTCATTCCGAACGTCATAATGCGAAAACAACAACTGCGAGAGTACTGAAATTCTGTGGCGATGTGTATTAGGAGTTGCTCTTCAAAATGGTATCTAAAACATTTCTATATACCACGAACATAAAATAATAATTGAGAAAATGTGACCACATTTGTACTAAACCTCCCATTTAACCACGCCCCCTTTCCAATGGTGCCTTAGTGACGCATCCAAATTAAAGATCACCCTCTAATCACGCAGCCCACCAAATTTCATTAAGATCCATTGAGCCGTTAACGAGTTATAAGACGATTTGTAAAAACTGTTGCCCAGCTACTTACTGTTTTTGCTGATCGCCTGGTGTTTCACAAAAATTGGGGTTTCGTCGACACAATTTTCCATAGAAAACCTGAAATTTTTTTTCAAATCCTTGTAACTCGTAAACCGCTTAATGGATTGATATGAAATTTGGCACGTAGATGGATTAGTGGTTGTTCTTTTAAATGAGTATATATACATGGTGTTTTTTTTTTAGCGGGGGGTGTTGCAGAGGGAATTTCGTCAATGCTTCATTCCGAACGTCATAATGCGAAAACAACAACTGCGAGAGTACTGAAATTCTGTGGCGATGTGTATTAGGAGTTTCTCTTCAAAATGGTATCTAAAACATTTCTATATACCACGAACATAAAATAATAATTGAGAAAATGTGACCACATTTGTACTAAACCTCCCATTTAACCACGCCCCCTTTCCAATGGTGCCTTAGTGACGCATCCAAATTAAAGATCACCCTCTAATCACGCAGCCCACCAAATTTCATTAAGATCCATTGAGCCGTTAACGAGTTATAAGACGATTTGTAAAAACTGTTGCCCAGCTACTTACTGTTTTTGCTGATCGCCTGGTGTTTCACAAAAATTGGGGTTTCGTCGACACAATTTTCCATAGAAAACCTGAAATTTTTTTTCAAATCCTTGTAACTCGTAAACCGCTTAATGGATTGATATGAAATTTGGCACGTAGATGGATTAGTGGTTGTTCTTTTAAATGAGTATATATACATGGTGTTTTTTTTTTAGCGGGGGGTGTTGCAGAGGGAATTTCGTCAATGCTTCATTCCGAACGTCATAATGCGAAAACAACAACTGCGAGAGTACTGAAATTCTGTGGCGATGTGTATTAGGAGTTTCTCTTCAAAATGGTATCTAAAACATTTCTATATACCACGAACATAAAATAATAATTGAGAAAATGTGACCACATTTGTACTAAACCTCCCATTTAACCACGCCCCCTTTCCAATGGTGCCTTAGTGACGCATCCAAATTAAAGATCACCCTCTAATCACGCAGCCCACCAAATTTCATTAAGATCCATTGAGCCGTTAACGAGTTATAAGACGATTTGTAAAAACTGTTGCCCAGCTACTTACTGTTTTTGCTGATCGCCTGGTGTTTCACAAAAATTGGGGTTTCGTCGACACAATTTTCCATAGGAAACCTGAAATTTTTTTCAAATCCTTGTAACTCGTAAACCGCTTAATGGATTGATATGAAATTTGGCAAGAAGATGAATTAGTGGTAGTTCTTTAAAATGAGTATATAGACATGGTGCTTTTTTCAGCGGGGGGTGTTGCAGAGGGAATTTCGTCAATGCTTCATTCCGAACGTCATAATGCGAAAACAACAACTGCGAGAGTACTGAAATTCAGTGGCGATGTGTATTAGGAGTTGCTCTTCAAAATGGTATCTAAAACATTTCTATATACCACGAACATAAAATGATAATTGATAAAATGTGACAACATTTGTACTAAAACTCCTATTTTACCACGCCCCCTTTCCAATGGTGCCTTAGTGACGCATCCAAATTAAAGATCACCCTCTAATCACGCCGCCCACCAAATTTCATAAAGATCCATTGAGCCGTTACCGAGTTATAAGACGATTTGTAAAAACTGTTGCCCAGCTACTTACTGTTTTTGCTGATCGCCTGGTGTTTCACAAAAATTGGGTTATCGTCGACACAATTTTCCATAGAAAACCTGAAATTTTTTTCAAATCCTTGTAACTCGTAAACCGCTTAATGGATTGATATGAAATTTGGCAAGAAGATGAATTAGTGGTAGTTCTTTAAAATGAGTATATAGACATGGTGCTTTTTTCAGCGGGGGGTGTTGCAGAGGGAATTTCGTCAATGCTTCATTCCGAACGTCATAATGCGAAAACAACAACTGCGAGAGTACTGAAATTCAGTGGCGATGTGTATTAGGAATTGCTCTTCAAAATGGTATCTAAAACATTTCTATATACCACGAACATAAAATAATAATTGATAAAATGTGACAACATTTGTACTAAAACTCCTATTTTACCACGCCCCCTTTCCAATGGTGCCTTAGTGACGCATCCAAATTAAAGATCACCCTCTAATCACGCCGCCCACCGAATTTCATAAAGATCCATTGAGCCATTAACGAGTTATAAGACGATTTGTAAAAACTGTTGCCCAGCTACTTACTGTTTTTGCTGATCGCCTGGTGTTTCACAAAAATTGGGGTTTCGTCGACACAATTTTCCATAGAAAACCTGAAATTTTTTTTCAAATCCTTGTAACTCGTAAACCGCTTAATGGATTGATATGAAATTTGGCAAGTAGATGGATTAGTGGTTGTTCTTTTAAATGAGTATATATACATGGTGTTTTTTTTTTTAGCGGGGGGTGTTGCAGAGGGAATTTCGTCAATGCTTCATTCCGAACGTCATAATGCGAAAACAACAACTGCGAGAGTACTGAAATTCTGTGGCGATGTGTATTAGGAGTTGCTCTTCAAAATGGTATCTAAAACATTTCTATATACCACGAACATAAAATAATAATTGAGAAAATGTGACCACATTTGTACTAAAACTACCATTTAACCACGCCCCTTTCCGACGGTGCCTTAGTGACGCATCCAAATTAAAGATCACCCTCTTATCACGCAGCCCACCAAATTTCATTAAGATCCATTGAGCCGTTACCGAGTTATAAGACGATTTGTAAAAACTGTTGCCCAGCTACTTACTGTTTTTGCTGATCGCCCGGTGTTTCACAAAAATTGGGCTTTCGTCGACACAATTTTCCATAGAAAACCTGAAATTTTTTTCAAATCCTTGTAACTCGTAAGCCGCTTAATGGATTGATATGAAATTTGGCAAGTAGATGAATTAGTGGTAGTTCTTTAAAATGAGTATATAGACATGGTGCTTTTTTCAGCGGGGGGTGTTGCAGAGGGAATTTCGTCAATGCTTCATTACGAACGTCATAATGCGAAAACAACAACTGCGAGAGTACTGAAATTCTGTGGCGATGTGTATTAGGAGTTGCTCTTCAAAATGGTATCTAAAACATTTCTATATACCACGAACATAAAATAATAATTGAGAAAATGTGACCACATTTGTACTAAAACTACCATTTAACCACGCCCCTTTCCGACGGTGCCTTAGTGACGCATCCAAATTAAAGATCACCCTCTTATCACGCAGCCCACCAAATTTCATTAAGATCCATTGAGCCGTTACCGAGTTATAAGACGATTTGTAAAAACTGTTGCCCAGCTACTTACTGTTTTTGCTGATCGCCTGGTGTTTCACAAAAATTGGGTTTTCGTCGACACAATTTTCCATAGAAAACCTGAAATTTTTTTTCAAATCCTTGTAACTCGTAAACCGCTTAATGGATTGATATGAAATTTGGCAAGTAGATGGATTAGTGGTTGTTCTTTTAAATGAGTATATATACATGGTGTTTTTTTTTTTAGCGGGGGGTGTTGCAGAGGGAATTTCGTCAATGCTTCATTCCGAACGTCATAATGCGAAAACAACAACTGCGAGAGTACTGAAATTCTGTGGCGATGTGTATTAGGAGTTGCTCTTCAAAATGGTATCTAAAACATTTCTATATACCACGAACATAAAATAATAATTGAGAAAATGTGACCACATTTGTACTAAAACTACCATTTAACCACGCCCCTTTCCGACGGTGCCTTAGTGACGCATCCAAATTAAAGATCACCCTCTTATCACGCAGCCCACCAAATTTCATTAAGATCCATTGAGCCGTTACCGAGTTATAAGACGATTTGTAAAAACTGTTGCCCAGCTACTTACTGTTTTTGCTGATCGCCCGGTGTTTCACAAAAATTGGGCTTTCGTCGACACAATTTTCCATAGAAAACCTGAAATTTTTTTCAAATCCTTGTAACTCGTAAGCCGCTTAATGGATTGATATGAAATTTGGCAAGTAGATGAATTAGTGGTAGTTCTTTAAAATGAGTATATAGACATGGTGCTTTTTTCAGCGGGGGGTGTTGCAGAGGGAATTTCGTCAATGCTTCATTACGAACGTCATAATGCGAAAACAACAACTGCGAGAGTACTGAAATTCTGTGGCGATGTGTATTAGGAGTTGCTCTTCAAAATGGTATCTAAAACATTTCTATATACCACGAACATAAAATAATAATTGAGAAAATGTGACCACATTTGTACTAAAACTACCATTTAACCACGCCCCTTTCCGACGGTGCCTTAGTGACGCATCCAAATTAAAGATCACCCTCTTATCACGCAGCCCACCAAATTTCATTAAGATCCATTGAGCCGTTACCGAGTTATAAGACGATTTGTAAAAACTGTTGCCCAGCTACTTACTGTTTTTGCTGATCGCCTGGTGTTTCACAAAAATTGGGTTTTCGTCGACACAATTTTCCATAGAAAACCTGAAATTTTTTTTCAAATCCTTGTAACTCGTAAACCGCTTAATGGATTGATATGAAATTTGGCAAGTAGGTGGATTAGTGGTTGTTCTTTAAAATGAGTATGTATACATGGTGTTTTTATTCAGCGGGGGGTGTTGCAGAGGGAATTTCGTCAATGCTTCATTCCGAACGCCATAATGCGAAAACAACAACTGCGAGACTACTGAAATTCTGTGGCGATGTGTATTAGGAGTTGCTCTTCAAAATGGTATCTAAAACATTTCTATATACCACGAACATAAAATAATAATTGAGAAAATGTGACCACATTTGTACTAAACCTCCTATTTAACCACGCCCCCTTTCCAATGGTGCCTTAGTGATGCATCCAAATTAAAGATCACCCTCTAATCACGCAGCCCACCAAATTTCATTAAGATCCATTGAGCCGTTAACGAGTTATAAGACGATTTGTAAAAACTGTTGCCCAGCTACTTACTGTTTTTGCTGATCGCCTGGTGTTTCACAAAAATTGGGGTTTCGTCGACACAATTTTCCATAGAAAACCTGAAATTTTTTTTCAAATCCTTGTAACTCGTAAACCGCTTAATGGATTGATATGAAATTTGGCAAGTAGATGGATTAGTGGTTGTTCTTTTAAATGAGTATATATACACGGTGTTTTTTTCTTTAGCGGGGGGTGTTGCAGAGGGAATTTGGTCAATGCTTCATTCCGAACGTCATAATGCGAAAACAACAACTGCGAGATTACTGAAATTCTGTGGCGATGTGTATTAGGAGTTGCTCTTCAAAATGGTATCTAAAACATTTCTATATACCACGAACATAAAATAATAATTGAGAAAATGTGACAACATTTGTATTAAAACTCCTATTTTACCACGCCCCCTTTCCAATGGTGCCTTAGTGACGCATCCAAATTAAAGATCACCCTCTAAACACGCCGCCCACCAAATTTCATAAAGATCCATTGAGCCGTTACCGAGTTATAAGACGATTTGTAAAAACTGTTGCCCAGCTACTTACTGTTTTTGCTGATCGCCTGGTGTTTCACAAAAATTGGGTTTTCGTCGACACAATTTTCCATAGAAAACCTGAAATTTTTTTCAAATCCTTGTAACTCGTAAACCGCTTAATGGATTGATATGAAATTTGGCAAGAAGATGAATTAGTGGTAGTTCTTTAAAATGAGTATATAGACATGGTGCTTTTTTCAGCGGGGGGTGTTGCAGAGGGAATTTCGTCAATGCTTCATTCCGAACGTCATAATGCGAAAACAACAACTGCGAGAGTACTGAAATTCAGTGGCGATGTGTATTAGGAGTTGCTCTTCAAAATGGTATCTAAAACATTTCTATATACCACGAACATAAAATAATAATTGAGAAAATGTGACAACATTTGTACTAAAACTCCTATTTTACCACGCCCCCTTTCCAATGGTGCCTTAGTGACGCATCCAAATTAAAGATCACCCTCTAATCACGCCGCCCACCAAATTTCATAAAGATCCAGTGAGCCGTTACCGAGTTATAAGACGATTTGTAAAAACTGTTGCCCAGCTACTTACTGTTTTTGCTTATCGCCTGGTGTTTCACAAAAATTGGGTTATCGTCGACACAATTTTCCATAGAAAACCTGAAATTTTTTTCAAATCCTTGTAATTCGTAATCCGCTTAATGGATTGATATGAAATTTGGCAAGTAGATGGATTAGTGGTTGTTCTTTAAAATGAGTATATATACATGGTGTTTTTTCAGCGGGGGGTGTTGCAGAGGGAATTTCGTCAATGCTTCATTCCGAACGTCATAATGCGAAAACAACAACTGCGAGAGTACTGAAATTCAGTGGCGATGTGTATTAGGAGTTGCTCTTCAAAATGGTATCTAAAACATTTCTATATACCACGAACATAAAATAATAATTGAGAAAATGTGACCACATTTGTACTAAACCTCCCATTTAACCACGCCCCCTTTCCAATGGTGCCTTAGTGACGCATCCAAATTAAAGATCACCCTCTAATCACGCCGCCCACCAAATTTCATAAAGATCCAGTGAGCCGTTACCGAGTTATAAGACGATTTGTAAAAACTGTTGCCCAGCTACTTACTGTTTTTGCTGATCGCCTGATGTTTCACAAAAATTGGGTTTTCGTCGACACAATTTTCCATAGAAAACCTGAAATTTTTTTCAAATCCTTGTAACTCGTAAACCGCTTAATGGATTGATATGAAATTTGGCAAGTAGGTGGATTAGTGGTTGTTCTTTAAAATGAGTATATATACATGGTGTTTTTTTTTTCAGCGAGGGGTGTTGCAGATGGAATTTCGTCAATGCTTCATTCCGAACGCCATAATGCGAAAACAACAACTGCGAGAGTACTGAAATTCTGTGGCGATGTGTATTAGGAGTTGCTCTTCAAAATGGTATCTAAAACATTTCTATATACCACTAACATAAAATAATAATTGAGAAAATGTGACCACATTTGTACTAAAACTCCCATTTAACCACGCCCCCTTTCCAATGGTGCCTTAGTGACGCATCCAAATTAAAGATCACCCTCTAATCACGCCGCCCACCAAATTTCATAAAGATCCAGTGAGCCGTTACCGAGTTATAAGACGATTTGTAAAAACTGTTGCCCAGCTACTTACTGTTTTTGCTTATCGCCTGGTGTTTCACAAAAATTGGGTTATCGTCGACACAATTTTCCATAGAAAACCTGAAATTTTTTTCAAATCCTTGTAATTCGTAATCCGCTTAATGGATTGATATGAAATTTGGCAAGTAGATGGATTAGTGGTTGTTCTTTAAAATGAGTATATATACATGGTGTTTTTTCAGCGGGGGGTGTTGCAGAGGGAATTTCGTCAATGCTTCATTCCGAACGTCATAATGCGAAAACAACAACTGCGAGAGTACTGAAATTCAGTGGCGATGTGTATTAGGAGTTGCTCTTCAAAATGGTATCTAAAACATTTCTATATACCACGAACATAAAATAATAATTGAGAAAATGTGACCACATTTGTACTAAACCTCCCATTTAACCACGCCCCTTTCCAATGGTGCCTTAGTGACGCATCCAAATTAAAGATCACCCTCTAATCACGCCGCCCACCAAATTTCATAAAGATCCAGTGAGCCGTTACCGAGTTATAAGACGATTTGTAAAAACTGTTGCCCAGCTACTTACTGTTTTTGCTGATCGCCTGGTGTTTCACAAAAATTGGGTTTTCGTCGACACAATTTTCCATAGAAAACCTGAAATTTTTTTCAAATCCTTGTAACTCGTAAACCGCTTAATGGATTGATATGAAATTTGGCAAGTAGGTGGATTAGTGGTTGTTCTTTAAAATGAGTATATATACATGGTGTTTTTTTTTTCAGCGAGGGGTGTTGCAGATGGAATTTCGTCAATGCTTCATTCCGAACGCCATAATGCGAAAACAACAACTGCGAGAGTACTGAAATTCTGTGGCGATGTGTATTAGGAGTTGCTCTTCAAAATGGTATCTAAAACATTTCTATATACCACTAACATAAAATAATAATTGAGAAAATGTGACCACATTTGTACTAAAACTCCCATTTAACCACGCCCCCTTTCCAATGGTGCCTTAGTGACGTATCCAAATTAAAGATCACCCTCTAATCACGCAGCCCACCAAATTTCATTAAGATCCATTGAGCCGTTAACGAGTTATAAGACGATTTGTAAAAACTGTTGCCCAGCTACTTACTGTTTTTGCTGATCGCCTGGTGTTTCACAAAAATTGGGGTTTCGTCGACACAATTTTCCATAGAAAACCTGAAATTTTTTTTCAAATCCTTGTAACTCGTAAACCGCTTAATGGATTGATATGAAATTTGGCAAGTAGATGGATTAGTGGTTGTTCTTTTAAATGAGTATATATACACGGTGTTTTTTTCTTTAGCGGGGGGTGTTGCAGAGGGAATTTGGTCAATGCTTCATTCCGAACGTCATAATGCGAAAACAACAACTGCGAGATTACTGAAATTCTGTGGCGATGTGTATTAGGAGTTGCTCTTCAAAATGGTATCTAAAACATTTCTATATACCACGAACATAAAATAATAATTGAGAAAATGTGACAACATTTGTATTAAAACTCCTATTTTACCACGCCCCCTTTCCAATGGTGCCTTAGTGACGCATCCAAATTAAAGATCACCCTCTAATCACGCCGCCCACCAAATTTCATAAAGATCCAGTGAGCCGTTACCGAGTTATAAGACGATTTGTAAAAACTGTTGCCCAGCTACTTACTGTTTTTGCTGATCGCCTGGTGTTTCACAAAAATTGGGTTTTCGTCGACACAATTTTCCATAGAAAACCTGAAATTTTTTTCAAATCCTTGTAACTCTTAAACCGCTTAATGGATTGATATGAAATTTGGCAAGTAGGTGGATTAGTGGTTGTTCTTTAAAATGAGTATATATACATGGTGTTTTTTTTTTCAGCGAGGGGTGTTGCAGATGGAATTTCGTCAATGCTTCATTCCGAACGTCATAATGCGAAAACAACAACTGCGAGAGTACTGAAATTCAGTGGCGATGTGTATTAGGAGTTGCTCTTCAAAATGGTATCTAAAACATTTCTATATACCACGAACATAAAATAATAATTGATAAAATGTGACAACATTTGTACTAAAACTCCTATTTTACCACGCCCCCTTTCCAATGGTGCCTTAGTGACGCATCCAAATTAAAGATCACCCTCTAATCACGCCGCCCACCAAATTTCATAAAGATCCATTGAGCCGTTACCGAGTTATAAGACGATTTGTAAAAACTGTTGCCCAGCTACTTACTGTTTTTGCTGATCGCCTGGTGTTTCACAAAAATTGGGTTTTCGTCGACACAATTTTCCATAGAAAACCTGAAATTTTTTTCAAATCCTTGTAACTCGTAAACCGCTTAATGGATTGATATGAAATTTGGCAAGTAGATGAATTAGTGGTAGTTCTTTAAAATGAGTATATATTATACATGGTGTTTTTTCAGCGGGGGAGTTGCAGAGGGAATTTCGTCAATGCTTCATTCCGAACGTCATAATGCGAAAACAACAACTGCGAGAGTACTGAAATTCAGTGGCGATGTGTATTAGGAGTTGCTCTTCAAAATGGTATCTAAAACATTTCTATATACCACGAACATAAAATAATAATTGAGAAAATGTGACAACATTTGTACTAAAACTCCTATTTTACCACGCCCCCTTTCCAATGGTGCCTTAGTGACGCATCCAAATTAAAGATCACCCTCTAATCACGCCGCCCACCAAATTTCATAAAGATCCAGTGAGCCGTTACCGAGTTATAAGACGATTTGTAAAAACTGTTGCCCAGCTACTTACTGTTTTTGCTTATCGCCTGGTGTTTCACAAAAATTGGATTATCGTCGACACAATTTTCCATAGAAAACCTGAAATTTTTTTCAAATCCTTGTAATTCGTAATCCGCTTAATGGATTGATATGAAATTTGGCAAGTAGATGGATTAGTGGTTGTTCTTTAAAATGAGTATATATACATGGTGTTTTTTCAGCGGGGGGTGTTGCAGAGGGAATTTCGTCAATGCTTCATTCCGAACGTCATAATGCGAAAACAACAACTGCGAGAGTACTGAAATTCAGTGGCGATGTGTATTAGGAGTTGCTCTTCAAAATGGTATCTAAAACATTTCTATATACCACGAACATAAAATAATAATTGAGAAAATGTGACCACATTTGTACTAAACCTCCCATTTAACCACGCCCCCTTTCCAATGGTGCCTTAGTGACGCATCCAAATTAAAGATCACCCTCTAATCACGCCGCCCACCAAATTTCATAAAGATCCAGTGAGCCGTTACCGAGTTATAAGACGATTTGTAAAAACTGTTGCCCAGCTACTTACTGTTTTTGCTGATCGCCTGGTGTTTCACAAAAATTGGGTTTTCGTCGACACAATTTTCCATAGAAAACCTGAAATTTTTTTCAAATCCTTGTAACTCGTAAACCGCTTAATGGATTGATATGAAATTTGGCAAGTAGGTGGATTAGTGGTTGTTCTTTAAAATGAGTATATATACATGGTGTTTTTTTTTTTCAGCGAGGGGTGTTGCAGATGGAATTTCGTCAATGCTTCATTCCGAACGCCATAATGCGAAAACAACAACTGCGAGAGTACTGAAATTCTGTGGCGATGTGTATTAGGAGTTGCTCTTCAAAATGGTATCTAAAACATTTCTATATACCACTAACATAAAATAATAATTGAGAAAATGTGACCACATTTGTACTAAAACTCTCATTTAACCACGCCCCCTTTCCAATGGTGCCTTAGTGACGTATCCAAATTAAAGATCACCCTCTAATCACGCAGCCCACCAAATTTCATTAAGATCCATTGAGCCGTTAACGAGTTATAAGACGATTTGTAAAAACTGTTGCCCAGCTACTTACTGTTTTTGCTGATCGCCTGGTGTTTCACAAAAATTGGGGTTTCGTCGACACAATTTTCCATAGAAAACCTGAAATTTTTTTTCAAATCCTTGTAACTCGTAAACCGCTTAATGGATTGATATGAAATTTGGCAAGTAGATGGATTAGTGGTTGTTCTTTTAAATGAGTATATATACACGGTGTTTTTTTCTTTAGCGGGGGGTGTTGCAGAGGGAATTTGGTCAATGCTTCATTCCGAACGTCATAATGCGAAAACAACAACTGCGAGATTACTGAAATTCTGTGGCGATGTGTATTAGGAGTTGCTCTTCAAAATGGTATCTAAAACATTTCTATATACCACGAACATAAAATAATAATTGAGAAAATGTGACAACATTTGTATTAAAACTCCTATTTTACCACGCCCCCTTTCCAATGGTGCCTTAGTGACGCATCCAAATTAAAGATCACCCTCTAAACACGCCGCCCACCAAATTTCATAAAGATCCATTGAGCCGTTACCGAGTTATAAGACGATTTGTAAAAACTGTTGCCCAGCTACTTACTGTTTTTGCTGATCGCCTGGTGTTTCACAAAAATTGGGTTTTCGTCGACACAATTTTCCATAGAAAACCTGAAATTTTTTTCAAATCCTTGTAACTCGTAAACCGCTTAATGGATTGATATGAAATTTGGCAAGAAGATGAATTAGTGGTAGTTCTTTAAAATGAGTATATAGACATGGTGCTTTTTTCAGCGGGGGGTGTTGCAGAGGGAATTTCGTCAATGCTTCATTCCGAACGTCATAATGCGAAAACAACAACTGCGAGAGTACTGAAATTCAGTGGCGATGTGTATTAGGAGTTGCTCTTCAAAATGGTATCTAAAACATTTCTATATACCACGAACATAAAATAATAATTGATAAAATGTGACAACATTTGTACTAAAACTCCTATTTTACCACGCCCCCTTTCCAATGGTGCCTTAGTGACGCATCCAAATTAAAGATCACCCTCTAATCACGCCGCCCACCAAATTTCATAAAGATCCATTGAGCCGTTACCGAGTTATAAGACGATTTGTAAAAACTGTTGCCCAGCTACTTACTGTTTTTGCTGATCGCCTGGTGTTTCACAAAAATTGGGTTTTCGTCGACACAATTTTCCATAGAAAACCTGAAATTTTTTTCAAATCCTTGTAACTCGTAAACCGCTTAATGGATTGATATGAAATTTGGCAAGTAGATGAATTAGTGGTAGTTCTTTAAAATGAGTATATATTATACATGGTGTTTTTTCAGCGGGGGAGTTGCAGAGGGAATTTCGTCAATGCTTCATTCCGAACGTCATAATGCGAAAACAACAACTGCGAGAGTACTGAAATTCAGTGGCGATGTGTATTAGGAGTTGCTCTTCAAAATGGTATCTAAAACATTTCTATATACCACGAACATAAAATAATAATTGAGAAAATGTGACAACATTTGTACTAAAACTCCTATTTTACCACGCCCCCTTTCCAATGGTGCCTTAGTGACGCATCCAAATTAAAGATCACCCTCTAATCACGCCGCCCACCAAATTTCATAAAGATCCATTGAGCCGTTAACGAGTTATAAGACGATTTGTAAAAACTGTTGCCCAGCTACTTACTGTTTTTGCTGATCGCCTGGTGTTTCACAAAAATTGGGGTTTCGTCGACACAATTTTCCATAGAAAACCTGAATTTTTTTTTTAAATCCTTGTAACTCGTAAACCGCTTAATGGATTGATATGAAATTTGGCAAGTAGATGGATTAGTGGTTGTTCTTTTAAATGAGTATATATACATGGTGTTTTTTTTTTTAGCGGGGGTGTTGCAGAGGGAATTTCGTCAATGCTTCATTCCGAACGTCATAATGCGAAAACAACAACTGCGAGAGTACTGAAATTCTGTGGCGATGTGTATTAGGAGTTGCTCTTCAAAATGGTATCTAAAACATTTCTATATACCACGAACATAAAATAATAATTGAGAAAATGTGACCACATTTGTACTAAAACTACCATTTAACCACGCCCCTTTCCGACGGTGCCTTAGTGACGCATCCAAATTAAAGATCACCCTCATATCACGCAGCCCACCAAATTTCATTAAGATCCATTGAGCCGTTACCGAGTTATAAGACGATTTGTAAAAACTGTTGCCCAGCTACTTACTGTTTTTGCTGATCGCCCGGTGTTTCACAAAAATTGGGCTTTCGTCGACACAATTTTCCATAGAAAACCTGAAATTTTTTTCAAATCCTTGTAACTCGTAAGCCGCTTAATGGATTGATATGAAATTTGGCAAGTAGATGAATTAGTGGTAGTTCTTTAAAATGAGTATATAGACATGGTGCTTTTTTCAGCGGGGGGTGTTGCAGAGGGAATTTCGTCAATGCTTCATTACGAACGTCATAATGCGAAAACAACAACTGCGAGAGTACTGAAATTCTGTGGCGATGTGTATTAGGAGTTGCTCTTCAAAATGGTATCTAAAACATTTCTATATACCACGAACATAAAATAATAATTGAGAAAATGTGACCACATTTGTACTAAAACTACCATTTAACCACGCCCCTTTCCGACGGTGCCTTAGTGACGCATCCAAATTAAAGATCACCCTCTTATCACGCAGCCCACCAAATTTCATTAAGATCCATTGAGCCGTTACCGAGTTATAAGACGATTTGTAAAAACTGTTGCCCAGCTACTTACTGTTTTTGCTGATCGCCTGGTGTTTCACAAAAATTGGGTTTTCGTCGACACAATTTTCCATAGAAAACCTGAAATTTTTTTTCAAATCCTTGTAACTCGTAAACCGCTTAATGGATTGATATGAAATTTGGCAAGTAGATGGATTAGTGGTTGTTCTTTTAAATGAGTATATATACATGGTGTTTTTTTTTTAGCGGGGGGTGTTGCAGAGGGAATTTCGTCAATGCTTCATTCCAAACGTCATAATGCGAAAACAACAACTGCGAGAGTACTGAAATTCTGTGGCGATGTGTATTAGGAGTTGCTCTTCAAAATGGTATCTAAAACATTTCTATATACCACGAACATAAAATAATAATTGAGAAAATGTGACCACATTTGTACTAAACCTCCCATTTAACCACGCCCCCTTTCCAATGGTGCCTTAGTGACGCATCCAAATTAAAGATCACCCTCTAATCACGCAGCCCACCAAATTTCATTAAGATCCATTGAGCCGTTAACGAGTTATAAGACGATTTGTAAAAACTGTTGCCCAGCTACTTACTGTTTTTGCTGATCGCCTGGTGTTTCACAAAAATTGGGGTTTCGTCGACACAATTTTCCATAGAAAACCTGAAATTTTTTTTCAAATCCTTGTAACTCGTAAACCGCTTAATGGATTGATATGAAATTTGGCACGTAGATGGATTAGTGGTTGTTCTTTTAAATGAGTATATATACATGGTGTTTTTTTTTTAGCGGGGGGTGTTGCAGAGGGAATTTCGTCAATGCTTCATTCCGAACGTCATAATGCGAAAACAACAACTGCGAGAGTACTGAAATTCTGTGGCGATGTGTATTAGGAGTTTCTCTTCAAAATGGTATCTAAAACATTTCTATATACCACGAACATAAAATAATAATTGAGAAAATGTGACCACATTTGTACTAAACCTCCCATTTAACCACGCCCCCTTTCCAATGGTGCCTTAGTGACGCATCCAAATTAAAGATCACCCTCTAATCACGCAGCCCACCAAATTTCATTAAGATCCATTGAGCCGTTAACGAGTTATAAGACGATTTGTAAAAACTGTTGCCCAGCTACTTACTGTTTTTGCTGATCGCCTGGTGTTTCACAAAAATTGGGGTTTCGTCGACACAATTTTCCATAGAAAACCTGAAATTTTTTTTCAAATCCTTGTAACTCGTAAACCGCTTAATGGATTGATATGAAATTTGGCACGTAGATGGATTAGTGGTTGTTCTTTTAAATGAGTATATATACATGGTGTTTTTTTTTAGCGGGGGGTGTTGCAGAGGGAATTTCGTCAATGCTTCATTCCGAACGTCATAATGCGAAAACAACAACTGCGAGAGTACTGAAATTCTGTGGCGATGTGTATTAGGAGTTTCTCTTCAAAATGGTATCTAAAACATTTCTATATACCACGAACATAAAATAATAATTGAGAAAATGTGACCACATTTGTACTAAACCTCCCATTTAACCACGCCCCCTTTCCAATGGTGCCTTAGTGACGCATCCAAATTAAAGATCACCCTCTAATCACGCAGCCCACCAAATTTCATTAAGATCCATTGAGCCGTTAACGAGTTATAAGACGATTTGTAAAAACTGTTGCCCAGCTACTTACTGTTTTTGCTGATCGCCTGGTGTTTCACAAAAATTGGGGTTTCGTCGACACAATTTTCCATAGAAAACCTGAAATTTTTTTCAAATCCTTGTAACTCGTAAACCGCTTAATGGATTGATATGAAATTTGGCAAGAAGATGAATTAGTGGTAGTTCTTTAAAATGAGTATATAGACATGGTGCTTTTTTCAGCGGGGGGTGTTGCAGAGGGAATTTCGTCAATGCTTCATTCCGAACGTCATAATGCGAAAACAACAACTGCGAGAGTACTGAAATTCAGTGGCGATGTGTATTAGGAGTTGCTCTTCAAAATGGTATCTAAAACATTTCTATATACCACGAACATAAAATGATAATTGATAAAATGTGACAACATTTGTACTAAA
The DNA here is from genome assembly GCA_949824845.1 of Rhingia rostrata. NCBI lineage: Eukaryota > Metazoa > Arthropoda > Insecta > Diptera > Syrphidae > Rhingia > Rhingia rostrata. Next base: position 92,026,865 of record OX463757.1, read on the forward strand.
ACTCCTATTTTACCACGCCCCCTTTCCAATGGTGCCTTAGTGACGCATCCAAATTAAAGATCACCCTCTAATCACGCCGCCCACCAAATTTCATAAAGATCCATTGAGCCGTTACCGAGTTATAAGACGATTTGTAAAAACTGTTGCCCAGCTACTTACTGTTTTTGCTGATCGCCTGGTGTTTCACAAAAATTGGGTTATCGTCGACACAATTTTCCATAGAAAACCTGAAATTTTTTTCAAATCCTTGTAACTCGTAAACCGCTTAATGGATTGATATGAAATTTGGCAAGAAGATGAATTAGTGGTAGTTCTTTAAAATGAGTATATAGACATGGTGCTTTTTTCAGCGGGGGGTGTTGCAGAGGGAATTTCGTCAATGCTTCATTCCGAACGTCATAATGCGAAAACAACAACTGCGAGAGTACTGAAATTCAGTGGCGATGTGTATTAGGAATTGCTCTTCAAAATGGTATCTAAAACATTTCTATATACCACGAACATAAAATAATAATTGATAAAATGTGACAACATTTGTACTAAAACTCCTATTTTACCACGCCCCCTTTCCAATGGTGCCTTAGTGACGCATCCAAATTAAAGATCACCCTCTAATCACGCCGCCCACCAAATTTCATAAAGATCCATTGAGCCGTTAACGAGTTATAAGACGATTTGTAAAAACTGTTGCCCAGCTACTTACTGTTTTTGCTGATCGCCTGGTGTTTCACAAAAATTGGGGTTTCGTCGACACAATTTTCCATAGAAAACCTGAAATTTTTTTTCAAATCCTTGTAACTCGTAAACCGCTTAATGGATTGATATGAAATTTGGCAAGTAGATGGATTAGTGGTTGTTCTTTTAAATGAGTATATATACATGGTGTTTTTTTTTTTAGCGGGGGGTGTTGCAGAGGGAATTTCGTCAATGCTTCATTCCGAACGTCATAATGCGAAAACAACAACTGCGAGAGTACTGAAATTCTGTGGCGATGTGTATTAGGAGTTGCTCTTCAAAATGGTATCTAAAACATTTCTATATACCACGAACATAAAATAATAATTGAGAAAATGTGACCACATTTGTACTAAAACTACCATTTAACCACGCCCCTTTCCGACGGTGCCTTAGTGACGCATCCAAATTAAAGATCACCCTCTTATCACGCAGCCCACCAAATTTCATTAAGATCCATTGAGCCGTTACCGAGTTATAAGACGATTTGTAAAAACTGTTGCCCAGCTACTTACTGTTTTTGCTGATCGCCCGGTGTTTCACAAAAATTGGGCTTTCGTCGACACAATTTTCCATAGAAAACCTGAAATTTTTTTCAAATCCTTGTAACTCGTAAGCCGCTTAATGGATTGATATGAAATTTGGCAAGTAGATGAATTAGTGGTAGTTCTTTAAAATGAGTATATAGACATGGTGCTTTTTTCAGCGGGGGGTGTTGCAGAGGGAATTTCGTCAATGCTTCATTACGAACGTCATAATGCGAAAACAACAACTGCGAGAGTACTGAAATTCTGTGGCGATGTGTATTAGGAGTTGCTCTTCAAAATGGTATCTAAAACATTTCTATATACCACGAACATAAAATAATAATTGAGAAAATGTGACCACATTTGTACTAAAACTACCATTTAACCACGCCCCTTTCCGACGGTGCCTTAGTGACGCATCCAAATTAAAGATCACCCTCTTATCACGCAGCCCACCAAATTTCATTAAGATCCATTGAGCCGTTACCGAGTTATAAGACGATTTGTAAAAACTGTTGCCCAGCTACTTACTGTTTTTGCTGATCGCCTGGTGTTTCACAAAAATTGGGTTTTCGTCGACACAATTTTCCATAGAAAACCTGAAATTTTTTTTCAAATCCTTGTAACTCGTAAACCGCTTAATGGATTGATATGAAATTTGGCAAGTAGATGGATTAGTGGTTGTTCTTTTAAATGAGTATATATACATGGTGTTTTTTTTTTTAGCGGGGGGTGTTGCAGAGGGAATTTCGTCAATGCTTCATTCCGAACGTCATAATGCGAAAACAACAACTGCGAGAGTACTGAAATTCTGTGGCGATGTGTATTAGGAGTTGCTCTTCAAAATGGTATCTAAAACATTTCTATATACCACGAACATAAAATAATAATTGAGAAAATGTGACCACATTTGTACTAAAACTACCATTTAACCACGCCCCTTTCCGACGGTGCCTTAGTGACGCATCCAAATTAAAGATCACCCTCTTATCACGCAGCCCACCAAATTTCATTAAGATCCATTGAGCCGTTACCGAGTTATAAGACGATTTGTAAAAACTGTTGCCCAGCTACTTACTGTTTTTGCTGATCGCCTGGTGTTTCACAAAAATTGGGTTTTCGTCGACACAATTTTCCATAGAAAACCTGAAATTTTTTTTCAAATCCTTGTAACTCGTAAACCGCTTAATGGATTGATATGAAATTTGGCAAGTAGATGGATTAGTGGTTGTTCTTTTAAATGAGTATATATACATGGTGTTTTTTTTTTAGCGGGGGGTGTTGCAGAGGGAATTTCGTCAATGCTTCATTCCAAACGTCATAATGCGAAAACAACAACTGCGAGAGTACTGAAATTCTGTGGCGATGTGTATTAGGAGTTGCTCTTCAAAATGGTATCTAAAACATTTCTATATACCACGAACATAAAATAATAATTGAGAAAATGTGACCACATTTGTACTAAACCTCCCATTTAACCACGCCCCCTTTCCAATGGTGCCTTAGTGACGCATCCAAATTAAAGATCACCCTCTAATCACGCAGCCCACCAAATTTCATTAAGATCCATTGAGCCGTTAACGAGTTATAAGACGATTTGTAAAAACTGTTGCCCAGCTACTTACTGTTTTTGCTGATCGCCTGGTGTTTCACAAAAATTGGGGTTTCGTCGACACAATTTTCCATAGAAAACCTGAAATTTTTTTTCAAATCCTTGTAACTCGTAAACCGCTTAATGGATTGATATGAAATTTGGCACGTAGATGGATTAGTGGTTGTTCTTTTAAATGAGTATATATACATGGTGTTTTTTTTTTAGCGGGGGGTGTTGCAGAGGGAATTTCGTCAATGCTTCATTCCGAACGTCATAATGCGAAAACAACAACTGCGAGAGTACTGAAATTCTGTGGCGATGTGTATTAGGAGTTTCTCTTCAAAATGGTATCTAAAACATTTCTATATACCACGAACATAAAATAATAATTGAGAAAATGTGACCACATTTGTACTAAACCTCCCATTTAACCACGCCCCCTTTCCAATGGTGCCTTAGTGACGCATCCAAATTAAAGATCACCCTCTAATCACGCAGCCCACCAAATTTCATTAAGATCCATTGAGCCGTTAACGAGTTATAAGACGATTTGTAAAAACTGTTGCCCAGCTACTTACTGTTTTTGCTGATCGCCTGGTGTTTCACAAAAATTGGGGTTTCGTCGACACAATTTTCCATAGAAAACCTGAAATTTTTTTTCAAATCCTTGTAACTCGTAAACCGCTTAATGGATTGATATGAAATTTGGCACGTAGATGGATTAGTGGTTGTTCTTTTAAATGAGTATATATACATGGTGTTTTTTTTTTAGCGGGGGGTGTTGCAGAGGGAATTTCGTCAATGCTTCATTCCGAACGTCATAATGCGAAAACAACAACTGCGAGAGTACTGAAATTCTGTGGCGATGTGTATTAGGAGTTTCTCTTCAAAATGGTATCTAAAACATTTCTATATACCACGAACATAAAATAATAATTGAGAAAATGTGACCACATTTGTACTAAACCTCCCATTTAACCACGCCCCCTTTCCAATGGTGCCTTAGTGACGCATCCAAATTAAAGATCACCCTCTAATCACGCAGCCCACCAAATTTCATTAAGATCCATTGAGCCGTTAACGAGTTATAAGACGATTTGTAAAAACTGTTGCCCAGCTACTTACTGTTTTTGCTGATCGCCTGGTGTTTCACAAAAATTGGGGTTTCGTCGACACAATTTTCCATAGAAAACCTGAAATTTTTTTCAAATCCTTGTAACTCGTAAACCGCTTAATGGATTGATATGAAATTTGGCAAGAAGATGAATTAGTGGTAGTTCTTTAAAATGAGTATATAGACATGGTGCTTTTTTCAGCGGGGGGTGTTGCAGAGGGAATTTCGTCAATGCTTCATTCCGAACGTCATAATGCGAAAACAACAACTGCGAGAGTACTGAAATTCAGTGGCGATGTGTATTAGGAGTTGCTCTTCAAAATGGTATCTAAAACATTTCTATATACCACGAACATAAAATGATAATTGATAAAATGTGACAACATTTGTACTAAAACTCCTATTTTACCACGCCCCCTTTCCAATGGTGCCTTAGTGACGCATCCAAATTAAAGATCACCCTCTAATCACGCCGCCCACCAAATTTCATAAAGATCCATTGAGCCGTTACCGAGTTATAAGACGATTTGTAAAAACTGTTGCCCAGCTACTTACTGTTTTTGCTGATCGCCTGGTGTTTCACAAAAATTGGGTTATCGTCGACACAATTTTCCATAGAAAACCTGAAATTTTTTTCAAATCCTTGTAACTCGTAAACCGCTTAATGGATTGATATGAAATTTGGCAAGAAGATGAATTAGTGGTAGTTCTTTAAAATGAGTATATAGACATGGTGCTTTTTTCAGCGGGGGGTGTTGCAGAGGGAATTTCGTCAATGCTTCATTCCGAACGTCATAATGCGAAAACAACAACTGCGAGAGTACTGAAATTCAGTGGCGATGTGTATTAGGAATTGCTCTTCAAAATGGTATCTAAAACATTTCTATATACCACGAACATAAAATAATAATTGATAAAATGTGACAACATTTGTACTAAAACTCCTATTTTACCACGCCCCCTTTCCAATGGTGCCTTAGTGACGCATCCAAATTAAAGATCACCCTCTAATCACGCCGCCCACCAAATTTCATAAAGATCCATTGAGCCGTTAACGAGTTATAAGACGATTTGTAAAAACTGTTGCCCAGCTACTTACTGTTTTTGCTGATCGCCTGGTGTTTCACAAAAATTGGGGTTTCGTCGACACAATTTTCCATAGAAAACCTGAAATTTTTTTTCAAATCCTTGTAACTCGTAAACCGCTTAATGGATTGATATGAAATTTGGCAAGTAGATGGATTAGTGGTTGTTCTTTTAAATGAGTATATATACATGGTGTTTTTTTTTTTAGCGGGGGGTGTTGCAGAGGGAATTTCGTCAATGCTTCATTCCGAACGTCATAATGCGAAAACAACAACTGCGAGAGTACTGAAATTCTGTGGCGATGTGTATTAGGAGTTGCTCTTCAAAATGGTATCTAAAACATTTCTATATACCACGAACATAAAATAATAATTGAGAAAATGTGACCACATTTGTACTAAAACTACCATTTAACCACGCCCCTTTCCGACGGTGCCTTAGTGACGCATCCAAATTAAAGATCACCCTCTTATCACGCAGCCCACCAAATTTCATTAAGATCCATTGAGCCGTTACCGAGTTATAAGACGATTTGTAAAAACTGTTGCCCAGCTACTTACTGTTTTTGCTGATCGCCCGGTGTTTCACAAAAATTGGGCTTTCGTCGACACAATTTTCCATAGAAAACCTGAAATTTTTTTCAAATCCTTGTAACTCGTAAGCCGCTTAATGGATTGATATGAAATTTGGCAAGTAGATGAATTAGTGGTAGTTCTTTAAAATGAGTATATAGACATGGTGCTTTTTTCAGCGGGGGGTGTTGCAGAGGGAATTTCGTCAATGCTTCATTACGAACGTCATAATGCGAAAACAACAACTGCGAGAGTACTGAAATTCTGTGGCGATGTGTATTAGGAGTTGCTCTTCAAAATGGTATCTAAAACATTTCTATATACCACGAACATAAAATAATAATTGAGAAAATGTGACCACATTTGTACTAAAACTACCATTTAACCACGCCCCTTTCCGACGGTGCCTTAGTGACGCATCCAAATTAAAGATCACCCTCTTATCACGCAGCCCACCAAATTTCATTAAGATCCATTGAGCCGTTACCGAGTTATAAGACGATTTGTAAAAACTGTTGCCCAGCTACTTACTGTTTTTGCTGATCGCCTGGTGTTTCACAAAAATTGGGTTTTCGTCGACACAATTTTCCATAGAAAACCTGAAATTTTTTTTCAAATCCTTGTAACTCGTAAACCGCTTAATGGATTGATATGAAATTTGGCAAGTAGATGGATTAGTGGTTGTTCTTTTAAATGAGTATATATACATGGTGTTTTTTTTTTTAGCGGGGGGTGTTGCAGAGGGAATTTCGTCAATGCTTCATTCCGAACGTCATAATGCGAAAACAACAACTGCGAGAGTACTGAAATTCTGTGGCGATGTGTATTAGGAGTTGCTCTTCAAAATGGTATCTAAAACATTTCTATATACCACGAACATAAAATAATAATTGAGAAAATGTGACCACATTTGTACTAAAACTACCATTTAACCACGCCCCTTTCCGACGGTGCCTTAGTGACGCATCCAAATTAAAGATCACCCTCTTATCACGCAGCCCACCAAATTTCATTAAGATCCATTGAGCCGTTACCGAGTTATAAGACGATTTGTAAAAACTGTTGCCCAGCTACTTACTGTTTTTGCTGATCGCCCGGTGTTTCACAAAAATTGGGCTTTCGTCGACACAATTTTCCATAGAAAACCTGAAATTTTTTTCAAATCCTTGTAACTCGTAAGCCGCTTAATGGATTGATATGAAATTTGGCAAGTAGATGAATTAGTGGTAGTTCTTTAAAATGAGTATATAGACATGGTGCTTTTTTCAGCGGGGGGTGTTGCAGAGGGAATTTCGTCAATGCTTCATTACGAACGTCATAATGCGAAAACAACAACTGCGAGAGTACTGAAATTCTGTGGCGATGTGTATTAGGAGTTGCTCTTCAAAATGGTATCTAAAACATTTCTATATACCACGAACATAAAATAATAATTGAGAAAATGTGACCACATTTGTACTAAAACTACCATTTAACCACGCCCCTTTCCGACGGTGCCTTAGTGACGCATCCAAATTAAAGATCACCCTCTTATCACGCAGCCCACCAAATTTCATTAAGATCCATTGAGCCGTTACCGAGTTATAAGACGATTTGTAAAAACTGTTGCCCAGCTACTTACTGTTTTTGCTGATCGCCTGGTGTTTCACAAAAATTGGGTTTTCGTCGACACAATTTTCCATAGAAAACCTGAAATTTTTTTTCAAATCCTTGTAACTCGTAAACCGCTTAATGGATTGATATGAAATTTGGCAAGTAGGTGGATTAGTGGTTGTTCTTTAAAATGAGTATGTATACATGGTGTTTTTATTCAGCGGGGGGTGTTGCAGAGGGAATTTCGTCAATGCTTCATTCCGAACGCCATAATGCGAAAACAACAACTGCGAGACTACTGAAATTCTGTGGCGATGTGTATTAGGAGTTGCTCTTCAAAATGGTATCTAAAACATTTCTATATACCACGAACATAAAATAATAATTGAGAAAATGTGACCACATTTGTACTAAACCTCCTATTTAACCACGCCCCCTTTCCAATGGTGCCTTAGTGATGCATCCAAATTAAAGATCACCCTCTAATCACGCAGCCCACCAAATTTCATTAAGATCCATTGAGCCGTTAACGAGTTATAAGACGATTTGTAAAAACTGTTGCCCAGCTACTTACTGTTTTTGCTGATCGCCTGGTGTTTCACAAAAATTGGGGTTTCGTCGACACAATTTTCCATAGAAAACCTGAAATTTTTTTTCAAATCCTTGTAACTCGTAAACCGCTTAATGGATTGATATGAAATTTGGCAAGTAGATGGATTAGTGGTTGTTCTTTTAAATGAGTATATATACACGGTGTTTTTTTCTTTAGCGGGGGGTGTTGCAGAGGGAATTTGGTCAATGCTTCATTCCGAACGTCATAATGCGAAAACAACAACTGCGAGATTACTGAAATTCTGTGGCGATGTGTATTAGGAGTTGCTCTTCAAAATGGTATCTAAAACATTTCTATATACCACGAACATAAAATAATAATTGAGAAAATGTGACAACATTTGTATTAAAACTCCTATTTTACCACGCCCCCTTTCCAATGGTGCCTTAGTGACGCATCCAAATTAAAGATCACCCTCTAAACACGCCGCCCACCAAATTTCATAAAGATCCATTGAGCCGTTACCGAGTTATAAGACGATTTGTAAAAACTGTTGCCCAGCTACTTACTGTTTTTGCTGATCGCCTGGTGTTTCACAAAAATTGGGTTTTCGTCGACACAATTTTCCATAGAAAACCTGAAATTTTTTTCAAATCCTTGTAACTCGTAAACCGCTTAATGGATTGATATGAAATTTGGCAAGAAGATGAATTAGTGGTAGTTCTTTAAAATGAGTATATAGACATGGTGCTTTTTTCAGCGGGGGGTGTTGCAGAGGGAATTTCGTCAATGCTTCATTCCGAACGTCATAATGCGAAAACAACAACTGCGAGAGTACTGAAATTCAGTGGCGATGTGTATTAGGAGTTGCTCTTCAAAATGGTATCTAAAACATTTCTATATACCACGAACATAAAATAATAATTGAGAAAATGTGACCACATTTGTACTAAACCTCCCATTTAACCACGCCCCCTTTCCAATGGTGCCTTAGTGACGCATCCAAATTAAAGATCACCCTCTAATCACGCCGCCCACCAAATTTCATAAAGATCCAGTGAGCCGTTACCGAGTTATAAGACGATTTGTAAAAACTGTTGCCCAGCTACTTACTGTTTTTGCTGATCGCCTGGTGTTTCACAAAAATTGGGGTTTCGTCGACACAATTTTCCATAGAAAACCTGAAATTTTTTTTCAAATCCTTGTAACTCGTAAACCGCTTAATGGATTGATATGAAATTTGGCAAGTAGATGGATTAGTGGTTGTTCTTTTAAATGAGTATATATACACGGTGTTTTTTTCTTTAGCGGGGGGTGTTGCAGAGGGAATTTGGTCAATGCTTCATTCCGAACGTCATAATGCGAAAACAACAACTGCGAGATTACTGAAATTCTGTGGCGATGTGTATTAGGAGTTGCTCTTCAAAATGGTATCTAAAACATTTCTATATACCACGAACATAAAATAATAATTGAGAAAATGTGACAACATTTGTACTAAAACTCCTATTTTACCACGCCCCCTTTCCAATGGTGCCTTAGTGACGCATCCAAATTAAAGATCACCCTCTAATCACGCCGCCCACCAAATTTCATAAAGATCCAGTGAGCCGTTACCGAGTTATAAGACGATTTGTAAAAACTGTTGCCCAGCTACTTACTGTTTTTGCTTATCGCCTGGTGTTTCACAAAAATTGGGTTATCGTCGACACAATTTTCCATAGAAAACCTGAAATTTTTTTCAAATCCTTGTAATTCGTAATCCGCTTAATGGATTGATATGAAATTTGGCAAGTAGATGGATTAGTGGTTGTTCTTTAAAATGAGTATATATACATGGTGTTTTTTCAGCGGGGGGTGTTGCAGAGGGAATTTCGTCAATGCTTCATTCCGAACGTCATAATGCGAAAACAACAACTGCGAGAGTACTGAAATTCAGTGGCGATGTGTATTAGGAGTTGCTCTTCAAAATGGTATCTAAAACATTTCTATATACCACGAACATAAAATAATAATTGAGAAAATGTGACCACATTTGTACTAAACCTCCCATTTAACCACGCCCCCTTTCCAATGGTGCCTTAGTGACGCATCCAAATTAAAGATCACCCTCTAATCACGCCGCCCACCAAATTTCATAAAGATCCAGTGAGCCGTTACCGAGTTATAAGACGATTTGTAAAAACTGTTGCCCAGCTACTTACTGTTTTTGCTGATCGCCTGGTGTTTCACAAAAATTGGGTTTTCGTCGACACAATTTTCCATAGAAAACCTGAAATTTTTTTCAAATCCTTGTAACTCGTAAACCGCTTAATGGATTGATATGAAATTTGGCAAGTAGGTGGATTAGTGGTTGTTCTTTAAAATGAGTATATATACATGGTGTTTTTTTTTTCAGCGAGGGGTGTTGCAGATGGAATTTCGTCAATGCTTCATTCCGAACGCCATAATGCGAAAACAACAACTGCGAGAGTACTGAAATTCTGTGGCGATGTGTATTAGGAGTTGCTCTTCAAAATGGTATCTAAAACATTTCTATATACCACTAACATAAAATAATAATTGAGAAAATGTGACCACATTTGTACTAAAACTCCCATTTAACCACGCCCCCTTTCCAATGGTGCCTTAGTGACGTATCCAAATTAAAGATCACCCTCTAATCACGCAGCCCACCAAATTTCATTAAGATCCATTGAGCCGTTAACGAGTTATAAGACGATTTGTAAAAACTGTTGCCCAGCTACTTACTGTTTTTGCTGATCGCCTGGTGTTTCACAAAAATTGGGGTTTCGTCGACACAATTTTCCATAGAAAACCTGAAATTTTTTTTCAAATCCTTGTAACTCGTAAACCGCTTAATGGATTGATATGAAATTTGGCAAGTAGATGGATTAGTGGTTGTTCTTTTAAATGAGTATATATACACGGTGTTTTTTTCTTTAGCGGGGGGTGTTGCAGAGGGAATTTGGTCAATGCTTCATTCCGAACGTCATAATGCGAAAACAACAACTGCGAGATTACTGAAATTCTGTGGCGATGTGTATTAGGAGTTGCTCTTCAAAATGGTATCTAAAACATTTCTATATACCACGAACATAAAATAATAATTGAGAAAATGTGACAACATTTGTATTAAAACTCCTATTTTACCACGCCCCCTTTCCAATGGTGCCTTAGTGACGCATCCAAATTAAAGATCACCCTCTAATCACGCCGCCCACCAAATTTCATAAAGATCCAGTGAGCCGTTACCGAGTTATAAGACGATTTGTAAAAACTGTTGCCCAGCTACTTACTGTTTTTGCTGATCGCCTGGTGTTTCACAAAAATTGGGTTTTCGTCGACACAATTTTCCATAGAAAACCTGAAATTTTTTTCAAATCCTTGTAACTCTTAAACCGCTTAATGGATTGATATGAAATTTGGCAAGTAGGTGGATTAGTGGTTGTTCTTTAAAATGAGTATATATACATGGTGTTTTTTTTTTCAGCGAGGGGTGTTGCAGATGGAATTTCGTCAATGCTTCATTCCGAACGTCATAATGCGAAAACAACAACTGCGAGAGTACTGAAATTCAGTGGCGATGTGTATTAGGAGTTGCTCTTCAAAATGGTATCTAAAACATTTCTATATACCACGAACATAAAATAATAATTGATAAAATGTGACAACATTTGTACTAAAACTCCTATTTTACCACGCCCCCTTTCCAATGGTGCCTTAGTGACGCATCCAAATTAAAGATCACCCTCTAATCACGCCGCCCACCAAATTTCATAAAGATCCATTGAGCCGTTACCGAGTTATAAGACGATTTGTAAAAACTGTTGCCCAGCTACTTACTGTTTTTGCTGATCGCCTGGTGTTTCACAAAAATTGGGTTTTCGTCGACACAATTTTCCATAGAAAACCTGAAATTTTTTTCAAATCCTTGTAACTCGTAAACCGCTTAATGGATTGATATGAAATTTGGCAAGTAGATGAATTAGTGGTAGTTCTTTAAAATGAGTATATATTATACATGGTGTTTTTTCAGCGGGGGAGTTGCAGAGGGAATTTCGTCAATGCTTCATTCCGAACGTCATAATGCGAAAACAACAACTGCGAGAGTACTGAAATTCAGTGGCGATGTGTATTAGGAGTTGCTCTTCAAAATGGTATCTAAAACATTTCTATATACCACGAACATAAAATAATAATTGAGAAAATGTGACAACATTTGTACTAAAACTCCTATTTTACCACGCCCCCTTTCCAATGGTGCCTTAGTGACGCATCCAAATTAAAGATCACCCTCTAATCACGCCGCCCACCAAATTTCATAAAGATCCAGTGAGCCGTTACCGAGTTATAAGACGATTTGTAAAAACTGTTGCCCAGCTACTTACTGTTTTTGCTTATCGCCTGGTGTTTCACAAAAATTGGATTATCGTCGACACAATTTTCCATAGAAAACCTGAAATTTTTTTCAAATCCTTGTAATTCGTAATCCGCTTAATGGATTGATATGAAATTTGGCAAGTAGATGGATTAGTGGTTGTTCTTTAAAATGAGTATATATACATGGTGTTTTTTCAGCGGGGGGTGTTGCAGAGGGAATTTCGTCAATGCTTCATTCCGAACGTCATAATGCGAAAACAACAACTGCGAGAGTACTGAAATTCAGTGGCGATGTGTATTAGGAGTTGCTCTTCAAAATGGTATCTAAAACATTTCTATATACCACGAACATAAAATAATAATTGAGAAAATGTGACCACATTTGTACTAAACCTCCCATTTAACCACGCCCCCTTTCCAATGGTGCCTTAGTGACGCATCCAAATTAAAGATCACCCTCTAATCACGCCGCCCACCAAATTTCATAAAGATCCAGTGAGCCGTTACCGAGTTATAAGACGATTTGTAAAAACTGTTGCCCAGCTACTTACTGTTTTTGCTGATCGCCTGGTGTTTCACAAAAATTGGGTTTTCGTCGACACAATTTTCCATAGAAAACCTGAAATTTTTTTCAAATCCTTGTAACTCGTAAACCGCTTAATGGATTGATATGAAATTTGGCAAGTAGGTGGATTAGTGGTTGTTCTTTAAAATGAGTATATATACATGGTGTTTTTTTTTTCAGCGAGGGGTGTTGCAGATGGAATTTCGTCAATGCTTCATTCCGAACGCCATAATGCGAAAACAACAACTGCGAGAGTACTGAAATTCTGTGGCGATGTGTATTAGGAGTTGCTCTTCAAAATGGTATCTAAAACATTTCTATATACCACTAACATAAAATAATAATTGAGAAAATGTGACCACATTTGTACTAAAACTCCCATTTAACCACGCCCCCTTTCCAATGGTGCCTTAGTGACGTATCCAAATTAAAGATCACCCTCTAATCACGCAGCCCACCAAATTTCATTAAGATCCATTGAGCCGTTAACGAGTTATAAGACGATTTGTAAAAACTGTTGCCCAGCTACTTACTGTTTTTGCTGATCGCCTGGTGTTTCACAAAAATTGGGGTTTCGTCGACACAATTTTCCATAGAAAACCTGAAATTTTTTTTCAAATCCTTGTAACTCGTAAACCGCTTAATGGATTGATATGAAATTTGGCAAGTAGATGGATTAGTGGTTGTTCTTTTAAATGAGTATATATACACGGTGTTTTTTTCTTTAGCGGGGGGTGTTGCAGAGGGAATTTGGTCAATGCTTCATTCCGAACGTCATAATGCGAAAACAACAACTGCGAGATTACTGAAATTCTGTGGCGATGTGTATTAGGAGTTGCTCTTCAAAATGGTATCTAAAACATTTCTATATACCACGAACATAAAATAATAATTGAGAAAATGTGACAACATTTGTATTAAAACTCCTATTTTACCACGCCCCCTTTCCAATGGTGCCTTAGTGACGCATCCAAATTAAAGATCACCCTCTAAACACGCCGCCCACCAAATTTCATAAAGATCCATTGAGCCGTTACCGAGTTATAAGACGATTTGTAAAAACTGTTGCCCAGCTACTTACTGTTTTTGCTGATCGCCTGGTGTTTCACAAAAATTGGGTTTTCGTCGACACAATTTTCCATAGAAAACCTGAAATTTTTTTCAAATCCTTGTAACTCGTAAACCGCTTAATGGATTGATATGAAATTTGGCAAGAAGATGAATTAGTGGTAGTTCTTTAAAATGAGTATATAGACATGGTGCTTTTTTCAGCGGGGGGTGTTGCAGAGGGAATTTCGTCAATGCTTCATTCCGAACGTCATAATGCGAAAACAACAACTGCGAGAGTACTGAAATTCAGTGGCGATGTGTATTAGGAGTTGCTCTTCAAAATGGTATCTAAAACATTTCTATATACCACGAACATAAAATAATAATTGATAAAATGTGACAACATTTGTACTAAAACTCCTATTTTACCACGCCCCCTTTCCAATGGTGCCTTAGTGACGCATCCAAATTAAAGATCACCCTCTAATCACGCCGCCCACCAAATTTCATAAAGATCCATTGAGCCGTTACCGAGTTATAAGACGATTTGTAAAAACTGTTGCCCAGCTACTTACTGTTTTTGCTGATCGCCTGGTGTTTCACAAAAATTGGGTTTTCGTCGACACAATTTTCCATAGAAAACCTGAAATTTTTTTCAAATCCTTGTAACTCGTAAACCGCTTAATGGATTGATATGAAATTTGGCAAGTAGATGAATTAGTGGTAGTTCTTTAAAATGAGTATATATTATACATGGTGTTTTTTCAGCGGGGGAGTTGCAGAGGGAATTTCGTCAATGCTTCATTCCGAACGTCATAATGCGAAAACAACAACTGCGAGAGTACTGAAATTCAGTGGCGATGTGTATTAGGAGTTGCTCTTCAAAATGGTATCTAAAACATTTCTATATACCACGAACATAAAATAATAATTGAGAAAATGTGACAACATTTGTACTAAAACTCCTATTTTACCACGCCCCCTTTCCAATGGTGCCTTAGTGACGCATCCAAATTAAAGATCACCCTCTAATCACGCCGCCCACCAAATTTCATAAAGATCCAGTGAGCCGTTACCGAGTTATAAGACGATTTGTAAAAACTGTTGCCCAGCTACTTACTGTTTTTGCTTATCGCCTGGTGTTTCACAAAAATTGGGTTATCGTCGACACAATTTTCCATAGAAAACCTGAAATTTTTTTCAAATCCTTGTAATTCGTAATCCGCTTAATGGATTGATATGAAATTTGGCAAGTAGATGGATTAGTGGTTGTTCTTTAAAATGAGTATATATACATGGTGTTTTTTCAGCGGGGGGTGTTGCAGAGGGAATTTCGTCAATGCTTCATTCCGAACGTCATAATGCGAAAACAACAACTGCGAGAGTACTGAAATTCAGTGGCGATGTGTATTAGGAGTTGCTCTTCAAAATGGTATCTAAAACATTTCTATATACCACGAACATAAAATAATAATTGAGAAAATGTGACCACATTTGTACTAAACCTCCCATTTAACCACGCCCCCTTTCCAATGGTGCCTTAGTGACGCATCCAAATTAAAGATCACCCTCTAATCACGCCGCCCACCAAATTTCATAAAGATCCAGTGAGCCGTTACCGAGTTATAAGACGATTTGTAAAAACTGTTGCCCAGCTACTTACTGTTTTTGCTTATCGCCTGGTGTTTCACAAAAATTGGGTTATCGTCGACACAATTTTCCATAGAAAACCTGAAATTTTTTTCAAATCCTTGTAACTCGTAAACCGCTTAATGGATTGATATGAAATTTGGCAAGTAGGTGGATTAGTGGTTGTTCTTTAAAATGAGTATATATACATGGTGTTTTTTTTTTCAGCGAGGGGTGTTGCAGATGGAATTTCGTCAATGCTTCATTCCGAACGCCATAATGCGAAAACAACAACTGCGAGAGTACTGAAATTCTGTGGCGATGTGTATTAGGAGTTGCTCTTCAAAATGGTATCTAAAACATTTCTATATACCACTAACATAAAATAATAATTGAGAAAATGTGACCACATTTGTACTAAAACTCCCATTTAACCACGCCCCCTTTCCAATGGTGCCTTAGTGACGTATCCAAATTAAAGATCACCCTCTAATCACGCAGCCCACCAAATTTCATTAAGATCCATTGAGCCGTTAACGAGTTATAAGACGATTTGTAAAAACTGTTGCCCAGCTACTTACTGTTTTTGCTGATCGCCTGGTGTTTCACAAAAATTGGGGTTTCGTCGACACAATTTTCCATAGAAAACCTGAAATTTTTTTTCAAATCCTTGTAACTCGTAAACCGCTTAATGGATTGATATGAAATTTGGCAAGTAGGTGGATTAGTGGTTGTTCTTTAAAATGAGTATATATACATGGTGTTTTTTTTTCCAGCGGGGGGAGTTGCAGAGGGAATTTCGTCAATGCTTCATTCCGAACGTCATAATGCGAAAACAACAACTGCGAGAGTACTGAAATTCAGTGGCGATGTGTATTAGGAGTTGCTCTTCAAAATGGTATCTAAAACATTTCTATATACCACGAACATAAAATAATAATTGAGAAAATGTGACAACATTTGTACTAAAACTCCTATTTTACCACGCCCCCTTTCCAATGGTGCCTTAGTGACGCATCCAAATTAAAGATCACCCTCTAATCACGCCGCCCACCAAATTTCATAAAGATCCAGTGAGCCGTTACCGAGTTATAAGACGATTTGTAAAAACTGTTGCCCAGCTACTTACTGTTTTTGCTTATCGCCTGGTGTTTCACAAAAATTGGGTTATCGTCGACACAATTTTCCATAGAAAACCTGAAATGTTTTTCAAATCCTTGTAACTCGTAAACCGCTTAATGGAGTGATATGAAATTTGGCAAGAAGATGAATTAGTGGTAGTTCTTTAAAATGAGTATATAGACATGGTGCTTTTTTCAGCGGGGGGTGTTGCAGAGGGAATTTCGTCAATGCTTCATTCCGAACGTCATAATGCGAAAACAACAACTGCGAGAGTACTGAAATTCAGTGGCGATGTGTATTAGGAGTTGCTCTTCAAAATGGTATCTAAAACATTTCTATATACCACGAACATAAAATAATAATTGATAAAATGTGACAACATTTGTACTAAAACTCCTATTTTACCACGCCCCCTTTCCAATGGTGCCTTAGTGACGCATCCAAATTAAAGATCACCCTCTAATCACGCCGCCCACCAAATTTCATAAAGATCCAGTGAGCCGTTACCGAGTTATAAGACGATTTGTAAAAACTGTTGCCCAGCTACTTACTGTTTTTGCTGATCGCCTGGTGTTTCACAAAAATTGGGTTTTCGTCGACACAATTTTCCATAGAAAACCTGAAATTTTTTTCAAATCCTTGTAACTCGTAAACCGCTTAATGGATTGATATGAAATTTGGCAAGTAGGTGGATTAGTGGTTGTTCTTTAAAATGAGTATATATACATGGTGTTTTTTTTTTTTCAGCGAGGGGTGTTGCAGATGGAATTTCGTCAATGCTTCATTCCGAACGCCATAATGCGAAAACAACAACTGCGAGAGTACTGAAATTCTGTGGCGATGTGTATTAGGAGTTGCTCTTCAAAATGGTATCTAAAACATTTCTATATACCACTAACATAAAATAATAATTGAGAAAATGTGACCACATTTGTACTAAAACTCCCATTTAACCACGCCCCCTTTCCAATGGTGCCTTAGTGACGTATCCAAATTAAAGATCACCCTCTAATCACGCAGCCCACCAAATTTCATTAAGATCCATTGAGCCATTAACGAGTTATAAGACGATTTGTAAAAACTGTTGCCCAGCTACTTACTGTTTTTGCTGATCGCCTGGTGTTTCACAAAAATTGGGTTTTCGCTGACACAATTTTCCATAGAAAACCTGAAATTTTTTTCAAATCCTTGTAACTCGTAAACCGCTTAATGGATTGATATGAAATTTGGCAAGTAGGTGGATTAGTGGTTGTTCTTTAAAATGAGTATATATACATGGTGTTTTTTTTTTCAGCGAGGGGTGTTGCAGATGGAATTTCGTCAATGCTTCATTCCGAACGCCATAATGCGAAAACAACAACTGCGAGAGTACTGAAATTCAGTGGCGATGTGTATTAGGAGTTGCTCTTCAAAATGGTATCTAAAACATTTCTATATACCACGAACATAAAATAATAATTGAGAAAATGTGACCACATTTGTACTAAACCTCCCATTTAACCACGCCCCCTTTCCAATGGTGCCTTAGTGACGCATCCAAATTAAAGATCACCCTCTAATCACGCCGCCCACCAAATTTCATAAAGATCCAGTGAGCCGTTACCGAGTTATAAGACGATTTGTAAAAACTGTTGCCCAGCTACTTACTGTTTTTGCTGATCGCCTGGTGTTTCACAAAAATTGGGTTTTCGTCGACACAATTTTCCATAGAAAACCTGAAATTTTTTTCAAATCCTTGTAACTCGTAAACCGCTTAATGGATTGATATGAAATTTGGCAAGTAGGTGGATTAGTGGTTGTTCTTTAAAATGAGTATATATACATGGTGTTTTTTTTTTCAGCGAGGGGTGTTGCAGATGGAATTTCGTCAATGCTTCATTCCGAACGCCATAATGCGAAAACAACAACTGCGAGAGTACTGAAATTCTGTGGCGATGTGTATTAGGAGTTGCTCTTCAAAATGGTATCTAAAACATTTCTATATACCACTAACATAAAATAATAATTGAGAAAATGTGACCACATTTGTACTAAAACTCCCATTTAACCACGCCCCCTTTCCAATGGTGCCTTAGTGACGTATCCAAATTAAAGATCACCCTCTAATCACGCAGCCCACCAAATTTCATTAAGATCCATTGAGCCGTTAACGAGTTATAAGACGATTTGTAAAAACTGTTGCCCAGCTACTTACTGTTTTTGCTGATCGCCTGGCGTTTCACAAAAATTGGGGTTTCGTCGACACAATTTTCCATAGAAAACCTGAAATTTTTTTTCAAATCCTTGTAACTCGTAAACCGCTTAATGGATTGATATGAAATTTGGCAAGTAGATGGATTAGTGGTTGTTCTTTTAAATGAGTATATATACACGGTGTTTTTTTCTTTAGCGGGGGGTGTTGCAGAGGGAATTTGGTCAATGCTTCATTCCGAACGTCATAATGCGAAAACAACAACTGCGAGATTACTGAAATTCTGTGGCGATGTGTATTAGGAGTTGCTCTTCAAAATGGTATCTAAAACATTTCTATATACCACGAACATAAAATAATAATTGAGAAAATGTGACAACATTTGTATTAAAACTCCTATTTTACCACGCCCCCTTTCCAATGGTGCCTTAGTGACGCATCCAAATTAAAGATCACCCTCTAATCACGCCGCCCACCAAATTTCATAAAGATCCAGTGAGCCGTTACCGAGTTATAAGACGATTTGTAAAAACTGTTGCCCAGCTACTTACTGTTTTTGCTGATCGCCTGGTGTTTCACAAAAATTGGGTTTTCGTCGACACAATTTTCCATAGAAAACCTGAAATTTTTTTCAAATCCTTGTAACTCTTAAACCGCTTAATGGATTGATATGAAATTTGGCAAGTAGGTGGATTAGTGGTTGTTCTTTAAAATGAGTATATATACATGGTGTTTTTTTTTTTTTCAGCGAGGGGTGTTGCAGATGGAATTTCGTCAATGCTTCATTCCGAACGCCATAATGCGAAAACAACAACTGCGAGAGTACTGAAATTCTGTGGCGATGTGTATTAGGAGTTGCTCTTCAAAATGGTATCTAAAACATTTCTATATACCACTAACATAAAATAATAATTGAGAAAATGTGACCACATTTGTACTAAAACTCCCATTTAACCACGCCCCCTTTCCAATGGTGCCTTAGTGACGTATCCAAATTAAAGATCACCCTCTAATCACGCAGCCCACCAAATTTCATTAAGATCCATTGAGCCATTAACGAGTTATAAGACGATTTGTAAAAACTGTTGCCCAGCTACTTACTGTTTTTGCTGATCGCCTGGTGTTTCACAAAAATTGGGTTTTCGCTGACACAATTTTCCATAGAAAACCTGAAATTTTTTTCAAATCCTTGTAACTCGTAAACCGCTTAATGGATTGATATGAAATTTGGCAAGTAGGTGGATTAGTGGTTGTTCTTTAAAATGAGTATATATACATGGTGTTTTTTTTTTCAGCGAGGGGTGTTGCAGATGGAATTTCGTCAATGCTTCATTCCGAACGCCATAATGCGAAAACAACAACTGCGAGAGTACTGAAATTCAGTGGCGATGTGTATTAGGAGTTGCTCTTCAAAATGGTATCTAAAACATTTCTATATACCACGAAAATAAAATAATAATTGAGAAAATGTGACCACATTTGTACTAAACCTCCCATTTAACCACGCCCCCTTTCCAATGGTGCCTTAGTGACGCATCCAAATTAAAGATCACCCTCTAATCACGCCGCCCACCAAATTTCATAAAGATCCAGTGAGCCGTTACCGAGTTATAAGACGATTTGTAAAAACTGTTGCCCAGCTACTTACTGTTTTTGCTGATCGCCTGGTGTTTCACAAAAATTGGGTTTTCGTCGACACAATTTTCCATAGAAAACCTGAAATTTTTTTCAAATCCTTGTAACTCGTAAACCGCTTAATGGATTGATATGAAATTTGGCAAGTAGGTGGATTAGTGGTTGTTCTTTAAAATGAGTATATATACATGGTGTTTTTTTTTTCAGCGAGGGGTGTTGCAGATGGAATTTCGTCAATGCTTCATTCCGAACGCCATAATGCGAAAACAACAACTGCGAGAGTACTGAAATTCTGTGGCGATGTGTATTAGGAGTTGCTCTTCAAAATGGTATCTAAAACATTTCTATATACCACTAACATAAAATAATAATTGAGAAAATGTGACCACATTTGTACTAAAACTCCCATTTAACCACGCCCCCTTTCCAATGGTGCCTTAGTGACGTATCCAAATTAAAGATCACCCTCTAATCACGCAGCCCACCAAATTTCATTAAGATCCATTGAGCCGTTAACGAGTTATAAGACGATTTGTAAAAACTGTTGCCCAGCTACTTACTGTTTTTGCTGATCGCCTGGTGTTTCACAAAAATTGGGGTTTCGTCGACACAATTTTCCATAGAAAACCTGAAATTTTTTTTCAAATCCTTGTAACTCGTAAACCGCTTAATGGATTGATATGAAATTTGGCAAGTAGATGGATTAGTGGTTGTTCTTTTAAATGAGTATATATACACGGTGTTTTTTTCTTTAGCGGGGGGTGTTGCAGAGGGAATTTGGTCAATGCTTCATTCCGAACGTCATAATGCGAAAACAACAACTGCGAGATTACTGAAATTCTGTGGCGATGTGTATTAGGAGTTGCTCTTCAAAATGGTATCTAAAACATTTCTATATACCACGAACATAAAATAATAATTGAGAAAATGTGACAACATTTGTATTAAAACTCCTATTTTACCACGCCCCCTTTCCAATGGTGCCTTAGTGACGCATCCAAATTAAAGATCACCCTCTAATCACGCCGCCCACCAAATTTCATAAAGATCCAGTGAGCCGTTACCGAGTTATAAGACGATTTGTAAAAACTGTTGCCCAGCTACTTACTGTTTTTGCTGATCGCCTGGTGTTTCACAAAAATTGGGTTTTCGTCGACACAATTTTCCATAGAAAACCTGAAATTTTTTTCAAATCCTTGTAACTCTTAAACCGCTTAATGGATTGATATGAAATTTGGCAAGTAGGTGGATTAGTGGTTGTTCTTTAAAATGAGTATATATACATGGTGTTTTTTTTTTCAGCGAGGGGTGTTGCAGATGGAATTTCGTCAATGCTTCATTCCGAACGTCATAATGCGAAAACAACAACTGCGAGAGTACTGAAATTCAGTGGCGATGTGTATTAGGAGTTGCTCTTCAAAATGGTATCTAAAACATTTCTATATACCACGAACATAAAATAATAATTGATAAAATGTGACAACATTTGTACTAAAACTCCTATTTTACCACGCCCCCTTTCCAATGGTGCCTTAGTGACGCATCCAAATTAAAGATCACCCTCTAATCACGCCGCCCACCAAATTTCATAAAGATCCATTGAGCCGTTACCGAGTTATAAGACGATTTGTAAAAACTGTTGCCCAGCTACTTACTGTTTTTGCTGATCGCCTGGTGTTTCACAAAAATTGGGTTTTCGTCGACACAATTTTCCATAGAAAACCTGAAATTTTTTTCAAATCCTTGTAACTCGTAAACCGCTTAATGGATTGATATGAAATTTGGCAAGTAGATGAATTAGTGGTAGTTCTTTAAAATGAGTATATATTATACATGGTGTTTTTTCAGCGGGGGAGTTGCAGAGGGAATTTCGTCAATGCTTCATTCCGAACGTCATAATGCGAAAACAACAACTGCGAGAGTACTGAAATTCAGTGGCGATGTGTATTAGGAGTTGCTCTTCAAAATGGTATCTAAAACATTTCTATATACCACGAACATAAAATAATAATTGAGAAAATGTGACAACATTTGTACTAAAACTCCTATTTTACCACGCCCCCTTTCCAATGGTGCCTTAGTGACGCATCCAAATTAAAGATCACCCTCTAATCACGCCGCCCACCAAATTTCATAAAGATCCAGTGAGCCGTTACCGAGTTATAAGACGATTTGTAAAAACTGTTGCCCAGCTACTTACTGTTTTTGCTTATCGCCTGGTGTTTCACAAAAATTGGATTATCGTCGACACAATTTTCCATAGAAAACCTGAAATTTTTTTCAAATCCTTGTAATTCGTAATCCGCTTAATGGATTGATATGAAATTTGGCAAGTAGATGGATTAGTGGTTGTTCTTTAAAATGAGTATATATACATGGTGTTTTTTCAGCGGGGGGTGTTGCAGAGGGAATTTCGTCAATGCTTCATTCCGAACGTCATAATGCGAAAACAACAACTGCGAGAGTACTGAAATTCAGTGGCGATGTGTATTAGGAGTTGCTCTTCAAAATGGTATCTAAAACATTTCTATATACCACGAACATAAAATAATAATTGATAAAATGTGACAACATTTGTACTAAAACTCCTATTTTACCACGCCCCCTTTCCAATGGTGCCTTAGTGATGCATCCAAATTAAAGATCACCCTCTAATCACGCCGCCCACCAAATTTCATAAAGATCCATTGAGCCGTTACCGAGTTATAAGACGATTTGTAAAAACTGTTGCCCAGCTACTTACTGTTTTTGCTGATCGCCTGGTGTTTCACAAAAATTGGGTTTTCGTCGACACAATTTTCCATAGAAAACCTGAAATTTTTTTCAAATCCTTGTAACTCGTAAACCGCTTAATGGATTGATATGAAATTTGGCAAGTAGATGAATTAGTGGTAGTTCTTTAAAATGAGTATATATTATACATGGTGTTTTTTCAGCGGGGGAGTTGCAGAGGGAATTTCGTCAATGCTTCATTCCGAACGTCATAATGCGAAAACAACAACTGCGAGAGTACTGAAATTCAGTGGCGATGTGTATTAGGAGTTGCTCTTCAAAATGGTATCTAAAACATTTCTATATACCACGAACATAAAATAATAATTGAGAAAATGTGACAACATTTGTACTAAAACTCCTATTTTACCACGCCCCCTTTCCAATGGTGCCTTAGTGACGCATCCAAATTAAAGATCACCCTCTAATCACGCCGCCCACCAAATTTCATAAAGATCCAGTGAGCCGTTACCGAGTTATAAGACGATTTGTAAAAACTGTTGCCCAGCTACTTACTGTTTTTGCTTATCGCCTGGTGTTTCACAAAAATTGGGTTATCGTCGACACAATTTTCCATAGAAAACCTGAAATTTTTTTCAAATCCTTGTAATTCGTAATCCGCTTAATGGATTGATATGAAATTTGGCAAGTAGATGGATTAGTGGTTGTTCTTTAAAATGAGTATATATACATGGTGTTTTTTCAGCGGGGGGTGTTGCAGAGGGAATTTCGTCAATGCTTCATTCCGAACGTCATAATGCGAAAACAACAACTGCGAGAGTACTGAAATTCAGTGGCGATGTGTATTAGGAGTTGCTCTTCAAAATGGTATCTAAAACATTTCTATATACCACGAACATAAAATAATAATTGAGAAAATGTGACCACATTTGTACTAAACCTCCCATTTAACCACGCCCCCTTTCCAATGGTGCCTTAGTGACGCATCCAAATTAAAGATCACCCTCTAATCACGCCGCCCACCAAATTTCATAAAGATCCAGTGAGCCGTTACCGAGTTATAAGACGATTTGTAAAAACTGTTGCCCAGCTACTTACTGTTTTTGCTGATCGCCTGGTGTTTCACAAAAATTGGGTTTTCGTCGACACAATTTTCCATAGAAAACCTGAAATTTTTTTCAAATCCTTGTAACTCGTAAACCGCTTAATGGATTGATATGAAATTTGGCAAGTAGGTGGATTAGTGGTTGTTCTTTAAAATGAGTATATATACATGGTGTTTTTTTTTTCAGCGAGGGGTGTTGCAGATGGAATTTCGTCAATGCTTCATTCCGAACGCCATAATGCGAAAACAACAACTGCGAGAGTACTGAAATTCTGTGGCGATGTGTATTAGGAGTTGCTCTTCAAAATGGTATCTAAAACATTTCTATATACCACTAACATAAAATAATAATTGAGAAAATGTGACCACATTTGTACTAAAACTCCCATTTAACCACGCCCCCTTTCCAATGGTGCCTTAGTGACGTATCCAAATTAAAGATCACCCTCTAATCACGCAGCCCACCAAATTTCATTAAGATCCATTGAGCCGTTAACGAGTTATAAGACGATTTGTAAAAACTGTTGCCCAGCTACTTACTGTTTTTGCTGATCGCCTGGTGTTTCACAAAAATTGGGGTTTCGTCGACACAATTTTCCATAGAAAACCTGAAATTTTTTTTCAAATCCTTGTAACTCGTAAACCGCTTAATGGATTGATATGAAATTTGGCAAGTAGATGGATTAGTGGTTGTTCTTTTAAATGAGTATATATACACGGTGTTTTTTTCTTTAGCGGGGGGTGTTGCAGAGGGAATTTGGTCAATGCTTCATTCCGAACGTCATAATGCGAAAACAACAACTGCGAGATTACTGAAATTCTGTGGCGATGTGTATTAGGAGTTGCTCTTCAAAATGGTATCTAAAACATTTCTATATACCACTAACATAAAATAATAATTGAGAAAATGTGACCACATTTGTACTAAAACTCCCATTTAACCACGCCCCCTTTCCAATGGTGCCTTAGTGACGTATCCAAATTAAAGATCACCCTCTAATCACGCAGCCCACCAAATTTCATTAAGATCCATTGAGCCGTTAACGAGTTATAAGACGATTTGTAAAAACTGTTGCCCAGCTACTTACTGTTTTTGCTGATCGCCTGGTGTTTCACAAAAATTGGGGTTTCGTCGACACAATTTTCCATAGAAAACCTGAAATTTTTTTCAAATCCTTGTAAATCGTAAACCGCTTAACGGATTGATATGAAATTTGGCAAGTAGATTAATTAGTGGTTGTTCTTTAAAATGAGTATATATACATGGTGTTTTTTTTTCCAGCGGGGGGAGTTGCAGAGGGAATTTCGTCAATGCTTCATTCCGAACGTCATAATGCGAAAACAACAACTGCGAGAGTACTGAAATTCAGTGGCGATGTGTATTAGGAGTTGCTCTTCAAAATGGTATCTAAAACATTTCTATATACCACGAACATAAAATAATAATTGAGAAAATGTGACAACATTTGTACTAAAACTCCTATTTTACCACGCCCCCTTTCCAATGGTGCCTTAGTGACGCATCCAAATTAAAGATCACCCTCTAATCACGCCGCCCACCAAATTTCATAAAGATCCAGTGAGCCGTTACCGAGTTATAAGACGATTTGTAAAAACTGTTGCCCAGCTACTTACTGTTTTTGCTTATCGCCTGGTGTTTCACAAAAATTGGGTTATCGTCGACACAATTTTCCATAGAAAACCTGAAATGTTTTTCAAATCCTTGTAACTCGTAAACCGCTTAATGGAGTGATATGAAATTTGGCAAGAAGATGAATTAGTGGTAGTTCTTTAAAATGAGTATATAGACATGGTGCTTTTTTCAGCGGGGGGTGTTGCAGAGGGAATTTCGTCAATGCTTCATTCCGAACGTCATAATGCGAAAACAACAACTGCGAGAGTACTGAAATTCAGTGGCGATGTGTATTAGGAGTTGCTCTTCAAAATGGTATCTAAAACATTTCTATATACCACGAACATAAAATAATAATTGATAAAATGTGACAACATTTGTACTAAAACTCCTATTTTACCACGCCCCCTTTCCAATGGTGCCTTAGTGACGCATCCAAATTAAAGATCACCCTCTAATCACGCCGCCCACCAAATTTCATAAAGATCCAGTGAGCCGTTACCGAGTTATAAGACGATTTGTAAAAACTGTTGCCCAGCTACTTACTGTTTTTGCTGATCGCCTGGTGTTTCACAAAAATTGGGTTTTCGTCGACACAATTTTCCATAGAAAACCTGAAATTTTTTTCAAATCCTTGTAACTCGTAAACCGCTTAATGGATTGATATGAAATTTGGCAAGTAGGTGGATTAGTGGTTGTTCTTTAAAATGAGTATATATACATGGTGTTTTTTTTTTTTCAGCGAGGGGTGTTGCAGATGGAATTTCGTCAATGCTTCATTCCGAACGCCATAATGCGAAAACAACAACTGCGAGAGTACTGAAATTCTGTGGCGATGTGTATTAGGAGTTGCTCTTCAAAATGGTATCTAAAACATTTCTATATACCACTAACATAAAATAATAATTGAGAAAATGTGACCACATTTGTACTAAAACTCCCATTTAACCACGCCCCCTTTCCAATGGTGCCTTAGTGACGTATCCAAATTAAAGATCACCCTCTAATCACGCAGCCCACCAAATTTCATTAAGATCCATTGAGCCATTAACGAGTTATAAGACGATTTGTAAAAACTGTTGCCCAGCTACTTACTGTTTTTGCTGATCGCCTGGTGTTTCACAAAAATTGGGTTTTCGCTGACACAATTTTCCATAGAAAACCTGAAATTTTTTTCAAATCCTTGTAACTCGTAAACCGCTTAATGGATTGATATGAAATTTGGCAAGTAGGTGGATTAGTGGTTGTTCTTTAAAATGAGTATATATACATGGTGTTTTTTTTTTCAGCGAGGGGTGTTGCAGATGGAATTTCGTCAATGCTTCATTCCGAACGCCATAATGCGAAAACAACAACTGCGAGAGTACTGAAATTCTGTGGCGATGTGTATTAGGAGTTGCTCTTCAAAATGGTATCTAAAACATTTCTATATACCACTAACATAAAATAATAATTGAGAAAATGTGACCACATTTGTACTAAAACTCCCATTTAACCACGCCCCCTTTCCAATGGTGCCTTAGTGACGTATCCAAATTAAAGATCACCCTCTAATCACGCAGCCCACCAAATTTCATTAAGATCCATTCAGCCGTTAACGAGTTATAAGACGATTTGTAAAAACTGATGCCCAGCTACTTACTGTTTTTGCTGATCGCCTGGTGTTTCACAAAAATTGGGGTTTCGTCGACACAATTTTCCATAGAAAACCTGAAATTTTTTTCAAATCCTTGTAAATCGTAAACCGCTTAACGGATTGATATGAAATTTGGCAAGTAGATTAATTAGTGGTTGTTCTTTAAAATGAGTATATATACATGGTGTTTTTTTTTCCAGCGGGGGGAGTTGCAGAGGGAATTTCGTCAATGCTTCATTCCGAACGTCATAATGCGAAAACAACAACTGCGAGAGTACTGAAATTCAGTGGCGATGTGTATTAGGAGTTGCTCTTCAAAATGGTATCTAAAACATTTCTATATACCACGAACATAAAATAATAATTGAGAAAATGTGACAACATTTGTACTAAAACTCCTATTTTACCACGCCCCCTTTCCAATGGTGCCTTAGTGACGCATCCAAATTAAAGATCACCCTCTAATCACGCCGCCCACCAAATTTCATAAAGATCCAGTGAGCCGTTACCGAGTTATAAGACGATTTGTAAAAACTGTTGCCCAGCTACTTACTGTTTTTGCTGATCGCCTGGTGTTTCACAAAAATTGGGTTTTCGCTGACACAATTTTCCATACTTGAAATTTCAAGTTATCATGAAAATATTTAAACAGATCGCGCACAAATGCTGCCTTTAAACTCTGATTATACAAAGAAACAAACAAAAGGGATATAAATATGTGTTGGTACATATTGCAATAAATATCAGCAACACATTCGAAATGTTGGTATTGCATTTCAATAATAAATTATATTATACAAAGAATAATTTCGTGTTTTGATGATAATAAGTGTAAATAAAATTTTAAGTATTTTAAAGGAATGGAATATGTAACGGATGTGTTGTTGTGTAGCGACGTCCATCCATTGTCATCGTCTCCATCGTCATTATCTCATGGCATTCCCGCGCCAACGTGCAAAACGCCAAAGCAAACACAAACTTAAGAATCGGTATATCGTTGTTGGAGCATTTTGAACAGAGTACTCGGCCACAGTGGCGACTGAGAAAAAGACAGAAAGATTCATTATTACATGTTGAGTAAAGAAAAAGAATGACCCTCAACTTACCAATGATGTTTGCGCATAGCGAGTGAAAACTTCGATCCGCACTCCTGGCACAAGCCCGCCTCTGCCCATGGTAAGTCCTGTGGCAGCTGATCAAGCAAATTGTTCAACAATTGGTCAGTGGTTAATTTAAAGTTTATATCTAAAACATTTGTATATACTACGACCATGAAATAATAATTGAGATAATGTGATCAGATTGAAAATAACATTAAGTCTGTCCATAAAATCGAATTATTTTTTAATCGATTTTATGAACGGTCTATGAAAACAACAAAAATTCTGTCCATAAAATCGAATTATTTTTAATCGATTTTATGAACATTCTTTGAAAATTACGAAAATTCTGTCTATAAAATCGAGTTATTTTTCATCGATTTTATGAACGGCCCATTAAAAATTATAAAAATTCTGTCCATGAAATCGAATTATTTTTCATCAATTTTATGAACGGTCCATTAAGAATTATAAAAATTCTGTCCATAAAATCGAATTATTTTTAATCAATTTTATGAACGGTACATAAAAATTACAAAAATTCTGTCCATAAAATCGAATTAATTTTTATCGATTTTATGAACGGTCCATAACAATTACAAAAATTCTGTTCATAAGATCGAATTATTTTTAATCGATTTTATGAACGGTTTATAAAAATTACAAAATTCTGTCAATAAAATCGAATCATTTTTAAATCGATAGTATGAACGGTATATTGAAAAGTATAAAAATGCTGTTGATAAAGTCAAAAATAAAGAAAAAACGATTTTTTTCATCAAAGAAAGTATAGGGGGTACACCTTGTCAATTTTTTAACCCAAAAATATTTTAAACATTTTTTTATTTGCAGAATTAATGAGGTATAAAAAACATTTAAAAAAATATTTTTAAACATATTTTTTAAATGTTTTAGGAACATTTGAAGGAAATGTTTGATTTTAGCGGTTCATGTCCTCATTTTGACACAAATGCGTGCACCGATTTTGATGATATATCTCTTATATTAAAGCTGAAGACATCAAGTTATAACAAAAAATATAAATATACAAATTCCAATTATTTCACTTTATTTTTTCTGAAAACACCTATAAAATATATTTAAAAAATGTAAAATAGTTTTTTTTTTTTAACTGGAGAATATTAAACCTCTTCTGGGTTAAAAAATTACAAGGGGTATCCCTTATACTTTACACAACTGGTTCATTCGGTTCATACAGGTGCTAATAACCCGTTTCCGTAAAACCAGACCTAAGAACCGTACATAAAGCTCCGGTTTTATTTGGTTGTTTTCACAGTTGCGAATAAACCATTTTACCCGATTACCTAAGCCAGGGTTTTATCTGGCCATTTTTACGGAACCGCATGATCAAGGGAACGGAATAACCAGGTGGTTGTATTGAACCGGGTGGAAAAGCGTACAGAAGAAACAACACACCAGTCATCTACTTGAAACTACAAATTATGAGATGCACCATTTATAAATTATATATCATGAGCGAAACACCTTCAATAAAAAATTGGAAGATTGTATAGAATACCATATTGCAGTTGAAGTACTCATTCAAATTTAAAAAGGAACACTTATATTCTATGGGCCAATAGCATCTACGAATAATTGAGTAGCTATTTCTAATTCAATCCGCATCAAAAGTACTGCGTCGAAATGAAATTTATAAATAAGAAACATTAATTCATCCGTGTAAAGAAAGCTAATGAAAAATTATAGGTTAGACTTTTCAAACACCACCCGCATAAACATCTTAATCAAAATTTCAAAGCTACTGACAACAGGGATGTTAATCACAATCAACCAAGCATAATCAATGTGTTGGTTGATACATAAAAGGAAAGCAGTCGATGATGGTATATTTGTGTCGATTTGTGTACGCCATGGTTTCATTTGATTGAAATTTAAGTGACGCGAAATGTCTTTGACATTTGGCATGAAGTCACAGATAAGACCCCCACATTGGATATGTGGGAATCTTGCATGCTAATTGACTTCCTTTTGAGGTGCGCTCACGTGTTTCGCTTTTCTGCTGTGGTTCAAGAACATTTTTTTTTTGCCCAAGCATGTTGTAACTGTGTACACTTGGGAGCTATATTTGGTAGGCAAATAAACAGAAATATTTCCCTCACTGTCTCTGTGTACGAGACATTTGTGCTTAACTTTAACGAAATATCTTTGAAAATGTTTGCGACTTTTGCAGGGGTAATTTCGCAGGTAAAGTATATACACATCTATCATCCACATGTAAAAGAGGAAATTAACTGCTTGCTTAAAATTGTGCATATTTGTCGTTCAAGGCAAAGTGGAAGTAGTACATCCGTTGCAAATTTTGTTTAACATTGCAGAAGTTTGATGTAGAAAAATTGCCGTAAAAATAAATGACTATTAACGATATAAATACATCTAGAAGTGTTTTATTGGCTACCACAACTTATGTCATGAAAAATGTATTTCTCATTAGTTAACGTTTGACTGAGCGAATCTGTCAATAATGTGTCCATCCTCTATGTAGATAAATTATCTTGGTGATTGATTTTTCAGTTTATCGTCCTTGTCAAGCTGCAAAAATTACGATTTCTTCAAATGGTGTGGCATTTAACACGTGTATGCTGTGGGGAACATGTTATGATTCCTACCAGTCTCAGTATGAGTAATTTTTGCTTTTTTAAAACACATTTCTAAATAAAGGACCTTTAAGTAAGGTCTTTTGATACATAGATTCCTTTTGAGTCTGTAGAGAATTCAATATACAAAACAAATCTTGTTGTTGATTTCCGATGGTATGTCGTATGTCACCACAGTATGGTACAACCACGTTTGTTAGAGCTTGTACACTCCGGCGTTCGGGCCGATTCATCGAAGTTATGTTTCTACTCATAGGCAGAAAAATTACCGGATAAGTGAATATTTCGCTCATGCAACAATATGTTGATTCCTATTAGACATCGCAGGTTGTAGTTTACTGGACATGTGGGAAATGCCTTTATGTGACAATTTATCGACAACATTGTTTGTTCCCATCGTGCCGTTGTAGAAACAGCGTTGGTCTTGAATTTAACGAGGACATGGCAAACAAAGTATTGTCGAAAATTACATTGGACAAAATATCACTGTTGTTATAGACTAATAGAGTTATCCATCTCAGAGTCAACATAAACCCTGAACCCGAGAGTCCAAATGATTGCTCTACCGGACGCTTATCCTATCAGTCTTACCTACCGGCGCAGAGTGCTGGACAATCATCAGGAAAGTGAAGCAAATATTTTGAGTCCGATCTTATGGTCGAATTTTTGGTTTTGTATGCTAGGAATACGAACGAAGGAGAAGATACAACCGCTAACTTTGTTGGTATATCCAACACGTGGATGAAGTACAAAAGATAAAAACACAACAATGTTGGATTGGTCACACCGAGCGAATGATCTGGAACGTTAAAATCCTAGCATTCAGGTTTTAGGTGACAAGTAAGACCGAGCCTTCATTTTAGGGATTAGGCGATCACGGAATCGATTGGAATTTATAATAAACGGGTGATCAATCATGACGTATTTTTTCAAAAGGGGTGAGTCGTGTCAAGATGCCATGTGGCTTTATTCAGTATTCATTGACATTTCATCATTTGTAGACTTATACCCGAACAACGTTCGCAAAATCAGTAAATAGGCTCTCGGGGGATTTGCTGAAGATCCAACGTATTCGACCATTGGCTCAATGAATACGTCAATAAGCAAAAACGCCGTATATGGCCGAAGGACTACCGGAAGAGGTTCCGGTAAAATCATCGCATCAGTCAATATTTCTTCAAAAACGAAACTGGCGGCAACGTTACTGTTAATGGGGTTCATTATCGCTCTATGATATCGGAATATTTCTTGAGTGAAACTGAAGCCCGAGATCTCTCGAACACGGCGCTACTTGTCACACCCCCTATGAAACAATGAGACAATTAATTTAACTCTTCGGAACAGTGCATTGGTCAACCAGATTATGCGATATCAGGCGAGATCCCATGAAACTATGGATATATTGAGACAATTAATTTCACGCTTCGAACGAGTGAATTGGTCATCCAGATTATGCGAGATCACACATCCTTTCATGTTGGAGAACGAACCAAAGAAACCGCAGACGAAAGGAAAGCATTTTTTTGGCCACTATAATCGAAATCTAATAATTAATCAAAATCTCGAATTAAAAAATTTCCATGGAATAAATACCTTTCTCTTGTAAGAAAATAAAAAAACGAGTTCGTGAAACTTTTCTTAAAAACACTCAAAAACACTCTCATCCGATTTTCGTTCAAATCTTACGCTTGTGGCATGCACCCGAGCCATAAGGGTTATTTACATCTAAACCAATGGAAAAAATCGAAACTTCAAAAAAGTTTGATGGAGGACCAGAGCCAAAATTAACTTCAACTTTTCATGTCGGCCTTTTCCTTATCCATCGAACAATTGAGTATAAATACGTTGAAATAATTCACTTCAACCGCAAACTATTGTCCTGGCTGTGCCGTTTATTACTAAATACCAAACGAATTGAAAAGGCTTTGCATAAATTTATCCCGGCTATCGGTCGAAAGACCACATCAGGAGGATGGACAACTTTGTTCAAGTACTTATTATTCACTGTGTTCGCGGTGCAGAGTTTTTAATTTAGTTCTAGCTACTTGAAAACTTCAGCTCTTACCATAAGGGGTGGGAAGGAAGTTTTATTTTTCAATTTACATCCCTCCAGTCCGGGCATTAACCAGTTTTTTGGGGAGAGTAAACTCATTAATCCATGACCTGGACAAAGGTTGTCATGTGAAGAATGGTATACTCCGGGGCAAATTCACAGATCCACAAACCATAAACACTGAAACGAGATAGTCTACATTTAATGCATGTCCTTGTGTGTGAGTGCACTAAATTCTATGTCACTGTTTAAGGATACACTGCAACATTTAAAGTAAATGATGTATAACATGACCGCTTAGATTTTGTTTGTGTGTGCCTACGGCTATAGCTTTACCATACATTCAAGTGGCACGAGGATAATGGTGAGCGACGATGGTTGGCACTTTTTTGTACTCCTGCTAAAAATAGTCCTACCTACCCGTCACTATCTTTTCGGTGATTGTAAATGCGTTGTATCAGTAAGACTTATGTGAATGAAGTCTATCACATAGCCTTGACTTGTTGAATGAGTAGGGGACATTGGTTGTAGGTTATGACAACAAGATTCCTAGGCCATGAAAAACAGACGTATGATGGTTGGGTGTTGTAGTACAAGGGTAGACTCTGATTGGCTTTAACTTGGCAATGCCCAGTGTTGTAACTCTGACTACTTATCTAGTGCTTATTTTTTACCTCCAAGTGGTAACCATCGGGTACCGGATTTGACTTGCTAAACGATAAGCGCAAGTGTTGATAACACGACGAAAAACAGCAACACTATAAACAGCCAGGTCAGAATGGCACGGAATGAATACCCGGCCTGCTGTCCCAGGCGAACCTAGACAAGCTGCTTCAACATATTCGGATAACAGGTTGTCTAGGAATTTCAAGGGTTAGTCAGGCCCCTTTTATGCGCTCACGTCCCAACGGAGGAAAAAGATGATATAGATAAGGACTGCTTCTATGAGCTCCTTGACAAAACCTATGAGCAACTACCGAAATACGATGTTAAAATCGTGCTGGGAGATTTTAACGCAAAGGTAGGAAGAGAAGACATCTTTAGCAGTATTTTCGGAAAACATAGCCTACACGACAACACGTCTGGTAACGGACTTAGGCTAATTGTTTCCTCACCTCAATATCCATAAGGGGACATGGCGGTCTCCAGATCAACGAACGGTCAACCAAATCGATCAAATTGCGATAGACAAGAGACACGCATCCAGTATTTTGGATGTCCGAACATTCCGAGGAGCTAACATCGTCTTGGACCACTACCTTGTTGCAGCCAAGGTAAGAATGCGGATATCCACCACGCCACAAAAATCCATAAATAGTGTAAACAAATTTTATGTCGAAAGACTGCAATCGCAAGAGACCGCCAAGACCTTCGCGCAACGCGTATCCTTAAACCTCTCGATTAACACCATACCACCAGCATCGAATGTCGAAGAACTATGGCAACGATTCCAACAAGCCATTAGATCAGCCGCAACTGATGTGCTAGGTTTCTCGCGCCCACCAGCAAGAAACCCACGGTTTGATGAGGAATGCCTACAGATGCTCGCAGCCAAGAACGAGGCCTACAAGGCTAAGCTGCAGGTGAAGACGAGAGCTGCCGTTGAGCTCTATAGGCAGAGAAGAAGGGAAGAACACCGGCTTTTTAGAAATAAGAAAAATGAGCAAGAAAAGCGCGCGATTGAGGATATAGACAAGTGCCACTCCAGGAAAGATGTTCGCAAGTTTTACCAAAGTCAGCATTTATAGAGACGAACTATACAGCGCCATGTCTAGTTTTGGTATACCGCCCAAACTCGTCCGTTTGTGTAGAATGACGATGGAGAATTCTCGCTGCTCCATCAGGGTCGGAAACGACCTCACTGACACATTCGATACCAAAAACGGATTTAGGCAAGGCGAAGCGCTGTCATGTGACTTCTTCAATTTGATTCTTGAGAGGATTGTGCAAAACTCACAAGCCAACACCAGAGGCACAATTTTCCAAAAATCGGTACAACTACTAGCATACGCCGACGATATTGACATCATTGGTAGGACCCAACGTGATGTCATAGCCACGTTTGCTATTATAGAGAAGGAAGCGGCAAAAATGGGTTTAGCAGTAAATGAGGGCAAGACGAAGTATATGCTGTCAACGCGAAAGGACACACAACATCGACGAATTGGACAGAACGTCACCATTGACAGATATAACTTTGAAGTAGTACGGGACTTTATCTATCTCGGCTCCGCTATTAACTCTGAAAACAACATCTCGTCAGAAATTAAACGAAGAATTACTCTTGCCTTCTTGTCTAAGAAGGCAATTCAGTAGTAAAGCCCTCATTCGAACTATTAAGGAGATCTTATATAAGACCTTGATCATCCCAGTCCTGCTCTACGGCGCTGAAGCATGGACCGTCTCAAAAGAAATTAAGAAATGGATGAAGAAATCCTTGGTCGATTTGAGAGGAAAATTCTTCGAAAAATCTTCGGTCTCGTTTGCGTTGACGGGCTATGGAGACGAAGATTCAACCAAGAACTATACGAGCTGTACAGCGACATGCCCCTGGTCAAGAAACTCCGCATTGGACGTTTAAGACGACTAGGACATGTAGAACGAATGGACACAAATTCTCGGCTAGCAGAGTCTTCGATTCCCAGCCAGACGTCGGACGCAGTAGAGGAAAACCTCGCCTTAAGTGGCGCGCACAAGCAGAAACCGACCTCAACCAACTTGGAGTGCGCAACTGTAGGCAGATAGCTAAGGACCGGGCTAATTGGAGAGGCATGTTGGTTGAGGCCCAGGTTCATTCCGGACTGTAGCGCCACTTAAGTAAGTAAGTAAAGTATGTTAGGCGGATATGCTTATTAGAATGATGAATAGATACATTTCAGGATGCAATACAATACAATCATACAATACATTTTAAGGAGGTGATTACTAGACAGAGTTACCATAATTGTAATCTTGAAAAAAAGGACATTTGTGTTTGGAAAATATGTTAAAACCAACTTAGGAGCCACTTGAAATTAAAATTCAGGATTTCGAAGGACATATGACGTTAAAAATGTATACAAACAGCAATGCGGTGACAGAGCGGTGATGGCTAGAGATCTACACATCAGCTATAAGGTGTTATAGCTGCAGGAGGTAATTACTATTTTCCTTTTTGATATATTATAATTCACAAACTGACCTGTTTTAGATTTTGAGCTGCCAACATCGACCCAGATATTATCCCATAAAGAGGTCTGTTGGATATCGCAGCCTACCCGCCGAGGATAATACATCCCTACATCACCATTACAAAATCTACTCCGGTGAACTAATGCCTGACGAACTGAATCCCAACGCCTAAAACCATTAACCAACAACCTTGTCAAACCCTGTCCGCCTGTTCGTTGGCCAAAACAGTCGTCAATAGAGAAAATCTTCACACTAAGACAGAGCGCCCAAGAACGTCCAAACATACTCATCGATTTTAAATGCATACGATAGCATTTTTAGCATTCGATACCGTATTAACGACAGATGAAGACA
The DNA here is from genome assembly GCA_949824845.1 of Rhingia rostrata. Taxonomy (NCBI): domain Eukaryota; kingdom Metazoa; phylum Arthropoda; class Insecta; order Diptera; family Syrphidae; genus Rhingia; species Rhingia rostrata. Next base: position 92,063,635 of record OX463757.1, read on the forward strand.
TCTTTGGTCATTTCAGGAACAAATTTTTTTCGAACATATTAGTTTCGTTTGCGTTTTACTTTACTTTACAGCCGAATAGAACTGGTCAGAAAACTACTAATTCAGAGTCTAATATTGCTCCAACATGTAGAGTGAACGCATACTAATACCCTAGACCGCAGAGTTGCTGAAGCCAGACTGCATTGACCATCTGGGTGGACATTCACTGGTGATCGGGCTGGGCAAGGACTTCTAACTTGTGAAAGATCAGCTTTTACTGATAAAATTTCGCCACTCGAGCCGAAATCATGCCCGCAAAGGGTTGCACCCCGATTAGCTTTTTGTGTAACATATCGATTACTTATAAAATGAAATCTATTGAGTTTGTATTTTAAATCGCTGAATATCTCTCGCTTTTTTTCTTTTCCCAATTTGTATTTCCAAATTTAAAAAAAAAACTTTTCTTGGTTAAAAAATATACATATGTACTTTTTTTAAATTAACTTTTAGATAATAGGCCGAAAGGCATTAGAATTAAGTTGTTAGCGTTTAATTTAGGGCGCCCGCATAGGGCCAGTAAGTTAGTTAAGTTTGCTAATTTTTCATAAATTTTTGTCTAGCATGTAAGTTAGTTTTAAGATGAACTAAAATAAAAATGAATTTAAAAAAAATTTATTTTTGCCGTAAAGAATGGGACACCCTGGTTAACACCGGCTATGAACGCCAAATTTGAGAAGTTTATAAAGTCTTGGATGTTTGTAAGACTTTTGCGAGATGTATTTAAGGAAAAAAACGTCTTTTTTTCCTTGCCTTAGAAAAATAACGTGATTTGAACCAGGGATCATGCGCAACGCAGCCCAATGCGCTAATCATAAACCCACTAAATTCAGAAAGAAAGAAACAGGATGAGTATAAAATTCAGTCTCAACGGTATCTAATAGTTACTTTATAAAAGACGAACCTATCCTTATGACACCTTTCATTTCTTATAGGAAAATAAAAACACAAAATCTGCTATTATATGTAAAATAGTATGCGTAGCGCATATTACCAGCGTTTGTCATCAAAAAAAAATTGCAAACAGAAACATTTTAGTCCTAGCCTTCAGCACAACGTTATAAGAAAAATGTAAAAGAGGTAAATCCTATGACCCAAACGAAACAAGTGTTCCTTGCGATAGGAATAATGCGGGGAATTTGGATTGCAAATGCATAATATGGAGAAACGCCAAAATAAAGATGCAAACTCAAAATGAACTTGGACTTTACAAATGTAATACGGTGCGCTTTGCATTCATTTAAGTTTCTCCAGAATTACAAAAAAAATATCCCCTGAAAACGTTTTATTTACTAAGAGGACAGGATGCAAATGGACCATCCGGAATGGCATGCTTAAAGCTCTTGTTTGACATAGTCAAAGATATTCTAATTACGTTGTATATGTAAATGATAATTATTCCTGCCGACTCTTAATGGCAACTATGAATATAAAGAGGTTTTATTAAGATTTGTCAAACTAAACGCCAAAACGCATTTACAATCCGACGCAGTCAAATTTTATTTAGATAAAGGGTGTTTGTTTCTTTCAATTTTGTTTATTTACATACACACGCACACCTATCCAGGTATCCGTTCGGAACAGTCTCCGAAACGAAAGTAAGTTCTAAACGGAACTCAATTTGCTTTCGAGGTATCCGTTGCTGAAGAAAATAAAAAAACATGCAATAGCGTTCGTTTGATTCCGCAGCAATTCTTTGTTGGACAACTTCGGAATAAGTTCAATACCTAGCAGTCAAAAATTTGCGACTTATGCGACGATGTGCGATCACGTGCGTAACATTTCGGCGGAAGATATGTCCGAAATGCTAATCGGAAAGGATACCTCGGTAGAAATTCTTCCGAAAGGATACCTCAATAGGGGTGATTAAGTCCGAAAAGAGCTTATGAAATACAATTTTGCGGGTAAAAACGTGGCATGTTGAACCGAAAGTATAAGGTTCTTCCAGCGGAGCAGTCATATGCCCAGAGTTATGTTTAAAAATAAAGCCAAAATCTGGGCAAACATTTCAAGACTTTTTTTTTTGAAAACGGACGAACATGTCGTAATTATTTTTTATAGAGCCTATTCCACACTTATAACTTATCCCTTAGGGGTAGAACGTTAGGTTTGTAACACATATTTCACATATTATTAATACAGGGTGTCCGCCGGAAAGGTATACTACTTTGTTTGTTTATAATTTTCGATTAAATGAAAGAGAATGGATCTTATATTGATAAATGTTTTATTTAATGTCGGCAATTATGTATGGAATACAATAACAGGTAAATGTCCGCCTCTGTTAGTCTCACAAATGCGAGCCCTTTTTAGCATATTTTGCTTTACATTCTCACACATTTCACTCTGTATTTCATTAATTTTATCACGAAAATTTTGTTTGAGTTGCTCAAGCGTTTCTGGTTTGTTTGCATAGACCTTGCCTTTCAGATATCCTCACAAAAATAAGTCCGGGGCAGTCAAATCAGGCGACCGTGGAGGGCAGTCAACATCACCATTTCTTGAAATAACTTGTTGTGGAAAGAGGTCTCGCGGTAATTCCATTGTAATACTGACTATATCCGATGTGGCACCGTCTTGTTGATACCACATGTTAATGAAGCCCAAAAAAGTGTTTAATCATATCACGATATCGCTCCCCATCCACAGTTACCGTTCCTCCTGACCAAATTGAACACCAGGCTGTAACTTTTAATGGATGCAAAGGTGACTGATGAATAATTTGAGGGATTTCCATTGCCCAGAATCGACTTTTCTGTTCACTCACATATCCATTTAAATGAAAATGAAAATGTGCCTCGTCACTCATTATGATTTTTTCATGAAAATCGGGATTGTCATGGGCTAGCGGTAATATCGTATTGGCATATGTACGGCGCTGTAAATGGTCTTGTGGAAGAAGCTCTTGTGTCAACTGAATCTTAAATGGAAAAAATGCAAATTCTTGTGCAAAATTGTGGCCAAAGTTGTTCTTTGAAGACCAAGCTCACGGCGTCGAATTGAGGTTGATGGATTGTTTTGAACACTTCCTTGAGCAGCAGTAATGTTTTCAGCCGATCTTGCAGTACGTTGTGGTCCATGTTTGGGCCTATCACCTACAGACCCTCTTTCTTCGAAATCATTCACTACACAATAAATAGTGCGTTTTTTTGGCGCGTTATTTCTCCTAAAAATTTCACGTAACTTTCTCATAGTCACAGTAATCGATGATTGCTTTTGATAAAATGTTTTAACGATTAAAACACGTTGGTTTAGCAAATATTTTTCCATAATAAATTTGCCACGTGTCTACTTCACGACCGCCAAATATGAACTGTCAAGACTAATGCTTACTAAAATGGCGGATACCCTGTATTTATTTTTTTCATTTTATTTTGATTTTATTTTGATTTTATATATTTCATCCATATGAAGTTTTTAGCCACACCAATTGTTTTTAAAAGTACGATTTTTAGTAACAATGTACTTCCACCATATCCAATGGCACACGCCGTTGGGGTAAAAAAAAAATGCGTCCGAAAAGCACTTTCATGCTTTCAGTACAAGTGTAATGTTTTGAAAAACCACCTCCTTAAAGCGCCCACTTTCAGAGAAAAAATACGGTTTTTGTCAAACCACAAACCACTACTTCAGTATTTGGTGGTATTGCAGTGAACCTATCTACCCATTTATAAAGTTTTGAACTAAGATCATATCGACATATTTTTTTATTTAACATAAAGTTATCAACACTTCGAACAATGATTTAAAAATAATCGCATTTCAAAACAGCAGAGCAGCAATTTAAATTGCTTACAAGATAACACTTAGTAGAAACATTTAGCGAGAGACGTACTTAAAACAAATAACTTCCATCACTAAAATGACTAAGACCACAATATAAATAGTTCCCAAAAATACAAACAACGGGCCGGTGTACTCCAGTCCAACGTTGATCAAGACTGTATTCGAAAAACAGTCCAACTTTGTTTTCATCCAATAACGCCGGTGCTTTGAAATTACACCCGTTTCTAGCATTCGTATCGAGCTGTAATAATTCATTACAAACCACTTATTCAATAGCAATATAAAAAACGTTCCACCTCAGCCTAACGATTTCCTTGTACCTAGACTGCTTCGCCATTAGCGTAACCAAAACATTTTCAGTTCGCAGCAAAATCTCATTCAAGTCGCATAACTCGTGCTGCTGATAGTACTTTTCGATCATTCGATAAGCCGTGGATACTTCAGCGTTATACGCAAAGCCCCCATCTCTAGCCTTGAGAACTCCATCCTTAATCTTCATCCAATAAGGTGCCCCCAAATCTGTCCGCCCAGAAAGCTTCTTCTTAACGTATTTCTTCACATCCGCAGTTGGTGCGATCTAAAATTCAATCGATTGCCTTAAACAAGTCGAATAAAACCAAACGCTATTTTACTTTCAAGTAGGCTACAGTATACGCCACCGGATCCATTCCAATTTCCAAGCTACTGTCTGCCAACTGGCCGACCGTCTTAATGTTCGACTTTAGCGGCGATCCTACCAACGAAGACACAACCGTCGATGTGTAATAGTTGTACATGATAAACGTAACAGCCGATAGTGAGAGAAATGCCATTCGACCGCCAGTTGTATGCGGTATCAAGGCAGCACTTTGAATGCAAGCGAGTCCAAACGATATAAGAAATGTTGACAATACCGATGGAATAAACATGAGGTACTGCTTTAGTCGGAACTCGACAGCAAATATGACCCAAAGAACAAAAGCAAACACGGCTATAACAAAGCAGAATGCCAACCAAACGGGCGGACTGAACGGACTAAGGAATACGCCTCCATAAAGACCCTCGTTGTGAGGTGTACGAAACATGAAAACCGATCGAAAATCACCAATCTCTATAATACCCGTAGCGTACTTTAGTCGAGGAAGTGTTTGGTAGAAACCACTGCTTCCAAGTTCTGCCTCGCCGGTTGTGATGGCTCCAAAGGAGCCACCACCTGTTTCGTTGTAACTCCATGCATTTGTGAAGATGTACTTCGCCCTAAAATAAAAAGTTTGTAATAGTAAAAGATGGAAAGAATTTTAATCAGCCTGTACTTATAATTCATAATGTCCTGCAAATTGACGACTATGTGAAAACCATGTTTTGGTATCACATCGCTTTCGGTGTCCATTGTCATCAAAAAATCAGTGATGGTTTCGGTTGATGCGTTTAGTGGTATTTCGGTAATCTGTAAAAAAAATCCACAGTTTGGATATAATTAAAGATTTATGGATTTGGTAAACCATGCTCAGGATTTGTTATGAAAAGTGAAGAATTTTGAAAGTGGATCAAGATTTACGTTGAACTTATATCAGTCTGAATGGCGAGAATGTTTCTGAAACATACAGCTTAGCAGCACATTTAGTCACCCTGACGACGCAGCAGTCTTTTTCAGCATAGATGGAATAAAACGGTATTGTGAAAATCTGAATTTTCATAGCATTCCAACACAATATATCTCTCTGGAGGGCCTTTAGACACAAGGACATATAGGGTAATAAAATTGCTGATGGTTTGGCAAGAAAAAAAATACGTGCCCAGCATTGAACAGACGGACCAGTTTATCAAATCTACACTATGTGACCACAAATCAGGAGTATGACATACAAAATGAAAATCCCCTTTGCAACCACCTGTGAACAGTAGAAAATAAACCTATGGTTGAATACCCTATCCCATCCCATCCTATCCTTAAAATCAATGTTCCAAAAAATTAGGCGGAACTAAAAACTGAATGGGAATCAAAATTACATTGTCATCGCATTTGTTATAGTATCTGAACCTTTTTTGGTTCGACAAAAAAAAAACGACGTTTTTCTATGGCATAGACTATGGTATAGGGCATACAAATGGTTTTTGTAAGACCATGGCCCCAAAAACTGGGCATGGATTAAAATGATCCAAAGACGAAATATTTATGTACCCATTATGGAAGTATTTTCATCGACATTTTTAAGTTATTTAAAATTTTACCGAAAAAGTTTTTTTACTAAAAACGCCCTCAAAAGTATGCGTGGCAGAAAACTTTGTATGGACGAAATGTAGATATTGGGATTGTCCAAATATGTTGTTCAGAAAATTTTTCAAAATTTCCTAACGTTTGGCCAGAAACAACGTTTTTTCACAAAAAAAAGGGCGTAACAGTGGGCGGATTATTAAAAATTCTTACAGTAGGCACGACCAAGGATCATATGTGCCAAATTTCACTATCCTTGCTAAAAATTTAAGACCCAAAACTCATTGACGAATAGACAGACGGACGGATGGACAGTAAGACATGGCTAAATCGATTCAGCTAGCGATTCTGAGTCGATCCATATACTTGGTAAACATATCTAGCGAAATTATTTCTCTATGTTACAAACATTATGTCAAAACTTTTATTCCCCTATGGGGTAGGGTATGAAGAAGTGGCCAGAGTGTGGCAAAGCGAGGCGCAACATACTGTTTTGAAAAATAGAAAATTTATTTCGACGATCGCTGTTGGGAACGGTGTAGTGCAATAAACGCCGGAGCTGATTTCACAAGAATAAAAGAAATAGCCCCACAAAAACACATTAATATTTACACGCGGCTTTTATTGCTATTTGAAATTGACATTCCATTCTAATTTGGGTGTATGCTAAATTTGAATATGAGTGGCGGGGCCATGATGCCTCCCCTGCCACAGGCAAAAGGCATTAACAGCCGCAGGACTTATATCTACATCGAAAAGGATATAAGCCCCTAGGGGACTATTTCCTTTTCTTCAGAATTTAGTCCCGCTTCGTTGGAAACGCAAGTTCTCCAAAGCCTGATCATTGTAGAGATTGGAGTGATGAAGAAACACACTAGGATGTTCTTTATTTTTAAAGTACTGCCTATGCCTCAGTCAGTCAGTCAATTCCACGGATCTAACTGAATTTTTCTTTTTTAGTCTTTTTAGATTTCCAACACCATCTGAATGGCTAGAAACTGTATTGATGATGTACATCTACTAAAACCACAATCGTGACCACTGTGGGCATTACAATAGGCGTGTACTGAACTGAGGAGAAACGAACATAGGCTGTCTCATCTGCAGTTGCAATTTTATTTTTACGGTAAACATCATTTACGTCAAACACTCTATTATCTCATTGTATTATCTCTGTAGGACCGGTAAAATTGAGGGCCGATGTTGAATGTGAACCAAACCTTAACGTCAAGTCTTTTTCTGCAGTTCATTTGACATTTCTCAATTTCAGATTAACTCAATTTGAACCATGAAAAGATACAAAATCGAGCAACGCGTTAATGTTATTCAGGCTTATTATGAAAATGGGCGTTCAAATCGAAATGCATATCGTGAACTTCGTGATTTTTTCGGTCAATTTAATCGTCCAAATGTGCATAGAATTGGAAAAATCGTGCAAAAATTTGAGCAAACCGGGTCTGAATGTGTGCAAACACTAGTGCATGCTCGTACAGCTCGTACTGCAGAAAATATTCCTGCTGTTCGCGATAGTGTGGCTGTAGAGCCGTCCACCTCAACTCGTCGTCGTGCCCAACAATTGCACCTCTCACGCTCGTCGTTGATGAACATTATGCATAAAAGACTTGAATTTAAACGCTTACAAGGTGCAATTGACTCAAGAACTAAAGCATCTTGACCGTTTCAAGCGTCGTCAAGGGTCAGAATGGTGGCAAGAAATGTCAACAGTGGATGATCAATTTTCGAAGAAAATCATCTTCAGCGATGACACACATTTATTTTCTCCTCAGTGGATTCGTTAATAAGCAGAATTCCCGCATTTGGGCGAATTATAATCCAAGAGTGATTGTCGAAAGACCAATGCACCCACAAATAGTGACTGCTTGGTGAGGTTGGGCTGCTGGCATCATCGGGCCGTATTTTTTCCAAAATGAGGCCAGTCAGACAGTTACTGTGAATGGTGTTCGCTATCGTGAGATGATAAGGAACTTTTTATGGCCCGAATTGGAAGATATGGATGTGGAAGATATGTGGTTTCAACAATTGCCACACAGATAACGAAACAATGGCTCTTTTGCGCGACAAATTCAATGGCCGTGTTATCTCACGTGGTGGCGATGTCAATTGGCCGCCAAGATCATGTGATTTGACACCGTTGGACTTCTTTCTTTGGGGTTATTTGAAAGAAAAGGTGTACGTCGATAAGCCAGCAACAATTAAAGAGCTAAAGGATGAGATAATTCGGCTCAATTATGACTCAGAGTCATCGAAAATTTGGACCATCGGATGGAGGTGTGCCGGCGAGGTCGCGGCGGCCATTTGCCCGATATTTTGTTCCATACATAATTGCACCATACCAATATTATCATAATAATAAAAAAAAAACAGTAATTTCCTAAATCATTTGTGTTTTATTCAAAATCAACATCAGCGCCTATATCTTAACCACCCATTATAACAATGAGACGATTTATGGGCTGTACCAACCAATGACCAGACCCGAACGAGTGTGGCTATAAGTGCAGAATTACACGATTTTCAAAATAGTATGCGCGGCTACATTAACATATTCGTTGTGAGATACTCCTTAAGCTTGAAAAGTGTTTTACGGGGAAAAAGAAATAGAGGACACTGCTATTTGTAAGAGGCAAGGATTGTCCACAGCCATTGGCGTACAATGCAATAATATTGCATTAGTGGTATATAAATATCCTAATATTGACAGCATCTTATGATGTGTTAGCTTCGCAACCAAATCTATGAGCAAGTTTTTCTTTTAGTTTTGCCACTAAGAATGGCAGCTCCTACTTAATTCCGAATAAGAACGGCAAGAAGTTTCTCATGACAGACACATGCTAGTGATTGATGTGAATAGATTGTCCGTGTAAGGGCCGCTTTACACTTTCGGATGTTTGTCAGACTTTCGCAAGTAGTGGAGCTGTGAGAAAACATTCAATTTTGATTAATATGTACACCACACACACATTTTACGTGCCTGTACCGCTGATAAACGGTTTTTGCCAATTCCTTTCCTAAATATGGAACTGTGGAATATTTCTGGAGATGGCTCTATTTAATAATTTCAGAAAAAGAAAAAGTTAGCTTCATTGGTGTTGGATAGCCCAAATGAATCGTTGAGATCAATTTTGTTCTTACACTTAAAATCCAATGGTGGACACTTAATTGATGCATAGACCAACCTTCAATTAAACTCACCACTGTGGATATGCGAAAAGTAGTATCATTTAGATTGCAGCGATTTCCGTACTTGCTTCGCAAGTGAAGATCTGACAAGTAGTCTGTTACACAGTCGCTAACCTTACATGTAACTCGCTTGTCCACGGTAATGTTGAGTTTGCCTCCCAACAACTTGCCATTGTTATATACGTCATAGAGGATAAAGGCTGCAGCATCCGTGCCATTAAGATTAGTTGAATCTAAAAGAATCCGTTTTCTTCGTAAATATAGAAAATCCAACATATAGAATTCATTTAACTGTTAAAAGCTGCATAAGTTATTTCAGCATCTACAGCCATCATTGTATCTTCAAACTGCTCCCGAAATATGAAGTACTCATAGTTCTCATCAAAAATCAGCCACTTGTGCTTGGCAACAAATAGTTGTAGTTCACTGGACTAAAGATGGTATAAGACTTTAAATGGTGTTGGTTGGAGAGTCACTTCACCAACTCTTACCTTGTTTAAGATTGTCACAGACTTGTTGCAATTAAAATCTAAAACCACTCCTAAGGTAGAAAGAGCACCATTTAGGTAATCACCAGGAAATTGAAAATCCTTGTCAATGTCCACCATTTGTATCCGCAGTAGATTATCACTTGCATTTCGTAAAAATTGCAACTGGGCTGCATTGAAGAAAAATAAAACAATCGGGTGAAATGTATCTCCAAAGGACTCAAGCACCCTCACAATTCAAATCCCAGCAATTAAATATCACGACGTTCCGAATGTAAACTTGTAAAAAGTATTGAACTAATAAGTTAAAAAAAGGCAACAGGTACATGTTGAAAAAGTGATAGCTACGCTGAAGGCTTCTACAACTGTGAATCTCTTCATTTGTAGATTGATTCCTTATAAAGGGAATTTAATTGCCAATTTGTTAAATTGCGATACGGGTAGACATATGTCAGTACATGTACACTGACGGACATCACGTTAAATAGCTGACAGAATAATAACTTCTTGATTACGGCTATGAAATTGACAAGCTATTTTATCGTTCGTCCTTTTTATTGATGTATTAAGTGTCTATTTGTGAGAAAAGCGAATTGGCTGGGTTTGATGACTTCATTAGGTTTGACAGGCATTTCGGATGTTTGGAAGTAAATGCAAATCATTGCAGTCAATGTTATTACTCCACACATCGGTTGTCGTTTAACCCCATACCTTCCACTGTTTAATTAAGGAGAATATTGTACTGCCACAGATTGTAAAAGCCACAGTGCAGATTGATGTTACATAAAACGATGAATAGTCATTGCTGTGAGCACTGACCACCGGTTGGGTATATTCAAAAATCCCTTTATTGCACCATAAAGGATGCGACATCTAAATACAACATCTGTGTGTTAGCAATTTACCCAAATGACATTGGTAGAGGTTGAGGTGGAAAGAAATCTTTTAGAAATTTTATGGTTTTTGCACGAGCTGAAAGCCTTTTTTGTTCCTAACTGGGATTGCGAAGTTTGATTCATTATTAAAAAAAACGGACGCATTTTTATTAAAAACATTGACAGCGCCTTATAAATGATGGTTCGTCGAAAAAGGTAGACACTGATTGGCATACACATTATATTGTTATTAATTATGCCCCCATGTGGTAACCACCGTGTCCAGAAGCGAGTATTACATACAATTACTGACACCGGAATATCGGACTGACTTAGAAACTTAACAAGAATCTGGCACTCCAGTTGGGGAGATTGTGCTCAATTACATTAAAACAATACTAACCGCCGCATCTCTGAGACAATATTCGATAAAGCAACTTGATATATCGGAGGGAATGTGAATGAACAGTGTGATAGCTTTGAGGCTTTGTGTAATTTGGATGAAAGAAAAAAATGTCCTGGCTTTAAACGGCCCGTACAGGGCCTCAAACCGCCCTTTATTTGTGTGTGAGGAGTTATTTATAATATCACAAAGTAGAGTACTTTCTAACGCCCAATCCAAACGTCAAATTTTAAAAGCTTCTCAAGGCAGTATCACCCTTGGATGGTTATCAGAATTTTGTTAATCTGCATAAAGCAAAATAAGCTCACCTTCCGACGCGGGAAAAAGATATCTTCGCTAAGGACTATTTCTACAAACGCATTCAGGTCTATCGGGAATTTGGAATAATTTTTTTATTCAATTTGTTCAAATCGGAAAATTATCTACCGAGGTTTCAGTATCATATAATCATTTCAAACAGTGTTCCGTTAAGGCATTTGGACAGTTAAGCGTTGACTTTCTTCCAAAAGTCTGTCCAAAAATTGTTTCGGAATATATCGAAAGCTGAGTTCCGATCGGAACTGACTTTTGTTTCCGAAATTTGGTCGAACAGATACCTCGATAGGGCTGATTGCCAAAATATGAGCGACTTTGGAAGTACGAATACCTCGAAAGCAAACTGAGTTCCGATTGGAACTGACTTTCGTTTCGGAAATTTGGTCGAACAGATACCTTGATAGGGCTGATTGCCAAAATATGAGCGACTTTGGAAGTACGAAGCTTAAACCATCATACATAAGTAATTTTATCATTAAGAAGGACAAATTGAGCCATTTTATCAGAATGCAATGTGAACACGATATTTGGTGAATGAACAAAACTCTGAAGTATGGTGACAATATTGGGCTGCAAAAATTGCCCTAGAATTTTACAGTCATAGGATAACGAAGAAAATTGTGCTCTTGAGGAAAAATTCAAACAATTAAAGGCACACACATATAACGAGTGTTTTTTAGAGGTTGGTTTTCGAAAAGAGATTAAACTGATATTTTGTGGTCAAATCGGGCAACTCTCATGTTCATGTTTATGTTCAGTTTGGTTTGCCATCATGAACAGGTTAACCAAGGAGCAACGCTTACAAATCGTGCAAATTTATTTCGAAAATAATGGTTCAGTTCGCGATGTTTAGCGCAAGCTGCGTCCATTTTATGGTCTACATAATCGTCCATCAGAGCAATTAATTCGGTTAACCATGGATCGTTTTCGCACAACATTTACTCCATGTGATAATACGCATCCGCAGAGACGTTGAACAGTGCACACCGAAGAAACAATTGCCGCTGTAGAGCAAAGTATTGAAGAGGACCCGAATGAGTCGATTCCATTCATCAACTTTATAAAAGATTTTGCGCAAAGATCTTGGCTAACGACCTTACAAGATCCAACTTGTGCAAGAATTAAAGCCTCGAGACCATGCAATGCATCGTGATTTTGGTGTATGGGCCAACAAAAAGATTGATCTCGATGCTGATTTTCATCGCAAAATTTTGTTCAGTGATGAGGCTAATTTTTGGTTGAATGGCTACCTCAACAAGCAAAATTGCCGCATTTGGAGTGAAGAGAATCCACATGAGACCCTTGAGACGCCATTACATCCACAAAAACTGACCGTTTGGAGTGCTCTATGGGCTGGTGGAGTTATTGGGCCATACTTCTTCCGAAAAAATGCTAGAGAGTCAATTAACGTTAATGGAGACCGGTATTGAGCCATGATAACCGACTATTTCGTTCCCAAATTGGATGGCATGGATGTGGATGGGATTTGGTTCCAACAAGACGGCGATGCATGTCACACAGCGCACGTCACAATCGATTTATTGAAAAAAACATTCGATGAGCCTAAAATTCAGCGGAATGGACCTGTCAACTGGCCACCAAGATCGTGTTATTTGACACCACTGCATTATTTTCTTTGGGGATACGTGAAGTCGCTCGTCTACGCCAACAAACCCGAAACGTTAGGGGACTCGGAAGCCAACATTAGTGGCGTCATTGCCGACATACGGCCCCAAATGCTCGAAAATGTGGTTGAAAATTTGAGCTCTAGACTTGGCTTTTTTCGAACCAGCCGCGGCGGCCACATGCCCGAAATCAAACATTAAAACAAATACAGATACAAATTTTCGGCGCAACAGGCGTGAGCTTTCTCACAACCATTCATGTGTGTGTGTTTACTTCTGCACGATGGCGGGACCTCCTGTTTTATGCCGACTGCGAACCCCGGAATTTTAGCTTTTTTTGACAATTGATACTACTCGAATCATTTGTCAGATCATCACGAGAGGAGGGCGAGTGCTGCTGCATTCTGTGCGGCAGTTCATCGCACCAACCATCGCGTCACTGAGCCCGTCTCTATATTTGTTTGAGTTACTTAAGCGATTCTGGTTTGTTTGCAAAAACCTTGCTTTTCAGATATCCCCACATAAAGAAGTCCGGAGCAGTCAAATCAGGCGACCGTGCAGGCCAATAATTATAGAATTTCTTGAAATAACTTGTGGAGAGAGGTCTCGCGGTAATTTCATTGTAATACTGGCTGTATGTGATGAGGCACCGTCTTGTTGATACCACAAGTTAATCAGGCCCAGAGCATGCAATTGTGGTGTTAAAAAGTTTTCAATCATATCGCAATATCGCTCCCCATTCACAGTTAACGTTACGCTGTTTTCATTTTCAAAGAAGTAAGGTCCAATGATTCCTACAGACCAAATTGCACACCAGACTGTAACTTTTTATCGATGCAAAGGTGACTGATGAATAATTTGAGGGTTTTCCATTGCCCAGAACCGACCATTCTGTTTATTCACATATGCATTCAAATGAAAATGTGCCCTCGTCACTCATTATGAACATCGGGGTTGTCATGGGCTAGCTGTAATATCATATTGGCATATGTACGGCGGCGTAAATGGTCTTGTGGAAGAAGCTCTTGTGTCAACTGAATCTTAAATGGAAAAAAATGCAAATCCTTGTGCAAAATTGTGGCCAAAGTTGTTTTTTGAAGACCAAGCTTCTGGGCATGGCATCGAATTGAGGTTGATGGATTGTTTTGAACACTACCTTCAACAGCAGTAATGTTTTCAGCCGATCTTGCAGTACGTTGTGGTCCATGCTGGGGTCTATCACCTACAGACCCTCTTTCTTCGAAATCATTCACTACACGATTAATAAATAGTGCGTTTTGTTGGCACGTTGTTTCTCCTAAAAATTTCACGTAACTTTCTCATCGTCACAGTAATCGATGATTGATTTTGATAAAATGTTTTAATGATTAAGACACGTTGGTTTATCGAATATTTTTCCATAATAAATTTGCCACGTGTCTACTTCACGACTGCCAAATATGAACTTTCAAGAATAATGTTTACCAAAATGGCGGCAACACACCACCTTCCCGGTGGACACACTGTAGAATGCCCATTTAAAAATAATATCTAATGACCTGCAAGCATTTAAATCATAACATTGAGTTGTCAACTAAACGTTACAAAAAGTCTTACATTAGCACGATTCATGTGCAAAATTCTTCGTACCGATTTGCCATGACGCACTCTAGAGACGTAAATTCAGCGACTAACTTTATGAGCACCAAAAAATGAGAGCAACTGCGTGTATCTTTTGAAATACATAGTTGAATTTATTCAGAATTTTTTCCTGAACTTTTGAACTCATGTGCCTTTCTAAAAATTTTCCATCTTGAAGTTTATCTATTCACGGAACATTTTTTTTTCAGCCAACATTCCCACTGGCTCTATGTTTACCTCTCCAGTTTGTGCATCTTTTTTGACGTTAAGTCATCTCTTTAGTAACAGAAAAAAATCAAGAAGCAAATACTGTTCTACATCTCACTAAGGTATGCATTTATGCACTGTGAATATTTTAATGGAAGAAAATATTACAAACATTTTTTTTCCCAGTCTTACTCCACTTAAGTAAACAAAAGTGACCGCGTTCGTTAAGAAAACCAACTTTATTGCCACAGCAAATCAAAGGCGTTCTATTCTGGCACAAACAAAGATAATCATCTGTCTAGTTTTTGCACATGTGTGGTAAATTATGACTTCTGTGTACTTACGCTCTTTTTTTTTAAGGACACATGTCCTTGCGGACGCTTTCGAATGAATGAAATCAGCTGGAACCATTCAACAGTTGGCCAAAACAAGTGATTAAATGATTCAAAAACACCAGAAACACCAGAAACACATGGCTGCGCAGGAGTTGATATTCAGCATCGGTGATGTGATTTAAAAAAAAAAAGTGTTTTTCAACTAATGTATCCGAATGAGATACTATGCCACAACTGGTTGACGGTTACAAATTCAGTCATAAACAGACCGTTGGCGCGATAAAATAACCATTCGAAAACCTGCTCCAAGGTTTGGTTTTATAAAAATGTGTTGAGCTTAGAAGGCAATCACTGCTACAGAGTGTTAAATTGAATGTTAAATAATTTTGTAACAAGTAACAAGTGAATAAAATGCTGTTAGAGCAATTGAATTAAAAAGTAAAAAATTTTATTTTTAAAATTTAAATTGTTTAAAGGAATTTCCTGCTGAAAGTGTTTTTTGACGTATTATTTCAAATACAAAATAAAATATTAAAAAAATATAATAACATCTGCAATTATAAGAAAGTTATTAAAGGTGCAATTAGTTGCTTAAAACATGGTATGCTCTTTCATGATAATCATATACGCATTTCTTTGGAATCATTTTTAGGACATTTATACTTTATAGTTAGTAAATTTTATGCAAATCAAACATCAAATCAAATGTGTTACTAATTGCCAAGTTTTTATATATTTTTTTTTTTCGAGTATACATCTTTCTTAAACAAGATATATGCTCGAAACTCAAGACTCCAGAAAAAATATAAGAGTTAAAATAAAGTTAAAAAGTTAAAAATAACAGAGTTTTAATAGTCTAGCAAAACATGAGATTAAAATTAAAACTTTTCAATGTATTTTTGGACGGATATTAGAATGATTGATCTTATTTTCTTTCAAAACAGACGCTTGTTTTAACATACAAAATCGCAAGCCCAAAGGCAACCATTTTCGTGCATTAATTAATTTTGAAATATGGTTCCATTCTTGGAATCATTGGAAACACTGACATTCAAAACTAAGAAAAAAATAAAAAAAAAACAGTTGTTTGTCATAACGACTAACCAAAGTTCTTGCAATAAATATTTTCTTGGGTTTTTTTTAATGTACACTTTTATATTTTTTACATTTAAGATGGAGTACCATTTTGACGCAATTGAGGATGATACGAAAGCAATCAATTTTGTTAATTTTTGTGATAACAATATATAAAGTATAAATCTAGCTTTATAACAAAATCTTATTAAGCTAGATTTATATTTAATGTTGGGAATAATTTCGAGAAAAAAAAAATAACATTTTTGTCAGATATAAATAAAACAAATGTTTTACCGCCGAATTATGTTTACACTTTCTGAACGAAAAATGATATCGAATTAGTGCGAAAATGAATTAAATGTTTTTCATACTTTTCGGATAGTTGGTACATGTTTGCCATAATTAAAAAACAGTCTTTAAAAAATCTTGAATCATAATTGTAAAAAAAAATATACTACTATCCCCCGTGTGAATCATTTAATACCTTCTCCCATCCCATCTTTAAGGTAAGTAATTAGAAAACTGCTCAGACAGTGTATAAAATTATTTTATGGTTCGACAAAAAACAACGTTTATCTTTAGAAATAGTTTTTAAGGGAAAATGCCCCCAGAAGGTGGGCGTGTGCTAAAATAATCTTAAGACAATATTTAGTCTAAACATCCTGAACAGACACTTTTTTTTTGAAAAATGGGCATGGCATGGGACAGGTTTCGAAAATGTTTACAAAAATTCTCCACGCAAGAGTACTATTCTAGCTCAAATTTCAAGGCCTTAATATTTGGTGGAAATCTCAAAAGACACGATGAGCACGTGCCCTAAGTAGTGTGGAACTTTAACCCACTAAACCCACCAGCCCTTTTGCATTTGTATTGCAACTGAGTATGCGACTTATCTAGCAATTTTTTTTTATCACGAGTAATGAATGTTTGGCAGGTACCTTTCCTTTGAGAGTTGCTGTTTTTTCCGCAATTTATAGCGCGTTTTGTTACTATCGGGCCAAATCTAAGGGCTTAGTTCTTTGAAGACGCTGCAATAAACTTGTTTCTTCAAGAATTTGGAGGACCGTTGTGTTAACGTGTCCCAAGGCGTGACATATACATGCCACAATACGATTTTAATTTGTCAGTTGCGAATACTTGAATAAGGTTGGAAAGAACTTAAGTAAGAAGAGGGGTCGAACCGTTTCATGTACGAGTACGCCAACATTTCAGATAAAAAGATCAAATTCCGTTTCTTCGACCCCAACGAAATCAACTGCTAGGGAAAAAAAACCAAAACAATCTATAGCACGCCGTCAAAATATGCCGCTTAATGGCGTCCGTTTGGATTCAGTCGGTCATTTTCCGGAATGGAAACAAACTAGGCAGCAAAGCCAAAACGACTGCCAATACAGGGTCTTACATATTCTGCACCAAAAGCAAAGTATACCTGTGCTTGAATAAGGACCGAAATTGCTTGACGTCTTTCCATATTTAACTTCTTTTTTATTCTTATTTTTAACAGATCTATGAATTCGTCAGTATTTTGATTTTTGTTTGCATTTTAGTGCCAGAATAATATTTTTTTTTCAGAAAATAGTTTTTGTTTTAATTGCACAAAACGCCATACGTGGCATATTATTTTAAGGTTGAAAAACGCCACGCTACATGAGAAACTGTATATGGGAAAAGTGTTTGTTTTTCACATTGGCAGTTTTTTGGAATTTTTTTTCAATATCTTTTATAGTAAAAAAAACTGTAAAGAACATTTTTTTTTATCTACTGGATCGTAATGCATGCAGTAGAGGGTTAAGAACAAATTTCTTTCAAAAGGGATAATTACAAGACATCTTGCATATTTTAATTTGGGATACAAAATTTAATTTGAGTGTCCATTAGAACCGACTTATCATTCATCAGCTTTTTGATACCAACGTTGACTTTTCCAAATAAAAAAAAAAAAACATCTCCATACTTCAATTGTTTAAAATAAATGCCAAATAGTACTTGTTCGTCTTTTCCATTTCATCTATTAGATACAACGCATCAATTCTAATTCTGCGTTCATTGTAACCCGGTCCACATTGTGCTTTGTTCGAAATCATGATGTCGTCGGCAGTTGTTTGTATTGTTTGCAGCAACATCAATCTTGTTCTTTGAAGTTAAAAGTATCTATTGGCTATAAGGTGATGAAAAGAAAAAAAAAACTTTTTCAAAGATTTTTTCCTACTTTTCCAATATATCTATTGTTGGCGTTAAATTTTCAATAGGTATAGGTAAAAGATTTCTTAAATCTTTTGTAGGATTTGTAGAAAAGGATTCTTGCAGTTGAAAGAAAAGTGTTGGCTATATTGCTGAGCGTCCCTTTTTTATGTTAGCTCTGTGACATAAAGGAACACAAGTTATTTTATCAGCTATATGAATGTAAATAACACGTGGGTTGAGCTGGATATCAAAACCATGCCAGATCTTTTTTTTAAATATTTTTTTTTTTTGATTTTGAATAAATTAGATGTGTCCGCCGGGAAGGTATGCTTCTTTGTTTTGCCGCCATTTTGGTAAACATTAGTCTTGACAGTTGATATTTGGCAGTCGTGAATTAGGTAGACACGTGGCAAATTTATTATGTAAAAATATTCTTTTAAAGTAACGTGTTTTAATCGTTAAAACATTTTATCAAAATCAATCATCGATTACTGAGACGATGAGAAAGTTACGTGAAATTTTTGGAAGAAACAACGTGCCAAAAAAACGCACTATTTGTCGTGAATTGAATGATTTCGAAGAAAGAGGGTCTGTAGGTGATAGGCCCAAGCATGGACCACAACGTACTGCAAGATCGGCTGAAAATATTACTGCTGCTCAAGGAAGTGTTCAAAGCATTCCATCAACCTCATTTCGACGCCGTGCTCAGGAGCTTGGTCTTCAAAGAACAACTTTGGCCACAATTTTGCACAAGGATTTGCATTTGTTTCCATTTAAGATTCAGTTGACACAAGAGCTTCTTCCACAAGACCATTTACGGCGCCGTACATATGCCAATAGGATATTACCGCTAGCCCATGACAACCCCGATTTTCGTGAAAAAATCGTAATGAGTGACGAGGCACATTTTCATTTGAATGGATACGTGAATGACCTGAAAAGTCGATGCTGGGCAATGGAAAACCCTCAAATTCATCAGGCACCTTTGCATCCATTAAAAGTTACAGTATGGTGTGCAATTTGGTCAGGAAGAACGGTAACTGTGAATGGGGAGCGATATCGTGATATGATTGAAAACTTTTTTGGGCTTCATTAGCATGTTGTATCAACAAAACGGTGCCACATCGTATACAGTCAGGATTACAATGGAATTACCGCGTGACATCTTTCCACAACAAGTCATTTCAAGAAATGGTGATGTTGATTGGCCTCCACGGTCGCCTGATTTGACTGCTCCAGACTTATTTTTGAAACGCTTGAGCAACTCAAACTAAATTTTCGTGATAAATCAATGAAATACCGCGTGAAATGTGTGAGAATGTGCTCTAAAGGGCTCGCATATGTGAGACTAACAGAGGCGACATTTACCTGATATTGTATTCCAAACATAATTGCCGACATTAAATAAAAAATTTATCAATATGAGATCCATTGTTTTTCATTTAATCAAAAATTGTAAACAAAGTAGTATACCTTCCCGGCGAATATGCTGCGAAAAAAATTACACTGCTAGCTAACGTTAGTCACCAATGTTAGGCCGATTACTCTTGAGGCGTGAGCGAGAACTTAGTAAGAATTATAATAAGAATTATTATATCAAATCTACTCAGGCAAAGTATTGATAGGGTAAGCATTTAAGCTTTTGCTTATTTTATTGCAGATCTTGAAAACAAAAAATCGGTCACATCGTTTAGGCTGGAGAGACGTGTACGGACAGACGGACAGACGGACCGACGAACCGACGGACGGAATTCCAAAAACCACTTTTTTAGGTTCCGCTTTCATCGTAATGTTAAAATCAATCAAAATCTTGATGTCGAAAATTTTCACGAAAACAATATCTTTCTCTTTATAAGAGAAAGTTAAAAAGAAAACTGTGAAGTCTGAATCGTCAAACAGAAGCATTTATTGGGATGACCTATACAGAGCATTGTGTAGTCTTGGTATAACGGCCAATAGAAAATTCATGCTGCTTTACCAAGATCGGCAACAACCCCATTAAATCATTTGATTCCAGAAATGGATTTAGCCAAAGTCACGCATTTTCAGTTCTGCAAAAATATCAAGACAACGCCGACGATATTGACATAACTGGCTAACATCAACGCGTTTGCATTAAAAAAGGAAGTGGCCAAAGTGAGAGAAAAGAAAAATGTTTACTGTCAACAGGGAGAAGCAGACAAAACCCTCGAATTGGCCATCGCTTAATAAAGAACAGCTCCAAACTTTCAGGTTATTAATGTCTTTGCATACATCAACTCAGTTATTGATTCTAAAAACAATCCCTCAGCATCTAAAGAAGAATGAATCTTGTCTAGGAAATTTAGTAATAAAGACCTTACAGGAGTTATTAAGAAGATCCCCTATGAAGTCCTATTTATTCAAACCGTATTTCATTTTGGACAGGCATAGATCGTATCAAAGACGTATCGTTGGTGTCGTTTGCGTTGAAGGACTATTTGGACAAATCTTCGACCCTAACGAACCTTCATCTAACTACGAACATTACGAGCTTTGTAGCAATAATAAAAAACAAAGTTAAATGTTAAAAACTGTTAATTTGTTGTTTACAATTGCTGGAACATAAAGAGCCAATATACACAAAATATCCATACCGGCCCGAAGAGTTTTATATTTTTGCTGAAGGGTGGCGAACGAGTAGAGGAAGCCTAAAAACCATGCTAAACAGGAGAATCACGTTGTCGGAGCCTAGGTTCACTTTAGTCTATAGAGTCACTGAATGTCACTAACGCCATTGTCTCATGTTTCATTAACTTTCATGATTTACGCTTCTGTGTACCTTATTTTTTCTAATACAGGAGGTACGAGTCTTGGTTCAAACAATCGCTACTGTTTTAATCAAGACTCGTTACATCGTTACACATATTGAGCTAATCTGGTGAAACGCATTGAAATTTATATTTTCAATATATAACTGTTTCCAAATATGTAGCAACCATATCGTTGAGAAAAAATATCACACCGACAAGCAGAGAAGCGCCTCAAGTAAGTAGAATGGACTGGACACCCTATACATGATATCATTATTAGAAACAAAACAAGCTATACATGATCTCTTTGGCGTGAGATTATCAAGATGTTTAAAAGTATAGGTACAGTTGAAATGGGTGAAGCAGTGTATTAACACACTGACCATTTAAGTACGACTCCCCCTCCCAAATCCGGGATTCGAACCAACTTGGTAGACACAGTAAATTTGTAACTCAAAAAAACATTCATTTTGACAGGTATTCCAATAAAAAAAAACTAGGGAATTACTCGTAGAACCTAGAATATTGCCCTTCTAATATTACCAAACCCTTCTCGCAATTCTGAATAAATTTTCGGGCCCAGAACGTCGGTAAACAAATCTGTGATGCCAATTTGTGAGTGTCTGAATGAAATCTGGGGTTGAATTTTTCAATATACCTACCAATACCTAATTACCATATGGGAGGAGGCTAAATCTGCCAAATAATTATAACTCATTTGTTCTAAACAAATAGAAATGATGATCCCTGCTTGCGAAGACGCGGTCAATAAAAAAATAGTTTTGATTGGAAAGCGACAGTTGAGAGAATGGTTGCAAATGGAAAAGATTTGCTTTAGAATATTTCTGGACAACAAACAAGGGTGTGAAATCTACAAATTATCTTAATCTAAAATAATTAAGAAGACTTACCGCTTAAGACTGCGTACAAGGTTTTCTTTTCACATCTTTGTCGAGGAAGTTCTGCTCCGAGAAACTTGCTTTTTACAATTATTTACACTTTGATTCACGCATACCGCACCATTCATTGTATTGAACTAAAAGAAATAAAAATTAATTGTTATTAGGTACTTTCCACTGAAACAACCACGAATTTGATCGCAAACAACATATTTGCAAAATAAAAAATAAAATAAAACATCAAATGTTTGCCCACAAAACTCAATCGCATTCGCCATGAATGTTCGGATTTGTTATGCGATATTTTGGAGGATAATGCACTCAGAAAGGATTAAATAAATTTTTTCACTAATTAACTGATGAATTGATCAGTAAAAACAAATAAAACCACGATCCAAAGTGAAGTTTGCAGATTTCTTTGATAGACATTTTGTAAACAGAATGCCATTGACGTGGCAAGAGTGTGGGTGTCGGTAACATAGTATGACGTCAGGAAAAGCTTTTGATGGGGATAAAAAACGTAGTAGATTGCAATGTTAGCAATGAGTGGTAATTTTAATGTAAGGCATGCATACATACATAAAACTTGAGTGCATATCGAGTTGTTCAATACACACATCGGCAGTTGGTACGAACAAAGACTGCAACAACTGAGATATTCGTGGTTAAAGAACATACAAAAATATAGATCCGCATGATTTAATATATTTTTTGAATAGCAACTGAAAAACGAAAAGGTTAACAAAAACATATGAGAAGGCTACAATCGTTTTATACCCTATCCCATTCCATCCTATAAATTAATATCCCTTAAATGTGGACTTTATGGCAAAGATACATTAAAATTGAAATTGTCGCAACATATTGTTCAGACAGTTACCAAAATCTTGTATGGTTCGACCAAAAATAAAGTTTTTCTCCTGCATATGGTATGGCGTAGGTTATAAAAATGGTTTTTGTATGAAAAGGCCTTCAAAAAGTGGGCGTGGTAAAATTATATATGGAAGAAATGTTTGTATTATCAAAGCTAATTATTTTGTATAAATTTTTTTCGAAATGTTTAAAATTTTACCGAAAAATGTTTTTTTTTACGGAAAACGCCCCCAAAAAGTATAGACGAAATATAGGCATTATGATTGCCTAGATACCTTCTTCAGACACTTTTTCAAAATCTCTAGCTGTTTGGACTAAAATTAGGTTTTTCTTAAAAAAAGGGGCTTGGCACTAGGCGGATTTCTAAAATTTGTACACTTGTTCGAACAGCACACAGCACACGTACATGTTGGGTCACCCTGTAACCCAAGTCACTCAACATAACTGCCAAATTTTAAATCTTTGTAAACTCACTCAAAAAGAGTAATATAAAAGGGCGTTAAATATTTGAAATAAATTATTGTTGAATTTTGATCATTGAAACTAGTCGTGTTTTATTTCGTTGAAGACAGTTTCGCAGAAATTCATTCGTTGTTGAAAACCGTAAAAAAGCTTACGAAACACAATAAATGAGCCGTTAATTGAATAAATCGAATAAGAACATTTTTTTTGGAGAAAGTTTTCAATGTTTACATTTTTACGTTAACAAAATGACGCTTATTTCCGACTAACGTTAACTAGACCTGTTCAGCTTTATAATAAGTGGTCGAACATCAAAATCGGTCCAAGCATTAGCTGGGAATTCGATTCGCAAGTCCGTATTTGTCCCATAAAACTGACTAAAACGGGTTTACAACTTTAAAGCAAAATTTTTGTCATGTACCAAATTTCATTATCCTAGCTGAAAATTTGAGGCCCAAAAACCGGACGGACGGACGGACGGACAGACAGACATGACTTAATCGACTCAGCTAGCGATTCTGAGTCGATCCATATACTTTGAGGTATAACTAGCTCAATTATTTCTGTTACAAACTATGTATCAAAACTAATATACCTACCCCTATGGGGTAGGGTATAATTAGTGACACTTCTGCATCGAATACAATTTTTTTATTCGTCGTGATGATGAAATAAATTTAAAATTGAGAAAATGAGTGTTACGTCACTCCTGCTGTCAATGCCTCATAGAGTACGCATTACAGCTAAAAGTTTTGTAGCCGTTTCTGACGCGGGCGGTAGATCATAGATCGTATGCGTGTATGCAAGGCTGTTGTTTGATGCTGGGGAAGCAATGGGAAAACTTGAGTATCAATATCAGTACCCCACATAGAAAATATTCGTTGTATGAGATGCGCACGATATGTAGTTCTATACTCTTTGCACATAGGCTGAAGATTTTGATGAAGGTATGTCATATTTTTATTCTTTAAAAGCAAGCCGACGTTTTTTATTTATTTTTTATTGAACGGCAAAAAGCGTATTATATCTAATTTAAGTCAACATGTGGTTGTAGGTCATATTTATCGAGCGGGAAAGAAACTTCGAAGTCGCTCCAGTTAACTGGTCTTTAAAGAATTAAGCCACTTCTGCAATATAAAGTCTATACGTTTTCTGTTGAACTTAAATCATCATTTTAGATGACAAACATGTAAAGCGCCTTTCATTAACGACTTGACAACCTCAAACTTGCAGCATGAACGCATCCTAAAGGGCCAAACCCACCGAGCAACCGAAACCGAAACTTTGTTTTTCTTTATTTTTTAAACTACTACTTTTTTCCAATTTGCTAGTTTTTTTTTTGCATTTTTAATATAAAACGATTTCATTTCATTTTGGTACCGAAATTTGACTTTTTTTTTGCAGTTTTGCATTTCTTCGTAACGAAACTTGCAATTTGTTTTCCATCGTTGTGAGTTCTGTTTGGCGAAGTTTGTAAACATCGCTTTTCTTACATTTTTGTTGTTTTATTTTTGTTTCTGTACTATTATTGGTGGGATTTAAATGTCAAAAAATTTATAAAAAAATAAAACAAAATTTCGATTTCAGTTGGTGGATTTAGCTCTTTAAGCTGATTTCCGAACAGATGTTGTCAAAAAAATCAGTAAAATGTACACAACAAAACAATGTTTACAAATAATTAAAATTTACTAACGAAATTCCGAGTAGGTGGTCGCAATTTTCGTTATTCTAGTCCCAGTAGACAAACAATTCATGGATTTCAAAATCCATAAAAAAAATATTGAGTCGTATTTTCGCTGCTTAATGTTGCCGTGCCAGTGCGATTTCGTTTTGCCCGAATTGTGGCGTCGCCAAATCAGTCAATTTCGCAGCGTTATCAAGAATTGGGCCTCGCACAGACGATATTATGGCGAACTTTTGGATGGAAATTGGACTGCACCCTTACAAGATCAACCTGACTCATCAACTTTAGCCATTTGATCATATAAAGCGACGTACGTTCTCGAATTGTGCTGAGGACATGATGGAAGAAAATGAAGAATTTCATTACAAAATTATCTTCAGCGATGAAGATCGTTTGTTATTTTATTATAGAAGCAAAATATACGTTACTGGCCAGGTGAGAACCTCATGTGCTTTATGAAACAGCACTTCATCCGCAAAAAGTCACTGTTTGGTGCGGTTTTCATGCCGGTCATTGGGCCGTTTTTTTTTTTTTGTCTATAAAAATGATCGTCACGTGGTGGGCATATTAACGAAGTCGACTTCCATTCATAAATGTTTTGATAGTAATTCAAGCCGACGACGTAACCGCTGGATGTAATGCTGTGGTTGCAATTTCAGCGAGCATCGTAATGTGCCAAAATTAGGTCGAAAATATTCGTGATATCAAAAAAAAAAAACCATTATTGATATAACAATAAAGTTATTACTTCCACAACTCTTTTTGAGTATTCAACGGTTTGGTATTGAATTATAACTTCAAATCCGCACACGGCACTTCAAGTGAAAGTTAGTTTCCTACAAGTATGGATCCACTGACAAGCATGTGAAAGCTAACGCTAAATAATTTTGAATAATTCCTTGAGAGGAATGTAATCCTACGGATAGTTCTCATTTTAAAACTTTTTCCCATTTAATTTTCACCATAAATGTGTAAATTAAACCTAACCATCAACAATGCTGCAACACCTTTAATAATTTAATGTCCTGAGTGTGCTGCTGTTTTGTTGCTCGGTCCGGATGCAAAACTTGCTTTCATTTATAGGACTTTGTTTGGTTGGTTCAAATCTCATTACATTAAGAGATGTTGTGCATTTAAAGTTTGGCAAACAATACAACTATGTATGTGTCTCCAATTGTAATAGTTTTGAAAGCTACACCAAGCCTTTGGGAAAACTTTTTTCTAAGTATAAGTTATAAAAATTATGCAAGTATGTTTAAATATATATGTTGACAGAAAAAAAGGATCAAAGTGAGTAAAACCACATTTACGAATATGAGGGATAATGTTTGAAAAGGCATCCATTGAAAAAAAAAAAGTCTTGTACGCTATTTTTTTTATTGCAAAAGTCCTCTCTACAACTTGAGATCTAGAATGTGAAAGCAAGCTGGGACTATGAAAAGATAATGAAGGCGTAGGGTGAATGAAGAAGCCGAAAAACTCCATTAAGCGAAAAATAGGGGCATGTCGCTGTATAGCTCGTATAGTTCTTGGTTGAATCTTCGTCTCCATAGCCCGTCAACGCAAACAGGACCGAAGATTTTTTCGAAAGAATTTTCCTCTCAAATCGACCAAGGATTTCTTTATCCGCTTTTGAGACGTTTCATGCTTCACCATGAGGGCTTTACTACTGAATTGCCTTCTTACCCCGAAGAAACAGAGGTTGGCAAGAGTAATTTTTCGTTTAATTTCTGACGAAATGTTGTTTTCCGAGTGAAAAGCGGAGCCGAGATAGAAAAAGTCCCGTACTACCTCAAAGTTATATTTTTCAATGGTGACGATCTGTTCAATTCATCGATGTTGTGTGTCCTTTCGTCTTGCCCTCATTTACTGCTAAACGCATTTTTGCTGCTTCTTTCTCTATACTAGCAAACGTGGCTATGACATCACGTTGGGTCCGACAAATGATTCGGTTTTTGTACCGATTTTTGGAAAATTATGCCTCTGGTATTGGCTCGCGAGCTTTGTACAATCCCCTCAAGAATCAAATTAAAGAAGTCACAAGATAGCGCATCGTCTTGGCTAAATCCTTTTTTGGTATCGAATGTTTCGGTGAGGTCGTTTTCGACCCTGATGGAGTAGCGCGAATTCTCCATCGTCATCCTTCACAAACAGACGAGTTTGGGCGGTATGGTTACGTGCGTTCTGCCTGACAGCGGAATGTTGTTCGTCATCGCCATTAAACAGTCTGCAGAAGTCGTTCTTCCATATCGCTAGCATCGACTGTTACTCACCTACGATATTTCCTTTTTCATCTCTACATGATTCTATTCGAGCCTTCTATCCTTGGCTTTGACGTTTTACACTTTGGTAAAACTTGCTCTTTTTTCTTCTTTCTGAAAAGCCGATGTTCTTCCATTCTTCTCTGTCTCTAGAGCTCAATGGCAGCCACAATCAATTTATTGGAAACCAAGTTTGGAGAACGTGTTTTCTCATGAAATGGTCCAGTCGCTTGGCTGCCTCGGTCGTGCGATTTGACGCCGTTAGACTATTTCCTGTGGGGCTACGTCAAGTCTATGGTCTATGCCAACAAGCCAGCGGCGATTGATGAACTTCGTACGAATATCGAACGTGATATTGCAGCAGTATCGACCGATTTATGCTTGAAAACCGTCGAAAATTGGGTTCAGCGTCTGAACTTCTGCAAGCGTGCCCGTGGTGGCAATGCAAAAGAAATCGAGTTCCATACATAATGGCATCGAACGTACTTTCACAGGAATAAAGAATTTCATTGATATCCAAAACCTATTTCTACCGCTTCTTTCTCTATACTACCAAACGTGGCTATGACATCACGTTGGGTCCGATCAATGATTCGGTAGTTGTACCGATTTTTGAAAAATTGTGCCTCTGGTGTTGGCTCGTGAGCTTTGCACAATCCTCTCAAAAATCAAATTTAAGAAGTATCGAATGTGTCGGTGAGGTCCTTACCGACCCTGATGGAGCAGCGAGAATTCTCCATCGTCATCCTACACAAACGGACGAGTTTCGGCGGTATACCAAAACTAGACATGGCTCTGTATAGTTCGTCTCTATAAATGCTGTCGTATGCGGCTTTGAAATCGATAAATAGGTGGTGGGTATCGATTTGGACATCTTTCGTTTTCCAATATCTGCCGTAGTGTAAAAATTTTATCGGTTGTGGACTTTCCTGGTCTAAAACCACACTGATAAAGGCCGATCAAGTTCTTGGTAAACTTTTTCAGGCGGTCACATATTGCGGCAGATAGGATCTTGTAGGCGATGTTGAGGAGATTTTTGCCTCTGTAGTTAGTGCAGTTAAGAGGGTCTCCTTGTTTGTGGATCGGACAAACGACGCTGAGGTTCCATTCTTCAGGCATACCTTTTTCCGACCAGATTTGGCATATGAGTTGGTGGATCCAAGTCATCCGTCAGGCCATCAATTCATGCAGTCTTATTAAGCTTGAGTTTCAATATTGCTATCCTCACTTCACTCAGGTCGGGTGGTTGGCAGTTTTTTCGCTGTCACTGCCAATGTTGAATGGTTCGTTCTGTCTGACAGCGCAATGTTGTTCGTCATCGCCTTTTAACAGTCTGCAGAAGCGGTTCTTCCATATCCTCAGCATCGAGTGTGTCTCAACTACGATATTTCCTTGTTCATCTCTACAGGATTCTGTTCGAGCCTTGTATCCTTGGGTTTGAAGTTTTACACTTTGGTTAAACTTGCGAACATCGTTCCTGGAGTGGCCCCTCTCTATATCCTCGACCGCGCGCTTTTCTTGCTCTTTTTTCTTCTTTCTGAAAGTTGGTTTAAAGTGGTTATCATATCAGTCCGACCAAAAACTACGCTACCAATCAATGAGGACGAGGGACAGGTGTAAAAACTCCATGAGGTAGGTACCGAGGACATTAGGGTTCTGTAACCAAGTTTTCAACCTTAAGAATTTTGTATATTCCGTTTCAAAAAACAAAAGTTTACCACGGCCTCCCTCTCAAACCTATTTCATCGGATTCCCCGACTGTATGCAAGGCAGCCAGCCTAAGAAAAAACAATTGATATATACTTGTAAAAAAATACACCAATGCAGTCCTCCCTGTAAACAGACGACACAGTCGAATGGATCACTGTTTTTGTTGTCCTGAAATTCCATTTGATGTGAAAATGAATTCGCAGGTTTTTAAGTTTAATGGACAAAGTTTCGCATAGCTTGATTATTTCCAAGTGGTGAGGTGGAACTGGAGGCGATTAACGGAACTAGTGCATTCCTCCCGATGGTATAATTTACAATAAATCGAAAACAGATTGAGGATTTTAATTTAGTTCTTCGTCGATAAGTACTGCGGGGATAATTGTTTTCTATTGTAGTTTTGGGTTTATTGGAATCGGGGTTATTTTTTTGTGTGAGTTTTTAATTAATCCCAAGAGTGATATTTTAGCAGAATTATTGATTTTACCATAATTATGGAAATGCTACGGATCTTCTATGAATTATAATGTGATTTATTTTATTTTGTATTGGTTAGGTGAATTGACCTATATTGTGAATTTTTGAGAAACGGAAACATGGACTTAAGATGAGGAGAGTCTACCCACTAGACTTCTCTTCTTGGTTGTCCTTTGTTTTGTGGCTTATTCGACCTGCGACTTCAAAAAACCCCACAAGAAAAAGTTTACCTTCACATGTGATGACCATGCCCTCGAATCGCTCGTTTCGATTTTCCAAGCTGTGTGTAGCACCATCCTGTTGAAACCACTTATCGTTTCTGTTCATATCAGCCAATAAAGGCCAAAAGAAGTTGTTAAAGGTAGACTTATAGCGCTAGACGTTAACGGTGATGGGCTTGTTAACGTCATACTCAAAGAAATATGGACCGATGACGCCTCCAGTCCAAAATCCACCACAAACAGTGACTTTCGGGACACATTGGACGCTCTTGGATCGCATGTGAAATGGTATCGTCTGAAATTCGACAATTTTGGTTTTTCCCATTCGCCCAGAAATAGGTCTCTTCGCTGAAGATGATTTTTCGATGAAAATTAGGGTCAGTTTCAAACTGCTCCAGAGCCCATTCAGTGAATTTACGTCATTATCTATGATCGTTTACCTTCAGCTCCTAAGTCATTTGAATTTTGTACGGGTTCAAGCACAAGGCACGACGCTAAATTCGCCAAGTTGTGGTCTGCGAAAGGCCGAGGTGATCTGACAAATCATCCGAGTGGTATCAATTGTAAAGAAAAGTTTATCTCAAGTTCGCCGTTCGGCATAGAACAGCAGGTCTCACCATCGTGCAAGTACTACGCAGGCACACATGAATGGTTGTGAGAAAGCTAGAACTTTTGCGCCAAAAGCGACATCGACTGCCTCCCATTCTCCTGCACACCTCACGCGCAGCGGCGATATTTTAGCTGATCTTGCGTTTCGTCGAAGAACGGGTGTTGGTTTATTGTTCACTGGTCCAGTAGACTGAAATTTATCCACCAAACTGCGAATAGTCCTCTCGGTCTGACGATTACGGCGACACCCATTTTGACAAAACAATTTAATAATTTGCACGTGTTGTTGACCGCTATGTCCGTCCATGGTGCTTTAGAAAAACAGACTAAATAAATGACAGCCAAGTTGACAGATGTAGCTTCAACAATACGGTACACTATCAAATGTCTAGATGTTAAAAATCAACATTTTCGCTTATCTTACCGTTATTTAAGAGAAAGGTACTAATTTTTGTTGTCAAAAACTACATTATGTCGGACTATTGGCCGTAAAAATCGGTATACTGCAAAAGTCTAGCATTTTCCACAGTACCCTACAGTGTATTAAAATAGGAAGGTATCTTTCACTCGGATCCATTTCGTTTTGTTCAACGTCGATTTGCTGGATTTACAAAATAAACTTATAAACATCGGCGTATACCACTACCACAGGGAACTGTTTGTCAATCTTGCCAAAACGTTTTGGAATAGGCCCTCGTATCTTTGCGTCTAGAGTTTCTTTAAATTGACGCACAAAATAAGTCTTGAACGGTTATATATAGAGATATTGCCGGATAGTGCAAAACTAAAACGAGATATTAGGCGAACCGGAAATGCAGGCCTCAGAATTTCGATTGCGGATCGTGTAGTATGCGCCATTGCTCCATGAAAAATGGAAGCACATAATCCCCATTCTGAAATATGTAATCCAAGTGAGAAAGATAGGAGAAAGTCGTAGAACATGGCTCTGTAGCGCTTGCCATCCATAGTAGTCGTTAGGCCCTCGGTGTTTTTTAAAAAGAAAAAAGGATCCTATGCAGCCTCCAGCGTAACGTAAGAGAGATGATTTTCGACGATTAATTCTCTCTCCCGTTGTCGGAATTAGTCACGCGCTTTTCAGTCAACACCCAACAGGATAGCGATTCATGTCCTATTGACGCGTATTTTGTAACTGTTTATTTCATAAATGTAGAATTGCCATTTGCCGCCATCTGTAAAAATGATAGCATCTTCCGAAAGGGTCATTACTCATTAGTTAGTCGAAACATCGAAACTTGACCGTCGAAACCAATATGGTCAAATTGATTAACCGTTTGGTAGCCCATGGAACGCTATGTTTACCTTTTACAATTCTTGGAGGGAAATTGGCCTTAACCCATTAGCAGAGATAACAATTTTTTCGATTCTGTGCAGCATCACAATCCATTTGGTTATTCTGTGGTATCTTTATAGTGACTTTGCACTAACTTGACTTTCTATTCATCATACAGAAAACATGTGGGTGAATTATTCCCTTTATTCTACAAGTATCTGCATGCAAAAAAAAAACAGATACTTTCACTGCACCACTTGTACGATGAATGCATTATCCATAGGTAAAACAGGCTTTCATTTTGAAAGCCATTCGTTTAAATCTAGATTCCTTTTTAGATACATTTGAGCAGTTGTGGAACTCAATTTTGTCGATGAATTTTATGTTAGACAAATTCGGATGATGAGCGCTATTCACCTTCATTAGGATAATGAAATATTTTTTATTCAATTATCTAAAAGATTGATGTTACCGCATTCTTTTTGAATACACTTGTTCATGCAATGCATTTCAATGGCAAAAATACCATAAGACTAATATATGGATCACATTGAAAGATGTCCTTAACAATACTAATAAAAAAAAACGAATATTTGAGGACAACCATCTTGAATCCCAACATACGTGAAGGATACTCAATAAAGCATCATGTGCATCTATACGTAATTACATGTAAGAGCAAATCAATGCAGACTCGTCCTCTTTGATATGTTCTTAGGATGACACTCATAGAGAACCCTGTTTCATTCTTCTAAAAAAGAACAACACAGAACGTGCTAATGTATGTTAAAATGAAAGTGTTCCGTCAGTTGGAAGTTTGCTTTTGCCTCATTGTCAAGGCTAGGAGGCTATACTATGCCCACGAACATAGACCATATTCAGCAAAAGGATCCTAAGAACGAGAAGAACCAAAAAGTTTAACAATCAATGCATTCGGTATGCATGATGCAACAATGCTGCTCACAGCAACATTCACAGCATCCTCACTCCCTTCGTGTGCGAAGTGTTGTCTCTCTCATTTACATGCTTCCGAAGTGCGCACTCGAAAGCGATTAAAAAACTACGAAACAAAACCTAACGTAACAAAACTAACCCCGAAAGGATAATGCCCCTGAAATCCGTTCATTGCATCACAACGGGGTGCCACGTCGACAATTTCTGCTGAAGTAGTACTCCGCTATTATTTGCCCCGATGATGATTATGTTGATGATGAGGATGACACCATGTGCGACATAAGCACACAAGGATAACACACTTAGAAAGTAATTATTTTATATTGTTGGGTTTTGTTTCTTCTAAATGCGTGTCTCCTTTTGTGAGCGATAGGAGTATTGCATATTGCCATAGCCACAGTCATGGGAGCTGTTCAATCGAATCACACAAAAAAGATGAACAGGAGAGCTGAGCATATACGTATATGTCATGAGAAAAAGTAAACTGGTGGTGGTGTGGTGCTGCATAAAACGTCTTAAGCACGTTTTTCCTTAAATGCACTCTACGATAGTGCAGTGAAGGATGTGAACTTGATGCATGGCGACGACGAGGTTTAGTTTAAATAAGGATTTACATTGAGAAGGATACAAACAACAACGCGTCGTTAGTGATTTCTTCAAACACATACACAGGCAAATAAGTTCCCTGGTAAGTTGAGCAAAAGGGATCTTGAGTGTAGGCGAGAACGATTTAACCAATTGAAGGTTCTTACATTTAAATAGACACTTATGATGAGCACTTACAGAGGTGGAAATTACCGGCTTTGGAGTAATATGTTTCAGTGAAAGGTGGGATGATCCAATTGGCTTTCCCTTTATTATAAAGGGTGATTTTTTAAGAGTTAAATACGTCATCTGTCAGAGTGAAAAGTTTTCAGTATACTCTGCCATTTAATCATGGAAAGACTTACAAACGAGCAACGAGTGCTCGGTCGCTTACACCTCATTTATTACACCTCATCAGAAACGCCCCTTGCCTGACATTCAATTTGGGTTTAGAAACATTCGACTGTTGTCCAGGTTCATCGAATTACTGATGTAATTGAGAAAGCTTTCGAAGAAAAGAAAATTTGCTCAGCCGTATTTCTTGACGTGTCGCAAGCTTTTGACAAAGTTTGGCATAGAGGCCTTCAAAACAAACTAAGGCAAGTTCTGCCTGAAAAATTACATAAAATCCTCGTGTCGTATCTTGAGCATAGAAATTTGGAAACGGATATTCAGAGTTCCAAGAAATATTGGCAGGAGTATCCCAAGGAAGCGTCCTTGGACCACTCTTGTTCCTCGTTTTTACACGTAAAATCCCACAAACATAGTTGCCACGTTTGCTAACGATACAGCTATGCTAGTTTAGTTGTATCGTCAACAATTGAGGAAACAAATATAAAATTAAAAAAACGCTCTTAACGAGGTTAATGAATGGACAAAATCGTGGCGGATTGCACTTAACGAGAGCAAATCGATTCATGTAGATTTTTCGTATAAACGAACAAACAATTTGCCTGTATTTCTCAATACGGTTCGAGTCCCTTTTGCAAATGTAGCAAAATATCTCCAAATGACACTCGATGCAAAGTTAAAATGGAAATCGCATGTAAAAAAAATCCGAAGAACTTAAAAATAAACACAGAGAACTGTACTGGTTACTCGGAAAATATTCGAAGCTTTACCTTGATAACAAGCTGCTAACAAGCCGGACTGGACATATGGCATTCAACTGTGGGCTTCTACCAGAGAAACGAATCTAAACATTCTGCAAACTTTTGAAAAGTATATAAGAAATGAAGATCTACGTACGCATATGGGTATTCCCGCGGTTAAAGATGAAACGAAAATTTTTGCACGCAAACATAAAAAACGTTTATTGGGACACGTTAACACAACCGTCCTCCGAATTCTTGACTTTTAGGCTTTTTCTTAGTTAAATTTAATTTCTGTGAAATTT
The DNA here is from genome assembly GCA_949824845.1 of Rhingia rostrata. Taxonomy (NCBI): domain Eukaryota; kingdom Metazoa; phylum Arthropoda; class Insecta; order Diptera; family Syrphidae; genus Rhingia; species Rhingia rostrata. The sequence continues at coordinate 92,098,171 of OX463757.1, forward strand.
TTTTATTAAGTTTCATCCGTCTTTTTTGCAACTCTTTAGTTACTTCGCAGCCGCGGTAACTTGCGGGATGATCGCCTTTACAATTAATGCAAATAGCAGGAGTTATCTTATCTGACCCGCAATCTACCGTCAGATGATTTCCGGCACATTTTACACACCGCGGCTCTTTCTTACAATAGGTTTGCGTATAATTATATCCATGGCTGTGCTTGCACAGAGAAACTAATTTTGAATCCTTACCCATGGGCTCGATTTTTACAACAATTGTTTTTATTTCATAAATTTTTTTCAGACTTTCTGCTCTATATAAAGGTAGAGCGCGTTTTATTAAATTTTCTTTACGCTCTTTTTGCTGTTTGTTTCGCTGACAATGTTAACGGCATCTATAATTTTATATTGTCTGTTTTTCAGATCGCTAACTAGGTCATCCCTTAGGCACGACGCATGTAACCCTCTGGCTACAACGCGTAAAGGCTTTTCGGATTTATTCTCAAATGAATTTCTTTCCTAAGCTCTTCGCAGAGCAGTTCTACTTTGTTTAGCCTAGTGCGAAGAACGTCGTTTTCGTCCTCAAGGCATTTAATTTTCTCTGAAACTCGTTTTTCGTGAGCTGACACTTCTGGCGTTGTCGAGCTCAGATGTAGGTGACCTCGTTACCCTCGAACGTTTTCCGAAAGGGTTACAAAATCGCAATAATTGGCTCTTCCCAGAATCCGTAGAGCCGACCTCCGAAGAGGGTGGATTTTTAAGTGAAACTATATTGCCACCTGGGGTATTACATCTTTTTTTTTGTACACACTTTAAACTCGGTATACGGAAGTAGATTTTAGTCGCCTTCTGCGTTAAATGAGAGCCAAACAACATCGGATGACTTCTTTTTCCCCACCTTGTATAGTACATAAAATTACCTTTCATAAATAAAAATATTTAAAACCATGAAAATTATAAAAGAAAAAACAAATTCAAAAAATTGAAAACTTTTGACCCAACTTGCGGGATTAATGTTGCTCGCCCTTGTAGCCCCATCAAGGGGACAAAATTTGACTTTTTTTGTTGCATGGAATTTTATACTAATTCCAGGTCGCTGATTTCAAATATATCCTCAATTTTTCTCTAGCAGCTTCATGTTTTGAGATACAGCTACCGGCCATCTTTCTTTCTAGTTTCGCTTAACTTTTATAAAACCAATCCCAACTACTTTTGTACAATATGCGGAGAATATACATTCAAAAATTGTATACTTAGTGTGTCGGAGTTTGCAAAACAGGTGAATTCGGATTTCGTTTGGACACCCGCGACAAGTGGGTGCCTAATATGGTGTGTAACACATGCGTCTAGTCTTTGAGGGTATGGGCGAATAAGAAAAGACCCCATTTCAAGTATCAAACACCAATGATCTAGCGGGAACCTTCGAGTTATCAGGATGATTGTTATTTTTGTGTCGTTGAATAAGCGGGATTAACAAAAAAAGTTAGGTTTTACCCTAACATGATATCCGTTACTCGACAGTACTACCAGCATCTTCATCTACCCAAAATGATCACGTCGGTCACGAAGAAAAAACCCCTTAAAGGTGGTGAAATTGTGACAATCGCCCTGGCCATTTAATCAGGAAGAGCTCAGCGCATTAGTCAGCGACCTTGGCCTTTCAAAAAAGAAAAGCATCGGAGATTCTAGCTTCTCTATTAAAGCAAAGAAATCAACCCGAGAAACAAGAATTTCGTATTATCGTAAAGGGACAGACTTGCTTTCATTATTTTCTGAAGATGATGATTTTGTATACTGTTCAGATATTCCTGGTTTATTGACTGCAATGGGAGTACAAAATTATGATCCGAATGAATGGCGTTTATTTATTGATTCCTCTAAACATAGCCTGAAATGTTTATTCCTGCATAAGGGCAATAAGCTGGGTTCGTTAACGATTGCACATTCAACTAAAGTCAAAGAAGAGTATGCTACTGTAGCTTCTGTTATGGGTAGAATTAAGTACAACGAATACAAGCGGCTGTTATGTGTGGATCTGAAAACTGTGAATTTTCTTCTCGGCCAACAAGGAGGCTATACAAAATATCCGTGTTTTATTTGTCTGTGGGATTGCAAACTAAGTCTAAGCACTGGATTGGAAAAGACTGGCCTTTCAGGCTAACCTTGGGTCCCGGACAACTGAATGTGATAAATGAACTACTAGTGTCTATGAATCGCTTAATACTGCCACCTTTGCATATCAAACTAGGGCTCATGAAACAGTTTGTCAAAGCTCTGAGTATGGATGGTGATTGTTTTAAATACATGTCTAAAAAGTTCTATCATTTATGTACATAGACACTGAGAGCCGGAATTTTCGATGGTCCACAAATAAGAGCACGTAAAAGAGATATTGTCGCACTTCAGGCAGCTTGGTTGTAATATGAGCATCAAAGTGCACTTTCTCCACAGCCATTTAGACCGTTTCCCTGAAAATCTTGGTGACCTGAGTGAAGAGCAAGGGGAACGGTTCAATCATGATATTCGAACAATGTAGGAGCGGCACCAGGGTCATTGCGATGCCCACATGATGGCGGACTACTGCTGGAGCATTAAAAACTTGTGTTATGTTTTGGGAAAAAAAATCTGTCCCAGCCGATGGCAGTCGCCAGTGCTGTTATGTGTCTGTAGTTCGTTGCATTCATGTGCGAAGTACTGTGATGTCAATGTCAATGGAAAAAAAAAAATTAAATGTGCTAGTGCAATATTGGCTCACCCCATTTTATAAAAATCAAACGTAATAGTTTCCATTTATCCAAACCACAACAGAGTAACTTTTAAATATTAATGCTAATTAAAACCATTATGATAAATAATTTAAAATCTTTTCCATATTTCCAGTAAAGCACCATCGAGTTCGAAAATATTGCGTTAATTTAATTGAAAATGAGCAACTATACTTCTGATGATATGAGCTCCTAGTGTAAATATACACAAGTACTGGAAGATATAAGAAAAATCCGGCAGTTTGCATTTCAATTCAAATGAAATGTAAAACAAATATCCGAGGAAAAAGTTGAAGTTCAACTTTACTCGTATATTTACGCAAAAAAAAAAACGCTCAACCCCAATTGCGAGTAGGTACTATGAGAGCGGTGAACGAGTTGCATAAGATTGTTCATATGTCAGCGACACGAATGCATAATTATGACGTCTACTGGGCTGATTCCAACCACACCCGGAATCCTAGGCAATGGCAGCGTGCTGATGACAATGTGGTTACCCGAATCCCTGCGTCGGATGTTGTTTAAAGTTTTGATTAGCATCGCATTAGCCCTTACAATACGCAATGAGATACCAGTGCATGGGACAAACATCAAGTTGACCCAACGCAACAACCATGCAAATATTTCGGAACTTTTGGACAATCTACTGCGTGGCTATGACAATAGTGTACGACCGGACTTTGGAGGTAAGTACTGGACAAGTTCTATAAATTCGCAAAATTCTATTGTATGACTCTTTTCTCATATGTAGATATGCGGTGATGTTGCTTTTATATGCTAAGTTGATGGGATTGCTTCTTTAAGGGGTTAATATATGCATCTAGCTCTTACACACCATAGGAGTTTATTAAAATTCAAAAATCATAAATAGATCTTAAATGGTTGCTTTGTGTGGTGGATTTAGTAAAACCTCAATTTGGCTTTGACTTTTTCCGACTATGCTTGAAGTTAGCTGGAGATAGTTTTACATTAATAAAGGTCTATACTTGCAATTAAAATGTCTGTGCTTAGTTGCGACGTATTTGGTTAGCTAGACATTCATTAAGTTAGTCGATTTGAGATAACAACTGAAACAAGAGAATGACTACAAAAGGAGTAATGCTATCACTGTTTTGGATAAATAAATACGTATTAAGTTCGAGCACTGAGATCTTAGTAAAAACAAAATTCATAGCCACCACTAAACGTTCTCTTTACCGACAAAATAACTACACCAACATTCAACCTGCTGGTCATTAATGGGGAATCACTAAAATAATCCGATAGCTCAAAATAATTGGGGTGTCATATTGAAGAGAAATCCAAACTCGAAATTGTAGTATTTGTTTTCGAAATACCACAACATATGGGGGCTTGCCTAGTGACGAAAAACTGCTAGTAAAGTTGCCCCTCAGAAGTGATGAACGACCCAATATTCACGCAAAATGTAATTTTGATAGAAAATACAGATTTTTAATTAGAAAGCTTAAAAAATGATTTATTCATAGAGTATACAGATTTGGGCTATGTTCGGAATAGCACATCGGATTTGTGATATGTACTCTTGTACCCTTTTATTGCATTTCTATGACCGTTTCGTAGAGTGTTTTTTTTTTAGAGGTTGTTTCTTCGAATAGTGATAAATCTGACATTTTGTGGTCAAATCGGGCAACTCCCGTGTCATTTATGTTCAGTTTGGTTTGCCATTTCATCATGAACATGTTGACGACCATTTTATGGTCGACATAAACGTCCAACAGAGCAAATAATTCGGTTTTCCATGGATCGTTTTTGCACTACGTTTGCTCTATGTGACCATACGCATCCGCAGATACGTCGAAAAGTGCGCCACCGAAAAAACAATTGCCGCTGTAGAGCAAATTGTTGAAGAGGACCCAAATGAATCGATTCGCCACCGTGCATAGCAATTGTAGCTTTTTCCATCAACTTTTTTGAAGATTTTGCGCAAAGATCTTGATTTACGAACGTACAAAACCCAGCTTGTACAAGAATTAAAGCCGCGGAAAAATGCAATGCGTCGTGATTTAGGTGTATGGGTCGAAAATGAGATTGATCTCGATGCTGATTTTCATCGCAAAATGTTGTTCAGTGATGAGGTTTATTTTTGGTTGAATGGCTACGTCAACAAGCAAAATCGCCGCAATTGGTGTGAAGAGAATCCACAAGAGACCCTTGAGACGCCATTACATCCACAAAAACTGACTGTTTTTGTGCTCTATGGGCTGGTGGAGTCATTGGGCCATACTTCTTCTGAAATGATGCTGGAGAGTCAGTTATTGTTAGCGAAGACCGGTATAGAGCCATGATAATAACCGACTATTTTGTTCCCGAATTGGATGGCATGAAGCCAACAAGACGGCGCTACATTCCACACCGCGCACGTCACAACCGGTTTATTGAAGGAAACATTCGATGAGCGCATAACCAATATCGTGTGATTTGACACCATTGGATTATTTTCTTTGGGGATATGTGAAGTCGCTCGTCTACGCCAGCAAACCAGAAACGTTAGGGGACTTGGAAGCCAACATTCATGGCGTTATTGCCGACATACGGCCCCAAATGCTTGAAAAGGTGGTTGAAAATTGGACCTCTAGACTTGGCTTTATTCGAGCCGGCCGCCGCGGCCACATGCCCGAAATTATATTTAAACATTAATGCATAAAATTATCATTCCAATAAAGCCAAATTGATGGACATTAAAACGATTTTCTTGTGTTTTATTTCAATTCGAAGTTCTATACTTCTAAAAAAAAGCATCCTTTGCTACGGACCGTGTTATAATAAGCAGAAACAGCGACTTTTCAGATGCGGATTTGTTATAAGTGCCAGACTTAGGATAGTGGGTGGCCGCGGTGTAGTGGTAATGTGTTCGTCTGTTGAGTGGAAGGTTGCGCGTTCAATCCCAACCAAAATCCATTTCACTTTTATTTAAAAGAAATAAAAGGTCGGTGTAATATCTAAAAGTATGCACACCATCTTGAATTTCTTCAAATTTAACGAACACAAGAAAAAGTGACTCCCCGAAGCTAGTTCGGACACCACCCATGGAGTTTAAGTCTCCACTACATCCAAAAATCTTTCCTATCCTCTCTTTCTTCCCCTTCTCTAACGCTCGTACTATGGTAACATATAAAAGGGTATTCATAACCCCTTGAGTACGTGTAAATTATTAAAAAAAAAAAAAAAAACTCTTATGTTTTCAAGACATTAGCGAACGCATTGTAACAATCCGCATAAAGGATAAATTCGCCAATATAAGCCTTATATGCGCTCACGCCCCAACGGAGAAAAATGATGATATAGCTAAGGATTGCTTCTACGAGCTCCTTGACAAAACCTATGAGAGAACGCCGAATTACGATGTTAAACTCGTGCTGGGATATTTTCACGCAAAGGTAGGAAGCGAATACATCTATAGAAGTATTGTCGGAAAACATAGCCTACACGACAACACGTCTGGCAACGGACTCAGGATAATTCACTTCTCTACGGAACGAAATGCCACTATATGCGGCACAAGGTTTCCTCACCTCGATATCCATAAGGGGACATGGCGGTCTCCAGATCACCGAACGGTCAACCAAATTGATCACATTGAGATAGTCAAGAGGCACGCATCCAGTATTTTGGATGTCCGCACATTCCGAGGAGCTAACATCGACTCGGACCACTACCTTGATAAAAATGTGGATATATACCACGTCACAACAATACAGAAATACTGTGAAAAAAATGATCTCGAAAACTGCAACTGAGACCGCCAAGACCTTTGCGCAAGGCGTATCCCTTAACCTCTCGATTAACACCATACCACCAGCATCGAATGTCGAAGAACAATGACAACGATACCAACAAACCATTAGATCAGCCGCGACTGATGTGTTAAGTTTCTCGCGCCCTCCAAAAAGAAACCCCTCGTTTGATGAGGAATGACGACATATGCTCGCAGCCAAGAACGAGGCCTACAAAGCTGCAGGTGAAGACGAGGGCTGCCATTGAGCTCTAGAGACAGAGAAGAATGGAAGAACATCGGCTTTTCAGAAAGAAGAAAAAAGAGCAAGAAAAGCGCGCGATCGAGAATATAGAGATGTTCCACTCCAGGAACGATGTTCGCAAGTTTTACCAAAGTGTAAAACGTCAAAGCCAAGGATACAAGGCTCGAATAGAATCATGTAGAGATGAAAAAGGAAATATCGTAGGTGAGTAACAGTCGATGCTAGCGATATGGAAGAACGACTTCTGCAGACTGTTTAATGGCGATGACGAACAACATTCCGCTGTCAGGCAGAACGCACGTAACCATACCGCCCAAACTCGTCCGTTTGTGAAGGATGACGATGGAGAATTCGCGCTACTCCATCAGGGTCGAAAACGACCTCACCGAAACATTCGATACCAAAAAAGGATTTAGCCAAGACGACGCGCTATCATGTGACTTCTTTAATTTGATTCTTGAGGGGATTGTACAAAGCTCGCGAGCCAATACCAGAGGCATAATTTTCCAAAAATCGGTACAAAAACCGAATCATTTGTCGGACCCAACGTGATGTCACAGCCACGTTTGCTATTATAGAGAAAGAAGCAGCAAAACAGAGAACAGAGCGTCACCATTGAAAAATATAACTTTGAGGTAGTACGGGACTTTTTCTATCTCGGCTCCGCTATTTACTCGGAAAACAACATTTCGTCAGAAATTAAACGAAGAATTACTCTTGCCAACCTCTGTTTCTTCGGGCTAAGAAGGCAATTCAGTAGTAAAGCCCTCATGGTGAAGCATGAAACGTCTCAAAAGCGGATAAAGAAATCCTTGGTCGATTTGAGAGGAAAATTCTTTCGAAAAAATCTTCGGTCCTGTTTGCGTTGACGGGCTATGGAGACGAAGATTCTACCATGAACCATACGAGCTGTACAGCGACATTCCCCTGGTCAAAAAACTCTGCATTGGACGTTTAAGATGGCTGGGACGTGTAGAACGAATGGACAACAATACCCTGGCTCGCAGAGTCTCCGATTCCCAGCCAGACGTCGGACGCAGGAGAGGAAGATCTTGCCTTAAGTGGCGCGCACAAGTAGAAACCAACCTCAACCAACTTGGAGTGCGCAACAGGTTAGCTAAGGATCGGGCTGGAGAGGCATGTTGGTTGAGGCCAAGGTTTATTACGGACTGTAGCGCCACTTAAATAAGTGAGTAAGGTCGAAGAAAATTTCAATAATAGAGTACGTACTTGTCAGCAAAGCCGTTGCTGCCATTTATCAGATATGCTATTCCATACATAACCCCAATCTGTATACTCTATGAATCAATAAAAAATTTAAGCTTTCTAATTACAAATCTGTATCAAAATTATAGTTTGCATGAATTATGAGACACCCTTTATAAACACTAAATTTTGAGTTGTTTATTAATCTTTCGTGCCTTCCAACATAAAAACGTATATAGATGTGATGAAATGCTTCTATTAATTTGCTAAAATGTAATGAAATTCAGTTTTTGTAAAGCCCCATTACCTAAACACTAATTATGCCAATCATCGCTTATTTAAAATTTTAAATTCAATTACGCTATTCGGCTGCATTTGGGTCATTACTTGAATTTCATATCTGAATGGGATAAGCCAAATATTGACAGCACCAACAATATCCTCCCCTATAACATATTGCGGATGCACATCGTCACATTCATTTCAATCATCTGCACTTATCGAATAAAATCGTTCGATTTCACACATACTCATGCTCATCATCAGGATTACTGAATCAACAATTCGCCAGAATAATGCAGCAAATTAGAACATTGCCTCCAAGTTTAGCGGATGTGAATTTGTCATTGTTCACTTGGATTCCTAGTAAAATATCTGATTTCAATTTTATCGTTTTATTATAAGCATTTGAGCAACATAATTTGTCGTACATTCCACAGTGCCCCCTGACACGGAACGACTTTACCCCATTGGTATTTGGCAAACAGCATACGACGGCTGAAGGATATGGCATGTATGTAAGTGTGCGTGTGTTTTATTCTCTGCATTTTTGTCTAGTGGTGTCTCACATCGTGTTGTCCACGAAGCGGTACAAGTAGGGGTTTTAATGAAATAGTCTTGCTAATGTGGTTATAAAAACCGGAACTATGGGTGCTTTGGTTGGCTATACCATACATCCGTCTTTTACACAAGAAAAAATCGCAACATTTGTGTCGAGGGGATACACAAAAAAATGTTGGAGCAAATACGATTGCGTCAATTGGATAAATTAATTGATTGCGCAAATTTGCATAGAAATTTGTTGAAATAAATCCATTCCAAAGAATGAGGTTAGAAGAAATATATTGCTCGACACATGGATAAAGTCCCTCCTTTGTAAATAAAGAGATATTTGGCTCCAACAGCTCACAGAGTGTCTAAGACCAAGTTTGTCAACTAATTTAGCCGTGCTTACAATAACTAGTACCAAAATGGGGTCTGGAAATATGAATCGTCGAACACATTTCCAAAATGTTAAAATATGTATTAGCCATACAGAGACTTATACCTTCTTTTAACAATAATTATGTGGTTGCATATTTGGCACAAATAAATGGGGTAAAAGGAGGTCAGACAAAACAAAATGAGGTCAGAAAAATAAATGAGCCGATTCGGAATTATAGTTTTCCATTTTTATAAAGTAAAATTTATTTGATATTAATAGACCCAACAGCAGTTTAAACCTTGATTTTTAAATAATTAGGTAGTGCTAAAGGTATGACGGTATCGGACTCAGCGGCGCAACGGTTAGGGTGATGAACTTCCGCGCAAAAGGCCTGGGTTCGATTCCAAGCTGTAGCAACACCTAAAGGATTTTTCACTGGCCCTACTCTATTGATGATCTTAGTGTGGTTTTAGGCCAGGAAAGTCCACAACCGATCAAATTTTCACACTATGCAGAACCTGGAAAAAACCCAAGAAATCCAAATAGATACCTCCAACCTATTCATCGATTTCGAAGCCAAATACGACAGTATTTATAGAGACGGACTATACAGAGACATGTCAATTTTGGTATACCGCCCAAAGTCGTCCGTTTGCGTAGGATGACGATGGAGGATTCTCGCTGATCCACCATGTTCGGAAATGACCTCCCCGACACATTCGATACCAGAAAATGATTTAGGCAAGGCGATGCGCTGTCATGTGACTTCTTCAATCTGATTCTTGGGAGGATTGTGCAAAACTCACGAGCCAACACCAGGGGAAAAAATCTCAAAAAATCAGTGGAAGTACTAGCATACGGCAATAATGGGTTGAACGGTAAATGAGGGCAAGTAGAAGTATATGCTGCCAAGGACACACAACATCGACGAATTGGACAGAACGTCACCATTGACAGATATAACTTTGAGGTAGTACGGGACTTTGTCTATCTTGAATCCGCTTTTAACATTGACAACAACATCTCGTCAGAAATCAGACGAAGAATTACTCTTGCCAACCGCTGTTTCTTCGGGCTAAGAAGGCAGTTCAGTAGCAAAGCCCTTCCTCGACCTACTAAGGATATCCTATATAAGACCCAGGTCATTCCAGTCCTCTGAAATCCTTGGTCGATTCGAGAGGAAATTTCTTCGAAAAATCTTCGGTCTCGTTTTCATTGACGGGCTTTGGAGATGAAGATTCAACCAAGAATTATACGAGCTGGACAGCGACATGCCTCTGCTCAAAAACTCCACATTGGGCGTTTAAGATGGCTTGGAGATGTAGAACGAAAGAACACCAATACTCCGGCTCGCAGTCTTCGATTCCCAGCCAGACGTCGGACGCAGTAGAGGAAGACCTCGCCTTAAGTGGCGCGCACAATTACAAACCGACCTCAACCAACTTGGACCGCGCAACTGGAGACAGTTAGCTAAGGACCGGGCTAATTGGAGAGGCATGTTGGTCAGGCCCAAGTTCATTCCGGACTGTAGCGCTACTTAAGTAAGTAAGTGAGTAAGTAAGGTCAAATTTGAGCAATATGGGAACTTTAGGGATGTCAGGAGTTCTATAGGCAGAGAAGGAAAGAACACCGGCTTTTTAGAAAGAAGAAAAAAAGCAAGAAAAACGCGCGATCGAGGATATAGGAAGGTGCCATGTCGGATGAAAGTGTGCCTGAAGAATGTAACCTCAGCATCGTTTGCCCGATCCACAAAAAAGGAGACCAACAGCCTGATCGGCCCTTATCAGTGTGGTTTTAGGCCAGGAAAGTCCATAACCCATCAAATTTTAACACTTGGGTAGATCCCTGAAAAAACCCAAGATGTCCAATTCGATACCCACCACCTATTCATCGGTTTTAAGGCCGCATACGACAGCATTTGTAGAGAAGAAGCAGAGCCATTTCTAGTTTTGGTGCACTGCCCAAACTCGTCCGTGTAAGATGACGATGGAGAATTCTCGCTGCAACATCAGGGTCGGAACCGATCTCAACGACACATTGATACCAAAACAGGATTAAGGCAAGGCGATGCGCTGTCATTAGACTTCTTCAATTTGATTCTTGAGTGGATTGTGCAAAACTTACGAGCCAACACCAGAGGCACAATTTTTCAAAAAATAACGGTACAACTTCTAGCATACGCCGACGATATTGACATCATTGGTCGGAACCAACGTGAAGCCACGTTTGCTAGTATAGAGAAGGAAGCGGCAAAAATGGGTTTAGCAGTAAATGAGGGCAATACGAAGCTGTTAACACGAAAGGAAATACAACATCGACGAATTGGACAGAACGTCACCATTGACAGATACAACTATGAGGTAGTACGGGACTTTGTCTATATCGGCTCCGCTATTAACTCTGACAACAACATCTCGTCAGAAATTAAACGAAGAATTACTCTTGGCAACCGCTGTTTCTTCTGGCTAAGATGGCAATTTAATAGTAAAGCGATCACTCGGACTACCAAGGAGATCCTTTATAAGACCCTGATCATCCCAGCCCTGCTCTACGGCGCTGAAGCATGGACAGTTTCAGAACCGGATTAAGAAATCCTTAGTCGTTTTTAGAGAAAAGTTCTTAGAAAAATATTCCGTCCCGTTTGGGTAGACGGGTTATGGAGACAAATATTCAAACACTAGCTGTACAGCGACATATACCTTGTCATAAAAAATCGTAATTGGACGTTTAAGGTGGCGAATGGACACCAACACTCCGACTGGCAGAGTCTTCGATTCCCAGACAGTCGCCGAACGCACTAGAGGAAAATCTCGACCTAAGTGACGCGCAGAAGCAAATAGAAACCGACCTCAACCAACTGTAAGTGTGAACCTGTAGGAAGTTAGCTGAGGACCGGGCTTGTTTGTTGCTGCCGAAGCTGGGGCTTGAACCCGCAGCGCTTGGCTTAGCAGTCAACTACGTATTCCTCTGAGCCATGGCCACCTGCTGGTGGGTATTGTTTTATCGACTTCTTTAACTTCTTCTAGGGTCTGTCGAAGTGTGACGATTTGTAGTGCATTTTCCTGGCCTAAAGATAAGCCTCTATTCTTCAGGCATACTTTTATCTGACCAAATTTTGCTTATGAACTATGATAAATGTTACGTAACAAATCATCTTCACCGGCTTTATAAAGCCCGGTGGGAAGGCCGTAATTTTCGGCAGCCTTGTTAAGCTTAAGTTTAGATATTGCTTTCCGTAATGGGAAGTAAGTTTTGGCAGCATTGTTAAGCTTATGTTTGGTAGTCTCGCTGAATTGTTCTTTCTGCCTGACAGCGGAATGTTGTTCGTCTTCGCCTTTTAACAGTCTGCAGAATTGGTTCTTCCATATTCCCAGCATTGATTGTGTCTCAACTACGACCTTTCCTTTTTCATCTCCACAGATTTATGTTCGTGTGTTTAACGGGGTGCAGTGGAACCCAGCTATATCCTCAATCGTGCTTTTTGCCATTTTTTCTTCCTTTGAAAAGCAGGTGTTATTCCCTCCTTCTTTGCCTATATTATGCCGTTCAGGCGGACCGCATTTTTAAACCAAAAAGTGGTAAGTAAAAAAAAACCTTGGGTGCTGTTACTTTTGGAATTTGAATCAAGGATTCCGAGCTTGGTAATTTAACGCTCTTACCACTAGAACTGAGGCTTAACTCTTGTAGTAATACTGAATGGAAAGTTATAAGCGATTATCCCTTTTTGTGTTGACTATTAATAACAGACATACGCAGGACATATTAATGGCTTTATGTATCTGTCTGTATATGTACGGAATTCTAGTGAAAAATATTGTCATTAATATCTACATATCTCCATTCTTCGTCAAACCAGACTACTTGCTGGTTAAAGTAAGAAATCCACCTCTCATCAGCCTTCCCGATAGAATGTTGACAATGTTGTCACTAATTTTCGACAAACATAGCAGTCTGATACACATTTCTTGGAGCTGGCTTATTACTAACCGCTGCACATAAAGCTTTTTTGTGCATTAATAGGACTTTTTTACGGGCGTATCACAAAACCCCGCAGAGGCTGACGAATGTAACCAGGTCATTTCCATCATATACCTTAACTAAATATTTTTTTTTTTGAAAATAAACACCAGACTTGAAATCCATTCAAGCAAAACAAGAACTGCCGATGCCGCAAATCGAAAATATCCCGCAACTACTCAAAATCCCAACAAAATATGAACTGCGCTCACTCATCAATTACATGACATCAGACTAAAGCAGTTAATATGTTTTACATTACAGGACCTCCGGCAACTATAGAAGTCGATATTATGGTGCGTAGCATGGGACCAATTTCCGAGGTTGACATGGTAAAAGAGAAAATCCCCACCCAATTACCAGCTTTTCTAAGTGGAATCAATTTTAAAATGTAAATCTCTTACCTCCTCTTTTTGCCAGACATACTCGATGGATTGCTACTTCCGCCAATCCTGGGTGGATACACGTTTAGCGTTTCAAGGAGCTCAGGATACATTAGCACTTAGTGTCTCAATGTTAGCAAGAATATGGAAGCCCGACACGTACTTTTACAATGGCAAGCAAAGCTATTTACATACAATAACGACACCAAATAAATTCGTGCGTATATATCAAGATGGAAGAGTCCTTTACTCGAGCAGGTAAGTCACCACAGATGAAGGTTGAGATTCATTTTTTTTTTTTTTATGCAAGATGACATCAAAGCAAATTAACAGAATCAATTCGCCGAGACCATCATATAGCAATACAAACTCCAGCAATGATGAACACAGAAACATACTTCTTGGAGAAGGATATTTCGAAATTTCAGCCGAACAAATCCGATTACAACGGCAAGGGACGACATCAACAATTTTATTGATTCATCATTTGAGATGAAGCGAAAAATTGTAAATCGTCCTCCAAATTTCTGTCCACAGCATTTTTTTTTATTATTTCCATATTCCGCATAAAAATGCAAACGGATAGGGGGAAATGACGATGCCTTGTATTTATGAGTCAATTTTTTTTTTGTTGCAGGCTAACCATAAAAGCGGGATGCCCTATGAATTTGGAGGACTTCCCAATGGACATCCAGCGGTGCCCCTTAAAATTTGGTTCATGTAAGTCTTTCGAAGCAATTGCAGACTGTCACTATATTTTGACCACAAATCATGTACATTTCCGTACACGCTGGATTTTACTTTTGTCCATTTCGTGCACACACAAAGCAGGACAAATGGTGTGTGCGTTGAACCGTGTTTTAATCCTTGCGATGACATTATTCGATGGATGGAAAGTAATAAGCGATTATCATGTATTTGGGTTGAGTGAAATAATAATGATTCCTATACGCCCACGTATTCAGGCTAATTTGGATTTCCCATGTTATATCTACGGACATAATATATTCCCTTTATCCTTATTAGTAACCAGTATATTTTTAAATTACATCTGATTGTGTGTGATTTCATTAAGAAAAGATTTTCGATAGCGATTGCCAGGAAACTATTCAGAATAAGAATAGAATTGAGAGGAAGAAGGTTAAGAGTGTGTGTGATGAAGGTCCTTGACATCGATTTTTTTTATGTTCGCTCTTTTTCCTTTCTGCCTGATGCTTGATTAAAATTGAATTAATTAAGAGGAACTTGTAGAGGGATGGGTTCTTGCGAAAAGGTGCTGGTAATATGATGACAAAAAATATGTGGGCTTTTGTAAAGACCTCTCGATATGAAAGGATAGTCATTTTCTGCTAGAGATGCAATACTTAAATCATATAATAACGTGAGGTTTGTGTGCTATTATAGATTTTAGTCTTTCAAGAGAGATTATTGTTGTCATCAGATGAGAATTGTTTGAACGATACTCTTGAACTCCGATTGAACTCTGGAAATAAATAACGTATCACTTTATGAAATCACTTATGATGGGAAAAAGTTAAGATTAACATTCAGATCATTGAATCTAGCTAAACTTTCGCTTTAAAAGGAACTCGAAATCAGAAACACACTTTAATCCAACTGAAATAAAAATCATATACAGATTCAGGATCACTTAATTAAAGGGATCAATCAGAATCGACTGATGGCCGTGAAGAAAAGACCAAAAGATTACTTACTACGGCAATCAATTACAAGGATCAATCAGAATCGGTTGATGGACAGAAGTAAAGATCAGAAGGTTGCTTAACTTCTGGTAATCACAGGAAAAAGTCTAACGGTGTGATATGTTAAGTCAAAAGCTTATGCCGACAAACCCGCTTCGATTCAGGCCTTGGAGGAAAACATCACGCGTGTCATTCGCCAGTTACCAGTCGAAATGCTCGAACGAGTGACCGAAAGTTGGACTCAACGGATGGACCATCTGCGACGTAGCAACGGCCAACATTTGATAGACATAATCTTCAAAAATTAAATGCCAAAGAATGTTCTTTCAAATGATAATAAGCATTCTCCATTAAATTTGATTTTCTGTGTTTTTTTCTTTAAAAAAGTAGGGAACCTCGAAATGGATCACCCTTTATATATAAATTATATATGGCTGTTTTTTTAGTTCTATTCAATTTTATGCAGCTTTTTGTGGCCTTACTTACTTAAGAGGCGCTACAGTCCGGAATGAACCTCTCTAATTAGCCCGGTCCCTAGCTAACTGCCTCTAGTTGCGCACTCCAAGTTGGTTGAGGTCGTTTTCTACTTGTGCGCGCCACTTAAGGCGAGGTATTCCTCTACTGCGTCCGACGCCTGGCTGGAAATCGAAGACTCTACGAGCCGGAGTATTGGTATCCATTCATTCTACATGTCCAAGCCATCTTAAACGTCCAATGCGGAGTTTTTTGACCAGGTGCATGTCGCTTCACAGCTCGTATGCGTCCATGCTTCAACTCCGTAGAGCAGGACTGGGATGATCAGGGTCTAATATAGGATCTCCTTAGTAGTTCGAGTGAGGGATCTACTAGTGAATAGCCCGCAGAATAGCCGTTGGAAAGTGTAATTATTCGTTTCATTTGTCTATTTCGAACCGAGATAAGCAGTCCCGTACTACCTCCAAGTTATATATCTGTCAATGGTGACGTTCTGTGCAATTCGTCGATGTTGTGTGTGCTTTCGTGTTAACAGCGTATACTTCTTCTTGCCCTCGTTAACTGCTAAACCCATTTTTGCCGCTTCCTTCTCTATACTAGCAAACGTAACTATGACATCACGTTGAGTACTACCGATGATGTCAATATCGTCGGCGTTTGCTAGTAGTTGTACCGATTTTTTGAAAATTGTGCCACTGGTGTTGGCTGTGGAGTTTTGCACAATCCTTTCAAGAATCAAATTCAAGAAGTCACATAAAAGGGCCTCGCCATGCCTAAATCCATTTTTGATATCGACTGTGTCGGTGAGGTCGTTTCTGACCCTGATGGAGCAGCGAGAATACTCCATCGTCATAGGATCTTGTAGGCGATGTTGAGGAGACTTATGCCTTTGTAGTTTTCGCAGTTTAGAGGGTTTCCTTTTTTTGTGGATCAGACAAACGAAATTACCAACTATTGACTTACGTCTTTGTGTCATTAAAACGACGTTATAAATGTAACTTGACCAAACGTTACATTTTTTCACATAAACTGGTATAAATTTGCCCAAAAGCAGTTAACAGCAAGCAAAAAAAAAAGAAGTGATTTATGGATCCCCAACGGGCATTACAATATATTGACCTGGGTCGAAGACGCACACCGCCTACCGCATCAACTCACCAACCTAACCTACCCTAAGACTTGTGGCAAAAAGTTGAAAAAGGAAAAGATTTATGAATTCATATTTTAGACAAACAAACATAAAACTTAAAATCATAAATAAGACTTACCAATTAAGACTGGAAATGAGATCTCCTTTTAAGACACCATCAACTTTTAGGACGAAGATTTTCTACTCGAAAGTGCATTCCAAACTTGATTCAAGCACATAGCAAAACTGATAGTATTTCACTAAAAAAAATTAAAATTATTATAAGTCAATTGAACAACCACGAATTATATTAAAATTTCTAACAATTTCAAAAATTTAATTTGAAACATTGAAAACGTTCGCACAAATTTAATTGAATTCTCAAAGAATGTTAAGATATTCTTGATGTTTAGTTTGTTAAAGTATTCAAAAAGTTTAGATATTATATTGTTTCACTGATTTGCTTATCGATTATTATTACCGAATTATTATACCGAAACAACGATCCGTAAGATACAACGATCTTTGACATTGACACACATTTTGCAAACAGGTAGCAAATGACAGGTGTTGGTGTCAATAATAGAGTGTCAGAAAAAGATTTTTTGGGGGAAATTTGAAAAATGTAGTAGATTTAAAATAAAGGTTTTAACAGGATCGCCAAGTTAAGGCCTATATAAAATTCTGCATTTATACCTAGGTTGAAAAGTCGAAATGACAGAGTAGTTTAGTTTGTAAAATAATTACAACGCTATTTTTGTTTGTTTCATTTGGGCAACCTCGATTTCAAATTTTATGAACCACGTAGTAGAAACTTATCTGCAAAGCCTAATCGATGGAAAAGAATTGAATTGTTCGCTCTGAGAAGCAATTACGGGTATAAAACGACCAAAAATACCTGTGCCACCAATTAGGGTAACTGGGGAAAAAAACGAAAATATATACCAATTGAAATTATTATTCTATCGCTTACATCCAATTATTGATCTAAAACGCCCTAGGGGCTAAATTTCCAAAAAAGGAAATAAATTGCATAGGAGAATGATGCTCCCGATGCAACTCTCCTGCATGGACTCACTTTTAGATTCGGGTTGGGAACGAGTGCATGCAAAGAAAATAAGCAACTTCCATGAAGAAACAAGCCCCGCTGGTTTTTGGGAATTTGGGAATAACCCTCGGGGGTTATTGCACTGCACCTTCTGCTTTACTAGCAGTTGACACAGCAACAACGAGAGAAAATCGATTCATGTAGATTTTTTACGGCTCAAGTTCAGTTTGCAAATGAAGCGAAATATCACGGAATGACTCTCGATGCAAAATTAAAATGGAAGACTCATGTAAAAAATAAATGCAAAGAACTTAAAAATAAATATAAATAACGCTACTGGTTGCTCGGAGAACCGTTGGAATTAGCCCGATAATCAGAAACTGCTCTATAAACTGAGGAGAAGAAGGAACTCTCACCAGAAAGTTACCTACTTATATATATATAGTCGAGCGAAAAAACTTGCTAGATAACCGCGTACTTAGTTGCAATACAAATGCAAAAAGGGTAGTGGGTAAACAAAATTACACTACTTACACTACCCTCGCGCCGGCGGTCCTGGAAAAAACTAAACTAAAAGGGCTTGTCAGTAAAAAGTTTACGTCAAAAATACCTCATCTGTGCAGATATGGTTAAAGTAACGATGATTAGTGAGATGAACTGCCGCGCACATGGTCTGGGTTCGATTCCCAGCCGTTAATACAAGATTTTTCACTGGCCCTCCTCTCGTGATGATTTGACAAATCATCCGAGTAGTATCAAATATCAAGAATAGCTTATCTCAACTTCGCCGTTCGGAGTCGGCATAAAACAAAAGGTCCCTCCATCGTGCAAGAAGTACAAAAGCACACATGAATGGTTGTGAGAAAGCTAGGCTCTGGGTACTAAGGAGCCTGTTGCGCCAATTTTTTTTGTATTTTTTGCAAATAAACGGGAAGGATCTGTTTACTTTCATGTTGGACAAATCGTATGCTTAAATAGGCTGTAATGTGATTTTGTTCAAAGAAGAAGAAGATTTATTTTCTTCCGTCGGAATACCAGTTAAGGAATTTCTATTCCTTATCCCATGTAACGTTAACACGAAGCGAAAAGAATACATTTTTCTCATTAAGTTCCTAACATAGAGAAATAATTTCGACAGATATACCTAAGTATATGGATCGACTTAGAAATGCTAGGTTAATAGATTGACTCATGTATGTCTGTCTGCCCCTCTGTGTGTCAGCGATTTTTGAGCCTTGACTTCGGATATAATTTGGTATATACATTCTGTACTTGAAGAAAAAGAATATGTGGCCCCCTGCCACGCCCATAAAGGAATTAAAACATATTTATATGTTTTCATTATCTATATTTCGTCTATATAAAGTTTTTAGTCTATTATTTAGGGGCATTTTGTAACATAAATTTAAAAAAAAATGAAAAAGTTTTGATGCAACAATACTTCAAAAATAATTTAATATATATTCCGTCAATATATCACTACAACGCACGCCTACTTTTCGGGGGTGTTTTCCTAAACGAAGATACGTTGTTTTTCGTCGAACCACTTAAGGTTTTAATGATTCGCACAGCGAATTGTAGCATTCTTATATGTTTTTTATAAGTTTTAAAAAAGTGCAGCGGCCAAGTGGTTAGTGGTTAAGGCGCAGGGTCTTAATCCCGAAAGTGGGAACATCTAAGTTTTTTTTTCACTTTTGTATACTTCTTGCGAAAGTCTAACAATCATCCAAAAGTAGCACTCTCACGAGGAGCTTCTCAAATTAGCTATACGGATTCGGAGTTAAACAGGAGGTCCTGTGATTGTGACTAGGTCTGGGGCTCTGTATGTGCCGGTAATTCCATATATTTCTTTTGTTTTAAAATGGCTTTAAGTTAATCAATACCTAAGGTCAACAGATGACTGTTGACCTGTATATCCCTTTACCGAGTGAATAGTATAATTTTCACTCTGGAAAGGGACGAAAAGGTTCAATGGAAAACGTAAGTGGTGTTTTTTTTTTTTTTTTGAGATAAAAATCATCAAGTGTTTCTTATTGCATTTTGCCAGTATATATATTTTTTTTTAAGTAAAGTAGAATTCCCAACTGTTGTTTGATTGTGTTAACAGCAAAGTAAAAATCTGCAGTGGTTAAGGTGATATTTTTGTTCAATTTTTAAAAAAATTGTTAAAAAAATATTTGTTTCACAATCTTGCGGACACTTTTTAGTCACGACTTTTTACCTACAATGTTTTTGAAAAGTTCAAAATATATCAGAAAAAATCGGAAAGATACAGGCTGCGTGCATAGCATTCAGTGAGTTTGATTTTATATGGAAGAGTAGGATGACTCGAATAACTCATTGCAATTCGATTCAGTTAAATACAGAGAATTGTTAAGCAGAGCACGAAATACCACCAACTCCCTACATCTTAATTAAACGTTTTCTTAAGGCAAGTCAACGAGTAAAAGTTGGTGGGTTATATTCTTATGGATTCAATATACATGTTGTCCTAAGGCACAATTCCCTCCCCCACTTTACAACAAGATTTTTTCTAAAATTGACATTAAACTTTACTCCAAATAGATTTCGGCAGGATATGATAATTTGGCTCTTCAATAGATAACTACTGATATTTTTTTTAAGCACGCAAGTTCATTGAGAAAGAATAGATTACAAGCTTTTATCTATTTTGAACTTTGCAGATCAATTTTTACCGTCATTAGGGGTTACATTTACACGAACAAAAATGCTAAAGGATTTGCCGTTGCGAGAGTCCATTAATTGGGTCTACAATGAGAATGTTGGGAATCGAACCTTAAACTCCTGCGACATCAATGTGTTAGCTATTGTGCCACTGAGCAACTGTGGTTTTTGTGCTATTCAATCCCGCTGCAGAGGTTCTTATAAATGTTTTCCCCAAATTCCAACAATCGTACTTAATAAACTGTTCTTACCATTTCCTTTGTTTAACACAAAACATCTGTGTCTTCGTTGGATTAAATCATTCGACCCCATTGCCTCATTACTCTGGTGCATACCCAAGGGTCAATGTTGTTGTGTCTCACTCCACCTCCTGCGCTTATTGCAATTGCAATTAGAAACTCTCGCCCTCCTCTTATTAGTTTCCAACAATTTGTGAAAATCCAATTAAAAGCCAAAAACTTCCCCTCGTATGGCGGTATCAATTTTAGTTTGATTATTGAGCACCTTGAACTTTTTTTTAGGTAGTTGCTCCTAATTTCCCATCGCTTCACTAGCTTCAATCCGCTTTAGACCTCGCTTTCACCACCCGACCGCATACACCACATATGAACGTCTATTGACTTTCTCTCGCACTCAATCGAATTTAATGGTTTTCGTCCTTGTTAACGGCTCATATACTAAACACCACCGATTCCAATTCCAATAATATCCAGTGCGCGACAGAGTGAAGACAGTACTATTATATTAGTCCTGTAGTGAAGTCCGTGTTTTTTGTTCACTATTATTCCATCCAACTCGTCGTAGCCATTAACTGTTTCATTGCATTCACACGGATATTCTGTCCCAACTTCCATTTTACCTGCACAAGCACAACAAAATATTTCACAACTCGTACTCACTACAACCATATTCCCAAGTAGACTTTTCCTACACACGTTTTGATGATGCTTTCTATTTCACATGTTAACATCCTTATACGGCCATCCTTGCAGTTGGGTACACAACAACCGATGTTGTCTATCGATGGAATCGTGCACGTCAGGCGGTGGCCATTGCCGAGGATATGAAACTTTCCCAATTCGATTTGGTCGATTGTCCTGCCGGCAATACAACAGACACTGTGCACAAGTTAGCCACCAAATCAACATCAGCGAGGACACACCATCAACACTATCAGCAAAAGGAACAAATTAAGACAATCAGTAAGTATATACATATACAGATCCATGATATTATTCATCTTATTTTCTCATACTACAGTTTATGTATGTGGGGTGTCAAACTGACATCATCATTGTTTACACTTTTAATTGCATTTAATTGCACTCGCCTCCATGAGGATGAACCAATGTCAGTTGAGATAAACACACAGCACGGAACCATATTTGAACACCCGCGATTTATTTTACATCCAGTCTGGGTAGTTATTCCGCTTGAAACAAGACAAACACACTGATACAACTGACACTTAATTTGCTGTTGCTTAGCTTGAATGCAATTTTCACTGATTAGCTGGATGTCTGATTAGTATTTACTCGCATTAAGCAGTTGCGTTTGGAGTTCAGTTTTCAAACTACAACTGTCTGTGTGATTTGTGAGTTAAGTAAATGTAGAGGATAACTTTATTAAATTGGGTTTATTAAAAGAATGTGGTTTCAACTATATTGATGCTGTGATATTGACAGAATAAAAATTTAAAGTTTACGCAACAGTGTTAACGCAGACTTGAGTTGTGCATGTAACTCAAAACTGTGCCCCGTGTTTATTTCACACCATTGCTGATGAGCCACACATACCACCAATATTTTTTTTTTTAAGGAAATGTAAGAAGTATTTGCATTTCTTGGATTGGATTCCTTTGTACTTAACAAATTGCCATTCGAAATGGAACCCATCTTTTGCAAGCTCTCACGATCAAAAGGTTTAGCTCAAACCGATTCCAAAAACGGAAGAACATGAATGCGTCCAAAATACCGACCCATTACTTTACTATCATTACTTTCAAAGATTTTCTAAAAACTTTGGAGTACCTCAAGGATCAATTTTCTCACCCACTCTATTTCTGCTGGATATTAATTACCTTTTAGGGATAGTACCGTATTTTTAGTTTTGCAAGGGAGTAGGTAATCTCATATCTAGCAACACAAATGAAACACAGGAACAAATATGGGAATAAATTCATTCTATTAACGAAAATCTCCAAGATGGGCAAATAAATGTTTAATTTAATTCATTTTAAGTCACAAACCGCCAAGGAGAATGTATATATACAGCCATTAAATCATGAGTGAAATCCATACATAATCTAGGCATCACACTTGGTTAAAATGTATCGTGGTAACAACATGTAATCTCTAGTGCCATATCGGTGGCGGCTTAACAATGTTGCCTTTTAGAGCTAACAGATATTTAATGTCCTCCCAGCACAAGTAAGAGGTATTGTGTACGTTTTATCTACTGAACTATTTTCAAAGACAAGAAATTTGTTGTTAGACGTTTGAAATGTTATTTCTTTCGAACGAGTATTTTGAGATACAATCACCCATATCGATGGAACAATCTCCGAAACTAAAATTAGTTACAATCGCAACTAAATTTGCTTTCGAGGTATCCGTTGCGCAACAAAATAAAAAAGCATACAATCGCTTTCGTATGATTCCGCAGCAATTCTTCGTCTGACAACTTCGGAAGAAATTCAACGCATAGCTGTCAAAAATTGTCTACTTAACGCATGTCGCTGATGTGCGATCACGTGCGTTGCATTTAGACGGAAGATATAGATATTCTGCCATAGCGAGGTATCCGTCGGAGCGGACAATTTTTCGCAACGTATACTTCGTCGGAGGTTGAAATTCCATTCGAGGTATGTATGTGTCATCGGAACAAAAATCAATTCACAACAATTCGTAAATAATTTCCGCGAAGAAATTGTGTAGGAGGAAATGGAAAGAAGAATTGCACTTAGCTGTCAAAAAATTTACGAATAATGCACCTGGACGCACTTTAACGTAATTCGCCGGGATGCGTTTCAAAATGTCGTAGAGATGTTCCCAAAAGCTACCTACCATTTCTGTGTGCAAAGTTATTATTTTTGTCACAAAGGAGAGAACCTCATGTTTACTGCCGACTCTGAACGAAAAATGTGAGAAGCTTCTCATGACCACTTTATAATTCCTAGATGTTTGATAGAGTTTTCAGAGCAGCGATAGCTTAGGTGTTGTTACTTTCGGGACTTGTACCAGGTACCTCTAGCAAAGTAGTCCAACGCACTATGCACTGCCTTTGCATTTACATAAAGTCAGTGTGGTGCGCAATTTCCTCGGCTAGAATTGTTGTTTACAGGTTTAAAAAAAATTTAAAAAAAAGGGCAACAGCAACAGTTAACTCATATTGCGCCTTTGGTTCCAACAGGACAGAAAAACGAATCAAACATCAAGGCCAACTATGGTTGTTTTGTATGAACACTTCCCGGAGCGTCTCATTCTAGTCTTGCGATTTGGAACCCGCTTCTCTGATTTGGGCTCATGCAATTTTCAAACTTCTTTTCAAATTTCATGGTGACTAACCAAAATATATTTCGGAAAGGGACTCTTTTAATCCTGAAATTAGCGCCTTTACCTATTTGTTAAAAAAATGGATATGACTTTAGATAATATTCCAAATCTTCACTTCCTTCTTCGAGAACTTTCTATTAAGAAAACGTTCATATAAGTTTCGGTCATACAGTCAATTTCAAAAAGGAAACAGGGGCCTAGAAGTGGGCATTATTTCGAAAACCTCCGAAATTAAGACACACGTACATACTAATAGGCAGAAAGGTAGGTAGATATGTATGATATATATGAACAGAACAGACCCTGTTCTTTTTTGGTTTCTCTATCTGCCTATCCATTAGCTAGGTTTGATTGCTTGAATCAAATCTGAGTTCCAGTAACAAATTAAATAAATTCTATGAATGCTCTCGTAGAACAGTAAAAGAAAACAGGACTTGCAATAACTGAGGAATCGGTTTGGTAGAAATAATAAATATTAAGGCTTACGATAAATAGAAGATGGAAAAGATTTACATAATCATACTTCAGGTAGACTTACCGTTTACAACTGCAAAGGTTTTCTTATATGACACCAATGAGATGAAGTTAATCTATGCAAAAGTTTGTCCCCCAAGGTGTTTAAACACATATTCACTCCCATGGCACTTAAATGAAGTAAAGTTAATGAATTATTGAAGTGAAACAATGAATTAAATTTTTCTTTTACCGTAAGCAACATTTTTGGCAAATGAAAAAAAAACACACACAAACCAGACAAAACATTTACACAAATTCAATCTAATTCACAGTAAATGTTCGGGTTTTTCTTTTATGTTTTAAATATTAAATCATTCATAAAGGATTAAATAAAATATTTTACTTGCTTTATCACGAAAAATACCGAAACTTATATCTCCATTGAACCAAAGTGCAGTGCAGTGCGCAGCTTATTTTCTGTTTTTAATGTGACAGCCATTTTGTGGACAGAATGTGTCCATAGATTGCAACGAAGTGCTTTGACAGTGGGGATATGAAAAATGTAGTAGAGCTCAGTTAGCAATGGGCAGTGGGTGGTAGGACATGTTGGTTGAGACTTGATAAAACCTTCGGGTGGAAAATTATAACTCTGCTGTTTTAATTTCATTTTTGCCGGTGATTTTCAAACAGACTTCAGATATTTTTTGAAAGTGCATTTGTGCTCAGTAGTTAGACCGCAGTTACGACCAACGCTAGTAAGCGTTGGACTAGCTCGGAATACCCTGAACAAGAGCACTTGCTTACTAGCGTTGGCCGTAACCACACCCTTACGTCGTTACAACGCTTTCTATCTGTGGAAACTTATTTTCAAAATCAGGGGTCAGCTAAAATTGTTATTGAGTTCTTCGACCACATTTTGATCGTCATAATCGTCCAACTGATCGCAATTTTCATAAAACCTTCACCGGATTCCGAACCAATTCTACACTATTAGACATTTGTTCAACAACCAGAGAGCGTAGAGCACGTAATGCTGCAGTAGCAGACAGTATTCATAAAGACAGTGATCAATAAATTCGTCGCTGTTCTCTAGGTTTATGGCGTATTTTGAGGCGTGATCTTGGATAAAATGCGTGTAAAATACATCTCGATCAAGAGTTAAAGCCGACTAACTTTGCTTTATATTTTATTTTCGGTTCGTGGGACTTGAAACATCTTCAAATTAATTTTTTTTTCCAAAAATTGTTTTTAGCGACGAAGCTTAGTTTTGGTTAAACGGCTACGTTAACAAACAAAATTGCCGTATTCGGGCCGATAAACAGCTAGACGCAATCCAACAGCTACCAATGCAACTCCGACAATGCACAGTTTGATGCGGTTTATAGGCAGTACCACGCTTTATTAAGGGAAACGTTTAATAAAAACATCATCTTAAAAAAATTGTCCTGTCAATTGACTACCAAGATCTTGTGATTTTACAGCACGGGATCATTGTCGATTTTC
Organism: Rhingia rostrata; assembly: GCA_949824845.1. Lineage (NCBI taxonomy): Eukaryota > Metazoa > Arthropoda > Insecta > Diptera > Syrphidae > Rhingia > Rhingia rostrata. Next base: position 92,124,284 of record OX463757.1, read on the forward strand.
GGATTTGTGAAATCTCTTATTGACATCAAAAAACCCGAAGGGATTAAAGCTTTGTTCGCCAACATAACTTCTGTTATTCATGAAGTACACGCCGGTATGCTTGAAAGAGTGGTCGAAAATTGAACTCACTGAATGGACCATTAAATTTTTTTAAAAACGTTGTACTAAAATTGAAATTTTTCATCACCCCGGGGTCGTCAAAAAAATTCAAAATAGTGGGTAACTTTTGCAGGAAATTATCTTCATATATTAAATGCCATAAACCAAAATAACACCAAACTAGCTACAATCCGCTGTTCGAATCGTGTATCCCATATCACCCTTAACATAATTATCACCAAAAATTGAGCGTGGCATATGATATGCAAGGTAAAACGCCCTCAAATGTGGCGTGGCAGTGAGCGGATTTTGATTTTTTTTTACAATACATATTATTAAATTTTTAAAATATTATTATTCCAGCTCAAGTTTTTGGATAGGGGCATAGGGGTATATCTATGCTTATGGCATATGTAATGGAATAGAAAAACGTTCAGAAAAATGGCAGGGGTTGAAATCATCTATAGAGGAAATGTATATATGCACAAATATAAACGAACAATTTTCAGCAAACTTTTTTTCAATTTTCCTTAAATTTTTGGCAAGAATCATTTTTGTAATAAAAACAAAATAAAAATCTGGTATTATCGGCTTATACATGGCCTTAAACCTAGCTTCCCCCTTCATATGTGTAGCAAAGTTTTTATTTTTGCCACAAAGAAGACGATTTCCTACTTAACGCCAAATCCGAAATACTTTTTTCTGAAAAATGGGCGAGGCATGGGACGGATTCAAATATATTACGATTGTACCTTTTAGGCAAGGACACAGATCCATATATCCATGTAAAATATTTCTATTTATGGGATAAGGTATAAAAAAAAACAAAATAAACATGAATTTAGACTTTATGAACAAAAGATGTTTCTTGTACTAGGCCGACCGACTCATTCTAATGTTTATTTAACACAGAGCTCATCTATCGAATCACACCTACGACCAAACGTTGCCGAAGTAGCCATCAGTTGCTACACTTTGCATGTCCTTTTAAGAAAATACCTACGAAATAAATAATCTTTGATAAAATAGTATACTTTCCCAGGCGTTAACCTTGTGCGAACGAGCACTACCTTGTAAAATGTTCTTATTGGACAAAGGATCAAATGTATTATCTTAGCATTTACATTTTATGTTTCTCATGCATTTTATTTGTTTTAACTGCACCCCCTTAGGAGGATGCCTCATCAATTTGGTTGTAAATATTTGTATTCTGAGTTTCTCAAAGGTGTTACTAGTTGAACCGTGAAGGTAAATAGGACCACATCCATTGCATTATGCCTCATAAAGTGCTTGAAAAGAAAGGTATTCGATATTTGAGATTCCAAACGTTAAGGAATTCGTATCTTGGCAGTGGGGGGGGGTGAGTCGCGTGGTATACCGCACAGAAAGTCTGGGTTTGGATCACAGTCTTAACAACTCTAAAGTGTTTCCCCTTCCTCTAGCGATAATCTGACACATAATCAGAAATGAGAACTTTATTGCAGTTCAGCTGTTAGGAATTGGCTTAAAACTGTAGGAACACCAATCGTGCAAGAAGTACCCACGCACAGATGAATAGTTGTGAGAAAAAAGCTAGGCCATATGCCCCAACTACAACGAGTGCTTTATCAAGTATCTCGTACAGCCTGTTGTGGTTTTATGTTGTTCCTCTTACTGATTAATTTCTTAGTGCTGACAAATTGGTCTCAATTGGTCTCCTCCTTACAATACCACCCTGCTCAAGTAAATACCAAAGCTCACCCACCGAGGCAATTTAATTCCAATTAACTAACAAATCGAAAAACGTCACTCAGTTTACTCCAAGTTGTCGGTAGCAATCCAATTGAAGATTCAACCTTACCCAGAAGAATACACACTTTATTCGGAAGCAAAAAAAAAATAAACACATGTATTCCCAAATGCCCTAATTAGACGGACACAAGTTCACTTGCAAGCACGTCCAGACGTCCCATAAATTCGAAAGCTGAGACATTTATCGATTCGAAATCAAAGATTTGCACTTTCTCATGTTTGCTTGTGATCATCTTCCGTTTGGGGAATTGATTGGAAATCATATTCAGGATACATGCCTGGGTAGACTTTACTCATTTTAGTATGTTTGCTTTCCATTGAAATATCTACCTACATACAATTTTGTCATCTCACCCTTACAGCAGCGGAATATTCAATGTTAATGGTAAACTTCCATCTGCAACGTCATATGGGCAACTTCCTCATTCAGGTGTATGGCCCATGTTGTCTTCTAGTTGTACTTTCGTGGGTGTCATTCTGGCTGAATAGGGAGGCAACTGCAGACCGGGTATCATTAGGCATTACAACCGTACTAACGATGACATTCCTCGGCTTGGAGGCGAGAACTGATCTGCCAAAAGTGCCCTACCCCACAGCACTGGACTTTTTCGTCTTCTTATCGTTTGCCTTTATTTTTGCGACAATTTTACAATTTGCCGTGGTACACTACTTCACGAAATACGGATCGGGTGAGTGCTATTTCATTATCGACGACCAGGACAGCGCTTCAGATACCGACCATGAAGATGAAGCGACACTGGGCAACTTCAGTGGCATTCCATCGGAATTTAATGTCAGCACCGAGTCAAAGATCTACGAAGTCATACCACTGTCGATGTGTTCATTTCCAATAACGCCGTCAAATCGACGTCCATATCGGTGCTCGTGCTTTGGATGGCACTGTTTCCGAAAGAACGAAAAACAACCAAAAACTGCCAAGGACAGCTCCATCGAGGAGGAAGTGGTACAATTAAGATCAGAAGGTATGTTTAACAATTGTTTGATTTTGTTGTCCTTCATGTTTAACATGTTCCTTATCGTTTTAGAAATCAGTGTACCAACCCGACTGGTATCCTCATTCCAACAGCAGGAGTCACAATTCAAAAAGAAGCGAAAGCCACGACAGCCTCAATTCAATTCAGTGTCAAAAATCGATCGAGCCTCAAGGGTGGTATTCCCGTTGCTGTTTTTGATCATTAATGTGTTTTATTGGACAGCTTATCTGTCACGAAGTTCGAGAATATTAACGGGCGTTGATTCGGCCTCTTGATGTTACCTTTTAGCAATTTAGATCAAGTCCAAGAAGAAAACCACGGAGTGAGGAATTATATAGGTGAATGCTGAGGGAGGCTTTGATTTTTCTAAGTGCGGATGTTTATTTCTTCTTCTAAATTGCTGAAAGTAAAACCAAACAACATCAGACCAAAAAAGGGCTTTTTAATATGTTCAATTAGCATACAGGATAGTTTCGTTGTATAATATGGTTGACAAAACTATAATACTACCAGCTTTAAAACGGCTTCAATTGTTTTTGTTTTTTCTTAAATGAGGGCTCACAACTTTAGTTTAAGATTAAGGATTTCTTATGAGAATGGTGAGGCTAGATTAAGTAATATGGGGTTCAGACGAATAGGCTGAAATGAGCCGATAGAGATAACTACCCTTTGATTTATCAAGTTTGGGTAGGGTTTGAATCAAACCATCCTTATCACTTATGGGGAGGTTCTGATGGATCAAAGTGACTACCTACACATTAATGGTCTATAGAGGGCCTACCTCGTCTTTATTAATGTGTGAACGCAAAGCTATAATTTTTGTACAAACAATGTAACCTACAGGTTAAAGCCGATTCTGAGCGGCGAGTTTGAGAAGCTTTCTACAATAATTTTTGTTTGTCAGACTTCTTCAAGAGCTTGGACAGTAAAAAAAAAAACTAAAGGTGTGAGGTTAGTTTCGAGATGTGCACCAAATGGTTCCAGCGAACTAACCGGCAGGCCAATGCACAAATATTTGTCGTTGTATGTACAGGTTGCCCGCCGGGAAGGTATACTACTTTGTTTGTTTATAATTTTTGATTTAATGAAAGAGAATGGATCTTATATTGATAAATGTTTTATTTAACGTCGGCAATTATGTATGAAATACAATATCAGGTAAATGTACGCCTCTATTAGTCTCACAAATGCGAGCCCTTTAGAGCACATTTTTCATTACATACTCACACATTTCACTCGGTATTTTATTAATTTCATTACGAATATTTTGTTTGAGTTGCTCAAGCGTTTCTGGTTTGTTTGCATAAACCTTGCTTTTTAGATATCCCCACAAAAATAAGTCCGGAGCAGTCAAATCAGGCGACCGTGGAGGCCAATCAACATCACAATTTCTTGAAATAACATGTTGTGGAAAGAGTCCTCGCAGTATTTTCATTGTAATCCTGGCTGTATGCAATGTGGCGCTGTCTTGTAGTTGTGGCTTTAAAAAGTTTCTAATCATATCACGATATCGCTCCCCATTCACAGTTACCGTTACGTCGTTTTCATTTTCAAAGAAGTAAGGTCCAATGATTCCTCCTGACCAAAAAGCACACCAGACTGTAACTTTTAATTGATGCAAAGGTGACTGATGAATTATTTGAGGGTTTTCCATTGCCCAGAACCTATTCTGTTTATTCACATATCCATTCAAATGAAAATGTGCCCCGTCACTCATTATGATTTTTTCATGAAAATCGGGGTTCTCATGGGCTATCTGTAACATGGTCTTGTGGAAGAAGCTCTTGTTTCAACTGAATCGTAAATGGAAACAAATGCAAATCCTTGTGCAAAATAGTGGCCAAAGATGTTCTTTGAAAACCAAGCTCCTGAGAACGCCGTCGAATTGAAGTTGATGGATTGTTTTGAACACTTCCTTGAGCAGCAGTAATGTTTTCAGCCAATCTTGCAGTACGTTTTGGTCAATGCTTGGGCCTATTAACTATTTCTTCGAAATCATTCACTACACGATATATAGTGCGTTTTGTTGGGACGTTGTTTCTCCCCAAAATTGCACGTAACTTTCTCATCGTCACAGTAATCGATGATTGATTTTGATAAAATGTTTTAACGATTAAAACACGTTGGTTTATCGAATATTATTCCATAATAAATTTACCACGTGTCTACTTACTACTTACTTAAGTGGCGCTACAGTCCGGAATGAACCTGGGCCTCAACCAACTCCTTAGCTAACTGCCTCCAGTTGCGCACTTCAAGCTGGTTGAGGTCGGTTTCTACTTGTGCGCGACACTTAAGGCGACGTCCTCCTCTACTGCGTCCGACGGCTCTGCGAGCCGGATTATTGGTGTCCATTCGTTCTACATGTCCTAGCCATCTTAAACGTCCAATGCGGAGTTTTTTGACCAGGGGCATGTCAGCTCGTATAATTCTTGGTTTAATCTTCGTCTCCATAGTGAACGCAAACGGGACCGAAGAATTTTCCTCTCAAATCGACCAAGGAATTCTTCATTCGCTTTTGAGACGGTCCATGCTCCAGCGCCTTAGAGCAGGACTGGGGTTGGGATGATCAGGGTGAACTGTCAAGACTAATGTTTGCCAAAATGGCGGCAAAACAAAGTAGTTTACCTTCCCGGCGGACACCCTATATTAATCTGTTGCCTGTCAAGTAATGCAAGAGAAGCCATAGCCTTCTTAGTTGTTCGCTGGTTAGATTTAAATTGTTAACTATAAAAACTGATCCCAAGAATCTTTTATATCAAGGTTTCCCAAGAACTGCTAAGCGAAGAAAAATTAAATTGAGCTGAGCATTTTTAATTGACTGTTTATACAGAATTTAAGTTCGGAAAAGGCTATAATTTTTTATTTAAAAGAGATTATATTTATAACGCCCCGATCTAGAAATCCGTTCGGAGGAAAATTTTCTCCAATATGATTGAAATCGCAGAATTGTCGGCAGAGGTATCCGTTTCGATTAGCATCTCCAACAGATCTTCCGACGAAATGTAATTAATGCACATGATCGCGCATCGGCGATATACGTTAAGACAACCATTTTTAACGTTCCATTTCCACCGAAATTGTCCAACGAAGAATTGCTGGGCGAAATCAATATTATGCTCTTTATTTTGTTTCGCAACGAATACGTACCTCGAACGAAAATTGAGTTCTGATTGGAACATACCTTCGTTATGGAAATCTTTCCGAACGGATACTTCGAAAGGGGTGATAGTCTTTACCGATAAAAGCTTACCGAATTCTAAAAACCAATTCGAAATTTTCAAACGATTCCTTTGAGCTTTCAATCAAATCTGGATATGCAGTGTTTAAAAACTATCCATCGAATCGAGAATATTGATAAGTTATGATAAGATTTGACGCTATGTCAATAACTAACTTCTCAAATACAATGAAAACTTGTCATCATTTGCAATTCCATGTTCGTTATATTTTCAGACAGGAAAAAAATACAACACCTTGTGGTGCATAACACTTGAAATTATTTAGATTTTAAGGATATAACAACTGATTTATAGCTTGTTTACGCGGGAATTGTTCATTATGTTCTTTTTGCAGTCATTTCAAATTAGCTTGTCGAAAAATTCTTATGACTACCTATACTACCTTACGCGTCTTATAAGATATTCTTATTATTGCACGTACATAATGTCACAGCTGACATTGCTATACCGGAAGTATTATATTTACATAAATCCACTCCACGCAAATTTGTAATGTTTTAAATTAAATAAATAAATATTTTACTTAGAGAAATATTTGGGTGGTGGCCATGTCGTAGTGTAAGCGGAGATCAGCAGTTCCATAAATACCGACCAAAAATATAATAAATGAATATAAGTTTTTGAACCACAACACTAACAACACTAATAGTCGAATTCCTTTTGAAAAATAATAGCAAAATTAATTAATTCTAGTGGAAATGTTTAATAAAAAATAATAATATTACTTTATATACATAATACAATAAGTAATTATAAGTTAAAAAAAAAAACATTAATACGGAGGAAACTAGTTATTGTATTTATAGTAAACGACTACGTAACTAATTTTAAAAGGAATTATTTTAAGACCGATATAAAATATACGATTAAGACAAATACACAATTTGTTGTAATATTTATTTTTAAATTTCTATACCAATCAATGATAAATAGTCTGAGGTTCCTAACTGAAGATTGATTGTGACCAAAATAAGAATCTTTTAAATTTGATGGGTAAACCATCATTTGATAAGCTAACTGATGTTACAAAACTACCGAATTTGATCGATTTTTTCATCGTAAAAGGTATGCCGTCCAAAGTTGAGGAATACTTTGATCTTTGCTCATATCATTCCCGGTCATCCTAACAACAAGCGAGTCAATCATTAGAAATGAAATCCCACCCAGAATAACATACGGGAAACCCAACTGGGAAGGCTTCAAAAACGATATTGAAAATAATATTCGACTGGGTGTATCGCTTAGTTCCCCATTGGAACTTGAAGTCGCGATTGGCTCCTTTATCGATACCGTTCAAAAAGCAGCATGGAATAATACTCCTCAACAACGCAAAATAGAGAGCTATAGTAATATCAAGCACCCACGGATAATAAAACATTTGGTTAGACAAAAAAGAAAAGCTCGAAAAAGATGGCGGCAAGCTCGTGCTCCGCAAGATAAAACCGCTATCAAATTCGACTAAAAACTTTAAAAACCATGCAGTAGAAACTTATCTGCAAAACCTAACCGCTGGAAAGCAATTAAAGTCATAAAACGGCCAAAAAAGGCAGTGCCACCAAGTAGACTAACTCAATACGTTTGAGCAAAAAGCGATACGGAAAAAGCAGACGTTTTCATCGAACATCTTGAGGAAACATTCAAACCATTTGATGGTCCAGAAAACATTAATTTATTCGAGACTACAACCGAAAGTAATCTAGTTAGATATGCAAGTATTGCCGAGCTTAAACAGGAAATACAGAGACTACAGCCTAGAAAAGCTCCGGGTTTTGACTTCTAAAAATGTTACCTCGGAAAGCATTAACTAAACTCCTCTACATTGTAAATGCAGCAATTAGATTAGAATACATACCAAGGCAGTGGAAAGTCGCGGAAGTGATTATGGTCCTCAAACCAGGAAAATCACCGAATGAAATAAAATATAACAGACCTACTTCACTTGTTCTAATAATCTCAAAAGTTTTTGAAGGGATATTACTCGGTAGCTTACACCTCATTATTGATCAGAAACGCCTTTTACCCGACCATCAATTTAGAATTAAACATTCGACCAAGTTTACCGAATTACTGATGTAATTGAGAAAGCTTTCGAAAAAAGGAAAATTTTCTCAGCGGTATTTCTTGACGTGTCGCAAGCTTTTGACAAGGTTTGGCATAGAGGCCTTCAATACAAACTAAGAAAAGTTCTGCCTGGAAAATTATATAAAATCCTCGTGTCGTATTTTGAGCATAGAAATTTGGAAACGAATATTCAGAGTTCCAAGAAATATTGGCTGGAGTATCCCAAGGAAGCGTCCTTGGACCACTCTTGTACCTCTTTTTTACACGTGATATCCCACAAACAGACGATACAGCTATGCTAGTAAAGTTGTATCGTCAACAATAGAGGAAACAAATATAAAATTACAAAAAAACGCTCTTAACGAAGTTAATGAATGGACAAAATCCTGGCGGATTGCACTTAACGAGATATTTACGAAATATGGCGCAACAGGCTCGTTAGTACCCAGGGCCTAGCTTTTTTCTCACAACCATTCATGTGTGCGTGTGTACTTCTTTGCACGATGACGGGACCTCCTGTTTTATGCCGAATCCGAACGGCTAAGTTGACATAAGCTATTCATGACAATTGATACTACTCGGATGATTTGTCAGTTCATCACGAGATGAGGGCCAGTGAAATATAATTTAGGTGTTGCTACGGCTGGGAATCGAACCCAGACATTCTGCGCGGCAGTTCAACGCACTAACCATCGCGCCACTGAGCCCGTCATGGGGTTATACCAGTAAAATGAATCTAAATATTTAACAAACTTTTGAAAACAAAATGTTAAGTCAATGCGCCGTAGTATTTAAGGAATGAAAATCTACGCAGAGATCTGTGTACGTTTATAGAGACGCGTTAACACAACGGTCCTCCAAATTCTTGACGAAACAAATTTTTTGCGTTGTCTTCAAAGAACAAAGCCCTTAGATTTGCCCGATAATAACAAACAACGCTATAAATTGCGGAAAAAGCAGGAACACTCAAAGGAAAGTTACCTGATAAACATTCATTAATCGTGATAAAACAAATTGCTAGATAAGTCGCATACTTAGTTGCAATAAAAATCCAAAAACTGGGGTGGTTTTAGTGAGTTAAAGTCTCACACTACTTTGGGCACGTGCTCATCGTGTCTTTCGGGATTTCCACCATCCCACGAAAAAAAAATTGATTTCGGACAAATGTTCAACTTTTAATATAAGAGCATTTACTGAACAGAAAATAAGTGAGATCGCAATGTTTACCGTTGAACGGAATTTCAAATTTCTTTAACAAAAAAAAATCGTCAAAGTCAATAATACAGGTCGCGAACAGAATCCACTCGAAATGTACAATGAAATATGGAAGAACCACTTCTGCGGACAGTTAAACGATGTTGACGAACAATTTCCTGCCATCAGGCAGAACGAGCCATTCAATATTAGCGACGACGGCGAAACTAGCACCACCTGACCTAAGTGAAGTGAGGATAGAAATATCTAATCTTAAGCTTAACAAGGCTGCCGACAAAAACGTTGCATTCATCAATCCATAAACAAAATTTGATTCCATGGGCCGTAAATTGTGAAGCGCTGAAATCGTTTCCCAACAACCTGATTGGCCTTTTTATCAGTGTGGTTGTAGGCCTACAAAGTCCATAACTTGTTTTGGTGTACCGCCCAAACTCGTCCGTCTAAGTAGAACGACGATGGCGAATTCTCGCTGCTTTATCAGGGTCGAAAACGACCTCACCGCCACATTCGATACTAAAAAAAGATTTAGGCATTGTCATGTAATTTTTTAAATCTGATTCTTGAGAGGATTGCGCAAACCTCTCGAGCCAACACCAGAGGCACATTCTTTGAAAAAATGGTGCAGTTACTAACATGCGCCGACGATATGAAAATCGTTGGTCGGACTCAACGTGATATCATAGCCACGTCTGCTAGTATAGAGAAACAAGCGACAGAAAATGAGGGTAAGACCAAGTATATGCTGTCAACACGAAAAAACACAAAACAAACTTTGAGGTAGTACGGGATTATGTCTACCTCGGCTAGGCTATAAACTCGGACAACATCTCGTTAGAAATTAAACGAATAATTACTATTGCCAACCGCTGTTACTTCGGGCTAAAAAGACGATGTAATAGTAAATCCCTCACTCGAACTTCTAAGGAAATCCTTTACAAGACCCTGATCATCCTAGTCCTCATGGATGGAATCAGTAGCCAATGAAGAAGTTTTTGGTATCTTTGGAGAAAAATTCTTCGAAAAATCTTTGGTCCCATTTGACGTACTATGGAGAAGAAGATTCAACTACGAACAATACGAGCTGTACACAGCGGCATACCCCTAGTCAAACACAAAAAAAAAACTCAGCATTGAATGGGCACCAATAATCCGTCTCGCAGTCTTCGATTCCCAGCCAGACATCGGACGTCAGTAGAAACTAGCCTTAACCAACTTGAAGTGCGCAACTGGTTGAGGCCCAGTTTCATTTGTGTAAAGCAGAATAGAAGAAAGGCAACTTTTTGAAAACAAAAAAAATTGTGCAGTATAGAGAATTTTTTATGGCAGAGTTAAGGAACGCAGAAAGTCTAGTTTCAAATCCCAATGTGCGTATGTACTTCTTGCACGATGGCGGTACCTCCTGTTTAATGCCGACTTTGGACGTCTGAGTCATTCGAGTAGAATCAATTTTGAAGAAACAGAAGAACCCGCTATCTTGCAAGAAGTACACACGCACACAATAATAGTTGTGAGAAAGCTAGGCCCTGGGCAATAACAAGTCTGTTGCGCCAAAAATTTGTATTTTTGAGTTTAGAAAGCAAAATTTCGACCCGTTGACCAAATTTTAATGTGAGAAAACAGAATTTGGCAAAACAAAATGCGACCGTCGATCGATAATGTGATGAGTCAGTGGCTCAACATATTGCATTTTCTGTAAAGGAAACCACACCTATATCGTAACTTTATGCGAACAATATTTTAGAAACGAATTTTATTATTAAACACCTGCAAGTTTACTAAGAATTGGAATGTTACGATGCAGTTGTCGAAATGCTGCTAATGTTGCTAAGGTTAATGGTTTTGTGTGTATATACTCTTTTTCTTATACACAAATTATTTCATCTCCTGAGAAATTTCATTCACACTTCATAAATTTTGAAAAAGTCCATGGAAAGGTAAATTAAAAGTCATTATCAAGTTGGGAATAAAAGGGCAGTCGCATTTAATTTCATTTTTTTTTAAATTAATCTACAACATCTTATTGGTTTTTAGTAAAAAAAATAACTTGAATAAATTGTTAATTATTGTAAACCTAAAACTTATTAAGCAGGCGTTGTTCCCGGTCTAATCCATCCAAATATATTCGCTGCATTTTGAGGACCTGCTAACACGCTTGTTGCTAAAGCAAATGTAAACTGGGGCTTTCTGATGTCCCAATCTGTATTTGCTTTGACAAATAGTCCAGTGCCTATTATTATCGATGTGCATTGAAAAGCTGTTCTCCCTCTCTCGCTTAGTAACTGATAAATATTGTATACCTTTCCAGCTCCAGCGATAGCAGACGAACCTGTCCCAAATCCTTTAAATGCAGCATTCCAGGTTCGCGGGGAGCTAAAGTCCCAATTCTTTGGATTCCATGCTTGATTTAACGCTGCAGAACTCAAGTACGCTATTGCTAAACCGGTAGACGTTGTCGTTGCAATTGCTGCTGCAGTGCCAAATCCAACTGTTGTCAGAACACTGACAGACGCTACAAATCCTCCAGGTAAAAATGCACCCGCTATACCACCAAAAACCATTCCTTGATAAGTACTGCAACTTTTATAATCCCATTTCGTTGGGTTCCACTGATCATTAGCTGCAGCTCCACCCAAATACGATCCAGCAATTCCAAAAGCAATTGGAATTATAAGGAATGCAAATTCACCATCAGGATCAACCATAGAAACTGGTGAGTTGCCAGCGTATTTATAAGGACTGAAGTATTGCTCCTTCGGATCAATTTGGTAGAACCGACCGATGCTGGGGTCGTAGAAACGGGCGTGGTAATTGTAAAGTCCAATTTCGGAATCCCATTCTTGCCCAGTGTAGCGATACGAAATATGTGACTCGGGATCATCACCAAATATTCTCATGAGGTTTCCATAGGGAAGATAATCATACGCAGCAACAACTTCACCGTCACGCACGATCAATCTAACAGAGCCCTGATGATCTGTTAGGACGCTATGAAACCTATTGCGCCTTATAAAACCGATCATTCTATTTTGATGGTACACGTACATTGTCACCAGCACTGCTGGAGATTGATTTTTCGCCAAACAACTTATTTCACGTTCTACCAAGACTTGACCCCGATCGTCGCGCAAGTAGTGTATTTCTTTAGAAATTTCCCCCTTCGAGTTGGTGGTTCGCTTTAATACACGTTCGCCTCTGCTGTCGTAGTGGAAAACAACGCTAGTACCATTTGTCATCACAATTCGCTCCAAAAGATTAGAAACTGCATGATAATTCATCAATTTGATGCCTTTGTGAGGCGCTTTGATGACATTGCCACGTGTATCGTGCTGCATTAGGGAAATCGTCCGCGGTTTTGGGTCGTCGAATGCCTTGTATTGAACGCTCTCCACTCGATTAGAGTCTGCTTCGTACTTAAGACCATAATGAGAATAGCCAGTGTTGAAGATCCTATGATTGCCGTTGGCATCTATTTCGTATGACTCTACATCGAACTCCAGACTGCCCAACTGTCTTCCAAAGTAGGTGAACAGGACACGAACTATGTCCGGGATAGAGGCTCGAAAATCGCTTAACGCATTCTCAAATTCTTTGTCAAGCGGACTTAAGAAGTAACCTTTCTGTTCAAGCATTTTGAGGATATCAGCCGAAGCACTTTCTAAATAACTGGCGGATGAGTTTCCTATCCATTTACTCATTATGTCATACAATTGGATCTGTGTAAGAAGACCTTTATGTCTAAAATATCGTACGGTTAGTAACCTCCTCAGCGGAACGGCAAAATATACATAACCAACATTAACCTCCTTTAAGTCGGTAAATAGATTGGTTGCGAAAAATGTTTTAAAACTTTTACCGTGTGACGTGGAAACATTGGTTCTATCTGGGTCTTCGATTAGGAACTGAGCCTCCTTGAGTGCTTTCCAGATTCGACGCGATGCATCCGTGCTTATTTCAGGTATTTCATTGGCAAAGCTGTCCGGCTGAAGAGGTTTCGGTTCATCACCAGCAATAAAATACTTTGCTTTTGTCAACTCCATGTGAGCGCCGTAGTCGAATCGGTAGCCGTGCTCACGTGGAAATCCAAGGCGACCGAGTACATTGGAGACATGAACTCCTGTGGTACCAGACGTGCAAATGATGGGGAAATCTACTTCCAACTTCGGATAGAAGGCCTTTATTTGACGATTTTCATCATCAAGATAACCGCCGCTTTTTAATGCCTCGAAAGCGATTCTAGAATCGTCTGGTGTTATTATCGCATTTACAAAGCAATTTGAGTTTAAGCTCATTCGTCTTGATAATGCAAAATTCTGCCACTTCGCACAGAATTTTATTTTTGTAACGGATCCATCACCTCTGTTTGCTCCACCATAGCTGCAGTTTGTATACGAAATTTTCTGCGATTGATAAGGGTTATCTATTTGCGTTAGAAATCCTGGTTCGTTATAGTCCATCGTTTGTTTAAACGTATAAGTTGTTTCAGGCTCGTAAGTCTCTTCAACTATTTGTCCAGCTGCATTGTGTGCAATTTTAAGGAACTGATTAGGGTTGCCAGGGGTACCAATTAAATTCACACGCCCCAATCTGTCATAGCCATAGACAAGAGTAAAGGATTTTCCAAAAAATTCAGCTGGATAAGTAATCTCTTGCAAGCGGCTACCTAAATACTTTCTATTGATGGCAAACTCAACAGGTTTCTTGCACAGATTCTGGAGAACGATACGTTTATGCACAACGGCACCCGCTTCATTGGTTACAATTACTTCTTCAATGGGGTCATCCCCGTTCATGGTAACAGTCTTTTGATCTCGTCCAAAGCTTGCATAATTAATCGACTGATATTCCGTAGAGTTCTTGGCGTCGAGGTTAACATCCAACAGTTTATTCCTGTGAATAGTGGTGTCCAACAGGCGACCTTTTGTGAGTGGTCGTCCAACTCGGTCATATGTAAAATAAATGATTTTTTCGACAATTTTAGAATCGTTATAAGAACAATACAAGACAAAGCGAAGCTGGTTTTGTTTGTCGTAAACGTATTCAACAGCACCAGCATCTGCGGTGGTCTTACGAATTGGCTTGTCTTGCTGGTTGTAGTCAATACAAACTCCAAGTTTCTTTTGCAACCGAAGATCCTCCTCGTCAACTCTTAGCAGTTCAGCGTTGGTTTTGCGAAAGCTACCAACTCTTTCGAAATATATCGGAGGCAACATCAGCAGTAGATTGCCATGCTCATTTAACTTGTATGTGCTAAATAGAGCCTTGCTACCTGGAACATGTACGTATTGGGCAATTTTTTTCTGTTGATTATTGAGAACAGTAATGTCTTCAATATCTCCAAGCTTCCGTTCTACCTGGTAACTGATATTGATATTCCTTGGAAAGCGATTGGCTAAAAAGAGGTTGGATGTTTCCGTTGAAAATCGTTGTGCAAATTTTCCAGATACCGAAAAGTCTTTTCCAGCACGGCCGAAAGCTATCTTTTCATTCAGCGGGTTTTTATCAAATCTAGTTTCGGTGAATGCATACGAATGGCCAGTTATACAAGCCACCAAGCCAGTCAAACGTTCGCTTTTCCATATCGAATTGTCTTGATTCAAGTTATCGTTAGACACAAAGTCTGGCATATGTGTAATAAGGGGCTCGACCTCGGAACGAGTAAGATGAACATCTTGCGTAGTGATACGTTGTCGCCCCAACTCGTCGTAGAGTCTTTCTCTCACCACAATCGAATTATCCGATTCCAGTGATATCTCTTGAGTTGGCTCACCCACACTGTTTTGGTACACCACTTTGACCATAGCTTTACTGAATACCATTACGTCCCTTATGATAACAGACCCAATGATCCCAAATTTTAATGGAGTGTTAGATCTTGCTGATGTCTGATCTATGTAAAGACCACCGTCGATCCAAATCAAACAGCGATTTCCCTCTTTTACCATCAGTATCTCTCCTTCTGATGGAATCGATTTGTTCACAGTTTTTGTCTTAATCATGCTGTACTTTGAGAAGTGATTCAGTTCGACGTCATCATTGATACCGATTGCAGCCCCCTCACCTCTCAACGAATAAATTGCACGAAAACCATAGGACTCGGTGGTGATATCCGGGGTAGTCAAATGCAAAAGGTTACGCTCAACTGCAGTGTGTTCCAATTGATGAGGAGCTATGAGCCAAGGGCGAGTTTCGTTGATTTTCCATCGTTTTGTGAACGAAAATGGCGCAAAAGACTCGTAGAAACTCATTTCTGGTTTAATGCTAACCGAACATCGAGGAGTTATCATCGACGTTGCCTTCGTGTACACTATTAGCTCTTCAACTTGATTCTGTTCTTTGATTTTACCCACAACTATATTGTAAGCGTCATACACATGCCGGTGAATGGATCCTCCTGAATAAAGAACAGCCGTTTTCGAATGTGTTTTCGCGTCGAAAATATTCACACTTATGTCAGATATCCACGGGGCAAACCAAACATGATCGATGTCAATGGATGTGGTGGATGTTGGCCCAACACGAATTGCAATTTTTAGTTTATCCCCCGCAACATGTTTTTTATATCTTTTTCTAGCTGAAGCCAAATCGACAATCAACTCCAAGTATATCCAATCATCCAGTGTGATCTTAACCTGACTTGACAGGCTATCAACTTCTTCATCTAATGATGTAAGGATGTTCGCTTTCAAGTATGGTGTTTCTTCTCCGATATGCGGAATTTCGGCACCATGTAGTCGTATCCATGCTGATGCAACAAACTCTAAATGTTGATTGTGTGGTTGAAAAATACCTTCCAGTGATTCAGAGATCTGGTGTAAGAAGTTCTTGCCGGTTAACGCGAAGCCATTGCGAATGATATTCGTAGGTTCGAAGTTCCACTTCTTCGATGTGCCGATGACATTTAGTTCGTAGTCCTCGAATCCATAGTAGCCGACATCTTCATCCATGAAACGGTATGGTACGCAATGCGCTATCTCCAAATGGCCATATTTATCAAAAATCGTTGTGGCTGCAATAAAAGGCTGATTAGAGAATAAAGTTTATAGAAAAGTTATATCTATCTGGTGCACACGGGTTTTGTAGGATTATCATTGCACACTTGCAAATGCCTACAGCTCACTGACGCCTATGACTAGTAAAATTTCACTTGTAAATGGAATTTGTTCCAAAACCCACAGCGCTTTTGAAGCTCAGGCTAAAATGTGTGAACTAATATTAGAACATGTTTTATGTTCGTTCATAGGAAAATAATTTCACAACGGTGAAATAAAAGCAAGTAAACTTGTGTTTAAGAAAATGTTATTGGAAGCCTCTTGGAACTTTCAAAATATACATTGTGACATTTTTCAGAAAGGCATTTCATTTCAGAAGAGGCGAAAGGTGGTTCAAAAACATCTAAACTATCACTTTAATTAATTTTTGTATGAACTAAACATTGGACATAATGACAGGCAGTCTACAAGAGAAAAACAACTTATATAAAGCCTTTCAATCCGAGGGGCTAATATCGTTGCAGACCACTACCTTGTTGCAACCAAGCTAAGAATACGGATATCCACCACACCACAACAACCCAGAAATACTATGAAAAAATTTAATGTCGAAAGACTGCAATCGCAGCAGACCGACAAGACCTTCGCGCAATGCGTATCCCTTAATCTTTCGATTAACACCATACCACCAGCATCGAATGATGAAGAACAATGGTAACGATGCCAACAATGCATTAGATCAACATCAACTGATGTGCCAGGTTTCTCGAGCCCACCAGCAAGAAACCCCTGTTTTGATAAGTAATGCCGGCATATGCTCGCCGCCAATAACAGCTAAGGCTAAGCTGCAGTTGAAGAAGAGAGCTGCCATTAAGCTCTATAGGCAGAGAAGGAAAGAACACCGGCTTTTCAGAAAGAAGAAAAAAAGCAAGAAAAACGCGCGATCGAGGATATAGGGAGGTGCCATGTCGGATGAACGTGTGCCTGAAGAATGTAACCTCAGAATCGTTTGCCCGATCCACAAAAAAGGAGACCAACAATCTGATCGGCCCTTATCAGTGTGGTTTTAGGCCAGGAAAGTCCACAACCGATCAAATTTTAACATTTGGGTAGATCCTGGAAAAACCCAAGATGTCCAAATCGATACCCACCACCTATTCATCAATTTCAAAGCCGCATACGACAGCATTTATAGAGACGAACTATACAGAGACATGTCTAGTTTTGGTGCACTGACCAAACTCGTCCGTTTGTGTAGGATGACGATGGAGAATTCTCGCTGCTCCATCAGGTTCGGAAACGACCTCATTGACACATTCGATACCAAAAAAGGAGATAGGCAAGGCGATACGCTGTCATGTGACTTCTTCAATCTGATTCTTGAGAGGATTGTGCAAAACACCCGAGCCAATACCAGGTTGAAAGGTAAATGAGGGCAAGAAGAAGTATATGCTGCCAAGGACACACAACATCGACGAATTGGACAGAACGTCACCATTCACAGATATAACTTTGAGGTAGTACGGGACTTTGTCTATCTTGAATCCGCTTTTAACATTGACAACAACATCTCGTCAGAAATCAAACGAAGAATTACTCTTGCCAACCACTGTTTCTTCGGGCTAAGAAGGCAGTTCAGTAGCAAAGCCCTTCCTCGACCTACTAATCCTATATAAGACCCAGGTCATTCCAGTCCTCTGAAATCCTTGGTCGATTCGAGAGGAAAATTCTTCGAAAAAACTTCGGTCTCGTTTTTATTGACGGCCTTTGGAGATGAAGATTGAACTAAGAACTATACGAGCTGGACAGCGACATGCCTCTGGTCAAAAACTCCACATTGGACGTTTAAGATGGCTTGGAGATGTAGAACGAAAGAACACCAATACTCCACCTCGCAGAGTCTTCGATTCCCAGCCAGACGTCGGACGCAGTAGAGGAAGACCTCGCCTTAAGTGGCGCGCACAGGTACAAACCGACCTCAACCAACTTGGAGTGCGCAACTGGAGACAATTAGCTAAGGACCGGGCTAATTGGAGAGGCATGTTGGTCAGGCCCAAGTTCATTCCGGACTGTAGCGCTACTTAAGTAAGTAAGTGAGTAAGTAAGGTCAAATTTGAGCAATATGGGAACTTTAGGGATGTCAGGAGTTCGTGTGGGACTCGTTTTGGACGATCGATCGAAAACATGCAGCTCGTTGAGGAAAATATTGCAACCGATCATGAAACATCGACACGCGACGTTCAACACAATTAAGATCTGCACCTATACCATTATGATATATACCAACCCTGGTGACACATAAAAAAATGCGGTTCGCTAAAAACGTATATAGACAATTCCATTGCCTTAATATCTTATAAAAATAAATAAAAATAAAAATAAAAAAAAAAAATGTTGGCGCAACAGGCTCTTTAATATCTACTCAGGGCTTAGCTTTTTCCCAAAACCATTCGTTTGTTTACTTGCAAGATGGCAGGACCTCCTGTTTCTTATTCCGAATCGGAACTGCTAAGCTTTACAGTGGGCAGAGAAAAATTATTTAGGTGTTGCTACGCCTGGAAATCGAACCCAGACCTTCTGAACGGCAGATCATTGCAAAAAACATCGAGCTACTGAGCCCATCATCTTGCTCAAACACTTTTTCCAAATTGCCAACAGTTTGACCAAAAGCCACGTTTTTTCTAAAAAGTGGACATGATAGTCGGATTTTCCAAAAATAGTTCTACTTGTACTGAAGGCCTTCAAATCTAAGCTCAAAATTGAAAGCTTAAAAATCGGTGGTAGGTATACAAACGGACGGGTGCGGACAGGCAGGTATGGAATGATTGACTCAGTAACCAATTCTTAGTCGATCCATATATTTTACAATACGTTAAGAAAGTGCATCACAATTTAGAATTAATGTGGGTGCTTATATGGGAGAAGGTGTAAACAGAAGACAGCAGGTGTCATATGAAATTCTCTGCGATGATTGGAAATCGTGGTATGAAATTTCGAAATTTTGTCAAGAAATGTTATATTTTTGAACGTACTTTTGATAGACAAATAGCGATCGACAATCGATAGTCGATTCATCGATTTTAAGGGTTGCTATTGTGTATGAAGGTATAGTCGGTAACCATCAATTTCACATCCGCCCGTGTTTTCATTGTTGGCTACAGGTGTACTTTATGCAGATAGATGTTTTTTTTTCAAAATTACAATATTTAACAATAAACAACAAACAAGTAAGCCACATCGATTGACAGCTTATTATTTTTTGTTTGCTAACTTGTATTGGTCATTGGATTCGTTAGAATACCTCAAATACTTGGATAATTGATTTAATAAGTATGTGCCAAATCATTTTCCTTGAAGACGTGTCGACAAATAGAAAACAAAAAATTCTCAAAAACATCTGTCAAAGTTATCTGCATTCCCAAATTGCCGGTTATTTCAGAATACCATACCGACGAAGAAGAGCACAGTCACGAAACCGACTGGATTCTAAAGAAAAGACCGGTGAAAAAAAAGAAAGCTAAATCCTCACCTGAATTAATAAACCACGATAAAGAGAATACTAATAAAGCGAAAAAGCTAAAACAACGGCCCACCGCCCAAATAATTTGATCGGTTGCATACCTTGATAAAATCGTTACCATTATCAGGCTACCAAGTAACTTCACTTAACAAAAATACATGGAAAGTATGCGTAAAAGATCCAGAAAGTTACTGTCTATTTATTATCTCGGAAGAAAAATACCGATAAAATTGAATGGTATTCATTTGAGAATATATCTGAAAGGCCTTTACGCGTTGTAGCCAGAGGGTTACATGCGTCGTGCTTAAAAGATGACATAGTTTGCGATCTGAAAAACAGACAATATAAAGTTATAGATGCCGTTAACATCGTCAAGCGAAACAAACAGCAAAATGAGGGTGAAGAAAATCTAATAAATCGCGCTCTGCCTTTACTTTATACCCATTTTCGATAAAATTTATGAAATAAAAACAATACTTAATATTGTTGTAAAAACCGAGCCCATGCGTAAGGATTCAAAATTAGTTCCTCCGTGCAAAGCGCTGCCAAGGATATAATCATACGCAACCTATTGTCAGAAATAGCCGCGGTGTGTAAAATGTGCCGGAAATCATCTGACGGTAGATTGCAGGTCAGATAAGAAAACTTCGGCTATTTGCACTAATTGTAAAGGCGATCATCCCGCAAGTTACCGCGGCTGCGAAGAATTGCAAAAAATTACGGATGTAATTTACTAATTAAATTTCACAGAAATTTAATTTAACTAAGAAAAAGCCTAAAATTTCGCATAAATCTATCTTAAAGCCAAAGCAGGCAACAATCGAAAAACAAAAAATCAAACAAATACCTCGGCCAACAGAAATACGATCGGATCTTGTACATTTAAAACCAAATGTACAAACTTATGCCCAAGCTACAGTACCCGATAAAAATATTTCACCAGACCCCTTTTTCAACGTTTTTTTCGATTATTCATTCAAAACTTGTGGAATAAAGCGAAACGAATAAAATTATTTTCGACAGGTTAATATAGCTTAAAAATAGTATTCGCAACTGACGTAATCTACCTTCAACATGAAAAGATTTCTTAAAATTCTTTCGTGGAATACCAATGGCCTTTGGCATAAGCTTGAAGAACTTGAATTGTTTATGCAGGAAAAAGATATCGACATCTGTTTAATATCCGAAACTCACGCAAAGAGTAATTCTCACTTAAAGATTAAATGTTATCATGATTATCTTGCTCTACATCCATCAAATAAGGCTAGAGGTGTAGCTTCACTATGTATAAAAAAAAGAGTATATCGATCATTCGCTTGATTTTAAATAAATAGTCGAAACAATGCAAATTTGCTCTATATAAGTCAAAAGCAGACAGTCCTTTTTGAAGATATCTTCTATTTATTCCCCACCACGATGCAAGGTTGAGAAAATTGGAAAACTTGCTTAATTCCCTTGAACAGCGTTTTGTCATCGGAGGGGACTTTAATGGACAACATACATTCTGGGGATCTAGATGCATATCACAGAAATGTATTCTACGGGAAAACCAACTTACTGCCCAAGTGATGTTATAAAAATACGGGATTTGATCGATTTTTTCATCGTAAAAGGTAAGCCGTCCAGCCGAATGAAAGTTGAGGAATGCTTTGATCTTTGGTCAGATCATTCTCCGGTCATTCTAACAACGAGCGAGTCAATCATTAGAAATGAAAACCCACCCAAACTAACAAACAGAAAAGCCAACTGGGAAGGCTTCAAAAATGATATTGAAAATAATATTCGACTGAGTGTATCGCTTAGACCCCCATTAGAACTCGAAGTCGCGGTTGACAACTTCAAAAAGCAGCAACGAATAAAACTCCTCAACATCGCAAAAAAGAAAGCTATAGTAAAAAAAAAGAAAAGCTCGAAAAAGATGGCACCAAACTCGTGCGCCGCAAGATAAAACACATCTCAATCGGTTGAGTAACATGCTATAAAATTCGATTAAACACTTTAAAAACCGTGCAGTAGAAACTTATCTGCAAAGCCTAACCGCTGGAAAAGAATTGAATTATTTATTTTGGAAAGCAATTAATGCCATTAAATGGCCAAAAATGCTGAGCCACCAATTAGGCTAACGCAAGACGTTCCAGCACAAAGCGATAAGGAAAAAGCAGACGTTTTTGCGGTACATCTTGAGGAAACATTTAAACCATTTGATGGTTCAGAAAACATTAATTTATTCGAAACTACAACCCATAGTAATCTAGTTAGATATGCGAGTATTGCAGAGCTTGAACGGGATATACAGAAATTAAAGCCTAAAAAGCTCCGGGTTATGACCTAATTACAGGAGAACTTCTTAAAATGTTGCCCGTAAAAGCATTAACTAAACTCCTCTTCATTGTAAATGCATCATCGCAAGAATCAGTTTTTATGCAAAATAGTAAAGATCCTTGCCGATTATATTTCATAATACTAAAAACAAAATTAATTGAAGCTATCGCCAAGACGACAATCGATCGACACTCAGAATAGGGGGCCTAAAATTACATCTCAGTATATCGGTAAGGTGATTTGAAACGCAAAGTCTTACTTCAATGGTGTCTATATGTCAATATACACTAACCTATAGTTTCTAATTTGAATTAAACTGTTTAGGACAATTTTAATTCATCAGAAGTCTATTCTCTTAAAAAAAAAAAAAAACCCATGCGCTTTAGTCGAAATACACTGTAAATATGTTCATCAAACCTTTTCGAAAATCCTCTTCTTTGCCTGATTTCAGTTCATTTGTGGGAGCTCTCTCTTTGAAGGGAATGGTTTTAACCAATCGGCGCTGATTATCGTACGCCTTTGTAATTCCATCTGTAAGCGAATTTACTAGATAGCCATGATTTCTCTTTTCATTTGCCGGGATTATTGTGATTTCTGAATACATCACCGTATTGCCCAACAATCTGGCTGTGTCTGTATTGTATTCATACCCTGTGATACGTTCCTTTTCGCCATTGTCGAAGATCACAGCTAAACAACTGACAGCATCGCTTGGAAGAAAACTCCTTATTCCATATTGCTGGCGAAAGATGACAGTTTTTCTCTCTTCGTCGCCCTCGTGAGTGATAAGAATGTATGGATTCGAATACGGACTGAATTGCTCTGTTTCAGGGAGAATTTGTTCCTTGATTTTAGTGTCGTCAAATGTCAATAGTCGCACCGGACTGCCATTGGGATGAACTGTCATATAAACTGGATAGAATACTCGCACATCTGTTAGATTGACAGTCAATTGTGAGAGGGTTGCTCGCGTTCCTTTTTGCAGCAAGTTGGCTTTAGCATTTTCATTCGCCTTCTCCAATATGAATTTATCTCCCAGAGGTATGGATAAACTTTTAATTTGTCGTTCGGTTTCGGTCAAAGTTATTTGTTTCCAGGTTGTACCACCAAAAGTTAACCTTTCATCTCCCAAAAGTATGACCTTATCAGAAAACGACATATAATAGTGCTGAAGGTCAAGAAAGAAACGTTTTGCTGGAGAATTGACATTTTTTTCAACCTGCTGATGTATTTCGAGCATTTGATCCGTAGTCTTGTTTTTACGAAGCTTTTCCAAAAGCGGTCCTCGAAAGCTAGAGACCTTTATAAAGAATTCTCCGTCTCCCTTGATTTCATATTTAAACTTGAAATAATTGCCTTCCTCATCACTTTCTTCATTTGATACGAGTGTGTCTAGATTATCGTGCTTTATAATGAACTCCTTCTTGACAGAAACATTTTTAAGACCATCTATTGTATAGAGCTTTAAGGAGGACTGAAGTTGGGATCCGTTTATTTGTAAACATTTAAGTGCCACTAAATTGTGACTCAACTTTAATGTGTTTAGGCGTAAGGCCGCCGAAATTATTTTGTGTTCTGTCTGTGGCAGATTGAAGCGTTTAAGGATGGTTTCGGTTTCACTGATGCAGTTGGGAAGGTTGTCCAGTGGTCTCAGTTGCCAATCGCCGTCATGGGTTTTGTATCCGAGTGACAATTGCCTATCGTCATATGTAACAAATTTATTTTTATACGCCGAAACAACATGTACGCCTTCATTTGTATTTGTTTTAAAAGTCTCATGTTTCCAAGTTTTCTTGATCGGCTGCCATTCAAAGAGCTCTAAATTTGACCCGGGATCTACTACCAAAAGAAAATTACTACCTTCTTCGATCTGTGCCTCATCTCCGTACTGGTAACATGTTGGTTCCTTTAGCCATTCTCCAGATTGCGCAGCTTGTCCAAACAAACACAGCCGTTTAGAAACAGCATAGAATAATACTATCGCAAAATAATTGTCCCCTCGTATCACTTCATGAGCTTTGGTAAGTTCATTTTCTCCCAATAGAGGCCATCTTCCTTTAGTTGTGCTATGACAGTTTGGAGCGGATGAGTAAAGCTCCTCTGTCATTTCAAGATTGAACATTCGCAGCACAACTTGGCCATGAAATTTCATGTTGAGGAAGCTTATCAGAATATAATCATTGACAATTGAGACTCTATAGTCAGACATGACATCAATTCTTCCTAATTCAGTCGAAACATTACTGTTACTCTGCGCAGAATATGTGAACACCACATCGACGTCGTTAGGCAGCTGTGCCCTTTTCAGTCCAAACTTGTTGTTTGAAAATATCGAGTACTCAAACCTAGCCACGAAGCTGCTAATAACGTCATTCGACTGTCGAATTTCAGACAAAAACCTAAGTCCATTCGTTGTTTTGTAGATAAATGAAACATCTTGAGTTGCATGAGATGGCGTCTTGAACGTGTACCCAATAAGGAAGCGGGTTTGTACGGGTTCCCAATTATAATTCCCTTCCAGATCTTGAGAATCGTATATGACATATTCATTGGCATTTTTATCTTTGTAATGAAATTCGATCTCATTGCCTTGATAGTCTCTGGTTTTCTTTATGTAGACTGCTTTTGTGTAGTTTAAGCCTGAATTCCCTGCGACCACATCAACATCATAGAAACACTCAATAACAGCATTGTCGAGTTCGTCTTGAACTTTAGCCAGATACCAGATTCGTGATCTTTCCAACTGGTTAGCTTTGTCAAATCCAGCGCCATGCCAATCTTTCCAAACGATGTCCTTCGAAACGGCGCCACAATCACTTTTTTTACAACCGTAGATCTGTTTGTAACCGGAACCCAAGTCAACAATCCATAGATCATCATTCTTGTAGAACTTAGCACGAAATTTTGTGATGCTTGTTGAGTTAATGGTGTACGTACAAACCGTTGAAGAAGATTCAGTTGGAAGATATTCAAGGGGTTGCACTGCATTTTGAAATGCAATGGCATATATTGCGTCCTCAGGGAAAACACTGCCCCCGTCGTCCATTATGATAAAATTCGGAGGCATTGACCAGCCGATTCCCAAGACATCACATACACCTCTTGTTGCATCGTAGGTAAGGACCAGCTGTAGTGATGGGTCTGGTAAACTCACAAGTGCAAGGGAAAACTTTGGTTTTCCTGTTTTCTCATCAATACAGTTGAAAATATCCGACCAAATATTTCTGTCCCGCAAATTGATAACTGGTACAATGGCTTGTGGCGAAACGGCTTGCGCTGGCAGCTTATTAGTTGGCGTAAGATTTTCCAATGACTGGCTGAAGGTTTCTATTTTTTTTGCGGGAGTAATTGGCATCTGTACAAATTTTGCCAAGTAGATACTTCCATGAGCATGTGCATAGACATATCCATCACCTTCGTATATAAGGACGTGCATCACTTGCGCGTGTCTCATGTTTGGTGGAATGTTTTGGGGCGCAATCATCGTCCTCCATGAGTTTCTATGCTTTTCGTACATGAAAGCTTGGATCCCTTTAGGTCCGGTAAACGACATACTTGCAAAGCCGTTTGGATTGATATAGAAAAAGCGTACGGTCTTCGTGTGATCACTAGTCCAACCTTTTTCCTCTGAGAACTGCGGGTTGTGGTGGATACATTTATATTCATCGTCATAGCCATATATATATAACCCACTCGAACTTATGTAAACAATGTCATTGTACTCTTGATGCGTTGAATTGACGAAGAAGACCCCGTCATTATGCACCGTGTTCCCATCAAATGAAATCTTCATCTTAAGCTCTATGGCATTTGACTCGTTGAACTCGAAGCAGCTTAGGCCATCACAATTAAGCGATATAATAGCATCTTTCGGAGTCTTTCTCAAATTACCCAACATTCGTTTTATGCTGTTTGGACTTTTAGCTTCGAGGATATCTGTGTTCGTATCCAAAAGGCAAATTGAAAAATTATGAACTGGCAAAGCATCCGCCAAAATGCCATAGAATTGCGTGCCGTATTTGGTGTGGGTAGTCATCATGCCAAGAATGCTAGAATCGTGGTAAAAGTGTCCAAAGTTTATATCGTTGCATGGTTCATTCCAATGATAGACATCGTGGAAACTACCATCTTCGCCAGCTAAGCAGAGGTTATCTTTTGTATGCAAATAGATCCGAAGTCCTTGTGTGCTTCTAATAAAAACGGCAGTTTGATCCGCGTCTATCTGTTTCACATGTAAGAGTTTAGCCACTTCCAAAATTATTTTTTCTGTCGGCTTTGGATTTTTATTAGCGAATTCGAATTCGATTAGTTTGTCGTTACTTAAAGCAAAAGCTTTACTAGTTAGACGATCATGGAATACTTTGGATTGTTCAGAGTAAGGAATTGTGTTCTCGGAGAATATCAGATTGTATGCCGCCATTCTAAAAGTTGGTATGTGAATGTAAATTGATTTTTTTTTTTCATTATATGAGAGAACTTACTGTCGTGAATCCTTGTTATGCCTCTATTGTGTGCGTATTTTATTTTATCAATAGTATGGAAGAATTTAAAAGTCTCCTAAAGAATGTTTATTAATTTAAAATCATTGGGTAGCTGTTTGTATGTGGTGTGTGTGATGGGTACAATGCTCTAATGGTTATTGTGCGAAAGTGTCTATTGCTTCACCTCTTACGAAATATCCTTTTCCATAAAGACATGTATTTTCGATTTCATAGTTCGTAACATATAAGGACTGTTCCCATACAAAACAATATTTACTGATTCTTACTGATTTTTATTTATTGCCGTTTCCGTACCAAACAAAAATAGTAAAAAAAAAGAGTGCTTATGTGAGAGGAAATATCTACCCCTTCATAAAAATTTGTAAAAAATCTATTGGTAAAAATCGGTAAACTGTCAGTTGGCATCTTAAAGTGACAGGTCGTTTGTTTGGACAGGTGTTTTATGTCAGACCCCCAATATAAGCAAACAAAAAAAATTATATTTTTTTTTAATTTGTACTGCAAAAGTATAAATATAAATTTCTTGCAAGCATTTAACTAAGCTCGATAAGAAAAACTGAGCTGTCTTGCCCTAGGTACATATATTTCTATATTTGTGTTAGCTTACATACTCACACTTGTTTTTTACTACATGTAACTGCCGGTCCTTAAGGCTGTCTCTCGACTACCTTAAGGAGAAATCATATTTAGAGGTCCCTGGGTTAGAGTTGATGCGATTTATATCGAATCCTATACTGTACAACTTTTGCTGGCTCGAGTTTTTCGGTCCCGTGAAAGTCCATAAGAAAGTTTGTGGAATGACAAGGCAAGCCCAAATTTTTAAAGCTACAACGATTCTAGGAAGTTTCCAGAATAATATATCAGGAGGTAACGGGTGATCCAAGTAGAGATACTTTTTTCAATAGCCTTTTTTGACAGATCACGTGTGAGTCGTGTCATGCTGTCATGTTATTTTTGTTTAGTATTGTTTGGCATTTCATAATGGAAAGACTTACGCGTGAACAACGTTTACAAATTGTTCAACGTTCAATTGTTCAACGTGTTCAATGTGTTTCGTGCACTTCGCTCAACTTATGGTCAACATAATCGGCCTACTGAGCGTACTATTCGCAACACCATCACCGGCCGGTCGATTGGCCACCAAGGTCGTGTGATATCACACCGTTAGACTTTTTCCTGTGGGGATATGTAAAGTCAAAAGCTTATGCCGACAAACCCGCTTCGATTCAGGCCTTGGAGGAAAACATCACGCGTGTCATTCGCCAATTACCAGTCGAAATGCTCGAACGAGTGATCGAAAATTGGACTCAACGGATGGACCATCTGCGACGTAGCAACGGCCAACATTTGATAGACATAATCTTCA
This sequence comes from Rhingia rostrata, assembly GCA_949824845.1. NCBI lineage: Eukaryota > Metazoa > Arthropoda > Insecta > Diptera > Syrphidae > Rhingia > Rhingia rostrata. The sequence goes on from OX463757.1 coordinate 92,152,386, forward strand.
AAAAATAAATGCCAAATAATGTTCTTTCAAATTATAACAAACATTTTCCATTAAATTTGAATTTTCTGTGTTTTTTTCTTTAAAAAAGTAGGGAGCCTCGAAATGGATCACCCTTTATAAGTTTCGATAAAAATTGTGACATGACAGAACGACGTTGCGAAATAGAGTCGCTCCAAGATAGGAATGTAATATACGAAAAACATTCACATTATTCAAACACCCTACTGTGAATAAAAAATTAGTAACGAATCCTTGTTAGATGTTCCTTCAAGTCTGGAAATATGGAATACGAGTGGCTGAATTCCGAAATACAGTACTTCCGTATTGTTGATTAATCAAACGTTCCAAAACGTACTTTTTAGTGAGAACGTAATATGAAACGCACAGTGAACGCATTAAATGCGCAAACAAAAGCGAACTGCCCATCGTGCATGATTATAATGCAAATGAAATTTGACATTTCAGTTTGAAGCGAAAGAATAGTATGATCAAACGTGATGGCATTGTACGAACGAAAATTGTATATTAGGTTGTTAAAATTGAAGTTGTTTAGACGTTATTGGTGTTTGAAACATTTTACGATAGTTCGCATCAAAGTCGTCCCAATACGTCAAACACTGCAAAGCTAAAAATTGCAAAGCAGCACAAAAGCATTCATAAAAGCAGTGTGCATTCACAATGCGTACTATTTTTTATGTTTTGGAATTCAGCCTGTATTGAGAAAATTTGATCGGAAAATGCCATGTGTGCTGTTTTTGTAAATATCTACACTCTACAGGATAAGGGTTAAGTAAGTTCAGAAATGTAGATTTCATTTTATTCGCTCAAGAGGTCCGAGACATCATAATAAATATAGAATTTTTTTTTAGAAAACGCTGGTATGCCTGTTTGCTGATATTCTCGCTAAACACATAAGATTAACTTAAAATCTTAAGTAATACTTATAGTTCACCAAAAATGTGTAACTTTTGCTCAGTTTTTCAATGCTAAGTTAATTCTGAATAAAGAGAGTTTATTAACAACGTTATTAACAATGGAATAAATTGATTCCTTATTTAACTCATGAAGCCGTTTTTGAGTGCATTTAGTAGCACTCATGATTTATCGGTTTTTCTGTCATAAAATTTATCGAAAAATAAAGAATCTGCAACAGCTCAGTTAGTAGTTTTTATTTTCATTTTCCCTTACAAATGAGAATGCTTTTTCTTCACTAAACTTGCTGAGTTAACTCGAAGTAAACTCTGGATTTAAATTGACTGAAAAAGTACTTTCTCGATTTTAATCTTGAAGCTATGATAATCTTGCACTATAAAAACCGGGCCTTAGCGGTTTAAGTTAAACTTCAGGTTTTAGGGAGAGTGTCAGAGAGAGTATCAAATTTGGAAAGCATAGTTCTACTGTTTCTACCTGCCCTTGTTATAGAGTTACAAGTTCACGAGACCGAGAGTCTACCGTCTACTTGACATTTGACCTAAGGCTTCCTAGAGTGGATTTCTGTTCTTCAGTAAGAGATCATGCTAAGATATCCCTTGAGTTATAATTTTATTGTATTAGACAATTTTTAACTTAACCCTAACCACGCAGTTAATTTGAATTTTTCATACAACCTAGCCGTGCGCTTAATTTTCTGCATCGAACTCAAAATTGAGTGCATGTAAGAGTAAGCTATTTCTAAATGGAACTCTGTACTACTTTTTGTATCTATAACTATATTTCAAAGTGTATACTAACAAATACACAAACAATAAAGTATTGCAGTAAAAAAATTCGGAAAAATACACAATTCAGATGTTTGAAACGAAAATGTTAAAACATGAGAGTAAATAACCATTTATATCTATTGTAAGCTGTTTTGAAGAGCACATATTTCAATAATTCACAATCACCACATACAGTTAAAAAACGATAAGAGACAATGAAAACAAACCAAATAATTTGGAGAACGGCCTCGTACGAACTGACAGAAACAATAGAATAAACGAAACTGATTTGACACAACAACGCAAAGCATGGTGCTAGATACATTAGGGGAGAGCGCTTAAAGCTTTTCGAGTGCTAGTGTTAATATGCATTTGCTTTTGGCATAGAACTTGTGTTAGTATAAGCAGAGAAGAGAGCGCTTGGAGCTTTGGTTCACTTTATCCGCTTTTATTTGTTTATACTTAGCTACGTGCGCAACAGGCAAGTGAATTGGCTTCATATGAAGCCAATATGCTGTTTCAAATGGTGTTTTCTATTGGTAAGAACATCAATATTTTTTAGAAAAATATGTCAAACGACCAACTTTGTCATTCTGTTCAAATAGAACTAGCTTTTTACACTAATTTATTGGAATGTTTAGATAAGAGAAATTCAACGAAAAGTAAGTGGTTAAATAACGTTAAAATGTATTCAGTACAATTGCATTTTATAGAACAATGACTACATATCACATGTCAAATAAAACGATCAATTGCGTTAAAATTTTAGCCAATGGATAATTTTTGCCATTAGTATGGTGAACAGAGACTTCAATATTGTAACCTGCCCAACAGCTCGATGAAATGTATCCAGTGGCTAATTTTTGACATTTGGACAGAGATAAAAACCACGCTCATGGATTAATCGTCGTTAGGAGTGTTCACATGTGGCGGAAAGAAGTACAACTTTCAGATTATTAAATAAAAAGCAAAGAACATGTATTTTAATCAGAAAATGTAATAAACGTTTTAAAATACATACATTAAAAAAAAATAGATGGTTTCAAAAATGTTATGATTATACATATTTGTTTCGATTATATTTAACGCAATTGACACACGGCCTTAAAAAATATTGTTCAATGCGTACGAATGGGGATGGAGTATACAAATCGTATTTTTTTTAATTGGCCCTGAAAGTTTGCTGGGTTTAAATATATTATTAAGTAAGAATTTTGATCAAAACTTTTTTGAATATATTCCATATTTTGTTTTGAATAAAATGCCCCCAATGTGGTTGAAAAATAGACAATAAAATTTTCTAAATATCTTGCTCAAACACTTTCGTAAAATTTAAGTAAAAGTTTGATAGAGACGTTTATTTGAAAAGTCGGCTTGACATAAAACCTTTTTCGTTTCGATTCGTTATATTGCCCAGACCATTTTTTGAAATTCTTTACAGTTTGATGAAATACTAGTTTTTTTAAGAGAAGTGTGGCAGTGGGCGGATTTTGGAAATGTTTACACTTGGTCTGTAGGAAAGTAATTTAGAATTACTCCTTAAATTATGAATTGGTGGTCCCAATTTATATACCAATCAGACCCGGATCGACCACGGACAATGAAAGTACACACGCGTATCACCTCATGTGACACTCAAAAGCATGAATGCGAAGTTTATTAGAGCTACCACCAAAGGTTGGACGCGGATTCGTTATGAGGAGCCTAGTTATAGGCTAAGAATGATTGACTTTAAAGAACAACAAGGAAGCGCTATTCTGTTAAATTACCGGTGGGATTTTCTAAATACGGAAGTGTGCATACATCAAAACATTAAACAAGTGAAAATGGACAAAGCCATATCCGATTACTTGTTAGTGTTGGTCTTGTTGTGTTAACAGAGATAAGAAAATGTCGACATCATCTGCACGGATAACATAGATAATATTGGAGTGGCAACGAAAATCTGCCCTTGTAAATCGATGCTTTTTTGATTTGCAAAAACAACGAATTCAAAATTGCTTGGCCTAACGAATCAAAAAAGGTTTGCGGAATATTTGGTCCTATATCTATCCAAAAAAGATGAAATCTTGATTTTTATAAGCTATACCAAGATGTGGTTGTGGTAGAAAAGGAATATTTAAATCCCGGCTACAGGTTCGGGACCACAAGACCGAACACCGAACATTCCGGTTAAAGAATCAAGTGATCGCGTATGACTGGAAGCAGAGTGTCCAGAATTGAAGATGATGGAAGGGTGCATAGACCCTTAACTAGTCGGGAGCCCGTTATTTATGTAAAGCAAGTAAGTGTCATATAACGAATTTTGTTATACTGTCTACAAAGTAGAATTACATTACTCCAATGATCCAAAGAGAGATACACATGTGAAAGCTTTCATCGCAGCACCCTTATCACAACGTCAGCACTTAGCACCACTTATGGCTTCGCACACTCACGCAGCACGCTGTGTGTACATTTGATTGTTAGGTTTGCCTTATCTTTATTTCTAGAATAACAGGGGAATCCCCAATGAAATGCAATTTTTGAAATTCTTATATAGCTAGCAGGAATGAGAGATATAAGATTATGCATTTAGGTGTTCAATTTTTGCTCGTTCTGCGCAGCTACGTCACAGGTGACATATTATTTGACAGCTCGTTGTAATTGTTGATTATTTACATAGGAATTGCGTGAAATTAAATTAAAATGTGTCTTTTTGTCAAGAAAAATCTTATTTTAAAAAAGTGTCAGCATGAAAGATTCGTTTTAATACATTGTTTATTGAATTATTAAGATGTTCTACTAATTTTCTACCTGATTGTAATGATTCTGTGAAAAAAGCAATAGCATTCGTATATATCATCACAATTGTATTTTCTCAAAGCGAAATAACATTTCAATAGTTTTTTGTATTTTCTAAAATGTTATAGTGTGTCCTGTTTAAATGTATAATTTATTGCAACACATTGAGTCATTGGATGGTTTGGTTATGTATTCCTAGAAAGGAAAAGTGAAAACTTGTAATGATGGAATGATGAATAAAAGATAAGTTGTTCATTGAGATTTTGTTTTTGTATTTTCAATGTATTATTTTATTAAACTTTCTCTTTCTTTTATTTTGATTTTCTATAATTTCCTTATTACATGATCAATGATTCCTGGGGATATATCGAGCTTGTGTGCCCAACTTTGAAGTGTTCGGACACAAGGAAGAGGAAATTTTTTCTTTCGCAGCAATTTGTAAGCCTTAGCACTTGTTGAGTACAATGTGATAGACTGCGCTATATCCGCTTCCGACCACCGACAGCGTTTCAAACCCTTTTTTAATTTATTTACTTGACCTGAAATTAGTTTATATAGATGTATTTAATACATATACATTTTGAGTATTTTACCTTTTGTGAATATTTTTTGCAATTTATTCTCCATATAAATACGTTCAAACTCGGATTTGTTTAACATTTTTTTGAGTGAACGTATTTGGAGTTGGTAATCTTTGCATTCTTTCATCATAGTAAAATTCTCTAGCTTTAAGCTTCCACTAAAAATGATTAAAGTTGTTATTGTAGGTACTTATAATAATAATCATCAACTTACATCTCTTGTTTTAAAAGATCAATTTGATGCTGCAACTGATTTGTAGTTTCGTCTACAACATCTACAACGTTGTTGTTCATCTCTATTTGATCTGCATCATCAGGTTTGGCTGGCTCAGGAACAATTGGGGGAACTGGGGTTTCTTTCAATAAGCTTGCGATCATATTCTGCTTTGTTTTATGTATCATTCTCTTATCCCTGGATGAAGGTACCATCGTGGACTGTGGTTCAACGGTTGGACAAGTTCCCGGCTTCAACTTGTATCAGTTCCTTTCGCATAATCCTTTAATTATATATTAATAATATGTAAGCAAGGACTTATGTACAGGAACATACCCATTTCAAATTGTAGATTCCTCTCGAAATCTTCTGCAGTGAAATGTGCAGAGCAAATTCGTGACGTTTCAGGATTAAAGTTGTCTTTCCTCCGACAAAAATGTATCCATTGCTTCTGAATACCGCCATCCTTAGGAAAGCGATAAAAGCGGATACATATTTAACTTGCCTTTATTATTATTTGCACTGCAATTGAACACTGCACACCTCATATTGATTTTTAAAATCTTTTATACTCAAAATTCAATGAAAAAATAATTTCCGTATAACCAATTCAAAATTAACGCGCGGAAATGATATATCAATGCCTTCTTTCAGAAGGAAAAAATATTATCGCTTGTCTCCTGTGACGTAAGCAAGATAGCAGAAACGTAAACATAAATGGCGGACATGCGCAATGCGTAATCTGTAATACATCATTCTTGTATAGCTAGGGTGTTTTTTTTTAGAGGTAAAGAACTTCGAATTGAAATAAAACACAAGAAAACCGTTTTAATGTCCATCAATTTGGCTTTATTGGAAGGATAATTTTATGCCATTAATGTTTGAATATTATTTCGGGCATTTGGCCGCCGCGGCTGGTTCGTATAAAGCCAAGTGTAGAGGTTCAATTTTCAGCCACTTTTTCGAGCAATTGGGGACGTATGTCGGCAATAATGCCACTAATGTTGGCTTCCAAGTCCCCTAACGTTTCTGGTTTGTTGGCATAGACGATCGAATTCACATATCCCCAAAAAATAATCCAATGGTGTCAAATAACACGATCTTGGTGGCCTATTGACAGTTCCATTCCGCTAAATTATGCGCTCATCGAATGTTTCCTTTAATAAATCGATTGTGACGTGCGCTGTGTATCATGTAGCACCGTCTTGTTGGAACCACATTCATGCCATCCGATTCGGGAACGAAATAGTCGGTTATCATGGCTCTTTACCGGTCTCCATTAATGGTAACTGACTCTCAAGCATCTTTTCGGAAGAAGTATGTCCCAATGACTACACAAGCCCATAGAGCACACCAAACAGTCAGTTTTTGTGGATGTTATGGCGTCTCAAGGGTCTCATGTGGATTTTCTTAACTCCAAATACGGCAATTTTGCTTGTTGGCGTAGCCGTTCAACCAAAAAAGAGCCTCATCACTGAACAAAATTTTGCGATAAAAATCTGCATCGAGATCAATCTCATTTTCGCCCCATACACCAAAATCACGACGCATTGCATGGTCTCAAGGTCGTAAGCCAAGATCTTTGCGCAAAATCTTCAATAAAGTTCATGGACAAAGCTCAAATTGCTGTGCACGGTGGCGAATCGAATCAATTCATTCGGGTCCTCAACAATTTGCTCTACAGCGGCAATTGTTTCTTCGGCGCGCACTGTTCGACGTCTCTGCAAATGCGTATTATCACATAGAGTAAACGTAGTGCGAAAACGATCCATGGTTAACCGAATTAATTGCTCTGATGGACGATTATGTCGACCATGGACGGAGCTTGAGGTAAACTTCGCGAAATGAACCATTATGTTCGAAATAAATTTATTTGCAAGCGTTATTAATTTGTCAACCTTTTCATGATAAAATGGCAAACCAAACTCAACATTTTTTTTCCAGTCTGTTACATTTATTGCTCTGCACTTGCGGCTTTATTCGTCCAGAACCCCTCGCTCCTCGGAGTATTCTATTTAATGTCAGGGTCGACAACATATGAACCCGGAACCGAAGTCTTTGCATATTTCGCTTCCTCTTCCGCTAGTTGCTCTGATTTTCAATATGGTTAAGGATTAAACGTTATGTTTTTTTAATTTTGGATATACCTAAAATACTGTATATTCTAGTGCCTGGCCACACGTTCCTCCCGACCCCCGTGGCCACACACAAAAGAGTATTTTTGTTAAAATGAAATACATAGTTTGGAAGTAAAACGTTCATGCCCACACCGAGAGTTCAGTTTGCATTGAAAAAAGTTGTTCAGGACAACGTCAGGGTCAAACTGTCTAATGACAAACTGACATCACTATGAAAACAAACTTTGACAAATGACAAGTGATTTTGACGTTTTAATGAAAGAGACAACGCACGTGTGATGGAGAAGTCTCATGAGCCATATAAAATTCTCATTGTTTTCCTCCAAAAATAGACGCACTTGTGACGCTGAGGGATAGTTTATTGACCAACTCTATTCTAGGTGGATTTTCGGTGCAAGGCACTAATACATTTTATTTGTTAAGCTCCTTAGCAAATATATCGGGACTGCTTACTTTTTTCCCCGAGTACTTTTCCGAATATTCGAAGTCAGGGAATAGAGAACGTGTTTTTTTTTTTAGAAATTTTTCATTTAAAATAAGAGAAAGGGGAAATGGGAATAAACTCCTGGGTTTTCATTCAAATTCCTCCCTACCATCTCTGTCATTATATGAAGTCTGCTGTCATCGCCAAGGTCAACAAAGTCAGATGGTCGCATGTCCGACGTTCACGTCTGTGCAACCTCGATGATTTGCTTGTCAATTTCCGTGTCGTCCGCTTATAAAGTGACCAAGTGCAATCAAATGCAAGTCAGCACGATAATGATCAGGATTTCCAAATTGATGTAAAAGCTAGCATCACTTAACATTAATTTACCAAATTGAGGTCAACTGAAATCTTTACAAATCTAATCACAACAAAGTCGCAGTCCATCTCTGTCTTAGTATCGAATTACATCTAGCCAAGAATCACGCTGCTTTTCTTTTCAGTCATTGTCGTGGTCTAGCGACGTACTCGAGAAATATGTACAAACAAAGTGCCACCAATTTGCTGGATCTCCCAGAAGTGGATGTGAAGAAATGGCTGGACTCGTTCGATGCCGTGCTCACCGACTGTGATGGTGGGTGGCTAAGACGCTAAATTGCGTAACTCTTGCTCTAACTGCGTTTTCTTTGTTTACAATTGCAGGCGTAGTGTGGCTTTTTAACAATCCAATTGAGGGAAGTGTTGAGACAATTAATCGATTCAAGGAGATTCAGAAAAAAGTCTTCTTCGTCACGAACAACTCGACGAAAACACGCCCTGAACTGCTGGAGAAGGCACTCCGCATGGGATTCAATTTAACTTCAGAAGAAATTATTTCCACTGCCCATGCCTCCGCTGCGTTTCTCAAGAATCGAAATTTTAACAAAAAGGTATTTGTGATTGGCAGCGAAGGGATTACGAAGGAACTCGATTCATTGGGAATTGCCCACAATGAAGTTGGACCAGATGTGATTTCACCTTCACTAAATCAGTTTTTAAATCAAGGCCTTAAACTGGAGACCGGAATCGGAGCTGTTATTGTTGGTTTTGATGAACACATCAGCTTTCCAAAGCTGGCAAAGGCTGCTTCTTACTTAGATGACCCTGAATGCATTTTCCTAGCGACAAACACCGACGAACGATTTCCTATGCCAAATTATGTGATTCCCGGTACTGGCAGCATTGTACGCGCTGTGGAAACATGTGCAGAGAGAGAGGCCACTCTCATTGGCAAGCCAAATCCAAATATTTGTGAGTCATTGATTCGCGACGGAATCATTGTGCCCGAGCGGACATTGATGATTGGCGATCGGTAAGTAGAAAAGCATTGACATGGAATTTGTTTTTATAGAAGTGCTCTCAACAGGTGCAACACCGACATTCTTCTGGGGACAAATTGTGGGTTCCAAACACTGCTAGTCGGCACTGGAATCCATCAAATGCATCATGTAAACGCATGGATAGCCGAAGGTACTGATGAGCAGAAGAAGCTTATTCCCGATGTATTCCTGCCAAAATTGGGCGACCTTCTCAACTTTATGTAAAAGGATTTAGTTCAAAGACACGCTTAGGAGGCTATTGTGTTACCAATGTTCATTCTATTTTATACGATTTTTTCTCTTCTTTTTGCATGTATCTACTGAAGTTATGTGATAGTTTCTACCATATTTGTTTGGTAATCTCTTCGTTTTGTTGCAATACATACTACCATGACATGGGCCATTGGCCTAATGCTGGCTATTTATTGGCATTTGTTTATTGAATTTATTTGAAGCGGAAACATATGTAGGCATTTAAATAAAAGAAACCATCCAAAGCTAAGCTAGTCAAGAAACGATTTTGTTTTACTTGTTGATGGTGACAACGGCACGAGTTTTTCTGATACGAGTACCCACGTCTTTTCAAAATGCAAGTTGAAACGAAATGAAATTCACTTCTGAGAACTATTACAGCGAAAATATGGATCGGTTTCCAAAGCATACAATTTAATTCCGAACGATTCTTTGTTGCGATGAGTAAGGAATGGAATGGTTGGAACATCAAGCGAAGGATCTAAAACATTTAGTAGGAACACTTTTCTGTCCAGCTATTTAAATGTTGTTATTCTGACTGACTAACACTTGATATGTTTTTTTCTAATGCACATACGATTTTGTGGCTTCTTCCTTTTTTGGTATCGAATGTGTCGGTGAGGTCGTTTCCGAACCTGATGGAGCAGCGAGAATTCTCCATCGTCATCCTACACAAACGGACGAGTTTGGTCAGTGCACCAAAACTAGACATGTCTCTGTATAGTTCGTCTCTATAAATGCTGTCGTATGCGGCTTTGAAATCGATGAATAAGTGGGGGGTATCGATTTGGACATCTTGGGTTTTTTCCAGGATCTGCTTAAGTGTAAAAATTTGATCGGTTGTGGACTTTCCTGGCCTAAAACCACACTGATAAGGGTGGATCAGGTTGGTGGTAAACTGTTTTAGGCGAACACATATAACGGCAGACAGGATCTTTTAGGCGATGTTGAGGAGATTATGCGTCTGTAGTTGGTGCAGTTGAGAGGGTATCCTTTTTTGTGGATCGTACAAACAATGCTGAGGTTCCATTCTTCAGGCATACATTCTTCCGACCAGATTTGGCTTATGAGTTGGTGGATGTAATTTAGTAAGTCATCTCCGCCGGCTTTATAAAGCTCAGCAGGAAGACCGTCATTTCCGGCAGCCTTTTTAAGCTTGAATTTAGATATTGCTAACCTCAGCGGGGGGACTCAGTGGCTCGATGGTTAGTGCGATAAACTGCCGAGCGAAGTTCTGGGTTCGTTTCCCAGTCGTAGCAACACCTAATGATTTTTCAATGGCCCTCCTCTCGTGGTGATCTGACAAATCATCCGAGAAGTATCAATTGTCAAGAAAAGCTTATCTCAAATTCGCCGTTCAGGGTCGGCATAAAACAGGAGGCCCTGCCGTCGTGCAAGAAGTACACACGCACACATGAATGGTTGTGAGAAAGCACGGCCCTGGGTACTAACGAGCTTGTTGCGCCAAAAATTCGTATTCATTCATCCTCACTTCACTCAGGTCGGGTGGTTGGCAGTTTTCGCTATCGGTGCCAATGTTGAATGGTTCGTTCTGCCTGACAGCGGAATGTTGTTCGTCATCGCCGTTTAAAAGTCTGCATAAGTGGTTCTTCCACATCCTCAGCATCGACTGTGTCTCAACTACGATGTTTGGCTTTGGCGTTTTACACTTTGGTAAAACTTGCGAAGAAAAAGTTTATTTTGGAAGAAATTTCAATAGTTTCGAAAAAAATATACCCTTTCGTGTTGGCCTGTCTGCTTTCGTTTTCTCTCAATCCAACCCTCCAATTTAGGAATTCTTGTTGCAGGTGCAAATACATGTGATGTTCTTAGCCTTTAAGTCCCAACAAGAAAACAGAGAGCCGAAATTTTTCGAAAAATGTTTCATTCGCTTCAACGCCGTAAATAAGGACTTCGATGTTAAGTGTCTAAGAATAGTGGCGGACGGTGTCTTACTTCATCAGGGCGGAATATTATTGCAATTAGCAAAAATCGCATCTTGGTAGGAACTCATTGGTTTGGATGTAGCCTCTGTGACCCCTCCTGATGGCAGCATGTTTTTGCATTTCGCCTCGATTACTGTTTAACTCATTTAATCGCAGCGTTAACATCTCTTTTATTTTGCCCAAAGTTTTCAATGTCGTCGGGATTTTCTGGTATATATTTCCAGAGTTTTTATAGAAGTGTCTTGCTCTGTGATGAATTTTGCATTTTGCATCCTCTGACCGACAATGTTTAAAGAATCCACTTGTCATTGAAGTAAACAATGACATGTGAATTCTTCCTTAGATCCTTGTTTTTGATATCGAATATTTCAATAAGTTATTAATCGTCATGCTTCACAGACAAACGATTTTGGGCAGAATATCAAAATTGAACAGGGCTCTGTGTAGCATGTTCCTTTGAATACTATGGTGGTATTGATTTTGACTTCTTGGATGAACCGATCAGGTTATTGGTGATGGTTTGGAGAGTTTACATATTACAGCATAAAAGATCATGTAGGCGATGTTGCGAATGTAATTTGCCCTGTTCAGAAGGGCTCCTTTAAAATGGACCATTCAAGCGTCAGTGCTATTTTATTCATTATGAAAACGACCTTTTTCTTGTTCGTTGGTTTACGAAACCCTTCATCTCCGGCAGCATTGCTAAACTAAAGTTTGGATATTGCTATTCTTATTGTGGATCGTAATTTGTCATGCCTTCGTCAATTCATTCGTTCTAACAGCAGCATTATTTTAATTTAAAACTGCAGAAGTGTTTTGACTACATATTCTCAGTGCTGACTGCGACTGTAGCACGATTTTTCATTATTTCGACTAAGTCCGTTAATAGATCTTGTGATACAGCCTAGATATTCATCAAAAATACCGCTAAAGATGTCACTCCCGATTTTAATGTCGTATTACCGCGATCGAGAAAGAGTCTCATCATAAGGATCGTAGTTCCATATGCTCATGGGCCTAGGGGAGTTCTACAATAAGTCTTACATAAGCATTGGCGTTAATGAATTCGCTTACTCTGTTGCCTGTTCGAAATTCCCATCAGAATATTGATTGATTGGACTCTGATTGCATAGTCATCCAATTATTTTTCCTGGACAGCAGTAATGTCTCCGTTCTGTTAAGTTTGGGCAAAGATTATAAAACTCCATACAGAAAAATGTTTCTATGGCGGGTCGTACTGGCACAGCCCGCCATATATTTTTATCTCGATTCTCATATGTGCACGTGCACACCGCCCGCCCGTAATATGAAGCTGTTGAGCAAAAGTTTCTGTTTTTTGTTCTCAATGAGTCATCTGTGTGGCTTTATAATCTTTGGTTTGGGTTAACTTTTTTTTATTGTTTCCGTCCTTTCGGAGGCATCGGCTGCTCCATACTCTTTTATTTTTTTACGTGAGTGAGTATTTGACCAAAGCCCTGTGTCCGAGATAGCATACGATAATAACTCGCACTCTTATCCGTTTACCAAGCCACATCCTGTATCCAGTTGTTTCCATAGGGTGTTTAAATAATCACAATTAGGTGTAGTCTAAGAGATCGTCATGTTGATAATGATCAGTGCCTACCTTCTTCGTGCATCACGCAACCACCTATTTTATTAAATCTAAGAATTTGGAACACCGCATCTGCAGTAGCAGCTACTCTCCACTGTATATAACTTGGAACTAAAGTAAAATAGAAAAGTGATGGAGAAATGAACTGGCGCACCACACAGTTCATACAAGGCAACCGCGGATATCTCAAACACACACTTGCAAACGAAAATGACAAATATCGGGTAGAAATTTTAAAAATAATGGAATGGTCTCGATTAATGACAATGGATATCGCGACAGAATCTTCGAAATGGAACTGGGGACATTTCAACGGCTTATTTTGGCACAGAGGCTAATGTGGGAATATCGGCCTTGGTTCGCTGCCGAGTATTTAACCCCTTTATACCAATATAAAACTATACGTTGTCGAAGATTAGTAGTTATAAAAAGCAAGTTAGGTAAATATAAATTTAGGATAAGCCTATTTCGCGTTGAAATTAAACTATCACTACAGAGCCCTGCATAGCGCATTTCGGTAAACAGCGACTAAATGGGGGAAATCAACACATTTAACATTTTAAAAGTGTGCAACAAGGCCAAATAAAACAACAATTAAAAAAATATGATCACAACTTGATCCAACAACTTGCTCTTGTGGTAAAAGGCGACTTTGTAGGTGATTTGAAAAGAACAATTTTTTAATTCTTCTTAGCAAACCAATGTAAAATTAATTAAATGAAACACATCGACTGCATGAATACAGAACTATATATGTATTTAATATATTTTGGTTTTTGTCATCGTTACTAGTCACACTTTCTTATCTGCCACAGAAATTGGTCGGGTAGGTTTGACGTACTTTTTGTCCACGTAAAAACATGTCTTCGGACTCCTTCGTCGAATTGAGAGACACACAAGTACTCATGGAATTCTTCATTATATAAATAACAAAAGTCGCCACAGAGCTGCACATTCCATGCACTTTTATTACCTACGGTACCGCCCTTCATATAGGTATCAACTTGCCGTCTGTCCCTGCAAATTCCATTTAATGTTGAAGCAAATAAGTACTCATTTTTATAATAATCATTATGGAAAGCAAACTGATCTCCATTCTTCTCGGCACACCAGAAACCTTGTTCTTCCGCTTGATTTGAGTTCCATGAATATACAGCTCGTTTTGAATTATAAGTAAAAACCCAATTTGCGGCATACAAGTATTCATTATAACGTTTGTTCCAGATAGTTATCCTGTCTTCGAAAAACAAATTCTTTGCACATATTGGCAATTCGCTGATGGTTTCTTTTACCGCCAGCTTTTTCGTCTCACTGACATAGTTATAAGCTTTCATCTTAATAAGCTTCTTTAGATAGTACCCTATACTGAGAACTGCTTTGTTGTTTAAATCATCCGCTCTTCTTAACTCCTGGAAGAGTACTACCAGTCCTAGAATTATTTGTGATATATACTCGTGGCTGTAGATGTTGTCTGCTATCTTAAATGCGGAGACGTTTGAGAAGACGTTCTTGACAAGTTGTTGCACTACTTTATCCCAAATATCTGAATTAAACTTAAACAAGTCATTGGCCAGAGTCAGCACTTCGACGTTGTTCTGATAATTGTTTGAAGACATAGCCGCGGCTAGAGTCGTCAATGTAACGTTAAAAATGGATTCGTGAATTTCTTGTATATCCTCAGTCGCCACGAGTTTAATTAGCGACGGGCATTGGGGTTGTTTAACAACCTTATTTTGTAAAGCGTTTACTAGTTTCATCAGTACGTGGGGATCACAATGATTGTTTAATCGCAATTCGTATTTCAATGCGTTAAGGACCTCGGCTGCAGGTTTGATCTCTGCTATAGCATTAACAAAGTCCAAGAGGATATCTGTGTTTTCATGAGATCGTGCATAAACTGCATTTACAATGTTTGCTGTTGGCAATTCTGGTGTATTACGCATTAGCGTCTCCGCCTCCGCAAAGCGACGGCTTCGTATTTCATTTGCTACATCTATGGCTGTGCATCTGTTGACATTTTCTTGGTCTTTATTTTCTATAAGCGTGTGCAAAGCTCTTAGTTGTGTATCCAATGCATTGAAATAGTTGGTTAGGGTTTGTATTGCATGGTGAGATCTTTCGGTTGTAGTAGTGCTTTCATGACGCTCTTCGATAAGTTGTTGACTAAGTTCTTGAAACTGACCCTCGAGAGTAGACAGACGTAAGCTAATCTCTGAAGATATTTCATTACCACCTCCCGCTATAGCTGTATTTAGTCCCAATATCTCCCTTTGCACCTGGAGAAGAATGTTTTCAAGTCGAGTGATTCTCTCGTTGGTGTTTGTTGACCGATTTTGAAATGAAAACGATAGTGAATTGAGCGACATTTGTAAAGTTCACTCGGCAGATTTGCAAATCAAACATTCGATGCACAAAATACAAACGTAAACTTCACTCGGCGGGTTGAAAATATAAACCAACACTATTGTGCGTAAATGGCAGAGTAGATACAAATTGTGTTATGACTTTATTATGAGGGGTAAAAGCCTCTCACCGAAAAGTATTAGTGATATAGAGGCAAATCGGGTGTTTCAGAATTCGTATAAAATCAAATCAAACCAAGTAATTGTTTGTTTCGAAAAATTCCGAACACAATTTTTAATATTATGTCTCACACTTATGGGGAAGAATGTTGCAAATTGTGATTTGTAAACAAAAAACTAAAATTTCATAGATCTTAGAAAGCTTGTTTCACATACAATAAAAGCTCTGAAATAGTTTTTTACTTTAACTTTTATATAGATTGGCCAGAGTTGCCGCCATTCCTTTTTTGGTCAAGTGCTATTTTTGTATAGCACGAACCAAAAGCCAAAATCACTGAACAGTATGTTTCCTAGAAGCATGTTTTTTTTTTTGTATAATTTGCGCGCACTCAAGGGGTTATGAATACCCTTTATATGTTTTAGCACAGTGCGGGCGTTAAGGAAATTAGGGATAAGAAGAAAGGAGATACCGATGCACATTAGTTTTAAATGTCTGTAAGTTATAATGGAAAGGAAAAACAGAGTTTGGTAGAGCATTCCACATTCGTGTTGTTCGGTTTATGTATGAATCTCTATATTTCAGCGTACGTGCGAAGATAGGCTTGAGGGTAAACTGATTTGCATTCATTGCGTAACGAGTATTGCGGCTGAATTGTTGAATGGGAGGAATGCAGCTGGCTATTTCATTTGAACATTGGTTGTTAAAATAGCGATAAAACAAGGTAAGGCAGGAGATGTTTCGACGGTGTTCAAGCGAAATTAAGGAGTTCGCTATTCTTATGTCTCCTATAAGTTTTTTTCGCACGTGTTTGAATCCTATCTAGTAGGTGCAATGTTGATTTTGGTGCACCTGACCAGACGTGGGCGTTGAATTCAAGTTTTGGGCGTATAAACGCTTTATATATTGTGGCCAGATCAGAGGGGGTGAAATATTTCTTACATCGATTTAGGAAACCTAGACATTTCGCTGCGTTTTTAGCGACTTCGAATATGTGGTCGTTCCAACGTAAGTCCTTACTAACACACATACCTAGCATGGAAAGCTTTTCGGTTTCTTCGACGTAAGTGCCATTCATGGATAATGGCTCTAGATTTTGGTTACGCTTTAATGACAGAAGACAGCATTGTGTTTTGGAAGCATTGAATTCCACTCTATTAGATTTACCCCATTTGATAATGCTGTCAAGGTCGGAATTCAATGAGCTTAACATATTTTGGCGTTCAGAGTCCACGTTCGAAGGTGGGGGACGAGGACCTGTAAACGAATATGAGAAGCTGAGGGTACTGTCATCAGCGAAGGAATGAATTGGATTAGAAGTTGCAGACAGGAGATCATTTATAAAAATGAGAAAGAGAGTCGGAGACAAAACTGAGCCTTGAGGGACACCAGCATTTATTTGGTGAGTTACAGACTTGAAACCATCCAAAACAAATTGAATTGAACGTTTCGAAAGATAATGTCTAATCCATAGAAGAAGTTTTTCGTCGATTCCAAATGCACGCATTTTCGACAAAAGGGCTTGATGCCAAACCCTGTCAAATGCCTTTGAAATATCAAGCGCAACAATCTTGCTTTCGCCACCATGGTGGATTGATTGGTTCCACTTTTCGGTGAGATATGTCATCAAATCACCAGTAGACCTGTTGCTGCGAAAACCATACTGCCGGTCATTGAGAAGTTTTCGTGTTTCGAGATATTTCATAAGCTGACGATTTATCAGCGTTTCCATGACCTTGGAAAGAAGGGACGTAAGTGCAATTGGACGGTAGTTGGAGAGAGAAGAAGATTCGCCTTTTTTTGGTACAACGATGCCAACAAGCCATTAGATCAGCCGCAACCGATGTGCTAGGTTTCTCGCGCCCACCAGCAAGTGGGCCAAGGACGAGGCCTACAAGGCTAAGCTGCAAGTGAAGACGAGAGCTGCCGTTGAGCTCTATAGGCAAAGAAGAAGGGACTGGCTTTTCAGAAAAAATAAAGAGCAAGAAAAGCGCGCGATCGAGGATATAGAGCGGTGCCACTCCAGGAATGATGTTCGCAAGTTTTACCAAAGTGTAAAACGTCAAAGCCAAGGATACAAGGCTCGAACAGAATCCTGTCCAGATGAACAAGGAAATATCGTAGTTGAGACACAGTCGATGCTGAGGATATGGAAGAACTGCTTCTGCAGACTGTTAAGCGGCGATGAAGAACAACATTAAGCTGTGCGGCAAAACGAACCATTCAATATTGCACTGATAGCGAAAACTGCCAACCAACCGACCTGGGTGAAGTGAGGATAGCAATATCTAAACTCAAGCTTAATAAGGCTGCAGGAAATGGCGGCCTTTCTGCTGACCTTTATAAAGTCGGCGGAGATGATTCGTTATATAACATCCATACGCCGACGATATTGACATCATTGGTTGGACCCAACGTTATGTCGTAGCCACGTTTGCTAGTATAGAGGAGTAAGCGGCAAAAATGGATTCAGCAGTAAATGAGGGCAAGACGAAGTATATGCTGTCAACACGAAAGGACACACCACATCGACGAATTGGACAAAACGTCACCATTGACAGATATGACTTGGAGGTAAGACGGGACTTTGTCTATTTCGGCTCCGCTATTAACTCTGACAAAAACATCTAGTCAGAAATCAAACGAAGAATTACTCTTGTCAACCGCTGTTTATTGGGGATAAGAAGGCAATTTAGTAGTAAAGCGATCACTCGAACTACTAAGGAGATCCTATATAAGAGCCTGATCATCCCAGTCATGCTCTACGGCGCTGAAGCATGGACCATCTCAAAAGCGGATGAAGAAATCTTAGGTCGATTTGAGAGGAAAATTCTTCGAAAAATCTTCGGTCCCGAGTGCGTTGAAGGGCTATGGAGACGAAGATTCAACCAAGAACTATAAGAGCTATACAGCGACATGCCACTGGTCAAAAAACTCCGCATTAGACCTTTAAGATGGCTAGGACTTATAGAAGGAATGGACACCAATACTCCGACTCGCAAAGTCTTCGATTCCCAGCCATACATTGGACGCAGTAGCGCGCTCAAGTAGAAGGCGACCTCAACCAACTTGGAGTGCGCAACTAGAGGCGGTTAGCTAAGTTCCGGGCTATTTGGAGAGGCATGTTGGTTGAGGCCCAGGTTCATTCCGGAGTGTAGCACCACTTAAGTAAGTATAGGCCTGATTATCAGTCGTGTAAAAGTTGAGCGTTTAAGACTAAAAGTGGGAGAACGCACATTCCACTCGAACCAATACATAAAATACCTAGGGGTGCTCCTAGAGACCACAGGTTAACATCAGAGAACATCTATGGTACACGAGTGAACAGTTGCCGGAATATTAAGGCTTATGTCGAATATTGGAGGACCAAGGCAGCCAATAAGAAATTGGCTTGCAACCGTAAGCAATCAATCCTCATGTACGCAACCCCGATATGGGCCTTGGCCATATGTACTATGTCATACATTAGAAGGATCAACTCTGTGCACAGAAGAGCATCGTTTAGAGTATGCTGTGAATACATAACTGGGACTCTATTACATAAAACGAAACGAGCCGCAAGTAAACGATAGTCACGACAGTGTGCTATTATGTAATTCGAGAAATATTTATGACAGCTCAACGAAAACAAAAGCTAACGACTGCCAAATTACGAGTATCGTAAAACCTAGAACGATACACGTTTCATGTAATCGAATTTCAACGAGAACGAAGTGATTTCAACGATATTCGTTCTATAAAATATGGCCACTGTATCTGGGGGAGGAGCAATAAGAGTGATAGCGGGGAGAATGGCTATCGGGATGGACATAAACATTTTAGGGTAAACATACAATAACTAAAAAGGCAGAGAGAATTTCAATTAGAGAAGCCGCTGAAATGGAATTGCAAAGACAATGGAACACAACATCAAATGTAAGAAGGACGTGAGAGCATTTCACCCCTTCAGCGAGGTGTTCACTCAAAAACAGCAACTAAATGTAGAAATCAACACATTTAACATGCATAATAATAACTAAAATTAAAAACGGTAAAAATTAGCGATGCAGCAATACAAGATGACTAGAATATACCCTCTATCCTAAGCATAACCACATCGATAACGATAAAAGAAGAAGAAATCCACCATTAAGGAAACCTTGAGGGAAACAAGAGCCTCCATGGTGGTCTGAAAATCTAGGAATGCTTAGGCAGAAGTGTATAAAAATGTTTAATAAAGCTGAAAGCTTAAACAAATCCTCTAACTGGATCTCCTACAAAGAGCAGAAGAAGAAGCTTTCGAAGACGGCATCAACAAAACCAATATATGGACAGAAAACTTTCAAGATCACAAAATATAAAACACCCTGGGCAGTAAGTACACAGCATCAAATCCTTTAAATCCGCCACATCACTCTTTGGATCTTATCCTACCATTGATGGAAGCAAGGAGTATAGAACTACATAGAGTGCGCATCTCATACAACGAATATTTTCTATGTGGGGAACTGATGTTGATACCCCAGTGTTCACATTGCTACCCCAGCATCAAACAACAGCCTTGCCGACGCATTTATGAGTTGCTATTAAATATCCGGATTATCAACATAGAACTGGGTGGTGCTTCGACCAGAAGACATGTCAGTAGTGGGACTCGACAAGGTGGAATCGTGTCCCCTCTTCTCTGGAACTTTTACTTATCCTGGAAGCAGATGGATGCCACGTAATTATTTACGCGGATGACGTTGATATCGCAGTGTCAGAGAACCTCCTGAATATAAAAAAAGAACTTCTAAAAACGTACTACACAAACTTTCCAAATGGGAAGTCAGTTGTGGGCTGGGTATCAACCCCCATAAGACTGAACTGGTCATGTTCACTAGGAAATATAAAATTTCTCACATTGAACCCCACGTCACTAAACGGAATCAAACTAGCCTTCTTAGATAAACGAAAATACTGGGACTTATTTTGGACAGGAAACTTAACTGGAAGCTGGACATAACACTAAGAGTAAAAAAGCGACAGTTGCAGCTCCATCTTGGTGCTTACAACTTTCAAAATCTCAGCAATTTGCCAAAAACTTAAGTTTTATTTTATAAGCTTTCGATGACGACATCAACAGAACTAAGTGCGTGCGTTAAGGAATTTCAGGATAAAAACAAATGAGATTCCGATACACATTGGTTTTAAGTGCCTGTAAGTAACAATGGAAAGGAAAAACAAAGTTTGGTAGAGTATTCCTGGAGACTCTTCTGTGATAAAATAGAAGACACTTCCGGACGACTTCAAGCAATGGGCTCCTAATGGACACACATTTCCCAGGTAGCTCACATGAATAAGCTTTCGAAGACAACATCAACAGAACTAAGTGCGGCGGTTAAGGTATTTCAGGATAAAAAGAAATGAGATACCAATGCACATTGGTTTTAAATGCCTGAAAGTTACAATGAAAAGGAAAAACAGAGTTTGGTACAGCAGTCCACATTCGTGTTGTTCGGTTTATGTACGAATCTTTATATTTCAGCGTTCGTCCGAAGATAGGCTTGAGGGTAAACTGATTTGCATTCATAGCGTAACGAGTATTGCGGCTGAATTGTTGAATGGGAGGAATGGCTATATCATTTGAGCATTCGTCGTTAAAATAACGATAAAACAATGTAAGGCAGGAGATATTTCGACGGTGTTCAAGCGAAACTAAAGAGTTCGATATTCTAATGTTTCCTACAAGTTTTATCGCAAGCGTTTGAATTCTATCTAGGGGGTGTTATGTTGGTTTTGGTGCACCCGACCAGATGTGGGCTTTAAACTCAAGTTTAGGGCGTATATATTGTGGCCAGATCAGAAGGGGTGAAATATTTGTTTACATCGATCAAGGAAACCTTGACATTTCGCTGCGTTTTTAGCGACTTTGAATATGTGGTCGATCCAACGTAGGTCGTTACTAACACACATACCTAGCATGGAAAGTTTTTCGGTTTCTTCGACGTAAGTGCCGTTCATGGATAATGGCTCTAGATTTTGGTTACGCTTTAACGACAGAAAACAGCATTGTGTTTTGGAAGTCAGTGAGAAGTCTCCTCCGTTTCCTTAAAAGCTCTGAATGGTTTTAGCACAGCTAATAAGGAGAATGGAAATCATCCACGTGGTATCAAAACGCACCAAAAATATGGTCCATGAACACGCCATGCATATACGTGACCGCCTCCGACAATTTTCTTTTGGGGTGAAATGCGAATAAGGATACGAACCACATCTAGCCAACGATATCGTTTGTAGTAGGTGAGCCTTGCGATCTCAAAACTATAAAATAATAATTGGGTTTGCATTCCAACGCATCGATTTGAAAAGACCAAGTTAGTAAGCTCTTCATAGCGAACCAATGCAAAACTAATTAAATGAAACACATCGACTGCATGAATACAGTAGTATATATGTATGTATTATATTTCGGTATTTGTTGTGTTAATATTATCCAACTAAATAATAAAAAAAAATAAAATAAAATAAAAATAATAATATATCTACGCTACTATCAGAAGTAAGAAAAGGATAAAATGTGCCTTCTCCATTACTATGTTGATTTAAACTTCATTTTACATAAATTCTCATTTAATGGAAAACATGGGTCGCTAAACATAGTTATGCGTTAGAAAGGAAGATATGAGGAAAGCCCTAATAAGAAGAACAAATGAAAGAAGAATAACCACTTCGGTACGAGTTTAGTTGCCTCGTTAGCTTAAAACAAGGGAGTCTGCTGAGTCATGAGAATTCCGCCATTGTTTCCATTTGGTGGCTCGGGACTGTGACGTTGCTTCTTGCGTTTCTTTTCCTTTTTTCGTTTCTTGCGCTCTTTGTCGTCTTCATGACGCTTTTGTTTCTTATGCTTCTTCTCGTATGTTTCCAACCCAGCTGAATCTGTAAATATATAGAGACGATAATTACATGATTGGATCGTAATACAAAAAGAAAACGCTCTCCATCTCTTACCCATCATGGAGTTCTCTGGTGGTACCGCACCATCCTTGTGCTTGTGCTTTTTGTGTTTATTCTTGTGTTTCCTCTGGGGAGTTGTGTTCAATGCACGATACTGTTCAGGAAGCTATTCAATTTAGCTGGTATTAAAAATTGTTCAAGCTGTAGGTAAAGTTTACAACTTACAGGTCCAGCGTGTAGACGGAAACCAGCGTATTGAACACTTGTCAGGGGGAGCAATTCTTTGCCGACAATTGGCGGCTTTTCCATAACGCTGCGTAAAGTGCTATTTTCCTATAAATACAGGATTTTAATTGAACAAGGAGCAGATCCTATTATTACAATTTTAAGTGCTTCGATTGTTTTCCTATATTAATAGCGTTTATAAATTTTTTTATGAGTTGTGAGAATCACATGAGGTTCGTAGTTCAATTTGAAGTTTT
Organism: Rhingia rostrata; assembly: GCA_949824845.1. Classification (NCBI taxonomy): domain Eukaryota; kingdom Metazoa; phylum Arthropoda; class Insecta; order Diptera; family Syrphidae; genus Rhingia; species Rhingia rostrata. Next base: position 92,175,312 of record OX463757.1, read on the forward strand.
AGAAAACTTGTCCAACTTTTGATTTTCTTCTTTCGATCGATTAGTATTAATTGTCATGTTTGGTGTTTCTTTTTGACTCATTAGTTCGGGGATAAAATATTTTGAGATAGCATTAAAAAAAGAACACAACACTCACAATAAATGGTTTGGAAAAAAAACATATACAACACTTGGGGACTGTTGCCCAGCTAATTTGTTTTTGACATCACTCTGGGCTTTTGGAGTTATCAAGTACTTTCATGGTTTAGTCTAAGATTTATATGCACTTCCGATAATTATTACGCGAAGTATATTGCAACTTTTTAAATTTCGCATTGACATCACGCGGAAGAAAAGACAGCTAACACATTTGTTAGGCCGGACTAAAAAGCCGTCTGTCTTCTTCGACGACCGGTTTATCCAACACGTTTCGGTATGGTTAGTTGGCAAGCAAGAATTTTGACTGACAAATCTATAACATCTCAATACAAATACCCGTAAGGCATTGGACGATATAACGAATGGCGGACATTTCTGGCGAATATGGTGCGTCTCTAGGTTCAATGTCTTTCGGCATTTCGTGGAAACATACGAATGGCGCCATGAATGGGTCTATTTTGAATGACTGAACGAGTGACCACAATAAATCATCACAATAATCGAGGGAAGATATAGACGTAGGTATGTTTATAATTCGATCAGCAACTTGTGGTCACTCGAGTTTGAATTTCTGTGAAAAAAAACATTTCCACAGTATTTCTCGATATTGCGATAGTTGATTCCTGTTATAGGCAGTTCTAGGAAAATATCCACCTTCCCAGAAACGACTTAAAGAACACAAATATTACATAACGCCCAACCTCAAATGGCATTTATACAAGGTGGGCCAAAAGAAATCACCCTATTGGAAGATGCTCTTATTTTTGCAAATGGACGCCAATGTCAAATCTGTTTTGACATTTGTGGACAAGACAGATGTATAATACAAATGAACAAGCCGTGGAGTGATACACTCACCAAAAAACGCGAATATTCGTGTCTATTTGCGATTTCCCGGCCGTCCGACACCGACTGCTCAAACACTGCTACGTTTGGCCACCAATCTTGAAGAGTATGGGACCACACGTGACGTTTACAAGAGTGGCCGGCCCCGGAGCGCCTGCTGTGCCGAGAATATCGGCGCTGTTGCCGAGGATGTCGAGCTGTCGCCGGAAACATCGAAAAGACGCCGTGCCTCGCAATTAGCCATCAGCCGGTAGTCCCTAAGGCAAATTTTGGTCAAATACTTGCGCATGTTCCCGTACAAAGTCCAGCATCAGCTGCTGAGTGTCAACCGCCAAACGCGTGTAACCTACGCCCAAACCATCCTCAATCTCGAGGACGTAGTGGACAATTTTTCGACCAAAATCATAATGAGCGATGAGGCTCATTTCCACTTCAGCGGGTACGTGAACAAGAAAAACTATCGCTTCTGGGGCACCAAAAATACACGAGTAACGCACGAGGAGCCAAGAGACCAGCTCAAAGTTACTGCATGGTGCGCTGTTCACGCTGGAGGAGTCATCGGGCCATATATTTTTTTTTTCGAGAACGCCGCTAGTCAAACGACAACAGTGGACGGTGCGCGCTTTAGGGCCATGTTAACCGAGATTTTACTGCCGCAGTTGGACGAATTAGGACTGGAGGACATGTGGTTCCAACATGACGGAGCAACGGCACACAATATTCAATATTCTGAAGGCGGCGTTCCCGGGTCGTTTTTGGCGATTTGCACTGGCCCGCCCGATTTAACCGTTCCAGACTTTTTTTGTTGGGTGTTTTGAAGTCCCTTGTTTACGTAAACAAGTCAGAGGCCCTAGAAGCCTTAAGGACAACATTCGACAGATTCTCGCTGTCGCCTCAAGTTCTTGCCGAAGTGATGAAAATGTCATAAAACGAGCCCGTATGGCAACCAATTGTGACAGCGCACATTTTGCTTCTCGACTAGACCAATAAAATTCTAAAGGTTCAAATATACACAGATGACGCATTGAGAAAAAAAAACAGAAACTTTTGCTCAACAGCTTCCCGGTACGTGCGGGCGGTGTGAGAATCGAGATAAAAATATATGGCGGCCCGTGCTAGTACGACCCGCCACAGAACCATTTTTCTTGTATGCAGTGCTTCATCTGTCTAGCTTTATAATCTTTGCTAAAACTGGAAACAGGCCATTCACCACATAAAATGCGCACTCGCTCTTGAGTTATCGTCTGTGTACATATTAATTTTTAATGTTTTAAGAAAGGCTCATCCAGTAGCACTCACGATAATTGCGTTTTTAGAAAATCACACAAGTTTAACACACACCTGTAGGTACATTGGTCACATTAGTTGATTCATCGATTTGTCTGTATTAATGTATTCAAGACACTGTCCACTTACATAAACAAGATGCGAAAAAAAAGGAAAGTATGCACAGAGGACAAATCTATTAAAAGGTATTCTCCTGGGCAATCGTTTTAGAAAACTGGTCAAATATTTGTTATGAAAAATATATGGACATTTCTAAATTCCGAATGCATTTACTCGTAAGTTGTATGTTCGCACATGAGGATACCCTAAAATAAGAAAATCAAATATGACTTCCTTATAGATGTGAGAGCTATCCGTAAGGAGTAGCCTGTGTTTAGTTCTTTTCAATAAGTAGGTACATAATTCTGTTATTGTTTGGTTGATTTTTTAATGTTGTGACGGATTTGCTGACAACCGTGGAAAACTTTAAACATCTTAAATGTGTCGCTAGGCTCCACATAGGTGTTTAAATGGTCTAAATGTGATTTCAGCATCTAGCTTTCTTTTATGAGTTGACGTTCGCCATTGTCATTAAATTGTAGGTAAAATTTTCTGTGTCTAAAATGATGACTACCCACACACAATGAACGAAGATACTGGATCGGAGCCTAAGATTATATATAAGATCCGTTAATGATGGGTGTAGCGGACTAGTAGCAAGAACATTAAACTACTAAGCGCATGGATTAAATCCCGAAAATAACAGCCCCAAACTTTTTTTTTATTTATTTATTTGATGACCTCTTGCGAAAGTCTAACAAACATCCAAGAAGCTATCGAAATATGCCATCTGAATTGGCATTAAGCAGGAGGTCCTATTTTGTGTGGTATAAACAAATATGGCACACACAAATGAACAAGAAGCTAGGTTCAAGGTCCTACAGGGGTAGTTCATATCAGATATTGTTTTACATGCGATCACTAGAGGTACGGAAAGCTACATGCATACTCCGCCGATATTGGACAAAAACATATAAACAACATCAACCAATTGTCATGAAGCATCACACATCACCCGCTGTGTTATCGTCCTGCGAAACAACAGGAAAAGAAAAATACTTTGTAGGTGTAACAATGAATATCCACAGGATATATCAGATACTATGGTCTTATAGTTCGCTTCTGCAAAAGCGAATCAGTCTTAAGGAGTGGCTATCTCTTTCGGACACCCGGAGCACCACACCATAACACCATTCATGTATCAGAATATAAATCCCTTCCATCATTTCCTATTTTTTCAGGTAATTTTAATGCACACAACAACATGGCTAAGGACCACGCAGGCCTATGAGGACTTGACGGCCCACTGAGCGTCAACAAAACATCAAGCCTCACAGTGACATTTATCTACTCTGTTGATATTATGTAATTTAGTGAAAAAAAAGACTAAATAACGAATTTAACAACAACAAAAAACTACGGATTGCAGAGAATGTTTTATGATAATCATCCATCCTACAGTAATTCATTTATTCCTAGGTGGTAAACGCAGTAGATAGTTCACATGACCTCAACCAACTTGCAGTATGCAATGCAACTGCCGTAGGATCGAGCTACATGTGGATGCAGGTGTTTCATAGCTTGCAATATATATGTAATTCAAACACCCAAAGGTCTTTTTTGACCAATAAGTATTCAACTGTTGATGCATAATTTGGTTGTTCTTTTCCATTTTATTTTAAAATTTATAAAAATATTGCTGAACCGTTTAATAAATGGTTTCCGGTCATTGCTCAAAGCAGCAACGTAGACGTGGTTTAAATTAGATTTAGATCTTAGCTCTCAAAATAGTTAAGGTAAATCAATTTTGTATACAAAAATAAACGTATAGACGGGTAAAACAAAATAGAAATGTAGGTATACCCCCAAACATCTGTCGACTATCATCAGTGCAACGTAGATTAAAACCCCAACAAGTGAAAGTTACTACAAGTCAATTCTACTGACAAAAATGTAATTATTTCCATTTAAATTGTCAATGGGAATTTTTTGGTTATTTTATAACACTGGCCTTTATCACAGTGCCTCATCCAAATTCAAAAAAAAAAAAACCTATGCCACCTCATCTCAACTCAATTGGCAAACAAAAACACCTCGTCAAAATTAAAAAAAAAATCACTTACCAGATTGTTCATGCCATCAAAAATTCCAGGCAGATTTGGCAAAAACGACGAAAGCGACTCCTTAACTTTCTTGTCCTTGAATTTGGTCAGCGTATGATGGAGTCCATACTCCGTCATCAGATCCTTGTCGCCAGTAAGTTCACCCTTTCCTACGAAGAAACAAAAATAGTCAATCAAGTAACTTTTCAAGTTCTAAACTAAAATATAATCCACCTGGTGGTTCCTTCATTGAATAAAAAGGTCCGCTATGAACGATCGATGGATTTTTGCCCAGCGAAATTGTCGTTTTCAACGTGCCAGACGAGTCTTGCCTTGAGACCACAGGCGAACGACCACCGCGAGGTGATGATTTCGGGGAGAACGATTCCATTTTACGAAATTGATCGCCCATCATCATATTGCTGTAGTTCATCATATTGTTTTTATTACTTTAAGTTTCTTTTTCTTAATATTTTTTTTATATGTATTAATTTTTCCCTTTTGCGTTTCAGGGTGAGCCAGAGAAATTCATACCTCCTAGCTGCACCACAGCCTACGGTAAGGTGTAATGGCTGAAAAAGATAAATTTTACTTGTTGAATAGTGTTATTTGAAGAAAACTATGAACAAATATAATACTTTTCAAATTAAATGCAAACAAATTTTCTTCACAAAGGAACTACACAGACGAACTTTTCTGCACTAACGCCATTTTGAAACTAATATTGATAACCATGTCCATTAATGTAATGTCAGTGCTGATAAACCTAATTAATTGTAAATAAGTGGTGCCAAGTATCTATTTCTTATTTGCAAATAAAATTCCGATGGTAATAACAAAAGGCGACGCGCAAAAGCTGCAAAACACCATTTTTATACAAATTTGCAAGAAAAATACGAATAGGTATAAGCTTATCAATCGTTTTTAGGAAAGAAACGAGGTCGAAATTTTTTAAGAAAACAATATCTTTCTCTTTGTAAGAGAAAGTTAAAAATACTTGACAAGAACCGCTAAAACCGCTAAAAAAATCGAATTTCCAGATAATTTTATTTTTTTAAGATATTATTAAAAGCTAATTTTAATCGTCGATTGTACATTTTGAACATTTTCGCTCACTCTAATGTCGTTTTCAATGGGTAAAAAAAATCATTCTTTTTTATACATATCTAGTTTTGTCAAAAGACCGACTATGACAGATGTTGAGTTCCATTGGGAAAAAAAATTGTTTTTTTTTTTATCTCAGATCAATTTTGCAAATCTGAATTTTTCGACAGTCACACTAGTCAATTTGACTAGCGTGATTTTCGATTTGAATTAAGGTTATTTCGGTTGTGAAAATCTATTGTTAACCAATAAAACTGTAGAAGTACGATGTGAAATATAAAAACAAACAACCTGTGTTTCTGGAAACTTGACAGCTACACCGAAACTAACTTCACATACATAAAATTACAACAATCAAGTAAACTTGATCTCTGGTAGTAGGTTTGCAGCGTGAGAAAAATTGTAAGCCTACGGCGACTTTTTCATAACGTCCCTAATGTGGTAAAACACTAAATTCAATCTCACTTTACTTAATTTTTGTCAATCGAAATTTTTCATTTGTTCAATTTCCCTTTTCGATATTTTTTTCTGTTTAGCACATATGTTTGATGTGTGGAAGTGACTGGGAATAAATGTCAAAATAGCGTTTCAAAAGTAAACAACGTTTACGATCTCTGTTTGCACACCCAATTCGTATGCGAAATTTGGACAGTTTATTTACAACGTTAACGATGACTTTCTGACGTTGCATGAATACATCTAATATCAAAAGATTAACATATTTTATATATGTGTAAGATATAATGAAGATTTTATCTGTTGACAACATCTTTTTCCGTACTTTATATTGGAATCCTTTTTATTTAAATATTTATAAATAATTTTTCTTTTGTAAATAAGAAGATATAAAATAAAACCTATATTTTTGATTAAATTAAACTAACGAGTACTGACCTAATCAAAGGCCTTGTCATGTAAATGCTGATTTTCCGATAATTGTATAGTTCGAAGACTATCACTTCCATCAGGTCATCAATCATATGTCAGGGCAGAATGAATTATTATCAAAGTTTCTTTTTGTGTCTGATAGATAGGTACATATCCCAGTTAACATTCTCTCGCTGTGTATTTATCATTGTTGTAAAAAAACTTGTTCGAATAAACACCCAAATAGCTCACAATCGACGTGAATACCCTTTAAACTTGTAATTCTGAGGTTTACTCACTTGTGTCTCAAATCAGTCTTACTGGGCTGCGGTATAATATGGTTTAAAATTTAAACGAGTCAAACGAGTGTTAAAGCCGAGTTGATGTATTCAATTGAGCGTCATACATTAAGAAAAGCATCATAATTAAATGCTAGTCAATCATTAACTTCCTTAAGTATTTCAGCAATATAGATGTGTTTCTTGTGCCATCCGTAACTTATGTCGAAAGTACTGTTACGTACAGTTACGGCGAATTTTCTTCGTTAATCATTGATATTATATTCCTTGTAAGAAATGGCGGAGATTCATATCGCATCATCCGTCGATGCAAACCGTGTCAAAGGCTCTTTCTTTATCCACCAGGCTGGCAGCTGTACATCTTTAACAGTTTATATGAAAATAAGAATTTCTGAATGCTTAGTTAAGATATTCCCTTGATAGATCGTTATATCAGGATTTGTGCAGAATATATTACCAGAAATAGGAAAGTAATATACAGTATAATGTGTGGACATCAAGCTCATAGTGACCTCTTTCTTTAAATCAATTTATCAAAAATGTAACTTAGGTAACACTGATGCTTAGATTTCTGTTATAAACTAAAATAAATAAAAATAAAATACCCTTATACAGACATTAATTAAGTATCAGACACGTTTAGGATATGCAACCTATCTTTATTAAACGTTAAATTTTATGAATAAGGTTTTTCCGTTTAGAGGCATTATAAGGGCTGCATTATTTTAAACACTCCTTATAATAATCTTATGAATAAGGCTGCTAATATTTAATTTAAATTGTAACTAAAAACAATAGGTTTTGAAACACAAGCAAATATTGACTTATATTGATATATGGAATGCTAGTAGCCAACTTTAAGTATGTTACAAAACAGTTCGAAAGCAACAATAACATAAGTAACCTACAAAATACGTTTTCTTCATAAAAACGATCATAAAACATTAGTAAGAAATTAATTTACAAAACTTGTTCAGTTTGTGTTCAGTAAGTAATGAAATGTATTGTTATTGCAGAATAGATTTGAAATTACTCTTTGTAGTTTTCCATATTTTGATAGGTGGCGCTATGTCGCTCGTTTGTTACGTTACTATGGAAGCTTGCCGGTGGCATATGTTTCTGTGCTAATCCGCAGTGATACAGTGGCGCATGTGCTGCTAGAAGTTCATATATAATAATTCTTTTATTATACTAATATAGCACTAATGTATATTTCAAGTTCGCTAGTTGTCATATGTTTTTTTTTTCATTATTTTGTCATGAAGTACTTCACAGTTTATTGAAGTTTGAGGTTTTAAAAGACAAACGACGAATTAAAGCAGAAAATTTGGTTACTTTTGTTCTACAAGTTCGCTAGTTGTCTTATTGTCTTTTATTATTAATTTCACACTGACGTTTACATCAAGTTCTTTAAAGTCTATAATTCTAGTTCAACTTGTTTTTTAGAAAACCGATAAATTGAAGCAACAAATTTGATTATATATCGCATACATACACGTTCGTAAGTTGCCATATTGTTTATATTTTTTACATAATTTATAAATAATTAAATAAAAAACTAAACTAATGAGCGAGCACTACCCCAATTAATATATTAAAAAAATCCCATTCTTGACATACTTTTTATATTATGGGCAAAGCAAACCGATTTTATTTTTAATTATACAAACGGAATTCTTTATTCAGAAAATTTCCAAACATTTCGAAGAGCAGTGCTAACAACCTTCCCCATCCATAGTCCTGAAATAATTCACCTCTTAAACGTCATTGGTGAAAAGTAGTGGTGATTTGCGAGTTCCACCGGACTATTTTTTTTTTCTCTTAAGGCACGGAAATTGCGAAAGGATTCTATTTTTCTCGGCCAAATAGTAATACTATACGAACTGTATTTAATCCAATTGTACAACAAAGATGCAGTGCAGTCTACGAAGTGTCATTTCCCTAGTGAATAAGGTAAGTTGTTTTTTATCAAAACCACCCCAGGCGCAGATTTAGTATTATGCAATCCGATTAACCTCGCTTCTTTGCGTTTATTATTGCACTGTTTTTACATTATTATTTAATTTAATTGCATCTGATCAATAAGCTCACGGGGGTAGCGCTAATCACGGTAATTGTTTATTTTAGTCTTTCGATTATCGGCCTAACCTTGAAACATTTGTTCTGTCGTACGACATAAGTTGTTTGAGATAAGAATTGACTTTTAAATTTGATCTTATGTGTTTTTTTTGCAGACTTCATTGAAGTCAAATGGAGCTATCTTGGGGAGTCTTAATGGTCGTTTCTACTCATCGACTCACGATGCAGATTTGGTTGTAATTGGTTCCGGTCCTGGTGGATATGTCGCCTCCATCAAAGCTGCCCAATTGGGTTTGAAGGTAAGTAAGGGGGTGCTAGTTTATAATAAACATACATACTGATTGTTCATTTCATTTGTAGACTGTGAACATTGAAAAGTATCCTACATTGGGTGGCACCTGCCTAAATGTCGGCTGCATTCCATCAAAAGCACTGCTCAACAACTCATATCTGTATGAGATGGCTGCACATGGACATATGGCCGAACGTGGTATTAATGTGAGCGGAGTTGAACTAGATATGGAAAAGCTCATGTTAATGAAATCCAATGTTGTGAAGTCGTTGACTGGTGGTATCGTTCAGTTATTCAAAAAGAACAAAGTAACACAATTGACTGGTGTCGGCACCATCACATCGCCAAACGTCGTTGAGGTCGCAAATGCCGATGGCTCCAAAGATATAGTTAACACGAAGAATATAATGATTGCTACTGGATCTGTTGTTACTCCATTCCCAGGAATTGAGGTGAGTATTGAACATATTTTATCATTTCGTAAGGAAACATTGATGAATTTCGTGTTGTTTGACCAGTCTGGTGTCCTGAAAATTAATAAGTGACTCACGTATAAGTGAGTTGCCAAGATTGGATAGCGATACCCATGCACAAAATTTATTTCGTTTGCTCAATTTATCAGATTCCTTCCAAGCTGTCCTTTTGACCGTTTTTTCCCCTATGTGAAGCTATTAACACTGGAATCGTATGCGTTACAGTCTGCTTCACTGTTTTTTCTTTTTGTGACTCTAAAAAGTTCTCTTGATTAACTGTGGGATATGTTCTTTATACTTTATTTGCGTAGAAGGCAGGCTTTTGTCTGTGAATAACTTAGATAGGATGAAGAACTCCAGACTAATAATAAAATAACATGGAAGCTGAGGGGAGAACCAGAGGACTTTAGTTGAGGTTAAAGCTTTTGTAAAACTGTATATTGTATGAATCGGATTTTAGACAGGGAATTACTCCTTTAGAGAATCATGATTCCTGTTGGTACACCTGCATAGGATTTGCCAATAATTTGTTTGTATTATTCTCTCAGGTGAAGTGAACCTATAATGCTTAAGCAGCTTACCGAGATGTATAAAAACTCACACGTGTGTTTCTAACATTAGTCATTGGTCGGCGTTCATATGACGACAATTTGCGACTTTGAGATGTCCGTTCGAATCAGTTGACAGTTGGTTAGTAAAGTCCGCATCCGTCAGCTTTTTTATTAAATTCTTCGGCAGTTTGTAGCTCACTGCTTCACTGCCCATCGTGAAATCTTAGTTCTGTTATCGAATTAAATGAAACATTTCAGCCTTTCATGCTGTAAAGATTCAATTGTAGTCTTAATTTAATAATGCTTTCTCAGGTCGATGAAGAAGTTATCGTTTCCAGCACAGGTGCTCTGTCCCTTAAACATGTGCCAGAGAAAATGATCATCATTGGCGCTGGAGTTATTGGTCTGGAACTCGGTTCCGTGTGGGGCCGCCTTGGTTCTCAAGTAACTGCAGTCGAGTTCTTGGACACCATCGGTGGAGCCGGTATTGATGGTGAAGTATCTAAGACCTTCCAAAAGATTCTTACAAAACAGAAGATGGTATTCAAGCTTGGAACTAAGGTGCTTGGTGCCACCAGATCAGGCAACCAAGTCACTGTATCCGTTGAGAATGTGAAGACTGGCGACAAGGAGGATCTGACATGCGACGTTCTTCTTGTTTGTGTGGGACGTCGTCCATACACCGATAACTTGGGTTTGGAAAATGTTGGCATTGTGAGGGACGACAAGGGCAGAATTCCAGTCAACGCCCAATTGCAAACCGTTGTACCAAACATCTATGCCATCGGTGATTGTATTCACGGCCCAATGTTGGCCCACAAAGCGGAGGATGAGGGTTCCGCTTGTGCCGAAGGCATTCTGGGCGGTCATGTGCATATCGATTACAACTGCGTTCCAAGTGTTGTGTACACTCATCCCGAAGTCGCGTGGGTTGGCAAAACAGAAGAGATGCTCAAACAGGAAGGAGTTGAGTACAAGGTAGGCAAATTCCCATTCATGGCCAACTCTCGAGCGAAGACCAACAACGAAACCGAAGGTTTTGTCAAAGTATTGTCCGACAAGGCAACAGACAGAATTTTAGGAACACACATCATTGGACCTGTAAGTTGTTGTTGTGTTATCAAGTAGAATATCCTGAAACATTTGTATGTAATTTTAGGCTGCTGGTGAAATTATTAATGAGGCTGCTCTTGCTATGGAATATGGTGCTTCTGCCGAAGATGTTGCCCGTGTCTGTCATGCCCATCCCGTAAGTTCAGAGAATATGTTAACCACTTTTTTTTTTTCTTATAACACATTCATTTTGCAGACAAATTCTGAAGCCCTCAGAGAAGCAAACATTGCGGCTGCATTTGGCAAACCAATTAACTTTTAGTTCTCCCTCTTCACATCTCATTTAACAACAGGAAACGATACGAATTAAATTAGAATACGATCCAAGCGAAGCTCGGTATGGTGTGTCATTTATTGATGAAAATATTAGAAGCAATTTAATTTTAAATTAATAATCATGTACCACGTTCATGTGCAAGTCGCCTCAATATAAAGAAAATAAAACAATTTTACGCGAGAAACAAAAAGTTGATATCTTGTGAATATCTTGTGTCGACTGAGAAAACTAAAAACGTGCTGCTTAAATGTGCAAGTTGATATGTGCTCTGACATACCAATAAATAAACTTAGAAATGACGGAATTGTTGTTTGGCTTGTTAAATTGCAGTTTGCGATAGATTGACTTTCTTGAATGAGCGACTTGCACTGCACAAAACGTTGCACATTTCACAGGGGAACGGAAAAAATCCGGTGAACAAAAGGAGTGTTTCACAAGTAACAAAGAAAATTGGTTGGGGGATTTACATATCAAAATATTGAGCAACTAACTTAGACCAATGCGGTTATCCCATGAGCCATAATAATCTGTATCCCTCTCTAAATCTAGTTGGAATAAGGACTTTATTACTAAATTGTCTTCGCGCTAAGAACAAACAGCGGTTGGCAAGAGTAATTTTTCATTTTATTCCCGACGAGATGTTGTTAGAGTTAGATTAGGTTAGGTTAGTGGGTTGATGAGGTAGTAGGTGTGCGTCATCCTCATCACACTCGTGCCAATATAGACCCATTGTGATGCCCGTTGGAAGTCCACGTTCCAGCCATCCAGATGTTGTTGCAAACCTGAAAATATTTGACAGAGGGATTTCGGATAGATCCGTGCGGTCATGAAAAAAGTATTTTCCTAAGGTTCTCGTTCTTAATTGGCTGAGGCGCGGGCAGTGGCACAGAAAATGGAGTGTATCCTCGTGTTTCTTTATCACCGCAGCCTCTACAGAGGTCATCATCTATGAGATGCATTTTCGGTTTTTGGGTTTTTTGATAAGTTGTGTCCAAATACCTACTAGAATCGAGACAGATATCCTGCTTCTTCGATGTAGCTTATGGGTTCTGGCTTTATCACACTCAGGCCAGATCCGGCGAGGGAGTACCACCTGTTTTTGACAATATTCAGTGTTTTCTGTCCCACCCAAGATTTCAGATCACACAGTGATGGTTTGACAGACTTGTATCTATACTTGGTCAATGCTGGAGACAGATCCTTTTCTCGCCAGTTCATCAGCAATATCATCGCCCTATATGCCTATGTGTCCGGGTACCCAGCAGAGCTTAACATTATGCTTTACAAGTTTAGATTTTATTTCGACAGCAGAAATGGCTTTTATTGCAGCCTGATTGTCAAAAAAGGTGGTGATATCATCTGGTGGTATCGCCAGTATTGAGGTCGCCTTGGCTGCCTCTGCTACTATAAATATCTCGGCCTGGAAGACACTGCTGTGCTCAGGAAGACGAAAAGTGCTGTTAATCTTTAGTGTCTTTGAAAACACTCCAGCTACAAAGCCTACATCCATTTTTGAACCATCCGTGTAGATGGATATGGTTTCGGTACCCAAATCGTTCATCTCCCACTCCTCTCTGCTTGGAAAGATGCAGAAAAATGGTATTTGGATGTTATGATGTAATAGCATGTAGTCAGATGATACAGCTGAATTTGATTGAGTTTGAATTTGAGCATGTCCTCCTGAGTTCGTTTTCCAGCAGTTGACCTGGCTGATTCTTAGAGCACTTTTGCCTGCAGATTCTTGCATGTAAAGGTCTAGCGGTAGCAGGTTAAGGATGGTTTCCAGTCCCGCTGTTGAAGTGGTTCTCATTGCGCTAGTAGCGCCCACACATGCTACCCTTTTTATCTTAAGGGCCTCCCGAACAAGACAAGCCGTAAGCCCTTACACAATGTGAATCTGTAGCTTGAAGTTGAACGAATGGCAACTTCATGCAAGGATTGTATGTCTCTTTTGACAGCGATACAAGATACCTGCTACAGATACGCATTCTGGTTGGCCCTTTAGCCACATTTTTCAGATGGGTGACTTTGTTTGTGGATTGCCACCAGACATTACCCCCATAGGTTAACAAAGGTCTTACAACGGCCATGTACATCCATGGGATAATCCAAGGGTTCGTTTTTTCCGAATATTCCGAATATTTTTGCCACTTCCTTCTCTATACTAGTAAACGTGGCTATGACATCACGTTGGGTCCTACCAATGATGTTTATATCGTCGGCGTATGCTAGTAGTTGTACCGATTTCTCAAGAATCAGATTAAAGAAGTCACATGACAGCGCAAAAGGCAGCGAAAGGTAATATCTATTAAATCTAAAATCCTGGATGGCAGTAATGTCTGCTTTGTAGCAGTTTAGGTCTTCCGCTAGTTGTTCGCTTGCACCTCTTCTGTTTAATGTTCTCACATTTCAGGTGCAGATACGAACGTCATTGTCCTTTTTTCGTTTAGCCGTGTCGTCAACAATAAAATCAGTCCTTTCCGAGGCTTTTGGTTGCTTCGTAACCGTTTGATTTTTCCATGATTGGGTAGTTAACCCAAAGCACAACCCCCCACCTGGAGGGCCAGTTCCAATTTATTAGATACCCCTAGGACACGGGGCCATCAGAATGTGAAACAACAGTGACCAGTTAGAAGTCTCCAGTCGGTACGCATATAAGGCTACTGGAAGGAAAGAATTTATGTTGGATATTGCGTGATGTGGTGGAGCAAACCATTGCTAGTCAGTGTTTCACAGGTAACCAGTGCTTAGTAGGGATAGATTAGCTAAGTATAGGTAATTAATTAGTGGAGAGGTAGAATTAATTTTTAAATTAGCTACAGTGGCGCTAGGCTGATGTATCATCCTCTTGCTGAATTTGATCCTGCAAATAGAATTCAGCGGTGAAAATGGGTTTAGCGGTGAATGAGGGTATGACTAAGTATATGCTGTCAAGACCCACAACATTGACAGATATAACTTTGAGGTAGACCCACAACATTGACAGATATAACTGTGAGGTTGTACTGGAGTTTATCCGCTATTAACTCTGACAACAACTTCTCTTCAGAAATTAAACGATGAACTACTCTGCCAAACGCTGTTTCTTCGGGCTAAGAAGGTAATTCAGTAGTAAAGCACTCGCTCGAACTACGAAGGAGATCCTATATAAGAATTTGATCATCCCAGTCCTTCTCTACTGCGCCGAAGCATTGACATTATCAAAAGTTGATGAACAAATCCATGGTCGATTTGCTCAGGAAAATTCTTCGATTTCGTTTGCGTTGACGGGCTATGGAGACGCAAATTCAACCAAGAACTATATGAGCTGTACAGCGACATATAGAACAAGACATGTAGAACGTTTGGACACTAATACTCTGGCTCGCAGAGTCTTCGATTCCTAACCAGGCGTCGAAGTAAAAACCGACCTCAACCAACTTGAAGTGCGCAACTGGAGGCAGGACCGGGCTAATTGGAGATGCATGCTGGTTGATGACAAGGTTCATACCGGACAGTATTTTCGGTTTAATAAGAACCTCGTAAGTTTTTTGGTTAACGGTGTTATCTTATGTCCTAAATTAATATTAAAATTCCAGGTTTTTGGACAAAAACCTCTTTTTTGAATACGACTACGCACGCATACTTATTTTACTGGAGTAACGAGTATTTTGTCATTCAACCCTTGGAGTAATGAGGTTTGCTGGCAGGTTCTTCCAGTTGCAATTGAAATAATTGGGGATTCTCCGATTTTTCATACAACTTTTATGTCTTTGGATAGTGGAGTTACGAATTTTGATTATTTTAAGCAGGAGTTACTCGGTTTGATCTCAGTAATTTGTCGGAGTAACATGTATTTTAAGAAGTTTGACTACATTGGAGTTACGAGATATACAAAAAATGATTTTTATGAGATTTAAAGTTATTAGGAACTACAAGGTTTTTGCCCAAAATGGAGTTACGAGGTTTTCTTATTAAGCTGAAGCTATATAGAACTAGGTACGTCTTAACATGTATGTATTTGATATTTTGTGTACCTACCTATATAGACTTATGTTAACTTTGAGACTATGATGAGTCTGAATTCCTGTTTTTTGTTATTTAAAATTAAAATTAAAGTTATTTAAAGAAAAAACGATTTTAATTCTTTCTTTGTTCTTTTTGGCGACTTCTAGCAAAGAGTATAACTACATAGAGTGCGCATCTCATACAACGAATATTTTCTACGTGGGGTACTGGTATTGATTCACATTGCTACCAAGCATCAAACAACAGCCTTGCCGACGCATACTATCTACGAAATTTCCCCTTCGCACTTACCGCCCGCATCAGAAACGGTTACAAAGTTTTTAACAGTGATGCGTACTCAAAGTTATTATATACTCATTGCTTCTAGCGACTTTTTGTTTTCAGAATTTCAGCAAATCTAGCGACTTTTAGAAGGCGACCTAGCGACTTTTAATTTAAGCTTGCGCCAGCACTGGTATGAATCATATCGAATCTGTGTTTTGTTTGGTTTCTTCCCCCGACAGTGTGAAACCATGCAGCAAAGCACATTTCTTTCCCCTTGTTGGTTGTCAAATTTTGTTCAGTATATTCAGTAGAGTAGCCGAATAACGTTTAAAATGGCCGAACAAAAGTTATCGTGTGAAGACAACCTACTTCAAGTGCAAGAAGAGATCTTAAGCATAACTAAAGCTGTAGGGGATTGTGGTGATCGGATCTCTTCAGGAATTATTACTCGTCTTATTAAAGTGGATGCTGACTTTCAAGAACTGAAGCAACAATCTGACGAGGTCGACAAGATCACTCATTTGAATGCAATCAAAATCGTGGATTTACTTCTAAAAACTTTGCATGCGTTGATGGAAATAAAAAGCCAAGAAGTAAGCGCACATACTCCTATAGATATAGCGAATGAAATAAGAAATCGTAACTTTGAAAAGGCGGATGCCCTAATGCGTAATAGAAAACAACTACCATCAAAAATTGTCAATGAAGTGTACGCAGGCAAACAAGAAAACACAGATATCATATTGGATTTTGCTAAATTTGTATCCTCAAACCAACCAACCATTACCGAGTCTGTTCTCAAAGCTTTGAAATTGGAAATGCGTGCCAACAATCATAGCAATCCCTACAAAATGATGAAACTAGTGGAGACTTTTGAAACACACTTTGTAGACCAAAGCACATGGCTGAAAAAAATTAAGGTTATGGCGAAGGAGGAGATAAAAGAAATGCATACTGATATTGTCGAAGCTGCCTCGAAAATTTTTCAATCCGCATTGTATTCCAATATGTACCAGAACAACGTCGATGTGGAGACGTTGGCCAATGCATTAGATACCTTCAACTCTGACGTTTCAGATAAGGTAATGCAAAAAGTAGTCACGGAGGCCTTTTCACAATGCTCGGCTGTTCGGATTGCAAATAACATTTATAGCAGTAAGAATACCTCACAAATAGTCGCGGGATTGGTAGCATTGTTTAAGGAATTGAGAAGCGTCTCTGGCTTAGACCATAAAGCTGTTCTCAACATCGGATATTATCTGAAACGCCTTGTAGAAATGAAGGACTATACCAAAATCAGCGTAGAGAAAAAGAAAGCCGTCAATGAAGTCATTGACGAAATGCCAATTTGTGCCAAAAATTTATTCTTTGCAGATACGATTTGTATTCGGAACAAAAAATATAATGAGTACTTGTATGTTGATGAAGCTGTTAACAAATATTCGCGTAGTATATACACATGGCGTGAACATGGAAAGGTGAATCAAGGTCACTGGATTGCCAAGCAGAACGAGAAGAATGATGGTCTTTTTACTTTTGAAAATGTTTTTTATAAAAATAAGTACATGCAAGCCGGAGTATATAACGGAGTATGTAATCGTGATAGACGCTACGTCCAGGCTTCTTATTACGTGGGCGTTGCATGGAAAGTAGAACTCTGTGGAGACTATTGTTATCTCCGTAATAACACATTCAATGAATATTTATATGCATCCGGAGAATTATACGACTCAGAAAAGAGATATGTATTTACGCGGATAAAAGGATCATCGAGTTTACCTGACCAATTTAAGTGGCAGATCATGCAGAGTTAACAATTTAGTTATGTACATAATACGTTTGAACTGTTCAAGAAAGGTATTAATTTGGATTTTATTTTAGATATTCTTGAGGCGAAAGCGACCCATAATATATATATGTTTATATACATGAAAATATAAAGCAGATCTTCAATCCCCTAAGACGATGAACATCTAACGATATTCCTTTAACCTTGGAAGGTACATCTTATATTTTTTACACAACGGACTTTCTTTGTCAAATCGAGAAAATTTATTTTTGAACCCGCCTACATGACTTAAAATACAAGAAAACTTTGAAATTTAAATTGTATTATATAAGTAAAAATGCTTAAAATTTTGGTTGTAACAATATCTTCTGTGATAAGTAATAATAAAAATAGATGAATAAGAATAAATGTTATTCGTCACGAACGAACGAAGCGCTAACTTACTTAAATGGCGCTACACTCCGGGATGAACCTAGGCCTCAACTAACATGCCTCTCCAATTAGCCCAGTCCTTAGCGCACTGCCTCCAGTTGCTCGCTTCACGTTGTTTGAGGTCGGTTTCTCCTTTTGCGGAATCAAAGACTCTGCGAGACCACAAATAAAGTTGTTTAAACACACTTTAAAGGACTAGGAATTATTGTAATTTATAAGGACTTTTTTTGTTTGTTTGCAATATAAATTTTAACTATAAACTGTCACAGGAAATTCGGATATATAGTCAGTTGTCAAACGTGATATGCAAAATTAGTGAGAACACTTTTTGTTGAATTTGGAAATGAGCTCACCTAAAGTCCAGTGAGAACGTAGTACATATAACTTAACCAAACGTAGGAACGAATAATTCAGTTACAGAACTACCTATTCCTTTACAAAATATACAATTGACATCCCTGGAAAGTGGTTTCAATGTTCAGCGAAACAGATCTTTTGACGAACAAATAACACGAAGGAAAGCAAAAGAGAGAATAAAAAAAATCGATTAAACGTCAAAAAATCCAAACAAATAACAATTTCGTTCATCGTGCTATAAAATAAATAAAATTTTGAAAAGTGTGATTTAAGTGAAACAAAAATGTAAAATAAAACAAATGGACAGTACAAGGAATAAAAGGAACACTGAAAAAAAAAATCCGAGACCAGGTAAGAGGGATTTCCATCTTTTTGGAGGTGTTTAATTGTGCGAATCTCCAGTCGGTTTGTTGTTATCGATTGGGTTTTTACTAATCTTCTGTTTTTTTTTTCAGGTACGCATATAAGGATACTGGAAGGAAAGAATTTATGTTGGATATTGCGTGATGTGGTGGAGCAAACCATTGGGAGCTACAAGGTTTTTGCCCAAAATGGAGTTACGAGGTTTTCTTATTAAGCTGAAGCTATATAGAACTAGGTACGTCTAAACATGTATGTATTTGATATTTTGTGTATTTACCTAAATAGACTTATGTTAACTTTGAGACTATGATGAGTCTGAATTCCTGTTTTTTGTTTTTTGTTATTTAAAATTAAAATTAAAATTATTTAAAGAAAAAACGATTTTAATTCTTTCTTTGTTCTTTTTGGCGACTTCGAGCAAAGAGTATAGAACTACATAGAGTGCGCATCTCATACAACGATTATTTTCTATGTGGGCTACTGATATTGATACCCCAGTGTTCACATTGCTACCCCAGCATCAAACAACAGCCTTGCCGACGCATACTATCTACGAAATTTCCCCTTCGCACTTACCGCACGCATCAGAAACGGTTAGGCTACAAACGGCTAATTCTATACTCTTTGCTTCTAGCGACTTTTTGTTTTCAAAATTTCAGCAAATCTAGCGATTTTAGAACGCGACCTGGCGACTTTTAATTTAAGCTTGCGGCAACACTGGTATGAATCATATCATCATGTGATTAGTTTGGGTTCTTCCCCCAACCAGCGATAAAGGAAGTACTTCCCTTATCTCTGCCCCCAACAGTGTCAAACCATACAGCAAAGCACATTTCTACTTGTTGGTTGTCAAATTTTGTTCAGCATATTTAGTAGAGCCGAATAACGTTTAAAATGGCTAAACAAAAGTTATCGTGTGAAGAAAACCTAATTCAAGTGCAAGAAGAGATCTTAAGCATAACTAAAGCTGTAGCGGATTGTGGTGATCGGATCTCTTCAGAAATTAGTACTCGTTTTAATAAAGTGGATGATGACTTTCAAAAACTGAAGCAACAATATGACGAGGTCGACAAGATCACTCATTTGAATGCAATCAAAATCGTGGATTTACATTTAAAAACTTTGCATGCGTTGATGGAAAGAAAAAGCCAAGAAGTAAGCGATATAGATATAGCGAATGAAATAAGAAATCGTAACTTTAAAAAGGCGGTAGCCCTAATGCGTAATAGAAAACAACTACCATCAAAAATTGTCAATGAAGTGTACGCAGGCAAACAAGAAAACACAGATATCGTATTGGATTTTGCTAAATTTGTATCCTCAACACAACCAAACATTGCCGAGCCCGTTCTCAAAGCTTTGAAATTTGAAATGCGTGCCAACAATCATAGAAATCCCTACAAAATTATCAAACTATATCAGACTTTACAAAAAGATGTTGTAAACCACGTACTATGTTCGCCAACTATTAAGGGCTGGGCAGAGCAGGGTCTAGAAGAAATTGAGAGCGATATTGTAGAAGTTGTCACAGAAACTTTTCAATCTGCCATGTATTCCAAAAATTATCAGAGAAACGTCGATGTGGAGAAGTTGGCCATTGCATTAGAAACCTTCAACTCTGACGTTTATGATAAGGTAATGCAAGGAGTAGTGAAGGCAGTCTATACTAAAATTCCGTCCGTTGAGATCGCTGAAAACATTTATAGCAACGAGAACATATCACCAAAAGTCGTGGGATTGGTAGCACTGTTTGAGGAATTGAAAAGGGATTGTGACTTAAACAATAAAGCTGTTCTAAGCATCGGATATTATCTGAACTGCCTTTCAAATTTGGAGGACTATAGTAAAATCAGCGAAAAGGAACAGAAAGCGGTCAAAGAAGTTATTCACGCAATGCCAATTTGTGCCAAGAATTTGTTCTTCGAGGATACGATTTGCATTTGGAACAAATATTTTAAAGGGTACTTGTATGCTGCTTCAGATCGTTATAAGTATGACGCAGATAGGCGCAGAATATTCACATGGTATAAAAATGAGCGGGTCCTACAAGGTGAGTGGATAACGAAAAAGAATCATGATCTGTTTACTTTTAAAAATGTGAAACATAAAGAGTATATGTACGCATCCGAAGTTGTTAAAAATAATACACGCTACGTCCTGACTTGGGTAAAAGGTGGTATGGTGGGCGAGCCAATAAATGAGGTGCACGATCAGAGTGCATGGAATATAGAGCTCTGTGGTGACTACTGTTATATACGTAATAAAGCATATAATGAATATTTATATGCATTCGATAAAGAGTACGACAAGGAAAGAAGGTCTGTGTTTACGGGGATAAAAGGATCATCGAGTTCACTTGACCAATTTATGTGGCAGATACGTAGTAAATAAGATTAAACTGTTCACGAAAGGTATTCATTTTTATTATATTTTACCTAGTTATTCTTGATCACAACAAAGCGAGAAAAAATATTAATACCTATGTATACATACAGCAAAAGATAAATCATGTTTAATAAAGCAGATCTTCAAGGACGATGAATATCTAAGGATATTCCTTTAACCTTAGAAGGCACATCTTATATTTTATACACAAAGGACTCTCTTTAACAATTCGAGGAAGTTCGTTTTTGGATCGGTCTTAATCACTTCCAATTCCTACAAAAAAAACTTTAAAATGTAAATTGTATTATGATAAATAAAAGTTTATATTCATACCTCGAGTGACGTTATTTCAAGTTTAGTCATTTCGACTTACAATGTCGAAAAAAGTTAGGAAGCTTACCAAAAATGCGAGAAGCTATACCTGTCAGTCAACGTCTTTCAATTACTCTTCGTTTTCTGGCTACAGGTAATACGTTTGCGGACTTAAAATTCATCAGTGCTACTTCGGAACATTCTATTGGTCGTATTGTTATGGAAACTTGCGAAGCGATTGTCGAGGTTCTAGATGATCAACTTAAAGTAAGTAAAACAATACTTTTCAATCCATATTATGTATTTAAATTATAGGTACTTCATAAAAAAATTAAATTAGAAATTAAAAGTTAAATTACTACATAGGTATACACGAAAATCAAAATACAAAAAAAGGTTATTTAAACGAAGAAAAATAGCGGGAAACTTCAGTGCCGCTATTTTGGGGAGAAAACGCCTCTGTCTGCTCTGATGAGGAATTCCATGCATCAATGGATACTGACGAGCTTCGTGGTATTGGTCCTGCAAAATTTGGCAATACGATTGTGCTCGATATAGGAGGAGCTTCTCAAACCATACTGACACAGAGCCAGAGCAAGCTGAGGTTGAATATATGCTGGCTAGCTACGAGGGTGATAATATGATATAAATCAATATGTCATCATTTTAAATTATTAAATTTGTAATGTTGAATTGTAATTGTTTCACTGTTATTGTTATTATTATTTCCCCAATAATTTATCATTTAATACACGTAGTTTGTACATATATATTTTTGTGTATGTTTGATCTGCTTTTTTTCGCTTCGACTTAAGTCGATTACGACTTACGACGCGTTTTCCCGGAACGAGTTAGTGACATAAGTCGAGGTATTCCATGTTAGGCTAGATTTGCATGTAGGTATTAGATTTAACTTTCATGGTATTTATATGTTTTATTGTATATGTACACGAGAGCACTTACTTGCAGGCTGATTGTTCCAAACATTTTGCTTGTCGACAACGGAGTTGACCCGGGGTTTAGATTTGCAAGTATTAAATTTAATTTTACTTTAATGGTGTTAATTTTGTGAGTAAAGGTGTAACATTCAAGTGGTGATGGGTTCAAACAAAGTACTCCTACTATTGGAGATTGGAAAGTTCTAATGCGACACCTAGTGGCAAAAAGAAGAATGTATGTAGTGCCATATAATTTGAGAGCTACTCTGCTATTTGTGAAGAATTTCCATAAGGAGTGCGATAATTTGCACTAACTATTTGAATTATTCACTTGATGATTTCCCATACAAATATGCGTTAGCCTTCATATGTACAGCACTTAGTCGATACAAAAATGTGTCACCGGGTGTTCGCCTTCACATATTGTTTCGCAGAAGCGTATGAAAATGGCATTTCACTTGCAGTCCATATATAATAAGTCAATGGTGTAAAGGCCCAGTTGAAGTTATCATTGAAAAACCTCATTAAACATTTTCTCTTACTTCTTGTGGATTTTTTATAAATTCAACCATTGGCGAGTTGGTGTTAAAATGAAGCTTTTGAATTTAAGAACACAATTATCCGAAAATATTTTTATTTCTAATTATAGTTTCCGCAGAAAATCACTTCTTATTTTTCAATGATCAACATTTATTTCTATGAAGTGAGGGCCCAGTTATAGATATCATATATATAAAATCAATCATTAGCGAGTTGATGTCAAAACAAAGGTTATGAATTTTAAAACATGATTATCCAAGAATTTTTAAGTTTTTAATTATAGTTTTCGCAGAAAATCCCTTCTTATTTTTTACTGATCCAGATTTATTTTTGTGATGTTCTGATTGCGATTCCACCGAACTGCAACGGGATTTCCCAATAAAACCTATAAGAAGCTATGGCGGTGACATTTTAATTCCATCATGTGTTGTGTTCCATAGAAGTTGTTCAATGATAGCTATAACTGGGCCCTAAGTATTTTTTTTATAGAACACCACATGGAAACCCTGTCAAAATGCCTAAAAATATGTGACTCAAAAGCAGCTGACAGTTTTCAGTTTGACTGACGTTTCATTTTCATTCGCAGTCGCACCGGTATCTCCCTATATTCCCCCTATCAATAATCCAGTGAATTTGTTTGTTCAATATTTGCAAACTAGTAAACATTTAAGAAACATATCTTACATAAAACAAAAATGTCCTGCATCAAGCGATGGCCAGTATTTCTATCCCGCTCATTGCAACAGCAATTTCCTCGTGCATTTACCAGCTCAACAACAGACCAAGTCGATGAGGTAACTTGTACATTTCATCAATGGAACTCTTCTCAAATCAAACTTAACAGCCCCAAAAGTGGCCGAGGAAGATTTTCTCTGGTATTCAACCAACGGGAGCACTTCATTTGGGCAACTACCTTGGTGCTGTTCAAAAGTGGACAGAATTACAAAATGCAAGTGAAGATGTAACATTCTGCATTGTAGACCTGCACGCTATTACTGTTCCCAAGGATCCTACAACGTTACGTAACAATATACTTAAAATCATGGCGACAATGCTGGCATGTGGCATTGATCCAAACAAGTCCACCCTCTTTGTTCAGTCATCGGTGAAGGAACACACCGAACTTAATTGGATTCTTAGTTCTGTTAGCACAATGGCAAGGCTCACTCACTTGCCACAATACAAGGAGAAAACGCAGAAAATGAAGGAAATCCCACTGGGATTGTATTTGTACCCCGTGCTGCAGGCAGCAGACATTCTGCTTTACAAGTTCGTAGAATCATTACCATGTATTAAGAAGTATTTCAAGACCGTTTCTCTTTCAGAGCTACACACGTTCCTGTTGGGGAAGATCAAATCCAACATATACAGCTTACCCAGCTTTTGGCAAAGACATTTAATTTTAGATTTGGGAGTACATTTCCTCATTGCCATGCGATTATTGATAATAAAGAAGCGGCGCGGATTCGTTCCCTACGTGATCCCACAAAGAAAATGTCCAAATCTGATGCAGATACAAAGAGCTGCATCTATTTGACAGACGAGCCCGATGTGATTGTCGAAAAAGTTAAAAAAGCCGTCACCGACTTCATATCAGAGGTAACCTATGATCCAGAGCATCGAATAGGGGTAAGCAACTTGGTTGCCATTCACTCGTTGGTTTCGGATGGAAAGATTCCTGAAGAAATTGTCGAGGAAGTTAATGGAATCGACACTGGCAGGTATAAGCTGTTGGTTGCTGAAGCTGTGGTCGAGCATTTAAAGCCGATACGTACAAAAATCAACGAGTTGATTCAAAATCCTGATGAGTTGGTGTATATTTTGGATGTTGGTAGGCAGAAGGCAGCAGCTATTGCCGAAGTAACAATGTCCGAAGTTCGACAAAAGGTTGGTCTGGGTGCTGGCCTGTCGGTAGCTTTTGCAAAGAAAATGGCAGACAAGATGTAATCGATTGTAAATAAATTGATTTTAGTTTAAAGCTGTAAACACTCGTGAAATGTGTTTGGTGTCTAGTTGTGCGGTGTGGTGTTTTGTGTGTGGGGACGATAACATAATACGCGAAGATGATTACTCCATGATAGAGTGAGGACTAAGGTACGTATACGTAGAAATAATTTGGTCAACAAATACGAAGGTAACTAAAATGATTATGACACCATTGATGCCCTTTATTTTTTATTTGCTTTATTTCACTTGCTAAGGGAGTTGCAAGCTCTATTTTTTGACATCTTTCACCATGGATGTACTGGCATGATCTCTTATAAAAAGGCCAATCGGCACACATAATAGGCGCACGAATTCGCAGGATCAACCAAATAACTAGGTATGCTCTTGAATAAGAATCTAAACTGGAAAGCAAATATTCGAGAACACGTAAAAAAGCCAGAAATGGGGAATTCAACCGCATTTTACCCTTTGGCTTACGTGTTCATGACTGAGCAATGGTCTTGTATGGTATGTTAGTCTAGTGGACTGCTCTAGAAACAGCATACAAACGCTACATCAAGTAAAAAATCACAGCTCAGCTTGTTTAAAATAGTTGCTCCACCTCGATCTACAGAAGAATCGGACGATCTATGATATAGGGATAGCTCAGTCAGTAGAAGCTACCAAGGAGCTTGTAAAGGCGGTTGCTGATCGCGGGACAGTGAAAAAGTAAATATGAGCTTTTAGCTCTGCAGCGTCATGCTAGGGTTTTTATGGCCACTTGACTATCTCACTTGTCACTTACTGCTTACTTAAGTAGCGCTTTAGTCCGCAATGAACCTGGGCCTCAAAGAACATGCCTCTCCAATTAGTACAGTCCTTAGCTAACTGCCTCTAGTTGTGCGCTCAAGTTGGGCGCGTTACTTAAGGCGAGGTCTTTCTCTACTGCGCCCGACATCTGGGAATCGAAGACTGCGAGCCGGAGTATTGGTGTCCATTCGTTCTACATGTCCTTCGTTCGTTACAAAAGTTATTATCCTTGGATGGGTAGTTTACCAAAGCACAACTCCCAACCTGTAGGAACAGTTCCAATTTATTAGATATGCCCATCAGTATCCACTACAAGATCGAGCGCTTTTCAGGGGTCCTAACTTACCCTTAAGATTCCTTAATGACCTATTGTCCGAATATGTCAAAGCAGCTCATTAAGGTTGTTCACATTGTGCATCCTCATTGGGAAATGTAGACGCCTAAGTTTACCCCATCTTGGGAGTTATTCCGCTGCCGCCTGGAAATAGAATATGTGCATTAGTGTGAGTACACCTCTCCCCCCACACTCATCTGCTGCCGCTAAGATTTTACACAGGGATTGAGACCCTTTCTACGGTCAAGGTACTAGGCACTCAGGGGTCGCCACGTGAAGGTTGAGAGTAGGAGTTGGTAGGCAATAGCTTGGTGAAAACTTAAGAATTAATATAATCGCATTGCCTACCATTTGACTACAGGCATGCCCCTCACTATATACAATTCATCAATCAAACTGGATGTGATCAAGAACACAAACATCCAATGTACAGATCGTATAGTTCTTGGTTGAATCTTCGTCTCCATAGCCCGTCAACGCAAACGGGACCGAAGATTTTTCGAAGAATTTACTTCTCAAATCGACCAAGGATTTTTTCATCCGATTTTGAGACGGTCCATGCTTCAGCGCCGTGGAGCAGGACGGGGATGATCAAGGTCTTATATAGTATATCCTTAGTAGTTCGAGTTAGGGCTTTACTACTAAATTGCCTTCTTAGCCCGAAGAAACAGCGGTTGGCAAGAGTAATTCTTCGTTTAATATCTGCCGAGATGTTCTTGTCAGAGTTAATAACGGAGCCGAGATAGACAAAGTCCTGTACTACCTCAAATTTATATCTGTCAATGTTCAATATATCTGTCAACGTTCTATCCAATTCGTCGATGTTGTGTGTCCTTTCGTGTTGACAGCATATACTTCGTCTTGCGGCCGCTTTTCTTGCTCTTTTTTTCTTCTTTCTTCTCTCTTCCCTTCTTCTTTGCCTATAGAGCTCAACGGCAGCTCTCGTCTTCACTTGCAGCTTAGCCTTGTAGGCCTCGTACTTGGCTGCTAGCATCTGTCGGCATTTCTTATCAAACCAGGGGTTTCTTGTTGGTGGGAGCGAGAAACCTAGCAAATCATTTGCGGCTGATCGAATGGCTTGTTGGCATCGTTGCCATTGTTCTTCGACATTCGATGCTGGTGGTATGTTGTTAATCGAGGGGTTAAGGGATACGCGTTGCGCGAAGATTTTGGCGGTCTTTTGCGATTGCAGTCTTTCGACATTAAATTTTTTCACAGTATTTCTGGATTGTTGTGGCGTGGTGGATATTCGCATTCTGACCATGGTAGTGGTCCAAGTCGATGTAAGCTCCAGAATGTTCGGACATCCAAAATACTATATACATTGCCTATCGCAATGTGATCGATTTGGTTGACCGTTCGTTGATCTGGAGACCACCATGTCCCCTTATAAATATTGTGGTAAGGCAAATCGTAGTAAAAAAAATTAAAAATCTTAAAAATTTTGATCAAAAACTAAAAATTATCGTGAATCCGGGGTCGTCAAAAAATTTTAAGAAAATTGTAAAATTTTGATCTTAAATTGAAATTTCTTGATGACCCCGCGGTCGTCCAAATTTTTTTCAGTTTTGATCATAAACTGAAAATTATTGTCGTTAGAAAATTTGATTTTTTTAATTTTGGTCAAAATATGGAATTTTTCATGATCATGAAATTATCATGAATTTTTCGATAATCCTGAAAATGTTGATCAACAATTGAAAATTCAAAATTATCGTGACCCCCGGGACGTGGAAATTTGAAGTTTATTAAAATTTTGATCAAAAATTGATATTTTTTATGACACCGGAGTCGTCAAAAATTTCCAAAAACTTATAAAAATTTTTAATGTTGGTGCAGTCGCATAGTGGTTAGTTCGTTATTCTTGCGAAAGTCTGGCAAAGAATCTAATAAAGAAAATTAATCGACGAATGCTGCAGAACGAAGAGTTAGAGAGAGCTGAAGCACATTGCCACTAAACTAATCATATATGAGAGGCCCCGCAAAGTTTAACAGGTCATAGCAACATAGCACTTATCGATTTTGAAAAAGAATAATCTATTGAGATCACCGAATACATTGTCACCAGGACGCAATTAATTCACTCCTTCACACACGAGCACCGACAATTAGAATCAAAAAAAAAAAAACTCATGATCCCATGCTCATTTCTTCACATTTAATTTGTATCCGCTCTCGCGGTATTGGGAACCTTAAATTAGTTTCCTCGTAAATTGGACGGACACATTAAACAGATTCCATCGAAATCACTTTTCACCTCTGTCACTCTACATCTGAAATTCCTCCCATCCAATCGCTGGTATACATACCTAAGCAATTTGCCTACTTTCCAGTGCAACGACTTCACAAAAGGGTGCTTGCAAGCGCATGCAAGATGTTTTTGGTCTCCATTCCTTAATCTGATGCCAATGACAGAGGCAATATTCCTTCAACCGAGGAACGAGTTAAGAAAAAGTTTTTGGTTACGGTTGAGGGGGCACCGACAGCTCCAGTGAATCGACAATTTTCCTACCCGATCCGGTTTCTTTGGGAAGTCGCCAAGTCCAGGAATGCTGGAAGTGGTGCGCTGTGTACATGTGCATTCAACTGTTTCTTTGTGGGTCTGCTACCATCTCCAAAGTTGAGGCAAAATAAAACGGTAGCATCTGTAAGGCCGACCGACGGGCTGGGGCCGACTTTAGCAGCCTGTAGTAGTCACCATGAATTTTGTTTTGTTTTTGCCCGTTGTTATGGCAAAAATTCTTGTTGCAGGAGTTTGAGTATGTTCACGTTTGAGATGATTGAGTAGAATTTGAATTAAATAACTTAAGTAGTGCTACCAATTTTTTGAATGAGAAAATTACTTTGACGATATTCCCAGTTACCTATTAATTGTAGGTATGTATTTTTCTTTTATCGAAAATCTTAACTTGACTGAAATGTAAGAGAACAGAACTATAGGTATGTTCTTGTAGGTACTATTGCAATAAAAATTGTTGAATTTTTAAATATTTTGGGGTGATGTGGAATGTGAAAAACTTGAACACTTACCCGTCGCGGATCAGCCGCTTGTACAGCGCGCTTCGGTGACGGTGGTATAATACAAGGATACCCATTCCTTTCTTGAACTAACCCCAGTGAATTGATATAAACGAATGCCTCTAAAGCCTGACATAAGCGTGCTCTTCGTGTATATATCTCGGTTTTAAGCCCCGAAGATCAAGCTTGTTTCGCTAGCCATCGCCCCTTAAGAACTGTCCTCGAATCACCGCTGCTCAAACAGGCGTATCTTTTCCATGTAGAATGGTGCTACACTGAACAACACAGAACAACTGAAAGCGACGATTGGCCTTATAAGTTGCATATAACTTTTACCCTTGAATCAAGGTGACTGCTTTGAAACAGTCTTCTTGTAAGAGCATAGCCCTGGCCAGACAAGAATCTACATTTTTGTTAAAATACATAAACATGTCAAAGCAGATGCCAAGATATTTAACTTTACTTCTCAATTTTTTCAGTTTTTTTTATAAGGCCTTAGCAATGGGGTTCCAAACGTAATTGTTTCGATTTCCAATCATTGCAATATTCCTTAATGTGAACGAATAACATGCAAGAATATGTTGATGATGATTTTCGGACCTAATCTGTACGCCACTAGATCGTTTGTGTACGCTACGGAGATGTCCTTAGTTTGGCATTTAGGCCTGTAAACAGAAAAGTCTGAAACATAAATATTTAGTGCCGTCCCAAATATAATTCAGGGTGTAAACGTTGCCATTGACTACCCAACAACACTATTTTCTAAAAAAAATTAATATGCAGGAGTAAAGAGAAGAAATTCAATCGTTTTGCAACAGATGGCCTTAGTATATAATTGGTAATGAGCCGATGTGTAATAAAAAGTTAAATTTATTATATTATAGTCCAGGGCTCTTTGACGCAGAAGGTCTATGTTCGAATCCCAGCCCAGCCGTACCAACACATAAATGATTTTTCACGTTGAGACTTATAGCAAGTACGGGCTTAGTTTCGGTTATTGCCCGCCGTGTAAACGAAGCCAATTGTACTAGAATGGTGCGTTCTCAGCGACCGCCTTTATTTTCAATCTGATTTTCTGAAGCTTTCAATTGATGAAAACACAAAACGCTGACATTATAGGATAAAGTGGGATCACTGGTTAAATCAGACCATCTTTACCTGAAAACATAATGAACACTTACCTTACCGCCAGCATAAATAAATAACATATCGCACTCGAGACACAACACACAACACACAAGCACAATCGAGTTGAGTATATTTTTTTTCTAATTTCTTCTATCCACATCTTTCTACCATTTGTTTGGGTCAAATTCACTCAATTCGCTTGCGAACTTGGTCTCTTTCACACCTCCACACGGTGTTTTTGAGTGGTTTTTGTTCCACTCTGTTCAATTATTTTCAGGTTAGTTTTTAAAGTTGCCTCGGTTCGGTTGCATCAAACGTTATTTTCTCGTTCTCTCGTTTGTGTCCGGGTGGTTTCGTTGTTCCCATTCAATTTAACGTCAAACGGTGCATCTTTCCGACACGTAATTCGCCAAAAAAAACGTGAAGTGGCACAGGTTTGAATTTTCATTGAAAATTCAGTTTATTTAGTGAACAAAAAAAAAAAATTATAAATCATAACAAAAATTACAGTTATTCACTTGCTATCATGTTGATATTATTTAGATCGTAAATACCGTAACTGTTTGGAGTACATATTACTTTTACATTTTTTTACCTGCCTGTCACCGCGCAACAATCCAACAAAACCACTATACCTTTACCACCTGTGTGTGTGTGTTCTCTGTTTTCCTTTATTTTATTTTGTGATTTCTTTTCTGTTAGAAAAGGTTTTTCCAATCTATCACGAAATTCCTAACAAAGTGGAAGAAATAAAAAAAGTCGCCACAACAAATTCCAAAAAAAAGGGTTTCACTGCTTTCGTCCTCTTTTGCATGTGATCACGCCGTGTAAAAACGAATAATTTTTTGTTGTTGTGTTTTTTTTTAACTACCACACTAATAAAATCAACTTTTCTTCATCTCGCGTCAACTTTCCGAAGCCTGTCTCCCGTACGAAATGTTGTGGTGAATTTATTTTTCAAACAAGTGTTAGTGCTGTGTATGATCATCGCATCGCCCGTCAACCAACTCACCTGTATTGGAGTTTTGTTTTTGTTTTTCATCATAACTTTTTTTCACTTGTAATTGTGTTTGTGTTGTGTATCTGCGGAAAGGTACCTGTTTGAGCTCTGCGCCATTATCGTTTAATTTCTTTTCTTCTTCGATTCGCGCGATTGTTGTGTGGGAATTTTGGTGTGTTTTTTTTTTTTTGTCTCGTGATCAAGTGTATTTATTTTGAATTAAAGTTTATAAAATTGTGTCTCACTGGGTGAATAATTAATTTTGTCTTCAAATATATTTTATTGATTTGCAATTCCATTTTAATTTGCTTTGGTTTGCGATACTATTACATCTGATTGCTGATTTGGATTATCATCAAAGAAAAGCTGCTTGGAGCAACAACAGGTAAATTTATGATACTTTCAGGTGGTGTAAACAGTTAGTTCAAGGTGCTATTAGTTTGAAGAAACGTTTTGTTCAAGAATTTGCCTGCCTCTTAATGGCGGCATTATCTAAGAGTCGTTAACCTTTTAAGATAGGATGGCTCTTATTTTAGGATAAATTTATCGATATTTTTTTTTTAAACTTACCGGCCCTATGCGGGCGCCTAAAATCAAACGATAACAACTTGATTCTAATACCTTTCGGCCTATTATCTAATGTATAAATCTAAAAGTGATACAATGTTTACCAAGTAACATTAAAAAAAAACTTGGTTCCTTGTCTTTTTTTTATTTTGTTTATACTTACATTCTAATAAAAACTACTTATCGACTAACTAAAACTAACCTCAACCAACATGCCTCTCCAATTAGCCCAGTCCTTAGCTAACTGCCTCCAGTTGCGCACTCCGAGTTGGTTTCTACTTGTGCGCGCCACTTAAGGCGAGGTCTTCCTCTACTGCGTCCGATGTCTGGCTGGGAATTGAAGGTTCTGGGAGCCGGAGTATGGTGTCCATTTGTTCTACATGTCCTAGCCATCTTAAGTGTCCAAAGCGTAGTTTTTTTTTTACCAGGGGCATGTCGCTGTACAGCTCGTATAGATCTTGGTTGAATCTTCGTCTCCATATCCCGTCAACGCAAACGGGACCGACGATTTTTCGAAGAATTTTCCTCTCAAAATGGACGAAGGATTTCGTCGATGTTGTGTGTCGCTTCGTGTTGACAGCATATACTGCTAAACCCATTTTTGGCGCTTCTTTCTCGTGGCTATGACGTGGCTATGACATCACGTTGGGTTCGACCATTGATGTCAATATCGTCATCGAATGCTAGTATGTAGTTGTATCGATTTTTGGAAAATTGTGCCTCTGGTGTTGGCTCGTGAGTTTTGCGCAATCCTCTCAAGAATCAAATTGAAGAAGTCACATGATTGCGCATTGCCTTGCCTAAATCCTTTTTTGGTATCGAATGTGTCGGTGAGGTGGTTTCCGACCCTGATGGAGCAGCGATAATTCTCCATCGTCATCCTACAGAAACGGACGAGTTTGGGTGGTATACCAAAACTAGACATGGGCTCTGTATAGTTCGTCGCTATAAATGCTGTCGTATGCGGCTTTGAAATCGATGAATAGGTGGTGGGTATCGATTTGGACATCTTGGGTTTTTTCCAGGATCTGCCGAAGTGTGAAAATTTAATCGGTTGTGTACTTTCCTGGCCTAAAACCACACTAATAAGGGCCGATCAGGCTGTTGGTAAATGGTATCAGGCGTTCACATATTACGGCTGATAGGATCTTGTAGGCGATGTTGAGGAGACTTATACCTCTGTAGTTGGCGCAGTTTAGAGGGTCTGCTTTTTTTTTTGGATCGGGCAAACGATGCTGATTTTCCATTCTTCAGGCATACTTTCTTCCGACCAGATTTGACTTATGAGTTGGTGGATGTTTCTTACCAAGTCATCTCCGCCGGCTTTATAAAGCTCGGCGTCATTTCCGGCAGCCTTATTAAGCTTGAATTTAGAAATTGCTATCATCACTTCACTCAGGTCGGGCGGTTGGCAGTTTTCGCTGTCGTTGCCAATATTGAATGGTTCGTTCTGCCTGACTGCGGAATGTTATTCGTCATCGCCGTTTAACAGCTTGCAGAAGTGGTTCTTCCATATCCTTAGCATATCCTGTTTCTCAACTACGATATTTCTTTGTTCATCTCGACAAGATTTTGTTCGAGCCTTGTATCCTTGTAGTAGTCCGTAATAGATGTCACAGTTTTTCATCCTCTTTTTGCCCGGGCCATCCCATCGTATTTCCTGGATGGCAATATTGTCTGCTTTGTAATAGTTTAGGGCATACGCTAGTTGTTCGCTTGCACCTCTCCTGTTTAATGTTCTCACATTCCAGGTGCAGATGCGAACGTCGTTGTCCTTTTTTCGTTTAGCATGGTCGTCAACAATACATTCAGTCCTTTCCGAGGCTATTGGTTGCTTCGTAACATTTTAATTTTTCCATGGTTGAGTAGTTAACCCGACGGGCTCAGTGGCGCGATGGTTAGTGCGTTGAACTGCTCCGCAGAATGTCTGGGTTCGATTCCCAGCCGTAGCAACACCTGAATGATTTTTCACTGGCCCTCCTCTCGTGATGATCTGACAAATCATCCGAGTAGTATCAATTGTCATGAATAGCTTATCCCAACTTAGCCGTTCGGATTCGGCATAAAACAGGAGGTCCCGCCATCGTGCAAAGAAGTACACACGCACACATGAATGGTTGTGAGAAAAAAAAAGCAAGGCCCTGGGTACTAACGAGCCTGTTGCGCCATAAATTTATTTTATTTTTTTAGCTAACCCAAAGCACAACTCCCAACCTGGAGGCCCAGTTCTAATTTATTAGATACCCCTAGGACACGGGGCCATCAGTATCCACTACGCCACCATCTTTGGTCAACCCTTGAAACCTGTTGTCCGAATATGTCAAAGCAGCTTGTCTAGGTTCACCTGGGACAGCAGGCCGCGTTTTCAGTGGGATTGATAACTCTTATGTGTGTCGCGATGGTTAGTACAATGAACTGCCGTGCAGAATGTCTGGGTTCGATGCCCAGCTAAAGCAACACCTACAAAATTTTTCACGGCCCTCCTCTCAACTTAGCCATAAAACAAGAGGTCCCGTCATCGTGCGATAAGTACACACGAACACGTCAATGGTGAGAAAGCTAGGCCCTGAATAGTAACGAGTAAATGTGTCAAATCATGTGTAAACTAAGCAGATTCGAGCTTATAAATTGGCGCCAATAAAAGTGTCTCATTACTTAACCACCCGAAAAAATTGTTTGTAGGTTCAGGTTCACTAAAAGCTGATTTCTTCCTTCAACGTTCAAACTGATTTATGGTTTGATTAGGGATTGCAAAGGCGAGTTGCAGTTTAAAAATATCACATGCAAAAATAGCACTTTCCGCTATGTCTGCCGTTCAGTCTGGTTGACATGGTGTTCTTAATATTTTCCACGCATCGTTTCTTGCATATCGAATATTACACATGCGGCGTACTATTTTTGGATGACTTAGTGTCCAATGTTGTATGTATGGCTATGCGCATCTGTACGAAAGAACTGCGCTACTGGGCCGACGGAGATTAATTTCGGCTTGGTTCGCTACATTTTCGTTTTCGCGTGCGCTTTGTACGTTCGACAGCAACGCTGGTACGACGACAGAAGTGCGCGTCGATGGTGAACACAAACGAAAGGCATCTACAGAACTGGGTTAAGTAATTTTACGAATGTGAAGTTGGAATTTCAAAGATTTAATCGAAACTGAATTGTTTGGCGAAAATACAACCGGACCGGATGTTTGATGTAAATACGTTTTCATTTATAAAAGAACATATGTTACCGAAAATGGCCTATCTGTTCTTTAAGGGGATCGTCTGTTAGTGGCATGTAAAATAAAAATAAATAAATTTATGGCGCAACAGGCTCGTTAGTACCCAGGGCCTAGCTTTTTCCTCATAACCATTCATATGTGCGTGTGTACTTCTTAGCACGATGGCGGGACCTCCTGTTATATGCCGAATCCGAACGGCTAAGTTGAGATAAGCTTTTCATGACAATTGATACTACTCGGATGATTGGTCAGATCATCACGAGAGGAGGGCCAGTGAAAAATCATTTAGGTGTTGTTACGGCTGGGAATCGAACCCACCCCTTCTGCATGGCAGTTCATTGCACTAACCATCGCACCACTGAGCCCGTCATATAGTCTAGTGGCATATAGTCCAGAATAAACCTGGCTTCATCTAACACGTCTAGTCGGTGAATGTGACTTTCTTGTGTGCGAAATCAGCAGCATAAACCATTAATTTGGCACTGAGGTTGGTGTTCATTTTCCATGCATCACTTAGCCATCTCAAAAGGTACATCTCGTATATTTACTTTTCGAACCCCCCACCTTCAAACCCCATCAACGTAACCAAGGTTTGTTCAGAAAATTTTAAAATTTAAACTCGAATGATGTCATTATCATCTTTTTAAAGGTTCGAAGTGTCAGAGCGGTTTAGTAAGACTATAGGCTGATCTGAGTACTTTACAGAATTTCCTCAGTACTTTGTGTGTTAACGAATCGGTTTTATACTTACAATTTTAGTCCAGGAATTTTGTATAGCTACATACAGATGTTTATTTTGGTACAACTATAACAAGGCTAATTTCCATAGCTGCACCTGAAACAAATGTGATTTCTTAAAGGCCTCACTGGCATTCTTCAGATGGTTAAGATCGCGTATAAGTAGTTCTGGTTTGTGTCACAACCAGCGCGAAAATTAGAAGTGTCCCATTATTTCTTGCCCTATTTCCTCGCGGGAGCGTTTGCAAAAATCGCTGCCTAAGATCATGACTGTCTACGATCAGATGTCTTGTAATGATGTTGGTAATTTCAGGACCTTTTTTAAGACCTTTAAGTCGACCAATAGTCGACTTAAAGTTGTTGAAATTAGGTTCCGGTCAATGAGGCGTTACGTATAACAGTAGTCTGCTGTTCTGATTAAGTTTTGAAAGCCTTATCTACCCGTTTATCAGCTGAACTGCACCCCGAAATGTCCGAGTGCTCCGGAAACCGTCGTATTGTTACGCACTGTGTTGCTGGGAAATCTCCGTTAGACATATGCGACACTAATTGCAACTTCCCTAGATCAACCCAGACTGCTTGTGAAAAAAAAGCTTTGCTTGGGTCCCTACTAGTCTGTTTCGTCAAAAATGAGCATTTACACCCTAGAACAGATCGCAGATTGACTGGTGATATAAATCACAATAATTCAACGTTACATTGAATTATTCTTAAACCAAACTGCAGTCAGCTTGATGAAAGGCCACGACTTCGTCATGAACACATGTAGCTCCTTTAGTTAGACAGATTGAAAGAGCAGACGATATCAGGCGATGGTTAAAACCTCAACTAATTAGTCTTAGCCAGCTCGCCGTAATGGACAACTGTTTTCAGTTCGGAATTGAAAGATTAAAGTCCTTTTCGATGCGAAGATCGGTTTTGTTAAGAAAGTATGAAAGTTTTATGTCAGAATTTTGAATTGCCCACGTTTTTCTCTTACAGCATATAGAAAGGATGGCGGCGGGTAATTAATGAATACATGCTCGAGAGGAAATTGTCAAGTGTTGCATCGCAACAACAGCTCGGATATATCAACGTAGTCGAGCTTTGAGCGTAGAAAATCTGTTAACATCGCTCTGTACCTGAGACCATTGACGGTGAAGGTGTCCTCATTTTCATTTGAATGAAATATGGTCCGACGTTGTCATGCTAAAAACTGCTTTGTCTGGTTGGTTGCCTGCACGCTGAATCCATGATGACGACAGACCTAAAATTTCGATTTTTTTAAAATAATTTTCGAATGCGAAAACCGTTGCACAATGAATTTACCCCGATAGGACTGACTACTATATCAAAAGATATTCGATATTAAATTTAATTAAATTAAAGCTCTGAGTGCATAACCTTAGATATTTTACTTCTTGAAGATGGAAATTATTGAATCTAAATGTCATAGAGACACTTTCCCCAACTGGCTTCAAGAGGGTTTGTTTTTAGTTTTAGTTAAGTTTTGCGCTTCACAAGAAGCTATCTTTCAAAATAACCTTTCTATCTAACCTTACACCATAATATTTATTTTTTATTTTTTTTTTTGAAAAATAAAAAAAAAACACCTCAAGAACTGTCAACCAATTAAAGCTACCCCTACATTGTATACATTTAAGTTGTTAATTTTGCAATGCTAACTCAAGGCAGGAAAAAACTTCAAACGGTAATACAAGGTGGGCCGAAAGAAGTCATTGTGATTTTGGTCGAAAAATCGTCCACTTCGTCCTCGAGATTGAGGATGGCTTTGGTTAGGTTACACGCGTTTGGGCTGGACTTTGTACGGGAACATGCGCAACTCTTTGACCAAAATTCGTCTTAGGGACGACCGGCTGATGGCTGATGGCTAGTTGCGAGGCACGGCGTCTGGTCGATGTTTCCGGCGACAGCTCGACATCCTCGGCTACAGCGCCGATGTTCTCGGCACAACAGGCGCTCCGGGGCCGGCCACTCTTGGCAACGTCTCGTGTGGTCCCAAACTTTTCAAGGTTGGTGGCCCAACAGGTGCATAGTGTTTGCGAAGTCGGTGTCGGACGTCCGGGGAATCGTAAATCGACTCGATTATTCCGCGTTCTTGGGGAGTGCTCCATGCCTTGTTCACTTGTATTCTACATCTGTCTAGTTCACAAATGTCAAAACAGATTTGACATTGGCGGCCATTTGCAAAAAAAAAGAGCATCTCCCAAATGGGTGATCTCTTTTTGGCCCACCTGATTACCAAGGAATATATGAAAATGAAGGTAATACAACGTTCACAGTTTGAGGTGTTTTAGAGGGAAATATATACTCTAACTGGCTATCGACTATTTAAACGTCTAACGCCTATCCCGTATGTCGCCTACAAATCATTTCTCTCCACATCTTTCATAATCATCTAGATTCAAATTATCAAACTATCTTTCGTTGTTTACGCCCGAAAACCGACAATTTCTCGAATAACTCTGAATCGGAAAGGTTGTACGATTTTGTATGGTTTACCTGTGATTGAAACGAGTCATGGATAAATATCACAGAAATACTCATACCAACCCTCACACCCAAACTTGCAAATATAGACACAGCGTTGTGGGTTTGCGTGACTGTTTTTGTTGTCGTTGCCGGTTTATAGGTACATTTACTTGTAAAACAATACATTCGATCGGGTATCTGGGTGAGGAAGGGAAATTGAATGAAGAGAAGAAAGAAAACAAAACCCGACTTTGACGGTGTCATTTGGAGATATCACGACTTTGGTCTACGCAATGACAGGGAGAAAGGGAACTACGACGAAAAATAAATCAAACCAGATACAATTTAATACAAAGTCAGTTTCGCATCTGTGGGCATTTGTCTCCTTTGACATTATAAATGCTGTCAAAGAATGCTTTGTTGTCAAAATTGAATTGCCAAACTATTGTCAAACTTCAAACGTACAAAAGTACAATTTCACCAAATTTGTCAATTTAGGAGTGGTAGATACTAAGTCTGTGTTGTAGTATTCAGCGAGCTAATTAGAGTAAATCGCTGTGTTTTATTGAATCGGGTTTCATTCACTAATTCAGTTTTCCATGAGTTAATGCCATTTTTGTTTATTTAAAGTCGACTTTTTTCGAGGTTTATAATTTACGAGTATATGAAGATCAAGCTGTTGTCGATGATTTGGCAAATAAAGTGGAATTACTTTTAAGTGAAAACGTGGAGCCTTCAGCATTACATTAACAAATATAGATACTGAAGTGTGAGACTTTTAATTTTCCTTTTTACTTCAAAGGTTCAAATATATGACATTTTGTTACTGATCTATGGAGCAAAACGATAGCCAGCACAATAGCCAGAGACAACCAAGGCATATAGCCAGTATATTGAAAGTATTACTAACTCCGACCAGGTAGTAAAGTATGGGAGCCCTTACTTGTTGCAACCAAGCTTAAGTAGAAATAATGTGAAAAGTTTCAAATCGAAATAGTTTAATCGCTATAAACTGGTATGGACACTTGACCGATGTAGGAACTAATATGAGTCTTAATCTCTTGATATGGAACATACATTCATTGAATGGCACAGCTGTCGACTAGAAAACCCTCTACCATAGGAGAATGTAATTTCTTGCAGCCATGAATAAGGCTAACGAGGCAACTATATGAAGAAGAGAGATACTCTGAGAGTTAACGTCAAGCTCTCCAGGAAAATGAAAATAGGAAAGCATAGTGGTATTACTTCTGGAATGCTGTTATATACGTATAGTCTGATTAAAAAGGCAAAGCTTGAGAGACAACCTGTCGAGATCAAAAATAAATATATTTAGTCAATGCTTAGAAAATGAGGGAACCATTTCTGGAAACAGCAAATCGCCATTGGAGACCCAAATCCCGATAATTTCGGCAAGAACGAATGACAAATTACTACCGCCAATTTGACCTAAGCCGATTAGGATGTCAATATCCAAAAAGCTTAATCAAAATACTGTAAATGATGTTGATAAAGCTAAGTAAGATGGCATTGCATACACTAACTCATCAGCAAAAATTTGTCAAATAAAATTATGTCTGATGTATGGAATCTCAGCATCGGAGTCGCGTTTGTATTAAATTATTATTTTTGGCCGAAAGAGGACCTCCTGTTTAATGCTGACCCGGAACGCCAATCTTAGAAGCTGGGCACTGAAAAACTAAGGTGATGTTACTTTCGGGATTTGAACCATGGGCCACGCGTTAAATAGTCCAACGGATTAACCACTAGGCCGCTGCACATACACATACCACAGTTATGGACGCAATACCCTCACACGAATCGACAAAAAGCTACAATTTGCCGAAATATGTGACCCGTCTTAAAGCGATCACTAACAACCTGATCTGCACCTTGCGTTGTGTGGTGTCAGCCCGCGATGATCCATACTCGATCAAATCTTCTTAGTGTCCGAAATCCTCAATCGATTTAAAAACCGCATATTATAGCATTAAACATTATAACAACCCATAGAAAGCCATGCCAATTTGAAGGTAGAAAAATCTTTCTCTTCTATCAAGGTCGTCATTACCAAACAAATCGGTACCAGAGAAGAATTTCGACAGAGTGATGCGCTATCATTGGATTATAGGTATCTATTCAAATCTGCATTCGGTGTCGATTGTGACTCATTAACAGAAATGTACAATTTGCCACTTTGCGATTGTAGAAAAGTAAGTGTTTCAAATAGGGGAAAAGGGATCGGTCCAAACGTTGCAGTGGATGCCTATTACCTTTGTAAGGAACTTTGTCTACCTCTGTTTCCCTATATATACTGACAATATATCGCATGAATTAAAGGAATATTCTTCCAAATCTTTTTTTCCTTGGTCTAAGAAGGCAATTGAGCTGTAAAACCCTCAGATCCTGCACAAAACCCTGATCATTCCAGCCGCTCTTCATATATTCAAACATCATTGCACAGACACAAAATCGCACTTGGATGTGTATGCATCTTTCTTTTTCAATTGAAAATGTATTCAAGCGATCTTCTCCACTCATAAATATATCGTACCTAATGGCTCTTTTTTTTTTTTGAATACAATGGCGCAAA
The DNA here is from genome assembly GCA_949824845.1 of Rhingia rostrata. Classification (NCBI taxonomy): domain Eukaryota; kingdom Metazoa; phylum Arthropoda; class Insecta; order Diptera; family Syrphidae; genus Rhingia; species Rhingia rostrata. The sequence goes on from OX463757.1 coordinate 92,215,979, forward strand.
TTTATAGTCGCTTAAAGTAGACTTTAAAATTATATTATCACGTACTAACACGTTTTGATAATTATAGTCGTCAAAAGTGTACTTAAGCGTTGTCACTCTGCATTAAAGTTAAAGCAACCGAAACCTCATTTTAAATATTTAATGCAGAGTTAGCGTCATTTGTCATTGTCAAATCGGGCAACGGACAAAGGCACAAACAGCTGAAATATTTTTCACCGTCACTTTTAGGTGTGTTTGAGAGTGTTCACTGAAATTGGGTTTTTTTTTTATTGTCAGTACTGTCACTTTTTAGGTGAGTTTGACTTAGAGTTCTTAGAGGTACGTTCGTTAGTATATACTAATTAGCGCCAGGTTAAAAAATGGTCTATTGATGAAAATAGTTTAAAGCTAGCTTTTAATTTAAAGTAGATTTTAATTAGTGTGGAGTTAAACCCTTTAACATCGATTGACTATAAATTTGCGCCAATCTATTAAATTTTTATTCGTATAAAGTTACTTCCAAACAAAGTGTCTCATTAATTGAAAGCTTTATGTCCTTCAGGTAGATGTTGTAAGTAAGATGTTCGATTAGCACTTTTTAGGTGAGTTTGACTTAGAGTTCTTAGAGGTACGTTCGTTAGTATATACTAATTAGCGCCAGGTTAAAAAATGGTCTATTGATGAAAATAGTTTAAAGCTAGCTTTTAATTTAAAGTAGATTTTAATTAGTGTGGAGTTAAACCCTTTAACATCGATTGACTATAAATTTGCGCCAATCTATTAAATTTTTATTCGTATAAAGTTACTTCCAAACAAAGTGTCTCATTAATTGAAAGCTTTATGTCCTTCAGGTAGATGTTGTAAGTAAGATGTTCGATTAGCAAGAAATGTCATTAGACCGCTCGTTTGTTTGCCTTGTCATTCCGGTTTTTTTTGCATTCAATACACGATTTACGTGTGGTTGAGAACTTCATAATTAAATACGAATTATCGAAGCGCTTCGTTCGCCAGCTAATGTGCGCGTTATAAAGTACGGAAATAATCCCCTCCCAGCGCCAGCAGTTACTTGCGACACAGCAAGACCTATTAAGTTACGTAATAAGCCGGCATAATTCAAAAAGACGTAAAATTCCCGCTTCGTATAAAATTTTTCTTCATTTCCCAAAATCACCTCCAAAACGATTAACTTTTATGCTGGCCTACATTTGGCTGCATTTTTCGTGTTTTGAAAACAAAGAACGAGCCCACCCACTGTGGGGGTCAGACACTTTTTAGTGAAAAAATCCACATAAATCGTGAGTATCGTAATGCAACTGGGACGGTTCTCTTTCTGAGTGTAAACCTACAAATTCAGTTAGCGAAAGGGTCGATGCGAACAGACGAATGACCTAGTTCAAGCTGCTTCCACTCTGCTCTCCACAGTCGACACGAACTTGGGCACTAGTCTTGTGCTCTCCAAACATAATGGGGACTGATATTTGTATTGTATTGCTTGTGTCCAATTCGTGCTGATGTTGTTTTGTTTGTGTGATGGTTCACCCACACAATTAACAAACGAGTGACTTCAAAGTACGATGGCACTCGAGCTCTATCAAAACGAATCGTTAATACCTTGCTCACCTTGGGTGTGATTCTTATTAAATAAAAACTACTCCCAACGATTTTTGCGCACAAGTAATTTCTCAAAGCTTACGAAGAGGTGTTAAGAAATAACCGCAACATTCAATTAGTCGAAAAGACTCAACTAAATCAAAAAGTATCTCACGAATATTTAAAAAAAAATTATTTTATGTATATTGACTGTTGGCATTACAGCGCCGACCATATGTGCAAACTTTATGTGATGACCTCAGATGCACATATTGACCTTAATGTTTTTTTTTTTGTCTTTTAAGAGAGATCAGATGTGTTGCAAATGGAAAGAAAGAGTGTTCATAAATTAAAATAAGTTTTGCAATAGGAGTAGGGTATAAAGATATGTGCTTGCGGCGATTTTTGATCGCAAATGATTTCAAAATGTGCTTACTTTTATTTTTTTTATTATTATCGAGTGTCCTTCAATCAACTGCTTTGAGTCTTGATTGTAAATGGTTGTAAAAAATAAACGGTCCGACAAGACTCTCCAGATTATATTACCACCGCGAGCACGTTTGCTGCATTGGTCCATTGGAGCCAATTTTCCATCACATTTTCATATATATTTGGCAATTTCACCTTCTCCGAAGATGTTAGCTTGTTGGCGTAAATTAACGACTTAACGTAACCCCATAAAAAGAAATTCAATGGCGTTTATTCGGCTGAGCAAGGTGGTCATTCGACCGGACCATTTTTCGATATTGCTGGTCTTCCTCTTCAAAAGCTCAATTGTTTGACTGACGGCGTGGTATAATCTTAATAGAATTACATATCATCTTGTTGAAACCACATAATTATAATTATTTTAAAGTCTATCCACTTCTGGATAAAAATAGTCCTCCAACATGGCACGATAAGGAAATCCATTGACCATACAATGGCAATCATTTTCATTTATGAAAAAATGATGTCCAGCTCCCACATGGAATCCACATCCTACGATCACTTACGCTACAGTCGGGAATCAACGTTTGTCTCTCCGATTATCCCCTCTCATAGCAAACAGACCCCAGTTGCGCACTCAAGTTGGTTGAGATAAAAAGAAAAAGAAAAAAATACAATCACCCAGGGCATTCTCACAACCAAATATGTGCCAGTGTGTACTTCTTGCACGATGGCGGGACCTCCTGTTTCATGCCAACTCTGAACGGCTAATTTGAAATAAGCTTTTCTTGACAATTGATGTTACTACGATGATTTGTCAGATCTTCACCAGAGGAGGTCCAGTGAAAAATCATTTAGGTGTTCCTACGGCTGGGGATCGAACCCAGACCTGCGCGGCAGTACATCGCTCTAACCATCGCTCCACTGAGTTCGTTGAGATCGGTTTCTATTTAATGCGACGCCATTTTCACTTAATGCGAAGCCATTTTCTACTACGTCCCAGGTCTGGCTGAGTATTGGGTTCCGTTCGCTCTACACATCTTAGCATCTTAAACTTTTTTTTCTGACCGGGTCAATGTCGTTGTATTGCTTGCAAAGTTCTTGGTTAAATCATCGTTTCTATAGCCCGTCAACTAGGTTTTAATAATTTTTCGCATAAAGTGAGCAATGATTTCGCCTTTGATATGGTTCATGCTTCCGTGAAGGACTGGGATGTTCCTGAGTAGTTCGATTGAGGGCTTTATTGAAAAATTGCCTTAGCCGAATGAAACTGCGATTGGAATGGGTAACTCTTGGCTTTAATTTTGACGAGAGATGTCATTGTTGTCAAGTTAATAGCGGAGCCGAGGTAGGTAAAGTTTAGTATGTATGAGGGTACGTCCAAGTATATGCTTTCAACGTAATGACAAACAACAGCGACAAATTATAACTTATAACTTGTGCCTTGAAAGTTTTTTCTCAAGAATCATGTTGAAGAAATCACACGACAATGTGTCACCATGTCTATATCCTTTTTGGAATCGAATGTTTGAGTGAGGTCATAGCCGACCCTGATAAAGCAGCGAGATTTCTCATCGTCATCTTATGCAGACGGACCAGAAACTTAACATGGTTCTGTTTAGTTTGTCACTTTAAGAAAAGTCGTGTGTGGCCTTAAAATCTATGAGTAGGTAATATGGATTAATTCGAAATTCTTTGATTTTCAAGAATTTGCCGAAGTGTGAAGATTTGAACGGTTGTGGACTTTCCTGACATAAAAACAGATTGACATGGACCGATCAGGTTGTTCTTTTCAGACGTTCACAAATTATGATAGATACAATCTTGTAGATGATGTTTTTTCATACTTTATAATTTTGCTAATAAGTTGGTGTGTGTTACATACCAACTCATCTCCATTAACTTTATACAGCACGGCAGGAAGGCCGTCACCCTAACCTCACCATCGCAATATTTCTCCCAAACACCACGTTATCTTATTGTCTCGTAAAAAAAAAAAACGATTAGTGGACCTATGAAAGCAATCGTTTGTGTTGTTTAAAACATTAAAAAACAAACGTTGCTCGATAAAAGTTTTAAAATCTTCTGCAAAATATTTTTGCATCTTAACACGCTCCTATTAGTAGTTGATTACTAACAGATGTTAAGCAACAAAATGATGAATTCCAAACGTAAATCAGATGTTTAGAAATCTTCCATAGATCATCCGGTTATGCAAAATGTATTTCACAAAACGATTAGTATCTACAAAACACGACTGTTCATCCTGTTTATGCCACAACGTCCCACAACAAAAGGGGAACAACATTTTAAAAGCTGACAGCAAAAACAGAGCCTCGGAGTCATATAATTTTCCTTAAATACTCATTTCATCACATTTGGGCTGGTGGGAGTTTATCGTAAGAGCACGAAAATTGATTGAAGCTCCCAAACTACTCAGCAAGACAGACGCTTTCTATGCGGTGTTTAGCGTATCCGAGGGTAACAAAAGATGAAATAGTTCAAAGCATCGTCATCGTCACTTAGGCAGACAATAATGTATACATCTGTGTGTCGCCACAGACATTAGACAGTGGAAGAGGAAAAAGTTTACAAGCGACTAGAGGGCGATCCCGTCACATTTGACGAATTGTCTCACAAATGCCAACCATGAACTTCAAACTTGTTTTGTTTTTGTTTTTGTTTTGGATACTGAGTGTGTATTAGAAGCTTTTTTTGTTGACACAGATGTTTTCGAGGAGCGAGAGAAAATTCCAAAACATGATGTGGACGGGGATAGTTAATCGTCTTGTTTGGTCTTTTTGGAGATGCATCTCTGTCGCTGCCTCAAGATACCTTTTGTAAACATAAATAAAGTTGCAATCGGAAGAACGGTAGGCAGTGCAGGTGAACGCCCATTCAAGCTCCGCATTGCTTGTAGCCCAGACAACCACTCTGCAAATAAAAGATCCAATTTCATAATATAGGATACGTTCGGTTGTGTGTTTCCTTGGGATAACATGTGTCAGCGGCATGTTAAGCACTCGAAGCAAGATTGCTTGTGTGTTCCGATTTTTGCTGTGGAAGTGACTACTTATGTAGGAAAGATGAGTGCACATTTCCTAAATAAACATGCAGGTGCTGATTTTACTCATTTGTTGGTTCTTCAAGGGAAATCCAATTGCATTGAGGGCTGGCGATAGGATGTGAATGGCTTTGCAGTTTACTGGGCACCTTTTTTTTTTAGAACGACACGTATTATCTACTTAAAAGGTTTCAAGTGTCCAACTTAAGGTATACTACGTTAGGTAGTTGCGCCTATTTACACAATACTTGTGAGACACTGATGTATGGAGATGGTAAGAGGCTTCATATTTCATTGAAGTATCATAATCTCATTGATTTACTATTCACAAGGAGGTACGAATTACCATAATATGGCTGCAACATTAATTGCAGATTCACATCCCTATAGGGGCTTACTAAGAATCTCCTTCAAAGACCTTCACTTAAATAATCTATTTGTAATGAAATCCAAAGGATGTTTCTCTTTTTAATATGGCAACACCCAGCCAGTTGATTGTTTATCTGACAGCACGCATCTTTTACAAAATTGGATGCAAAACGTGTGCCGCTTCTGGTGGACAGATTGGGTACTGTGTAAGGGGATTTGAGTGATCTTTAAATTGGAAATCGGAAGTTCTATAAGCTCACAAAACTACACAAATTTGTGCATTGATGATGAGATTGGCACTTCTGTTTCAGTGGCTTTGTTATCGCTGTTGTCGAGTTTGGAGGAAGAAAAATTCACCATGAAATATGCAGAAATATGGTGGGGTTTATGGGTTTTTGGCCACACTTCTTCAAAAAAAAGAAAAACAAAATTTCATCATCAATAGCGGTCTGTACAGAGATAGGTTCAAAGATTGTTTTTTTTTTTCCAAAAGTGCGTGAACACGATAACGAAGCAATGAGTCTGTCGTTTTAAGACATGTATTTTTATTCTATTTTAGGGATCATTTGGATTCAAACAAAATTTTCCAAATGTGTTGATCATTATGACATAGAGAATAACATGCAGGTGCTTCTTGGGGTCATATTTATATATTAATATGCCGACTCTGAACGGCAAATCTGATATAAGCTTTTCTTGAAAATTGATGCTACTAGGATGATTTGTCAGAACGTCACCAGAGGAGGGCCAGTGAAAAATCATTTAGGTGTTTCTCCGGCTGGGGATCGACCCCAGACCTGCGCGGCAATACATCGCTCTAACCATCGTTCCACTGAGTCCGTTGAGATCAGTTTCTACTTAATGCAACGCCATTTGCACTTAATGCGAGGCCATTTTCTACTACGTCCCAGGTCTGGCTAAGTATAAGACTAAGACTTTTTTTTCTGACCGGGTCTATGTCGCTGTGTAGCGTGTAAAGTTCTTGGGTAAATCATCGTTTCCATAGCCCGTCAACTGGGTTTAGAGAATTTTTCGCTTAAAGTGAGCAAGTATTTCGGCTTTGATAAGGTTCATGCTTCCGTGCAGGACTGATTGAGGGCTTTATTGAAAAATTGCCTTGGGGTCATATTTATACATTTAATCGCTTCCTGGTTTAACTTCTCGTGAGATTATTATTTCACATAAAAGTTATCTTCATCTTCGCAATGTAACCATACTGTTTTGATAGGTTACGAATATCATTCTCGAATAGATCTACGTTTGCCAGTGGAATACTTTACCGCGTTACATAAAACAATACAGAACAAACAAGCATAAAAAGAGTTTACAGCGACATTTGCAGTCAAAACAAAAATTGGTTATTGATATTGTACTAGATACAAGTATAAAATCATACTTCACTTAATGTAAGATACCAAAAAAATAGATAAGCATATGTCAATAGACTGTACTAATATTCATATATGCGGTTTAATTTGGTGATGTTAAAAGTGCACAAAGATGATTTGATATTCATTAATACTTTACCGATAATGCAGTTCTATGACAACCATTTTAGTCATACGGGGATATTAGAAGGCGAAATAAAATGATCTGTATTATGCAGTCATTGTCATTTCTTTGGTTTGAATTGTATTCCCTAATCAGTCCCTTCGCATAAATAAAAAAAAGCCGTATTTATTAGATTTTCTTAAAATGTGTCTCAGAGGTTGTTTAGTTAAGCATGCTTAAATTGTCGCTAAGCAATGTTTCTTAAATTCTTATCTTTTTTTTCATTACTGCTTTACTAAATGATGATTGTTTCAAAAAACATAATAAAATTTACAAATCTATTACAAAACAGTTAAGTTTTATACGAGTTTTTGTGACCCATTAAATTTGTAATATTCTTTTCTTTTTTTCTTTTTTTATCTAATAATTGCCCAACATTGATTTCAGAGAATTACAAATTAATAAGTCAACACTCACCATTCAATGCGAACATTATCTTACTCATTGAATGCATTCATTTAGAACCATTGCACTTGAATTGCGAATTGATAGCGTGAATGCACCTACTTGATTAATTATGACAGATCAGTGGGTGAAGTGCAAAATCAAGATTTTTAAATTAATTGTGTGAAATAAATCAAATAGAAGTTGTAGATTTCCAAATTATCAGCCAAAATATTGTTCTGGTATGTTGTCAAGGTTTTTAATATTTGTTTGTGGTTAATAGATAATAAAAACTTGGAAATGAAAAAAAAGAAGTTTATTCGGAAAATTATGATATCCTTCCAGAAACATCTACCAAACCTTCCGTTGTTTGCAATTGAATAATGAATTCGAATGACTTTTAGTGAGTCGTTGATATTATTTAGATAAGTTTTAAAAAAATTTCATATCGTTTGTCCTTGTCTTACTTAAGTGGCTCTACATTCCGGAATGAACCTGGGCCTCAACCAACATGCCTCTCCAATTAGCTCGGTCCTTAGCTAACTGCCTCCAGTTGCGCACTCCAAGTTGGTTGAGGTCGGTTTCTACTTGTGCACGCCACTTAAGGCGAGGTCTTCCTCTACTGCTTCCGACGTCTGGCTGGGAATCGAAGACTCGGCGAGCCGGAGTATTGGTGTTTATTCGTTCTACATATCTAAGCCATCTGTCGAATCTTCGTCTCCATAACCCGTCAACGCAAACGCGACCGAAGATTTCTCGAAGAATTTTCCTCTCAAATCGACCAAGGATTTCTTCATCTACTTTGGATACGGTCCATGCTTCAGCTCCGTAGAGCAAGACTGGGATGATCAGGGTCTTATATAGGATCTCCTTAGTAGTTCGAGTGAGGGCTTTACTACTGAATTGCCTACTTAGCCCGAAGAAACAGTGGTTAGCAAGAGTAATTCTTCGTTTAATTTCTGACGAGATGTTGTTGTCAGAGTTAATAGCGGAGCCGAGATAGATAAAGTCCCGTACTATCTCAAAGTTATATCTGTCAATGGTAACGTTGTTTCCAATTCGTCGATGTTATGTGTCCTTTCGTTTTGGCAGGATATACTTCGTCTTGCCCTCATTTACTGCTAAACCCATTTTTTCCGCTTCCTTCTCTATACTAGCAAACATGGCTATGACATCACTTTTTGTCCGACCAATGATGTTAATATCGTCGGCGTATGCTAGTAGTTGTACCGATTTATAGAAAATTGTTCCTCTGGTTTTGGATCGTGAGTTTTGCACAATCCTCTCAAGAATCAAGTTGAAGAAGTCACATGATAGCGCCTTATCTAAATCCTTTTTTGGTATCGAACGTGTCGGTTAGGTCGTTTCCGACCCCGATCGAGCAGCGAGAATTCTCCATCGTCATCCTACGCAAACGGACGAGTTTGGGCGGTATACCAAAACTAGACATGGCTCTGTATAGATTGTCTCTATAAATGCGGCTTTGAAATCGATGAATAGTGGTATCGATTTGGACTTCTTGGGTTGTTTCCAGGATCTGCCAGAGTGAAAATTTGATCAATTGTGTGACTCTCCTGGCCTAAAACCACACTTACAAGGGCCGATCAGGTTGTTGGTAAACGGTCTCAGGCGTTCACATATTACGGCTGATAGGATCTTGTAGGCGATGTTGAGGAGACTTATACCTCTGTTGTTGGTGCAGTTTAGAGGGTCTGCTTTTTTGTGAATCGGGAAAACGATGCTGAGGTTCCATTTATCAGGGCATAATTTCTTCCGACCAGATTCGGCTTATGAGTTGGTGGATGTTACTTACCAAGTCATCTACGCCGGCTTTATAAAGCTCGGCGGGAAGGCCGTAATTTCCGGCAGCCTTATTAAGCTTCAGTTTAGATATCACTCAGGTCGGGCGGTTGGCAGTTTTCGCTGTCGTTGCCAATATTGAATGGTTCGTTCTGCCTGACAGCGGAATGTTATTCGTCATCGCCGTTTAACAGCCTGCAAAAGTGGTTCTCCCATATCCTTGGCGTAGACTGTGTCTCAACTACGGTATTTCCTTGTTCATCTCGACAGGATTCTGTTCGAGCCTTGTATCTTTGGCTCAAACGTTTTACACTTTGGTAAAACTTGCGAACATCGTTCCTGGAGTGGCACCTCTCTATATTCTCGATCGCGCGCTTTACTTGCTCTTTATTCTTCTTTCTGAAAAGCCGGTGTTCTTCTCTACCTATAGAGCTCAACGGCAGCTCTCGTCTTCATCTGCAGCTTAGGCTTGTAGGCCTCGTTCTTGGCTGCGAGCAGCATTCCTCATCGATTCGTAATGTATAATAGATATAGACTAGACAAATGTTCTTCAGTGACGTTATCAAACGCAATGTGACAACCCTGTAATGGTCAGATATGAGCCCCCTTCTGACCTACGACCGTAAAATTGGAAGGTCGATAGAATATGCTGATAGGACTAGGTACGATGAATATATATGATCTGAAGCTATAACATATATTCATCATTTTTATTTAATTTTTTTGCCTATGTGAACCACCCTGGGCTTCGAAAAAAGCTAACTTAGCTAACTGCCTCAACTTTGTTGAGGTAGGTTGCTACTTGTGCAACATAGAGAGTGGTCTTCCTTTACTGGAACCGACCTATGTCCTGCATAATGAATACTCTGCGTGCAGGAGTCTTGATGTCCATTCTTCCTACATGTCGTAGTCATCTTAAACTTCCATTGGGGAGTATTTAAGGCAAGGGGACTTAGTAACCTATGTAATTTCCTAGGTCACCCATAACCCGGTAGGAATATACCGGGTAAAGATTTTTTTTTTCAGAGCGCCGGACATGAACAGAGAAAGCAGATGATGTCTCCTAAGTCAGGTAGCTCCTAAAGTAGTCAAAGAGGACTCCGATTGTGGTTCCGATATGTGATTTGTTAAGTTCAATAATTCTAAGAGAGTCAGCCTTCCTTGGCGAATTGACATAATATGCTATTTGTCCATCCTAAGTATGCTTTCTTAGCTTTCTTGAGCCAATGTAAGGGAGATGAGTTTTCTCAACACCACTTACTATTGGGTGGGTTTAATAAGGCTGTCCACAAAAACATTAACTCGCAGGCAAATGGTGTGTGAAATAACCTAGTGGTTAGTGCAGACCGCGAACGTCTGATAAACACCCATGAGCCTAAAACTTCCATTAGGGGCTTCTCAGATTTGCCGTTAACGATCGGCATTAAACTGGAGCCCCCATACTTTATGGTAAAAATATAACTTCGAACACACAATTGAATGAAGAAACCATGTCTCAGGCCCTGTATGGGTCTTTAATGCCAATTTCATTTTTCATCAACTTGAAGTGCACTGGAGATAAATAGCTACGTACTAGGCTAACCGGAGAAGCATGTTGGTTGAGGCTCAAGTTACGACAGAAGATGAACAAATGTCCAATTGAGATTACACGTTGTCTCTATTATCAGATGCTTTTCGCAACACGTCACGTATGTAAATGCGGTTTTCATTTCAATTTCTCATTATTTCGCAATTGAAGCCGGTCACGTCACATTAAAAAGTGAAAAAAAAAACATTAAAGACAGAAAACTCGATCATCTGGCGCATATGCTCATCAAGTCGAAAAAAAAATCGATCCTCATCTGGCTGCAGGAACTTTCATATCGCGTTTTCTTCATCTTCTGTTTTGAATAGAACATCACACTGCCAGTGATGGACAATAAAGAGACTAAAAATAAGTGAACTGACAACCAAGAGGGGATCAACAATTGGCTTTCCCCCTCGAATGTAACTTTCGATTATTTTCCTGTCGCTCTCTCGTTACAAATTTCGTAGATCGAAAGTATTTTTAGAATTCCCATTCCGAAGACCATACAATAGTTATTGGGATCACTGATTGCACCGTAAATGATGAAGGAAATCACTTGAATGGAGATCAATCAACACCCGGGCAAATTGTCGGTACCCCTAGGGGAGTTCTGAAGAGGCTCTCAAGTCATTTGCTTTGCTTAACTACGCGATGAGATTGAAAATGATTGCAATCATTTATTTGATGGATGGCACGCTTTTCAATTTATCGCTGTTTGATATATCCGCGGGAAGACACACACTTGAAGGAAGGAAGTGGCATCTGCTTGAGGTGGTGATATTTTTGTCTACAGACTAAACAGGGAGATGAAGATACATCACGTGGACTGTGGGATTCAATGGCTGAAAGACTTGTTTCCTTTATATTATCATAATCATAGATGTCAAAAACTCAAAGCAGGCTATGTAGCCTTGCACGGTTTTTGAGGTCTTTCTCGAAATAATAACACAACTTCTTGTTTTTTTTTAAGGTTGCATAAACCAATTTCGATGTGATCTTTCAATAACATCCGCCACGACTGTGTTTTACTTTCTTGAAAAAGCCTGACAGCAGTCAACAAATGTCACATAAGACTTAACTAGCTGACAAACTTAAACCAACTACCGTGACTGACAAGCACCCACTTAGTGTTCAACGTGCTCCTATTCAATAATGTAATAAATCGACGTGTATACGTAAGTGTAATGTAATGGAGAAGAAAATCGAACAAAGTCTCATTAAAAACCATTTAGGAATGCGACGAAGCATTCGAGTAGACTTGTTGCGAGCACGTTTACGCGATAGGCACTTTCGCTTGTTTTGGAATTAACATGAAAAATTCAAGTGTTAGAGTTCGCGAGCTGATCAGAGTGACAGGTTGTGATGTTACCGCTTTCGTTAATCTGGCAACTAGTTAAATAGTTAGTGCACACATAACCAGCTGTTGGCATGAATCTATTGTTTCCTTCAAATCTGAATTTACACACTTTAAGTTTTTTTTTTTTTTTTTAAGTATTTTTACAATCAAAAATTTGCGAAAGTGAGGGTGTAACAGGTCTCGGACGATAGACTGCAAGTCTCTCAAATTTAAATCCCTCAGAAATGGAAACGGCTTTTCTCAGTCGTTCTTCAAGTTAACTTCAACGTAGGAGAGTTACAATCCGAATTGAACTTAAAATCGGTGATATGAACAGATGGGCAGACAGAGGGACAGACAGACGAACTAGCAATTCTGAGCCGATTTACATTAAGGTATATCTACATTAATTATCCCTCTATGGTACAAACTATTTATCAAAACTAATAAACAACCATTAGATAAAAATATCATGACCTATGTTGTTCTTAATTTTAAAAAATTCCCAAATTTCGAAAAAAATTTAAAATTTTGACCGAAAATTCAAAAAATATCAAAAATTTCATAATGTTGATCTTGCGCTATAGCGGTACTTATATGACTAAACCAAACTGCAAGTTCTTGAAAGTTAATACTTACTACTTACATACTTAAGTGGCTCTACAGTCCGGAATGACCCTAGGCCTCAACCAACATGCCTCTCCAATTAGCCCGGTCCTTAGCTAACTGCCTCCAGTTGCGCACTCAAAGTTGGTTGAGGTCGGTTTCTACTTGTGCGCGCCACCTAAGGCGAGGTCTTCCTCTACTGCGTCCGCCATTTGGCTGAGAATCGAAGACTCTGCGAACGGAGTATTGGTGTCCATTCGTTCTACATGTCCTAGCCATCTTAAACATCCAATGTGGAGTTTTTTGACCAGGGGCATGTCGCTGTACAGCTCGTATGGTTCTTGGTTGAATCTTCTTGTCCATACCCCGCCAATGCAAATGGGACCGAAGAATTTTCCTCTCGAATCTCGAATCTCATCCGCTTTTGAGACAGTCCATGCTTCAGCGACGTAGAGCAAGACTGTGATGACCAGGGTCTTATATAGGATCTCCTTAGTAGTTCGAGTGAGGGCTTTACTACTAAATTGCCTTCTTAGCCCGAAGCAACAGCGATTGACAAGAGTAATTCTTCGTTTAAGTTCTGACAATATGTTGTTGTCACAGTTAATGGCGGAGCCGAGATAGACAAAGTTCCGTACTCAATGTTATATCTGTCAATGGTGACGTTCTGTCCAATTCGTCGATGTTGTGCTGTGTGTCCTTTCGTGTTGGCAGCATATACTTCGTCTTGCCCTCATTTACTGCTAAACCTATTTTTGCCGCTTCCTTCTCTATACTAGCAAACGTGGCTATGACATCACGTTGGGTCCGACCAACGATGTCAATATCATCGGCGTATGCTAGTAGTTGTACCGATTTTTGGAGAATTGTGCCTCTGGTGTTGGCTCGTGAGTTTTGCACAATCCTCGCAAGCATCAAGTTGAAGAAGTAACATGATAGCGTTTCGCCTTGCCTTAATCCCTTTTTTTTGGTATGTAATATGTCTGTGAGGTCGTTTCCGACCCTGATTAAGCAGAGAAACATATCCATCGTCATCCTACACAAACGTTCGTCTCTATAAATGCTGTCGTATGCGGCCTTCAAATCGATGAAAAGGTGGTGGGTATCGATTTGGACATCTTGGCTTTATTCCAGGATCTCCCGAAGTGTGAAAAATTTGATCGGTTGTGGACTCTGCTGGCATAAAACCACACTGATAAGGGCCGATCAGGCTTTTGGTAAACGGAATCAGGCATTCGCATATTACGGCAGATAGGATCTTGTAGGCGATGTCGAGGAGACTTATGCCTCTGTAGTTGGCGCAGTTTAGAGGGTCTCCTTTTTTGTTCATCTCGACAGGATTCTGTTCGAGTCTTGTATCCTTGTGTTTGACGCTTTACACTTTGGTAAAACTTGCGAACACCGTTCGTGGAGTGGCACCTCTTTATATCCTCGATCGCACGGTTTTCTTGTTCTTTTTTCTTTTTTCTGAAAAGCCGGTGTTCTTCCCTTCTTCGCTGCCTATAGGCCTCAACGGCAGCTCTTGTCTGCTCTATAGAGGTGAGGAAACCGTGTGCTGGCTATAATGGTATTTCGTTCCGTAGCGAAATCAATAATCCTAACTCCGTTACCAGATGTGTTGTCGTGTAGGCTATGTTTACGCACAATACTGCTAAAGATGTCTTCTCTTCCTACCTTTGCGTTAAAATCTCCCAGCACGATTTTAACATCGTATGTTGGTAGTCGCTCATAGGTTTTGTCAAGGAGCTCATAAAAGCAATCCTTAGCTATATGGGCTTTTTCCCCCGTTGGGGCTTGAGCGCATATAAGGCTTATGTTGTCGAATTTGGCCTTGATGCGGATAGTTACAATGCGTTCCCTAATGTCTTGGAAATATATGACTTCTTGCCTAAGTCTGGCACTTATAACAAATCCGCATTCGAATAGTCACTGTTTCTGCTCACTATAACACGGTCCGTAGTAGATGTCACAGTGTTTCATCCTCTTTTGCCCGGCCCATCCCATCGTATTTCCTGGATGGCAGTAATGTCTGCTTTGTAGCGGCTTAGGGTTTCCGGTAGTTGTTCGCTTGCACCTCTCCTGCTTAATGTTATTACATTCCAGGTGCAGATACGAACGTCGTTGTCCTTTTTTTCGTTTAGCCGGGTCGTCAACAATAAAATCAGTCCTTTCCGAGGCCATTGGTTGCTTCGTAACATTTTTGTTTTTCCATGGTTGGGTAGTTAACCCAAAGCACAACCCCCAACCTGGAGGGCCAGTTTCAATTTATTAGATACCCCTAGGACAAAGGGCCATCAGTATCCACTACTTGGTTGAGCGTTGCCGTTGGCCTTTCGGTGCATCCGCCACCATCTCTGTTCAAGGGGCCTGGCTAACCCTTGAAATTCCTAGACAACCTGTTGTCCGAATATGCAGGCCGGGTATTCGGGTATTCCATTCTGACCTGGCTGTTTATAGCGTTGCTGTTTTCCGTCCTGTTATCAACACTCGTGCTTATCGTTTAGCAAGCCAAATCCGGTTGAATGAGACCAGTACCCGATATGGTTACCACGTGTAGGTTAAAAATAAGCACTTGATGTGTAGTCAGAGTTACAACCACTGGGCATTGCCAAGTTAAAGCCAATCAGAGTCTACCCTCGTTCTACAACACCCATATCCGTTACGGAACAAAATAATTAAGCTTACATTAAGTCGTATGATCTTTTCGAAATGCTTATCGGAACGGAAACCTCGGTTTCTTCCGAACGAATACATCGATAGGGTTAAATGTTATTCGCTTTAACCGATCTACCGCTTAAAATCGTTTTCAATAAACAAGGTTTTTATAAAATCTCGTCCAACATTATCGTAGTCAGTCTACCCTCATAAATATGACATGATCGCCTGTTTTAAAAAACTAAAAATAAAGTGATCTTGTTTTTTTGTTGTTATAACTTCTTGTCCCAAGAGTGCTGCAGATATTCGAGAAAACCACGTGTTTTATCAACTCGAATATGAAAGAGTATCCGCCTCGTAATTGAGTGAAATTTGATTCAAATGCGGCGTACGCCCCGAAATATGTTTTGAACTCTCCCTTGGGATTAGGCGAACACGAATATTGCTTGATATGTTGCGACCTTCCCAAAGTATAGTAGTGATAGTTCCTGGTCTACTTTTTCAATTGGGTAAAATTTCAGCATCCGATGAAAGTGTAGCACTTGCAGGGCCGCTTTTGTTAGGTTTTCTATTTTTTCTTATTCACTTGGGTAAGGAAAGTCGTATTTTCCTCATGTACACTGTGTTGTGTTCCGATTGTGTAATAGTACGAGATGCTTTACGTGCACATTTATCAGGCTTAAGTTACATGCAATAAATATTCGTTAATATATTTCAAGTGAATGTTAGGGGATTGTTATAACTAAAATTTAATATCTAAGTTTCCTATGATATAAAATATTAAACTTTTCTATTTTTTGTTTCAGAACTGGCGTCATAAACTTTAACCATTCACAATAAGGTATGTACTTGCTAAAAAAAAAAAAAAAAACACCATCAACCTCCAATCATTTTGCTGACCATATTTCTGATTATATCGGGCAGTTATACAACTTGTAACTGTAAACTCATTGGAATGGAAATCTTTGATTGAATATTCGTTTTCCCACGAAAATTTCGAAATCAACGTTTAAATTAGCTCTACATGTGCTCTCCTTTCTCCTTTTTTCGTATCGTTACGTAAGCAATGCTTTTTTTTGGGCCTGCTCTACTCAAAGCCCTATGATTCACAACAACTCGTGTATAAAGGAAATTCCAAACAAACACACAATGGAATTTGAAAATCCCACGCTTTGCTAATTTCGTTTTCTACCTTTTTATCCCCTAACATGGCCGCGCGTGCGCTTCAGTAAGCGCTGTAAGTGCATACGCAATAGTGGAAGTAAAACGCAAGTCGTAACTCTGTAAAGACGTTCGGAGAGATGTACTAGGTGGATATCCGTAAATGTCGTTGCTCTTCAAATTATATTTTCGCTGTCTAGGCTCTCCTCAGTTATGGTTATTGAAGTGAAACTACACTCGTATCGTATGCGGCGATATAGGTACCCACTAATTATAAAGTGGTTTCAGAGTTGCCTAGATATGAGTAATTTGTTGTTTCTAAAAGTTTTTCATCGACAAAAAATGTCAAAAGTCATCATTAATCACTTTGGAGATACATTTACTAATGAGACGGGAAGTATATGTTACGTTAACACACGTATTTCGCTATAGAAAGTGATGATTTGGAGTTTTAATTTGTTTAAGATATCATTAGGCTCGATATGGTAGACTCTAAGCCGGGTGGTACCACATACATCATCCTATGCATCCCTAGATGGAGTTTTTTTTCGTTCCATTGCATTGTACTCAGGACTAATCTACTGTTATGAATGTTAATAGGACAGTGTTGTCGTTGCCAATTTATCTCATTTGTCGGCGAAAGGTTCCCTGACGTTCACAAACACTCTGATTCCCTGCATGAGTATTTCCTGGCGTATTTTGGATACTAGTTTTTAAGAACATAATTCATTACCTTATTTAACAATAAAGCTTGGTGTTCGTATTAGAAAAAAACATGTTCACTAAATTAGCAGTTTGTGCATTACACTTCAAAACTAGGGGTCGGTATATTTTACATCTAGGAAAAGCAACACCTAAGGTCGGTTTTTACAGCCCCCAAATGTGTTAAATTATGGTCTACAATTTATAAAAATATAACTTCGTTCAGAGAACAGAATGCAAAAGTTAGGATTTGGTCCCTATTGAGATCGTAAAAGGGTGTTTTTTGTAGAGGTGTAGAACTTTGAATTGAAATAAAACACAAGAAAATCGTTTTAATGTCCATCAATTTTGCTTTATTGGAAGGATAATTTTATGCCATTAATGTTTAAATATAATTTTGCGCATTTTGCCGACGCGGCTGGTTCGAATAAACCCAAGTCTATAGGTCCAGTTTTCAACCACTTTTTAGAGCATTTGGAGCCGTACGTCGGCAATAACGCCACGAATGTTGGCCTCCAGGTCCCCTAACGTTTCTGGTTTGTTGGCGTAGACGAGCGACTTCACATATCCCCCAAAGAAAATTGTTCAATGGTGTCAAATCACACGATCTTGGTGGCTATTTGACTGGTCCATTCTGCGAAATTATGCGCTCATCGAATGTTTCCTTCAATAAATCGATTGTGACGTACGCTGTGTGGCATGTAGCGCCGTCTTGTTGGAACCACATCTCATCCACATTCATGCCATTCAATTCGGGGACAAAGTAGTCGGAGTCATAGCTCTATACCGGTCTCCTTCAATAAGTCGATTGTTACGTGCGCTGTGTGGCATGTAGCGCCGCGCCGTCTTGTTGGAACCACATCTCATCCATATTCATGCCATTCAAATCGGGGACAAAGTAGTCGGGTATCATAGCTCTATACCGGTCTCCATTAACGGTTACTGTCTCTAGCATCATTTCGGAAGTAGTATGGCCCATAGAGCACACCAAACAGTCAGTTTTTGTGGATGTAATGGCGTATCAAGGGTGTCATGTGGATTCTCTTCGCTCCAAATACGGAAAATTTGCTTTTTGACGTAGCCATTCAACCAAATATTAGCCTCTTCACTGAACAAAATATTTTACTATGATAATCATCATTGAGATCAATCTCATTTTGGGCCCATGCGGCTTTAGTTCTTGCACAAGCTGGATCTTGTAAGTTCGTAAGCCAAGATCTTTGGGCAAAATCTTCTATAAAGTTGATGGACACAGCTCCAATTGCTGTGCACTGTGGCGAATCGATTCATGCGGGTCCTCTTCAACACTTTGCTATACAGCGGCAATTATTTCTTCGGTGGGCACTGTTCGACGTCTCTGCGGATGCGTATTATCACATAGTGTAAACGTAGTTCGAAAACGATCCATGGTTAACCGAATTAATTGCTCTGATGGACGATTATGTCGACCATAAAATGGACGGAGCTTTCGGTAAACTTCGTGAATTGAACAATTATTTTCGAAATAAATTTGCGATAAAATGGCAAACCAAACTGAACATAACTGACAATAGAGTGGCCCGATTTGACCACAAAATGTCATGTTTTATCTCTATTCGAAAAACCAACCTCTGAAAAAAAACACCCGTTATATATATATTTTTAGAATTTTTAAATTGGCATTAAATTTTGTAGCGAATACGTTGTGGAAAACATATAAGATGATTTATGGGACATTTCTACCTCAGATGCGTCTTAGGCGTACTTTATCTTACGAATTGTGCATTTGATGTTAGTTTTCAAGGCTTATTGTCGCCATACAAAGGCTTTTTTTAGAGGCATAACATTTTTTTTAATAAAACAACAAATTCAATTGAATGACCAACATTTTGGATTTGTTAGCTCACAAATTTCATGGAATTTAATGCTTAAAAGTGATTGACAAATGGCTTCTCCGACTGCTCATATTTTACGCCATCCTGGCAGTCTAATCTTGCAGCACTTTTTCGAGATTACCCGGTTTTATTTCGTCAATAGTGCGTCGAATGTTGGATTCTAAGTGATAAATCGTTTCTGGTTTATCCGCATGGACCAGAGATTTAACGTACTCTCACAAAAAGTAGTCCAAAGGTGTCAAATTACACGAACGAGGTGCCCAATTCACAGGTCCATTTCTTGAGATAATTCGGTCACCAAACGTTTGGCTCATTGCCGTCTTTTTGGTATAACTTCTCCTCCAACGCTACATGTATATTCACGGTAATGTTTTCACCGAATTCGGATTTAATGGCAAATGGGTCAATGACGCCTTCAGCATGTAAACCGCACTAAACAGTGATTTTTTTCGGGTTATAATGGAGTCTCAAGAGTCTCATCACAAAATGACAATTCTGCTTGTTTACATACCCTTCAAGCCTCATCACTGAAGATGATAAAAATCACCGAACATAGGACCCAATTGATGGTCCGCTGGCTTTAATTCTTGCCCCAGTTGAATCTTTTATGAAGAAAGGCCAAGGTCTTCCCTCAAAAATTTTCCAAGTATTCGACGGGCAGAGACTGAGTTGCTGAGAACGGCGTCGGGTCGATAAATTCCGGTCCACTCTTTTCTACATCGGCGATGGCTCAATCTGTACGCACGGTACGGGCTCGATTTGGATGAATATTATCAAAAAGATTAAATGTGATCATCAATCGATTCAAATTATTGCGTATTAGCTGCTCAGATGGACGATTATGCGCACCGTTAACTTGACAAAGTACTCTATAAATCGAATTTTGAAAATAAATTTCCAAGATTTGTAAACATTGTTCTTTAAGTTTATTGTGGTTTATTGTGATTTGCCAAAGTATACTGAAAAAAACTCAAACGAACTTCATTAGTATGACAGCTAGTTTGACAGTAATTCCTTTCGGAAGTTCTATAGCTAAAAGAAACACTCTACGTAAACTATTTCAATCATCTCTGTGAATTGAAATCTAAAAATCTGCAGATAGCTTTCTCTTACATAGAGAAAGATATTGTTTTCGTGTCAATTTTCGGCCTCGAGATTTTGATTGACGCTAACAATACTATGATAGCGATTGACATTCGCGATTGCTTGACTTTGAATCTTCTTTTTCATGGCAAGATCGTGAGTGTTTAGACGCTCAATGTGGTCGTGAATTGCAGTCGACGTGATTTCATTTGAGATTTAAAACCAAATATATCGTTGAAACCGCCAGTAGTTGCTCCTTGCTCCTTGCTCCATGAAGTCTCTTTTCCAGTGATAATCTACGAGGTGGATCTAATGTACAAGGTGGGCCAAAACAAGTCATCCGATGTTGTTTGGCTCTCATTTTGTTTCTAAATTAAAAACTTCAATTCTTCTTTCTTATTATGTTTATTTGAACTTTTAGAATTTTATTGTTCAAGTCGAGAAGAAAAATGGGCGCCGTCACAATTGGTTGCCAAACGGGCTCGTTTTATGACATTTTTCTTCACTTCGGCGAGAACTTCGGGCGACAGATTCTCGCACCCGTGTCGAATGTTGTCCTTGAGCGCTTCTAAAGTGTCGGGCTTGTTGACGTAAACAAGGGACTTTGAAAAAAAACCCTACAAATAAAGTCTGGAACGGTTGTAGGGCGATCTTGCGGGGCCGGCCACTCTTGGCAACGTCTCGTGTGGTCCCATACTCTTCAAGGTTGGTGGCAAAACGGCGCAGTGTTTGCGCAGTCGGTGTCGGACGGCCGGGGAATCGGCGACGGAATTCGCGCTGCGCCAACACTACAGACGAATTGTTACGCCAAAAAATAGACACGATCATTCCGTGTTCCTGGGGAGTTTTACACTCCATGGCTTCTTTATTTGTATTCTACATCTGTCTAGTCCACAAATGTCAAAACAGATTTGATATTGGCGGCCATTTGAAAAAATAAGAGCATCTTCCAATAGGGTGATTTTTTTGGCCCACCTTGTATATTCGAGCTCTGAAAATGACAGCTACGGGAATATGGTTATAGTCCACGTAGCTTCAGAATGCTGTATATTGACATTGACATTGACATCACAGTACTTCGCACATGAATGCAACGAACTACAGACACATAACAGCACTGGCGACTGAGGCCATCGGCTGGGACAGATCAAGAAATTTATACAACAGAGAGAGACGGATAGATACATAGAATCAAAGACATATAACATAAACCTACGTGGCACAGAGGAGGGGACATAGATTAATATTGTCTCATATTATCGCACAGGTGGCCTCAGATAAGCTGGCAATTTTCGTAGAAAACAAATGCTGCCGAAGCTGGGGCTTGAACCCGCAGCGCTTGGCTTAGCAGTCAACTACGCATTCCTCTGAGCCATGGCCACCGGCAGGTATGCTGTATATCTATGAAAGCATGGCTGGAGTACTTGGCGATTTGTAAATCTGCAAATCACCAGTTCCTTTGTGGATACAAAAACACGTAGAGTTATATGCTCTGAAATTCCAGCCTAAGTTTTTAAAGCTTTGGTAAATGCTGTTTTCAAAAAAAAAAACTCGGGACAAAGTGTGTTCTATCAAAGTTTAGCCATACTAAACGGATACACATGAAGCTTCATCCTTTTTGTTTGAATCATTCAATGGATTATTTTGAAATTGGATTCTATCTATACATTTGTTTTTATGTTTTCGAGTCGTATTAAACTTTTAATTTATCAAGAGTCCTATCGGTATTTAACATGTTCAAAGGGTAATGAAGACCTTTAAAGCATTTTAAAAAAGCTCGTGCGTTAAACGGTTGTGAAATAGAAAAAGTATTTTGTGTAGTGATTACTTACTTCAAGCTGGCAACAATAATGCTGTTTTTCTTACATTTTTCAAACTTTTTTAATAAATAATATTGAACCACCCGTTCTTGTTTGTCGGCACAATGTCAATGCCTCCATAAAATTAATTTTAATTGCCTAAAATATCCAATTCGTATTTATTTTAAAACTTATAGGATGCGTTTTTATCATTTGATTTATTCAACAATCTTTTGTAGGCAAAGTGAGGAAGTCCAATCTGAAACCCAACTCACTTAATTAATTATCACCGCTGCTAACTTAAATATTTTTCCAACTAATTCTTGAGTTACAACTCAAATTCCTACTCAATACAATCGTTAGACTATAAAACTTGAAACATCCTGTCGGAAAATAAATCTCGCTGTAGTAATCCCAGCGCTTAGCATCTAATGGGGTGACATTCCATATGAAGTTGTCGTCGTAAATCGCACTCTCAACGGACTCATGATATTGCCGCTGCTGCTTGTTGACAATTGATAGGCGTTCAGGTTTTCGATGACACAATGAAATCGAAGACTTTATGATACGATTTACGTTGAGTAATTTTAGAGCTTGGGGGAGTTCATAATTAATCTGTTGCAGATGTGTTTTTTTTTTTTTTGAGTTTTTGGCTGTTGTCAGATGTCCTCGACAACAAGATGGTTGTGAGTAATTATTGAGATTGGGTTTTGTTGTGTATGGTAGATCAGGTTCAAAAAATGTGGTGGACATGTTGGCATATTTCTTATTGCAACTATTAATATTCTTCATCCGAGCTTAAGGTTTCCGAATCTGTAGCTTTAAGTAATGCAATACATTCTGGAGCAAGTGGCTTCTTTTTCTACGAAGCTTTGTACTACGACTCAAAAGATATGGATATGAGGAAAGTCAAAACCCGTTTATCACATCTCGATTCTAGTTTTGTCGCGAAGATTTTCGACTAAAATGCTCTCGAAAACGCCTATATTTGTCTTTGTTGCTTGCTTCTTGGACTTCTTTGGACAACTGCCAGAGTGGAAAAATGCAAGCCTCAATAATTTGCTTCGAGTGTATAAGCAACTTTTGAATACTTGGAGGCATATAATACCAAGAATAATGCCGAAGGTATATATCTCTGGTTTCGCTAGCGTAAAGTGCAAACTTTTCAGAATCAATTTCACATTCACTTGATATTTCTTTAAGTAAAACTCAACAATGATTGACTAAGTCAATATTTAGCCCTTTTATGTCAGCTGTTACTTCTGGATTTCGAAAGAACCTTCTTGCAGTGTTGCCATCATTTGTGTTTCCGGTAATTTTCTTTGGCTTGTCAACTATAAACCCGATTCCTTCCCGAAATTGGGATTGTAGACTTTTTTTTCTTGTAGCCACGGATTCTTTTTCTATTGGAGTCTTTGCTTGCCACTTTTTTATTTCCAATTTCTAGGATATGTGCAAGACACACTCAAAAGCTCAAATCCAAGAATGCAATTGTGAAAAGCCAAAGTTGAACATTTTTTCATCTGGTTCTCTCGATAAAATTGTTTCGGTGTACATTTCTCTCGGTGTGGCTCCACATTTTTGCGAGGAGCTATATTGCAATAACGCACTACAAACTTTGCCATCCACCTGTGAAAAGAAGATCGTGTTTGCAATGAGCTATTACACCATTTAGCAGTAAACTCGTTGGCTCTAGGTTACTAATTTGTTCTTGCATTTTTTCCTCTTCAATATGTTTAAGTTGAGTGTTTTCTTTCTTGAATACAAACTTAATCAGTCTGCAGTACCTTGTTGAATTTGGCCTCGGGTTTTGCAATATAATTTTTTTTTTTTTTGAAAAATCTTCAATCAATTGAAGTGGAACTAAAGTAACCGAAAAGAGATTTTCGTCACTAAATTCGCCATAATTCATACTCATTTTATATCTGCTTTGCGCTGAACTTCCATCACATCCCCATTTTGATATAAGTCGAAGAGAACAAATCTGGGCATCTAAAGATTGGAAGGCTGCAAGATCGTTTTCGTTTTCGACACATCAGTGACCGTTAATGCTTCTTCTGCAGGGTGGCTGTCTTTTTTGGCTTTTTGCCCTTGGTAATGTGCCGGGTAAACATTTGCATTAAGCTGTTTCAGTTGCTGTCGCATAGCTTTATACTGAAATGGGTTTATTTTCGTATTAAATATGAGCACAAGGGCTCCTTCTGGTGATATTATTGTGTTCCCTTTTTCTTGGCTCAAACTTGCCTTCTTGATTTTTGTGGCTCTTTGAGGAGAACAATTTGCAAGCTCTTTCATTAACTTAGCTGCATCACTTTTCCCAGCTGATCTCATATTTATTTCAGTCGCAAGTGCGATTTCACTTGGAGTTTTTGAATCAACCAATTGTTTAACGTTAAGTTTTTGAACTATAAGTCTGCATTCTTCAAATAGTTTTGAGGGTCTCCCCCTATTCGCACCTGAGCTGGTTGATGGAACACTTTCTAAAAAACTTTCTGGTAGCTTTGCATCCTTATGCAACCATACTTCATTAACTTTTTCAATTTTTTATAGATTTTGCCCACTTCGCTCCCGACTTTTCCGTATTTTGCTACTTATTGAGCTTACATACGTTTCGAGCACTCTAGGGCATTGTCTGTGTCCTTACTTACTTACTTAAGTGGCGCTACAGTCCGGAATGAACCTGGGCCTCAACCAACATGCCTCTCCAATTAGCCCGGTCCTTAGCTAATTGCTTCCAGTTGCACACTCCAAGATGGTTGAGGTCGGTTTCCATTTGGGCGCGACACTTAAGGCGATTTCTTTCCGTACTGCGTCCGACGTCTGGCTGGGAATCGAAGACTGCGAGCTGGAGTATTGGTGTTCATTCGCTCTACATGTCCTAGCCATCTTAAACATCCAATGTGGAGTTTTTTGACCAGCGGCATGTCGCTTTACAGCTCGTATAGTTCTTGGTTGAATCTTCGTCTTCATAGCTCGTCAACGCAAACGGGACCAAGGATTTCTTCATCCGGTTTTGAGACGGTCACCGCTTCAGCGCCGTAGAGCAGGACGAGTTTGGGCGGTATACCAAAACTAGACATGGCTCTGTATAGTTCGTCTCTATAAATGCTGTCGTATGCGGCTTTGAAATCGATGAATAGGTGGTGTGTATCGATTTGGACTTCTTGGGTTTTTTCCTGGATCGGTTGTGGACTTTCCTGGCCTAAAACCACACTAATAAGGGCCGATCAGGCTGTTGCTAAATGGTATCAGGCGTTCACATATTACGGCTGATAGGATCTTGTAGGCGATGTTGAGGAGACTTATACCTCTGTAGTTGGCGCAGTTTAGAGAGTCTGCATTTTTGTGGATCGAACAAATGATGCTGAGGTTCCATTCTTCAGGCATACTTTCTCCCGAACAGATTTGGCTTATGAGTTGGTGGATGTTACTTACCAAGTCATCTCCGCCGGCTTTATAAAGCTCGGCGGGAAGGCCGTCATTTCCGGCAGCCTTATTAAGCTTCAGTTTAGATATTGCTATCCTCACTTCACTGGCAGGCAGTTTTCGCTGTCGTTGCCAATATTTGTCTGTGGCCGACAGACAGAATTCTTGCATGATATAATCACAAATTGTTTTGTTGCTATCCTCCTTCGATGAGGTTATCCATTTAAGAAATATTGCTGAATTTTCCATTTCGCTACATAGGTCGTTTAAAAAAAAAATTGTATGAGGTTGCAAACCAGAAGCAAGCAAAGTAAACAAATTCTGATACAGAATATACCAACGGAGATTTTAGGCCCAATAACACGGTGCATACATGAGGATACATTTTTAAAAAGCTTTACAAAGTTATAGAACACAGTAAAAAAAACATCACTTTTAAGGTCTTCAAAAAAACGATTTCTTACTTTTTTATTTGTTAGTGCACAAAAAAAACTACTTATCCTGAGAAAGTCTTAGATGTAACCAAAAATAAATTAAATAAATTTAGTTTGCACAACTAATATTTCACTTGACCACGCTGTTATCAATTTGACACAAGAGAGGCAATGAGCTTTTTTTTTTTTTTCTCACTTGAATCAAGCTGATGTTTGTGATTCTGTTGAATACAGCTGTTTTCTTCTTTTTGTTGTTGCCATTCTATTGCCGGAGAGATACCAATTGATACCAATTTTGTTGCATTTGAGAGACATTTATTTTTCATTAAAGTTCCGCTAGTACGTGGCCTTAGCCTAAGCTTAACAAAAACATTAGAGTAATAATTTTTTCGAAATCAGAAAGACTCTATCACCAACTTTATCAATGAAAAAAAATATCCTGTCGCCTGCACTCCTCGACCCAAACATAAATACAAAATATTCACCTGACTCAAGATTGGTAAAGTCGAACCAACATGTATGCACCACCCGGCACACATTACTTACATTAAGCTCTATTACGTTTTTCATATCCCAATGTAAAAGATTTTTCTCGAAGTCGCACTCTGTTACCTTTGTAAATGTCATTCTGTTTACAACATGGCTGTCACATGAAATACACAATAAGTTGGGCATCTTAACATTCGTTTGGGATTGAAGTTTCGATATTTTTCATCATAAATCGGTAAACTATTTAGTGAAATAAAGTTATTTAATCTTTTCTAAATGATTTAATATCGAAAACATAAAAAAAATCTGAAGATTTATTGGGATTGAATTTGTGTCAATGTGTTGTGTAATTTTTTTTCCCCATTTGACAAAAATGTTGTCTAGGATCATAGTAAAATGCAATTCATGCTTGTTTCGCTGGCAAGTAGTAATATTTAATTTTACTTCCACTTACTGTACGATCAATTTGTCCTTGTGGATGACAAAAGTGTTTTAACAATGTGAGGGACAAACTTTCACCTAGAGAAACTTCATCTCGAAAGTCATTGGTGTTAAACAAGGAAACCATGTTTCCGATCGTAAATGGTAAGTCCACTTAATAACTTTATGTTTTCCCATTCGCACATCTTACTTCTATTCAATTTATGATAAGCGTTCCAATATTATTTCCTATTAAAACCATTTTACAAGTTCCTTGTCAATCTTCCGCGAGCATGGGAGGCCATTTATTTGATTTCTTACTGGAACTTAATTATAATTCAAGATAAGCTAACTTGCATTTGTATTGAGGGTAGGTACATAGAATGCATTCACAGGGACCTGATCATCAATAGGCGTCAACAATCTGCCTTGTCCGTGATCCTTCCAGACGATGTTAAGAAAATAAAATCACAACCATACAGTGTGCAAAACAATAAGTAACACCCGAGATCTTTGAAGATCTCGAAACGAAACAAATTCGAAACACTGTTGGCAGGCAGGTACACTCAAAGCAGAATAAATTTACAACCACATGACAGTTAAAAATTATTTTCTTGGAATTCTTTTGAAATTGAGAACGTCCAGGCGACAGAGTGGTATGCACCCATACGCACGTTCAAAAGCAATTCAACGCCATAGACATCAACTGTGGATAATTCCAAACGCGTGACTTTTACTACATATTTTGCATCGAGTTATGCTGTAACCTCAACCCAAAGTATCTAATAATCGTTAATTGGTTTTGTACGCCTTTCTCTGTAGGTACTGACTTTATCATAAGACCGCGAAATGCCTTCCTGTTTTGCGGTATGGAACTTTCATCTAAAGTAGCATAACCCAGGTAGGCACTCTTTTACAAGATTTTGGTTTTGATTCGCAGTCTTTCATTGTCTTGGGGGTAGACAGAAACAATAGAATTGCATGCAACAAACTCACCGTCATCATGCAGTCATTAGGAGATAAAAGACACATCACATCGTCAGAGTATATCTGATTGCAAACCACGATACGAGCGCAATCTTCTCATTCAAAATTACGGTGTAATAATGATTAGTTCTCACTAGAGTGGTTGCAGTTTTGTCGGCGCCATTATTAGGGCCATTCTTCTGTTCATCGGATACCTAATGGCATTTTTTTAAGAGAAGCCTTACATCTTCTGGTGGAAGTGATTGCGCGAAAAATTAATGCACACGTGCATCTTCATGATTAATAAGTGAATGTGGTGAGTGTGTGTGCATGAAGTTGAGGAACTGAACCAAGGTGATACTGCTTGTTAAATAACTGGGCAAAAGTATCTTATCCCCTCGGGTGGCAGACGTACCAACATGTATGTGATATTATCTTCTCAACGGTTCGTCGATCTGCATCTTGCAAATTGGTTTTGTACAGACGCACAGTGAAGGTATAGTCATAGATGCAGATATAGAGGTATAGAGGTGGTGCGCAAAAGATAATTGGGTATCTGATTGCTTGGCTAAGTTTAACGAAGAACACGGAAGTGAGGAAAATTCTCCAGGTTTTTATGAACTGGTATCTGTTGCTTGCAAATCTAAACCCGCTTGTTTTTTACCGCAACCTCATAACAAATATCAAGAAGAACTGTAAGTAGGATGGCAAACACAAGTCAGGGAGCAGCAACTAATTTGTTTTATAATAAAAAGTCTTAGTGGCTAGAGAATGGGTTTGGTGGGCTTGTAAGTAGATAATTGTTTACTTTTTTTTTTCGTTTGTGGATACTTCGGGACAGCAGTTGAATTGCGAAGGTCCATTAATGGGTGCAGTGCGAGTTCCTGGTTCAAATCCAGCAAGTAACATCAAAAGTTTTTTACTGCCTCACTTCTTGCGAAAGTCAAGCAAACGTCAAAGAGTATACAACTGTGTTGAGAAGCTTCTCAAACTTGTTCGAAATTGACTTTAAATTGTAAATCGCTTTTAATATGCTAAGAATGTAACTTACGACATACAAATGATAGAAAAATCTAGGTTTCAAGCGGTATATATGGGTTGTTGTCCTTCGATTGGACTTTGTGTCATTGATTTTGCCTTACAATCTCTATCTGCACCTATAATCTGAAAATACAATCATAAACACATGCACTGACATCCCTAGTCGGATAAAAATATGTCTGAAGAATTAAACCGCAGAATCGTTTGCCCGATTCGCAAAAAAGGGTACAGCTGGGCGAACTACTGGTGCATAAGTCTCCACAAAATCATCTACAAAATCCCATCAGCTAAATTGTGATCGCCTGTAATCTTTTACCAGCTACCTGATCCTCCCGTATCAAAGTGCTTTTATGTCAGAAAAATCCACAATGGGTCAAATCTTCATACTTAGTCGGGTCCTGGAAAAAAAACTCAAGAAGTCCAAATAAAAAAAAAACCTATTCATTGACTTCAAAAGCCGACAGCATTTATAGACGCGAATTATACAGAGCCACGCCAAGTTTTTTCATATCACCCATACTCATCTGTCTATGCAGAATGATAATGGAGAATTCTCGCTGCTCCATAAGGGTCAGCAAAAACCTCGTTGCCGCATTGTCATGTGACTTCTTCAACGAAATTCTTGAAAGGTTTCACAACACAAATTTTCACAAAATTTCAACACAAAAGGACACACAACATCGAAAAATTTGACACAACGTCACCATTGACAGATACCACTTTAAGTAAGGTGTCTTGTTTACGCCCGATGTGCTATTAACTCCGCCGACGAAATCTCGTCCCAAATAAAACGAAGAATTACTCTTTCCAACCGCTGTTTCTTTGGGCTAAGAAGGCGATTTCGTAACAAACCTTTCGAAGCATTGACCGGAATATTCTCGGTCGCCGTTGTGTGAACGGGCTACGAAGACAAATATTCAACTAGGAGGTATTAGCCCTGATATTACCAAACACAGCCGGGGCAGCTAATTTTAAGTAAATTTCGATTTACAAAAACAAGCGCATATAGGGATAATTGTTTGCTTGGTTCTTGGTCTCATGGACATACAAAGCAACGATCATGTACTTCATCAAGCCGCTGTTCTCTAAACTACAAACATGAGGTAGAAGTCACTGATTACCTTTGACATGTCGCAGACGATCTGGCTAGAGTTCACAAGAACTGGATTGACTTCCGGAGAATCATGTTGGTGGAAGCCCAGGTATATTCCATACTGTCGCGCCATTGAAGCAAGTATTCATAAGTAAACGTTAGATTTCAAAGGCGGCGTCAAGCAGGAGGTCCCATTCCCTGTGGAAAAAATAAATGATCTACCAATAAGGACTTTGGAACTTTGAAGATAGCGGCATTATTGTTTATGATTGATGATTGATCGGTTTTGCCAAATCGCCATGGTCGGAAATAGTGCTCAGCGACACGTATTTTACCAAAATGGTTGTTCTGTGCGTGTAACGTTCCGCGCGCTTCGCCCATTTTACTATCGCCAAAAAACGTCCTACCGAGAGGTAGATAACTATGTTTGTGTCCACTGGTTCAGTAATCGATAAACCAACACACGTACGTCGACGAAAAGATCTGCTGTAAACATCGCCGCTGTCGGTGAGTGTGGGCAGGAGAATCAGTGGCAAGCGAATTCGCGTCGCTCACAAGAACACGGCCTTTCGTAGACCACAACTTGGCGAATTTAGCGTCACGACTTGAGCCTGAACCCGTAAAAAATTCAACTGATAAGGAACTGAAGGTAAAAGTTTAATGGGCTCTGAGTTCGAAACTAATCCTAATTTTCATCGAAAAATCATCTTCAGCGATAAGGCCCATTTTTGGGAATGATCGAATTTGAGCTGAAACCAATCCACATGAGATATAAGAGTGCCCAATGCATCCCGAAAAAGTAACTGATTGGTGTGGCGACGTACTTACTTCCTTAAGTGGCGCTACAATCCGGAATGAACCTGGGCCTCAACCAACATGCCGCTCCAATTAGCCCGGTCCTTAGCTAATTGCCTTCAGTTGCGCACTCCAAGTTGGCTTAGGTCGGTTTCTTCTTGTGCGCGCCACTTAAGGCGAGGTCTTCCTCTACTGCGTCCCGACGTCTGGCTGAGAATCGAAGACTGCGAGCTGGAGTATTGGTGTTCATTCGTTCTACATGTCCGAGCCATCTTAAACGTCCAATGCGAAGTTTTTTTTTGACCAGCTCTTGGTTGAATCTTCATCTCAAATCGCACAAGGATTTCTTCATCCGCTTTTGAGACGGTCCATGCTTCAGCGCCGTAGAGCAGGACTGGAATGATCAGGGTCTTATATAAGATCTCCTTAGTAGTTCGAGTGAGGGCTTTACTACTGAATTGTCTTCTTAGCCCGAAGAAACAGCGTTTGGCAAGTGTAATTCTTCGTTTAATTTCTGACAAGATGTTTTTGTCACAGTTAATGGCGTAGCCGAGATAGACAAAATGCCGTACTACCTCAAAGTTATATCTGTCAATGTTGACGTTCTGTCCAATTCGTCGATGTTGTGTGTCCTTTGACAGCATACACTTCGTCTTGGCCTCATTTACTTCTAAACCCATTTTTGCCGCTTCCTTCTCTATACTAGCAAACGTGGCTATGACATCACGTTGGGTCAATATCGTCGGCGTATGCTAGTAGATGTACCGATTTTTGGGAAATTGTGCCTCTGGTGTTGGCTCGTGAGGTTTGCACAATCCTCTCAAGGATCAAATTGAAGAAGTCACATAACAGCGCATCGCCTTGCCTAAATCCGTTTTTGGTATCGAATGCGTCGTTGAGGTCGTTTCCGACCCTGATGGAGCAACGAGAATTCTCCATCGTCATCCTACACAATCGATGAATAGTTGGTGGGTATCGATTTGGACATCTTGTGTTTTTTTCCAGGATCTGCCAAAGTGCGAAAATTTAATCGGTTTCCTGGCCTAAAACCACACTAATAAGGGCCGATCAGGTTGTTGGTAAACTGTTTCAGGCGTTCAAATATTACGGCAGATATGATCTTGTAGGCGATGTTAAGGAGACTTATGCCTCTGTAGTTGGCGCAGTTTAGAGGGTCTCCTTTTTTGTGGATCGGGCAAACGATGCTGAGGTTCCATTCTTCAGGCATACTTTCTTCCGACCAGATTTTCTTTCCAAGTCATCTCCTCCGGCTTAATAAAGCTCGGCGGGAAGGCCGTTCCTTGGCAGTTTTCGCTGTCGTTGCCAATATTGAATGGTTCGTTCTGCCTGAAAGCGGAATGTTGTTCTTTATCGCCGTTTAACAGACTGCAGGAGTGGTACGATATTTCCTTGTTCATCTTGACAGGTTTCTGTTCGAGCCTTGTATCTTTGGCTTTGACGTTTTACACTTCGGTAAAACTTGCGAACATCGTTCCTGGAGTGGCACTTCTCTATATCCTCGATCGCGCGCTTTTCTTGCTCTTTTTTCTTCTTTCTGAAAAGCCGGTGTTTTGCCCTTCTTCTCTGCCTATCGAGCTCAATGGCAGCTCTTGTCTTCACCTGCAGCTTAACCTTGTACGCATCGTTCTTGGCTGCGAGCATCTGTCGGCATTCCTCATTAAACCAGGGTGGCGACGTCATCGGTCCATAATTCTTTGAGAACGACATTGGCCAGGCCATCACCTTTAACGGTGAGCGCTATAGGTCGATGATTACCAACTTCTTTTGGCCTGATGATATGGACGCCAACGATATGTGATTTCAACCGGTCGGCACTTCGATTCGAGAGCATGGTTGTCTCCCGTGGTGGTGATGCGCACTGGCCACTAATAAAGCCAAATTCATCCTGATTTCTACTCCAGAATCATCGAGGATTGGACATTTCGGATCTGCGGAGGACATCTGAACGATGTTATATTTATAAACATTTAAGGTCTTTTATGTCAGCTATTTAGTTATTCGTAAAAAAAGATGTTTCAGTCTTAGTATGTGCCTGGTAATGCTGAATTGCCTTCATTGCGTGTGCGAAGTACCGTAACAGTACCGTTGAAAAGCTTTTCATGTCATTTTGTTTAGTCTTGAGCAAAAAAAAAGAGTGAGTTGTTGTTGCTTTATGGCAGTCTAGTGGTTGATTTAATACACAGCGCTTGAAAATTTAAATGCACTGATAACATTTTCCCCATAACAAAATAAATAATCGTATTTAAAAGCACACCTAATGGTTTAAATTCGTTGTTCCACTACAGAACCATTAAACCGAAACCAATTCGACAATCTGGCCACGCATCTACATCTACATGCGAAATAGAATGTTTCTTCGTCTGTCACTGTTTCCCCCCATTTTTTGTCAATGGCCTAACAATCGCAGAATTTGCAATCGTGCCAAGGATGAACAAGTATTATACCCAAACTCGCACTAGAACAAAAGTATCTAGGCCATATGCAAACTAAAAATACACCATTTCATTTCAATTGATTGCCACACGAATCTCACACCGGAACACATGTGCCTATCAATCAAATAAATCAACCAAATGCCCCAAAAAGTTCAACTAAATCATGAAATTATCGGAAATGGGTCTGAGATACAAATTTCCATTTGGAATTTTCAATGAAATTGAAATCGAATAACGCCAAAACAACTCGAGCAATTTCAAGTGGGAAACAAAGTTTCCCAAACACACACTCAAAAAACGGAGAAAGTGCCAAAGACAACGGACACCACCCACCGCACAAAAAAACCACCCTCTCCGATTATTATCATATGAATTGAAATTCAATATCAAAACCATCCGGCTTCCTGGTATGAAATGCACACGCATATATAAGTGTTGGCATGCTGCAAGGACACTTAAGTACACGCAAACGGAGTTGTGGTTGGATGGCACAAAAAAAATATTTTTATCCCACCACCTAACACCGGTTGTGGAGTCTTTTTATTTTTAATGAGTGCCATCTGATACCATTGGTTTGGTTGGTATAGGAAGCAATTCCAAAGATACCGGTGGTGTACACTGCATATGTTGTGTTTTCTACAATTGGGAACAAGTCAATTGTCGAGGGTCATGGATTCACGTACACAACAGGTGACCGACAAACCCAAACGAAAACAAAACAGGCGAACTCTTGACATCTTTTAAACGCATGACACGTGTCCCACTATTCTGGGTCGATTGGAGTTCTAATTAAGGGCATTATATCGAGAAATGGTAATTTCACTTCGGTGGGTGTAACCTAGAACCATTATTGTGTACTCGTTGGTTGTTGCTGCAATTAGGGGCAATGAGACAGCCATGCCGACGTTACTCTATTTGGAGCACGCCTTTCTTGGTGCCTATTTATCGTATCTTAGTCAATATGTTTCGATGGTTTGGTATTAGCGTCTCATTATCTGCGTGCTTGTGTGTTTAGACAAGGCGATTATTAATCAAGCGTCACAGAACAGAAAAGAAAAAATGGGAAAAGCGAATGGAGTGCGATCTGTCACAGGTGATTGGAAAGGCGGTGATAGTTTTGCTCCAATTCGGTTTGAAATGGATAAACATTTTTTTTTCTAAGATGATTGGTTAGAATTGAATTGGTCTAATTAGGAGCATTATGTATATATGTAAAGGTGCCCAACTGAAAAGTTTGAGGTTCCTATGTTCCTATGTTAATATATATTATAACTGTAAATTGTGTTTCTTAAGAGCTCTTCGATTTCATTTAAAATTGACCAAAAGGTCGAAGGTGTTCTTTTATTCGATAGATCACTGAGACACCTTCCCATGCGGTTAGAAGTATTTTTCTTCATCAATTCCTCTGTTCGAAATTATTTCATTTACACCAAGCGAAATTCACAAATATGTCGTAATATATGAACGCCTGAAACCGTTGACCAACAAACGGTTGGCCCTTATCAGTGTGGCTTTAGGCCAGGAAAGTCCACAACCGATCAAATCTTCACACTTCGGCAGATCCTGGAAAAAACTCAACAAGTCCAAATCGATACCCGCCACCTATTCATCGATCTCAAAGCCGCATGCGACAGCATTTATAGAGACGAACTATACAGAGCCATGTCTAGTTTTGGTATACCGCCCAAACTCGTCCGTTTGTGTAGTATGGCGAAGGAGAATTCTCGCTGCTCCATCAGGGTCGGAAACAACCTCAGTGACACATTCGATACCAAAAAAGGATTTAGGCAAGGCGGATTGTGCAAAACTCACGAGCCAACACCAGAGGCACAATTTTCCAAAAATCTGTACACTAGCATACGCCGACGATATTGACATCATTAGTAGGACCCAACGTGATGTCATAGCATTAAACGAGGGCAAGACGAGTTATATGCTGCCAACACGAAAAGACACACAACATCGACGAATTGGACAGAACGTCACCATTGACAGATATAGCTTTGAGGCAGTACGGGACTTCGGTTCCGCCATTAACTCTGACAACAACATCTCGTCAGAAATTAAACGAAGAATTACTCTTGCCAACCGCTTTTTCTTCGGGCTAAGAAGGCAATTCACTCGAACTAATAAGGAGATCTTATATAAGACCCTGATCATTCCAGTCCTGCTCTACGGCGCTGAAGCATGGACCGTCTCAAAAGCGGATGAAGAAATCCTTGGTCGATTTGAGAGGAAAATTCTTCGAAAAATCTTCGGTCCCGTTTGCGTTGACGGGCTATGGAGACGAAGATTCAACCAAGAACTATACGAGCTGTACAGCGACATGCCCTTGGTCAATAAACTCCGCATTGGACGTTTAAGATGGATAGGACATGTAGAACGAATGGACACCAATACTCCGGCTCGCAGAGTCTTCGATTCCCAGCCAGACGTCGGACGCAGTAGAGGAAGACCTCGCCTTAAGTGGTCAGGGTTCTTTCGAGATTGTGGGGCAAGGATTATGGATATTGTAAGTCCAGAAATTGTATTGGCTTGTGAATTTGTGATTATGTAGCACATAACGAAAGAGTTTTGATTGTCTATGGCGGTTTATGGATTTTAGAGATTTTAAGACAGGATATGAAGATTGTACAGGACAGGATCTAGTGATAAATGAGCACCATTAGAAGGGACGTCTTTTGATCTTCAGTTCGACATCGTATTGATATTATAAGGCAGGGACTTACAATTATGATGATTCTTCCGAAAATTGAAGGAAAGGATCTGGAGTAGTGAAATAACCAAAGAAGCCTAGATTCACTCGAGCGGTGTATATAAAATGTGAAGGATTGTCTCTGCAAATTATGAAGGGCTTGCCATTCGATTAAGGGTATAGAAATTGTTTTTTTGTGGGGTCCAGATGTTCAGCCCTAGCGAGGTATACTTCGTAGCGGAAAATTCTCCGATTTTGTACGATTCGGAGGATTTTAGCTTCGAGGTATTCTTCGGAAAATCTTTTTGGAATATTTCTCCAACATTTCTCGTGCAATTTTTGCCAGCTAAGTGAATTACTTCGTCCGATTTCCTCCGACACAAATTCCTCGCGAATTGTAGTGAAGTGATTTTTGTTCCGATGACACATACCTCGAATATAATTTTAACCTCCGACGAAGTATGCGTTGCGGAAAACTGTCCGCTCGGACGGATACCTCGCTAGGGCAAATTGTGTACGCAGAGTGTATAGGTGATCACCCCTATCGAGGTATTCGTTAGGAACAAAAATTTTTACGATTTTTTCGATATCTGAGAACTTTGTACCGAGGTTTCCGTTCGGATTTGCATTTCGATTAGGTGGTCCTACGAAATCACGCGACGGCTTAATGCGTTAAGTCAACAATTTTTGACATTTCCTTCGGAAGTTCTCCGACGAAAATTTGTTGCGGAATTCTTACGAAAATGGAAACCACCCCAAAAATGTTGCGAAATAATAAATAAAATTATTTCGTGGATTACTACAAAATCATGCTCTAGAAAAAAACTTACAACTTCGAACTTTAGAAAGCGAAGAGCAGCAAGAAGGCAATAATAAGATAGAACAGACCCATAGCTTCAGAAAGGGCGAAACCCAAGATAGCGTATGAGAACAACTGTTGCTTGAGGAATGGAATCCTGGCATAACCGATGATGAGGGAACCGAATACTATTCCGATACCGGCATATATTGTTTTTCACTCACTTTTCACATTTATAAAATTACTCAGCTGACAGATTGTCAAACGAACTCGAATGTATGCTTCATTTATTTTGTTCCTCAATGGATATTTCGATGGTAATGGTACATTCGTTTCGGAAATTCTTGAAAAAGACTTAATTTTAAAGACCTGTCACAAATATAAAAAAATTCATAGGTATATACACTTTCAAGTTGGAAAAAGCTTAAAAAAAACATAAAAATTTAAACGCTTTAAGATATTCGGCGTCATTTCATTAAATTATCGTTATAATCGTTTTGAAATAAATATAAGGCACTGCATTTGGATCAATGCCCGTAAAAACTAATCCCCGGTTAATAAAGACGACGAAAAATGCCCATTCTTCAGCGTAATTAACAGAAGAAACTTGTGGGTGGCCTCGGTGTAGTGTCACGCTATAGCGTACGCAGATGATCTAGTGACGTACAGATCAGGTCCAAAAATCGGAGTCATCAACATACTTTTGCAACGTGACTTCGATCACATTAAGGGACATTGCGATGGTTGGAAATTGAAGATCAATTTCCAAAAAAACCAAAACGATTCTGTTCAGGACCCCATTGCATAGAGCTTCTAGGGATACCAGAAAAAACTGGAAAAAATTGTGTACCATTGGACAGCATGGACAGCCGTTGGCGTTGAGAAGTGAAGTCAAATACCTTGGCATCTGGCTTGACAAGTTTCTGCATTTTAATAAAAATGTAGATGCTTGTGTGGCTAGGGCCCCACAAGAGCATAAGCCCCCCTTATGCTCTGACAAGGAGATTGTTTCAAAGCAGTCAACTTGACTCAAGGATGAAAGTCATTTGCTACATGGCCCTCATAAGGCCGATCTTCGCTTACGGTTGTCCCGTGTGGTTCAATGTGGCACCAGCCTACATGGAAAAGATAGAGGCGGTGTCTCCGATCCTGCTTAGGATTGTACCGAACGCCGGACTCCGAGTACATAAAATATTATCGCAACGATGTTCTATACAATGGGGCTCAGTTGAATAGAATTGACAATTTCCTGATTTAGGTGACGCGAAGGCAAGCTGCAATGGCGATGGCTAGCGACAACAGCCTGATCTTGGGGACTTATTACCCCAATGACTTATACATGGAGAGCACGCTCATGTCGGGCATTATTCCACCAGATGCATTTATTTACATTGATTCGTTAGGGTTAGTACAAGACAGGAACGGTATCCCGGTTTACTACCAGCGCTATCGTTACGCGCGGGACAAACGGCTAATCCGCGACGGGTACGTCGACAATGCTCCGGAGCTCCTCCGCTTTAGCACGGCGGTATCGGATCGCGGTAGGATCGATGCTGCAAAACAGCGCACTGAATTCTGGTGGCTATATGAGGAAGGTGATTCTGCACTTTCTCAGGACTTTGCGGACTTTTAGTCCAACTTTATGTTTAAGATTTTAAAATTAGGAACAAGGTCTGGGGCGGGGCTTGTCCACCATATTGGCGTACAATATGGTTGAATTCATGCGCCGTGGTACCGAAAGACGCAATCAGGATGGCGACCCCTCGGGGCATATGCAACGAGGGCTCGCTACCCCGATTATAATTAAGTTAGGTTTAAGTAGTCTTAAGTTAGGCTTAAGTAGTTTAAGTAGTCCTAAGTTAGTTATAATCTAGATTAAGCTTTTTGTAAAAAAAAGTCACTATTCAGAGTTTTTTTTATTTTTTCTTTGCAAATTAAAGTTAAATGTTATAATTAAATATAAAACCGACAAATTTAAGCCCAAAGGCAAAATAAAACAGCTAAATAAGAGCTTACAGCGCTCACTAAGGGCCGATAAGTTAGATTTAAGCATTTTTGTCTAGTAGTAAATTAATATTTTAAGTATTAAAAAAAAAAAAGAATTTAAAAGTAATGTGTTCGTCTGTTGAGTGGAAGGTTGCGCGTTCAATCCCAGCCAAAATCCATTTCACTTTTATACAAAATAAATAAAAAAGGTCGGAGTAATACCTAAATGTATCCACACCATCTTGAATTTCTTCAAACACAAGAAAAAATGACTCCCCGAAGCTAGTTCGGACACCACACACCCATGGAGTTAAGTCTCCACTACATCCAAAATCTTTCCTATCACTCTCTTTCTTCCCCTTCTCTAAACGCTCGTACTGTGGCAACATATAAAGGGTATTCATAACCCCTTGAGTACGTGTAAATTATAAAATAAAAAAAAAACTAAAGATATCCCGCTTTAATGCGTCAACAAATCAGTTAAAGAAACGGGCCCTTATTAGTATGATAACTGGGTATGTTTTTTTTATAACGGGTGATCCAAGTAGAGATACTTTTTTCAATATCCTTTTTTGACAGATCACGTGTGAGTCGTGTCATGCTGTCATTTTATTTTTGTTTAGTATTGTTTGGCAT
The DNA here is from genome assembly GCA_949824845.1 of Rhingia rostrata. Classification (NCBI taxonomy): domain Eukaryota; kingdom Metazoa; phylum Arthropoda; class Insecta; order Diptera; family Syrphidae; genus Rhingia; species Rhingia rostrata. The sequence goes on from OX463757.1 coordinate 92,255,164, forward strand.
TTCATAATGGAAAGACTTACGCGTATACAACGTTTACAAATTGTTCAACTTTATTATGAAAATTCACGTTCTGTGAGGAATGTGTTTCGTGCACTTCGCTCAACTTATGGTCAACATAATCGGCCTACTATTCGCAACACCATCACCCCTTTTGAGACCCAGCACACGGTTTGGTGTGGTTTGTGGGACGGTGGAATCATCGGTCCATATTTCTTTAAAAATTATGCCGGTGCGAACGTAACCGTCAATGGCGACCGTTATCGTGCCATGATAACCGACTATTTGATGCCTGAAATTGAAGCTCGTGATCTCGGCGACATTTGGTTTCAGCAAGACGCCGCCACTTCCCACACATCGCATCAATCAATGGACTTATTGAGAGAACATTTCGGTGAGCATATAATTTCACGTTTTGGGCCGGTCGATTGGCCACCAAGATCGTGTGATATCACACCGTTAGACTTTTTCCTGTGGGGATATGTAAAGTCAAAAGCTTATGCCGACAAACCGGCTTCGATTCAGGCCTTGGAGGAAAACATCACGCGTGTCATTCGCCAGTTACCAGTCGAAATGCTCGAACGAGTGATCGAAAATTGGACTCAACGGATGGACCATCTGCAACGTAGCAACGGCCAACATTTGATAGACATAATCTTCAAAAAATAAAAGGCAAAAGAATGTTCTTTCAAATGATAATAAACATTCTCCTTTAAATTTGAATTTTCTGTGTTTTTTTCTTAAAAAAAGTAGGGAACCTCGAAATGGATCACCCTTTAGAAATCAAAACCTTATTTGGGCACACTTCTTACACTTTTTTTTAAGTTAAAGTGCTGTTAAATCTTATTTCAATACACTCAATTCTTTGGTGCAACTAAGCGGGCAAATTGTAAGTATGCATTATCAAAAAAAGGTCTCAAAAACTATCAATGCAATTAACCGCGAAACGCAACTAAGCGAGGGGGGCATAAACCGAAAAAGCTCAGCATATTTTGTACAACATGTCAGGTCGGCTTGATTTGAAACGGGGAAAGGGTTGAAATTAACCTGGGAACCACTGTAGTTCAATGATGCGCGAACATAGTTGTACACCAACATTTATTCCTGAACATTTTTTTAACCCACAATTTAACACTCAAGGCCACGTCACTTACCACGACAGCTTTTAGAGCTTTTCTTCCTGCATATCTGGGCCGTTATCAGTCTCAGGCCATTAATTTTTCTCTGTGCAAACTCATTGCATTATTGAAGGAATGAATTATATTGCACGTGTGTCAGCATAGTTAGAATGACAGGGCAAAGGCAAATGCAAGGACACGTACCTAATACTCAGAACCCAAAGGTATTCGAACTCGTACATGCAGAAAATTGGTTTCTTTGTTGAGTTCTACTTTAGTTTCTCTGTTTCTTTTTGCGCTTGTAGTTGTGTTTTCCATGCAAGAATCGGAAGGAGTAATCAGTGTGTTTGTTTTAATGAATCATAGTTGTTGCAAGCCATTTCCGTACGGGGATGGGTTTTTGCTGTGATGAAGTATTGTAAAGGATAGATTGAGTTTTTTTTTTGTGAGATGGTGTTGTGGTTGTTACTTAGTCCGACAAATTGGAAGGTATTTACATAAGAAACGTAATGAATCATCTTTGGTCTTACCGCTCAGAGGCACACTAACAAGGTAGGTTTCCTAGAACAATTTGTGTAGCCATCAGGATGAGGATCTTTACCAATGACAACATGATATTATATAATATGAATATTTCACGGATAGTGAGTGAATTTTTAGATGCTTAAGAATTTGAGATGATATAGAAGATTTAAATGCGTAAGACTTAAAGTTGATATACAGGGTGTCCGCCGGGAAGGTATACTACTTTGTTTGTTTATAATTTTTGATTAAATGAAAGAGAATGGATCTTATATTGATAAATGTTTTACTTCATGACGGCAATTATGTATATAATATCAGGTAAATGCCCGCCTCTGTTAGTCTCAGAAATTCGAGCCCTTTTGAGCACATTTTTCATTACATTCTCACATATTTCACGCGGTATTTCATTAATTTCATCACGTATGTTTTGTTTGAGTTGCTCAAGCGTTTCTGGTTTGTTTGCATAAACCTTGATTTTCAGATATCAAATCAGGCAACCGTGGAGGCCAATCAACATCACTATTTTTAGAAATAACTTGTTGTGGAAAGAGGTCTCGCAGTAATTCCAACTGTAATCCTGGCTGTATGCGATGTGGCACCGTCTTGTTGATACCACATGTTATTCAAAGCCAAAGCATGTAGTTGTGGCGTTAAAAATGTTTTCAATCATATCACGATATCGCTCCCCATTCACAGTTACCGTTACGCCGTTTTCATTTTCAAATATCCATTCAAATGAAATTGTTCCTCGTCACTCATTATGATTTTTTCATGAAATTCAGAAAGCTTGCAAATATTTTCGGAAAGACTTTTTGCGAAGCCTATATTCTGCTTCTGTAAGTCCTTTTATAGGCAAACAAAGTTTTTTCTGTAGGGCTTAAAAGTATTTTAAAAAGTCTTATAAATGTAAATAGCTTCCTTAAATTGCGCCAAATGTTTTTCCATAAGATTTTATACAGATAATATTGCTAACAGGGAAATAGCTTCGATAGTGCTTTATCGAAGCGAAATTGTTAGTTGGGATATATTGGCCTCCACGCAGTTCTGATTAATCTCTATGGACTTTAACCTGTGGGATTATTACAAATCTAAAGTTAACGCAAAAAAAAAGAGACTTGCCTGGCGCTTTTGACAGAAATTATTCTAATTCAAGTGTCTGCCATGTAAGTGTTTGTTATGTCACACGTTGAAGGATGATTTCGTTAAGCTCTTCCGAACTTTAATCATAGCAATATATGAATTTTCCTATAACGCTGCAAGGGTCTCTGTATCATACTTGAAGAACACCTTGACGATCCTCCATAGCTTTAGTAAAGAGTTTGGATGCTTCAAACAATCACATCCTTTGGTCTAAAAAAAGAAGAAGAGATTAGCAAACCCCAAGTGCATCACAAAGAAATAACATTCATGGAATCGCTTCTAGGTAAGACTTGTCCTCTTTCCGTCAACCCATCAAACCTAACCAACTTCCTTCTTCGAATGTTTGAATATTTAAGCCAGTAACATGCATCTCAGATAGGAAAGCAATTTCCAGCTCTAACCCAATTCCGTTCCAATCATAATATGATTCAAATCTTTCTCTCATTACAAGACATTTTTTATGTGATTTTGCTTTAACAATTACCCATCTTAGGTATGTTCCCATTCAGAAATTGCATGCAATCTTCCGCAGCAAAATTTCATAATTTGCATTCGCAATTTGATAACTTGCCATTCAGCGCCCATGTTGCAATTCAAAGTCTAATGTTGTCTTCATTGTAACTGCAGAAAAAAAAATAATGAAAAGCAAACCAATTTAATTTCGGTCATTCATATTAAATGTCAGTGGTAGTAACCATACCGTACCCGTATGCTGTAACAAGCAATGAACACCTTTGCATTCAGCATTAAATGCCAGAATGCTGGAGCTAACAGTCTGGCATTAGTATCTTTCAACCTGTTTTAGCTTATTTTTGTATTCTTCGATGGATCCACAGACGTTGAATGGGTTTTTTTTTTTTAATATTCCCTTAGTTGGATGTCTGGCATTTGAAATACTAGTACACACTTATACCCTTTACGGTGTGACAGCAGTACTTGCGGGAAAGTTGTTTATTGTTTTTTTCTTGTTCATGGTGCAAGAATTTACATGCACTATTTAAGCCATCGAGAGTAGACGAAATGGAATTTAGTTAAAAGAAACCGAAAATGTTGCAGAAAGGTATAACAAACGCCATCGTGGTGTTTATATGACCTAAAGATGGTTTAAGTTTACGTGCTTAGATTGAGAAGAGGTTTGTACAATGGATAACATACGAGGCATACGAGACCTTCCTTGGCATTAGAAATGAAAATAAGGTTTCAAATCAATTTCTATTTTATTGCACTACTCCACAGCAGAAACATTTTTAATTGATTGCTTCACTTTGGGTAGAAGGTAGTGAATCCCGGATGACTTGTATACCAATCAATGTTACACTGTTCCCAATCAGAGTTCATGACTGTGATGACTGAAGTACATCATCAAGGTATGACGAAGTTCAATTCAACTTAAAAAAAAAAACGTAGTATACAACATTCACAAGAAAGAATAAATTAACTAATCCGCAAATCAAAATGGAGTATACCAAAAGTAAAGGCATACGTAAACCACTGCTATATATGCTTCATGACATGCTGCCTGGTAGAACGTTTGTTGTCAGAAGTGGCAACGTAACTTCTACCACAGAATTTTTCATTAAGAATGGTCTGCAACAGGGAGCGGTAAACTCGCCGATTCTCTTCAGCATATTACACCAGTGATATGATAGGTAGTCTTACTCAGGCAATTGCGTATGCGGACGATCTTATCGCGTACAGAACAGCCTCTACTGTCGAAGTCATTCGAACTCTTTTGCAGCGGGACTTCGACAAGATCCAGAAATATTGTGATGACTGGAAGTTGAAAATCAACTTTCAGAAATCAGAAACTCTCCTGTTTAGGACACCGTTGTCTAGGGCCTCTAGGGATTAGAGAAAGAACTGGCAAAGATCGTTAGACCAAACGGACAGCCACTGGCGAGTAAAAATGTAGTAAAGTACCTTGGCATCTGGTTAGATCAGTATCTATATTTCGGAAGACATGTAGATGCTGCTTTGGCTAGAGCTAGGGGAGCATTTGCCCTGACAAGACGTTTGTTTTGTAGCAGTCGTCTTGACAGCAGGGTGAAGGTGATTTGCTACATGGCCCTCATTAGGCCGATGATTGCCTATGGGTGCCCGGTGTGGTTCAACGTTGCCTCATCTCAAATGGAAAAGATACGGGTGTTTGAGAGGCAGTGTCTGAGGAGCTGCCTTGGACTTCACAGAACACCAGTATCTGACTACACAAAATACTATTCCAACCAGGTCCAATAAACGGGGCCAACATAAACAGAATAGACAATTTTCTGGTGAAACTCATTCGGTTTCACGTTGCAAGAGCGATGGCTTTGAACAATAGTCTCATCTTTGGGGCCTTCTACCCCAATGATGAATATTTTGAGAGTGCGCGTTTAAGCGGCTTTATTCCGCCCGAAGCTTTCCTATATTTGGATAGTCGAGGGCTGATACAGGATAGATCGGCGGTTCCGCTAATCTACCACGTCTTCCGACGAACTGTGGATAGGCGGCTCCTATACGACCGTGACGTCGTCGCTCAGGGCGGAGGAGAGCGCCTGCGGTTCAGCAGGAGTGTGTCCGATTGGGACCGTCGGAGTAGGTCACAACAGGAGAACCTGTTGTGGTGGTTGAATGATAGATAGGATAGTTGACTTAAAATTGTAATTTTATGGCCGACTTACATAGTTTTAGTCTTAGGTTTAGGTGCAAAGCAGCCATGGTGGCACAAAAAAAAAAAAAACAGCTGTGGCTGTTCTAGTTTTTAAGTTATTTTTAGGTAGTTTTAATTAATTTTAAGTAGCTTAAGTTAGTCGATAAGTAGTTTTAATTAGTATGTTCAAAGTTTTCTTGGTAAAATTTTTGTTAATTTTGTTACTTTATATTTTTATATATTAGATAATAGGCCGAAAGGCATTAGAATTAGGTTATCGTTTAATTTAGGGCGCCCGCGTAGGGCAAGTAAATTAGTTAAGTAGTTGGTAAGTAAGCTATTTTTTTTTTCATGAATTTTTGTTTAGCATGTAAGTTAGTTTTAAGAAAAAATTAAATTAAAAAAGAATTAAAAAAAAAAGAAGAGACCATTCATCTGCTAGACATTACAACTGGGTCAGATATATCAAGGCACAACATTTAACCCTTACCTATTATCAAATCAGCAGCGCCAGAACTTCGAAACACGATGACTTGTGTACCTACAGTGATCGTGGTGGTGCGAAAATGATAAAACGCATTCCCAAAATGTTCTCCGATGTAACCTTTTTTGGGAAAATGGATATGCCAACAAGAAAATTCGCGAATTTGAAGTGGAAAAAACCCAGAAGCCTTTGACGCCCTTACAACCATTAAAACTCACTGTTTAGTGTGTTTTATAAGCTGGTGGAATCATCGGCCCATATTTCTTAAAGATGCCGGCAAGAATGCTACCTTCAATGGAGATTTCTGTAGACACGCTATTTCTCACTTCTTTGTTCCTCAGTTGAAAAGCATTTATGTGAGAGAGCTTTGGTTTCAACAAATGGCGTGTGGCACCATCAATTTATTGCGCGAAATATTTGCTGAGTGCAGAATTTCGTATAATGGACCTGTGAACTGGCCTTCATAATCCTGTAATCTCACACTTTCAGACTTTGGATTACTTTCTTTTTTAATTTTACAAAAATATCCTTAACAACACCTATTGTTAAGTCATCGTCATCCAGAGTCCTCAAGAACTGAATTTTCCACAGCAGCAGCACTCACTATTTCTTCTTAGTTTGGATCATCTGTAGTTAAAATGTTGTCATCAATAGTGACGTACTCCTCCCATGCTGTTCCTGAAGCGATGATGCTTGAATTGTTCGTCATGGCAATCCATTCAGAAAAATGGCCAATAATCCTCTTTTTCAAAGTGTTCTTCTTTTCCAGAGTTGTTGAAAGACTCCCAAGCTGTGGCAACCATGCAGACAGCGTCTAGCTTCTTGGTTCCGAATAATTTTGAATACAAGCTTTTTGCGGCAATTGCTTTTAAGTATTCTTATCACACCCTCGTCCATTGGCTGCAATATCGATGTTGTATTAGGTGAAAGAAAAGCTAGTTTTATTGAAGTTAGGCTTTGAGTCTTAGGATGTGATCGGCAGTTATCGAAAAGCAACAACATTTTATTTGTAATCCAATCCTTTTTGTTTGCTGTGTATTCACAAGGCAAGCACTTGCTAACTTTGAAACACCTTGGATTTTTTGAATAGCAACAGCAATAAGTTTCTTATTTCACCGACACATCCATGTCCGCCAACTCATAAGCCGAATCTGGTCGGAAGAAAGAATGCCTGATGAATGGAACCTCAGCATCGTTTGCCCGATCCACGAAAAAGGAGACCCTCTAAACTGCGCCAACTACAGAGGCATAAGTCTCCTCAACATCGCCTATATAATTCTATCTGCCGTAATAAGTGAACGCCTGAAACTGTTTACCAACAACCTGATCGGCCCTTATCAGTGTGGTTTTAGGCCAGGAAAGTCAACAACCGATCAAATCTTCACACTTCGGCCGATACCCACCACCTATTCATCGATTTCAAAGCCGCATACGACAGCATTTATAGAGACGAACTATACAGAGCCATGTCTAGTTTTGGTATGCCGCCCAAACTCGTCCGTTTGTGCAGTATGACGATGGAGAATTCTCGCTGCTCCATCAGGGTCGGAAACGACCTCACTGACACATTCGATACCAAAAAAGGATTTACGCAAGGCGATGCGCTGTCATGTGACTTCTTCAATTCTTGAGATAATTGTGCAAAACTCACGAGCCAACACCAGTGGGCACAATTTTCCAAAAATCTGTACAACTACAAGCATACGCCGACGATATTGACATCATTGGTAGGACCCAACGTGATGTCATAGCCAGGTTTGCTAGTATAGAGAAGGAAGCGGCAAAAATGGGTTTAGCAGTGAATGAGGGCAAGACGAAGTATATGCTGTCAACACGAAAGGACACACAACATTGACGAATCGGACAAAACGTCACCATTGACAGATATAGCTTTATAGATATAGTAACCATGCAACCATGACGCACTGCATACAAGAAAAATTGTTCTGTGGCGGGTCGTACTTGCACAGCATGCTATATATTTGGACAGAGATTAACTATAATTCCTTTATCTCTGCCCGTACCTTGAAGCTTGTGAGCTAATGTATGTTTTTTTTGTTCTCAATGCGTTACTGTATGGCGTTAGTAACTAGGTTGCGATTGCTTTTTCGAATAGCATGCCGCATGCGTTCTTATTTTGAAGCCAGCTGCCAGTTGTTTGGCTTTATTGTAGAACTGAAGATGTTCTTGTCGAGAGAATCCTCGATTTCTCGCAGCTGGGAGGCTGCATGTTCCAGTTGTTATCCTACGCAGTATTTTTTCATCTTCTCCTGTGTTTTGCGTTATAGGGCCTTGATATACGCCTCTTCTGTCATCTCTTTTTGGTAATTGCAAATATCATCATACCAAGGGCATCTTTTCCTGGATGGCTAGTAGCCTATGGTGGTTTCGGCAACTTCTTTGATGATATTACCATACTATATCCACTGAGTGTTGATTTTGGTTGTGGATAAGTCTGTCAGTCAGTTGTTGTTTGTAGACTCTGGCAATCTTCAACTCACTAAGGCGACCCCAACGTGAAATATCTTCTTTTTTTGCACCGTTGGTAGGTTTTCTCGTTTTGCAGCTAAGCAATGAATTCATCTGCGACGAAGAAAGTGGTCTGAGTCGACGTTGGCCCCTCTGAATGTTTGTACATCCAGGATGTTGGATGCGTGCTTCGCATGGTCGATTTGATTGGCGTTTCGACCATCTGGAGATCACCAGGTCGCTTTGAGGATTCGAAGTCGTGGGTACGTAGTGGTGCGGTAATCTCTGCTCTGTACCTCGAGCGAACATTTTTGAGGAGCAACCGAGGTGTACAGAATGATAACAATCCAGTTGCGTACTCATAAATGCCTGTCCGTGCTCGGTCCGGGTATTTAAGGGATCCGCTATCCGAGTCTGTTGTCTCTCCCATAAGTAGTTATTTTGTGAGTGGTAAGAAAATTACCCTGTCTTGTATGCCCTGTCCATTTGGAAGGTCCAATTTTGCGTCACTTTTTCGAAAATCATATCATCCGAAAATGTTGAGCTAGAATAATGAAATTCTATATATAAGCTTTTTGTTTATAAATTCAGTGCAGGAATAAATCATTTAAAAATCTTCCCACGGCCATGCCCACTTTCATTAAAAAAAAATTCAATTTGTGTCAATCGACAAGAAATTTTTAACAGGTGTCTAGTCTATTTAAGATATGTTTAGACAATGCCATTTGCAATATTTCGCCCATATAAAGTTTATAATCGCACCCACTTTTTGGAGATGTTTAATTTAAAAATGCAATGGGTAAAGTTCCTATTCTTATTGTCGTTTTTTTTGTAGTTCCTACACTCCCGTTTTTGTGTAGATTTTCTAACATGTATTCTTATTTATTTTTCAGTTATATAGACACAATCAAAATGGCACCAATGCCCAGTATTAAAAATTCAACAAACGCACCAACATTCCTATTTTCTACCGTCGATTCGGGTGATTCAAGTCCGACACCATCAAGTCCACCCAGTACAGGTAAAGGTTGTTATTGATTTCATTCACATCGAAGTTCTATATATCTATATATGGATTTACAAGAAAAGACAAATATTTCAAACCAAACAAATTTTCCTTTTCAGATGTGCCAAAATCACAATGTTCCTCCCTATCCGAGGGAGAGTCCTTTGAGGGCTATGGAGAAGGTGAAGGCGGCGGTGGCCTAATACGCAGTAGCCTTAACGACGGCAATAACAACATAAACAGCAGCGGTGGTGTTGAACTCGAATTGGCACCACATGGAGGAAATTCTACAACTAGTGGGTATGTTCGGCACTATATAATTTCCCTGAAAAGTAATAAAAACGGGTTTCACTTGCTCAAAGATTATTTTCAAGTAGCGGCATAATTTGGTTTAAATTATTATTACGAGCATTTGGCTCTAAAGCAAGTTGGAATTAATTTCACTTTTCCTTCATAAATCCCTCCAAATTGAGTTGTGTGAATAGAGTCGTCGTTATTACTTTTAGTTATGTCGTAACAATTTAATTGTACCTACTTGTATTTTTTTTTTTTTTTTAGTGACGAAGACCGCAGCATCATTCCAAGAGACAACTGGGCACGGATGAGTCTGCGACGAACACCCACAAGGTAAGTGTTTTGTTTTCTTTGGATCAGTATTTTGTTGCCTTGAGAGTGAAGACTTAACTTTTAGCTTTGAGTTTGAGTCTCTTTTCTCTTGTTTTGAAATTGAGTGGTTTTAGTAAATAGTAAGAGTGAATCTCTTGATAAATATTTTCTCTTGAGAGAAATTTACATTGAGTGAATCTAGGCATACCAAAATGTAGTAGATTTTATTGGAACAAAAGAAACAAAACAAAAACATGCTTTGACTCTTTGGATGAGAGCTTTTTCCTCTCTTAAATTAAAAATGTATTATGTATAATGATTGAGTTTCTTTTTCCTATGAGTTTAAGTTACAAAGTAGGGATTGGAGTTTTTGTGTATGGCACATTTTAATACATTGGATGCAGATGGTTGAAATTCCTCTCAAATCGTTTTAATTTTTTGCGTAGCGCGGGAATTTTCGATGAGAAGATGAAGGAGATAAAAGAGATGTTAACATTTTTGTTAAGGGAGTTTCGGTGTTTTTATACCCTATCCCATAGGGTATACTAGTTCTGATACATAGTTTGTAACATAGTGAAATCATTTAGCTAGATATAGCTTAAAGTAAAGTATGGATCGACTCGGAATCGATAGCTGTGTCGATTTAGCCATTTCTGTCCATCCGTCCGTCCGTACGTCACCCGTTTTTGGGTCTTAAATTTTGAGCTAGAATGATGAAATTTAGTAGACGTGTTTGCTCTCAGCAGAACAAGTGTAAAAAGTTTTGAAATCTGCTCACTTCCACGCCTCCTTTTTAGAAAACCGTAGTTTTAGACCAAACCGATAGAGATTTTTAAAAAGTGTCTGAACAACATATCTAGACAGTCCTAATGTCTATATTATGTTCATACAAAGTTTTTTTTGTCACGCTCACTTAATGGGGGCGTTTTCAGTAAAAAAAAAACGTTTTTCGGTAGCATTTTAAACATTTCGAAAAAAAAAACTTTTGATGCAAAATCATTCGTTATGGTAAAATAAACATTTCTTCTGTATAGTACTTTGACCCACGTCCACTTTTTGTATACCATACGCCATACCATATGCAGGAGAAAAACATGTTTTTTGTCGAACCATACAAGATTTTGAACAATATTGCGACAATGTCAGTTTATAATATTTCCTTGCCATAAAGCCCACATTTTAGGGATATTAGTTTTAATGATGGGGTGGGAAAGGGTATAAAATGATCGACACAGTGAATTGTAGCTTTCTCATATGTTTTTTTCTTCCGTTTGCTCTATTTTGCAGAAACGTTTTTGATGTCTGATCTTATGTCGTATGTGCTAACTTAGTACGGCACATCTATTTTTAATTGTAGGGCTTTACTTAATAGTGTTAGGATAATTTGGTTTTCTTTTCAATGTATTCTCTCCATTTCAATTCAGGCCATTCCAAGTAACTTAGCTATACTTAGCGTATCGAGTTGTTTATATAATGGACCATACCAGCTTACAAACCGCCGATTCTGAATGGGAAGTTTGGAATGTTCTTATGACAGATGTATACATATATTTTTCAGACTTTCGGAATCGGTGAGGCATACAATAAAACAACTTCAGGTGTTGTTATGTTCCAGAATCGAAACGATTAGGAGTCTCAATGCACCAGCCTTTTAGCCACTGCCCCCATCAAAGGCTTAGTACCAAATTTTGTTTGCTTCATGGATTCTAGTGAGGCCAAGAATTTTGTTTCATTCGATTTGCCAACGAACAGATGATACGCGCACAGAAGACCAGCAAACTAACCACTATAGTCCACTGCACCCAGAGTGCAATGGGTTTTGTCCAGACAAGCAAACTTACATAATCAGCAAGCATGCTGTAAGACTGTGTATAAACTTGAACGTGTTTTGCGGAAGCTGATGAGACGACAGAGAGCAAAATTAAAGTGTTCCAATCTCCCAAAAGATAGGTCATTCCTGGTGATAAAAATACCATATAAGCAAATTAAATGGCGATTTACGTTGAATATGGACCTTTACCAACCTGCCGCTCTAGTTACATTGGTCTTTAGAATGCTGTCTTAAACTGAACATTTCATGGGTGTCGTTCTCTAATCTATCGGCCACCTGCCACTGCCGATATGTTCCATGATCCAGCATCGTAAAGTAGGACTAGGATGATTGGGGACTTATACATGGACGGCTCAATTTTCATCTTAATTCGGTAAAACTGTATTGCGAATATTTTGTAGTTTGAATTTCTGACGACTTATTGGCTACGATTAGACTGTGGACTAAATTTGGTCTGGTACTAAATATTTTAGTATCAGAAATGTTCTGTTTACACCGTACATGACTGAATGCAGAACTCCCAAGATCAGTACCAATGGCTACGGTTTCGCCATGGACGACAACCATGACGAGTGGCAAAGTAGAAAAATCCACGTAGATGTAGTGCACCAAGTAGAATAAAAAGTAAATTTATTATAGCCCAGATCACCTTAATACGTGGACTGACCTAAACAATTTAGTCCTTGTTCGATGTGCTTACACCGGTGGGGCTTACACCAAATGTAGGCTTAGCCCCGGTTATTGTCACGGTGTAAACGTAGCTATTGTTTTAATAATGCAGCCAAGGCATCACCATAACTTCAATGCACAAACATGTCTCGGAGTCGTTTTTCTCTAAAAATGCTCTCATATGCGACTTACATGCACAGTCATGTCTCCGTTTGTCTCTAAAAATGCTTTCATATGCGGCTTTCGAATCGTATATAACGTTCTGGTTTTCGATCTGGAAGAAGTTCAAATTAGATCAAACGTGGTCTTTGCTGGTTTAAATTCACATTGTAGGAGCCAAGCAGGTTGTTTAAGAAAGGTTCAAAGGTTTACATATACCATTACCGGTAACATCATGTAGCGACTGAAGTTGGTATAATTGGAGATTTTCCTTAAATTGTTTTGACTCTTTTCCAAAGTCATACATTCATTCCACCAATTGTTCCTTGTTAGTTGGAGTTGTTTCCTTATAAATTTATCTTTGCCTTATATAGCTTGGTAAGAAGGTCTTCATTTCCGTTAGGCGTTATGAACTTGAGTGTGAATATTGCTATCGTTACAATGGATAGAAGATTTTAGTGAAGTCATCAAATTAAAGTGGTTTGTGCTGGCTTTCACTTCCAGTTAGCTCAGCGTCGCCGATTAACAGTCTCCAGAATTAAATCATTGCCACCATAACTGATTTTGTTGTAATGCCCGCTCCTTAAAGGGAAACAATTCTTCCACCTTGCGATAAATTCAGTAACGCGACATCCCAAACCACTACCAATAAAGTATCCAGATTGTACACGAAACTGTATTTCCGGTGACCTCCATAAAAAAGCAAAGCGAATGCTTCAAACAAATTTGTGGGTATTCAGTAATTTCGCAATCAGTGTGTATCTTTTATATACGTCTCGATTCTCCGAACAACAAAACGTATTAAAGGCATCTTTCGAACCTTTTAGGTATTGCCTTAATCCAATCCCTTTCCTCTATTAATTTCCCAATAAATATCTTCCAGAATCCATTTCTTTCACATATGAGAAATCTTATAAATGTCAGCATCTCCTATGGTATTGCATCCATCTATCTATATCGGATAAACTATAAAAACATCTCAAAGTAGTCATATTCTATAATTTAACTCACCAATAAATATATTTTTCTTGCAGCAATCCCGATAGCTTGCCAAATCGTCGTTGGGGCTCCATGAGACAGTAAGCTAAATGTTATCACATAAATATTTGCAAATTGCCGCCTTCTCTTTAACTCTTTGCAAATGGGGCGATGGTTGTGGGGACACAGGCATTCATTTAACTCAAGGCTTTTTCTATACATCAAACACATAAAAAAATCTTCATTTCCATGTAGTCTTTCTTATCCAACCCTCTCACAATCTAAAACTAATCCGAGAATCTTATGCGATTGCGAATATCATCTTATCAGTTTGAAAACACACAAACAAGTATCTTTTTTGGCTTTTAATTGTATCTGCTGATATTTGCTATTTTGGTTTTGGGATGAAATGTATCTCACACTCATACATGGTTTGGTATTAATTGGGTTGCGGTGTCATTAGTCATATTTTCCTATTAAAATTGTTCTCTTTCAGCTAAAAATGTTGGTAAGTACTTATCAGAAACGCAGAATCTTTGCCAAAATTTTGTAGCAAGTTTCTCCATCGCCATGCCTATATTGGTTAAGCCATTAGAAAGTATATTTTTGTTTGTTTCTTAGATAGATGTCAGATAGTTAAACCTACGTTCAATTGCTTTCTTATATGACATGTGAAGGGGCGTGGGGGTTAGGATAGCCAAAAACAAGTTTATAAATTGCGGAAGTATCTGCGGGTATCTCGAAGCCTCATTGCGCATCGTTTGGTAATTTGTTGCGGTCAACCTAATATGTGAAGATTGTTTCTACATTTTCTTTACTCTTTTCCTGTTAAGTTTATGTGACGCAATCATCGAACACCCAACATATTGACATGGATATCTCCGATGCATTCGAAACCTTAATCAGCACTTGGAGTCGGAGTGGATATGGAGGCATTACGCGAACAAAAAGGCTTCGCTTGTAGAGATAATATTGCATGCCACAGTCTGTAACCGGTTCCAATCTCTCATTGGGATGCAAAAAAAAAAATGTGTTAACCTTTTTTCCCCTGTCTTTGTTTGAGACTGCCTGCAGAGGAAGCGATGTCAGATGACAGACACAGTGAGGTTTATTTTTTGTATCATCAACATGAAGCTCTTGGGAAGATTGTGGAAGAAAGAAACTCCTGTCTCGCATTGATGACACGTCATTGCAGTGGAATGATAACCAGGTTGGTGTACTACCTCGAGGGTATGCTGTTTTACGCTTAAAGCATGTTGTGCACATTTCAAGTGTCACATTAAATCAGCAAAGTTGTGGGGGTTCGATGAAGAGTTTCAATAGGGGTTTCAATTATCTAGCCTTTAAGAATTCGATAGGGAATACTTAGATACTTTGGGATGAACCGTGGGATTGTGCCTGACAGTGACCCATTTATCAAAAAAAGTGTTTTATTTGGATGTTGCATTATATATTGCGGCAACAATTTTTTTTTAGTGGTAGGTGTGTTTGTAGCATAACAACAACTCCCTTTGTGTAACTCTAAATCTTATTCGGTTTTTATTGAAAGGCACACCTGTATTAGCCAAACACTACTATTCATAGTTATTCACGGTTTTACCAACAAATTTCCTAAAGCCAAAAATGTGCGGTTGTCCTGACCTTTACGACAAAGTGTCTTTTCTCTATCCCCAGCTATCTGGGTATAAACTTTGTTTTTTATTCGGTCGGTCAGGTGGGATCTACATCTGACGCCTTGACAAAGAATTGCAGCCTATTTGATATTCTCTATCGATGTCAATACAAAAATAAAGCCTTTTCGGACTTAGCATTTACCTATAATCCTATAAATCTAGCTACACAGTCTAAGTGAGAATCATCTAAATCTCCCAAGCCAATGCAATGACTTGAAATTATCGAGCTTCTGTATTACTTCCCACAAGCAAAAGATTCTCCTTGTTTTCCACAACTTTGACAAAACCGTACGTTTCCGACAGTACTTCGAAGGTTTCAGTGGTGCAGTGGTATTCGATCTTGTTTCTCAAGGTTGAGAATAGTTGTTTTGAGTTAATGAAACTCAACCAAAAGCAAAAGATCGATTCTCAATCTTGACAAGCATCAATTGTTGTACAGCTCTATCGAAGTATCCGTTCTGAAACTGGAGTCAGTTCTAATCGAAACTCTTTTTTTCGAGCTATCCATTGCGAAAACAAATAATTAAGCCATACGATCAAATTGGTTTGATTGCGAACCATTTCGAAAAAAATTCAAAGCGCAGCTGTCAAAAATTGTTGATTAGCGCATTACTACGATAACATCTGCTTGAAGTGCTAATCGGAACGGATTCAGTAATAGAAAATTCGTTGATTACGAATCAATCGGGGAAAAATTTCTTCCGAACGAATACCTCGGTAAAGCTGGTAATAACTGGATCTCCTCTGCCAATAGTCTGCATAATTATCTGAGAATACAAATAAAAAATACAAATTGTTGGCGTAACAGGCTCGTTAGTACCCAGGGCCGAGCTTTCTCACAACCATTCATATGTGCGTGTGTACTTCTTGCACGATGGCGGGACCTCCTGTTTTATGCCAACTCCGAACGGCGAATTTGAGATACGCTTTTCTTGACAATTTATACTACTCGGATGACATGTCAGATCATCACGAGAGGAGGGCCAGTGACAAATCATTTAAGGTGTTGCTACGACTGGGAATCGAACCAGACCTTCAGCGCGGCAGTTCAACGCACTAACCATCGCGCCGCTGAGCCCTAATAATTATCTGAGAAGTATCAAGAATTATGAAAAGCTAAATCAGTCTTTGGGATTCGGTCCCGCCATTTGTGCGAAAAGTTCATATATACCCATTATAAGTGTGAAAAATTGAGTAGGCCTTATTGTTTAGTACTTCCTTTTCAAATAGTTGCTGTTGTCGCTGTCTTTTTCATCTTTGGATGTTGGTTATATCAGATTAATATCACAAAACGTATAACTGCTACGGTATTTCGTAAGACACACGCTCACTTGTGTAATGTAATCGGCCCTAGCGAAATATCCGTTGGAGCTGAAAATTCTTCGATTTTGTACATTGCATGGTCTCGCGGCTTTAATTCTTGCACAAGCTGGATCTTGTAAGGTCGTAAGCCAAGATCTTTGCGCAAAATCTTCCATAAACTTGATGGACAAAGCTCCAATTGCTGTGAACGGTGGCGAATCGATTCATTTGAGTCCTCTTCAACACTTTGCTCTACAGAGGCAATTTTTTCTTCGCATCGAGTAAACGTAGTGCAATAACGATCCAAGGATAAACGAATTAATTGTTCTGTTGGACGTTTATGTCGACCATAAAATGGACGAAGCTTGCGGTAAACTTCGCGAACTGAACCATTATTTTCGAAATAAATTTGCACGATTTGCAAGCGTTTTTCATTTTTCAACCTGTTCATGATGAAATGGCAAACCAAACCGAACTTAAATGACATGACAGTTGCCCGATTCGACCACAAAATGTCAGTTTTACCTCTTTTCGAAAAACCAACCTCTTAAAAAAAAACACCCATTGTAAGAGAAAACTGCATTCTTTTCAGAAAATAAAATTACCAAATAGTGCCAAACTTTTTTTAAGGATGCATTGTTCAGAAACCCATCATCAGAAATTATCAATTTTAATTAAGAAACCTTACCTGCATTAAGGTTTCTCGATATTCATTGAGCGTCATGTGTGGTCTACCGCCCAAAATGTTTGTCCCAATTAGACCTCTAAACAAGCGAAATTCCTATCGACGGTTGTACGTAAAATATTATATTAACCTCAATGGCTAAAAGTTCGGAAAGAAATCGAGGTGCGTGATTCATTGCTTTGCCGTGGTTTGAAGTTGATGTATGGCATCATCAACAACAAAAAAATTATATAAAACTTTTAACGGGCGATTACATTTAATTTTGCAAAATGTATCTCTTACAGAACGCCCATTTTCATTGACTTTGAGTAACAAAAGACTTAGTTTGCACTTGAAACTCTCATAAAGATAGCTGGATTCACTAATTTAATGACGACTTCAACATGAATCACTACTTAGGAATCAGTATAGAAAAACAAAGTACAGCTCTACCTTCTAGTGAAGCTAACATAACATCAGAATTGGACCAGTTAAAGAATGAACTGTACTACATGATTATGTAGAAACGACAACATATTTTTTTTTTTACCGCTGACATGACGAATTCTTTCACATAAGCACCTTTCCTATTGTCAATTGTGTGCTCTTCAACGTTTCGACTTCCGGTTTTCCATACCTTTCCACACCGTCATTAACAATAAAAAAACTGCATTTGTACAAAAGAACATAAAACCCATGAACTGCACTATACCTCAAACTGTCAACACAAACCCCCGGCTCAAAGACCCTGAAGTTTCTCTCACACAAAAGACACAGCACTAATGCAAAATATAACAAAAAAAAAATATATTCCTTCCACCGCACTACTTATTCCACATCCACTTGCACACAACTTCTTTCTCACGCAAAAAATACTTAAAAAAAAATTTACAATAATATGCAACAGTCGTTGTAAAGAAAAGCACCATCAGTAGCTCGCGTTAGTTATTCTTGATCCGTGGGATTGTTGGTTCTCATTGTCATGTTTGTGTAACACAAACGTGAAAACAATGCCTGTCGAGTCTGAATTTCATAAATACGTATCTACAACGATGAGCACGGTAGACAGATACTCGCAGATACATATTTATCTGTAAGTTTATTTAATCGCATACCAAATAATTTAATTAATATAAATTTTTATCCACGCAAATGGAATTGCTACTCGTGGCGTAGGTCGCGTATCGTGTAATGTATCTATACAATATGCATACATGTGTGAATTATTTTCAATGACAACAACCACCAGAAATAACATTGTGTATTATAGGTTTGTCAATGCCTGCATAGATACCTTTAATTTCAGATTGAGTATTGAGATTGAGATGATAGAGATTATCACTACACTACATCTAGTTTGAAATACACTGCGTTCCATTTTGGTTTTCTCTATGATCCGTTCAGAGGTGGTGAAAACCAAACTAGAAGGATTCTTAAAACTTGGCATTTGAGCTTTGAATTTTGCTTTACAGCTTTCATGACATATAACGGGTGATTTTTATGGCGTAGTTTTTTTTTTTAAATCGAATAAAACACTCAAATTTGCATCAAATATTAAATATTGTAAAAAACAGATCCTTTCTCCTAATGTCACGCCCTCTAAAAAACGAAAAAAGGAACGAAAATAGAAAACGAGTAAAGCCATTCCTTGTGGGAAAATTTTAAAGACCTATCTCACTTCTTCCAAAAATTTTAAAAGTTTTTGAAAAGATATTACTCGGTCGCTTACTTACTTAATTACTTAAGTGGCGCTACAGTCTGGAATGAACCTGGGCCTCAACCAACATGCCTCTCCAATTAGCCCGGTCCTTATCGGACTGCCTCCAGTTGCGTACTCCAAGTTGGTTGAGGTCGGTTTCTACTTGTGCGCGCCACTTAAGGCAAGGTCTTCCTCTACTGCGTCCGACGTCTGGCTGGGAATCGAACACTCTGCGAGCCGGAGTATTGGTGTCCATTCGTTCTACATGTCCTAGCCATCTTAAACGTCCAATGCGGAATTTTTTTTTGTCCAGTGGCATGTCGCTGTACAGCTCGTATATTTCTTGGTTGGATCTTCGTGTCCATAGCCCGTCAACGCAAACGGGACCGAAGATTTTGTGAATTATATTCCTCTCAACTCGACCAAGGATTTCTTCATCCGCTTTTGAGACGATCCATGCTTCAGCGCCGTAGAGCAGGACTGGGATGATCAGGGTCTTATATAGGATCTCCTTAGTATGTTGTTGTCAGAGTTAATGGCGGAGCCGAGATAGAAAAAGTCCCGTACTAACTCAATGTTATATCTGTCAATTTTGACGTTCTGTAGAATTCGTCGATGTTGTGTGTCCCTTCGTGTTGACAGCATATACTTCGTCTTGCCCTCATTTACTGCTAATCCCATTTTTGCCGCTTCCTTCTCTATACTAGCAAACGTGGCTATGGCATCACGTTGGGTCCGACCAATGATGTCAATATCGTCTGCTAATAGTTGTACCGATTTTTGGAAAATTGTGCCTCTGGTGTTGACTCGTGCGTTTTGCACAATCCTCTCAAGATTCAAATTTAAGAAGTCACATGATAGCGCATCGCCTTGCCTAAATCCTTTTTTTGGTGAGATCGGTGAGGTCGTTTCCGACCCTGATGGAGCAGTGAGAATTCTCCATCGTCATCCTACACAAACGGACGAGTTTGGGCGGTATACCAAAACTAGACATGGCTCTGTATAATTCGTCTCTATAAATTCTGTCGTATGCGTCTTTGGAATCGATGAGGTGGTGGTGGGTCTTGATTTGGACATCTTGGGGGGTTTTCCAGGATCTGCCGAAGTGTGCAAATTTCATCGGTTGTGGACTTTCCTGGCCTAAAACCACACTGATAAGGGCCGATCAGGTTGTTGGTAAATGGTTTGAGGCGTTCACATATTACGGCAGATAGGATCTTGTAGGCGATGTTGAGGAGACTTATGCCTCTATAGTTGGCGCAGTTAAGAGGGTCTCCTTTTTTGTGGATCGGGCATACGAAGCTGAGGTTCCATTCTTCAGGCATACTTTCTTCCGACCAGATTCGGCTTATGAGTTGGTGGATGTTACTTACCAAGTCATCTCCGCCGGCTTTATAAAGCTCGGCGTCATTTCCGGCAGCCTTATTAAGCTAGATATTGCTATCCTCACTTCACTCAGGTCGTGTGGTTGGCAGTTTTCGCTGACGTTGCCAATATTGAATGGTTCGTTCTGCCTGAATGCGGAATGTTGTTCGTCATCGCCGTTTAACAGTCTGCAGAAGTGGTTCTTCCATATCCTCCTCATCAACTGTGTCTCAACTACGACATATCCTTGTTCATCTCGACAGGATTCTTTTCGAGCCTTGTATCCTTGTCTTTGACGTTTTACACTTTGGTAAAACTTGCGAACATCGTTTTTGGAGTGGGACCTCTCGATATTCTCGATCGCGAGCTTTTCTTGCTCTTTTTTCATCTTTATGTACCTAACCAAAACTTAGGCTTTGAAATACAAGCCCTTTAATAATCCTGTTCTTGACGAATCATCTAAGTTCTGACTTTCGCAGTAAATTTATCGACTGTTTTGGTGGCATGCATCGTTTTATTTCTAAAACTTGAGTATCTTCAAACTAAAATAAAATTATTTGTGACAAATCAAGGAATAAGATGGTTTCTTGGTTATTCATGTACACAGTGGGAGATATCGTTTTTTATGACAACACAAAAGGTGTGTCTGAGAGATGGTGTGTTAATATGAAGGTCACAGATTCTGTGATACAATACTGCTGTTTGATTGATGAGATATTTTTCAACCAACTGCAAAATATTAAAGTGTGTTAATAAACCTAAAATTAGAATTTTTATTCATGCAGTTTTAAAACACCCAACATAACAATTTATGTAGGTTAGAATCCCGGCATTTTATATGCCATCTTTCATTAATTGTTGTTTCTGTTTTCCCCCAAAAAAATGTTTTTTTTTTTTACTCCACTGAGTATATAAAGTTGTAACATACTACCAGAGATACATCGCTCATCATACATGTTTGAAACAGACATTAAAAGTGCAATGTACGTTGGTAGATTTGTAGATGCTTGCTACATACAGCAGATACAAGTGTGACAGCTAGTCGGGGTGTTTGTAATTGCATTCCAGGAAGTTATAAATGAATAACGTAGATTCATGCGACGTTCGGATAATTGTCATTATATACTTCCCATAAAATTATATTCTTTGGCAATTTTATAGTTTCTATAATGCTTACAAGCCAAATTAAATTTATAATACAATTGCTGGCAATTTTCCGCCATTTGAGCACTTTATGTGCTTGAAGTGAAGGTCAGTTTTACTATATTAGCGAATAATTTAAAAATATTTGGAATCCACACGTATTGGCTGAATTGTACCGAGTATGTAAAATTTTTATATACCTACACAATGTTTTTAAGAAAACGGGACCTTGTTTTTTTTTTACAGATAGCAATCTCGCAAAAATACTAGGTTTAACAAAGATACATTTAAATACCTGCCACGTGCATGAAAAGTGTGTCCGTTAATTCACGTAAAATGCAATTTTGATAAAAAATAAAGATTTAATAAGAAAGCTTATTTTTTTATAGATTCATAGAGTATACAGATTGGGTTTATGTATGGAATAACACTTGAGATAAGTAGAGGAAAGTTTTGCTGGCAAGAAGGCACTCTTTTACTACCATTTGGTTAAAATGTTGCTGAATTTCATTAGTGGATACACCGCTTAATTTTCTCTTTCAAGACGTAGGATTGTTCGCATAGACTTTTGACTTCAAAAAAATCCCAAAGCAAAAAAGTCCAATGGCGTTAAATCGCAAGATCTGGATGGCCAGTTCCGATCGCTAAAATGGCCGAATACACGATTAGGAAATGACTCAGGCAGAAATTCAAATGTTTCTCTGTCTGTAAGGCATGCGGCACCGTCTTGTAACTTAGGCACTTAAATCAAGTGATTCCGCATTATGGAAGAAGAGTGGTCAGATAATGCCTCCAGCCAAAGATCCCCATCAAACGCATCACGCGTTGTGGATTCATTTGTTTCTCAACAATTACTCGTGGGTTTGCTGAACCAAAAATGGGACAATTTTGACGACTAAGGAAGCCATCAATATAAAAATGAGCTTAATCACTGAAGTTGACTTTTTTTTTGAAAAATCAGCATCCATTTTTGTTGTTCCAAAATCCATTCGATGAACTCCCTTTCGCCCTGAATTGTCAGTAGTCTTCAGCTCATGAGTTAATTAAACTTTGTAAGCATAAAATACAAGTTTTCCGTGAGAATTCGCTGTAGAGAGTCTCGAAATGACCAATTGTTGACTACGGTGCGAATAGATGTTCCAGGACGATCAGCATTACTCGCGCGAAATGCTTTGTTCTTTTCCGTTGAACGACTTATGAATGGACACCCAGAGTGTCTAAGATCACTAACTGATCCAGGCTAGTTGCAAGTTTCATTAAATTGTCGCTTTAAATTTAAAAGCGTTCAGTCTTTCAAATTTGTGTTGATCCCAGTTCATCTTACAGCATCTATTTTTACAAGACCAATGGCCGTTAGATACAAGGTGGGCCAAAAGAAGTCATCCGATGTTGTTTGGCCTTCAGAATATCGGTTGTGTGTGCCGTTGCTCCGTCCTGTTGGAACCAATTGTCCTCCAGTCCTAATTCGTCCAATTGCGGCAAAAAAAAACTTCGTAAACATGGCCCTATAGCGCGCACCATCCACTGTTGTCGTTTGACCAGCGGCGTTCTCGAAAAAAAAAAAATGGCCCGATGACTCTTCCAGCGTGAACAGCGCACCATGCAGTAACTTTGAGCGGGTGTAATGGCTCCTCGTGCATTACTCGTGGATTTTCGGTGCCACAGAAGCGATAGTTTTGCTTGTTCATTACCCTCAGAAGTGGAAATGAGCCTCATCGTCCACTTCCTTTATTCCGTGTTCTTGGGGAGTGTATCGCTCCATGGCTTGTTCTGTCTAGTCCACAAATGTCAAAACAGAGTTGACATTGGCGATCATTTGCAAAAATAAGAGCATCTTCCAATAGGGTGATCTCTTTTGGCCCACCCTGTAGGGCTGTAGATATAGAAATATTTAAAGATTTCCAGCTGTTACACTATAGTTTGATTACATTTGCTAATAACCTGAGTGTCATTTAGTGCACCCATTGTTCAATATTTTCACCTCGCCCTCTAGGAATGTAAATCTATTCAGTGATACCGTCAAATCAAAGGGCCTTAACACATTGTCAGAGCTAGTAAAATTCTATGGAAATGTTACGAAGCTCTGGACCATTGTTGTTTTTGATAGCGATTACAATCTTTTCCCCTCTGAAAATTCCATAATTAGGGCATTTTGATAGTGGGTACGTTAAAGAGACCGGGGATTAATTGTTTTCAGTCCACCCTTTCAACTAACCAGATACGATTGAAGCTATTAAGACTTACAAAAAACCAGCCGAACAATATATACTGCTCAAAACGAAAATTCTCGCACTCATCATTTAATTATCGCTCAAGCAGCCTTTCATCCTGCTCGATCCTGCGAGAGTTGTTTCAACTTTTCAGTCATCCGTGATCGATTGATCGGCGACTTGTCCTCTCTTGTCGTCTCGAACTTGTTGAGAGGAAAGTTTTTTTTGTCTAGAGCAATAGCGTCCGTTCGTTTAACGTGGCCAAACCAATGAAGTCGATTTATTCTAATCCTTTGTAACATCCACATCTTGCTGGAGCTTATATAGTAAGGGATTTTATTTTCTACTCATTGTTTTTATTTAGCCCTAGCGAGGTATCCGTCGGAGCTTAAAATATTATGATTTTGTACGAATCGGAGAATTTTAGGTTCGAGGTATTCTTGCGAAAAGCTGTTCGGAATATTTCTCCGACATTTTGTAACGCAATTGTAATTGCGTTCAGGTACATTTTTCGTGCAATTTTTACAGCTAAGTGCAAATCTTTTTCCGATTTCCTCCGACACAAATTCTCTGCGGAATTTATTTACGAATTGCGGTGAAGTGATTTTTTCTGCGATGACATAAACTTCAAATGGAATTTGAACCTCCGACGAAGTATGCGTTGCGGGAAATTGTCCGCTGCGACGGATACATCGCTAGGGCAGATTAAATTCTGTAACGCTCCAGGAGAGCCCTAATATTATGCTTGTAGATTTTAATTGACACTGCTCTTGAATTGCTTTAGATTGTATATTGCTATGGAAATACGTCTTCTGGAGGTCCGTAAAGGATAAAATAACTGGTAGGAGAAATGTTCGATAAAGCAAGCATTTGTTCTTTCAAGTTAGGAGTTTTGATCGGATTTGTTTTGCCAAACCAAAATAAAATCATTTTCTAAGGGATAGTCTTCGTCAGAAATACGTTGACACCGTCATTCATCGGCTTGATGTTGACGTGAGGTACTAAACATTTTACCAGAATTCACCCTTATTGTCTCTGCATGCAGAAAATAGTTCACTTTAGCGATATCAACCGCTCGATAGATACAGGGCTTATTTAAACAAGGATAATATAGATTCTATTCATATCCTTGTCAATTCCATAGTAGACTAATATTTTTGCTCTCTCATTGTTCAAAACGAACCTCGATTGCCTGTGTTTTGCCACATAGTTCTTGAACAATATAGGACATGTAGATCTTCTTCTTTTGATATTTTTGTTTGTTTTATATATATTTTCCATATGCATGAGCATATTGTTCATTTGGTGGGTATTCCCCGGGTATATATTTTTTCTATAAATACCTGTGGCCTACCAAATAGTTCCACATGATTAAACTTACAGGCAGCTGGTGTTAATTATTTAAATTGCCAATGTGGGAGTTGAATCCTCATCCAATCAATAATTGTGTGGATAAAATACAATTCATAATCTAAAATAAGTCAGTGCATTAGATACATTTTTTTCGAATTCTCCATTTCTATCTTATCATCGCATATGAATAAGTAGGTTAATATCTCTTGGCGCACTCGAGTTCCTTTGCCACAATCTATGTCATTATCTGTGTTCGTGTACAACATACCATTATGACAAACTTCTTTGATAAAGTGACCCGCTTAAGAGTTCCCAATAACCCACTACTTCGATTGTATCTCCCCGACTCCCACCACTTAACCACAAAGAAAATCTCGTTAGATTATGATTTTCAAACGTTCATTATCTTACCTCAAGTAGTTATCTAAAAAAAAAAACGTTTCCCATTCTTTGTATCTGTATCTCATTAGATTTACATTAGTGCACTGTTACCTAATTCCCTGTGGAGGTTAAATTAACTTGCACTTGCACATACTTACAATCAACTTGATAGCCAATAAATCGTGCTAAAAAAAAAACTATCTCATACTTCCGAACATGTTGGCAGATACACGCACCTACAACTTCAACTCGCGCATACAACATCAGTGCCAACAGAAAGCTTGACATGGCATACGATTCCGAACCAAACAAAAATTCCAGCACCAATTCTCTCGCGCTCCGTTGGAAGGGGAGGAAGGAACGTATTTTTGTGCTTGCCTTTTGTTTTTGTTTCAGTTAATGGATACCGTGCTGCCGGTTCGGATGTACTTACACCTCTAGTCGAGAAATAACATATTTGAATACCAGTCGAAAAACGACTGTAGATACATGGTTCTTCGTCAAAAGATACACGGACGTATTTCCCACGACTTTTTGGCCCATTGGATTACCAGTGAAATAGTGATTGATTACAGCCTGCTAGCCTGGACAGATTTTCTTGTCAATTTCTCCATTTAAATTGTGATACCACCCGTCCACCCCGTGCAAATCTAGCCCATTGGTGAATTGCAATCCCAAAAGAAAGTGCATTGTGTGCAAAATGTCAATTTACATCTAAAAGTGTATCTAACCATGTATCTGCGGGATTTTCTCTGATTACAAATTACCATCCACATACACATACGTGTATTCGATAGGCTGTGCGAATAATACAATTTTTTTTATAACAATTATTAGAGCGGCTGATGAAAAGATACACTGTTCGCATCTAATGTATCCGTTGCGCGAGAATCAAGTGCATCCAAACAAGTGAATGTGCAAATGAAAGTATCCAAAGTGTGATCAGCATCAACAATAGCAACAAAAAAGTAATTAAGCTGAACAAAAAAACAAAAAAAAAAAAGTTTTAAATGTTGGTTTTCAGCGAATAAATTCTGGCCTGAGATGTGAGGCTTAAATTGACATCTCTGTGATGGTTAAACTAGCGTCTCACTTGTGTTGTTAACCGCTTTTGACACGCATCTCTTGTGCTAATTCATCTCACCTGTACAAATATATGTGTGTTTTTTTTTTATGGTTTTTGATAGCACATCTGAGTGAAAGAAAGTTATAATTATTGTGAGATACATGTTGTGTAAAAGTGTTAACAACTTCATGTCTACGTTTTTTCCCCATATCTTAGCATGTGACTTGTCATAAAATGTTTGTGTCGAGCAGAGTGTCATTCTAATTTTTATGTTTATCTGTAAATTCCAACGGCAAAAGTCTGTGTGTAAAAAGTATCTGCAAGTGATAATTAGTTTAAACTAAAACATCGCTTTGCCACCTGACAGAGAGGATAACTCGAAAACAAAGCCGCATTTATGGAGGATGATTATTTTCATTTTATTCCATATAACCACAGTTACTTGAAAAAGTCCGTAAGAAAATAAATAGATCTAAGGTTTTGGTTTGAGTTAGTGTAGTTGTATCTTTTTTTTGTTGTGATTTGATTTAATTTAATTTACAGAGCTTTTAGATACACGACCATGTTTTTTTTTAGTTTTATTTTGAGGGCACGTGTGTTTTTTGTGCGAACTTAATATGGGGGTTTGTGGAAACTAATTTGTTTATTTGATTCTGTCTGTCATTGGTACGTATTCGAGAGAGTGAATGGGTCGTTACGGTTGAAAATGTGTGTTATGGGAATTTAAAGGTCGTGATTATGTTGCGCTTTAGATGACGTAATGTGGAGATTTTAATTTATTTTACTTTGTAGCTTGGGACTTTCGGTTATACAAAATCAAAACCAATCCAACAGAGGAAAACCGAACAAAATTCAAACAAGCCAGAAATGACCGTAATTCTCACTTAAAACATGGCGAATTCCTATATGACCAAAAGTTGAGGCAAACAATTCTAAAATGTCCCATAGTTAGTCAAAACTTTTGGTCATTTGTCAAAAATATAAAAAATTCAGCCTCATCATCAGTTCCGACGCTCATTTACAATAACATTCCAGCAGTCAGCTCTGTTGACAAAGCCAATCGGCTTGCGGCGCATTTCGCAGCCAGCTCTCCATTGCCAGATTGTGCCCAGTCTCCTCCTGTACTTGAGAACGTAAATCATTCTATGGGACAAGTTCACTTTGTTACTCGTACAGTTGCAAGAATTTTATTTGATCTTGAATTTAACAATTCCGCTGGTCCAGATGGTATTTTCCCCTTTATTCTGAAGAGGTGTTCTTCTTTGCTAGCCAAACCACTGCGTAAGCTTTACTATCTATCCCACTCATCAGGT
Source organism: Rhingia rostrata (assembly GCA_949824845.1). Classification (NCBI taxonomy): domain Eukaryota; kingdom Metazoa; phylum Arthropoda; class Insecta; order Diptera; family Syrphidae; genus Rhingia; species Rhingia rostrata. The sequence goes on from OX463757.1 coordinate 92,282,944, forward strand.
CTCTTTCCGAGTAGATGGAAAACTTCATTTGTCCAGCCTGTACCAAAAAAAAAGGCGAATCTTCTTCTCTCTCCAACTACCGACCAATTGCACTTACGTCCCTTCTTTCCAAGGTCATGGAAACGCTGACAAATCGTCAGCTTATAAAATATCTCGAAACACAAAAACTTCTTAATGACCGGCAGTATGTTTTTTGCAGCAACAGGTCCACTGGTGATTTGATGACATATCTCACCGAAAAGTGGAACCAATCTGGTGGATTGATTGGTTCCATTGGTGTAGAAAGTAAGATTGTTGCACTTGACATTTCAAAGGCATTTGACAGGGTTTGGCATCAAGCCCTTTTGTCGAAAATGCGTGCATTTGGAATCGACGAAAAACTTCTTCAAAGGATTAGAAATTTTCTTTTGAAACGTTCAATTCAAGCTGTTTTGGACGGATTCAAGTCTGCAACTCACCAAATTAATGCTGGTGTTCCTCAAGGCTCAGTTTTGTCTCCGACTCTCTTTCTTATTATCGTCAATGATCTCCTGCTTGTCCCTATTTCATGGCACCGATTGTATGCTTCATTTATTTTGTTCTGCAACTGATAGCTCAGTAGCGAAAATTGAGTTCTAGTTCCAATCGTTTTGGAAATTCTTCCGAACGGATACGTTGATAGGGTTGAAAATCTTTTCCTATATTGGTTGTCTGTTTACTGAGTACCTAGTGCCTAAACAAGGTTACTAAAGAAATGGTCGAATCCCGAATGTCAAAATTTGTTCACTGTCCATCTTTTGCGAAACAAACGTTATGGAAGCTTATGAAAGCCTTTTGGGATCGGCGTTAATTTGCGCTTACCTTTCATCGCATTGGGTTACCCAATAAGAGAAGTAAGCCGTTCTGTGTCATTTCTTTCGCTTACCTTGGGCTTACCTTTCATCGCATTGGGTTACCCAATAAGAGAATAAAGCCGTATTTCCGAGTGTTTTCTGTGTCATTTCTATCGCCTTCCAACGCTTCTCTTTGTCAGCATGTATAAGTGTATCTACACGAAATTTGAATCCTTACAATGTCACATTAAGAGTTCTTATAACATACAACACAATTATCCGTTTTCCAAAAAAAAAAAGCAACAACCCTCGTTTGCATAATTAAAATTCGAAAAAACGTCTAGGGCCGGCACAACTTCTTCGTCAATCTGACGGAATGCGCACCATGGAAGCTAATAAGCCGTATGGTAAGTTCAAGAAACCTTACACCACAGAACCCACAGGTAGCAGAGGCAGCACCCCAACGGTGTTCCCAAAACGTGTTCATGTCGTTTTGATGTTCGTCGTGCATAGAATTCCTCGAAGCATATGAGTACTCGTACATTGGAAGCTTGTGAATTATGTATGCAATCCGCAAGTCTCCAACAGCTACACTACAAGTCATGTTTGCATTAAAACAAAATTAATATAACGCACGGTAGTTGACGACGACGACGATGGGAATATGAGAAGTAGTTGGGTATAGCTCAAGCCCAGCAGGAAGGTAGCTCGAATTATGTATTATTATGGTTTATATTGAGGAAGAAGCTACTCAGAGGAGGACAGGCAAGTTGACAGTAATGAGCTTTTACAACTTGATGTTCCCAAACAAAGGGGTGCAAAGTAAGTGATGTCAATAGGTGTATGTATCAGGTGTCGAAAGGGAGGTGTTAAGTGTTATTTCTTTGTATATCCAGCATACTAGAATTCTCGTTTTTGCTGTGCGAAAAAAACTCTTTAAGGCAATGGCATGTTATGAATGGAGACCTTTGCCCAAATTGTTTATAATTGCGATAAGCGTTTTCTTGAACTCAACTTTAGCAAATTGAGGTTCATTTCAATTATGGCAACGATGCGACGTGACTGTCGCTCGGCCTTGAGTGCGATGAGTTAATTGTGGTGTTTTCACTTCAAAAGCAACATGAGAAGTGCATATCTAGCCTTTAAAATATCGAAAATGTGGAGTGGACGTTACTCTGAAATAAATAATGAGTAACCACAAATAAGATTTTATTAATTTGCGGTCATCTGTATCTACAGCTATTTGACCTAAATATATCATGGATACATCCGTATATATATTTATTTTTTAACCGAAAATGCCGCCTGGTAATTCCAAGCCATATGCCAAATGGTATGTGAACACAAAACAAAAATGCGCACCATTGTCAAAATCACACCAACCAACAACGCAGTAGCTAATCACCTCCAGGCGGCATGCATGTTATAAAGTTGTACCCTGTCGGTTGTCATGCAAAATGTGTGACGCTAACCTTTTTGTTTGTTTTTTTTTTTTGAACAAAAGAATACAAACAAACGAACAAAATAAGTTGGAAAAATCGCAAAATACATGGTTAATTTTCCACATACTGGATTGTCTGGCATATGCTAGAGTGGGCATATTTTCCACCGGAAGGTGAATTATTTGGTTAAAAAAAAAAAACACCTAATACACATAACGTTTTGTAAGGTCTGTATCTGTCTATATAGTCGCATGTGTAACTGGTGTAATATAAAGCCAATTTAAAAAAAAACTTCAAATGAAATCAACAAACAATTCGAACATTCGAACAAAAATCTCGTTTAAAGAATTTTAGATAAAACAACTTGTTAAAGAAAAAAGGACAACGAAGTTCGTATCTGCACCTGAAATGTGAGCACAATAAACAGGAGAGGTAGCCCTAAACTGCTACAAAGCCGACATTACTGCCATCCAGGAAATATGACGGGATGGGCCAGGCAAAAAGACGGTGAAAAACTGTAACATCTTCTACGGACCGTTGTATAGTGAGCAGAAACAGCGAGACTATTCGGATGCGGATTTGTTTTAAGTGCCAGACTTAGGCAAGAAGTCTTATGTTTCCAAGATATTAGCGAACGCATTGTAAGAATCTGCATAAAGGCCAAATTAGCCATTATAAGCCTTATATGCGCTCACGCCCCAACGGAGGAAAAAGATGATATAGCTAAGGATTGCTTCTATGAGCTCCTTGACAAAACCTATGAGCGACTACCGAAGTTCGATGTTAAAATCGTGCTAGGAGATTTTAACGCAAAGGTAGGATAGAAGACATCTTTAGCAGTATTGTCGGAAAACATAGCCTACACGACAACATGTCTTTTAACGGACTTAGGTTATTTGACTTCCCTACGGAACGAAATGCCACTTTAGCCAGCACACGGTTTCCTCACCTCGATATCCATAAGGGGACATTGCGGTCTCCAGATCAACGAACGGTCAATCAAATTGATCACATAACGATAGACAAGCGCCACGCATCCAGTATTTTGGATGTATGAACATTCCGAGGAGCTAACATCGCCTCGGACCACTACCTTGTTGCAGCCAAGGTAAGAATGCGGATATGCACCAAGCCACAAAAATTCACAAATACTGTGAACAAAATTGTTGTCGAAAGGCTGCAATCGCAAGAGACCACCAAGACCTTCGCGCAACGCGTATCCCTTAATCTCTCGATTAACACCATACCACCAGCATCGACTCGTAGTACCCTTAACTTCCAAATAAGTAGCACCTTTCATATTTCATAATTTGATCGGCTTCTCCAAACTGTATCCTTAAGACATCTATATGTATCTATATGTTTTAAATGGAAATGTGAATAAGCGTCATCCTTCAAGAATGAGAAGAATAAATTGTTAATCTCTTTTGTAGAAAGAAGCCATATACCTTGTGACCTTGATGTCCGTCTAACATTGACATTAGCTATAAATATAGTTGACGTAGAAAGCAACACGTATAAACGGTTACCACTAAAAAGCCAATCGATATAATCATCACACATGCTGAATATATCGTCATTGTTCTGAATCATACCACATGTCACATCCAGTGCTAACTCATGTCATGCTTATGAGCGGCATATCCCCACGAATTCAATTGAAAACTCAATTTAAAAGAAGCATTTCAGTAATTGGTTTATAATTATAAAAATGAACGACCATGCATCCCAAAACATAGTTTGACCGTCAAATTTCCAATTCAATTGCTTAACACTATTAATGTGTCAAACTCATTCACAGTATAACCGGAAAAATGCCCATCACCTGAGAAGCTCAAAAATAAATTGGGAGTGGGACACAAAAAGTATCTCAATTGAATAAAAATTACATAACCAAACGTAATGAGTGACTATTTATAGCAACTGTGCACAATAAGCATACAAATAAAAGACCTTATGTAGGTAAACCAGTGCCAATAGGCGCTGATTTCAGCAGCACTTTCACTCTCTTCGACTTGTTCGAACGATTTACGGACTTAATAAACGCACACAAGAAAAAAGTGTAAATAAACATTCTTTTTCGCCAGTCCATAAACACCAACCACGGTTCGGTTTCATGCCACATACTCTTTGTTGGATTTAATCGCGGCTGGTTTCAATTGTCCAATTCTATAAGTGACCTCAAATGTGCACACACGCCTTTGCTGGTGGGGGGAAACACAAGAATAATCAATACCTGCACTTATTGCAACAACAAAAACAGTTTGTTGAATATTTTGTTTGGTATGAGCAAATTTGTAAAAACAAAATATTTACGTCAGTTATTCATCCCATCACACGATAAACACCTGTAGATACTTTGAAAGTCCGTCTGAAATTTGGTGGTACCCAATCACAGCTTGTTGTGATGTTTTTTTTGTTTTTTTTTTTTTGTGTAATTGTTGAGGACTTCGAGTTGTCATATTTACATCTTGCTGAAAAATATCTGAAAGTTGCTTGTTTTCCAAAATTTAAGTATTATTTGCACAGCTGGTGAAAGCACAGCTTGATTTTCGAAGTAAAGAAAGTGAATGTGTTCAGATGACAAGTTTAATCAACTATCGCTCCACCATATTGTTTTCGATATCCTACATAGATAGAATACAAATAAATATCGAGGATCCTTTGAAGAAAAATAGAAGATATTTCCAATTTATTTAGACAACAGAAATGTTCTCCCATTTTTCCAACTCTTCAAAGAATACGAGTGACAATTTCTAGAGCAAGGTCCAAAGAAATCGTACTAAAGGGTGATTTTTTAAGCGTATTTTTTTTTTAATCGAAAAGAAAAGCACTCAAATTTGCGTCAAATATTCCAAATGTTTATTGTAATCGATAAATAGGCCTTTGCCATTTGCGTTTTAAAGACAACTTTATGTAAATGTTGTCCGCGGCTCCGTTTGGTCCATTCGGAAGGTCCAATTTTGCGTCACTTTTTCGAGCATTTCCGCCTGTATTCCACGAATTATGCGTGTTATGTTTTCCTTTAAGGCTTCAATCGTGTTCGGCTCGTACACATAGACTAACGACTTTACATAACCCCACAATAAATAATCAAGAGGCGTTAAATCGCATGATCTTGGCGGCCAACTCACAGGGCCATTTCGAGAGAAAAGCTGCTCACCAAATTCATCCGTCAAAAAGTTTCTCGATATCGTTCGCCTTTAACGGTAACGTTTCTTCCACGGTCGACTTTGAAGAAAAATGGACCGTAAATGGCCCATAAACCACACCAAACTGTCGTTTTTTTTTTCGGGATGCATTGGTAATTCTTGTATGTCATGTGGCTGTTCATCACTCCAGATGCGACAGTCTTGCTTATTTACGTATCCGTTGAACCAGAAATGAGCCTCATCGCTGAACACAATTTTTCGATAAAACAGAGAATTTTCATGGAGCTGTTCTAAGGCCGATTCACCAAAAATAAGACGTTGTGGTAGGTCAGCTTCAATTCTTGAATTTTTTAGGCTGTCAAACCCAAATCGACACGGGTTTGATGTGGTTGATTAACATATGCCCAATTGCTGAGAACGGCGACGAATTGACATTTCACGATCTTTATTAACATTGGACGCTACGACTGCAATATTCTCTTTGGTACGCACTGTACGCATGCGAGTCGATGGTTTTATGTCCAACAAAGTAATTTTATTGTGAAATTTGGTGGTAACAGCACGAATTATTGATTCACCAAGTCGATTATGACTACCATAATATGGTCGTAACAAACGGTGCACATTTTTCACAGAGCACGAATTTTGCTATTAAATTTCAATAATTTGCAATCGTTGCTCATTTGTAAGTCTATCCATGATTAAATGGCAGAGTATACTGCAAACTTTTCACTTTGACAGATGACGTTTAGGCGCTATTACTAACCAGTGTTGCCAACCTGAAAAACTTAACTCTTAAAAAACTTAAAAACAGCTCCTAATTTGTTACACTTTTTTCAAAGGAAACCTTTCTTTTTGGGCATACTGAGGTCGTTGTGGACGCATTGCGATGTTTTGCTTTTGAGCTCTTCCTTCTTAATCATGCAGCTATATCCATCAATCCATCTTGGTGATCTCGGAAACCTGTAAAATGAAGTTAGTGGGGTTTTAGAAAGCTGTGTTCTTCAATCTCGGGAGCAGTGGCCTAGTGATTAGTGCGTTGGACCCTTACCGTGGGGTCCCTGGCTCAAATCCCAAAAGTAACAACACCGGTAATGCTCTATTTTTTTTTTCTGTTCCCCATTTGATATAGACTTGGAAAATGAAAAAAAAAAGAGGAGTGTCCTCATTCATCTTTCCGTCACCGCAACCTATACAGATGTCATGAGATTTAGTTTAATTGTGTAGAAATGAACTGTGAGTTGTCTCTCTGATAATGGCCACTTTTCTTCTTTTCTTAATCCAGTTCTTCCGTGAATGATGTCCCAGAAGCGTTGACCAGGGGTCGAATCCCGCAACGGTGAGTTTTGCTGTGTACACGAAAAAATGTGTACACTGTTTTGTTCCGATTCTGCAAGCGTGCAAGTGAGTTTTTTTTTTTAAGTTGTCGTGTACACAAGTGAAAAAAATGTATTCACTGTCTTTTCGGCTGTGAATATACAGCGTGAAAAAAGGGCGAACCGACAAAATTGTTCACCGCGATTACACCGTGAAAATGAATTCAGTTCACTCGTTTGATAAAAATTATTCATTTAGCGCACTGAAACTCACTCAAGTGAGTTTGAGTTGAATGTGAGTTTTGTGAAGTATGTACACAGGCAGAAAACTCACACTTGCGGAATTTGGCCCCTGAATACAACAAGAACCGAATCAACAATTTTCTACAGTGCAAAAGAACATCACTGTCTAAGCTATTTGGGCCACTAACTGGTCATCATTTCGAGCTCAGTAATGTATGTAATGACCAGTGTGTACCCCAATCAGCTTAGATACTGGTGTTCATTCATACCCTGGAAATTGGTGGTAGGAGATTTCCACCTGTTATTGGCTTTCATTTTTATCTTATATTCCACTCTTCCTCTGAGATTACTGAGCGGAGGTTGAATCCTTTATAGTGCCTGATCATGATTATCTGAAAATCGTTTTTTTGTATATCGTCGGACATCTAGTTTAAGGCTATATCCCTGTAGTAATGAATCCAGATGAGTTTGACATTACATGTCGTGTTACTTACTTACTTAACTGGCGCAACAGTCCGGAATGAACCTGGACCTCAACCAACATGCCTCTCCAATGAGCCCGGTCCTTAGCTAACTGCCTCCAGTTGCGCACTCCAAGTTGGTTGAGGTCGGTTTATACTTGTGCGCGCTACTTAGGCGAGGTCTTCCTCTACTGCGTCCGACGTCTGGCTGGGAATCGAAGACTCTGCGAGCCGAAGTATTGGTGTCCATTCCTTCTACATGTCCTAGCCATCTTAAACGTCCAATGCGGGGTTTTTTGACCAGGGGCATGTCGCTGTACAGCTCGTATAGTTCTTGGTTGAATCTTCGTCTCCATAGCCCGTCAACGCAAACGGGACCGAAGATTTTTCGAAGAATTTTCCTCTCAAATCGACCAAGGATTTCTTCATCCGCTTTTGAGACGGTCCATGCTTCAGCGCCGTAGAGCAGGACTGGGATGATCAGTTGTCTTCTTAGCCCGAAGAAACAGCGGTTGGCAAGAGTAATTCTTCGTTTAATTTCTTACGAGATGTTGTTCTCGCAGTTAATAGCGGAGCCGAGATAGATAAAGTCCCGTACTAACTCAAAGCTATATCTGTCAATGGTGACGTTCTGACAGCATATACATCGTCTTGCCCTCATTTACTGCTAAGCCCATTTCTGCCGCTTCCTTCTCTATACCAGCAAACGTGGCTATGACATCACGTTGGGTCCTACCAATGATGTCAATATCGTCGGCGTATGCTAGTAGTTGTACAGATTTTTGGAAAATTGTGCCTCTGGTGTTGGCTCGTGAGTTTTGCACAATCCTCTCAAGAATCAGATTAAAGAAGTCACATGACAGCGCATCGCCTTGCCTAAATCCTTTTTTTGGTATCGAACGTGTCAGTGAGGTCGTTTCCGACCCTGATGGAGCAGCGAGAATTCTCCATCGTCATCCTACAGAAACGGACGAGTTTGGGCGGTATACCAAAACTACACTTGGCTCTGTATAGTTCGTGAATATAAGTGCTGTCGTATGCGGCTTTGAAATCGATGAATAGGTGGTGGTAATCGATTTGGACTTCTTGGGTTTTTTCCAGAATCTGCCGAAGTGTGAAGATTTGATCGGTTGTGGACTTTCCTGGCCTAAAACCACACTGGTAAGGGCCGATCAGGTTGTTGGTAAACGGTTTCAGGCGTTCACATATTACGGCAGATAGAATTGTGTATGCGATGTTGAGGAGACTTATGCCTCTGTAGTTGGCGCAGTTTAGAGGGTCTCCTTTTTTGTGGATCGGGCAAACGATGCTGAGGTTTTTTCTAAGGTTGTATTTCATGACTATATTTATAGTTTTGTTTTCGAATTTTATTACATCTGAACCACAAGCTTGATGTGATTAATGAATAAATCCCGTTGTAACTTTTTGATTGGCATTAGCGCTGTTTGAGATGGGATATGTTAATGCACAGATATAAACGAACAACTATTAAATTATCTTTTACGATGCATTCATTTTGTAAACATCCATCACCGATCGTAAAAATGTCAATTCGAATATAAAACTCTATAAATATTAATATGAAATATTTCCATTGCTTCAAGGTAAACATAAAAGGTGCTCACGTCGCCGACAAACCGTTTTATTAAATTATTTTGACATTGTGCTTGGTCTGCAAACGGTTGCCCATAAACTATGAAGTTACTCCCAGTTGACACCACTTGAAAGTCAAAAATCCCCCTCACCCTCAAAGCTCATAACTCATTCCCATCACGATAGAGCTACTACCTACATATTTCACAAAAATTTTCTTTTTTTTTATATGTTGGAATATTCATTGACAAAATGCCAAAACGTTTTTTTTTTTTTTAATTTTTCGCATCCAATTGATGCATAGAATTACAATTCGAAACCGAGTTCGGTAACACTTTCGTGAGGTTGCAGAAAACATAATAATTTTGTATACGCTTCCAAATAGTGGATGCGGAGCGCATTTTCAGCTGAAAAGAACGTGATCCGAAGCTAATTGAATCGAAACACAGCACGTTCTCTCTCAGGGAAGAATACGCAACAAATCCATTCGTAAGAAAAGTATCTTTAAGTTGCGAGAGTAGGAGGATTCGTCTCTGATTTTTTTGACAATGAGCCAATTGTGGTATTTCACAATGATGTTATTATCGCGTTTGGGATTCTAATTGAAGTGTTAATGTAACGTGTCAATGGCGAATTTGCTTTCATCAAAATGTGTGCGTCAATAAAAGGTGAACTTTGTATGTGCAAAAAAAAAAATAACAAAGCACTCCGCTCCCCAGCCTTTGTGTGCAGTTTAAGGTGAATTTCTCATGAGTCAATCGGATTTGGGACAGCATTTGCACAGTGGGTATGCCTCGAAAGTAAACCTGATTGACTTCTTGGAATTTCAATAAAGAAACTATGCTCCACCATAGCTCAAGTTCCAATACAAATAGTTGGAGTCTCTATAGCTGTACTGCGGGTGACTTTGATGGGGGGAGAAACTCTGTTTCATGCAGCACAATTGGTTTTTATATAGACAAAGTAAAAATGCCCATTTGTTAGCTTATAAATTCTAACAAAAGTTATTCACACGGGGTGACGGTAAAGTACACTTTTTGCGACACGAAGATAGTTTTAGTAGAAAAGCGAAGTTCTGGACATGCAAACATTTTCAGTGACAGTTGGGCTTAAGGTGGGCGCAACCATCACAAGACGAAGGTCTGATTTTATGGCATCGTTGAACCTTGCTTCAAGGTTAGCGATCGATTTTCAGTCAACTACAGGGTCTCCTACCCTTTAGTCGAAGAAACTGTAAGATAGAGTATTGGTGTCTTACCGCTTTGGAAGCCATAGCCATCTTAAACGTCCAATATGGGGTTTTTGTTGGCAAGGTCTATGTAGCTATACATATCTTCGCCTCTATAACCCGAAGATTTTTTTTCGAAAATTTGCGCTTAAAACGTGAAAAGATTTACTTCATCCGCTTGTGATACGATCCATGATCTCAGCGCTTTAGAACTTTTAAAATAAATTAAATTTATGGCGCAACAGGGTCGTTTTAGTACCCAGGGCCTAGCTTTTTTCTCACAACCACTCATGTGAGTGTGTGTACTTCTTTGGGCGATAGCGGTATCTTCTGTTTTATGCCCAATCCGAACGGCTAAGTTGAAATAAGCTATTCATGACAATTGATACTACTCGGATGATTTGTCAGATCATCAAGAGAGGAGGGCCAGTGAAAAATCATTTAGGTATTGCTACGGTTGGGAATCGAACCCAGACCTTCTGCGCGGCAGTTCAACGCACTAACCATCGCGCCACTGAGCCCGTCCAGCGCTTTAGTACTGGACGTCTATAATCGGGGTCTTATATAGGATCTTCATAGTAGTTTTTTGAGTAACGGATTTATTACTGAATTACCTACTTATCCCGAAGGATAACGTTTGGCAATAATATTGCCCTTCGTTTAATTTATTACTAGATGTCGGTGTCAGAGTTAAGCAAAGTTCCTTACTACCTCAAAGCCCTGGCTATCAATTTGCCGTTTTGTGTGTCCTTTCTTGAGGATAAAATGTACCGGATCTTGCCCCACTTTACCTCCTTCCTTTTCTTTACTCGTCCGACCTTTCATGTCAATATCGTCGGTGTTTACTCAATTGCTCAGGTTTATAGAGATGCCCCTTGTGTTGGCTCGGGAGTTTTGTACAAAAATATTCATGGCTCGTATGTCTGTCTTGTTCATCTCAATGCTATCGTCTGCAATTTTGAAACCGATGAATAGTTGGTGGGTGAGTCAAATCGACTTCTTGGGTTTTTGTCAAAAATTTGTCTACTGCTTGATGATTATGTTAGAAGGATACGTCAGCTTGTGGTATTTAATGTCTAAAGCCTTCTCATATTTTTACCATATGTTTTTACCATATTAATAGGTCTGAACAATAGGCAGATTCCGTATATATGGACCTACTCATGGACCTTCCATGGGTCTTAACGATAAATTAAAGGATTCCTACATAACAATTATAAGACTTATGAAGGGTATTTTTTTTTTAGAGATATATAACTTTGAAATGGAATAAAACAAATATGTTTTTTTTTTTAATTGCCATTAAATTTACTTTATTTGAAAGACAATCTTCTGGTTTTATAATTTAAATATGATTTCTGGCATATGATTGCAACGGCTGGCTCGGGCGTAGTCTAATCTGGAGGTACAATGACTTTGTCCAACAGTTGTGGCCTTATATTGGCAATAACGCGGCGAATGTTGTCCCCCAAGTGGTCAATCGTTTTGGTCTTATCCGCGTAGACAACCGCGGCAGACTAAATGGCAAAGTATACTGAAAACTTTTCACTTTGACAGGTGACGATTGAACACCATTACTAACCAGTGCTGCCAACCTGAAAAACTTAACTCTTAAAAACTCACCCGTTACTAAATACAGTGAAAAGGGGTTCATGCATACAATTTCTTCTGCCGGCATATTCGAAAAATGTCAATACGCTGCGAATGTTGTCCCCCAAGTTGTAAATCGTTTCGGTCATATCCGCGTAGACAACCGACTTCACATATCTCCACAGAAAATAGTCAAGCGGCGTTAAATCGCACGATCTTGGAGGTCAATTCAGAGGACCAAAACGCAAAATTATGCGCTCACCGAACGTTTCCTTCAACAATTTAATTGTGGCACGAGCTGTGTGACATGTTGCGCCATATTGTTGAAATCAAAGATGCTGCACATCAAGGTTGTCCAATCAATGAACGAAAATGTCAGTTATCATGGCTCTATAGCCCATATTGATCACCTTTTACTGTAACGTTCTTACCAGCATCGTTTTTAAAGAAGTACGGACTAATAAGTCCACTAACCCATAAAGCACACCAAACAGTCTTTTTTTAATGGATGTAATATTGTCTCAACATAGCTACACTTGAATACTGTCATCACTCCAAAAATGGCAGTTTTGAGGTATTTATTGACGTATCCATTCAACCATTAGTGAGCTTCATCGCTTAACAAAATTCGCTTATGCAAATTGGGATCAACTGTAATCTTGTTTTGGGCCTACCTACACCTTGCTAGGTGATTCTGTGGCTTCAATTCTTGCACGAGTTGGATTTTGTAAGCACGCAAACCAAGATCTTTCCGGAAAATCTTCCATAAAGTGGATGGACACATAATTATCCAATTCCTGTTCACGATGGCGGATAGACTGATTCGGGTTTTCCTCTACGCTACGCTCTACACTAGCAATGAGTTATTTTGTACGCATCCACAGAGACGTCGTACAGTGACGTCTCTGTGGATGCGTATTATCATTTGGATTAAACGTGGTGCGAAATAGTTCCATGCTTAATCGAATAAGTTGTTCTGATGGACGATTATGTTGACCGTCAAAAATGGACTTAGTGCGCGATACCAATAAGTATAGAATTACATAGAGTGCGCATCTCATACAACGAATATTTTCTATGTGGGGTACTGATATTGATACCCCAGTATTAACATTGCTACCCCAGCATCAAACAACAGCCTTGCCGACGCATACGATCTACGAAATTTCCCTTCGCACTTACCGCCCGCGTCTAAAACAATTTTTTTAGCTGTGATGCGCACTATGTAGTTCTATACTCTTTGGCGGCACGTATTTCTAACAGAACCATGATTTTCAAAATAAATTCGCACAATTTGGATGCGTTGTTCAGACGTCAGTTTATTCATGTTGAAATGCGAATCCAAAATAAAAACAATATACAATTGACAGCTGACAAAATGGCCGCCAGTTAAAATAGTGTTGCCAACTTAAAAAAAAAAAAAACACCCGTTATATACAACTCAATAGACCAGTTATCGCCATCAATCTATGACACCTAACCCGCAATATCTTCTTATGTCGATGTATTCCCCAGTTGACTTCATCTTAAAAGCATTTCCATGTAAAACAACTATAAATGTATATAGCGGCAGTTATTGCGCCTCCAAGGCCAGAGGCTCCAATAAACACATTTCCGCAACCACAAAGAAATTAAATCTGCAAACTAGAGAAATAAAAAAACGGAATTCCACCACTGTTTGATCAAGATTATAAATTCACTTGACGATTCAATTAGACGAATAATTCAAATCCTAACCTATACACTTGTGTAGAACTTGCCTCTAAGTATTTTTTTTCCCTTGTCCACTCCGAATGTGTGTCACATCACATTACAGTGCAGTCTGTAGCAATCATGCGCCAATGAATCATAATCTCACAAACAAAAGTTTCGAATTAAGTGAACCATGTGTATATTTGGAAATAGCCTAACTCAACAAAGTTTAAAAATAGGTTTTGAAAAATATTTATATTTTCCTTTTTTTCATCTAGTGTTTGTTTTTGTTTTTTACTAAAAAAAAAAATTTGACTAGTTCTTCACATCTGTGATCTGAGCACCAAGCGTTTGTGTTCAAAGAGACTTAGAGATGGAGATGGAAGCTAAAAACAAATTTATTAGTTTTGAAATTTAAAAAAATGCATTTTACTGTTTAATTTAAATTATTTTTATGTTATAAATGTCATGTGTAAATTATTTGTATATATTACAAGCACGAAGGAATGTCATAATGTTGAATGGAATTTGTAAAAATAAAATAAAAAGGAGTGTGGGAACCTTTGATTTTAATTTCATGTCGTGATGTGAAATGGCTGCCATTTTGTTAGCCATCTCACTTTTTTTTTATATTCTAGAAGTCCTGTTTTAAAGTGATTTGACATCACAAAACTAGTTGCGCTGGAATATTTTTCTAATGTTGCTTCAGCGCACTTATTTTGCTCACATTGTTGAAAATCTATAAAAAAAAAACGCGGAATTTCAAACACTGCCATTTTATTTTTTATCTGTTTATCATAAATGTCAAAGTACAATGGACATTATTATCAAAAATGATGGCACCACCTTTCACGGTTTTATGGGCTAGGGGACTGAGGTAAACGGAGGGAAAATGGTTGAAATTCGTCAACCTAGTTTTTGCGGTAGAACAAGGTAGAACACATTTTTCACCATTTTAGGTCTGAAAATTTGTTAATGTCGTTCGGCTCTCTTACGCGTTTTGTGAGCCAAACAGTAAACATATTGCATTTGTTGTTGCATACACTCTCACACAAACCCAAGAGCTTGCGAATTGTCATAAGTACTCAAGGCAAATGTCAATTTCGATATAAATACCAACACAGTGGAAAGGCGTTCATGTATTCAATTTCTTCGATGTCGATGGTTTAATGTCAAACAAAGTAAATTTGGTTCGAAATTCGGTGATAACAGCACGAATTGTTGATTCATCAGGTCGATTATGACGACCATAACATGGTCGTAACAAACTGTGTACATTTTTCACAGAGCACGAATTTTGAGAATACATTTCAACAATTTGCAATCGTCGCTCGTTTGGAGGTCTCACCCGTTACTAACACAGTTAAAAGGGGTTCATGTATGGAATACGTTTTTGGAATTTTTAAACGGACAGAAATTTGTGTAAATAGCAATGGCCGTATTTGGGGTTTCAGATTTATTAAGATATCTGAGATGAAGGTCTTTTCTCATTTTTTAATCGACCATTTTGAAGAACGGGCTTCATCAAAGATTCTTACTAAATCTGAAATCCGGAACAAGGCCAATGAAAGTCTATAGTCCTAAAGAACACGGAATATGTTTCATGATTTAAAAAAAAAAAAACAATTCGTCTGTTATTTTCGGGAAATCTGTGATTTTTTGCATTAACTATGTTTCTATAAGCTCCGGTAGTCCATCAGTTAATAAGTGGTGACCACGAATAACATCTAACCTACGCTTAGGCTCTCCTAAAACTTAATCACGAAGTGTACTATTCTCCATCAAAAACCATCATAAGTGAGGATGAGACGCATTTCCGCGTCTGAGGATACGTACCCATACAAATTTTGCGGTTTTCTGTGAAATGGAAATCCGTGAGCAATGCACGAAAGCCATTACATCCTCTCAAAGTAAGTGTTTTCGGAAATGTAAAAAAAAGTCATTTGCAATTGCAAATGAAATGACATTTGTGCAGCTGACTTGCGTCGGGTCAACATTTATTTTTTACAAGTGCAGCCTGATGTTTCCGAACACTACCATGAACAAATTCAACCCTTATACAAAACAAATGTACAATAAAAAAAAAAAAAACAGGAAGAAGCAACTTAATTTTCTTCCTTGCCCAACGTTAAATTATCTCCTCTTCAGCTTGATTTGAGCATCTACAATAATTTATTTGCATTTAAATTTAAGCCAACAATTCAAAAAATCGAAGAAACTTTTGATGATATTATTGTGAGAATAATGCTAACAATATTTCGTCTATAGATCTAATTGTCTATGCCATAGACAAACGTTAGTTTTTTTTTTTGTTGAACCATAAACGATCTAGATAAACTGTCTTAACAAGATGTGGTGACAATGTTACTTCTAGAAGGTAGCCTTCTCATATGTTTTTATACCCTATCCCATAGGGGTATATAAGTTTTGATACATAGTTTGTAACATAGAGAAATAATTAAGCTATATGGATCGTATGGATATGGAAAGTATATGGATCGATTCAGAATCGCTAGCTGAGTCGATTAAGCCATGTCTGTCTGTCCGTCCGTCCGTCCGTTCGTCCGTCTGTAAGTAACTGGTTTTTGGGCTTAAATTTTGAGAGCTAGAATAATGAAATTTGGTACACGTGTTACTTAAACGTGCTGTTCGAACAAGTGTAAAATTTTCAAAATCCGCATACTGCCATGCCCCGTTTTTAGAAAAACCTAGTTTTTGGCGAAACCGTCTGAACAACATATCTAATGTCTATATTTCGTCTCTACGAAGTTTTATGTTAGTAAAAAACCTTTTTCGGCAAAAATTAAAACATTTCGAAAAAAACGTTGGTCAAAAATATTGGTTTAACTAATATAAACAAATCTTACATATTTTATTTTAACCCACGCCCACTTTTTGGGGGCGTTTTCATACAAAAACCATTTCTATACACTCTCTCATAGCATAACCAGGCGAAAAACATTGTTTTTTGTCTAACCATAAACGATTTTGATAAACTCTATGAGCAATATGTTCTGACAATGACATTTTCTATACTTCATCGCCGACATTTTGGGGATATTTATTTTATGTACGGGATAGGATAGGGTATTAAACGTTTTTTTTGGTTCTTTTTAGTTTTTTTTTTAAATTATAACCTTGAAAAATGGGTTCATACATTACGCCTCTACTTCAACGTTCCAGCTCGTAAGCCTAAGGTGTCTCCAAAACCTGTTGCATATACTAATCTCGGGATTCAAGTGGGTTTTATGTCATATGTGCATTATCTTTGGTTGTTTGATCTTCGCTTTACAAGTGCAGTGATCCTCAGTAATATCATTCCACGTGCACCTGCATACTGGTAAGATTGTTTCAAGATGTGAAATGTGTACATAAACTCACCTATATGATCTCCTTTGTCTCTTTTTATAACTCAAGATCTCCTCATTCTATCAGCTGAGGAGTAATAAAAACCCTTTTATAGAGTAATTAAACGTATATGCTAATATTTGGTTTAAATCTCACGGCATGCCATAAACTCATAATAAACGAGTCACCATCTCACGTTGGCAACACAGATTGCAGTTCCATTCAGCATACATTGCTAAAAATAAATCATCTTAGCCTCTTCAATTTGTTCAGCACGTAATCAGGTTAATCACACATCATCTACACACTACAGATATGGGGGTGGATTTCACAAGTATCTAACACACCTTGACGCATTCAAAATAACCAATCAAAGCTTCTAATCTTGAAAATATTTTAATTTCTTTGGTATCTGCTAGATAAATAAACTTCAAAAAAGTTGGCATTCTGTCAAAGGTTGATGTTAATTGTTTTCTTTTTTTTCTTTCAGTTCTGGTAGACGACAGCTGGGTTCCAATGCCTTAGCCAGGTAAGTTGACACTGCAGTAACTTTTTTGTTTAGTTGTTGACTGCCTTTTACTTCCGATGACGTTCGCTCATTAGCCATATTTGAACGGGTAACTGTTTGATTAAATTCAAATACTTCTTAGAACGAACATGTCGGTAAATAGTTGTGTACGTGCGTGAAGAAGTATCGTATAGTAAAATAAGTAATAATAAACAATAAGACAACGCAACAACAAAAAAAAAGTTCGTATATGTGTTGGCATGCTTGAATAAATTGGTTGCACCGATTAATGAACTGTATAGTCGGGGAATTTCGCATGAAAATTGAAATTTGCAATCGTTTTGTGCAATGCGTAAGCGCATGCTTTGTAAACTTGTATAGGGAAATAGTTGTAGACACTATGTCAGTCCTACATGAATGCCTACACGTTAGCTCTGCCTACATGAATATCGTAAATTATGCTAATCAGAAACCTGTATAGATTTTCGATGATGTAAGTAGGTGAAGTCATTCATTTTGTGATTAAAGATCTCTTTTTGCTGGACACCATTTTGTTTTTGAAATTATTTAACCGTCTTTTCGAATTCAAGAAGCTTTAAGACTTAATTAGGAAGGGAATTATTCTTGCTCATGATTTTTTACTTGCTGCATTCGAAAAATTGTTTATTTCAAGATAAGCTAAATTAAAGTTTTTATCAGAATAAGAAAAAGGTCTGTAAGCTAGTTAGGGAGTTTTTTTTATAGAAAATTTGTCAAAACAACAATCTAGGGTAATGAGACATTTTTTAAATTTAAAATGTATATATCTAAAGAATAAGGCTTACTTTAAAAGAGTAGACAATGCTTGCAATATTGATATAAAGGGTGTTTTTTTTTTAATTTGGCTTTATTGGAAGGATAATTTTATGCCATTAATGTTTAAATATGATTTCGGGCATGTGGCCGCCGCGGCTGGTTCGAATAAAGCCAAGTCTAGAAGTTGGCTTCCATGTCCCCTCAAGTTTCTGGTTTGTGGGCGTAGACGAGCGACTTCACATATCCCCAAAGAAAATAATCCAATGGTGTCAAATCTCACGATCTTGGTGGCCAATTGAAAGGTCCATTCCGCGAAATTATGCGCGTTCATCGAATGTTTCCTTCAATAAATCGATTGTGACGTTCGCTGTGTGGCATGTAGCGCCGTCTTGTTGGAACCACATCTCATCCACATTCATGACATCCAATTCGGAAACAAAATAGTCGGTTATCATGGCTATATACCGATTTCCATTGATGGTAACTAAATCTCCAGCATCATTTCGGAAGAAGTATGGCCCAATGACTCCACCAGCCCATAGAGCACACCAAATAGTCAGTTTTTTGTGGATGTAATGGCATCTCAAAGGTCTCATGTTGATTGTCTTCACTCAAAATGCTGCAATTTTACTTGTTGACGTAGCCATTCAACCTAAAATTAGCCTCATCACTGAACAAAATTTTGCGATGAAAATCAGAACCGAGATCAATCAAATTTTCGGCCCATACACCAAAATCACGACGCATTGCATGGTCTCGCGGCAAATTAATTCCTGCACAAGCTGGATCTCGTAAGGTCATAAGCCAAGATCTTTGGGCAAAATCTTCCATAAAGTTGATGGACAAAGCTCGAATTGCTGCGCACGGTGGCGAATCGTTTCATTCGGGTCCTCTTCAACACTTTGTTTCTTCGGATATTGCGCTCTGCGGATGCGCAATAGCACATAGTGTAAACGTAGTTCAAAAAAGATCCATGGCTAACCGAATTAATTGCTCTGATGGACGATTATGTCGACCATAAAATGGACGGAGCTTGCGGTAAACTTCGCGAACTGAACCATTATTTTCGAAATAAATTTGCACGATTTGCAAGCGTTGTTCATTTTTCAACCTGTTCATGATGTAATGGCAAACCAAACTGAACATAACTGACATTAAAGTTGCCCGATATGACCAGAAAATGTCAGTTTTATCTCTTTTCAAAAAACCAACCTCTAAGAAAAAAACCCGTTAGGATGACCATACATTTATATTAAGGCAGACGCAATCACTGATCCATTTTAAAAGCTAAATATTGCTTTATTGTTATGAGTGTAAAAAGCAGCTATTCAGGGGTAAACAATTTAACACAAATTTTGGGTTCTCATTTTCATTTGGGACGTCTTCCGCTCTGGAAGTCGATAGTCAATGGGCTACCAATGGATGATTCATTAAAAAAAAAAAAAAAAACATTTTTGTCGGGTAATCTATTATTTTTGAAATACTTAAAGCTCCTTCATGTAAGTGGAACATAATTCCTCAACTGAGGAACCGGATCCATTTTTTTTCAATTTGATGAGACTTATTTCCTAACACTTTCTGCTAAAAGAGTACAGGTGGTTATTTCAGACCTATCATGGGCGGAATTCAGCAGAATTTAGTAAAGGTATTGTTCCACTTCATCAAAAAATCTCTGTTTATATACAAAATGTAATCTAATGTAAGTGGAACACGCCTATTGATCCAGCAATTTTTTTACCGCAACTGTGGGTAACATTGTTCATTCCGAAGTTCCAACATTCGATCGCAATTTCAAGCATTTAAAGTGCTAGTTCAATAGTGCGAATAATGTTGACTGCTAATTCCTCAATTGTTTCCATGTTCGCTCTGCACTTTATACCACTACGTTTAATCGTCAAGAGGAGTTCAATCACGTGCCCAAAGCATTACCTTACCTTTTCAGTTTGTAGGCGGTATGGTTTTGATTACCGAAACTTCGACGATATCGCGACCGTGGCTTATGTACGTAACTCACGTTTAAACTGCAGGCTATCATGTAATGGACCAAATAGATGGCATAAAATTTTCAAATTAAAAGCTTATGAAGATCGGCTGTCAAATTCGTATCTATACAGATGGCATTAGTCGATCAGTTACGCCACACGCTATACTCCAATTATCAATTTTTGTTTAGGATCGTGGTTTCACAAGCTCTGTAACAAGTTGAGCAGTCGTTTAGTTCGCTAATAAAAACGGTTTTGGATATCAATGAAATCCTTCATTCCTGTGAAAGAACGTTCAATGCCATTATGTATGGAAATCGGTTTCTTTTGCATGGCCACCACGGTCACGCTTGCAGAAGTCCAGACGCTGAACCCAATTTTCGACGGTTTTAAAAGCATAAATCGGCCGATACTGCTGCAATTTTACGTTCGATATTCGTACGAAGTTCATCAATCGTCGCAGGCTTGTTGGCATAGACCATAGACTTCACGTAGCCACACAGGAAATAGTCTAACGGCTTCAAATCGCACGACCGAGGGGGACAAGCGACTGGACCATTTCGTGAGACAACACGTTCTCCAAACTTGGTTTCCAATAAATTGATTGTGGCACTCGCTGCGTGACTTGTGGCGCCGTCCTGTTGGAACCACATGTCATCCAAGTTCATATCATCCAATTGGGGCCAAAAAATATTCGGTTATCGTTGAACGGTAGCGATTTCCATTCACAGTAACGTGTCGGTCTTGATCATCACGGAAGAAGTACGGCCCAATGACGCCGCCGGCCCATAAATCACACCAAACCGTAATTTTTTCGGGATGCAATGATGACTCATGGAGTACATGTGGATTGCTGCCTGACCAATACCGCATATTATGTTTTTAGACGAAGCCATTCAGCCAGAAATGAGCCTCATCGCTGAAGATTATTTTTCGATGAGAATCCGAATCAATTTCAAGTTGTTGTTCAGTCCAATTCACGAACATACGACGCTTCTGGTGGTCAAGCGGCTTCAGTTCTTGCGTCAATTTAATCTTGTAAGGATGCATGCGAAGATCTTTTCACAAAATTCGCCACAACAACGTCACAGAGATGCCCAACGCTTGAGAACGACGTGTGAGAGACACATTTGGGCTCTCTTGAACTGAAACCTCAGCGGCAGCAATATTCTCGACACTACGGGCACTTCTTTGTCTCACTGGCACGATAACATTTTGTACTGTGCCTGTGGATTAAAATTTTTCCACTAGACGCTCAATTGTTGATCTGCTAGGACGATTATGACGACCATAAATTGGACGTAGCGCTCTTAACGTTGAGCCCACTGACTCCGAATTTCGGTTGTAAATTTAAATAATTTCGACTCGTTGTTGGATCGTATATCTTTCCATCATGAAATGGCAAACCTTACTGAAGAGAAATGTCAAAAGAGCGTCAAAGAATATGGCGTCGTTTGCTGTCCCTGTCGCTCAACTTTTGTAGCGTCCCTGTTGAAAAACCCGATAGTACATTATCATGTGGCGGTGACGGTAATCATTAGCATTTTTGTGTTTGAATCATTTTTGAAGAAATAATGACTATGATCCGATGATCGCAACATAACCCATTCTTTTGCCAGGATGTAATGGCAGCCATTTCATCTGTTTGGATTGCTCTTCAATACAGCCATTGTGCTTTTTGACGTAGATAAACCTGGTATGGGTCCCATCACTAAATACGGATTTATCCGAAATCATTGAATCAAGAGTCAAAAAAGATTGAAACGGTGACGATTGGGCCGGGCTTTCATTTTTGCATGTGAGGGATGTGGTCTAGTTAATCCTGCATTGTCCATTAAGATTTGGATTTACATTTTCCAATCATTAAGTGCTGTGATTAATTGGACATAACGTTGCTCTAAGCGTACAAAACACATTTCTTTATAAATTGTCAATTGGATACGCTGTGCTACGATAAGTATTTTTGAGATGAAATGCCAAATAATACTGAACGAAAATTTCTGTTGACCGTTTGACACGACTCAGGCAATTAATGTTATAAAAAACCCACTTTTAATGAATCACCCATTATATTTTGTTGTAAATTAATATTCTCCATCAGGTTGTTTGGTAAAAAATAAAAAAAAATATTAAACTTACTCTATTATCTAACAATTTCATTTACGAAAACACCACAAATGAACTATAAAGTACTAGATTTTATATTGTCGTGCTGAGTGGTTCGTTTATGAGGTTTCATTCCGATGGTGTGTGTCATGAATATACTCCAAGAAGCTTTTTCGCCCTCACGAGAAATATTATTGTAGTTGATTCCTGAACCATAGTAATCTTCACAACCGATTGGTGAATAAGTATTCACAATATGTATTTTTAATTCACAATTAGAGTTTATATATGTAAGGTTTTTCGAATCCAACATCCAAGTGTAACATGTTTGTGAAAAGAGCTTTTCAGTACTAAATTGGTGACAACCAAGTAAAGGACCGCCTAGAATGCTTATCAGTAGCTGAAGCTTGAATCTGATTCAGAAGTTGAAAACAAGGCAACCCGTAAGCGCTTAGGGCCGCTCAGAATGCGTATCTGTAGTAGCTGACGCTTGTAACGGAGTGAGAAGTTAAAAGCAAGGCAAGCGCCTCTTAAATGGCATATCTGTAGCTGACGCTTGTAGCGGGTGATTTTTTAAGCTTAGTTTTTTTTTTAAATCGATTAAAACACTCAAATTTCATCATTTAAATATTCAAAATTTTTATTTTAATCGAAAAGTAGGCCTTTGCCATTTATGTTTCAAAGACAACTTTATATTAATGTTGTCCTAGGCTCCGTTTCAAATGGTCCATTCGGAATGTACAATTTTGTGTCACTTTTTCGAGCATTTCGGCCTGTATTCCACGAATTACGCGTGTTATGTTATCCTGTAAGGCTTCAAAAGACAAACGATTTTACATAACCCCACAAGAAATAATCAAGAGGCGTTAAATCGCATGATCTTCACTGCCAACTCACAGGGCAATTTCTAGAAAAAATCATGGCTCGATATCGTTCGTCTTTGACGGTAACGTTTCTTCCACGGTCATCTTTGAAGAAAAATGGACCGATGATGCCACCAGCCCATAAACCACACCAAACTGTCGTTTTTTTTTTCGGGATGCATTGGTAATTCTTGTATGCCATGTGGCTGTTCATCACTCCAGATGCGACAGTTTTGCTTATTTACCTATCCGTTGAACCATAAATGAGCCGCATCGCTGAACACAATTTTTCGACAAAACAGAGAATTTTCATGGAGCTGTTCTAAGGCGGATTCACCAAAAATAAGACGTTGTGGTAGGTCGGCTTCAATTCTTGAATTTTATAGGCTTTCAAACCCAAATCGACACGTAAAATTTTCCATGTGGTTGATTCACGATCTTTATTAACATTGGACGTCACGACTGCATACTGCAATATTCTCTTTTTTGCCCCTTCCTTCTCTATACTAGCAAACGTGGCTATGAAATCACGTTGGGTCCTACCAATGATGTCAATATCGTCGGCGTATGCTATTAGTTGTACAGATTTTTGGAAAATTGTGTCTCTGGTGTTGGCTCGTGAGTTTTTCACAATCGTCTCAAGAATCAGATTGAAGAAGTCACATGACGAATGTGTCAGTCGTTTCCGACCCTGATGGAGCAGCGAGAATTCTCCATCGTCATCCTACACAAACGGACGAGTTTGGGCGGTATACCAAAACTAGACATGGCTCTGTATAGTTCTTCTCTATAAATGCTGTCGTATGCGGCTTTGAAATCGATAAATAGGTGGTGTGTATCGATTTGGATTTCTTGGGTTTTTTCATGGATCTGCCGAAGTGTGAAGATTTGATCGGTTGTGGACTTTCCTGGCCTAAAACCACACTGATAAGGGCCGATCAGGTTGTTGGTAAACGGTTTCAGGCGTTCACATATTACGGCAGATAGAATTTTGTATGCGAAGTTGAGGAGACTTATGCCTCTGTAGTTGGCGCAGTTTAGAGGGTCTCCTTTTTTGTGGATCGGGCAAACGATGCTGAGGTTCCATTCTTCAGGCATACTTTCTTCCGACCAGATTTGGCTTATGAGTTGGTGGATGTTACTTACCAAGTCATCTCCGCCGGCTTTATAAAGCTCGGCGGGAAGGTCGTCTTTTCCGGCAGCCTTATTATGCTTCAGTTTAGATATTGCTATCCTCACTTCACTCAGGTCGGGCGGTTGGCAGTTTTCGCTTTCGTTGCCAATATTGAATGGTTCGTTCTGCCTGACAGCGGAATGTTGTTCGTCATCGCCGTTTAACAGTCTGCAGAAGTGGTTCCACCATATCCTCAGCATAGACTGTGTCTCAACTACGATATTTCCTTGTCCATCTCGACAGGATTCTGTTCGAGCCTTGTATCCTTGGCTTTGACGTCCCTTTTGCATTGAAGTGAAATATCTCGGAACGACACTCGATGCAAAATTAAAATGGAAGTGGCATGTAGAAACAAATGCGAAGAATTTAAAAATAAATACAGAGAATTATACTGATTACTCGGAAAATATTTGAACCTTGATAACAAGCAAGTGCTAAAGCCGGTCTAGACATATGGTATACAACTATGGGGTTGTACCAGTGAAACGAATCTAAACATTCTACAAACTTTTGAAAACAAAATGTTTAGATCATTCATCAATGCGCCGTGGTATATAAGGAATGAAGATCTGCGCGGAAAGCTGGGTATTCCCGCTGTTAAAGATGAAACGAAAAATTTTGCACGCAAACATAAAAAACAATTATTGGGACACGTTAACAGAACGGTCCTCCCAATTCTTGACGAAACAAATTAATTGCGGCGTCTTCAAAGAACCAAGCCCTTAGATTTGGCCCGAAAATAACACACCACGCTTTAAATTGCGGAAAAGCAGGAACTCTCAAAGGAAAGTCACCTGCCAAACATTCATTACCCGTGATAAAAAAAACTGCTAGATAAGTCGCATATTTAGTTGCAATACAAATACAAAAAGTGTGGTGGCTTTTGTAAGGGTTAAAGTTTCACACTACTCTGAGCACGTGCTCATCGTGTCTTTTAAGATTTCCATCAGCCCACGGAAAAAAAGTTATTTTTGAAATAGTGGCATCGTCCAGTTCTGGGCTACAGATATTAGATGTTTCTTCCCACATATAAGCATCTGATTTAGATATTCAATTTGTTTGCGCATCTGTTTCAGTCTTTAAAGAGTTTAATGATGGATTCAAAAGACATAACCAGAAATTGTTTTAGGACCGCCCATTTAAAGTTTGGAAATCTATTTAATGGTATCGATGTAGAAGTGTTTCTTTTGTTGGATTAGTAGATTTATGTTCATTACCTCAGATATCTCAGGGTCTATTGGCGCTGATTTTCAAAATCAAACTTGTAAAATTTTACAGAAGTCCAATTGATGTCGTATTAACCATAATATATTTCAAATATTTTTCTGATTGTTATCCAAGTAAACAATTTTGTTTCCAGATTACAATCACTTAGAAACTCAATGTAATGAATAAGTGTCTTGACCTGTAGCTTCAAGTTTTTAACCCAATGTTGCACCATAAGATGTCACAAGTTAAAAATACTTAAAAGTAAAAATTAAAAAGTTATTACGTTTGACTATGGGGAATAACCACTAAATACTTTGTTTTGTTAACTTGTTATAGATTAGCCTGATTTCAGAAAAGTTTTTTTTTTCACTCATAAAATCATTTTTTTTTATTTTTATTTAAAAAAAATCAATTTATCTACTTTCAGTCATCTTTACAGATCATCGAGTTTCAACTCGTCTGGAAGGAGCTCAAACTGTGATACAACAGAAGACATGTACAGTGATGTTAGTCTAGAAGACGTCCAAGATTTAAGTCATAAGGTGAGTTCTATTTTCTTCACATTTTTATCCTTGGCTTAGTGTTTACACAAAAAGCAGATATCCCACACAAGCGGTTGCAAAAGAAAATAAAATTTCACTTAATTATTTTTATAAAATTCATTCAAGTAAAAGTGTTTGCACATTCGTCCCATCCACGGTGTGGAGATACCTGTTTTGGTTTACCATGTTTTGCTGATGTGGAGTTGCATTTCTCGTGCGACCTTGCGGCAGGTTTCATTCATATCCAACTAGACAAGCGATTCCTTTTAAGTATCTCGAGTCGAAAATAGCTCTCTCTCTCTCCCTCTGTCTCTGGTTAACTTCGGGTGGGATTTGTGCCTCTGAATTGAATTGAAATGTTGGTCTATGAACTTGAAGATGGAGATATGCGAATACCGATGATTATAAGTGCCAACATAGTGCTTGGTCTGTCTGATATAATAAAGAGTTTAGGTTTTGAGGTTTTGACGGTTGTGGGGCTTTCTTTTTCACATTTTTATATGCACCCGCCCAAAGGATGGTTGGCGAGGGAAATGAAAAACCACGGTGAGGTTTAAGGCTCACTGAGTCTTGATACTTAAATGCAGTGGAAATAATTGTCAGTTAGTAAGTCGCTCGTTGTTACTGTTTTTGTGGCAATTTAATTGGATTTTGTTGGCGAAATTGCTTTTGTTGTTTGCTGATGATTACTTGAGAGTTTGTTTTCTTAGAGCGGCGGATGTTTGGATTGTGGAATAGTTGTACGTACATCGGTGAACAGGGGATGGTCAAATAAATGGACACTCTATTAGGGAAACACGGCATACATAACACTGCCTGTGTATATTCATAAACTTCTGTATATATAAAATTAGATGACCTTATTCGTTAAAAAAAAAGAGATAGCTTATACTGATCGTATATTTATAAGATTCCATTATTGATAACCGTTAGAGGACAATCGTCCCTATATTTTGGTGCATTTTTTAAGGTTGGAAATCGGTTTTCACGTCCTACAGCCCTCAAGGATGCCTAAGATAATTTTTGAATGCAGTTAGAAAGCCCGTTAGTCAGTCTATCTAACGGCATAATTTCAGATTTTTCCTTCCAAAAATAGCACCGTTAGAGGACAATCGTCCCTATATTTTGGTGCATATTTTAAGGTTGGAAATCGGTTTTCACGTCCTACAGCCCTTTAATTGTTATCACAAATGAATAAAGAGGCCCTGTATGGGCTGTTAGTGCTAGATATTTTATTTTACCTGAGGAAGTAAAAAAAACAGAGTTACTTGCCTGAATCATCATGGTACCCCTTCGGTAATATAAAAATGGTCCTTCATATGATTGATATGATAACATACAACAACGATTTAATGTACCTCGTCTCAACTAACCTTCCATTTTAGTCTTCATATGAATATACCTATACATAAGTCTTTTAGGAATCTATCGCGCACTTGCAACTTCCTCACAGTAAAGTGAACAACAACTCCTCCCACAGGATGCCAAGTTCAATAAACACCAGCTATCGACAATTTGTTGTGATTTCCCGGCACGTTCGCAAGACGTCAGTACGTGGTTGGTTTTTACGTGGTTCTACTGCAAAACGACGCTAATATTTCTGCATCTACTTTGTCCATCTGTTGGCATACGTCGATGATGGGTTCAGCCACACGTAATATGAACCTTTTTTGTCGTGATTGCCAAATCACATAAACAGAGAAAAACCTTCTCAACAAGCAAAAACAACTGTCAAACCGTCACAGCCAGGCATCACTCAACCCGCGCGCTAGTCAATCCCTCGCGCAATAGTTCGCCCACCGCCACCGACATATAAATTTCGTGTAATTAATTTTCTCGTCGTCTCCTCATTGTTTATGCCACACAGAAAGGTTTTCCATTACAGATGTGTACACCTCCTTCGTATATGCACACATTCCATGGAAAGTGCTACACTTTGTAATTTGTATCTTCGTTCCATCACTGGATGTGAAAAAATTTCTTCATTAGCATTAATCACTAAACCAAAAAAAAAAAAAACAACTGCAAGTGGCCCATCTCTTTAGTGAAATCCACTACTTGGTCGTTTGAAGATACACAACAATGTTTGCCTGTCCCGTGAAAATGAAAACGAAACTGACTACGATAGGACACTCCATCTGAAGCAGTTCGTTTTAGGTTTACCTAGATGGAAGTCAGAGGCTGGTTGGAGTTTGAGTAGATACCTACTTGAGTTTGGCATGAGGTCTTGACTCCCACAACTGGCTACAGAAAATTGCATGCGGATATCTTGTGGCAGGTAAGGCAAAGAAATCGATCGTGTCTTTGTTGGTGGTGTGTCTACACACCCGCCCCTCTGTATGAAATATTGAAAAATAGTCTATAAATTCTCTAGAGATGATTGGACGATATGGTGCAGGTGTTTTAGTGTCATAGGGACGTCTATTAGGAAATAAAATTGTTTGAATATTCGCCAACTAATTTGAACATTATAAGGAATATGTATGTGAAGCATTATGGATCTACGAATTCCTGGGTACATCTCATGATGTTTGACCAAAGCTCTTTCAAAAGTTGTCAAAGTGGTCGAAAGAAGTGCTATATTGGCCGTGTTCCGGATTTCAGATTTAGTCAGATATTTTATATCAAGCTCTATTCTCATTGGTCCATTGATCATTTTTACGAATGAGAATAGAGCTTCACCTGAGATAACTATATTAATAAATCTGAAATCCGGAATACGGCCATTTAATATGCAATAACTTTTGCAAATGGCGTCAAATGTCACTTTGTTTTGACATTTATGTTGTTGGCCGTGTTCTGGAACTCGGATTTTTAGCGTTTTCCATTGGTAAAAAAAACTATGTTTTTTTTATTTATTTCTGTCAAAAATCGTATTTTGACAGTTGTTGTGTTCCATTGGTCAGATCAATTTTGCAGATCTGGATTTTTCGGCAGATTTATCCTTTCTTGTATTATAACTAATATCGGGTTTTTCAACAGAGACGCTACAAAAGTTGAGCGACAGGGACAGCAAACGACGCCATATTTCTTGCCGCTCTTTTGACATTTCTCTTCAGTAAGGTTTGCCATTTCATGAAGGAAAGATATACGATCCAACAACGAGTCGAAATTATTAAAATTTACAACCGAAATTTGGACTCAGTGGCTACGTCCAATTTATGGTCGTCATAATCGTCCTAGCAGATCAACAATTGAGCGTCTAGTGAAAAACTTTGAATCCACAGGCACAGTACAAAATGTTCCCGTACCAGTGAGGCAAAAAAGTGCCCGTAGTGTCGAGAATATTGCTGCCGCTGAGGTTTCAGTTGAAGAAAGCCCAAATGTGTCTCTAACACGTCGTTCTCAAGCGTTGGGCATCTCTGTGACGTCGTGGTGGCGAATTTCGCGAAAAGATCTTGGCCTACATCCTTACAAGATTAAATTGACGCAAGAACTGAAGCCGCTTGACCACCAGAAGCGTCGTATGTTCGTGAATTGGGCTGAGCAAAACCTTGAGAATGATTCGGATTTTCATCGAAAGATCATCTTCAGCGATGAGGCTCATTTCTGGCTGAATGGCTTCGTCAATAAACAAAATATGCGGTATTGGTCAGGCAGCAATCCACACGTACTCCATCAGTCATCATTGCATCCCGAAAAAATTACGGTTTGGTGTGGTTTATGGGAAGGCGGCGTCATTGGGCCGTACTTCTTCCGTGATGATCAAGACCGGCACGTTCCTGTGAATGGGAATCGCTACAGTTCAATGATAACCGAATATTTTTGGCCCCAATTGGATGATATGGACTTGGTTCCAACAGGACGGCGCCACAAGCCACACAGCGAATGCCACAATCAATTTATTGGAAACCAAGTTTGGAGAACGTGTTATCTCACGAAATGGTCCAGTCACTTGGCCGCCTCGGTCGTGTGATTTGACGCCGTTAGACTATTTCGTGTGGGGCTACGTCAAGTCTATGGTCTATGCCAACAAGCCAGCGACGATTGATGAACTTCGTACGAATATCAAACGTGAAATAGCAGCAGTATCGGCCGATTTATGCTTGAAAACCGTCGAAAATTGGGTTCAGCGTCTGGACTTCTGCAAGCGTGCCCGTGGTGGCCATGCAAAAGAAATTTATTTTACGAATAGGATGGGGTATAGATAGGGTATTTAACGATCCGTACTGCGGATTGTAGTTTTCTCATGTTTTTTTTTGTCGGTGAGCAGATGAAGTACTCATTCTGTCAATTTTTGAAACGGAATTATATTTTTGACAAAAAAAAAACAAAAAAAAACAGTGGAACTACAATTTTACGCCGATTTCAAATTTTAAACGCTTTCATTGCAGTTTTATAGTCTATCCATTTGAATCTCATTTGAGAAGAATCAGTTCGTACCGAGAATTAATTCTAATCATATATCAATTAATGTAAATTCTTCTGTGTCATGTCAAAAACTGCTAATATTAGACTTTGAAGTCGTTTGGCTAACGGTGTTCCTGAAAACATAAAAGATTGAATGAAGACATTCTTTAGCCTCTTTCAACATGTCTTGATGTGATCTCTTCCTCACACAGTTAAATGAAAAAAAAAAAAATGATTTGTGATAAAAAAATTTACGAATTAGTAAATTTCTCCGTCTGTTACTTTTAATAATTTAAATAACCAAATAGAAACCGTGCGAAAAAGTCGTTACATTAATTAATTCATTCATTTAACTAGAAACGTGCTAAGCCTAAGCCATGTGTCTGCTGCTCAAGCGTTAATTAATTCGCTTATAGCGGTTGAAATGATGGTGTGGTTATGAGAGTTCTAGTTTTACAGCAGTCTGTAGGTTTGCATTCCAATCGTAGTAATTGGCGTTTGCACTAAAATACGAAATAATGTTGACTTTTAATTGTTTCTTAAAATATTTTTTTCCAAGTTACTGTATGTAACTTAAGTAAAACGTTTTTTTTTTATCTTAATGTACCTTTATATTTAGTATAAAAAAAATTCTGCTTGTGTTATGGATAGCACATGACATTCTTCACGTGACAGCTGACAGCTTCGGTAACAAATTTACTTTAGCTGCCAATCAATTTTTTTTTAAATCCACTCATTAAATTAAGTTAAAAATTTTGCAGTTATTTTAAATCGTCTTTCACATAATCTAAAAGTTATAAAAATTCCGAAAATCTTTATGGAAATCAACCAACTCTTGACGAAGAAGAAAAATATTCCAATGCATCATTACATACTTCCCAAAATGAAAAAAAAAATGGAAAAATTACAATCAAAGGATTTTAAGTGTCTTTCTGGGGACAATCCACACTCACGCAATTTCGTTGCTTTGCTCAGGGTATGTCAAGTCGACAGGCAGTCACCTTAGTCAACAGTTTTTTTGTTAAAACATTTTTATTTGTTCGCTGCGTAAACCGAGGAAGGACTAATGATCCGTAGAAGTGCAGAGTTTTTTTTTTAATTTGCGTTTTCCTATGTATTCCTAAGATTTCCACAAACATCTAGAGCATTACAGTCATAATTATTTAAATCGAAGTCAAAGTCATTGACATTCATTTCACTCTTATAGACCTTGATTTAATGCCATTAGTTCCGATATAGTCTGGACTGTTCGCATACTTTGCTTTGTGCCCAGACATTGCATTGCACAAGCCGATCACCTGATCACCTAAATCAATTTACGTAGGACGGTTTCGTACAAATGAATGATCGAACATAAAACAAGGACAAACACCACTGGCGGAGCAGAGGGTGCAGTTGGAGTAAAAGGGTTGTGTTCGTTTATCATCATCTATATAGAAAGAGGAAATGAAAATACAATCACTTTATAATCAAAATCAAAACTAGAGGCCAAATCGGAATTAGGATAACATCAAACGACATGAGATACTCAAGTTCAAGTGGCCAAATCTGGATTTTACCAAAAATGAAAACACAATTTGAAATAGCAATGTACATTGTAGACGGTCATTGTCGCCTTTGAAAACATGCAAAATACCAGAACTAATAGAATAAACTAGAATTTCAAATTATATCGACTCATTCTCCGCATGAAATACTCCATATTTTCAATTATTAAGCACAACTTCTCTACTTCGACCTTTAAATCCGTAACCCAAATGACCCAGTAACAATTTTTTTTTATTTTCCTTGTGATTTTTCTATGTGCACCACCGACCGGCCGGTAGACTAATTCGCTTTTACCTCACTCTTTGCAATACGTTTGCTATCGCTTTGGGTCTGCCTATATTTATATAATCCCCTTGCATAAATGCATTAGAAGGGGCTAACTAAATAAATTATTGCCGACAGCAAAGACAATACTTCGTTTTTGTAAAACTCACACGTGTATTCGTACACTCATACCTTCAATTTGAGACCGTCTCCGCTTAAGGGCTAAAGTTGACGCAACAAATGCACCACAAGAAATAATATGTTTATGTTTGCCACTTTTTTGTCTTAAGTAAGAAGCCACATGTATAAATCGATTGGAAAAAAAAAGTAAAAAAAAGTATCTAAACACAGATACAATACAAATATATAGAAGGCATTTAAGTCTTTAAATAACACTCAACACAATTAGACGGACGAATGCGGTCAGAATGCGATGTACGAGAGAAGAAAAACTAAAGGAAATGAGTTCTGCAAGTCACAAGAAGTCAACTCTTTGCCATGACATCGAAATCGAAATGAAGTCAACAGTTTCATTTGTGTGTACTGTGTGGGGAATTAGGGCGATTGGAAAGTGTACAGGTGCTAAGCTTATCCGGTAAAGGGATGTTACGTAAAAATATTTAGCGGCTATGAAAAATATCGAATAATGCTCATACATCTTTGACAATTTGACTGAGGCTTTGTGTTGAAGGTCAAAGACTTTGACACGAAGTGAAGGCTGTACCTGATAGGTATACACAAACAGGGAAATCGTTCGTAAATATCCTCATTTGTCTTTTTCTTCAAAATTTAAGGATCACTTAAGCACATAATACCAATTTCGCTTTGATGTTTTTTTTTTTTTTTTCAAAACTGTGACAATTTTGTATTAAGGCTAGAGGGGTTAAGGGTGTTGCGCTAAGTGCGATGAACTGCTGCGCAGAAAGTCGGGGTTCATTTCACATGCTCAACAAGCAAGTCAAAGATGGTCAGAATCAATCACATAGACTCTAAAACGTATTCTGTCACAGCCCTAGATGCAGTCACACAATAGCTACAGGTAACAGATCGATAGGAATGTCAATTTTTATTGCTCAACAATAAAAATGCGTTTGCTCTTTTGTATAGCGTCCCATTTTTACAAACCCTAAGTTATCAGCTGTCACATTTTTTTCCGTTGGCGATGCAGTACTATTGAATGTCGCAAAATTAAAATTTTGTGTGAATTATAGGACACCTTTTGTATCCATTAGTCCACACGATAAATCAAGTTAATGTCGGCAAAAACTATCCCAGAATTTAGAAATATGTACCCACAAACCAACAATCCTACCTCGATATACAAAATGGGCCAACAGAAGTTATCCGATGTTGTTTGGCCTTCAGAATATCGGTTGTGGCTCGCACAGTGTGTGCCGTTGTTCCGTCCTTTTTTTTAAATAAAACAAAAACGGTTTTGGATATCAATGAAATTCTTTATTCATGTGAAAGTACGTTCGATGCCATTATGTATGGAATTCAATTTCTTTTGCATGGCGTAGCGCTCTTAACGTTGAGGCCACTGACTCCGAATTTCGGTTGTAAATTTTTTATAATTTCGACTCGTTGTTGGATCGTATATTTTTTTTTTTGAAATGGCAAACCTTACTGAAGAGAAATGTCAAAAGAGCGGCAAGAAATATGGCGTCGTTTGCTGTCCCTATCGCTCAACTTTTGTAGCGTTTCTGTTAAAAAACTTGATACATATACACGTATGCACCACCCGCCACTCATTACTTACATTGAGCTCTATTACGTTTTTTTATCCCACTGGGATTTTCTGCACTCTATTACCCTTGCAAATGTCAATCTGCTCACAACATGGCTGTCACATGAACAATACACAATAAGCTGCGCACTCTCACTTTGGTTTCGCGTTGAAGTTTCGATATTTTTGTTTGATAAATCGGTAAACTATTAAGTGAAATATTTTATTTAATCCTTTCTGGATGATTGGATATCCAAAACATCAAACAAAATCAGAACATTCATTGTGATTGATTTGTGCAAATGTTTTCAATGTGCAGAGTGATTTTTTTTTGTCATGGTTTCTGTGGTCAAAAAATTGAGTTCATGGCTTTTTCACTGTCTAGTGCTATTAGTATATTAAGCGCTGGTACCATTTTGAAGGACAAAATTTTACCAAGAGGAGCTGCCTTTTTGCAATCGTATACGGTAAGCCTACTCAATAATTTGTTTGTTTCCATTTTTTGTTGGTTTTTTTTTTCAATCTTCATCGTTTCAGTTTATTACAAGCTTTGCAAATATTATTTTCCACTTAAACCACATTAGTAACTACACTCCCTGCAAGTTTCTTGTCAATCTTCCGCGACCATAGATTGCTCTCTATTAGATTTTTTATTGGAACTAATTCTAGCAAACTTAACTTGTTTCTGTATCGAGGGTAGGTATTTTGTTCGTCAACAAATCGAGCATGAGATCAAACCTAACTTTTTATAGGCAGATAGACAAGCATTCAGCGAAAGTGGGTTTGATATAAAAACATGTCAGCCTGTCTGTCAATAAGTAGCTGCAAATGGATTCTAAACACTTAACAATGTTTATTTCATTTCAGAACTTATTTGAAGTTTTTTGAGACATCCCCAGTCCAATGTAGCTGCGTCCTTTTTGGAATTGATTTGTCTGACCGTACGATGGATTTTAAACATCAAAATTTCTCGAACAAAGTGTTACTTAAATATTTGGAGGCTGTGACTTTATGTGTATCAAAGGCTTTTGATGCAATTCTCTTCGATTTGTTTCAGCCCAGTAGCGTCAATTATGTTTGTTGACGCATCCAATCAAGTGTAAATGGGATGCATTCACTGAAGTGAAAATGGGCGTCCATTCGATACGTAGTCACTGAGTTGAAGAGTTCTTAATATTATTGCAAGGAGCAATTGCCACTTGTTGTTAAAGGATAGATGGGAGTTATGGTTTATCATTCTATAAGATAAGAAAGCAAAGCTGGGCGATGCTCTTCTGTCTAGCTCATATACAAGGTGGCGCAAAAATAACCTTCCGATGTTTTTTGGCTGTAATTTAAAAAAAAATGAAAAACTTTGATTCTTCTTGTGGATTATTTTTAATTGGTCTTTTAATTTTTTTTACATCAAGTCGAGAATATGATGTCATGTAAATGGCCGCCGCCACAGTTGATTGTCTTTTGAGCCCTTTTTATGGCATTTTCTATCACTTTGGCCAAAACTTCCGGCGATAGGTCCTCACATTCTTGACGGATATTGTCTTTAAGAGCTGCAAGAGTCTGAGGCTTGTTGACATAAAAAGCCCCACAAAAAGTAGTCTGGAGCGGTCAAATCAGGCGATCTTGCTGGCCGGTGCAAATCGCAAAACGGGAAATTAGGCGCCCGACAAATGCATCCTTCAGCATATCGGTTGTGGCACGTGCAGTGTGTGCCGTTGCACCGTCCTGTTGGAACCACATGTTTTCCAATCCCAATTCATCAAGTTGCGGCAAAAAGAACTTGATCATTGCTCTGTAGCGCTCACCATTCACAGTAACCGTTTGGCCCGCGTCGTCTTCGAAGAAAAAGGTCCGATTACTCCTCCAGCGAAAACAGCACACCATACAGTGACTTTGAGCGGGTGTAATGGCTCTTCGTGGGTTACACGCGGATTTTCAGTGCCCCAGAAGCGTAAATTTTGCTTATTTACGTGCCCGCTAAGATGGAAATGGGCCTCATCACTCATGATTATTTTTGATGAAAAATCATCTTCCTCTTGGTGGTGATTAAGGATGGCTTCAGCGTATGTTAGACGCGATTGGCGGTCAGTAGCTAACAGCTGATGCACCGTCTGGACTTTGTACGGAAACATCAAATCTTGTACCAAAATTCGCTGTAAAGACCGTCGACTGATACCCGTTTGCGTGGCACGTCGTCTGGTCGATGTCGACGGCGCTTCCATGACATCTTCGGCTACAGCAGCAATATTCTCTGCAGAACGGCTACTCCGGGGTCTGCCACGCCTGGCAGCATCTCCTGTTGTGCCAGTCTCTTCGAGGCGAGCGGCTAAACGTCGCAGTGTTTCACCAGTAGGCGTTGGACGGCTAGGAAATCTGCTACGAAATTCACGTTGTGCCAAAGTCACCGACCGATTATTGCTCAAATAAATAGTCACCAATATTCCGCGTTCTGGAGCAGTGTAGCGTAACATTGTTTATTAACGTGCATTTCGCATGTGTTTACTACACAAATGTCAAAACAGAACTGACATTAGGGACCAATCGCAAAATTTATAGCATTTTCTGAAAGGAGGATTACTTTTGCGCCACCTTGTACTATAATCTCATTACATCCTGGTACATAGATAATTGCGAACTTGTTCTGCTTATACAGAACCTACCTGGTAATTTTACTATGCTTAGGTAAACTTGTAACTTCACTAATCATGTCTGAAATCCCAATTGATCAGTGATATCATTGCTTTGTCTGCTTGCCTATTTATTAAGATGTAACATCCATGTAGGATATACCACATTATTTTACTACCATTCGTCTCTACCAGGTATTTTCTTTCAGTAATTATAGTGTCAAAGGTTGATTAAGCCATACGTTTCTTTCTCATATTCCATAGGATTCAATATTGTGCTAGGCCTTAAAGGATTTTTAGTTACTTAAATTTCTCGCCTCCTTCAGCCATGCTGCGCTTTTCGCTGTTGCGTCATTAATCTGCGATTTTTGTTAAGCCTGCTTTATGGCTGATACGCATGGCTCCTGTTGTAAATGGTCACCATGCTCTTGTCGAGTATCCGCCGTCAAACATATTATTCTTATTTCTGTGAGTTTTGAACTGAGGGTTTTATGGGGATTGAACACGCAAACACTCCACAGTCGAACATGTTACCACAACATCGTGGCAATTTAACAATATCATCATTACGACCAAACTAATTTGTGAACATTTGAAACCATTTATTCCGAATAGTATTCGCATGCTAATAATGTACAATTCATTTCAAACATTGGGTCCTTTTTATTTACCTTCCCCAACCCCATTCGGAAATATGTTCTTTCGCCACCATCACCTGATTTAGCACCTGTTTCAAGATACCCTTTGTTGTCCTTTGTTTCTAATCACATCAAAACGCTTAGATTGGAATTCTCTGAATGTAATCGCCGCAATCGATGACAACTTGATGTAACCACACATCCAAACAAAAGACAATAGCTCGGTCTACAAATGCGGCTCCCATTCATCGTGGAAATTATGCACACGAAAACTGAGAATTCCATGGAGTGACTGAGGCCCGAAGAATCGTTTTTTTTTTGTCTCTAATTGTTGCGTAATCTGATCTGCGACGAGTGCACCTACAGCTACGAAAAACCTTGCTTCAGCGGTGCAGTTACTTCTTGCTTTTGTTTTGTTAAACACGTTTTTGTTCGCCATGCTACAAATGGAGAAGTAACCTCATAGAAACGAATCGCCAGGGTATCTTTGTCAAAAAAGTACAAAAACACAAAAGACAATTGTCGACTTTTGCCTAACAAACACCTCGCTCAGTACACTCGTAACCTAAACTGACGTAGGAGGTGATATTGGAATCGCGACGTGCCTTATACAGCCCCACAGCTGGTGGGCTGGTTCGACGACTATGCTGTTCTGCTGCCAAGTGGAGTAGTTAATAATTTATGTTCTTGCATATGTTGCGTGGTACACACGGCGGTACATTACCAGTAGTTATGTCGGTGTCATTTTAGCTTAATTTAATTTTTGCGGTCCTACGAGTTTTCGAATGCAAATTCGTTTCCTGTGGCCAAAATTAGTTTCGATTTGGGTTGGTCTGGGAGACTGATTTTCGCCGCTGATACACGAACAATTGACATAATGGATTAACCAAAGCTAAATTAACAAGTTTTCTGTAAAGAAAATTGCTTACGTTTGACATACACATAACGTTTTTACATATCGCCTTTCCAAACACTTACGGATCGCTCGTTAAGTGCATGCAAGAATTAGGTTTCATTTTCATTAACGGTCTACTTAGCATCTCTCATAAGAAACAGTTAATTGCATACGCATCTAGATGAAGAAAATTGCAGTAAAGACATTTGAAAATTTGCATTTCAGGTAGGGAAGCTGATAGTTTTGACAATTCCTGTGGGTACGGTAAAAAATGCAAACGAACGACTCCCAACAGTTAGTAAACAATAGGATTTGCGTACATTCGACTTTGGCGAATAATTACTTATTTGCATTGCGTTGGAAATGAAGAAAATTAATTCACTTCAGGTACTGACGCACACTCCAAGTAAGACTGATACCACCTGGGGTCTATAGTCGCCCATCTGGGCGGATTCTTACACAATTATTTGTAAGCTTGTGTTCTTTGTTCATTTGCATGTAGACATGAAGTTACGCATTGTTATAGCATTACAAATTGTTGTGCAGATATGCTGATGAGATGGTGTTGAGGAGAGGAGAGTGATATCGTTTTGTTATGTCCCGAAATTCCGTTAAACTTAACTCTATACTATGCACAGAGTTAGATTATCATTGCTGTAATAAAGCGGATCATAAATTTAATAAATGGAAGTACATATTGTTATCCTCCCACTTTCTCACATCTGGTCTGTTTTTTGAGTACTATGCGATTTTGGTTTTATGAAAAAACTCGAAGATTTAAATCCAATCTTATCTTACATCACGATGATGGAGAATGCAAGAAAAATTGCTCACGCATCTGGAAGCTAAACGGCTGGACGGATTTCCTTCAAACTAGGTATGTAAAGGGTGTTTTTTTTAGAGTTATAGAACTTCGAATTGAAATAAAACACAAGAAAATCGTTTTAATGTCCATCCATTTGGCTTTATTGTAAGGATAATTTTATGCCATTAGTATTACATTTATATATTATTTGGGGCAAGTGGACCAGCCGCAGCTGGTTCGAATAAAGCCAAGTCTAGACATCCAATTTCCAACCATTTTTTTGAGCATTTGGGGCCGTATGTCGGCAATAACTCTACTCATGTTGGCTTCCAATGCCGCTAACGTTTCTGATTTGTTGGCGTAGACGAGCGACTTCACATATCCCCAAAGAAAATATTCCAATGGTGTCAAATCACACGGTTTTGGTGGCCAATTGATAGGTCCATTCCGCGAAATTATGCGCTCATCGAATGTTTTCTTTAATAAATCGACTGTGACGTGCGCTGTATGGCATGTAGCGCCGTCTTGTTGGAACCACATCTCATCCACATTCATGCCATCCAATTCGGGAACAAAATAGTCGGTTATCATGGCTCTGTACCGGTCTCCATTAACGGTAACTGACTCTCCAGCATCATGTCGGAAGAAGTATAGCCCAATGACTCCACCAGCCCATAGAGCACACCAAACAGTCAGTTTTTGTAGATGTAATGGCGTCTCAAGGGTCTCGTGTGGATGCTCTTCACTCCAAATGCGCAATTTTGCGTGTTGACGTAGCCCTTCAACCAACAATGAGCCTCATCACTGAACAAAAATTTTGCGATGAAAATCAGCATCGAGATCAATCTAATTTTCGGCCCATACACCAAAATGACAAAAGTCTAGCGGCTTTAATTCTTGCGCAAGCTTGTAAGGTCGTAAGCCAAGATCTTTGAGTGGGCGGCCGCGGTGTAGTGGTAATGTGTTCGTCTGTTGAGTGGAAGGTTGCTCGTTTAATCCCAGCCAAAATTCATTTCACTTTTATTTAAAAGAAATAAAAAAGGTCGGTGTAATACCTAAAAAAATGCACACCATCTTGAATTTCTTCAAAAAAATTTAACGAATACAAGAAAAAGTGACTCCCCGAAGCTAGTTCGGACACCACCCAAAAATCTTTCCTATCCTCTCTATCTTCCCCTTCTCTAAAACGCTCATACTATGGTAACATATAAAGGGTATTCATAACTCCTTGAGTACGTGTAAATTATAAAAAAAAAAATCGTCCATAAAGTTGATGGACAAAGCTCCAAGTTCTCTATGCACGGTGGCGAATCGATTCATTCGGGTCCTCTTCAACCGTTTGCTCTACAGCGGCAATTGTTTCGTCGGTGCGCAATGTTCGACGTCTCTGCGAATGTTCGACGTCTCTGCGGATGCGTATTATCACATAGAGTAAACAAAGTGCGAAAACGATCCTTGGTTAACCGA
This sequence comes from Rhingia rostrata, assembly GCA_949824845.1. Classification (NCBI taxonomy): domain Eukaryota; kingdom Metazoa; phylum Arthropoda; class Insecta; order Diptera; family Syrphidae; genus Rhingia; species Rhingia rostrata. Next base: position 92,323,317 of record OX463757.1, read on the forward strand.
ATTAATTGCTCTGATGGACGCTCTGAAATAAATTTGCACTACCTCACCAGTCTGCTGACCGACACTTCTTCAGGTTTTACACACTACCTTCATCCTGCGATTTGTGATATCCTTTTGTTCAATTTTTTTTTTACATCTCATCTCATCGCTGCTCCATGACTGTTGCAGCGTCATAAATTCACCAATGAACAATTTTTGAATATGATTCGCTCGTTTGTTTTATGCATTACGTAGCTTTCGAAAATCGCTACGCATTAAATTTTAAGGACCATTGTTGATTTTTAATAAAACACGAATAATTAGGAAATTATTGTCATTTCGTTTTATCGTGATAATATTTGTATGGTTCATTTATGTATGGAACAAAATATCGGTCAAATGGCTGCCGCGACATCACCGGCACACTTCCATCCGATGGTCCAAATTTTCGATGACGCTGAGGCATAATTGAGGTTCTATGACGTTAATGTGCCGAATAAGCTCACCCTTGAATTGTTGCTGGCTTATCGACGTACACCTTTTCTTTCGAATAACCTCAAAGAAAGAAGTCCAACGGTGTCAAATCGCATGATCTTGGCGGCCAATTGACATCGCCACCACGTGAGAACACGGCCATTGAATTTGTCGCGCAAAAGAGCCATTGTTTCGTTAGCTGTGTGGCAAGTGGCACTGTCCTGTTGAAACCACATATCGTCCACATCCATATCTTCCGATTCGAGCCATAAAAAGTTCGTTATCATCTCACGATAGCGAACACCATTCACAGTAACTGCCTGACCGGCCTCATTTTGGAAAAAAAAGGCCCGAAGATGCCGCCAGCCCATAAACCGCACCACGAATGACTAACATTTGCCAGCAGCAGTTTTTGGGCCTTACGTTTTGAGCATTCAATCTTTGTAAAAAAAAAGCATTTGATTTGTAGTCAGAGTTACAACCCTTGGGCATTGCCAAGTTAAAGCCAATCAGAGTCTTCCCTCGTTCTACAACACCCAACCATCTTTTCAACAATCACTCTTGGATTATCTTTCGCCCAAATGCGGCAATTTTGCTTATTGACAAATCCACTGAGGTGAAACTGTGCCTCATCACTAAAGATGATTTTCTTCGAAAATTGATCATCCACTGTTGCCGTTTCTTCCCACCATTCTGACCATTGACGAAGCTTGAAATGATCAAGAGGCTTTAGTTTTTGAGTCAATTGCACCTTGTAAGCGTGTAAATGCAAGTCTTTATGCAAAATGTTTATCAACGAACAGCGTGAGAGGTGCAATTGTTGGGTAAGACGACCAGTTGAGGTGGACGGCCCTTCAGCCACACTTTCGCGAACAGCAGCAATATTTTCTTAAGTACGAAGTGTACGAGCATGCACTGGTGTTTTCACATCTCCTACAGACCCGGTTTGCTCAAATGTTTGCACGATTTTTCCGATTGTACGCACATTTGGACGATTAAATTGACAAAAAAAAAAAAAATCACGAAGTGGACGACATGCATTTCGATTTGAACGCCCATTTTCAGAATAAGCCTGAATAACTTTAACCCGTTGCTCGATTGTGTATCTTTCCATGGTACAAATTGAGTTAGTCTGAAATTGAGAAATGCCAAATGAAATGCAGAAAAAAACTTGACGTTTAACCACCCAACGTTAAAGTTGCCACTTAATACGATTATTGGTTCAGTTCTTCCATTGCCAAATTAAAAAATATTCAAAGGTCTGAAGATTTTCTTTTAAATTGAAAAAAATCGAAAAAAAATTCCAGACACATCCGTATTACCAATAGTTATATATGTTACCCATCTGCAACTTCGTCTTAACCTAAAAACAACAAATTTTTCTTTAATTACATTTCTGCTTACTTATCTTGGATTTTTCATTTCTTTTTTCAGGTAAGAACTCTCTCAGCCATGTAACAGATATATAAAAACTATCAATAAGTAAGTGAATAGATTAAGAACAAAATTTATTGACGTATCATCATCCTTCAACAAGAAATCATTTTACAGTTCTTCGTCTTAAACAGCAATAAAAAAGAAACCTTATTAAGTACACAACGTCACAACTTGTCTGTTGATAACTGAAAAAAAAGACATACGAGTGTACCAACCAACAGATTAAAATTAATTTCCTCCCATTCCGTCAGTTCAATCTAAATTAATGAAGTTAAAATTAGCTCTAAACCTTTTTTGGTAATACATATTACGAACGAATCTCTGAGCGAACTAGAAAAATCGAAAGTTTTGGCTTTGAATTCGTTGTGCTCCATTGAGTGCGTATCCAATGTGCTTACAATTACCATCACCACCAACACGGTTGTATAGTAAACATGCATTCCACACTGGCAACCCACTGAGTACAAAAATGTATCTCATAGATATTTTACTTGTTCTTTGCTTTTGCATTCGATCACTGACTCCGGTGCAGCACTGCAAAAGGAAAAAGATACAAAAACAAACTTAATGCACCAATAAAAGTCCCACTCGAATTTTGTTTTATCCGATGCCAAATGATCGTAACGCTGCCGGCAAAAGCTGTTAGCTGCCAGTACCCAGGCCAACCGAAGCCATACCAACAACAACAAATAATTTCATTCAGTAACTTCATTATTGTTCCTTGGAGTTTGGATGGTACAGTATTGTGGTGTCTGTATGATGGGTGTAAGTGTTGCCGAGTTTTTGAGAAATGTTTGCTGATCGATGCTGGTGGACGTGGAACTGGTTAGTGTTTAGTTGTAGGTGTAGCTTAGTTTTAGAACAATCTGATTCCATGTTCATAGAACTACATTTTTATTTACAGTAAAGTCAGACATATGGCCTACCACGTATGATCTAATTTTGGTAGTATGATCCAATTTTACCAGGGTAAACATTAATACGATACATTGAAGTCTCTTATACTTTATGTTTTGAAAGGAATGTCGGTTCAAACTAAATTTATTGACATTCGGCAAAAAAAAAAAAATAAATATCTGGCTTGCCGGTCCATTCACAACATAGCTTCGTCCATCATTTGTGTGTCCTTAACGCTCTTTTTTTTCATTGAATCTCGCTTTTCGTAAGCTGACACTTCTGGTTTTATTTCTCGATTTTCACTTCTCGATTCATTTGTCAGATCATCACGAGAGGAGGGCCAGTGAAAAATCATTTAGGTGTTGCTACGGCTGGGAATCGAACCCAGACCTTCTTCGTGGCAGTTCATCCCACTTACTAACGATATCTCGCCGTTGAGCCCTTCGATCTTTTTATTTTTCTCACAAAGAAAAAGGCCCTTCTGTTGAACGTCGAATCCGAACGGCAAATTTAAGAGCTTCGCAGGACAGTAGCCCAATTAACAATTTCGCTTCGATAAAGCACTATCGAAGCTATTTCCCTCCCAGCAATATTACCTGTATGAAGTCTTATGGAAAAACATTAGACGCACTTTTAGGAAGCTGTAAGACTTTTTTAAATACTTCTAAAGTGTGTTTTGTTTTTCTAGAGATATAGAACTTCGAATTGAAATAAAACACAAGAAAATCGTTTTAATGTCCATAAATTTGGCTTTGCTCGAAGGATAATTTGATGCCATTAATGTATAAATATGATTTCGGGAATGCAGCCGCCGCGGCTGGTTCGAATACAGCCAAGTCTAGACGTCCAATTTTCAACCACTTTTTCGAGTATTTGGGGCCTTATGTCATAGCTCTATACTGGTCTCCATTAACGGTAACTGGCTCTCCAGCTTCATTTCGGAAGAAGTATGGCCCAATGACTTCACCAGCTCAAAGAGCACACTAAACAGTCAGTTTTCGTGGCGTCTCAAGGGTCTCGTGTGGATTCTCTTCACTCCAAATGCGGCAATTTTGCTTGTTGACGTAGCCATTCAACCAAAAACAAGCCTCCTTACTGAACAAAATTTTGTGATGAAAATCAGCATCGAGATCGATCCCATTTTCGGCCCATACATCAAAATCACGAAGCATTGCATGGTCTCGCGGCTTAAATTCTTGCACAAGCTACGACACAAATTCTTCGCGGAATTTATTTACGAATTGTAGTGAAGTTATTTGTCTCCGATGACACATACCTCGAATGGAATTTGAACCTCCGACGAAAAATTCGTTGCCGAAAAATGTCTGCTCCGACGGATACCTTGCTAGGGCATAATGTTTAAAAATAATTACTGGCAGTCGCGCTTTATGGACGCCCTTCTGTTGGTCCAATTTTGTTGGTCCACTTTTTCCAGCATACCCGGTCTTACTTCATCAATAGTGCGTCAAATGTTGGATTCTAGTGATCAATCGTTGCTGGTTTCTCAGCATAGACAAGAGATTTGACGTACCCCCACAAAAAGTAGTCCAATCGTCGGATAGATTTCTATCGACGAACATTTTGGTGTTTTTTGGCGATTTAAATTTTATTAATATCGATATCGATTAAAAAAACTTTACAACCCTCTTTTGCTCTCTGTCAACGGTTTTTTCGTTATGCCGACATACCACATTTTACACTCGAGTCTTGTTTTATAATGTGTCTAGCCTTTAGAACGTTGATAACCAAATAAGGTTTCTATTTAGTGTTCACATTAACTTATTGTCATAAGTATCGACCACAATCATGCTTTGTGTCAATATTTCGACAGGTGCGTTTAAATTACCAACGTCAGGGGGTGCATATAACAACTTTTTTTTTAGCTTAGCTTAATTTTAACCCCGAAAATCCGATAAAAGTTAAATCATTTATTCTACACCACCTCGTTGAATGATTATTCAAAATACAATATTTGCCACTAATCCATAAATACCCGCACCATGGCAACACCAATTTGTTTGCACTACTTGCCCACTCGTGCTCGTTTGGTTCGTATTTGTAACCATCGAACTAATTCCCATCGACAGAGACTGAATCTGTTTACCTCTGCGTCTGCTTTCTTGGCGCACACAATCACACAATCACACACACAAAGCAGAACACAACTTAACGTATTAAAATTCCATCCAACAAGACTCAAACGAACAGCAGCGAGCCAATCCAACACCAACCTTTAGCATGCGCCACGCTCGTAAAAGTATCTTAAACACTAAACAGACAGAGTATCTGAAACGTTTGAAGCGAAAGCACACACCATGTTGTGGTGCCCGGTCGTCAAGTAAAATAAACCCGTCAGGACCGCGTATTCGTGCGGGGCAATGTTTATAATATCGCCATCTGCAAAACTACAACTATTCGCGAATTTTTCGTATTTACATTTAAATTTGTTTCTTCAAATTTCCAGTCATCTACGTTCGTCGCTCGCTTGAAATTTGTTTACTGTTTTAAGTAATATACATAATTTATAAATAAAGCAACACCAAGTTACTGTACGAGTATCTCTTTGCCTAATCATCGTTTCGTATCGCGGTCATCATCAGTCAAAATTAAAATAAATTAAAAGTTTATCTCAAAACTCGAGTACTGAGTAGTGAGTGCAAAAAAACGAAAAAAAAAATTATATCAGTTGACCGAGGGGGGGAAATGTGATAAGGGCATGTCGGGGAATTAAGCCTAATTAACGTCAATTGAAAGTGCCTTAACAAAAATAATATTACGTGCAAGAGTGTATAATTCAACGTTCAAACAAAGTTCAACGCTTTTAATTTGGAATACTTTTGGAATTTTTTTTTTCAAAACAATTGCAAGTATTTTATCTTTAAAAAAAATATATATTTGGGATTACATATGAAGAATTTAGGTCTGTAGTATATGTGCAGATAACAAATTGATAGCGAAAAGATACATTTTTCATTGCATAGATACACTTGAGATACTGTAGGTTTCTAAGTTGCGCTTTTTGTTGCTGCTTGTCTTATTGAATTTGTTAGATGTAAATTATTTTTTAGGGTATATATAATAATGTGACAAACATTTGGATAACCTAATAAACAAATCAACAAAATCAGTCTGTTTAGCTTTGTTAGAAAGAGTTACACATAAATCTTAGATTAGATTTAAATTTAATTCTCCCTAACAAAGCTAATTATATTGCTTTGGTTAATTTGTTTGTTTACGTGTTTTTTCACGTGTTTGTACTCACATCCAAGACCGTTATTTTGGTTTTGAAACCGGAACTTTTAATTAAATAATTGACACGTGCGTCCGGTGCTGCTTTAAGCCCAACCTTCTTAACGCTACTCACAATCGTCTATTCACCCTTTTTGGAAAATTTGCATTGAAATACAACAGCTGGCTGTCAAAAATCACGACGATACTTTTCAAGGTCGTGATAAGAAATATTATTGTGATTTGGAAGATAGCAATAGATATTTGCGTGAATAGAAATTTCCAATTATGAGGCATTTGCTACCCATAAAGGGTCTAAAGCTAGCTTCTATAATAATTTGTTGTGTGTGAATTAACATTCTACGTACAAATGAAGGAACCTACAATATTACGCCGTTCCAAAATGGAAAATTTAAGAAGATTTTCAAAAAGGCTAGGTTTTCGCAAGGCAGTGGTAGTAAAAAAAAGGCAGGTGCTGTTTATGCCGGGTTTTGACCCAGGAACTCTTTGCTGGTAGTTCAACAGCTATGATCCATTGCACCCACATCGAACTCTGTAAAATTAGAAAAGCTTTAGTAACCTCAAAATTCGTTCACTTGCCATCTTCTGTTAGCAACAGGATAGTGTAAGCTGACAGTCGTGTCGTATGTCATACGACATTATTAGGATTAGTAAATAAATATTACAAGATATTTAATGATGTTAGTAGGGTATTGGTAAAATATTAACGTTTATAACATACCTGTACACTAAAGAGTTCAAGACTAGAGTTCTTAAAAAAACCTGCTTTAAATGTCGGATTTATGTTTTTGGTCATCCTGAACACCATCATCGATTTAAATAGATCGTAACGTGTGTTTTTTTTTTTTGTTTAGGGGTTGGTTTTTCGAAAAGAGATGAATCTGACATTTTGTGGTCAAATCGGGCAACCTTAATGTCATTTATGTTCAGTTTGGTTTGCCATTTCATCATGAACGGTTTGACAAATGAACAACGCATGCATATCCTACAAATTTATTTCGAAAATAATGGTTTATCTCGCGAAGTTTACCGCAAGCTCCGTCCATTTTATGGTCGACATAATCGTCCGTCAGAGCAATTAATTCGGTTAACCATGAATCGTTTTTACACTACGTTTACTCTGTGTGATAATACGCATCCGCAGAGACGTCGAACATTGCGCACCGACGAAAAAATTGCCGCTGTAGAGCAAACGGTTGAAGAGGACCCGAATGAATCGATTCGCCACCGTGCATAGAACTTGGAGCTTTGTCCATCAACTTTATGAAAGATTTTGTTCAAAGATATTGGCTTACGACTTTACAAGCTTGTGCAAGAATTAAAGCCGGTAGACCATGCAATGCGTTGTCATTTTGGTGTATGGGCCGAAAATTAGATTGATCTCGATGCTGATTTTCATCGCAAAATTTTTGTTCAGTGATGAGGCTCATTTTTGGTTGAATGGCTACGTACAAGCAAAATTGCGCATTTGGAGTGAAGAGAATCTACATGAGACCCTTGAGACGCCATTACATCTACAAAAACTGACTGTTTGGTGTGCTCTATGGGCTGGTGGAGTCATTGGGCCATACTTCTTCCGTAATGATGCTGGAGAGTCAGTTACCGTTAATGGAGACCGGTACAGAGCCATGATAACCGGCTGTTTTGTTCCCGAATTGGATGACATAAATGTGGATGAGATGTGGTTCCAACAAGACGGCGCTACATGCCACACAGCGCACGTCACATTCAATTTATTGAAGGAAACATATGATGAGGGCATAATTTCGCGGAATGGACCTGTTGGACCATTGGATTATTTTCTTTGGGGATATCTATAAAGTCGCTCGCCTATGCCAACAAACCAGAAACGTTAGGAGACTTGGAAGCCAACATTCGTGGCGTTATTGCCGACATACGGCCCCAAATGCTCAAAACAGTGGTTAAAAATTGTAACTCGAACCAGCCGCGGCGGCTACATGCCCGAAATCATATTTAAACATTAATGGCATAAAATTATCCATCGAATAAATACAAATTGATGGACATTAAAACGATTTTCTTGCGTTTAATTTCAATTCGAATATATACTTCTAAAAAAAAAAACACCCTTTACAAACAAAAAAATTGTTCAGTCTTATGGGAAGCAAGCTCATTATATCTTTTCCGGCTGAACTCCGAACGTGAGAACAGTTTTCAAGACCTTTTCGTACTTTCGTACCTTTTAGAGCTGAGCTGAGTGAAAATATGTCTGAAAAAGTAACTAAGTTTAGTATGTTATGCTGATTTGGATTGCATGGAGGTGCATAAATAATATCAGACTCTAGCCTTAAAACAGAGTCGTGTGTGTATCTGCCAAACACCGAGACGTACTTTAAGGAGCATGATCTGATGGTTTATATTCTGGTAGATAAACGGCTGGTTTCTTGTAAAAATATTTCGACATGTTTGTCAATTTGTTCTCCCCTTGTGCAGTTAGATTATGATCTGGATAGGAGGGGCTGGGGAATCTCTTCAATATAGTTCCACATTGCTAAGAAATGTTATAATTTGTATACAACTACTTTTTATTTGTTATTTTCAACCAGTAGTGCAAATAACACCACATCGTCGCATTGTTGTTTTATTTCAGAAAATCGAATCATTTGTTTATCTCTATTTGGAAACCGACCTCAAACCTCCGTACACATATGGCGAACACGAAATTTCCATATCTACTCTGTTATCGATAGAATGTTTGCCATGTATGTTGCTGTATTTGTGTTATTGTATTCCTTTCCGCTTAATGCCGATAACTTAAACATATAATACCTCAACACATTGCGAAACACACTTAGCACATTCCTGTCTGTCTAAAAATTTAATTAAATTTGCAAAAACTAAATAAAACCAAACCTCATCTAGGGTGCGTCTATTTACGATTCTAAAAAAAAAACCCAAACCCAAAAATAGTCTTATTTAAAAAAAATGGACTTGAAGTACTCACAAAGATTAACATCGCTATCATAGAATTTCGTAGCCTAATTCGAAATGTATACACCAATTTATGAGTGTGTGAATAAAACAACCCCCTAAGCGAAAAATCATCTATGCCATACCAACGATGCCCTTGGACGTATTTATATTTGAGAGGAACTTTGCTGTTTCTGCCATTTGGTATTTCAAATCATTTTGTGTACATTTGTAGATTTATCTATCTAAAATTATCAATTAGCGCATAGCTTTGTGCGCGGGTTTTTTTTTGTCATCAACGCTTGATTACATGAGCGGTTTTTTTTAATTCGATGAGTGGAAGATGATGACTAAAACGAGACGTTAGTGCGGTTTATAAATACATTTTCTTGTCGTAGGTATCTTAATGATAATTATGCTCAATGCAAACAAATATTTACCCTAACACACGGCAAGGGTACTTGCACATTCCAAAGACATTAAACTGTCTAATTAGGGTTCTTCGTTTTCAAGTGATTCGTCTTCATAATCATAGAAAATAGTCACTTCAACAGACAAGTATCTATATATACTGATAATAGTTATTTCTCTAATAAACTGTTAAAAATGTAATTTCTGTAGAACAGAAAACAAAAAAACAAATATTAATTGTTTTAGGGCTTATTAGAACAAAGTGATTAACAACGATAAGATACGATTGAAAGGCCACAATTTCACCATGAATGTTAAGCTCGAAAAAAAATTTCTATCGTTTGAAAAATGTTTTTATAAACTTCGCCATTAAAAAGCATCGCAGAAAAGTCAACGCACAATCTATTTTTATTGATTACTAGGGTGTGGTTTTTTACTTAACGCTAATTGCGTATGGCAGGTTGCAGCTACTTATTAGATAACAAATGCTTGCCTACATTTTTTTTTTTAAAACGCCAGATTCGTAGGATTTGTTGATACCAACAACAGCACCTACACTTTTGTTCTACCATTAAGGGTGAACCACCCCAACGAAAATGCCTATCCAGTTAGCGCGGTGCTTTGCTGAATCTTCTACTCCAGACCCTGGACCGAAATGGTGCTTGCTTACTTAAGTGGCGCTACAGTCCGGAATGAAACTGGGTCTCAACGAACATGCCTCTCCAATTATCACGGTCCTTAGCTAACTGCCTCCAGTTGCGCACTCCAGGACTGCAGACTGGGATGATCTGGGTCTTATATAGGATCTCCTTAGTAGTTCGAGTGAGGGCTTTACTACTTCTTCTTCGTTTAATTTCTGACGAGATGTTGTTGTCAGACTTAAAAGTGGAGCCGAGGTAGACAAAGTCCCGTACTACCTCAAAGTTATATCTGTCAATGGTGACGTTCTGTGAAATTCGTCGATGTTGTCTGGCTGACGATGACGTCTGGCTGGCAATCGAAGACTCTGCGAGCCGGAGTATTTGTGTCCATTCGTTCTACATGTCCTAGCCATCTTAAACGTCCAATATGGAGTTTTTTTGACCAGGGGCATGTCGCTGTACAGCTCGTATAGTTCTTGGTTGAATCTTCGTCTCCATAGCCCGTCAACGCAAACGGGACCGAAGATTTTTCGAAGAATTTTCTTCATCCGTTTTTGAGACGGTCAATGCTTAAGCGCCGTAGAGCAGGACTGGGATGATCAGGGTCTTATATAGGATCTCCTTTAGTGTGCCCTTTCTTGTTGACAGCATATACTTCGTTATGCCCTCATTTACTGCTAAACCCATTTTTTCCGCTTCCTTCTCTATTCTAGCACGTTGGGTCCTACCAATGATGTCAATATCTTCAGCGTATGCTAGTAGTTGTACCGATTTTTGCAAAAATTGTGCCTCTGATGTTGGCTTGTAAGTTTTGCACAATCTTCTCAAGAATCAAATTGAAGCCGAAGTCGTATGCGGCTTTGAAATCGATGAATAGGTGGTGGGTATCGACTTGGACTTCTTAGGTTTTTTTTCCAGGATCTGCCGAAGTGTGAAAATTTGATCGGTTATGGACTTTCCTGGCCTAAAACCACACTGATAAGGGCCGACCAGGTTGTTGGTAAACGGTTTCAGGCGTTTACATGTTACGGCAGATAGGATATTGTAGGCGATGTTGACTTTGCCTCTGTAGTTGGCTCAGTTGAGAGGTTCTCCTCTTTTGTGGATCGGACAAACGATGCTGAGGTTCCATTCTTCAGGCATACTTTCTTCCGACCAGATTTGGCTTATGAGTTGGTGGATGTCTCTTACCAAGTCATCTCCGCCGGCTTTATAAAGCTTGATACTAAAATGGTGGCAACGTTTTTTTTTATGAATTTTTCGCTAAAAACAACAAACGATTTTTTAATCCGCTTTTGACATGGTACATGCGTCATGTGTATAGCAGGACTGAGATGAAAGGGATCTTAGATTGGATCCTCCTTAGTTATTCCGAGTAAGGGCTTTATTACTAAATTTTATTCTTATCCCTAAGGATAAGTGGTTAACAGTAGTTATTGTTTCTTTGATTTTTAACGATGTGTTGTTAGATCGTTAGTAGCAAGGCTGAGGTATTATATGAGTCTTATTGATTTGTTGAAGATTAATAACTCGGGAGTATTTGACAATCCTTTTAACGAATTTGTTAAAAAAAAAAGTGACTAGACAGTGCATATTGTCTGATTTCTTTTTGTAAATCGAATTTCGGTAAAGTCGTTCCCGGCCCTGATGTCAGGGCGAATATTCTTTATTGACATCCTTAACAGACGGACTAGTTTGGGCGTTATACCAAAACGAGACATGGCTATGTATAGTTCATCTTTAAAAAAGTTGTTTGATGATTCATACTTCTTGTAAAGGTTTAAAAAACATCCAAGAGTACCACTGTCATGAGAAGCTTCTCAAATTTGAGCTTCAAATTCGGCGTTAAAAGAAATGTCCTCTCCTATGTAGCACAAGTAATAAATTCCCACACACAAACCAAGCTGGGTTTAAGGCCCTCTACGACCGTTAATGCCAAACATTCTTTTTTGTCGGTTTTTGCTTGGGTTTTTTTCTGTGATCTGCCGAAGTGTGAAGATTTGATCCGTGTTGTGGATTTTCCTGGTCTTAAGCCACACTGAAAGGGGTTGATCAGGTTGTTGGTAAATGACTTTAGGCGTTCAAATATTACCGTTTATGTCTCTGCGCCAACTTAAGAGGATGAGCTTTGTCCTCTTTTGTCTATCCGACAGACGATGTTGATGTCCCATTCTACAGGCATACTTCTATCCGACCAAATATTGTTAGTGAGTTGGTGTTTCTAACTTCTCGAAGCACTTGCGTCGGCTCGTCAGAATTGGCGTCATTTCTGAAAACTTACACACCGAATCGAAAACTGAGTTTTCGACAAAAAGCTTTCGAAAACCACTAGTGCTTTTAGACCGAACTTTGACCAGGTTTCGTTTGGCATTTTAGCTCAGCTGTCATACTAGCTGCAAAATTTGTGTGTGAAATTATTTTAGTTGAATAAAATCCTCGGAGTTCGTCATTTTTGTCTGCCCATAGTACTCCTCGTTTTCCACACACCAAATTTTCTTCATTTTTATTTTTGCAAATTCCATTAAAAATGAAAATGAAATGAAATGAAAAAAATTTATTTGTTTTGACAGCGAGCTCATCAGCTGTTTTGTGGGATGTGTGGAACACATGTAGAACGAAAGTTGTGTTCGTTCCAACAACCTTCAATTAGATATAGTCTGCGAAGTGTTTTCGAGAAGGTTACAGCGTAACCTACTAGTTTTTGAAAACTGCAAATGCATGGGAAAACTCTGGTTTTCGATGATGTTTTCAGGTATCGGGTTTTTCAACAGGGACGCTACAAAAGTTTAGCGACAGGGACAGCAAACGATGCTTTATTTTTTGCCGCTCTTTTGACATTTCTCTTCAGTAGGGTTTGCCATTTCATGATGGAAAGATATACGATCCAACAACGAGTCGAAATTATTAAAATTTACAACCGAAGTTCGGAGTCAGTGGCCTCAACGTTAAGAGCGCTACATCCAATTTATGGTCGTCATAATCGTCCTAGCAGATCAACAATTGAGCGTCTAGTGGAAAAACAGTACAAAATGTTCCCGTGCCAGTGAGACAAAGAAGTGCCCGTAGTTTCGAGAATATTGGTGCCGCTGAGGTTTCAGTTCAAGAAAGCCCAAATGTGTCTCTCACACGTCATTCTCAAGCGTTGGGCATCTCCGTGACGTCGTGGTGGCGAATTTTGCGAAAAGATCTTGGCCTACATCCTTACAAGATTAAATTGACGCAAGAACTGAAGCCGCTTGACCACCAGAAGCGTCGTATGTTCGTGAATTGGGCTGAGCATTAACTTGAAAATGATTTGGATTTTCATCGAAAGATCGTCTTCAGCGATGAGGCTCATTTCTGGCTGAATGGCTTCGTCAATAAACAAAATATGCGGTATTGGTCAGGCAGCAATCCACACGTACTCCATCAGTCATCATTGCATCCCGAAAAAATTACGGTTTGGTGTGGTTTATGGGAAGGCGGCGTCATTGGGCCGTACTTCTTCCGTGATGATCAAGACCGGCACGTTCCTGTGAATGGGAATCGCTACAGTTCAATGATAACCGAATATTTTTAACCCCAATTGGATGATATGGACTTGGTTCCAACAGGACGGCGCCATAAGCCACACAGCGAATGCCACAATCAATTTATTGGAAACCAAGTTTGGAGAACGTGTTATCTCACGAAATGGTCCAGTCGCTTGGCCGCGTCGGTCGTGCGATTTGACGCCGTTAGACTATTTCCTGTGGGGCTACGTCAAGTCTTTGGTCTATGCCAACAAGCCAGCGAAGATTGATGAACTTCGTACGAATATCGAACGTGAAATTGCAGCAGTATCAGCCGATTTATGCTTGAAAAACGTCGAAAATTGGGTTCAGCGTCTGGACTTCTGTAAACGTGCCCGTGGTGGCCATGCAAAAGACATCGAGTTTCATACATAATGGCATCGAACGTACTTTCACAAGGATAAAGAATTTCATTGATATCCAAAACTGTTTTTGTTTCAACTTTTGTAGCGCTCTTATTGAAAAGCGCTTTATTTTCGCGAAAACTCAGTTTTCGGTTCGGCGTGAAAGCACTGTTAAACTTATGTTTAGATTTTTCTGGAAGCTGGTAATTATCGTCACCAACATTAAATGGTTCCCTTTTACAGTCTGTAAAAGTAGTCCCTCCCCATCCACATTCTTAGCCTCGACTGTGACTTAGCTATGATAATTCGTTGCTCAAGATGCTGTTCAATCTTTTAGCCCACGGCTTGGTGTTTTAAATTTTTGGGAAAACGCTAAAAATTTGGATTTCTGTCACTCCTCCCTAAATCATCGATTGGGGGTATTTTATTGATTATAATCTTCCTTCTGTAAATCCTCCATCTTACATATAAAGATCATCTGGGACTTTTTCAGCACTCTACTTCTGTAGTCTTCTTTTTTTGACTGGGCCCTAGAAACCCATTACATCAGCTTCAGGCGGTTAATGTCAATAATAGTCTTCCACATTTTATGGGATCGATGAATACATCGAGGGATTGATGAATACGCGTTTTGCAAAGGTCTCCTCGTTTTCTTGTGAATGCACAACTCCGAGTCGATTGTTCATACATTCAAAGTCCTATATGCGTGCCTGAGTTTTTTTTGTTCAAGGATCATCATGTCACCTTATACCATGCTGGCTGCAGTGGAATTTGATTTTCAAAAGCGTTCGTAAAAAAATTTCTCTACCGAGGTTTTCATTCCGCTTAGCAGATTTTCCTCGCTCAGCGGCATAATGAGTTAGGTCAACAATTTTGGACAGCTTAGCGTTGCAAGAGTTATCCGTTGGTAAAAAAATTTCTCTACCGAGGTTTCCATTCCGATTAGCAGATCTTCCACGAGCAGCAGGTCAATAATTTTCGACAGCTACGCGTTGCATTTGTCCGATATGGTCCGACGAAGAATTTTTACGGAGTCCATTAAACGCGATTGTAAGCTTCATTTATGTTGTTCCGCATCGGATGCGCTCGAAAGCAAACTGAGTTCTGATTGAAACTCGAAAATTCTTCCGAACACATACCTCGATTGAGCAGATCCTCTCTTCCTAAATTGCCATTGAACCCAAACATTACGATTTGAACATCGTACTTTGGCAGTCGCTCATTCTTGAATAGCTGCGCGACGTTTTTTTTCTTCCAGTTGGAGAGTGAGCTCATATAGTGGTTATATTGGAAAATTTAGCCTTGATTTGGACTGTCAAAATGAGACGTCATTGAAATATACGCCTTCTTGCCGTAATCTGAAGCTTTCATCAATGCTTACTAAAGCACGGACTTTGACACAGTTTTTCGACATTCTTTTGACCGGTCCACAGCTTTGTATTTCCAGTATGGCAGAAATGTCTGCTTTGTACAAACATAATGCCGCAGAAAAGTTAAAACACGAGTTTTTTTTCGTTTAGCATGGTCTTTAACAATAAAGTCCCTCATCGATTATTTGTGACTTCAATATTGCTTTCACCATAGCAAAAGTTTTGACCAAAGTATAAAGATGTTGCTGACAGTCTTTCTGTCTTCAACACTCATGCTTATAACTTTTATAAGAAATGGACATTATTAAGTAAACATTGCCCTACAACTCCCAAATAACAACACCCAACACTAGATAAGTCAACATTTTTATCAATTTTTTACTTCTCCTGGTAGTAAAATGTGACAACCATCTAACCTTCCACAGTCTTCTAACCTTCAACTTATCACAATGAAAAGCAATGTCCATCACGAATGACTGTATTGCTAAATATAATATTCAGCAATATTCCGTTTAGCGAAAAACAAAATTCATCCGTCACTAAGGTCACGAGTTGATAAGACACAGACGCTGACACTGACATTGTCAAAACAAAATTTAACGCTGCTGATAATTGACTTTGTTTTCATTTATTTTGTTCAATTAGATTTGTATATTGGCTTGTGGAATGATAAGCTTTACTTTAAATGCATTTTTGGTAAAAAAAAAATTGTGTTCAATAAAATCAACACTAACCAAGGTACGTAATTAGATAAGAAACCCAACACGTAATATACCATGACGGGTTGTGTACCTGTAATGTATCTGTAATGTATCTGTATCTGCTACTTGAACTATCTTGGAAGACAACCAAGAAATAAAAAAATAAAAAAAATACCTCTGAATTAATTACCTTGTGTGATATCGGAATATCTGTACTTTTTTCTGGATTTGCATATTATTCATTGTTTTTGAGATTTTCTTTGTCTTTTCGGTATGTTGGGGGAAAACTTTTACTTTCATTTGCATACGGCTAAGACAATGCTTAAGATACACAAAATGAATAAGTTAATAATTCATTTCTCTTTATAGTTTCTCAGCAAATGGTTTTTGTGATATGTGGCGCGAAAAAAATGTGCACAACAACACCAAGCGCTATGTGAAAAATTTTCCACCGGGTAGGAGTGTTTGGCGAAGTTTTTCTTTTTGTGGTTTGGAAAACGACTTGAAGAGGAATTTGGTTTTTCGCTGCCATGAAATGAAAGTACAAATATTATCAAAGTGATGTTCATTACACGTGACCGTACTAGATAATAGACAAACCCTTAGCTCGAATGATATTTGGTCGCATGAGAAGGCTTATAATGACGAATTAATCTCTAAGCGAGCGGAAGTTGAGAGTTAGATTGATTTCAATTCGGAGAAAATACATTGCATTTTCAAATTTGTAGTGCTTAATATATTTTCTGTATGAATGTCAAATCAGATTTACACAACTACATACATGATAGATACTCGCGAGTTTTTATTAGAAAACTAGGTCACTGATAAGTAATTCCACGTAAAAGTCCAGGAAGATTACCAAATTATGCGAAAATGACATGCGACATGAAAGGATACCTGTACAAGTATTGCCACATATGACATGCTTATGGCGTAATAGTAGCTCGTGGTGTACACGTCAATCTGGAAAACAAAATAAAGCTGAAAGTGAGCAATTTTAGTGGCTCATTGCTTGAGAACTGATAAACCCACTGGCGATTGCGATATCCAAACGGATTTAATCAAATCGATCATGTTACTAACCGTTCTGGTTGCCAGTCATTGATTTTAATATTTTGTATTATTCACAATAGTATTTCAACTAAATGAAAAACGAAATACATACCTGCCTTTGGTTACCATGGAAGTTAAGTTAAGGGGAAGTATGGCTACAATTTGTAGCCTTAGTGACACAAGAACGTAATTAAATTTTTTTACGACTTTGGGCTGAGTATGCCACCTTACTTAAAATATAGAATTTCTATTTTTTGACAAACAATTATACCTCTAAGTGAAATAGAATAGGAGCTAACATTTTACAAAAGCATTCATGAAACTCGTAAAAATGAAAAAAAAAAAAATAACAAAATCACAAGAAAATCTAAAATTATCAAATATTGACGTACGGTTTTGTGTCACTAGGGCGACGAATTATAGTAAAACCTTAATATGTGCATCAATAAATTTATGTAATGTTGTAGGATAGTTAGAGGGGATCTTTAGTCATAAATATCTGCCTTAGCACTTAAAAACACCTATCTCCCTCATAGAGGCTCACCTTCATAGACGCTTGCTTCCTCTACAAATGTGTAAAGGTACAGGGTGGTGCTATATTCGAGGTCTTTGTTTTTTTGGGTGCCATTTTTTTGTGAACGATTTAGCAGTTAAATATTTTCATCGAAAATTAATTTATTTTTCACATTTGCTTAAATTTTTTTTTTTACAAAAAACGCCCACAAAAAGTGGGCGTGGCAAAAACACCTTTTGAGGATTCCCTAGGGTTTAATCGAAAACAACATTTTTTTCTGAAAAGTGGGCGCTGTAGTACCTGAACGTGTGTATGTTAATGTTGTCAGTTATTTCGTCCTGAGCAGACGTTCAAAGAAAAATCGAAAATTTTATAGTTTTGCCTGTTCATGTCTTCTATGACTAGGAGAACCGGAGCGTGCTTAGCATAAGTCAGTTCATAGTGAAATTTACACAGGCCGACTGTGTTTTCGTTTAAAATGTTGTCCGTAGATGCAATGTTTACCGACAAAATCACAAAAATTGAGATGCCTCACACATTTACTAGAGCGTGCAGCTCGCTATGGCAGTCCGGTAAAACTGAGCAGGCGGGCTGAAAAGGCAAACAGGACATTTAAAACTGCGTGTGTCGTAAACGCACAAAATATCAACTTACTTACTTACTTATTTCTTCTTTCTGAAAAGCCGGTGTTCGTCCCTTCTTCTCTGCCTATAGAGATCAACGGCATCTCTCGTCTTCAACTGCAGCTTAGCGTTGTAGGCCTCGTTCTTGGCTGCGAGCATCTGTCGGCATTCGTCATCAAATCAGGGGTTTCTTGCTTGTTGGCGCGAGAAACCTAGCACATCAGTTGCGGCTGATCTAACGGCTTGTTGGCATCGTTGCCATTGTTCTTCGACATTCATAGCTGGTGGTATGGTGTTAATCGAAAGGTTAAGGGATACACGTTGCGCTTATGTCTTGGCGGTCTCTTGCGATTGCAGTCTTTCGACACTAATTTTTTTTCACAGTATTTCTGGATTTTTGTGGCGTGGTGGATATCCGCATTCTTACCTTGGCTGCAACAAGATAGTGGTCCATCCAAAATACTGGATGTGTACCTCTCGTCTATCGCAATGTGATCAATTTGATTGACCGTTCGTTGATCTGGAGACCGCCATGCCCCCTTATAGATATCGAGTTGAGGAAACCGTTTGCTGGCTATAGTGGCATTTCGTTCTGTAGCGAAGTCCAATTAGCCTAAGTCCGTTACCAGACGTGCTGTCGTGGGCTATGTTTTCCGACAATACTGCTAAAGATGTCTTCTCTTCCTACCTTTGCGTAGGAAGAAATCTCCCAGCACGATTTTAACATCGTACTTCGGTAGTCGCTCATAGGTTTTGTCAAGAAATTCGTTGAAGCAATCCTTAGCTATATCATCTTTTTCCTCCGTTGGGGCGTGAGCACATATAAGGCTTATTTATGTTGGCGAATTTGGCCTTGATGCGGATAGTCACAATGCGTTCGCTAATGTCTTGTAATCATAAGACTTCTTGCCTAAGTGTGGCACTTATAACAAATCCGCATCCGAATCCGTAGTAGATTTCACAGTTTTTCATCCTCTTTTTGCCCGTTCCATCCCATCGTATTTCCTGGATGGCAGTAATTTCTGCTTTGTAGCAGTTAATGGCTTCCGCTAGTTGTTCGCTTGCACCTCTTCTGTTTAGTGTTCTCACATTCCAGGTGCAGAGACGAACGTCGTTGTCCTTTTTTCGTTTAGCCGGGTCGACAGCATAACATTTCTTCATAAAATTGTTTCATAACTTTTTTTTTTTGCATGGTTGGGTAGTTAACCCAAAGCACAACCCCCAACCTGGAGGGACAGTTCCAATTTATTAGATACCCCTAGGACACGGGGCCATCAGTATCCACTACGGGATTGAGCGTGCCGTTGGCCTTTCGGTTCATCCGCCACCATCTCTGTTCAAGGGGCTTGACTAACTCTTGAAACTCCTAGACAACCAGTTGTCCGAATATGTCGAAGCAGCTTGCCTAGGTTGAACTGGGACAGCAGGCTGGGCATTCATTCCGTGCCTTTCTGACCTGTCTGTTTATAGTGTTGCTGTTTTTCGTCGTGTTATCAACACTCGCGCTTATTCGTTTATTTGACAGTCGCAGTGAATGGTCGATAGCATTTTATTATGGAGCATCTAGCAACAACATCGGCAAGATATGATTGCTCGAGTTTAACATCTCTCGCAATAGACGTACATTATGGAAGTTAATTTCGAATTGGCTGGCTTAGTTAATAAACAGAATAGCCGCTGTTGGGGTTCTGAACGCCCTTAATTGATGCAGGAGCAATCCGCAATGTAGTCAATTTGTTAATTACTTCACATCATCGATCTTTAGCTCAGCGGGTTGTTCGGAAGAACTTTTCCAATCATAGGGTGACATTAAGAATTAACAAACAAAAAAATAGTTGCAACTCATAGGCCCACAGTCAAACTAACAACGAAACGCACAAATCAATAACAAAACTCGGCAACATAACTTCCTTTCTAATTTTTTTTTCATTTTATAATGTATCTGTACATCTAGTAGTGTCTATACATTTGCACCATTCCATGAATAAGCTAAGCTAAATTCTGATTTTTTTCAGTTAGTATTTTCTGTACAAATATTTCCTCTATGGTCTTGTAGGGTCCTAAGACGGTTGACATCCACGCAGGACTTTAAAAAAAAACGCACCGGTACAAATCCTGGAAGTGCAACCTACTTCAAGAAGTTTTTCAACCAAGTACCCATTGATGCCTTGAAGTTTGAGCCGTTCCTCGTTGTTGTTGGACGCAAATGTCCTCTTAGTATAATTCACCAAGTCTGATTTAATTGTCACTGTGACCCCATTTTGTTTAAAAAAAAAAACAGGGACTAACAATGCCAGCTGAGGTAATTGCATACCACATTGTGGGACGATTGAGAATAACTTGCGACCTAAACTTATGTTGTAATACAACGCCAACATAATTCACAGACACCTTCAAATTATAGGGCTTACTTAAAAGACACTAGCTCACACAGCATATCAATAATAATTATCGATGTCATACATACAACCAAACATAGATCCTCGTAGCTAGCTCAAACATTTCAAATCCCATCTCAAAACAAAAGCTAATCAAACTCAAAAGCATTTCAATATAACCCTCCATCCGCCTGTCAAATTCCGATTACGAAACCAAAGCTTGCAACATGAAGTCAGCTGTCTGCACTGTACACAGCAAACATAAGGCATATTGCGTGCAAAAATGTCCCCAACCTAATCCAGTATAAGCCCCATTGAGATGGCAACAAGTGTCTTTTGGTTTCGTAAATTATAGTCACCCGCCATCTCCCAAGTGGATTAACCATTACACCAACTTATGGTCCATGGAATTCCATTGCCAGATGTTGTCGAAAAGTCGAATTCAACTTCAAAGCTGTCAACCGATTGTTGTGTGCAGATACATATCGATAGTTAAAAACAGTTTGTCTTGCGATGGACAGTATTCGTGGTCTCATGAGAGAAGAATAACGCCTTTGCGTCGTCTAAATGCTTCAGCACCGTTATTCTATGAATTAAGTTTTTTTTTCTGTTGTAAAATTACCCCTAACGGCCCGACGCGACGGAGGAAATGTCAGATTGTTTTTTCTAATTACCGACAGGTGTAATTTACATACAGACAACAGACAGAAATAGG
This sequence comes from Rhingia rostrata, assembly GCA_949824845.1. NCBI lineage: Eukaryota > Metazoa > Arthropoda > Insecta > Diptera > Syrphidae > Rhingia > Rhingia rostrata. The sequence continues at coordinate 92,344,585 of OX463757.1, forward strand.
AATCCGAAGATGTACTTACCGCAACGGTGTGTATAGTTGTGTTGTAATTAATGTTAAGGTCAGTGTTCGACTAGTAAGGGTTACCGCTCCTATTGACCCCGTGCGAAAGTGTCGTTTGGCTTCCAGCTAAAATTGGGCGGTGATTCAATGGCAAGCCAAGAGTGTAACCAATTTTTGTTATGATTCAGTGGGAACTCGGGGCCAAACTCATTAGTTAATTGGGCTTGGACAAGGGTGTATGGCTTCTATAAGGAAATAGGTGATGGGCACATGTATTCACTGGTATAGTGTCGCTTCAAAGAGGTGAACACAATAAGTGAAGGCTACTCTTTGCTAGATGTGGAATTAGTTTGTCGTGGTGTAATAAGTTGCAGTGATTGCTTGAGTAAGGTGATCGATTTTGGAATGTTCAGGTTACAATCGGTTTGTGGGGGTTTTGAATTGTATTTAGCGTGGTTAGGACTATTTTGTCGCATTAAACATCGCAACGTAAATACTCATCCAATGGACTTGATTTATCTCTTATGAAGTTGGACTATAGTACGCCTACATCATCTCCATTATTTGTGTTGTACAATGAGTGAGGTCCGCTAAATGTGGGTCCACAATCACAATGATTCCGCAATGGCACGGTCAAGCAATTGAAGGTTCATCTATCATCATTTAAGAAGTGACTTTCATCAAAATGTTAACACAACCTTTTCCGTTTTTCGATTTCTTCTAAGATTGGTATCTGATGACTCAGCACTTCAAAACCGAAGCATGACAAAAAAGGGTACAAATCCTTTGTCGCTATATGTAGTGGTTAGTGGCGGTGGTATTATTATGCAGCTGCCCTAGTCCACACAAAGGAAAACACACATTTTGGGGCAAACGAAGTGTCCGTATTCCATGTAGGATCCCACCATGCTCTAATTTTTTGGTAGTACATGGTGTCCGCCGGGAAGGTATACTACTTTGTTTGTTTATAATTTTTGATTAAATGAAACAGAATGGATTTTATATTGATAAATGTTTTATTTAATGTCGGTAAATTTCCGCCTCTGTTAGTCTCACAAATACGAGCCCTTTTGAGCACATTTTTCATTACATTCTCACATATTTCACGCGGTATTCATTAATTTCATCACGAACATATTTTTTGAGTTGCTTAAGCGTTTCTGGTTTGTTTGATAAACCTTGCTTTTCAGACATTTCCACAAAAAGAAGTCCGGAGCAGTCAAATCAGGCGACCGTAGAGGCTAACCAACATCACCATTTCTTGAAATAACTTGTTGTGAAAAGAGGTTTCGCAGTAATTCCATTGTAATCCTGACTGTATGCGATGTGGCACCGTCTTGCTGATACCACATGTTAATCAAGCCCAAAGCATGCAGTTGTGGCTTTAAAAAGTTTTCAATCATATCACGATATCGCTCCCCATTCACAGTTACCGTTACGCCGTTTTCATTTTCAAAGAAGTAAGGTCCAATGATTCCTCCTGACCAAATTGTATACCAGACTGTAACTACTAATGGATGCAAAGGTGACTGATGAATAATTTGAGGGTTTTCCATTGCCTAGATCCGACTATTCTGTTTATTCACATATCCATTCAAATGAAAATGTGACTCGTCACTCATTATGATTTTTTCAGGAAAATCGGGGTTGTCATGGGCTAGCTGTGACATCCTATTGGCATATGTACGGCGGCGTAAAGGATCTTGGTGAAGAAGCACTTGTGTCAACTGAATCTTAAATGGAAGCGAATGCAAATTCTTGTACCAAAATGGTGGCACAAAGTTGTTCTTTGAAGAACAAGCTCCTGAGCACGGCGTCGAATTGAGGTTGATGGATTGTTTTGAACACTTCCTTGAGCAGTTGTCAGGCGATTTTGCAGTACGTTGTGGTCCATACTTGGCCTATCACCTACAGACCCTCTTGCTTCAAAATCATTCACTACACGATAAATAGTGCGTTTTGTTGGCACCATGTTTCTCCCAAAACTTCCTCATCGTCACAGTTATCGATGATTGATTTTGATTTTTGAACGATTAAAACACGTTGGTTTGTCGAATACTTGTCCATAATAAATTAACCACGTGTCTATCTTACGACTGCCAAATATGAATTGTCAAGACTAATGTTTACCAAAATGGCGGCAAAACAAAGTAGTGTACCTTCCCGGCGGACACCCTGTATTTTGATAACAAATAATAGATGGCTTCCTTTTTTTTAAAAGATCCACTAAAGATGACCTTTCTTTTGGGAAACCTTGTAAATCGTGGCATATAGGCCATCCTGTATCAAGGATTAACAAAAATCCAAAAATCATATTCATGACAGCAGATAATTCCGCGAAAGGCTATCTCAAAAAGTCTGCCATCAAAAGACCTATTACACAATATTCGGTTGCAAACCTCACCTAGACATTGGTCCAGTGATCTAATTTCGCCTGCAAAGTGCACAATTCGAGTCACTTTTTTTCTTTTATCTTCTCCAAGCAAACAAAGGTGGTTACGCGACATATGTTTATCTTTTTCTTTTCTTTTTTTTTTTGAACAATAAGTGAGAAGTTGACGAACGTTTTAAATTTTATAATCCCATTTTTTTTTTTGGTGAATCTGTTTTCTTCTCACTTCTTTAACTTCCATGCAAGATGGATTTTTCAATAAATTTCCATGATTTCTTTGATCGTAAATTTGGAAAGTCAAAGTTTTAACAAAATTTGTTTATATGCCAATGAAAATGCAATTTTAAGTCTTTTCAAATAAATATTTCCATGTACTTCTTCTCTGCTGAGAAAATAGTTTATTTCAGTTTTATGCATCATCCATCCGTTGTTGGAAAATTGCCGACACAAATGTGTATTTTCAACGAGGGGGCAAATCATCAAGAAAATAATTCTTTTCTTTCAAGACTCATAATGGATTCTGAGTAAATTGGCAGCGGACTCATCATTTCATCGTCCAATGTCGTTCACGTTAATTTTGTACGATGAAATAAGACGCGAAGTGTTCGCATCGCAAATTCGCTCATCATGTCGGTCGGTCTGGTGATGCGTAATGTCATCGCTGATTGAGCAATACCAACGCCCGGCCCATTTAAATTAATTGAGAGCATACAATCTAAACGATGTACATAAAGACAGATAAATATTTAGTAAACGATTTTTTTTTTAAGTTTCTTTTACAGTCCCATAGATACAGGCAATTTTCGATCGCATTTTTTTTTATTGCAAACATTGCGCGTCGACTTTGACAGTTAAATGTACGCATGTTTACATGTTGTGTCATGCGGGTAATGTTTACTGGAATTATTTTAACATGTTTATGTTATTTTGACAACACATGGAATGATCCACAGGGGAGTAGTCTATGCTATGAAATATATCTTGAGTGCATCTACATAGAGCTCATGGCATGCTCTCGAATGGTTAAACAAATTGCCAGCGACTTGGCATTTGTAATTCAAAGGCACTCGGGGTTTTATTGCAGCTGGTTGTGTAACCCGTCGCCCAAGTGGACTTCAATAATGTTATGAGCTTGAACACTTAACAGAAACGTCATGTAATTATAACTGAGCTCAATTACGTGAACCACTTGTGATTTAATTAGCCGGAGTAAATGCACATCTGTAGTGCGTCAATCTTATGAGTCAATAGTCTGAGTATATCTCACACACTTTTTTCTAAGATTGGAATATATATGTTTTAAAGCAACGAATGTAAATCTGAAATAAAAGGTATCTGTGTTCACTCGTAAGTTTCATAGAATCGATTTCGAAGCTTATTTCGCCATTATGATAGACAAACGAAGAATTATTCATTCATTACAATAAGTGTGCATCTGCAAAGTTTCTGTTGTGTTTTCCAGTGAGGGCTCATAGTCAATACTTGAAAAGTTTTCCTTTGCTTCTCGAGTTCGGTCCTTATCCATATTTCATTCAATTTGAAAGGTGATAGTCAGTCCGTTTAGATATCACATGATTTTTGGTCAACACAAGGGATTTGATTAACGTGGTAGAGGTAGAAGCTGCCACTGGATACTTCTCCCGCACTATGTCAAAGAAGGTAGTAGCCATTTTGTAGGTACTGCAGCTCCCACTTTTAAGCTGAGATCAAGGATCAGACACCATCCGTCATAATGTGTGGTTAATGCTGCCCTAGGTACTCATCCTGCATTATGTTAAGGAAGGTAGTAGCCATTTTGTTGTTACATCAGTACATGTTTATATACCTGACAAGACCATACTTGAAGAATTTATATGCAAACTTAGCGATCCCGAAGGGAATACTTGTATGTGATGTCCATTTGGAAACTATCATTTCGACTATCACTGAACGATAAGATGAAGCTTTGTCGAGACTCTCCTTTCGACTTTCACTTGAAGAATTGAATTCAGCTTCGGTGATACTAAATGAATTACTTGTGTAATTTGGGATTCGGAAACTGAACTGAAACGAAATCTTTTGCGATGTCTTCCTAGCAGATTTGGTCTCTTGGTAATCTTGGATTTGGCTTATATTTTTGTGAGCGACGAGTGTACCTATGTCGTTAACCCCACTACTACATTAATGGCATTCACATTATTTATCCCTGTGGACCATTTTAGGACCGAACAATAATATTGCGTATCCCGGGATTTCTCCGATTCGTTGAAGTCTGCTTGGAATCTTTGAATTTTCCAACTCCTGGAACCTTTTCAGAAGTGATTTCATGTAGGTTTTCTAACACTCTGCCAAAAACGTAATCTCTGAGTATTTCTGTTTACTACCTTTGTCTGTACACACTATAGATAGTCTCTACCAATTTCCTTACTTACTTAAGCGCCGCTACAGTCCGGAACGAACCTGGGCCTCAACCAACATGCCTCTCCAATTAGCACGGTCCTTAGCTAACTGCTTCCAGTTGCGCACTCCCAGTTGGTTGAGGTCGGTTTCTATTTGTACGCACCACTTAAGGCGAGGTCTTCCTCTGCTGCGTCCGACGTCTGACTGGGAATCGAAGACTGCGAACAGAGTATTGGTGTCCATTCGTTCTACATGTCCTAGCCATCTTAAACGTCCAATGCGTTTTTTTTACCAGGGTTGAATCTTTGTCACCATAGCCCGTCAACGCAAACGGTACCGAAGATTTTTCGAAGAATTTTTCTCTCAAGTCAAGACCAAGACAGGGATGATCAGGGTCTTATATAGGATCTCCTTAGTAGTTCGAGTGAGGGCTTTACTACTGAATTGCCTTCTTAAACAGCGGATGGCAAGAGTAATTCTTTGCTTAATTTCTAACGAGATGATGTTGTCAAGGTTAATAGCGGAGCCGAGATAGACAAAGTCCCGTACTACCTCAATATTATATCTGTCAATGGTGACGTTCTGGCCAATTCGTCGATGTTGTGTGTCCTTTCGTGTTGACAGCATATACATTGTCTTGCCCTCATTGACTCCAAACCCATTTTTGCAGCTTTGTTCTCTATAGTAGCAAACGTGGCTATGACATCACGTTGGGTTCGACCAATGATGTCACTATCTTCGGCGAATGCTAGTATGTAGTTGTACCGATTTTTGTGCCTCTGTTGTTGGCTCGTGAGTTTTGCACAACATTCTCAAGAATCAAATTGAAGAAGTCACATGAAAGCGCATCGCCTTGCCTAAATCCTTTTTTGGCATCCAATGTGTCGGTGAGGTCGTTTACCCTGATGGAGCAGCGAGAATTGTCCATCATCATCCTACAGAAACGGACGAGTTTGGGCGGTATACCAAAACCAGAAATGGCTCTGTATAGTTCGTCTCTATAAATGCTGTCGTATGCGGCTTTGAAATCGATGAATAGGTACTGGGTATCGACTTGGACTTCTTAGGTTTTTTCCAGGATCTGCGAAGTATGGAAATTTGATTGGTTGTGGATTTTCCTGGTCATAAACCACACTCATAAGGGGCCGATCAGGTTGTTGGTTAACGGTTTCAGGCGTTCACATACTATGGCAGATTGGATCTTGTGGGCGATGTTGAGGAAACGTATGCCTCTGTAGTTGGCGCAGTTTAGGGGGTCTCCTTTTTTGTGGATTCTTCAGGCATACTTTCTTCGGACCAGATTTGGCTTATGAGTTGGTAGATGCTACTTACCAAGTCATCTCCGTCGGCGTTATAAAGCTCTACCAACTAAGACGATTGTATTTTCGTGTTTTTCATAGGATTTGTCGAGAAACCTTTAAAAACATTTCACGCTTAGCAAATTACAAGTTTGATGTTGTCGAATTCGGTCTCGATGTGCGTTTCTCCCATTTTTGTTTGCAATTTTCCCATGCATATGCTCAAAAAGTATTTTTTCGACTAAACTGCACCACAAATGGGGCACCTAATGATAATAAATCAAAGCACCTCTCCCCCCCGACTTATATTGATGGTATTGCAACTGATTTGTGTCTGATAACCATTAGCCCTCATTATTTCCACTCAAAGTTTAAGTATCTACCTCCTTATAGATACTTAAAAAAAATATTTACTCGATCTCCGGTTAATGCGGTAAGACACGAACAAAAATCATTGGCAGGGAACACCACCTTTGTTTAAACACAACCCGCCTACCCGCCATGAGCATTGTAACTTGTTTACAACAAATTTTATGATCTATTAAGAACTGAAAGGCCCTTGAATCTCTATCTATCGGCAACAATGAACCAACGACCAAGTCCGACATTTATGGGGAAGATGAATAACAAAAACACTAAAACGTGGAACTTGTTGGAAACTAGAGTTTTTCGTTGCTTTCTGACAGCACACAAAGTAAACGTGCAACGTGCAAGACTACTGCTGTTGCTGCTCAACGAAGCATCGCTTTATGAATGCTGTTACACTTCCAATCTGAGCACAGAGCGCAATGCTAAACCAGGCAAGGAACACACAAAATCAGAACCAGAACACGAATCCGAATCCGATTGTGATTATGAGAGGGAATCGCGCGCGCTCCAGCTCACTTCTTGTTCCAAAGACAACCAGACGACGACGATGAATACGATGACCGACGTCAGTATAGAGCTGCCTTCCCTTGGATAGACGAATCATTTTCCACTTTGATGGATACACGGTGTGCGCGAGCAGTGGAATACAGTGAAGAGATCATGAGATCTTGGGGGCAAATCGGTTTAATTTCTGCTTCATCTGATGGCTTTCATATTGTTCAGCGGTGCACGGGATCTTGTACTGCTCTAGAGTGCAAAATAACTCTGCACACTGGGAAAGAACAAAGGCATAGCATACACCATGACCGGGTGGGGGGTATTAGCTACCATTACATTCCAGATGCAATTTTCTGATTTGAAGAATCAAATAATTGTTGTTGCCCATCGCTATGATTCCCTTGTGAGTCTTGCTACGGCGTAATCTTTGACGATTAAGAGTGAGCACGTAAATATAGGGGCGGTATGTTGGGGCGATCTGCTTGAAGAGATTCCCCTGCGTGGTATGGAAATAAGGAAGGCATTAAGCACTAAACACTTAAGAACAGGAACTGTGCTCATGGTCGGCGGGAGGAAGACCTCATGGGGATTTTTGTGTTTTATTGAAAAAAAAAGTCCAAAGTATCTACATCAGGAGCTCTTTATAGAATGGTGCTAGTTGTTTGACGCTTGATGGATGTCTTCAATTGATGGGGTACCATCTTTTTGTTTTGAAATTCTTCTGTTGTTTAGCTTGTTGATTTAAGTCGTATCTACTATATACATGTGCTAAGCACTTAAAAGGGTATTTTTGGCTAGCAAGCACTTTGAACCATCGTATAAGAAGTACACACGCTCTCATGAATGGGTGTGAAAAAGCTCGGCCCTGGGTACTAACGAGGCTGTTGCGCCAAACATTTGTATTTGAATTTTTTTTTGTCTTCCAAGTAAATCATTTCTGCGTTAGTTTCTCCCGTTCTACAGATTGTGTCCTAGTAAGAAGTGATTTGGTTGATTATCTCTGACAGAAGTTTTTTTTTTATAATTTACACGCACTCAAGGGGCTATGAACACCCTTTATATGTAACCACAGTAACCAAGGGGAAGAAACAGATGTAGCGGATACTTACTCCATGGGTGGTGTCCGAACTAATTTTTAAGACGGTGCATACTTTTAGGTATAACAACCGACCTTTTTTATTTCTTTTGAATAAAAGTTAAATATATTTTGGCTGGGATTGAATGCGCAACCTTCCACTCAACAGGCGAACACATTACCACTACACCGCGGCCACCCACAAATGATTTATTTATGCTTTGACGTGGCAGCTTATTCTGATCGTAACTTTTTCATCTATGCCTACTCTCAGCTAATCGTAAGTTTTTGCACTCGTCGTTCATCTTGATGCATTCATATCCGATCTCTTAGACCTTTTAAGAAACTACAATGTGTTTTCATTGATTGTTTCATTATTCACTCAAATATCCCTATGGTTTAGAACAGCATCTTGTATATCAAGAGTCAGGAGTAGTAATTATCACAGTAACCTGATTAACCTAACACAGATGTTTTTCAATGATTTTATTATCATACTACTGCCCTACCGAGGTATCTATTCCGAAGAATCTTTTTTCGATTACCATCGAACAGATCTTCAAATGGCACGAACATGATCGCGTGGCAGAGTACAATTTTTGTCAGGTACGCGTTATATTTCTTGTTGCCCAGTGCAGGACTGTTGCAAAATTAAACAAACGCGATTGTATACTTAATTTATTTTGCTTCGTAAATGATATCACGAATGCAAACTGAGTTCTGATTAGAATTGACTTTCGTTTCGGAAATTCTTCCAAACGAATACTAGATAGGGCTGAAAATTTACTCCTTAGAACTGTTTATGAACTTTTTCCAACGTATCGAATATTTGAAATTTTAAAGAGGCTTACACAGGTCAAGTTATTACCAAATATTTCGCCTTCTATTTACGCAACACCACAGTTGCATTGATTTTAAAAAGATTGTTCTTCATGTGTTGGGTTTTGAGCTTTGTTCTATCAATTCAATTACAATTCCTTAATTCAAAATGAATGTTTTGTTCTTCTTTTATCGGCGGGGATATGATGTGTGCACAAGGATTATAACCAACCATCTTTGGTGGATGTATACCCACCGGTCCGCCTGTGGTTTGAAACGAAAAAAATGTAATCCGGGCGGCGGACATGGTCTTAGAAGACATCATGCACGCAGTTTTCGGATAACCATCTGTGACGGTTGAAAAAAAAATGGGGTTCAACCACAAGTTTTGGTTTTATAGGAAATCTTCACACCAATGACAAAACACGATATCCATGTCACCTACCACATACCATCGTCATGTTACTATGAATTTAAAGATGTACGAAGAGGTTTCTTCCTTTTTTTCCGTGGGCTGGTGGAAATCTCAAAAGACACGATGAGCACGTGTCCAAAGTAGTATGAGACTTTAACCCACTAAAAAAACCATCCTTTTTGTATTTGTATTGCAACTAAGTACGCGACTTATCTAGAAATTTTTTTTATCACGAATAATGAATGTTTGACACGTAACTTTCCTTTGAGAGTTCCTGCTCTTTCCGCAATTTATAGCACGGTTTGTTATTATCGGGCCAAATCTATGGGCTTATTTTTTTGAAGACGCCGCAATAAATTTGTTTCTTCCTTAACTTAGGTTTACAAGCGGTGAAGCAAGAAATATTTTTGGTGTTATGCAGTCTAAGACTGACTTTCAGTGAAGGATGTGACTTAGCTATAAATAATATTTCTTTAGTTTTTGTGTAATGTAACCACAAGTTATTGGGTATACACTCTAAGGTAATCTTAAAAGTTCGACATTAGTAAAGGTGATTTGGAAGCCATTTCGAAGCTCCTCAATATAAGCCATGTGGGTGGCAGCGGTGAAATGATAGTGTTTTCGCCTGTTGAGTGGAAAGCTGCGCGTTCAATCCCAGCCAAAATCTATTATTCAAAGAAATAAAAATAAAAAGTTAAAAGATTGTTACTCGCCTAAAAATATACTTTCTCTTGACAGTTCTGTCAATAAAGCGAACACAAAAAACAGTAACTCCATGAATTGAGCTCGTAAATCATCCATGGAGTAAATCTCCACTACACCAAAAGTCTTTCCTATCACACTCTTTCTTTCTAAGCTCGCAAACTATAAAAAAAATGTCAAAATATACAACAAATCGCAACTATACCAGTCTCTGAAAGTCTTAAAAAGTTGGTCTATCAACATGAATTCTATAAAAGCAATATTATGATACTTTCGAATTTGTATAACTTGATATTTGGTAGTTTCCCATTGGCCATTAGGCCGTTTATTTGCGCGTTAATGCTTTCCGATCAATCATATATATTACTAGACATTCAAAAGCCAACCAAACGCAGTAAACAAAACCCCAACCACTCCCAATTCATGTATCAATTGCACCGTCAATTTATTTAATTTAAGACTTGTCAATACATTACCTCGTTAAAACGGAAAAACACAAAAATTTCTCCTCATCTCAGCTGAGTACGTTTTAATTACACTCAAAGCTAATTTCCCAAGCACCATGGGCTACAACAGCTTGTAGTAACTTACAACAGCTAACAATGTTTACCCATCAACTCTAAAATAGGCTCTCCATCCAAATTGGCTCGCGCGCATATTTTTTCTACTCTTACTCCATGACAAGCCTTGCACTCTCGAATATTCAAACATAATAATAAGTCTCATAGAAAAGCCCATAAATTCATCATAACTTACCAAGTTTACACCGAAACCGACTCGAGATACAACTTTCACTTGCACAAGCATCTTTGGACCGAATAGTGAACTCTACGCAATGTAACTCACTCCGATGTAGCAGCATACAGGGTTAGGCAGTTAATTTCATGTATCTCACACGAAAAATGAAAAATGTATCTCCGTGCATCGATCAAAAACTGAATTAAAACTCCCGCGGAAGGTGGTAGTGCTCCACATTCCACGATGTGTAATCCCACTCTATAAGTAAACTGTTTCATAGTTTTCCTTAATTACAACCTCTTGCAAGTGTGGTAATGAGGAAAAAAAAAACAGATACCAGAAGAGAAAATTCTCAAAACTAATCGAACCATAAAACTTCCGTATATGTCTATAGTAATAGCCGCCGCTGTAAGCCCTATCTGCAATAACACACTGCAGTGACAAACCTAAATGATGTTTAACGCAGCGGAACCATTTCAAACATAACCATGGAATGTGACACAAAAAACTCCATCGAGCCCAAAGTCTGACACAGAAAATGAAAGAGAGACCAAAAGTGATTGTAACATCAAACCGTGTGTCGTCGTCTTGCCATAATAGATATTAGTGACGAATTGCAATTAGTCGTGTGAGAGATAAATCATCACGTGTACTCATCGCAGATACAACTCGAATCAAAAAAGCTTAAGAAAATGAATAGCCAACCGGCGAGCCAGCCCGAGAGTATCGACTTAGCCTATGATATGTGGGCTGGCCAATTTGAGTTTATCGGTTCACCACAAAGCACCAGCAACAACAACAACAACAACAACAATAATAACAACAACAGCTTACCAAATAACAACAATAACACTTTGAATAACAACACAACGCCACAATATAAGTTAAGTGATAAGCATTCTAGTCAAAACCGCAGTACCGAAAGTCTGGAGGATCTAAATCTGAACTTCACACCGACGTGGAGTGGAAGCGACTTTAGCAAGCAACCGATCCTCATCGATCAGGAGACATTTCTCAGCTTGAATCCAAATGATTTCGATGACATTGTGTCATCGGGACCAAATTCGTTGGTATTTATCGAGAATAAGTTCAACGAGTCAGGGACAACGGCAACAGACGGTGGCGGCAAACTGATTAATCTGGAAGCTTTAACGAACAAATTGAACTGCAAACCGAATAATAACAATACCAACGGTTTTAAGTTGGAGAACCTAAAGAATTTTAAGAACAAGCTGTTGTGTGATTTTTCGGAGAAGAATAACAACAACGGTAGCGTTGGTCAACCGACGAGTGGATTGCAGCAGCAGCACCACCAGAGTGGTGCTGGCAAAATGAACGGAATCAATGCGGAACTGTGCGAGAATCTCAATGAGCAGGTAAGATGATTAGTTTGAGTTTGATTCATATTTTTAAGACCTTTTAAGGCATTCCATGTATCTACAAAATCTGTCCTAATTTTTCCTTACATTTTTCTTACAACTTTTTCAGTACGGGAACGGTTCGCGAAGTTTATTCAAATCTAAGTTGAAACACGGCTACGCGAAGGGACTTAGTCTCTTTAAGTTTTCTATTTCATTCCAGGACGAACGCACATTTTGCGAGTTTGTGTCTTTTGTCTCACTGAGTAGGGCTCTGAGGAGACCTCCTTGAGATAATTAGAAACTCAAGGTGATGTCTGATATCATGTTTTACTATTTTGATTCTCAAACCTTACAACTCAAATAAATATTTCCGAAGAAGAAACAACGTACACAGTAATGGTATTGAGGGCCTGCTGGGCCTACATTTTACCAAAGAGTATAGAACTAAGTAGAGTGCGTATCTCATACAACGATTGATACCCCTGTGTTCGTATTGCTACCCCAGCATCAAAAAACAGCCTTGCCGACGCATACGATCTACGAAATTTCCCCTTCGCACTTATCGCCTGCGTCTGAAACGGCTACAAATTTTTTTTTTTGCTGTGATGCGTACTTTATGTAGTTCTATACTCTTTGATTTTAATCAAAAAGGAACAGCATTTCCTACTGATTTTGCAGTCTCGCATTGTTTTTTCGTCGAAGGCATTATCAGACTTCTTAAGTTAATCGAATCGTCTACTTTTCCCCTGGGATATTTTTTACTGCATGATTGTCCATTAGTCCACTGCATGTATTAATGTGTTCGCAAAACAATGGATTTGATGTGGGGGCTACTCCAGCGACCTCTAAATGAACCACTCCTGCCCAAGCAATGCAGCGTCTTCCAAGTCGAAAACCTCGTTTTTAATGGGGCTAGAGCGCTTGGTTGAAAAATAGTCCAAAATCACTAAGCTATGTTGTGGTTTATAGTACGAGGAAAACGAAAACATCGCATCTCAACAATCAGAAAAGACTACTCCTACATCGATCTAAACAACGTTAGTTGTTAGGTATGTTAGGTATGGTTAGGTTTGTTTATCATACCTAAATAGATTTGTTAAGAAATGAAATTGGTTCCTGGAGAAGCTAAAATGGAGTAACCCTTGTGGTATCACAAATGCACCCTCAATAAATGGTGCATTTGTGCATTCTAAGCAAACAATCAAACCGATAGGCCTTGTATCCTTTGGCCTTTGACGTATTATACTTTGATAATACATGCGAACATCGTTTCTGGTGTGGCACCTCTCTATATCTTTGATCATTCTGAAAAGCCGGTGTTCTTCCCATCTTCTCTGCCAATAGAGCTCAAAAGCAGCTCTCGTCTTCACTTGCAGCTTAGCTTTGTAGACCTCGTTCTTGGCTGCGTGCATTTGTCGGCATTTCTTATTAAACCAGGCGTTTTCTTGCTGGTGGTGGGCGCGATAAACCTAGCACATCAGTTGCGGTTGATCTAATGCCCTGTTGACATCTTTGCTGTTAATCGAGAGGTTAAGGGATATGCGTTGCGCGAAGTAACAAAAATTCAGATAGGGCTGGAACTGGACGTCAATTAATAAACAAACCGAATGACACCTAAGTCAGGTTATGGCAGAAGGAGGGCCAATGAAAATTAAATGGTGTTACTAAGATTGAGAATAGAACTATCTGTTCAGGCTCAGTAGTTCGATATTGCAATAATCCGCCTTCCAGAAGGTTCGATTCGCATTTGTAGCAACAACGCTAAGGTGTTTTTGACGGGTAGAACTGAAAAGTGTGTATTGTCCCTAACTGCTTATCTCAACTCAACCCTTCGGCATTAAACTTCAGGCCCCGCTGCCCTGTAAGAACCTGACATGCACATATGGGAGAAAAAAGCTAAACCGTGGTTTCTAACGAGAATGCTGCGGCAAAAATGAGTATTTTTTTAAAAACATCGATTAGCAAGCGTATATCTTTGCTTAATAGTGGATTCTGCTGTCTGTGAATACCTTTCGAAAGAGCATGAAAAGTTTGTGGTCTTGTAGACAGCATTTCCTTCGCTAACACAATAACAATAGGCATACTGCCTAAGATCACGCTCATGGAGGACTGCTACCGTTTCCTTGTAAAATAGTGATTCTGTTTTTTTTTTATTTAATCTCCTCAGCTAAAGTGACAATAATGTCAGCAAGATCAATTATATCGCTTAGTCTTTGGTCTAATCTGTTCTGATTTATCAAAAATTGGATTTCATCCTGGTGCCGACATCTCATTCAGCGGGCCGCCCACGTTGTCATGAGTCTGCTCTTGCAAAATGCTGATCTGAGATGCGCTTTTACAGATTTTCAAAGCGCGTTTGCTTTGTTTGCTTTCATGTTCAAACTTTGACTAAACAGTCGGCTAGGTTTGACGAAGCACAATCTACACAATTATTTGTAGATTTGTGTTTGTTTCAATCGGTGGACTTAGTGTGTAATCTATTTATCTTAAGTCCTCTTTTAATTCCTCAGTCTCTGTGAGTTTTCGGTGTACTCTGCTGTGATCACCATGGCAATCTCAACGCATTTGAACGCCTCCATGATTAGAGAATTTAAGTGTTAGGCCCTGATTGGACGCAGGTTGTCTTATTCGTAAAATCCATTTTCTGAACCCCAGGTATCAGTTCACTCAATGTCTCCGTACTCACATATAGGTCTTGCATTGGCTGAATCGTTTTTAGTACAATGACACCTCGTATGCCATCCTCATTCCAATAAACTTTCATGTTCTGCAGTCCCGTCATACAGTCTATGTTTGCTACCACTATACAAGTAAATTTGAAATGAAAACAATTTGCTTGTGAATTTCACTTAAAGAAGGTAGGAATCATCCATTGCCCGTTTGATCGATATATCCGATACTATGTTGAGAAAGAAACTTTTCAAGGTCTATTCGAAATGCTAGCGGTGAATGGCATTTCCTGTCAGCATGCATCTGCAAAGTAATACATTTTCATATCGATTTTGCACTAGAGACTTATTATAATGTAAATTGGAGGAGGTCGTATTTTCCCTCTTGATAAGGACGCGCATATAGGTTCATAGGAAAATAGGATTGTCTACGTAAATACAACAATCAAACGTTAAGGTTATTTGAAAGGTTAATTCAACCGTGCAATGTTGCAGACAGTTGACATTTAAATTTGGTAATTCAGGATGATGCGTTATAAGTTATGCAATCCTTTTATGAAATAGTAACCCGTTGCCCAAAGACCGTCCTTCATTATGGATGAAGTGTTGTATGCCAGATTTCTTAGAACGATGAGTAAAGTAATGAAAGCTGTCTATGGGCTTAACTTTAACTTACAAAAATTCGGAAGTTGTCCTCATTATGACAAAATACAGAATACGATCTTCGTATTGTATCTATTCAAACTAAAAACCAAAGAGCTGGTCTCTTAGGATCGTGCGTCATAGTTAGGTATAGTTTTGTTGCGAACGCCTACCAAACTGAGTGTCAACCACTCAGTTTCAACGTCAGACGTTTCCCTAAAACAAAAACCATCTCTACAACACGAAGTCGGCTGTGGTTCGAATCGCGTGAAGGGAGATAAATAAAATTAAATATCCAAAAAAAGAGTATGATGCACTTTTTATGCAAGGGGGCAACAGTAACACAATCGAGCTCTTAAATCGTCAAATTATCTAATTAAATCATCATGAGGCCTATTTCTTCAAATGAGCAGTTTACTGATGGAACGCAGGAAATGACAAAACGGCAGTTCCACTTGACTTGATTATCTTCCAGTGTCCCTTGGCTTACTGGGAAGACCCTATAGGAGAAACAGCGTTTTGTGACTTTGGAGTTCTATTATCACAGAATTTCTTACAGGCAGCCCAATCAAAACTATCGAAATCACAATTGGGCTTTGATATGCAGTTAAAAGTGAAACTATTCCAGGAGAGAATGGTCAGTAAACGCAATATCTACATGTAACGATATTGCAATTTGTATTGCAGATTCGAAAACCAATAACAAAGTCCAGCTCTCTTCACAAAATCTAAAGGGTGTTTTATTCCAAGGTTCTGGGATAGACTTATAGCTTCGAAATTGAATTGGTATCCGATCAGGACAGCTATTTATATCGACAAACAGGCCGGTCTTAGAGTGATTGAACAAAACCGAGACATTTTTTACTGTATACTTGGCCAATACTCCGCTATATGACGTGTGGTTTACTCCAGCGACCTAGAAAACAAGCACTGCTGCCTAACCAATGCAGCGTCTTCCAAATTGATAGATTGAGAACTAGGATAAAACGTTTGGAGATCACCGATGTCGAAAAAACTATAAAGAGTCAGAAAAAAAATTCAGCTGCAAACCACAAATGGAGACCAGTAGGGTTGCAAATATTCGGAGGTTCATCAAACCTAATCATAACCACCCTATCGATACAGATTTAGTAGTATCTAGACCTGCCCTAATCAACATTGATGTATGTAGAAACAGTTGGAACCTTTTTCATACAGAAAAATGCCTACTGCGATTTAAGACTGCACCGGTAATATATCTTCAGGGTGATCCTTACTTAATTGGTGCTGTAGAATTATTAAAACTAATATTGGCATCTCATCCGCACGCAGATCCGTTAGCTGAGGCACGCAAAGTGATTGCCTACGTGGATGACGTGCAATAACTGTATCAGGCAAATACCTAATTATTCTTACAGATCTATTACAAAATGGCCTCTCTAATTGGGCCGCAAAATGTGGACTCGGCGCGAACTCTCAAAAAACCGAATTGGTCCTTTTCAGCAGGAAATACAAAGTCCCGCACATTGACCCTCCCAAATTTAATAGCGTCAGTCTCAAGTTGACGGGCTCAGTGGCGCAATGGTTGGTGCGATGAACTGCCGCGCAGAAGGGTCTGGGTTCGATCCCCAGCCGTAGCAACACCTAAATGAATTTGCACTATCCCTCCTCTCGTGATGATCTCACAAAACATCTGAGTAGTATCAATTGTCAAGAAAAGCTTATCTCAAATTCGCCTTTCGGAGTCGATATAAAAAAGGAGGTCCCGCCATCGTGCAGAAGTACACACGCACACATGAATGGTAGTGAGAAAGCTCGGCCCTGGGTACTAACGAGCCTGTTGCGCCAAAAATTTGTATTTATATTTTTTTTTAGTCTGAAGTTCGCAGAACCAGCCAAATACCTGGGTCTGGTTTTGGATAAGAAACTGAACTGGAAAGCCAACATCCAAGACCGCGTTAAGAAAGCCACCGTTGCCTTATACTAATGTAAAAAGGCCATCGAAAAGAAATGGGGTATGCAACCATAAATGTATCTCTTTTTGGGTTTACGTATCTATCAATAGACCCATACTCCTGTATGGTGTCTTAGTCTGTTGGACGGCTCTAGAAACAGCCTCCAACTACAACCTACTAGATAAAATTCAAAGATCAGCTTGCATATGCATTAGCGGATCTCTAAGAAAAACTTCTTCCTCAGCCCTAATCCTACATTCCTACATCTAGTGCCCCTAGATATATACGCAAACAGACCGCAGCTTGTGCAACTGTGAGACTCAGATCCTCGTCACAATGGACACCCAATCAGGGAGAACACACATAGATTCTGAATCACCTTACATATTATCACAGAAAAATGCCTACTGCGATTTAATACTGCGCCGGAAATATATCTTCAGGGCGATCCTTACGTAATTGGCGTTATAGTCTGGAATGTCCCGGGGCTTAAACCAACATGCCTCTTCAATTAGTCCGGTCCATAGCGAACTGCCTCCACTTCAATGTGGTTGAGATCGGTTTCCAATTATACGCGCCACTTATGACGAGGTCTTCCTAGATAGCAATTGAAAACTTTGCGAGCCCCAGCATTGATGTCCATTCGCTTTACATGTCCTTAACATCTAAGACATGTAGATGTCTAGGAAATGTAGAGCATGTCCTAGACATCTGGAAAGAACATTCAGACGTTCTGTCCAGAACTATCGGTACGTCTCAGTACAGCTAGTACAGTTCTTGGTTGAATATTCGGTTACCAAAAACCTAAAACGCAAACGGAACCGAAGATTTTTTCTCTCAAAACAACCAAGGATTTCTTCATCCACATTTTATACGGTTCGTGCTTCAGCCCCGTAGGACTGGGATGATCAGGGTCTTAAATATTATCTACTAAGTAGTTAGTTCGAGTGAGGGCTTTACTTCTTAATTACCTTCTTAGCCCGAAGAAACGGCTCAGAGTGATCCAATACATAAAATTCAAAAATTTAAACTCAATTTACATTGAAACAGTTTTTATAACTCGACTACTTAGCAATACTCCTACACCTTTCCAATTTTATTTGCTAGGATTTACCTCATTTCGATATTTATTTATTTTTTTTCAATTAAGTTATCATTTTTTAAAATTTTAAACTTTGTTGTGGTTGCGTTCTTGCAGTTTCCGTTACAGTTTTCATTCGTCTCAGTTTTTATCTGGTAAGGCGTAAGGTCATTGCTCATTTTCTCAGCATAGTTAGTACCGGATGTGTCATTTCTACAGATAAGAGTATGCGAGTGATTATAGTTTATACATTTGGGAGCTGGTGTAGAAAAGTAAATAACTTTTCTTTGTTTCTTATACTGTGATTGCAATTATGTGTATTGCATCAATAAATCAGAGTTCATATGTACGTCAATGTTTTTTCAGCTTAAAATAACCAAAGCAGCCAGTTAGGAACTTAACATATGCAGTAACACCAGAGGTGGAATCGGCTGAGGTAATTTGTGATAAGCGAAAGTCCCAATCAACAAAGTGGTTTGTATACTGTAAGGTGATCGACACATGTGTTGATTGTGACTATCACTTATCAGAAAACATCTTAGCCGATTCCACACCACAGTGACAACGTCAGCAAACGAGCCATCAGAAATCAGAATGAATTCTTTAATGTGAGGTTCGTGAGCAGGTGCAAGTAAAATTGATCCTTATTATGCGAAACTTACCCATTTGCCGAGGGTTGACCTCAAAATCAACTGACTTGTCCTTAGCGAATTGCTGTCACTTAGGTGCTTATTACCAGTAGCTAGGATATATGTATTAAATGTATAGCGCGTACAACCAGGTCTTGAAAAGTATTTTCATGTATGCAGTTCGTCCCCTCAACATACACTGATACACTATCCAAAGACGAGGAATCCACCTTAAAGATGATTCTTCCGTTACTTCAAATCTGCAATCATTGGCTCAGCGAAGACTTGCAGAAGATCATTCTCTGTACAAAGGCAAATGTTCGTAGAAGCTTAGAGAAATCATCATCAGCCTTGTTGCATTTCAACGACTGACAACATATGCAGTTGCAGCTCATGGGCACACTATCCATCTATTAACGACATGAAGTCAAGTCAGTAAACAGCTCGAAGCACCATCAAACCTCATTTCAAGTTCTTCTTTCTGACCGACCCCTAATTTAACCTGCTTAGACAAGGCTTGCTCAATGTGTACTCACCCTTAAAAAAATGGTTATTTCTATTAAAAGCATGCAATCAAGAATTTTTATTTTTATAAACTTTTTTTTTATGTAGGGTGTGTCTTTCAAGCGCTACTGTCACATTTATAGCGTCAGCCCATCAATTATAGAAGCAGTTTCAATAAATCCCTAGCACATTCAATGAGGACTCTTATTCCATTAACAGAGTCAAACCCTGCATCTATCATTTGACACTTTATGTTTCACCCAAGAATTTTCATCGCTACACATGCTTCCTTTTGACGTCTTTACCAAAGTGACGCAATCCACACGAGTTAACGAAACTGTCCCATAATTTCGATGCAACAAATTAGGCAACTCAACAGTAATCACATAAAGTTATGTCACACTCGAAATGAACTTTCCCTACAAACAAATAGGTTAAAGGTGTCATGTCCCCACAATTAAAGGGAACCTGTCCTCAAGACTGTTAACTTGAGAATAGTCCACCATGTTAGAGGAAAAGAAAAGACAAACAACTCAAAACATATGTTTCGCATAACTCACTGTTTCGAGTGTATTCCTCTTAAAGAATTGTCTTGTCGAAAATTTCATTTAGCTGGGGAAAGAGCTACACAAAGACACCCAGACCCAACAAAAAAAATCTTTTACTGTCCAAAGTTGCCAAAAACAGCTCTGAATGGGTTCTAAAATTAATATTTCACCATAACGAGGTCCCGCACATTCTTAAACATGTAACGAAGTAACCCAAAGTCCAATGAGTGAGGAACTACAACAACAAATCAGACTGCATCCGCTAGGCGAGTTTTAGAAGCACCACGAGTAGTGTAGAACGTAAACTTGGCATATATGGAGGATGACGTGGTTGGAAGGGATCTTTTGGAGAAGCGTGCGCATACAAACATTTTCGTTGGAAAATTTCATGTGCGGAAAACAGCTCCGCACCGCCATAGTATATCAACCCATGGGAATTTTTTTTTATTCGTGAGTGCGGAAATAGAACATTCAGCGGGCCGTCGTGGTCGTCATAGAACACACTCCGTCCGCTCATCAGTAGACCAGCGGAGAGCAACAGACAAAGAAGCGCGCTATTGACGTCATTGCCGCGCGAAAGCCGAATGATTGATTCGACCGTTACAACGGAGAGAGAAACAATCAACCGCAACATCAAATTTGTATCTATAACCGAAAAAGTTCAACTGACCTCAAAAATTATCGCACACGACCAACCTACCGCCCGATGTTACCGATTGCGGGTGTAGACTGGTAGATACTTGTTATATTTTTTGGTTTGTTTCTGTATTCTCGTATGAATCACGCTGTTGATTAGAATTGAATTCTGCTCGCTAGTCGCTGTATGCCTTGTCAAGTAACAACAAGTACAAAAACAGTGACGACGATCAGTCGATGAGAGGGAAGCGCGCTTGAAGCTCTTGTTGTAACGCCGCCGCGGTACATAGCATTGCCATGTGAATTCGCGTAAATACCGACCGCCATCTATTACATGTCGTTCGGTATCTTTCTATCTATGGGATAAGATATTTTTCGGAGCTATTTTCTTCATCTGTCCATTTCGTTGCAAATGTATCTGAAGCGTTCAATGGATGTTGACGAACTGCTGGATGATATACGTCAGTTGAAGAGTTCTTGTGTTAGTCAGTTCATTTTTATTCGTTCTCATTCAATTCATTTCTAATTGGTTAATTTATTGTATTTATTGTTTTTTTTTTC
This sequence comes from Rhingia rostrata, assembly GCA_949824845.1. NCBI lineage: Eukaryota > Metazoa > Arthropoda > Insecta > Diptera > Syrphidae > Rhingia > Rhingia rostrata. The sequence continues at coordinate 92,365,835 of OX463757.1, forward strand.
AGTTGGAATTATTGCAACGACAAGTCACCGACTTGGCGGATACACAAAACATCGCTGAGGACAGAACAACGCGTACAAAAACGGAATATGCGGTACTACAGGCACGATTCCATATGCTCGAGGAGCAATACAGAGAGGTGAGTGATAACGAATTTTATTGCATAGCTATTGTTGTTTTTTGTTTATATTTTGAGCTCAAAAATTCAGTTAAAAATTCACCAAGTCTAGAAATATATTGTCACAAGAGAGAGAAGCACATATAGTGGAACTAAATATGGAAATACTTTTTTTTTAAATCACATCATCAATGTGTGACTCTAACGACATTACTCACATCACCCGGTGGTTGATGTTTGATTAGTGGGCGAACAAACAAGGGGGCGGTGCATTTTGTTTTAATTTTTAATTTTATTGTGATCAAGCGGATTATTTATGTGCAGCGTCTTAAGGTGTAGATTTTTTATTGCTGTTGAAAATATGTAAAACGTGTTGTATAATTCCGTTCTTAGAGTTTGGCAGCAAGCCAATTTTAAGCGTGACACATAAACCGGGAAAGTGTGTTCCAATGCAAGAGTAAATAAACCAGTCGATGATAAAATGACATAAATAAACGTCGGCTCGTGTTTTTTGAAAATACGTGACGCAATTTTTCCAACAGATGGCACTAGTTTGTTATTTATATAAAAATTTAAGAGTATGTTTTCACGTTGGTGTGAATAACAAATCCACTGCAAAGCTAGCCGGGTTTCAAGAACATGCTCTCTTTCCATTTCCTCTCCCCTTCTTTGCCTCTTATTTTCCAATTTGATCAAACTGTCAAACACACTCAAAACGTTCGTCATGTTCATGGTGTTTTTAAAGTCATGATTAAATGATGTCCTCTTTTGTCGTCAGAGGTTAATAGACAGCCTTAGCTATTGTCACTGTGATAAATATTTTAAATATACTTCTACTGCAGCGACCAACACATTGAAACGGCATTACCCATATTTAAAATTCTGGTCGCTGTGGTCGGTTGTGAAATGCCTATCAAAAGTAACTCCAATACATATCACACATGGCGCCAGCAGGTTTGCCTCAAGTCCTCGAAAGGGTTTTTCTTTAAAGCGCAGAATTATACGGTATTGTTTTTTTCAACGGCGCCTTCCAATTCCGAGCTTGGTCCGTATATACGATAATTCACATAACCCCTTTGAAAATAATCAATCGCCGTTATAATGGGTGTTTTTAGTGGTATAAAACTTCGAATTGAAATAAATCACACGAAAATCTTTTAAATGTCCATCAATTTTGGTTTATTGGAAGGAAATTGTACGCCAATAATGTTTAAATATGATTTCGGGCATGTGGCCGCGGCTGGTTCGAATAAAGCCAAGTCTAGAGGACCAATTTTCCACCACTTTTTCGAGCATTTGGGGCCGTATGTCGGCAATAACGCCACCAATGTTGGCTTCCAAGGCCCCTAACGTTTCTGGAGCGACTTCACACATACCCAAAGAAAATAATCCAATGGTGTCAAATCACACGATCTTCGGCCAATTGTCTAGTCCATACCGCGAAATTGTAAGGACATCGAATGTTTCCTTCAATAAATCGATTGTAACGTGCGCTGTGTGGCACGTAGCGCCGTCTTGTTGGAACCACATCTCATCCACATTCATGCCATCCAATTCGGGAAAAAAATAGTCGGTTATCATGGCTCTATACCGGTCCCCCTTAACGGTAGTATGTGGCATGTAGCGCCGTCTTGTTGGAACCACATCTCATCCACATTCATGCCATCCAATTCGGGAACAAAATAGTCGGTTATTGTGGCTCTATACCGGCTATACCGGGTCTCATGTGGATTATCTTCACTCCAAATGCGCAATTTTGCTTGTTGACGTAGCCATTCAACCAAAAATGAGCCTCATCACTGAACGAAATTTTGCGATGAAAATCAGCATCGAGATCAATCTAAATTTCGGCCCATACACCAAAATGACAACGCGGCTTTAATTCTTGCACAAGTTGGATCTTGTAAGGTCGTAAGCCAAAATCTTTGCGCAAAATCTTCCATAAAGTTATGGACAAAGCTCCGATCGCTGTGCACGGTGGCGAATCGATTCATTCGGGTCCTCTCCAACACTCGCTCTACAGCGGCAATTGTTTGTTCCGTTCGCACTGTTCGACGTCTCTGCGGAAGCGTATTATCACATCGAGTAAACGTAGTGCGAAAACGATCCATAGTTAACCGTTTTAATTGCTCTGATGGACGACTATGTCGACAATAAAATGGACGGAGCTTGCGGTAAACTTAGCGAACTGAACCATTATTTTCGAAATAAATTTGCACGATTCGCAAGCGTTGTTCATTTGTCAACCTGTTCATCATGAAATGGAATATCAAACTGAACATAAATGACATTAGAGTTGCCCGATTTGACCACAAAATGTCAATTTTATCTCCAATCGAAAAACCAACCTCTAAAAACCAATTTTTTCATTAGCACAGTTCCAGTTATTGATCCCGTTATTCCAAAACCGGACACTTTTCGTTTAGCTGAGACTTAAATTTGTTGTATTCTGGTTATTTTTACGTTTCATAAAAGGCATTCATCATAATTACTGTGCTTTAAGGAAAGTTAGGTACATAACAATTGTTTGGTAGATGAAGTTCCCCTTTGCTTAGAATGTTTCACTAAAATCTCACCTGAAGCAAATAAAAGGCATAAGTATATAGTATAAGCGCAACAAGCTCTTTAGTTACCTGGGCCTAGCTTTTTCTCACAACCAAAACATGTGCTTCACGATGGCAGGACCTCCAGTATTATGTCGAATCCGAACCAATAAAGTGAGATGAGCATATTTTGCAAATTGATGATGATTTGTGCGATCATCGCTAGAGCAAAGCCAGTGAAAATAACTTTTAAGTGCTGATACAGCTGAGAATCGATACCAGACTTTTTAGAAGGAAAATATATGAGGGATCCGTGTTTTGAATGCCAAAAGTAGACTATCGATATTTGTAATTGAACTTCCCTACCTCTTCTCCCCATTCTTTCATCTTTTTGTGCAGATATTTGTTTTATGCTCTCAACATAAAATGAGTGGTAATCTTCGTTAAGCGAGGAGAATAGTTGTATTCCGATTGACTGCTATGAATTTAGATTGCGTTTAATCCAAACGTAGATTTTTGTATCCAATCTTGAAATCACTGGCACACCAAACAAACATTTCAGTACTTTAGTTGTTGCTGAACGTCAGTTAGACCTCTCTACTACTTTTTATAAGGCTCATTAGATATGAAAGCTAGAGCTTCATTAGGTTCAATAAACAAATCTACAGAAACTCCTAATAATCTTTAAATAGTTTCTTTAAAACTGCGATAAATGGTATTCCATGAGTACTTACCTGTGACATATCAAGGCAGCCCTGACTAGAAATTGATTAGGACAAGATCCTTTTAAATTGTCAATGGCCAAACCCGAAGCTCCTGGACACAGCTGTTAACTGATAAATTTGTGTCTTCATTAAAACTTTCTTCAATTGCGGCCATATTATCATTTTTTTTTATTGCTTTTTCCACAATAAGAACGGCCTTCAGATTGCCATTTATTCGGTCCATATGACTGACATTGTTGCGGTATAAATCAGTCCATAACACATTTTAAGACTTTATACTTACTTACCTGCCCTACCGGGTGAACCTGAGCCTCATCAACAAGCTGCCTTTACTTGGGCACTTCATGATAGTTGAAGTCAAACGTTTATTTTAGTCACTGTCCTACCTCTTGCGAATGTCTGGAAAAAAAACAGCAACTATAAAGTGTTGCGTCTAGGAGCATAGAGCTTATTTAAAAAAAAAACTATAACACATCAAAATAGATGGAAGGACCAAATTTTGGCTTTATTAGCTCCTAATTTCATGGCAACTAATGTTAAAAAACAATTTCTGACGTACAGCCTCCGAGACTGCGACTTATGAACGCCATCCTGTCTGTCTAATGTTGGACCACTTATTCAAGCTTACCTTATTATTTAGTCAGTAGTGCTTCGAATATTAGGTTCTAAGTGATCAATCATTGTGCAAGAAGTACACAACCACACATGAATGGTTGTGAGAAAGCTCGGCCCTGGGTACTAACGAGCCTGTTGCGCCAAAAATGTGTATTTGTTTGTTTTTTGATCAATCATTGCTAGTAGCATAGAACAGAGATTTGACATACCCCCACAAAAAGTAATGCGAAGGTGTCAAATAACACGAAGGAACTGGTCAATTCAGATGTCCATTTGTTGAGATGATTCGGTCACCAAACGTTTGGTTTAACATAGTCACGCATGTTATAGCATGTTGCGCCGTCTTGTTGGTACCATTTCTACTCCGAACAATTTCTAATGACACGGGCAATAAAAAAATCAGAAATAATTTGTATGTAGCGTTTGCTATTCATTGTAATCTTGGCACCGGTTTCGAATTTAAAGACAAATGTGTCCATGATGATTTCGACATGTAAACCGCACCAAACAGTATTTTTTCAGGATGTAATGGAGTCTCAAGAGTATCATGGGGACTAGCTAACTCCGAAAACGGCAGCTCTGCTTGTTTGCATAACTTTCAAGTCAGAAATGAGCCACATCGCTGAAGATGATTTGACGATCACAATCTGCTTGAACTTCTAGTTGATTTTCAGCCCATTCACCGAGTACACGACGCAATTGATGGTCTGCTGGTTTTAATTCTTGCACTAGTTGGATCTTATATAGATTTAGGCCAATATCTTTCCTCAGCCTTTTTTATGTAGTGGACGGGCAGAGGCCGAGTTGCTAGGAACAGCGATGGATAGATAAATTGGGTCCTCTGTCACACTCACGTCGATGGCTTCTTCTGTACTCACGGTACGGGCTGGAATATTATCAAAAAGAGTAAATGTTTCTCAGATGGACGATTTTGTGAACCGCAAACTTGACGAAGTGCTCTAATATTCGGTTGGATAACAGTGCGCGAAAAAAAAGTCAAACACACTTCACTGGCTTAGCATGCCAGCTAGTTTTAAAGTTATCCCTATCGGAAGTTCTATGCCTCTAAAAAAAACACCATTTGTAAGATTGTCAAAAAGTTTGAGCCTAAAGGCACCTTGAAAACATTTAACAAACGTTGCTAGGCCCAGCAGGATGTTTGGATTGCCTTTTTTGGATTGGCCTATGTAGTCATATGTAGGGGTGTGTACCCTTAGATAATTTTCCATTATCCCGGTGTATGCCTAGTCGGGACAAATACCAATGTTTGATCAAACTTCCTCTGTTTCAAATGTTTTTGTTTTCACATATAGAATCACCACTCTTAGGTTTTCGGGATTAGCGATAAGAGTACCATGTCAATGAGAACGGGGATGGGCAGATTGCTTATCATATTGAGTAATTACTCTGTCCATTGATATTATCTATCAACTATGTTATCATCATGTCAAACAGTTTTAATTCGTTTTACATACGTAAACGTATGATTATCCTGCCTTACAAAGCTATAATACTATTGGTACGACCATCTGTCGCTTTATATAGGAGAAGCTCTATCAGTGAAGTATTAGATAATGTGTTTCTATCAAAATCCACTCAGCATTATTGTTAACGTCAAATCCCCTCAGTTTTGTTTGAAAAAAAAATCTCATATACATACTCATCTAAAACAAAAAAAAATCAATAGAATCAATTTTTCATCAAGTCCTAAATGCTTGCATATCTGAATAATTTTTTTTTGATACTCTTTCAATTTTCCATCTACAACTTCCATGTATCTTCCAATCCATCTTCACTTTGACTTAATTATTTTTCAACATTTTGTGTTACAGTCGGAACTGCGTGCCGAAGAACGCCTAGCCGAGGAACAGAAACGCCATCGTGAACTTCTCGCTCGTGTCGAGCGTGAGGCCGCTTTACAAAATGAGAATTGCCAAATTAAGATAAGAACCATCGAGATCGAGGCGAACGCCCTGCGGGAGGAAGCACAAAGATTACGTGTGCTGTGTGACAAACAGGCAAGTGATCTACACAACACCGAAGAAAAGTTGGAACTAGCTCGTGACAGTATAGCGGCACTGCAACAGGATCTCAGTGATGCCCAATTGCACGAACGCAAGTTTGAACAGGAAAAAAAGGCATCCGAAGATCTAATGGTAGAGCTGAGTCGTGAACTCGAGCGACTAAGATCGGAAACTGGGCCCGCAATGCCAAGTACATCGCCAGAGGCATTAAGACTGGAAGAACTCCATCAAGAGTTGGACGAACTAAGACGGAATAATAAAAGTAAGTCAGCCTTTAAATCGAACGCATATGTATGTCATCTTTATGATAATGTTTTATCTTTCAGTTCTTGAAGAACAAAATGAGGAGCTCCAAGCGGCTGTGCTAACCCGCGGTGTGGAAGAAGGAAGACATTTGCTCAATGGCACTCTCAACAGTTTAGCACAAGAATTGGAAGAGATGTCCCAGACGCAGGTCAGTTGAATTTAAATATTTCTTCAGAGTGTAGTCGCCACTGGAATTTGTTAGCAAGCATGTCTCATTTTTTTTATATCTGTCGTGCAAACAAAATGGCAGCGGGCAGTAGACAACTCTATCTGATTAGTGCAAAATACAAAAAATTGATTCGTTTCATAAAAAAAAATCACAATACACTCACTTTAATAATACTCCACTCCCATATATATTATATCTACACATATCACAAAAACAATTCTCACAAACACATTCGAATACAATGGCTTATACAACACGTTATATTGTTTTATTTTCCAGGACTCTGTGGATTCAGCCACATTGGCATCATTGAGCCAGGTAATACAATTTGGGTGGTGTAATCATTTCTATATCTTTACGTGCTTTTTTTTACCCTTCCCCTAGTAACAAAACGATCTTTCATTTCATTTAACCCAGGGCTTGTCACATTCGGAATTTATTGTTTAATTTTATTTTTATTTGCATTAACATTGGTTTGGTTTTTTTTCTTTAATATTTCCTTTACTTTGTGTTGCACTGCAATCCGTTGGTGGTTCTATCTATGGGCTTTTTGTAAATTTTTTGAGAGCTTTTTATGCTTTTTTATGTTTTGTTTTCTTCTCCGCAAAGTCATCAAAATGTAAGGATGCGTATATGCTTACTTAGGCTAAATTGTAAGTGACTGTCAACGGCCCGCCCGAACACATTAATCAATTTTTTTTCTTTGGTTCGTAACATGTGCGGATCTAATCATCGAATCATTTAATTTGTAAACATGTTTTGCAAAATTTATCTTTATACGGTGTTTCAGTTTGTTGAAAATGGATTCCAGTTCTTTGTTTTCGAAAATGGAATTCAAAAGGATGTCCTTTCAAGAAAGGGCGCTTCTTATACTGCAATATTCTGTGTGTGCTGTGTTCTTGTTGATTGAGGAATCGTGCTCAATATAGGATTCGACTACAAAAATACGTTATTTGGTTCTCCGGTTCATCCTAAATCTTACCATCCTATTCAGAGAATACAATAAAATACTTGGTGGGCCCTACTTTATGACCTTAGGCTATATATCTTTAGAATAGAATAAGCAGTGAGATGCTTTTTAAATGTTTGTTTAGGTATTCAACTTTGATTCCACTATATTTTGAAAATTAATTAGTCAACACCAAAATTGATTACCATTTGGGATCAAAATACATGTTTTCTGCTGACATTCGAGACATAGTTCTGCAAGATTTTGTTTGCTTTTTCCACAAACCCACGATCTAAAATAACTTCATTAAAAAAAACCTAGAACGGTCAAACCCGGTGATATTGCAAGACATTGCAAATCGCCTAGACACAATATCAGGTAGCCAAGAAGCACATGCCATATAATTTTGGTTGGTCCTCGTTGCTCCGTTCTCATGAAACCAACCACACGTCCTTCCATCCAAATTTATTCAATTGAGATATAAAAAGTTTATTGAGCCATACAAAGTGACCGTTTAGCCCTCGCCATTCTAAAAAAAAAAACATCGAATGACTAATGACGTTGAATTGATTCAATGACTGTACGAAAAGTATCCCTGTTCTTCATAAGAGTGTATCGCAACAAAGGATGGATGAAATCATATATTTGAGAAGCTTCTCATGACAGTTTTATACTCTTGGATGATTGTCAGACTTTTGAAGAGGCGGGACAGTGAAAAAACTTCTTACTTTTGGGATTTGAACCAGAACCTGCGCTTGTAAATGTCAATCAATAGGTATTGAAATTTCAATTGAAATTTATCGTGAATTTTTTAATATCAACCCAAAAGAACTATTCTTGACATTCACTTTTTAAAGATAATTCCTTTTAAATATTGACCGCAACTGCTCCTTAGCTCGAAAATGCGGAATTTCCATTTTTCGATGACATGTTCGAGCATAGTCGTCAATATCTCGCAAATAACACCTGTAATATTAGCCTCCAATGCTTTAATCGTAAGTGACCGAGCAATCTCTCAAGTCTCAATCAGAGTAATCGTGAAGAAATTCCGAGGGTTTGTTTTTCCTTGTCAGCAATGTAAATCAGATTGTTGAATGGGAACAGTTTCCGGGGAAAATTTATTCGTGATATTTCTGAATATGTTTATTGTTTCATGGGCAAGTAACGCCGTCTTGTTGGAACCAAATGTTGTCGAGTTATCGAGCTTCAATTTCAAGCAAAAAATTAGTCCGTTATCATGACGCCGTAACGAGCCCCTTTTAGAGTAACGTTGACGTCAGCTTCATTTTTGAAGATATACAGACCGACGATTCCACCGGCCAATAAACCACACCACACGGTTGTTTTGAGTGGATGTAACTGAAACTCTTGAACCTCTTCCGATTATTCTTCGGTCCATAAACTGCAAATTTGCTTATCCAATGAGTTAGAAATGGACCTCATTGCTGAACAAAATGTTGGTTGAAATCAGTGGATCTTCAGCAAGTCTCGCGAGAACCCCTCACTAAATTTGCAAATGTTTTTCGGGTGTCTATCCATGATGAAATGTCAATGAATAATGAATTAAAAAAACACAAACACAAACTACACCCTCTTCTTGAATTTTTCGCGCTCTATCACCTCAAAATAAGTTTTTTGACATATCGAAAGAGGTAGTAATGAACTCATTAATCATGATGATTTTTGACTAAAATTCGTTTGCTTCATTGCTGTGATTCAATAGTGCATGATCGTAGGTCTACACCAATTTGATGCACTGTCTGCACTTGGTTAAAGAACATATTCAAGTCGTTTACCCAATTGTGTAACGTAAAAAAAAGTCAATTGCATGGCACATCGTCTTGTCGAAGTCGATGTAACCCTATTGCATGTAGCCTATTGCCTAACGAGAAGCACATGCCATTCAAGGGCTGTTTTCGCGTGCATGAAATGCAAGTTGCATCAAAATTACAGACATGTCTGAGTTAAGAGTTTTGAAGTTGGGGATTAGCTGATGGTAGATAATTCCCTGCCAATCCCACTAAACAGACAGCAAACCCGTTAACCTCTTTCTTTAAAACACCTTTTTGGCCAAACTACGAAAACGTTTTAAAAAAATGTGAAGAACACATTTAGCGATCACTGTTATACCCTATAGGGGTAAATTATTTTATATACATAGTTTGTAACATGAGAAATAATTTAGCTAGATAAATCGACTCGGAATCGCTAGTTGAGTCGATTTAGCCAGTTTCGTCCGTACGTCACTAGTATTGGCGCTTACATTTTGTGCTAGAACGATTAAATTTGGTACACGTGCTCTTTGTGAACAAGTGTAAACATTTTTTTTTTCATGCCAACTTTCTAGGTGCCTTTTTCTATAAAAATTAAATTAAACTACAAAATGAGGGTTGACATTGTTTAATATTTTCATTACCATTCAGTAAGATTTTGCGTTCCACGTTACATTACCTTATTTTTTTCAGTTGTAATTTAAATTATTCTTCATTAGTATAACAGTTATCCCTATTGGAAGTTCTATAACTAAAAAAACATCCTATATTCGTATTTTTTTTTAACATTTTAAATAAAAATATCTTCCTAACATTAACCTTCTCGTTTACTACCGTTCCGTTCAAGTGAGTTTTCTCTAAAATCACAGTAAACTATCTTTCGTTGATTTAATTAAATCAAAAATGTAAATCTTAATAAGCCATTGATTTGCTAATTTAAATGTGCAACTTATTATTCTCCACGGACGAACTCTAGTTCTGAATCCTTATCAACCAACGCATTACTTGAACTTACGTTTCTTTCTCCCCAACAAACATTTCCACTGACCCGCTTATATATAAAATCTAAAATGAAATAAACAAATTCAAAAAAAAAAAAAACTTTACCATTATTCGTTTTTTTATAATTCCAGCTCCAACAGGCCTTCCAAGAAAAGGAAGACGAGAATACGCGGCTCAAACATTACATCGATACCATTTTACTAAATATCGTTGAAAACTATCCCCAGCTTCTCGAAGTAAAACCCATCGAGCGGAGTGCGCAAAACTAAAATTAAAATTAAAACTTAAATATTAAATAATAAGCAAATCAGAACAATCTTTGTTGTAATTGTAAAAGAAAAAGTTAATCGTTGGATTCGTCTTTTATACCTGCATGTTTGTAATATAAAATAATATACAACCGAAAGAGAAAAATCAAAAAATTCAAAAATGCCTTATTAATGATAAATAATTTTTTTTTTCGTTTCGTTTTCGTTTTACCATAGCTCTGTAGTTAAATAATATTTAAATATATATATATTTTTTTCGTTTATTTAACGAGAACATAGTTTTAATGAATATATATATATAAATATATATAATGATACATAATGTTATTTTGCAGCGCGCGCAATCGTTACTTCGTTTATATGTTTAACACAAAAGAATAAGAAGCAAAAAAAAAATATATGTGTATAGTATATTTATGTAAAGAAAAATAAGATTTTATGTTGGTAGTTGAGATGATTTATTCAAGGATATTATATTTTCATTCATTTTTATTTTAAATTTATTATAAACGTTTTATTTGAAAACAAAACTGAAACTTTTCCCATTAAATAACGAAGAAAAACACTCTCAACTACGAACGGAATTTTAATAATATTTTGTTTTACATAGCAGTAATAAATTAAAATGAGCAATATATTATATATTTCAAATGTGAAAACATATATGTATTTGTGTTTAGTGCATACAATTGTTTGACATTATTTTATTTTTGTTTAGCCAAGTGATTATGCGTTATAAACAATATAACAATAATATTAATATTATTTAAAAAAAAACAGAAACAAGAACAACAGAAATTTAATAAACATTTACAAATGAAATCAATGTTTTTTTTATATTTATTTCATTAGATACCGCGGGAAAGACGATTTTGGATAGCAACTTGTTCGACTCAAGTATAAAAGTTAAGAATTCTTGCCAATGGAACTTTATGAATCCGTACAACTCCTTCATTAGTTAATTATAAATAATTGAGATCATTTAAAGAAGCACATTTTCAATGACGCTGTTATGCAACTTTTGATCTACCTGCGTACCATTTTTCATCAAGATCCATCCACCCGTTTACGAGTTATAATCAAAAATGTAAAAAAATTAATGACCCAGTTACCTACTGACATTTCTGATCGCCTGGTGCTATGCAAAAAAATCGATTTTCGGTGAACAATTTTTCATACGAATTCGTGAATTTTTATTAAAATCGTTATAACTCCTATACGGATGGATATATTCAAATGAAATTTGGCATACAGGCGGATTAGCGGATGCTCTATGAGATGTGCTTATGAAAATTTTGATTTTATTGCGGGAAAAGTCTAGGGGGCTGCATGGTCTATGTTACATCGAAGATTTTTTCTCCTCGGTGTAATTCAAAAACATGTCAATCAACGATTAGTTAATTTAAAAGAGCGACCTCTTATCTGTCTATGTGCCAAACTTTACTTGATAACATCAAGCGGTTGAGAAGTTTTAATGATTTTCAATCAAATGTTCACATAACTTAGCTGATGGTAGATAATTCCCTGCCAATCCCACTAAACAGACAGCAAACCCGTTAACCTCTTTCTTTAAAACACCTTTTTGGCCAAACTACGAAAACGTTTTAAAAAAATGTGAAGAACACATTTAGCGATCACTGTTATACCCTATAGGGGTAAATTATTTTATATACATAGTTTGTAACATGAGAAATAATTTAGCTAGATAAATCGACTCGGAATCGCTAGTTGAGTCGATTTAGCCAGTTTCGTCCGTACGTCACTAGTATTGGCGCTTACATTTTGTGCTAGAACGATTAAATTTGGTACACGTGCTCTTTGTGAACAAGTGTAAACATTTTTTTTTTCATGCCAACTTTCTAGGTGCCTTTTTCTATAAAAAAAACATTACAAAATTAAATTAAACTACAAAATGAGGGTTGACATTGTTTAATATTTTCATTACCATTCAGTAAGATTTTGCGTTCCACGTTACATTACCTTATTTTTTTCAGTTGTAATTTAAATTATTCTTCATTAGTATAACAGTTATCCCTATTGGAAGTTCTATAACTAAAAAAACATCCTATATTCGTATTTTTTTTTAACATTTTAAATAAAAATATCTTCCTAACATTAACCTTCTCGTTTACTACCGTTCCGTTCAAGTGAGTTTTCTCTAAAATCACAGTAAACTATCTTTCGTTGATTTAATTAAATCAAAAATGTAAATCTTAATAAGCCATTGATTTGCTAATTTAAATGTGCAACTTATTATTCTCCACGGACGAACTCTAGTTCTGAATCCTTATCAACCAACGCATTACTTGAACTTACGTTTCTTTCTCCCCAACAAACATTTCCACTGACCCGCTTATATATAAAATCTAAAATGAAATAAACAAATTCAAAAAAAAAAAAAAAACTTTACCATTATTCGTTTTTTTATAATTCCAGCTCCAACAGGCCTTCCAAGAAAAGGAAGACGAGAATACGCGGCTCAAACATTACATCGATACCATTTTACTAAATATCGTTGAAAACTATCCCCAGCTTCTCGAAGTAAAACCCATCGAGCGGAGTGCGCAAAACTAAAATTAAAATTAAAACTTAAATATTAAATAATAAGCAAATCAGAACAATCTTTGTTGTAATTGTAAAAGAAAAAGTTAATCGTTGGATTCGTCTTTTATACCTGCATGTTTGTAATATAAAATAATATACAACCGAAAGAGAAAAATCAAAAAATTCAAAAATGCCTTATTAATGATAAATAATTTTTTTTTTCGTTTCGTTTTCGTTTTACCATAGCTCTGTAGTTAAATAATATTTAAATATATATATATTTTTTTCGTTTATTTAACGAGAACATAGTTTTAATGAATATATATATATAAATATATATAATGATACATAATGTTATTTTGCAGCGCGCGCAATCGTTACTTCGTTTATATGTTTAACACAAAAGAATAAGAAGCAAAAAAAAAATATATGTGTATAGTATATTTATGTAAAGAAAAATAAGATTTTATGTTGGTAGTTGAGATGATTTATTCAAGGATATTATATTTGCATTCATTTTTATTTTAAATTTATTATAAACGTTTTATTTGAAAACAAAACTGAAACTTTTCCCATTAAATAACGAAGAAAAACACTCTCAACTACGAACGGAATTTTAATAATATTTTGTTTTACATAGCAGTAATAAATTAAAATGAGCAATATATTATATATTTCAAATGTGAAAACATATATGTATTTGTGTTTAGTGCATACAATTGTTTGACATTATTTTATTTTTGTTTAGCCAAGTGATTATGCGTTATAAACAATATAACAATAATATTAATATTATTTAAAAAAAAAACAGAAACAAGAACAACAGAAATTTAATAAACATTTACAAATGAAATCAATGTTTTTTTTATATTTATTTCATTAGATACCGCGGGAAAGACGATTTTGGATAGCAACTTGTTCGACTCAAGTATAAAAGTTAAGAATTCTTGCCAATGGAACTTTATGAATCCGTACAACTCCTTCATTAGTTAATTATAAATAATTGAGATCATTTAAAGAAGCACATTTTCAATGACGCTGTTATGCAACTTTTGATCTACCTGCGTACCATTTTTCATCAAGATCCATCCACCCGTTTACGAGTTATAATCAAAAATGTAAAAAAATTAATGACCCAGTTACCTACTGACATTTCTGATCGCCTGGTGCTATGCAAAAAAATCGATTTTCGGTGAACAATTTTTCATACGAATTCGTGAATTTTTATTAAAATCGTTATAACTCCTATACGGATGGATATATTCAAATGAAATTTGGCATACAGGCGGATTAGCGGATGCTCTATGAGATGTGCTTATGAAAATTTTGATTTTATTGCGGGAAAAGTCTAGGGGGCTGCATGGTCTATGTTACATCGAAGATTTTTTCTCCTCGGTGTAATTCAAAAACATGTCAATCAACGATTAGTTAATTTAAAAGAGCGACCTCTTATCTGTCTATGTGCCAAACTTTACTTGATAACATCAAGCGGTTGAGAAGTTTTAATGATTTTCAATCAAATGTTCACATATACACACCACTTGACCACGCCCCTTTTGCCAAATTCACTAGTTGTATACATGGATTTGAAGAGCAACAGTTAATCCACCTGCGTACCATTTTTCATCAAGATCCATCCACCCGTTTACGAGTTATAAGCAAATATGTAAAAAATTAATGACCCAGTTACCTACTGAGATTCCTGATCGCCTGGTGCTATGCAAAAAAATCGATTTTCGGTGAACAATTTTTCATACGAATTCGTGAATTTTTATTAAAATCGTCATAACTCCTATACGGATGGATATATTCAAATGAAATTTGGCATACAGGCGGATTAGCGGATGCTCTATGAGATGTGCTTATGAAAATTTTGATTTTATTGCGGGAAGGGTGCAGGGGGCTGCATGGTCTATGTTACATCGAAGATGTTTTCTCCTCGGTGTAATTCAAAAACATGTCAATCAACGATTAGTTAATTTAAAAGAGCGACCTTCTTATCTGTCTAAGTGCCAAACTTTACTTGATAACATCAAGCGGTTGAGAAGTTTTAATGATTTTCAATCAAATGTTCACACAAACACACCACTTGACCACGCCCCTTTTGCCAAATTCACTAGTTGTATACATGGATTTGAAGAGCAACAGTTAATCCACCTGCGTACCATTTTTCATCAAGATCCATCCACCCGTTTACGAGTTATAAGCAAATATGTAAAAAATTAATGACACAGTTACCTACTGAAATTTCTGATCGCCTGGTGCTATGCAAAAAAATCGATTTTCGGTGAACAATTAATTTTTCATACGAATTCGTGAATTTTTATTAAAATCGTCATAACTCCTATACGGATGGATATATTCAAATGAAATTTGGCATACAGGCGGATTAGCGGATGCTCTATGAGATGTGCTTATGAAAATTTTGATTTTATTGCGGGAAGGGTGCAGGGGGCTGCATGGTCTATGTTACATCGAAGATTTTTTCTCCTCGGTGTAATTCAAAAACATGTCAATCAACGATTAGTTAATTTAAAAGAGCGACCTCTTATCTGTCTATATGCCAAACTTTACTTGATAACATCAAGCGGTTGAGAAGTTTTAATGATTTTCAATCAAATGTTCACACAAACACACCACTTGACCACGCCCCTTTTGGCAAATTCACTAGCTGTATACATGGATTTGAAGAGCAACTGTTAATCCACCTGCGTACCATTTTTCATCAAGATCCATCCACCCGTTTACGAGTTATAAGCAAATATGTAAAAAATTAATGACCCAGTTACCTACTGAGATTTCTGATCGCCTGGTGCTATGCAAAAAAATCGATTTTCGGTGAACAATTTTTCATACGAATTCGTGAATTTTTATTAAAATCGTCATAACTCCTATACGGATGGATATATTCAAATGAAATTTGGCATACAGGCGGATTAGCGGATGCTCTATAAGATGTGCTTATGAAAATTTTGATTTTATTGCGGGAAGGGTGCAGGGGCTGCATGGTCTATGTTACATCGAAGATTTTTTCTCCTCGGTGTAATTCAAAAACATGTCAATCAACGATTAGTTAATTTAAAAGAGCGACCTCTTATCTGTCTAAGTGCCAAACTTTACTTGATAACATCAAGCGGTTGAGAAGTTTTAATGATTTTCAATCAAATGTTCACACAAACACACCACTTGACCACGCCCCTTTTGCCAAATTCACTAGTTGTATACATGGATTTGAAGAGCAACTCTTAATCCACCTGCGTACCATTTTTCATCAAGATCCATCCACCCGTTTACGAGTTATAAGCAAATATGTAAAAAATTAATGACCCAGTTACCTACTGAGATTTCTGATCGCCTGGTGCTATGCAAAAAAATCGATTTTCGGTGAACAATTTTTCATACGAATTCGTGAATTTTTATTAAAATCGTCATAACTCCTATACGGATGGATATATTCAAATGAAATTTGGCATACAGGCGGATTAGCGGATGCTCTATGAGATGTGCTTATGACAATTTTGATTTTATTGCGGGAAGGGTGCAGGGGGCTGCATGGTCTATGTTACATTGAGATTTTTTCTTCTCGGTGTAATTCAAAAACATGTCAATCAACGATTAGTTAATTTAAAAGAGCGACCTCTTATCTGTCTTTGTGCCAAACTTTACTTGATAACATCAAGCGGTTGAGAAGTTTTGATGATTTTCAATCAAATGTTCACACAAACACACCACTTGACCACTAGTTGTATACATGGATTTGAAGAGCAACTGTTAATCCACCTGCGTACCATTTTTCATCAAGATCCATCCACCCGTTTACGAGTTATAAGCAAATATGTAAAAAATTAATGACCCAGTTACCTACTGAGATTTCTGATCGCCTGGTGCTATGCAAAAAAACCGATTTTCGGTGAACAATTAATTTTTCATACGAATTCGTGAATTTTTATTAAAATCGTCATAACTCCTATACGGATGGATATATTCAAATGAAACACACAAACACACCACTTAACCACGCCCCTTTTGCCAAATTCACTAGTTGTATACATGGATTTGAAGAGCAACAGTTAATCCACCTGCGTACCATTTTTCATCAAGATCCATCCACCCGTTTACGAGTTATAAGCAAATATGTAAAAAATTAATGACCCAGTTACCTACTGAGATTTCTGATCGCCTGGTGCTATGCAAAAAAATCGATTTTCGGTGAACAATTTTTCATACGAATTCGTGAATTTTTATTAAAATCGTCATAACTCCTATACGGATGGATATATTCAAATGAAATTTGGCATACAGGCGGATTAGCGGATGCTCTATGAGATGTGCTTATGAAAATTTTGATTTTATTGCGGGAAGGGTGCAGGGGGCTGCATGGTCTATGTTACATCGAAGATTTTTTCTCCTCGGTGTAATTCAAAAACATGTCAATCAACGATTAGTTAATTTAAAAGAGCGACCTCTTATCTGTCTAAGTGCCAAACTTTACTTGATAACATCAAGCGGTTGAGAAGTTTTAATGATTTTCAATCAAATGTTCACACAAACACACCACTTAACCACGCCCCTTTTGCCAAATTCACTAGTTGTATACATGGATTTGAAGAGCAACAGTTAATCCACCTGCGTACCATTTTTCATCAAGATCCATCCACCCGTTTACGAGTTATAAGCAAATATGTAAAAAATTAATGACCCAGTTACCTACTGAGATTTCTGATCGCCTGGTGCTATGCAAAAAAATCGATTTTCGGTGAACAATTTTTCATACGAATTCGTGAATTTTTATTAAAATCGTCATAACTCCTATACGGATGGATATATTCAAATGAAATTTGCATACAGGCGGATTAGCGGATGCTCTATGAGATGTGCTTATGAAAATTTTGATTTTATTGCGGGAAGGGTGCAGGGGGCTGCATGGTCTATGTTACATCGAAGATTTTTTCTCCTCGGTGTAATTCAAAAACATGTCAATCAACGATTAGTTAATTTAAAAGAGCGACCTCTTATCTGTCTAAGTGCCAAACTTTACTTGATAACATCAAGCGGTTGAGAAGTTTTAATGATTTTCAATCAAATGTTCACACAAACACACCACTTAACCACGCCCCTTTTGCCAAATTCACTAGTTGTATACATGGATTTGAAGAGCAACAGTTAATCCACCTGCGTACCATTTTTCATCAAGATCCATCCACCCGTTTACGAGTTATAAGCAAATATGTAAAAAATTAATGACCCAGTTACCTACTGAGATTTCTGATCGCCTGGTGCTATGCAAAAAAATCGATTTTCGGTGAACAATTTTTCATACGAATTCGTGAATTTTTATTAAAATCGTCATAACTCCTATACGGATGGATATATTCAAATGAAATTTGCATACAGGCGGATTAGCGGATGCTCTATGAGATGTGCTTATGACAATTTTGATTTTATTGCGGGAAGGTCGAAGATTTTTTCTCCTCGGTGTAATTCAAAAACATGTCAATCAACGATTAGTTAATTTAAGAGAGCGACCTCTTATCTGTCTATGTGCCAAACTTTACTTGATAACATCAAGCGGTTGAGAAGTTTTAATGATTTTCAATCAAATGTTCACACAAACACACCACTTGACCACGCCCCTTTTGCCAAATTCACTAGTTGTATACATGGATTTGAAGAGCAACTGTTAATCCACCTGCGTACCATTTTTCATCAAGATCCATCCACCCGTTTACGAGTTATAAGCAAATATGTAAAAAATTAATGACCCAGTTACCTACTGAGATTTCTGATCGCCTGGTGCTATGCAAAAAAATCGATTTTCGGTGAACAATTTTTCATACGAATTCGTGAATTTTTATTAAAATCGTCATAACTCCTATACGGATGGATATATTCAAATGAAATTTGGCATACAGGCGGATTAGCGGATGCTCTATGAGATGTGCTTTTGACAATTTTGATTTTATTGCGGGAAGGGTGCAGGGGGCTGCATGGTCTATGTTACATTGAGATTTTTTCTTCTCGGTGTAATTCAAAAACATGTCAATCAACGATTAGTTAATTTAAAAGAGCGACCTCTTATCTGTCTATGTGCCAAACTTTACTTGATAACATCAAGCGGTTGAGAAGTTTTAATGATTTTCAATCAAATGTTCACATAAACACACCACTTGACCACGCCCCTTTTGCCAAATTCACTAGTTGTATACATGGATTTGAAGAGCAACAGTTAATCCACCTGCGTACCATTTTTCATCAAGATCCATCCACCCGTTTACGAGTTATAAGCAAATATGTAAAAAATTAATAACCCAGTTACCTACAGAGATTTCTGATCGCCTGGTGCTATGCAAAAAAATCGATTTTCGGTGAACAATTTTTCATACGAATTCGTGAATTTTTATTAAAATCGTCATAACTCCTATACGGATGGATATATTCAAATGAAATTTGGCATACAGGCGGATTAGCGGATGCTCTATGAGATGTGCTTATGAAAACTTTGATTTTATTGCGGGAAGGGTGCAGGGGGCTGCATGGTCTATGTTACATCGAAGATTTTTTCTCCTCGGTGTAATTCAAAAACATGTCAATCAACGATTAGTTAATTTAAAAGAGCGACCTCTTATCTGTCTAAGTGCCAAACTTTACTTGATAACATCAAGCGGTTGAGAAGTTTTGATGATTTTCAATCAAATGTTCACACAAACACACCACTGGACCACTAGTTGTATACATGGATTTGAAGAGCAACTGTTAATCCACCTGCGTACCATTTTTCATCAAGATCCATCCACCCGTTTACGAGTTATAAGCAAATATGTAAAAAATTAATGACCCAGTTACCTACTGAGATTTCTGATCGCCTGGTGCTATGCAAAAAATCGATTTTCGGTGAACAATTTTTCATACGAATTCGTGAATTTTTATTAAAATCGTCATAACTCCTATACGGATGGATATATTCAAATGAAATTTGGCATACAGGCGGATTAGCGGATGCTCTATGAGATGTGCTTATGAAAATTTTGATTTTATTGCGGGAAGGGTGCAGGGGGCTGCATGGTCTATGTTACATCGAAGATTTTTTCTCCTCGGTGTAATTCAAAAACATGTCAATCAACGATTAGTTAATTTAAAAGAGCGACCTCTTATCTGTCTAAGTGCCAAACTTTACTTGATAACATCAAGCGGTTAAGAAGTTTTAATGATTTTCAATCAAATGTTCACACAAACACACCACTTAACCACGCCCCTTTTGCCAAATTCACTAGTTGTATACATGGGTTTGAAGAACAACAGTTAATCCACCTGCGTACCATTTTTCATCAAGATCCATCCACCCGTTTACGAGTTATAAGCAAATATGTAAAAAATTAATGACCCAGTTACCTACTGAGATTTCTGATCGCCTGGTGCTATGCAAAAAAAACCGATTTTCGGTGAACAATTAATTTTTCATACGAATTCGTGAATTTTTATTAAAATCGTCATAACTCCTATACGGATGGATATATTCAAATGAAACACACAAACACACCACTTAACCACGCCCCTTTTGCCAAATTCACTAGTTGTATACATAGATTTGAAGAGCAACAGTTAATCCACCTGCGTACCATTTTTCATCAAGATCCATCCACCCGTTTACGAGTTATGAGCAAATATTTAAAAAATTAATGACCCAGTTACCTACTGAGATTTCTGATCGCCTGGTGCAATGCAAAAAAATCGATTTTCGGTGAACAATTTTTCATACGAATTCGTGAATTTTTATTAAAATCGTCATAACTCCTATACGGATGGATATATTCAAATGAAATTTGGCATACAGGCGGATTAGCGGATGCTCTATGAGATGTGCTTATGAAAATTTTGATTTTATTGCGGGAAGGGTGCAGGGGGCTGCATGGTCTATGTTACATCGAAGATTTTTTCTCCTCGGTGTAATTCAAAAACATGTCAATCAACGATTAGTTAATTTAAAAGAGCGACCTCTTATCTGTCTAAGTGCCAAACTTTACTTGATAACATCAAGCGGTTGAGAAGTTTTGATGATTTTCAATCAAATGTTCACACAAACACACCACTGGACCACTAGTTGTATACATGGATTTGAAGAGCAACTGTTAATCCACCTGCGTACCATTTTTCATCAAGATCCATCCACCCGTTTACGAGTTATAAGCAAATATGTAAAAAATTAATGACCCAGTTACCTACTGAGATTTCTGATCGCCTGGTGCTATGCAAAAAATCGATTTTCGGTGAACAATTTTTCATACGAATTCGTGAATTTTTATTAAAATCGTCATAACTCCTATACGGATGGATATATTCAAATGAAATTTGGCATACAGGCGGATTAGCGGATGCTCTATGAGATGTGCTTATGAAAATTTTGATTTTATTGCGGGAAGGGTGCAGGGGGCTGCATGGTCTATGTTACATCGAAGATTTTTTCTCCTCGGTGTAATTCAAAAACATGTCAATCAACGATTAGTTAATTTAAAAGAGCGACCTCTTATCTGTCTAAGTGCCAAACTTTACTTGATAACATCAAGCGGTTGAGAAGTTTTAATGATTTTCAATCAAATGTTCACACAAACACACCACTTAACCACGCCCCTTTTGCCAAATTCACTAGTTGTATACATGGGTTTGAAGAACAACAGTTAATCCACCTGCGTACCATTTTTCATCAAGATCCATCCACCCGTTTACGAGTTATAAGCAAATATGTAAAAAATTAATGACCCAGTTACCTACTGAGATTTCTGATCGCCTGGTGCTATGCAAAAAAAACCGATTTTCGGTGAACAATTAATTTTTCATACGAATTCGTGAATTTTTATTAAAATCGTCATAACTCCTATACGGATGGATATATTCAAATGAAACACACAAACACACCACTTAACCACGCCCCTTTTGCCAAATTCACTAGTTGTATACATAGATTTGAAGAGCAACAGTTAATCCACCTGCGTACCATTTTTCATCAAGATCCATCCACCCGTTTACGAGTTATGAGCAAATATTTAAAAAATTAATGACCCAGTTACCTACTGAGATTTCTGATCGCCTGGTGCAATGCAAAAAAATCGATTTTCGGTGAACAATTTTTCATACGAATTCGTGAATTTTTATTAAAATCGTCATAACTCCTATACGGATGGATATATTCAAATGAAATTTGGCATACAGGCGGATTAGCAGATGCTCTATGAGATGTGCTTATGAAAATTTTGATTTTATTGCGGGAAGGGTGCAGGGGGCTGCATGGTCTATGTTACATCGAAGATTTTTTCTCCTCGGTGTAATTCAAAAACATGTCAATCAACGATTAGTTAATTTAAAAGAGCGAACTCTTATCTGTCTATGTGCCAAACTTTACTTGATAACATCAAGCGGTTGAGAAGTTTTAATGATTTTCAATCAAATGTTCACACAAACACACCACTTGACCACGCCCCTTTTGGCAAATTCACTAGCTGTATACATGGATTTGAAGAGCAACTGTTAATCCACCTGCGTACCATTTTTCATCAAGATCCATCCACCCGTTTACGAGTTATAAGCAAATATGTAAAAAATTAATGACCCAGTTACCTACTGAGATTTCTGATCGCCTGGTGCTATGCAAAAAAATCGATTTTCGGTGAACAATTTTTCATACGAATTCGTGAATTTTTATTAAAATCGTCATAACTCCTATACGGATGGATATATTCAAATGAAACACACAAACACACCACTTAACCACGCCCCTTTTTCCAGATTCACTAGTTGTATACATGGATTTGAAGAGCAACAGTTAATCCACCTGCGTACCATTTTTCATCAAGATCCATCCACCCGTTTACGAGTTATAAGCAAATATTTAAAAAATTAATGACCCAGTTACCTACTGAGATTTCTGATCGCCTGGTGCAATGCAAAAAAATCGATTTTCGGTGAACAATTTTTTATACGAATTCGTGAATTTTTATTAAAATCGTCATAACTCCTATACGGATGGATATATTCAAATGAAATTTGGCATACAGGCGGATTAGCGGATGCTCTATGAGATGTGCTTATGAAAATTTTGATTTTATTGCGGGAAGGGTGCAGGGGGCTGCATGGTCTATGTTACATCGAAGATTTTTTCTCCTCGGTGTAATTCAAAAACATGTCAATCAACGATTAGTTAATTTAAAAGAGCGACCTCTTATCTGTCTAAGTGCCAAACTTTACTTGATAACATCAAGCGGTTGAGAAGTTTTAATGATTTTCAATCAAATGTTCACACAAACACACCACTTAACCACGCCCCTTTTGCCAAATTCACTAGTTGTATACATGGGTTTGAAGAACAACAGTTAATCCACCTGCGTACCATTTTTCATCAAGATCCATCCACCCGTTTACGAGTTATAAGCAAATATGTAAAAAATTAATGACCCAGTTACCTACTGAGATTTCTGATCGCCTGGTGCTATGCAAAAAAAACCGATTTTCGGTGAACAATTAATTTTTCATACGAATTCGTGAATTTTTATTAAAATCGTCATAACTCCTATACGGATGGATATATTCAAATGAAACACACAAACACACCACTTAACCACGCCCCTTTTGCCAAATTCACTAGTTGTATACATAGATTTGAAGAGCAACAGTTAATCCACCTGCGTACCATTTTTCATCAAGATCCATCCACCCGTTTACGAGTTATAAGCAAATATTTAAAAAATTAATGACCCAGTTACCTACTGAGATTTCTGATCGCCTGGTGCAATGCAAAAAAATCGATTTTCGGTGAACAATTTTTCATACGAATTCGTGAATTTTTATTAAAATCGTCATAACTCCTATACGGATGGATATATTCAAATGAAATTTGGCATACAGGCGGATTAGCGGATGCTCTATGAGATGTGCTTATGAAAATTTTGATTTTATTGCGGGAAGGGTGCAGGGGGCTGCATGGTCTATGTTACATCGAAGATTTTTTCTCCTCGGTGTAATTCAAAAACATGTCAATCAACGATTAGTTAATTTAAAAGAGCGACCTCTTATCTGTCTAAGTGCCAAACTTTACTTGATAACATCAAGCGGTTGAGAAGTTTTAATGATTTTCAATCAAATGTTCACACAAACACACCACTTAACCACGCCCCTTTTGCCAAATTCACTAGTTGTATACATGGGTTTGAAGAACAACAGTTAATCCACCTGCGTACCATTTTTCATCAAGATCCATCCACCCGTTTACGAGTTATAAGCAAATATGTAAAAAATTAATGACCCAGTTACCTACTGAGATTTCTGATCGCCTGGTGCTATGCAAAAAAAACCGATTTTCGGTGAACAATTAATTTTTCATACGAATTCGTGAATTTTTATTAAAATCGTCATAACTCCTATACGGATGGATATATTCAAATGAAACACACAAACACACCACTTAACCACGCCCCTTTTGCCAAATTCACTAGTTGTATACATAGATTTGAAGAGCAACAGTTAATCCACCTGCGTACCATTTTTCATCAAGATCCATCCACCCGTTTACGAGTTATAAGCAAATATTTAAAAAATTAATGACCCAGTTACCTACTGAGATTTCTGATCGCCTGGTGCAATGCAAAAAAATCGATTTTCGGTGAACAATTTTTCATACGAATTCGTGAATTTTTATTAAAATCGTCATAACTCCTATACGGATGGATATATTCAAATGAAATTTGGCATACAGGCGGATTAGCGGATGCTCTATGAGATGTGCTTATGAAAATTTTGATTTTATTGCGGGAAGGGTGCAGGGGGCTGCATGGTCTATGTTACATCGAAGATTTTTTCTCCTCGGTGTAATTCAAAAACATGTCAATCAACGATTAGTTAATTTAAAAGAGCGAACTCTTATCTGTCTATGTGCCAAACTTTACTTGATAACATCAAGCGGTTGAGAAGTTTTAATGATTTTCAATCAAATGTTCACACAAACACACCACTTGACCACGCCCCTTTTGGCAAATTCACTAGCTGTATACATGGATTTGAAGAGCAACTGTTAATCCACCTGCGTACCATTTTTCATCAAGATCCATCCACCCGTTTACGAGTTATAAGCAAATATGTAAAAAATTAATGACCCAGTTACCTACTGAGATTTCTGATCGCCTGGTGCTATGCAAAAAAATCGATTTTCGGTGAACAATTTTTCATACGAATTCGTGAATTTTTATTAAAATCGTCATAACTCCTATACGGATGGATATATTCAAATGAAACACACAAACACAATACTTAACCACGCCCCTTTTTCCAGATTCACTAGTTGTATACATGGATTTGAAGAGCAACAGTTAATCCACCTGCGTACCATTTTTCATCAAGATCCATCCACCCGTTTACGAGTTATAAGCAAATATTTAAAAAATTAATGACCCAGTTACCTACTGAGATTTCTGATCGCCTGGTGCAATGCAAAAAAATCGATTTTCGGTGAACAATTTTTCATACGAATTCGTGAATTTTTATTAAAATCGTCATAACTCCTATACGGATGGATATATTCAAATGAAATTTGGCATACAGGCGGATTAGCGGATGCTCTATAAGATGTGCTTATGAAAATTTTGATTTTATTGCGGGAAGGGTGCAGGGGGCTGCATGGTCTATGTTACATCGAAGATTTTTTCTCCTCGGTGTAATTCAAAAACATGTCAATCAACGATTAGTTAATTTAAAAGAGCGACCTCTTATCTGTCTAAGTGCCAAACTTTACTTGATAACATCAAGCGGTTGAGAAGTTTTAATGATTTTCAATCAAATGTTCACACAAACACACCACTTAACCACGCCCCTTTTGCCAAATTCACTAGTTGTATACATGGATTTGAAGAGCAACAGTTAATCCACCTGCGTACCATTTTTCATCAAGATCCATCCACCCGTTTACGAGTTATAAGCAAATATGTAAAAAATTAATGACCCAGTTACCTACTGAGATTTCTGATCGCCTGGTGCTATGCAAAAAAATCGATTTTCGGTGAACAATTTTTCATACGAATTCGTGAATTTTTATTAAAATCGTCATAACTCCTATACGGATGGATATATTCAAATGAAATTTGGCATACAGGCGGATTAGCGGATGCTCTATGAGATGTGCTTATGACAATTTTGATTTTATTGCGGGAAGGTCGAAGATTTTTTCTCCTCGGTGTAATTCAAAAACATGTCAATCAACGATTAGTTAATTTAAAAGAGCGACCTCTTATCTGTCTAAGTGCCAAACTTTACTTGATAACATCAAGCGGTTGAGAAGTTTTAATGATTTTCAATCAAATGTTCACACAAACACACCACTTAACCACGCCCCTTTTGCCAAATTCACTAGTTGTATACATGGATTTGAAGAGCAACAGTTAATCCACCTGCGTACCATTTTTCATCAAGATCCATCCACCCGTTTACGAGTTATAAGCAAATATGTAAAAAATTAATGACCCAGTTACCTACTGAGATTTCTGATCGCCTGGTGCTATGCAAAAAAATCGATTTTCGGTGAACAATTTTTCATACGAATTCGTGAATTTTTATTAAAATCGTCATAACTCCTATACGGATGGATATATTCAAATGAAATTTGGCATACAGGCGGATTAGCGGATGCTCTATGAGATGTGCTTATGAAAATTTTGATTTTATTGCGGGAAGGGTGCAGGGGGCTGCATGGTCTATGTTACATCGAAGATTTTTTCTCCTCGGTGTAATTCAAAAACATGTCAATCAACGATTAGTTAATTTAAAAGAGCGACCTCTTATCTGTCTAAGTGCCAAACTTTACTTGATAACATCAAGCGGTTGAGAAGTTTTAATGATTTTCAATCAAATGTTCACACAAACACACCACTTAACCACGCCCCTTTTGCCAAATTCACTAGTTGTATACATGGGTTTGAAGAACAACAGTTAATCCACCTGCGTACCATTTTTCATCAAGATCCATCCACCCGTTTACGAGTTATAAGCAAATATGTAAAAAATTAATGACCCAGTTACCTACTGAGATTTCTGATCGCCTGGTGCTATGCAAAAAAAACCGATTTTCGGTGAACAATTAATTTTTCATACGAATTCGTGAATTTTTATTAAAATCGTCATAACTCCTATACGGATGGATATATTCAAATGAAACACACAAACACACCACTTAACCACGCCCCTTTTGCCAAATTCACTAGTTGTATACATAGATTTGAAGAGCAACAGTTAATCCACCTGCGTACCATTTTTCATCAAGATCCATCCACCCGTTTACGAGTTATAAGCAAATATTTAAAAAATTAATGACCCAGTTACCTACTGAGATTTCTGATCGCCTGGTGCAATGCAAAAAAATCGATTTTCGGTGAACAATTTTTCATACGAATTCGTGAATTTTTATTAAAATCGTCATAACTCCTATACGGATGGATATATTCAAATGAAATTTGGCATACAGGCGGATTAGCGGATGCTCTATGAGATGTGCTTATGAAAATTTTGATTTTATTGCGGGAAGGGTGCAGGGGGCTGCATGGTCTATGTTACATCGAAGATTTTTTCTCCTCGGTGTAATTCAAAAACATGTCAATCAACGATTAGTTAATTTAAAAGAGCGAACTCTTATCTGTCTATGTGCCAAACTTTACTTGATAACATCAAGCGGTTGAGAAGTTTTAATGATTTTCAATCAAATGTTCACACAAACACACCACTTGACCACGCCCCTTTTGGCAAATTCACTAGCTGTATACATGGATTTGAAGAGCAACTGTTAATCCACCTGCGTACCATTTTTCATCAAGATCCATCTACCCGTTTACGAGTTATAAGCAAATATGTAAAAAATTAATGACCCAGTTACCTACTGAGATTTCTGATCGCCTGGTGCTATGCAAAAAAATCGATTTTCGGTGAACAATTTTTCATACGAATTCGTGAATTTTTATTAAAATCGTCATAACTCCTATACGGATGGATATATTCAAATGAAACACACAAACACACCACTTAACCACGCCCCTTTTTCCAGATTCACTAGTTGTATACATGGATTTGAAGAGCAACAGTTAATCCACCTGCGTACCATTTTTCATCAAGATCCATCCACCCGTTTACGAGTTATAAGCAAATATTTAAAAAATTAATGACCCAGTTACCTACTGAGATTTCTGATCGCCTGGTGCAATGCAAAAAAATCGATTTTCGGTGAACAATTTTTCATACGAATTCGTGAATTTTTATTAAAATCGTCATAACTCCTATACGGATGGATATATTCAAATGAAATTTGGCATACAGGCGGATTAGCGGATGCTCTATAAGATGTGCTTATGAAAATTTTGATTTTATTGCGGGAAGGGTGCAGGGGGCTGCATGGTCTATGTTACATCGAAGATTTTTTCTCCTCGGTGTAATTCAAAAACATGTCAATCAACGATTAGTTAATTTAAAAGAGCGACCTCTTATCTGTCTAAGTGCCAAACTTTACTTGATAACATCAAGCGGTTGAGAAGTTTTAATGATTTTCAATCAAATGTTCACACAAACACACCACTTAACCACGCCCCTTTTGCCAAATTCACTAGTTGTATACATGGATTTGAAGAGCAACAGTTAATCCACCTGCGTACCATTTTTCATCAAGATCCATCCACCCGTTTACGAGTTATAAGCAAATATGTAAAAAATTAATGACCCAGTTACCTACTGAGATTTCTGATCGCCTGGTGCTATGCAAAAAAATCGATTTTCGGTGAACAATTTTTCATACGAATTCGTGAATTTTTATTAAAATCGTCATAACTCCTATACGGATGGATATATTCAAATGAAACACACAAACACACCACTTAACCACGCCCCTTTTGCCAAATTCACTAGTTGTATACATGGATTTGAAGAGCAACAGTTAATCCACCTGCGTACCATTTTTCATCAAGATCCATCCACCCGTTTACGAGTTATAAGCAAATATGTAAAAAATTAATGACCCAGTTACCTACTGAGATTTCTGATCGCCTGGTGCTATGCAAAAAAATCGATTTTCGGTGAACAATTTTTCATACGAATTCGTGAATTTTTATTAAAATCGTCATAACTCCTATACGGATGGATATATTCAAATGAAATTTGGCATACAGGCGGATTAGCGGATGCTCTATGAGATGTGCTTATGAAAATTTTGATTTTATTGCGGGAAGGGTGCAGGGGGCTGCATGGTCTATGTTACATCGACGATTTTTTCTCCTCGGTGTAATTCAAAAACATGTCAATCAACGATTAGTTAATTTAAAAGAGCGACCTCTTATCTGTCTATGTGCCAAACTTTACTTGATAACATCAAGCGGTTGAGAAGTTTTAATGATTTTCAATCAAATGTTCACACAAACACACCACTTGACCACGCCCCTTTTGGCAAATTCACTAGCTGTATACATGGATTTGAAGAGCAACTGTTAATCCACCTGCGTACCATTTTTCATCAAGATCCATCTACCCGTTTACGAGTTATAAGCAAATATGTAAAAAATTAATGACCCAGTTACCTACTGAGATTTCTGATCGCCTGGTGCTATGCAAAAAAATCGATTTTCGGTGAACAATTTTTCATACGAATTCGTGAATTTTTATTAAAATCGTCATAACTCCTATACGGATGGATATATTCAAATGAAACACACAAACACACCACTTAACCACGCCCCTTTTTCCAGATTCACTAGTTGTATACATGGATTTGAAGAGCAACAGTTAATCCACCTGCGTACCATTTTTCATCAAGATCCATCCACCCGTTTACGAGTTATAAGCAAATATGTAAAAAATTAATGACCCAGTTACCTACTGAGATTTCTGATCGCCTGGTGCTATGCAAAAAAATCGATTTTCGGTGAACAATTTTTCATACGAATTCGTGAATTTTTATTAAAATCGTCATAACTCCTATACGGATGGATATATTCAAATGAAATTTGGCATACAGGCGGATTAGCGGATGCTCTATGAGATGTGCTTATGACAATTTTGATTTTATTGCGGGAAGGTCGAAGATTTTTTCTCCTCGGTGTAATTCAAAAACATGTCAATCAACGATTAGTTAATTTAAAAGAGCGACCTCTTATCTGTCTAAGTGCCAAACTTTACTTGATAACATCAAGCGGTTGAGAAGTTTTAATGATTTTCAATCAAATGTTCACACAAACACACCACTTAACCACGCCCCTTTTGCCAAATTCACTAGTTGTATACATGGATTTGAAGAGCAACAGTTAATCCACCTGCGTACCATTTTTCATCAAGATCCATCCACCCGTTTACGAGTTATAAGCAAATATGTAAAAAATTAATGACCCAGTTACCTACTGAGATTTCTGATCGCCTGGTGCTATGCAAAAAAATCGATTTTCGGTGAACAATTTTTCATACGAATTCGTGAATTTTTATTAAAATCGTCATAACTCCTATACGGATGGATATATTCAAATGAAATTTGGCATACAGGCGGATTAGCGGATGCTCTATGAGATGTGCTTATGAAAATTTTGATTTTATTGCGGGAAGGGTGCAGGGGGCTGCATGGTCTATGTTACATCGAAGATTTTTTCTCCTCGGTGTAATTCAAAAACATGTCAATCAACGATTAGTTAATTTAAAAGAGCGACCTCTTATCTGTCTAAGTGCCAAACTTTACTTGATAACATCAAGCGGTTGAGAAGTTTTAATGATTTTCAATCAAATGTTCACACAAACACACCACTTAACCACGCCCCTTTTGCCAAATTCACTAGTTGTATACATGGGTTTGAAGAACAACAGTTAATCCACCTGCGTACCATTTTTCATCAAGATCCATCCACCCGTTTACGAGTTATAAGCAAATATGTAAAAAATTAATGACCCAGTTACCTACTGAGATTTCTGATCGCCTGGTGCTATGCAAAAAAAACCGATTTTCGGTGAACAATTAATTTTTCATACGAATTCGTGAATTTTTATTAAAATCGTCATAACTCCTATACGGATGGATATATTCAAATGAAACACACAAACACACCACTTAACCACGCCCCTTTTGCCAAATTCACTAGTTGTATACATAGATTTGAAGAGCAACAGTTAATCCACCTGCGTACCATTTTTCATCAAGATCCATCCACCCGTTTACGAGTTATAAGCAAATATTTAAAAAATTAATGACCCAGTTACCTACTGAGATTTCTGATCGCCTGGTGCAATGCAAAAAAATCGATTTTCGGTGAACAATTTTTCATACGAATTCGTGAATTTTTATTAAAATCGTCATAACTCCTATACGGATGGATATATTCAAATGAAATTTGGCATACAGGCGGATTAGCGGATGCTCTATGAGATGTGCTTATGAAAATTTTGATTTTATTGCGGGAAGGGTGCAGGGGGCTGCATGGTCTATGTTACATCGAAGATTTTTTCTCCTCGGTGTAATTCAAAAACATGTCAATCAACGATTAGTTAATTTAAAAGAGCGAACTCTTATCTGTCTATGTGCCAAACTTTACTTGATAACATCAAGCGGTTGAGAAGTTTTAATGATTTTCAATCAAATGTTCACACAAACACACCACTTGACCACGCCCCTTTTGGCAAATTCACTAGCTGTATACATGGATTTGAAGAGCAACTGTTAATCCACCTGCGTACCATTTTTCATCAAGATCCATCTACCCGTTTACGAGTTATAAGCAAATATGTAAAAAATTAATGACCCAGTTACCTACTGAGATTTCTGATCGCCTGGTGCTATGCAAAAAAATCGATTTTCGGTGAACAATTTTTCATACGAATTCGTGAATTTTTATTAAAATCGTCATAACTCCTATACGGATGGATATATTCAAATGAAACACACAAACACACCACTTAACCACGCCCCTTTTTCCAGATTCACTAGTTGTATACATGGATTTGAAGAGCAACAGTTAATCCACCTGCGTACCATTTTTCATCAAGATCCATCCACCCGTTTACGAGTTATAAGCAAATATTTAAAAAATTAATGACCCAGTTACCTACTGAGATTTCTGATCGCCTGGTGCAATGCAAAAAAATCGATTTTCGGTGAACAATTTTTCATACGAATTCGTGAATTTTTATTAAAATCGTCATAACTCCTATACGGATGGATATATTCAAATGAAATTTGGCATACAGGCGGATTAGCGGATGCTCTATAAGATGTGCTTATGAAAATTTTGATTTTATTGCGGGAAGGGTGCAGGGGGCTGCATGGTCTATGTTACATCGAAGATTTCTTCTCCTCGGTGTAATTCAAAAACATGTCAATCAACGATTAGTTAATTTAAAAGAGCGACCTCTTATCTGTCTAAGTGCCAAACTTTACTTGATAACATCAAGCGGTTGAGAAGTTTTAATGATTTTCAATCAAATGTTCACACAAACACACCACTTAACCACGCCCCTTTTGCCAAATTCACTAGTTGTATACATGGATTTGAAGAGCAACAGTTAATCCACCTGCGTACCATTTTTCATCAAGATCCATCCACCCGTTTACGAGTTATAAGCAAATATGTAAAAAATTAATGACCCAGTTACCTACTGAGATTTCTGATCGCCTGGTGCTATGCAAAAAAATCGATTTTCGGTGAACAATTTTTCATACGAATTCGTGAATTTTTATTAAAATCGTCATAACTCCTATACGGATGGATATATTCAAATGAAACACACAAACACACCACTTAACCACGCCCCTTTTTCCAGATTCACTAGTTGTATACATGGATTTGAAGAGCAACAGTTAATCCACCTGCGTACCATTTTTCATCAAGATCCATCCACCCGTTTACGAGTTATAAGCAAATATTTAAAAAATTAATGACCCAGTTACCTACTGAGATTTCTGATCGCCTGGTGCAATGCAAAAAAATCGATTTTCGGTGAACAATTTTTCATACGAATTCGTGAATTTTTATTAAAATCGTCATAACTCCTATACGGATGGATATATTCAAATGAAATTTGGCATACAGGCGGATTAGCGGATGCTCTATAAGATGTGCTTATGAAAATTTTGATTTTATTGCGGGAAGGGTGCAGGGGGCTGCATGGTCTATGTTACATCGAAGATTTCTTCTCCTCGGTGTAATTCAAAAACATGTCAATCAACGATTAGTTAATTTAAAAGAGCGACCTCTTATCTGTCTAAGTGCCAAACTTTACTTGATAACATCAAGCGGTTGAGAAGTTTTAATGATTTTCAATCAAATGTTCACACAAACACACCACTTAACCACGCCCCTTTTGCCAAATTCACTAGTTGTATACATGGATTTGAAGAGCAACAGTTAATCCACCTGCGTACCATTTTTCATCAAGATCCATCCACCCGTTTACGAGTTATAAGCAAATATGTAAAAAATTAATGACCCAGTTACCTACTGAGATTTCTGATCGCCTGGTGCTATGCAAAAAAATCGATTTTCGGTGAACAATTTTTCATACGAATTCGTGAATTTTTATTAAAATCGTCATAACTCCTATACGGATGGATATATTCAAATGAAACACACAAACACACCACTTAACCACGCCCCTTTTGCCAAATTCACTAGTTGTATACATGGATTTGAAGAGCAACAGTTAATCCACCTGCGTACCATTTTTCATCAAGATCCATCCACCCGTTTACGAGTTATAAGCAAATATGTAAAAAATTAATGACCCAGTTACCTACTGAGATTTCTGATCGCCTGGTGCTATGCAAAAAAATCGATTTTCGGTGAACAATTTTTCATACGAATTCGTGAATTTTTATTAAAATCGTCATAACTCCTATACGGATGGATATATTCAAATGAAATTTGGCATACAGGCGGATTAGCGGATGCTCTATGAGATGTGCTTATGAAAATTTTGATTTTATTGCGGGAAGGGTGCAGGGGGCTGCATGGTCTATGTTACATCGACGATTTTTTCTCCTCGGTGTAATTCAAAAACATGTCAATCAACGATTAGTTAATTTAAAAGAGCGACCTCTTATCTGTCTATGTGCCAAACTTTACTTGATAACATCAAGCGGTTGAGAAGTTTTAATGATTTTCAATCAAATGTTCACACAAACACACCACTTGACCACGCCCCTTTTGGCAAATTCACTAGCTGTATACATGGATTTGAAGAGCAACTGTTAATCCACCTGCGTACCATTTTTCATCAAGATCCATCCACCCGTTTACGAGTTATAAGCAAATATGTAAAAAATTAATGACCCAGTTACCTACTGAGATTTCTGATCGCCTGGTGCTATGCAAAAAAATCGATTTTCGGTGAACAATTTTTCATACGAATTCGTGAATTTTTATTAAAATCGTCATAACTCCTATACGGATGGATATATTCAAATGAAATTTGGCATACAGGCGGATTAGCGGATGCTCTATAAGATGTGCTTATGAAAATTTTGATTTTATTGCGGGAAGGGTGCAGGGGGCTGCATGGTCTATGTTACATCGAAGATTTTTTCTCCTCGGTGTAATTCAAAAACATGTCAATCAACGATTAGTTAATTTAAAAGAGCGACCTCTTATCTGTCTAAGTGCCAAACTTTACTTGATAACATCAAGCGGTTGAGAAGTTTTAATGATTTTCAATCAAATGTTCACACAAACACACCACTTAACCACGCCCCTTTTGCCAAATTCACTAGTTGTATACATGGATTTGAAGAGCAACAGTTAATCCACCTGCGTACCATTTTTCATCAAGATCCATCCACCCGTTTACGAGTTATAAGCAAATATGTAAAAAATTAATGACCCAGTTACCTACTGAGATTTCTGATCGCCTGGTGCTATGCAAAAAAATCGATTTTCGGTGAACAATTTTTCATACGAATTCGTGAATTTTTATTAAAATCGTCATAACTCCTATACGGATGGATATATTCAAATCAAATTTGCATACAGGCGGATTAGCGGATGCTCTATGAGATGTGCTTATGACAATTTTGATTTTATTGCGGGAAGGTCGAAGATTTTTTCTCCTCGGTGTAATTCAAAAACATGTCACTCAACGATTAGTTAATTTAAGAGAGCGACCTCTTATCTGTCTATGTGCCAAACTTTACTTGATAACATCAAGCGGTTGAGAAGTTTTAATGATTTTCAATCAAATGTTCACACAAACACACCACTTGACCACGCCCCTTTTGGCAAATTCACTAGCTGTATACATGGATTTGAAGAGCAACTGTTAATCCACCAGCGTACCATTTTTCATCAAGATCCATCCACCCGTTTACGAGTTATAAGCAAATATGTAAAAAATTAATGACCCAGTTACCTACTGAGATTTCTGATCGCCTGGTGCAATGCAAAAAAATCGATTTTCGGTTAACAATTTTTCATACGAATTCGTGAATTTTTATTAAAATCGTCATAACTCCTATACGGATGGATATATTCAAATGAAATTTGGCATACAGGCGGATTAGCGGATGCTCTATGAGATGTGCTTATGAAAATTTTGATTTTATTGCGGGAAGGGTGCAGGGGGCTGCATGGTCTATGTTACATCGAAGATTTTTTCTCCTCGGTGTAATTCAAAAACATGTCAATCAACGATTAG
Source organism: Rhingia rostrata (assembly GCA_949824845.1). Classification (NCBI taxonomy): domain Eukaryota; kingdom Metazoa; phylum Arthropoda; class Insecta; order Diptera; family Syrphidae; genus Rhingia; species Rhingia rostrata. The sequence continues at coordinate 92,401,534 of OX463757.1, forward strand.
TTAATTTAAAAGAGCGACCTCTTATCTGTCTATGTGCCAAACTTTACTTGATAACATCAAGCGGTTGAGAAGTTTTAATGATTTTCAATCAAATGTTCACACAAACACACCACTTAACCACGCCCCTTTTGCCAAATTCACTAGTTGTATACATGGATTTGAAGAGCAACAGTTAATCCACCTGCGTACCATTTTTCATCAAGATCCATCCACCCGTTTACGAGTTATAAGCAAATATGTAAAAAATTAATGACCCAGTTACCTACTGAGATTTCTGATCGCCTGGTGCAATGCAAAAAAATCGATTTTCGGTTAACAATTTTTCATACGAATTCGTGAATTTTTATTAAAATCGTCATAACTCCTATACGGATGGATATATTCAAATGAAATTTGGCATACAGGCGGATTAGCGGATGCTCTATGAGATGTGCTTATGAAAATTTTGATTTTATTGCGGGAAGGGTGCAGGGGGCTGCATGGTCTATGTTACATCGAAGATTTTTTCTCCTCGGTGTAATTCAAAAACATGTCAATCAACGATTAGTTAATTTAAAAGAGCGACCTCTTATCTGTCTATGTGCCAAACTTTACTTGATAACATCAAGCGGTTGAGAAGTTTTAATGATTTTCAATCAAATGTTCACACAAACACACCACTTGACCACGCCCCTTTTGGCAAATTCACTAGCTGTATACATGGATTTGAAGAGCAACTGTTAATCCACCTGCGTACCATTTTTCATCAAGATCCATCCACCCGTTTACGAGTTATAAGCAAATATGTAAAAAATTAATGACCCAGTTACCTACTGAGATTTCTGATCGCCTGGTGCTATGCAAAAAAATCGATTTTCGGTGAACAATTTTTCATACGAATTCGTGAATTTTTATTAAAATCGTCATAACTCCTATACGGATGGATATATTCAAATGAAACACACAAACACACCACTTAACCACGCCCCTTTTGCCAAATTCACTAGTTGTATACATGGATTTGAAGAGCAACAGTTAATCCACCTGCGTACCATTTTTCATCAAGATCCATCCACCCGTTTACGAGTTATAAGCAAATATGTAAAAAATTAATGACCCAGTTACCTACTGAGATTTCTGATCGCCTGGTGCTATGCAAAAAAATCGATTTTCGGTGAACAATTTTTCATACGAATTCGTGAATTTTTATTAAAATCGTCATAACTCCTATACGGATGGATATATTCAAATGAAATTTGGCATACAGGCGGATTAGCGGATGCTCTATAAGATGTGCTTATGAAAATTTTGAATTTATTGCGGGAAGGGTGCAGGGGGCTGCATGGTCTATGTTACATCGAAGATTTTTTCTCCTCGGTGTAATTCAAAAACATGTCAATCAACGATTAGTTAATTTAAAAGAGCGACCTCTTATCTGTCTATGTGCCAAACTTTACTTGATAACATCAAGCGGTTGAGAAGTTTTAATGATTTTCAATCAAATGTTCACACAAACACACCACTTGACCACGCCCCTTTTGGCAAATTCACTAGCTGTATACATGGATTTGAAGAGCAACTGTTAATCCACCTGCGTACCATTTTTCATCAAGATCCATCCACCCGTTTACGAGTTATAAGCAAATATGTAAAAAATTAATGACCCAGTTACCTACTGAGATTTCTGATCGCCTGGTGCTATGCAAAAAAATCGATTTTCGGTGAACAATTTTTCATACGAATTCGTGAATTTTTATTAAAATCGTCATAACTCCTATACGGATGGATATATTCAAATGAAATTTGCATACAGGCGGATTAGCGGATGCTCTATGAGATGTGCTTATGACAATTTTGATTTTATTGCGGGAAGGTCGAAGATTTTTTCTCCTCGGTGTAATTCAAAAACATGTCAATCAACGATTAGTTAATTTAAGAGAGCGACCTCTTATCTGTCTATGTGCCAAACTTTACTTGATAACATCAAGCGGTTGAGAAGTTTTAATGATTTTCAATCAAATGTTCACACAAACACACCACTTGACCACGCCCCTTTTGCCAAATTCACTAGTTGTATACATGGATTTGAAGAGCAACTGTTAATCCACCTGCGTACCATTTTTCATCAAGATCCATCCACCCGTTTACGAGTTATAAGCAAATATGTAAAAAATTAATGACCCAGTTACCTACTGAGATTTCTGATCGCCTGGTGCTATGCAAAAAAATCGATTTTCGGTGAACAATTTTTTTCATACGAATTCGTGAATTTTTATTAAAATCGTCATAACTCCTATACGGATGGATATATTCAAATGAAATTCGGCATACAGGCGGATTAGCGGATGCTCTATAAGATGTGCTTATGAAAATTTTGATTTTATTGCGGGAAGGGTGCAGGGGGCTGCATGGTCTATGTTACATCGAAGATTTTTTCTCCTCGGTGTAATTCAAAAACATGTCAATCAACGATTAGTTAATTTAAAAGAGCGACCTCTTATCTGTCTATGTGCCAAACTTTACTTGATAACATCAAGCGGTTGAGAAGTTTTAATGATTTTCAATCAAATGTTCACACAAACACACCACTTGACCACGCCCCTTTTGGCAAATTCACTAGCTGTATACATGGATTTGAAGAGCAACTGTTAATCCACCTGCGTACCATTTTTCATCAAGATCCATCCACCCGTTTACGAGTTATAAGCAAATATGTAAAAAATTAATGACCCAGTTACCTACTGAGATTTCTGATCGCCTGGTGCTATGCAAAAAAATCGATTTTCGGTGAACAATTTTTCATACGAATTCGTGAATTTTTATTAAAATCGTCATAACTCCTATACGGATGGATATATTCAAATGAAATTTGGCATACAGGCGGATTAGCGGATGCTCTATAAGATGTGCTTATGAAAATTTTGAATTTATTGCGGGAAGGGTGCAGGGGGCTGCATGGTCTATGTTACATCGAAGATTTTTTCTCCTCGGTGTAATTCAAAAACATGTCAATCAACGATTAGTTAATTTAAAAGAGCGACCTCTTATCTGTCTATGTGCCAAACTTTACTTGATAACATCAAGCGGTTGAGAAGTTTTAATGATTTTCAATCAAATGTTCACACAAACACACCACTTGACCACGCCCCTTTTGGCAAATTCACTAGCTGTATACATGGATTTGAAGAGCAACTGTTAATCCACCTGCGTACCATTTTTCATCAAGATCCATCCACCCGTTTACGAGTTATAAGCAAATATGTAAAAAATTAATGACCCAGTTACCTACTGAGATTTCTGATCGCCTGGTGCTATGCAAAAAAATCGATTTTCGGTGAACAATTTTTCATACGAATTCGTGAATTTTTATTAAAATCGTCATAACTCCTATACGGATGGATATATTCAAATGAAATTTGCATACAGGCGGATTAGCGGATGCTCTATGAGATGTGCTTATGACAATTTTGATTTTATTGCGGGAAGGTCGAAGATTTTTTCTCCTCGGTGTAATTCAAAAACATGTCAATCAACGATTAGTTAATTTAAGAGAGCGACCTCTTATCTGTCTATGTGCCAAACTTTACTTGATAACATCAAGCGGTTGAGAAGTTTTAATGATTTTCAATCAAATGTTCACACAAACACACCACTTGACCACGCCCCTTTTGGCAAATTCACTAGTTGTATACATGGATTTGAAGAGCAACTGTTAATCCACCTGCGTACCATTTTTCATCAAGATCCATCCACCCGTTTACGAGTTATAAGCAAATATGTAAAAAATTAATGACCCAGTTACCTACTGAGATTTCTGATCGCCTGGTGCTATGCAAAAAAATCGATTTTCGGTGAACAATTTTTCATACGAATTCGTGAATTTTTATTAAAATCGTCATAACTCCTATACGGATGGATATATTCAAATGAAATTTGGCATACAGGCGGATTAGCGGATGCTCTATAAGATGTGCTTATGAAAATTTTGAATTTATTGCGGGAAGGGTGCAGGGGGCTGCATGGTCTATGTTACATCGAAGATTTTTTCTCCTCGGTGTAATTCAAAAACATGTCAATCAACGATTAGTTAATTTAAAAGAGCGACCTCTTATCTGTCTATGTGCCAAACTTTACTTGATAACATCAAGCGGTTGAGAAGTTTTAATGATTTTCAATCAAATGTTCACACAAACACACCACTTGACCACGCCCCTTTTGGCAAATTCACTAGCTGTATACATGGATTTGAAGAGCAACTGTTAATCCACCTGCGTACCATTTTTCATCAAGATCCATCCACCCGTTTACGAGTTATAAGCAAATATGTAAAAAATTAATGACCCAGTTACCTACTGAGATTTCTGATCGCCTGGTGCTATGCAAAAAAATCGATTTTCGGTGAACAATTTTTCATACGAATTCGTGAATTTTTATTAAAATCGTCATAACTCCTATACGGATGGATATATTCAAATGAAATTTGCATACAGGCGGATTAGCGGATGCTCTATGAGATGTGCTTATGACAATTTTGATTTTATTGCGGGAAGGTCGAAGATTTTTTCTCCTCGGTGTAATTCAAAAACATGTCAATCAACGATTAGTTAATTTAAGAGAGCGACCTCTTATCTGTCTATGTGCCAAACTTTACTTGATAACATCAAGCGGTTGAGAAGTTTTAATGATTTTCAATCAAATGTTCACACAAACACACCACTTGACCACGCCCCTTTTGGCAAATTCACTAGTTGTATACATGGATTTGAAGAGCAACTGTTAATCCACCTGCGTACCATTTTTCATCAAGATCCATCCACCCGTTTACGAGTTATAAGCAAATATGTAAAAAATTAATGACCCAGTTACCTACTGAGATTTCTGATCGCCTGGTGCTATGCAAAAAAATCGATTTTCGGTGAACAATTTTTCATACGAATTCGTGAATTTTTATTAAAATCGTCATAACTCCTATACGGATGGATATATTCAAATGAAATTTGGCATACAGGCGGATTAGCGGATGCTCTATAAGATGTGCTTATGAAAATTTTGAATTTATTGCGGGAAGGGTGCAGGGGGCTGCATGGTCTATGTTACATCGAAGATTTTTTCTCCTCGGTGTAATTCAAAAACATGTCAATCAACGATTAGTTAATTTAAAAGAGCGACCTCTTATCTGTCTATGTGCCAAACTTTACTTGATAACATCAAGCGGTTGAGAAGTTTTAATGATTTTCAATCAAATGTTCACACAAACACACCACTTGACCACGCCCCTTTTGGCAAATTCACTAGCTGTATACATGGATTTGAAGAGCAACTGTTAATCCACCTGCGTACCATTTTTCATCAAGATCCATCCACCCGTTTACGAGTTATAAGCAAATATGTAAAAAATTAATGACCCAGTTACCTACTGAGATTTCTGATCGCCTGGTGCTATGCAAAAAAATCGATTTTCGGTGAACAATTTTTCATACGAATTCGTGAATTTTTATTAAAATCGTCATAACTCCTATACGGATGGATATATTCAAATGAAATTTGCATACAGGCGGATTAGCGGATGCTCTATGAGATGTGCTTATGACAATTTTGATTTTATTGCGGGAAGGTCGAAGATTTTTTCTCCTCGGTGTAATTCAAAAACATGTCAATCAACGATTAGTTAATTTAAGAGAGCGACCTCTTATCTGTCTATGTGCCAAACTTTACTTGATAACATCAAGCGGTTGAGAAGTTTTAATGATTTTCAATCAAATGTTCACACAAACACACCACTTGACCACGCCCCTTTTGCCAAATTCACTAGTTGTATACATGGATTTGAAGAGCAACTGTTAATCCACCTGCGTACCATTTTTCATCAAGATCCATCCACCCGTTTACGAGTTATAAGCAAATATGTAAAAAATTAATGACCCAGTTACCTACTGAGATTTCTGATCGCCTGGTGCTATGCAAAAAAATCGATTTTCGGTGAACAATTTTTCATACGAATTCGTGAATTTTTATTAAAATCGTCATAACTCCTATACGGATGGATATATTCAAATGAAATTTGGCATACAGGCGGATTAGCGGATGCTCTATGAGATGTGCTTATGAAAATTTTGATTTTATTGCGGGAAGGGTGCAGGGGGCTGCATGGTCTATGTTACATCGAAGATTTTTTCTCCTCGGTGTAATTCAAAAACATGTCAATCAACGATTAGTTAATTTAAAAGAGCGACCTCTTATCTGTCTAAGTGCCAAACTTTACTTGATAACATCAAGCGGTTGAGAAGTTTTAATGATTTTCAATCAAATGTTCACACAAACACACCACTTAACCACGCCCCTTTTGCCAAATTCACTAGTTGTATACATGGATTTGAAGAGCAACAGTTAATCCACCTGCGTACCATTTTTCATCAAGATCCATCCACCCGTTTACGAGTTATAAGCAAATATGTAAAAAATTAATGACCCAGTTACCTACTGAGATTTCTGATCGCCTGGTGCTATGCAAAAAAATCGATTTTCGGTGAACAATTTTTCATACGAATTCGTGAATTTTTATTAAAATCGTCATAACTCCTATACGGATGGATATATTCAAATGAAATTTGGCATACAGGCGGATTAGCGGATGCTCTATAAGATGTGCTTATGAAAATTTTGAATTTATTGCGGGAAGGGTGCAGGGGGCTGCATGGTCTATGTTACATCGAAGATTTTTTCTCCTCGGTGTAATTCAAAAACATGTCAATCAACGATTAGTTAATTTAAAAGAGCGACCTCTTATCTGTCTATGTGCCAAACTTTACTTGATAACATCAAGCGGTTGAGAAGTTTTAATGATTTTCAATCAAATGTTCACACAAACACACCACTTGACCACGCCCCTTTTGGCAAATTCACTAGCTGTATACATGGATTTGAAGAGCAACTGTTAATCCACCTGCGTACCATTTTTCATCAAGATCCATCCACCCGTTTACGAGTTATAAGCAAATATGTAAAAAATTAATGACCCAGTTACCTACTGAGATTTCTGATCGCCTGGTGCTATGCAAAAAAATCGATTTTCGGTGAACAATTTTTCATACGAATTCGTGAATTTTTATTAAAATCGTCATAACTCCTATACGGATGGATATATTCAAATGAAATTTGCATACAGGCGGATTAGCGGATGCTCTATGAGATGTGCTTATGACAATTTTGATTTTATTGCGGGAAGGTCGAAGATTTTTTCTCCTCGGTGTAATTCAAAAACATGTCAATCAACGATTAGTTAATTTAAGAGAGCGACCTCTTATCTGTCTATGTGCCAAACTTTACTTGATAACATCAAGCGGTTGAGAAGTTTTAATGATTTTCAATCAAATGTTCACACAAACACACCACTTGACCACGCCCCTTTTGCCAAATTCACTAGTTGTATACATGGATTTGAAGAGCAACTGTTAATCCACCTGCGTACCATTTTTCATCAAGATCCATCCACCCGTTTACGAGTTATAAGCAAATATGTAAAAAATTAATGACCCAGTTACCTACTGAGATTTCTGATCGCCTGGTGCTATGCAAAAAAATCGATTTTCGGTGAACAATTTTTCATACGAATTCGTGAATTTTTATTAAAATCGTCATAACTCCTATACGGATGGATATATTCAAATGAAATTTGGCATACAGGCGGATTAGCGGATGCTCTATAAGATGTGCTTATGAAAATTTTGATTTTATTGCGGGAAGGGTGCAGGGGGCTGCATGGTCTATGTTACATCGAAGATTTTTTCTCCTCGGTGTAATTCAAAAACATGTCAATCAACGATTAGTTAATTTAAAAGAGCGACCTCTTATCTGTCTATGTGCCAAACTTTACTTGATAACATCAAGCGGTTGAGAAGTTTTAATGATTTTCAATCAAATGTTCACACAAACACACCACTTGACCACGCCCCTTTTGGCAAATTCACTAGCTGTATACATGGATTTGAAGAGCAACTGTTAATCCACCTGCGTACCATTTTTCATCAAGATCCATCCACCCGTTTACGAGTTATAAGCAAATATGTAAAAAATTAATGACCCAGTTACCTACTGAGATTTCTGATCGCCTGGTGCTATGCAAAAAAATCGATTTTCGGTGAACAATTTTTCATACGAATTCGTGAATTTTTATTAAAATCGTCATAACTCCTATACGGATGGATATATTCAAATGAAATTTGGCATACAGGCGGATTAGCGGATGCTCTATAAGATGTGCTTATGAAAATTTTGAATTTATTGCGGGAAGGGTGCAGGGGGCTGCATGGTCTATGTTACATCGAAGATTTTTTCTCCTCGGTGTAATTCAAAAACATGTCAATCAACGATTAGTTAATTTAAAAGAGCGACCTCTTATCTGTCTATGTGCCAAACTTTACTTGATAACATCAAGCGGTTGAGAAGTTTTAATGATTTTCAATCAAATGTTCACACAAACACACCACTTGACCACGCCCCTTTTGGCAAATTCACTAGCTGTATACATGGATTTGAAGAGCAACTGTTAATCCACCTGCGTACCATTTTTCATCAAGATCCATCCACCCGTTTACGAGTTATAAGCAAATATGTAAAAAATTAATGACCCAGTTACCTACTGAGATTTCTGATCGCCTGGTGCTATGCAAAAAAATCGATTTTCGGTGAACAATTTTTCATACGAATTCGTGAATTTTTATTAAAATCGTCATAACTCCTATACGGATGGATATATTCAAATGAAATTTGCATACAGGCGGATTAGCGGATGCTCTATGAGATGTGCTTATGACAATTTTGATTTTATTGCGGGAAGGTCGAAGATTTTTTCTCCTCGGTGTAATTCAAAAACATGTCAATCAACGATTAGTTAATTTAAGAGAGCGACCTCTTATCTGTCTATGTGCCAAACTTTACTTGATAACATCAAGCGGTTGAGAAGTTTTAATGATTTTCAATCAAATGTTCACACAAACACACCACTTGACCACGCCCCTTTTGGCAAATTCACTAGCTGTATACATGGATTTGAAGAGCAACTGTTAATCCACCTGCGTACCATTTTTCATCAAGATCCATCCACCCGTTTACGAGTTATAAGCAAATATGTAAAAAATTAATGACCCAGTTACCTACTGAGATTTCTGATCGCCTGGTGCTATGCAAAAAAATCGATTTTCGGTGAACAATTTTTCATACGAATTCGTGAATTTTTATTAAAATCGTCATAACTCCTATACGGATGGATATATTCAAATGAAATTTGGCATACAGGCGGATTAGCGGATGCTCTATAAGATGTGCTTATGAAAATTTTGAATTTATTGCGGGAAGGGTGCAGGGGGCTGCATGGTCTATGTTACATCGAAGATTTTTTCTCCTCGGTGTAATTCAAAAACATGTCAATCAACGATTAGTTAATTTAAAAGAGCGACCTCTTATCTGTCTATGTGCCAAACTTTACTTGATAACATCAAGCGGTTGAGAAGTTTTAATGATTTTCAATCAAATGTTCACACAAACACACCACTTGACCACGCCCCTTTTGGCAAATTCACTAGCTGTATACATGGATTTGAAGAGCAACTGTTAATCCACCTGCGTACCATTTTTCATCAAGATCCATCCACCCGTTTACGAGTTATAAGCAAATATGTAAAAAATTAATGACCCAGTTACCTACTGAGATTTCTGATCGCCTGGTGCTATGCAAAAAAATCGATTTTCGGTGAACAATTTTTCATACGAATTCGTGAATTTTTATTAAAATCGTCATAACTCCTATACGGATGGATATATTCAAATGAAATTTGCATACAGGCGGATTAGCGGATGCTCTATGAGATGTGCTTATGACAATTTTGATTTTATTGCGGGAAGGTCGAAGATTTTTTCTCCTCGGTGTAATTCAAAAACATGTCAATCAACGATTAGTTAATTTAAGAGAGCGACCTCTTATCTGTCTATGTGCCAAACTTTACTTGATAACATCAAGCGGTTGAGAAGTTTTAATGATTTTCAATCAAATGTTCACACAAACACACCACTTGACCACGCCCCTTTTGCCAAATTCACTAGTTGTATACATGGATTTGAAGAGCAACTCTTAATCCACCTGCGTACCATTTTTCATCAAGATCCATCCACCCGTTTACGAGTTATAAGCAAATATGTAAAAAATTAATGACCCAGTTACCTACTGAGATTTCTGATCGCCTGGTGCTATGCAAAAAAATCGATTTTCGGTGAACAATTTTTCATACGAATTCGTGAATTTTTATTAAAATCGTCATAACTCCTATACGGATGGATATATTCAAATCAAATTTGGCATACAGGCGGATTAGCGGATGCTCTATGAGATGTGCTTATGAAAATTTTGATTTTATTGCGGGAAGGGTGCAGGGGGCTGCATGGTCTATGTTACATCGAAGATTTTTTCTCTTGGTGTAATTCAAAAACATGTCAATCAACGATTAGTTAATTTAAAAGAGCGACCTCTTATCTGTCTATGTGCCAAACTTTACTTGATAACATCAAGCGGTTGAGAAGTTTTAATGATTTTCAATCAAATGTTCACACAAACACACCACTTAACCACGCCCCTTTTGCCAAATTCACTAGTTGTATACATGGATTTGAAGAGCAACAGTTAATCCACCTGCGTACCATTTTTCATCAAGATCCATCCACCCGTTTACGAGTTATAAGCAAATATGTAAAAAATTAATGACCCAGTTACCTACTGAGATTTCTGATCGCCTGGTGCTATGCAAAAAAATCGATTTTCGGTGAACAATTTTTCATACGAATTCGTGAATTTTTATTAAAATCGTCATAACTCCTATACGGATGGATATATTCAAATGAAATTTGCATACAGGCGGATTAGCGGATGCTCTATGAGATGTGCTTATGACAATTTTGATTTTATTGCGGGAAGGTCGAAGATTTTTTCTCCTCGGTGTAATTCAAAAACATGTCAATCAACGATTAGTTAATTTAAGAGAGCGACCTCTTATCTGTCTATGTGCCAAACTTTACTTGATAACATCAAGCGGTTGAGAAGTTTTAATGATTTTCAATCAAATGTTCACACAAACACACCACTTGACCACGCCCCTTTTGCCAAATTCACTAGTTGTATACATGGATTTGAAGAGCAACTCTTAATCCACCTGCGTACCATTTTTCATCAAGATCCATCCACCCGTTTACGAGTTATAAGCAAATATGTAAAAAATTAATGACCCAGTTACCTACTGAGATTTCTGATCGCCTGGTGCTATGCAAAAAAATCGATTTTCGGTGAACAATTTTTCATACGAATTCGTGAATTTTTATTAAAATCGTCATAACTCCTATACGGATGGATATATTCAAATGAAATTTGGCATACAGGCGGATTAGCGGATGCTCTATGAGATGTGCTTATGACAATTTTGATTTTATTGCGGGAAGGGTGCAGGGGGCTGCATGGTCTATGTTACATTGAGATTTTTTCTTCTCGGTGTAATTCAAAAACATGTCAATCAACGATTAGTTAATTTAAAAGAGCGACCTCTTATCTGTCTATGTGCCAAACTTTACTTGATAACATCAAGCGGTTGAGAAGTTTTAATGATTTTCAATCAAATGTTCACATAAACACACCACTTGACCACGCCCCTTTTGCCAAATTCACTAGTTGTATACATGGATTTGAAGAGCAACAGTTAATCCACCTGCGTACCATTTTTCATCAAGATCCATCCACCCGTTTACGAGTTATAAGCAAATATGTAAAAAATTAATAACCCAGTTACCTACAGAGATTTCTGATCGCCTGGTGCTATGCAAAAAAATCGATTTTCGGTGAACAATTTTTCATACGAATTCGTGAATTTTTATTAAAATCGTCATAACTCCTATACGGATGGATATATTCAAATGAAATTTGGCATACAGGCGGATTAGCGGATGCTCTATGAGATGTGCTTATGACAATTTTGATTTTATTGCGGGAAGGGTGCAGGGGGCTGCATGGTCTATGTTACATTGAGATTTTTTCTTCTCGGTGTAATTCAAAAACATGTCAATCAACGATTAGTTAATTTAAAAGAGCGACCTCTTATCTGTCTATGTGCCAAACTTTACTTGATAACATCAAGCGGTTGAGAAGTTTTAATGATTTTCAATCAAATGTTCACACAAACACACCACTTAACCACGCCCCTTTTGCCAAATTCACTAGTTGTATACATGGATTTGAAGAGCAACAGTTAATCCACCTGCGTACCATTTTTCATCAAGATCCATCCACCCGTTTACGAGTTATAAGCAAATATGTAAAAAATTAATGACCCAGTTACCTACTGAGATTTCTGATCGCCTGGTGCTATGCAAAAAAATCGATTTTCGGTGAACAATTTTTCATACGAATTCGTGAATTTTTATTAAAATCGTCATAACTCCTATACGGATGGATATATTCAAATGAAATTTGGCATACAGGCGGATTAGCGGATGCTCTATGAGATGTGCTTATGACAATTTTGATTTTATTGCGGGAAGGGTGCAGGGGGCTGCATGGTCTATGTTACATTGAGATTTTTTCTTCTCGGTGTAATTCAAAAACATGTCAATCAACGATTAGTTAATTTAAAAGAGCGACCTCTTATCTGTCTAAGTGCCAAACTTTACTTGATAACATCAAGCGGTTGAGAAGTTTTGATGATTTTCAATCAAATGTTCACACAAACACACCACTGGACCACTAGTTGTATACATGGATTTGAAGAGCAACTGTTAATCCACCTGCGTACCATTTTTCATCAAGATCCATCCACCCGTTTACGAGTTATAAGCAAATATGTAAAAAATTAATGACCCAGTTACCTACTGAGATTTCTGATCGCCTGGTGCTATGCAAAAAATCGATTTTCGGTGAACAATTTTTCATACGAATTCGTGAATTTTTATTAAAATCGTCATAACTCCTATACGGATGGATATATTCAAATGAAATTTGGCATACAGGCGGATTAGCGGATGCTCTATGAGATGTGCTTATGACAATTTTGATTTTATTGCGGGAAGGGTGCAGGGGGCTGCATGGTCTATGTTACATTGAGATTTTTTCTTCTCGGTGTAATTCAAAAACATGTCAATCAACGATTAGTTAATTTAAAAGAGCGACCTCTTATCTGTCTAAGTGCCAAACTTTACTTGATAACATCAAGCGGTTGAGAAGTTTTGATGATTTTCAATCAAATGTTCACACAAACACACCACTGGACCACTAGTTGTATACATGGATTTGAAGAGCAACTGTTAATCCACCTGCGTACCATTTTTCATCAAGATCCATCCACCCGTTTACGAGTTATAAGCAAATATGTAAAAAATTAATGACCCAGTTACCTACTGAGATTTCTGATCGCCTGGTGCTATGCAAAAAATCGATTTTCGGTGAACAATTTTTCATACGAATTCGTGAATTTTTATTAAAATCGTCATAACTCCTATACGGATGGATATATTCAAATGAAATTTGGCATACAGGCGGATTAGCGGATGCTCTATGAGATGTGCTTATAAAAATTTTGATTTTATTGCGGGAAGGGTGCAGGGGGCTGCATGGTCTATGTTACATCGAAGATTTTTTCTCCTCGGTGTAATTCAAAAACATGTCAATCAACGATTAGTTAATTTAAAAGAGCGACCTCTTATCTGTCTAAGTGCCAAACTTTACTTGATAACATCAAGCGGTTGAGAAGTTTTAATGATTTTCAATCAAATGTTCACACAAACACACCACTTGACCACGCCCCTTTTGGCAAATTCACTAGCTGTATACATGGATTTGAAGAGCAACTGTTAATCCACCTGCGTACCATTTTTCATCAAGATCCATCCACCCGTTTACGAGTTATAAGCAAATATGTAAAAAATTAATGACCCAGTTACCTACTGAGATTTCTGATCGCCTGGTGCTATGCAAAAAAATCGATTTTCGGTGAACAATTTTTCATACGAATTCGTGAATTTTTATTAAAATCGTCATAACTCCTATACGGATGGATATATTCAAATGAAATTTGCATACAGGCGGATTAGCGGATGCTCTATGAGATGTGCTTATGACAATTTTGATTTTATTGCGGGAAGGTCGAAGATTTTTTCTCCTCGGTGTAATTCAAAAACATGTCAATCAACGATTAGTTAATTTAAGAGAGCGACCTCTTATCTGTCTATGTGCCAAACTTTACTTGATAACATCAAGCGGTTGAGAAGTTTTAATGATTTTCAATCAAATGTTCACACAAACACACCACTTAACCACGCCCCTTTTGCCAAATTCACTAGTTGTATACATGGATTTGAAGAGCAACAGTTAATCCACCTGCGTACCATTTTTCATCAAGATCCATCCACCCGTTTACGAGTTATAAGCAAATATGTAAAAAATTAATGACCCAGTTACCTACTGAGATTTCTGATCGCCTGGTGCTATGCAAAAAAATCGATTTTCGGTGAACAATTTTTCATACGAATTCGTGAATTTTTATTAAAATCGTCATAACTCCTATACGGATGGATATATTCAAATGAAATTTGGCATACAGGCGGATTAGCGGATGCTCTATGAGATGTGCTTATGAAAATTTTGATTTTATTGCGGGAAGGGTGCAGGGGGCTGCATGGTCTATGTTACATCGAAGATTTTTTCTCCTCGGTGTAATTCAAAAACATGTCAATCAACGATTAGTTAATTTAAAAGAGCGACCTCTTATCTGTCTAAGTGCCAAACTTTACTTGATAACATCAAGCGGTTGAGAAGTTTTGATGATTTTCAATCAAATGTTCACACAAACCCACTGGACCACTAGTTGTATACATGGATTTGAAGAGCAACTGTTAATCCACCTGCGTACCATTTTTCATCAAGATCCATCCACCCGTTTACGAGTTATAAGCAAATATGTAAAAAATTAATGACCCAGTTACCTACTGAGATTTCTGATCGCCTGGTGCTATGCAAAAAATCGATTTTCGGTGAACAATTTTTCATACGAATTCGTGAATTTTTATTAAAATCGTCATAACTCCTATACGGATGGATATATTCAAATGAAATTTGGCATACAGGCGGATTAGCGGATGCTCTATGAGATGTGCTTATGAAAATTTTGATTTTATTGCGGGAAGGGTGCAGGGGGCTGCATGGTCTATGTTACATCGAAGATTTTTTCTCCTCGGTGTAATTCAAAAACATGTCAATCAACGATTAGTTAATTTAAAAGAGCGACCTCTTATCTGTCTAAGTGCCAAACTTTACTTGATAACATCAAGCGGTTGAGAAGTTTTAATGATTTTCAATCAAATGTTCACACAAACACACCACTTAACCACGCCCCTTTTGCCAAATTCACTAGTTGTATACATGGGTTTGAAGAGCAACAGTTAATCCACCTGCGTACCATTTTTCATCAAGATCCATCCACCCGTTTACGAGTTATAAGCAAATATGTAAAAAATTAATGACCCAGTTACCTACTGAGATTTCTGATCGCCTGGTGCTATGCAAAAAAATCGATTTTCGGTGAACAATTTTTCATACGAATTCGTGAATTTTTATTAAAATCGTCATAACTCCTATACGGATGGATATATTCAAATGAAATTTGGCATACAGGCGGATTAGCGGATGCTCTATAAGATGTGCTTATGAAAATTTTGATTTTATTGCGGGAAGGGTGCAGGGGGCTGCATGGTTTATGTTACATCGAAGATTTTTTCTCCTCGGTGTAATTCAAAAACATGTCAATCAACGATTAGTTAATTTAAAAGAGCGACCTCTTATCTGTCTATGTGCCAAACTTTACTTGATAACATCAAGCGGTTGAGAAGTTTTAATGATTTTCAATCAAATGTTCACACAAACACACCACTTGACCACGCCCCTTTTGGCAAATTCACTAGCTGTATACATGGATTTGAAGAGCAACTGTTAATCCACCTGCGTACCATTTTTCATCAAGATCCATCCACCCGTTTACGAGTTATAAGCAAATATGTAAAAAATTAATGACCCAGTTACCTACTGAGATTTCTGATCGCCTGGTGCTATGCAAAAAAATCGATTTTCGGTGAACAATTTTTCATACGAATTCGTGAATTTTTATTAAAATCGTCATAACTCCTATACGGATGGATATATTCAAATGAAATTTGCATACAGGCGGATTAGCGGATGCTCTATGAGATGTGCTTATGACAATTTTGATTTTATTGCGGGAAGGTCGAAGATTTTTTCTCCTCGGTGTAATTCAAAAACATGTCAATCAACGATTAGTTAATTTAAGAGAGCGACCTCTTATCTGTCTATGTGCCAAACTTTACTTGATAACATCAAGCGGTTGAGAAGTTTTAATGATTTTCAATCAAATGTTCACACAAACACACCACTTAACCACGCCCCTTTTGCCAAATTCACTAGTTGTATACATGGATTTGAAGAGCAACAGTTAATCCACCTGCGTACCATTTTTCATCAAGATCCATCCACCCGTTTACGAGTTATAAGCAAATATGTAAAAAATTAATGACCCAGTTACCTACTGAGATTTCTGATCGCCTGGTGCTATGCAAAAAAATCGATTTTCGGTGAACAATTTTTCATACGAATTCGTGAATTTTTATTAAAATCGTCATAACTCCTATACGGATGGATATATTCAAATGAAATTTGGCATACAGGCGGATTAGCGGATGCTCTATGAGATGTGCTTATGAAAATTTTGATTTTATTGCGGGAAGGGTGCAGGGGGCTGCATGGTCTATGTTACATCGAAGATTTTTTCTCCTCGGTGTAATTCAAAAACATGTCAATCAACGATTAGTTAATTTAAAAGAGCGACCTCTTATCTGTCTAAGTGCCAAACTTTACTTGATAACATCAAGCGGTTGAGAAGTTTTGATGATTTTCAATCAAATGTTCACACAAACACACCACTGGACCACTAGTTGTATACATGGATTTGAAGAGCAACTGTTAATCCACCTGCGTACCATTTTTCATCAAGATCCATCCACCCGTTTACGAGTTATAAGCAAATATGTAAAAAATTAATGACCCAGTTACCTACTGAGATTTCTGATCGCCTGGTGCTATGCAAAAAATCGATTTTCGGTGAACAATTTTTCATACGAATTCGTGAATTTTTATTAAAATCGTCATAACTCCTATACGGATGGATATATTCAAATGAAATTTGGCATACAGGCGGATTAGCGGATGCTCTATGAGATGTGCTTATGAAAATTTTGATTTTATTGCGGGAAGGGTGCAGGGGGCTGCATGGTCTATGTTACATCGAAGATTTTTTCTCTTGGTGTAATTCAAAAACATGTCAATCAACGATTAGTTAATTTAAAAGAGCGACCTCTTATCTGTCTATGTGCCAAACTTTACTTGATAACATCAAGCGGTTGAGAAGTTTTAATGATTTTCAATCAAATGTTCACACAAACACACCACTTAACCACGCCCCTTTTGCCAAATTCACTAGTTGTATACATGGATTTGAAGAGCAACAGTTAATCCACCTGCGTACCATTTTTCATCAAGATCCATCCACCCGTTTACGAGTTATAAGCAAATATGTAAAAAATTAATGACCCAGTTACCTACTGAGATTTCTGATCGCCTGGTGCTATGCAAAAAAATCGATTTTCGGTGAACAATTTTTCATACGAATTCGTGAATTTTTATTAAAATCGTCATAACTCCTATACGGATGGATATATTCAAATGAAATTTGGCATACAGGCGGATTAGCGGATGCTCTATGAGATGTGCTTATGAAAATTTTGATTTTATTGCGGGAAGGGTGCAGGGGGCTGCATGGTCTATGTTACATCGAAGATTTTTTCTCCTCGGTGTAATTCAAAAACATGTCAATCAACGATTAGTTAATTTAAAAGAGCGACCTCTTATCTGTCTAAGTGCCAAACTTTACTTGATAACATCAAGCGGTTGAGAAGTTTTGATGATTTTCAATCAAATGTTCACACAAACACACCACTGGACCACTAGTTGTATACATGGATTTGAAGAGCAACTGTTAATCCACCTGCGTACCATTTTTCATCAAGATCCATCCACCCGTTTACGAGTTATAAGCAAATATGTAAAAAATTAATGACCCAGTTACCTACTGAGATTTCTGATCGCCTGGTGCTATGCAAAAAATCGATTTTCGGTGAACAATTTTTCATACGAATTCGTGAATTTTTATTAAAATCGTCATAACTCCTATACGGATGGATATATTCAAATGAAATTTGGCATACAGGCGGATTAGCGGATGCTCTATGAGATGTGCTTATAAAAATTTTGATTTTATTGCGGGAAGGGTGCAGGGGGCTGCATGGTCTATGTTACATCGAAGATTTTTTCTCCTCGGTGTAATTCAAAAACATGTCAATCAACGATTAGTTAATTTAAAAGAGCGACCTCTTATCTGTCTAAGTGCCAAACTTTACTTGATAACATCAAGCGGTTGAGAAGTTTTAATGATTTTCAATCAAATGTTCACACAAACACACCACTTAACCACGCCCCTTTTGCCAAATTCACTAGTTGTATACATGGGTTTGAAGAGCAACAGTTAATCCACCTGCGTACCATTTTTCATCAAGATCCATCCACCCGTTTACGAGTTATAAGCAAATATGTAAAAAATTAATGACCCAGTTACCTACTGAGATTTCTGATCGCCTGGTGCTATGCAAAAAAATCGATTTTCGGTGAACAATTTTTCATACGAATTCGTGAATTTTTATTAAAATCGTCATAACTCCTATACGGATGGATATATTCAAATGAAATTTGGCATACAGGCGGATTAGCGGATGCTCTATGAGATGTGCTTATGAAAATTTTGATTTTATTGCGGGAAGGGTGCAGGGGGCTGCATGGTCTATGTTACATCGAAGATTTTTTCTCCTCGGTGTAATTCAAAAACATGTCAATCAACGATTAGTTAATTTAAAAGAGCGACCTCTTATCTGTCTAAGTGCCAAACTTTACTTGATAACATCAAGCGGTTGAGAAGTTTTAATGATTTTCAATCAAATGTTCACACAAACACACCACTTGACCACGCCCCTTTTGGCAAATTCACTAGCTGTATACATGGATTTGAAGAGCAACAGTTAATCCACCTGCGTACCATTTTTCATCAAGATCCATCCACCCGTTTACGAGTTATAAGCAAATATGTAAAAAATTAATGACCCAGTTACCTACTGAGATTTCTGATCGCCTGGTGCTATGCAAAAAAATCGATTTTCGGTGAACAATTTTTCATACGAATTCGTGAATTTTTATTAAAATCGTCATAACTCCTATACGGATGGATATATTCAAATGAAATTTGCATACAGGCGGATTAGCGGATGCTCTATGAGATGTGCTTATGACAATTTTGATTTTATTGCGGGAAGGTCGAAGATTTTTTCTCCTCGGTGTAATTCAAAAACATGTCAATCAACGATTAGTTAATTTAAGAGAGCGACCTCTTATCTGTCTATGTGCCAAACTTTACTTGATAACATCAAGCGGTTGAGAAGTTTTAATGATTTTCAATCAAATGTTCACACAAACACACCACTTAACCACGCCCCTTTTGCCAAATTCACTAGTTGTATACATGGATTTGAAGAGCAACAGTTAATCCACCTGCGTACCATTTTTCATCAAGATCCATCCACCCGTTTACGAGTTATAAGCAAATATGTAAAAAATTAATGACCCAGTTACCTACTGAGATTTCTGATCGCCTGGTGCTATGCAAAAAAATCGATTTTCGGTGAACAATTTTTCATACGAATTCGTGAATTTTTATTAAAATCGTCATAACTCCTATACGGATGGATATATTCAAATGAAATTTGGCATACAGGCGGATTAGCGGATGCTCTATGAGATGTGCTTATGAAAATTTTGATTTTATTGCCGGAAGGGTGCAGGGGGCTGCATGGTCTATGTTACATCGAAGATTTTTTCTCCTCGGTGTAATTCAAAAACATGTCAATCAACGATTAGTTAATTTAAAAGAGCGACCTCTTATCTGTCTAAGTGCCAAACTTTACTTGATAACATCAAGCGGTTGAGAAGTTTTGATGATTTTCAATCAAATGTTCACACAAACACACCACTGGACCACTAGTTGTATACATGGATTTGAAGAGCAACTGTTAATCCACCTGCGTACCATTTTTCATCAAGATCCATCCACCCGTTTACGAGTTATAAGCAAATATGTAAAAAATTAATGACCCAGTTACCTACTGAGATTTCTGATCGCCTGGTGCTATGCAAAAAATCGATTTTCGGTGAACAATTTTTCATACGAATTCGTGAATTTTTATTAAAATCGTCATAACTCCTATACGGATGGATATATTCAAATGAAATTTGGCATACAGGCGGATTAGCGGATGCTCTATGAGATGTGCTTATGAAAATTTTGATTTTATTGCGGGAAGGGTGCAGGGGGCTGCATGGTCTATGTTACATCGAAGATTTTTTCTCCTCGGTGTAATTCAAAAACATGTCAATCAACGATTAGTTAATTTAAAAGAGCGACCTCTTATCTGTCTAAGTGCCAAACTTTACTTGATAACATCAAGCGGTTGAGAAGTTTTAATGATTTTCAATCAAATGTTCACACAAACACACCACTTAACCACGCCCCTTTTGCCAAATTCACTAGTTGTATACATGGGTTTGAAGAGCAACAGTTAATCCACCTGCGTACCATTTTTCATCAAGATCCATCCACCCGTTTACGAGTTATAAGCAAATATGTAAAAAATTAATGACCCAGTTACCTACTGAGATTTCTGATCGCCTGGTGCTATGCAAAAAAATCGATTTTCGGTGAACAATTTTTCATACGAATTCGTGAATTTTTATTAAAATCGTCATAACTCCTATACGGATGGATATATTCAAATGAAATTTGGCATACAGGCGGATTAGCGGATGCTCTATAAGATGTGCTTATGAAAATTTTGATTTTATTGCGGGAAGGGTGCAGGGGGCTGCATGGTTTATGTTACATCGAAGATTTTTTCTCCTCGGTGTAATTCAAAAACATGTCAATCAACGATTAGTTAATTTAAAAGAGCGACCTCTTATCTGTCTATGTGCCAAACTTTACTTGATAACATCAAGCGGTTGAGAAGTTTTAATGATTTTCAATCAAATGTTCACACAAACACACCACTTGACCACGCCCCTTTTGGCAAATTCACTAGCTGTATACATGGATTTGAAGAGCAACTGTTAATCCACCTGCGTACCATTTTTCATCAAGATCCATCCACCCGTTTACGAGTTATAAGCAAATATGTAAACAATTAATGACCCAGTTACCTACTGAGATTTCTGATCGCCTGGTGCTATGCAAAAAAATCGATTTTCGGTGAACAATTTTTCATACGAATTCGTGAATTTTTATTAAAATCGTCATAACTCCTATACGGATGGATATATTCAAATGAAATTTGCATACAGGCGGATTAGCGGATGCTCTATGAGATGTGCTTATGACAATTTTGATTTTATTGCGGGAAGGTCGAAGATTTTTTCTCCTCGGTGTAATTCAAAAACATGTCAATCAACGATTAGTTAATTTAAGAGAGCGACCTCTTATCTGTCTATGTGCCAAACTTTACTTGATAACATCAAGCGGTTGAGAAGTTTTGATGATTTTCAATCAAATGTTCACACAAACACACCACTTGACCACGCCCCTTTTGCCAAATTCACTAGTTGTATACATGGATTTGAAGAGCAACTGTTAATCCACCTGCGTACCATTTTTCATCAAGATCCATCCACCCGTTTACGAGTTATAAGCAAATATGTAAAAAAATTAATGACCCAGTTACCTACTGAGATTTCTGATCGCCTGGTGCTATGCAAAAAAAATCGATTTTCGGTGAACAATTTTTCATACGAATTCGTGAATTTTTATTAAAATCGTCATAACTCCTATACGGATGGATATATTCAAATGAAATTTGGCATACAGGCGGATTAGCGGATGCTCTATGAGATGTGCTTATGAAAATTTTGATTTTATTGCGGGAAGGGTGCAGGGGGCTGCATGGTCTATGTTACATCGAAGATTTTTTCTCTTGGTGTAATTCAAAAACATGTCAATCAACGATTAGTTAATTTAAAAGAGCGACCTCTTATCTGTCTATGTGCCAAACTTTACTTGATAACATCAAGCGGTTGAGAAGTTTTAATGATTTTCAATCAAATGTTCACACAAACACACCACTTGACCACGCCCCTTTTGCCAAATTCACTAGTTGTATACATGGATTTGAAGAGCAACTCTTAATCCACCTGCGTACCATTTTTCATCAAGATCCATCCACCCGTTTACGAGTTATAAGCAAATATGTAAAAAATTAATGACCCAGTTACCTACTGAGATTTCTGATCGCCTGGTGCTATGCAAAAAAATCGATTTTCGGTGAACAATTTTTCATACGAATTCGTGAATTTTTATTAAAATCGTCATAACTCCTATACGGATGGATATATTCAAATGAAATTTGGCATACAGGCGGATTAGCGGATGCTCTATGAGATGTGCTTATGAAAATTTTGATTTTATTGCGGGAAGGGTGCAGGGGGCTGCATGGTCTATGTTACATCGAAGATTTTTTCTCCTCGGTGTAATTCAAAAACATGTCAATCAACGATTAGTTAATTTAAAAGAGCGACCTCTTATCTGTCTATGTGCCAAACTTTACTTGATAACATCAAGCGGTTGAGAAGTTTTAATGATTTTCAATCAAATGTTCACACAAACACACCACTTGACCACGCCCCTTTTGGCAAATTCACTAGCTGTATACATGGATTTGAAGAGCAACTGTTAATCCACCTGCGTACCATTTTTCATCAAGATCCATCCACCCGTTTACGAGTTATAAGCAAATATGTAAAAAATTAATGACCCAGTTACCTACTGAGATTTCTGATCGCCTGGTGCTATGCAAAAAAATCGATTTTCGGTGTACAATTTTTCATACGAATTAGTGAATTTTTATTAAAATCGTCATAACTCCTATACGGATGGATATATTCAAATGAAATTTGGCATACAGGCGGATTAGCGGATGCTCTATGAGATGTGCTTATGACAATTTTGATTTTATTGCGGGAAGGTCGAAGATTTTTTCTCCTCGGTGTAATTCAAAAACATGTCAATCAACGATTAGTTAATTTAAGAGAGCGACCTCTTATCTGTCTATGTGCCAAACTTTACTTGATAACATCAAGCGGTTGAGAAGTTTTGATGATTTTCAATCAAATGTTCACACAAACACACCACTTGACCACGCCCCTTTTGCCAAATTCACTAGTTGTATACATGGATTTGAAGAGCAACTGTTAATCCACCTGCGTACCATTTTTCATCAAGATCCATCCACCCGTTTACGAGTTATAAGCAAATATGTAAAAAATTAATGACCCAGTTACCTACTGAGATTTCTGATCGCCTGGTGCTATGCAAAAAAATCGATTTTCGGTGAACAATTTTTCATACGAATTCGTGAATTTTTATTAAAATCGTCATAACTCCTATACGGATGGATATATTCAAATGAAATTTGGCATACAGGCGGATTAGCGGATGCTCTATGAGATGTGCTTATGAAAATTTTGATTTTATTGCGGGAAGGGTGCAGGGGGCTGCATGGTCTATGTTACATCGAAGATTTTTTCTCCTCGGTGTAATTCAAAAACATGTCAATCAACGATTAGTTAATTTAAAAGAGCGACCTCTTATCTGTCTATGTGCCAAACTTTACTTGATAACATCAAGCGGTTGAGAAGTTTTAATGATTTTCAATCAAATGTTCACACAAACACACCACTTGACCACGCCCCTTTTGGCAAATTCACTAGCTGTATACATGGATTTGAAGAGCAACTATTAATCCACCTGCGTACCATTTTTCATCAAGATCCATCCACCCGTTTACGAGTTATAAGCAAATATGTAAAAAATTAATGACCCAGTTACCTACTGAGATTTCTGATCGCCTGGTGCTATGCAAAAAAATCGATTTTCGGTGAACAATTTTTCATACGAATTCGTGAATTTTTATTAAAATCGTCATAACTCCTATACGGATGGATATATTCAAATGAAATTTGCATACAGGCGGATTAGCGGATGCTCTATGAGATGTGCTTATGACAATTTTGATTTTATTGCGGGAAGGTCGAAGATTTTTTCTCCTCGGTGTAATTCAAAAACATGTCAATCAACGATTAGTTAATTTAAGAGAGCGACCTCTTATCTGTCTATGTGCCAAACTTTACTTGATAACATCAAGCGGTTGAGAAGTTTTGATGATTTTCAATCAAATGTTCACACAAACACACCACTTGACCACGCCCCTTTTGCCAAATTCACTAGTTGTATACATGGATTTGAAGAGCAACTGTTAATCCACCTGCGTACCATTTTTCATCAAGATCCATCCACCCGTTTACGAGTTATAAGCAAATATGTAAAAAAATTAATGACCCAGTTACCTACTGAGATTTCTGATCGCCTGGTGCTATGCAAAAAAAATCGATTTTCGGTGAACAATTTTTCATACGAATTCGTGAATTTTTATTAAAATCGTCATAACTCCTATACGGATGGATATATTCAAATGAAATTTGGCATACAGGCGGATTAGCGGATGCTCTATGAGATGTGCTTATGAAAATTTTGATTTTATTGCGGGAAGGGTGCAGGGGGCTGCATGGTCTATGTTACATCGAAGATTTTTTCTCTTGGTGTAATTCAAAAACATGTCAATCAACGATTAGTTAATTTAAAAGAGCGACCTCTTATCTGTCTATGTGCCAAACTTTACTTGATAACATCAAGCGGTTGAGAAGTTTTAATGATTTTCAATCAAATGTTCACACAAACACACCACTTGACCACGCCCCTTTTGCCAAATTCACTAGTTGTATACATGGATTTGAAGAGCAACTCTTAATCCACCTGCGTACCATTTTTCATCAAGATCCATCCACCCGTTTACGAGTTATAAGCAAATATGTAAAAAATTAATGACCCAGTTACCTACTGAGATTTCTGATCGCCTGGTGCTATGCAAAAAAATCGATTTTCGGTGAACAATTTTTCATACGAATTCGTGAATTTTTATTAAAATCGTCATAACTCCTATACGGATGGATATATTCAAATGAAATTTGGCATACAGGCGGATTAGCGGATGCTCTATGAGATGTGCTTATGAAAATTTTGATTTTATTGCGGGAAGGGTGCAGGGGGCTGCATGGTCTATGTTACATCGAAGATTTTTTCTCCTCGGTGTAATTCAAAAACATGTCAATCAACGATTAGTTAATTTAAAAGAGCGACCTCTTATCTGTCTATGTGCCAAACTTTACTTGATAACATCAAGCGGTTGAGAAGTTTTAATGATTTTCAATCAAATGTTCACACAAACACACCACTTGACCACGCCCCTTTTGGCAAATTCACTAGCTGTATACATGGATTTGAAGAGCAACTGTTAATCCACCTGCGTACCATTTTTCATCAAGATCCATCCACCCGTTTACGAGTTATAAGCAAATATGTAAAAAATTAATGACCCAGTTACCTACTGAGATTTCTGATCGCCTGGTGCTATGCAAAAAAATCGATTTTCGGTGTACAATTTTTCATACGAATTAGTGAATTTTTATTAAAATCGTCATAACTCCTATACGGATGGATATATTCAAATGAAATTTGGCATACAGGCGGATTAGCGGATGCTCTATGAGATGTGCTTATGACAATTTTGATTTTATTGCGGGAAGGTCGAAGATTTTTTCTCCTCGGTGTAATTCAAAAACATGTCAATCAACGATTAGTTAATTTAAGAGAGCGACCTCTTATCTGTCTATGTGCCAAACTTTACTTGATAACATCAAGCGGTTGAGAAGTTTTGATGATTTTCAATCAAATGTTCACACAAACACACCACTTGACCACGCCCCTTTTGCCAAATTCACTAGTTGTATACATGGATTTGAAGAGCAACTGTTAATCCACCTGCGTACCATTTTTCATCAAGATCCATCCACCCGTTTACGAGTTATAAGCAAATATGTAAAAAATTAATGACCCAGTTACCTACTGAGATTTCTGATCGCCTGGTGCTATGCAAAAAAATCGATTTTCGGTGAACAATTTTTCATACGAATTCGTGAATTTTTATTAAAATCGTCATAACTCCTATACGGATGGATATATTCAAATGAAATTTGGCATACAGGCGGATTAGCGGATGCTCTATGAGATGTGCTTATGAAAATTTTGATTTTATTGCGGGAAGGGTGCAGGGGGCTGCATGGTCTATGTTACATCGAAGATTTTTTCTCCTCGGTGTAATTCAAAAACATGTCAATCAACGATTAGTTAATTTAAAAGAGCGACCTCTTATCTGTCTATGTGCCAAACTTTACTTGATAACATCAAGCGGTTGAGAAGTTTTAATGATTTTCAATCAAATGTTCACACAAACACACCACTTGACCACGCCCCTTTTGGCAAATTCACTAGCTGTATACATGGATTTGAAGAGCAACTGTTAATCCACCTGCGTACCATTTTTCATCAAGATCCATCCACCCGTTTACGAGTTATAAGCAAATATGTAAAAAATTAATGACCCAGTTACCTACTGAGATTTCTGATCGCCTGGTGCTATGCAAAAAAATCGATTTTCGGTGTACAATTTTTCATACGAATTAGTGAATTTTTATTAAAATCGTCATAACTCCTATACGGATGGATATATTCAAATGAAATTTGGCATACAGGCGGATTAGCGGATGCTCTATGAGATGTGCTTATGAAAATTTTGATTTTATTGCGGGAAGGGTGCAGGGGGCTGCATGGTCTATGTTACATCGAAGATTTTTTCTCTTGGTGTAATTCAAAAACATGTCAATCAACGATTAGTTAATTTAAAAGAGCGACCTCTTATCTGTCTATGTGCCAAACTTTACTTGATAACATCAAGCGGTTGAGAAGTTTTAATGATTTTCAATCAAATGTTCACACAAACACACCACTTAACCACGCCCCTTTTGCCAAATTCACTAGTTGTATACATGGGTTTGAAGAGCAACAGTTAATCCACCTGCGTACCATTTTTCATCAAGATCCATCCACCCGTTTACGAGTTATAAGCAAATATGTAAAAAATTAATGACCCAGTTACCTACTGAGATTTCTGATCGCCTGGTGCTATGCAAAAAAATCGATTTTCGGTGAACAATTTTTCATACGAATTCGTGAATTTTTATTAAAATCGTCATAACTCCTATACGGATGGATATATTCAAATGAAATTTGCATACAGGCGGATTAGCGGATGCTCTATGAGATGTGCTTATGACAATTTTGATTTTATTGCGGGAAGGTCGAAGATTTTTTCTCCTCGGTGTAATTCAAAAACATGTCAATCAACGATTAGTTAATTTAAAAGAGCGACCTCTTATCTGTCTATGTGCCAAACTTTACTTGATAACATCAAGCGGTTGAGAAGTTTTGATGATTTTCAATCAAATGTTCACACAAACACACCACTTGACCACGCCCCTTTTGCCAAATTCACTAGTTGTATACATGGATTTGAAGAGCAACTGTTAATCCACCTGCGTACCATTTTTCATCAAGATCCATCCACCCGTTTACGAGTTATAAGCAAATATGTAAAAAATTAATGACCCAGTTACCTACTGAGATTTCTGATCGCCTGGTGCTATGCAAAAAAATCGATTTTCGGTGAACAATTTTTCATACGAATTCGTGAATTTTTATTAAAATCGTCATAACTCCTATACGGATGGATATATTCAAATGAAATTTGCATACAGGCGGATTAGCGGATGCTCTATGAGATGTGCTTATGACAATTTTGATTTTATTGCGGGAAGGTCGAAGATTTTTTCTCCTCGGTGTAATTCAAAAACATGTCAATCAACGATTAGTTAATTTAAAAGAGCGACCTCTTATCTGTCTAAGTGCCAAACTTTACTTGATAACATCAAGCGGTTGAGAAGTTTTAATGATTTTCAATCAAATGTTCACACAAACACACCACTTAACCACGCCCCTTTTGCCAAATTCACTAGTTGTATACATGGGTTTGAAGAGCAACAGTTAATCCACCTGCGTACCATTTTTCATCAAGATCCATCCACCCGTTTACGAGTTATAAGCAAATATGTAAAAAATTAATGACCCAGTTACCTACTGAGATTTCTGATCGCCTGGTGCTATGCAAAAAAATCGATTTTCGGTGAACAATTTTTCATACGAATTCGTGAATTTTTATTAAAATCGTCATAACTCCTATACGGATGGATATATTCAAATGAAATTTGGCATACAGGCGGATTAGCGGATGCTCTATAAGATGTGCTTATGAAAATTTTGATTTTATTGCGGGAAGGGTGCAGGGGGCTGCATGGTTTATGTTACATCGAAGATTTTTTCTCCTCGGTGTAATTCAAAAACATGTCAATCAACGATTAGTTAATTTAAAAGAGCGACCTCTTATCTGTCTATGTGCCAAACTTTACTTGATAACATCAAGCGGTTGAGAAGTTTTAATGATTTTCAATCAAATGTTCACACAAACACACCACTTGACCACGCCCCTTTTGGCAAATTCACTAGCTGTATACATGGATTTGAAGAGCAACTGTTAATCCACCTGCGTACCATTTTTCATCAAGATCCATCCACCCGTTTACGAGTTATAAGCAAATATGTAAAAAATTAATGACCCAGTTACCTACTGAGATTTCTGATCGCCTGGTGCTATGCAAAAAAATCGATTTTCGGTGAACAATTTTTCATACGAATTCGTGAATTTTTATTAAAATCGTCATAACTCCTATACGGATGGATATATTCAAATGAAATTTGCATACAGGCGGATTAGCGGATGCTCTATGAGATGTGCTTATGACAATTTTGATTTTATTGCGGGAAGGTCGAAGATTTTTTCTCCTCGGTGTAATTCAAAAACATGTCAATCAACGATTAGTTAATTTAAGAGAGCGACCTCTTATCTGTCTATGTGCCAAACTTTACTTGATAACATCAAGCGGTTGAGAAGTTTTGATGATTTTCAATCAAATGTTCACACAAACACACCACTTGACCACGCCCCTTTTGCCAAATTCACTAGTTGTATACATGGATTTGAAGAGCAACTGTTAATCCACCTGCGTACCATTTTTCATCAAGATCCATCCACCCGTTTACGAGTTATAAGCAAATATGTAAAAAATTAATGACCCAGTTACCTACTGAGATTTCTGATCGCCTGGTGCTATGCAAAAAAAATCGATTTTCGGTGAACAATTTTTCATACGAATTCGTGAATTTTTATTAAAATCGTCATAACTCCTATACGGATGGATATATTCAAATGAAATTTGGCATACAGGCGGATTAGCGGATGCTCTATGAGATGTGCTTATGAAAATTTTGATTTTATTGCGGGAAGGGTGCAGGGGGCTGCATGGTCTATGTTACATCGAAGATTTCTTCTCCTCGGTGTAATTCAAAAACATGTCAATCAACGATTAGTTAATTTAAAAGAGCGACCTCTTATCTGTCTATGTGCCAAACTTTACTTGATAACATCAAGCGGTTGAGAAGTTTTAATGATTTTCAATCAAATGTTCACACAAACACACCACTTGACCACGCCCCTTTTGGCAAATTCACTAGCTGTATACATGGATTTGAAGAGCAACTGTTAATCCACCTGCGTACCATTTTTCATCAAGATCCATCCACCCGTTTACGAGTTATAAGCAAATATGTAAAAAATTAATGACCCAGTTACCTACTGAGATTTCTGATCGCCTGGTGCTATGCAAAAAAATCGATTTTCGGTGTACAATTTTTCATACGAATTAGTGAATTTTTATTAAAATCGTCATAACTCCTATACGGATGGATATATTCAAATGAAATTTGGCATACAGGCGGATTAGCGGATGCTCTATGAGATGTGCTTATGACAATTTTGATTTTATTGCGGGAAGGTCGAAGATTTTTTCTCCTCGGTGTAATTCAAAAACATGTCAATCAACGATTAGTTAATTTAAGAGAGCGACCTCTTATCTGTCTATGTGCCAAACTTTACTTGATAACATCAAGCGGTTGAGAAGTTTTGATGATTTTCAATCAAATGTTCACACAAACACACCACTTGACCACGCCCCTTTTGCCAAATTCACTAGTTGTATACATGGATTTGAAGAGCAACTGTTAATCCACCTGCGTACCATTTTTCATCAAGATCCATCCACCCGTTTACGAGTTATAAGCAAATATGTAAAAAATTAATGACCCAGTTACCTACTGAGATTTCTGATCGCCTGGTGCTATGCAAAAAAATCGATTTTCGGTGAACAATTTTTCATACGAATTCGTGAATTTTTATTAAAATCGTCATAACTCCTATACGGATGGATATATTCAAATGAAATTTGGCATACAGGCGGATTAGCGGATGCTCTATAAGAGATGTGCTTATGAAAATTTTGATTTTATTGCGGGAAGGGTGCAGGGGGCTGCATGGTCTATGTTACATCGAAGATTTTTTCTCCTCGGTGTAATTCAAAAACATGTCAATCAACGATTAGTTAATTTAAAAGAGCGACCTCTTATCTGTCTATGTGCCAAACTTTACTTGATAACATCAAGCGGTTGAGAAGTTTTAATGATTTTCAATCAAATGTTCACACAAACACACCACTTGACCACGCCCCTTTTGGCAAATTCACTAGCTGTATACATGGATTTGAAGAGCAACTGTTATTCCACCTGCGTACCATTTTTCATCAAGATCCATCCACCCGTTTACGAGTTATAAGCAAATATGTAAAAAATTAATGACCCAGTTACCTACTGAGATTTCTGATCGCCTGGTGCTATGCAAAAAAATCGATTTTCGGTGTACAATTTTTCATACGAATTAGTGAATTTTTATTAAAATCGTCATAACTCCTATACGGATGGATATATTCAAATGAAATTTGGCATACAGGCGGATTAGCGGATGCTCTATGAGATGTGCTTATGACAATTTTGATTTTATTGCGGGAAGGGTGCAGGGGGCTGCATGGTCTATGTTACATCGAAGATTTTTTCTCCTCGGTGTAATTCAAAAACATGTCAATCAACGATTAGTTAATTTAAAAGAGCGACCTCTTATCTGTCTATGTGCCAAACTTTACTTGATAACATCAAGCGGTTGAGAAGTTTTAATGATTTTCAATCAAATGTTCACACAAACACACCACTTAACCACGCCCCTTTGCCAAATTCACTAGTTGTATACATGGATTTGAAGAGCAACAGTTAATCCACCTGCGTACCATTTTTCATCAAGATCCATCTACCCGTTTACGAGTTATAAGCAAATATGTAAAAAATTAATGACCCAGTTACCTACTGAGATTTCTGATCGCCTGGTGCTATGCAAAAAAATCGATTTTCGGTGTACAATTTTTCATACGAATTAGTGAATTTTTATTAAAATCGTCATAACTCCTATACGGATGGATATATTCAAATGAAATTTGGCATACAGGCGGATTAGCGGATGCTCTATGAGATGTGCTTATGAAAATTTTAATTTTATTGCGGGAAGGGTGCAGGGGCGGAATTGTTAATGTTATCTACATCGACGTTTCCTTCCCCTCGGCGTATAAATCAAAATCTGTCCAATCGACGATGAACTCATTTCAAAGAGCGGCCTCTGATCTATCTATGTGCCAAATTTAATTTCGTTACTTCAGCTGTTGTGGAGTTATAACGATTTTAATGAAAAAAATCAATTCGTATCAAGAATTGTGGCCACCGAAATCGAATTGTTTGCAAAGACCAGGCAATCAGAAATATCCAGTAGGCAACTGCGTCACGAATTTATTACATTTTTTGCTCATAACGTTGTATCGGTTGGTTGGATCTTAATTAAAATTGGTACATAGGTAGATTAAAGGGTGATCCACACGATGGTGAAATATTTTATTGTTTTGTTTGCAAGGAAAGAGGGGATTTTGACTCCTACATATCGCAGAGTCTGTTAGGTTATATTTTATGTCTAGGCAACGAAGAATTTAACAAACAAATACAAAAAGTGTTTTAATGGGTTAATTCTGGACAGTACAAGACATTGCTCAGGATAGATAATGTTCCATTGAGTCGATTTTAGTGGAATACAATATTCATCCAAATCAGTCCCATGTCATTCTTGTTTCCTGTGGTTTATAAATCTATGAACTTCCTATCATTCTTCTCAGCACTAAAAAAAGCTGCTCAATCTGTTTGCTTCTTTGGACTTTCTCAGGATTCAAACACTTCGAAGCCCTCAACTTATTTCGCTTCAACTAAAAAAAAGGGTTATTTAACAAAAGTATTTTTTTTTTAAGTTAAAACTCACCATTCTAGTCTAGAAAACTGCATGTGGAAAGGTGTCTTCATTACGTGTTTCCTGATTAACATGGCGATCACAAACAAGCTTCTTGGATATTTCATGGTTGGTTGTCTTTTGTATAGACAGATCGCAAACCTTGCCTTAAGCAACACAGTCTTTACGTTCACCAAAGCGTGTCAACTGTTCTTCCTAAAGAGACGCTGGTGGATATTTCAAAATGATAAGTATGATTCAATGCAGCTTTCACATTGTGGCTGTCCATATGAATGCGAAGCCGCATAGTGATATTAAACACTTTCCGATACAAAGGACGGATATAAGATATATGCGTCCAGACATGAGCATTGTGGGGATTTGCGTATGACACTGTAATGTACAAAAGGGTTACGAAAATCGGACTCCGGATCGAATAGCTAAGAAATAAAAATCAGTTAGATTTGCCATTGAAAAATAGTGTCAAACATTTACCCCATATCACACAAGACCATGGGGATATGTGTATAGTTCATAGCATGACTTGTGGATGTTTACCATCGTCAGTGAGTTGTACCTTGATGTTTGCTGAATATTTGCTTTTCTTATTTGTTAAAGCATTTGGTGGGATATAAAATATTTCTCTTTCCAAAAGTTTAGAGCCAAACATTGAGTTAGACTTTTTATGTTGACGGCATTAAGCAGTTGGTTAATAGTACTATTTTTAGTACCTTATGGATTTGAATTCTAGATAAAGAAGTCTTAAACAATGATTATACCTGATTATCTTCTTGCTTGACTTGTATTTGGTTAAGCAAATCTTTAAGAACAGCACCAACTTTCTGGCCGTCAATTCGCAAGGCATAGCCCGATTTTACAGCTTTCAATAGTATAAGCCTAGAATAGTATAAAAATAAAAATCCTTCGCAATCATTTTAAATAAAAAAATACGAACCTCTATTCCTGAATTTGTTTGAGTTATTTCTTTAATTGCTACGATGATGTAGTTGATAATTTGCAAAATATTGTCGAGGACTTAGCCTCACAGAAGCATGTAGGTACGACATAGGTATTCTCTTTGATTTTGGGAATTCGATCAGATTTTCGTCCATTGAAATCCCATAAGGAATACACTGGTGTGTTATTTAACAGGAACTGATCCATAATATTTACAAACAAATTTCAATTTTTTTGCATTTGTCTTTTCTAAATAAATGAACCTGTAATAACAAGTCTCCTCCTTTGATGACATATGTTTTATGTCAGCCGTAGCGATAAGGTAGTTTAGACTAAAATAATCACCCTTATTCCAGATGGCGTTTTTATTAAACGACAAATGGCGTTTTTTGAGTCGATTCATTTTAGTGTCGTTTAAGTGTCGGTATTCTATTCTCTGAACGCCTCCTCTCTCATTTTTCTTGCTTTCCACATGAGTTCCACAGCAACACCTGATACAAAAATGACAGATAGGCGTTTATGTTTTGCAATTTGAAATTTCAAATGAACATTGATTTTACCTATCTAAAATTCAAAATACAAAATAATGTTACAAAAACAATGAATAGCATTGCAATTTTTATATCATGGGAAAGTGAAGACGAAAAAGAAGATGAAATTGCAAAAAGAGAAATGAAAAACATCAAAAGAAGAATCAGGTCAAAATCGAATCTAATCTAAGACCTGTGAATATACATTTAGTATTACACTTCAATTTTGATTTTACATGCTAACCTTCTGCCACTCTTTTTGAGTTCTTACGGGTGGTCCTAAATAATTTAGTGTCACAGCTACCGACTTCCACCCGTTTTTTGATATCATCGGTCTGGGGAATACCTCTTTTGAAATTTCTTGCCAGCGAAACATTTTGTTCCATTAATTCAACCAAACGTTTCATTTGTTCTGGGGTTGTTATTTTCACCCTTGAACAAATAACAATTAATAAAATCCTTAAATTAATACACAAATTAATCGAAACTCACATTTTAACAAAAATTCGACACCTAGTCGTTTGCAAATTTCTATTCGACAATTATTGGCGTTTTACCTGTCGTTTTATCCAACTAAAACGACTGTTAGAATGCGAATAACTGCAATGACGTTTTAAGAACTTACGTTCCACACTACTTAAACGCCACGTAGCGTTAAACGACATAAAACGCCTTCAGACCTGCCAGCTGTAATACCGATTTCAAAAAACGCTATCTGTCGTTTAATAAAAACGCCATGTGGAATAAGGGTGAATATCTTCACATTCAGGCGATTAAGCGAACTAGGGGTCGGTAGTGCAGTGTTAATTATAAACAGACAAGAATAAATACATTTTTATACACAACTTATTTTTTTTTTACAAACTCAGCGAAACATATTGAGAATCGACCAAAGTCTCCGATACATGTCAAATAGTACAAACATGATTTATAATATACTATCAACGTTTTTATTAGAGCCCAAATAAGGTAATTTATTTATATAAATTACGATCTATAATAAAAATAGATAGTAGTATGGCTTTCACTGAATTTACTCAAAAACACTCGAAGACTTGTAAGAAAAGCGAGCACAACTTGGCTATCGACTCGAAAAACCGACTTGATTACAGAATTGAAGAAGGTACTAAAAAATAGTTAAAAATAGAATAAAAACCGAATCGAAAAGGGTATTAAAAATAGTTAACTTTTAAACATATTTTTAAGCTGTTTTAGGACCAAATAAAGAGAAAATAAATTTTAGCAGTTTATGTTTGGAAATGAATTGGATTATAAATTTCAGACAGAGTCGGGAAAACACCAGCATTTGTATGGTGAATAGCAGACTTGAAACTGTTCAAAACAACGTGAATTAAACTATTCGAGAGGTAGTTTCGAATCCATACCTGAAGAGTTTCATCTTCAAATGATAGGTTAACGATGTTATTTTTGCTGGATTCTTTAGTTCCACTTTTCGGTGAGATCAAAAAGTTTTCGCAATTCAAGATGATTTATCAGATGACTGCTTATCAGTGTTCCTATTAGCTTATAAAGAAGGGAAGTGTGATTGGTCGGTAGATACAGATGATTCGCCTTTTTAAAGACGGGCTGGACAAATGATGTTTTCCATTTACTCGAAAAGAGCCCTAATGAATAAGGCATATATAGAAAAACGTATGAAGTAGATTAGCTAGCGTGGAAGAAAAACTCTTTGGAATTATGAGGGAGATGATCGGCTCAATTGAGAACCAGCCGATTTGAGTGTTACAAGAACGAATAATACTCTTACGATTATACGAAAGTTTGTTCATATAACTGACAGACTATAGGTTATTGCTTTGGGTTACTAACCACAAGTTCCCTGGTTCAAATCCACCTCCTGCATCTGGAAAACATTAAAGAGCATAAGACTGTCATGGGAAGCTTCTCAAATTTTCCATTAAGGTCGTGTGTCAATTGCGTTAAAATGGGGGTTAAACTTTATCCACTGGCTAATTGTTGAGATTTCTGCAGGTGCTTTCCACCTCTGTCACCCCTCAGTAGGTATATCAAATGTCAAAAATCAGCCACTGGATACATTTTAGCGAGCTGTTGAGCAAGTTCAAATTCTAAAGTCTCAAGTCACCATACTAATGTCAAAATTTATAAACTGGCTAAAATTTTAACGCAATTGAAACACGGCCAAAAAATTGCCGTTAATTTGGAGGTCTTATTCATTGTGGCAACTATATAACATTACGCACACAAATTAATGGAGAAGCTGGGTGTGGTACTATGATGCCTGATATTTTTTTTATTCGAAGACGATTCTACACCATTTGTTTTATATAATAATCTTTTTTTTAACTCTAAGACTTTCAAACTTACTTGTTATCCGAATTTGTCAAGTCCAGCTCACTTTGTATTTTCACGCTTTGTTTAGCCTAATTCGAACTCCAAGGCCTTTGTTAACATCATCTTGAGGATTCGATGGCCGCCACCTAGAACAAAAATTGGGTGTCTAAGCGAATGTTACACTTCTTTGTAATTTGATTACCTAATTCATTTACAGACATCCGGCGCATGATTTCTCCACAATTTCTATAATTAGAAAAATGCTTCAATGTATATACAAAATAAAACAACTCTCCTTTTCATAATCCTTTCAAAAATGCCGAAAAACGTAAATCTCTTCCTTTTTTTATTCAACAAGAAAAACATACGTACCTAATCTAAACAAATAAAAAATCGTTTCTGACAAACAAAATATTCATAACAATCATACAAACAAAATTACTCGCGCGCGCTCAAAAAAGAAAAAAGGGGAAAAATTATGTAATAATAAACATTAGAATTCGGTTTGATTTATTATTTAATATATTTATATGCATACTTTTATTAAATAGAAAAACAATTTATTTTTATTACAATTTTTAATGTTTTTGGGTTTCCTACACTTTTTTGTTCGTCCAAAGTAGGCAATAAAAACGAATTAATTTCATGTTATTTAAAATAACGGTTAACTACTGGGGATTTGTTTTTTTTACTATCGACAGAAGAGCGAGATAGTGTAGGTTAGCATGGCTGTAAGGAATATCCAGAGGAATATATCGATAATTGTAATCATATATTCAGCGGTGAAGAAGGAGAAGAAAAAAAAAAGAAGGAAGAGGAACGGAAAATGTCTGCATGAAACCCGACGAAACAAGTATTTCTATCAATAATAGTAATAACTTCACTTTATATAATAATAATAATAATAATAATAATTTTTTTTTTGTTTAATAGTAATTAAAATCAACACAGGTTTTTCCTTCGCTAGCCATAATTCATATTTGTACTATGCGATGTTTGAAAGCTGCTAGATATGTTTTTCTGTTGCTGGCTTTGTGGCTGTTTGGTGAAGTTGTTCTCATGACACCATTCGACGAAATCATCAATAAGTACGGGCCATGCTCCTTCTGAATCGTAATTTGTCATGTTGTCATCAATGTGGGAGGCGAAATCAAGCAACAGATTCCATGTGTCTTTCGGTATGGATCGTTTGTGTTTTTCCTTTAAAATATTAAAACAGATGATTGTAATTAGTGATGATAAACAATTTAAAAAAAAAAACCTGAAATAATATACAGGGTGCTCCAGTTAAACAGTACAATCATCTAAGGGTAGATGAAGTTGATATTCCGCAAAAAAAAGGTGGTAGCAGTGGAAGTCTATTCTTACCACATTGCAAGTTATATCCCATAAAAGTGACCTCTTATTTGGAGGTATAAACGATTTATCATATAAACTATTATATGTAAAACAAGATTTTTGTACATTTTGTAAAGATAAATTTGAAACTTGAAAATTATCAGCACTTTTTGAAAAACTTCAAAAATTTTATCAAAAATTGAAAATAATCGTAAATTCGGGGCGTCAAATATTTCGAAACTTTGAAAATGTTGATCAAAACTTAATGTCCTCAACAAATTTTAGAAGTTTTAATATCTTTAGATCAAAAAGTTGGAAAAACTTGAAAATTTTAATCAAAAATTTAAATTAATCTTTAAATCGCTAAACAAATAAGTAGCGCATACAAACAATACTAAACACAATATGTAAAATAAAATACTATTGGTACATCACAATTTTATGGCTCCTTAAAATCAAAATAATGAAAATTGGTTGTTTATATACATTGTGTCCGCCGGGAAGGCATACTACTTTGTTATAACTTGTAGTATTACTACTTGTTTAAAATTTTTGATATAATGAACGAGAATGGATCTTAATGTTAATCAAGCCCAAAGCATGCAGTTTTGGCGTTAAAAAGTTTTTAATCATATCACGATATCGCTCCCCATTCACAGTTACCGTTACGCCTTTCGTTTTCAAATGATTTGAGGGTTTTCCATTGCCCAAAACCAACTATTCTGTTTATTCACATATCCATTCAAATGAAAATGAAAATGTGCCTCGTCACTCATTATGATTTTTTCATTGGCATATGTACGGCGGCGTAAATGGTCTTGTACAAGAATCTCTGAACTGAATCTTAAATCGAAACAAATGCAAATCCTTGTGTGAAAGTTGTTCTTTGAAGACCAAGCTCCTGAGCACGCCGTCGAAATGAGGTTGATGGATTTTTTTGAGCACTTCCTTGAGCAGAAGTAATGTTTTCAGCCAATCTTGCCCATACTTGGGTCTATCACCTGCAGACCCTCTTTCTTCGAAATCAT
This sequence comes from Rhingia rostrata, assembly GCA_949824845.1. Classification (NCBI taxonomy): domain Eukaryota; kingdom Metazoa; phylum Arthropoda; class Insecta; order Diptera; family Syrphidae; genus Rhingia; species Rhingia rostrata. The sequence goes on from OX463757.1 coordinate 92,440,247, forward strand.
TCACTACACGACAAATAGTGCGTTTTGTTGGGACATCACAGTAATCGATGATTGATTTTGATAAAATATTTTAACGATTAAAACACGAATATTTTTTCATAATAAATTTGCCACGTGTCTACTTCACGACTGCCAAATATGAACTGTCAAGACTAATGTTTACCAAAATGGCGGCAAAACAAAGTAGTATACCTTTCCGGCGGACACCCTGTACTTAAAATGAATTGTATCTTACCTCCTAGCACAGTCGGAAGTTTTTCTTATAATTCTGACAATTCCACAGTTTGTTATGAAAGCGACTATAGTCCTAGTCCTAGTACCAAATTGACTATGCTATAACAGAAATGAGTCCAGAGATCTGCACCGATACACCACACTCTCCCACACACTGCATATATACTCAATTCTTAAATGACTCATTTTCAAAAATATCGGAAACAAAAATGATCGCCACAGCAGAAACACCGCAATTAGCGCCGATAGCATTAAGACGCGGTGGTGCGGTAGCGGTGGTCGAGTATGCGAGAGAGGCATACTCTCATTGACTCCTTTGTTGAAATCATTCTAAGCCAAAGAATATAAAGCCACACAGATGACTCATTGAGAAAGAAAAACAGAAAGTTTTGCTCACCAGATTCATGGTACGGCGTACGTGTACACATGAAAAAAGAGATACAAATACATGGCAGGCTGCGCCAGTACGACCCGCCAAAGAACATTTTTTTTTTGTATGCAGTGCGTCATCTTTATGGATTTATGATCTTTGTTCTCAACACAACTATCGCATGACTTGCGATGGCGGTATACACCTGCACCGCCGTTTTATGAGTCTATAGCAAGATAGAAAAACATGACCGTATGCAGTTCTCTGGAAAGGACCAACAGACTTAACAATATTTATATATGGATAAGCCGCAAGAACGGGGTTGTAACTTTCGACCAACACAATTCTTCACTGTCCATGGAGTCATACTTTTGTCGTTTTGGTGACAAAATACCTCGCCATTCCACGGAGCAAGATATATTTCACTGCAAATGGTTCACAGAAGGAAAGTAAATAGTACCCAACTCGTAGTCTATAATTAAACAACACATGGTTCGATCAGATGAAAATTGGTCAGAATTGTCAGAAGAAAAAGAAGGACAATTTTGAGTTCGATAGTGTCACAGAGCTACTAAAACTTTGTTGGTTTGTTGGAATAAAATAAGGACTACAAATCATTTATCAGTATAAAACGTATAGAGCGGACTTTGGCTAATTGGCTTCGCTGCGAAACGAAGCCAGCACATGATTTTATCAGATATTCATGAGTGAACATGGCGGTCTCCAGATCAATCAAATTGATCACATTGTGATAGTCAAGAGGCACGCATCCAGTATTTTGGATGTGCTGCTAACTACCAGCCAAGGTAAGATATCCAACACGCTACAATAAATGAGAAATGTTGTGAAAAAAATTTATTGTCGAAAGACTGCAATCGCAAGTGACCACCAAGTCCTTTGCAGAACGCGTATCCCTTAACCTCGCGATAAATAAAATACTACCAACATCAAATGTCGAAGAACAATGGCAATGATATCATCAAGCCAATAGATCATCCGCAACTGATGTGCCTACCACCAAGAAACCCCTGGTTTCATGAAGGATGCCGACAGATCATCGCAGCGAAAAAGATATGCACAAGCCAGAGCTGCAGGTAAAGACGAGAGCCGCCATTGAACATTGGCTTTTCAGAAAGAAGAAAAAAACACAAGAAAATTACGCCATCGAAGACAAATTTAGCTGCCACTCCAGGAAAGCCGTTCACAAGTTTAACCATGTAAAACGCAAAAGCCAGGGATACAAGACGCGAAGAGAAACCCGTCGAGATAAATTAAAAAATATCGTCATTGAGACACTGCCTATGCTGAGGATATGGAAGAACTACTTCTGCAGAGTGTTGAATGGCGAAGACAAACAAACTCCCGCTGTCAGACAGAAAGAACAGAACATTGGCGATCAACTGATCCAATCTTTACACTGCGGCAGATCCTGGACAAAAAAACGAGAAGTCCAAATCGATATCCGCAACCTATTCATCGACGAGACGAACTATTCAGAGCCATGTCTAGTTTTAGTATACCGGCCAAACTAGTTAGGCTGTGCAGGATGACGATGGAAAATTCTCTGCTCCATCAGGATCGGAGATGACCTCACCGAAACATTTGATACCAAAAAATGGGTTTAGCCAAGGCGAGGCACTGTCTTATGACTTCTGTAATCTCATTCTTGAAAGGCTTGTGCACAACTCCCAAGCCGACACCAGAGGCATAATCTTCCCTAGATCGGTGCAACTACTAGCATACGTCGACGATATTGACATCATTGGTCGTAAGTACAGAGAAGAAATAGGCAAATATGAGTACATATTAGCATTAAATGAGGATAAGACAAGTGTATGCTGTCAACAAGAAAGGAGACACAACATCGACGAACTGGACAGTAGATTTTCAATGCTAGATATAACATTGAGGCAGTAGAGGAATTTGTCTACCTCGCTTCCGCTATTAACTCGGCAGAAATTGAACAAAGAATTTCTCTTGATGTTTCTTTGGGCTAAGAACGCAAATTTAGTAAAGCCCTAGGGCCAGTAGCACAGTGGACGCATTATCGTACGAATTTGACTCGTGCGAACAAACAATACCGACCTTCGTAATACTAAAGAGTATAGAACTACATGCAGTGCGCATCTCATACAACGAAAAAATTTTATGTGGGGTACTAATATTGATACCCCGTGCTTAAATTGCTACCCCAGCATCAAACAACATCATAGCCGACGCATACGATCGACGAAATCTCGCCTTCGCACTGACCGCCCGAGTCTGAAACGGCTACAACATTTTTAGCTATGATGTGTACTCTATGTAGATCTATACTATTTGGTAATACTATGGGAGTGCGAGTTTGTCGTACGTATACATGCGTCCGGAAACAATCCGAATTTGTTGCGATTTTTCAGTAGGACGTGCGTTGAACCACTTCACGAGTGCGATATTAACGGGATACTGCTTATTTGACGCAGAATAAACTTATTCAGTGTGCGCACTCAATACGTACGACGAGTATTCCTACGTTTACGTACGACACAAATTCGTATCCAATGTGCCCAATTCGACCTACTAAGAAGATTCCTTACAAAACACAAATCATCCCAGTTATGTAAAACTGCGTTGAAGCATGAACCAAATGTAAAAAGCAAATGATGAAACCTTTGGTTGTTTGAGCGAAAGATTCTTCGGTCCAGTTTGTGTTCCCGTGCTATGGAGACGAAGATTAAACCACAAACTATGCGAGCTACACAGCGAAATATGCACGGCCAGAAATCAACGACACGCATTTGCAAATTAATTTAATATTTGATACGAAAAATGTTTCACAAACCGTTTTACACCGTAAACAATCACAACTCGAACTTTTTGGGTTTTCTGTCAGCATTACACTACACCATTGCACCAATAACTGTATCTTTAGATTTGTTTGTAAACAACTCGAAGGTTCGTATTTTTTTTATTACGCTTATCTTTGTTTACGCGGAATTCTTGTAAACACTCATCAAGTTACGTGGGTATAGAATGTGATTCATTCTTCGACTGACATAAGAAGCAGTAGAAAGAAGTACCAAGATATCATAAAATTACATATAAAATTTCTAAACACAACCTTACACTAACAAATATACAACATTTGTAGTAAAAAAACAAAATTTACTTACTGTTAAAAATTTGCACCAAATATCTAAGAACTCGAATCGTCCCTGCAGCACGATTCTCCAGTAAGCAATGGCCATATCCAAATCGATGCCTTTCTGTCCCGGATCCTTCGCATAGTTGAACGTAAACTGATAAAAGTCCTTGAACTTGCCAGCATCGTTCAACTCACTCTCAAGCAGTGGTAATTTGGATTTTAATTTATCTACACTATCGACACCAAGAACGGTCATGCCATTACAAAATTCCGTATGCGAGAACTCGCACTGTGTCTCGGCACGGAATCGCCATGCAATTATCAGTACCAACTTCGAGTCGGGACTCAGCTCCAAGTCCTCTAGGAAACGTATCACTCCCTCTGAGGTTATCTTCTGTGGATCGCACGGATCTCGATACCGATTGAACAGCGATTCGATACGTTTACGATCTAACTCTCGATAGTATAGATCTGGATTTTGGAAATAATTATCGCTGGCCTGATCCAGTTTCCAGTCATTGTTTGTTAAGCAATAGATTGCGGTCTGTTCGCCCGTATGCGTTAGTAATATAAATTTCCGCACTTTATCCTTTTGTGTTGATTTTAATTTATTCTGCAAGTAAAAACGACATAATGACACAAAACGCACAAAATGCAAATTCTCTGTTGATTTGATTAAATCATCGTCGGCAATGGCAGGCGAAAAGAAACGAAATCACACACGAAAAAAAAACACAACGTAATATTTTTTTTGTTGGAAGGCAATATCAAGCAATTTCTAGACGAAATATTAACGGGAATTCTAAAGTGACGTATTCACTGGGTAGTTGAGGATTTCTGCTGCTAAATAAATGCGAAATTTAGTTAGCAAAACTCACCATAATTATTTATAATGAAGTAAATTTCCTAAAAATATTTTTCTTCTATGAAAAGAGAATTTTGACGGACAGTGTTTGACATTTGAAAGTTGAGCCCGAGTGTGAGAGATGGCAAATGTGCAAAGGAGAAGAATAGTAGAAAAATTCGCGAAAAAAATGACAGCTGAGTTTAGGGGGTGTTTGGAAAATTGTCATTCAATTTATTTAACCGGAAATGGATACTAAATTTACGTTGCTTATTGAAAAAAAAAAACAGGTTACCTATTTTAAATGTTTCATTTTGGATCGTGCCTAGAATAAATAGATGGATATTTTGTATTTTCTTTTATTAAGATTTTTTTATGAAAAATTAAGATCTCAGATGTATATAGTAAGAAATTAGCTATACCGAATGGCCAAATTACGGGAGAACATTTTAAAATGTTTCCTCTGAAAGCAATACGTCTAACATTATGAATACCGCAGTTGGACTCAAATAAAGTTTTACATCTTTCTATTTTATTAATCAAAAACTTCTTAAATCAGTTGCATAGCTCTTTTCGAAAATAAACCGACTTCCCTAGCGCATTTGAACGCAAATAATCCTAACGAAATGGCAGCCATCACTGAGTCTACTCCCGAGCAGTCATAAAAAAATGTACTGTTCGACTACACGAGGGTGTACATTTCTAAGATATTTTTAAGAAATTTATTCCCAAATTTTGTACGTAAATAATAAATTAACTATTATTAAACATATGGCTACTTATTGTTTTATCGATCAACTAAATATTAACAGATTAAGACTACTTACTTATATGCCTCTCCAATTAGCCCGGTCATTAGCTAACTGCCTCCAGTTGCACACCTCAAGTTGGTTGAGGTCTTGTGCGCACAACTTAAGGCGAGGTCTTCCTCTTCTGCGTCCGGCAACTGGCTGGGAATCGAAGATTGTAATGGCCAGAGTATTGGTGTCCATTCGTTCCACATGTCTTAGCCATCTTAAACTTCCAATACGGAGTTTTTTTTTAACAGATGCATGTCGCTTTACAGCTCGTATAGTTCTTGGTTGAATCTTTGGATCCATAGCCAGCCAACGCAAACGAGAAAGAAGATTTACCGCTAAAGAAATTTTTGCCGCTTACTTCTCTATACTCGCAAACGCATCACGTTGTGTCCGACCAATGATGTCAATATCGTCGACGTTTACTAGTAGTGGTAACTATTTTTTTTTGAAAATCCTCTCAAGAATAAAATTGAAGAAGTCACATGACAGCGCATCGCCTTGCTAAATCCTTTTTGGTGTCGAATGTGTCGGTGAGGTCGTTTCCGACCCTGATGGAGCAGCGAGAATTCTCCATCGTAATCCTACACAAACGGACAAGTTTAACTAAACTAGACAAGGCTCTGTATAGTTCGTCTCTATAAATGATGTCGTATGCGGCTTTGAAATCGATGATTAGGTGTTAAGTATCGATTTGGACTTCTTGAGATCTGCCGAAGTGTGAAAATTTGATCGATTGTGGACTTTCCTGGCCTAAAACCACACTTATAAGGGCCGGTCAGGTTTTGGTAAATGGTTTCAGCCGTTCACATATTACGGCAGATAGGATCTTGTAGGTCATCATTTCCGGCAGCCTTATTAAACTTGAGTTTAGATATTGCTATCCTCACTTCACTCATGTGAATCACTTGATTTGATATATAGAATTATGTCAATATTTTTATGAGGTCGAGCAGGCGTCTATCACAAGTGAAATGTAAGGGTTCAGCAACGAATTGATAAATTGTAACAAACACTGTTACTTGATTATACCTGATTTCGCTTAAAACTACCTTTCTGGAGTGTTTATACCTCCATATCTTTGAAGTATTGATATTTCATTCCTTTATTTCTGCTCCATAACTCTGAAGAAGTGCCTCCTCCAATTTTTCTTATCCATTTTCACGTTGAAATTTCTAAGAACGATGCTTACATACCACCCATTAAATTACTTTATTTTACCCTTACATTTTCAATAAATAAAACTATTATACCGTTTAGCACCCTACATACAATGAAATCTAGAGCTTAGTTATTTTTAAGTAAGCAAATGAAAAAGTTCTCCGAAGTTTCATTCAAATGTCATCTTCCAAAAATAATAAAAAGTGGAAGGAACGAGTTCTAGAGGACTTCTTTAAAGACGAACAAATTACAGAAGGCATGTTGAAGTCGAATTTTATAACTTAAATATACATTAATAAAATAAATCCAAACGTAGAATCTATTATCAAGTTTCACGATAAGATATTTTTTCCGAAAACTCCAAATGATGTACCAGTTCGCAGAGAACGAACGTACGAGAAAATCGTTTATAAACGCTCTAAAATTGGTAAAACGAATCTTAAATAGATAATTTAACAAGTTTTATATTTATCTATTTAAGGTTCAGATAAAAGCCATAGGAAGTTTGTGCCAAAGAAGGGAGAGAACTCTGACTCCTTTCCGAGTAAATATAAACTTTTGGCCGAAATTGACAAAAATCTTAGATATCTACAAAGCCAACGGAAATACCTAACAATGGGAAGCAGATCGTGCTATCACCAGTTATCCTCAAATGATCACGAAGGGAAGAAAAGGGAGCATTGTCATGAAAAATGTGGAGAAAACCTGAAAAGAGGAAGCGACATCCAAAAAAGTCATGTTTTTTCTGCTTTACAGATGCTTTTGGAAACTCACTGTGTTAAGATCGCAGATTCGTGTACACAAATTGAATCTCCCATAGGACAAGGGGTATATTCTGTTAAAACAAATAACTATGCTCAGAATGTCCACTTGAGGAGCGATACTTCGTCAGTCGATATTTTATGGAGCGGGGGCAATCGTATTTCCAAAGAATGCAACATTAAGATGGTCAATTCAAGTACACAGGTCAGCATATTCTCTAAACATTGTTCTGATTTAAGAGAGAGAATAAAAATGGTTAGTTCAAGTGCTCAGGTTGAAAGAAATCTCAATAAATGCTCCACTAAAAACGCTTCCACATCAACAAGAGATAGAGTTAACAGTTTTCAACAGTTTGAGCTTCTTTCTAGAAAAAAACATTCCAGTAGATCAAGGCTTCAAGGTGAGATAAATGTACACCGTTCTGATGAAACAGAATTGGAACATTTTATACGAGAAAGTAAAAGCCCAGAGTTGCCTGATTTTCTTAATCCAAATACACAAAATGACTTAAGCATGAAAAATATAAATTTTTCCCCAAAATCAAAAACTTCTACTAAATTACCTAAGTCAAACTTTGTGAAGAAACGTGCTTCCTTAAGGCCAAGAAGTACGAATTATTCCTTTCATCATAAGCCTATATCAGAATCTAGAGAACATCTACATAACACAGAATTTCGAGACAATTTTTCAAAAGAACGTTCTCCTAACCCCAGTGCAAAAGGAAATTTCCAGAAAACAAAAAACTTACTCGGGTTCAGTTCGAAAGAAAACCATATTTCTTCAAGGCCAAGCAGCAATGATTATTCCTCTGGTCCGCGGCGCATATCAGATTCAAAAAAATATCTACAAAGCAGAAAAAGGGAAAATACATTTGTAGGAGAATGTCAAGCAATTTCCAGGAATGATGAGCAGTTCAATAAGATGAAGCATCCACAAATCTCTCAGACACAATCACGTCAACAAAGCCCTTCAACATATGTTAATAGAAACTATCAAAGCCCTCGTTCCATGTATAATCCTCCTAAACATATGAAGTCTTGCAAAAAACAACAAAATCTATCGACGACTTCAAAAGACCAACCATCCAAATCAATTAATAAGACTTACATAAAAAGCGATTCTATGACACACAGGAAGTATCCCAACATGAGCAACAACCTATCTACAGCTTCTACCACAAGTCCGAATTCCAGAGGGTCTAATTTTATCGATGACCGAACATACACCATCTCAGATTCTGATGAAAATGAAGATTACGTTATCCTTCATTACAAAAACATTCAACCTAAAAATAGGGATTATCTCTATAAGTCCATTGAAACTTCAAGCATTTTGGAAAGCCAATACGAACTGGCCAAAATGTCTGAAGAATCGCAATTAAATGAAGTCCATTCCAATTCGTTTACACTTCAATCAAAACAATTTATTGAAAGCAATGCAACGATTTCTGGCGTATCGAATGATGAGCATGTAAATCGTTCGCAATTATCTCAATCACCCAAAATGCAGACCTTACCGAATTATAAATCTTTTACTAAATCTTTACCAAATAAGTTGATGCCACCAAATTTAAATAAATTTTATCATAACGATGATTCTGAAAATCCAAAAAGTAAATATCAGACATCAAAATACAAGTCTGGAATATCTGAAAAAGCTCCTTTAACATCAAAATTGCAAAATGTTTACAATCTGAAAGGAAATAACAAACATTTATCAATATCGTCTCAATTACAAAAATATAATTCAGGTCAAATTTCATCGAAATCTCAATCGAATTCGACCGCCGCATCAAGAGGCAAGGCTAGCCCAAAGTCGAAGGAATCAAACAGTCAAATTAAACTCATCATTTCGGTTGATGAAAAAGAGAGAGCGCGTAAGAAACCATCGATATCTCCTCCATCACAACCATGTAATTTAGGTGAAATTTCATCAATATCATGTTTGATAGCAGGATCAGGAGGTAAGCCTAGTTCGACATCAATAAAATCAGATATTCAACTACAAAAAGTCATTTCGATAACTAAAAACCCATCTTCGACTTTTGAATTAAAAAATGTTTACAAAAACGATATAACAGAGGAATTGGTATCGATTTCACCTCGATTACAATCTGATTATTCAAGACAGATGTCATCCAAATCTGAATCGTGTTCAATAGCAGCATCAAAAGGCAAACTTAATCCGAAGTCAATTAAATCAGACAGTCAAACGCACCTGCACCAATCGATGGCCGACAAACAAAATTCGACATCAGCATCAGGAGGCAAGTCTAGTCCAAAATCAATCAAACCAAAAAGTCAATTACCAGCAAATACTTTAATAACATCTAATTCCTATTTTTATAAAATTAAAGCTTCGTCAAGTCGATTATTTCCAAAGGGGGCATTAGGATCACCTCGATCTCATCAGGATGATTTATCATTGAGAAAAGATTCGGAATGGGAGACATTTACGCAAAAGAATGATCAGACAATTTGCCCAAAAGAATACTCAAGACTTGATACTCCCCAAAGTGACCAGTCAATATCACCACGATCACTTCAAAGCCATTTAAGAAACGTGGATTTGCAGCATGACAATTCTTTACCGGTACGTGGAAAAGGTGAGGCCATTATTGATTTCGAATCCGATGTTATATTACAATCTGACAAAAATTCGCAAAAAGATAGATCAGAAACTAATTCCTTCATCAAAGAGGAAAACAATCATGACTTTTACACAGTGAAACCAAAACTATATGCTTCAGAACAAAACATTACCTCTCCAAGCTTGAAGAGTAAACGCGTTGCAAAAAGTGATCTTAATTTAAAAAATAGTCCAAAACAATCAGAAACGTATGTATGTGCTTCAAACAGTTCTCCACCGTCTGATATAAGTTTCAATAGTGATCATAGCTTTCAACAAAAGTCAAGTTTTGATAAATTAAACCATGAAAAAGTAGCTAATCAGAATGAACGCGACTTTGTTAGGTCAAACATTAACGAAAGCAATGATATGCACTCGGAAAGTGAGAAGCAAAGTATCGTAAAGTTATTATATAAAAATGGAAATTATGGAACTGACAACTATGAAGACACTCTTTTGCAGACTGAAAAGCAACGTTTCGTTAGTTTAAATATTCACGAAGGAATTGCAAAAAATATTTATCCGGAAATAAAACAGCAAATTCCAGCAAGCTCTAAACGTTATCAAAATAATATGAATGGGCGACATTTTGTTAAATCACAAAGCAGCACAGATTGCAGTAATCCTCTTAGAACAGATGAACAAAGTATCGTTCAACCACAAAATGACGACGACATACATTCAAAAGATGAAAGTCTCATCGAAACTCAAAACAGAGCTGAAACTCAGAAAGGAAACGATACAGAGCTTCAGGACTTTACAACATATCTGCAAAATCGTTTAATAGATTGTGACAAAATGGTCGCAAGGCAATTGGCACAATATGAACCAGATCGAGAAGAAAGCTTACAAAGAAGTGGGGTTAAATCGATCGAAAAACAATTTAAAACAGACAGTGATCAAGAGGAAGATGACAGTAGTATTTCTTTACCCAAAATCGAGCTTGGAACTGGGAACGATTATCAAATAAATTTAAAACAAGCGGATTTTGAGGAGTCGACTTTTATCTTTGACGATAGCGAGCGATCTTGTAAGTAAACAAGTTAAATTATTATCCGTTGCAAATATCTTAGAATATTTGGATATTTTTTAAACAAATTCAAATAACTTTTGTTGGCTATTCTATTACAACCAATCACATGTGCGTGGTACTTTTTGCACGATGATGGGACGTCCAGTTTTATGGCAAATGTAAACGGCAGAGTTGAGATAAGCATTTAATGACAATTGATGCTACCAATATGTTTTCTTTAGTCATTGCTTATATTTATTGCAAATCAAAAGAATCGATCCGAGGATATTTGCGTAGCAGTTCGTCGCACTAAAAACCAAACTATTAAGCCACATCACGATATTTTTACCTCTTTTATCCAGAAAATCGATAACGGGCCTAGGCACACTACTTGATACGAACTTGTCATCAGATAACACAAAACGTGTGATAGTGCAGTAACCAGTGAAATTGTTGCCCAAATTAGGGTTTAAATTATAAGGTTCAAGTATTAACTGCCTCCCAATGCTAGCGGTATTTAATCATATGCCTCCTAATTTATTACTAAACCCTGAATAATTTAAGGTAATACATTATAATGCAATTTTTAGCTTAGGAGCTTATCACAGCATTGCGGCATAGCGGAGCCCGGTCGGGGCTATTATTCTTCTCTTTTTGCGTCTTATGCCAAAAGTGTTTATCAATATACTTGAAGAATAAGTGTGGTTGCGTAACTTTCTATCTTAAATTAATCGGAGTACCAATTCGCTCTTCGTCTAGGCCACACGCCCTATTTTCTCGCCCCACCTATTACAAACAAACAAACAAAAAAAGAAAACAATAAACCAATCTGCACATCAATCTGTTGTATAACATATAACACCCCCACCCACCCAAGTGAAATTAAATTCAATAAAACTAGCAAGATAAAATCAAATAATAACAATAATAAGTTCTTCCGCGCGGGAAATAGTGAAAATAATATTCTTCAGTGAATGTGCTTTGTGCAGTGGAAGAAAGTGTCATAAAGAAAACAACAAAACAACAACAACAATAACACGTATTCGAAATTGCTAAAAACGCAGCGAAATGTTTAGGTTTCCTTAATCGATGCAAACAATTTTTCACCCCTTCTGATCTGGCCTCAATAAATATACCGTATATACGCCCCAAACTTGAGTTCAACGCCCACATCTGGTCAGGTGCAGCAAAAGCATCATTGCACCTACATGATAGGATACAAAAGCGTGCGATAAAACTGATAGGAGATCCAACCGTGGCGAACTCTATAGTCTCGCTTGAACATCGTAGGAATATATCCTGCCTAAAACTTTTTTACCGGGAAATGCTCAGTCGAAATAGCCAGCTGCATTCCGCCCCTTAAAACATTCAACCGTAATACACGGCATGCCATGAATGCTAGTCAATTCACCCTCAAGCCTATCATCGGACGTACTATGAAATATAGAGATTCATTCCTAAACCGAACAACATGAATGTGGAATGCTTTACCAAACTCAGTCTTTCCTCCCCATTTCAATTTACAAAAACTTAAAATCAATGCACATCGGTATCTCCTCTTTTCTTCTCCTCAATTTCCTTAATGCCCGCGCTGTGTCCAAACACTATAGGGGTGTTCATTAACTCTTTAGCGCGTGCTAATTATAAGAAAAATCTTACCGCGCTTTTCATGGGCAAACAAATCTTATCAGACTTTTCTGAGTATTTTCGAATCGTACATTCGATTTTCAGAAAAGAATTTCAAAACTGAACTTCATTTGAGAAGAAGTAGAACGCCAAGAAGTTCACGCCAATTTATACAATCAAAAAGCTGTACTTCTCTGTTCTTTCTCTGTGCAGCTCAGGCTGATTAAACAAAGTTAACTTATGCCTTCAACAAAAGCTAAAAAAAAGTACTATTGCGTTATTTTAATTTTAAAACAATAATTACAGGTCAATTTGAAGAGGAAGACGAATCAACCTCATATAAATCGGACATTCCATCATTTGCTGGATGTGACTGTATGAAGGAAGGTTACTATAAAATAATGCAACTGGCTTATTACTAAATAATATAAAAAAAATACTAATGAAAATATTATATTTTATGATTTATACAATTACAAAAATAAAAACATTAAACAAAATGGTTGAGCTTGCTAATTTACTTAAGTTGATCAGCCCGGGTGAACAGGGCCGATGATTTAAACAACAAAGCAGTCTATAAAGAAGCTTATAATTATTGAAGCCTATAACTCTGTCAGTGAGCCGAAAAAGCTGGCAGTAAAAGAAACCATCGACGCAATGTCAATATGTGCAAAGAATTTTTTTTTCGAAGACCGAGTACTTTTATGCTCCATTTTGTATCTCAACATGAGAGGCACTTTTATGGAAATCAAGGTTTCTGGTATGTTGAAAAGAATGGAGATCAGTTTGCTTTCTACAATGATAATTTTTAGAATGAGTATTTTGTGCATCTAAAATAAATAGTATTTCTTCGATGTGTCAATACTGACTGCCTCTATAACCAGAAGAAGGGCGGTACCCTAGGTAATAGAAGGACAGGAAAAAAAAGTACGTCAAACATACCCGACCAATTTAAGTGGCAGATAATGTAGTGTACATAATTTAGGTAACGACTTGCATGAACAATAATTGTATGATAAGTACATTTCATACTAAAAATGCTCAAAAAGTGCAAATCAATAACCATCACTTATTGATTGATTTTGATTTTTGATTGATATAACAGAATTTGTCGGTATAGGATGCCGATAAAAAATTCTCTCCCATCTGGATCAGACGCGGTCTCGCCATCACCGTGCAGCTACTAATGGGTGATCCAAGTAGAGATACTTTTTTCAATAGCCTTTTTTGACAGATCACGTGTGAGTCGTGTCATGCTGTCACGTTATTTTTGTTTAGTACTGTTTGGCATTTCATAATGGAAAGACTTACGCGTGAAAACCGTTTACAAATGGTTCAACTTTATTATGAAAATTCACGTTCTGTGAGGAATGTGTTTCTTGCACTTCGCTAAACTTATGGTCAACATAATCGGCCTACTGAGCGTACTATTCGCAACACCATCACCGGCCGGTCGATTGGCCACCAAGATCGTGTGATATCACACCGTTAGACTTTTTCCTGTGGGGATATGTAAAGTCAAAAGCTTATGCCGACAAACCCGCTTCGATTCAGGCCTTGGAGGAAAACATCACGCGTGTCATTCGCCAGTTATTAGTCGAAATGCTCGAACGAGTGATCGAAAATTGGACTCAACGGATGGACCATCTGCGACGTAGCAACGGCCAACATTTGATAGACATAATCTTCAAAAAATAAATGCCAAAGAATGATCTTTCAAATGATAATAAACATTCTCCATTAAATTTGAATTTTCTGTGTTTTTTTTTTTTTTTCTTTTAAAAAGTAGGGAACCTCGAAATATAACATCATTGGTCGAACTCAACGTGATGTCATAGCCACGTTTGCTAGAGATAGAAGCGTCAAATGAGGGTATAAGCAGTAAATAAGTGTAAAACCAAGTGTATTCCGTCTACACGAAAGGTAACACAACAACGACAAATTGGACAGACAGATTGGCAGATATAGCTTTCAGGTAGTTTTTGAATATTGGCACTCTGTAACACTTTAAGTGCCTGGTCGACTTCATACCAACGACTTTCATTCCAATGAACGAACGCTGGTATATGACTCTGGTTAGTCTTTCTACAAAAATTAAGGTAGACAACTATGACAGAGCTTTTATTTTACGTGCAACAAGACGTGGCCACACACTTAAAAGAGTCGTTGGAATGAAGTTAGCTTTTGAACCTGGAACACGGGGAAATCTGATACAACCCGCACATATTTTCGTGTCTCTGATATCGATATTGAGGTCTGCACTCGGAGAATGCCAATATCTTTGGCAATATTTTTGCTACAACGAAATGCTTTCAAAGAACAACGTTCATGCCCACACCGAAATTTCAGTTTGAAACATTTGAAACATTTTTGCTCACATATAATCTGCCTGGCTCTTTGGAGATGACTTTCATTACAATGAACGTGCGGCCAGGAGCTTAATAATGTAAACGACAATTACTACGTGTTGTCTAGCAACCAAATTCCGATTTCGGATTTTCATTTTCGAAAGAAGTAAATCTGTTTCGGCTTCTATTCTAAGAGAGAGGGTAAACATATATTCGATTTTGGAAAATTTAACTTTCGGAGCGAAATACAGAATAGGGTCCGATACTTGACTAACGAGTTGTTGTATTCTCCATCGAATGTGACTTTATTTATAGCTTAGCAGGAATGACGACTTTCTGGTATGTTGTGTAGTTTTCGTTGTTATTGAGGATGTAGCTGTCCAACCCATTGTCTAATTGTACAAGTCACTCGGTTCGTATCGATACTTTACTATAAATCACAAAACCACTCTGTTAGTTAATAATAGCTTGCAGATATCGTTTTTCAATCGATTGTGACTCCAATACGATTTTCTATTGATCACCCCGCCAATATTCTCCTCAGGTATGGTATCACTAGCTTTTAGAAACACCTTTTTAATATGATTTCGGGTGTGTCCCCTCCGTAAGAGCGCTTTTCTTGCTCTTCTAAAATAGATATCTCACCAGGTAGCACAACGTTGCCTTGTACGTCTAACTATTGACTGCGAACATCTCCCTACATTCTTCGTAGCTGGACAGATTTGTTGAAGATACTGCGCTTTTCTTATTAAAAATTACTCTACACACTACCTGTCCCAGGAGGAGCAAGATTTCATAGGAGCTGTTATTAGTGTTAGGCGACAAAGCTGTATCTGTTTTGACCGATAGGATCTTGCATTCGACATTTAACAAAGATAAGCCTAGTAGTTGGGGCAATATACGGGATCGCATTTTATTTAGATGAGACATATTCGACATTCCAGTCATTAGGCAGTCCAGATTGAGTTGATATTTTGGTGCATGCAAACTTCTAACACAAAAACTCCGTATTTAAATCCATAAGAACCGGTTGCCATTTGTTATTAAGTTTATTTTTATTTAACTTACCAGAACTCAACTACCCGGGTATGGTTTTTGGTATTTGAATATGTGCATGATCTTAGTCAGCTTCAATGGACTAAGTCATCGGCGAATGCCGCTGTTTTTATTGGAGTGCTTTATAGTTTCTTTAGTACGCCACATGACTTTATTACCGATGTTTATTCTACATGCTCTCTCACGTCTATTTTTAGTTGGTTCAATGTATTGCCTGGTTCTTGCTATACCAAAATAGTACTAAAATGGGAACGCTGGTAACGCTGGCTTATCTCTCTACAAAAGTAAAGTAGAAAACTATGACAGAGCTTTTATTTTACGTGCACCAAGCTTTCTTCGAAGCTCTTTAATTTGTAGTTTTTTGTTTACAATAAGCAACATTACATTGAACATTCTTCTTGTTCCCTATAAGTGTGAGGCATTACTTCATCAGTATAAAAATATCTGCGCTCGGGTTGATAACGTCAATGTGACAAATAGACTTAGTTGTTGGTGTATTTCGCAGGAACTATTTCAAAACAAACAGTTAGTCACTTTATTTTATTTCATACGAATACTGAAACACGCAATTTGACTTTATATCACTTTAATGCATTTCGGTGAGAAGCTTTTACCCCTCATAATGAATTCATAACACAATTCGTATCTAATCTTCCAGATAGGCACACTAGTGCCAGTTTAATTTTTTAACCCGCGTGGCGAAGGCGAGTGAAGTTGACGGCTACATTTGGTACACTACTTATAATCTGCCGACGCCGAGTGAACTTTACAAATGTCGCACAATTCACAATCGTTTTCCTTTCAAAATCCCGCAGCAAACAGCAACGAGAGAATCACTCGACTTGAAAACAACCTTCTCCAGGTGCAAAGGGAGATATTGGGACTAAATACAGCTGTAGCGGGAGGTGGTAGTGAAATATCTTCAGAGATTAGCTTACGTCTGACTACTCTCGAGGGTCAGTTTCAAGAACTTAGTCAACAACTTATAGAAGAGCGTCATGAAAGCTCTACTACAACCGAAAGATCTGACCATGCAATACAAACTCTTACCAACTATTTCAATGCATTGGATACACAACTAAGAGCATTGCACACGCTTATGGAAAACAGAGACCAAGCAAATGCCAACCAATGCACAGCCATAGATGTAGCAAATGAAATACGAAGTCGTCACTTTGCGGAGGCGGAGACGCTAATACGTAATACACCAGAGTTGCCAACAGGAAGCATTGTAAATGCAGTGTATGCAAGATCACATGAAAACACAGATATCCTATTGGACTTTGTTAATGCTATAACAGAGATCAAACCTGCAGCCGACGTCCTTAACGCATTGAAATACGAATTGCGATTAAACAATCATTGTGATCCCCACGTACTGATAAAACTAGTAGACGCTTTACAAAACAAGGTTGTAAAACAACCCCAATGCCCGTCGCTAATTAAGCTCGTGGCGACTGAGGATATACAAGAAATTCACGAATCCATTTTTAACGTTATATTGACGACTCTATCCGCTGCCATGTCTTCAAACAATTATCAGAACAACGTCGAAGTGGAGACACTGGCCAACGCATTATTTAATCATAATTCCGAAATTTGGAATAAGGTATTGGCACAGCTTGTAAAGAACGTCTTTTCTAATGTCGCAGCATTTAAGATAGCAGACAACATATATAGCCATGAGTATATATCACAAATAATTCCAGGCTTGGTAGCACTGTTCCAGGAGTTGAGAAAGGCCGATGATTTAAACAACAAAGCAGTTCTCAGTATAGGGAACTATCTAAAGAAGCTTATTAAGATGAAAGCCTACAACTCTGTCAGTGAGGCGAAAAAGCTAGCAGTAAAAGAAACCATCGAAGCATTGCCAATATGTGCAAAGAATTTGTTTTTCGAAGACAGGATTACCATCTGGAGTAAACGTTATAATGAATACTTGTATGCTGCATGTTGGAATTTCACTTGGAAATCCGAACGAGGTGTGTTCTTATGGAACTCAAATCAAGCGGACGCACAAGGTTTCTGGTGTGCCGAGAAGTATGGAGATCAGATTGCTTTTCACAATGATTATTATAAGAATGAGTATTTGTTTGCATCTACAATAAATGCACAAAGCAGTGACAGACGGGATGTATCTGCCTGGATGAAGGGCGGTATCGTAGGTAATAAAACAGCATGGAATGTTGAGCTCTGTGGAGAGTACTGTTATTTATATAATGAAGAATTCCATGAGTATTTGTATGCCTCTCAAAGGATGATAGACGGACAAAGAAGACTTGTTTTTACGTGGACAAAAAGTACGTCAAACCTACCCGACCAATTTAAGTGGCAGATAAGGAAATGTAAATAGTTAGGTAACGACTGGCATGTACATTTCATAATAAAAATGTGTTTATATTTCTTTGAATGATTTTTTTTTAATTTAACATGCATACGGATCCGTGGGCTTACATCGCTAAAGCTCTTTGTTGCTGTAAAAGGAGGATCTAACAGGAACGTGTCTTATTTAACAATATTCCGAAAGTTAAGGGTGTGGATATCCAACACGCCATAACAATTGTGAAATTAATTTAATTGTCAAAATGCAACAATCGCAAGGTGACGCTTAATCATTGGGCTTCCATTTTTTTAAATATAATACCGACTGCAGTCGAAGGCCAGTCCTAACATCGTCAACACCTACCACAAAGAACGTAACTTATAGGCTGGATTTTTCTTTTCCACCAACAAGAAATCCCCTGGTTAGACGAAGAATACCGAAAGATTCTCGCTGCCAAGAATGTTGCAGGGGAGATCCACAGGTTGTCGTTGAACTTTATAGGTGAACGAAAAGAGAAGAAAATCATCTTTTAAGAACAAGTGAAGCTCTTTATTGAGTGCTACATAGAGGGACACCATAACAGGAATGATGTTCATTTTACCGAAATGAAAATCATCAAATTCGAGTGCCGTATAGAAGGCTATCAAGATGAACAAACTCTAGTTAAAAGAAAAACGTTTGCAAATAGTTAAGCGGCAATAGCGCTGTTACGGGGAATGAACTATTAGTATTGGCAAAGGCGACGAAACCTACCATCCAATATTGATAGCAATATCTAAACTACATCTAAGCACGGCGATTGGAAATGAAAAGCTTTCCTGTCGTGTCCCACAAAGCGAAGAGAGTTCCATAAAGACTTGATAAGAAACTTTAAAAAAAATTATACCATTATGTAAGTATGTCGGAGGAATGAAATCTTAACTGCGTTTGAATAAATCAGTAGAAAAAATAACCTTTAAATCACTTCAATTGACTGAGTCATAAGCCCTACCTACAAGATCCTGGCTGTCAGTAAATGTTAATGCCTGCAACCATTTAACAACACCCATATCAGCTTCTATTAGTGTGGTTTTAGCCGTGGAACGATCCTACCTAATTGATTATAAAGTCACATAGATGACGCATTGAAAACACATGTTACGGACGGGCGGTATGCATATACGTGTAACATAAGAAACGAGATCCAAACGTATGCAGCGCGTCATCTGTATGACTTTATAATCTTTGGTCGAACTCAAAGAGATGTCACATCTAAGTTTGCAAGTATAAAAAAGTGTAAGTCCAAAGATATGCTGCCTACACGACACACAAAATCGACGAATTGGGCAACCAGATATAACTTTAAGGTTATATCTGGTTGCCTAACAACAACATCTCGTCAGTAATTAAACGAAGAATCACTCTTGCCAACCGCTGCTTCTTCGGCCTTAGAAGCCAATTCAGTCCTGCTCTACAGCGCTGAAATATGGACAGTTTCAAAAACGAATGATGAAATACTTGGTCATTTTGAGCGAAAAGCCAACGTGATGACAAAAAAAAATCTACGGTCCCGTTTGCATTGACGGGCTATGAAGACGAATGGACACCAATACTCTGTCTCGCAGTCTTCATCTGACAGCCGAACATCGGACGCAGTAGAGGAAGAACTCGTTTTAAGTGCCGCGCACAAGTAGAAGCCGACCTCAAGCCACTTGATGAGCGCAACAGGATGCAGTCAGTTATTTGCCGGGCTATTTGGAGAGGCATGTTGTTTCATGGGCAGGTTCAGAACTTAAGTAAGGTAATCAAAATTACTTAAGTAGTTTTTTTGAAATAAAAAAGGTCGGTGTAATACCTAAAAGTATTCACACCATCTTGAATTTCTTCAAATTTAACGAACACAAGAAAAAGTGACTCCCCAAAGCTATTTCGGACACCACCCATGGAGTTAAGTCTCCACTACATCCAAAATCTTTCCCATCACTCTCTTTCTTCCCCTTCTCAAACGCTCGTACTGTGGTAACATATAAAGGGTATTCATAACCCCTTGAGTACGTGTAAATTATAAAAAAGGGCCAGACCAAGACCAAATGATTGCGGTCACGAAAATTGGCAACTTAATGTTATAAGCAGGTAGATAGTATTGGATTTCGGCTTGTTTGCCTGGGATTTTATTCCAACGTTAAAAAAAAGTGGGTAAATGTTAACCCAGATGGTAGACACCAAAATAGAAGCATAACAACTTGGAGTTCGGAAATGGAGACAGTTAGCTATCAGCTGGGCAAAAAAACAAAGCTGCGTTGTGAAAGGTAAAACAAGGTAAAAATAGAAAATTCATTAGCTTGGCTTTTGTAACCTTCCCACTGTACAATAGTTTCCCAGTCAGAGGTTGGGCCCCTACTGGGCGCGTCCTCGGGTGGTGGATAGAGGAAACCACAGTAAAGTTTCGTTCATTCGTTACAAAGCGATATGCGGCGAATGAGGCCTTAGCAGTTTACTGTAAAGCCCGTCCTGAACCAATCAAAAACTTACTTCATGTAGGTCCGCATCCATCTAGCTTTAGTCAGGCTCTTTTACTGGATGAACAAGTTTTATGATCAATAAATGAAGCTTTATGAAACAGTGTGTTCAATGAGCAATTGAAGTTCATTGGTGCATGACGTGAGTAAAAATTAGTTGGTTTGCTGCTAGTTACTACCTTGATTAGCAACTTCTTTTCTGGACTGGGTTTGTTATGGCACCCATAAGGAAAAAGTGCGGAGTCTGACCATAGACTATAATATGGTACCACGGGAATCAGGAGCCCCTAAAACTTGTCTTAGCCTGATTTGAGGTAGGCCCCCTTGTGGGAGTATTGTGGTGGCTGTGGTTTACCCAAGATGCCGGGGCGGTATGTATATTCTATAGTGGAAGTGACAGCACTATAGAATACAAAGAGGTGCAGATAGAACTCCTTAGCAAGAATGGAGTTCGTGCCTAACACATGATTTTTAAAATGCACCAGTGCAACGCGTTGGGATGTTAACCTTCACTTTTCCAAAGGTTCTTATACGTGGGTGGGCTTACCGTGAAATAAGAGCTGTAATGGCTAGGTGCTCACGTTAAGCACACTCTAATTATCTGTACAAGTATTGAAACACCCTTATTTCACATGCCGTTTTTTTAACTACAGGTGGCGTTTTTTTTTTTAAATCGGTATTACATCTGGCAAGTCTGAAGGTGTTTTATGTTGTTTAACGATAAGTAGTGTGGAACGTAAGTTCTTAAAACGTCATAGCAGTAGTTCGCGTTTTAAGACTAGTTTTAGTTGAATAAAACGACTAGGTGTCAAATTTTAATTAAAATGTGAGATTCGATTAATTTGAGAATTTAATTGTAAAATATTTCGCTGCAAGACCGACGATATCAAAAACGGATGGGAGTCTGTAGCTGCGACACTAAATTATTTAGGACCACCCGCAAGGACTCGAAAAGAGTAGCAGAAGGTTAGCATGTAAAATCAAAATTGAGGCGTAATACTAAACGTATAATAAACAGTTTTGGTTCGATGCGAAATTTAAAGTGAGTCTGGTAAATCCAAAGGATCGGATTTTAACCTGATCCTTCTTCTGCTGTTTTTCAGCTCTCTTTTTGCAATTTCAACTTGTTCTTCTCTTTGCCATGATATAAACATTGCAATGCTATTCATTGTTTTATTTTATTTTTATTTTAAATAAGTAAAATAAATGTTCATTTGAAACTTCAAATTGCAAAACATAAACGCCTATCTGTCATTTTTGTATCAGTTGTTCCTATGGAACTCATGTGGAATGTAAACAAAATAAGAGCAGAGCAGAGGCGTTCAGAAAATAGAATCCGATACTTAAACGCCACTAAAGCGACTAAAGCGACAAAAACGACATATGGAATGAGGGTGAATATTAAGATTATTAAAGGCTAAAATGTGCGTCTACTTCTTAAACACTGTACTTCCCCAGTTCCCCCAGCCATTTTGGCTCCCGTAGACGTGTGTAAGAACATTGCACTCACTTTTTCCCAAAAATTATTGAAAACTTAATTCAGAAAATTAATGAGTTCTCAAAATGGAATAAAGAATTTCAGTACCATTATTGTAAGTTGCTTAATGGGGACTATAAGGGCAAAAACAGAATTCAAGAAAATTGATTATTTCTCAAAAAGTATTGGATATATTTATCTTTTCATTTCGACTTGTTTCTAATTAAGATCACGATTTTAGCTTTAAAAAATATGTGTTAACGTTCAAAGGCTTTGAAGTTCTCTTGTGTTTAATAAATCTACTTACTTAGTTTTGGTAGGTACGAATTCGGGGGATTTTCAGTTTTTTTAACCCAATTGTATTCTTTTATTCATTCCATATTTATACGTACCCAGATCGGTCGGATTAAAACCAAACTTTGTAGTTTTAAATTGTCGCCAAAAAGTAACCCCTGCAATAATTGACCTTTATTTTATCTTACACATAATTAATTTATTTCTTACATACAATATTTAAGGAATGCACATTGTTTGAGATTAAACTTTAACTTAAGTAATGCCTTTGACCTGCTACATCGTTGTGGTCTTGGGGCTTCCTTGTCTACTTCTGGCTTGTCGGAATCTATCGTCTGTAATATTGTGTCGTAGTTCCTGGTTCTGTACATCGTATTCACGTGCCAGTGTTTCATGGCGTCGTCGTTTTTCACGTTCTTCATTCAGTTGTTGCTAATAGAAATAAAATCTAGTTAAATCCATTCGGGGGTCATATTAACTTCTTAGTAATCGCGTTTGGCTATGGTAAGTTCACTCATTTTGCAAAACATTAATGTACTGATAAGAAAGCTTAAGTGTATTTCTATTAGCTTGACCAAACGAATTCTTTGATTATACTCACCAACAAATCGTTATTTGTTTCCTTCATTCTAATCAGTTCCTGACTTAGTTTACTGTCAACTTTTATCTGTTCTTCTAGTTCTCGACGGGTTTTGTGTAGCAGTTCGTCAAAAGTGTCTGCTGTAACCTTTGTGCCAGTCATGTTACGGTCATTTTCAATGCGTAGTTTCTCGTTGTCATGCTCAAGCTATATGAATTATAAAATTTAAACTTTGGTAGGCTTATAGAACTCTTTAAAAATCATAGAGAGTGATAGTTTAAAAAATGTTTTAAAATTTATAAAAAAAAAAGAAATCCCACTGAGAAGGTTCACGGTAGACGACCTTCACTTTAGCGATCATAAAGTTAACTAAAAATATATACAAATATTTGGCGCAAAATCCTTGTTAGTACCCATGGCCGAGATTTCTCACAACCATTATGTGTGCATGTGTACTTCATGTACGATGGCGGGACCACCTGTTTTATGTCGACTCTGAACGTCCAATTTGAGATAAGCGTTTCTTGACAATTGAGTCTACTCGGATGATTTGTCAGATCATCACAAGAGGAGGGCCAGTGAAAATTCATTTAGGTGTTGGTACGGCTGGGTATCGAACCCAGACCTTCTGCGCGGCAGTTC
This sequence comes from Rhingia rostrata, assembly GCA_949824845.1. Classification (NCBI taxonomy): domain Eukaryota; kingdom Metazoa; phylum Arthropoda; class Insecta; order Diptera; family Syrphidae; genus Rhingia; species Rhingia rostrata. The sequence goes on from OX463757.1 coordinate 92,464,023, forward strand.
ATCGCACTAACCAACGCGCCATTGAGCCCATTTAATTTAAGGTCTGATAAATTTAGCCAATGGTTATTTACAAATGTTAAATATATTCTCCATTGAATTAATCGGGTGTAAATTCATTTTGTCTGTGGCATAGAGTCGCTCTTTGATGTCATACAAACGCAAAGCTAACGTCGGTTACTTTAAAAAAAAATGGCGAGGACAGACCCAAAAATAGGTACATATTGATGCCACTAATAAGCGGCAGATATGATTTCTAGATCTCCAATTCGCGTTCGGAGTCGGCATAAAACAGGAGGTCCCGCCATCGTACATGAAGTACACATGCACGCACGAATGGTTGTGAGAAAGCTCGGCCTTTAGTACTATGAGCCTGTCGCGCCAAAAAAAATTATTTTTTGTTATAAGTTGAAGTCGACGCAAGATTTAAGCCCACTTGACCATTTAAGAGCGAAATGTGTGAAGCAGCTCGGAAAATAAACGGAAAAGGCATCTCTAGCTCTATACCCCAATTTATTTAAACCCAGAAAAATGAAAAAGATGACATTCATGTAGAATGTGATCTGCGGTTCGGTTCTAATACAGAAACGGGTGACGTTAAGCATCCTGAATTAGTTTCAGCTTCTTAACGTGATATCTTGCATAGGAGAATTTCGTTTAAAAACAGGAAAATTCACATTTGGTTTATAAACTTTTCTCAGATGAGGCGAACCTATAACGCTCTAGGAGAGCCCTGAGATGATGATTGTTTATTGACTCTGCTATTGATTGGTAGATTGTGGAAACACGTTTTTTGGAAGTACGTTGACATTTTGGTATTTTGTTGTTCGTGTAAGTCGTTGTTAAATGAGCACACTGCGTTTGTTATCGGTCGTTAAAATATCTGTAAAAAAAACTCTTCGCTGTGCGAAATGTTGCAGCTTTGAAGTAAGGGAAGAATCTTCTGTAAGAAGGATCGCACGTCTTTAAATAGAATCTAGTAAGTCCAGTGTATGTTTCGGGATCGTATTGTTATCGGCATAACGTATGAAGCGGTTATATAGGAGGTTTCGTCCATTTTAAAGCATAAATTCCGATTTAAAAAAAAAATATTTAGGGACCAAAAAACACCTACAATATTAAGTAAATCCATCTAGATGTTTACTCAAGTCCAATAGCATAGTAGGGACTTATAAAATGGTCGCTATAACTATTTAAAAGGAAAAGGGGAGTATGTAATGTTTTTGCCCACGTCTCAATCATGTCAGCCATTTCTTGGTAAACGTCAAAAATGTTTACAAGAAATCCCAGTGCGATTAAATGTTTATCAACAGCTGTTCTCTCGTATTTAGAATACCCATGCTACATATACTAAATACATCTAATCCATAGCAGACGTTTTCGATAAAAACCATAAACATCAACCGTACACATCATTTCATATCTTAACCTCTATTGGATGTATGTGCAAAACCACTGTCATATGGTTTGCAGGTCGTAGTGACATAGATTTAGAAGAGCTGATGAGAAAAACTCTCTCTAGAAATTAGTATTCTTACCCCACGGAAGATAATCGCAAACAACAAAGATAAAGAAACCAACCGGGTGTTCCCACGTTACAAATGACCTGCAGCCTCTAAACGGATCTTTTATGTAGGTGATAGGGTGGTAGCGATAGTTACATAACGTCAAAAACTGTCGCAGTTTTAATGAGGTATGGTAAGGGAGAAACTCTAGCACACCTACTATGCGATTGACCAACCTTATTAAACTGTTTAGCAACAACCTGATTAGTGAGGTTTTAGGCCAGGAAAGTCTCAGTAGTGGACTTTCCTGCCCCAAAACCACACTGATAAGGGCCGATCAGGTTGTTGGTAAACGGTTTTAGGCGTTCAAACCTTCACACTTCGTCAGATCCTGGAAAGAACCCAAGAAGTGCAAATCGATACCCACCACCTATTCATCGATTTCAAAGCCACATCGACAGCATTTATGGAGACGAATTATATAGAGCCATATCTAGTTTTGGTATCCCATAAAAACTCGTCCGTCTGTGTGATGGAAAATTCTCGCTGCTCCATTAGAGTCGGAAACGACCTCACCGACACATTCGATATCAAAAAAGGATTTAGGCAAGGTTATGCGCTGTCATGTGACTTCTTTAATCTCATTTGTGAGGATTGTGCAAAACTCCCGAGCCAACACCAGAGACACAATCTTCCATAAATCGGTGTAACTACTAGCATACTCCGACAATATTGACATCATTGATTGGTGTCATAGCCACGATTGCTAGTATAGAGAAGAAAGCCGCAAAAATGGGTTTAGCTATAAATGAGGGTAAGACCAAGTATATACAGCCAACTCGAAAGTACACACAAAATCAACGAATGGGACTTTGTCTACCTCGGCTCCCCTACTAACTCTGACAACAACGGCTAGTCAGAGATTAAACGAAGAATTACTCTTACCAAACGCTGCTTCTTCGGGCTAAGAAGGAACTCAATAATAAAGCCATCCCTCGAACTGCTAAGGAGATCATATATAAGAACCTGATCACCATGGTCCCGCTGTATCTACTGCGCTGAAGCATTGACCATATCAAATGTGGGTGAAGAAATCCTTGGTCGATTTGAGTAAAAAATTGTTTGAAAAATCTTCAGCCCTGTTTGCGTTGGCGGGTTTTGGAAACAAAGGTTCAACCAAGAAATATACAAGCTATACAACGAACGACATCCCCCTAGTCAAAAAACTTCTCATTGGACGTTTAAGAAGGCTATTGCATGTAGAGCGAAGGACATCAATACTCCGGCTCGCAGGCTTTGATTCCCAGCCAGACGTCGGACGCAGTAGAGAAGACATCACCTGAAGTGGCGCGCAGAAGTAGAAGCCGACCTCAAACAACTTGAAGTGTGCAACTGGATGCAGTTTGCTAAGGACTGGTCTAATTGGTTGAGGCCCAGTTTCATTCTTGACTATAGCGCAACTTAAGTAAGAAGGCTGTCTTGCACGAACGTATTTATTCACTGATCTTGGTAAACTTATTCGATAACCTTGGTTATTTGCCTGAATCCTGTATAGTTATCTACTGGTAAGGAGAATAAATGTGTTCGTACAAGTGACCCTAAGTGTACGATATATTGTCTGTACAGGGGTTTTTCTTAATCATTTGGCTTTAGGCCACCATTTAACAATTTTCAGTAAATGCATCACAATTTCAGTAATCGTTTATATTAACATCCAGGTTTAAAAAAGTAGTTTCAATCGAAACACTATACATATCATTCTGGGAAGATGGGGAACTCTTACAAACAAATGTAGGTGCGGTTTCTTGTTTATTTTTTTGGTTTCCCAACCATTAAAAGGATACTGCGGACCACATTAAGAAACACATTTTAAATGAACTTTATAATACAGTCATGGCCTAACAATTTGTATAAACCAAAGCACCAGCATTGCTTTGGCTTCTGTGAAGAACAGATCTTAAATCGGGTGGCTTGCCTGTACATTTTGAGATCGGAACACACAGCTAGCAAGTAAGGATACAATTTAAAAATTCAGCCAATGAAAACAAGGAGGGGATAGCCGATTTGTTTGTTAAAATTCGGTTATAATTCCTGACAGGACCTACATTCTACATTTCTGACAATTTAAGAATGTTTGCTAAGGACTACATAATGCGCTTACCTTTTTTCGAGTTTTATTCAACTCAAGGACTTCAGCATTTAGTTTATCCCTCTGAATGTCCAATTTGTCACACAATTCCTTTCTTGCCGCCAAGTCCACTTTAAGTAGCTTCTGTTCATCGTAAGCTTCTTCCAATTGATTCTCCAAAAACGTGTTTTGCGATTTAAGTGTGCTAATCTAGAAAGGGTCTCATTGCACATTAACAATGCCCATTACAGATGAATAAACAAAAAACTCACCTGCGCCTCAAGCCTTTCAACAACATCTCTGCGACTTGCAAGCTCCTTTTTAAGTGCGCAAATTTCATCTTCAGCTTCACACAATTGTCGTCTTTTTAGTTAAAACAAAAAATAAATCAAAAAAAAATATTTAAAAAAAAAAATCAAACGAAAAACAAAACTACTGCCGACATTGGCGACAACATCTGGAGAAGAGTTTACATATTTTTCGATTCTTTGTGAACTTAATAATTTTTCTTTAGACTTTGACTTACTTGCATTCAGCTGCTTCAACTTCCAGGCTATGATTGTTGCCCTCTAAAAGCACAGCATCATGTGATAAGCTACGATAATGATCCAACATTTCTTCGCGCTCTTTTTCCTACAGGAGAACAACAGTAAAATTTGTCATAACCCAATGCAAAAATAAATGATTGATGGGAGTTCTTGCGCTGGTAATTAAACATTAGCGCACTCACCTTATGCAAGAGTAAATCTTCGGCTTTTTTAACTTCCTGAACGTACTGTTTCAGCTGCTGTTTGAGTCGTTCAATTTCAACTTCAGAGTCTTTCAGTCGGCGTTTGAGTTGTGCGATTTCCGCTTGACTCTCGGCCAAGTCGTTTGACAGGCGGCTAAGATGAAAAGAAAGATAGAAACCAAAAAATAAGCATTAGATTTCAATTAAGTTTATAAAAACAAAAGGTTGCGCTCCAGCTTAGACAGCTGGAGCATGCTGGTCATGCATGCGAATGTAAAGCAGGGCAACTTTATGTAGAGAAAGCTCCACAACCACTTCTTTGACATCTGACACATGACGCAAGAGTACACGCTGGTTAATGATTGCCACCAACCCATTTGGTGGTAGATAGGCCAACGCCATCAAGTCGGGAGGGGGGGGGGGGGGGGTGGGGGGGTGGTAAAACTCAGACTCACCCATTTTCTTCGATTGCTTGCTCACGACTGGTTTTCAAAGCGGCAATTTGTTGGCGTAAAGTTTTACTTTCCGTTGATGTATCGTGGAGTTCCGAATCGCGTTGGAGGCTTTGTGTTGATAGGAATCTGGAATGGAAATAGTATGCATTTCAATGGCAGGCAAGATGTAGATTTGATATAATTGCGATGAATGATTTGCTTGCAATTTTATAAATTTTCGATTGATATTAATAGTGTCTAAGGCAATTGACGCCAATTAGGACTACATTTGGATGTGTACAAAATGCAATTTTATATTCCATAGGAATAAGTAGACAGAGTTGATGCAATTTGGAAGCACAATGAGGTTGAAGTTATGGTTGCTTCCACCTGATCGATAGGCCATTTTACGTAGACCAGAATGTGGTCAATCTTATATATAAAAATGGAGTGTATGTGATGGACCGATTATTTCAAGGGGCAGTGGCGGTTCCGTTAAATGGTAATGACACCTCCAATATAATGTCAGATATCTGGATTAATATTATAATGAGAGTCTTAAAACTTTGTCCAAGTATATTGGTTACGGTCGGGATCGGGTAAGAGGGCATGACACCTGCCATAAATATATAAAGTGCCATGAGAGCTAGAGTCTTCAAACTTAGTGTCAGCATAGTAAATATCGAAAGTCATAATAAGTGGAACTTCTCCATGTCGAGTTTCAAGGGACCACAAAATATGTTCGATTTAGAGAAACTAAGAGTTATAGAAAATACGCAACATGTACGGGAATAAAATTATTTATTGTTTTTAAAGAATTTTGTATTTCTTTCCAATCTTTATCTTCCAATTCTCTGTATATTACACACGAGAAAAACCAGATTAATTCCCCTTTTACGCTTCTGAGAAAACGTAGTTCAGTGAGTAAATTTCCCGAAAAATCGAGTTACGGTTGAAATAGAAATTTGAGAAATTCTAGTAAGAGAGCAAAAAATATATGAAAAATGCAACGGAAATCAGTGTGCACGATGAAAGTTATACTATATCTGGAACACTATAAAAGTAGTGGATCATGTGATTATTTGCTTACGCGCTTTGATTGACGTGTTTTGTGCATCATCGACTTCCTATTCCGGTTTTACCTTTACCATCCGCAAATTCTAGTCTCAGTGTGGTTATTGGAAAATATGCGACCGAATAGACCACATCTAGCCGGTCGTAAGGAGAACATTGCCGTTGTGTCAGCGAGAACGACTGAAAACCGTGAGCAATTGATTCGACGATGAACTCAAAGTATGGAGGTTTTTAAAATTCAATTCGTCTAAGATTTTATGTGGCCAGACTTTAATTTATGAATAAATTTCAGTCAATGGACTCTAGGACTCTGCGACAGCTCAATAAAGATCCGCGGTTTCCGCATAGAATTTTGTTCAGTGATAAGGCCCATTTTGGGCTGATCGGTTATGTAAACAAATTGCCGAATTTAGGCAGAAGAGCAACCTGAATAGTATGTCAAACTACCGCTTCATCCACGAAAATGAATTGTTTGGTGTGGTTTATGGGTTGGTGTTGATCCAGATCATAACAGTCAACAACGAGCGCATTTTACATTTTAAGGGCGCGGCAGACGTTAGTACGCTATTAAATGAGAAATCATATCATTAGCGCTCACACATGTGGCAATTTGTCCTCAGGTTATTTAAGAATGCTAGTACTTCCACCAATTTATTTCAGTAAATTATTGCAGTCGTTTCGAAAATGCCAATAGAAAATCTACGCACAGTTTTATATTTATCTTAAATCGTTTTAAGTAGCTTTCCATCAACTGAAATTCGAGTGTGTAAGATCATATTTCACAAGGCGCTAAGTATGTTTACATAAACCACACAACAGATTACCACATTTGAATGCATTCTCAAGATGACATCACAATTTCAACCCTTTGTCCAGTGTGTAGATAGATAGTGACAGTCATCCACATCCAATCACAGATACCCATTTGGGAAATGATTTATGCATTTCTTTAGCCCGATCACGATCAACGGATTATTGAATTGAATTCGCCTCCCGTCCCAAACAAATAGGGAAATATCAATCATCATCGTCAATGTAATTTATCAAAATTCGTTTCGTCAATCGTAAGCTTGGCTATAAGAGAACATTTTATACTGTGCGCCATCGATTACACAATTACCTTCCAGACACAATCACAATCGACTTCCTTTATTACACCGTCAGATCGAAACTGAAAAGTATTTCTATACTTTATTGTCCAAATGCCAAGGTGTTATATGAACGATCACTGGACGGAGGTGGATTAGTTGGAATGATTATGAAAACTACGTGCAATATTGAACAAGGTGGGCATAAGCAAAGAGTCAAATGCCAATTGTTAGCCGTCGAGTGCATCCCAACAATAGGCGTGTTTGACATTAAAAATGCTCACAGCATACACAACGAGACTTAAAGGTTATTGGCGTTGATTTTTTAATGGCAGTTACAATGTTAGGTGGGTGTATGATACGTTTAAAAGTCATGGAATTTTAATTTGTTTTTCAATACGCTCTGAGGTTTTGTTATCTTATGAGAGGAATATCTTCATTCGAGTTGGGACAGGAATCTGCAATGGAAATGAAAAACTTAACCTGGAAGTATTGTTCATTATTTTGTTCTTGAATCCCTGTAGTGGTGCTATTTTCCAATCAATACAAATTCATTATTCGACGCCGGTATGCAAAACAACTAGATGTCATTACAAAGATGAAATACAAATTTTTGGCGCAACAGGCTCTTTAGCACCCAGGGCCTAGCTTTCTCCAACCATTCATGTGTGCATGTGTACTTCTTGCACGATGGCGGGACCTCCTGTTTTATGCCGACTCCGAACGGCGAAGTGGAGATAAGCTATTCTTGACAATTGATATAACTCATATGATTTGTCAGGTCATCACGAAAGGAGGGCCAGCAAAAAATCATTTTAGGTGTTGCTTAATGGGCAAATATTCTACGTAAAGGGGGAATTAATCAGTCAAACAACAATTACCTTCACAGCACCTAACACAGATGGGTTCCTTTCATAAAACGTCATCAAAACCCTAACAGGTGGACACTTTTAGAAGAAAGAGTAAGGAAATGAAACAAACAAAATGTTTATCTTGGCAAAATGAAAAAAAGTCACCTGTTCCTCGGATGAAGAATTACTTCGAGTTTGATATTGTTCCTAGGTTGGTTAATGCCAATAAACCAACAATGTTAGAGGTGTCGGCTGGTTCAAAATTATCCAATGACTGATCAAGATCCCATGAGAAAGAGATTACTATTCTATCGGACCATTTTTCGAGATCACCGGAAGTCCCCTTCATTAGATCAATTGTTTTACCGTCCGTGTGACTTGTGGCATCATATTGTTAGAACCATTAGGCCAAAAATTCCAGTATGACACGCTTGCGAACTTCATTAACCTTAACATTTTCATCGACGATAAAATATCGCCAAAGTGCGCCTCAGACATGAAGAAATGTCGGGGATTACATAATCAAGAGATTTCAGTTCTTGACTTTATTTAACTTTTTAAGGGTGTAAGCATAATAAGCATAATTCGGAATAATGTGTGAGCTGCGTGGAACACACAGATTAATGTCATTTTGAACAGAACCACTTTTTGACACTTCGACTTATACTACTTGAAATATCAATTCGTCGCCGTTCTCAGCAATTGGGCATGTGTTACTCAAAGCCTATAAAATTCAACTTGTGGAAGAAGTGAAGCCGGAATGACCTACCACAACGTCTAATTTTTGGTGAATGGGCCTCAGAACAGCTCCATGAAAATCCGCTGTTTAAACGAAAAGATGTGTTCAGCGATGAGGCTTATTCCTGGCTTAACGGATACGTAAATAAGAAAAACTGTCGTATCTGGAGTGATGAACATCCACATGCCATACAAGAATTACCGTTGCATCGATCCATTTTTCTTCAATGACGACCGTGTAAGAAACGTTACCGTCAACAGCGAACGATACCTTGCCGCGACGTTTTTTCGCCCCAGTTGGCTGAGTTGAACTTGGTTAACATGTGGTTTCATCAAGACGGTGTAACATGCCACACAGCTCGTGAAACAATGGAAATATTGAAGGTGTTTGGTGAGCAGCATATCTCTCGAAATCGCCCTGTGAGTTGGCCGCCAAGATCATGCGATTTAACTATGTGGAAAAGCTGAACACGATTGAAGCCTTACAGAAATGAATCTCTTCGCACAAGATGTCGCTATTTTGTTAACATGGAAACGTAAGCTTGCCGACTGCATTTCTTTCTTTACTTATCCGCAGTGAAATAATGGCGCCTGTGCTGCTTTGGGACATATTTTCTCGCAGAAGCATATGAAAATTACATTTCACTAGCAATCCATATATAATAAGTAAATGGGATTCTATAATTTTAAGTATAGTACACATGACTTAACAATCTATTAAAACAAAGACATGAAATGAAGCGACTTGACATTTATCCAATTGCAAATTAAGAGATTTAATCACGATTGATGTTTGAGTAAGCTAGTTAATATATCATGAATAATAATGGAACACTCTATAGCAACTAAAAAATCTCATTGTCAACCTTCAATTGAATCAAATGCCACGCTTTAAATCAACTATTAGACTTAGAGACAGCAAATCGTATGCAAATCGAATGGCACTATATTCACATTGAAGGCCAAAATATTGCAAATCTTTTTGAATTTGCACTTCAAATTGGAAATAGTATAAGCTACCACCATAAAGATAACAACCTACATTATTCCGTTTGGCTTGCACTTGCAAAGTTCGCAGGCTACCTTGATCTAAAAACCGTACCTTGTACGTGCTATAAATAAAACTCAAATCAAGTTAGACAAAAAGTTCTACGAATAATCTTTTTTTCGTTGTAAAATTAAATTCTGTTACACCACCACGTTGTACATACTGTCCAAACTTTAATGAGTAAGCATTGTCAAATAAATCGAATCCAATGACTGAGATTCAAAAACAAATCAAAATTTCAATGAAATGCAACCTTTAACGTGGTATTTGTGCTCAATGTAAAAGTACTTTATGTGTCTTCCTCTGGGACGACGGTGTCACGATGCAACACAGACGTACAAAGACATAATTATCGTTCATACCAATCGGATTGATTCCCCAAAGTTCGACAAACATAAAATTCGTATAGATTTTGTAAGCAAGGTTTCCTGAAGTTTTGAATTAAAGTTTGCTAATAAACAGGGTGTCACTGAATTTAGCAACCTATCAGAAGTTGTTATAACTATTACAAATGGCTGCAACTGTCAATTTTTATTTGACATTCAAGAAGTAAATAGAATGCACATGAAACGCAGTACTCTCGTGAGGCTTTGTAACAATGGAACAACTCGTGGGTAATATTGGGGCAACTTGAATCTCGGCGCAGAATTGCCGTGCATCTTATGCCAATTGGTCAAACACTACAGAGCTCAGCCGCTTGACTAAAAACGACTAGAGCAACTCGTGGAAAAAGAAGAATCGAAAGACCTGTTTATCTCTTCCGGCTGAGAATATCGCCGCCTTGCTGAAGATGTCGTGGATCGACTAGCCGAAGTGTCACGCAATTGACCAATAAACGTTTCTCTCAAAAGCGAATTTTGCAGCATGCCTTTAAGACGTTTCTTTACAAAGTACCGACACCTCATCAGCTGCTGTCGGCAGAACACCCAACCAAAGGCTTCCACACTACGGCCACACTTTCCTTAACTTCAACAACGCAACAGACGATTTCCGAAATTTGAAGTCGAAATTCATCATGAGCGACAAGGTTTTTTTTTATGTGAACGGATACGTAATCAAACAAAATATGTCCTTCTGTGAGAAACTATATAGCATTCCAGATGGAGCGTCATTTACACTGAGTCTTTTTTTGGGAGAACGGTTACTCTGACTGGTGGGGGAAAAAAACGATCAACGAGTTGATGAATTGAGAATGAATAACAAAGAAGTTCCAACAGAACCAGACATAAAGCTCGCTCTAAAATGTAAATTTAGCAGGATGCGTTTTCGGGTCAACTAATGTCTCGTTTCGGCGATTTGTACTGGCCGAACGATTTCACCGCTCATACTTTACTCTGGAACCTTTTAAAGAAAATATCGAACAAGAGTGAGAGAACGTATCTCCCGAAGTTTAATTGCAAAGAGGTCATTGAAAACGAAAACAACTTAAAAGTCCAAATAAAAATTTAGAAAATATTAGGAAATGTTGGCAAAACGGGCTTGTTGAAATAAGTTTTTTTTTTTTTGACAGTGAAAAACATTTAAGTTTGAATATATAGGAATTGAAATCAGATGTTCATTGCACTAACCGTCAGGCTACTGTTTGAAACAACATTTTTTTAGTGTTTTGGAGACACCCGGTACATGCATCTAAATATAACTTAAAACATATCAGAAGGCTACAATCCACGGTGTGGATCTTTTACATTCTATCCCATACTTAAAATGAATATCCCTAAAATGTGGGTTTTATGGCAAAGAAGTATTAAAATTGAAGTCGCAACATATTGTTCAGACAGTTTTTCAAAATCTTGTATGGTTTGACAAAAAAACGTTTTTGTCCTGCGTATGGTATAGCATGGGATATATAAATTGTTTTTGTAAGAAAACGCCTCCAAAATATGGGCGTGGTATGAATGATGTATGGACGAAAATTTACCAATAATTTTGCATCAAAAGTTTCTTTCGAATAATTTTAAATTTTACTGAAAACGCCCTCAAGAATAACGTTTTTTTTTTTTTTTAAATAGGCGTTGCAGTGAGCGGGTTTTAAAAATGTTTAAATGTTTATGTTATGTTGACCTACAGACGGACGGACAGACAGACATGGCTTAATCGACTCAGCTAGCGATTCTGAGTCGATCCATATACTTTGAGGCATATCTAGCTAAATTATTTCCATATGTTACAAACTATGTATCAAAACTAATATACCCCTATGGGATAGGGTATAAAAATGGAGTATCCAATTGAACATATAGACTCGACTGACATTTGAGTTGCAAAAAATATGTTTCTTTAGTTACTTAGGCTTTTTTAAGAAGGCGTAAATGTAGATGAACCTTATTCAACCAACAAGTACACAAACAACTCAGTATCAAAATTAAAAAAGCTACCAATGTGTGATTTAATCCTCAAACTACTTAGGACTCTAGGAAAACAGTGAACCAACATCTTGTGAGGCTACTTTAAAGTTTTATTTTGGTTCGCATACACGCGCTTTATAATTCCTTTGACATGATACAACTGTGTTTAAGTAATCACAATTCATGTCGTATACTCCATTTGCTGAAAACGTATGTATGGCAGAAGAGCAAATTGTTGACTTTCAATTTTACTCGTTAGTGCGGTCGGCATCCTTACTTTACCAACGCTTACGTTCTCTTATGTGCAATAATTGTAATCGGTGCTGCTTTTGCATTGAAATGCCAAACTCTGACACAAAAGCGATGGCATTATTGCGGGAGTAGAGCATGTATTCAGCAGGCATCACGAAATCGTACGATCCAAATGCTGGTGTAGCTTTGTGTGCTTCCTTCCTGATTCGAGTTGAATTTGCATCTGTTTGGCCATCGCTTGCAGCCGACATAGTCGTGCATTGCACAATCAAAATATGAGCGCGTTTGCTTTTTATATGGCAGGGAATAGCGCAATGTGAAGCACATTGCAACAACAAAAGAAAGAAGTGGTGTTTGGACTCTAAACCCAAATTAAGTCATTGATATTGTTGGAAGCTTATACTTTTCACTCAACTGCATACTTATTTGGAAACGGTTTGTCTGGTGTAAGCTGCAAAAAATCTGCAAATATTGTCGAAACTGGAATACCTGGTACCATTAGTGAAAATCTAACGTTTGCAGATTTACTGAAAGTGGACATTCTTCAACAAAATAGCGGAAGCTAAGAAATATTTGCTACGCCTAAAATAATATCCAAGCTAGTTCGCCGCTGTCGCAAAGAACTCAAATCTCATGGCTCAGAGCATAATGTCGATTGGATTATAGCTAGACGAGCTGGCAAGAAATGGATCTCCTAAGAGAATGATAACGCACAATGAAAGCAAAGATCAGGATGAAGTCTATTTGCATTTGTCTGTGACATATCACGGAAAGTTAGGTTAGAAAATGCCATAGACCGAGTCAATAATTTTCTACATTCTGATCGAACATCACTGTCTGTTAGGCCACTGTTTTTTTCCTCAGTTCATACAAACATTCTCTAGCCATATTTTTCTATGAAATCATACGAGAACACACGTTACACTCTCTGTCTGCAACTGTCCAAATGAGAACACTTTGACATTATTATAAAGGGTTTTTCAATAAGAGCGCTACAAAAGTTTTTTTTAAATAAAACAAAAAAAAACGCTTGCAGAAGTCCAAATCGCACGACCGAGGCGGCCAAGCGACTGGAACATTTCGTGAGATAACACGTTCTTTAAACTTGGTTTCCAATAAATTGATTGTGGCATTCGTTGTGTGGCTTGTGGCGCCGTCCTGTTGGAACCACATGTCCTCCAAGTCCATATCATCCAATTGGGGTCAAAAATATTCGGTTTTCATTGAACGGTAGCGATTCCCATTCACAGTAACGTGTCGGTCTTGATCATCACCGAAGAAGTACGGCCCAATGACGCCGCCGGCCCATAAACCACACCAAACCGTAATTTTTTCGGGATGCAATGATGACTCATGGAGTACATGTGGATTGCTGCCTGACCAATACCGCATATTTTGTTTATTGACGAAGCCATTCAGCCAGAAATGAGCCTCATCGCTGAAGATGATTTTTCGATGAAATACCGAATCATTTTCAGATGTTGCTCAGCCCAATTCACGAACATACGACTCTTCCGATTGTCAAGCGACTTCAGTTCTTGAAAAGAAATAGTCGTCGTTTGCTGTCCCTGTCGCTCAACTTTTTTAGCGTTCCTGTTCAAAAACCCGATATACAGATGCTTTTAAAAATTTCTCTAACAGGTTTTTTGAGGACATCGGAGTGGCTGGATATATTTGAATGATTAATAGAGGAAAAAAGTAGAACTCCCCACCACTGAAACGTATGACAATGTGAATGCAAGAAACTAAGTGTATTAGGGTTGAAGACACTCTACTCCACCTGACCATTCACCTAACTTAATGCTTTTATTATCAATTGGGTTTTTCAGTGGTTATTTGGACACCCTTGAATTGACAGATGCAAACAAGGTTGACAGATGAAAACAAAGATGACAGATTTCAAATTTTTGACTTCAAAAAGTACGTCAACAGAAAACAAGGTATTACTCTTACTAATTAAGAATTAAAACATTCACGCCAACCCCATAAACTTTGTCAAAAAGTGAGTATTCTGAATCAGTAGCTGTTTCCATTCAAAATAAGTTGAATAATTCCCATTAATGTTCATTCGTCAAACAATTCGACGCGGTATTTGTCAAATCTTCACCTGCCATCTCAAGTGTATAATTATTTTGTAATCTTTGCTCAAGCAAAGAAAAAACCTCAACAAGTTCAAAAGGCGATCAACAAGCAAAAGGCTTAGCGGTGCTGCCACTTCACTCAACTCAACATTCGTCTGTCAATATTTTTTTTTTTCTAAATATATACGAGTATTTAAATTTGAAAGGTGAATTAGCATAACACACTGAAGATGAGATGTCCGTATAGTCATTAATGATTTAAGTTGTTTTTTGTTCTTTTATATCTCCACATTTATCTGCTCATCAATATTTGATCAAGACATACCGAAAGTGGAGGAGAAGAAAGAACTTTTTGAAAGCATACGTCAAATGATATGCAGAGCACGCATATGAATCCGCCGCATCGGAACATGGGAATATGTCCAAAAGTATAAGCGCGAATGAACAACAAAAAAAAAGCGACAAAAGGACAACAACAACAAAAACAGCGAAGAATTACACATGCTAATTAGCTATCAAAGTTTATTCACCTCAGAATGTAATGGTGAAAATGAAATCGTGTTGTATATATTGGCGTTTTATTTGTTCTTGGAATGACATTGTATGAGTGCTGGCTGGTAGTATGTTAACCTGTGACGTATAGAGCTAAATGGCTGTTGCTTAACAATTAAGAACATGTGCCGGATATTTGCGGACAAGGCGCGCTCAGTTAGTTCCTGTGGCTGTGGTTGTCGTTAGGAGAGGAAGGAAGTGACAAAATACTGGTGTTCACTTTACATGGCCGGTGGTTTTTTGATTTTAAATCTCGTTGTTTTTAGATATTGTTAAGATGGCAAAATATTTTTGGAGAAGAGTGAAAGTCATCCGATGATTATAGAGTGGTATTAGTATCCTACACTATGTACTCTAACCACTTGTGATTTTTTTGCACAGAGTAATACTTCACGATTTTGCTTTATTGGAATTTCCTGGAATATAACCTTTCTCCTCCTCTGAATTAGGTATGTGGTTGCTTAACCAATCTCTTTCAACTTGAAACAATGAAATGTTAGACAAGCACTTGGACAATGTGTGGAAGAAAAATTGATATGACTGGGCAATGCTTTAAGCATAAATTGCAAGCTCGTATAAGGTTGTCGCTTACATTTTGTATTAGCGCTAATAATTAGTACCACTGTTACAAGACAGAATACATTCTTTTAACTAGGAAGTGCATGGTTCCGAAAGGGACCCACCGAATCTTTAATTTTTTATTTCAAACCAAGACCAACTTACGACATGGGTTGGGATTAAACTCAAAATTAAACTGGCAACGCAGTACAGCAAACGAAGAAAGGCCTTGGGAAATTTTGCACTTGTTTTACTTCTCTGAGGCCCTATGATACTTTGGTTTAGGTATTTGGTGGAACGCGGTAATACTAAACCACAACTCAAGAATCTGAACATAGTACATAGAATTGATTGTCTGGGGACAACAGGTTTCCCTAGCAAAATTAGGTATAAAAAGGAATACTGAACCTTCAACCAATGGAGCCCTTAACAATTATCAGACAAAGAATGGACAAAATTTGTATGCCCGATACTTTCACCAAAGCATACTTGGAATCTTGAATCAAATGTATTTCATGTCACTTAACGTTTACGAAAAACCCAGGTATGATATGAGAAGCACCTTAAGACAGGACTCGAAACAAATGTACACCCATCTTCACAGATGATTGGAAGACAAGAAACAGAATTGAAGCTGGAGTCTTCTCATAGGCACTTTGGGTATCCACTTATGTTTTTGACATGCAGACTTATGCGTATCTATTAAGTAAGATCTACGTGGTTATCGATGGAATTAACCATCTATAAACTTCGAACCTGTAAGCCCATAATGCGTCATAGAATGCCTTTTGTCACTTAAAGCTATGAATTATCTACGATTCTGCAGGATTTGAAGACACATCCAAGTGGAAGGGAACAAAAAAATGGATGAACTGGGTAGAAGCGGCTCTATTTTAACCCATCACAAGCGAATAGATGCGTTACCGGTCTTTAACATCGCTAAGACCTCTATTGAAGACAAAATTGGAAAAGGAACAACGGTGAAATTCTATTTTAAAGTCTCTTTTGATGTTAACCGAACCCGGGGGATCATGTCGGGGTATGTACCGAACACTGCATCATATCTAATAAAAAAAACTAGGGGTATTCCTAAAAGCTGCAGGGTTTAAGAAAAGTGATGCTGGGAGTTGGCTATACAGAAATGCTTTATACTGCATAGGAACAAGGTTCGACTAATTAGACCATCGCAAAACGAGTTTTAGCATCTCGACTAACACCATACCACCACCATCTTTTGTCGAAGAACAGTGTCGACAAAGTCAACAAGCAATTAGATCAGGCGCAACTGATGTGCTCTGGTTTAAAATTGAAAGACCTCAAATGGTCACAGTCAAAAATGAGGCCTATAATGCAAAGCTACAGGAGAAGACGAGTGTCATTGAGCTTTATACGCAAAGAAAATATCGGCTTTTCAGAAAGGAGAAAAATACCAAAAAAGAAGATCGAACATATAGAGAGGAAAGATGTTTGTAAGTTTTACCTCAAAACCAAGGATACAATGCACAAACAGTATCCTGTCGATATGAACAAGAAAAGATTTTAACGGCGATGATAAACAATCTTCCAGTGTCAGACAGGACGACCCGTTTAATACTGGCGATGATAACAAAAACTACCAACCACCCGGCCTTAGTGAAGTAAGATTAGAAATATCTAAAGATAAGCTCAATAAGGCTGCCGGCCTCACGTTTCTGGTTTATTCACGTTTACGAGCAACTTCACAAAAAAAAAAAATAATCCAATCCAATAATCCAAGCCAATTGACAGGTCTATTCCGCGAAATTATGCACTCATCGAATGTTTCCTTTAATAAATCGATTGTGACGTGTGCTGTGTGGCATGTAGCGCCGTCTTGTTAGAACCACATATCATCCACATTCATGCCATCCAATTTGGGAACAAAATAGTCGGTTATCATGGCTCTATACCGGTCTCCATTAAAGGTAACTGACTCTCCAGCAACATTTCGGAAGAAGTATGATCCAATGACTTCACCAGTCCATAGAGCACACCAAACAGTCAGTTTTTGTGGATGTTATGGCATTCTCAAGGGTCTCATCTGGATTCTCTTTATCCCATATCCACAATTTTGCTTGTTGACGTAGCCATTCAACCAAAAATGAGCCTCACTCATCACTGAACAAACTTTTGCGATGAAAATCAGCATCGAGATCAGCGTACTTTTCGACGTCTCTGCGGATGCGTATTATCACATAGAGTATACGTAGTGCGAAAACGATCCATGGTTAACCGAATTAATTGCTCTGATGGAGGATTATGTCGACCATATAAATGACGAAGCTTGCGGTAAGCTTCGCGAACTGAACCATTATTTTCGAAATAAATTTGCACGATTTGCAAGCGTTGTTGGAAAACCAAACTGAACATAAATTGCCGATTTGACCACAAATGTCAGTTTTATCTCTTTTCGAAAAACCAACGTCTACAAAAACACCCGTTACAACACCTCATTAACACAGTTTGGTCGGATGAAAGTATGCCCGAAGAATGGAATTCCAATATTGTTTGCTCGATCTGCAAAAAAAAACCTCTGAACTGCGCCAACTACAGAGACGTACAATATCCTATCAGGCGTAATATGTGACGGACTAATCGGTCCTTATTAGCGTGGTTTTAGCCCAGCAAAGTCCACAACTGATCAAATCTTCATATTTGTGCAGATCCTGAAAAAAAAAACAACAACAAGTCCGATTCGATAGCTAGTAGCAATGGACACCAATACTTCGACTGGCAGAGTCTTTGATTTGCTGCCAGAATTTGGAGGCCATAGAAAACGGAAATGCAGTGTACAGATAGAAATCGACCTCAACCATTTTGAAATGCGCAACCGGAGGTGAAACTCAGCAGAGATACGCCACATGTCATATGAACATTTTAGGGTACACACACCAGGACTTTATTTATTCTAGTGAAATTCGGTACAATGAAGCAACAAGTGTAGTACACTTTTCTATGTACAGCTATCACCCAGGTATAATACAAGGTGCCACAAAAGTAATCCTCCTATCAGAAAATGCTATAAATTTTGCGATTGGCCCCTAATGTCAGCTCTGTTTTGACATTTGTGTAGTAAACACATACGAAATACACGTTAATAAACAATGTTACGCTACACTGCTCCAGAACGCGGAATATTGGTGACTATTTATTTGAAAAAAAAAACATCAGGTTATTTTTGCGCCACCTTGTATAATAAGGGTACTTCTAACCCAACATAAAACAAAGTTTAAATAAATAACATTTGGGATTTTTCAGCAACATATTTTTTTCGTAATAATCAAAAACTAATATGGACTTCTATCGAAATTTATAAAAAAAAAATTTATAAAAAGGACTAATCGGTCCTTATTAGCGTGGTTTTAGCCCAGCAAAGTCCACAACTGATCAAATCTTCATATTTGTGCAGATCCTGAAAAAAAAAAACAACAAGAAGTCCGATTCGATAGCTAGTAGCAATGGACACCAATACTTCGACTGGCAGAGTCTTTGATTTGCTGCCAGAATTTGTAGGCCATAGAAAACGGAAATGCAGTGTACAGATAGAAATCGACCTCAACCATTTTGAAATGCGCAACCGGAGGTGAAACTCAGCAGAGATACGCCACATGTCATATGAACATTTTAGGGTACACACACCAGGACTTTATTTATTCTAGTGAAATTCGGTACAATGAAGCAACAAGTGTAGTACACTTTTCTATGTACAGCTATCACCCAGGTATAATACAAGGTGCCACAAAAGTAATCCTCCTATCAGAAAATGCTATAAATTTTGCGATTGGCCCCTAATGTCAGCTCTGTTTTGACATTTGTGTAGTAAACACATACGAAATACACGTTAATAAACAATGTTACGCTACACTGCTCCAGAGCGCGGAATATTGGTGACTATTTATTTGAAAAAAAAAAAAAAACATCAGGTTATTTTTGCGCCACCTTGTATAATAAGGGTACTTCTAACCCAACATAAAACAAAGTTTAAATAAATAACATTTGGGATTTTTCAGCAACATATTTTTTTCGTAATAATCAAAAACTAATATGGACTTCTATCGAAATTTATAAAAAAAAAATTTATAAAAAGGACTAATCGGTCCTTATTAGCGTGGTTTTAGCCCAGCAAAGTCCACAACTGATCAAATCTTCATATTTGTGCAGATCCTGAAAAAAAAAACAACAAGAAGTCCGATTCGATAGCTAGTAGCAATGGACACCAATACTTCGACTGGCAGAGTCTTTGATTTGCTGCCAGAATTTGTAGGCCATAGAAAACGGAAATGCAGTGTACAGATAGAAATCGACCTCAACCATTTTGAAATGCGCAACCGGAGGTGAAACTCAGCAGAGATACGCCACATGTCATATGAACATTTTAGGGTACACACACCAGGACTTTATTTATTCTAGTGAAATTCGGTACAATGAAGCAACAAGTGTAGTACACTTTTCTATGTACAGCTATCACCCAGGTATAATACAAGGTGCCACAAAAGTAATCCTCCTATCAGAAAATGCTATAAATTTTGCGATTGGCCCCTAATGTCAGCTCTGTTTTGACATTTGTGTAGTAAACACATACGAAATACACGTTAATAAACAATGTTACGCTACACTGCTCCAGAACGCGGAATATTGGTGACTATTTATTTGAAAAAAAAAAAAAACATCAGGTTATTTTTGCGCCACCTTGTATAATAAGGGTACTTCTAACCCAACATAAAACAAAGTTTAAATAAATAACATTTGGGATTTTTCAGCAACATATTTTTTTCGTAATAATCAAAAACTAATATGGACTTCTATCGAAATTTATAAAAAAAAAATTGTATCTATACAAAAAAAAGTGCGTTTACCCCTTTTATAACTGACACCGGAATTGAAATATAAACTGTCATTGAACTACAAACTGTCAAAGAGTCATTTATTCCAAAACACTTCCTCAGAGTGCACACCAGTTGTTTCACCTACTCTCACATTTCTCAATCGTATCTCATTTATTCAAATGAATCCCAATCTGGTTTATTACACTCAACTGACCACGGTGAAGGACACCCTATTCAATGATCCCAAACCGAAAATTACATTCATAAAACCTTCATGCGGATGTGAACGCTCTAGCGCCAATACTTAACCTACTCACCAACGCACGTACACAAACCAACTTTTACAACGGGGTCAACCACCCATCTTCTTATTTAAATATTGAAATAATAGCCACAAAAAGGCCTTGAAATGTGTCAAAGTCACACATAAAAAAAAAAAACAAGAAATACAATCGGCCCACCTCTGTGTGTTTTTAACACTGCGGGCTCTCATAATTTATGCCAAGTTCAACGCACTATTTATCTTGAGTTTTAGTGGGTGTTAGATAATACCGTCGTTTACCTATTAAACTCATCAAACTGTCAAACAGTGTGACAGTAATTTTTGACATTCGATGTAATGACACACATAGAACGAAAGACTGCAAAAAATCGTAAAATTGAAAAGGTCTTTGAAAAATAAGACTTGCACGATGCAGATCGCACTTGGAGATGAACAAACACCCCGTGTAGGATAGTACCATTCACAACAAAGGCTCCTATAATAGCTAAACGGTCCTCAGCCCAAGAGTTATTATATGCATAAAGGTAATACATATACAAACACAAGTCGCGCTATGGCTGCAGGGATAGGTTACGTCTGAGTGCTAGGTAGGTGGTAAAGGTAAGGCGGTCTTATAATTCGTTTTGTCTTTTTGTATCTCTTTTGGCATCGTCCGTTGCTATGTGTTGCGGCTTTGTGACTCGATTCGTTTACCAAAATAAACAACAAAAGTGGAAGCAACAGAAGCTATCCGTCTCTTCGGGGGTCTAAACAACTCCGTGGAGGTGCAGGTACTCCAGATGAAAACGCTCACTTGTGACGATCGGTTGGTGGCACGGTTGACGGTTGCATTTCTTCGATACACACTATCTCACTGTTGTGATATATGACAGACGTTTGAGTGGCATAACGTGCACTTAAAGGAATATATTTGCAGGATTCTTCAAATTGTGTTTATCCTTCGGAGGAGTTTGTTGTGTTTTTTTTTTTTGTTAAGTTCTTTTGTAATTACCCCAGTGATGAATGTTATTGTGAGGTAAACAGAATGCGGGTTGTTTAATCGATGACTTGACCAACCTTGGATTTTTTTAAATCGTGTCGTCGACGCGCGTACTTGGGCTGTTCGTTGTCGACCGTTGTCGGTGTTGTGTCTGGTTTTGGTCTCTTGAGTCAAGGCCACCATTTGGGATAGTAATTATGTTCAAGTGTTTTGTGTGAGGTGTGATTCTTGTGATTTGTCTGAAAAATATTGCTTTGAGATTAAAGGGACTTGTTGTTGAAGTGTTTCGGTAGGAATCGTACCTACCTACATTGAATATAATTGGAAAGAGATTGGAAAACGGAGGATAAACCGCAAGGATTAAACGAGATCACAGTGTTTGCGATTTGTATGGATTAAAACTGTTGTTTATTTTTTTTTTTTTGGACAGGTGAGTGTTGTTTTTGTGGAGTTGTTAATATTTGAAAGGCAGTTGTCAAAATTGGGATTTGGAAAATAGCAATCACGGTTTATGACTTTTTTTTTGGGTGCATTCGGGTTGAAAACATGCGTTGATATTCCACTCAATTCGTGGTATGTACTTATAAAAATCGCGTTTTTTTATTTATTTTCTTTGTTTTTCGAAAGTGCGGTAGTAATGTGTTGGAAATATTAAAAGTAAAAAGTGGCTTTTCAAAAATAAAGTCCTTGGTGTGGTTAAAGGTTTAGTAAACATAACAAGATTTTAACTGGCCCTAACATGTTTAACACCATGGATGTATTGGCTCGCTGGTTAGTGTAGGGTCCTCGGCTAAAAACCTTGCAACACCATATAGGCTTTTCTCACTTTCCCATACCTCTTGAAAGTTGAAGGCTGTGCTGCGAAATTTGCGTAATAATCGTTCGAAGTTGGCATGAAGTCCTAGATCCCACATGGTTTGTGCCAAAAATATAACTCAGCACGTTAACATTATGGAAAATATTTTGTTTTAGGCTTGTACTGTCTGGTTTCAAAATAGTTTTGTAAATTCTTCGGCAGGATTTTGATCTGAAATTTGATTTTTTTTGTTACCAATGGAACATAATTTCAGATTTTTTTTTGTGGTTGTATTGTTGTAATTTCGAATCGCTGGTTTTTTGGTTGTTTGTTTTTGATTTAATTTATATTTCACATCGTACTACTAAAGTTTCAATGGTTAATAATAGTTTTTCACAACCGAAATAATCTTAAATCAAAACAAAAATCAATCTAGTCAAACTGACAGCTATCATTTGTATTGATGTTAGTGCAATTAGTGGTGAAAAATCCAGATCTGCAAAATTTATCTGAGACCAAAAAAGTTTATTTTTTTCCCAATGTAACTATCAAAATCGGTAATGGAAAACGCCATCACACTAACAACCCCTTCTCTATATAGTCCTACATATCAAATACTGGGATCGCAAGGGAAATCGTATTCATAGGATCTCTGTTCTTTGCGTTATTTTCAAACAATATTAGCCGAGTGTGTATCTGGGCTTTGCAGATGACAGGAATTTTATTATTTGGAAGAGTACATTTTGGTTATTGCCATCACTTATGGTCAGTTGCACCAACTTATTTATTCAATTTTAACTTATTTTCTTGTGTAATTGTTGTTTTTCAAGTGAATGAAGGGAAATGTAAATTTTCATTATTTGTTAACTCTCATTGAGTTTACTTTATTAAAAAAAATTAAAGACTTATGCATAATGTTCGATTCAAAGCTAAACAAGAATTGCTAGGGAAAAGAAACTCAAATATTTTAAGTTTTTCTCTACTATAGTTTCCATTTTTCATTTACTCATACTGTTCATTCAATTCTGATCTATCAAAACATAAATCTAAACCAACAAATTTAGTCAGCTAAATCTGAGTTAAGTTTTTTTTAAACCAATCATTTAGTGAGAAAGGTAATGAAATGTAATGCGCTGCAAATAGGAATGCATATCAGAAAAAAATACAGAATGAGGATATTTAATGATGAAAAGGGAAGCGAATGTGTTTCCCAGGGAAATCATAATTTCCGTAATATTTGTTATGACTGTCGGGAGTAAACAAATCCTAAAAAACTGCTTAAAGAGATCTACATTAACTTTTACTTGTTCCTAATAGATGATGCAATTGTTTCGCGGAATTCATCGAACTTGAGATTTTAATCCAACTTAACATCACGAAAAAGTAGGTCTCACAAATGCACAATTCTGTTCGTTTTGGCATGCAACTAAACAGCTGTAAAGATTTTTTTTAATTTAATATACCAGGTTTTTAATTTTACACCCACTCACAAGATAACATAATTATTTCAGAACTTATGCCTATTGGTTTTGCTTTTTCTGTTTGTTGCGAAAGAACCTTTAGGAGTGCAAGGTATAAGGCAATTGTTTTCCATTGAGGAGTTAAACTGGCTCTTTAGGTTCAAGACTAACCTATTATAACGGGTGTTTTTTTAGAGGTTTGTTTTTCGAATAGAGCTAAAACTGACATTTTCTGGTCAAATCGGGCAACTCTAATGTCATTTATGTTCAGTTTGGTTTGCCATTTCATCACGAACAGGTTGACATATGAAAAACGCTTGCAAATCGTGCAAATTTATTTCGAAAATAATGGTTCAGTTCGCGAAGTTTACTGCAAGCTCCGTCCATTTTATGGTCGACTGAATGGCTACGTCAACAAGCAAAATTGCCGCATTTGAAGTGAAAAGAATCCACATGAGACCCTTGAGACGCCATTACATCCACAAAAGCTTACTGTTTGTTGTGCTCTATGGGCTGGTGTAGGCATTGTGCCATACTTCTTCCGAAATGATGCTGTGGAGTCAGTTACCGTTATTGGAGACCGGTATAGAGCCATGATAACCGACTATTTTGTTTCCGAATTGGATATCATGAATGTTGATGAGATGTGGTTCCAACAAGACGGCGCTCCATGCCACACAACACACGTAACAATCGATTTATTGAAGGAAACATTCGATGTGCTTACAATTTCGCGGAATGGACTAGTCAATTGGGCACCAAGATCGTGTGATTTGACACCTTTGGATTATTTTCTTTAGGGATAAGTGAAGCCGCTCGTCTACGCCAACAAACCAGAAACGTTAGGGGACTTGAAAGCCAACATTCATGGCGTTATTGCCTACATTCGGCCTCAAATGCTTGAAAATTTGAGCCGCGGCGGCGACATGCCCGAAATTATTTTTAAAAATTAGTGGCATAAAATTATCCTTCCAATAGAGCAAATTAATGGACATTAGAACGATGTTCTTGGGTTTTACTTCAATTCGAAGTTCTGTACCTCTAAAAAAACACCCGATATAATGGATTTATCGCCTCAAAAACGTCTCTAACGATTCATTTATATTTACAACACAACTGCATATAAGGGTTTTAATAAAAATTAAAAAAAAAATGATTTGTTTTTCGGCAAAATTTAGAAAATATTTAATCGAATATTTGATTTCTTTTGGTTTATTGCAACAATGCCTCATAATTAGTTTTAGCCACTTGAGGAAACTCACAATTTTCTGCCTCATGTGCGCCTTTACCGATTGTCATAAAATACAACGGTCAGAGTTTTAAAAAACTTTTATATTTAAGGTGCACTCTGTATAACGGATATGTAATATATAGTTTCATTCATTACTCATTAAGACCGCAATAGGAATATTTTATCAAAGTAATGTAAAGCCGACTGCCAAGGAGCAAGTACGTACGACCGATTCGTGCACTCATCACTCGATTTATTTTCAACACTGAAAAACTGGGTATAAGATCTATTTTAGAATTTTTTTTTAATATTTGCTCAATAATATCGAATTAAACATAATATCTGCAAAATTGGTTCAGAAGAGACATGTCTGTGATTATGCTGCTCGGTCTAATGAAAAAATATAGAAGTAGTTGGCATGTGAGTGTTGCCTTTCTATCTCGCTTCGACATCGTTCTCAGAAATTTTGACAAAAGATTTGCATTTCGATGCTAAAATGTTTCAGTGAATCTTTAAGCATGCAAGTTCTAAACGCATGTTAGGCGCTTTTTAACCTATATCGCTATGTTTACAAAGATAATTATCGCTTTGGGGAGCTAAGAATTCAAAACACTAACCAACTTCCGATGCATTCACATCAGAACTTTTCAAATAAACACCGTTTTTTTTTTAATTTTAAACATAAACAAAACATATGTAATTATGCACTGAATGATTGTTCTCGTACTTTAGATTAGGAAATTTTGCTGACCGTAAACGGAGAAAAACGTTTTCTTTGATTCGTATACTTTTTTGGCAGATGTTCAGAGAATAATAACAAACCACAAACGTGTGACATTTACACGACGAGACAGGTGTTACAGCATATTACCAACTAACCAACAAAATTTGATTCAATTCCAGTGTTAATACAGTTTCATAGTATTGTTAAAGTCATTAAAAAACATATGAGAAGGCTTCAATCCGCTGTTCGGATCGTTTAGTACCCTATCCCATTCCATCTTTAAAATTGAAATCCCCAAACTGTGGTCTTTGTGGGGATGTAATAAAGAAAATGGCATTGTCACCACATCTCATTCAGATATTATCTAAGTCTTTTTGGGTTCGACGAAAAACGACGTTTTTCTATGGCAAGTGCTATGGGGTAGGGTATACCAATGGCGTTTGTAAGAAAACGCCCACAAAAAGTAGGCGTGGACTAAAATGATCTAAGGACGAAATGTTTATATTGACATTCTGGAAGTATTTGCGTTGAATTTATTTTTTTTGAAATTCTTTAAAATTTAACAGAAAAATGTTTTTGGCAGAACACTTTGGATGGACGAAATATAGATATTGTCTAAATATGTTGTTCAAACATTTTTTCAAAATTTCCTAAAGTTTGGTCAAAAACAACGTTTTTCTAAAAAGTGGGCGTGGCAGTGAGTGGATATAAAAAATGTTTATACTTGTTTCAGGCCCAAAAATCCGCGAGGAACAGACCGACGGACAAACAGCGCTACGGAATAGGGTATAGAACTTTATATTTACATTTTTAAGTAAATCTGCCCTAGCGGGATACCTCGCGGACAATTTTCCGCACCGCATACTTCGTTGGAGGTTCAAATTTCATTCGAGGTATGTATCATCGGAAAAAAATCACTGCAATACAATTCGTAAATAAAGTCCGCGTAGAATTCGTGACGGAGGAAATCGGAAAAAGAATTTCACCTAGCTGTCAAAAATTTCACGAAAAATCACCTAAACGCACTTGAACACAATTCACCGGGATGCGTTACAAAATGTCGTTAAAGGATTTTTAAAATCATTTTCAAAGCTTTTTAATTCAAAGAAAAGTAACATTTTCCATATAAAAGTACTGCTGCTGCAAAAACATTGTGCAAGTATCTTCTCTCAAAAATGACATGCACTTATCCATTTACATAGTTGTTAAACACAAATTGAATCTACAGAGTGCTCTTGTAAGTCCACCTGGCTGACCCAATTAATTCTTTCAAAAGCAAGTTCAACCATTTTCCCGGTCATGGAAAACAACAAATGGATTTTTTTTCATTTTAACCCACAGACGAGAAACAATTTGAGATATTTGGAGCGAGATATGAAAGATTTTGTGTGTTTATCAAGATACAGTATGCCCTACTCGTATTTACTTTAATTCTTTTTCTTAGCTTCGAGGTCACGCTTTTCAGCGACGTTTCTCTTTGGGTCAGATTGCAGATTTTTAGGTTTCACATTTGAAACTATGCTGTAATAGCACCAACTGGCAAGATCATTGTTAATTTTGCTTATATAATTCTATTTAAAGTCAATTTACAACTCAAGATAATCATTTTGGAAAACTGTTATGGCAATCTACATAAACAATTTTCTTGGTTCAGTCATCAAATATTTTTTCTACGTTTTTTTTTTTTTAAATCCTTGCAATTTTTTATTTGTTTTTTTTTGAGAACGAATACTTAAATTTAATTATATCTTTCCTTCTTGGTAAATTTTTTTATTTGTTATTGGCTGCCGGATGAGGCCTTAAACTCGCATAGGCTATGTCGCACTTTTTCTTCTCAGAATCTGCCGCCATATTAATATTTAATAAGTAATAATTTCTCAGGCATAAAAGCACTTTAATAGAGGCCGATTTAGTTGTCAGTTAAATGTTATCAAGAGTTCACATAGATATAACGATAGAGACGATCATATTGACCTAATATTCTGTTTTTTCATTCTTCGTAAAATCATCATTTTAATTTGAGTTAACGGGCTATGGAGACGAAGATTTAAATTAAAAATCAACTATAAGTACTGCACAGCGACATACATGGTTATGACATGTAAACCAAATGCGCATGAATATTCTGAAACGCTGAGCTTTTGATACCCAGCTAGATGGTAGAGCAAGTAGAGGAAGAACACAAATATTTTTCGTTAACGGCCCATAAAGGGTATCAACCTAGATTCTCCACACATTTGTGTGTACGAAGTTATATTTTTGGCACACAAAATAGAACCTCCTGTTTAACACCGATTCTGCACGGAAAATTTGAGAAGATTCTGATGACATTTTTATACTCTTGGATGTTTGTCAGACTTTTACAAGAGGGGAGGTGGTGAAAAAATCTTGGGTGTTGTTACTTTCGAGTTTTGAATCAAGGAACCCTTGCTTAGTAAACCGACGCACTAGCCACTAGGCCACTGCACTAACGTAGTAGAGAAAAATCTCATCTTAATTAGCTTATCTTCTGCAAAAATCGGACTAATTGAAGAGACATTGTTGTTGTGTCCCTAATTCAGTTCATTCGTCACGGACTTTAGCGTCACCATGCATATTAGCTGATCTCTAAAAAAACATCCCCTACATCTAGTGCCTTTTTATATATGTATTTGCCAAACAGATATTACAGCATGTGAGCTATAGGACTATGAGCCTCATTACAATGAAAATGCCCTCAAAGTTGATACTTAATGATTCTACATCTCAAGTATAACTTCTAGACTATCCTGTCCAGACGTCTCGAACTGTCCATACTTCTCGAATCCGTGGTCGGATACTTCTGCAAATGACAACTTAGTTCACATCTACACTGTTCACGGTTCACATCTACACTAGATGCCTCGAGCATTGATCAGGCAGACTACTCTTTCAAACCTGCACTATATCCTCAATCACGGGCGAGACAGAAACAACTGAATATTGCCAAAAACAGGTGGGACTCCCTACCCACCTGTGAAACCTCCAAAAGGATGTGGCCCGAGTATGACAAAGCCAGAACCCATAAACTACTCTAAGGAAACAGGAAATATGTTTCCACTATAATAGGAATACTAACTGGGCACAACCTTCTTAAAATTTATAAACTCAAAATGCATCTTATACATGATGATCTCTATAGAGGCTGCGGTAATGAAGAAATGCACGAGGATACCCTCTACTTTCTGTGCCAGTGACCAGGCCTCAGCGAATTTAGAATGAGAATCTTAGGAAAATACTTTTTCCTTACTTTCTCTAATATTATCAGGTTTGCAACAACAT
This sequence comes from Rhingia rostrata, assembly GCA_949824845.1. NCBI lineage: Eukaryota > Metazoa > Arthropoda > Insecta > Diptera > Syrphidae > Rhingia > Rhingia rostrata. The sequence continues at coordinate 92,493,021 of OX463757.1, forward strand.
CTAGATGGCTGGAAAGGACTAAAAACAATGGACAGTAACGGGATAGTGAAGGAACCAACCACACACGCCACACCGCCAACTTATCAACCCACCAACCTAACCTAATGGTGCAGGCGTCTTCTCCGAGATTCAGAACATAAATACATTTTGGCCTTTTAGTTTTCCATACGAAACTCATGTGAATCAAAGAAGTTTTTCGACGAAACCCAAGCGACAATCAAATCGATGTTATCTATTTCTTTTACATAAAAAAGAGCCCACAAATAGCGAACTTCTCTTAACGAGATGGGAATGTACTTTCGTCATTCATATTTTCTGAGTGTTGGGCCATGAAACCGTAAGGCTGATGATCTTGCCAGAATGAGGACCAGTCTAAACATTTTACCACAAGTGGTAATGCCTTCAAATTTAGGAAAAAGATGGATATATATGGTATTACAACTGACCTAACTGGTCCAAATGTGCAGATACCACAACATAACCTAACCATCGTTGTGAAAATACCAAAAAAGATACTAATGTAATTTATTGTTAACAAGTCAATAGCGTAGCCTATTTCTTTCACATCACTTTAAAACTTTTCTTTTATTACCAGCAAAAGTTAACAATTGTATATTATTGTAAGACTCTATTTCCTAAGCTCTAATATCTTTGCTAATCTAAACAGTTTTCAGAAATTGCAAAAATTTCAAAACACACAAATAACGCAATGAAAAGCTTTACGAATTTGCATCGCAAATTGATGACGATTGTTGGAGCGTATTAGCAAATATTTTTAAAAGACCTTGTAGTCTACCTAAGACTATCGTAAATTATATTCAAAGCAGAGTTAATTTCTCACACCCACTCTTACAATTACACAAGAAAAGCCCCAAAAGACCGTGATGAAAAGATTAAACTTAATTCTACTTAACGAACCAAAACAACTGTTGCCGAATCGAATTTCGTCAAGTATCACATGTCATGCGTTAAATCAACAAATCGCGATTCGACTCCATAAAGAGGTCGACGAAGGTCAATGAAAAGCTCATCACTTAACCGAATTAAATTAAAATTTATACAAATAATTCATTAATCATGTTGAACTTTCCTACAACTAATTTAATGTTAATTTAATGTTTACCTAGTCATACACGTAAACAAAAACCTATTACACCATCTGATGTCACTAACATCGATCAATCGCCTTTAGTTTCGAATATTTTTTTATTTTTTTGGCACTGCAACTGACCGCAAAAATCGTGTCTCGTTAACCCTGACCTAAAAATAATACCATAGCCACACAAGAGTTGATTGGTCAGCAAGAAAAAAAAAACACACACACACAAAAAAAGTGCTAAACACATACAATTAAATGAACAAAAGAAATTCGAAAACAACGTCCATACGGATGAAAAAGAAACCCAGAAAAAGGAATTCGAAGAAGTCGAGAGAAAAAATCGAAATTCGAACATGAATTTGGAATTAATTGAACGTTTGCGTGTATAACATCGAATGGGGACCCGGCTATGACAGAAATACTTCACATTCTTTAAAAGTCGAAATACGCGTGATAGTAGGATTGGTGAACCTTTAGAAGAACCACATGTAAGCGCAGACACATATTGCGTCGCAAGGTTATACAAGTAAAGTTCGGGCGAATATGTGCGTCATGACGTGCGGAAAAACCAAACGAGAATTGATCATCTCATTTTCAGCACGATCACTGTATGTTTTTCACCACGGTACATTAGCACGGAAGATGAAGATGAGGCGACTCGTTGGTGCTATACAGAGCAAAACATTGAAAGTGAAGAAACCGATAACGATAAGTGGCGTCATGAAGACGGTATATGGCGTGCGAAATGTAGTTTCTAACTCGAAATGTCTAAGCAGAGAAATATAGGTGGAGTGTAATGATCCATCGATAGAGTAGCTCGTATGAGTTTAAGAGCATCACGGGCATGGTTTTCATTTCATTTGGGAAAGTGATTTTCGATTTCGATGTGCGATGAACAATGGCTGATGTGATTTGCATAAAAGATGATTTCTTTCGTTGACAGAGAAATTAAACTAAAAAATGATTCATGATAAAGATCTCCCCATGAAGTTTTCAAGGTATGAGAGCTCCATTTCGATGCTATTAAAAATTGCGATGTTAGTGAATCATACATTTTAATGAATGCTAAGTTATTATCTTCCGGGATCAGAAATTACATTTGAACATAAAACACATTTTTATTGAGCAAAGTACACATTCGCAACCTTGAGTTTATGATAATTTTTATTATACCATATCCCATAGGAGTATATTGGTTTTGACACTTGTTTGTAAGAGAGAGAGGGATAATAAAGATAGACATATTGTAAAGTGTATGGATCGAAGCAGAATCGGCAGCTAGGTAAATCTAGCCATCTCTGTCCACCCTTAAGTATGTCACCAGTTTTTGGGACTTACATTTTAAGCTAAGCTGACAAATCAACACGCACCTAGCACCTAGCATAAAATGTTTTCAGAAAATGTTTTCAAAAGGATCTAAAAAGATCACATATCAGAACCATCATCGGTGCGCTAAAATGACTGTCCTATAGACCTACATTCGAAAAGACTGGTTCTACAGCAATGATTACTTAAGAAGTTTTCTATCTGAGGGGTAGGAGGAGAGCATGCAGCACTTTCTCTGTACATGTCCCTAGCTTTCGAATGGTAAACGATTTTACATCGTTTTTAAGAACACGCAAGAAATCGATTTTAGGAAAAAGATGAATTCATATGGTATCACAACGGAAATAACTGGTCCAAAAGTGCAGATACTACAACATAACCTAACCGTCGTTGTGAAAATACCATAAAAGGTACAAAACTTGACATTGACATTGATTTCACAGTAGTTCGCACATGAATGCAACGAACTATAGCCACATAACAGCACTGGCGACTGAGGCCATCAGCTGGGACAGAGCAAGACATTAATACAACAGAGATAGAGACAGATAGACACATAGAAGGAAAGGCATATAACATAAACCTACGTGGCACAGAGGACGAGACACCGATTTATATTGTCTCATATTATCGCACAGGTGGCCTCAGATAAGCTAATGATTTTTGTAGAAAAAGAATGCTGCCGAAGCTGGGGCTTGAACCCAGCGTTTGACTTAGCAGTCAACTACGCATTCCTCTGAGCCATGTTTACAAGTCAATAGCCTTTTTCTTTCACATCCCTATAAAACTTTTCTAAGTTTTCAGAAAAATGTAATTTTTGGTGAAACCAAAAGAAATTTTGTATAACGTCTTAACAAGATAATCGGACAATGCCAAATTTCTAAATTTCGTGCAAATAAAGTGTTAAGGCAGCCTACCATTTTAGGGGGTGTATAAGATAACTGCTTTTGGGAGAAGATTCAAGAAGTTCAAATAAAGTGTTTAAACATTTACACAGTGTTATAATAAACAATTTAGTCAGTACATCATTTGCCCATAGGGGTATATTAGTCCACCCGTAAATTATAAGCTTGCTTGCTTATGTGGCGCTACATTCCGCAATGGACCTGGGCCGCAACCACCATGCATCTTCAATTAGACCGGTCCCTAGCTGATTGTCCTGCGTACTTCAAGTTGGTTTAGGCTTATAGTTTCGTTGATGTTTTTGAGCTGACATTTGGTACATGATCATCTGTTCAAAATTCCGATATACAAATTTCAAATGTACAAAATAGAAAAAGCAGACGTTTTTTCCGCACATCTTGAGGAAAGATTTAAACCATTTGACGGTCCAGAAAACATTAATTTATTCGAGACTACAACCGATAGTAATCTAGTTAGATATGCAAGTATTGCCGAGCTTAAACTGGAAATACAGAAATTAAAGCCTAAAAAATTCCAGGTCATGACCTAATTACAGGAGAACTTCTTAAAATGTTGCCCGTAAAAACATTAACTAAACTCCTCTACATTGTAAATGCAGCAATTAGATTAGAATACATTCCAAGACAGTGGAAAGTCGCGGAAGTGATTAAGGTTCTCAAACCAGGAAAATCACCGAATTAAATAAAATCCTACAGACCTATTTCACTTCTTCCAATAATTTCAAAAGTTTTTGAAAGGATATTACTCAGTCGCTTACACCCCATTATTGATCAGAAACGCCTTTTACCTGACCATTAATTCGGGTTTACAAGTAAACATTCGACTGTAGACCAAGTTTATCGAATTACTGATGTAATTGAGAAAGCTTTCGAACAAAAGAAAATTTGCTCAGACGTATTTCTTGAAGTGTCACAAGCTTTTGACAAAGTTTGGCATAGAGGCCTTCAATGTTCTGCTTGAAAAATGATATAAAAGCCTCGTGTCGTATCATGAGCATAGACTCTGCCGTGTGAAACTTGGAAACGAATATTCGGATTTCAAAGAAATATTGGCAGGAGTACCCCAAGGAAGCATCTTTGGACCACTCGTGTACCTCCTATTTACACGTATATTATATTCCAAAAGCAAACGATACAATAGTTGCCACGTTTGCTGACGATACAGCTATACTAGCAGTTGTCCCAACAATAGAGGAAACAAATATGAAATTACAAAACGCTCTTAATGAGGTTAATGAATGGACTTAACGAGAGCAAATCGATTCATGTAGATTTTTCGCATAAACGGACAAACAATTTGCCAGTATTTCTCAATACGGTTCGTGTCCCTTTTGCAAATGAAGCGAAAAATCTCGGAATGACACTCGATGCAAAATTAAAACGGCAGTCGTATGTAAAAAAGAAATGCGAAGAACTTAAAAATAACTCGGAATATATTCGAAGCTTAACCTTGATGTCAAGCTGCTATTATACAAGCAAGTGCTAAATCCGATCTGGACATATGATATACAACTATGGGGTTGTACCAGTGAAACGAAACTAAATATTTTACAAACTTTTGAAAACAAAATGTTAAGATCATTCGTCAATGTGCCGTTGTATATAAGGAATAAAGATCTACGCAGAGATCTGGGTATTCGCGCGGTTAAAGATGAAACAAAAAATTTTACACGCAAACATAAAAAACGTTAATTGGGACACATTAACACAACGGTCCTCCAAATTCTTGACGAAAAAAATTAATTGCGGCGTCTTCAAAGAATAAAGCCCCTAAATTTGGCCCGATAATAACAAACCGCACTATAAATTGCGGAAAAAGCAGGAACTCTCGAAAAAAGTTACCTGCCAAACATTCATTACTCGTAATAAAAAAAATTGCTAGATAAGTCACATGATTAGTTGCAATACAAATACAAAAAGGGTGGTGGTTCTAGTGAGAAAAAATCTCACACTACTTTGGGCACGTGCTCATCGGGTCTATCAAGATTTCCACAACCCCTTGGAAAAAAAGAGCTGGTAAATGTAAACGTAGATATCTTGACCCCCTAGTCCATTTCTATGCGAAAACAGGACATTCGTTTGTTACTTTTCCAGCAGAGAACAAGCACATGATGTAATCTCCATATTAATCTACACAGATGGTTTAAACTTAAAAAATATGTATTGCGCGGTTTTCTTTTCCAAAAGGACGGGGATTGTCAAAGTTTGTAAGTCTATATGAATAAATTTGTGTTTTTTAGAAATAGGTTGCGGTGACGTTCATAAAGACGCAATTAAGGTGGCTGTCAATGTAAAAGGTAATGTTGCGAAGAACTTAAAATTAGTGGCACATAGCATAATATAAGACCTTGCTGGGTTTTAGGGCACGTGTACAGAGGTGAATAACTCAAAACGTCCTGAAAACGTTGTAAACGCTCAACTTTGTATTATTTAACAAAAGATGCAAACAAATTATTACAAGTAATGGTAAGGTGAAACACCCAAACCACTAATAATGTGGTTTTCTCTAAGTTATTATCATCATCCTAATGTGATTTTCTTTTGTTTGTTTATTTATCGATATGATATGAAGAACAAAAAAAAAAGTAATATCTGGCCATTACAACAGCCCATATAGGGCCTCAAACCTTGACTTCATTTGTGTATGCGAAGCTATTATTTTTGCCACAAAGAAGTTCAACAGAAAGTCCCTGTATAACGTATGCAGCCATTGAATTAGAGAAGCTGCTCATGAACAGTTTTATTCTTGGATGTTCCAAAGACTTTCGCGAGGTTAAGCAGAGGTAAAAATCTAGTATTGTCACTATCGGGATTTAAACCAGAGATCCCGCGCATTTTTAAATGTCTTTTTTTTTAAATGTGGGAGGTATTCGGTTCTTTACTCTTTTTTGCAGTTTTATCACTTTTAAGAGCATCTAGGGCGGTATAGCGATGATTGCGGCACGAATGTTTGCATTAAAGAATCAATGGTCCGAGCGAGGCTTGATGGAGTAAATTTGTCTTTTCTTTTTAGCTGTATTCCAAGTGACGTGAACGGTCTAGCTGACCGCTATATTCTTTAGGTCAATTGCATGTTTTGTCCTTCAAAATGCGCCGCAAGGTGGTTCCACTGACCCCAATACGACACATCTACGTTCTCGATAGTAATCTCTCTTACCGTTTCTACTAGTTCATTGGAACGCCTTTGGTATCGAGGAATGGCATGCCGAAGTTCCCCCACTGTCTCGTGCTCATAATTCGTCAAAACGGCGAATAGTGTTGTCAGACGGTTCCTGGTGGCCACGATATTTTCGACAATATGGACGTTGAGTTAAAACAACTGAACGACTATTTTAAATGTTAAATGTTGAAGCCACTTATCGTTGATGATAATATGTCAATGAACTGACATTTATCACAACATTTTATTGTCAACTATTTATTTACTAAAAAGTGGAAACGAACAATCTACACAAGAACTGCAAAACTTTGCAGGCATTCAATCGTCAGTAAGAAATTTATAGCAGTTTGAAATGACTCGCTTCTATTTTAGTATAAACGAAAAAAGGGCTACCAAATTCACTTAAAATTAACTTTTTTTTAATTAAAGTAAAACACAATTGATTTCATCACATAATGCCAAAAAAACACAAGATTCTCACGCATCCGTTTAAAAGCCGACCAAATAAAAACAGGCGTCATCATTCAATTGTTGGCATATGTATCCATAACTTGAACAGCTCGTGAAATCCAATTGAAACTTTGAATTGATGAAAAGATGAGACAAAAATGATCTCGACAAATTTCTTTTCTCAGTTTATTGTAACAAATTTGACCTAAAAATGATCGCGTTTCGCATAAAAGACTTTTGTTTCTATTATCCGATTTCAATTACAGCTGGTTGCGGTTTGTTATCGCTTCACATTAATCGTACCCACCAACACTCACTCTTTTTGTGACAATTTTTGCACATACTCGATTCGGATAGATCAACAGGAAGAAAATAGCCGATCGTTTGACAATAAATTCAATTACATAACCCAAACCCAAGACGACGACGGTTGTGGCGGTTTAAGTCTGGTTTCTTAAGCCGGTCTTGTATCTTGTTTACTGGCCTCCTGATGTTGACTGTATCTATGCTGCGCATGCGCAGTGTTTTGCTTCATTTTTTGGTTTGTAACCTGAAGATCGTGGAAACTGTGTGTGTCGTCGACTTGTGCTGGTCGACATAATCTAGGGTAGTGTGTAATGAATCATGTGCTTGGTAAAGGCGCGGAGTGTAGGAAGTTGCATTTCGGTTTACGGGTTTTCTTGTTTCGATTTTCCTATTTATAGGTTTTGATTGAATTAATTTGTTAGGCTTGGTTGGAGATATATAATGTATTGGGTATACGATTACGGAGGCGTTTTCATTTGAGTCGTTGAAGCGAGTAAAGTTCTTGTCGTATTTATAACACCAAAGTTTCATTTACAGCTGCGTGACCTTCGCCGCGATTGCAAGAAAAAACCATTGCAGTTCTGTAAACTTAACCAACAAATGGAACATTATATAGATATGATGGAGAACTAAGTGTAACAAAGCAATAAGAGGTGATCGGATATGGTGAATCCAACGCGAGGAAGGTTGGCGAAATTGTGACAACACTATCAAAAATGTTCATAAAGTGTAAGATCTAAGAAGCTTTTGCTAGACCATCAGATCATCAAATGATGGCATTAAGTAATCGTGTTGAGTATTAACTTAAAAACAAATCGTCAAAACAACTTCATAAGATTATGACCTTCTAACGTGATTATAGCTTAGTTGAACATTACCCGACATCCAATGCTAAGTTCGAAAATTAGAGGACCAAGCTAGACAATATAAAAAAATGTGCTTTCAAAAGCAGACAGACCCTTAATGGGAACCAACATAATTTTTTGCATTGTACAGGTACATGAGAACGATAATATTTTATGCACAGAAGAGCATTACTTAAGAATGTGCTGTACATAAAGAACAGTATCTTGAAATATAATCAATGTGAAGCAGATAAAAGGCCCAGAGTCAGCATATAATCGAGATAGAAGGGCCAACAGCCATTACAGAATTTTTTCGGCAAAGAGGGGCTTAGTCGATTGATTCACAACATCAACTGGAAAGTAGAACTTCAAACTGACAAATAAAATGACACCAAAATAATCTGCAAAACCTTCACATTACAGGATTGCAGATGACACTTTCTATTGTCAAAAATTCTAAAATGTCGAGAACGTACTACTGAAAAGCAGAAAGGTATGAAGCTGTGAGAAATGCCTTAGAAATTGAAATATGGAGTACAGCCATCTCCGAAAACTGTGTATCTTTCAAGCTACCTATACAAATAAGTATGAAAACCATAATTATCAACAGATCTACAACAAAAAATCAAACGAGATCAGAAAACGAATAACCTTGAAACATAGGAGGAGCAAGTTCACGACAGAGAATGGTAACGTTTTATCCACGTATACATTCAATGTGGGCCAAAATAGATCACCCTATTGGAAGATGCTCTTATTTTTGCAAATGACCGCCAATGTCAAATCTGTTTTGACATTCGTGGACTAGAGAGAATGACGTAGAATACAAGTGAACAAGCAATGGAGCGCTACACTCCCCAAGAACGCGGAATAATCGTGTCTATTTTTTGCGTAACAGTTCGTCTGAAGTGTTGGCGCAGCGATTCCCCAGCCGTCCGACACCGACTGCGCCGTTTGGCCACCACCCTTGAAGAGTATGTGACGACACGAGACGTTGCCAAGAGTGGCCGGATCCGGAGCGCCCGTTGTGCCGAGAATATCGCCGCTCTTGCCGAAGAAATCGAGCTATCGCCGGAAACATCGACCAAACGCCGTGCCTCGCAACTAGCCATCAGCCGGTCGTTCCTAAGGCGAATTTTGGTCGAAGACTTGCGCATGTTCCCGCACAAAGTCCAGTCCGTGCATCAGCCACTGCCTGTCGACCGCCAAACGCGTGTAACCTACGCCCAAGCCATCCTCAATCTCGAGGACGAAGTGGACGGTTTTTCGACCAAAATCATAATGAGCGATGAGGCTCATTTCCACCTCAGCGGGTACGTGAACAAGCACCGAAAATCCACGAGTAATACGAGGAGCCATTACACTCGCTTAAAGTAACTGCATGGTGCGCTGTTTACACTGGAGGAGTCATCGGGCCATTTTTTTTTTTTCGAGAACGCCGCTGGTCAAACGACAACAGTGGACGGTGGTGCGCGCTATAGGGCCATGTTAACCGAGTTATTTCTGCCGCAATTGGACGAATTAGGACTGCAGGATAGACCGAGCAACGATCGATAAAAATGAAAGCCAAACAACATCGGATGATGTGGCCCTCCTTGTACTTCAGCGAGCAATCGAGCGCCATTCGTAGTATAGACTACAGAGTATCCGCATTATTCGTACAATGGTGGAAGGAAATATCAAATGAATACAAATATTTTAATTAACCCATTTAAGGGCAAAGGTTACTTCTAGCAACTATTCATGTGTGCGTGTGTCATTATAGAATTATGGAGGTTTCTTGCCTCACTAATATACTTCCACAATCAACCCCATGGACAAAATAGGGTCACTTAAATGCATGTCTCACTTCAAGAAAAAGAAAAAATGTCGTCACCTCTTTATTCAAAGTGAATAAGGCCAATGCACCAAGCCAGTAACACCACTGCGCACCACACGCACTAAAATAATCGCAAGACCTTACTTCATTCACATTTCCCCTTATTACCACTGACACACTGGATCACTTTTCAGTGCAAACAGCAATGAAATCAAAACGTCTCGGCTTGAATACACACATCAAGAAATGTTATGTTTCATATGTCTCGCAATAATCGAAACAAATAAACCACATCCAACTCCAAACCCAAAATGCTAATAAAAAACAAATTTATTATGCCTCCCATGTACGGAAAACACCCAGGCAACAGCCATTAAAAAGCCGCAATGTCGTCGCCGTGCCATCGCCAGATAACAAATCAATCACACAAAAACTACTCCTGAGTATATAATGTACAACTTCTTTGAAATCGTTTATAGTTTTTTATCGTTTACAATATTACAACTTCAACTGCAGTGTTGCGTGATTGTTTTTCAAGCACACTTTCAGTGTTTCGTTGCGGATTTTTTAAGCAATCGCTTGAAGCTTGCGGCTAATAAGAGATAAATGAAATCTATTAACACCTATGTACGGGCTTGATGAAACTGAAAATTGAAAACTTGTTTGCAACGATATGTGTGGACTAATTACCGTATTAGCCTTTATCTGTTTGCCTATTGGCGATATATTGCACAAAATGTTGAATTTCCAGGGAAATAGATATGAACAAACAGAGATACCAATTGACAGGCGATATAGGCGAGCACCTGGACAAGGTTGGAAATGGAAAATACAATCAGTAATGGCTTGGTGATTAGAGATTGCAAAATTTGCAACATGCGAATGTTAACAAAAATCATTCATTAAATCGTATATTGAGTTGCCGAGTTAGGCGTGAAAATGTTGAAACGAAACCGCTTGCAATGAGACAAGTAGCTAACCTTCGAACCGAACAAAGGAACCATGTAAGAGAGAGGGATAGGGGAATGAAAATTCGTGCTAGAATGTGTGAACTCGTATTACGCTCATTTAAAAAAAATAGTCCCCGATTTCTTTCCAAAGATAAAAAAATATTGGTCCGTTGCAGTGTTAAGAGTGATAAACTATTTCTGATACAAAATCATATTCAGAAGGGAATCATCGATCGATATAATTGATTTCTTGACGCCTTACGATCATGTTTTTTAGAGATCAAAACTTTTTTTTATAAAGGTTTACCCATAGTTCACGCAAAATGTAAATGACTAATGCAGTAATTGGCTTGTTTATCTGGGTGTATGGCATGCGGCACCATCTTTTTGAAGCCACAAGTTGTTCACATCATTAGCTTGTTATTTTTTAAGCACTTATTACCTAACCAGCCACATTTTCGAATGCGCCCAAAATGCGCACCAAACAGTCACGCGTTGTGGACGCAATTGGTTCTCAACAATTAATTGTGGGTTTTCTGAACCCCAATTCGACGATTTCGACAATATTTTCTTCGATATTTTCTCTTTAACGTACACCCAGAGTGTCTAAGATCACTAATTGATCCAGTCTCCTTAAATGTATCAATTATTCTTTCACAGTTGATGGTTTTAAAACACTACGACGGTCATATTTTGTACTAAAATTGCGGATTGTAGCTGAAAATCTTCTTTTTTTTTAATATATTGCTCAACAATGAAAATGCGTCGTTCTTTTGTATAGCGCTCCATTTTTACTAACTCCGAACTGACAGCTGTCACATTGTTAATTTTTTTTCATTGGCAACACAGTACTATTAAATGGCGCAAAATTCAAATTTCGCGTGAAGTATTGAAAACTCTTTATATATTCTTCAATACTTAAGACTCAGTAGCTGAAAGCTATAAAACACGCTGGTAGAAGGAATAGGTAGATAGGTAGGTGGCGGTTTGGCTGAAACCAAGTAGCACTTATGTGCTTTTTTGTTACCACGAATCGTGTGACCTATATTAAAATTGTTATTGTGGATGTGATGCAGGCGGTCTCTAGATCCAGCCCTTGAGGTTTAGAAAGCGGATAAGATCTTGTATCCCTTTACCCAAGATGTTGCTAAGGTTGCCGAAAAATGTTTGGTCTAACGCACGCAATCTGGCTCTTGCTAGTGCCGCACTTTTGCAGGTGACATGGGAGAGGGTTTCTCTCTTATTTGTGATCCCGCAACTGCGGCACTGAGGGTTGTATTGGATCCCTTGTTTGGCCGCTGGTCTCCAATTGGCCATTGACTCGTGACTATCGCCGTAATTCTTGCGAATATTGGGCGGGTTCTATTAAGTAGATCGTTTGTTCTGTTTTTGTCGTAGGAGGCCCATATCGTCCTCCATATGACGCAATTTGTTAACCTTCTCCATTTGGAGTCGGCCTTTTTCAGGAAGTATGACTGTATTTTTCGCGTAAACTGCATCTAGCAGGATACGGACCCTTGTCGGATGAAAGGAATAAGAAACTGCTTTTTAAAATAGCTAACAATTGAGAGAAGGTGGGAAAAGAATAAGTTAATGGCCCGCATTAGTTTAAGAAAACCTCTAGATTGTAGTTATTCGCAAAAGCTCCCCCTTAGATGTGCTGGTTGCAACCAGGGTGTGGGCTAATGTATAAATGCCAAACATAGACAACCCATTTATTCCTAAGGTGGAATAAGCTGCGAATAAGAAAGTTAACAGATTTGCTTTTTGGTAGTTGGGATATCTCTATCATTATAGACAAGCGACGGGAACGTAGACGAGGCACACCCTTTTCCCTTTTAACGAAATAATCAAAAGTCATTATGACATTGCAGTTTATATATTTGGTCACATAAGCGTTAAGCACGTCTTAATATAATCCTACCGTCATTTCAAAAGGAGACCATCTGTACAAAGACATATGTAACCTCAACATCACCTACGAGATCCTACCTGTCGTAAAATGTAAACGCCTGATATTGTTTACTGGGCCGTATCATTAGTGTTTTAGGCCCAGAAAGTCCACAAAAACACCTCAAACGATTTAAAATACACAACTGAAAGCAGTGAGCTAATGACCGGAATATTTGGAGAGGCATATTGCTAAAGGCTCATGTTCATTCCGGACTGTAGCGCTATTTCACCAGTTCTTGCACACTGCACAGTTTAAGTCCTTATCGCTAATGCCATCGCATCAATAATTTATTCAGTCAGTTTTCTAGGTTTCCACTCCAGTGCTCCGTAAATTCCTCCGTTATTTTTTTTTTATATGCGTAGATCATGATTTGATTTTTTATAGGCTATCGACATCGAATGATAACATTCGTATTTTTTATATCAAAAAAATATCAGAACTCACAAAACCTCAAACAATCTCTCTCTTTACTCCCCAGCATTCAAATGAAACGAAGAAAGCTAGCCCCGTCCGAGGGATGGACACTCCAAGCCACACTCGGCCTCATCACTTTCACATTTCTTATCCTAGTCACAATCAACACTCAGCGGATAGAGAGTGCCATAGTGCCGCCACCATGGAGTGATCCACAAAAAAATCCCTGTGCCACAATGCCTGGAGGTTGGCAGCTCCTCTATTGGCCACCTCTGAAAAAATGTTTCAAAATTTTTCAAGTTGGTTACCCATGCCCAGAGACTATGGAACTCAGCCCAGTAGCCAACTCCAAGTACACATCAAAGAATGGTGCAGCGGCTGAATGTCGGTGCCCACCAGGAACTGCTTTAAGCGCTGAAACGAATAAATGCCATGCAGTCTTCGAGAAAGGACCATGTTTGCCTGGCCATTTTTTCAGTCCAATGGCAGAGCCAGGACCTGGACAAAGGAGGTAAAGTCTGATGTATGATAAAAAAGTTAATTTTTGGTTATTGGATTTTTTTTTTCAGAGCAGGAAATCGTTGGGGAATGTGTAAACAGCCAAATAAATGTCCGGCAGGGATGTTGTTCTGGCCGAGGGATGGAAAATGTTACTCCATGTACACGAAGGGTCCATGTCCTAAGGGAAAACTGTTGATTGGCGATGAGCATGGTCTGGCGCAGTGTAGGGTAAGTTCTGAAAACTTAAAACATCAACAGTTAAAGTTTTACATTTAAATTTCTTAGTGCGAAAGTTTGGGAGAATTGGGCGAATATTACTACGACAGCGAGGAATCCTGTCATGAGCATTTTACGAAAGGACCCTGTCCAACGCCAGGACATCTATTCCTTCCTGGTGGGCGATGTGATTGTATGTCAAATCTACCTCATTACTATGAAGACAACGGAATGTGCTTTGAATTAGGTAAGGTGCTAATAAACCCCTAGACAACCCTTTTGACTAATAAACATTCAACAGGTTCTCCAGGTCCTTGTCCACCTGGCCATATATTCATCGTTCCCGACAATACAACGGGCGAAATGAAACGAGCAAAATGCCAATGCAAGGAAGGCTATGTGCTTTGGAATGACGGCATCTGCTATCGACTATACACCCGAGGACCTTGTGGTCCGAACGAATTCCTCTTCAATTCGACGTCGTGTGTTAGAAATTTCTGCGGGAAAAATCGGCTCTATTTTCCAGATGAAAAGTCTTGCTATCGAATCGGTGCTCAAGGTCCGTGCGATCTGCATCAAGTAGTTGTTTTTGATTTCACAGCTAGACCCTCAATAGATGGCGTCTCTTACAATGGAATGTGCGGTTGCTCAGGTGTAATAGTCAACTTGGATCAACAGTGCACAAACTCGAACACCGATCCGGAAGCGAATACATGTGAATCTTCTCCAGGGATGGTTGAGATCGATGGAAATTGTTATAAACTCTACAGTCGTGGCCCATGCGGACCGGGACAATGGCTGGAACCGATAAAAAGTTCGACTTCATCAATTTATTCAGATGAATATTTCGTCATACCGATGACGAGCAAAGCGAAATGTGTCTGTCGACCGGGGTATACGAGCTACGAGACACCCGAGCGTGGTGTTATAGGGTGCAATGCACCCACAGTCGGATTGGCGAGGTATTTAAATCGGCAAAAATATCAATTTCGACCGATAACGATTATGACAGCGCCCGAGGCGTAGTAGTGATCATTTTGGGGATTTGTACTGGTCTTCTTCTTTTTTTTGTGTGTAAAAGAATTATCAGAACGGATACCTCCTATTCCAAAGACTGATTTTTATTATTGTCTCGTAGGTGTAGTATTTTTTTTTTGTAGAATTGTCTTTAAGTTAAGCATGAGACGACGTAAGTGTTGATGTAGAAAAAGAAATGGTGGAACTTTCTTGTAATGTGTGTCTTCCAATTGGTGGATTGAAATTTATCATTTAGACTTAGTTGTGTAGATAAAATGTGTTAACATGTTGTGGTAAAAAAAAAAATATTTTTATTTCTAAGGCACTTAACATTTTAAAGTACGTATGGTTAGCATTATTTATAAGAAATTGTCTTGCCATTCTTAGTTTTATGCTTTGTAGTTTAATTTTGCAGTCTCCTTTTTAGGGTATAAAAGCGTACCGTTGGGACAGTGAAGTGGACATTCTGTGCTCTTCAAAACGTCTTGATTTAGTTGATTAGGTTAGTTGCTTGTTTTTTATTCGGTTGGCGTTGGCCTTTTCTTGGGATTTATACGTTCAATTCTATTTCATTTTGATATAATTTTGGCAATCGCTTCCGAAAAAGAAAGACCTACATCTTCTGACCCAACATCTGGAATAGCTGATACAGTTTGTTTTCAAATAAGCAGCACACACCTCAAGTTTCCTTTTAAACATTAATAGGTTAGGTTAGGTTAGAGTGGCTGCCAGCGATTTCGCTAACACACTTAAAACAGTTTTTGGTCCATTGTGGTACCACGTGGATCTTGTGCTTTTTCCTTGTTACTTGTAGGAAAACCGATCTGTGCTATTAATGAAGACGAGAAAACTTCTCACTTTCGTGTTTGAAAAATCGTGGAGATGATGAAAAAAGTAAACTCTGAGATGAAGGGCGGGAGTTACAAAGAAGATGAAGTATTGTTTCTTCGTCCTCTTCAATCATACATTAACTGCAGAAGTCATTTGAATGAAGGCCTAACCTTTCTGTGTGCGTACCTATTAGACAGTGTCCAATGATAACACCTATGGTGGCGCTAATGTGTGGTCTACTAAGCGAAATCTGTTCTTGATCTCCTTAAACCAGCTTTCGCCAAATGTATTTGGTTATTTGACACATCGTGCCAAGACTCCATCTGGGATTTGATTTATGTAGCGATAGGAATAATTAGTGCACCCGTGTCGGGTACGTCTGGTAATTTAGTCCCATGTCTGGCGAGCTCATCAGCGTTACAGTTCCCTGGAATGACATTATGCACAGGCACCCAGCGTTGGTGAATTAAATTGCTCTGACATATTTAAAGAGATGAGCAGCAATCTAGGGTTGTCTTTGAATTTGTTGAGACTGATTTTGGGGTTTTATGGCCGCTTGGCTATCCGATAAGATGCTAATATCCTTCGCAGATAATTCATTCTCTTCCAGCCAAGATAAGTCTTCTTTGATCGCAGTGCGTTCCGCATAGAAGACGCTGAGGTCGATTTCTGTATGTTCCGCTTTGAATATCTCTACAGCATCGATTACCGCCCGTTTATTTTTTTTTTTGGTTCAGCATCGCAAAGGGTGATCAGAGTTTTATGCCAAATCGTCTTATTACTTAATTCTCTTCCCAGAAAAACAGAGATTGGTAAAATTCTACCTTCTACCTTCCATAAGTTACCACACACACATGAACAGTTGCGATACATTAACTAGGATCTGGGTCCTCTTTTGGTTCAAGAATTCGCATTTGTATTTGAGAAGACGAAGCTCCGTAATACTTCAGAGATATCCAATGCAACTCTCGCTCTGATTTGCCCCTTCTTATTCATATTCGATTATAATCTCGTTTACTGCTTCTTCTCTATACACACAATAGCGACAGTTGCATCACTTTGATCTTGGACAGTAATGTCACTATCGTTGGCGTTTGCTAGTATGTACTTGCATAGATTTATGGAACACGTTAGTCCATGTTGTTGACTCTACAGTTTTGAGAAATTCCTCCAGGAACAATGTCGTTTCAGACTTTATGGAGTTGATAGAAATTTTTACCGTCCTTCGGCACAGACTTAGACGTTGAGGCTGTAAAAATCAATACATAGATGGTGTGGATCGATAGTTGATTCGATGGTTTAATGAGTTCGGATTATATGGACAGTAAGATATTGCTGGCGATGTTAATAAAAATTTCACCATTGGTAACCGTCTTGTAAATATTCAGTTTGGATACTTTTATCCTTACGCGTAGGTCAGGTGGATGGCAGTTGTTGCTGTCATTCTTAATTAGTTCTGTCTAGCAATGGGACCTTTGTGTTAAAAGTCTGCAGAATGATTCGTTTACATTATCAGAAGAGACAGTGACTCATATTTTTCTTGTTGATCTCATCAGGATACTGTTAGAAGTCATTTACCCCTGGTTTTGATGATTGATGTTTTTTTTAACATTCTATAGCTCTACATATTCGGTCGCACTTTCTTTAAAATTCTAGAGATCCTCTCTCCTCATTTGCCTATGAAGTTTAATGTCCATCTGTAGCCACCTCTGTTTTCTTGTAGGACTCATTCTTGAACGCAAACATTTGACGGCATTTTGTCGTCAAACTACGAGTTTCTTGTTGGCATAAACCCAACACATCTGTTGCAGGCTTTCTTATAAAATGACAACATTGTCATCACAGGTTTCGTATATTTAATGATGGACCTTGTTGTCCCGTTATTGGCATATAATATTTTTGTAAAATACGTGACAGTGGCCCACAATATTCGATTGCATTTTTGTAATAGTATTCCGTTGTTTTCCTTTTTTCTTTTGCGTATAAATATTAACGTCAATCCTGTCAGGAGCTCTCATCATCACATGTAGCGTTTTCTTGAAGTCCAAATTGGTTGCATTTGAGGCAACCACATCAGCACATCAGTTGCAGCATTTCTTTAAACGTGTTTACTGGTCTTTGACTTCGACCAAAGTGTATAGAACTACATAGATAGGTATCACAGCTAAACATTTTGTAGTCTTTTCAGATGCGGGCGGTAAGTGCGAAGGGAAAATTTCGTCGATCGTATGCGTCGGCTATGCTGTGCTTGATGCTGGGGTAGCAATTTGAACTCTGGAGTATCAATATCAGAACCCCATCTAGAAAATTTTCCTTGCATGAGATGCGCACTCTATGTAGTTCTATACTCTTTGCTTCGACACATAAAGGAAATAAGAAAGGAAGTAATAAGAAACTTCGGACTTCCAAAATACTCCATGGATGGTTTCTTACTATCGCAATGCGAGTGCTTGTTAATACGGAGACTGCATTGTTCGCTTGGAATATTAATTTTAAGGAAACGTGTACTGGCATTTCGTTCAGCAGCAAAGTCAGTTGCCAGACATTGTGTTGTATTACCATTTCCCGATAATATCAGCAATCGATTATAGTGTGATTTGTGATATCATTTTCTTTATCCCTTGGAGTACACGCGCATTTTAGACTTGTAGTGGATAATTTTTTATTTATGGATCCATTGTTCCATTGATGGATTGTCACAGAGCTGACATTGGCGAAAGGCAAAACGTCTGGTCTAAATTTGCTGCTTGTTACAAATCTGCTGATTGTCTTCTATATTGCACGAACGTTAATTTTATTCCAGTTTTTATCATCTTTTTTCTTTGGTCAATGGTATTTCCTGGATGGCAGTAATGTCTTGTTTGTAAGTTGTGCGCATGCAACCTTTCTTTTTTCGGCGTACGTCTGAGAACGTCTGAGAACGTCGTCGAATTTTGTTTTGTTAAGAAGCATATTCTTCCTTCCCAAGGCTAAGTTGGTTCGTAAAATATTTGTTTTTATTTGATTATGTAATAACGTTAAAACACAAACGCTATCTAGGAATAAGGGCATTTGGAAATTTCTGCCATATGACAGAAGTATACCAACTTAGAGACTTAGTAAATCAGTATTCGTCTGAGATGGTTAGTCCCTGACGTCGTCAAATCACACATTTCCTATGACTTACGATCTGTGTGCTTTATCATGAGTAATAGTTGTTTCTAGAGTTATCGTGAGGAGCATTAAATCACATATAAAGGTGATATTGGGAAATTTGCCATTTGCCAAATTAAAATAAAGATCCTACTAAAGCTCACTCATCTACCGCCCCTTCGACACGATCTTCTTATCGCATTTTCCGAATGACACTGATGTCTACATTATAGCAGTAGTTGTCCTCTGCTTTTTGTTATGATGCTTCAGTCCGAATTTCTTGTTACCACGTTCATTGAACGAGATTGGTAGATGTTATGTTAGCCAAAAAACAGAAGGGAAGATTTCACCTAGAATCCATATGAAACTGAATTCTCGGTACAGGCACTTTCAAACAATTTAATTTTAGCAAAATTTCTCATTTTAAATTTGCCTTCGCCGAGTACAAACCTTAATATCGATACCAGGTATTAAAAATATGAAGGGTTGCTTTAGATTTAAGCGTGCTCCAGCTTTAAAAACATAGTTCATTCAAATGATGCTTTTTTGGGTGACCACGGCGTTCATGGGAATGAAAGTCGTTGGGATGAACGACTTACAATATACGACACAACTTATATTTCAAAGTTTTGTAAAAGTTTATTGCAGATACGGATAAACCGGTCCACAGACAACTTTCACTTTGGGAGTAACCTCGTAACTATGAATAAAGAAACATTTGCCAGTTCAGCAGATGTAGGGGAGAGGGAGTGAATTACTCTGCATACAATAATTCACAATAATTAAAGATTTACGGTGGGTAATCAATGCATGTCTCCAAGTGTTCTAGTAAAACCCTCGAACTATCAACAAACATATGGTCTTTTCCGTTCGCAAACTTCCTAGAGAACAATAATTTTAATAACAAACTCAAGGCATACGCCTAGCCCCTAAAATTGCATGTACAACCCCCCTGTAGTGCTTTCTTGATATCATTGTTGGCACCTCTTAGTTTTAGTATAAACTTGTAATTTTAACCTTTTCAACTTGAAAACCCACTCACTGCAACAGAATCTACTAAATTGCACCACAATTTGTTTCGTTAAAAGAGAAAACTTGTCAAAATGCACTTCTTATAGGTGGATCTCACGATTTTTCGGATAAGCATAGGCTCTTCGACTCGAGGAAAGATCTACAGAAATCAGTTCACCCCCTTTGTTACCAGTAGTTAAGTAAAATTAAGTTATATTTAGTTTACCACCTAAGCCTATTGTATGTTTGTGTGTGCCATGTAAGTAAAACTAATAAAAAGAAAAAAAAAGTACTTACTCGAGTTTTCTTTCCAATTCCTGGACTTGTCTTTCCAAATCGTTGCGCTTGTCTTTTGTTGCCTTGAGGTCGAACTCCAGTTGGTAGACTCTTTCGGTTTTAGCATCCAATTCAGCCTTTAAAAGTTTTACAACGGTTAAATCAAATGGACTACACTGACCGTGATTTGTGGTCTTACAACAATCTTATCCTTTTCATTCTCCATCTTCACATAGGTTGACTTCAACGATTGAATCTCACCCTTTAAGGATGAGATTTCATTGCGAGATGAATCCCGATGGCTGCCGTAATTGTTTAGTTGACTCTCAGCTGATTCAAGTTGCGACTCTGCAGCGGCTAGCTTGTTCTGGTAATCAGACAATGCGCGTTCAGTTTGATCCTGAAGCAATCTAAGAAAAGTAAGAAGGTAAAGTAAATAGGAACGTTGGGTGAGTTGATAACATCTTACTTTAGTTGGCTTTGGCTAGCCCTTAACTTGCAGTTTTCTTCTTGAAGTTCAAAAAGCTTTCTCTTCAGCCCATCGATTTCTTCCTTCAGTAGCACTATCTGAGTTTGAGTTGGCAGTCGCACAGAATTTAAATCTCGCTTCTCACTTTCCAGGGCGGTTATTCTGCTGGTCAGTTCGTTTATCTTGTCTTGGTATTTTTGACTACTCTCCAATTGGAGAAGTGTAGCACTTTGTAACTTCTCACGGAGGGTATCTCGATCGTTGCGCATACGTTCTAATTCGACTTTGACAACATCCTTTTCTCGTTCCGCCCGGATGACAATCGCTTGAACACATTCGCTGGTGGATGATTTGTCGGAGCGGGCACTGGGTTGCTGTTGGCGGGTGCATAGGTCTGTGCGGAGTAAGCGAAGTTCGTCATCCTTGGAACGGATTTGAGACTGAAGGAATTCGATTTCCTATTCGATTATAACAGATACAAATCCATGAGAGTCCATTTATTGTATAGAGTCCAAGGTACTTACTTTTTCGGATCCTGCTTTATTGATCATCCGCAAATATTCCTTTTGGAAGAAATCTCTTTCCGACTTCAAACGTATTCGTTCCTCATCGATGAACTTGTCCTCCTTGTAGACTTTGCTCACGTTCTCTAAGGATGCATTCCAATAAGCCAAAGATCCATTTAACTATTTGTTACACTCACCTTTTTGGCATGAATTCAACTTCGACTTGAGCTTTTGGTTTTTCTTCATTAGCTTCTCATTCTCTGAAGCAAGCTCCGCTTCTAGAAACGATCTACCATTAGATGCACTTTTTAAAAAGAACACCTTAATCACTCACCTCTCATCGTTAGTTCATTCAACCGCTCGTTGATTTTCCTCTTATCATCAGATGATCCCTTTGAAGAGCCTGCGGAATTCTCCTTACTTTCAGCTTTGCCCTTTAACTTCCTCAAGTCAGCTTTCAGATCTTCAATTTCTTTCTCACGCTCGGCGATTTCTGTATTCGCTTGACTTTCTACGGCTAAGGCGGCTTCTTTCAATTCGTCAAGCTCTCGTTGGAGTTTTTTGTTTTTACTCTCTAAATCCATCGCTCTTTGCATTGCTTCGTGCATTTTGTCTTGATATTCCCGAATCTTACAGAGACTTTCTGACTTTTCCCTTTGCAATAGTTCAACGTCTTCGGAAAGTGTCCCAAGGCCTTTGTAACAACAATCCTTAGCCAAAGCAGCTGTTGGTCGACCACCAGTAAGGAGGTCATTCAATCGACGAATTTCCCTATCGCGGGCTTCAACCTATATACAGACGTTCGTAAATATTTATAGGATCATGAATCATCCAATGGAGAAAACTTACCTTTCTCTTGTAAAAGACCACTTGGTCGTTTAAATCCTTAATGCTGTTCTCGAGTTTTTCAATTTCACTACCTACTGCGGGTAAATTTGAAGATCCGGAAGGTGTTTGCTTGTAATAACCAGCGTTGCATTTGGTACACTTTATTGGAATGTTTTCACAAAGTACATTTGGGACGAATTCCCCCGATCGGACTGTGCTAACGAACGGTTTTTTACCTGAGAAAAATTATACAAAATAGGGGCAATTACTTTCTGCTCGTACAGTTAAATCTTTATAACTCACTCATATTGACCCCGTCCTTTTTCGTTTTCAACGCCTTGGAATCGATACCTTTCAAGACAAATGCTTTCAGTTGACCTTGCAACTGCTGACAGTGTTCATCGAGATGATTTTTATCTGACTCAAGGTTTCTTATTCGCTGACTATACTCTAGGAGCGCGAATGAATTCAAAGGCATGGCAAAGTCAAACATCTGGCAAACTTACCACAAATCCGCTCTTCATATTCCTCTTTTTGCTTTATCAGTTCCAAATGTAATTGATTACATTCTGACAACAACCGAGAATTATCACATTTGTATGGTTCCACACCAAGCTCCCAACATGATTTCTCCTACATAGAAAAAAAAAACGGGAAAAACGCTATTGATTGGAAGACACGAAAATAGAACCGTTTTGTTATGGCATCACAAGGTGTCTAGGGACACTTAGTAAAATAACAAATACAACACCTCACCTCAAGTAGAGTGCTAATAGTCAATTTGGAATCGCGCAAACTCTCGGTGGTCTTAACAAGGTCTTCGAAAAGGACTCCAACAAGTGATATGGCTGTTAGTGGTAGAGGCTGTGTGTAACCAAGGACATCAAGTTTCTGTCGAAGGTTATTGAAAATGCAATCTGCATTCATTTCGGAGCAGATTTAATGAAATAAATAATAAATTAACATTGAAATTGTTTAAATTAAATTGGTTGTTTGAATTTTAACCACTTGATTTGTTGCTTCAGCACGGCTGAAGTGTCAAACGAACAATGCGAAAAGCGAGACTCGAGAACCAGTAACAGCTTTTAGTGGTGCCAAGTCTAATTAATTTTCAAAATAAATTAAGTTTTTGTAGCGTTTCTTTGGAACATGATATAACTAATTTCTTGATTTCGATTGTGGTTTTCAGTGAGTGAATTTGATATTTTTTTTATATGTAACAGTGCGAAATTTGTGATTTAATTTATTCTTCAACAATTACGAAACTATCTAGGAAACATATTTGATATCCACTTGATAAAAATAATCTTCTATAATTCATCTTTATAACTCATATACCGAATGCGGATCGGAATGCCAATTTCAAACTGACGTAAGAAAGTTCTCAAATGTGTTGGAATTGGTGCAAGAAGGTTAAATCTCACATTAAATAGAGATTTCTAAGAATTATCTAAATAACTCAACTTTTTGATTCAATCAAAAACACTAATGGCCGAAACTCAATCAGGCTTTGGCGCGTTACATTAACTGACGCACCCAGTTCAACCATATGAAATCTTTGTTACATATCATAATGTAGCTTTGGCAGGCGTTGAGCTTCAACCTCAAAATGGATAACAAGGGTACTCATGCAACGTCGTAATTTTACTACGTGCGAGAGATTGCAATTTTACGACGACGTTTTATGAACGACCCTAAAACTGTACCACTAAATAATGCGGTAACCCTAACTAACAAATCTCAATTTAGTAATTTATTAATTGATAGAAATTATTTCCTGTTGTTTTCTTTCCGTTCTTTATAATTTTTTTCAGTTAAGTACATACGTTTGATGTGCGAAAGTGACTGATTAAATGTCAAAATAGTATTTCAAAAGTTTACAATGTTTATCAATTCCGATATTGTTGGAAAATATTTTCCATATGAATTTTACCAGTTAACTACGACTTTCCGACGTTGCAGGAATACCCCTTACGTAAAATCTTAACGAAAAGTTCCTACAAAGTTCCGTGGGCAAAGCGAAGTTTGGTAAAAGTGTGAATTGTCAAGACCTGGTTGTTGTTTTCTGTATTATTTTCTGAGAGGGTTGTGAAATATGATATGTTTATCGAAGATTCCAATCAATTCCGACATTTTTTTTAGCAGAAGTCGAAACCGCTTACGAAGTATATATGTGCATATGGGCATAACGTCGGCAAACCAAAGCTCCAAAGCGTGATTGTATTTTCGAATAAAAAGATTCGCATTCGGTAGTTTATTTGTTTTAATTTATTATGACGAATTCTTGAGCTTAAATCATGTTTTTTTCTGTAAAGTTTTTTTGACAGCTCCATCAACATATTAGCATACAAATCACTAATAAAGAAAACAAAACAAACATAATATCACTCTCGTTTTCGAGAAAAATTTAAATTAAAGAGCAAAACCTGAAAATTCCAATTAGAAACACAAAGTTGAATTTCAATATGAATTACCGAATGGAAAAGTTTGTTTGCGTACGCTGATTAGCAAACATGGTTAGATGTTTTCGAAACAATCGAATAATCCTTAATTAAGAACATCTTAAAAACAGCTTCTTAGTCCAATTATATCCAACCGTTTGAAGGCATATCGGAAAAGTAGTTAACAAAATGGTAAATGAACTCTTAAATGAATGGGAAATCTTTTACTGAAATTATGTACATCTACTGTAATTAGTTAAAAATTCGTGGTGGTACCTACTATTTTCGATTTAGCAAAAATAAATCACTGTGATCTAAATAAATACGCTAGAGATATTGGATATTGGAATCAGTTTTAAGTTCAAGCTTATAATGAAATTGACAGTTCTCCAACAGTTCTTAAATTATACCATTGTTGTGAGTTCTACTTGGCCACGGAGGCATCTTTGATAATGGAGAGAAGGGCGCAACACGCTCGCCGTTGCTCGGCTAACCTCGTCAGACGGGTGTAGTTCTTGTCCTCTCACCAGACATCCCAGCATTCCCAGACAACAAACAGTTTTGTTTCGTGACAGATAATATAAGAGAAGAAAAACACACGAAAGAAGAAAGCTACTTTACGCAGGCCTTGGACAGACTAAAAGGACCCTCAAGGGAAAAGGACAGAAAATAGAGAAAGAGGAAAAGAAAATATCAAATGCCTATGCCAATACCACTGCAAAAGACTGGGAAAAACCGCGGATCTAGTTCTTAACTTACTTATAATAATAAAAAAAATTTAACAATAATAACTCACGGTTATCCTGTTTTTGCCCCCGAAGTCCTGCAGGCATCACCAATGAGAGATGACGAGAATCGATGACTGCCCCTTATCTCGAGATGATCTGACAAATCATTCGAGAGGTATCAATTGTCAAGAAAAGCTTATCTTAACTCAGCCGTTTGGATTTGATATAAGACAGGATGTCCCACACATGGTTTCTAACGGGCCTGTTGCGCAAAAACTATTTTATTCTCATATACAGTTTTCATGTAGGAAAATAGCAAAAACTTGTAAAATTCTAATACATCTGTTTTATGTCATTCGCCCTTTTAAATGCAGAGGAAACGGTTACATTTACTGTTTTTCGTAAATCTGTTTCTCTGGGAGAGAATTCATCTTAGAAATTCGAGAATTTACTAAGTTTTACTGTAAAAGTACGAGGAAAATTTAACCGAGTATCTAAAAAATTGTTTTTAATTAATATGTAATCGCTTTACCTCGACAAAGAAATAAAAAACAATTGTTAATGTTATTTAAGATTTTTATTATAGTTACCGCACATAAAATAACAAAAGGTTTATTTAAAATTATAATTAATACAAGGCAATAGTAACATTACCTGAGTATAGCCTTAGGCGCTAGTTTTGAAATAACAGTTTTAAATTTGTCTTCTAATGTAAAAATATTATCAAATTATTTGTATTGCTACTGTTGCTTCGTTCAACAGTGTTTCACCTCAATCATCTTCGCAATATAAATTAAGTCCAAAATTGTAAAAGATTTCTTTGGTTTTTTCATTAATTTTATCAATCCAATCTAATGAAAGTTCGTTTTTATAACCTCCAACTTTCCCATTTCGCATGAATTTGAAAGCTTTACTTTCATCGTACTCCACCTTGATAGATGCACACAGAAATCGCACAAGTCCCTGGTTATTGCTCATCGGATTATCTGTATATGGACAATTATTTTTAACATATCTTTGAAATGCATTCAACGACATCGGAATTACCTTTCATCTTATCAAAAGACAAGTGATCGACTAATCTATAAATGTCCTTTTCATTGTAGTCCCTTCCAAGAAATTCACAGGATTTTTCTATAATCGCCTTTAGATCTCTTTTCATGTCTTCATAGGTAATGAACAAAACATTTTCAACCTGTCTTATCATCCAGAATTCCAAAACATGATTCCAATAGGAACAATACGTTATCTGATCAGCTATGAAGGCCTTTACAAAGTCATTTACGTCCCCAGAAAATTTTTGCATCCCAACAAAGTGATGAAAAAATGATACGACAGCGTCTTTTGGATCGCGTGCGACATAAATTATCTATGAGTTGACTGTTAATAGTATATAATTTGTAAGATATATCATTCTCTACTAACTTTACACTTTTTTCGCCATATGTCTCTGGGCAACAGACCAATCGGTAGATGAGACTTAATAACTCTGGGAGACTTTTGTTTCTCCATTTCGTCCAATGCATCCCATGCATCTAGGCCGACAACTCCGTTAAACCTTCGAACAGAAAAGCGTAATATATAATGGGAATATTTCCTCACTACTTACTCAAAGAAGATACTTCGCTTGGTTATGTCTTCCGATTTGGCCATATCAAAGTTCAAATCATTCATTAGAAGCCAAGTCATTTCCTGCGTCCATGTTGTTCCGCATTTTGCATACGTTATTATCCAGACGTCATCCTCACGAACATTAAAGCTGGCAAGCCTTTCCGCCTTTTGCGCGTATATACTTGGCATGCATGTTGGTGTGAATTTCCAATTTTTAGGAAGACCCACAGGGATATCATCCAATGGAAGGATGTTGATGAACTCATCTACGCCTTCACATCGATCAACAATAGAACTATGGACTGGTTTAATTTGAAACATCTCAACGGATGTGATGGCAGTTGTCACAGTTGGCACTTACTCGTAATGACACACTTGTAAAACAGATTCACACAATAGTTTTGTTGACTTCAAGTCATCTGGACGATGAAGAATTTTATTTTTGCTTTAGTTAGTGTTGTTTCTAATTACTAATTAGTCGTGTAAAACTTGTTATGATGCGGTATATATTGATGGATATGTATTTTCAATGATATTTGACCGATCTATGTCTCGGTTAGTTTTTTTTGTTAAGCTGTTCTATGCAAACTCGTTCCAGTCAAAACATCAACATTTTGTCCCGAACAGTTTGTTTTTGCATTTATTATGTTGAATTGTTGTGTTTATTTTATGTTTATTTATTCCAAATCATGTTTTGTTGATAGTTTCATCGACATATAAAAATACGAATCACTAATAAAAAAAAAACACAAAACCACTCTCGTTTATGGACGATTAGATACGAAAGAAAATCAAATCGAGATATTGCGAACATTTTTAAATTTTGATTGTACATATGTATATCTTAATCTAATCATTCTTCCAAAGTTTCTTCGTATCACTTGTTAGCACATACAATTTTTAAATTGCAAAAACAAATTATGTACCGTTTTATTTTTAGTTCACATTTATTCATGCTAACGCTGGAGATATCATGGACCTACACACACGAGTATGCTTCAACCTTAGACATTGGGCACATGAGATGAATATTTTGGTATGAATCCAGTTTTGTGGGCAGGGGGACTAAGGCAAACGGTGAGAAAATGGTTGAAATTCTGTAACCGAGTTTTTGCGGTAGAAGTGTAGAACAAGGTTGAAAACCAACACAAACACATTTTTCACCAATTAGGTCTGAAAAATTGTTTATGTCGATCAGCTCTCATACGGGTTTTGTGAGCCGAATAGACAACATCTATGATCTATGTTGTTGCATACATGCTCTCACACAAACCTGAGATCTAGCGAATTGTCAAAAGTAATCAACTTTTTTTGATCTAGATCTGTCAAAAGACCGATTTTGACAGTTGTTGTGTTCCACTGGGCAAATTTGCAGATCTGGATTTTTCGGCAGATCTACCCCTCCTTGCACTTACACTTATATAAATGATAGCTGTCAGGTTGACTAGAGTGATTTTCGTTTTGATTTAAGATTATTTCGACTGTGAAAAAGTGTTATTGACCATTAAAACCGTAGCATAGTATGATAAGAAAAATAAACTAAATAAAAAACAAACAACCTGTGTTACTGGAAACTTAACAGCTACACCGACACTAACTTGCAGACACAAAATTGCTACAATACAACCACAGAAAACAATCAATCTGAAATCGTGTTACTTACATACTTAAGTGGCGCTACAGTCCGGAATGAACCTGGGCCTCAACCAACATGCCTCTCCAATTAGCCCGGTCCTTAGCCAACTGCCTCCAGTTGCACACTCCAAGTTGGTTGAGGTCGGTTTCTACTTGTGCGCGCCACTTAAGGCGAGGTCTTCCTCTACTGCGTCCGACGTCTTGCTGGGAATCGAAGACTCTGCGAGCCGGAGTTTTGGTGTCCATTCGTTCTACATGTCCTAGCCATCTTAAACGTCCAATGCGGAGTTTTTTTGACCAGGGGCATGCCGTGTACAGCTCGTATAGTTCTTGGTTGAATCTTCGTCTCCATAGCCCGTCAACGCAAACAGGACCGAAGATTTTTCGAAGAATTTTCCTTCAAATCGACCAAGGATTTCTTCATCCGCTTTTGAGACTGTCCACGCTTCAGCGCCGTAGAGCAGGACTGGGGTGATCAGGGTCTTACATAAGATCTCCTTAGTAGTTGGAGTGAGGGCTTTACTACTGAATTGACTTCTTAGTCCGAAGAAACAGCGGTTGGCAAGAGTAATTCTTCGTTTAATTTCTGACGAGATGTTGCTGTCAGAGTTAATAGCGGAACCGAGATAGATAAAGTCCCGTACTGCCTCAAAGTTATATCTGTCAATGGTGACGTTCTGTCCACTTCGTCGATGTTGTGTGTCCTTTCGTGTTGACAGCATATACCTTGTCTTGCCCTCAATTACTGCTAAACCCATTTTTGCTGCTTCCTTCTCTATACTAGCAAACGTGGCTATGACATCACGTTGGGTCCTACCAATGATGTCAATATCGTCGGCGTATGCTAGTAGTTGTACAGATTTTTGGAAAATTGTGCCTCTGGTGTTGGCTCGTGAGTTTTGCACAATCCTCTCAAGAATCAGATTGAAGAAGTCACATGCCAGCGCATCGCCTTGCCTTAATCCTTTTTTGGTATCGAATGTGTCAGTGAGGTCGTTTCCGACCCTGATGGAGCAGCGAGAATTCTCCATCGTCATCCTACACAAACGGACGAGTTTGGGCGGTATACCAAAACTAGACATGGCTCTGTATAGTTCGTCTCGATTTGGACTTCTTGGGTTTTTTCCAGGATCAGCCGAAGTGTGAAGATTTGATCGGTTGTGGACTTTCCTGGCCTAAAACCACACTGACAAGGGTCGATCAGGTTGTTGGTAATCGGTTTCAGGCGTTCACATATTACGGCAGATAGGATCTTGTAGTCGATGTTGAGGAGACTTATACATCTGTAGTTGGCGCAGTTTAGGGGGTTTCCTTTTTTGTAGATCGGGCAAACGATGCTGAGGTTCCATTCTTCAGGCATACTTTCTTCCGACCAGACCGCTTATGAGTTGGTGGATGTTACTTACCAAGTCATCTTTATAAAGCTTTATAAAGCTCGGCAGCCTTATTAAGCTTCAGTTTAGATATTGCTATCCTCACTTCACTCAGGTTGGGTGGTTGGCAGCTTTCGCTGTCGTTGCCAATATTGAATGGTTCGTTCTGCCTGACAGCGGAATGTTGTTCGTCATCGCCGTTTAACAGTCTGCAGAAGTGGTTCTTCCATATCCTCAGCATAAACTGTGTCTCAACTACGATATTTCCTTGCTCATCTCGACAGGATTCTGTTCGAGCCTTGTATCCTTGGCTTTGACGTTTTACAATTTGGTAAAACTTGCGAACATCTTTCCTGGAGTGGCACCTCTCTATATCCTCGATCGCGCGCTTTTCTTCCTCTTTTTTCTTCTTTCTAAAAAGCCGGTGTTCTTCCCTTCTTCTCTGCCTATAGAGCTCAACGGCTCTCGAAATCGTGTTTTATTGGTAACAAAAAAGATCAAATTTCAGATCAAAATCCAGATTTACCAATGGTAAACACCATAACACAATGAAAAGGGGTTAATGTATACAATTATTTTAGCTGGCATATTCATCTCGTGTGCGCTTTTCATATTGTATAAAACCGGTCTTATGCCAGTTAAGCTCATCTCATGTGCGGAGGCCCAAACATGGTTACTTTACTTTCCAAACACATTAAATATGTTTTACCGGTTGAATTTTGTTTAATATTATAATTTTGTATTGTATATGTAACAAACTTTATTTGTGTGTGTACTTTCATGTTTTCTTTTTTTTTTTAATTTCCGGTAAACATCAATAATAAATAAAATTGAATGCTACCGACTTATTTGTGGGAATAATATTTTTTTGGTTGAAATTCTTGTTTGATTGCTTATTAATTTCGATTGACACAGAATTAGGCCGCTCCCTGACTTGTCGGTACGCTATTAGTAATCGGTATTTCTTATCGAGAGGATACCGATACCGCCTTTGTCTGCTCACTTGTCGGTATTCAAAATTCTACTTTGCAGAATCTTCGTGAGAAACAGTTCGAAAATATTAGATAAACTATTTTATTCTACCAAGAGCATCAGAGGCAGCAAACGTTTTGCAATATTTGGTTACAAACGGTGTTTTGCCTGATATATTTTTTTGAGAATTCATTCTATGCCTTTTCAGTACGGTATTTTCTTGAATACTTTTCTAATTTATAGTTGTACAACAATTCGTTTTTTTTTTTAATTTCAATAAATAAATTCACATGAATATCACTTTCTGCAGACAACATTTTCGACAACACACGCGGTACATACCGATTGTTTACTGAGTGTTCGTACCTGCACATACCGAGCTAATCAGTAGTATCGCGTTAAAATACATGTATTTGGTATACATTCGGTACCGCATGTGTAACGAGCCTACGAAACGATACCGAACCGACAAGTGAGGGAGCGGCCTTAGCCGCCGTCTTTTTTTTTTAAATATCACAACTGGCAGAACCACATTCATGTGGTTTAGGCCTTTAGGCCTTCGTACACGAGCATGATTCAACCTGAACCTCATGCTTGTCGGTTTCAATTTTTCATCCAAAATTAAGTGGTTGAAGATGTTATATCTACCAGCACATGTATGTTTTTCGTGTACTTTTCGTTCGCGGGGCTGACATTTAGGAGTACATATTAGGGCCGGTTTGTTCACTGTCGGTTAACTTTAACGAATGCTTATTCTAGTCGATAAGCAATGAATGCGGTTATTAACCAAAAATTAAACCGGAGAATCCACGGGATTTGTGGTTTGTGGTATAGTGATGAGAGTGAGAACAATAACTACCTATTATTGGTGGTTGAACGTCGGATCACTTTAATAAATGGGACGATGTTGATTTCCTCGGGCAAGACAATTCTCTCTCCCAAATAGTCCTATTGGAACCAGACTTAATGGCCGTGTTCCGCATTTCAGTTTATAACTGAAAATTGAGGTGAGTTAACGTGGAAACTAAAAATCTTACTAAGTTTAAATGTAAATGCAAACTGTTCCAAAACTTATTTTGTAATTTAACTTTTCCATATATATAGATTCCTATTTACTTTTATATATTCAAAATAATTATTCTTTATCAGAAAAGTAAATAAATAACTTAAATAAATTTATATTACCGGGTTATTCCACTGAAATCAAAAACATCTTCATGACAGGTCGAAGAAAAATCAGCTGTTTCACTCATATCTGAGGTCCTATGTGTAAATTTTCAACTCGTTTCGTCTGTCATTTCCCTCAAAAGCCACGTGACTAAACTATTCGATTGACCAATGAGAGCAGTGTACTGGCAAAGTTAGCTTGGTAAAACTGATATCCGGAACGCACTTATTTGAAATTGACAGTTCTCTTCTGTTTTTAAACCGTCAACTGAATGCAATACGTGGGTAATTCACTTTTCACACTATTGAGAAATCGGCAAAAATGGTTTTCAGCCATATATTTCCCACATAGCAACAAGGTAGATGGCTGGCAGCAGATCAGGAAAATGAGCTTGCTGTTCATTGCAGTATCATTAAAATTAAAGAAATCAGTTATCTACTCATGGCATTCAGGTGACGAAATAATGTCAAAGGGCGGGTTCCATGTTTCAGTAAGTTAACTTGGATGAAGCTCTGTTCTTCTTGGTCAATCGACCACTTTAACTTTAGGTAAGAGTGGCTGCCAGTCTGCCAGCGAGTTCGCCAGCACACTTAGACCAGTTTTTGGTCCATTGTGCTTTCTCCTTGCTACTTGAAAGAAAACCAATCAGTGCTATTAATCATCAGATTTTAATGTTCCTTTGAATGTTACTGTGCGCAGGCACCCAGCATTAATGAATTTAATTGCTCTGACATCCATTGAAGAGATGAATGGCAATCAATGGTTGACTTTGAGTTTGTTGAGACTAATTCCAGGAATTTGAAGGCCGCTTGGCTGTCCGCAAATATGCTTATATCCTTAGCAGATATTACATTCTCATTCTGTCAAGAAAAGGATTCTTCGATCGCCATGTGTTCCGCCTGGAACACAGTGATCAGTAAGACCGAAAGGCTGAAATTTAGCATGTCGGAGAAAACACCAGCACACACTCCGTCATTTCTTTTGGAGCCATCGGTATAAAAATGGATCTAGTCATTTTGCACTTTCCCATGAGGATCTGTCTGGGAATGTGACCTGGAAACTCTTGTCAAAGTTAAACCTAGTAAGGATGTAATCGGTGTTTTCAGGAATATTTTTAAGTTCGTTTAGAGTTTTTGAGTGCCCAGTTTGTAGTTACTTTTGGCCACTGTTGTATAACTTTAAGACGGATGGCTGAGATAGCTATCAAGGAGTTGTAGATGAAAGAGAATGTCTAATGCTGCTGGGGGAGTTGCCACCTTGGATAGTTTGTTACTGTTAATAGCTATCTCTAGCGCTGTCCACCATACTACTACTCCATAAAGAAGTATCGGGTTTCAAACCAAGATAAAGAGCCAACGCGTGATACGAGGTTGCATTTTCCATTTCATGCATATGGCTTTTTTACAAGAAAAAACTGCGACTATAACTTTCCTTACTCTCTCTCTCTCTGTCGCTCTTGTGTTCAGTTTCTTGTTAAACTTCCTGTCCAATATAAGTCAGAGGTATTTTGATTTGTCTAAGAAGGCTAGTTCGATTCCGTTGAGTGAGTGGACCACTTTAGTCAGGTGACATTGGAGGGAAAATAACTGACGAAACCAGTCTCGAAACCAACACTCGGTTATGAGTGAAACTGTTGATTTTACTTCGACCTGCCATTTAGATGTTTTTGAGACGCAATTTTTGTAAGCAAACACGTTATCTACCGAAAATCCGTAGTCAGAAACACATTGATACACCAACATCAACATCGAAATAAAAAGTAGGAACCGACCTCAACTTCAAGTGCGCAACTTGAGGCAGTTAGCTAGCGACAGGAAAAGCTTGGAAAGGGACTGCAAAGCTAACTAAATGAGTAAGAAAAACTGACAAACGAACGAACAGACAACCAAACAAACACGATTCTGATTCCACCCATATAATAACGATCTGCCTATCTAAATTGTTTCTCTATGTAGAAACATTTCAGAAATTTAAAAATTCATCACAATTTTTGTAAGGAAGCGCACCTACGATTTACCTACATAAAAAAGCCAACGAAAAATCTACTCTCACATTTTTATTGTTTATCATTATATGCACATTAATCAGTATAAAATAAAAAAAAAACAAAAAAAAGTATCAAACAATTGACAAATATTTTGTTGTTTTTAGAATTTGTTTTTCCTTTCTCATCAAATATCAGGACAAACATAAAAAAGACGGCGGCGAAATATCCACACATAGTCGAATCTAATGCTAAACCCTTAACCTAAAATCAATACATAATCGGCCGCTGGGGCATGCACAAGTTGTAGTAGGACTTCTTGTCCCAGAAGTCGACGCCCTTCCAGCCGCACCAGCCCTTCGATTGGATCGTTTGTAAGTCATCGGTGCCCGTGTAATGTGGGTCCAAAATCAGAAACTTGATCTGTCCAGTCTGACTGTTGTAATCGATTCCTATGATTGTATGTGCCAAAACGCCACCACCAATCATGATAGGAGTACCCTGAGACTGGAAATGCATCGCCAAATCCGAGCCCATGGTACCTAAATCAGCGCCCGACGAACAGTGCATAATCTTCGAATCGACGTTCAGAAAGCCTTGCATGCACATGGACACTTCGGTCGATCCAATCCACTGAGATGATCCAACAAACGACTGTGGTTTGTCACCAATGCGAACCAAGTATTTTTGAATCTCCAGATGTGTTGGAGTGGCACGTTCGGTGTATCCCTGCCACCGAAACCATGAGCACAGTGTTTGCAGCGATCGATAGGCACAGCCCCATCCCTTATCTTGCATTCCCTGCTGGAGGTAGTGGTAGTAACTGTAGTTTCCTTGAACTAGGTATTGTCGGCCGTCAGTGAGTCCACTAGGGCGCAAGCCGATGTGTGTATTTAGAAGCGGCTCGCCGGAAGCCAACTCATCGCGGAACATGAAACAATTCGCACGGCGAAAGTACGGACGAGAGCTTGGCAGTCCAAAGTGATGGTGGAGCTTCTTTCGCTTTTGTTGCATTGTCGACTCATCTTCGGAGATTCCTTCGGGATAGACGCAAGTCAGGAAATGACCAAACTCTGGGGGGAAGAAGTGATAGCTGCGGGGAATTACCGACGGTTGGCCTTCCTCCAGGCGTTCTGTGATGGCGTGCTCGAACAGACGCAGAGATCTACATATACTCTCAATGAGAATGTCATAGAATCTTGTCAACTTGGTCTTCTTGTAAAGTATGGCCATAGCCTCCACGTTGAGGGGAATCGCTACCTTCTGTTCATCGCGATTCAAGCACATGGTTACCGCAGCAGGTAGGGGCGCAGTCTTTTCGGGCCGTTCTCTCGTTTTGTTTTTAAGTACATCAATCGTAATGATGCCAAACTCTGTAGGTGGCACATCCTTTACCGACTTCTTGCTCTTCTCTTCAGTTCCTGCCGTCTTTTGAGCAAGTATTTGTACAATCGATGATATACTTGACTCTGTAGTGATGTTTTGTGCACCTGGACAATCGCCTGATCCAGTAAGATAAACCTGCGTGTTCTTCACATGAAACGCTGTACTCCCACCGGCTACATTCTTTCTCACGACGTGCATATTCTTTTTCACAGCATCCACAGTTGTCTCTGTGTACAGCATCAGATTGCACTTGATGCGACTGAAACAGAAATCACTGTACAATTCCTCAGTCTCCATCACCTCATAGGGAATCTGCTCCAATTTCTCGTGCATAAAAATCGACGCCTTCAGTCCGACTAGTGTGCCTAACTCCAACTGCAACAGAATCGGATTATCTGTGATGTCAACATCTTTCAAGATCTCACTTATGTGCGCCTCGGCATCCGTACAGTCGCCAAATTTTACCAGCCCGCAGAGATCCAGTTCGGCGGGGAATTTATATTGAATCTGTTTATAGTTTAGTTGGCCAATTGTAGATTCGACATTGAAACCGAGAAGAACAAGAGTGCCCTCGCCGTAGAGCACCCCAAATAAACAACCACTGCATTGTTGCTTGATACGTTCGAGCCGCTATTGCGAGATGAGATTTTATGTCAGTGTATCCAATCAAACAAGAGGGCGTGTACTTACTTTGAGAAGGAAGCAGGAAATTTTAAGTTTAGGGTGCATTTTTCAGAGGAATATTGTTTAAAAAAAAACTAACGCGTTGGCAAAAACGATAAATGGTTAGTGGACCCAGTTGTGGTCCTCCCTCTCTTTTAGGTGACGTTTTATTTTGACAGCGATGACGTTTCTTAAAGAGGTGCAGTCGGGAATTTTGTTTTATTGAAATGAACGTAAAAACAGTGCTCAGAGATGGTTTTGATGATATGGGATGTTTCGGTGGGGTATTTATTGAAATTATAGTAGAGTGGTGAGTTTTGATTGCGGAAACATGATGACAGTATGAATTGTCTGTCTGTCATGAATGAATTTTAGTTCGAGTACAGGCGGTGGACATAATTTCATGTTATTTTTTTTAAAACCGGAAATCAGAAAATTGGTTATATACCTCTTCCTTTATTTTGTTTTATTATTGGCATTATTAATAACGAATATTTATGGTAGTAAGCTATTTCCTTAATAATCATTGATTTGGTGTAACAATGGACTATTAAAACCTGGAGTCACGGCATGGTAGTTTGCATGTGGTATAACTCATCGTTGGGCAGAAATCGATTACATGTTGTTCGCTCCCAAGTCACAACACAATTAAGAAATATTTTGTTTAGAAGTAGAGCTGATGTGTAACAGATACATGAGAAGAAGTGTCATTTTGTAGCGGAATTCAGAGCAGTGTTCCGACTGCTTTCAAATTATTTCCCCAACATTTTCAGCCGTATTTTTAAGATTTTCTTGTTGTTTAGTTAAGCATGCTTTAATATTTTAATTGGTTCTAAGCAACGTTGCTTAAATTCTTATCTATAATCGATTTTTCATTGCTGCTTAACTAAACGATGATAGTTAAAAAAAAAACGTAATAAAATTTGCAAATCTAGTACAAAAAAGTGAAATTTTATACAAGTTTATGTCCAGTTCATCTCTCTTATTTGCTCAGACACTGTTTTTGGCCTTTTCACATATTGCGATCTCTTTGAGGCAAATGCCTTTGCAACCCTATGATTTATAACACATAGCGTAGATTGACTAAATCCGTTAATATGCGCATCTTGCATCTAAGAAGTGTATATCAGCATGTTTTAAGCATTATATTGTAGTGAGATAGATACTTCATTTCGATCTTAATATCTTATAGCAGCCATCACTTGGAGATCAGACGAAATGTGACCATGCACCATGTTGTTAAACTTTTTCATATTGGGCTTAGAAAATCGACGCTTTTGCCGAAAATATCTGTCTTGAAGTTCGATTTGGTTAATTCTCGGTTTGTAAATTTGTGTGGTCTCGAAACTGTTGGTCTGTTTGTATTTATCACATTCACCACATTTAAATCATTTACAAAATAAATGAAGCTTTAGCCCATTTTTATTAGTTTGCATTCACTTTTCAATACAGAGACTCAAAATAAATATAAAAAAAATTTAAATGAAGACTCTCTGATCTGTCGAAATTCATTTCAAAATGGCTTTATACAACCTCAAAACGCAGTCCATCGTGTTTAAATTCAGCGACCTCTAAGCAACGTTGCTTAAATGTGAAAATTTGGAGGTGTTTTAAAGTTAAACAACCTCTAAAATTTCTTTATAAATTCGGCAGTTTATTAATTGGAAAAAATATACTAAATTGCTTATTCCGACACTAGTTAGTCCACAGAACAGAACTGTCTTAAATTACGAGAATAAAAGTATACTTTTAAATAAAGTCCGTTTTGTTAGTTTCGTTGGAGGAAAATTGAAAAGCGATGGAGGCTCTCAATTCAAACTTTTCTGTGAATTGAGTTTCTCGTCAAAACAAAACTAAAATGTTCATGTTTGAACCATTGTGAAAGAGACGCAGTGGTTTGTCTTTATATCCATCTTAGATTAATTTACAAACATTACCGCCTTCAAAACATAAACAGTTTCACGAAATTTCGGTCAAATTTTGGACTGTCATCATGAATTTTCTTTACCAACCGAAATTCTATGTGAAAAAAACGAAGGAAATTTAAACCATTTCTACGCGAATGGACCTATATTTTTTTAATGGTCCAAATGAATGTCTTGATGGGCATTCGAACACGAGTACACTTCAACCGATTGAACCTCATGTTAAACACGTGAGCTCTGCTCTCGTGTACAGATACACTAATACATATAAATAACATGAATGTTAAATTTATTACTTGTAAATCTAAAACAGGAGTCAATTGGATTTTAGAATAAAAACAAACTTTGAAGCACTGAAAATATAATTTCGCTTTTGCTAAAAAATCAAAATTATAGTAGTTTTGCATCATTCCATTACCGAAATTCAACATTTGAAAATACTGTTCCCACCAAAAACAAAATCACATCACCACATCTATTTATCAACAGTAAAAAGAAAGACAAATTTAATTGTTGTTTACATTTCGTTGTTTTTGGTTTTGACTAGATAATTGTAACCAAGCAACCTAGAGAAATAAATTTGTTTTTAATTGAGAGCCAGTCTTCTTTATCGGGGAAAATAGTAATTTTGCAGTTGACTGTAAATTGCGTTTCAGCTAAACTCAGCATTCTGGAATGTGAAATTGTATGGCGAAATGTATAGCATTTCGGCTGAAATCACAAATTTTGGCTCGGTGGAAACGTACTGTAAGGTCCAGTTAAGTAATTTTTTGCAAAAACTTTAATTAAAAATTAAAATATTTTTTCCAATGATAGTTATAACTAAAAATTATAAAGCTATACAGATGACGCACTCCATACAAGAAAAATGGTTATATGGCGAGTCGTCATATATTTTTATCTCGATTCTCATATGTGCACGTGCAACCGCCCGGCCCGCCGGTATCATGAGGCTGTTGAGCAAATGTTTTTGTTTTTTGTTCTCAATGCGTCATCTGTATGGCTTTATAATCATTGCTATAACTGGACCCTTATGTGCCGCTTTCGATACCTACGATCTGCGGAGCTTTTGGTTGGATATAACCACCTTATAGTTTGTATTTTTATTTATTTTTTTGTGACATAGATACAAATTAAGGACAGACAAGATTCTTCAACAATATACTTAGACACTCGCACATGCATTAAAAGAAATGTGGAAAGGGCACAGAAACATGTTGGACCGTTTATTAAAAAAATCTTAAAATGATTTAAGAAAATTAACAACGTTTCTGAACAAAATATGTAGTCCATGAATTATTTGAAAATACGCTCATTTCTATGGGGCCTTTTTTTATATTTGAAAAATGTTATGTTTTATAACGACTTAACATTTGATGATGTTGGATATAAGCAATTTGCACATGGGATGTTTATAGTGTACACAGAAGCATTTGATTGAATTTTATATTTTAAATGTTTCAGAAAATTGTTATTTGATGGCTATGAAAGAAGAGGCCTACGCTTAAGATAGGTATTACGCTAATTTCAGACGAATATCATCAGGGAACGATAGAAGACTTTTGAATTTCCTTTGTTGTTAGAAAGCTTTGTTTCATGCGGACTGATTGCAATCTTCTTCTACACTATGAGGACTACTGTAAGCATAATGTGAAATTTTTATCCTATTTATCTAGAAATTTTTGTTATAATGTGAGTTTCGCACAATTTTTTTAAGAACGGTGCTAATCACAGAACTAATCCCATTTTAGAACTAATCCCTTGTCTGAAATGATTTCCGGAATTAAAAGACACGGCTAAGTAGCTAGCGACATTGACGAAGCCGAAATCATTATCCATCGTTGCGAAACATAGACAAGCGGTTTTGTCAGTATGCAAAAATTAGACACAATATTTTCAGCTTGTTTTGTATAAAACCTGTTAAATGCGGCTTCGAAACCACTAACAGGATGGCAAGTATCAATTTCAACATCTTGGATTTTTTCAAGGATCTGCTAAATGTTAAATTTGATTAGCTAGAGACTTTCGAATAAGGAGACTGATATTATTATGGTTGACGCGGTTGAGGGGTCTTCTTTGTTGTGTATCAGGCAAACTCATCTGACCATATCATTGAAATGAGGAAAAGTATGATATGCTCCCTGCCGACCCGAGTCTCATACCCCGATGGTGTTTTCGTTTCTTATGCTTGTAGAGCTCAGAACAGTCATTTTCATTATTTGGAATTATACTTTATGTGACTTTTATTTAGCTGCACGTGCTTTCCGGCAATCTTTATCAAACTAAAACCCTTACCGGGAAAACAAAACAAAACAAAAAAACAACACACTAGTTGCAACATTTATTGCTTATGGTGTGTTGTTAGCTACCCCGGAGTCAGCATCAACTCAACGAATGTTGATGAATGGTTAAAACTTTTTATTTCTGCACGTTTTAACAGGCCCGTCATACGTTACCACGCCAAGAACTACACGTCACGCAGTAAAGCGGAGAAAATTTAAGCAACTTTCGAACGATCCATTCTTTGTCGAATAAATCATCCTGGATACTTGGACAACAACATCTTGTCAGAAATTAAACCAAGAATTACTCTTGCCAACCGCGGTTTCTTCGGGCTAAGAAGGCAATTCAGTAGTAAAGCCCTCACTCGAACTACTAAGGAGATCCTATATAAGGCCCTGATC
This sequence comes from Rhingia rostrata, assembly GCA_949824845.1. Classification (NCBI taxonomy): domain Eukaryota; kingdom Metazoa; phylum Arthropoda; class Insecta; order Diptera; family Syrphidae; genus Rhingia; species Rhingia rostrata. The sequence continues at coordinate 92,533,624 of OX463757.1, forward strand.
ACCCCATTCCTGCTCTACGGCGCTAAAGCTAAAGCAAAAGCGGATGAAGAAATCCTTGCTCGTTTTGAGAGGAAAATTCTTCGAAAAATCTTCGGTCCCGTTTGCGTTGACGGGCTATGGAGACGAAGATTCAACCAAGAACTATACGAGCTGACATGCCCGTGGTCAAAAAACTCCGCATTGGACGTTTTACGACTTTAACATGTAGAACGAATGGACACCAATACTCCGGCTCGCAGAGTCTTCGATTCCCAGCCATGCGTCGGACGCAGTAGAGGAAGACCTTGCCTGTAGTGGCGCCCACAAATATAAACCGACCTCTACCAACTTGGATTGCGTACCTGGAGGCAGTTAGCTAAGGACCGGGCTAATTGGAGAGGCATGTTGGTTGAGGCCCAGGTTTGTTCCGGACTGTAGCGCCTCTAAGTTAGTAGAAGTTACAATCACAAGCTATATGAGCTTGACTAATTTGGATGTGTAGTTCTTCTAAAAACTTGTGTTACTAAGTTTTTAGAAGAACTACATAGAGCTAGAACTGTATACATATATTTGAAATTTTCAAATAGAAGGCATCCGAAAACATCGATATGATACGAAAATAACTATCGGTCGACATCGATTTGACGGTACTTCTGTAACGATTAATAAACGATGGTAAGCTAGACGACTAAGTTTTAGCTCGAACCAAAACATTTGACAACCGGTCGATTGCGAGAAGAAAGGATTCAAGCCTCAATCTCTGCCACCAGGAATAGTTTTGTTTGGAAATCAAATATAAACGACGATTGTAACTCATGTAAAAGATATTTGTGTGTACCATCAAAGAGTATAGAACTTCATAGAGTACGTATCACAGCTAAAAATGTTGTAGCCGTTTCAGAAGCGGAAAGTTACAGACGCGGGCGGTAAGTGCGAAGGGGAAATTTCGTAGATCGTATGCGTCGGCAAGGCTGTTGTTTGATGCTGGGGTAGCAATGTGAACACTGCGGTATCAATATCAGTACCCCACATATAAAATATTCGTTGTATGAGATGCGCACTCTATGTAGTTCTATACTCTTTGGTACCATAGAGAGAATTGAATACACCTATGCAGAAGATTGGCCAAGTTATACGCTATCATTAGTTTTTGTTAAGAAACAGACAGCACAATCAAATGGGAACATTACCACGATGACAATAAATCGATTTTCTAGAATTCGCTGAGAAAACGCTTTGAAAACAATTAAATTTCGTAAAGAAAATAATTGGACCAGGACTAAGGCTATCTTCCAAACTAAATTAAAAAAAAAGAGACGATTGGATTGCAGTGATACACGAAGCAAAATAAGGTCTCGTTTCGAAGACAAAATCTCAAAAGTAAATTTTTGGACACATACTGAAATTTTCATGGCAAGCGAAATTGCTCACTTAAAACAAAGATTACAGATTATGCGAGATATACAGATGACAAATGGCATCTCATTTCGAAAATGATCGCTTTTTTTATCGGTTTAGGAAATGACAGAGATGAGTACCCAGTGTTTAATATTCTCAAAAGTCGATTTTAAAACACTGAATGTCTCATGAAAAGGAATCATGACATAAAATCACGGATTATAGGTTGTGCGAGCTTTACAGAAAATGTGCAGATATACAGAGAAAAGGATGGTGATCACTGAAAATAATAGTGATTCACTACATTCAGAATAAACGCACTAAAATAAATAAAATAAAAGCAAAACCAATATTTTTGTTTGTTTTTATACAATTTTTAATTCAAATTTACATTATTTTTGCAGAAGATAATATTAAAATAAAGAGTAATCTACGTACAATAAAAACAATAGATTTTTTTTTGTTTTTTTCTTCACAAAGGAAACACAGAGATGCATAACAGCCCTTGTAGGGCGGACCCTTAAAGTATGATATTTTATGAAATGAGCAATGAAACTTGGTACGTATATTGATAAGTAAATCCAATAAATTAGTTGACAACAATCAAATTTTGAATCGCGTTGTTTGAAATAAATAAATAAAAAAAAACCTATTTTTAGCATGAGTGTTTTTTTTTCTTTTGTTTTTGTTTTTTTTTTTCTTATTATTAACTTTTTTTATTTTGTTTTTGTTTGCTTTATTTGTTTTCATTGAAATATTATAGAGAGAGAATGAAATTGAACGATGGAGAGGATAGATAAGCGAAGAGAAGAGAGACCTTCAAGAGAGAGTGACAATTTACTTTACTTCTGTTTTCTTTTTTAATGATGCGTACATACATATGGATTTTTTTTTTTTTTAATAGAACTAGAATATTTTTGGAAACAGTTGCGTTTCTATTTTCCTCCCTCCCGACTGTTCTCATCACTATCACCTCTACAAGCCAGTTTTAGAGCGTAGCGCGATTATGTTTCACCCTTGCCACTGTCGTCGCCATCGGCGTAATCAGACTCTTCGGCATCATCGTCGTCATCGTCATCATCATCTGTTGGCTGATCATCTTCGGTTTCTAGATCAAAGTCATCATCGTAGAAATTTGTCATGTCCAACATCGGCTCTGTGGGATTCTTTCGGGTTGGCTTAATGCAGTAGTCTTCAAGAGTTGTGGGCACAGTGATACCTTCCTTTCTGGCCTCTGCATTGGCGGCAAGTGCTTGTTTCCTGATGATGTTTGGGTACTCGTTGTCTTTCCCCTGTAGGAAATATTTAAAGATGGCAATAATGTGATGACAGTTAAATTTTGTTTAGATTTTGGTTTAAATGTATGTTGGATGTTTATGGATTTTTATTTATATTGATGCGGTTAAGTGTGATTGTTTGAATTTCAGTTTTTACAGCACTGGCGATCTTTAGGTGTGTCCCCTCCCAAGAACTCACTGCGTATTTTGTCACGTAATCAGATTAAATTTGTTAAACTTCTCAATGGTGGATTGTGTATTTTAAACAGAAAAAGTGGTTTGCACTATGAAGATTGTGTTTTTGCAGGAACTCATAACTGTCAGAGTATTTTAGTTTGTAAACATTTGTTTTTTAATTGTAAACACCACTACATAAACGGTTATTTTAATTCGATATTGACTTGACATCACAGTAATTCGCAGATGAATGCATCGAACTACAGACACACAACAGCACTGGCGACTGAGGCCATCGGCTGGATATTCGATATTGAAAAACAGTAGCCCAGACACAATGGGGGGACGTAAGCTGTTACAGAGCAGATATCAGTGAATTCCAGGAAATACGAAAGGATGGTGCGAATAAATTATGAGGAACGAGCAATTATTCAGATGCAGTTGCAGACTTAGAAAAGAGATCTTATGCTTCCACGACCCCACTTCCAGACCAAAGAATTATATTTCTCTACGCTCTGACGAAGGAAATACGACTATATCGCCTTAAACTGTTTATAAACCAATGAAAGTGTGGCATTAAAATTGTGCTTATTAATTTGAATTGACTTTGCTGCTGACGAAATACCATAAAAGACAACACATGGTTTCCTCACCATAAAATGCCTCAATTGCAAGAGACTTTTACAGAACGTTTAATACCATACCGCCAGATCTATTGTTAAAGACCAGTGACGATATTATGAACAAGCTTATGAGCAAAATAAAAAACTTTGCATACACAAATGAAGGTAGAAGCTAGTTCTTGATTGAATATTTGATTGTCTTTACTCACATCAAAAAATCAGAACTTCAAGGCAATCCTACAATCAACTTTAGGTAGAACAACAATCACTAGTGCAGGATCAATGCTATAGAGAGGTACATAGCGCATTCTTAATGCAAACATCGTACCTAGGGCGCCCGCATAGGGCAAGTAATTTAGTTAAGTAGTTGATAAGTAGGCTAGTTTTTCATGAATTTTTATCTAGCATGTAAATTAGTTTGAAGATGAACTTTAATAAAAATATCGTCCATTTTGGCATCTCAATTCGTCAATACCACAAAAAGGTTTTGAAGCTAGCTCAGTCAGTAAACGTTCTCGTTCACATGGTTGGAATGGGATGATTTCCCTCAATCAAAATTACACATTTGCTTAGTGTGAGGTTAAAGCGAAAAGGGGTTTCGTATTTCTTTTCTAAATTTACGAGATAATTGGAGCTCGATCATTTGAGACAGGAGGAGGTGGACGGCATTCTGGACAATTTTCCGCAACGCATACTTCGTCGGAGGTTCAAATTCCATTCGAGGTATGTGTCATCGGAGAAAAAATCACTTCACTACAATTCGTAAATAAATTGCGCAAAGAATTTGTGTCGAAGGAAATCGAAAAAGAATTGCACTTAGCTGTCACCAAAATTCACCTGAACGCACTTCACCGCAATTCGCCAGCATTAGTTACAAAATGTCGGAGAAATATTCCAAATAGCTTTTAGGAACAATACCTCGGAACTTAAATCCTCCGAATCATAAAAAATCAGAGAATATTCCGATCCGACGGATACCACGCTAGGGCTGATTATGTTAAGAGATTTAAAGGGTTTACAAGCCGGAACCTACTATCGAGATGAACAAGACAACCAGCCACTTTTACAGACTGTTAAATGGCAATGGCAAGCAAATACCTGCTCTTTGGCATAACGAACCCTCATTAGATCGTCCTCTTTAGCCTAGGAAAGTCCACAATCGTTCAAAGCTTCACACTTTGCAGATCATGGGAAGAAACCAAGAACTTCAAATCGATACGAAATTTATGATTTCTTTGAACGAACTGTACGGAGTCATGTTGTTCAGAATCGTGCAAAACTCTCTTGCCATGGGTATACCGCTCCAACTCGCTGGTCTGTTGAATATTGAGATCGAGAATTATCGCTGATCCATCAAAGTCGGCAACAAAATCATTTATGCAATTTTGTCCATATTGCTTAATATTGTGCAAAACTCGTAAGCCAACACTAGGGGCACAATAAATCTGTACAACTACTAGCATAGCCTAGTGTTTGCTAATATAGACAAGGGAGCGATAAAAATGATTTTCGCAGTAATCGAGGGCAAACATCCAGCGAATGAGCAATAATGCTCCAGCCAAAAAAATCTTCGAAACCCAGGCGTTAGGTTCCAGGCGACAAGATAGACCGATCATCACATTTAAGGATTCAAAATTTCACGGCATCCTCAAGAATTGGGCCTCTGAACATGGTAAAAGAAAATGAAGCATTTCATCGCAAAATTATCTTCAGCGATGAAGTGCATTTTTGGTTAATGGCTTCGTCAATACTGACAGGTGAGAACTCTTTCAAGAAACAGCACTTCATCCGCAAATAGTTACGTTTGGTGCGGTTTTTATGACGGTGGTGCCATTGGGTCGTTTTTTTTTTTTTGTCGATAAAAATGAGCGTCACGTAAGGGTAAATGGTATTAGCTACGTTATTTATGTCGAAACGGTATTTTTTCGAGAATTTGCATGAATTAGACATCAGTGATATGTGATGCCAACAAGTTAGACGGTGCCACAAGCCACACGGCGGGTGCAACAATTGAGTTATTGAAGTCTAAGTTCGGTGAACATGTTATTTCGAGAAACGGACCCGCCTTTAGACTTTTTTTTTTAAGAAGAAACATTAATTATAATTTGTCTATGCCAACAAGCCAACGAAGTTAGAGGAGCTCAGGAGCCAGTATTGAACAAGAAATAGCGGCCGTATCAGTCGAAATGTGCTGCCGAGTCATCGAAAATTGGGTTATCGACCGCTGCATACGTTCCCGTGGTGGACATATGAACGAAGTCAAAATCCATTCATAAATGTTTCGATAAAAATTCGAGCCAATACATTTTTTTTTGAGATCTTAAGTAGTTTGCATTTCAGTTAAAAAAATAAGTTGTAAGTCGCTAATGAAAGACCCTTTACTAGGGGGGATCCTTTATTAGACTCTGATCATCCGAATCCTACTTACGAAAACAGAAACATGAACCGTATTAAAACCGATAACATGATAAATAGTTTTGAGTCACGCAGAAATATTGTAAAATTCGTCGATCCCTTCTGCGAGGACAAGTTTAGAAAGCGAGGATTCAACGAAGATGAGCTGTAGCACGGTGGCATAGACCTAGTATAATCTTTAGACATGTAGGGTGAAAAGACAGACCACCGCGTAATATTCGTGGAATAAGTAGAAAACAAACTTAAGCAACTCGGAGTGAGCAACTAGAGACATTATTTAGCTAAGGACTGGGCTTACATTATGGCTGTTGAACTACATATGGAAGTAACAATCACACAATTGCAACAACAGCAAGATTAGATTGTCGTGAGTGGCAAAGTGATCCGTGATTAAGAGTCCATCGAATATTTTTTTGTGGGAGGATAAAGATTTCACTAATAGAGATTTCAAACACGCGGATTAGGAAGAATTTAGTGAGAAATCTCCAAAATTCATTGCAATAGACCCGAGTTTTATATTCAACTGTGCAATCATTTTCTAATGGATTTCTGGCAGTTAAAAAAACACAGTAAACACTGACACTCACTGGGACAGTAATCTAACATTTAAGTAAGCGGATCATGTGCTACAAACAATTCCATGGCCTACATGTTTTCGATTTCAAATGTACAAAATGTAGTTTCGATTGGAATTCGTTTTATCGATGATAAGGTTCGTTTTCGCAGCAATGATTTTTACAAGCTACATCATACCTCTGGCGGAGAATGGGAATACTTTTGGAGATGTTACTATTTGCTTTCACTTCGACGTCATCGGGTTGTAACTTTTAACCCAGTAGCGCCTTTTTTTACAATCTTTTACATCTCCGTATGGATATTTATTAGAGTATCATCGAGGATGATTAGAAGTGTCTTTTCTGAAGGCTACTTATCAAATTACAAATCAAATGCACAGCAATTAAACGCACTGAGGACTACGTCCCAGATCCAGATGTTTCCATTATATGCCAAATGGCCTTTACAGAGGGACATTGGGTTTTCAGTTTTAAGAAGGGAACATTCTTAATTGATGGAGATTCAGTTAAAAATTATACGAACTGAACAGCAATAGATTGCGCAAGCAAAATCAATCAAACCAGAAGGAGATATATTCCCAGTTATGTATAAGCTCCAGTAATACAAGAGCAGAGACAACAGAGCGCTGCTGCACTAGCGAGAAAGTGATCATATAGATACCGCAGTGTGCAACTGGAGGATGTTAGCTATGGACTTGATGAAAACGATGATTTAATTTTTGGCAACCATTTAAATATTTTTCACCTAATAATTGGAGTTATTCATCAAATGTAAAGTCATTGTGTAAAAGCAGTACGATAACATGACAAGTAAGCAATTGGGTTCACTGGTCTACAAATCTTTGTGTTCGATGTTTTTCTACACAATAACCAATTGACGCCCGACTGACTCAGAACTAGTTTTGGTTAATATATTCAAATTCATCTGATGAAAGTTCGATAACAATGTACTGAGCTTATTGATGGTTGTACTGCGAACTAAACAAAATTAGGAATCGAGAACAAATAAAATCCAGTTACTCCAACACAACAGTGCGTTCCTATCTTTTGTTTTGATTCTCATCTTTTTTACCCTGAATACTTTCTTATGATTGCCAACACATAAAGAGTGAAGAAATTAAAAAAAAAAAAAAAACTCACCTGAGAATCCCTCCATCGTCGGTACATCACCGATGCATCGACATTTGCCGGCGAATACGTATTCGGTTCGTTTAGCAAAGAAATCACCGACAGCAAAATCGTTCGCACATTCTGTGTTGGATTCCATCTTTCGCATGGCAGTTCACCACTCTGTGGATCATCCACTGGTGGGTGCAAAATTGAGATGCACAAGTCCCCGTTCTCATAGACATTTGGATGCCAGACTTTTGTTAAAAAACGTATTGATGGCGGTGAATACGGATAATCTGGTGGAAATTTCATGTGTGCTTTGAAGTAGCCACCCTGATACAGTGTATCGGGTGGTCCGAAAATTGCCACTTCCCATTCGAAGAGATTGTCCTCGTTAAGCAATTTCACACGGAATCCCTCAACCGGCTCTTCCTGTAGCGATTTGTATTCGAGTGCAAGAGCACGAACAGCTGAGCTGCTTGGTGTCGACATTTGGCGTTGCGTCTTGTCGATTTGGCTGGCTTCCTTTGTGTTTAATTGGCCACACACTCCAATGCAAAACGTGATGACTGATGACAGACTGGTTACCTTCGTCTGCGTTTCCTTTTCTTTCTAAAAATGGTGATGGAAAACGTGTGTTAAGAATCACTAGCAATTTATCGCACACCGCACACCCGCATTTTCAGTTATGACTTACCTGAACCTGAGGACTTTATTAATTTAATGAATGTATACAAAAAATTTCAATAATCATCCAGGGGACGAGCTGCGCAGCATAAACGAGAGCGAGCGAGAAGCACACACAAAGAAAAACACAGAAAAGAAAAATACAATGAATGGGTAGAGATTCGTTTTTGTTTTTTTTTCGCGAGTAATTGGAAGCTTGTACTATGGAAATTCTTTTCGGAATATTGTCGCAAATGTTTGTAGGAATTTGGAATTGGTTTTCTTGGATAAGTTACCGAGATTTTTATTGATATGAAACTTTTGTTAATTTTTGCAAGATTAAAAATAAATTCCTTTTTGCAGCAAAAAGCTATGATCACAAAATGTCAATGTCAAATTATTGTTGCGAAGTTGCTTGTAGTTTATGATTAAATAAAAATAAAAAAACAAAGTACTGCTCTTTTTTAGTGGATGCACAAACCAGACTTGCTATTGAGGTGAATACGATAGGATGTGTATGGACCTGTTCGATAAAGATGAGAAATTTTCATATATGTGACCGAATAATTTGGAAAATTGAATTTGTTAACATGAGGTAGGCCATCCTGCTAGTTTCCTTTTGAAATTATAGTACGTTTTCGCCGAAGTGAAATGCGTCAATTCATTACCGTAATTCAACATTTAAAAATAGTGTTCCCACAAAAAAAGTAGTGTTCCCAAAAAAAAAAAAGACATTCCAACTGTCAAAAAAGGTTTCCTCATCTTCTTCGCGCAAGGTTCCCCGATTTTTCTTATACGAATTTGAGTCAATAGTCTTAAAAAATGTGAATACATACAACTACTACTACTAATGTTACAAATAAATTTCAGAATATCTATTTGTTAAAGGTTCTTACCAATTTTTTTTTATCTCCACAATAAGAAAAAATTGGATTTTTTTGTTGATATATGTTTGACAGAGCAATTTGACGTTTTTAGGAGAAAAAATGGATTTTTTAGACGATTGATTGGTTGAAAGTTTTTTTGTGACGATTGATTGGATATAAGTAACTCGGTTGGACGTCATTAGCATTTCTGCGGAATGCCGAATTTCAGAATGTGAAATTCTATGGCGGAATGCATCGCATTTCGGCTGAAATTAGGAATTTCGCTGAAATGACGCAGTTCGTTTCGGTGGAAACCAACTATTATAATTATTTCAGACTGCCAATGTCAACTCATATGCGAAACATTTATAGAGCTTCAGTATTATATCCCCGAGTAACCAAATGGATCGGTCACTTCCAAAGTGGATGTTGTGGTACCGATGCAGTGCACATTATTATACCTAGTTTCGATACATACTTTGTAACATAGAGAAATAATTTAGCTAGATATGCCTTAATGTATATGGATCGATCCAGAATCGCTAGCTGAGTCGATTAAGCATTGTCTGTCACGTCCGTCTATAGGTAACCGGTTTTTGAGGCCTTAAATTTTGAGCTAGGATAATGAAATTTGGTACATGTGATCCGTGTTCGTGCTGCTCGAACATTTGTAAACAATTTAAAAATCCGGCTACTGCCACGTCTACTTTAAAGAAGGACGCTATTTTTGGCCAAGCAGTAGGGAATTTTTTGTCTGAACAACATATGTTGGCAACTTAAATATCTATATTTTATCCACATAAAGTTTTTTTGCGTTTTGAAGGGTCTTCAGTAAAAAACGTTTTTCGGTAAAATTTTAAACATTTCAAAAAATTTATAACAATATAAACATTTCTTCCATATATCATTTTAAACCACGCCCACTTTTTAGAGGCGTTTTCATATAAAAGCCATTTATATACACTACTTCATAGCATAACCAGACAAAAAACGTTGTTTTGGTCGAATCATACAAGATTTAGATAAACTGTCTGAACATGTTGTGACAATGACTATATTTCATCGTCACAAATCCCACATTTTAGGGATATTAATTTTAAGGATGGTATGGGATAGGGTACAAAACGATCCACACAGTGGATTGTAGCCTTCTCATATGTTTGAATAGAAATTTCTGTCGAAAAATTGCAATAACTGCCGCTGCTGTTAGCAAGTTTATGAAGTATGTTTGCCAATTGATAATTAAATATATTTCTGTGGATGATCTTGATTGTCGGACGCTATAGCACGTCTAGAGAACTTTCATTATCCTTTGAATAAATTTTAATTAATATCGGAAAGTTTACCGCCCCCTTGTTGTAAAACGTTTTTAGTTTTCTTATACCGTTTATTCAAATTATTCCCGGAACAAATAAGATTAACAGCACTAAGTCGGTTTTTTTCTGAACAAGTTAGTCCACAGATCGTCCATGGAAAAGGATTTTCTTATTAATACTGCGGCAAGAGTTTACGCTTACCCAGTCTAGTTAGTTTGCTAAAAAGTCCCTCTAATCGTATGGTGTCGAAAGTAATCCAATGCATTAACCACAACGTCACTCCCTCCCACGAAAAAATCTTCACGACCACGGAAAAATCGTTACTGTCAAGGGGGAGGCATGATAACTGATAATAAAGCTCTCCAACTTTTTCACAAAAGTTCAATACTTGTCTCATCTCGTTTTAGAGATAATGGTTGGTCCGCAGCACGGAGCTGCGATACCAAGTACGTAAGTGGAATTTGTTGTCTAGCATTGAATGCTATGCTATGCGAACAATCCACAAACGACTGAATCTGTAAATAAGATCGATCGAGATATTCCTGAAATAGGAGCCAAACACATGGAACAAAATTGGGTTGTAGTATGTTTGTGGATTAAGTGGATTCTAAATAAAATCGAAGCGAATTTCTTCTTTTCAGAATACATTTTTTCGATGTCAATAAATCTCTTAGATTAAGTTTTATAGTTTTTGGCGCTTTGATGAGGATTCAAATTGGATAGACTTGTGTGGGACCTTAGCGATACCAGTTTCTAAAAAGAATAAATGTTGGTGAAGGGGTATAATGATATTTAAGTGGGATTATGGTGTGTGGACGCCGGACGGGCTCATGGCTAGTGCGATGAACTGACGTCCGAAATCGCACACATGAAAGGTTGTATGCAAAAAGCTAGGCATTGTGTAGCTTGTTAGAACTACTTTTTTTTAAGAAATATTCACTCCAGCCCGATGCCTTGCAGAAGCAGGTGAACAGGACCTTTTTTTTGTAATGGCTGTCCAGAAATCTTCCATGTCATAAATACCTCTGCTGCAGGATTCTAGTCAATTTCACTGAGCTAAGGATATGCTTATCCAACCTATTATCATACCCTATTTATGGATATAAGCTTGTTTGATTTGGTTTGCGGCCAAATCGGAATAGAAAATTTGAGTTACAATGTCGGAAGTTTGTCAGACTTTCGCAAGTGATAGATCAGCGAAAAATAAAGTTGGTATTTTGAGGTATAGTTAAGCTTCAATGATATATGTATACAAACTATGTGTTACTGAGGAGATGAAGCATAGACCACCTTATATACCGCCCAGTTGAATTCAACTTAGATTACATTCGCTTTGCTTTTCTGTTCAATTTTACAGCGGAGCTTATTTATCGTTCTAACGTTCAAATTCATATAATTTTTCTTAAAATTTATGGGCGCGAGTTAACTTAAAAGAACCTCCCGTTGGGCGCCATTATTAATGGACAGTTTTAAGTTAAAAGAAACACAATCACACTACTATTATTCAGTATATTTGTGATAATACCATTAAAAAATGTGTGTATTTACTACAGAAACAGTTTTGAATAAAAATAGAAATATCCTTAAAGCGTTCTCCAAAAAGAAACCAAGAAAGAAGGCTACAATTACTACATAACGTCTAATATAAATATATTATACGATTTTCTTTACAGTCGCCAGACTTAGGAGTAACCATTCTGAATAAAAGCTAAACACCAAGCTAGTCACTTCTTAACTGCCCATCCCTTGACTTTCTATTCGATCTAGCTTCAGAATCAACGCCGTTAGCACACACGCTCCAGTTTCCTTGGTGAACCACGACATATCTTTCAGTGCTATCTGCGGAGTAGTTGATGGGCCCGGTTGTGATTGTTGTGGCAGCTGCTGTGGCAGTTCATCTGCATCTCGTTCTGGCGGATCTTCGGAGATCTTTTGCTGGGTTGCACATAGCGATTGCCGTCTGACGTACACCTCAAATGCGGTGCCAATGGTATAGCTCTGCATAGCAGATAAATACTTGTGATGAGAGTTTGTCTGTTGAATAGTGGGCGAATTGGGGGAGAAGTGCAGTTCGAGATGCGTACCCGGCTCGTCTTTCTGATTAGGACCGGAGTGTGTTTCATGGCTTTGCTCGATAGGAAGCGGCTGTCCGTAGTCCAAAATGGCTCGAATCTTATCCACTCGCGTCATATAGTACAGCGGCACCCAGTCTCCCGAATCGAAACTCTGTACTGTACCAGAGGTGTTGACCGCTTGCTGATTCAACTTAAAGTATACCCAACCGCTGAGCTTTTCCGAGTTGGTAGCATGGCACTGCTGACAGAAACATATCGGCTGACTACTTGCTTGAAAAAACGTATGTGGGAGGACCAAGGAGCTCTTGAAACCACGCACAAGCTTCAGATATTCACAGTCTTTTGTCGAATCGAGACTAGGTAGAGATTGGATGGAATCAAATTGTGTATCGGCCGGAATGGGGTCCCTGGCAGGTGGCACTGGCGGTTCCTCATCCTCGTCTGGCTCATCGTTTGTTGGCGTCTCGTCGGGTACTTGATTGGTGTCGAGAAATTGCTGTTGCTGTTGGAGATTTTGCTGAATGGCAGCGTTACTTTCATCATTATATTCTAGGAGATTCTCTTTGGAGTTTGTCATTACCGGTTGGACGACATCGTCACAAGGTGGCTCCACTTGTTCCCGGTTAGTGTCGGTGCTGCCGCTGGATGTGGAGGGATTATTGGTGAAACGTTGGGTACTTTGGCTGCGCTGAATATTGAGATTTGTGTTGTGCTGCAGTTGGAGAGATTCCCGAAGGCAACTAAAACAAAACAATGAACTTGATGAATGGGATTCATCGTAAGAATTGTTTGACTTACCAGGACGAGGATGATGGACTTGTGTCATTTCTTCCCTCCTTGGAACGGTACTTAATTGACAGATTGATAAGAAGGTTGCCCGTAAAGTTTTGCATCACCGTTCGAGCACTACAAAGAGCATAGAACAAATCATAACTCTGAACTGGAACCAATAAAAACAACGATGCTTACGTATTTGAGGTGCTGGCTCCTTCAGTCTCCTTTTCATGCACTTCAAGGTCGGCCTTCTCGCACTGCGGCACACTACCATCTCCCTCAGCTAATTGATCATGCTCTAGCAGAACTTCCTCGACAATAGGTGTTCCATTTCTCAGTTCTCCATAGACAATTGATATCTTCTCACACTTGCCATACAAATCAAACACAGGATACACATGATTTGGCAGTCCAGCAGCCAACTCTTCCAAATTATTTTGGCCAACCATAATTACTAAACAAAATACACATTGGAATTGCGAACTCAAGCGTTGGGGACTGTCTTACCTAACGCTCCCGCGTGTGTCAACGACATGGTTATTACGTTACCCGGTTGAATGTGCTCCAGTGCTTCGCCATATTTCGAGGCAATCCGGTTGCCATTTATATTGATGTAATCATGAGTGGCCACCCAGCAGGGACGTTTACAGAGTACAATTGATGTTGGTAGCTGAACGTTTGCCAATTGTGGACAAACGCCAAGAGCTCCAACGCCAATTGTACCCTTCCACTTTGTGTTGATTGCATCAATTTTAATCTGCAAACAAAATTACGATCTTCAGAGACCTCAAAGGAGGGTGCGTACAATCGAAACTTACACTGATACTATGCCCCTTGCAAAGGGGTTTCGTTATGTACACCAACGCCTGATTGAAGGACTGTGTACGAATTGCACAACGATGTTCGTCGGCCAGTCGGATATTTTTTCCGTGAAACTCACTGAACTCGAATGCCTGTGATTCGGAGTCAATCGATTCTAGCATTGAATCTTGTTTGTTAAGGGGATCTACAGCGAATTCTAGAGAGTCCTGAAGACGCAGGCTACATGGCCGCAGAGGCGATGTGGGTCCTTGCGTTGAGATCACTTGGACGGCCATAGTTGAGCCTTGTAGTTCGACAACTACATACACATCCTGAATGAAATTAAGAAAACAAGTTAGCGGAGGTGTTTCAACGACAGGTTGGTAGTGAGTTATTTATTTGGGTTGAGCTTGAGCTAGCTTTGAAATTATTGGTGCGATATGACAATCAGTTGCACTATGAGATCGAAGTTAAGGTGAATTATCGAAAGTGAAAAGAAATGGATGGAGGTGATGATATGAAAAGTAATGCTCTTAAGTGCTGATGTGTACGAAGATATATTTTATTTTAATATTCATTGACTTCTTATTCAATGTTCGAAGTCCATATACTACTCGATGGATAAACATTCAAAAAAGATAACACAAATTTGGTCATTCAAGCTGGATTACAATTTTTTTCCAAATTCAAAATATGAGTTTGAGAGATAAGCGGCTTTACAAAGTCTTAGCTCAAATTCACATGTGGTATTTAAAAATGAAACCAAGACCTCTGGAATAAGATGAGAAATGATGGGCCAAATATATCATGACATACATTTAATCAGCGTTTTATAAAATCAGCACCAAAGAATCATCACTTTTTTTTAGGTTATTGCAGATGGAGGTCCATGAATTGAAGTTCAGTTTGATGAAGAGAATAAACCAATCTTCAACATTTTTGTAGGTATACTTATCTTTTGTTATCGCACCAGGTCCAGAGCAAGAATAAAAAGAAAATCACAAAAAAAGGAAAAGGGAATGGAAAGAATATAGAAGGAACAAAGAGTGCACACAGTTGTGAATAAAAAAAGTAATAGGGCGTGCAGACAGATATTCTAAGAATTTGAGAAAATATTCTACTGTAGTGTGATCGTGATAAGATGGCCTTAACGATCTTTATGTCTTAGTCGAGTTCTACCAAACAAATGTGGAGATCTTCAATTATCCCGGAGTTTTAATTACGTCGAAAGTATAACTTTGTAGTAAGCTACCACCCTTTAACTTAATGTGTTGAGGTATAGCGAAAGTAATAGGAGCCAGCGTGCTTTCTGGATCACATGCGACTTATATTCTGTGCCCGGACCTATGACGGAATTATGTTCTATGCCACTCCAGGAACGATGTTCGCAAGTATTACCAAAGTATAAAACGTCAAAGCCAAGGATACAAGGCTCGAACAGAATCCTGTCGAGATGAACAAGGAAATATCGTAGTTGAGACACAGTCGATGCTGAGGATATAAAAGAACCACTACTGCAGACTGTTAAACGGCGATGATGAACAACATTCAGCTGTCAGGCAGAACGAAACATTCATTGACATTGACATTGACATCACAGTATTTCGCACATGAATGCAACGAAACATAACAGCACTTGCAACTTAGGTCATCGGCTGAGAGACACATAGAAGGAAAGCCATATAACATAAACCTATGTGGCACAGAGGAGGAGACATCGATTTCTATTGTCTCATATTATCGCACAGGTGGCCTCAGATAAGCTAGCGATTTTTGTAGAAAAAGAATGCTGCCGAAGCTGGGGCATGAACAGCGTTTAGCTTAGCAGTCAACTACGCATTCCTCTGAGCCATGGCCACCTGCACGGGCCATTCAATATTGGCAACAACAGCGAAAACTGCAAACCACCCAACCTGAGTGAAGTGAGGATAGCAATATGTAAACTCAACCTTAATAAGGTTGCCGGAAATGACGGCCTTTCCGGCGAGCTTTTTAAAGCCGGCGAAGATGACTTGGTAAGAAACATCCACCAATTCATAAGCCAAATCTGGTCGGAAGAAAGTATACCTGAAGAATGAAACCCCAGCATCGTTTGCCCGCTCCACAAAAGAGGAGACCCCCTAACCTGCGCCAACTACAGATGTATAAGTCTCCTCAACATCGCCTACAAGATCCTATCTGCCGTAAAATGTGAACGCCTGAAACCGATTACCAACAACCTGATCGACCCTTATCAGTGTGGTTTTAGGCCAGGAAATTCCACAACCGATCAAATTTTCACACTTCGGCAGATCCTGGAAAAATCCAAAGAAGTCCAAATCGATATCCACCACCTATTCATCGATTTCAAAGTCGCATACGACTGCATTTATAGAGACGAACTATTGCCAACCGCTGTTTCTTTGGGCTAAGAAGGACAAATGTTCATGGAGGTTCTGGCAGTATGCGGAGGCGCATGCAGAAACCACGTGTGAGGCGAGTAAGATGGATGTGTTCGCAAGTTTGATAAGAAATAAATCGGTGATTATGCGTCCATAATTTTTACTGTAGACATTTATGGCTTGTCCCCTGGAATTTAAAAAAAAATATGGGGACCGATGATTCCTTCCGTCAATAAGGCACACTAAGCAGTAAGTCTTGCGCAATGTATGGGTTGTTGGTGTTTCATTCGCGAATTACATGTTTGGGGAGTCCAGTAGCGACAATTTTGCTTATTTACGTGGCCATTCAGGTGGAAGTGAGCCTCCAAAAGATGCAACTAAGAGCTCAAAATCTCTTTGTTTCACAATCATTTTCTCTTAGTCTTTGAATTACTAATTGAATTGAATCAAGAAATGAAATTATAGGTCTTTTTTGGAATTTCGTAAACAATACTTTTTAGAAGTGCAGCTCAATTCCGCACTAACAGACGTGAGTCTTCAACAAAATTTCGTTTTAACGCCTAAAAGGTTTTGGTGGTCCATTGTGTTTGGCTGGGCCCTGGCTGAGAAGAAGTTTCGCGGAATTTTTGCACCCACGACCGAATCAGATTTACACTTTGTCTGTTGCGCAATCGCGGAAAATAAAGTAAGATGTCGGCGATTCTCACGTAAGAATCGCCACTTTTAAAAGACTCCTCGATAACAATTGGACAATGATCTCTCGACCGCTACGGGATTGTGGCTGAATAAACAGCACACTCGATTATTCAAATGCACCACCCTCCCTCCTCGCCATTTTCAACTTTTTGGGACATTCGCATATGAAAACAAAAATCCACCACTGGACACCCACTACTTTAACATATTCCTTGAAATAATAATGCAAAAACGCCCCAGGGGCAAAATCTTGCATAAATCTGTGCAAGTACCAGCAGACGCCGACGATATTGAAATCAACGAGATGTGGTAGCGACGTTTTACCGAAAAGGGGGCTGTTTGCTTTCAACAAGAATAGGCACACAACATTGAATAGTTGGACAGAAAATTACAAACGAGAGCTAAAACTTTGAGGGTGTAAGAGACTTCTTCTACCTCAACTCTGATATTATTCCTGAAAACGACATGTCGTCAGAAATCAAACAAAGAATTACTCTTGGCAAGCGTTGTATTTTTTTTTTTTAAATTAGTTTATAAAGCCCTCACTTGTATACTAAGGAAATCCTGTATAAAACTCCGATAATCACAGTCCTGCCCTATGGGGCTGAAGCATGATCGTTTTAAGAGAAAAAACTGTCGGAAAATCTTCGGTCCTGTTTGCGTTGGCGGGCTTTCGAGACTAAGATTCATCCAAGAACTGTACGTACTGTATAGCCATTGATATGGTTAGGCTATGTAAGCGAATGGACATCAACACTCTGGCCCGTAGAGTCTTCGACTCCCAGTCACGACGTCAGATGTAGTAGATTAACCCCTACCTTAATTGGCCCGCACAAGTAGAAACCGAACTCAACCAACTTGACGTGCCAAATTGGAAGCTCTTTAAAAGGGCATGTTTGGTTGAAGCCCAGATTTTGTCCAGACTGTAGCGCCACTTAAGTAAGTAAGATTAGGAATGTAGTTGATAAAAAAAAATGCCAGAGTGCCCCTTTAATTGTTATTCAAACGAATCATTAAAATCATCATTCAATCAATTCTTTGTAGTACTACCGAAGAATCTTGAGGATAAGACACCAAAATAGCACTAATGGCAAGGTAATTATTGATCATAAGTTGTTAAAGATCGTAATAAAACATTTTGTTCTTTAAATAGCGATACAAAGGTGTTACATTCATACTGTGTTCGAGCGATACTATAGTGTTAGCTGGGTTCTGTCTTCTCTTAGTTGTATCGCAAGCACGCTGTTGTAGACGCATTGATGTGTATGCACTAATCGGCAATTGCGAGACGGTGAATTTTTGCATGCATTAGTTAAGGAAAGCAATCATCGTTTTTCGGCTTCAAATATTATTGTGCCTTTTGACAGAAGACATCATCCTGTTTGGGAAGATTAGTGTGTTTAACGCTGAAATGATATAATATATCACCAATCAATCTGCGAACGCCATTCTGTCGGTCATTACGTAGTTTTCGTTTCAAGAATATATATAACCTGAAGAATAGCTTATAAAGAAGGGGTCTAAGCTATTGGGGTAGTAGTTGGAAGTAGACGAATGCAGTTGTTAATCTTTCCTTCAAGCGATTTGACAAGTAAGACAGATAAAATGACTTATGAAGTCTTTTTTTCAACGTAGAAGACGTGATTGGGGTGATGCCGGTAATATTTCGATCAGCGGATTTTTGTATGTCAACGTCAACTAATGCGGAGACTAAGTTCCATCTACTTACATGAGACTGAAATGAGCAACAAGCTGATTTGTCTAGAGAGCTTATAGCTGACAGCCGCAGTTTAATTGATTAACGATTTTGTTACAAGGCATCAAATGTTTTTACTAACCTCAGGCATTGTAGAGGTTTTTCTAGTCGTTGTTTCGGTAAGAAAATAATTCAATTTTCTTCAGTAGAATTGAGTCTTACTTAACTTTTTCGACATAAATGCTTCATTACAGCCCGATTGGTACAACATGTTTTCTTTAATTTAAGTCTACAGGGCGAACAATTTAAGACAATAGAGAATGATGTTCGATATCGCACCTTTTTTCATTGTGCTGTTAGTGTATTACCTAAATCGATATCGAAATTCGCGACAAAAAAACAGACATATTTAAGCACAGGTTGTTGGCTAGATACCCTCTCTATTAAATTCCTGAAAATCCTTAAAAACTTTGGTCAATCCAACTAAAAACGCATTCAAAATAATAACTGCAAGTGCAAAATGATGCAAGCTACACTATACAATTACGTTGGTTAGTTACTTTTGATGGTCTGAAAGTTTCTCCAGTCCAATGGGTCTTGAAATACACACACAAAAAGGATTAAAAGGTGAAAAATGTTTCGGTTGGATGACAAAACAAATGTGACTTACTCAACTCAAATGAGGAAATATACATGTGAGATATAAATTTTTGAGAGCGGATACCTATTATCTATCACTTACACTCGAAACATTTTGAAAATTAATGTTCATATCCTCGGAGTTAAGAAGGATCCGCAATGTCCGTGTCTGTGTCATCTCCAGTGCGATGCGATCACCGACGCGCAACCACTCCAACGATGCCATGGATCTTTGCATCAGCATTGAGTTGTGACGAACTTCATTTCCCGATACGTACCAGACATTGGCGGGGATACGTTTCATGCTGCTGGGTATGTTTTTGCGCACATACTCGTCGGAGAGGTTCAAATCAGTAATGCCAATGTTGAGACAGCCTGAAAAGGTATTCTCTTTTCTTAGAAATGTAAAAGGATAATTTTTCTTAAATTTTACCTGCAAACAGTGGATTGTGGGATACAATTTTCACCTCAAACGGAGACCCAACAGAAAGTGGATGTTCTGAGAAGACCAAGCAGCGTGACAGCGCAGCTGATGCTCCAGTAACCCGCGATGCTATTGTCCAGTTCTGCGAGAGTGTTACATTGCCGGAAATACAAGTCCATCGATGCTTTGTTTCCAGTGGTGGCTGGATCACTGATGTCGCTTGGAAGCTTTGTGAATTTTCACTGGTTGCATACGGAGCTCGTAAGTCTGGTTGCGACAGAGTTAGGCTTACCTGTGCACACTGCCCGTAGAGATCGATAACCGCCCAAACATTTTGCATTCGACATTCACACGCGGGTCCTTGATCCACGCCATCGATGAAGAAGTGGATGTAATCGCCATTTCTCATCACACCAACTCGTGTGCCTGCAGTTAGCGTATCCAAATCAAAGAGTATATTGCTGCGAATCGTTTTACGATTCTGGAAGACCATTGAGCCACACAAGATAATTGTGTCGCCTTCCAAATCGGTAGCATTCGCAGTTAGAGTCACTTCATCCGGCCGACTGCCAGTTACACCGATTTCTATATTCCCAGACCAATGACGTACCATTGTCTCGAGGACCACCTCGAAAAGCTCGCGCTGACGTAGCGGTCTGTTGCTAAACACAATGGCGTCGTTGAATTCGGCCAACGAATTTGGGCGACTGGCAGTCAGTCCGCCATTGGAGATGCCAGCGTTTTTTCCATGAATCGAATGAAAGCGTAGTGGAGGTTCACTGTAGAGAGTGGTGTTGGAGATTGTTGAGTTTCCAGTATCGGGACTTCCACACTCCGAAGTATCGACAATGCTCGCCTGCGCAGCTTGACCGTAAAGATCAATAACGCCGTAAACTTTCTCTGGAACATTGACAGCAGCTGCGCCTTGATCAACGCCGTTTACCCAAAAATGTAGGGTACCATCGTCTTTGCGAACAAGACCAACGCGGTCACCTACTTGAAGGCGATCCAAGTTTTGACCGTATTGCTCGATTACAGTAATGCCATTGTGCATCACACCATTGCCGGTCATCATCCATGTTCCGGAGCTAGAAAATAACCATCAAAGGAATAGTTTGTTGAAAGCTATGGACATTCGGACTTACCGCACATTCGTCATAGTGAAGGGAAAGTCCAACTCCTCAGCACTGTGTGTGGTAACACCCATTTCAACGGAGCCAGCCCACTTGGTTACGACCCTCTCCAAACGAACCTGGAACAATTCATTCGGACGCAATGGTCTTTTGGTTAGCACGACTCCATTATTGAAATCATCGGAAGCACTGCAACGGAGAAAATACATAAGAAAGCGTTTGCAAATTTTAGACAACTACAAACTTTGGCCTTAACGCTGTTCGTCCACTGTGTGTGACAGTAGCCTGTGATCCACAAATGGGATGAAAAGTAAGGCGATCGTCATTTTTGCCTACCCCACTGACAGATTCAATTTCGGGACTCAAAGCTGCTGATAGTTCCTGATTACCTGCATGGCCACCGCCACAGCTTGAACTTGAGCTTGTCTGGATTGACATCAAGTTGTTACGACGCGTAACCAAATTCTGCTGTTCACGCTCATCTCGATCTACAATGGTCACCTTTATTGTCATGCCGTAGAGGTCAATGACCCCCCAGAGGGTCTGCGCAACTCTGTTAGCTGCCACACCTTGGTCCTGCCCATTAATGAAGTAGTGCAGATTCCCATTTGTTTTTCGCATCATCCCCACTCGGTCGCCCTCACGTAGCTCATCCAGATTAAACTCTCCATACTGCCGACGAGTACCTTTACCGTTCGTTAGTATGCCACAACCTGACATCATGATCGTGCCGCTCCGCATGTTGGTCATTGTTGCGGGGAAGTGTAAAACCGCGGGATTGTGAGTTGTCACGCCGACTTCTATTGACCCAGACCATTTATCTACCAACTTATCAATTCGAATTTCAAAAAGTTCGTTATCTTTCAGAGGTCTGTGCGTCATGACCACTCCATTGTTGAATTCATCTAGTGGTCGCCGACGTTCCGCCGATCTGCAGTTTGGCGAAAGCTTCACCAGCGATCCGCATCGAGTATGGAAGCGCAACCGATCGTTCATGTCAAAGTAGTCGCCGATATTTGTAGCCGGCTGAATGGAGGTAACGCTTCCAGTGCCGTTTGAACTCACTGTCACATCGACACACATGGGCACATCGATATTCTGCACAATTTGCGTTGACTCCGATGTAAAGTCCTAAAAAAATGCTGACTTACATAAAATTTGAGTGTTTTTCTCCATTTCAAACTTACAATGGGTTCCGTTGGGCAAATTGACACCTGAACACATCGTCCGTACAAGTCCACTAGAGCGTAAACATTTTTTGGTAGATTTGTTGCCGCCACTCCCTGAGATTCGCCATTTATATAGAACACCAGTTCATCCTGGGATGTCCGCAGCACTCCAACTCGATCTCCTTCATTAAGTGTTTCTAAGTCCGTGCCATAGAACTCTACCAAGCAGATACCATCCCGTCGTATATCAATGCCAGACATGATCCAAGTACCGTTTCGCATCGCAGCCGCACATGACGGTAATTCCAACTTATCGGGACTCTCTGAGGTGACGCCTATCTCAATGCTGCCACCCCACGAATGATTCTAAAAGTATCCAATTTATCTTTGAACATACTTCTTGACATGGAATGATTCCACCTACCTTTTCTTCGATGACCACCTCAAATAATATATCATCCTGAAGCGGCTCTGCGCTGAAAACAAGGGCATGACTAAAATCCCGTATGCTTCGCAAAGCTGTTCGATTGTTGTTAATCAGGGTTATTCGTCGGCCGCATCGTTGATGAAAGGAAGCCATCGCACCGGGAGATTAAGTTTTTGTTGCAACGTTTGGCCTTTGTTCGGCGATTGCTGGAGAATTAAATTTTTTTCAGTTGGAAGATGAAAATATTTTCGTCCTTTTTCTTGACGTACTTCGATGTGATAGGAAACTATTAAACGAATGTCATAACGAGGATTAAAAAATAATGTACATGCGTATTGGCAGAGAGTAAACGTTGTTAGATGTTTCACTATTTCATTATGCTTAATTGAGGCTGTTAGGGTTTTATATTAATTGAAAACAGACTTTAATAATGTTTATCAGTTTTTTTAAGTTATTGTTTTTTTTTATTATTATTATTACTATGTTGCAGAGCAATGAGTCAAACGATAACACACACCCTATGAAAATTTAATAAACAAACAGCTAGTGACAGCCTAATTTTGGCATAAGTCAAATTTTGCCAGCTGGATTGGTGGGGGTGTTCGTCAGCCGTGGTGAATAGAAGGTAGACTATGTCGATTATATTTTTTTAGGGGTTATGGTGATAATTCTGAAACTCTTCTAGAAATGTTACATTGGAAAGAAAAATATGACAGTTCTTAGGCTAATCAAAGGAGTAAAACCGAATCCGAATAAATATTTTTTTTTAAATGTAAGATTTTGCACGACCGAAGAGAAGTTCGCTTTTAGCTTTTAATTCAGAATTTTCTCAATAATGCGGAAGTCATTTCGGGCTTTTATATAAATTTGTTTAAATAGATCACCAAGTAGTTGGTAATACAACAAACTTCCTGAGGAACGCGATCTGGTGAGGTTCCAAGAGGAATACAATACAGAAGGAATACAATTTGTCATATTCGTTGCTAGAATCACCACGCATTTCTCAACATTTAAGAAAAATCACATGAAGCATACATGAGACGATTACATAACGTTTGTTACAAAACAAGATTAGTTGCATTATCCTGTTACTTAAGAAACTTTAGTCGATCGGCACAAGGCCCACTTAGTCATTAAGGATTGTTTACAACGAAAATGTATTTGGTTTTGCTTGTATGGAATCAAGAAAGTAAGAACAAGGTACAACGG
Source organism: Rhingia rostrata (assembly GCA_949824845.1). NCBI lineage: Eukaryota > Metazoa > Arthropoda > Insecta > Diptera > Syrphidae > Rhingia > Rhingia rostrata. The sequence goes on from OX463757.1 coordinate 92,557,450, forward strand.
ATATCGCGCCCAACAATTTCATGTGCACACACAATTTTCAACTCGCAGATTACGCATATATGACATATGCGAAGCTATATGGACAAGGGAAAGCAGAGAACATCCTTCGAATGTTCATTGAATTATTTTCTTATATTAAAATTTGTTGTCTGAAGGATTTAAAAAAAAACATTAACAGAGCAATTCAAAGTTTATAGGAAAAAAAAAGTTTATAAGTGAAATAAATATCAGAATTTTCTCACAGGAATTGTGTGTATAAACTTAGATGGTAAACGTTTAAAGCTTTTGAAATGCTATTTTGACATTTAATTAGTCATTTTAACACACCAAAAGTATGCACTAAACTGAAAATAATTATGGAGAACGGAAAGAGAACAATAGGAACAAAATTCTACCAATAAATAAATAACTAAATTGAGATTCAATTCAGTGGGTTACCGCATTATAGTGGTACAAATTAGGGTCGTTCATGAAACGACGTCGTAATATTATGATTTTCTCAATAAAATTACGTTGCATAAGTACCCTAAATGTTTGATTTGACATTATTCTGTTGGCCTCTTTTCAAATATCATTTCAGCGTAAAAGTATAAATTTCAGAATGTCAAATTGCATAGCGGAATGCATCGCGTTTCGGCTGAAATCACGATTTTCGCTGGAATAACGCATTTCGACTCGGTGGAAACTTAATATAAGGGTTGAACATACAAACGATGTATATGTGTATTCCACATACGAATTTCTCAGATAATTTCCCCTCCTATCTCAGCAGACTTTTCTTTGAATAAGTGGACTTTTACTGTCAACCAACAGTTTATTATTTCGCAGCTTTAAAAAAAACTCTTTTAGGTGAACGGGTGAGGAGAACGAGCCAACCGCAATTTGAATCTCGCCAATCTCCTCGGTCTGGATGTGAAATTGTGTGGCGAAATGTCTCCAAATTAGATTGAAATCACGCATTCTGATTAAATAGCGCTTTTCGTCTCCGTGAGAATGTACTATAATTTGCTTAACACATACGGTAGATTTGAGTGCCATAATGCTCGCTCGTGTATGACCCACTTTAGATGAACTCTCCCTCGCTATCACTCTTTGAACACACTTCACATTTGTTATAACTGTCAAATGCGGCATATGAACTAATTGTCAAAATAATAAAATTTTGTTTGTCGTTTTAGCATTATCGAATTACAAATGCTTCTTCGGTTGTTTTAAAAAAATTCGCACAACAGAAAGGAAAAACAAATGCAACTAACGCACAATGCAAAAAGAGACTAATCTCGAGTGTAAAAATCTCCAGGATTACTTGAGAACTCGGTCGCACGATATTCTTGAGAAGCTCTACAACTATCCAACGATTTGCTTAGCTGTTTATCGGTAAAGTGGACCAAAACTTGTGAAGTGTAGTCATTCCTTATAATATTCCAATTCCAGAGAACTACCGGAGATTGCTCGACAATTTGTAATTCGCATACTGTTTGTTGAACAACCAGTACCACAGGCTGTAGTCGCATCTTGGGGTTCACAACACTACGCCAAGTAAACGGAGATGGTAAAACGCTCTTGCAATCCATCTTATTGCTGTTTTTTGTTAATTTTCAGAGAACAAACAGCATCTTCAGCATGCCTGACGGAGTTGAATGTTTGGCGTGTTACAGCAATCCCAGGTGGTCTTTCGGCATGGGAACTTTGTCCTACGTTTAAGAAGAATCTTAAAATAGCTTTGCTGGGTGGTGGGAAACCGTGGTCATTGTCTCATCTCTTAGATAAGGATGCAAAGCCTAGAGATGTAGCGTTTCTGGATAACTATGCTATGGCACGGTGGCGGTGTGTTCTCCACTACATGGTTGGTGGTGGCACTACAAATAAAGGACAAGATAGCGAAGGCATTAGTCCGGACGCTGTGCGTATCCTGCTACATGCGAATTTGATGAAGCGTGATGAACGTGACGGAACCCCAAGCATCACCAGACAGGGATTTCAATTTTTACTATTAGACACACGATCACAGGTAAAGTTACTTTGATTCCTTCTACCGTTTACTTATGTGTTATGTATTCCTTTAGGTCTGGCACTTTATGCTTCAGTATTTAGACACATGCCAAGAGCGCGGTCTTAATCTACCTGAATGTCTTTCGATGCTTTTCCAATTAAGTTTCTCAACTCTTGGTCGCGATTACAGTTCGGAGGGACTAAGTCCTAAGATGCTAACGTTCCTACAGCATCTTCGTGAGTTCGGCTTGGTATACCAACGAAAACGTAAGGAAGGCCGCTTTTATCCCACCCGCTTGGCTCTTAATGTGACCAACAAGCACGGTCAAGTGCCAACGATATCCGCAGAGGCAGATAAAAGTCAAGACCCTGGTTACATTGTCGTGGAGACAAACTATCGTGTATACGCGTATACAGATTCCAATCTACAAGTAGCTCTGCTTGGTCTCTTTACGGAGCTGCTATATCGGTTCCCCAATCTGGTGGTTGGAGTACTTACTCGTGACTCTGTTCGACAGGCGCTACGAGGCGGCATCACCGCAGAGCAGATTGTCAGCTATCTGGAGCAGTACGCACACCACAATATGAAAATGACCGAGTCGGCAATAAGTACGAAATCCCCACTACCTCCTACTGTCGTGGATCAGATAAAACTCTGGGAAAATGAAAGGAATCGCTTTGTGTATACCGAGGGGGTGGTATACAATCAGTTCTTGTCGCAGGCCGATTTCATAACTCTGCGTGACTATGCACAGTCAATAAATGTCCTCGTATGGCAGAGCGAACGCAATCGAACAATGGTGGTAACTAAAAATGGTCACGATGATGTCAAGAAGTTCTGGAAGAGGTATTCTAAGAGTGGGGGTTAGTGTTGAGCTGGTAATAAAGAGTAAAATAGTAGAACGATGCTAGTTTTTGTTAAGAAGAAAACCAGCATTAGGATCCAGGTACATTCACGGATGTGTGCATATTGTCATGGTAACTTTATTTTAAAAGCTTCTTATTTTGGAAAATAGGTAAATTGAGAGAATGTTACAAAAATTTACCCAAGAGTTTAACGCCAACCACGACTGAAAAAGATGGCCGTGTATCAAGACAAAGATAAGAACACCCAATACACTAGGCACTGGAATTGAAACATTAAAATAATTTGGAGAATAATTTCCATTATTCTCACGTTCGGAAAAAAAACTTGCATAACATCTAGTGCATCATAACGCGACCTAATGCGAGCTCGAGTGCGACTCCGAAATCGTAATTTATGCTAGTATGTGTGAACAAACTTCAGAAATAATTCCCTTACTGACTTACGTTGAAACGACCTCATATTCCAAGTCACTAAAAACGCAGCAAAATGTCTAGGTTTCCTTAATCGATGAAATGTATACTGATCTGGCCACAGTATATAAAGCGTTGTTACGCCCTAAACTTGAGTTCAATGCCAACTTGTGGTCGGGTGCACCAAAATCAACATTGTGCCTATTAGATAGGATCTAAGCTTGTGCGAAAAAAGTTATAGGAGACATAAGAATAGCGAACTCTCTAGTTGCGCTTGAACATCTTCTGCCTTACCTTATTTTATCGCTATTTTAACAACCAATGCTCGAATTGAATAGCCAGCTGCATTCCCTCATTCAACTATTCAGCCGCATACTTGTTACGCTTTGAATGCAAATCAGTTTACTCTCAATCCTATCATGGAACGATAACGCTGAAATATAGTGAATCGTATTTTACATTCGTGCTTGCTTTACCAAACTCGGTTTTTCCTTTCCATTATAACTTACAAATGATGTGCATCGGTATCTCTTTTCTTCTCATCCCAAATTTCCTTAACGCCCGCACTGTGCTAAAACATCGAAAGGGTAAGAATTAGTAAACTATTTAAGAAAGTGACAAGTCATTTGTTTTCGCTTTGTTTAAACTTAAATTCATTTCTTCTTTAAAACCAACAAGAAACGATAGATTTTATTGTAATTTACTTAAAAACGTTTCCGTATTTTTCATTAAATTTGTCCCTTTCGGAGAGAGTTCAGGTAGTTTGAAAATCTCCAAATATTCAATGCAAAAGTACTGGAAGAGACCTAAAACCTAATGATTGACTGTTGTATAGTTAGTTATACAGTGCATAAGTATTTATGCAGCCTTTATCCAGGGTCGCACATAATATTTCCCCACCAATAATAGTTATACAGGGTTTGTGTCAAATATTTTAACAAAAAGAGGGAAATCTATTACAATTGGATGTGTCACAGCTCGGCAAAGAAATAATTTTTATGGTTGCGAATTCCATAGCGACAGCTTTTTTCAACACTTTCGTAACATTTTGTTGACTTATTTTGACTCAGTAATATAATTTACATTTTTAAGTCTGTTGATAAAGAAGAATTGCCATTTGAATAAATTAAATCGTGAAATACAACTGCTAACTGCTACAAAAATATACTTGACAGTTTTTTTCAACTATTGAACATTTGGTAACCCTGATGCTCAGCCCTAACGCAGGCACTATTCAACCATCAGACGCGTTTAGGATATGCAGCCTCTATTCAACGATGTATAAGTTTTATGAATAAGGTTTTTGCGTTCAGATGTATTTTAAGGAGTTCATAACTTTATACATGAGTTTATGAATAAGGCTGAAAATTTTTGACTTATGCATCCCTCAGAGATTTTCCTAAACTGCCTTTAGTTTTTATTATTTTCATTCAGTGAAAAACCTTTCTCACAGTCGGGAACCTTTTCTGTCAAAAAATAGTTTCTTTACTTCGCAGCTTATAATTATGACGAATTCCCTACATCATGCCAAGGATTATAAATTCATAGGTTTATAATCTTTGAACATACATAAATATAAACCAGCTATAATCTTTTAGCAGAAATGGTGACGAGATAAATCCAAAAAAACAAAGGTTCAGAAAATCTCCACTCCAAGTGAGGAATCGTATTTTAAATGAATTTACTGTTAATTAACTAATAATATCCATTTTATTTATACAAATTTAAGTATGGCCGTGTGTCAATTGCGTTAAAATTTTAGCCAGTGCATACATTTTGACATTAGTATGTTGAATAGAGACTTCAAAATTTTAAATTGCTCAACAGCTCGCTAAAATTTATCCAGTGGCTAATTTTTGAAATTTTGCGTACCATTGTGGAATTAGAGAGTTGGAAAGCACACTCGTGGTCTGTGGATTTATTGTCAATACTGCAGTGTTCACATGTGGCGTTAAAATAATACATCAGGCAGATTATAAAATGAAAGGCATACAACATTTATTATTACAAAAAAAATGTAATGACGGTGTTTTAAAATAAATTAAAACTGGGGCTGAGAAAATGTGGCAAATGTTATGATTTCATCGTTTGGCTATATTTTATATGCGAAATATGCCTAACTTGAACAAACTCTGAAATGTATTCCGTATCCAGGCCTATCGCGAATAAATTTTCCCGGGAATTTTTTCCTTGTCGGCAATGTAAATTAGATTGCTGAATGGGAAAAGTTTCCCATGAAAATTTATTCGCGATAGGCCTGATTTTGTTAATACAAGAAAATATAAAAAAAAAAAGAATTTCGTTTCAATTCTTTTGGGATATTATCGAAAAAATCCGATTTAATCTAATTGACCAGCAAAAAGCGAATATTTTAGTTACACCTGCAGAAGTGTTTAAATTATCCAGTGGATCAAATTTAACCCCCATTTTAACTCAATTGCCACACGGCCTAAATATAGCACAACTAAAAAAAATTAATGTTGTTTTTTTAATGAAGAAAAGGAACAATAAATTGAAAAGTGCTTATCAAATAGCCCTTAAGCTTTCATTCGACTCTCGACTCGACCTCAACCAACTTCGTTTACATTTTCCCCATTTCAATCTGACAGCACCATCCAAATAAATCAACTGTCAACACAACTTTTTTTCGTTCTCATCTCTCTGAGTCATTTTTTGTGGATTTATTCTTCATTATTGGGAAAAACCATAATAAAATCAAAATTTTATAACATTTTCTTGAAATTTTACATTTAATTGTTGAGAAAACCTTCCTTTGCTTCAACCGAGGGTTTGAAATACTCCACGTATGTGCAAAGGAATCGATTAACCAAAGTCCAAACAAACGACAATGAACACCAATTTGTTTACGAGAAAGTGAAACGAAGAAAAAGTGAAAAAAAAACGATTTCCCTATAATTATAAAACATAAACTTATAAAATGAAAATTTTATATCAAGCGCTGATTCTGTTATCTGTGGGAGTGGTGAATCTTTGTTTAACAAATGATATCACAACAAAAGTCTTTGGCAAAGTCCGTGATGGAGTGGTGGCTGCATTTGGCGATTTCAATTCGGATGAGTTGACTGATGTTTTTGTTATACGCAATGAGTTTACAACACTCCAGATACTATTGGGTATGTTTTGGAGTTTATTTTTTTGTTTTTGGTTTGCAAGTGGTGGAAGAGGCATGAGAGATTCGTGGGTGTATCTTACGTAAATTCGTTTGCCCACGATTGCGTAGAGTAAACTTAAACAGCATGCTCCTTTAAAGGGTGGTATGACATATATATTATTAATATGGTTGGGGTTGGTTTATTAAGGTTGAATGTAGACATACCCATTAAATACCACTGCTAATGTAACGCAACTCTTTTACAGGTGCTGAGACAGAGCCCCTCCTGCGTCCCGGACCATTCTGTGTATTTAGCCACAAAGTGATCACCAGTGTTGTGCCTGGCGACTTTGACGGTGACGCTCTTATGGACGTGCTTATCACAACACGCCCAAAAAATGACGACACAAATATCTTTGATATCTACATCAACTGGGGCGGTTCAGATTTCATAACATGCGCCAATGAATCGATCATCTCCACCAAGGGCGAACCACTAGCTATCGACTATAATCGGGACATGATCATCGATCTGTTTGGCGTCGATGAGAAGGGTCAACGAACGTTTTGGATTTTTCAAAAGAATCGTTTGGCTCCCCAGAAGGTAGAACAATTGCCCGCACCGGACGATCAAAATTTTGGCGCTTCCATAAAGATACCCCATGCCAATGCGTACTTGGATCTTAATCACGACTACACAGCAGATCTGTGTGTGCAAACAGAAAAGTTCTACGAGGTTTGGCTGGGCAAGACGGAGGAAGACAAAAGTGGATTTTTATTTAGCCACAAGATTGACTTAAGTATTGTTGGTTCCCCCAAAACACACATCGGACAGAGTATTTTTCTCGATGTGGAGCTAGAGGGAGTGCAGAATCAGATTTTGCCAATGTGCTTCAGAGATGACTGTGCCAACTCAACGATACTGGTGCATGATGGGCGCAATTTCCGGGATATTCACGTAAATTTTAAAGATCCGCAGGGTGTTCAATGGGGATTTGTCGAACCAGTTGAGGATGATATCTATTTGAAGACGATAACAGCACGCGGTGGTGACTACAATATGGACGGGTACCCAGATTTGTTGGTTACTTTAAGGACAATTACAGAGCCAAAACGAATGCAGACTTTCTTGCTGGAAAACGTTCCATGTACGATGTGCAATCGTCCATTGAAGAGGACTTTCGAAGTAAAGTGGAACGCACTGTCGCCGATGGGAAACAACACAGTAGCTGGGACATTCTATGATTTCTATCAAGATGGTAAGTCAAAACGTCGACTGGTAGAACCACTGAAAAACGTTTCTCTGATTTTCAGGCGTTCTTGATGTCATCCTAATTGAAAAGGTGAACAACAAATATCGACCTCTTGCCTTCCGCAACACCCTGGATTACGATGCCAACTTTGTAAAGGTAATCGTTCTCACGGGGTTAATTAACAAGAAAAATCCAACAGAGAAGACGCCTCTCGGTCGTAAGAAGCGAACATATGGCACCAACCTCCCTGGACCACGAATTGAGTACTTCACGACTACTCAAGAGGGCGATATACAACGTGGATCCAGTGTACAACTTCCACAGTCTGCATATTTTGCGCTCCAATTGCCATATACAATCTTTGGCCTTGGTCGAACCCCAAATTTTGTCGATTCTCTGACTGTTGGCTTGGCAAATAAGTCACGGACTTGGACTCAGCTGATTCCCAACTCTCAGATCATCGTTGTGCCTAAGCCAATTGAGGAGCCACAACGTTGGAAGGCGCAACTCTTTGTCACACCCAGCAAGCTGATTCTGATGAGTGTAGTGGCATTGGGTGGCACTTGCCTAGTCATCGTTCTAATCATCTTGGTTCTCTATATAAAAGAAAAGAAGGCGGACAAGCAAGAGAAACTACAGGAAGCACATCGATTCCATTTTGATGCAATGTAAGGAGGCAGCGTTCCAGGGAAGCGTGCGCGTCGTCTTAATTCGTGATAATACAGAATAATGGTTATTTTCTCTTGAACTGTTAGGATCTGTTTTTATTTTTTATTTAAATTTAATATGTAAGCGAGGATGATGGGAAGCTTATAACTCATTCATCTCTTTTTTTTCAAACTTTCGGACAACTATACGTTAGGAAAATTAATTCATAAAATTTTAAATTATCGAATACAAGCTGAATGATGTTTTTGATTTTGGTGACGAACTCGGTTTATTAAAACATTTCAGGAGTTGGAGCTTTGAGGGGTCATAAAACTGCCGGCTATAGACAATGGCATGTAGAAATATTGTGCTATGATTTCTTGTAGATTGCCATTTAGATGAACGGAGACATCTCTTTACAAGCTACATCAAGGTCAATTGAAAATTGTTGAAAATTCTCATATAAGAAGTGATGATAGTTGTGAACCGCGAAGTGAACACGCTCTTTTGAACACAATTTGCTAGCACAACACAAGAGTAGCCCCTACTCCGCATACCACTAGAACCACCGGAGTTGTATGAAGATTTTACATATAACCTGATTAGCTGCTTTGGAAAAGTGTGCTAGCCAATATTAGGTCACCCAAATAGAGTCCGAGTTGGTACTCAAAATACTCTATGAAGAAGCTGGTAGTGTAAGTTGCAAGTCCCTAGAGATTATTACACTGAAGCTTAAGGTGAAAACAAATATTGGGTGTTTTAAATCGAAGAATGTGTGAACCATGAATTTAGGAGTCTTTATGGGTAGGCGTTAAATTATCAACAATCGCGGTACTTACATTAAATGTATTGTGTCTGGATATTCAGGTTAGGTTAGGTTGTAGTGTCTGGGCGCGATATTCGTGCACACTTAGACCATAAAGGATTTGTCAACTTACCTACATATATTATTTCGCCTAAATGAACCATTTAGAGCTAAATATGTAGCGAGGAGGTTTCTGAAGTTGATGTTAGCCAGCTCACCTAGATTTTCAAAGATAAAGTTTCCTTTTGACTGAGAGAGCAGGACAAGAGCATAGAAGGTGAGTAAAACTTTGCTCCTCTTCTTCGTCTAAGCAGCTTCTGCAGAAGTCATTGCTGAAAATTCCTAGTCTCCTTGCGTGTAGCCCTATCGGACAGCGTTCTGTAAGGACACCGATAATGGTGTTGATGTTTGATCTGTTCAGTATTGTCAAGCAGATGGAGAGCTTCTGGTTAAAGTTAGGCCAGATTTGCCTGGATATTTGACACGTTGTGCCGTTTATCCATCTGTGGTTAGCTTTCTTTATCGCATCCAATCTGTAAATTACATGTAGCGACGGGCATACTATCATGTCTACCGGCGGTAGAATATCGGGGGTTGTGTCCTCTGGCAAGCTCATCTGCCTTGGAATTCCCTGGTATGTCTCTGTAGCCCGGCACCCAAAAGAGGTGAATTGTAAAATGCTCCAACATTCGTGGGCTGATTTCGAATTAAACGAGATTGCTTCCAGGGATTTTATTGCCGCTTGGCTGTCACTGAAGACGCTAATATACATCGCAGATATTACATTCCATTTCAGTCAGGGCAAGGCTTCTTTGATTGCCATGATTTCCGACTGGAAACGCTACAATGGTCGGGAAGGCGAAAGGATATGCTTAGCTTAAGCATCTCGGAAAAAACCTCCACCCACTCCAAAATTCTGTTTTGACCCATCCGTGTAGATGTGAATTGAGTTATTTGTTTCGATCGAATCTGACTCCCATTCAAGGCGACTGGGAATGCTTGTTCTGAAGTAATGCACAAAACTGTGTTGGGTAGTGGTGTGGTCGATGTTTTTTGTAATGTTAAGGTGATTCTGTTAAGGTGATTCTTCTGATTCCTAACTTTTAAAACGATAATCGTAAACGATAATGTGGGAGACTTTCTGCGTATAGTGCTTAAAGACCTGCTTACAAAACTGATCCACAAACTAATTTACCTCTCATAAATATAAAAACGAAGCCTGGGATACGTTAAGGGAAGGATGGTCCATTGTTAGGACTTCTGAATACTACGGAGGAGTATTCAGTTGTATACAGAGGAATCTACCTCCACTTTCTAAAAAACCAAAACAGATTAGTTGTATGAAACGACAATTTACCTCTATTGCACAATCAACGTCGGCTTAACCAAGTTTTTTTTTATTGGAGCTTACATTTTTTACACTAGATAAGACCAGGGTCTTAAATACTATTTAAGTTCAGCTCCAAAACATGTACGTACTGAACTTACAGAATTCCATTCAAAGAACACCGAAAGTCTGAGTTAAGATAAGCTTTTTATGATAATTGATACCACTCGGATGATTTCTTAGATCATTGCGAAAAGGTGGACAGTAAAATAGCATTAAGGTGTTGATACAGCGAAAATGTCTCTGCCCTCGTGAATTTTATAATACGAAATACAGATGCAAACTTTTGTCGCAACAGGCTCGTTAGTACCCAGGACCGAGCTTCCTGACAACCGTTCATGTGTGCGTGTGTACTACTTGCACGATGGCAGGACCTCCTGTTTTATGCCGACTCCGAACGGCTAAGTTCAGATAAGCTATTCTTGACAATTAATACTACAAAAATCATTTTCAGATCATCATGATAAATCTGTTCGAATTTTTAACTTTCAGAACCTGTAAGTTGAAAGCATCAGAAGAGCGCCTTACAAGCACCTATCTGAAAAAAATGTTTAGTTCTCCAATGTACTTCAAATGGATTGATACAAATCGATCAACTTCATACGTAACAACGATTGTTTCATACATAACATGACATTTGTGCATTTGGACGATTTTCCCCTATGTTTCCCATAATCAAATCCATAAATATCCTATAAAAATAACATTAACAGTTGTTCTTCGGCTGTTACGTCAGTACTTTCCCTTATCATTATTTTTTACTCGATGGAAAATGCCACAATTGATCTAACATTCAGCACAATACCAATAAATTTGCAGAGTTAATCCTGAAACATACGTGCAGAATTAAAATTCACCTTTCAAAAAAAAAGTAGAAGGCATTGAACAGTTGAACACACATAAAATCTGCAAACGTTGCAGTTCTGCAACACATAATCATTGGATTATGACATTTATTCCGCATAAAAAAGAGAAAAAAAACGCCAAAACAAAACTAAGGCATCAAAAATAAAAGAGAGACTTTTTCTCAGTTCAACCCAAACGTTTGCTTTTCGGCAAAATTACTTACGAATGCCTCTAGACTTTGACACAAGACGTCTACGTTTAAAACACACAAAGTAAAGACATATCAAATGATGTCCTTTTCCTTTGCTTGTGTAAAATTCTCAAACAAATATCACCAAACAACAATTTTGAAAGCTGTATGTTATGACAGACCTCAATGCATTGCATGTAGTTAATAGCGTCCACACACCACTCATGCCGGCATGCGCAATCACAAGCGTGCGCAATCACGCTTCCTCCACACACTATTCATGCAAACTGCGCAGTAATCATTCGTGTGTTAATCGCTGACTGAGAAGGTTGCAAAATGTCGAATTCCGCTGTAACTGCAATTTCAATAGCAATGGCAATAAAATAAAATTCATCACTTTTAACCTGCCATAAAACTGGTAGGCTCTGGTATAGCTCAATAAATTCCTTCCAGAATTTTTTATTGTTCGTCAACGTCATCACTATTGCACACAGAAGGTCTGTTTCAATTTGAATTTTTTTGCACACACACCACGCAGTTATGCATGCGCAAACAAGAAAATATCAAAATGTTTTGAAATCACTCATGCCGCATGCACAACCACACAGTTAGCACCACACACTCTCAGTTTGCATGCGCAATCACTATATTGCGCATGCCGGCATGAGTGGTGTGTGGACGCTATAAGTCAAACAATTATTCTGCGCGTGTATCTTGCTTACTGCAATGTATCCAGAACCATAGCAAATGTGTTGCGTTGCGTTTTCCATTGGTAAATCTGAATTTTGATCTGAAATTTGATCTTTTTTTTACCAATGGAACTCGATTTCAAGTTGAATTTTTTCTGTGGTTGAATATAGTAATTTCGTGTCTTTGAAGTTAGTGCCGGTGTGTCTGTCAAGTCTCCAGTAAAACAGATTGTTTGTTTTTGATTCAATTTATATTTCACATCATACTATGTTACGGTTTTAATGGATATTTAATAATAGTTTTTCAAAATCGAAATAATATTAAATCAAAACGATAATCAATCTAGTCAAACTGACAGCTTACATTTGTATTAGTGTTAGTACAAGGAGGGGTAAGTCTACCGAAAAATCCAGATCTGCAAAATTGATCTGAGGTAAAAAGAACAAAAAATTTGTTTGCCCAATGTAAGACAACAACTGTCAAAATAGGTATTTTGAGAGATCTAGATAAAAAAAAAAGATTGGTTTACCAATGCAAAACGCCATTTAGTAAAACACAGGAAACATTTTCCTTTCGTGTGACTTTTAAAAAAACAAATGACATAAAAGATATGTCAAAACAAACGACTTGTCACTTTCTGATACCAACTGACAGTTTACTATGATTTTTACCAAAAACTAATTTCAGGAGTAAATTATTTTACTAGAGGTGTTCAAGCAACGTCGTAAGCTTACCTACAACTTAAGAAAATTCGTAACTTTGCGACATTTCATGAACGACCCTAAAACTGCACCACTAAATGATATCATTAACCATTGAATTCAATCTCATTTTACATATTTTTTACTAATTTTTCTGTTTAGCCTATATATTTTAAGTGTAAAAATAACTGATTAAATGTCAAAATAGCGATTCAAAGGTGTACAACGTTTATCATATCAGTTTAAACACCCAAAATATTGTGGGAAATACCGATATTGTTAAAAAAGATTTCCCATACAAATTTTGACAGTTCATTACAACGTTTACGGTGACTTTCCGTCGTTGCATGAATACTTCTACTTTTTTTTTTTATAGAGGGGTAGTTTTCCTTTTTATCTCGTAAGCTCTGTCTTTAACTAAATGATCTATTGGTGAATAGTGAATATAAAATGTCAAAAGGTTTACCAAAATGCCGACCAAATAATTAGACGGTAAACAAAGTTTATGTTTTCCATTCATTTTAGACAAAGGGAGTAGATAATTAAAATCTTTCTCGTATTTTATAAAAAAAAATTCCCTCCAATATTACTTTAAACGTTTTAAGTGGTAAAATGTTTGGTAATACCGATGCCCACCTTCAACACCGACACCATTGACGTCAGAAAAACAAATAAAAGAAAACTGACAATAAAGGAATCCAAAACCAATAAATGGCACGCACAATAAAATATCCCTAAAATAAAACGACTATAAAACCGCAATACACAAAATAGAAATTTTATTTTAGACAACACATTTCATCTTCCGGATAGAATAAGAAATATAACAGTCAAACGCAAAGAAACAAAAACTTCACTGTATCTACTCAGTATAGCTATATTGAAAAAGAGCAGCAGATGGTGCACGCACTGGTACCAATTGATTTGTACCATTGGTATTCTTGTAAACCATATAATCGCGTCCGTTTATAAGCCTCCTGACTCCCTTCGACTCGTCCTGAGTACCGGCGACGACATGCTTCCATTTGTTCATATTTACCTGTGTGTTCTTATTATGGTTGAATATGCTGCCATATGGGGGTGGTGGTGTTATATTACTCAGTGTACTGCCCTCATTGATGCGTCGTCCTAGAGCTCCACGATTCTTAACAGCAGCCCATCCATGTAGGTTTGTCGAACGTAACAGACCATTCGAATCGATTATCATATTATTCCCGCTCGACTGACAATGATTTATGTATCTGAAGAGTAATTCCGTTGTGAAGACCACAATTGATGTAACGAAACCGGCCAGCATTATGTAATAGGTCATCATGAGATCTCCATTGCGTAATTGACGTTCGGTGCCGCCCAAATCCTGTGGGCATATCTCGGCGTTGGGGAGATCTTTTGCTGAGAGGTGTTTTATGATTCCCGACTCGACTAGATTAAGTAGCCTGGAAAAAGTGGACAACGTGGAGTATTAATCAAAAGGCATCTCGAATGGGATGCTTAATTACATACTCTGGATCAAAGATCTCACTTAAGTTTGACCCTTTTGGATAGGCGAACGCACGTTTTTTCTTTAAAAATGGTTCCTTGGCCATTGCAAAAGGACAGTGGACCTTTTCATTGTCAAAACTTATCATCTTGCGGTATCGGTAGTCCAGATAGAGCAGGTGATTGATAGCCGGACGATCTCGGACAAATACGTAGCCATCCATCTCAACAAATGTCTTCAGTGTGGTCATGTCATTATTGTTCGCTGTGAATGTTGCTCGGTTGTTCTCCGCCATTTTACCTAGCATTGATAGGGATTCATTGACCTATGGGGAAATAATGGGAAAATGATTTTAAATGAATTTGATATTTTGGTAATGCGGTGGCGTATACGTAACGTTTTTTTTTTTTTTTTGCTTTGCTTGGTGAGGTATATTCCAATGGATATCCCTCCCTAAAACAACAACTTCACGATATAAGGTTGTGATCTAATAGCAAAATCCATATGGACAAAGGGACGCAAAAGGGATAACGTGCACCTTCTCATGTGCTTCAAAATGATGATCTCAGTAAGATGAGCAAATACCAACACCGCTATGTAGATAGCAAGGCTATATGCTCTAGGCCAGTCCAGTAAAAAACAATCAGTATGACCTGGAGCTTGTCACCAAAAAAGATATAAATGTTCTAGGGTTTTCGGTGCAACATTAAAACCTTTCTTGTTAAAAAAAATAATGTGGCTTCATAAAAACGCTTAGATGACCATTCAGCCTTTATTCATAAACAATAATATTAAGCATTAAAGGCTTCTTCCTGCAATCATTAATGCGTGGGAAGTTATATTTCTGCCACCAATTAACCAGACAGAAAACTTAGAAAACCTCACAAGAGAGTTCAATTCTCTTGAATGTTTGCCAGTTTTCGAAATGAATATTGCAAGAGCTATGCAAAAACTTCGCGTATTGTTACTTTCGGAGTTTAAACCACTTCGCACTAACCACTGGGCCACTGTATCCACTTCATTAAAGGAATGCGGCTTTTTACATATATATGTATGTCACAGAAACTTTGATGATATAGAAGATTATAATTCGCTTACAGTCTTATAAATATGCCTTCTCATCTAGGCCTTCGAAGTTACTGGTAAAGCAGGCACTTTCTATTTTTATTGGGACTTTCCTCGGAAATGTCACGCATTAAAATGCTGATTGATAACTCCATGGCGGATGAATTAAAGTCAAATTCGCTAAACTATGCCCAGTATCCGACGGATCGATGATCTCATCCACAAAACGTATAATCAACCGCTTAAGTGCGAAGTTAAAAGTACTCTGGATAATTTCTACGTCAGAGTAGGAAGAGGGAATATCTTTACCAGTATTGTTGGAAAACAGGGCAATGAACTTAGATTACTTGATTTTGCTGGGAACAATAATAATAGATGGCACACTATTTAACAAGGTATATGGTTCAACAATAGGGCATCAAAATTTGAACACATTAGCAAAAGGCACATATCCAAATAGTCTGAACATATATAGATCATCCAAACACCGTTTTGCTTACGCATTTGAACGCATTTCGTTAAATCTGTCGATGAATCCAATATCACCCACGACGTCAGTATCTAATGTCGAAGATCAGTCAACATGGCATCCGAAAGTTCATATTGGGATTTTCCTGCCAATCAACACGAATGCCAGTAATTGCTTCGAACCGAGAATGGCGCAAACAAAGTAAATGCTGTAGTCGAAGTCCTTAGACCAAACAGTATTCTGGATGCAAGAGGATATTAAGGAACTATGCCAAGATATATTTATGAAGACAGCTTCATTGCATTTTCACACTTCGGCAGATCCTGGAAAAAAACCACGATGTCCAAATCGATACCCACCACCTATTCATCGATTTCAAAACCGCATACGACAGCATTTATAGAGACGAACTATACAGAGCCATGTCTAGTTTTGGTATACCGCCCAAACTCGTCCGTTTGTGTAGGATGACGATGGAGAATTCTCTCTGTTCCATCAGGGTGGGAAACGACCTCACCGACACATTCGATACCAGAAAAGGATTAAGGCAAGGCGATGCGCTGTCATGTGACTTCTTCAATCTGATTCTTGAGAGGATTGTGCAAAACTCACGTGCCAACACCAGAGGCACAATTTTCCAAAAATCGGTACAACTACTAGCATACGCCGACGATATTGACATCATTGGTCGGACCCAACGTGATGTCGTAGCCACGATTTCTAGTATAGAGAAGGGGCAAAAATGGGTTTAGCAGTAAGTGAAGGCAAGACAAAGTATATGCTGTCAACACGAATGGGCACACAACATCGACGAATTGGACAGAACGCCACCATTGACATATATAACTTCGAGGAAGTACGGGAATCGTCTATCTCGGCTCCGCTATTAACTCTGACAACAAAATCTCGTCAGAAATTAAACGAAGAATTACTCTTGCCAACCGCTGTTTCTCCGGGCTAAGAAGGGAATTTAGTAGGAAGGCCCTCACTCGAAATACTAAGGGGATCCTATATATCCCAGTCTTGCTCCTTGATCGATTTAAGAGGAAAGTTCTTCGAAAAATCTTCGTTCCCGTTTGCGTTGATGGGCTATGGGGACGAAAATTCAACCAAGAACAATACGAGCTGTACAGCGACATGCCCCTGGTCAAAAAAAAGAAACTCCGCATTGAACGTTTAAGATGGCTAGGACATGTAGAAAGAACGGACACTAATACTACGGCTCTTCGATTCCGGTCTGTAGCGCCAGTTAAGTAAGTAAGTAAGTAAGCTTCATAGCTGCTTTCATAAGAGTGAAACCACGAAGTAGGTTTCGACAGAATAAGTCGAAAAGTCAGCTTATTAAGTAAAGGCTGTGTGAGAAATATATTGGGGTTTCGAAAAATATTATCTTTTGAGAAATAAACCCTCTTAAAAAAACGGGCCCACATAATATCTACCCAAGGAAAAATCGCAAATTCCTTAAATTCTTACTTTTAGAAAATTTCACAAATCGATTTTTCCCAGATCAAAGATGGGGGTTTTCGGTTTTCTGTTCTGGGGATTTGATTACATATTTGGGTACCTACTTTGGTTTGGGGATTTTTGTTTGGAAATTTTTAGTTTAAGATATCGTAGCCACCGCTTTTTAAAGACTCTTTTTGACAGTGAGGCTTAATGAGGAGTACTATTTTATCGCCTCTATATTTGAGGTTCACATTTTTTTTTATAAAAAATTCAATAGACAAGCAGAAATCCGCACAAGTCTCACACACAAACACACACCCAAATAATATCTACTCACATTTTTTATAGAATACTCCACACCACCGCCACGTGGGGTCACAAAGTGCTTTTGTTTATACAAAATATCATCGACCGTATTGAAGGGCAGCGTGAACTTGGATAGCGTGAGGAAAGCCGTTAAATTTGCGGTGTAGAACGATGTTAGGATGGTAATAAAAATCCACCAAGTGGCGAAAAGTAAACGCGTGGAATCTGAAATGAATTTCAAAAGTTCCGGATTAAACAAAAGCCAATTGAAAAAAATACCGGTGGTTTTTTTTTAAAGCAGTCTTTAGTAGACGATTTAATTTACCTGCTATTGGAGAGAGCGTGCTACCTTGCTTCATAAGCGCACCGTAGACAAACCACGCGCAATGACCTAGGGAGTATGGTGATTGGGAATCGTCACCAGTTATTTTGTTGCGAAGGATAATGAGAAGGTAAATTATCGGTCCGACAGCGAGCAGCGACACAAATATGAGGATCCATACCCAGTATTCAAACGGGGCAAGGAGTCCAGAACCAGAAGCAGACTCTTTGGGTCGTTGCATTACCATAATCCATTCTCCTTCGTCAAGGGTAGTCGTTGAGTAGTAGATAAATTTTCGAGGATCTGCTAAGAGGGGAATGAATGCAGCTGCTAAGTCGGCTTGCTGGAAGAAAAATTATTAAATGGTAGTTGATTGGGAAATCTGAATTTGATAATGAACGATGGAATGATGAATCGAACGGTCTATATATTCTCTTTTTTTTTAATTAATTAATTGCAGAACGGTTGCTAAGTTATTCACATTATTTAATTCACTTGCACTTACTTAGTTCTTGCTTTTGTAAGAAACTTGAAATTTCACTACAAGACTTAAGTTAGAAAAATTCAATCAAATTCTGGATTAGTTCAGAGTCAGATTATCCAGATTTTGGTGGTGTTGAAATTTTAATTTATCATCACTTCGTGTTGCCTGACCAAATCTCATCAAAATAGTGGATCCCTCCCTTAAAACAACGGCTACAGAAGGTTATGCAAGAAGGAAACCTCTGACCACAATGTACGAAATGTTGGATTATTGTGAGTCCGGGTCGGGCCACAGAGGAATCTTCAGTGGGGGTGAGGAGGGCATGGCACGCTTGTAGTGGCTCAGCTAAACTCCTCGGACGGGGTAGTTCTTGCCCGCTCAACACACACCACCTGCTCGACAAAAATTTTGTTCGTGCCAAAAATATCAAAAAAGAAAAGGAAGAAAGGCGGAAGCTACATTACTTTAACTGCGGACGGACCTCTATAGATAGGAAAGTAGATAATGAAAAGGAAAAAGCACCACTCATGACTGATGCCACCATCGGTGAGAAATTTAGGAACACTTCGCGTGTCTAAACGATACACGAAGCCACGACAACCTTAACCGCAACACTCTAGGCAAATTTTAATGGTGGTTTCAATAACGCGCATTGCCATTGAAGAGGAAGTAGGTATACGGAGTAAAGCGGTTGGTGTTGAGAAAAGAACTGCGTTTTCTTAGCTTTTCGAAAATGGCTGTAAGTGAAGTTTAGTTGGACGTTGACTACAGAGCTATTAAAACCGTTTCTTACAGTGTATGGGCCGTTCTATAGAAATTTAAATATTGCGAGCTTGAATGAAATTTATTATCTATCTAACGGGTGATTAAATTTTAAGGGCCGATGTTGAATGTGAACCGCAGCTAAACGTCAAGTTTTTTTCTGCATTTTATTTGACATTTCTCAATGTCATTCTAACTCAATTTGAGCCATGAAAAGATACACAATCGAGCAACGCGTTAAAGTTATTCAGGCTTTTTATGAAAATGGGCGTTCAAATCAAAATGCACATCGTGCACTTCGTGATTTTTTTGGTCAATTTAATTGTCCAAATGTGCGTACAATTGGAAAAATCGTGCAACAATTTGAGCAGACCGGGTCTGTAGGAGATGTGAAAACACCAGTGCATGCTCGTACAGCCCGTACTGCAGAAAATATTGCTGCTGTTCGCGATAGTGTGGCTGAAGAGCCGTCCACCTCAACTCGTCGTCGTGCCCAACAATTGCACCTCTCACGCTCGCCGTTGATGAACATTATGCATAAAGACTTGCATTTTACACGCTTACAAGGTGCAATTGACTCAAGAACTAAAGCCTCTTGACCATTTCAAGCGTCGTCAATAATCAGAAGGGTGGCGAGAAATGGCAACAGTGGATGATCAATTTTCGAAGAAAATCATCTTCAGTGGCGAGGCACATTTTCAACTCAGTGGATTCGTCAATAAGCAGAATTGCCGCATTTGGGCGAATGATAATCCAAGAGGTACTGTCGAAAAACCAATGCACCCACAAAGAGTGACCGTTTGGTGCGGTTTATGTGCTGGCGACATCATAGGGCCGTATTTTTTGCAAAATAAGGACGGTCAGGCAGTTACTGTGAATGGTGTTCGCTATCGTGAGATGATAACAAACTTTTTATGGCCCGAATTGGAAAATATGGATGTGGACGATATGTGGTTTCAACAGGACGGTATCATTTACCAAACAGCTAACGAAATAATGACTCTTTTGCGCGACAAATTCAATGGCCGTGTTATCTCACGTGGTGGCGATGTCAATTGGCCGCCAAGATCATGTGATTTGACACCGTTGGACTTCTTTCTTTGGGGTTATTTGAAAGAAAAGGGGTACGTCGATAAGTCAGCAACAATTCAAGAGCTAAGGGATGAGATAATTCGGCATATTAACGGCATAGAACCTCAATTATGCCTTAGCGTCATCGAAAATTTGGACCATCGGATGGAGGTGTTCCGCCGATGTCGCGGCGGCCATTTGGCCGATATTTTGTTCCACACATAATTGAACCATACCAATGTTATCATAATTAAAAGAAATGACAGTAATTGTTTTTTTTTTATTCAAAATCAGCATCGGCCCTTAAAATGTAAACACCCTTTCTAAAGAGTCTTTAATGCAGCGCTTCCTATCTTTAATTTAAATTTAAAAGAAAACAAATTGTGTGTGAGATATCTTCGAAGGCACATGTATGGAATACAACATCATTCAAATATTCCCCCGTCTTCTCCCGGTGCCACGCATCCGGATGGCATTCGGTTATGTTGGCTTTGACAGCCGGTGTGGTGTCTGTCTTAATCGCATAGACCTGCAACTTCAGAAAACCCCACAAGAAAAAGTCTCACGGGGTCAAATCACACGATCGTGGTGGCCAGTTCACATCACTTCCACGTGAGATGACCATACCCCAGAATCGGTCTTGCAGAATTTTTAATGTGGCATGCGTTATGCGGCACGTAGCGCCGTCCTGTTGAAACCACATCTATATCATACAATTCAGGCCAAAAGAATGTGGTAATCTACAACCTATAGCACTCGCCGTTGACGGTGATGGGCTGGTCAACGTCGTTTTCTAACCAAAAAGTGTCTTTTTTGGGATGTAACAGAAGTTTTTAGATTTCATGTTGATTGGTATTGTCCCAAATTCGACAATTTCGTTTGTTGACGTTCTTATTCATCTGGAAATGGTCTTCAGTAAAGGTCGTCTTCAAAGAGCTAAGCCCTTAGATTTGGCCCAATAATAAAAAACCGCGCTATAAATTGCAGAAAAAGCAGAAACTCTCAAAGTAAAGTTACCTGCCAAACATTCCTTACTCGTGATAAAAAAAAATTGCTAGATAAGTCGCATACTTAGTTACAATACAAATAAAAAAAGGTTGTGCTTTTAGTGGGTTAAAGTCCCACACTACTTTGGGCACGTGATCATCGTGTCTTTTGAGATTTCCACCAGCCCACGGAAAAAAAAGGATTTTGGTACGATTAAACACAATGAATGATTGGTTGTATAGAGCTCGAGTTTCACATTGACCAACTTCTACCTATCGTAGCTTTGTAAATTCACTAGTTAAACTGGTTGCATACACGCAGTTTTAACTGTCCGGTTTGCCTATCCAGGCCGCCTGTGGTTATACCTGAACGAGTGTATGATTAAGTTGTCAGTTATTTTGGCCTGAGCAGGCGGTCGAAAAAAAATCGAAAATTCAATAGGTTGCCTGTTTAGGCCGTCTGGGCCTCCACACTTGAGATGGACTTTTTGGTATGAAACCGGTTTTTTGAGCGTGGGGGACTGTGATATACGGAGACAAGATGGTTGAAATTCTTCAGCCAAGTTTTTGCGGTATACCAAGGTTGAAAACTATACCAACACATGTTTTATCATTTTAGTTCTGAAGATTAGTTTATGTCGTTCGACTCTTATACGCCTTTTATCAGCCGAACAGACAACACCAATGTTGTTGCATATACTCTCACACAAACCTAAGAGCTTACGAATTGTTAAAAGAACCAAAGATTATTAAGCCATACATATGACGCACTGCATACAAGGAAATTGTTCTATGGCGGGTCGTACTGACACAGCCCGACATATATTTAGATCTCGTTTCTCATGGGTTTACGTGTACACCGCCCGCCCGTACCAAATAGCTGGTGAACAAAACTTTCTTTTTTTGTTCTCAATGCGTCATCTGTATGGCTTTATAATCTTTGAAAGTACTCAAGGCAAATGTCAATTTCGATAGAAATACTATCACAATGAAATGGTGTTCATGGATACAATTTGTTCTGTATCGTGTGAAACCGATCTTATGCCAGAGTTCAACTCATCTCATGTGCGGGGTCCCTCAGTGACTAGGATAAGGATATACTACGTCCGTCAGTTCATAGTGTAATTTAAACTGGCCGCCTGTGTTTTCGTTTTAAATGTCGTCCGTAGATGTCATGTGTACCTGACGACGAAAATACAAAAATTGATTTGCCTCACATATTTATCGGTGCATGTGAATGAGCTATGGTGGTCCGGTATAACTGCACGGACGGCCTGAACAGGCATGCCAGACAGTTTTGACTGCGTGTCTGTATCGCCATTAAACATTGGCCGCGTTCCGGGTTTTAGTTTTATCAAACTAACTTTACCGATGAACTATTTTCATTGGTCACTCGAGCATTTTTAGTGACGTGACATGGTCGATTGACAAATGAGAACAGTGCATCGCAAAGTTAACTAGAAAAATTTATAATCCGGAACACGGCCATTGCCCAACTTGTATCTTTTTTTTTTTTTTTTTATAATTTACACGTACTCAAGGGGTTATGAATACCCTTTTATATGTTACCATAGTACGAGCGTTAGAGAAGGGGAAGAAAGAGAGGATAGGAAAGATTTTGGATGTAGTGGAGACTTAAACTCCATGGGTGGTGTCCGAACTAGCTTCGGGGAGTCACTTTTTCTTGTGTTCGTTAAATTTGAAGAAATTCAAGATGGTGTGCATACTTTTAGGTATTACACCGACCTTTTATTTCTTTTAAATAAAAGTGAAATGGATTTTGGTTGGGATTGAACGCGCAACCTTCCACTCAACAGACGAACACATGCTTATCGTCGTTTGAAAAGCAAACTGTCACATGTCAAAATTCATAAATTTTCAGAAATTCTATTTGAAGTTTTTCATTATTGTGGATGTTTCCCTAAATGCCAAATGACCCTAACGCTCTTACGCTGTCAGCTTAAGAGCCTTAGATATGACGGTTTGATAGAAATTTTTTTTATTTAATTTTTGCGAATCGGTAAAAATCGATAAATTTTTACTTATTTTAGTTTGCTTTTTAAGCGACGATATATGAATTCAGCTCCATACCGTTTCAGGCTTATTGTATTCATTGTATTGGAATTTCTAGAATGCTAGATGCAATTATAAATTCCGATTATAGACACAGGCAAAAATGGTCACTTATTGCAATCAAATTTCATGCTGTAATGCTCACTTATTATTTTTAGTTATTTAAGTTTATTAATTCGAACAACTAATTCCTTTTACTAAGCTTGAACCCTTTTTTTGAAATTACATGTGTCTTATGTTTTCTATGCAAGTGAATTCATAAATCCTTTCAAATAGTCATGTGCGCGTAAATTTTAAACAATTTGGGTATAAGACGTTGTAAAAGTGTTCCCGTTTTGGGAAAGTTTTCAAAAATCAACGAAGAAAAAATGTAGTTTTGTTTATTTCCTCATTTTACCTCCAAAAAGCTTGTGGTACAGTCCTTTCAGAGTGAGAGTTTTTTTTTAAATATTAAAAGTTTTTTTTTGCCAATAAAAGTACCCTATGTGCCTCATTTATTTTGAAAACCTTCAGTCTGTAAGTGAGTGTAAATAAAAATATCAACCTCAATACCGGCGGTATCCATTAATATAAAATTTTCATAAAGCTGACTTTATATGCAAAAATCCAAAACGTTAAGTGAAAAAAAAAAACCAATTCAACAACACATCCCTACCGAATTATTAAGTATCTCAATCAAGCTGTTGGTATAGTCGTCTGTCGAACCAATAATGTTGTTCTGAGGGACGATCACTTCGTAGGTAAAATTATATTTCTCGCTTAAAAAATCAATCAACTCAAATGACACGCCCTTGCCTAGAACGCTTCCATTTGCCAGTTTTTCCGTATAGCTGAGGGGATAATCCTCAAGCGTTGCAATCCGAAAATGATTTCCACTAACATAATGTTTCAATTTATCTAAATGTTCGCGTTTGGTTTTATAAATTTGAAAATCAGTACTCAAGCCCGCCGGTATTGAAGTAGCAATTTCTGTTGGCGAATCCGAGGTGAATGTTTCAGTTGAACCATTGCATGCAATACAAATAACAGCCGAGAGAATTAAATCAAAGCCCGTGGTCATAATTAGCGTTTTTCAAATTTACTTTGAAATTCGAAATCCAATTTCAATTTCCACCGTTTCATAGTCCGAAAAACGTTAATTGGCGGGGACGTTTTTTTTGTGGCCAAAAATCCCACCCGACCTTTCGAACCGTGCCGACCGTTGGCTAAATAAAAACTGAATACAAATTATTATGAAATGATTGCATATAGTCAGGAGACAAAGCCAACAAAGAACATACACACATGACACACGTATTCAAATCTATATGGAGACGAGTGTGTGACAGTAAAGTAGGTGACACTGCTTTGGCAGGACAGTGTCCTGGGTGGCTTCATGACTTATGATTTGTGGTCAACTCGCGTGGTGTGCTTAATGTTTACTTAGTAATTAACTTAGAGTCGATTTTATTTCAGATTGTATGTGCTGAATGAATGGACAAACTAACGAACGGATCGCCTTTGGTTGCCAGGAATATAGGGATCCCAGGTTTGTGCAGTTGCACCCTTCGTGGTATTATGTGTGCTGTGATAATTGAAAGGAATACAGAATATGTTTTTAACGATTGAAGTTGTAATATCCTTGCCAATAAGGGATATTACCTGTAAATTAATAAATTATTTATTTTCTTGAAATTATTGCTAATGGCTGGGGATACAGTTTTCACATTGTAATGAGGTTCGCGACTGGCGAAGAGTCCTTTGTGGGTTGCATGTTGAGTGCCATTCAATCTTTGTAGGTATGCCTACTTTTCCGCAATTAAGCAAATTATAATTCCAATCTAAAATTAACGACATAGAGAAACAGGCTTGTTCACTTGCAAAAAAAAAAAATTAAAGTATTAGGTCACACTTAACAGCATAGATATATATCTTCTCAGTAGGCGTGTAGTTCTGAAATGAAAGTAGAATACAATTACTATCGTGTCAGCACCTTTAAAGGTTGCTAAGAAAATCCCTGTGAGCGATTTGTCAAACATATATCACTCACCCGAAGATTCGCAACTTCTCGTAAGTGGCTAAGAGAGCGTGCGGGGTGGGTTCGAGTTTAGATAATATCTGGATTTTTTTTTATATATGACAGCAATGTGTATTTAAAAACTTATTTTTCTGATATGGACAAAATGTTTGAGGGTTTGCGATATACTATATTGCAAAATGGTCTCTGGTTACCCTCAAAATGTGCCGCCGGGGATGGACTCGGCGTGAACATTAAAAACCGAATTGGTAACCTTTTCAGCAGGAAATACAAAGTACCGCACATTGACCCTACAAAACTTAATGGCGGAATTAGCCAACTACCTGGGTCTGGTCTTGGATAAGGAACTGAACTGGAAAGCCAATATCAAAGAATGCGTAAAGAAAGCCACCATAGCCTTATACACATGTAAAAAGGCAATCCACACATCACTCTCTGGCTTTACGCATCCATCTCTTGTATGGTAGGTTTGTAAGATATTTGTGAAAACAAACCGCAGCTGTGAGCTTGAGAACCTCGTTTCAATGGACACCCAATCAAGGTGAACACACAAATGTACTAAATCACCATAAAAATACCGACTACATCACTATTCAACTAAATTTTGAGCATAACTTCAGGTAAAATTTTCCCATTCGCCTCGAATGTGAGTCGGAATTTGGTCTAAAACAGAATCTTAAGTGGGTGTAGGCGTTAACTCCGAGATACTTATTTACTTCCTTAAGTGGCGCTACAGTCCGGAAGAAACCTGGGCCTCAACCAACATGCCTCTCCAATTAGCCCGGTCCTTAGCTAACTGCCTCCAGTTGCGCACTCCAAGTTGGTTGAGGTCGGTTTCAACTTGTGCGCGCCACTTAAGGCGAGGTCTTCCTCTACTGCGTCCGACGTCTGGCTGGGAATCGAAGACTCTGCGACCCGGAGTATTGGTGTCCATTCGTTCTACATGTCCTAGCCATCTTAGACATCCAATCCGGAGTTTTTTGAGCAGGGGCATGTCGCTGTACAGCTCGTATAGTTCTTGGTTGAATCTTCGTCTCCATAGACCGTCAACGCAAACGGGACCGAACATTTTTCGAAGAATTTTCCTCTTAAATCGACCAAGGATTTCTTCATCCGCTTTTGAGACGGTCCATGCCTTAGCGCGGTAGAGCAGGACTGGGATGATCAGGGTCTTATATAGGACCTCCTTAGCAGTTCGAGTGAGGGCTTTACTACTAAATTGCCTTCTTAGCCCGAAGAAACACCGGTTGGCAAGAGTAATTCTTCGTTTAATTTCTAAGGAGATGTTGTTGTCAGAGTTAATAGCGGAGCCGAGATAGACAAAGTCCCGTACTACCTCAAAGTTATATCTCTCAATGGTGACGTTCTGTCCAATTCGTCGATGTTGTGTGCCCATTCGTGTTGACAGCATATACTATGTCGTGCCTTCACTTACTGCTTAACCCATTTTTGCCCCTTCTCTATACTAGAAATCGTGGCTATGACATCACGTTGGGTCCGACCAATGATGTCAATATCGTCGGCATATGCTAGTAGTTGTAGGTACTGATTTTTGCAAAAATTGTGCCTCTGTGGTTGGTTCGTGAGTTTTGCACAATCCTCTCAAGAACAAGATTGAAGAAGTCACATGACGGCGCATCGCCTTGCTTAAATCCTTTCTTTGGTAACGAATGTGTCGGTGAGGTCGTTTCCGACCCTGATGGATCAGCGATAATTCTCCATCGTCATCCTACACAAACGGACGAGTTTTGGCGGTATACTAAAACTAGACATGGCTTTGTATAGTTCGTCTGTATAAATACTGTCGTATGCGGCTTTGAAATCGATGAATAGGTGGTGGGTATCGATTTGGACTTCTTGGGTTTTTTCCAGGATCTGTCAATCGGTTGTGGACTTTCCTGGCCTAAAACCACACTGATTAGGGCCGATCAGGTTGTTGGTAAACGGTTTCAGGCGATCACATATTACGGGAGATAGAATTTTGCCGGCAATGTTGAGGAGACTTATGCCTCTGTAGTTAACGCAGTTTAAAGGGTCTCCTTTTTTGTGGATCGGGCAAACGATAATGAGGTTCCATTCTTCAGGCATACTTTCTTCCGACCATCGACTGTGTTTCAACTATGATATTTCCTTGTTCATCTCGACAGGATTCTGTTCAAGACTTGTAAAATTGGCTTTGAGGTTTTAGTCTTTAGTAAAACTTGCGAACATCGTTCCTCGAACGCGTGCTTTTCTTGCCCTCTTTTTTTCTTTCTGAAAAGCTGGTGTTCTTCTCCCTTTTTTGCCTGCAACAAGGTAGTGGTCCGAGTCAATGTTATCTCGCCGGAATGTTCGGACATCCGTCTCGAAAACATAAGACTTCTTGCCTAAGTCTGGCAGTTATAAGAAGTTCGGATCAGAGTTGTCGCTGTTTCTGCTCACTATAACACCGTCCGTAGTAGGTGTCACATTTTTTATCCTCTTTTTGTCCGGTCCATAACATCGTATTTCCTGGAAAGCAGTAATGTCTGCTTTGTAGCAGTTTAGGGCTTCCGCTAGTTTTTCGCTTGCACGTTTCCTGTTAAATGTTCTCACATTCCAGGTACAGGGTCGTCAATATAGACCTCATCGGAGACAATTAATGAAATATGGGCCTCATCGGAGATCAAAATTTTGCGCTGAAAACGAGGATAAAATTTTGTTTCATGTTTTCGGGCCATTCACAGAACATACGACACATATAATTGTCACGCGGTTTCAACTCCTGCACAAGCTGGATCTTATAAGCTTTTAAGCAAAGATCTTAACGTTAAATCTTCCAAAAACAGTACGGCCATAGCTATAATTGCTGTGAACCATGGCGAATCGACTCATTTGGATTCTCCTCAACACTGCGCTCCACAAGAGCAGTAACTTGCTTAGATGGACTTTTATGAGAATCGTAAAACGGACGAAGGGCAGGGTAAGTTTAGCGTACCATGATTTTCAAAATTGTATAGATTTAAATATAGATTTGTCTTTAAAAAATAAGACCCTTAATTTGCTATAAAAACGTTTTTTTTAGTAATGCTAGTCCATTTTAATAAAACCCACTTGAATTCCCGGGTAAACTTTTATACCATATTATTATTAAATTACAATGTGCCATTAAATTTCAAAATCTGTCACTCTCAGTTGCTTTTTTAGATACCTACTTTATAATCACATTCTATAACACCTATAAAATAATTCTAGACTCTGTTACTTGTAAATTAGCTATCAATCATGCGTGACGCTTTTCATGAATAAATAATCGATTTTATTTCAGAGCAATTATTGAATCTTGGTTACTTAATCCATAACACATACTACAATTAACCGTTATATTATCAAGATAATTCGAAAAGCACAATTGCTAAGTCCCGTTTGAACTTACAATTTCCCTCTACAGGTATCAACGACTAAAAAATCAAATTTAATAACAAGTAATTAAATTTAAATTACAGGTTTTGCATTAAGTTGACAGCACGCGATGATATATAGCCGATATAAAAACCTTTCTTTAAAACATTCACTCATAGTGAAAATGGACTAAAAGCTTTTTTTTGAAAATCAACCATAAGGGACTATCAACATTAAATTACACTTAAATGTTCAATATGAATTTTAAATTCAAATGCCGGTCAAATTTGCATATTGAATTGACATTATATGACATTATGTATATTCTAGTACTTTTTTTCGGATACTCTTCCACAAAGCAAAATTAAAATGATCACATCTAAAAAGTTAGAAGAGGTTTGAGAATGCAAATGGTTGTCAAATTTGCATATGGAATTGAGTAATTGACATTAAGTGACATTGGTTCTGTTCTAGTACGATTTCGGGTACTCTTCCAAGAATCCAAATTAAAAAAATTTCGCATCTTCAAAAATAGAAGAAAATTTCAAATGAAAATATTGTTTGCAAATTTGCATATTGAACTGACATTAAATGACATAGATTCGTTCAAGTACTTTTTTCAAGTACTCTTCCCTAAGGCATAATGATAAATATCACGTCTTACAAATCAGAAGAAGATTCTCTATTCCAATGGCTTGTTCGGAAAAATGATATTTTCAGTAAAATACGACAAATTCGAATAAATAAACTTATATTTGACAGATAGACGTCAAACTTTTTCCAACATTCTAAAAGTTTAAAAATAGTTTTGATAAAAAAAAAATACTTCGATGCTATTGTTTTATACATTTCGTCTATAGATCATTTTTAATTAACGTATAGTTTTTGGTAGCATATGGAATAGGAGTAGGTATATTAGTTCTTCCGAAATTTGGTGCAAACACTCTCTGTTCATGACTCTAGTACAAATGTAAATATTTAGTTTTGAAATCCGTTCACCGATATGCTTTTCTTATTATGTAGAAATATATATATATGTATATATATATATATATATATATATATATATATATATATATAAAAACACATATTTTTGACATTTCACTAGGGCTATGTTCGAAAATATATTTTCTCCTACACTATCAACCACTTATCCTCCTACTTTTATCCTAACAACGTTTACTTTGTTTGGTCGATAGTAAAGTAACTAACAAGTGGAAAACAAAACTTATTCGTTCACCATTATTTGCCTTGATAAATATGAAAAACTAGACAATGCCACATGCTGAGGCACCAATAGATTGTCTTGACAGCTCACCAGAATCCTCACATTCCGCAGAGGCTCCAGGTAATCCAGAGATTCCACACTTACTGCCAAATCACAACCCAAATGTCGAGCGCATTTTTCTTCGTCGTTCGTTGAGTAATATTTCTCTGGATATCGCTGAAATCGAAGAGGATGATCATTATCCTGGCCGGGCTTATCTCTTACCGGTAGTTTTGCCCGACGTCACAGAGCCTACATTAGACGAACTTTTGGTATGTTAATCACATTTCATCCACATATTTTAACGTTCCTTAACCTTTCTAGAGACGTGTCACTGGGCGTCAGGATATTCACAATGCTGACTCTGTCAAACTTCGGGTCATCTCCTATATGGTTAGCTTATGTCGACTCTCCCTGTTCATGCCTCGATTGGCTCATTTAGACCTCAGTGGAAGTGTACTTAATTCATTAAGAGATCTCGGATGTGGTTTGATGCATTTGACACATTTAAATGTCAGCAATTGCGGTTTGAGTAGTTTTGACGGCACCGGTGGTATACCAACGATTGTGGTCCTTATCGCCGATGGAAATATGGTACAGTTGGTGGGTCCACTTGCTAATCTGCCACTTTTGAAAAAGTTGAGTGTGAAAAGCAATCGCATAAGTGATTTGGGAATGTTGACATTTCTTGGAATGTGTCCGCATTTGATTGACGTAGAACTGCAGGGGAATCCTGTAACAAACTTTATTATGTACCGTCGGACAATGCAAAGGAATGTTCCTACTTTGGAGTTGTTGGATGGTCAGCCGCTTGGAGAGGATAACCCGGCAATAGAACGTGGTCTTGTTCCATATGGGGATGATACTACAGATGCTGAATCATCGTTGTCTGATGAGGTAAATTCAGAGGCTGACAACAGTCTTGTGAGTATTGCTTCGGTGACAGCTGAAGAACGCCCATCAACAAGTGGAGGGCATCAGTGTAATATTTCTATTGTGAGCTCAAATCAACGACCAGCATCAAGTAAGTTTGTGGTTCATGATTTTTATAACTATAGTTACAGTTGAAGTGAGTGTTCCACCAAAAGATGTCTTTAATGGGTTTACTTACATAAATAGCTACAATCCGGTACATGTATATGCTCATTACATGTTCACACGTGGGTTTTAATACCGGTCGTTTAGATTTTTTTCATTGAAATTCGGATTTATAAATATCTCATTTTTAAATGTGATGTTTCTTATAATTGTGTTACCAGTAAAATACCACCAATAAATCGTGTTTCTATTAAAAGGTGATTTATTGACTGTCCCTATATAAAATTCACACATATTGAACCAATCTATCAGTTTTAATGAAATTGAACACGAACAGTTCAAGAAATGTCTTAAACACGTGTTAAGTAATAATCCCATGATGATGGTTGTCATAGGATTTAGTACAGTTCCATTACTTTCTTTAGGCAATGCATTGTACAATTTTCGTACTAAATGCATTGAAAGTTTTTTTCTTAATAAATGCTAAGGCCCGGTTTTTATACCCTATCCCATAGGAGTATACTAGTTTTGATACATAGTTTGTAACATAGAGAAATAATTTAGCAAGATATACCTTAAGGAATTTGGATCAACTCACAAGCGATAGCTGATTCGATTTATTAGCCATGTCTGTCCTTCCGTCGGTACGTAACCAGTTTATGGGACTTAAATTTTGAGTTATAATAATGAAATTCGGTAAGCGTGCTCGTTGTTGCTCCCTGCAGCACAAGTGTAAACATTATTGAAATCCACACTCTGCCACTCAACCTTTTAGAAAAACGCAGTTTTTGGCCAAACCGCTTTAAATTTTAAAGTGTCTGAAAAACATATCAAGACAATCCTAATGTCTATATTTCGTCTATTCTTCATAAAAACAAGTTTTTCAGTAAAATTTTAAAATATTTGAAAAAAAAAAGTTTGATGCAAAATCATTGGTTATGATAATATAAACATTTCGTCCCTATATCATTTTAACCCACGCCCACTTTTTGGAGGCGTTTTTAAACAAAAAACATTTTTATACCCTACCCCAAAGCGTAACCAGGCGAAAAACGTTCTTTTTGTCGAACTGTATAAGAATTTTATAAACTGTCTGAGCAATATGTTGTGACAATGGCATTTTTTATATTGTATCGAAAGAAAGTCTTCTTTTTGGGAATATCAATTTAAGGATGAAATGGGATACGGTATTAAACGATCCGTACAGCGGACTGTAGCCTTCTCATATGTTTTTAGTGCTAACTCAGCACTAAAAACAGAGTAAAAACCCAGAGTAAACTAAACTTTTATTAAATTTAATCTAGAGTTAACTTATAAGGGCTTGGTTTTTCAGTGCTGAGTTGAATCTAAATCTACAACCAAATCTGTATTAAATTTAATCATGGAGCATTTTTTCAGTACAGCAATATTGTAATACCGACGATTTATCGATTTTATTATGAAAATATTTACGAAATGTATGGAATCTGCAACATCAGCTTTCCATTTTCCCAAACAAATAAACAGTTGCGATCTTAAAAACATTTTTCTTCATAAAACAGTTAAACTTGATATTTACAAAAAAAATTAGTCGCTGGGGTCTAATCTAAATATATCGTACACGCATTAATTTTCTTAAAATTTTAAAAGCATTCGCTAATTACAAGTTGGTCCAAAAGAAGTCATCCGATGTTGTTTGGCCTTCAGAATATCGGTTGTGGCTCATGCAGTGTGTGCCGTTGCTCCGTCCTGTTGGAACCATATGTCCTGCAGTCCTAACTCGTCCAATTGCGGCAAATTAAAAACGGTTAACATGGCACTATAGTGCGCACCGTCGACTGTTGTCGTTTGACCAGCGGCGTTCTCGAAAAAAAAAATGGCCCTATGACTCCTCCAGCGTGAACAGCGCACCATGCAGTAACTTTGAGCGGGTGTAATGGCTCCTCGTGCATTACTCGTGGGTTTTCAGTGTCCCAGGAGCGAAAGTTTTGCTTGTTCACGTACCCGCGAAGTGGAAATGAGATTCATCGCGTTCATGGGGAGTGTATTGCTCTATGGCATTATCACCTGTATTCTGTCTAGTCCACAAATGTCAAAACAGATACACTGGCATACATTTGCAAAATAAGAGCATCTTCCAATACGGTGAACTCTTTTGGCCCACCTTGTATTTTATCATCTGTTATCTCTCAAAACATCTGATTATTTATTTCAGTGTTAACTTACCAAACTTGATGTGTTAACTAAGAGTTAACTCTGGATTAAATTGTCTGAAAAAACACGTTTCTCGAGTAAATTTGAGTTTAATTCCGAAACAAGTCAAATCTAACACCGAAAAATCAGTCTTAACAAGTGATGCAAACATTTAACGTCCTATCATAAAAATATAAAGCGCAAAATCACCTTTTTTATATCAAATTTTTAGTATTAAAAAAATACCAATATTTCTTATAAAAATAAAAATAAAGGCAATTTAAAAATTAGAATTTCTTTTGAGAAATCTAATACCTAGTACGAGTATCTAGTCTGTCACACAATACTTCTTTAAAATAATTTAAATTAATCAAAATATCAGTAAGTTTACTATAAACAATAAAATCAAGTTCATAGCTTCCGAAAATATTTCAATTTCAAGAGAAATTCCGGGTTTTAGAAATTACCACTCAATTTCGCATAGAGAATGTCAAGTATTGAAGCTTCCATTTTAATTCGTTACAACATCTATTCTATATAATTCAAAAAGTCTATCACAATATTGTACTAGATTAACTGAACATACTTAGCCTAAACGAAATTGTTTTAAGGATTTTATTAGTTGAATTCTTCACATATTTCTAGGTTCAGCAGCAACATCAAGACCTTCCCTAGTGGGCAATCCCGTAGTTGGAACAGTTCTTGGTATTGCTAGAATGCGTAAGAGAAGCCAAAACTCAGCTTGGGGATCATCTAGTAATACGTCATCATCATCATCAAGTAGCATGGATCTAAGCAGGGAGTTTCCAGCAAGATTGCCGCAAATAATTTTGCCTCCATTACCACGGATGACAACAACCACACAACAAAGTGATTTAGATATTAATTCCGGAAGTGAAGTAAGTACTTCTAGTCTGTGCGATATCGCTAGAAGATGGAGAACGGAATCGAGCAGCCGAAGAAATGTATTTGAGGAGTAAAGCGATGAAGTTAATGTAAATGTGTTTGTAGTTGTTAATAATAAAGTGCCTATAGTTTTGCATTTAACTAAAAAATGAAACATTTTTCAATGATCGAGTTTGTAGTGGAGTAAGCGCATGCGTTATTAGATTACTTACGGAAATGGAAAACGCTTTTACAATTGCACTATAAAATGTCGGATTAACTAAAAAGTAATTCATTTAAGTGGAGCTACAGACGGGTGAGAACTTGGACCTAAACAAATGTCGCTCTATATTTAGCAGAGTATTTAGTTCATTAGTCGGTATTTATAAATTTGTGTGCGCCATTTCTTCTATTTCGGCTACCCTTTTGCCTGGGAATTGAAGGCTCTTCGAGCTGTAGAATTGGTGACCATTCGATAGATATATCCTACCCATCTTTAAAGTCCAATGCAAAGCTTTTTGACGTCAAATAAGTCTTCGAATTTTTACATCCACATATAAAACCAGTGGTGGGTGCACGGCTGGGTCGTACGCAAATTTCTCTTTTATAGCAAGTTGGGCATTAAATGAAATGCCAAACATGAGAGAATTTGACGATTTGATTATTGATGCTTAAAATCATATAAATAATGTCGAAATGTGTACGATAGAATTCGGTGCCTTCGAGAATAATAATGATTTTCAGTTACTGGCCAAAACTGAAAATTCCGTTTAGGGATAGTTGCGCCAAAACGAATAATACGAAATTGTTGCAAACAGTAATACATAAGCAGTATATAAATAAATTAAATTTGATTAAATACGACCAAATACAGGGTGTCCGCCGGGAAGGTATACTTCTTTGTTTGGCCGCTATTTCGGTTAAAATTAGTCTTGACAGTTCATATTTGGCAGTTGTGAAGTAGACATGTGGCAAATTTATTTTGAAAACATATACGATAAACCAACGAGTTTTAATGGTTAAAACATTTTTATCGAAATCAATCATCGACTACTGTGACGCTGAGAAAGTTACGTGAAATTTTTGGGAGAAACAAAATGCCAACAAAACACACTATTTATCGTGTAGTGAATGATTTCGAAGAAAGAGGATCTGTAGGTGATAGGCCCAAGTATGGACCACAACGTACTGCAAGATCGGCTGAAAGCAAGACTGCTGCTCAAGGAAGTGTTCAAAACAATCCATCAACCTCATTTCGACACCATGCTCAGGAGCTTGGTCTTCAAAGAACAACTTTGGCCACAATTTTGCACAACGATTTGCATTTGTTTCCATTTGAGATTCAGTTGACACAAGAGCTTCTTCCATAAGACCATTTATGCCGCCGTACATATGCCAATAGGATGTTACAGCTAGCCCATGACAACCCCGATTTATTTGAATGGATATGTGAATTAACAGAATAGTCGGTTCTGGGCAATGGAAAACCCTCAAATTATTCATCAGTCACCTTTGCATCCATTAAACGTTACAGTCTGGTGTGCAATTTTTTCAGGAGGAATTATTGGACCTTACTTCTTTGAAAATGAAAACGGCGTAACGGTAAC
This sequence comes from Rhingia rostrata, assembly GCA_949824845.1. Taxonomy (NCBI): domain Eukaryota; kingdom Metazoa; phylum Arthropoda; class Insecta; order Diptera; family Syrphidae; genus Rhingia; species Rhingia rostrata. Next base: position 92,593,162 of record OX463757.1, read on the forward strand.
TTTGAATATCGTGATATAATTGAAAACTTTTTAACTTTACAACTGCATGCCTTGGGCTTGATTAACTTGTGGTATCAACAAGACGGTGCCACATCGCATACAGCCAGGATTACAATGGAATTACTGCGAGACTTTTTTCCATAACAAGTTATTTCAAGAAATGGTGATATTGATGTGACGGTCGCCTGATTTGACTGCTCCGGACTTCTTTTTGGGGGAATATCTGAAAAGCAAGGTTTATGCAAACTAACCAGAATCGCTTGAGCAACGCAAACAAAATATTCGTGATGAAATTAATGAAATACCGCGTGAAATGGTGAAATGTGTAAGAATGTAATGAAAAATGTGCTCAAAGGGGTCGCATTTGTGAGACCAACAGAGGCGGACATTTACCTGATATTGTATTCCATACATAATAGCCGACATTAAATAAAACATTTATCAATATAAGATCCATTCTGTTTCATTTAATCAAAAACTATAAACAAACAAAGTAGTATACCTTCCCGGCGGACACCCAGTATAACTAGACCCTAAATTGTTATGTCTGTTTCGATACTAGTAGGGATTCTTACTCGTCACAACTTACTCAAAAGCCTAAACTTGAAAATTCATCTTATATATGATGATCTTTTTAGAGGCTGCGGTAGTAAACAAATTCATGAGAACACATTAAAAAATTGATGTCTAAAATCAAGGCCTTTAAAATAAAATATTGAACTTCTCCAAAGAAACAATAAATCTGTTTCGATACCAGTAGGGATTCTTACTCGTGACAACTTACTTTGCGAGTTTATTTAAATTTTATGCAAGACTATTAATAATACAAAACAAACGAAAGTAAACTCCATTCAATAATTACATCTTCCCTCCATTGGCTCGCATGTTTCAAGGCTGTCGCAAATTACACATTCTAAGCTAATACACCTAACCTTTGTCATTTAGACCATAAAACTGCAATTTGCTCTCGTGTTTTTTTTTTGTTACAAAATTGGTAAGCAATACTTTTAAAGTTGTTACTCTCCAAGGCTGGATAATAAAGGACAATCAATTGTTTGTACAACAAAATGGTAATCATGTTGGTTTTTTTATGTTTAATGGAGGTAATTTATTGAAACAAGTCCAATGGAATATGAAAATTACAAAATAAACGAGAAATCGGAAAACCATACGAACAAGCTTTCTAGTCCTTTTGTATTTACGGTAGGCAATTGGAAGACATTTTTGATTAAGGTGCTAATAGCATAGCCAAATCAAAGCTTGTCGATATGAATTTATTTCTGTATGTAAAACTATCACATCTGGAACTGTTATAACTAGGCAATTAAATATGAACATAATGGTTAACCACGTAGGCTTTTGACGCAAATTGGGGAGTTGCTATGCAAAGCTGGACTTTGCCTTTGATAAACAGAGATTGGGTCAGGCTAATAGTCTGTTTAATTCTGAGTGATAATAGCTTATTTAATATTATATTGTTCATTTAGCTTATTAATAAATTAAGTTTATCATTCAGCGAAAAAATCTACTCCAAGGACTTAATTCTTTACGAGTCTTCTATTCAGCCAAAGTTTCAGTCATGAATTTAAAAAAAAGTTCAGTTTCGATTAGAATTTTCATTTCTTATTCCACATTCCACATTTCCATCTTTTCTATTTTGTGTAGGATACGCTCTGTTTTCAGAATATCCGTAAATGATTTTCGATGTTTTGTTGCTACTGATTATCAAAGAGATTTAACTCGAAGGTAGTAAGAGAAGACATCTTTAGCAGTATTGTTGGAAAACATAGCCTACACGACAACACGTCTGTTAACGGACTTGACAACGCTACAGAACGAAATGCAACTCTAGCCCTCAAACGGTTTCCTCACCTCAATATCCATAACAGTCAAACAAATCGATCACATTGCGATAGACAAGCGACACGCATTTTGGATGTCCGAACATTCCGAGGAGCCAACATCGACTCGTACCACTACCATGTTCAGAAATACTGTGAAAAAAAAATTAATGTCAAAAGACTGCAATCGCAAGAGATCGCCAAACCTTCGCGCAAAGCGTATCCCTTAACCTCTCGATTAACACCGTACCACCAGAATCAAATGTCGAAGAACAATGGCAACGATGCCAAAGAACCATTAGATCAGCCGCAGCTAATGTGCTAGGTTTCTCGCACTCACCAGCAAGAAACCCCTGGTTTGATGAGGAACCGGCAGATGCTCGCAGCCAAGAACGAGGCCCACAAGGCTAAGCTGCAGGTGAAGACGAGAGCTACCGTTGAGCTCTAAAGGCAGAGAAGAAGGAAAGAAAACTTCGACTTTTGAGAAAGAAGAAACAAGACCAAGAAAAGCTCGCGATTGAGGATATAGAGAGGTGCCACTCCAGGAACGATGTTCGAATGTGTTACAAAGTGTAAAACGTCGAACGGAATCCTGTCGAGATGAACAAGGAAATATCGTAGTAGAGACACAGTCGATGCTGAAAATATGGCAAAAAAACTCCTGCAGACTGTTAAACGGCGATGACGAACAACATTCCGCTGTCAGGCAGAACGAATCATTCAATATTGACAACGACAGCGAAAACTGCCAACCACCCGACCTGAGTGAAGTGAGGATAGTAATATCTAAACTAAAGCTTAATAAGGCTGCCGGAAATGACTTCCTTCCCGACTTGGTAAGAAACATCCACCAACTCAGAAGCCAAATATGGTCGGAATAAAGTATGCATGAAGAATGGAACCTCAACATCGTTTGTCCGATCCACAAAAAAGGAGACCCTCTAAACTGCGCCAACTACAGGGCCAGAAGTCTGCTCAACATCGCCTACAAGATCCTATCTGCCGTAATATGTGATCGCCTGAAACCTTATACAAACAACCTGATTGACCCTTATCAGCGTGGTTTTAGGCCAGATAGGTCCACAACCGATCAAATTTTCACACTTTGGCAGATCCTGGAAAAAACCCAAGAAGTCCAAATCGATACCCACCACCTGTTCATCGATTTCAAAGCCGCACCAATACTCTGGCTCGCAGAGTCTTCGATTCCCAGCCAGACGTCGGACGCAGTAGAGGAAGACCTCGCATTAAGTGCCGCGCACAAGAAGAAACCGACCTCAACCAACTCGGAGTGCTCAACTGGATGCAGTTAGCTAAGGACCGGGCTAATTGGAGAGGCATGTTGGTTGAGGCCAAGGTTCATTCCGGACTCTAGCGCCACTTAAGTATGTATGTACATTATACATATTTGCTCGCAAAAGTATCTAGCTCACCGACTCTTCTCCATAACCAACCTTCTCTATCATTCATGGCACGAAAACATTCTACTTATAGCTGAATTATTACTATGGATACAATTTCTTTTTTCTTATAATTTGCAATCACTCAAGGGGTTTACCACAGTACGAGCGTTAGAGAACGGGAAGAAAGAGAGTGATAGGAAAGATTTTGGATATTGTGGAGACTTACTCCATGGGTGGTGTCCGAACTAACTTCGGAGGGTTGTTGTTTCTTATGTTCGTCAAATTCGAAGAAATTTCAAGATGGTGCATACTTTATGCATGGAAAGTTAATTCGTTTGTATTGATGGTGCTATTGATGAGATGACACCTTCCACAAAGTGTAAGCCGCTTAACACATGCACGGAAGTGGTCGTCCGCAACCATATTCTATTATAGTTCAGCCTTTAGTCCATAGATTGTCTAATGTATTTTAATGTTAATTTAGTAATATTTTTTTAATCCCTCAAAATGCTAATGAATGTTTTTAATGACTTTTGATTTCTAAGACAATTCCACGCAACCATATTCAAATTGTAAAAATCTCATGTAAAGCTTAGAAGTACAAAATGTTGTATCTATCCACCTTCACATATCTATATTATCCTAACGATAACAAGTGAATAATAAAAGCTATTACCTACGTTCACTTTATGCGCTCTAATAGATGACATTTTCCTCTTGCTATGTGTAACAACAGTCACCGTGGAGCTCCTAGTGATTAAACAAATTTCTTTCCGCCCTTCTTGTACATTTGCCAACAAACTGAAGAGGTAATTACCACCTTCAGTATTGACGGCTGACAGTTTAATAATGACAAGCAACCACCCATATGGGATAACTGTAAATAATTACTGACATTCAGCCACCGCCAACCCCTCCATCCAAAAGTCATTCAATAATTTTTTTGTTGATCCACTAATAATATTTGCTTTCTGCTTTCTGGCGCTGAATGCCTTTATATGTGCGCCTTATGCAATCACGTATGATTACTTGTCCACCAACCAAACATGTCAGAAATAACAAGATGTGATTATTTTTGGTAATGAATTTTCTTATCCCCATTGCAGGGAATACGAGTAAGTATGGTATTTTCAGTTGACCTTGTCCCAGGTATTGCCTTAAGGCTAGCGAATTGGGAATTGGGAATGAACTAAAGAGGGCAGTCGGTGAAGGTTAGAGACTGAATAAGATAGACTCCTTTCGACATGTTAGACAAATAGAGAAATCCAAAGCATTTGTCATATGAAAACAATTCCAGAAGGACTCAGTATGTATGAGGAAAAAAATATATTTGAGGTTAAAAGTCAATGATACTGCATAAGAATTTTAATAAGCTGAAGAAAGTTTTTTAAGAGACCGCTCTGCAAGATCATCAACGTGAAATATTTTCGAAATGTCAGTCAAATCGAAGTAATAGGTTGGGCTCTATGACTCTAGGCAGATTAACATTTTTTTAAACCAACTTTTTTGGACTTAGGGTACATCAAGATAGAAGAATTTTCGAGCCATTACAATAATTCCCTTTACTACGTACACTGGTGAAGTAAAAATAACCGAACCTGAGATGGGGGTTTATTGATTTAAAAGAACTTCTAGTTCAGCAAAGCTGTAGCACTAGGGGTTCCTGCTATACTGTGAAGTTACTTGATCAAAGCTAGCGCTAATTTGCTCCTATATTGTACATTGTCCCGAACTATGGGTGAACGGACTGCGCACACCAGCCTCGGAGCATTTTTCAGCCAGTAGTCCGTAGCATATTAAGGCCAGATTTGATTTGTTGTGATATCAGCAAAAAATCCAGGTCTATCCAGAAAAATCAAATACGTAGTACCGGTTTTTCATGTAAGGTTTGACCTGCTGCTACCATCTGTGTTATAATAAGTTTACATCTAGCGATATGACAACCGACTTACAATTTGATGAAAAGTTGTAATGCTTGAAGGTAAATGTTAAGCTACTCTTCCAACCCGTGAAGAGATAAGTGGCAGTTGAATTTGATAAGACTGACTCTGGTGAGAGATTTCATTTATCCTTTTTCATTCTGTTTTTCGGACTTGACAAGAACTCTTTTACAGTCAAGATGCAATAATCAAGAAGACAGAAATAGATTCAATACCTGAACCCATTTATTTAGACAATCCAAATGTCTATATTCCATCCATCATAGAATTGTTAGCCATTCCCATTTATTGGGTAAGTTTTTAGTAAAAAAAACTTATTTGGTTAAATTTTAAAAAAATTCGAAAAAAATTTCGATGCAAATCCAGTATGTCCGCCGGGAAGGTATACTTGTTTGTTTTGCCGCCATTTTGGTAAACATTAGTCTTGACAGTTCATATTTGGCAGTCGTGAAATAGACACGTGGCAATTTTATTATTGAAAAATATTCGATTAACCAAAGTGTTTTAATCGTTAAAACACTTTTATCAAAGTCAACCATCAATTTCTGTGACGCTGAGAAAGTTACGTGAAATTTTTTGAAGAAACAAACTGCCAACAAAACGCACTATTTATCGTGTAGTGAATGATTTCGAAGAAAGAGGATCTGTAGGTGATAGGCCCAAGCATGGAAAAACGGCTGATAACATTACTGCTGCTCAAGGTAGTGCTCAAAACAATCCATCAACCTCAATTCGACGACGTGCTCAGGAGCTTGGTCTTCAAAGAATAACTTTGGCCACAATTTTGCACAAAGATTTGCATTTGTTTCCATTTATGATTCAGTTGACACACAAGCTTCTTCCACAAGACCATTTACGCCGCCGTACATATGCCAATAGGATGTTACAGCTAGCCAATGACAACCCCGATTTTCATAAAAAAGTCATAATGAGTAACGAGGCACATTTTTATTTGAATGTATATGTGAATTAACAGAATAGTCGGTTCTGGGCAATGGAAAACCCTCAAATTATTCATCAGTCACCTTTGCATCCATTAAACGTTACAGTCTGGTGTGTAATTTGGTCAGGAGGAATCATTGGACAATACTTCTTTGAAAATGAAACGGGTTACGGTAACTGTGAATGGGGAGCGATATCGTGATATGATTGAACACTTTTTAACGCCACTGCAGGTTTAACTGCATGATTTGGGCTTGATTAACATGTGATATCAACAAGACGGTGACACATCGCATACAGCCAATGGAATTACAATGGAATTACTGCGCGACCTCTTTCCACAACAAGTTATTTCAAGAAATGGTGTGATGTTGATTGGCCTCCACGGTCGCCTGATTTGACTGCTCCGGAATTCTTTTTGCGGCAATATATGAAAAGCAAGGTTTATGCAAACAAGCCAGAAACGCTTAAGCAACTCAAACAAAATATTCGTTATGAAATTAATGAAATACCCCGTGAAATGTGTCCTCTTTTCGAAAGCGTTTTCTTACATAGAAAAGCTTCGTTTTTTGTAGAATCAAAAAATATTTAGATGCTATCTGAATGTAATTTTCTATTTCATTCCTATTCCATTTTTAGTAACGCCAATTTTTTTTCATTTTAAATATGAGATGGGATAGGGTAGTCAACGATCCGATCTCATTGTTTCATTGTCTTTGTTAAGATAAAATCTAATGATGAATTAAAAAGAATTAAAATCACTAAGTGGGAATATTTAATATATAAAATACACTAGTTTTTAAAGATTATTGAAAACATTCTCTAAATGACAGTACATAAGGGAACATCTCATATCCAATGCCAGAAGGCGATGATTTAATTAAACCCGACCTACACAAAACGAAAGAGCTGTCAAAAAAATTGCGTTGGTTCGATAAGCATGTTAATCCCCAAATTAAAAAAAGTAAATAAATCTCAACATTATCTCCCAATATCGTAAACAAGAAAAAAAACATTCTTCATGTCTTACACATCTTCATTCCAACAATAGCCATCATCATCCAATTTCGTAAGTATCTACGAAAAAAGATCTCATTAATTTTCTTTTATGACGCCGTCATAAAATTCCAAGCTGTGTGCGTGTGTTTCCAATAAAACTCCTGAATTCCTATCATTTTTCTTGTCCAATCTCTCTAGTTCGTATAGTCAGTCCTCCAGCCTTTACTATACAGAAAAGTTTTATACAACTCCCGAAGGTTCTCCGCAATAAAATAAGATAATCCAACTCGAATGTCGCGTAGGCATAGATATGATACGAAAAAGACTCCAAAGTCATCCAACCATCATATCCTAGTCGAATATTAATGTTAAACTTCAAGCAAAAATACTCCGAACTGAACTTCTTTGGAATCCTCTCAATTTTTTTTCCAAAGAAAAAACAAACAGAAAAAAACTTCCTCCGTCATCCATAAAATTCCTGCGAGCTGTTATACCTTTTACCAAGAATCTCTCGTAACCTTGCATTCGTGTGGCATCACCACCCCCACCACCTTTAAGGTTGCCCTTCAAAACTAAAAAGCATCAGCATCCCACTCAGCGTCGCCGAAATGCCAAGACTTTTTGTTTCTTCCTCCTTGCCACCTCACACCAACAACAATAAACGTCAAACGTTGTATCCAATCCACCAATCCTGCATCTTTGAAGAAAATTTTCAAAATTCACTTGAAAAGCAATAACAACCCTTCACTCCTCCACATAGGTACACACACCGAAGGAGAGGACACAAATCACTTTGAAGTACTTTCACCCATTGCCCTACACCGCATCATTCCTTTTCTCATGCTATCCGACTTCCAAGTGCAAAGCCGAATCCCATCACGCACATATGTACATGTCTAGTGCCAAACATTGTGTGAATGTGGGTGTACGCTCGATATATCCCGAAAAACTTGAACTTTAAAAATAATCTTTCTCACGATAATTATGCTACAGTGCACATAAAAAAAAACATCGGTCGTCCTCAGTATCCCGTGATGTAGTGAGCGCACCATCTCCACGGCAAATGGTCTTGGAACCTAATCCGTGTACATGAACATATATGTACATATCCATACCATTTGAAACACGCTTGCTATAGCATTTGCGAACGTGCTTAGGTATTAATATGCTTGTGGATTTGCTCACCTCAATACCGCCCACACAGTAAGGACTCTGTTTGTCAGCAGGTGGAAATGGAAATCTATAAAAAAAAGTTCTGTATTTGGGTTCGTTTTTGTCTTGGGATTCTGTTTTAATTTTTTCTTTCATTTGTTTGTAAAGGAATTCGAGTAATTTATTAGTTACAGTGGGATGGACAAGAAAATTTTGACAAAGGCTTCGTTAAGATTTTCGGATGCAGTGACCAAGTGGTAAATGCATTGGACAACTAAGCCCGGGAACCTGGTTCAATATCGACGATAACAACAATTAAATTTTTTCACTGCTCCACCTCTTGCGAAAGTCTGAAAATCACCTAAAAGTACACTTTCATGAGAAGCTTCTTAAATTGATCTTTCGGATTAGGCGTTAAGCAGGAGGTCCTCTTGTTTTTGGCAAATTTAATAAATGAAAGGAGGAGTAAGGTTTGAGGCTCTGTATGGGACGTAAATACCAGATGTTTTATAAAGTCGACAGCGTTACACTGAAACGTTTCAAAAAAGTTCGACCGGATAAAATCTTACCAAGCAAAATTTAAAAAAAAAAATTGGCGAATCGATAACCAAAACTTAGCGAAACAAGAGCTTTGCAATAGCACTTTGATTGGACAAAGACGAAAAATTGAAACACCTTGACCAATTTTCACAGTCCCAATCTTTTACGAAAGTCCGACAATCAAAGTGACAAAATGTGATAAGAAGCTAAGCTACCCCACCGGTTTTCCTTGAAACAATATTACAAAATGGCTTGCAATTTGCTCTTATCCTGTACTACATTTTGGAGGGAATCTGGATCTCAACCTAATCTTCAATTGTTCACCTTAGCATGGTTGAGGTCGGTACATATCGGAAGGAATCTAAACCAACCTACTTCTCCTGTTCGCCCGTAATTTAGCTAACTGCTGCCCTTCTATAAGATCTTCACAGCTTGTGAAGATATTTTATATAAGACAAGGTGCACCTCAACTATATGAAAGGGAATCGATGATGTCCACCCCTTACACATGCCCTAGTGGCATAATGTGTCCTTTTTTCAGCAAATCTATGTCTCTGTGCATCTCGTAAAGTTCTTCGCTGACGCCAAAATACATTAATGTTAAGGTCAATACGTCAGACCTTAAGACCTTAGACAACGCCAGACTTGTATCTTCGAAAGGTCCATGGATTTATTAATCCGCTTTTGTTAATGTCAATATTTCGGGGTCTTAAAGAGGGTCTTTGAGGGTCAATACGTCTTAGATAACCCAAGATTTGTGCATTCGAAAGTTCCAAGGATTTATTTATCCGCTGTTGTTAATGTCAATACTTCGGGGTCTTAAAGAGGGTCTATGAGGATCAATACGTCCGACCTTAAAGAGAGTTATGAAAATCAGGGTCTTAAACAACCCAAGACTTGTGCATTCGAAAGTTCTAAGGATTTATTTATCCGCTTCGGGATCTTAAAGATGTTCTATGATAATCAGGGTCTTATACAATATCTCTCTTCTTCTTTTATTTAGTACTGAAGGTTGTCTAATTTAAACCGAACAATTCTTCGTAAATTCTGATGCCCATGCCTTAAGCCTGCATACACTGATGAGTTTGGTCTGTATACCAAAATTAGTCAAGGCTCTATATAGCTTGTCGTTGTAAATGCTGTAATTAGTTAATAAGTAGTCTTCAGGATCTATCGAAACGAAAGTTTTACATATTGCTAACTTTTCTGGAATAAGGCCGAGCCCGCAAAAAATAGTTCTGCGAACACATAGCTTAAAGAATCTGAGTAGCAAGAGCATAAGTTGGGTAGCCAACACCAGGCTGAAGCAAAAAGAAGCACTAAGCAGTGCTATGCAATTTTCCTGTAGACTTGTGAAGCGTACACCTTCTTCGCTGAAAGTACCTGCGCTTGGGAATAACATTCTCGAACTACTATATATGTTAACAGGTGTGTTCGCTTTAACAAATTCACGATCAGGCTACGAGGAGGTAAAGCAAGAAAATTCTAAACGGAAATTGTTCGTCGAAAAATCTGTCCTTAGGGCAAGGAAGGTGAATCGAGGAGAGTATTCAAACGTGAAAACGTCAAAAGTTAAGAACACGTCGACTGCAATACAGCCCTCAACTGGTCAATAGCCCTTTCAGCAGTTAGGTAATATCACAGAAGCTTAAGAAAACAGAATACATAAATACTACGCTCGATATAGGCTATAAGTGTTTTCGACTGAACTGAAACATTGGTACAATGAAAATAGGTTAAGGCTGAACTATAAAAAAGCAACGTAAGTTTCTTTCATAATTAAACACAAACAAATCTCGTCCTCCTACCCATCCGGATACATTCATAAAACACTTCCATTTCCCATTTAATGTTACTGGATTCATCAACATACGCCTTTGAGTGAAGAGCATCCTTAGTAATCCATTCATTCGGAAGTCATGATCCAAATGCCATCTGCAAATGTCATCTCGGCTGTCTGCCACACTGTTACCTTTATTCTACAGAGATATACCTACAATTTTGATTCCCTCTTAACCTTTCGCATACCGCATATACATTTAAATGGCAACAAGATGCAAGGAAAACATTCGCCAATCATACACAAATACAACAAAACAGAGCATCCAAAGTCCGGCTGTCCATACACCCTTTCCCTAACTACTAGTTCGATATGAAAAGTCTATACACTCCACTCACAGATTCCGTTTGGCATTTCGATAATTGTCCATGTGCCGAGAAACTTTTCCTCATCACGACTGCTATTGCTGTTCACGTTATCGCATCGTGGGATGCCAATTTTTTTTAACCTTCCCCTACTTCACTCAGACTACCCCAAAGTTTTTCCAAAACAAAAAGGACATTCCACGAGGAGTGATTTTTATTCGAACACATAGCCGAAGGTATTGAAATAACGCCCCAAAAATGAAGCACACGGCTGCCGAAAAACATCGAGAGACTGTTCGGATCCGACGAGGGTAGCCTTAAGGGTGTATAGGATCAAAACCCATAACCACACAACAACAAAAAAAAAAAGGAATTGGCAAAATTTCAGTTGACGTCAGCAGCTGGAACGGCATTGACGTCACACCAGAACTACCATCGTCACATATATGTATAGAGCTCTGCCCTTACAGCAAAGTTCACAGATGACATTTACAACAGAACGTGCTATCTACTCCCATCCCCCCTTCACAGAATGATGTTTGCACAGCCATCCTTTTTCTTGTCGGTTCTGTTGGGATTCGAACACCCACGTACTGGCACGATGCTGGGCTTCTGCTATCCCATTCCTTGGTGCTCCGGCGTTGTGTTTTGTTTCTACTTCCCACGCAAATTTTCATGAATGGCGCGCGTTTTCTCCAGCTCTGTGTGAAATTGCGCTCTGGTGTGCAAGGATTTAGAAAAGGGATGCGATGAGAGTTTTCAGTTGCGCGTACTACGTACGAACACCGGCTTGGTAGTTGTCGTCGTCGGTATGTGTACGAGTGGCAGTGGATAGGGCAACAACGACGATGGATATTTGTTGTTGTTGCGACTGCAGGTGCGGACGGTACAACGGCATGATGATGGCAATTGACGTCATCGAAGGACATGCGCTTGAGAAGGAGAAACTGTGTCGGCAGTAGCACGGGAAAGACACGCGAAAGAGCTTATGTGGAGGTTGTTTGGTTTGTTTTTGTTGTACTTAACTGGAGGTAGGTGGACATTGTTCAAAGTAGATCTAGTACAATTTTATTATGGGTTCCGACATTATGGAGAAATATAGGACGCAGTAGAGGGTGGGGAAATCCATTTGAATTGTAAGTTGCATAGAATGTAAGGAAGCTAAGAAGGGGCACGACTGGAGATTACATCAAATAATGCAGTTTAAGACAACACATGCCTGACCTCTGCTCTATGGAGGTATTTGAGTGACAAATTTAAATTACGGGAATCCAAGATCAAGGCCACAAAGGAATGGAATGATGTTTTTTTTTTATAATTCATTGTATTTATATATATCACATATGAATACATAATTCTTTTGTACAGTGGCCTAGTTGTTAGTGTGTTGGACTACCTGATTAAAATTCCAAAAGTGTTGAGGTCTCCGTTTTTTTCACTTCTCTACCAATTGCGATAGTCTGACAGAAATCCAAAAGTGACACTGTAATGAGAAGCTTCTCAAGGAGGAACGGTATGGGTCGTTAATTCCAGATTTTTAATTCCAATACCTTAAAGGTATTACAAAATTGTAAGCTTAAGCCAACCTAAAATCTATCTTTCATCAATTAGGTAACATGGTATGAAGCCTTTCTTACCTTGGACGGGCTTAATGACTGCTGCGAAACTTATATCACCGGCTATAGCCGATCTAGAACTTGCTGAACGTACAATTAAAACTCATGAAACACATGGACATTCACAGAGGTTAGATATAGCATGATACACTTGAAGCAAGTCATCAGAGATCTTGCAGAATGATTGATAACAGGCCCAATGAGCTTGTCACTTCGCTGGTAACGCCAGATTTCTTTTGGTTTAAACTTCTTCTTTCCATTGTCTTCATGTTTCATCAAGATTCTTCTTAATATAGAAGAAGAAGAATAAAGTCTTTAGCTTTACCCTTCACAACCCTTTTGCAAAAAATCGATGGGGACCATAACATCAATGAAAATAAATGGCGGCATCGTTTGCGAAGGTTTTAAAGCCGCTGGAAATATTTCGGTTCGGCCCAGAGTATGGGATTAGCAGAAATAAAATTTCTTCTGGGTCCGAAGATGTAAACAAGAATGAACGGGAGAGCTTGCTGAATTCGCATTGACTTCTGGCGTAGATAGCCCATGTGCCTTTTGAACTGCAGTTTGGGGTCCAGTATTACCTCTATATATTTATCTACTTCTTAAGACCTGATTGCTTGGTAACCAACCTGAGAGTTGGCATATTCTACAGTTTACCTTATTGTGTTATATGGACTGCTTTTGTTTTCTGGTTTGGTAGTTATCGTAGAGCGGACACTATCAAAGTTACTTTCGAGATGGCAATCCCAAATATCCTTACTCCTCCAGTTAGTAATAAAATCGATCCCTGTGAGACCTCTGCAATTTTATGCTTAAAACGAGCAACCAAAAGCTGCAGCCGTAATCCGTGAGAGTCACTTGAATCGTCGAAACCGAAAAACTTTCCATGCTCAATATGTTTATAAGTAACGACCCCATATTCGAAGCCTCTAAAAACGCAGTAAAATGTCTAGGTTTCTTTAACCGGTGCAAGAAATATTTAACCCCTTCTGATCAGGCCTTAATATAAAAAAACATATTTATATGAGCCTGAAACTTGAGTTCAAGGACAAAATATGGTCAGGTGCATACAAAACAATTATTGCATCTATTGGATAGAATACAGAACTTACTTAAGTGGCGCTACAGTCCGGAATGAACCTGGGCCTCAACCTACATGCCTCTCCAATTAGCCCGGTGCTTAGCTAACTGCCTCCAGTTGCGCAATCCAAGTTGGTTGAGGTCGGTTTCTACTTGTGCGCGCCACTTAAGGCGAAATCTTCCTCTACTACGCCCGACGTCTGGCTGGGAATCGAAGACTCTGCGAGCCGGAGTATTGGTGTTCTTTCGTTCTACATGTCTTAGCCATCTTAAACGTCCAATGCGGAGTTTTTTTGACCAGGAGCATGTCGCTGTACAGCTCGTATAGTTCTTAGTTGAATCTTCGTCTCCATAGCCCGACAACGCAAACTGGACCGAAGATTTTTCGAAGAATTCTCCTCTCAAATCGATAAAGGATTTCTTCATCCGCTTTTGAGACGGTCCATGCTTCAACGCCGTAGAGCAGGACTGGGATGATCAGGGTCTTATATAAGATCTCCTTAGTAGTTCGAATGAGGGCTTTACTACTGAATTGCCTTCTTAGCCCGAACAGCGGTTCGCGGTTGGCAAGAGTAATTCTTCGTTTAATTTCTGACGAGATGTTGTTGTCAGAGTTAATAGCGGAGCTGAGATAGACAGATTCCCGTACTTCCTCGAAGTTATATATGTCAATGGTGAAGTTCTGTCCAATTCGTCTATCTTGTTTGTCCTTCCGTGTTGACAACATATACTTCGTCTTGCCCTCATTTACTGCTAAGCCCATTTTTGCCATGGCTATGACATCATGTTGAGTCCTACCAATGATGTCAATATCGTCGGCGTATGCTATTAGTTGTACAGATTTTTGGAAAATTGTGCCTCTGGTGTTGGCTCGTGAGTTTTGCACAATCCTCTCAAGAATCAGATTGAAGAAGTCACATGACAGCGCATCGCCTTGCCTAAATCCTTTTTTGGTATCGTATGTGTCGGTGAGGTCGTTTTCGACCCTGATGGAGCAGCGAGAATTCTCCATCGTCATCCTACACAAACGGACGAGTTTGGTCGGTATACCAAACTAGACATGGCTCTGTATCTGTGTAGTTCGTCTCTATAAATGCTGTCATATGCGCCTTTGAAATCGATGAATAGGTGGTGGGTATCGATTTGGACTTCTTGGGTTTTTTCCAGGATCTACCGAAGTGTGAAAATTTGATCGCCTGTGGGCTTTTCTGGCCTAAAACCACACTGATAAGGGCCGATCAGGTTGTTGGTAAACGGTTTCAGGCGTTCACATATTACTTCAGATAGGATACGGTAGGCGATATTGGGGAAACTTATGCCTCTGTAGTTGGCGCAGTTTAGAGGGTCTCCTTTTTTGTGGATCGGGCAAACGATGCTGAGGTTCCATTCTTCAGGCATACTTTCTTTCGACCAGATTTAGCTTATGAGTTGGCAGATGTCATTTAACAAGTCATCTCCACGGCTTTATAAAGCTCGGCGGGAAGGCAGTCATTTCCGGCGGCCTTATTAAGCTTGAGTTTAGATATTGCTATCCTCACTTCACTCAGGTCGGGTGGTTGGCAATTTTCGCTGTCATTGCCAATATTGAATGGTTCGTTCTGCCTGACAGCCGTTTAACAGTCTGCAGAAGTGGTTCTTCCATATTCTCAGCATCGACTGTGTCTCAACTACGATATTTCCTTGTTCATCTCGACAGGATTCTGTTCAAGAATTGTATCCTTGTCTTTAACGTTTTATACTTTGGTAAAACTTGCGAACATCGTTCCTGGAGTGGCACCACTCTATATCCTCGATCGCGCGCTTTTCTTGCTCTTTTTTCTTCTTTCTGAAAAAGCTGGTGTTCTTCCCTTCTTCACTGCCTATAGAGCTCAACGCCAGCTCTCGTCTTCAACAAAAATGATCTGTAAAGCCTAACCCATAGAAAAACTTTGTATTTTTCGAACCATATAGCTTTAGATAAACTTCCTCAACAAGATGTGGTGACAATTTAATTTTCTATTTTTGTATGCACATTTAGTTTTTGGACACGTCCAATTTTTGCGGACATTTATTTTAAGGATGGGATTGGATATGGTAGTAAACATTTCACCAGGCGGATTGTAGCCTTCTCATATCTATATGGTATATGAATATTAACGCCTGTTTCCGTTGTCATGCCATCACTTGAGAAGGACTTTACCGATTTCATTCATTTTATTTTTCTGTTTAAAGTTTTCTAATACTTTTTAGAAGGTCCTTATAGAAAAAAAATTGAAAAAACATGAACAAAAAAATCTCACTCAACAAACTGGATAAACGTTCTGAACGAATGGACTGTTCAGTTCAATTACTTTGTTAAAAAAAACAGACAGGATAATGTCTTTCAGCAAAAAAAAATCGAGTTATCCACTTCTTGTGTTCATGCGACGGTTGGTAAATCCTTGTGGTGACTTGCCATCCAATGAACACATTCATCACATAACCAAAAACTGCATTTTTTTATTATTTACGCGCACTCAAGGGGTTATGAATACCCTTTTAATGTTTAACCACAGTGCGAGCGTTAGAGAAGGGGAAGAAAGAGAGTGATAGGAAAGATTTTGGATGTATTGGAGACTTACTTCATGGATGGTGTCCGAACTAACTTCGGCGGGTCACTGTTTCTTGTGTTTGTGGAATTCGCAGAACTTTTAAGATGGTGTATACTTTTAGTTGTAACAACCGACCTTTTTTTATTTGTTTTGAATAACAATTACATGGATTTTGGCTGGGATCAAACGCGCAACCTTCCACTGAACAGGCGGCCACCAACCAAAAAGTAAAGCAACCACTTAGACTCTCGGCTTAGGAGTTTTGTTCCTCTTTGTTTCGTCAAACCAAGTACTCCATCACCTTCCAAGTACTGATATTCAATGACTTTCTTTTACAGTGTTACTTCCTCACAGCTCTTGCTGAAGATAGTACATTCCATGTTTACAGCTGACCTATGCACAAGCACACTATGTTCTCAGAGCGATGTCCTTACTAAAACCAGATTGTACTTCAATATTGATGACTTACACGATTTTGACAAGTTGAATAAATACGATGATAAAAATAGCCCTTTATCTGTCAAACAGAAAGCGACACATGATAGATCTTAAGAACAAATTATTTGAATTCACATGCTGTAGCTCAAACTATTCCACAAATATCTATCCAAACATTCAAATGCTTATACGCTATAATAATCTACTACAATCGCCCATTAAAATCTAGTCTATACACCAAATGGCTCAAAAGCTTCTTTCAAAGCAAACGTCCCATGTTCGTTAAAAACTCATTTAAATAGCATTAGCATTAGAAACGATTAAATTACCGGAAATCCTAGAGACAATCCATAGCATCGGGTAAAACATTATTAAAATAAAAAATAGAATCGCACTTTTAAAAAATTACATTAAATTGAACAATAAAACAATCTCACAGACCTTTAACCTTTTCACAAGAAACCTGGGGTACTAGCACTTAACTCCATCCTACACTTAACAAAAAAGCACAAACAAATAAAATCCTCATTTCCCCTACACAATATGAGGACATTCAATGTGGGCGCATTCACTCAGGATATACCTACATTGTGTATGTCATAAGTATATTCCAAAGACCCATTTGCAACTACGTAATAGTTTGGTTGCTTTTTGTTGCTTTGTTTGGCCCAAGCGTTTTTTTTTTGTTGGTTATAAAACCAAAGGACGTTGCAAAAGCCCACACACTATCACAGGCTAGATAAAAATCGATTTAAACTCTTTATACGTATATCTGGACTGGCTCTACTTCTGACATTGTATGTGGGCAACAGTAAAATAAAGCATGCGCGTTTGTGCTAATTTTTCCCAGGAGGGTGGAAGCTTTGTTAAACAAACATAAAAAGAAAAACCGTTCTTACGTCATCAACCCTCATTCGCTTCGTCTGTTTGTTGTTGTTGTTGTCTTTTTTCGTAAGCGTGTGTATGGAACTCTGTGTATGTTTAGGCCAACCAGCCATCCAGTCGAAGCCAACCACCACAGTTTGGAATAACAGCTCCAACATATCCCACGGGCGCAAGTGAACGAACAAACTCGAACCTTCTCTTTTTCCTTTGTAACAATAATGATAATTTGTTTTCTATCTCATAGATACAAAAGTTCCGTGGCCAAAAATTCTAATTCTGTGATCATTTAATCATTAGTTTGCGTTCGGAAAGTGTGTGCGTTGCTAAACAGTTATTCTTTTCTCAAATCCCAAGTGTTTAACTGGCTTTTGCAAAATAAAAAAAATTTAATAAACAAAAAAAAAAATGTAATCGTAGCCTTAGAATATTCTGCAAGTAATTTTGTTGCGTTCAGTGATTAAAAATAGTTGTTAGCCGTTTATTTTTAATGGTGTTTGATATATTTTCGATTTGCTAACGTCACTTCGTTCATATATCCTATATCCTGTTGTCTGTTGGAAAGAAAACTTGTGCAGGGATCCAAAAAGTCTGTGGTTGAGGGTGGTGCTGCTGGTGATGGTGGCTCGTGTATTTTTAGGTCACATCACTTATATGGGCAAAGCGCAACACACCAATACCATCGTAAAATTCATCAATATAGTGTAGTGTGAGTTGTTGTATTGTTATTCTCGGGCAAACAACAAGAAGAGAAAGGAAAATATAGGACTGGAAAGTGCAAAGATTAGTAGCTTTGAAATAATTATTTTACAAAATGGAAGCCACTCCAAAGGTCCATCGTCATCATCATAGGCGCGACAGGCGGTCAAGTTCCCGCAGAAACGGAGAACGCATCCACAATCAGGACGACACATCGATAGAAAGACGTCGTCAAAGTGAACCCACAACAACAACAACAACAACTACAACGATAGATACAGTGACACCTACAACACCTGCACTGGCAACAGCAATACCAACAACAGATGCAAATGCAATTACGACGATTGAACCAACGACCAGCGGGAGAGTGGTATCAGCTTTGACAGCAGCTGCCGTGTCATTTGTCGCTCCAGCAGCTGTTGACACTGATGAAGCGTCTGCGGGTAGTGTTACAACTAACAATCCTGAGGTTTTAGTTAACGGACATGTCGTGGACGAAGCTGGAGACAAACATGAACCCGCTAATACACCGACGACAAATAATCCCGAAACCTCCTCGATCCGGGACACAGCTAGAAGTTCTATCGATTCGATGAGCTTACGCAGCGCGATTTTACAACATTCTCGTCGACCGTCACCGCATGCGGGCCAAACACAAACCCAACCACAACCGCATTCGCATTTACATCGCGGCATACTTGGATTTATGGACCGTGAACTGAAGACGGGCGTTGCTAAGAAGGCACAATCGCTGTCCGATCCGCAGGCTAGTCCGGCACAGCGTTCGACACGAAGTCGAAGTAGTTTGGAGAAAAGTCCACGCCGGAAACGTAGTAAATCGGAATCACGTCGACGAAGGGAACGGAAGTTAATCGCCGCTGGCGAAATGGAGGTGCGGCAGGCCAACGAAACTTTAATGCGTTACTTGAAACAGTGCTCGGAGATGAATGATGCATCGCTGTCGGGCGAGTTGGAAATCGATCATAATTTCGACGAACGAAGGGTGCACCGAAAGACGAAATCGCAGAGGGACAAACGGGGCCATCTAATAAGTAAGACTTGTGGTCAGTGGTCAAGTTGATGACTTTCTGATAGTTTTTTTGTTTACACTTTTATCGATTGGTTAATAATTGATGGGTGACGGTGTATCATTACGGGGCAATTTATGATCTCAGGTTCAAATGATACCCCGGCTTTGTTGGTACCCCGGCTTTTCACTCATCTTTCACAACCATTAAATAAACAATTTTTGAGATCGGTAATTTCGAATTTAAAAAACAAAATTTAAACAGCTTAACATGCAAACGCAGTAGGAGAGTTTGATAAGAGAAAAATTCGCTGCTTAAGCCATTCTTTGGGAACATACAAGTTTTAGTTTCGGTGAAGTATTGTGATTATTTAGAACTTCGGGAACTTACTACTTGTTGTGAATTTTTTTAAACTTTCGAATCCAAGTGATTGCATTACAAATATACATGACTCCGATATAATTTAAGTGTTTCTAAATTTGTATACAACGATAACTATACAGTATCAAAAGTATTCATTAGATAAGTAAAAAAAAAAAAGATCTGGCGTTAATGGCCACAATCCTAGCTTCTCTATTCACTTATGTGTGCAGTTTTTTTTGCACTGTCCCACCTTATGCGAAACTGAGAAGCATCCAAGGGTATAAAACTGCCATGATAAGCATCTCAAATTTTCCGTTCGAAATCGGCTCCCATTTCTTCTGTTTGACTTTGCTTTGGGTAAAACAACTATTTAAATAGAATATGACTCCGGGATTTGTGACTTGATCAACTTATTGAAGTCCTAGCACCCAGTTGTAAATATCATCGAAATTCTTTATTAGAAATTTTGTTTTACTTTTTGCGTGTACGTGTACGATATACATAATTTCAGATCCAGCGACTCAAAACTGATTGAAATACTGAGTTCGTTTGTTTTAAGAAGAAAAAGACTTGTAAGATCCCGACAAAAGCAAAATTTCATTTGTATGGAAGAAAGGCCAAACAGCTGATAGCTGAGCTGTTGCAGATTCTATACTTTTCGATTACTTTTTGACACCAAAACCGATGAATATTAAATGCTACCAAATAGATTCACCACACACGGAGTCAAACTTAATCCTGCACTGAAAAACTGTTTCATGAGTTCACTCTGGATTAAATTTATTCCGGTGTTAGTTAGGTCTGGGTTAACTTAGAGTTAACTCAGTGCTGAAAAACCGGCCCTTAGAGATAGGGAATTCCGTCGGCACATGCTCACATCACCGCTCTTTTTATACTCTATTCCATACGGGTATATTAGTTTAGACATTAAAAGCCGAATTTATAAAGGAATTTTAGAGGTTATTCAACTTTAAAACACCTCTAAGTATCACTTAAATGCAAAATCGGTATCTATTATCGATTTTCATATGTAAGCAACGTTGCTTAGAGGTCGCTTAGTTAAAACACGATCGACTGCGTTTTGAGGTTGTTTAGAGCCATTTTAAAATGAGTTTTGACAGATCAGAGAATTTCCATTTAATTTTTATATTCGTTTTGAGTTTCTGTGTTGAAAAATGAAAACAAACTAATAAAAATCGACTGAAGCTACATTTCTTTTGTAAATGATTTAAATGTAGTGAATGTGATTAATACAAACAGGCCAACAGCTACGAGACCATACAAATGTACAAACCGAGAATTAGAAAACCGAGATTTTCTAAGCCCAATATGGAAAAGCTTATGAACGTTGTGCGATCCGATCTTATGGGGGTGCATGGTTACATTTCTGCTGATCTCCAAGTGATGGCTGGTATAATGTATTAAATTCGAAATGAAGTTCCATTATACACTTTTAGATGCAAGATGCGAATATTCAAAGATTGAGTCAATCTATGCTATTTGTTATTTATCCAAGGGTTGCAAAGGCTTTTGACTCAAAGAGATCGCAATCTGTGAAATTGCCAAAAACATTGTCTGAGCAAATAAGAGAGATAAATGGGACATCGGAACTTGTATAAATTTTTTCCATTTTTGTACTAGATTTGCAAATTTTATTACGTTTTTTGAAAACAATCATCGTTTAGTTAAGCAGCAATGAAAAATCGATTATAGATAAGAATTTAAGCAACGTTGCTTAGAGCCAATTTAAATACTAAGGCTTGCCTTACTAAACAACCTCTGAGACACGTTTTAAGAAAATCTAATAAATACGACTGTAAGATTGTACAATAGAGAAATAATTTCGATAGATATGTATAACTCAAAGGGTGTCCGCCGGGAAGGTATACTACTTTTTTTTTGCCGCCATTTTAGTAAACATTAGTCTTGACAGTTCATTTTTGGCAGTCGTGAAGTAGACACGTGGCAAATTTATTAGGGAAAAATATTCGCTAAACCAAAGTGTTTTAATCGTTAAAATATTTTATCAAAATCAATCATCGATTACTGTGACGATCAGAAAGTTACGTGAAATTTTTGGGAGAAACAACGTGCCAACAAAACGCACTATTTATCGTGTAGTGAATGATTTCGAAGATAGAAGGTCTGTAGGTGATAGGCCCAAGCATTAAAGATCGACTAAAAACATTACTGATGCTCAAGCAAGTGTTCAAAACAATCCTTCAGCCTCATTTCGACACCGTGCTCAGGAGCTTGGTCTTCAAAGAACAACTTTGGCCACAATTTTGGACAAGGATTTGCATTTTTTTTTTCCATTTAAGATTCAGTTGACACACGAGCTTCTCCAAAATACCATTTACGCCTCCGTACATATGCCAATAGGATGTTACAACTAGCCAATGACAATCGCGATTTTAATAAAAAAAAATCATAATGAGTGACGAAGAACATTTTCAGTTGAATGGATATGTTAATAAATAGAATAGTCGGTTCTGGGCAATGGAAAACCCTTAAATTATTCATCAGTCACTTTTGCATCCATTTAAAGTTACAGTCTGGTGTGCAATTTGGTTAGGAGGAACCATTGGACCTTACATCTTTGAAAATGAAAACGGCGTAACGTTAACTGTGAATAGGGAGCGATATCGTGATTTGATTGAAATCTTTTTAACGCAACAACTGCATTCTTTGGGTTTGATTAACATGTGGTATCAACAAGACGGTGCCACATCGCATACAGCCAGGATTAAAATGGAATTACTGCGCGACCTCTTTCCACAACAAGTTATTTCAAGAAATAGTGATGTTGATTGGCCTCCACGGTCGCCTGATTTGACTGCTCCGGACTTCTTTTTATGGGGATATCTGAAAAGCAAGGTTTATGCAGACTAACCAGAGTCGCTTGAGCAACTCAAACAAAATATTCGTTATGAAATTAATGGAATACCTCGTGAAATGGTGAAATTTGTGAAAATGTAATGAAAAATGTGCTCAAAAGGGCTCACATTTGTGAGACTAACTAAGGCGGACGTTTACCTGATATTGTATTCCATACGTAATTGCCGACATTAAATAAAACATTTTTTGAGGGGCTCAGTGGCGCGATGGTTAGTGTGTTGAACTGCCGCGCAGAAGGTCTGGGTTCGATTCCCAGCCGTAGCAACACCTTAATGATTTTTCACTGGCCCTCCTCTCGTGATGATCTGACAAATCATCGGAATAGTATCAATTGTCATGAAACTTAGCCGTTCAGATTCGGCACAAAACAGGAGGTCCCGCCATCGTGCAAAGAAGTACACACGCACACATGAATGGTTGTGAGAAAAAAGCTAGGCCCTGGGTACTAACGAGCCTGTCGCACCATACATTTTTTTTTTACAAAACATTTATCAATATAAGATTCATTCTCTTTCATTTAATCAAAAATTATTAACAAACAAAGTAAATATAATACCTTCCCGTCGGACACCATGTATTTGATGGTTTTTTCAAAAATTTTAAGTTTTCTTCACTTTCTGGATCCCGTGTCACGTTAAATTTTTTATTAATAAATTCGAAAGCCTATACAACATACTCGTTCTGTTTCGAAAGTCTTGAACATCATATTAGGAAAAAGTTCGTACTAACGTTAAATGTACAAAAATAAAAGAAATGACATAAAATGTTTTTTTTTTGAATATCTAAATGTCAAATATCCAAACGATTCTTTGAAGTTAAAAACAGATGTTTAGTAGGAAAAAAGAAAGAATCCCTTATATAAACCCAAATCCTTTTCAACATTTTGTTTTGTATTGCTATTTTAATATTTCTACTTTGAAACTTGATACACACATTATCGCCTTCATGAAAGTAGGTGACACAAAATGCGAAACGAATGTACAGTATAGGAAACACTATTGCTTCCGGTTGATCGTTATTTCTTGCCCTAAAGCTACTTCTGCACACTCTCCTGCTGTATCTGTATACCAAAAACAGATAAATTAGAAAATTTGTTTTTGCGTTATCTGTATTCTGTTATTCAACAAATTTTTTCATTCGAAATTTGCCAATCTCAATAAAAGAAGATAATAAATTTGAAATTCGTCTACTGCTTTCGAGGAGACAATTTATTCTAATGACAAAGTGGCGCCTTTGATGTTGTTTGTCTGTGTCGGAATTTTTGCTCATATTTCGATATTTAGGGTGGGTATCTGCCATGTTTGGTAATTTAATTGAGTAAGGTCAATGACTATTTTCTGTTTGTAGTTAGAAAAACTTGGTTTTCTAGACAGATATTAGTTGTGTCAAATGTTTTTTATGGTGGTACAAACATGACACCACAAATTTGGAAACACATTGCATAATCATGAAGGACGCTAAGTAAGCGTTCGCGTATTGAGAAAACCTACGAAAACCTTGTCTAGATTGGATTTCTTTTATTAGAATTTTAGCTTATAAGATGATAACGACTTTCAAAGAATAAGAGGATAAAATTTTGTAGAACAATATTTTAGATTATTGCATTTTTTCTTCTGAAATTGCACCATCTATCATAATATAGTTTGACACTTTTTATTTTACCTCCCACAAAAGTACAGGAACGGCCTTATTTCGTTTAAATTAAACGTTCAATACCATATTGATACATTAAATGTCCGCTAATAAATTAAGTGGCAATTGTTGTGCATACAAAGATTAGTTTCCGTGCCATATTAATATCTGCTCGTTTGATAATTGTATGACAAGTTTAACTTCATCATACGTAAATACAGTCAGCTTTGGTGTAATACGTTAATTCAATGGAAAATTATCCTAATATCACAATAACTTATAAATTGCGTGTGGTTTTTGCGTTATCTATAATTGAGATCGTCCATATTTGTCATTAAAAGGGCAGTCGTTTAGTTTCCTGTATGCTAATTAAAGGCAATATTAGCCTATGACCCACGTATATAAAAGGCTTCCCATAATTCACGCAAAATGTAATTTTGATAGAAAAAATAGATTTTTAATTAGAAAGCTTAATTTTTTTTTATTAGGTTCATAGAGTATACAGATTGTGGGTATGTTTGAAATAGCACATCGAGTAAATGGCCGCAATGGTTTTGCCAGTAGATCCATGGCGGCCATTGTTGGTACTCTTTAATGAAAATTTTCTATGACCGTTTCGTTTTCTATGAATTTCATAAATATACCGCACAATTTCCTCGTACAAGGTGCGTTGGTGTTGCATAGACCCTTGACTTAAAAAAAAAACCAAGAAAAATGGTCCAATAGCGTTAAATTGAAAGATCGCCAGCCTCCAGTTAATGTTTTTGTTTCTCAACAGTTACTATTGGGTTTTCTGAACCAGAAATATGACAATTTTGACGATTAAGAGCTTCATCACTGAAGATGATTTGTTCGAAAAATCAGCATTCACTTATTGTTGTTCCAAAATCCATTGTTGTTTCACGAATTCCCTTTACGCTGAATGTTTTGTATTCTCCAGTTCTTGAGTCAATTGAACTTTGCAAGCATGATGTTTGAAGTCTTTCGATAAAATCCGTTGTAGAGAGCTTCCGGAAATGTCAAATTCTTGACTATGGTGGTGAATGGATGTTCCATCCGTGTCAGCAATATTTACTCTCGCGAACTGCTTTGATAATTTTTGTTTAAAAGACTTGTCACAGGTCTCAATAAATTTTTAAAATTTTTCTCTTAACAGTAGATGGTTTGAAATCACTATGGCGGCCATATTTTGTATAAAAATTTCGGCCTGTAACTGAGAAATATTCTCCTTTTATTTTTTTTATTTTGCTCAACAATTACTTATTTTTTTTATTTTTACTAACCCCGAACTGTCAGCTATCACATTGTTATTTTTTTCCTATGGCAACACAGTAGGTACTTTTGAAAATCGGAATATAACTGATAAATCATCATACTTTTTTCTAATATTGCTCAACAATGAAAATGAGTTGTTCTTTTTTATGACACTACATTTCTACTACTACTGTCAGCTGTCACATTGTTAATTTTTTTCCTATGGCAACACAGTACTAGTAAATAGCACAGAGTTCAAATTGTGCGTGAATTATGGGACACACTATATTTTATTTTGCTTATTCGACTAAATCAAAAAATCATTTTTATTTGAGTCGTTAACATAGTATTCTAGGAATTCAGATTTTTCAAAAATTATACTACTGGAGATAACTTAAGTTTTAGACTTAAACTATCACTTTCAAAAATATCTCTGGATATTTTTTCAAGGAGTTCAGGTACAATACTAAATGAGTGGTGGGTGCACGATTGGGTCGTACGCATCTTTCTCTTTCACAACGAGTTGATTTGACGTTTTTAACAATTCGGCCAAAATACATAACAATATTTATTTGGATTAATGATGCTAAAAATGATATAAATAATGTCGAAATGAGTTTATGTATAATTTTTATATGGTAGGTACCGGTAATAACATGGCTAAAAGCAAACAAAAAAAATTGCCTAGAATTATGACCAAAAAACGTTGGTTATGAAGTTTGAAGAAAATCGGTCAATACGATTAGACTGGAGAGACCATTACGGACCGACGAACCGACGGACGGTATTCCAAAAACCACTTTTTTGGGTTCTGCTATCATCCTAATGTTAGAATCAAACAAAATCTCGAGGTCGAAAATTTTCACGAAATCAATATTTTTCTCTTTGTAAGAGAAAGTTAACAATGATCCAGCTGCTGAGCCTCTAGCTGCGCGCATAGACTGAACGACCGAGAGACGTAGAGAATCGCCAAACCCACTTTTTTACTATGTATTTTGATTATTATTTTGTTTTAATCTCGAGGTCGATAAGGATTAATTAAAATAGCACAGATGGTACAAGGTGGGCCAAAAGAAGTCATCCGATGTTGTTTGGCCTTCAGAATATCGGTTGTGGCTCGCGCAGTGTGTGCCGTTGCTCCGTCCTGTTGGAACCACATGTCCTCCAGTCCTAATATGTCTAATTGCGGCAAAAAAAACTCAGTTAACATGGCCCTTTAGCACGCACCGTCCACTGGCCCGATGACTCCTCCAGCGTGAACAGCGCACCATGAAGAAACTTTGAGCTGGTGTAATGGCTCCTCGTGCATTACTCGTGGATTTTTGGTGCCCCAGAAGCGATAGCTTTGCTAGTTTACGTACCCGCTGAGCTGGAAATGAGTCTCATCGCTCATTATGATTTTGGTCGAAAAATCGTCCACTTCGATTGTTCCGTGTTCTTGGGAAGTGTATCGCTCTCTGGCTGGCTAACTTGTATTCAACATCTGTCTAGTGCACAAATGTCAAAACAGATTTGGCATTGGCGGCCATTTGCAAAAATAAGATCATATTCCAATAGGAAGATCTCCTTTGGCCCACCTTGTAGTTGATTCAATTTTCGTGGTCATTAAAGCTAAGTCCACACACTTTGTGCACCTTTGTGACTAATAATAAGCTCCCATCAGGTCTTCTTATTTAAAGAGTCTGTCCGAAAGTGTTAAGACCCTAGTTGGGTAATTAGTTGACTCCTAACGCCCATGTAGGGAACATTCTTCTTCCTTGTCGCTTGTCCTTGATCCCTATATCATAAATCAGTGCACCTCTACGTTTTGATTTAATCAACTGGAATCCATATTTGTGATTAGTTTATTGCTGAGATCAATAAAGTGCTGGTACTGTTGCGTTGAAGGGCCACCTATTTTCCGCATTGCTTTGAATTCCATCTGAGCAGGACTACTTTCATTGATTTCATTTTGTGGGAGTGGGCTCTTTGATGTAAGGGCTCATGTTTTGCTACTTACTACAGATACATCAAGCGGTATTTGCATTAACGGTTCATACCGACTTGGTTCTATCGTCTACAACGAATAACTGATGTACTTTGAAGTCCAATTATTTTGGTTTAAAAACAGAAACTGGGACTGCAATAATCTTAAAAGTAGGCTAACACTCTGAATCCTTTAGTAGGATATAGGTCCACGAAAAGTCTTTCATTCTATCTCATTATTTTGTTCAGATTTTCAATATCAATATTTTAAGAAAACACCTCAAAGTATTTAAAAATGAAACGATTTTTTTAAAAATGGGCAATTGACGGATTGCTTTGAGTGAACACATTTCTTCATATTTCATACTAAATTTCATCATACTAGGTCAAAATTAAGGGTCTTAAAATCAAAAACGTTGGACTTAAAATCCGTGACAAACAGATGGACCGAGATGAACAGCGAGATAGCTTGATTTATTCAACTTTACATATGGATTCCATGTATTTAAAATGAAATATGTGCGATGATTGGCCCAAACAGGACCTCGAACCTTGCTTCCACAGCTTTAATTGTGTGAGGGAAGCTATATTTCTGCGACAAAAAGTGGGACCTCCAGTTTTACGTCGATTACGAAAGGCGCAAAAAAAAAAGCTTCTCACGACAGTGTTAAACGTTTAGACTTTTGTCATGTTTGTGGGGCAGTGAGAAATATCAAGGTCTTGTAAACTTTGGGATTTTAGCTTGAGTACCCGTGCTTAGGAGTTCAGTGCGCTTACCACTAGCCCACTGCGACCACTGGCCATATTTATTCTTAGCGACATATCGATTTTTATTTTGGGTATGGGTCCAGTCATAGCTATCTAAAAAAAAACAAAAAAAAGGGGGAACGTGACATTGAAACGATGTAAATTCACCTATCATTGAATACTTTTCTCTATCATGATTATACAGTTTTAACGAGTACAATTTATTTTTCAATGAAATTATTACTGGGCCAGTATTGGTTTAACTTAAAATGCTCAGAAAAGGGAAAAAACAAAACAATTTGCATCCTGATGCGTTTTCTTGATTGCTTTAACTAGCCCCTTTGTGAACTAGTCATCAAAACTAGTATACCCCTGTGGGATTTGGTAAAAAAAAAAGAAAAGGTACAACCATGCTTCATGATGACAGCTATTCGGGGATCTCGGCTGGTCATCTAACAATTGTCTTTGGAACCTCGAATTAAAAACCAGTGCAATTCACTTTCAGCGATGGAAAAGAATAAGCCCAACAATTTGAAAAATTGTTCGGGTCCTACATCCTCTGCGTTACCCGACAACAATATATCCACGTAGATTTTTTTAACTCTCTATTACCTAAGCGATGCTCATATTACAAAATAATCCGACCATTAATCAGTTCAGCCTTCTAGTGATAAAATATCCAGACAAACAGACGGACATATTTAAGAGACGAACTCTTTTGGGAAAATCGTAACTGACGCTGACATGTAGGTACCTATCACCCTCAAATACATACATTTCCATCATTTCGTCCTAATTTCAGGGTTCCCCTACTTGACACTCGCTAAAAATGAATGGCCAACCCATTGACCATCCCAAAATTACTTTTCATTAAAATATCGCTTGAGATTATTTTCATAATGGGAATACATGCCTTAATTAAATGACCAAATAAAAATATATCGCACTTCCACTAATTATGTGCTTGCCACACAAACACTCGAACAGCTACAGAAAAGGACGTCATTCATAAAATTATTTGACTGTAGAGACTCGTTATGTATACCACAAGGTCTGCAAAGTGATAACAGAATGCACAATCTATTCAAAGCTCCTGGCTGTCGTAAACTCATTAGGACATGACGTAAGCCATGGTTACGTCTATATAGTAGATACACATCGTATCTTCATAACACCCTCGTCGGCATCATCACCATCATAAACAACAATAGCGACCGTCTGTTATTAGCCAATCTTCATGACCCTACTTCATTATTGTTATACCAGGATGAAAATCACTAAAATCCTTTTTTTCTTCCTTTTCTTCCACTCCCGAAAAAAAATTAATCTATTAACGCTGCTCTAGGAAAACTTTACACGGCGGGTGGACTATCGTCGATTCTGAAAGAGCTCTCCGATGACATTGTGCCCGCCGATGGAGAGGAAATTTACAATCCATTTACACCGGTTGTATCACCAACGGAGGAACCATCGGCACGAATTGACAAAATGTTCATACAGACTGCGTCAGGATATCGACCGGTGGATCATTGTTACTACAAACATCCAATTGGATCGGATCCAGAGAGTAATAGGTGAGTACTACGCTGAGAAAATGAGTGTGGGTGATTGGTAAGGCCCCATTGGGGTGAAGAAGTATAATTGCATGAGTTCTCATAAAGATTACCGAGGTTAGGTGCTGGGATTGGGTGTAATATATCGTGACATTTTTGTTGGGTTTCCTTTTATTTTGTTTTATTATGCAAAATTGTATCAAAGGACTTCAGGGATCTACGAGAAGGAGTGTTCTTATAAGTTTGAGTTTCTCTTCTTTTCTTTTTTTTTGTTGAGTGACTTTTTTATGGAAATTATTAAGTGACAAACTTTTAGCGGAAGTCTATGTGTGTTGGAGATGTAATTTTTCGTGAAACTTAATGAATTTTTAATGCTCTGCGACATATTTGGCACGGGGAGCTTTGTTTGATTGACGTAGGTATGAGCATAGGATGTCGTTTTAAAAGCGTAAAGGGGGGATTTACATTTTATGTTGCTGTCACTGAATTTTATAGGTTATACAAAATGTTGATTTTAAGACTCAGCGTTGAATAAATTGAGGGTCTTAAATTGGATACTACATTATTTAGTCCCGTTTTTGTACTAAACTTGATTGCATACTTAAAAAACTTTATAGAGCTAAAAAGGGTTGAAAAGTTAAACTTGAAGGATACATAGGTAATACATCTAGCTGGATGTTTTGAAAATGAGAGGGTATTCATGTACATCAATATGACCTTGCCAATCTAACATTAGAACGCCTTCCCATGTCATAAGCTAGCATAACTACTTTTAACTCGATGATAGCTATTGAAACGGGAAGGCGTTCTAATGCTAGATTGGCAAGTTCATATTCATGTAAATGAATACCCTATAAACTGAGAACAATGAAGAACGGCGTTGATAATGACCATGTTATAATGTAGTAATAAACGTTATGTCACAGAAAATTTAAACAATTTCTTGGGAACCAAATGAAGAAAAGCCTTAATTGCAATTCGTAATACGATTGACAAAAACAGATTTGGGATGAATCAGTGCCATACATAGCTATACAAAGAAAAGAACCCCAAAGCTACAACACTGTTTTCCAGGCGGAAGTTTTAGCGGTGACAGAAGGCAGTCTTTAGTTACAATGAAGGCGAAATCTCATGAATTTATTACTTTTTGCATAGGCAGCCCATACGGCAATAAAGGAAATTTCTACCATAACGTGGAATACAAAGCTTGTTAACCGATGTCGCGAAAAACGTTCATGTATTTTCCTAGAAGAAGAATTATCACATCACATCGTATTTCCTGGATAGCAGTAATGTCTGCTTTTGAGTAGCTTAGGGCTTGCGGCTGCCACCTCTTCTGTATAAAGAATTCTCACATTCTAGGTTCAGATACGAAAGTCGTTGTATTTTTCTCGTATATTACGGTCGTCAGTCCTTCCAACTCTACCAAAAGTACTTAACCTTTTTTACGCAGACTGGCTTCCAATATCGAAGTTCTTGCGGGACTTACTGGGCCTACTTGGATAAAAACTTCGTCTTAATAATTTATGTGACTTCAACGATGTCTCCATAAAAGGAAGGAGTAGTGCACCTCACTAACTATGTTCATGTTCGGCCACCTTTACTTCGTAGGAAACTTGAGCTGGTTTATGTAGGCAGACATATTTAGGGAAAGATGTCATATTCAGAAATTTTGGGATAAGTGTGCACACATGCAGTACATTTACATAACCAAGACTTTATCAGAATTTTAAAATAACACAAGATTTTTAAAAATCATTTTACTCGTTCGTCAAATTGGGTTAAAATGATTCAGCGTTTTATTTATAATGCTCTATCAATCAGTTCATAGATTTAAGAACAAGGATGAACAAGCTGAAATTTTTTTTAATTTAGTGTCTGACGTGTGGTGTTAACCAAATTTGTTTAGATACAGAAATTCATTTCAGTGTCCTTAAAAGCCTTAAGGGCAGATTCCGCAGAAAAACTAGAAACAAGAGTCTGTAGAGCCCTCCTCAATATTCAGCTGCTGAAAATGCATTGAAATCAATTTGTTTGAAAATAAGGGGAAATCTAAAATCACTATCTCCTCCACTATGCAATACTTAATTAGTTATCATCTGCAAAAAAAAAACAGTGAAAATGTAAATATTTGTCTTGCCGCTAATTAAAGCTGCCAACATTAATTTGCTCTTGTCGATTTCAAATTAAAACCCATCAGTAGTCCATCAACTGGCTTTAAATCACACGCAAATGAGGACTAATGAGGCATAGGCTGAACTGCTTTAGGCATTCACATAATAAAACAGTATCTGGTGGACTAATGCTTTTGTAGTTAGCTGGCGCATGGTCCATTTAATTATATTTAGAATGGGCTATTAGAAGATACACAAAGAGATCGAAATTAGAGTTTTAATGCATTTAAAAAAGTCATTTACGTATTTAAAATATAAAACATAATTATGCAGCATGTGCCATTTATGCCGGATGCAGAATAACGGTATTTTGGTGGGCAAAAAAGTTTGGACAGGCTCAGAAGTTCGCCCTTAAAAAAGTAGCTATAAGAAGTAGAATACACGAAAAAATAAAGCAGAAACTTATTAGGTCCCCTTCGTTGGCCATGAATATAACTTTAGTAACAAAATTTATTTAACCACGTATGGGCCAGTGCACCCACTGTTAATAGACATTGTAGTTAAGGTAGGGTTTATGAAGTGTTTGGGTTGTAAATGAAAATGTTTAATGATTTACATCATGTATCTAACACGGGCTCAGTGGCGCGATGGTTAGTACGATGAACTGCTGTGCAGAAGGTCTGGGTTCGATTTCCAGAGTCCTTGGCCCTCCTCTACTGATGATCGGAAAAATCATCCGAGTAGTATCAATTGTCAAGAAAAGCTTATCTCAAATTCGCCATTCGGAGTCGACATAAAACTGGAGATCCCGATTCCGAACGGCTAAGTTGAGATAAGCTTTTCTTGACAGTTGATACTACTCGGATGATTTGTCAGACCATCACGAGAGGAGGGCTAGTGAAAAATCATCTGCGAATACAAATTTACTTAGGGACGAGTAAATTTATATTTGCCCCCTATTCGCGATGTGCTATAAGCTCCGCATTCCAAAGGAAGACTTTAGTGTAAGATTTAATATGACAGATGTATTGCAAACATTTCAAGACTTTTCAATAACACTAATTCCTCAATGTCCTTTCTACAATATAAGCATTCCAAGAAATGGTTAACGCTGCGAATAATCGATTATCCTGGTGGCAGGACTGGATGTTAAAAGAAATTAAATCAGCCAACTTGAAAATATATTAATGATATCAGAATATCTATGAGTACTGATAGGCAAGGGAAGGGGCTTAGTTGCTGTATGACATGACGGCCCTGAAATAAGGAGTTCACTTTGTAATATGTAACAAAGCCTACAGATCGATTTTATGACCCGTAAAGGTTAAATTCACAAACAGATAACACATATAAAAATGCTGTTTTAAGTCTTTAGACATGGTTGATGGAGTTTCATGGATACCGTCAATCTGTTTACTCCCGCCATATTGCAGAGTTCATAATTTTGACAAGAACGTCTAAAACCATCCAACTTAACTACTTAAGTCGAATGTAAAATTCGCCGTCAAGAAAACTTTGGAGCACAAAATCTCGAGTCCTTAAATCAAGAAGCTCAAAAAGCCAGAAATCTTAAAAACACTTCGGAGACCAATAATGAACTTAAGGGACTAAGATGGTCAAACGTAAGACATTTGGAAATATTTGGAAAATTTAAAGCAGCAGTTGGTCACCAGGCGAGATGCCTTTGGAGTAGCATTTTTAACCTATTGACAGAAATACCAAGCAGCTGTTGGTATGGACGGGGTTTGGAAAAAAAAGATATGAAAAATCCGAAAGGATTTAAGATTGAAAACTTACACAATATTGAATTTAAAATAAAAACCAATTCATTGGAAGACCTTAACTAGTCTTACCAGAAGGCAGCAAACTCTAAAGGGGCATATAAGAGAAAAGAAGGATCCAGAACCCTTGAATAATTATATTCAATGACAAGAGTGCAATGATTTATTAAAAAAAAACAGGCTTTAAACGGCTTAATCCTATCAAAGAATACACCATTGAAGCACTAAAGCCATTAAACGCATTGAAAACAACTTTTGTAGTTTAGACGTTAAACCTGAACTATTTAGAACTTTAAAAAAAATGGAATTAGGGAACTACATTAGAAACTACATATAAATAAATAAGAAATAAAAGTCGCGATCATATGTCTGAAAAATATAGGAGTAGGTAGGTACCTATTTGAAAATATTTGTAAAATTTGTTAATATTGGAAATTGGAGAATGTGATTTTTTGAATTCGTACAGGATGATTCGCCCGATTAACGAAAAGCAAAAATGGTAATTGTTATCAAATTAGATTTAATTTAACTGCGTATGATAAATCAGACCGAGTTTTTTTTTTATCCTATCGAGCATTGGCTTCAATTACATTCAATTACATTTGCCATTATCTTGGTTTCAAATATTTTACGCTGAGCATACCAATTATACAAATTCTAAAATTGAATACCGATAACCCGATCACGTTTGGAAGCAATAAATTAATAAAATAACTCACTTTGTGAATGTCCTTCCAAAATCACCTACAGACTTGATGACCTACCAGCTTAGCATTTTTCCCTCGTTGAAATTCACCATAACCAAACAAGTCCATAATCATAAGCTGCATTTATTGGAAACTCTCCTATTTCAGACATCATACACGCGATTTCAGACAAAATAAGAAAATATTTTACTACTATTCACATTTTCTAATATCATTCGCGAAAATACAGACATCGTTACCACTTTTCTACACCCGTCAACAGACACCATTTGCATTTTTCGATATGGTTGCAAAGAAAAACTACTTCACACAATTTAACAAATAGATATGAAATTAAAGAACACAATACACACTACAAAACTAAACTTATTACGCACCTTTTACCGAACAATTTGAACACCTACATGCAGGCTGCAGATAACTTCCACGAACTCCCGGTGAACACCATAAGGTGGTAGCCAATTCGATAACTTACATTGAAGAAATTATCACCATTTAATCAGAATTTTCGATTTAATGTGGATTATAATAACGCAATGTGTACTAATAATTCACTTGAACTGCATATTTCATTAAATATTAGCGAAAATACATGTACTTACATATTTTATTCAATCGAGCACACAACTTACCGACAAAATATGAATTTTTAAGCTTCATGTTCTGAGATGACATTTAATTGAAGCAGGGGTGGTAAAGAGTATTTCGATATAATTTTTGAAATGAAATAAACAAAATAATAACATAAATAAATATTTCGCTCAAATAACTTGTTTTGAGTAGAATTGATTATAGGAAATTATATGTTCAGGGTGGGTTTATTTTTTAAGTATACATTGGGCGTTACTTTAAAACATTTTTGCTACAACTTAAGATATGATTTACACTTTTAAAAAATCGTGCAACAAATACATTTTGGAATTACAGACAGCGATAGTACATATGTTATTTTACAAAATTTAGGTGTAGGCATTTGAAATTGCAGAATTTATTTATGATTGTATAATATGTTGCCTATAAAGGTAACTTGCTCCCGGAGCTTCTGTCGTATGACTATCAACGTGTGTGGCCTAGCAGTGTCCTGATGGAAAACAATTCCTATGCTATTAGCCAAAGTTAACCATCTGTCCGATTGAGCCTTCAGGCGGTATAATTGTTGACAGTACAGGTCCGAATTAAGATTTTTGTTTGCAGGGGAGCCACTCATATAAGAGGATTCAAAGGAAATCAGCAAACCCTTCCTGGCCATCAATCATCAATTTGATCACGACCGTTTCCGCTTGAGGTTGTCATAAGTGATCAATTTTTCCCACCATACGTTTTAGAAATACGGAATATGAAGCGTTATGATTTATGTGAATTCATTATTTTTGACGTTAAGCCAAGTTTAATTATCGCGATTAATTAAGCGTCCACTGGTTTTCTTCAAATCCAAGGTAAAATGATCACTAAAAATAAACTCTGTTATAGATGAGCTAAATAATGGCTAACATTGACTAAATTTTCTATCAAAATTGCGACAAAATTGGCAAATCACATTTTCTTTACATTCACCTTGCCAAACTGAACCTGACAGTAGTGTTACTTAACATTACGGTACGAATTTGCATTTACACATTTCATTATGAGGTTGAAGCGCAACGCAGCCTTCCGATAGGTTACATTGAATACATATGGTCCATAGAATAGCTACGCATAAATGAAGTTGTTCTCTTAAAGCTAGAACATTCTAAGTATGCACATTTACTCCCTATTTGTCAATAAAAACATAAAATGAAATGTATATTGGGATTTTCTTGGCCACCATTCGAAACTAGACTCAATAAATAATTACCCATCCAACAAGAGTTTGGAAATACTGACGTCAGTTCTGACAATAAAACTGAAAATACATAAGCTTATGTAAATAATGGCAACAAAAAATTGCCAACTGACTTACACAAGCACACGCAATCTCATTAATTCAGAGAAACAAAAAAAAAAAAAGAAACTCATAGACAATCAAAATCCTGACGTAAATCTGTGATGTATTCCATTCCAAGATCCCTGTGTGGGCCTCTAAGATCACAAAATGTAGCACACACAAAAAAGGCAATCTTCTAGCCAATGCGTGTTATTTATACACACAGACACTCATTTGCAATGCAATGCAGCTTAGCCCACGCATAAAAGTAAAGCCAATAAGAAGTACAAGCTCTTTTCCACTGTCACCGAAGCCTTCACATCTACACAGCCGATGTGGGTGCGAAATAATTTCCTTTTGTGTAATCAACAACCACCCAATTTCCTTACTACAAGTGAACACTGCGCCTTCTACATGCTCTCCTTGTCAACCGACATTTTGCCAACTGGGAGACGGCATAAAATCTATTTTTGGAACTCCTTTTTTGAGAGTGTGGAAAAATCCGCTGCTCCCAGACCTGTCACATCACAGATTAATCGATCAAGTATATCCTTTGCTCTACTCCTGTGTTTTTATTTTTTTTTGTAGGCTTTTTCGACATCTTTTACAATTTGTGGGTAACGCGAGTGTATACTCGGATTTCTATTTTAGTTTTGCTACCATGTTTCCTTTTTTTTGGTTCCTTGTTGTTGGTTGGTTAGGAATCGTAATAGTAATATAATTTCATTTTATTTCCAGACACGACATCTCCACCAGCGTCCATTTAGCCTGTGCACTCCAACGAATCTGGATAATGGTTTCCAACATCTGTCATGGCCTGTTGGCCGGCTTGGCACTCGCACATTTATTGTTTGTTGCTACTAGTCGACCCTTAGACTGGCCTGACGGTACGATACGTCATTATTCGTCATTTGCCGAAGCGTACGCGAATACGTTCTACTGTTTGGCGATTATATGTATGGTGTCCGTTTTTGACCGGTAAGTAATGTCGGGGTGTGTGTACTGATTTTTTTTTTATAATTTATTGTTGTCGGTAGTCTGATTGGTTTTACGTACTTTGAAGCTATTTTTAGTGTTTAAACGATATTTTAAAATTGATGGGGGTATTTGGTTTGATATATAAAAAATAATTTTCGATGACAGGAGTGTGATATACGATATACCTACACAAGTTACATTCGGATTGCAAATGTGCGGTGTTGTTTCTATCGAGGTTTCTATATATTTTTAATTGTGATTGCTTTTGTTTTGGAAAAGGTTAGAATAGCTTTGGTTGCTGTTATGTGGGTGGATGAAAAATTCGATCGCGTAATCTGTGTTGACTTAAAATTAATTTGCTAAATATGGCATTTAAAGTTCATCCTTTTCAAAGATGAACAAACAAACACTTTTGATGTGACCTTTGGGAGGAGTTTTATTAAGGACAGTTGTAGTTGAAATATTAAGATAGGGTCTATAATCACTGTATGATACCAAATTGGCATGGCCTTAAAAGTTCATGTGCGATTGAAAATAATGTAAAAACGTACATGTTTATTTAAATATTGAGTTGACATAAATGTCAATTGATTTTACCAATCATTTGGTCATTATTGTGGTTTAAAGAAAATCAATTAGATTAACTTAACTTACTTTACGTCACCATCGCAGTGGCGTGTACTAAAGAAGGCATGTTACAATGACGATTACTCCAACAATTTCGGTGGTTAGGTATTTTTAGACCAGTGGAGGATGGAAATTGCAAAAAACACTTCGATCCTTTTGAGGAGTTGCATTTGTGTATGGGCATTTCCGAAATAGGTAGTAAAAGTAACTCACACAAAAAAATTAAAAAAATAATATTTATTATTTCCCCACAATTTGTTTTGTTATTATTTTTTTAGGCCATTTAACGATAGAAAAAAAAAATATATTTTTCTCAATGCGCGTAATGGAAACCAGTCCAAAAAAAAGTTGTTTTAGTAATATATAATTTTCTCAAAAACTAGAAGACATAAAATCATATAGTTTTCAGTTTTTGGATAAGAATTAATTAAAACAACGAATTTAAAAAAAAATTAATATAAAGTCTTACAGTTTTGAAAAATTACACTTTAAAATCTTTTTTATTTTATTTCCCCAAATTTTGAGTTTAAAATCCTTTCTTTTTTTTAAAACAATGCATAGGTTTCAGTTGATTTAAGAACTAGCTAAAGTATTGGCTTTAAGAAAATATTTAACGCTTAATTATAAGTATAATATTTTTTATCATTTTTATTACTTTTTTTATGAAATCGCCTCTCCCGGCCAAACGAAAAAATAGACCCTCTCTAATTATCATAGTAACATATGCCTGTTTGAACTATTCTACAAAAAACCGTTAAGTTATCGAACTCTTGCCGTAAAATCGCATTGTTAACACCAGCTATTCTTATACCTCTGACACAGAACTATGGCATTGGTATCATTGTATTGGCAATACCTTGGGGTGACAAACGCTTTATGTAATATGAGTCAAAAAATAGCAACACAAAATTTAGTTCGTCAACGATACACTTAAGAAGAATGGTGCTGCGATCATGCTGCTAGCGTGACATTAGTGTGCTATTTCCTGACATATAGATGGTACATCCGTATACTATAATATTAATACCACCAGGGTGTCAAAGGTATTACTCTTATACACATGAACGTGGTAGTAGATGAAGAGTATTAGTTGTACGCGCTCATTTTTTTCTACTAGTACGTAGAAGTACTTGGCAAGCAAAAAAGCTTGCCAAGCTTGGCTTTTGCCATCAACATATTTGGTGGTCTGCATTGGTAATTTCAGATTTTGATGTTTTCTTGTTGCCAATGGAACACGATTTCAGATTGATTTTTTTGTTGTTTTCGAATTGAAGAATTGTGTCCATGGAGTTAATGAAGCTATAATTGTTTTTTTTTTTAATAAAAAATGTTTCACTTAATTATTAACAAAAGTTGTTCACAACCAAAATAAAAATAAATCAAAACGCAAATCAGTCTTGTCAAACTTATATTACAAATGGTATTGGTGTTAGTGCAAGAAGGGATAAGTCTGCCAAAAAAAACAAGTTTTCAAAATTGATCTAAGATAAAAAAAACATTTTTTGTAGTCCAATGGAACACAAAAACTGTCAAAATCGGTCTTTGACAAATCTAGATTAAAAAATCAAGATTTTCAAAATTGATCTTAGATAAAAAAAACATTTTTTGTGGCCCAATGGAACACAAAAACTGTCAAAATCGGTATTACCATTCGTGGTAATTAAATTTAGGGTTCTTGTCATGTTTTCAATTTTACTTGTCAAGATTTCGTACCTCTTTTGTAAAACATTTTTTTTGTGTGTAAGCTTTTTAAAAAAATTAGTTTTTATTTTTTTCAGCATGGACATATGCCATTTAGAATTCTCAAATGCATCAGAAGTAATATCTTTTCGATGGATAATTATAGCAATGATCTACATAGCGACAATAATCCTCACTTTATGTGCGGAATCCATGGATGAAAAACTTTATTTGACCAAAAACTCAAATGTGACAATGTTGCGAGAAGAAATGGTAACAATTTAACAAATAATAAATCAAATTAAAATTCAAAATAAAAATATTTATCTTATTTCGGTATATGTAGGAAAGCAATCAAGTTATTAGCGTGTGGAATAGTCTATCGATGGCACGAAGCATTGGTGCCATATTTGGGTGGCTAATGATCGGACTCTCGCCAAACGATGACCTACTCTATGACCATCTATTAGAAATGGAAAAATATCAATTGACAAATAATTAAAAGTAGACAAACAAAACAGACAAATACACACACCAAACAGTTATAACAAGTATATAAATAATAATCTAGAATTAAATGTATTTATCGATAAAAAAAAAAGAAAAAAAAAAGAAACCAGCATATAAACAACAACTGAACAGTGATATATTTACCCACATATTTAATATTGTAAAAAATGAGAAAACAAAAATATATATACATAATATATTGAGACTATTATTCATGTTTATTACATTCTATTTATTTGCCTTTGTGTAATTTTAAATTGTAATAATATGTAAATACGATATTACTATCAACTGAAAAGGGGTTAGCAAATTAATTAGAAAACAAAAATGTTGCTGTACAAATAAATTGTTTACCTTTTTTTTCAAACGGAAAAAATAGTATGTTAAGAGAAAATTAACTAATTAATCAAAAAAAAAAAAGCAATTATCATTTAAGCTAAATTAAAAAAATATGAATAGTTAAAAGCAGACGACTTTTTTTTAAGGGATTAGGTTTGTTTCAATTGTTACTTGTTGTTGTTTTGTGTTTTTTCATTTTGGTAATCATTTATATTTTTTATTTTATTTATTGTTAAAATTTTAACTTATTGGCTTCTGATAAGAAAACAAAAATTATATTTAACGCAAAAAAATACGAGAAAACAAATACTTAAACGAGAAAAAAGAAAACCGCAATGAATGTCTATTAAATCAACTAAACAAATAGAAGACGGGTAGAAGATGCAAAAATAATGCAAAGAAGTAGAAAAAAAAACATTAATATATATTCATACATCCTTAGGGATTTATTAATATATAAATGAGACTCGAAGAAGTGATCGCAATAAAAATGAAAGAAAAAATATATTATATTGATTATTATATAAAACGAGTTGTTGTTTTCTTTAAATTTGGTTGAACCAAGATTACAAATGAATAGTAAGTTTAAGTGGTTTAATTTGCAAAATTTTATATCAAAAGTCAGGTAAATCGGCTCTTACGGCCGATTTCTTCACCGAGTACTAGCGGTAGTACCGGTATAAGACATAAAGTTAGTACCCAAACTGTTACTAAGTCATATCTTCTACAAGTACTAAATCGCTAATCCACCGAAGTTGGTACCGGTATTAGTTAGTACTCTGGATTAGCTGGCTCCTCGAAATTGACAGTCTATCGTCGTTAGTACCTGGATTAAGAGTATTCCACTGCTTCAACACAAGTAATAGTACTTGATTTTTATATTTTTTGCTTGCTCTTATTTTGAAAAGATGCTTGAGTGAGTTCGATTTAAGTTTCTTGTGATTAATATATATTTTATTTTCTGATTTTTGTTGTGTTTAATATTTTTGTGTATTTTGCGATGGAATTTATTTATATATAGAAGTGTATTTTGTTTTTGGGGCGATCATTTTGTTTTGCGATTTCGACGAGGTCGAGAATGATGAAGGATTGATGATTGGATGATTTGAACGCCGCATATTCCATATGCCACAACAGAATACAGAAAATACTTTTGGCGATGTGGATTTTTTCGGCGTTTTCAGTTTAAAGCAAATTTTCAGTTCTATTCACACTAGGAATTCTTTGTCAGAAAAATTAAATTAAACTTAATAACAGTAGGGCTTGTTCCACAATGAAAACGTTAAGTGACAGTTAAGCTACTTGGAACTTAACAAAAGCCGAATAAGCCCATTCAGTTAACTACAGATAACTGAAAGTAAATAAATTTGACAGTAGCAAGAAAAATATAATTTTATGGTTCTATTTTTCGCAGCAGTGTTTTAAACATTTTTTTTAAATAAATATGAAGTCTTCCATGATTACATACTGAATTGCGGTGGCTGCAGAATAAAAGGTAAAAGCCTTAGCAGGTGATAGAAAATGACAGTTTTTTAAAACAACTCGATATTATACGAGCTTGGCATGCCCTCAACTGAGAAAAAATAATGGCTTTTATTTTTTCTTCTGCTAAGGCTATAATTGGAATAAATTTGGGGACGTCTCCGCTAGCAGCAAGTAGTTGCCCAACAGATGAATTTATTTAACGCACCATTCAATAGCAGAAGGATTTAATAGGAAATTAAATTGAAGTGCTGAGTTTAATGCGTAAAACGAATGATTTTTTATCTCCTACCACTTATTTTGTTTTCCATTGGTAAGAAAATTCATATTTTTTTATACAGGTCTGCCAAAAGACCGACTTTGGCAGTAGTTGTGTTAACATTTTTTTTTTATCTCATACCAATTTTGTAAATCTGTTTTTTTTTCGGCAGATTTACCCCTTATTGCACTAACACCATTACATTTATGACCGTCAGTTTGACAAGAGTGATTTACGTTTCGATTTATTAATACTTCGGTTGTGAAAAACTGTTGTTAATCATTAAAATGGAAGCATTTTTAAGTGAAATAGTTGTTGTTAAATACAGGGTGTCCGCCGGGAAGGTATACTACTTTGTTTGTTTACAATTTTTGATTAAATGAAAGGGAATGGATGTTGTATTGATAAATGCTTTATTCAATTTTGGCAATTATGTATGGAATACAATATCAGGTAAATGTTCGCCTCTGTTAATCTCACAAATGCGAGTCCTTTTGAGCACATTTTTCATTACATTCTCACACATTTCACGCGGTATTTTATTAGTTTCATCAAGAATATTTTGTTTGAGCTGGTCAAGCGTTTCTGGTTTCTTTGCATAAACCTTGCTTTTCGGATATCCCCACAAAAAAGAAGTCTGGAGCAGTCAAATCAGGCGACCGTAGAGGCCAATCAACATCACCATTTCTTGAAACAACTTGTTGTGGAAAGAGGTGTCACAGTAATTCCATTGTAGTCCTG
This sequence comes from Rhingia rostrata, assembly GCA_949824845.1. Classification (NCBI taxonomy): domain Eukaryota; kingdom Metazoa; phylum Arthropoda; class Insecta; order Diptera; family Syrphidae; genus Rhingia; species Rhingia rostrata. The sequence continues at coordinate 92,635,973 of OX463757.1, forward strand.
GCTGTATACGATTTGGCACCGTCTTATTGATAACACATGTTAATCAAACCCAAAGCATGCAGTTGTGGCGTTAAAAAGTTTTCAATCATATCACGGCGTCGAATTGACGTTGATGGATTGTTTGAACACTTCCTTGAGCAGCAGTAATGTTTTCAGCCGATCTTGCTGTACGTTGTGGTCCATGCTTGGTCCGATCACCTACAGACCCTCTTTCTTCGTAATCATTCCCTACACGATAAATATTGTGTTTTATTGACACGTTGTTTCTCACAAATATTACACGTAACTTTCGCATTGTCACATTAACCGATGATTGATTTTGGTAAAATGTTTTAACGATCAAAAAAAAAAATCGAATATTTTTCCATAATACATTTGTCAAGTGTCTACTTCACTACTGCCAAGTATGAACTGTCAAGACTAATGTTTACCAAAGTGGCGGCAAAACAAAGTAGTATACCTTCCCGGCGGACACCCTGTATAAACAACAAATTGTATGATGGAAAATTTGACAGTAACACCAACACTAACTTCACGGACAAGAAGTTATACCAATTCGAAGACAAATCGTTGTCCAATGGGAACAAAAAGATCTAAATGTCAAACTATTCCAACCCCTATTTTGTAATTTAATTTTTCCCTATAATTAGAAAGTAAAAAAAAATTTAATAAACTTATATTATCGGGTAATTTTACAGAAATCAATAATTTCTTCATGACAGGTCGAAGAAAAATCAGCTGTTTCACTCATATCTGAAGTCCCATGTGTAGATTTTTAACTCGTTTCATCAGTCATTTCCCCTCAAATATCATTGTCTAAAATAGTCGATTGACCAATGAGAGCAGTGCACAAAGTTTACTTGGTAAAACTGAAATCCGGAAGGCACCCAATGTAAAACGAAAATCATTTAAGATTTTACGATTATCCTTTTATACGGCTTGCAATTGGACTGTCGTATGGCTTTTGTTTTCGTTCTAGCTTACAATGATTATTTTTCGGTGTTGTTTTCGTTTTATATTGAAAAAAATGTGCTCTTATTTTGCACTAAATCGGTGTTGAAAAATCTGAATTTCAAAAGGGTTCAAGACATTAAATAAACAACTTATGATTGATTTATAAAGATGAATTAGTATATGTAAATAATGTTGTTTATATATAATGAAGATCAAATACATTTTCTTGATATTTTTATCATTTTTTTATCATATTCAAAAAACAATTTTTTATGTCTTGTTATTTTGTTTCGATTGGTAACATCTTATTACGAGTTTTTTCATGACTTTGTTTTTTTTTGTATTACTATATATGCCAGATTTTACTAACACTTACTGACTTTTACAGATTTCTTTTAACAGCTAACATGTCTGCAGTAAAAATAATAAAAAAAATATACTGAAGCATGCCTTTTTAAACTTTTAGGATGTGATCCCTTTACAAGCTTAAATTTCTCAATTTTAAAAAGGGGGGAAAAATGAAGGATTAAAGGATTCCTTATGCGAACTTTTCATAAATCAACACTTGATCAAAGGGCTATGTTCAGTGAATGGTCAGTGACCAATCTTTATAAAAAAATATATATCTGCTTCATTGAACCAGATTATCTAACAATTGTAAAGAAATGTCGCCCTTTTCCACAGTTAAAATCTCAAATTAATTCTCCCAACACAGCAAAATCCAACCAAATCTACTCATGACCACAAACCGACTCAATATACCGCCATCGGAGAAGGTCAGTTTTCATGGTTTCAATGTTTATAAACAAAATATTTTTTTTCAATAGAAATAATGCGCGCTCATCAGTGCTTGCAACTTCGAATCGGGCCGCTGCCCTTAGTAGTTCATTTGACTCGGTAGAATGATCAGTATATTCGTTTTGCTCACACTCTGCTCGCCACTAGCCAACACCTGGAACTTAGCTCCACTTGGGCTGAATGGAACATTTCGTCTGCAGCATGTATCCACCTATTATATACGTGCATTTCTCTGCATTGAAACCCCTTCCAGCACTTACCCAACGCTGGTGGAATCCTTCTGGCCAGAGAATTTCTTTGCATTGGCGCCCAGGGTGTTTCCCCACGCATTCGCTCACGCTAGAAGGGGACGATTTAATGACTGCATACTGATTCAGCAGGCAATGCTGACTCAGGTCGATAGTTTGAGTCGTTTATGGTTACTGGACAAGGGGAACGAGGTATGCAGGCCGAAGATTATTATTTATGATTTAATACGAAATAATCTCGAGGTAAGAGTGCAGTGCTGTCCAACCTCGAATGGCAATAGTCAGCGTTGTTTAATTCTTCTTTTTTTATTCGGAAGGTCTTCCGAAGTGAAATTCAGCACTTTGAAGCCAGTGAAGTAATTACAATGAAACTTGGACCAACACCCAGTTGTTGTCAGATGGAGGAAAAGGCGTTATTCGTTTTGAGGGACAAACCGTACCTTGTTGTTTATGATTTGTTGCGCCATATGTGGGGAAAAGTGTACGTTGTAAGCCGACAGTATGACAGTATAAAGCAGACCTTCCCAGTGCATCCTCAAGACATTGCCTTCGGGTATGATGGAGAACTATTTATCGCTGAATCATCGGGGAAATTGTTTTTGACAAACTCGAGATTTAATGGAACAGAATTACAAGCAGAATTCCTTGGAGATCTCATTGGATCGCCCAGTGCAATGATGGTGGATAATCCAGGAACAATGTACTATCTGGTGCCGAAGTTTGGAGCTGTGATAAGGTGTTTGCCAAGGAAAGGATTATCAACTGAGGGAAATGAGATTATTTCTTTGAGCTCATTACCGATAAATCAGATCTTTTTGGGTGTTCATGGTTCCGTATGGTTAGCCAGTGAAACACCGATCTTTGCATATGATCATTGTCATCGGTTAGTGGATAGTGTGGGTGTGGCATAGCATAATGGATGTGTTATTTCAATAAAGGGAAATTAAAGTTTTAATTCTGTTGTTTCATTCCGGTGATAGTGTATAACAACACTTTTCTTTTAAAGATGTTCTACATTTCAAGGGCTGGGTTTTGCTTTCATTTCTTTTAACCGTACATTTATTATTTTTAATATAAAGTCGAAGCTTAGTTTGTTTGGTTAAAAAAAAAAGTTTTTTGTCAAATCATTGTTTAATGAGTATGAGGTGCATATAATGGGTGCTTTTTTAGAGGTATAAAACGAAAAGTTGGCAGCACTATTTTAACTGGCGGCCATTTTTACAGCTGTCAAGTGATTTATTTTTAGTTTGGTTTGGCATTTGAACATGAATAGACTGACGTCCGAACAACGCTTCGAAATTGTGCAAATTTGAATATCATGGTTCTGTTTGAAATACATATCGCGCACTACCTCCATTTTACTGTCAACATAATCGTTCATCAGAGCAATAAATTCGATGAGGTATGGAAAAAAATCGTGCTGGGAGATTTTAACGCAATGGTAGGAAGAGAAGACATCTCTAGCAGTATTGTCGAAAACATAGCCTACACGACAACTCGTCTGGTAACGGACTTTGGCTAATTGGATTCGCTCTGGAACGAAATGCTACTATAGCCAGCACAAGGTATGACGTATTTGTGCCGTGTATGGGCCATATAATTTCATGAAAGAAACAAATTAATTTGACAACCTTCTGGGGGGAAGAATTTTTTTTATTGAAAATATACTTAGTACAGAATATGACAGAAAACTGCACCTCCGATTTTTCTTTTTCTTACAAAGAACTTTTTCTTCGTGAAAAATTCAATCTCGAGATTTTCATTGATTCTAAAATGACGATGATAGCGGAACCCAAAAAAGTGGTTTCTGGAATTCCGTCCGTCGGTCCCTCTGTCCGTAATGGTCTCTCCAGCCTTAAACCGCTTGACTGATTTTCTTCAAACTTCGTATCCAAGTTTATTTTGGTCATAATTCTATGAAATTTTTTTTTGTTGCTTTCAGCCATTTTACTAACGGTACCTGCCATATGACAACTGTCCATAATCTCAATTTTCTCGAAACTGGCTATAACGAATTTGATTAAACTTTATATATATACTGTAAGCAAAAAAACTGCATACCCAGTGTTTTTTTTTGCAGGAAATCCATATAAAAGATTTTTTCCATTTAGAAAATATAAACAAAATTGTCAATTTCTCGCAAACTATTTTGTCAAATTAAATGAAATTTAATTTATATACTACTATTACTGTTGGAAACATTTCCATAATATAAATAGGTATTTGGGGATAGTTAGGCATCCCTAAACGGAATTTCCAGCGTTGACCAATAACGGAAAATCATTATTATTCACAAGGTACGGATTCCTTCAAATTCCAAAATAAACGTTCACATTTTGACGCCCAAAAAGTGGGCGTTGATGAAAATGATCTGTGTGCAAAATGTTTATTGCCATTATGGAAGTATTTGCAACAAAAGTTTTTCGAATTCCCTTAAAATTTGGAGAAAAATTGTTTTTTTTACTAAAAACGCACTAAAAATAGGCGTGGCAAAAAAACTATGTAGATTGACTCAGCTGTCGATTCTGAATCGATCCACACAATTTATATGGTATACCTATCGAAATTATTTCTCTATTTTGAAAACTTAGTGTCAGAACTAACAAACTCCTATGGGATAGGATATAAAAAATATTGATATTGTTTTGTCCATGTCGTGGTTGGGTTGCACACAAATTTTAACATCTGCCTGAAATGAGAAGAAAGATCTGCTAATAGTTTTTGCTGAACTAAATCTTCGACTTTTGAAGGGAGAGTAGAAATCGTTATTAAACCGTCATCTTTGAGCTGCAAACTTAGCTTTCTTACTCCTTTTTTACTTTTACGTAATATACAGTAGATGTTAAATGGAACGTACTAGTTTTATTAAAAAAAGTCCAATGAATGTCATTCGTCTGCTTCTATACAAGAACATGCTTAGCTACCGTCACCAGGTTTACATGCAAGTAAAAAATGAATGCGGATGTTGTCCTTCGCTATTGTTTTAAAAAAAACATATGTGTTTTGTTCCTGACGCTACAAAATGGCAAAAAACACAAAACTGTTGTTTAGTTTTTCTACACGTTTTAAGATGATTATTTTTTGTTTTTGTTTAGCATAAGTGCTTTTCGATATCGTGGGACATGAATCGACTAAAAAGACTAGGTATGACGTATGTCGTATTCTTCCAATTATTGCATCTGGTGCAAGTTAATCACCTTTTTTTTAAACTTGAAGGTATATATCGCACGTTAAAAACTAAAGTGGCACAAAAAATCCGAAGTTTCGAACATGGCAGATTAAATTTAGACTAACTGCAATGGTCGATAGCTATAAGAAAACAAATGTTAAAGTTATGTTACTTGGATAAATTATAATATCACTATCGTTTTGGAAAAATGGAATTTTAAGATGTGTGGTATATATCTGAACCTCAATGTATCGGGCGATAGTTTTATATCGGTAGACCTTTAGGGTTACCAATGACACAGTTTTGTAATACTTCAGTTATTTTAAGTTGCTTAATTTATTTAAATGAAAATTCCACTTTATCTACAATACCATCATTGTAACATACATTATTAAGTCTACGTAAATCTCCAAAATGTTATGAAAGCGAGGAAAACAAATTAGTCGCCATTAGTTTTGTAACCATAAAAATGAATCGTTGGTACCTGAACTGTGGAAATGCTAGATTGCTAGTTGTGATATATTTCCCCCTCTTTCGTATTTTAGTTGACCCCGTATAACTATTAGGATAGGATGGCAAAACATTTGATTAAAAAGGATTTATGTGACTCTGACTAGATGCTTCATAGATACTTATGCACAACGTGTTCTGATGTGTTTTATCGAATTTAAAAAAAAAAACTTCCGTTTTGATTTATTTTGATAACATTGTTTTTCAAAGTTCTCAATATTCTTACTGAATCCCGTTTTTATTAAAAAGTTCAGCTATTCCTGCATATACCTTCTATTTAGAATTAGGTAATCAAAATCATAAACATGACAACAAAAAAATACATTTCTCTTGTACGCGAAAAAATGTCAAGTTGGCAACGCAGAAAGTAACACTTGAACACAAGAGGTGACTTCAGTGGCTTCAGCTTTCATGAGCATTTGCTTTATCGTACAAAAAACCGATTTAAATTTTACTAAAAGTTTGTATTTATTTGTCTTATCATTCATTTAATGTGAATGAAATGAGTGTTGCTATAGGACAATATGGAAAACTTCGATTACCCCATAAGGTAAGATTTTTCGTTTAAAACTGTCTGATATTAATTTAACATCCCGAATGACGTCAACGTTGTATCGAAATTACAAGCCTAAACCACAGCGTAGGACCTGAAAACAATGCGAATGTGGCTTGGTTATTGCAATCTCAGAGAAGTCTGTTTCCAATTAATTTTTATGGTGGAAACCTTGTTCTTCCTCTTTGTGAGTCAATCATATATCGCCACTCATCCAAATACCTGCTACTAATTATGCTTCAGTCCGAAATGAACCTGGTCCTTAACCAACATTACTCTACAAGTTGGTTGAGGTCGGTTTCCTCTGGCTGGGATTCGAAAACTCGCGAGTCAGACTTCATATTGGCGTCCATTCGCTTTTCATGTCCTAGCCATCTTATACGTTCAATGCGGAGTTTTGTTGTTGTAAATTCTTGGAAATGATAATGGGTTTACATAGGATCTTGGTTATTCAAGTAAAAGCTTTGGTTCTAAATTGCCTTCTTAGTTCAAAAGCTTTGCAATTGGCTGGCAAGAGTATTCGTTTGATTTCAGACGAAATGGCTTTGTCAGATTTTAGCTGTATGGTTCTGTGTAATTCTTTCTTAGTTTTGTACTAGTTGAGCGCATATACTTGGTCTTACTCTGATTTACTGTTCAACCTATTTTTGCAGCTTCATTCTATATTTCTTGTTTATTTCAACCACAGATTGTAATATTGTCGGCGTATGTTAGCTGTTGCACAGATTATTGAGATTGTCCCCTGGGTTATCCATAAGGCTGCGCGTACAGTAGTGCGAGAAAGTGACGCGACAAAATTATTCAAAAATTTCACCACAACACAAGCACTGAAATTTCCTGTTTTTTTTTTCTTTAAACAAACACTTCTCGTACAATTCGCTTGAAAAAGTCGTCAGAAGAGTTAGTATGCGAGGGGTTCGAGAGAAGCTCTGATTTTTCGTACAAAAAATCGCTACAATGTGCGCGCGTGCATAAGAATACATGGGAACAGTTATCACGCACTCAAACGCTTCTCACTCCGCCTCGCTTTCTCGCACTACCGTACGCGCAGCCGACTTCAAATACTGACCACAGAAACCAATCGATCGATTACGTTATCGATGCTGATGTGATGGACACGCAAAGACACGGTATCTTCAAAAACAAGAAGCTGCATAGCCAAGCACCTACGAAATTCACCCACCACTCAAACGCCACAATGAAATAAAACGCCCTCAACTTGTTTCTCTTAAAACATAAAATGGATTTCTCACAATAAGATATTTCTACAAAGTAACTGAAAAAAAAATCCCTACTTTCATCTACTTCCTCTTCTTTTCGCGTTTTGCTTTCACTTTAACAGCGCGCTTGTCCTTCTTTTGTCGTGGATCCACGACACGATAACGTCCCTTTACACCGGCTGGTCGTCGCGCTCTCTTTGCAGCCAGACTCTTTCTTGCGACGACATATGTCAGGTCCTTCTTCTTCTCCTCGGCCTTCTTATAGATCTTCTTCAGCTGCCGCATCTTCTCTTGAGCACTGGAATCGGCATTATCCATGATCTTTTCGGCGTTCTTCTTTGCCTTTTCTAGACGCTTGACTGCACGACGCTTCTTACGCGCCTTCGCCTCCATGACCTTCTTGATTGGACGGGCATTCAGATCTTGTACCTTCCTTTCGTATTCCTCCTGCAGATGTTTCGGTACTGGAATCGGCTTGCGCATGTGAACGTCTTCATCCTGCTCAAACCAATGGGGAAGATTTTCGTCGTTGAAAGCATAACGATTCCATGCGCTATCGACTAGGTCGCGTCGAGTCTTCTTTCCCTTGATCATCATGGCGCCGAGTGCAAGTTCTTCTTCGGTTAAGCGGATCTTCTTAGGTTTTGGTTCTAAAAGGGGGATTCAAATAAATGAGTTGGTAGGGATGGCCTGGGTGTAGATTACTTACCTTTGCTCATATCGCCGTTGACTTGTTCCTTGTCTTCATCTGAGTCTGAGCTGTCGCTGGAAGAGTCCTTTTCAGCTGCATATTTGGCCTTGCGTTTCGCCTTCTTCCCTAGCGGCAATGCATCCTCATCATTCTGCTCATTGCCCAAAACTGAAACGCCTTTAGCTTTGAATTCGCTTGCCAAATTGTCCAAATCGTAGTCCTCATCATCTTCGGAGTCCACTTTTTGCAAGGTTTCTTTCTCAAACCATAGTTGTACACGCTGCTGCCGCCTTGTGTCCTTGTCACGAAAGTCTCCAGACTTAATGAGTGGATGCTCCTCGCGCTTCTTCTTTTTTGATTTTTTAGAACCTCCACCTTCTCCGTTCTCATCATCGCTTAAACCAAGACCTTCCTTATCGTAGTCACTGTCCTCATCTGAGTGCGATACGTCTGACTCACTTTCGTTCTCATACTGCGCGTCATCGTTGAGTCTCTGGTCATCCTTTTCGTACCTCTTGTACTTGGGGAGTTTCTGTTTTTCCTCCTCGGGTCCTTCAACATCAAAGTCAGGCGAGACATCTAACATGGCATCCAAGTCTTCGGCATTCTTGATCTGCTTCAAATCGAAGACATCTTCTGCGCTCTCCTCTCGGGGTCCTGCATCACCTTTGATTACCATGTTGAGGTTCATTTTTTCGTTCAACTTGGTTTTGGTTTTATTGGTCTTCTTCTTCTTTCGCTTCAGATCCTTCTTCTCCTCATCGGCGAGCGTGACGATCAATTTGTCAAGCTGTTCCATGTCCAGCTCGTTGATCTCATCTTGTGTGAGTGGTTTAGCTGGTGCTTCTTCCTCTATCGGCGTGGTTTCTTCCATTTCTGGTTTCTTGAAAAGATCTTCCTTTACAGTCTTATACCAGGCAAGTATGCCCTTGATATCTTTCCTTCCCAGTACTTTTATATCCTTGCAACACTCAATGATCTCAACAGTTGTTTTTGGATGATTCAGTACCCTTTCATCGTCGATTGTGATGCTTCCGATTCCCTGGAGAGCCGCTAATCCACTTGTGCTTTCCATGAAGTCCTTTACCGACATATCATTTCGCAAGGCAACCTCCTGCTCTGTGTAACCTTCGGCTTTAATGCGCTTTTGCTTGTCTGGATGGAGCAAACTGTTTTTCTTTTTGCCCTCGAGATCGAGTTCCTCAAACACAAACTTGGGATCCAAGAGGCGCCCATCGATCTTGTCTGGTGCCAAATAACCTTGGCATACAATGAATATCTCTGCGGATTCCTTACGCGAAGCACTCGGCTTAGTGGCATGCACTTTCTTGAAGAGCTGCTTCAGCACCCACAGTAATGCATTGTAATCCTTCGATCGGAAGACTTTTGTCACAAACCAACCACCATTTCGTAGGAAATTTGTAGCCAGTTTCAAAGAGCTAAGAGTTAAGCAAATCTGTTGATAGGCATCGTGCAACCAATTTTTACCCACATTCGGTGCACCATCGTGCAACACGACATCAGCTTTCCACGATTGCAGTTCTTTTGTCAGCGAAGACTTACACTTCTCTGTTGTGATATCCTCCACCAAGCCGATGCATCCGGGAATAGCGCGAATGGGATACAAATCCACACCGACTACAATGGATGAGACCGGCATGTTTTGTTTGGCGACCTGCATCCAGCCTCCAGGGGCTGCGCACAAATCGATACATACTTGTGATTCCTGTAGGAAGCCAAATTTTCGATTCAACTGAATTAACTTAAAGGCAGCACGTGAACGGAAACCTGGAAAGTACAAAATTTAAACAATCATGAGGCACGGTAAAGATTGATTGAGGTTTACGGTGAACTTACCAGTTTCCTTGGCTAATTTGTAGAACTTATCCTTACGGGCCTTTCCAACTTTGGTCTTTTTACCCATATTTGTGGATTTTTTGGAAAGTTATTAACAAAAACTGCGTATAAAACGAATTCACTTGAATTTAGTGAATTCTATCAACAACTACGCACGTGTAAAACGAAATGGTACGAGTGACAACTGTCAGTTGAGTTATAGCGACAGCAAGTCGTCAGACCGCGTTCGTAAATTATGCGCTTAGGTTTATTATACTTCGTTTACACTATGCGTTATCTATTTTGTTTTTATATACTGCGCGTTCGGTATATCGTCCATTCGGCAAAATTTGTATGGGAAATCTTTTCCAACAATATCGCAGTTTTCTCGCAGAAAACGGGTGTGTAAACTGAGATGATAAGCGTTAACTCTTAAAATGCTATTTTGACATTTAATCAGTCACTTTCACACTTCAAACGTATTCGCTTAACTGAAAAAAAAATATTTAGAACGGAAAGATAACAATAGGAACAAAATTCTATCAATAAATAAATTACTAAATATTGAATTCAGTGGGTTACCGAATTATTTAGTGGTACAGTTTTAAGGTCGTTCATGAAACGTCATCGTAAAATTACAATCTTTTGCACGTATTATAATTACAACGTTGAATGCGCAGGAAAATATGAAGGGAGATGAGGAATGGAGAAACATTTCCCAATTTACTTTTGAGGTCCTGTTTTCCATCGTTTCGGATAATTCAAATTTATTCCATTTATGTTTGAGCTCTCAGATAGAAAGGTCACAATACATTACACGCTTTCATCGGTACGGGAAAATTTACTTTCCGTAATGATGGAAATCCCAGTTCTCGACGTTCCACTTTGTCGTAGACACTCGATATCGTGCGATAATTCCGTTTTCGACATTTTTAAATAAGGGAAGAGCAAAGAGAAATAATAACACTAGTCATGTTCATTACTTGGTAACACCCAAGGTTCTTCTTGTGATCTGCGACAATGGAAAGAATGACTGGAATAGTGGTATCCGTCAAGACCACTTCTCGAACAATCAAGAATCTGCGGGATCAATATGTGCAGCGGTATAAAGAGAGATGAAGCGAAAACCAGCGAATTAGTCTAAATTGTGACCTGTAAGTGATTTGAATAGTGTTGACTGAGTGAATTACCTAAGTGAATTTTAAAGTGATAATAGTGCGCTAATTTAATTGTTGGTATTTGATTTCAAATAAGTGTAATTGAATTGGTAAATGCGTTTTATCATTCGAAGCTTCATTTTACAATGGGATACTTGATTCAATATGACAATTTTTTGTACTTTCGATTAAAGTTAGGCACATTTAATCCCTTCTAAACCCTCCATAAATAGCGTGACCAACATGGAAGAACCTATGCATAGGTTCTTCCATGTTTGTCACGCTCCCAGCAGAACAAGTGTAAACATTTTTGAAATCTGCCCACTGCCACGCCCCCTTTTTGAAAAAGTGTCTGAACAACATATCTAGACAATCTGCATTTTGGTGGCGTTTTCCGTAAAAAAACATTTATTGGTTTTATTTAAAACATTTCGAAAAAAAAAATTTGATGCAAAATAATTTTTTTTGGTAATATAAACATTTCATCCATATATCATTTTTACCCACGCCCACTTTTTGAAGACGTTTTCATACAAAAACCATTTGTATACCCTACGCCATACCATATGCAGGAGAAAAACGTTATTTTTGGTCGAACCATATAAGTTTTAGATAAACTGTCTGAACAATATTGCGACAATTTCAATTTTAATATTTCTTTGTCATAAAACCCACATTTAAGGGATATTAATTTTTTAGGATGGGATGGGATAGGTTATAAAACGATCCACACAGTGGATTGTAGCCTTCTCATATTTTTTTCTTCTTTTTGTTGTTGTAGGTATGTATTTACTTCGAGACCAATAAAGTCATGTTTTCAATTCTTAACTTTCGTGTACTGGAAACTTGTTCCTTGGCAGTGACGGTATCTTCTTTTAATCGTTTTATTTTTAAAATCAATTCATACTCTTTGTACAAAGGATTAACTGGCACAAAATCACATTTTGCAAAATGTTTTTTATTTTTTCGGTGGCACAAAAAACTCCACTGTCTGCACAGTTTTGTTTGTTTTGGAAACGAATAAAAAAAAAATATTCCCAATATATGTTTTGTTTTGATTTTTTTTTACAGAACAACCATAAATATGGAGCACAAAGCATTTTTATTTTACTTAATGCACAACTTGAAATTTTAACGAAATAAAATTTAAATCGAACAATTTCCTTTTCTGTCACAGCAGTTGGCCATGTTGCGTTTAAATGACATATAATTATAATAATTCAATCATATTTTTAAATGCAATTCTGTTGATAGAAATATCAATACTGGAATCAACGGAATTGCATATTGTATTAGAACTCCTAATGCACCTCGTTAAAAGCTCATTCCTTCCATAGCTCGTTGAATGATTAGATTCATAAAACAATCCATGCTCACGCAACGGTATACCCGGAACGTAAAAAGGGAGATTGGACAGTAAAAGTTTAATCTACCAGAAGCGATATCTTTTATAAACATTATGTCCTGAATATTTCTTCTCGTTTCCAAGGTCTTTCAGTTTAATATCCGACATCTTTATTCATAACTGGACATTTCATTAGTGATGAAGCCAATATCTTGAAAACGAATTTTGTATGCGTTTAATCCCATTTATATGCACCTGAAAAGCTGGTGACCAAATAATACAACAGCATTCCAAAACAGATCTTACCAAAGAACAATGTAATATCTAAGGATGTAATATGTAAGGATTTTTCTCTGAAAAATCCTTTTAATAAACCCAAAAAGGGAATTTGCTTTGGATATTGTACTGTCTATGTGTTTATTGAAATTTATATAGGCTATAGGCCACCTTTTATGAAACAATGATGAAACCTTAAATTTCCCTAAGTTCAGCTGCAAGTTATTACAATTACGCCAATCCGTAATTGCGTGTGTAGCTTATGGCAATCGGCTACAGAACTGACTCTACAAAACAACTTCCAGTCATCTGCAAACTCAAGACACTTACAGAAAGATACTCTTGAATCAATGTCGTTCGCAAATAATGCAAACAACAATCATCGTAATGGCTTACCACAGAAGTAAAAGCGTCATACTAATAAACTGTTTGAAAATATGAGGCAAACAGTTCGAAAAATGATGATCAATACCAATAGGAATTTCCTTAGGTTTTCGTTTTGAATTAATAAAAACCTGAAACGCTTTGCTGTTGTTTTTAATTCTCGATTGCACTGAATATATATAATTTTTGTACAGAAATTTATTTAGAAACTAGGTACGTGTTCCTTAGAAAAAATTGAAAAATCTTTTGACTGACCAGAATAGTTTATATTTTTTGAATGTTTTGTTCTTGATGTTTTTCATTTTAGAAAGTTGCTTATTGAACCATGGGTGCTTCCTTATGGTGCTTTCGCCTTACTATACGAACATGTAATTCGATCCCAGTCTTTAAAACTGAAATGAACGTACTGTACATGTTCGATACATTTAAAACATCAAAAATATCATTCCACAAAATTGAATTTAAATACAAATTTAGCTGACTACAAATTTAAATACATACAAATAAGTTGAAAAAGTCAAGTTATAGCTATCATTGCACATTAACAACTTCATTGGAACAAGGAACATGATGGAACTGAAATTGTACGTCCATAGCTTCCTTTAGGAATCACTGGAAAATTCCGTTTCATCTCGGTGGAACGACAATCATTACTTCAATAAATAAATCTTAATCAGTAAAAAAAATTGCTTTTCTGCGGAAGCAATAATTCCAAATTTTAACATTTTTGGATAATCATGTTCTAAAATTGGTGAGCTTTGTTTTGACACCACCTCGCCAATGATTAAATTTTGAAATTCGAAATAGGGTTTTCAATGTGCCTGTTCACACAAGAGTAAAATCACTGATTTTCATCGTTTAGTGAAGGTGCGCAGGGAAATATGTGTAAGAGGAGGGGAATGAAAAAGCACTCCACAATTTAGATTTATCCGTTGAGTAACTTTGACGTTCTCTTTTGTGGTCCTATTCCATCGTTCCGGAAAAGTCAAATTTATTCCATTTATGTTTGAGCTCGAGGATAGAAAGGTAACATTACATTACAAGCTTCCATCTGCACGAGAAAATTTACTTTCCGCCATGATGGAAATTCCAGTTCCCCACGTTCCTCTTTGTTCTAGACCCTCGATATCGTGCGAGAATTCAGTTTTCGCAATTTTTGAATAAGGGAAGAGCAGAGGGAAATGAAAATACGCAGAGTATTGTTCATTACGTGTGAACACCCAATGTTCCTCTCGTGTGAACTGCGACAATGATACCTATAACTGGGCCCTAGTTAAAATTGTATACCTCATAAAAAATACCTTAAAACAGAACCCCAGCAACCCTATTATTGGAAACCCCAAAAAAAACCCCAACCCAACGAAGTAAAAATATGTTTGACATTCCTCTTCGCCTACACACTTCTGACATTCGAGACTCGTTAACCAACTGGCTGCAAAAAATCCACTACCAACCACTACACGAGAAAAACTGCATTTTATATGCCTAATCTTTCAAGTGACGACAGAAAACACAAAAAAAAGCTGACGAAAAAACCCGAACCTTCTGGTCCAATCAGGTAAATTTTATTTGTTAACCTTGTGTATGGCTAGCTGCACAAAAAATCAAAAGAATCTCCGAAAAAGTGTTTATTAATAGATTTGAATCGGATGAAAAGTGTATTTGTGAACGAAAAACAACAAGAAAAGCGAGAAATCGCCTTTTCCCGTGCGAAAAAACAAGATAATCAACTTCTTTTCTTCTTTTTCTCTTGGTGTGTTGTGTTCTTCTACATTCTTCAGTCAAGTATACAATAAAAAAAATAAAAAAAACAACAAAGAAAATAATTCGTAATTAAAGTGTCCTAATGCTGCGCAGCTCACAGCTGACCAACAGAAAAAGATTTAATCAATTACAAAACAAAGTGAAATAGAACCACAAAAACCACAACAGTGGGGAACGATAATGTTCGAGAGTTTCCTCGGTATGCTTAGAAAACGTCGTCGGGTTGATGGGGAGCCGGGTAGTACTCGGCCGAAATCACCATCCCCGCGCCCCAGCTCTATGCTAAGTGACGACGAGTGTTCCCAAATGCAAATAAATGATTCCGATTCAGATCTACTACCGCTCAGTCGTCGTCAATTGGCGGCAATCGATAGGTAAATTTCACTGGCAAGTGCGTGTGCTGAAGAAGCGTTTTTTTCTCTCTCCTTTCAGTGTCAATCTAGCATAAAAAGAAAACAATTTTAAAAACGTAACGTCTCTGTGTGTAACAATTAAACTGGAACGACGACAACTACGCTCCTCTACAGCTCTACGATCATCGAACGACAACCATCAGCAGCAGCAGCCACCGTCGCAGCAACGACAATTTCCCTCACAACACAACAGTGAAGCGATGGAAATTGATTCCGCCCCAGTACCACCGCCACAAGAGTATTCCGACAGTCCATTCCAACAGCAACATTCTGAGTCATCAATGAACTTTGACTACTTGTCGAGTCTGCATTCGACTCCTGCCTACGGTATGGACACATCGTCATCTGCAGCGGCATCCTCATTCAGGAAAGGGGGAACAGACTCGACCAGCTATGCATATGTCGACGATAGAGCTGTGGACAGGTCAATATAAATGTTAAAATGATTTAAAAACCACAACACTATCGTTGCCTTATGATTTCTTACGTTTTGATCCGACCTTTTGAATACAACCTTTTCGTAGGCTAACAGCAATTGATTTTTAATTTAATTTCTTGTTTGTTTTTTTCTTTCCATTTTCATTTCGTTATGTACACACACAAATATTTTGTCCTACTCCTTCTACAACTACGTGTTTGCGCACATGTGCTGTGCAGACCTTTTAATTTGAATGAGAGGTAATTCGTTCGTACTAGATGTGTCTTGTTATAACTCTTTTGTTATTTGCTTTGATAATACGAGGGATTGTGCTAATATTTGATGGGTTTTCTTGCAGATTTGTCGGTGTGCTGGACCAGCTGGACGCTAGGGTGGAGAAGTTTCGGAAAGATGCGCTTGGTCTGCAGGAGAAGAGGGATTTTCTTCTAATGTCAATTGATCTCATCAAGACAAATGACTTGCTACATGGAATGAGTGAATGTAAGTTGATCAGTTATATTCTATACTCCATATATGTATTGTCTGAAATGCCATTATGCATCAGCGTTTCTGCTTGAGTAGGTAGCAGATAGCCGTGAAAATTCAATTCGATTGCTTGAAGTAATAGATTTCTATACTGCTGCCTCTTGTAATTTTTGGGGATTTACTTTAAAAGAGGATATCACGTCTATGAAGTGATACGACCCGTCAGAAAATCAATTAAGAAGACCGAACTCGGTACCGCCTACAATTTGATCTCAAATATGTAGTTATAGTTGTTGATAGTTATTAGTTGTCTGATAGTTACTGTAGGAAGTGATTTCATTGCGATCAGACGTAATGAAAGTCTGCCACCCCTGTAACAGCAGGGTATTTCTGTCCACCCACTTTGTGCACCAAAACTAACAGGATGGCCATCTAGTAGTTTCTTCTTAAATCATAGGCTGTTTTTTGACACTGACAGGTGTTTGTATAAAAAATTCTTGAGACTGGTATGCATAGACGAGAATGTGTCTGCTTAGCTGATAGTCGGACATCCATCTAAACAGTTCAACATTTCACGCACTAACCTGAGGAGAATTCTGCACAAAGATCTCGCATTATTCGCTTACAAGGTATAATTAGTTCAGAAATTGAAGGCGCACGACCATATACTTCTTATCGCTTTGCAGTTCGGACCTTAGAGCACCTTGAATGGGATAAAAATAATCTTTTCTGATGAGGCTCATTTTTATCGCTGCCGCTAAGTTACAAATAAAATTGCAGCATTAGGGTTAGGAAAACCCGCACGTTATTGTCGAGAAGCCGATGTATCAACACTGAGTGGAAATTGTTTGCGGATTGTGGAGTGGTCGCATTATTGGACCATTTTTTTTCGTAAATGAGGCTGGAAAATGTGTCCCATCAATTTGGCTTGATTGGAAGGCTAATTTTATGCCATTAATGTTTGAAAATGATCTCGGGCATGTGGCCGCCGCGGTTGGTTCGAATAAAGCAAAGTCTAAAATTCAAATTTTCAACCACTTTTTCGAGCATTTGGGGCCGTACATCGGTAATAACCCCACAAATGTTGGCTTCCAAGTCCCCTAACGTTTCTGGTTTGTCGGCGTAGACGAACGACTTAACATATCCCCAAAGAAAATAATCCAATGGTGTCAAATCAGACGATCTTGGTGGCCAATTGACAGGTCCATTCGGCGAAATTATGCGCTCATCGAATGTTTCCTTCAACAAATCGATTGTGACGTGCGCTGTGTGACATGTACAGCCGTCTTGTGGGAACCACATCTCATCCACATTCATGCCATCAAATTCGGGAACAAAATAGTGGGTTATCATGGCTCTATACCGGTCTCCATTAACGGCTACTGACTCTCCATCATCATTTCGGAAGAAGTATGCCCCACCAGTCCATAGAGCACAAACAGTCAGTTTTTGTGGATGTAATGGCGTCTTAAGTGTCTCATACAACCAAAAATGAGCCTCATCACTGAACAAAATTTTGCGATGGAAATCAGCATCGAGATCAATTTTATTTTGGGCCCATACACCAAAATCAAGACGCATTGCATCGTCCAGCGGCTTTAATTTTTGCACAAGCTGGATCTTGTAAGGTCGTAAGCCAATTTATTTGCGCAAAATCTTCCATAAAGTTGATGGAGAAAACTCCAATTGCTGTGCACGGTGGCGAATCGATTCAAAACACCCGTTAGGTATGTTTCCCTAACCTAATCACTAAAATGTAGATGCCTTTCCTTTACAAAATCACATGATGTCACATGAATCACCAACGGTAGCGTCTACAATCCCAGTTAAGTTGGCCAAAGTGAACATATTCCATGACCTCCTCTGACACATTCGGAATGCAGGCCATTACGCAATTTCTATGATAAGTCATGACCTGTTCATATAATTTGTGATTAATGAGCCCAGAAGCAAACGGCGAGCGCAATTCTTTGGCAAATAACTTGGCCTGTGTTCTTGAAGTAACAGGTTTGGGACACTCTTAGCAAGTCAAAAACAGCTATTTATAGGGGGAAACAGCCCGATATGAGATTCCTTAAAATGTGAAACAGACCCGAAACGCGCACGGATAATGATTATGTCCATGGAAAGTCTGCTTTACTGTAGGGCACATGTGATAGATTAGCAAAACGTTCTGAATGAGGGTACAGGGCTTTCGTGGAGTTAGTGTACCTCATTACAGAAGTAATCTATGCATTCAATTTTAGGATTCCACAAGCTTTAGCTGCTAGGAAATAACTCAAAACCCAGAACATGTAACAGAAAAAAAAGTCAAACGTAGTGCAAGACAAAACAAGCGTTTATACCTCAACGTCAAATATGTACAAAGACGGGTCCAAAATGGGAGAGAGGGTAAAAGCAGCTCTAGTCTGTGTGTCTTAAAGAGTATTTGATCTAAAATTAGCCCTAACGCAGTCGTAACATGATGCTGCGTTGCTCAACCCGTTGGATTATATTGCTATCCTGAAAAATCATTTGCATAATAGAACGAATTTCTTCCAAAAACCATCAAGTAAATCGCCGAAAATATGAGCGTTTTCCAAAGAGATTTCATTTGCTGTTAGCATGCCGCGATAGAAATAATTAATGCAATACGTGTCGGGTTCGACTGGTTCCATAGTCTCATGTCTGATGAGATCATCAGCCTAACAGTTCCCAGCATAGGTGCATGTTAAACTGCTCTGACATCTTTTGTAAAATTGAGCGGCAAAGATTCAGCTAGGGTTGTCATTGAGTTTGTTGAGAGTGATTTCAGGGATTTGATGGCCGCTTGGCTGTCCGAGAAGATGCTAATATCCTTGGCAGCTATAACATTCTCTTTTAACCAAGATAAGGTTTCTTTGAATGCCATGAACTCCAACTGGAACACGCAGTAGTGATCATGAAGACGGAAAGATAGGGTGAGATTCAGCCTGCCGGAGTTCTTTGGTTCTTGGCTACTTTATTGCTGCTTTTAGCTATCTCTAGCGCTGTCCATCATAATACTACTCCGTTAAGAAGTATCGGTCTTATAACCGAGATATAGAGCCATTGCGTGATACTAAGTTGCATTTCCCATTTCGTGCCTATGGTTTTCCTTATTCTTTCTGTTATGTTCAGCTTCCAGTTAAGCTTTCTGTCCGAGCTTTCAATTGCAGCCCTGAAGTCGATGAAAAGATGGTGTGTTTTGCCTTGAAATTCGTTGGTATATTCCAGGATTAGCCTTTGCTTGAAAAATTGTTCTACGGTCGATCTGCCGGGCCGGGAGCCACACTATCGATAAGTCTGTTGCAGAAATGCTTAAGACTTTCAAAAATTACGTCGGATAGGATCTTAATTGCGACATTTAGCAGGGTTGGTGGAAGACATGGGATCGCATTTTTCGTAGTTTGGTCATAAGGAACTGATATTCCAGACTTTTTTGATGGCTTGGTGCATTCACACTTCTAAAGCAATACCGCCATATTTGAAGTGTTTTGCTGATAATCCATCAGAACCGGCTGACTTGTTGCGTTGCTCTCAGTTCTTTTTTTTTTTTTTTTTGGATACTTTAACCTTTTCAATGCTGGAAGGAGCGTTACATCTTTGTTGACTGAAAGTTGGCTGGTTTCATGCCCTATCACCTTCTTGACATTATGCCCATTAAGAAGCTGCTGGAAATGCTGCCTGCTCGTCAGTAACCTTTGGTATTTCGTAGATCCTGCGTACCTACTCTGAAAACAGCGGACAGTTGTTTTTTTTGTGGAATTGACGGATGTTCTTCTTGTCGCGAGAATCTTCGATTTCCCTGAGCTAGGGCTGCGTACTCCGTTTTTTTCCCTACGCAGGATTTTCCTTTCTTCCCTTCTCCTGGTTCAGTACATTTCCCTTGTGTTTTTCTCTTTATCACCTTGATAGGTGCCTCTTTTGTCATCGCTTTTTGATACTTGCGTCCAGCGTTAAGTCTCCATTTTTGCACCATTCGCAGCTTTTTCTTGTTGGACATTCGAGCTCTGAATTTTGATGCGAGGAAAAAAATGTTCAGAGTCGACGTTTGCCCCTCTGAATGCGTACATACCTACGATGTTGGATAGGTGCCTCGAATGTACATGGTTGTTTTGTGGGTTTGAAGTCGTGGGAACCTAGTGCTGTTGATAAGAGTACTACATGCTATCGCGAAGTCTGTTAGTCGGAAGCCATTTTTTATTGTTTCGTAGAGGCTGTGCTTTCCAACTTACCCGCTGAAGATGTTTTCCTTATTAATTTTCGCATTGGAGTTCCTAGTACGATTTTCACGTCGTAATTCGGACAGACCCTTAAAATTCCTTCTTAATAAAGTCTTAAGTCTCAACGGTGTGTAAACATAAAACTGTGATACAAGCGTTGATCTGATGCGGATCACACTCAGGCGATCATTAACCCGCTTTAAGTCGATTATTCTTGACCTAAGTTGTCTCCCCACAACGAATCCGCATCCTAATATGTGCAGCCCTGGATGGCAGCTGTAATAAATGTTGATGTTTTTCGATTGCGTATTCTGTTCGTTTCCAACGTATTTCCTGGATCGCGGTAATGTCTGCCTATACAGCGTGAGTGGATTGATAATTGAGGCGATCTGTTATCCCAGGCTGCTGTCTCTCTCATAACCAGTTATTTTGTAAGTGGTAAGAAAGTTACGCGGAAGGCACAACCGCCAACCTGGAGGGCCCGTCCAATTTGGCAAGGCTTCCTATGTTCACGCAGTATCTTGGAAAAGATCTCGACTGAAGGACCATAACTCTACATGGGTTATGCTAACACTCAAACTCTGTTTCGGAATTGGCTTAACGCCTCCGTACAAAATATGGAAACTCTAGCTTATTCATACCCAGTCTGCGTCAATGATCTTCCAATCTTTTAATGATCGTTTGAGTTTCGTTGTAAAACCAGTATACCATGTCAAAGTTGGAAATATCCAATTGTGTTGCCCGACAAGAATTTTTCGTTTGTTATATTGTCATAGAGATCTTTTTACTAAGAGCTTGTCTTTGGCAATCACTTATTTGGAGGAGTGGCACAATTTAAAACGAAACTCGCACGTTGACCGAGTGATTCACCTAATTCCTAGTAAAAATATGGAGTTCGCTATGGTTTCATAGCGAACTGAATTCATCTGAAATTTATAAAACTGCTTATGGATATATATCATGCATTTATTCGGGTTGATTTCTTGGCGTTATGTTGGAAAAAATGTTTTATAATCGATTGATCTGTTCATTCTCTTTTTTTTTACATTGAAACTCGTTGGTCAGCATTCTTTTACTCAATTGCCATAAGGTTGACTCCAAAATAACAACAAACTGCTTCCAACGAACTGTTCTGATTATGGTAAACAGCGTAGGTGTTAAAGTTATATGCAAATTCTCTATACATTATATGTTTACGTCCAGCCGCATGTGGTGGGCGTCCCCGCTAGATGCTGTGCTTATGTTGTGGGTTCTGTGCATTGCAAGTCATACATCGTTTGAACAGTGATGTTCCACAGAGCATACTAAAGTTTTGCGATAGCATTTTTTGTTATAGATTGTCATTTGGTTATGTTTATGTTGGTGGGTTGACATGGCAAGCATTGTTTGTTCCATTCAAGTTAATGTGAATTTGAAGTTTCAAAAGTGCGGTATCGATTATGTCTGCGTTGTTGTTGAAGGCTCATTTAGCTATCTATATGCGTATTAAATTGTAAAGCGCTGCTTCCACTGGTTTTCCCTTAAACTCTGTATTATAGGACTTGGGAATCACAATTGATTTGGTCTAGAACAATTAATAATTCCAGTGCTTACATTTACTTACTTTACCAACGATACAGTCCGAAATAAAACCTGGGCATCAACAAACATGCCTCTGCAGGACTGGGATGATCAGGGTCTTATTTACTATCTCCTTAGTAGTTCGAGTGAGTAATTCTTCGTTTAATTTTGGATTATATGTGGTTGTCAGAATAAAAATCTATCTGCCAATGGTGACGTTCTGTCCAACTCGTCGAGTTGTGTCTGTGTGTCCTTTCGAGTTGACAGCATATATTTGGTCTCATTCGCATATCGTCGGCTTATCCTAGCAGTTGCAACGATTTATGGAAGATTTACCCTCTGGTGTTGGCTTGCGAGTTTTGCACAATCCTCTCAATAATCGGAATTAAGAAGTCACATGACAGTGCATTGTCTTCTTTAAATCCTTTTTTTTTTGGTATCGAATTTGTAAGTGAGGTCGTTTCCGACCATGAATTCTCCATCATCAAGCACAAGCGGACGAGTTTGGGCGGTATATCAAAATAGTCGTACACGGCTTTAAAATCGGAATCTGCTGAAGTGTGAAGATTTGATCAGTTGTGGATTTTCCTGGCCTAAAACCACACTGATAAGCGCTGATCAGGTTGCTGGTAAACGGTTTCAGGCGTTCACATATTAGTGCAGATAGGATCTTGTAGTCGATGTTGAGGAGACTTATGCCGACAGAATTTATCTCGTCCGTTCCAACGTATTTCCTGACAATTTGTTTAGTAAGCAGATTTTCCACAACAACATCAGAACGATGTACCCAGCGCATCATCATGCACACGCAGTTCAATATTTATTCTGTTGAATAATATGAAAACGAAACAAAAACCATTTCTAATTCACACTTTAACTAAAGAGTAAACACTTCTGTTTTCACAAAAATTATCATCGCACATCTTTTGTTTTTATTTTATTTTCAGCTGAACGTGAAGAGATATCATGCTACATTCAACGCGTCAATTCCCGTCTTTCCACAGTCGAGCTCAACGTTCGCACAGTCCGTGACACCTCGCAAGAGGACTCTCTCAGCCAAATCAATATGCTCATCGACATTATGATAACAATGGGTGATCCAGTTCTATCACGACAACGATGTCAGCATTACCTCAACGCATGCGGTTCATCAGATGGCAGCAGTATGGGCTCCTTTGCCGAGCATGGTATCGGCCAAGACGTCATAGTTGATAAGAAATTCGAATGTGCTCTGCTGGGCTGCACCTTGGACGACCAGAAGAACATCAAGAAGCGACTGCAAGCCCTAATGGGATACCTCAACAAGCAAACCATCCGCGACTGAACGCGTTCCATTGTGTCTTTCTCATTTGAGTAGAAGAAAACAAAAAAACACTTAACATTCAAAATAAACGAAAACAATTCTTAACAAAAAAGCAATGAACTCCCCCCTACTACGAACAAAAACTAATTGGTAATAAGCGAGGAAAAACAACCGCCGCTACAGTATAAAAAATCACTTTAAGAAATTTTTTTAACACTAAACTAAATTTGCAAACGCATAACATTGCATTTGAAGATGAGCCATTTCAAATGAAGGGACTTTCGAAATGAATTATTCTATCCAAATCCTCTGTGTGTCATTGTATTCAAATTTTGTTTGTCAATGTCTTGTGTAAATGCCATTTGCCACTTGCCATTTTGCTCTCTTTCTGTCAAAATTTTAAATTTGTTTAATTAACAAAAAAAAAACACGCTAACAATCAAAACGAATCAAATATCAAGCGGTTGCTTCACACCCAACAATTGAGAGAAACAAGCAATTTCAAAATTGTGGTATAGGGCTTTCTGATTCATCTAAATTTCGTCAAAAAATGTAACAGCGAAATAAAAAACAAAATACTTTGTTTATTTATAAAAGAAACACAATAAATTAATTCTTTGTTAACATAATCATTAATTAAATTAAAACAAAACAAACAAAATCATTATAGAATAATTAATAAATTAATAATATTATCCAAAAAAATAATAAGGTGTTATTTAATTTTCCCTTATAATTGAAATTAAATTTGGATTGTGAAAGATCATATAAAATATTTTCCATTTCCATAAAAAAAAACTGAAGAAAATGTGAAAAAAAGCTGAATAAAATTGTCGTTTGACTACGCCCCTTCCAGAAGTTGCAACAATGACAAGTCCAGCTGCGACCGTAATGAAATTCAGTGGCGAAGTGTATTAGGAATAACTCTTCAAAATGGTATCTAAAACATTTCTATATACTACGAAAATAAAATAATAATTGAGAAAATGTGACCACATTAATACTTAAACTCTTATTTGACCACGCCCCCTTTCCAATGTTGCCCTAGTGACGCATCCAAATTAAAGATCAACCTCTAATCATGCAGCACACCAAATTTCATTAAGATCCATTGACCCGTTACCGGGTTATAAGAAGATTTGTAAAAACTGTTGCCCAGCTACCTACTGTTTTTGCTGATCGCCTGGTGTTTCACAAAAATTGTGGTTTCGCCGACACAATTGTATAGAAAACCTGAATTTTTTTCAAATCACTGTAACTCGTAAACCGCGTAATGGATTGAAATGAAATTTGGCAAGTAGAGGGATAAGCGGTTGTTCTTTAAAATGAGTATATAGACATGGTGCTTCTTTCAGCGGGAGTGCTGCAGAGGGCATTTCCTCAACGCTTCATTCCGAACGTCATAATGCAGAAACTACCGCAGCGACTGTAACGAAATTCAGTTGCGAAGTGTATTAGGAGTAACTCTTCAAAATGGTATCTAAAACATTTCTATATACTACGAAAATAAAATAATAATTGAGAAAATGTGACCACATTAGTACTTAAACTCTTATTTGACCACGCCCCCTTTCCAATGTTGCCCTAGTGACGCATCCAAATTAAAGATCAACCTCTAATCACGCAGCACACCAAATTTCATTAAGATCCGTTGACCCGTTGCCGAGTTATAAGAAGATTTGTAAAAACTGTTGCCCAGCTACCTACTGTTTTTGCTGATCGCCTGGTGTTTCACAAAAGTTGTGGTTTCGCCGACACAATTTTCTATAAAAAACCTGAAATTTTTTTCAAATCATTGTAACTCGTAAACCGCTTAATGGATTGAAATGAAATTTGGCAAGTAGATGGATTAGCGGTTGTTCTTTAAAATGAGTATATCTACATGGTACTTTTTTCAGCGGGGGGTGCTGCAAAGGGCATTTCCTCAACGCTTCGTTCCGAACGTCATAATGCAGAAACTACCGCAGCGACTGTAATGAAATTCAGTTGCGAAGTGTATTAGGAGTAACTCTTCAAAATGGTATCTAAAACATTTCTATATACTACGAAAATAAAATAATAATTGAGAAAATGTGACCACATTAGTACTTAAACTCTTATTTGACCATGCCCCTTTCCAATGGTGCCATACTGACGCATCCAAATTAAAGATCAACCTCTAATCACGCAGCAGACCAAATTTCATTAAGATCCGTTGACCCGTTGCCGAGTTATAAGAAGATTTGTAAAAACTGTTGCCCAGCTACCTACTGTTTTTGCTGATCGCCTGGTGTTTCACAAAAGTTGTGGTTTCGCCGACACAATTTTCTATAGAAAACCTGAAAATTTTTTCAAATCATTGTAACTCGTAAACCGCGTGATGGATTGAAATGAAATTTGGCAAGTAGAGGGATTAGCGGTTGTTCTTTAAAATGGGTATATAGACATGATACTTTTTTCAGCGGGGGGTGCTGCAGAGGGCATTTCCTCTACGCTTCATTCCGAACGTCATAATGCAGAAACTACCGCTGCGACTGTAATGAAATTCAGTTGCGAGGTGTATTAGGAGTCACTCTTCAAAATGGTATCTAAAACATTTCTATATACCACGAAAATAAAATAATAATTGAGAAAATGTGACCACATTAGTACTTAAACTCTTATTTGACCACGCCCCCTTTCCAATGTTGCCCTAGTGACGCATCCAAATTAAAGATCAACCTCTAATCATGCAGCCTACCAAGTTTCATTGAGATCCATTGACCCGTTGCCGAGTTATAAGAAGATTTGTAAAAACTGTTGCCCAGCTACCTACTGTTTTTGCTGATCGTCTGGTGTTTCACAAAAATTGTGGTTTCGCCGACACAATTGTATAGAAAACCTGAATTTTTTTTCAAATCACTGTAACTCGTAAACCGCGTAATGGATTGAAATGAAATTTGGCAAGTAGAGGGATAAGCGGTTGTTCTTTAAAATGGGTATAAAGACATGGTGCTTCTTTCAGCGGGGGGTGCTGCAGAGGGCATTTCCTCAACGCTTCATTCCGAACGTCATAATGCAGAAACTACCGCAGCGACTGTAATGAAATTCAGTTGCGAAGTGTATTAGGAGTAACTCTTCAAAATGGTATCTAAAACATTTCTATATACTACGAAAATAAAATAATAATTGAGAAAATGTGACCACATTAGTACTTAAACTCTTATTTGACCACGCCCCCTTTCCAATGTTGCCCTAGTGACGCATCCAAATTAAAGATCAACCTCTAATCACGCAGCACACCAAATTTCATTAAGATCCGTTGACCCGTTGCCGAGTTATAAGAAGATTTGTAAAAACTGTTGCCCAGCTACCTACTGTTTTTGCTGATCGCCTGGTGTTTCACAAAAGTTGTGGTTTCGCCGACACAATTTTCTATAGAAAACCTGAAATTTTTTTCAAATCATTGTAACTCGTAAACCGCTTAATGGATTGAAATGAAATTTAGCAAGTAGATGGATTAGCGGTTGTTCTTTAAAATGAGTATATAGACATGGTGCTTTTTTCAGCGCGGAGTGCTGCAGAGGGCATTTCGTCAACGCTTCATTCCGAACGTCATAATGCAAAAACTACCGCTGCGACTGTAATGAAATTCAGTTGCGAGGTGTATTAGGAGTCACTCTTCAAAATGGTATCTAAAACATTTCTATATACTACGAAAATAAAATAATAATTGAGAAAATGTGACCACATTAGTACTTAAACTCTTATTTGACCACGCCCCCTTTCCAATGTTGCCCTAGTGACGCATCCAAATTAAAGATCAACCTCTAATCATGCAGCCTACCAAGTTTCATTGAGATCCATTGACCCGTTGCCGAGTTATAAGAAGATTTGTAAAAACTGTTGCCCAGCTAGCTACTGTTTTTGCTGATCGCCTGGTGTTTCACAAAAATTGTGGTTTCGCCGACACAATTTTCTATAGAAAACCTGAAATTTTTTTTCAAATCACTGTAACTCGTAAACCGCGTAATGGATTGAAATGAAATTTGGCAAGTAGAGGGATTAGCGGTTGTTCTTTAAAATGAGTATATAGACATGGTACTTTTTTCAGCGGGGGGTGCTGCAAAGGGCATTTCCTCAACGCTTCATTCCGAACGTCATAATGCAGAAACTACCGCTGCGACTGTAATGAAATTCAGTTGCGAAGTGTATTAGGAGCTACTCTTCAAAATGGTATCTAAAACATTTCTATATACTACGAAAATAAAATAATAATTGAGAAAATGTGACCACATTAGTACTTAAACTCTTATTTGACCACGCCCCCTTTACAATGTTGCCCTAGTGACGCATCCAAATTAAAGATCAACCTCTAATCATGCAGCCCACCAAGTTTCATTGAGATCCATTGACCCGTTGCCGAGTTATAAGAAGATTTGTAAAAACTGTTGCCCAGCTAGCTACTGTTTTTGCTGATCGCCTGGTGTTTCACAAAAATTGTGGTTTCGCCGACACAATTTTCTATAGAAAACCTGAAATTTTTTTCAAATCATTGTAACTCGTAAACCGCTTAATGGATTGAAATGAAATTTAGCAAGTAGATGGATTAGCGGTTGTTCTTTAAAATGAGTATATAGACATGGTGCTTTTTTCAGCGCGGAGTGCTGCAGAGGGCATTTCGTCAACGCTTCATTCCGAACGTCATAATGCAAAAACTACCGCTGCGACTGTAATGAAATTCAGTTGCGAGGTGTATTAGGAGTCACCTTCAAAATGGTATCTAAAACATTTCTATATACTACGAAAATAAAATAATAATTGAGAAAATGTGACCACATTAGTACTTAAACTCTTATTTGACCACGCCCCTTTCCAATGGTGCCATACCCACGCATCCAAATTAAAGATCAACCTCTAATCACGCAGCACACCAAATTTCATTAAGATCCGTTGACCCGTTGCCGAGTTATAAGAAGATTTGTAAAAACTGTTGCCCAGCTACCTACTGTTTTTGCTGATCGCCTGGTGTTTCACAAAAATTGTGGTTTCGCCGACACAATTTTCTATAGAAAACCTGAAATTTTTTTCAAATCATTGTAACTCGTAAACCGCTTAATGGATTGAAATGAAATTTGGCAAGTAGATGGATTAGCGGTTGTTCTTTATATGGACATGGTGCTTTTTTAGCGGGGGGTGTTGCAGAGGGCATTTCGTCAACGCTTCATTCCGAACGTCATAATTCAAAAACTACCGCTGCGGCTGTAATGAAATTCAATTGCGAAGTGTATTAGGAGCTACTCTTCAAAATGGTATCTAAAACATTTCTATATACTACGAAAATAAAATAATAATTGAGAAAATGTGACCACATTAGTACTTAAACTCTTATTTGACCACGCCCCCTTTCCAATGTTGCCCTAGTGACGCATCCAAATTAAAGATCAACCTCTAATCATGCAGCCCACCAAGTTTCATTGAGATCCATTGACCCGTTGCCGAGTTATAAGAAGATTTGTAAAAACTGTTGCCCAGCTAGCTACTGTTTTTGCTGATCGCCTGGTGTTTCACAAAAATTGTGGTTTTGCCGACACAATTTTCTATAGAAAACCTGAAATTTTTTTTCAAATCACTGTAACTCGTAAACCGCGTAATGGATTGAAATGAAATTTGGCAAGTAGAGGGATTAGCGGTTGTTCTTTAAAATGAGTATATCGACATGGTACTTTTTTCAGCGGGGGGTGCTGCAAAGGGCATTTCCTCAACGCTTCGTTCCGAACGTCATAATGCAGAAACTACCGCAGCGACTGTAATGAAATTCAGTTGCGAAGTGTATTAGGAGTAACTCTTCAAAATGGTATCTAAAACATTTCTATATACTACGAAAATAAAATAATAATTGAGAAAATGTGACCACATTAGTACTTAAACTCTTATTTGACTATGCCCCTTTCCAATGGTGCCATACTGACGCATCCAAATTAAAGATCAACCTCTAATCACGCAGCAGACCAAATTTCATTAAGATCCGTTGACCCGTTGCCGAGTTATAAGAAGATTTGTAAAAACTGTTGCCCAGCTACCTACTGTTTTTGCTGATCGCCTGGTGTTTCACAAAAGTTGTGGTTTAGCCGACACAATTTTCTATAGAAAACCTGACATTTTTTTCAAATCATTGTAACTCGTAAACCGCTTAATGGATTGAAATGAAATTTTAGCAAGTAGATGGATTAGCGGTTGTTCTTTAAAATGAGTATATAGACATGGTGCTTTTTTCAGCGCGGAGTGCTGCAGGGGGCATTTCGTCAACGCTTCATTCCGAACGTCATAATGCAAAAACTACCGCTGCGACTGTAATGAAATTCAGTTGCGAGGTGTATTAGGAGTCACTCTTCAAAATGGTATCTAAAACATTTCTATATACTACGAAAATAAAATAATAATTGAGAAAATGTGACCACATTAGTACTTAAACTCTTATTTGACCACGCCCCCTTTCCAATGTTGCCCTAGTGACGCATCCAAATTAAAGATCAACCTCTAATCATGCAGCCTACCAAGTTTCATTGAGATCCATTGACCCGTTGCCGAGTTATAAGAAGATTTGTAAAAACTGTTGCCCAGCTAGCTACTGTTTTGGCTGATCGCCTGGTGTTTCACAAAAATTGTGGTTTCGCCGACACAATTTTCTATAGAAAACCTGAAATTTTTTTTCAAATCACTGTAACTCGTAAACCGCGTAATGGATTGAAATGAAATTTGGCAAGTAGAGGGATTAGCGGTTGTTCTTTAAAATGAGTATATAGACATGGTACTTTTTTCAGCGGGGGGTGCTGCAAAGGGCATTTCCTCAACGCTTCATTCCGAACGTCATAATGCAGAAACTACCGCTGCGACTGTAATGAAATTCAGTTGCGAAGTGTATTAGGAGCTACTCTTCAAAATGGTATCTAAAACATTTCTATATACTACGAAAATAAAATAATAATTGAGAAAATGTGACCACATTAGTACTTAAACTCTTATTTGACCACGCCCCCTTTCCAATGTTGCCCTAGTGACGCATCCAAATTAAAGATCAACCTCTAATCATGCAGCCCACCAAGTTTCATTGAGATCCATTGACCCGTTGCCGAGTTATAAGAAGATTTGTAAAAACTGTTGCCCAGCTAGCTACTGTTTTTGCTGATCGCCTGGTGTTTCACAAAAATTGTGGTTTCGCCGACACAATTTTCTATAGAAAACCTGAAATTTTTTTCAAATCATTGTAACTCGTAAACCGCGTAATGGATTGAAATGAAATTTGTGAAGTAGAGGGATTAGCGGTTGTTCTTTAAAATGGGTATATAGACATGGTACTTTTTTCAGCGGGGGGTGCTGCAAAGGGCATTTCCTCAACGCTTCATTCCGAACGTCATAATGCAGAAACTACCGCTGCGAATGTAATGAAATTCAGTTGCGAAGTGTATTAGGAGTAACTCTTCAAAATGGTATCTAAAACATTTCTGTATACTACGAAAATAAAATAATAATTGAGAAAATGTGACTACATTAGTATTTAAACTCTTATTTGACCACGCCCCTTTCCAATGGTGCCATACCGATGCATCCAAATTAAAGATCAACCTCTAATCATGCAGCACACCAAATTTTATTAAGATCCGTTGACCCGTTGCCGAGTTATAAGAAGATTTGTAAAAACTGTTACCCAGCTACCTACTGTTTTTGCTGATCGCCTGGTGTTTCACAAAAATTGTGGTTTCGCCGACACAATTTTCTATAGAAAACCTGAAATTTTTTTTTCAAATCATTGTAACTCGTAAACCGCTTAATGGATTGAAATGAAATTTGGCAAGTAGATGGATTAGCGGTTGTTCTTTAAAATGGGTATATAGACATGGTACTTTTTTCAGCGGGGGGTGCTGCTGAGGGCATTTCCTCTACGCTTCATTCCGAACGTCATAATGCAAAAACTACCGCTGCGACTGTAATGAAATTCAGTTGCGAGGTGTATTAGGAGTCACCTTCAAAATGGTATCTAAAACATTTCTTATATACTACGAAAATAAAATAATAATTGAGAAAATGTGACCACATTAGTACTTAAACTCTTATTTGACCACGCCCCTTTCCAATGGTGCCATACCGACGCATCCAAATTAAAGATCAACCTCTAGTCACGCAGCACACCAAATTTTATTAAGATCCGTTGACCCGTTGCCGAGTTATAAGAAGATTTGTAAAAACTGTTGCCCAGCTACCTACTGTTTTTGCTGATCGCCTGGTGTTTCACAAAAATTGTGGTTTCGCCGACACAATTTTCTATAGAAAACCTGAAATTTTTTTTCAAATCACTGTAACTCGTAAACCGCGTAATGGATTGAAATGAAATTTGGCAAGTAGAGGGATTAGCGGTTGTTCTTTAAAATGAGTATATAGACATGGTACTTTTTTCAGCGGGGGGTGCTGCAAAGGGCATTTCCTCAACGCTTCATTCCGAACGTCATAATGCAGAAACTACCGCTGCGACTGTAATGAAATTCAGTTGCGAAGTGTATTAGGAGCTACTCTTCAAAATGGTATCTAAAACATTTCTATATACTACGAAAATAAAATAATAATTGAGAAAATGTGACCACATTAGTACTTAAACTCTTATTTGACCACGCCCCCTTTCCAATGTTGCCCTAGTGACGCATCCAAATTAAAGATCAACCTCTAATCATGCAGCCCACCAAGTTTCATTGAGATCCATTGACCCGTTGCCGAGTTATAAGAAGATTTGTAAAAACTGTTGCCCAGCTAGCTACTGTTTTTGCTGATCGCCTGGTGTTTCACAAAAATTGTGGTTTCGCCGACACAATTTTCTATAGAAAACCTGAAATTTTTTTTCAAATCATTGTAACTCGTAAACCGCTTAATGGATTGAAATGAAATTTGGCAAGTAGATGGATTAGCGGTTGTTCTTTATATGGACATGGTGCTTTTTTTTGCGGGGGGTGTTGCAGAGGGCATTTCGTCAACGCTTCATTCCGAACGTCATAATTCAAAAACTACCGCTGCGACTGTAATGAAATTCAATTGCGAAGTGTATTAGGAGCTACTCTTCAAAATGGTATCTAAAACATTTCTATATACTACGAAAATAAAATAATAATTGAGAAAATGTGGCCACATTAGTACTTAAACTCTTATTTGACCACGCCCCCTTTCCAATGTTGCCCTAGTGACGCATCCAAATTAAAGATCAACCTCTAATCATGCAGCCCACCAAGTTTCATTGAGATCCATTAACCCGTTGCCGAGTTATAAGAAGATTTGTAAAAACTGTTGCCCAGCTAGCTACTGTTTTTGCTGATCGCCTGGTGTTTCACAAAAATTGTGGTTTCGCCGACACAATTTTCTATAGAAAACCTGAAATTTTTTTTTCAAATCATTGTAACTCGTAAACCGCGTAATGGATTGAAATGAAATTTGTGAAGTAGAGGGATTAGCGCTTGTTCTTTAAAATGAGTATATAGAGATGGTACTTTTTTCAGCGGGGGGTGCTGCAAAGGGCATTTCCTCAACGCTTCATTCCGAACGTCATAATGCAGAAACTACCGCTGCGACTGTAATGAAATTCAGTTGCGAAGTGTATTAGGAGCTACTCTTCAAAATGGTATCTAAAACATTTCTATATACTACGAAAATAAAATAATAATTGAGAAAATGTGACCACATTAGTACTTAAACTCTTATTTGACCACGCCCCCTTTCCAATGTTGCCCTAGTGACGGATCCAAATTAAAGATCAACCTCTAATCATGCAGCCCTCCAAGTTTCATTGAGATCCATTGACCCGTTGCCGAGTTATAAGAAGATTTGTTAAAACTGTTGCCCAGCTACCTACTGTTTTTGCTGATCGCCTGGTGTTTCACAAAAGTTGTGGTTTCGCCGACACAATTTTCTATAGAAAACCTGAAATTTTTTTCAAATCATTGTAACTCGTAAACCGCTTAATGGATTGAAATGAAATTTAGCAAGTAGATGGATTAGCGTTTGTTCTTTAAAATGGGTATATAGACATGGTGCTTTTTTCAGCGGGGAGTGCTGCAGAGGGCATTTCGTCAACGCTTCATTCCGAACGTCATAATGAAAAAACTACCGCTGCGACTGTAATGAAATTCAGTTGCGCGGTGTATTAGGAGTCACTCTTCAAAATGGTATCTAAAACATTTCTATATACTACGAAAATAAAATAATAATTGAGAAAATGTGACCACATTAGTACTTAAACTCTTATTTGACCACGCCCCTTTCCAATGGTGCCATACCGACGCATCCAAATTAAAGATCAACCTCTAATCACGCAGCACACCAAATTTTATTAAGATCCGTTGACCCGTTGCCGAGTTATAAGAAGATTTGTAAAAACTGTTGCCCAGCTACCTACTGTTTTTGCTGATCGCCTGGTGTTTCACAAAAGTTGTGGTTTCGCCGACACAATTTTCTATAGAAAACCTGAAATTTTTTTTCAAATCATTGTAACTCGTAAACCGCTTAATGGATTGAAATGAAATTTGGCAAGTAGATGGATTAGCGGTTGTTCTTTAAAATGAGTATATATACATGGTACTATTTTCAGCGGGGGGTGCTGCAAAGGGCATTTCCTCAACGCTTCATTCCGAACGTCATAATGCAGAAACTACCGCTGCGACTGTAATGAAATTCAGTTGCGAAGTGTATTAGGAGTAACTCTTCAAAATGGTATCTAAAACATTTCTATATACTACGAAAATAAAATAATAATTGAGAAAATGTGACCACATTAGTACTTAAACTCTTATTTGATTACGCCCCTTTCCAATGGTGCCACACTGACGCATCCAAATTAAAGATCAACCTCTAATCACGCAGCACACCAAATTTCATTAAGATCCGTTGACCCGTTGCCGAGTTATAAGAAGATTTGTAAAAACTGTTGCCCAGCTACCTACTGTTTTTGCTGATCGCCTGGTGTTTCACAAAAATTGTGGTTTCGCCGACACAATTTTCTATAGAAAACCTGATATTTTTTTCAAGTCATTGTAACTCGTAAACCGCGTAATGGATTGAAATGAAATTTGGGAAGTAGAGGGATTAGCGGTTGTTCTTTAAAATGGGTATATAGACATGGTACTTTTTTCAGCGGGGGGTGCTGCAAAGGGCATTTCCTCAACGCTTCATTCCGAACGTCATAATGCAGAAACTACCGCTGCGAATGTAATGAAATTCAGTTGCGAAGTGTATTAGGAGTAACTCTTCAAAATGGTATCTAAAACATTTCTATATACTACGAAAATAAAATAATAATTGAGAAAATGTGACCACGTTAGTACTTAAACTCTTATTTGACCACGCCCCTTTCCAATGGTGCCATACTGACCCATCCAAATTAAAGATCAACCTCTAATCACGCAGCACACCAAATTTCATTAAGATCCGTTGACCCGTTGTCGAGTTATAAGAAGATTTGTAAAAACTGTTGCCCAGTTACCTACTGTTTTTGCTGATCGCCTGGTGTTTCACAAAAATTGTGGTTTCGCCGACACAATTTTCTATAGAAAACCTGAAATTTTTTTTTCAAATCATTGTAACTCGTAAACCGCTTAATGGATTGAAATGAAATTTGGCAAGTAGATGGATTAGCGGTTGTTCTTTAAAATGGGTATATAGACATGGTACTTTTTTCAGCGGGGGGTGCTGCTGAGGGCATTTCCTCTACGCTTCATTCCGAACGTCATAATGCAGAAACTACCGCTGCGACTGTAATGAAATTCAGTTGCGAAGTGTATTAGGAGTAACTCTTCAAAATGGTATCTAAAACATTTCTATATACTACGAAAATAAAATAATAATTGAGAAAATGTGACCACATTAGTATTTAAACTCTTATTTGACCACACCCCCTTTCCAATGTTGCCCTAGTGACGCATCCAAATTAAAGATCAACCTCTAATCACGCAGCACACCAAATTTCATTAAGATCCGTTGACCCGTTGTCGAGTTATAAGAAGATTTGTAAAAACTGTTGCCCAGCTACCTACTGTTTTTGCTGATCGCCTGGTGTTTCACAAAAATTGTGGTTTCGCCGACACAATTTTCTATAGAAAACCTGAAATTTTTTTCAAATCATTGTAACTCCTAAACCGCGTAATGGATTGAAATGAAATTTGGGAAGTAGTGGGATTAGCGGTTGTTCTTTAAAATGGGTATATAGACATGGTACTTTTTTCAGCGGGGGGTGCTGCAAAGGGCATTTCCTCAACGCTTCATTCCGAACGTCATAATGCAGAAACTACCGCTGCGAATGTAATGAAATTCAGTTGCGAAGTGTATTAGGAGTAACTCTTCAAAATGGTATCTAAAACATTTCTATATACTACGAAAATAAAATAATAATTGAGAAAATGTGACCACATTAGTACTTAAACTCTTATTTGACCACGCCCCTTTCCAATGGTGCCATACTGACGCATCCAAATTAAAGATCAACCTCTAATCACGCAGCACACCAAATTTCATTAAGATCCGTTGACCCGTTGCCGAGTTATAAGAAGATTTGTAAAAACTGTTGCCCAGCTACCTACTGTTTTTTCTGATCGCCTGGTGTTTCACAAAAGTTGTGGTTTCGCCGACACAATTTTCTATAGAAAACCTGAAATTTTTTTCAAATCATTGTAACTCCTAAACCGCTTAATGGATTGAAATGAAATTTGGCAAGTAGATGGATTAGCGGTTGTTCTTTAAAATGGGTATATAGACATGATACTTTTTTCAGCGGGGGGTGCTGCAGAGGGCATTTCCTCTACGCTTCATTCCGAACGTCATAATGCAGAAACTACCGCTGCGACTGTAATGAAATTCAGTTGCGAGGTGTATTAGGAGTAACTCTTCAAAATGGTATCTAAAACATTTCTATATACTACGAAAATAAAATAATAATTGAGAAAATGTGACCACATTAGTACTAAAAGTCCCATTTGACCACGCCCCCTTTCCAATGTTGCCCTAACGTCGCATTCAAATTAAAGATCAACCTCTAATCATGCAGCCCTCCAAGTTTCATTGAGATCCATTGACCCGTTGCCGAGTTATAAGAAGATTTGTTAAAACTGTTGCCCAGCTACCTACTGTTTTTGCTGATCGCCTGGTGTTTCACAAAAGCTGTGGTTTCGCCGACACAATTTTCTATAGAAAACCTGAAATTTTTTTCAAATCATTGTAACTCGTAAACCGCGTAATGGATTGAAGTGAAATTTGCATAGTAGGTGCATTAGCGGTTGTTCTATAACATGGTTACCTTGTTTGGTACATTTTTCGAATGTGAGTTCTGCATTATATTCTGCCAAGGCTATGTTCTTATCACTTGTTCGGCATTGATTTGCATTCGTTCCACTATTTCTTGTTCTACCTTTGACTTTTTTGAGATCCTCGTTTTTTTGCCAAGTAAAAATGCAATAAAAAGAAAGCCGTTTTAGTAACAATTAATTGCCAACTAATGAATTGTTGTCCCCCACCTACATCCACAGCTTTTCTAATAAAATAAATACCACCATGAAATATTTTCATATATTTATTCAAAATAAATAGATTGCAATAAATACAATAATAAATATTATGTAAATAAATATATTCATTTTTGTTCAATTTATTGTTTTAATTATTATTATTATTTAAAATAAAAAAAATGAAAATAAAAAAAATGTTTAACATTCATATGTAACGTCCATTATTATCAAATGTACTCTTTTATTGTTGAGGTACCTCAAGCAGCTTACAAATTAAATAAATAAATAAATTATTAAAATGTTTTCAAAACATAAAGTATTTTACGTAAAATGTTTACATTTTCATTATTTCTTTGCTTTGCAATCAACTAGATAATTATTTCAGAAAAAGGCACTTAAATCACATTTATGTTTTGCATATATTATTATTTGTTTTTTTTTTTTTAAATAATTTTCATCTTCTTTTTATACAAAATTAATCATTTTAAAAAAATATATTCATAATATATGAAAATAAAAAAGTTGTTCTCTTTTTTCGCGTTTGTTATAAAGTACCCGACACAAAAAATAATTAAATAATCGAATAAATTACCAACACCCATCATATAAATATATAAATAGTTTTTTTTGTTTGTTTATTAAATAAATTAAGGGGGGGAGGGGGAAAGGAAACACAAAAAATACATGAAAATATTTTTTTTTCTTCTTTGAAACGTTTATGTTTGGTCGCTTTTCCAATAGGGTTTATTGGAAAAAATCAGTTTTGAGCTCACAATAAATGTTTGAGTTCACAATAAATAAAAAAAAAAATAAATAGTTATTTGTTTCGGTTCAGTTTCTGTTTTAAATAAATAAATAAATACCCTTTTTACGATTTTTGTTTGATTTGTTTTTTTTTTAGTTGTTTTTCCTGAATTCTTCCAATGAAGCCCATTGGGCTAAAGCTCTTTCAATTATTAAAAAATTGATAAAAAAAACGAGTATATTTATAAGAGTACTTTATGTGTATAGTATATAATTTAAGCAAAATATTGCCTTTCATTAATCTGATATAAGCTTAAAGCTAACATACCGCATAGAAATATGTGTTCATGTATGCATAATAAAAATGTCTTCTGTAAAAAATTGAAGATTACTTAGTTGACTAATAATGTGTGTTCATAGAACGTACGTTTATATATCATAGATATATGGTTTTAAAAGAGAAATAATATGCCACAGCCAGACCTTGAAGGTGTACGGAGTTGTACATTGTACATAATTAGCTCCTCCGACAAGATCCGAGAAGTGCGCGATATTTTCTACTTTCTAGCTTGAATAAATAATAGGGGCTCCTAACGAAAGCCTGTGTAAAGCCAGCACTTTCACCCCGCTCATGTATATTTGCCACAATATAAGCAAAAAATAAATATATAAATATATAATATTAATCAATGATTTCATGCATTTGCCGGGTGGGCGCAGTTGGATTTGGACATTTTTTCATCGCATGAAAAAATTACCAAAAAACAAACTCAATACGCTTCCGACAATGCGTCTTAGGTGGATTGTATGTGTGTGTGTATTTTTTTTGCGTGAATTCCTATACTTCTTTTGATATTTTTCATGAAAATATTTTTTATTTATTTTTTGCGAAAAATATCAAAGAGTACCCATTAAGTGTAAACCCTTAGTTTTGAATTTTTAATTTTAAGTCTTAAGTCTAAAATGCGCGCGCATTCATTCCACATTCACACACCAAAAATATACGTAAGGAAATTTTCTGTTTGTTTTTGTGTTTTTAGTTTTCTTGTAAATAACATGTTTGAATATCAAATATTGTATATATATAAATATATAAATAAATAAATTATATAAATTATTTGTTTTCTTTTCTTTTCGTTTTGTTCCGTTTGTTTTGTTTTAAATAAATAAATAAATATTTGAAATGTCGCATTTGGGACATTTTCTACCCGTCTTACAAACTGTATGGATGACAGAATTGATAGACCAGACGCTGGGAACGTTCTGTCTTCTTCATGATACCCTTTTTGTAGTATTGCCTGATTGAACGCGAGAGTTTGTCGTAGTTCATTGCGGGTCGGTTCTTGCGACGACCCCAGAGTTTCGCTACTCGGACAGAGTCTTCGATTTTGAAGACTCCCTTGCTTCGATCGATCCAACGAATTGCTGTACCATTTACATGAGGAGTTGCTAGGAGTTCCTTGAGGAACTGCCATAGATGGATGTGGGAGCCACCAGTGCGTCCCGTTGGGGTTTTTGTGATTGGGCTGCATGTTGCTGCAGGGCCACCAGTTGTGGTTGTTGATGCCATTGCTGGAGAGCTATTCACTGTGCCGGGTGGGATGATATCTTCGTCTTCATCTGTAAGAGGAAACAAATTGTTTTTATATATTTTTAACAAATGGGTTTGAAAGCAGAAATATATGGTGGCTTATGCTTTATGAATAGTAAGTTACAATCAAAAGACACGTAGCAATCTTAAAAAAGAAATATCGTGGCCTAAGAAGAGTTATATTGGAAATGAGCTAATACTATATCGGAAGAATATCATTCGAATTTAAGTTCAAAAATATATTTCATTGCACTACAACCCATATCGCCTGCGTTCGTTACACGGTATAGGAGAAATTTTACGAACAACTGTTCGGAAGAATAACTTTCCGTAAAAATAATCCGATTCGGATTCCTCGGTAGGGCCAAAGATTATAAAGCCACTCAGATGGCGCATTGAGAACAAAAAAAAGAAGCTTTTGCTCAACGGCTGCAAGGTACGGGCGTGCGGTGTGCACGTGCACATATGAGAATCGGGATAAAAATAAATGGCGGGCTGTGCCAGTACGACCCGCCATAGAACCATTTTTCATCCGTACAGCTTTATAATCTTTGGTAAGGCCTAACATATTGACTCACAGATGTGTTTGATGTACAACTTATTGAAAACGTACGGAAACTGTGGATTTTCTAAATAACCTCGGGTTAAGTGGTTTTTCACAACAATGGTATATCACATTCTAATAAGAACAAATATGTTAATTTCGAAAGACATTTCCATATACATAGGTCTAGGTATGTTCATACGGACTCTAGTGGGTATGTAGTCTACATTCTTCTTGTGGGAATGTAGTCTTCAAAAGCAAAGAGCACCAAGAGATTGTCAGTTGCGTTCCTTTATATCGATACCTTCCCGGAAAATATGTACTAAGCAACATTTTTAAAATTTTATAGGAGGCAAAAACAACTTTCTATGTAGGTAATTATTGGTGTATTTTGTAGTGCACTGTACATTTTATTCTTCTATAGTTTATTTTGTATTAATGGTAGAAACTTCAAACCACGACCAAAACGTGGCGCTTGAATAAATTATAAGGGCAAATCAAAAAGTGATTTCCTGAAAAATTGTCGCTTAGTATATTTTTTTATTTTTTGCGAAAAATATCAAAGAGTACCCATTAAGTGTAAACCCTTAGTTTTGAATTTTTAATTTTAAGTCTTAAGTCTAAAATGCGCGCGCATTCATTCCACATTCACACACCAAAAATATACGTAAGGAAATTTTCTGTTTGTTTTTGTGTTTTTAGTTTTCTTGTAAATAACATGTTTGAATATCAAATATTGTATATATATAAATATATAAATAAATAAATTATATAAATTATTTGTTTTCTTTTCTTTTCGTTTTGTTCCGTTTGTTTTGTTTTAAATAAATAAATAAATATTTGAAATGTCGCATTTGGGACATTTTCTACCCGTCTTACAAACTGTATGGATGACAGAATTGATAGACCAGACGCTGGGAACGTTCTGTCTTCTTCATGATACCCTTTTTGTAGTATTGCCTGATTGAACGCGAGAGTTTGTCGTAGTTCATTGCGGGTCGGTTCTTGCGACGACCCCAGAGTTTCGCTACTCGGACAGAGTCTTCGATTTTGAAGACTCCCTTGCTTCGATCGATCCAACGAATTGCTGTACCATTTACATGAGGAGTTGCTAGGAGTTCCTTGAGGAACTGCCATAGATGGATGTGGGAGCCACCAGTGCGTCCCGTTGGGGTTTTTGTGATTGGGCTGCATGTTGCTGCAGGGCCACCAGTTGTGGTTGTTGATGCCATTGCTGGAGAGCTATTCACTGTGCCGGGTGGGATGATATCTTCGTCTTCATCTGTAAGAGGAAACAAATTGTTTTTATATATTTTTAACAAATGGGTTTGAAAGCAGAAATATATGGTGGCTTATGCTTTATGAATAGTAAGTTACAATCAAAAGACACGTAGCAATCTTAAAAAAGAAATATCGTGGCCTAAGAAGAGTTATATTGGAAATGAGCTAATACTATATCGGAAGAATATCATTCGAATTTAAGTTCAAAAATATATTTCATTGCACTACAACCCATATCGCCTGCGTTCGTTACACGGTATAGGAGAAATTTTACGAACAACTGTTCGGAAGAATAACTTTCCGTAAAAATAATCCGATTCGGATTCCTCGGTAGGGCCAAAGATTATAAAGCCACTCAGATGGCGCATTGAGAACAAAAAAAAGAAGCTTTTGCTCAACGGCTGCAAGGTACGGGCGTGCGGTGTGCACGTGCACATATGAGAATCGGGATAAAAATAAATGGCGGGCTGTGCCAGTACGACCCGCCATAGAACCATTTTTCATCCGTACAGCTTTATAATCTTTGGTAAGGCCTAACATATTGACTCACAGATGTGTTTGATGTACAACTTATTGAAAACGTACGGAAACTGTGGATTTTCTAAATAACCTCGGGTTAAGTGGTTTTTCACAACAATGGTATATCACATTCTAATAAGAACAAATATGTTAATTTCGAAAGACATTTCCATATACATAGGTCTAGGTATGTTCATACGGACTCTAGTGGGTATGTAGTCTACATTCTTCTTGTGGGAATGTAGTCTTCAAAAGCAAAGAGCACCAAGAGATTGTCAGTTGCGTTCCTTTATATCGATACCTTCCCGGAAAATATGTACTAAGCAACATTTTTAAAATTTTATAGGAGGCAAAAACAACTTTCTATGTAGGTAA
This sequence comes from Rhingia rostrata, assembly GCA_949824845.1. NCBI lineage: Eukaryota > Metazoa > Arthropoda > Insecta > Diptera > Syrphidae > Rhingia > Rhingia rostrata. The sequence continues at coordinate 92,677,825 of OX463757.1, forward strand.
TTATTGGTGTATTTTGTAGTGCACTGTACATTTTATTCTTCTATAGTTTATTTTGTATTAATGGTAGAAACTTCAAACCACGACCAAAACGTGGCGCTTGAATAAATTATAAGGGCAAATCAAAAAGTGATTTCCTGAAAAATTGTCGCTTAGTATATTTTTTCAATATCTAGATCACAATTCCAAATAGGTGTCCAGTGTCCGTGAAGATATGCAGCCAAATGGAAAGGCTCCTCGTTGGGCATAGCGTGTATGATTTAAGTAAGATGTTTGACACCCGATAAAAGCTCTCAATGATGACCAGCATTTCAAATGAGTTTCGAATTCAACTTTATTTGCATCAGGTTGGTGTACCGATGCTTAAGTAGAGTTTTTACCGTGAGTTATGAAATTTAATTTTATTGCTCAACGTATTTGCCACTGCATCGCGTTGGCATTGCAGTTCTTGCTATCGGATTCCATTTTATTTGCCGTAGCCTATACAAACTTTAAAAATCACTTATCGGCAGATAAGAATTTATTTTCAAAAATACCTAGGATCCGATAAAAAAAAATTACCGGCACAACAGGATTTTTAGTACACATTTTGGCTTCGTTAAAACAAGCAACTCATGTATCGATGTGTTCTTCTTACGTTCTTGTGGGGCCTACCGTTTTATGCCGTAAACAATTGAGATTCCTACTCGAATGACTCCAAATCTTAAAAAAACATCCAAAAGTATATAACTGTGTTGAGAAGCTTCTTAAATTTGCCGTTCTTATTCTATGTGGCGAAAATATAACATCGCACAAGCCCCTGAATGAAGATGGTAAGTTTGAGGACACATATGGGCTCTTAATGCCAGATATATATATTTTTTTATCTTATCATCTATAGGTCTGTTCCCGAAGCTTTAAAGTAAAAGTTAATAAATTCCCAAAATGCTTCTCACACAGAGAAACAAAATTACGAAAAAAAGGAAGGGAACGCGTTTAAGTTAGTAAATTTATTCGTTTTCGTTGCATTTTAAAAGGAACATGACATAATAGAGATTTCAACTGATATATCAGTTTCAAACACCAACTCTTTCTTTACTAATTGTTGCGTGCAAGACCGGCATTATGTAAAAATCAGTAAAGGAAAGTAAGAACCACTGCAAAAATAATATTTTACGGCAAAAGACCTATCACTTTCAGATAAAAACTGACAGTTTACTAACCGAAATCTCTACAGCAACTTAGTTGACTGATTTTCAGACAGTTTCCTCTCTCATAAGCTCTTTTATATTTTCTGCGTACAAGAACAGCATTAAGTAAAAATACATAAAAAAAAAGTAGGAACCACTAAAAAAAAATTTGTATGACAAAACCATTTTATATCGTTTTGACTGTTTTAAAGGTTATGTGTAATTATATTTATTAAATCGCAAAAAGGCTTGTAAGAATTTCAACAAAAAAAAATTTTCCATAACATTGAAAATAATTTTTTGTTCATATTCACAGCTTACAACAATTTCATTGTATTTTGTTGGTCATTGCAAAGATTTTAGAGCCATACAGATGACGCATTGAGAACAAAAAATAGAAACTTTTGCTCACCACCCCGTGTGCAAGTGTACACATGAGAAACAAGATCAAAATTACATGGCGGGCTGTGCCAGTAGGACCCGTCATAGAACGCTTTTTTTGTATGCAGTGCGTCATCTGTATGGCTTTATCATCTTTGGTCATGGGTTATATATCGACCGATCCTCAAAACCCACCTTCTTCATAGTAACTAAATCGCAACATTGTGGGCAATCGACTTTAGTCACACAATTTTACATATTTACTGTCATAGTTATTCCTATTCAAATGCCAATTAAGTGTCAATCGCAGTCATTCGTAATTAAAGTTTAAGCACTTTACTCAATAAATTCCATTTCAACTATATTCGTGAGAATTTTTCCCACCCAATTTCAATTCAGAATCAGATATAGCTGTCAAAATTATCACTTTACAAAAACAAACAGAGCTATTAAATCACTGTCATCCTATAACGGTTGTTTTTATCTAATTACATCAAAAAAAATAGAAGACTATTAACTTAAAAAACTCGACGTGTCCACCTGTTGTGGTTGCGAAAATAAAAAAAAATCCTACGTGGGGAATTTTGTTCATGAATGAAACTTTGACATACGTCAGTGGCATTAAACGATGACAAGTGATTTGTTTTTTGGCACGCGTCAAAGTTTATTAATTACCGATGACGTGAGTTAATTGTTTTTTTTTTGTTAGCTGGTGCAACTTACCATCACTGACGTCCATGTCAATATTTTGAATACACTCAGAGCTCCACATGCCAGATGCAACAGATGGCGTTGTTGGTGTTGTCGTTGTGCTCATTGCACCAATGTTTGTCAGGTTGGCATTAAAATCGTTTGGGAAATTGTCACTGCAGGCTAATTTCCAAATTTCCAGCTGAGCATGAATTGTACAACCAGCCTGCAAAAAATAAACAAAAAGAATGTAAATATAAATTGATAATAATGACACCTGTCACATGAAAAGTTTCTCAATCGAGATGAAGAAGGAAAAAAAATAACAACCACAAAGATATTCATCATCAAATTAATTGTTTAGAGTTCTCACGATTTTTGCAAAATAACAAGAATTTTCCACTCAGACTTTGTAGATTACTGTATGCAGGAGGGAATAAAACTGGCAACTGGTGGAAACATCGTCACGATGTTGTCGTATTGTAGATATATTCTACTACCGCTTACTGTATGGCATGCATGGCTAGGTTGTCCTTAATAAATATTGCCAAGATTGCTTAAGAATATTATTTATTTATTTTTTTAATGTTTTTATGTGCATAATTTTCCGCAACTGTAGTCTAGATGGTGGGCTGGCGGCACTGTGTTGGTTTGTTGTATAGTTTGAGTAGCAACGACACGTTGCAATCGTATAAATTGCAATTAAGTATCGCTTGTTGTTAGCTAGACGATGTGATTGCGTAAAAAAAATTGTTTTTGCTAGACAGATACACTCGTAGCTAGTCGTGTTTGAGATAAAACATAATTGGGTAGAGGTTTTGGAATTGTTACTTTTCAAGTTCTAAGGAATTGTTAAAGTTTTCAATTTTATGACAACAAAATGGCAGTTAAATGATTTAATATTCCACGAAGGCATTTATCGTGGGTTATGACTGTTTTTAGAACCATGTAATGTTACTTTTTATTAGCTGAACCTTCCACATAGTTAATGCGATTATTATGGCTTGTTGAAAAAATAGAAGCGTCAAATGGGAGTATTTAATTATCACGTTTTAAAAATTTCAAGCAGAAGCATTGTCGTTAGATAAAGAAGGGAATTACATCATGCTTCCAGTTCTTATTTTTGCAAAAGAGGTGAAGAGCAAATTATCTTCTAAGTCATAATTTTTTTTTATTTGAGATTGTCCCAGTTTTTAAATAGAGCACCATGCTGCGAGAGTTTAAAACAGATTCATAATAAATTGATGCATCTTTAGAATTAAATGTGCTTGAATGGACAAAACTTTTGTCGCTAAAATATACATAGAATGAAGCCACCATCGATTTCTTTCAGACTTCATTTGATTTAATTTACGTATTAAGCTATAAACTTATCTCCGGGGGGGTCGATGAATCCCTATGCCCTTGAATATCACAAAGGTATTCACATAGATCAGGATTCATACATAATGTAGGTTCTCAAAAAATCCAAAGTGTTGCTATGTATTGCTTAACCCGGATAAGGAACATAATTGAAGCAAAAATATACTCATAATCTAGCTATTGTCTAAATACCTTAGACGTCCATTAGAATACTTTGAGAAAGGGACTAAACTCATGTTGTTCTAAACCGGTTGCAGTTCAACGCTTTAAGGAAAATAGAAATACTCCGAATTGTATCTTTTTAAGCGTATTAAAGGTTTTTTTTTGATTTGAGAGGCTTAGGGGTGAACCGCAAAGAAATGTGTTTGATTTCCAGTTGTAGTAACATCGCAAAGTTTCAAAAAGTCTCGTAATGACCTGACAAATCATCCTAATAGGAAAAGACATTTGGATTCGGCAAACAACTGTAGGTCCATATAGATGGTATATTTTCAATTGGAATCAAAGAATGGATAGCTAAGAGGATGAAAAGAGCATTACCATGTTTCAATTAAACCTGAACCTCAGCTCGATGGAGACTGATGCAGCGTCAGTTGGAATTGAACCATTACTGATGGTCAGTTTGAAAAATCCGTTGGTGCAAGTGGATCTAGGTGTACATTTATCTTACTAACTATTATCAAAGAGTTTAGAACTATATAGAGTACGCATCACAGCGAAACATTTTCCAACCGTTTCAGAAGCGGGCGGTAAGCGCGAAGGAGAAATTTCGAAAATAGCATCTGCTACGCTGTTGCTTGATGCCGGGGTAGCAATATGAACACTGGGGTATCAATATCAGTACCCCACATAGAAAATGTTCGTTGTATGAGATGCGAACTCTATGTAGTTCTATACTCGTTCTATTAAGATCAAAAACCACTTCTGTCTGTGTCCTGCGTGTAGCTGCACTTATTTTGTTTACACACCTTAAAAAAACCGTCTTAAATGTTTGTCAATCAAAGGTGCGTGTCGAAGAATTCTACGAATCGCTCGCAAGGTAATCTTCCTACTGGAAGAGGCTCTCATTTGCAAATGGAGTCTTATATCTTGAAGCAGAAAACCCTTGAAGAAACCATGTAGTAATATAATTCTTAGTTATGCGCCACAATCATGTTAATGGGTTTGACAAATAAACAGCAAGGAACTTTGTCATCGATTCTCTGATATACCTACCGGCCAATAAAAATATAAATCGAAAGCGTAATCAAGAATTGGAGACCATTTCATTCAATTACACACCATCTCTTGTGTTAGGAAATCGAGTAAAGACTTTTCTTCCTCCTTGTTTTTGTAGGTTAGAATTTTCGAGAAGGTCGTCGCAAAGAATTGTTGCCCAAGGTCTTATCAACTATAATTAAATCGGTTTCCAATCACAGTTCAGTACAGAACAGGCGCCAAAAATTAATTTTTAGGCTGAAATATCCAAAACATTTTACATATATTAACCTACCTATCAGAATTCATTTGAAAGCCGATACGCTGTTCTCTAATTTTGTGGAAAAAAAACCGTAAAAATCACGTGAAATTGCTAGCTATGTTTCGGTTCTCTCATAAGTGATGTTTTGTACACGTAATTCAATTGCAGTATCAAAATCAAAACAACATCAGAGGTGTTTAAGCACTCGGTTTTAAGTAAACGCAGCCTCCTCAGCGAGCATGTCAAAAGGTGTGTTCATTCTAACCATAAAAAAAAAACTACAAGCGATCGGTTTTTAGCATACACATCCTCCTTGATGAGTATATGAAAAGGGACTTTGAAGGGACTTATTTCAAAAGCTATCGAAATTTAAAGTTGTCGAAAACTAGAAAAATTAAACGAAAACTTTTGTTTTTATGAAGATTCTATACTATGCATGATTTTACGAAAAACTTTTTTTTTGTGCGTTTGAAGCAGGAAACAGAAGTTAACGCATAATCACTTGCAGTCTTTTTGTCTCACTATATTTAAATTTGAAAGAGCCCGCCGGATTCCTTCGTGGAATATGATTTTCCGCACAGCGGCTTCGATTCCCAGTTGTAGCAAGACCTAAATGATTTTTTACTGGATCTCCCCTCGATCTGAAAAAATCATCCGAGTAGTATCAATTGTCAACAAAAGCTTATCTCAAGTTCACCGTTCGGAGTAGGCATAAAACAGGAGGTCGCGCCATCGTGCAAGAAGTAAAATGCACACATGAGTGGTTTTAAGAAAGCTCGGCCCTAGTACTACTATCAGTAGTCAAGTTCCAATTTACTCCGTTAGCAGTGTTAGCATTAATGCAGAATTTCTATTGAACTAACTTAGTTCAACTTTTGTGCCTCCTGTTCATAAGCATCAGTATAATGAATGCGTCATTAGGAAGATTGTGCAGCCATTTGAATTAGGCAGCTGAGAAAACGCGATTTGACAAACTATTTGTATTTAAAAAAAATGTAAGTATGTATTTCAACATTTAATTTATTTTTTTTTGATTGTTATGTTAATAAATCAAAGATGACCAAAGCTTGACCACATTCTAAAAACATTCTGCCTTTTTGGTCCACATTGTATAAAACAACGTAATCCCGATGTTCGAAATGTTCCACATAAAAAAAGGCATTCTGCCCTAGCGAGGTATCCGTCGGACCGGACAAATTTCCGCAACGCATACTTCGGCGGCAGTTTAAATTCCATTTGAGGTATGTTTCATCGGAGAAAAATCACTTCCCTACAATTCGTAAATAAATTCCGCAAAGAATTTGTGTCGGAGGAAATCGGAAAAAGAATTTCACTTAGCTGTCAAAAATTGCACGAAAAATGCACCTGAATGCACTAAAACGTAATTCGCCGAAGTACGTTACAAAGTGTCGGAGAAATATTCCGAACAGCTTTTCAGAAGAATACCTCAACGCTAAAAATCCTCCGAATCGTACAAACTTGGAGAATTTTCCGCTCCCAGGGATACCTCGCTAGGGTCGATTGTGACTGACAAAACAAATTTGAGGTGAAGGCTGAACAAATTTTTTTTTAAGGCCAAATGTCTCTAACAAAGGAAAGTTAGCCAAGGCAATCTCACGAGGTATACACAATTTTATGCGGTTTTTACTAAAAAACATTTTTAATTTCCTTATTAAATTATAAAAATTTGTACCAAAAAAATTTCTTACTGTGATTTACACACGATTTAAAAATGAGTTTTAGAAAGGCCCTCGAAATTTGGCTTTTATTATAACAAACACGCTTCTCTGAGCGTCTTGGGAACATAAACTGTATAAACAAATGTGGATATTGCTTAAATTTATACAAAGCATGTTAACAACTTACAAAGTCTTTCTATAGCCTGACTTTCAACTTTGTCCACCACAGTCGAATGACATAGTAATGATAAGTCCTTTTGGGTAAAAAGATTGAATTAATGCATTCACTCTTCAAAAGATAGTTTCGGCAAAAAAAAAAACACCCCTATCAATGACAAAAACGCAATTACTAACACTCTGTGTTCACCGAAAACCAAATCAAAACAGACAACTGATTACGAAATGGTTATCCTAACTAATTGCGTACCTACCACAACGATTATCGCCACCGTAACATCATTATTTCCAAAAGTAACGTCAAAATAAAGTAGCAAAGCAAAAACAGTTACCTAACTAATAAATCGCAATTGCATCACAGTCTTGTCAAGTGCCAAATTCTACACCTTAATGCTCTAGTTAAGTTGTCTTTACAAAAAAAAAGTATAACCCTCATCAGAGATACAAAATAATTCAAATCGGCTTCATCATTACGCATTATGCAATCAATTAAATTTGGGCCTGTCAAAATCGCATCATCATGACAGGCACACTTTATCGTCTAATAACAAAACGTCAACTTAATTACCCGGTCAAGACGTGTTAAATCGTTCCAAATTGTTCATATTCTTCAATCTTCCCATTGACAACAACAAAACCATATCAACGAATAATTGTCAATTCAATTTCATCATTATTACGATAATTCCGATAGCAATAACAAATAAAAAGAAAACACCAACAACAAAATTTGATAATGACAATCCGATATTAGCCATGGCCATAGCCAATGTAACCGAACGTGCGCTGAACACGTCTGTCAGTCTTTCTTTCTTGTATGCGCACGCCGGTAGAGTTGGTACCAACATTGATGGAATGTGGTTGCGCGCCGCGAAGGTTGGTAGGGAAAATATGCACATACATATGTATATAATGTAATATACACCGTTGAAAAATAAAAACGAACAACATGGAAGCCATTAAAGAAAAGAAACGGCATTGCAAGGTGAAAGTGACTTTTAAGCCACAACAAAAACATCACCATCACCACTACTGATCCACTGTGTGCACACCACCAATAACAAAAACGAAACCTACTTTCTTTCATAAGAGTCCGCGCGCGCCCAAGGGGGGTATCCAGAGAGTCAAAACCGCAACCAACTGGTACCACAATGTTACCACTTTACCGTGGTCATATTCTTCAATTAATAAAAAACAAAAAACAAAAACACACCAAGACGAGACTTTTCTTTTAGGCTAATAACCACAAAAACAAAAAAAAAAAAAAAAGGAGCATGGTTTTTCTTTCTCTTCCTCATCATCTTCATCAGCATATAGGTATACCCTCTCAGCGTGACGTCAGATTTAAGCTCTTTTTCGTTTGTATCTGTGTGGGTTTGTGTATATCTACATTTTTAAACTCACCTCAGGTGCTCTGCGTACGAATTCCTCTTCGGTGAGTAATGACAAGGTCGTACCATCTTCAGGAAACTTAAGCTCCAAATCACTGATTGGTGGCAATTTGAATTGATCCACGGTGGATCGTAGCCATGCGTGTACTTGAGGTGGACTCCATTTTTGTGGATCTGCAAAAAAAGATAAGAGATGATAAACACAATCTAAAAAAAACTGGCGGTTTTATACCCAGTCAAAAGCAAGCATAACAAACAAATAGCTGGAATTAGTGACGAATTCGAGTGGTACCAGTTCGTTCCAGGTGCTAATTTATGATTAAAAATTTACGGACAAATGAAATACTCGTGTATCTGCAAATGTATGGTTGGTGTTTCTTTTATTTGTATGCTAAGAGGTCTCATGAGATTGCGAAATTTATTTTATTTTCTTATTTTGTAATCGACACTGACATTAGATTTGAGTTGTTGAAATTTTTTAACAGAAGTAAATATTTGTCGTGTGCAGATGAAATGCGTCTGCAGGAATGTATGAGAATGGGCGGCTAATCCATATTCGGGTGGTAGAAATGACAGTTTGTTCCCCTAGCGAGGTATCCGTTGCAATTTTCCAATTCCAATACAATTTTCCGCAACGCATACTTCGTCAGAGGCTTAAATTCCATTCGAGGTATGTTTCATCGGAGAAAAATCACTTCACTACGATTTGTAAATAAATTCCGCAAATAATTTGTGTCGGAGGAAATCGGGGGAAAAATGCACTTAGCTGTCAAAAATTACACCGAAAATGCATCTGAGCGCACTTCAACGCAATTCGACGGGGTGCGTTTTAAAATGTCGGAGAAATATTCCGAATAGCTTTTCGGAAGAATACCTCGAAGCTAAAATCCTCCGACGGATACCTTGCAAAGGCCGATTGTTTCTAATCACTTATGCGAATGGGGAATAGCACTGAAAAGGCATGGGAAGACTTAATGCATGGCGCTGAACATTCTCTATTTCCTTCAAAGTTTACCGTGCTAACATGGAGTGTGCAACTGGAGGCAGTTAGCTAAGGACCGGGCTAATTGGAGAGGCCCAGGTTCGTTTTGCACTGTAGCGCTACTTAAGTAAGTTTTCCGTGCTTAACGACAAAGATTCTGAAATCTGTTTTTTTTGCAACTGATAAATGGTACTCTAAATTGTAAGGCCTTAAAACTGGTGACATGCCGGACGAAAAGAAGGTTAGGAATTAATAACTAGATAGGTTAGGTCCCAATTGTGATCCGATAGAATTCATACATTTAGGTCCATCCCCACTGGTTATTTATGTTACAAACTGTATATCAAAGGGCTATATTCAGCGAAAGAATACATTTAAGTATTTTATTAGTAGCGGCAGGGCAAAATAATACCAATAACAATAAGTAATTTCTTTGCAAGCAGGTTTTGAAACTGGTATGTAACGGGTTTTTTTAACAGGGACGCTACAAAAGTTGAGCGACAGGGACAGCAAACGACGCCATATTTCTTGTCGCTCTTTTGACATTTCTCTTCAGTAAGGTTTGCCATTTCATGATGGAAAAATATCGAACAACGAGTCGAAATTATTAAAATTTACAACCGAAATTCGGAGTCAGTGGCCTCAACCTTAAGAGCGCTACGTCCAATTTATGGTCGTCATAATCGTCCTAGCAGATCAACAATTGAGTGTCTAGTGGAAAAATTTGAGTCCACAGGCACAGTACAAAATGTTCCCGTGCCAATGAGGCAAAGAAGTGCCCGTAGTGTCGAGAATATTGCTGCCACTGAGGCTTCAGTTGAAGAAAGCCCAAATGTGTCTCTCACACGTCGTTCTCAAGCGTTGGGCATCTCTGTGACGTCGTTGTGGCGAATTTTGCGAAAAGATCTTGGCCTACATCCTTACAAGATTAAATTGACGCAAGAACTGAAGCCGCTTGACAACCAGAAGCGTCGTATGTTCGTGAATTGGGCTGACCAACAACTTGAAAATGATTCGGATTTTCTTCGAAAAATCATCTTCAGTGATGAGGCTCATTTCTGGCTGAATGGCTTCGTCAATAAACAAAATATGCGGTATTGGTCAGGCAGCAATCCACACTTACCCCATGAGTCATCATTGCATCCCGAAAAAATTCCGTGATGATTAAGACCGGCACGTTACTGTGAATGGGAATCGCTACCGTTCAATGATAACCGAATATTTTTGGCCGCAATTTGATGATATGGACTTGGAGGACATGTGGTTCGACAGGACGGCGCGGCGCCACAAGCCACACAGCGAATGCCGCAATCAATTTATTGGAAACCAAGTTTTGAGAACGTGTTATCTCACGAATTGGTCCAGTCGCTTGGCCGCATCGGTCGTGCGATTTGACGCCGTTAGACTATTTCCTGTTCGGCTACGTGAAGTCTATGGTCTATGCCAACAAGCCAGCGACGATTGATGAACTTCGTACGAATATCGAACGTGAAATTGCAGCAGTATCGGCCGATTTATGCTTGAAAACCGTCGTATTTGGGTTCAGCGTCTGGACTTCTGCAAGCGTGCCCGTGGCGGCCATGCAAAAGAAATCGAACTCCATACATAATGTCATCAAACGTACTTTCACAGGAATAAAGAATTTCATTGATCCACGTCATTCATATCCAAAACAGTTTTTGTTTCATTTAAAAAAACCCTTTGTAGCGCTCTTATTGAAAAACCCTTTATAATGGCTCAACTTGTTGGTAGATGCCAAGCAAATTTACAAAATAAATCGAAGTATTCCGAAATAAGATACTAAAGAACATAGTTAATGCACCATGTTACATACGCAACGCTTTCGTCATTGATATCTTAATATTGAAATGGTTGAAGTTGATGTTAAAAAAGTTGCTGAAAGCTACTCAAGTATGCATAGAAAAAACTATTCATTACTGACGATGGAATCAAGAGTCTGAGGCGGGTAAAACCTCTTTATCTGTAAGAGTAAGTAAGGTCAAGAAATTAGGTTTTGAAATCCAACAAATGTCAATTATTTAAAAAAAAAAACAATTTCTTGTCAACCGATTAGATTTTTTTGAATTGGGTTAAGTCCCTTCTATTGCAGCATCATCCCTCGCGCATTAACATTGCAATATCTTTCAAGGATGTATGCTTCCAGCGATCTTTCCAAAAATACATTACCTACGACAGAGCAAAGTGATACCAAAATATTGGCACGGTGTAATCTACTGACCTACGAGTAAAATGCCACCCTTAAAAATAGACACTTCCATTCAAGGTTTACCCGAACCTGGTGGTACAATATATTGTATTGTACGTACGAAAACGATGTAAATTTTCTTGGTCTTTGTTATTATAATTTAGATAGAGGGCTCCTCTACACTTGTTTGTATTCCTCATGGTACACTACTTAAGGTCGCATTTATTTCACTTATGTATACCCTTAGAGGTCAATTATTCGAATTTGTTTATTTAAGCTTTTACTCTTTAGTCTTTTTTACCTAAAGATTTGGTTATAGCTACAATATCGGAGTTTTTAGGTGTAAAAGATGTCACTTGATTTTGGGCATCAGTTTTTTCACTTTTCATGAGCGACTTTTGTGAACGGTTGCGGTGCTTACATAGCCTCTCTCAGCACGAGACAGGTGTACATTTTAGATAGAGCTGTGAAATTTATTATTGCTGTCGTAATGGTTTAGTTATGCTATCGCAAAATGTAACAAGAACAAAAAATACAGCAATTGTCGATCATTCATCCGGACACAAATTTTTTGAAGCCTCAACATAAATCATATCTCTCTCTTTGTTGCTCTTCTCTTCTTTTGTAAGATCAATATTAAAAAAAACTTGGAAAATTAAATCGTCCTTCAAATTTTGTTGTTAAAAAGGGAAATACCATTTATGGCGTAGAAAAATCCAGATGACTTATGAACCACCAAATTGGCAATTTTTCATATTTTGTTTAATACAGATTACATTAAGTGCTTTCGGTGGTATAGTGGTTAGTGCACAAAGTTCAAATCTCGAAAGTGACAACACCAACGATTTTTTCAAGGCCCCGCAAATTGCAAAAGTCTTACAAACATCCAAGAGTCGGTGTGGCCAATTCTTAGTGCACGAAATTCAATTCTTGAAAGTGACAAAACCTACGATTTTTTCAAGATCCCGAAAATTGCAAAAGTCTTACAAACATCCAAGAGTCGGTGTGGCCAATTCTCAGTGTCAAAAAATTAAACAAAGGTTTGCGGCCCTGCATGGGACTTTATGCCAAAAATAAGCGTATCTACACTGATTTAAAAAAAAATCTACAACTGGTATCTACATAACACCATTAGTCATGACTTTTCACAACAAAAATGTTTTCAAAGCAAAGACAAAAGAGTTGATGTACAAACTGTTCCTAGTGATAATCGTTATATTTTTTTTTTAAGGAACCACTCTAATTGGCTATCAAATAAAAAAAACTACCATTTTTCGCCACATCTGTGCGCAAAATATACAAATGCCATATACATGCATATATACTTTACCATATCTGTTGCTCAAATATAGAGAACACGATACGAATCTAAATAACATGACTAAGCAACATGACACAATCAGATTTTCAGTTTCACGCTTTCGAAAAAAAAAACCAAGCGCATAAAAAATACGAAATAACAATAATTTATGGCGGATAAAAAAATAACTTACAGATTACTTTTCGATTGCTGTATTTAGAACTAACAATAGACGCGCACAATAAAAAAAAACGAATATGTAAGTACACAGGATTGGACTTTCCGCGTCAGATAATAACCGAGATACTTGTAGATTGTTCTCTTTGTACTCGTTAATGCTGTAGCTAATGCCTTAGCTAAGGCTGATGCATAAAAGATATACGCAGGTGCCTTAAATAGCGTTTCATGGCAATATCTTGTGGACCTTGAAATATCTTCGTTATACGTATAGTATTGAATAATATTAATGTTGTTTACATGCAATTACATCGGAGTAGAAAATAGAAAAAAAAACAGCATAAACGCAGTGACGCCGCTGAAACCGATGCAAATCGATATGCTTTGATCTACTAATTGCGCTGGAGAAGTAAATTGTTATTTCAATGTGTGCAAAATTAACTCTGATGGCGTAATTTATTGTCTGCAATGCTAGGTTTAGTATGTGCAATAATTATTTGGCGTTGTATTATGAAAAAAGTGATAAAATGGTGGAAATAAGAAGCCGATTTGGATTTAATGGGCGTACACACTTGTACAAAAGTTCAAAGTTTTGGAATTATTTTAATTAAATTTTTGTAGTCTTAAAAAATGAAACTTAGAAAATGTGGTGCTAATTTGGTTTGTAATTCTCATATAGTACATCCAGTCCAAATGCGTCGTTTAAAGAAAGCCTTTTTATCACCAGAATAAACGCAATTAAAAAAAAAACATTTAGTTCCTTAATCTATCCCTATTCACCATTCTTTCATCTGTTTTTTGGTAGAGGCAGTCATCGTTAAGCGGGGGAAACATTACTTTTGTAGTTGACTAAAATTGCGTTTCAACCCCGCGTTTTGTGATGTCAAATCGTATGAAATCTTTGAAATTATATTTTCTGACAAATTATTACCTAAGCTTAATAGAGTATCAACGTAGTCGCTTTAAGTTAAAACCTTAACCAGAGAATCTTCTTTTATTTGTTTATTTTGACCAAGCACAGGTTGCGTTTTATGTTCCAGGTCGATTGTATTAGGTTGCCATTTTTGTGTCAGCTGGCAGTTATTGTATGGAGTGTGGATAACAATTTATTATGGAGTGAGCATCCAACGCAGAAAGAATGTCGGCGAGATTAGAGTGCTCGAGTTTTGCAGTTCGCAATAGACGAAACATCATTATGAGTGATTAGCACATTTCGACTTGGGTAACTTTGTTATTAAACAGAATGTTGGGGCACTGAAAACTCTCAAATGATACACAAAATAATGATTATTTATGCCTCGTAGAGTAACTGTATGGTGTGCCATTTGGAGCGACACGGCGTATCAGTATCAATGCCGTATCAGTTTCGGATGATCGCTATCGGGACACGTTGTAAAACATTCTTGATGGATCAATTAGGTCAACTGAACATGTTTCCAACAAGGCGGTGACACGATCTTGAAATGTTTCTCTGCCGAAAAATGTCAAAAAGTGGTGAAATTGACTGACCCCCATAATCCCCTGATTTGACTTCTACCGATTTTTTTCTTATGAAGAAAAAGGTGTTCATCAACAAAGTAACCACAACCTTGATGCTTAAGGACATTGGAAACGAAATAAGAAATCTTTGAGATTGTTATGCAAAATGTGTTCAAAAGAGCACATCCCATCCTTTAAATGAAAATCATAAAAAAAACTGGGAGTGACTAAAAACGTAATATGACTGTGGACCAAGTTCATCGAATTACTGATGTAATTGAGAAAGCTTTCGAAGAAAAGAAATAGAGGCCTAAGACAAGTTCTGCCTGAAAAATTATATGAAATCCTCGTGTCGTAGACTCTTCCGTGTGAAACTTAGAAACGAATATTTGGAGTTCAAGGAAATATTGGCAGGCGTACCACAAGGAACTTCCTTGGACCACTCTCATACCTCCTATTTACACGTAATATCCCACAAACAAACGATACAATAGTTGCCACGTTTGCCCACGATACAGATATACTAGCAGTTGGCACAACAATTGAGGAAACGAATATGAAATTACAAAACGCCCTTAACGAGGTTAATGAACGGACAAAATCCTGGCGGATTGCACTTAACGAGAACAAATCGATTCATGTAGATTTTTCGTATAAATGGACGAACAATTTGCCAGTATTTCTCAATACAGTGCGAGTCCCTTTTGCAAATGAAACAAAATATCTCGAAATGACACTCGATGCAAAATTAAAATGGAAGTCGCATGTAAAAAAAAAAATGCAGAGAACGTAAAAATAAATACAGAGAACTGTACTGGTAACTCGGAAAATATACGAAGCTTAACCTTGATAACAAGCTGCTATTATACAAGCAAGTGCTAAGCCCGGTCTGCACATATGGTATACAACTGTAGGGCTGCACCAGTGAAACGAATCTAAATATTCTACAAACTTTTGAAAACAAAATATTAAGATAATTCGTCCATTCGCCGTGGTATATAAGGAATGCAGATCTACGCTGAAGGTTGGGTATTCCCGCGGTTAACGATGAAACCAAAAAGTTTGCACGCAAGCATAAAAAACGTTTATTGGGACACGTTCACTTAACGGTCCTCCAAATGCTTGACGAAACAAATTTATTTCAGCGTCTTCAAAGAACTAAGCCCTTAGATGTAGCCCGATAGTAAAAAACCGCGCTATAAATTGCGGAAAAAGCAGGAACTCTCAAAGGAAAGTTACCTGCGAAACATTCTTTGCTCGTGATAAAAAAATTGCTAAATAAGTCGCATACTTAGTTACAATACAAATACAAAAAAGGTGGTGGTTTTAGTGGGTTAAAGTCTCACACTACTTTGGGCACGTGCTCATCGTGTCTTTCGAGATTTCCACCAGCCCACGAAAAAAAAAATCTTTTTCAGATAGCATCTTTTTGGTATCTGGTATACAAATGTTTTTTGTAAGGAAGCGGTACCAAAAGGTGAGCGTGAGTTAAAATGATCAACAGACGTAATGTTTATATTGACATTATGGAAGGTTTTGTGCCGATATTTTTTTTCGGCATTCTTTAAAATTTGACCGAAAAACTCCCCCAAAAAGTAGGCATGGCGTGGATGTAATAATTGTCTAAATATGTTGTTCAGACACTTTTTTTAATTTCCTCAAAGTTTTTAACAACTTTTTCTAAAAAGTAAGAGTGGCAGTGGGCAGATTTTGAAAATTTCTACACTTGTTCTGTAGGCAAGGATAAATATTCCTTAAACCAAAGGTGTAATTTATTTTTATCCTAGCGCAAAATTTATGGCGCAAGAATCTGTGCCAAGCAACAGATGGACAGACAGACAAAGTTAAATCGACTCAGCTAGCGATTCTGAGGTGTAATTTATTTTTGTTGTTCATGAGGTAGAAATGGTACAACTGACTTGTTATTGAAGTTAGTGGAGACATTCTTAAATGAAAGGCTTTGCCTCTAATTGAAGCAATAGATTTAGAAATAAAGTTCAAAAAACAAATCCCGGCATTATGGTTTGGAAGCCTTTTTTTTATTTTCTTAGGCAAAATGAAGAGCAAATCCGACCCAAAATATATTTATAATTCGAACAGTGGTGGGCACGTCAGCTAGTACAAAAAATAGAATACAAAACTGCTCCGAGCATTTTTATTTTAAAGATCAAATTTTTTAACACCAATAACTATTATTTAGAGTTATTGAGTTAGCACCTTGTCAACGATTTGTCAAAAACTTAAATGCATTCCCATATAATTCATATGAATGAAATCTTACAAAAAAAATCATAAGTTCACAAAATTGAGTCCCACAATCGGTTCAGTAAACAACTAATATAACCACAGAGCCCGACAAAAGTTAAGTAGGATTAATTATCACTTTATAAAGTTTTGGTAGATATCAGCTACGTTAATACATTGATCTTAACAGGACGCCAAGTTTTAGTAGATAGACAGGTTTGGAATCAAATAAAAGGAAAACATATTAATTTGCAATCAATAGAAAACAAAAACAAATGCAAGGAAGTGGCGTTCGGAATTGTTAGTGCTTTTGAACATTTCTTTCATCGGTCAGTTGGAATTTAATTTTTAATTTTATCCTGCCATAAAGGTATGAAGCCAATCAGGCTAAGCTATAGGTAAGGAAGAGAGCTGCAATTGAGCACTATACGAAGGGAAGAACATCGGGTTTTCAGAAAGAATAAAAAGTGTAAGAAAATCGCGCGATCGAGGATATAGAGAGGTGCCACAACAGGAACAATTCTCGTAAGTTTTACCAAAGTGTAAACCGTCAGGGCCAATTATAAAAGACTCGGAACAAAATTGTTCCGAGGTGAACAATGTTGTGGATATGGAAGAACCACTTCTGCAGACTGTTTAGCGGCGACGCCGAACAACATTCCGCTGTCAGGCAGTAGGAACCATTCAATATTGACGACGACAAAACAATAAAAATAATTTAGGCAAGGCGATAAGGATTGTGCAAATCTCCCGAGCTAACACAAGAGGCATAATCTTCAAAAAATCGGTGCAACAACTAGCATACGCCGACGATATTGCCATCATTGGTAAGACTCAAAGTGATGTCATATCCACGTCAGAAGTATAGAGAAGGAAGCGGCAAAAATTGGTTTATGCGTTTATGCTGTCAACGCGAAAGGACGCACAACATCGACGAATTGGACAGAACCATTGACATATTTAACTTTGAGGTAGTACGGGATTTTGTATAACCTCGACTCCGCTATTAATTCTGATAACAACATCACGTCGAAAAAAAAAAGAATTACCCTTACCAACCGCAGTTTCTTGGGCGGCTAACAAGGTAACTCAGTAGTAAAGACCGCATTCGAACTACTAAGGAGATTCTATATAAGACCTTGAACATCCAGGTCCATCCTAGTGGATGAAGGAATCCTTTGTCGATTTGATAGGAATATTCTTCGAAAAATCTATGGTCTGGTGTGCATTGACGGGCTATGGAGATGAAGATTTAACCAAGAACTATACAGGCTGTACAGCCACATGCCCCTAGTAAAATAAAACTCCGCGTTGCGTTTGACGTTTAAGATGACTACTACACCAGTATTCCCGCTCGCAGAGTCATCGATTCAGAGCCAGACGTCGGAAGCAGTAGAGGAATATCTAGCCTGAAAAGGTTCGCACATAGTAGAAATCGATCACAACCAACTTGGAGTGAGCAACTGGAGACATTTACCTAAGGACCTGGCTAATTGGAGAGGCATGTTGGTTGAGATACAGGTTCATTCCGGACTGTAGCGCCACTAAAGTAAATCAATTTTAAAGGTATGAAACCGCGATAACAAGTACTCATTTCAATTGAAAATCTATCGAACACACCTTATAATTCAGTCTAGATGCTCGTAACAGCAGTCATTCAAGTTAATAGAATTATACATATTTGCAAATAATTTCCCAAGTGATTTCTACGATTTTAATAAGTTGGTCTTTTGTTTTCGGTTTTTAATAGCATATTTCCATTTGATAACCAACGCTTGTATATCATAATCAAATTTGCATAAGAAATGTTTAACATGGTTATATCACAAAAGCAAGACAAAAAGCTCTAAATATCTTATGTTTTTTTAGAACTTGCTTTTTTCTATAATTAGTGTATTAATTGAGTTTTTTTGACATTTTGTTTTGTCTAAGCCAACACTCAGTTATTTTAAGGTTCTGTGGTCATATTTAAGACTAAAGAATTTGACTACTAACGGACATACAAATAGTTTGATGATATCACAATTTTCCGTAGCCTAAACAAGTTATCTGCAAAATTTAGTTCTGCAAAATTTAGCAAAAGCTTCTGAAAACTTCACAAAGTGAGCATTTAAATAGACAAGCGATGTATGCAAAGATTTAGCACGCGCATTCATGGATGGCTGATGTGAAATTTCGATCACGGGTAATACAATTTGTTGTATCGAATTAACTTAGTTAGATCTACAATCAAGTTTGAGTCCGAGCTATATACATATATGCAGAGGGTACAAGACTCACCCTTAACAATCCTGCTTGCAGGAAAGTCACTGGAAAAGAATATGCTTTACTGAAATGTTAAACCAATGCAGGCCGATTTTGACGATTAATTTTTATATCGCAGGAACAACTGATTTTTTTTTCTTAAATGGAAGGAAAAGGATTTCTCAAAACCAGGTTTTGTTATCAATACTGCTGAGTTATGTAACCGTAGGATATCAGCAATTATTCAACATGGAGTATCGCTAACTGGGCAAATTCAAGAAACTCAATTAATTTTGCCACAGGACGCTGATAAACAAATTATCAGCATTCAGACTGCTCCAAATGCTATATGGCTGAATGGAAATTAGCTTAAGAAAAAAAAAAAAAAAAAAACAGAATGCTGAACTATCTTCAGATGTACAAGGTGGGCCAAAAGAGATCACCTTATTGGAAGATGCTCTTATTTTTGTAAATGGCCGCCAATATGAAATCTGTTTTGACGTTTGTGGCCTAGACAAATTTAGAATACAAGTGAATAAGCCACGCAGCGATACACTCCCCAAGAACGCGGGGAGTCGAAGTCTTGGGCATGTTCGCGTACAAGGTCCAGTCCGTGAATCAGCTGCTGCCTGTCGACCGCCAAACGCGTGTAACCTTCGCCCAAGCCATCCTCAATCTCGACGATGAAGTGGACGATTTTTCGACAAAATCATAATGAGCGATGAGTCTCTTTTCCACCTCATCGGGTACGTAAACTAGCAAAACTATGGCTTCTGGGGCAACGAAAATCCACGAGTAATGCACGAGGAGCCATTACACTCGCTTAAAGTTACTGCATGGTGCGCTGTTCACGCTGGAGGAGTCATCGGGCGCCGCCGAACGCCGCTGGTCAAACGACAACAGTGAACGGTGCGCGCTATAGGACCATGTCAACAGAGTTATTTTTGCCGCAATTGGCCGAGTTAGGATTGGGGGAAATGTGGTTCCAACAGGACGGAGCAACGGCACACAATGGAGCCACAACCGATATTCTGAAGGCCAAACAACATCGGATGACTTCTTTTGGCCCACCTTGTATTTTCTATAAACGCTAATGTGCCTCAAAGGTCAGCAATCTTCCCCATTCTGTTTCTCCTATTTTCACGCTAATGATAGTTAAGGAACAAAGACGTCGATAGTTTAGGTTTGCAGATGACCGCTTCAAGTACAAAAAAACACGTATAAGCTCTACCATATCACATCGGCAAAGATACTAACAAATCAAACATTTGCAGTTGAGAATTTGCCGATTTTGCTTTAGGAAAACCTAGTACATAATACTCTTCAGAAGGAACAGGTAACAGTTTTACAAATCGAAAAGGGAATCACAAGCATTAAATCAGATGAAATCATGCATATTGTTTCAGATGCACTATTTAAATAATTTGAGACCCCTACTGAGAAATCAGAACTTGCATCTTTCAGGGCCAATATATATCCAACACCACTCCAGCCTTTTCTCCTCTATAAAGAGCTTTTAGGGCATACTTTGAATACTGCTTTTACGTTTCTAGTTCGGTAGTATCTATTTAAATACTTGAAAACCGCTTTTTAGACAATAAATCTGTAATGTAATGCTTTCAACATGAAGCTCAGGAAAAACTTGAGGGAGAGATCAATCTTCATTAAAGATACTCTTGCAAAACAGTTCAAAAGAGGTAAACAGAAAATGAATTCTATAGACCTTCGGCATTGAAATGACTTGAATGCCTTCTTTAAGAGCTTTCTTTATAGCTATCCCAGCTGCAGAGCAGAGCGAAATGAAGTTACAAAAGCCGGAAAGTACAGTACAGTAATAGCAGAGCAGTCTTAATAGCTCACGAAGGAGCCGACATCAAAATAGATAAAGGCTAAGTCCATTTCCCTTGAATCACTACAAAAAATCGATAGAAACTCGTTATTGCTTAGCAACTATGTCACAAGTTCTGAAGCAATCGAAATGCTCTTGTTTCGCAAATCAAGGCAAAGGTATAAAAGGTGACACATCACTTTATTGCAGACTTCGTACTCACCAAAGACTCTTTGGCTTGACTCATCAGAGCACACATCTACAGATGTGATTTATCAAAAAGTAAATAACGTTTCAGAAAAAAATTAACCATCTCTGGGAATTCCATAAAATTATTTCACCTGAGTCAAATTATTAAAAAATTGTTTCATCACTAGCTAAACAAAGTCGTGGAACCCTGACTATTTATTGGCACGAGAGAAGTCTACCCTCCTATTTCGGGTTCTTCCCTTAAATCTAAATTAACACATCCCTCCTTAACAACAAAAGATTAAACATTACACTGAACTGAGACTGATCACATTAGCAAAGTCTATCTAACTTATGTCATCCATTTTAATGTTTGAACTTCACTTAAGTTAAGCAAATAAAAAACAAACAAAAAATATAAAAACTAAAATAATCACTACTGTGCGTTGTGTAACTAAAATGTAGCACAGAAATTAATAAATAAATAAAATATTTCTTTCCCGCTCAAAACAATGGCTGACCTGCCAATTAAATTCAAAACTCAAATCACGTATCTGCCCCTTCTATCTGTATCTACGACGATGCGAGTGGTGTGCCTTAATTAATTTATATTCATCACGAAGTGGCTTTACACAATTTGAATGAAAGAAAAAAGTTGCGCTGTTTTTTTTTTTAATTTTTTTTTGTTTAAAAAAAATTTCATTTTGCTAATTGCCTGCCTGCCGGACCTCGAAGGGTAGGAGTTAGAAAATCAACTAGTTTTCCCCACTTAGTCATTTTCAAATTTTGACACAAACTTGGCAACACTCGAATTTGGGTGAACAGGTGCATGGGGTGGTATAGAAAATTGTCATTCGACTCACCTGCAGATATTTGCAATTTGGTGCACGTCGCGACTGCTTCACGCTTGGCATGCTCCAATGCTAATGAGATGACGGGCTCAATATCACCGCGCACACCCAAGCCACCGATTAGAGACTCCAGAGCCAGGGGCTTCAGATTGTGCTTCTTCTGAAAGCTGGTATCCTCAAGGTACTCCCTCAACAGCTGATGGTCTTGAGCCTGCTGTTGATGGTGGTTTTGGTGTAGGTGGGCAATATTGATCTGTGGCTTGGAATCGGCCGTGGTGGCGTCTTGTCGCAGACTACTCAGTGACTTTTCCAGCAGAGAGTTTATGTCAATGAAAGCTTCATCGGGTTCCTGCTTTATTTCGGCGAAGGAATGCGGTGAGGGTGCACCGCAGCTCGACTCTGGCGGCGATGGTGGTAGGATGTGATATTCCTGTTTGATTTGGTGGTGCTGGTGGCTGGAATATGGCGAATTGGCATCAATCGAAGGGCAAGGTGATGGTGGGTGGTAAATGGATGTGGGTTGGAAGTGATCCTGTACCGGCGGAGATGGTTGTGGCGATGGGTAGATTTTATAGTGGTGTTGGAGTTGTTCGAGAAGAATCGAATTGGTGTGTGTAAGAGTGGTGGAAGAATGCTGTTGTTGTTGCTGTTGTGCTGAGGGAATGTCATCACCCCAGGGCTTTTCGACTTTTATCTGCGTCACCGTTTGGTCATGGTAAATCGTTGTAGGAATGTACTCCAGAGAGACATGGGGTGAATGGTTAGCAGACGATAGGGAGGAATGTGACGAGGGGGATGATGATGCGGAGCACGACGACGTCGATGACGGCGATGCCGCTGCTGACGACGATAGTGATATAGAGGAAGATGAAGAAAAATCCGATTGAGGACTCAATGGAAATTCTGTTTCATTTGGCAGCAATGAGAGATCAAAATTATCAGCATAAGCAGAGTATTGGTCATCTGTGGCGATTAATGAATTTAGCGGGGGTGTAAGTTGCGACATCTGTAATAAAAAGAATGGATATTTTGTTAGAATTGAGGTAATAGTGCTAAATAATTTAAGTTATAATAAATCATGCATATATTTAGGTATTGATTTTTTTTAAAATCAAATGAGAATTGCAATCGACAACAAAAAAGAATTTTGCTTTCTTAAAGGTATGAAAAAAAACAAGCAGTTCGTACATCAACTCTTTTGTATGGAATTTATTTTTTTGTTGGTTAGACTGCAGTCTTTCCAGTAGACTGCAGTAGTTTCTCCATGGTGTGTGAAACAAAGATACCCACATTTGGTTCTGTTTGACCCTGATGTAGCATTAGATATGAAGTGTCCGCAAAATTGATTATTCGATTTTTTTTTTAAATCGAAGGAGTTGCGGCTAATGAGGTTGGCAGCCAACTGCGGGCAGCGATTAAACTGTTTTTCAAAACCCAATATGAAGCAAAGTACTAATTTATGATTTTACCAAAAAACTATGGTTCTCTTCGCGATTCGCAAAGTTCCACTGATCATCGCGTTTGCCCAATTTAAGAGGTGTATGCAAATAAATCAAGAACAATACAATAGCTTAAGGTCTTTTGCAAAAAGAAGCTAGTGCTATATGACCTGAAATTCTAACAAGAGCTATTAATATTAATTTTGTATAAACAAAACTGGCCGACATCAATTACTTATTGACGAAATCTTAATCTTCTCCCTTTCGAAGTTCTGAAATTGGTTTTACTTTACTCTGTGCACTATCAAATAAGGAACAATATATAGATTTGTTTGCTTCCAGAATGAATTCGAAAGACAACAATATCCATAGGCGGTATATTTTTCTATTGTGATTTACACATTGACAACATCGACATTAACAGAAAATGTAGACCAATTCGTAATATACCTATATATGTTGGTGTTAGCGTCAATGTCCACATCGCTGAATCGAAGTGTATTTCAGACTTTATAGCATCAAAGCAAATGCGGAAAGAAAAGCAAAATTCGGACGAAATCATATTTAGTTTGACGCATTCTTCATGCTAGTGGAGTTCAATTGTAGCAAATAGATCAGTTTTTAGGCAAATTCATCGATATATTACAAAGAAGATCGGCTTCAGAGTAAGTAATCAATATTTTACTTCGCGTTTGCGCCACAGACCCGACATCCGACAACTACTGTGCAACATTCACAATAATCGCTACAGTCGAAATAGAAAACTAGACAAACACTACCAAGGATACCTCCATGATCTGCCTTGTCTTGAAATTTGGAAGAACCAGCTATTTTTTAACAATAGAAGCATTAAAACAAATTAACCACATTAACTGGTATTTTTTTTACCATCAATATGCCATTCAAATTAAACCTAAAAGGTCTAAGCGAACTTGGTTATTTTGGCAATAACAAAAGTAGCTTTCAAATTAAGATTTTCTTCGAAGAATTACATCAATGAATGACAGATATAATGAAAGACAGAACGAAGCACATGAGGAACTTAATATTGACCTGTTATTTCGCCGAATTGTAACCGCTTCGATGATTGGTAATGAAATACACATCTCCCCAAATAGAATTCTAAAATGCGTCATCGATGCGTTCGCTATTTTATCTGTTTGTTATCAGTAGTCGAACTTTCGCACCTTACCGAGAGAATACAAATATGGCCTTTGTATTCGTTTTTTGTCGGTACATTTTCTGAGATAAGACTTCAACAAAGGAGGCGACCTTTTGTATACCCTGACGTGCCAAGGCTTGAAAGCATTACCCGTCGCTTACACGAAATAGAGTCTGAAATTTGAGTCAAATGGCAGTTTAAGCGTTTTTTTTGGTTGGACGTCTTTGCAGTGCAGCTGATATACACTTTTGCGATCGCGAGACATTTGCAAAATGGTTTCTTATAATGATTTCTGAGTTCGGGTCTGCAAACAATTGCTATTTTAGCTGCTTTTGTACAATAAGCGGTTTAACTGTTTAATGGATATTAGCAGACCGTCGCTAGAAACAATTCTGTAACAAGCTTTTAAACAGGTAAAAAAAAAAACAGATGTCGATTCCTTTCGACAGAAAATTCTTCAAATGTTGATAGAGGACGAACAATTGTTGAACTGTGTGTCATGTTGTAATGTCAACTAACGAAGCTGCGGAATATGGAGAGACAGTTCTATATATACACATTGGGAATGAATAGCGTTCAGCTAAAATCGAGAGTATTATACATTTCTATCTATCTAAATTGGGGATAATGACTTTTTCGAAGAAAACATTTTTTTCCAATACAAAAGCTATCATTTAAAACCTATGCTTGAAAATGAAATATCCGGTATTAGCGACAAATACCGGACCTCTAACCTAGCCACCCCTTTTATTTGTGTGTGCGAAGTTATTATTTTCGCCACAAAGAAGAGAACCTTTTGTTTAACGCCGAATGCAAACGTGAGAAGTGTTGCTCTTGGATGTTTGTCAGACATTCGCAAGGAGTGGAACAGTGAAAAAACTTAGGTGTTGTAACTTTCGATATTTGAACGAGGGACCAGAGACAACGGACTAAGCACAAGGTAGCTGCACTCACTTTCATAAAACTCTCGTTAACAGAAAAACAAAAACAAATCAAAATTAAGAGTGCGACAATATTTTTGTGAAATAATATTGAATTAAAATTAAATGGATTGAATTTATCATCTAATTATAATCAAAAACAAAATAGTATTATATGGTACTGTTGTAAGCAATTGATAAGTAAACTAAGCTCTAAGAGTCCAGAGTTTGAAAATGATTTTCTCAACCTACGACCAGTTTTTTTTCACGTTAAAGGGCATAAAACCCGACTATCAATCCAAGGATGAACAAGCTCTTTAATAATCACAAACCATTCACTATAATGTTGTTAGATAGGTCAGTGTTTCCATTTTTCAATTCAGTTATCTTCAAAAATTAAAAAAAGCAAAAGATTTATCCAACTCAAAACGTAACATAGAAAATAATCATAATTCGAGATCGAAATATCTGAACCGAAAATTCATCATCGTTCCACTTGAAAAACAGTCAAATATTTGATAGCACATAAAAAAAAGGTGCTTTATTCAATCACAAATCCATTGAACCACAAATTTGAAAAAAAAAAAAATATCACTTCACACCACCGTAATCCATTTGAAAAAGTTCTCAAGCCACCACATCACTTTTTGTCAAGTCCGTCGTTAAAGACAATAGATATGAATGTCTCTACCGGTACAATATGGATACGTACCCACATAAATCACACAAAAACTCAACAAAATATTTCTCGATGTATTTTTTTTTTTTAAATCAATTCGATCCTTCTTATAACTCCTGTTACCAGTAATCCTGGTTACATTTATTTATTTTTTTTTTCGATTTTAAAACCGATTAACTTAAATTTTAAGAAGTGCCACCTCTTTCCTGCACGATTAGTGGTGAAATTATGATCTCAACTTACTATTTCTTTTTTTGTATTTTTTTTATAAATCGACACAATCAGCTTAGCATAGTTCTATCCCCACCATCGACAAAAAAACCGAGAATACAAAAAATTCTTCCTCTAATCCAATCCAACGGAAAAAACCTTAATTTACACGTTTGTTTTCTTGTTCTTCTCATATATGTAGAATTTTTTAGTGTTTCGTATTCGATTTGTTAAGTCCGCGCGAATAAGAAAATAAATATACACCACACTACCGCGACGCTAAGTACGTTTTACTCTGAACCTTTCAAACTCTCGCGGGACATTAAAACTAAAAGCTTTAAGTTACACCTAATATCTACAATAAAGTATCTCTCTATTCGCATCTATCTCTCTGTGGTGGTTTATACTCATTGCTTTTGGGAATTTCCCAACAGCACCGGTTGGTCGTGTTTCGTATTTTAGTTTATTCTCAACGTCTGGATGTGATTTTTTTTCCCTCTGTCGTACTTGTGCTTCGCAACAAGTGGTGGTAGTGGTGGGTTTCAACATTTTGCATGAGGTAGAGTTGATGGTTGTGTTTTTTTTTCTTTTGCTTAATCAAGCAAAAATGTTATAAAGGAATAAAATAAAATAAAAAGTCTGCAAATTATAGCTGAGTATGGCGTTGGTGGTGATGGAAATGGTGGTGTTGGTGTATTTATTGACTAGTAGCATGTCACGATTGTTAGATTGTACGTATCGATGACTTAGAAGCTTTTCTACATTATTTTCTGAGCTAAGGTAAACCTCGACACCGTCGATTTACGTCGCGGGAATTATGAGTTCTGAACCCATGACGTTATTACAATGTTTTTAGTTTTTTTTTTACTTGATTGGCTTTTGAAATGTTCAATTTACGTAGTACATACAGATGTATATTGGAGTTTTTTTTTTGTTATTTTGCAATTTATTTTTCAAATGTTATGAATTATTCATGATGGTTTTTATTTTTTATTTTCTTTGGCCAAAAAATTAACTGTTACCGAAGCTTATGGGTGTTTATTTTGTTATTCCTTTCCATGCTTTGGTTTTATTTACTTTTTTTTTCGCTTTTCGTATATTTTTATCGCTGAGATCTATTTAAATTGGTTTAATGGTTGAATTTTATTTGCGTATTTATTGCCAGTAATTCTAATTCTTTCATAAAACACGAAAAATCAAGCATTTTTGAATTTATATAGATTTTTGAAAGAACTCAGTTTTGTGTTGAACTCTTTTGTTTAGGGTGTCTGTGGAGCGAGGTAAATCAATGGCTTTGGCATTTGTGTGTGGCTTTATGTCAGATTGATTGATTTATACCAGAACTACGTCACAGTGTGTTGTCAGTTTTCAATTTCCGTGTTTATTTATTGAAGGTAGATCATAAAGAATTGATTGGTAGAATGCGCACACCAAACGCATTGTGAGTGGAAATTCCAAGACTACTTCCTTGAACCTTAAAGTGCCAACAACAAGGAATATATCTATGTGATGAATTGACTCGAATGAGATGTTGTATAACAAAGAACTTAACTATTGCTTGACTTGTCAAATACGCACATGGAAGGTAGGACTGAGGGGGGTGAATGGTCTAATTTACTTGATTTGGATTTTTTCTTTGAAATCATGAATCAGTCCACGCTTGGGGTTACAATTTCGTCTAAATGTGAACTGATTCATAAATATACGAAGTACTACTTTATAATAAATAATTCTAACGGATGCTGTAAATCACTGTTATTATACCTATAATTAGTGGATGGGAGAAATGTAGTTCCTAGTGACATAGATCGGAGGCGTGACTAAATAAGTTATTAAGTTGAACTTACGCTGGATTTCACAGAAGACTGCAAATTTGTATTTTAGTAGGGTTGGCTGTATTTGAACTTTGAAAATGTTATACTGGGGGAAGAACTTCCAAGGAATTCCAGACAGAAAGCGGTTTACAATTGGGACATTTTATGGCAAAGTTGGGTTGAGTGATATTATTTGTGTGTTTGTTGTGGGTAATGCTAATAAGATCGTTTAAATGTGATTTGTGATTTGTTTAAGTTAGTATCAGGATTCTAATATTTTATGGTTTCCGGAGGAACAGTCAGCATTCAATTTAATTTTGGTTTCCACCCATAATGCCCATAATCCACCGGGGAACACGCTGATCGGTACACAGACCAAAAAATCCGCGATGAAGTCAATGCAGAAAAATGTTTTGGACTATCGAATGATAATGGGTTTCTATTTGCTA
The DNA here is from genome assembly GCA_949824845.1 of Rhingia rostrata. Classification (NCBI taxonomy): domain Eukaryota; kingdom Metazoa; phylum Arthropoda; class Insecta; order Diptera; family Syrphidae; genus Rhingia; species Rhingia rostrata. The sequence goes on from OX463757.1 coordinate 92,706,303, forward strand.
GCTTCACGATAGTGCGAATGAATTTGCATTTGTCCCTACGAATCAGTGAGCCTTATAGAAAACATTTAGGGTTGTACATTTGTTTGTTTTTGCGATTTTCATTCCTTGAATGAAGACAGTATAAAACTGTTTCCAAATGCAATCAAAGAAAATCTTAAGACCCAAATAATATAATGAATAGCAGCATTATCATAAAAACCTATTATCATGTGAATGTGTAAATCTATACATCCGTTTGTCAGGAGTTCTCTTATGACTAGCTAGCAATAGTTGGATTATACTAAAGCAAACCAATACAGCAAAGGAGACACAAAAATCTAGGTAATAGTCAAGAGTTTAAGTGAGGCTGATCACAATCTATGTCAACTAAAACAAACATACTTTTTGTATAGACATATCAAAATAACATTTTTAAGTTCTGGGGTAAAGAAAAAATAATACCAAACTTGATTATAATAAATAAAGATATCGGCGAAACATTCCAGTTCGCAAAGCAATCACTCGCGTAAAATTTGTTTCAAACGCCAAACCATTATAACGGGTGATTTTTTAAGAGATAAGTTTTTCAGCACTGGTTAGTAATGGCGTCCAAACGTCATTTGTCAAAGTGAAAAGTTTTCAATATACTGTGCCATTTAATCATGGAAAGACTTACAAACGAGCAACGATAGCAAATTATTGAAATTTATTATCAAATTTCGTGCTCTGTGAAAAATGTGCACCGACGACCATATTATGGTCGCCATAATCGACGTCATTTCTGGTTCAACGGAAACGCAAATAAGCAAAACTGTCGCATCTGGAGTGATGAACAGCCACTTGCCATACAAGAATTACTGATGCATTCCGACAAAAATGACAGTTTGGTATGGTTTATGGGCTGGTGGCATTATCGATCCATTTTTCTTCAAAGACGGCCTTGGAAGAAACGTTACCGTCAACGGCGAACGATATCGGGCCATGATACGCGACTTTCTTTTTTTCCCCAGTTGCCTGAGTTGAACTTGGTTTACATGTGGTTTCATCAAGACCGTGCCACATGCCTCATGAAACAATGGAAATGTTGAAGGATGAATTTGGTGAGCAGCTTGTCTCTCGAAATGGCCCTTTGAGTTGGCTGCCAAGATCACACGATTTAACGCCTCTTGATTATTTCTTGTGGGGTTGTGTAAAGTAGTAAGTCTATGTGGACAAGCCAAACTCGATTGAAGCCTTACAGGGTAACATAACACGCGTAATTCGTGTAAGGCCAAAATACTCAAAAAAGTGACGCAAAGTTGGACCTTCCGAATGGACCATTTACAATGGAGCCGCGGACAATATTTACACGAAGTTGTCTTCAAAACGTAAATGGCAAAGGCTTATTTATCGATTACAATTCGATTACAATTTATTTGATGCAAATTTAAGTGTTTTATTCGATTTTTACGCTTAAAAAATCAACCGTTACCATTATACAATCGGCCTTATCGAGGTAAACATTTGAAATCGAAAAAAATTTCTACTGAGATATCCGCCACAATTAGCATTTCGAGCAGATCTTCCGACGAAAAGAAGCCTACATTAACGATATGCGTTGTTAAGTCGACAATTTGTGACATCTACGCGTTGAATTTCTTCCGCAGTAGTCCGACGAAGAGATGCGGAGTAATCGAACGAACGCGATTATATGTTTCTATTTTGTTCCGCTATGTATACCTCGAAATTGAATTCCAATTTGAACTGACTTTCGTGGCGGAGTATGTGAGCATGTATCGATAGGGGGCAAAACTCTTCCAATTAGTATGAAAATAGATTTTTCACAGAAAATATGAAACAACTGCATTGCCCTGAAAGCCAGTTCTGAGATAATAAATCAAAACATCGGAAAAAAATATTGCTACAAAAAAGACGGTCTCACATGTCATACGTTCAGGCAAAGAGTTCGATTACTGCATGAGTCATTTACATCGTGCATGGGACTCCCTTTGTATTCAATTACACCCCTGTTTTTTCCTTATAAATAAAAAAGTAGTGAAGTAAACCAACTTTCGAAAACGATCCCCAGCTACCAGGTTTCCAATATTTATTTGATGGTTGATTTCCTCTTCACATTTACGTTAACGTGGCATTTGCTGATAAATCAAATAATAAACAAGGAAAACAGCAAAAATATTTGCACTAAATGAAAAACAGTAATTTGCAAGAAGTTGTAAGCAAATGCAAGTCTTGAGTTTTGAAAAATGACCATCACATTAATTCTTTTTTTACATCACTTCACTTAGATGAAGGAAAAAAAAACAAAAACATGGATATACTAGAGGGTTTAACAAGAAGCAGGTATGCCAAATTTAATCCTCCTAGCTGGTTGGTAGTTGTAGAACGAGGGAAGACTCTGATTGGCTTTAACTTGGCAATGCCCAGTGTTGTAACTCTGACTACACATCAAGTGCTTATTTTGAACCTCTAAGTGGTAACCATCGGGTACTGGTCTCATCCAACCGGATTTGGCTTGCTAAACGATAAGCGAGAGTGTTGATAACATGACGAAAAACAGAATGGCATTCGGCCTGCTGTCCGGACATATTCGGACAACAGGTTGTCTAGGAATTTCAAGGGTTAGTCAGGCCCCTTGAACAGAGCTGGTGGCGGATGAACCGAAAGGACAACGGCAGCGCTCAATCCCGTAGTGGATACTGATGGCCCCGTGTCCTGGGGGTATCTAATAAACGCACAACCCTCCAGGTTGGGAGTTGTGCGTTGGGTTAACTACCCAACCATGGGAAAATCTAACGGTTACGAAGCACGGTTACGACCACTACCTTGTTGCAGCCAAGGTAAGAATGCGGATATCCACCACGAGACAACAATCCAGAAATACTGTAAAAAAATTTAATGCCGAAAGACTGCAATCGCAAGAGACCGCCAAGACCTTCGCGCAACGAAAGATGTTCGCAAGTTTTACCAAAGTGTAAAACGTCAAAGCCAAGGATACAAGGCTCGAACAGAATCCTGTCGAGATGAACAAGGAAATATCGTAGTTGAGACACAGTCGATGCTGAGGATATGGAAGAACCACTTCTGCAGACTGTTAAACGGCATTGACGAACAAAATTCCGCTGTCAGGCAGAACGAATCATTCAATGACGATGGAGAATTCTCGCTGCTCCATCAGGGTCGGAAACGACCTCACTGACACATTCGATATCAAAAAGACAATACATATGCAGTGAATTCAGTAGTGTATAAGTATGAAAAAATAATAATAACAATAATAACAATAAGATCCAACAAATTAAAACAATAAAAAATAACGTAATTTTGTAGTGAATTTTTCGACATCCACTATATTTAAATTGCGACTTGATATCATAGGCCTTTACTATGTCAATCAAAAAATAAACTTTTAAACATTTATGTACGTGCGCCAGCAAAATTCCATAGGGAAAAATAAAAAAACCACCATTAACACACCGCAACACTCAGTTTTCGTAACAACTCTTTTATACATGACGACACAAAACACACTTTAGACCAGCAAACAACTCAATCATAGACTTTAAGTGGTATAAAATAAAAATTCTCCATAAAAATGACTATTAGCAATTGTCAGACAAGCTATTGGTAATTAAAAAGGCAAATAATCAAAGCAAAGTACCGAAGACGACGCGATGTTGGAAAAAAAAAATATTTCATTCGAATTTTTGCATAGAAATCGACGTAATCACTAATTTTACTTGATTAGTATTCAAAGTATCTGCCTATTTATCTGATCATCGAGTTATATTGTTTTTTTTTGCATTGCTGTGTGATATTTCTACAACTAAAGTTTAATTATACATGTGCCACACATGTTCGGTTATGTTATGGCAAATGGATTCTAAATGAGTGAGGGCAACACAAAATTAGATCACCTTGGGATTTCCTATGAACTATTGTTAAAAATAAGCGTTCAATTTATTTTCGTTTCATTTGATTTGAATTCTTAGAACTTGAGGGTGTTTAGAGGTAGGGGGTACCTATACTCTCATGACGACATAGCAATTGTTAAATGGCTCATTAAATCGGTTTAAGCACCCGACTTGGATACAATAGAAAAAAATTGTGATCAACTAAATACTAAAGTAAAGCATTAGTTTGCCATAGCAGCAAGTGTTTAGCACGACTTGTTGATATCGATTGTGAATGGATCACTAGATTGTTATGGAAAATATTTGCAAAACTTGAATATTTTTATCATAGTCATTCTTAGACTGGATCGCAAAGGCAGTTGTGATTTATTTTTATTACATATAGTTTATCTGGAAATCATGGGAATCCCAAGTGACCATCGGATAACAATCGATTGGTTGTTTTGTGACATTGTATGGCATACAAATGTATATTCATTTGTATTAGTGCTGTTTTTTTTATTATTCAAGAATAGCTGAAACATACTATTTCAAAATTATGATGATTGCTTTTACCAAAGGCAATGTGCTCCAGACACTTGCTATACCATTTCTCTTAAGCCATGGTAAAAACAAGTCGGACAAGTGTTTTTGCATGTATTTTATAATTAAAAAATAAAAACAGTGATTTAATTTATTTTAAAATAAGCTAACAAAAATATTCATTAATGGATTTGGTATCGGTAAAATAAATATATTACACAATAACACAATTAAATGGGATTAATGAGTAAAACAAGATTTTAACTTGAACATGAAATTGACTAATCGAAAGTGTCTAAATGTTGGACCTCTTTCCTGCTTATTGTCCAGCACTCGGTGTAGTAAAGTAGGACTGGTCCGGAACAGCAAGCAATTGGACTTTTGAGTTATGAGTAAGATTCCATTTGATCGGAAAAGCCTCACTTTCCTGAGGTCAGTCTTCATCGAATCTCCACTCCGATAAAGATGAACTATTTAACTACCTCAGAATTGTTACTATCAATAGTTACACTGTGCGCAAATTTGTAGATCGACATTACTTTATTTTTTGGATGCATAAACATTGAATGCATAAACTTTATCCTAGTAAGCTACAAGACCAACGCGATTCGCCTATTCATAAATTCCCAAAAATGCTTCAACAACGGCACGAAGCACCAATAATATGACGACATCGTCTGCGTATTCCGCGTTTACTCCTGCGCACTATGCACGATTGAAAGATATGCATGATAGCGCGCCTCTTTCTCGGAATCCGGTAGATGTTTGGAAAATTTTAGATGGATTAAGGTTTACTGCAGCGCCTTTTGACAAAAAGTGCTTATCGGTAATGGCACCGGAGAGGTAAAACAGCATCATAGCACTTTAATCTAGGAAAACACTGATCCACAATAACGGGCATAAAATTGTCACGCACATTGATATACGTATTTTTAATCTTGGAATACATCCTCAACTTGGAACGACTTTTACCTTCTTTCCCATTCACTATCGTCACATAGAGTAACAAATATTCGAAGAATAAATATCGTTCAGGAGTACCTAATGTTTTCTACGTCTTCCTATCAGGATGAGGAAAAAAAAAATTTTAACCGTGAATAGATCTAGTATCTGAATACCTCTTGGAATACATCCTCAAATTGGAACGACTTTTACCTTCTTCACCATTCACTCTCTTCGCGAGTAACAAATATTCGACGAATCAATTTCGTTCTACGTCTTCAGGATGAGCAAGAAAAATTAGTTTTAGCCGTGAATAGATCTAATATCTGAATACCTGGTGACCTGCTGCTTATGTAGCCTTACATGTAAAATGCGGACCTTTGTAGAAGCGGTATCAAAACAAAGTACCGAGAGCCTTGCACGATGGTGGAACCTCCTGTTTTTTTTTTTTTCGACTTCGAACGATGAAGTTGAGATAAGCTAGTCATGACAGTTGATACTACTCGGATAATTTGTCAGATCATTGCGAGAGGGGGGCCAGTGAAAAATCATTTTAGGTGTTGCTATGGCTGGGAATCGAACCCAGACCCAGTTCATCCCAGACCCGCTAACCATCGCGCCATTGAGCCGGAAGTTGAATCAATCGATCCAAAATGTGGGTTATTGTCCCAAACTCCCGAGGGTAAGGCTTTAGAACCTCATGTCGTTGTAGATCTTTTAGTCATGAAAATTAGAGTGAGCCCTAAAGCTATAAGCTGGTATTTCTCCGACTCAACTAATTGTCCTATAAAGCAACTTGTAGGATATAAACCTCGCTCACCCAACCTTATGAACTCTTCCGACGAGAACCGTTAATATTCAAGATCCTCAACTCTCAAACATTATGGAAAAGTGAGACATACACCGCAAACACACATTAGTCCGCTCGGTGGTGGTAGTAGGAGCCTTTAAATTACCTCTCACAGAAACGACTATGAATCCACGAATGGCGCAAACATGGTGGTCCTTGAAATGGTAAACCATCAATTGTAAACCAAAGGCATACTCTGGCGCGGAGAGACGCAAACTCCAAGCTTACAACTCGTCTCTCAATGGCTATATCCACTAGACAACTTTTTCCAGCTTTCTTAAGAAAGGAGACGGAACTTTGACGATATCCAGAGAAGAATACCTTATCCATGAAAAGTATGGATAATGGTTAAAAAAATTTAATAAGGGATAGCTGAATAGTTTAACATTTACTTAGTGCTAGAGCATAATGCTGATAAACCGTAATAAATCGGTACCTATAATTGACATTTTTATCGCTATATGCAACTTCTCTTAGCGCACCATTTTAAAAAGAAGAATAAATCTGAAATGGAGCAGCATCACCACGCACTAGATCACCAAACTGATTTCAGAAAAGCTGGATCCGAAGAGGTTTTAGTAATTCATCTCGCTTGATAGATCACGGACATTATAGGTGTCACCACTGGTCACTATCTTATAGCCAACCACGCAGACTTAGTTTATATGCAAATAACAGCTTTGGAAGGAGCTATGAACGATGAGGAAGAAGATACCTTTGAAAAAAAAAAAAGAATGCTATAGCTTTGAGTTTGCGGCTTTCAAAATGTCTGCCTCACTCAACATGAAAGTAGCCTCCTCCATTTTATTAGAAGCTTAGGATAGCTATAGGCGTAATTGGCTTTCCTGTGGAATACAGAAGCAGTTATTTTCTGCAATATATTATATGAATCTGCAGCTCATACTCAGTAAACAGGGCTGTTGTTAACAAATAAAAAATCCGTAGACTTGTTACACTTTCATGACCAATCATGCATGCAGTTGCAACTCAGGCAGATAGCTCATCTAACAACGACAAAAACAACGCAATACCAAAATTATTTTTGTTACAGAACAACTAATCAATGAAATAAACTTGCAGAGAACGTATTTCCATCAATAACGAGGTTCGCCTCACCTGGAGATCAGTTTATAAAAAAGAAATCTTGAATCTAATTAGCAATTGCAATAGTTGATTTATGTTTAAGCTTGAAAAGCTTTAAAATGCATGCTTATTCCAGTCTTTAAACGCGTCACATTTGACCAACATTTTATGAATCTTTTTTTTTCTATAAAACTGGTTCAATACGTATTTCAAGACATTAACATTTTCCTAACAAATAACTGGTTTCATATTTTGCAATTAAATTTCGTCCCAACAACATCTGCCAACATCTAAAAATTAACAAACACATATAGATTTTGTCAAATCAGAATTAGACTGAATTTAAGCAAGTTTTATAATTTTTACAAATCTACACCATTAACAAACAAATTGCATAACAACGAAATGTTCATTGAACTTTAAAAGATTTATTCGTGACAAAAAAAAAAAAAAAAAACCGAAACTGCAAGAACAATTACTATGCGCTTAGCATTTCAATTTTGCAATTTCGCAATAAATGCAAATCTTGTGCAATATACGCAATGCATTGCAACAATCATGGCTGCAGAATTAGCATGCGAAATATGCAAACGTGTATAGCTGTCATAATGACAAACGCAAAATAATGCGAAACAAAATTGTCATGTGTCACGTCGACGTTCAGGTTCCAAGAAGACACGAAGCGGACAAAAACGAAAAACTGAAACTGAAAATTATGAAAGTTTGGTCTACAAGCAGAAGACGAATCAATGGATGCACTCATGTGTTGAGTGCATTATGGAAAAGTACCTTTCTTCGACAACAGCACAAATACACAGTAGTCGGGTTGGTTCGGTCGGTGGTGGTAGTGTAGGAGTCTGTAAATGCCCTCGCGCAGAAATAACAACGCACTGAATATTCATGGTGGCGCGAACATGGCGGCCCTTGCTTGAAATTGTAAACCATAAATTGTACCCGCGCCAGTATGGGCATGAGTATTGGTATCTATGTTGTGTCCCCCTGATCCGAGATGGTAGTCTAAAGACGATAATTTGTCTGATTGTCTGTTTGTCTCTTCATCATCGTCAGTGTGACAGTCGCGTTGTGGTGAAGGAGCGTGATCTGACATCACAATGTGTGAGAGGCGTTTTGAATAACCCTATCCCATAGGGTGTATTTGTTTTGTGAAATACTTTGTGACAGAGAGAAACAATGGAAATGGGTATGCGAAATGTGGGTCATTTTTTCCTAGTCTATCTTTGGACCAGAAAAAAAGATGCTGCGGCTTTTAAAGTGGTTATTTGGACATACGGTTAAAGTGGCAATCGTTGTTATCCTTTAGGCTCTCTTTAAGACCTTGAAGGATTTGTGACATATTCACATAAGCCTCTGACATTAAGTTGTCGCATATAAAAAAAGTCTAGGGTTGATGAATCGGTTGTTATCAAAAAATACAAATACAAATTTTTTGGTGCAACAGACTCGTTAGTACCCAGGGCCGAGCTTTCTCACAACCATTCATGTGTGCATGTGTGCATGTGTACTTCTTGCGCGATGGCGGGACCTCCTGTTTTATGCCTACTCCGAACGGCGATTTTGAGATAAGCTTTTCTTAACGATTGATACTACTCGGATGATTTGTCAGAACGTCAAGAGAGTGGAGGGCCAGTGAAAAATCATTTAGGTGTTGCTACGCCTGGAAATCGAACCCAGACCTTCGGCGCACTAACCATCGTGCCACTAAGCCCATCACTTGTTATCACCGTTGAAAAAAAAAAACAAAACACCTACCTTGGTATAACATGCTCACGCTTCTGATACAAAATATCTGAGAATAAAGACCAATTCAAGGTCTACCTCAGCTCTCACATACATTATGTGTTTGCAAAGTTACATTTTTGCCACAAAGAATAGCATCGCCTATTTAACGCCGACTAAATTTTGTGGAGCTTCTAATCGCGGTTTTATGCTCCTGAGTGGTGTTTAGACTTTCGGAATAGGTGGCCAAGTAAAAAAAAAATTCTAGCTTAGAACCACATACTCCGCGCTTTGTAGTCCACCTTATATATCCAATTTCCTGTGATCCTGCCTTTGATTAAGGAGTCTTAATCGCTCAATATCCAGTAACCTTTGGCCAGCGATGCTCTAAAACAATTAAACCTCCAGCGTTAGCAGTACACTGAATAGTGACTTTGAGTAATGTAGGGAAGGGTATTATATCCACTTAATCGTGTATTTTCAGAACCATAGAATTCCAGTTTTTTTTTTTGATGAGGTAGCCACAGAACTGGCTGAATACTCTCAGGAAGATTTTTGACGTAAAATCGCTTACTTCGTGTTTGATATTGAAGAGAGCATAATCCTAGGACCCGATTCAAGATCACATGTCGCAGCTGGATGGAAACAATTTTAAGTCTTTCATTGACAAGTGGACCATAAAGGTGAATGGAATGGCCAATTTCGTAACACGTCGTATGCTCGATGTTGACGGAGATTTCACGACATCTTCTGCCCCGAAGTTACGCTCAGTACCTGGCTCAGTTCCATGATGCACTATTTGTTATGAGTTGTATGGCTAGAAGAAACAATTGGTGGGAGCCAAATTGATCTTCAAGAACTTCGTTTCGATTATTCTTCAGGAGTATAGCTTCCCATTGCAACACAAATTCTTGCTTCGTTTGCTTCACAAAATTCGTGAATTCTATTAAAACATCGTGGTCAATAATTATACATTTCAAGAATCTCAACACAGCGTATCTCAACGAATTGTTTTTTATTCATACGATTGATTCAAGAGGAGAAATCTACTGACCACGTTTAGTGAACAAAGTTTATAGAAGGGTTTATGCTAACTGATGCTGAATTGTTTTTTTTTAATCAAATTCATCTTATTTCGGATTTAACTAGTCCACTTTGTTAATCGCGAAAATTGTTGAATTTCGGGTACAAAAAATGCAAGAGTGATCAAGGAGAAACAAATTCATCCACAATGCGTCAATGTTTGGTGAGGGATTCAGGCTGGAGGCAAGGGCTATTCCTTTTTTCAGTCAAAGAAAGTTAATGATGCGACATGAAAATCAATTTTTTTTGTGCCGTCATCGGGAGATGGCTCTGGGGACATTTTGCTTCAACAACTTTCATTACGTCCATAGTAATTTTTTTTTACTGAATAAGGCATTTTTGGATGAGCCCAAATTGACCGTTTTGTTAAATTTTCTAGCCCAGATTATGAGATTCAAAGCTTTGAAACCTTAGTGCATGCTTACAAGCCCACGAGCACTCATTCCTTGCAGAAACAAATTTGTTTTTTTTTTTTTTTTTATAATTTACACGTACTCAAGGGGTTATGAATACCCTTTTATATGTTACCATAGTACGAGCGTTAGAGAAGGGGAAAAAGAGAGGATAGGAAAGATTTTGGATGTAGTGGAGACTTATAGCGTTGTATCAAAAAAATTTAGATTTTGGACATTTGAGGTGATTGATTTTTATTAAATTGATAAGCCACCCATTGCACACTTTTGGAAAAAAAAATCAGACATTGCACCTATCCTGTTACAATGTGGTCGAACAGCCGTTGTCGTTGAACATGCAAGCAAATGAAACGCCAACTTGCATCCTTTTGAGAAATTCTGCGATGGCCAGTATTGTAGCTAAGCAAATTGATCGTTTGGGATTGGGATGAATGCCCCAAGGCACTCAAAAAACCCAGTCAACGAAATAAATTTCCTGATTCAAAAAAAGACAGCTGGCGTATTGATGACATACAAATCGGTGGATTTCGCTAACTATCCAACGGAATTTTAAAATTCGCTGGAATTTACCGGATTACCACCTCATCATCGGCAATTTACAGTCGGATCGGTAATCATTATGTTGCGGAACATAGACCATCGACGTCTTTGTTAGGAAACCAAATTAATGAAAAAAATTATCGAAGTCAACACGCATCCCTAGGATTCCGAAGACATGCTATTGAACTTCAAACGGTTACAATTTCCATTGGGCATTTGAAATCTGTTTTATAGCTTCATCGAGTATGAATTCATTATTCATAGCTAAGGCAGGACAGCGTCTGTCGAGACAGCTAGTATATCAATGTACCGCGCATTTTTTTTTCAATACGATTTTTAGCAACAAGTCAAGAAATTCGAAAAAAAATTTACCGTAGCACATATATGCATTTCGTGTTGAAATAGTCATTCTTGGGTCATGCCAACTTTTAGGAAGTTTCATAAAAAACAATTTTTTCTGAAAAAAAGGTGGAAGAAATTTAGTTATTTATTATCTAAACATGTTTAGACAAATGTTTTCGAAAACAAAAAAAAAATGTACGAACCGGTCACCTTACGTGGTCGTCGGATTGTAGCCTTCCCATATGTTTTTATTTTATTCGCCTTCTTTTTGTTAGTTTTTTTTTTTTTTTTTTTTGTCAAGAGCTACCAACCTTTACTTTCACAAAGATTGTATATAACGCTTGGAGGAGATCCCCCGAAGAGTGGATACTAGCTAATTAAATACCATTGGCTTTGGGTAGAGTTCGAACACAAGAAAAAAAAAACGAAGGCATATTGAAAAACCTTGCTTGAAATAACTGCCAATGACGGTCGTTGTCACTATGGATGTCAGTTAGGTATTTGGTTTGTTTTTGTTTATTTTTTTGCGCTCTTCTCATTGCGGAGGAGGAGAACGATTATGTGCGAGCTTGAGATGTAAAAGTTCTAATGATATGCACACAACAACAACAAAAAAGATGGTTTGTGTGTGGTTCTTGTAACCGGTACGATTAGCATTCTGATTCCAGTTTTGATAAAATGATTTGATTGTTGGTTTTTTTTTTTGTTGCAAAACGTTTTACTTGTGTTTATTAGTGTTATGGAATTAGGTGGTGAATATTAAGCAAACGTGATGAGGGAACGAATCTTCATTAGAATTCATTTGGGCTTCATTTGGTTGGGCTGACCAGAACAAGCAGTTGTGGTAGTGCATTTTAATTTTTTGTGGTTTCTTTAAGAGGGTTTGTTGAAACATGACAAAATTCTAGATTCCCGATTATGAAGGCGTACTTGTTAAGATTGCAGTGAATGCCTTGCAATCAAAATTGAAGTTAGCGATTATGGAATGTCAAGAGTCAGTTCTAGCTTAGATCTAGTTGTTAAGGTATTAAAAATATGTAAACATTTTTGGCGCAGCAGGCTTGATAGAACCCAGCTCCTAGCTTTTTCTTACTTTTTCCACCATGGAGGGACCTTCTGTTTTAACTGTAAGTTGAGATAAGCTTTTCTTGACAATTGATACTACTCCGATGATTTGTCAGATTATGACGAAAGAAGGGGCAGTACAAAATCCTTTAGGCGTTGCTACGGCTGGGAATCAAACCCAGACCTCCTGCGCGTTGTGACTTTAAGTTGGATTCAAAGACTCTGCGCAGTGAATTACTTCAACCTACATATACAAGTCATTTTATAAGCCCATTCCATATTTTCTATTTCATGCTATAGGGCGGGTAGAGAGAAAAGACGAATCTGACCTCTCTATCGGTCTATGGGTGGACCTTGTTTGCGCCTGGACTCGATATTTTCTATTTCATGCTATACGGCAGGTATTGGTGTCGAGAAAAATCATCTAAGTTGACATTTTTTTCAAACCCAATCGACAAACGCCAGGTGCTTTGTCAGTGAGACTTTAGTTCTTGCTTGGGAAGACGTTTAATTCATTCGATCGATGACGGATAAAGGTGCCTGGATTATTATCTACATTTTCGCTTATTGTAGAAATTTTTCCGGATGAACCGTGTTAACAAGCACGCAATGGTATCTTCACATGTGCCATCAATCCATTTGTTTGGATTCTTTTATTCTTTTTTTCAATGCACTTTAGTTGTTCGACTTTGTTGACCAACAATATCGTTATTCGTTCGATATGTATCGGGTTTTCCAACAGGGACTCCACAAAAGTTGAGCGACAGGGACAGCAAACGACTCCATATATCTTGCCGCTCTTTTGACATTTCTCTTCAGTAACGTTTGTCATTTCATGATGGAAAGATATACGATCCAACAACGAGTCGAAATTATTAAAATTTACAACCGAAAAATAAATAAATAAAACAAAAATAATCATGAGTGATGAGGCCCATTTCCATCTTAGCGGGTACGTAAATAAGCAAAATTTACGCTTCTGGGGCACTGAAAATCCGCGTGTAACCCGCGAAGAGCCATTACACCCGCTCAAAGTCACTGTATGGTGTGCTGTTTTCGCTGGAGGAGTCATCGGAACTTTTTTCTTCGAAGAAGTCGCGGGCCAAACGGTTACTGTGAATGGTGAGCGCTACAGAGCAATGACCAACGAGTTCTTTTTGCCACAACTTGATGAATTGGGATTGGAAAACATGTGGTTCCAACAGGACGGTGCAACGGCACACACTGCACGTGCCACAACCGATATGCTGAAGGATGCATTTCCCGGGCGCCTAATCTCCCGTTTTGGCGATTTGCACTGGCCAGCAAGATCGCCTGATTTGACCGCTCCAGACTTCTTTTTGTGGGGCTTTTTGAAGTCGCCGGTTTATGTCAACAAGCCTCAGACTCTTGCAGCTCTTAAAGACAATATCCGTCAAGAATGTGAGGACCTATCACCGGAAGTTATGGCCAAAGTGATGGAAAATGCCATAAAAAGGGCTCAAATGACAATCAACTGTGGCGGCAGCAATTTACATGACATCATATTCTCGACTTGATTAAAAAAAAATTAAAAGACCAAATAAAAATAATTCACAAGAAAAATCAAAGTTTTTCTTTTTTTTTAATTACAGCCAAAAAACATCGGAAGGTTATTTTTGCGCCACCTTGTAGTATGTAAAATTACATTGGATTGGCGTGTTGATTATTAATGCATCATCTGATTCCTTTTCGTTACCAAAAAATTTATCAGAGCAAATTTCTCCAATTAAAAGGTTTTAAAATATTAAAATTAATCGCTTCATTTGTTATTTCTTTTCATGTACACAACTATTTTATTTCGAAAGTAAATTTTTTGTACAAAAGTCTTAAATTATGATTTTTTCAGTTGTCCGCTATGACACATAAAATGCATTCAAATTTATTATTATATCATCAAGAAAAATAAATCGTATACAGAATAAACATTTTAGAAAAAAAAAAAAACATTTGTATTCAATTTTTGTACAAGTGCCACATTTTTTTGTGTCACCCGTTTTGTCAGCATTTCTTTAAAAAAAATATTTTTATTTTAACAAATGCAATATCATCGCCCGCCTGCTCCCTGACAGCTATTGGCCTACAAAAGTAAATGTGTCATTTTTACCTACGTGCTCTATTTATGCGTATGAGCTAATACAATACAAATGTCATGTGGAATTCAATAGAACAAAACAAGCTCTACACACGCAATTAGTTTTATAAAAATGTCACCTCTTGACAGCTCACACTTAACCTTCAATTTGGATAATTGCCACTAAGATCTTTCACCGTTTATGTTGTAAATAAGGAAACAACACACTGAAGCACCTGCAACACTTTATCTGTCACATTTTAATGATCACCGATCAATGACAATAATAATGATGCGCGATGAGTTCTATCTAAATTTAGAAAGATGCGCTGAGCTGCATGCCACCATCCATACAGTAAAATAATTTAATTTATGCATTTTAGTCATGAAGTTTTCACCTGAAAATGCATAAATAAATAAAAGAAAATGAGCACACTTGGCAGTGATAACTACTCGCATGTGCTGGTGATGTGTCTGTATGCTTTGATACTCGTTCAAAAAATGATCACGTGATGAAAACACAAATTGCGAACAAACAAAAAAAAAATTGGTGATGAAAAGTACCGATGGCTTTAAAGTGTTTTTTTTTTTTATTAAAGATTTTATTTTCAAAATTATATTGTTGACGTTTCTATACATTTTATGCACTAAAGTTAATAAGATGGAAATGGAATTTCCAAGTTTTTTCTACTTTTGTTGAATGGAGAAAAATCGCTTGACTAAGCCCCTTGGGAAGGGGGCACAGGGTGGTGTCGGTGTACTTGTACATTAACGATCCAAGTGGGAGAGGAAAAATGTATTGAAATGTGTTACGTAATGCAAATGAACGTAAGTTTACTGAATGGATGTGATCATGATTGGTGTCGAGAGTGGCGGATAGTTGGGTATTTTTAGTGAGTATTGCATTGCAAAGAGTTTACCTGTGTAATGCGTCATGAAGATGTGGAAAGGTCGATGCATGGGTAATTAAGAATATTTTTTTTAAATGTAATTAAGAAATTATTTCTCCGATTTACTTGTAATATCGTTTTAATGACGAAACGACAAGTATATTGGAAACAAAGAACCTTAGAAAAATGAAGAGTTCGTCATCGTTTTCTATTGATAGACATTGACGGAGGTAATAATTTACTGTGAGTGGATTTTTCTTTGAATTGTGAAGGTTTTTCTTAAAATGTAATCATTGGCAAGAGTTGGTGACGACAATTGCTGGTAATTGTCGTGCTAAATGATTTGGATGATTAGTGGAGTGGGAGAGCTTTTTCTTATTGGATTTTGTAATTAATCTAGTACATGGGATTTATTCAATGATTGCAAACCTATGAGCATCTATTTGAAAAAAAAGGTTAAGTATTCGCCTAGGTGTCATGGAAAATGGAAAATTTTTGTTTTTACTCGTACATGTGCTGTACTTACATAATGACTTAATTTACATATTTTGAACGTCCATTCTCAAGCCATTCACACGCTGCTACAATACTGGGTTTTCAATATGTCATGATCTGCTGGAGATGACGGAGTGGGTCATCTTTTCGCTTTTCTGATCATTCATGCTGATATTATTTTTATTAAAAACAATTTTTTTTTATTTTTCACCATGTTGTTCGGTACCTATGGGGGGTTCGATAGTTGTTGTGGGATCATGCACAATTTATTTAATGCTCGGTGATGATCAAGACCGACACGTTACTGTGAATGGGAATCGCTACCGTTCAATGATAACCGAATATTTTTGGCCCCAATTGGATGATATGGACTTGGAGGACATGTGGTTCCAACAGGACGGCGCCACAAGCCGCACAGCGAATGCCACAATCAATTTATTGGAAACCAAGTTTGGAGAACGTGTTATCTCATGAAATGGTCCAGTCTCTTGGCCGCCTCGGTCGTGCGATTTGACGCCGTTAGACTATATCCTGTGGGGCTACGTCAAGTCTATGGTCTATGCCAACAACCCAGCGACGATTGATGAACTTCGTACGAATATCGAACGTGAAATTGCAGCAGTATCGGCCGATTTATGCTTGAAAACCGTCGAAAATTGGGTTCAGCGTCTGGACTTCTGCAAGCGTGCCCGTGGCCATGCAAAAGAAATCGAGTTCCATACATAATGGCATCGAACGTACTTTCACAGGAATAAAGAATTTCATTGATATCCAAAACAGTTTTTGTTTTATTTAAAAAAAAAAAAACTTTTGTAGCGCTCTTATTGAAAAACCTTTTACTAATTCAATGAGTGAAAATGGTAACAACAAGATCTTGGATTGAGCTGCTCCTCGATTAAGGATATGTTGGTTCTGCCAATTGCCACACAATCGTGATAAATATATCCATTCGTCCGCATGGTTGTTCGAATGAAATATACATCAGAACTACATCGCTATGAAAATAAAATTTTAAAATAAATTGCGATTAGTGGTTTACTAATTCAAGGAATTCAAAGAAATTCCATTATTGCAGATTAATTCTACCAGCAAGATCGAATTAAAATTGAATTGAATCAGCTTTTCATTTGAACGCCAACAAAATGTCAAAAATCCTCCAACTATCATCATCAAAATAAATACCCATAGCGTCCTCACGTACTTTCATCAATTTACCTCTCTAATTGGTTTGTTCGGCGGGTTATAACCACAGCCACCAAAAAAAAACATGAAAAAAAATATAAACCTGGCTACCGTCTTACGCGTGGCATGAATTTTAATGAACTTCTAAGAAATCCATCATTTCGCGATAAGAGCATTTAATTACAATATCGTATACGTGATTGATGCTACCGATCGAAAATTTAGCAGGCACGCAAACGCAGGCTTGCTAAATCACTCCCCTTATAAAGTACAAACAACAATAACAAAACTCTAACAAACAAAATTTTGTTGAATCATATTTATCTGTTGCCCAACAAATTAAAGCACGTATTACAAAAAAATAAATATATATATATACATATATACCCAAAAGGAATAACAACAACATAATTCTCGTAGAGAAAAGACTTAAAACGACCTTGAGGCAAGCAGTTTGAGGAATTTCATTTTAAGACCACAAAACAAAATAATAAAAGAGAAAAAAATAAAATAAAAAATAAAAAGTGCAAAAAAAAAACTTACTTAACAAGTTTTTCTACACCTTCTTTTTTGTTTTGGATTTCAGTTCTCGTCAAAAAGGAGAGGCAAACAAATTAAAATTAATAATACTACTACACACCATTCTTATGTGGATCCATTCGTGCGCCCCATGCATTGGATAATACAGAATTTCGCAAAACCATCGGTTAGGTTGATTGGAAATGGATTTCCATACACACAGATACACACCGCCAGAACAAATTTATTACATTTTAGAAAAACTGCTCCTCCTCCCCGCAGAATGACAGAGGCGGCGGCGGCGCGCGGCTGGAAGACGATGACAAGATGATGATGCTTTCAAGAAGAAATGAAAAATATGAGCAAATAAGAAAAGTGGCAATTGAAGTGACTTTCGAGTTGATTTTGGCTGGAAAGAGAAATGTCAATAGACGCTCGTTGGCGAAAAGGACCAAGCAAATAGATTTTTGCTAATTTGGGTGCTTGTAGTCGATTTGGAAATGAATTGCCTACTTGTAGTAATATACACCTGTGTCAAGTTTTTTTTTCTCGACGGCCGGCGCTGGTTGGTGGTAAGTTGTTTGTTGACATTGATGTATTCATGAGTATTAATCTTCTGTTGGTTTTTCGAAATTAAATTCGAAAAATATTTAATGGCGATTTCATGATTTCAAATGATGCGTAATGACTTTTTAATGCATGTAATTTTGAAGCTTGGCTTTACGATCCCAGGAATGTTGTTTGTAGAACAGAAATGAGTTACCATGATAATTAGTGCCTATAATGTTATCGGTGGGGGTCGAAAGTAATAATTTGATTTGAAATGTCATAATTGTACGTAACGTATCTGTTCTATGATATATGCCGTAGTGAAATTGTATAACTACACCGAAATTGTCTTTAAAATAATTCAAGTTCAGCGATTTAGAGGGAGCAAGGGTCTTTCATTACCAACTTGACAACTTGTTTTTTTCAGAAAATACAAACTTAGGTACCTTAGATATCTCAAAAAAGATTTCATTGGCCAATGAAGACACCGCTTGAAAACCTGTCCGAACAGTTACTTTCTGCGTATGGAGTGCTGTTTCATGAAGCACATCAGGGTTCTCACCTATCCAAATTTGGCTTATTGACGAGGCCGTTTAACCAAAAATGCGCTTCATCGCCAAAGATGATTTTGCGATGAAATTCTTCATTTGTCCAGAGCGGAATTTGCGATTCTTTCTTCATATCAAGTGGCTTTAGTTCACCAGTCAGCTTGATATTATAAGGGTGTACGCTAAGATCCTTACGTAAAATTCGATATAATGTGGGAGAGTCCGAATTTTCGAGAATGCAGTGAAATCGTATGATATGGCCAGTTCGGTAATTGGTTTAAGTTCACATTGAACGATGAAAGTTTTCAAGTCGCCAATGAAAGACCCTTTACAAGTTGTAAAAGGTGGGCCAAAATAAGTCATCCGATGTTGTTTGGCTCTCATTTTTTTTTGCGGAATGAAAAACTTTGATTCTGTGTATTTGAACCTTTAGAATTTTATTGGTCAAGTCGAGAAGATTATATCGGCCAAATGGGCGCCGTCACAATTGATTGCCATGCGGGCTCGTTTTATTACGTTTTTCATCACTTCGGCGAGAACTTCGGGCGACAGATTCTCGCACTCGTGTGGAATGTTTTCCTTGAGGGCTTCTAGGGTCACGGGCTTTTTCACGTAAACACGGAAATTCAAAAAACCCCACAAAAAAAGTCTGGAACGGTTAAATCGGGCGATCTTGCGGGCCAGTGCAAATCGCCAAAACGAGAGGTGAGGCGACTTGGGAACGCCACCTTCAGAATATCGGTTTTGGCTCACGCAGTGTGTGCCGTTGCTCCGTCCTGTTGGAACCACATGTCTTTCAGTCCTAATTCGTCCAATTGCGGCAAAAAAAAATCGGTTCACATGGCCCTATAGCGCGCACTGTTTACTGTTGTCGTTTGACCAGCGGCGTTCTCGAAATAAAAAATGGCCTGATGACTATTCCAGCATGAACAGCGCACCATGCAGTAACTTTGAGCGGGTGTAATGGCTCCTCGTGGATTTTCGGTGCCCCAGACGCGATAGTTTTGCTTGTTCACGTACCCACTAAGGTGGAAAGCAGCTCATTATGATTTTGGTCGAAAAATGTTGTTCCACTTCGTTTATTCCGCGTTCTTGGGGAGTGTATCGCTCCATGGCTTGTTCACTTGTGTTCTACATCTGTCTAGTCCACAAATGTCAAAACAGATTTGATATTGGCGGTCATATGCAAAAAATAAGAGCATCTTCCAATAGGGTGATCTCTTTTGGTCCACCTTGTAGTCTACTCTAATGTACTGTCAGGGTAACTTCATTTCCACATGAGCAATTAACTATAAATACGTATATAACGGATCATAATCAAAAGCATGAATCTTTCAGAAAACAGTTTGAGTTAAAGATGTAATACCCTTCGTAGTATAAAAGAAGTTGACAGACGAATCCAAAAACGGCTCTAATGGTGAAGCTCTACATATATTTTTGTCAAAATTGGGTTAGTTGCCAACGAGTTAAGCGGGAAGCAAATCCACTGCATAAAACGGGTGTAAAGGTTGGTTTTACGAATAGAGATAAAACTGACATTTTGTGGTCAAATCGGGCAACTATAATGTTATTTATGTTCAGTTTGGTTTGCCATTTCATCATGAACAGGTTGACAAATGAACAACGCTTGCAAATCGTGCAAATTTATTTCGAAAATAATGGTTCAGTTCGCGACGCCGCAAGCTCTGTCCATTTTATGGTCGCCATAATCGTCCATCAGAGCAATTAATTCGGTTAACCATGGATCGTTTACGCACTACGTTTACTCTTTGTGATAATACGCATCCGCAAGAACATCGAACAGTGCGCACCGAAGAAACATTTGCCGCTGTAGAGCAAAGTGTTGAAGACGACCCGAATGAATCGATTCGCCACCGTTAACAGCAATTGGAGCTTTGTCCATCAACTTTATAAAAGATTTTGCAAGATCCAGCATGTGCAAGAATGAAAGCCACGAGATCATGCAATGCGTCATGATTTTGGTGTTTGGGCCGAAAATTAGATTGAGCACGGCCTCAGTCGCCAGTGCTGTTATGTGTCTGTAGTTCGATGCATTCATGTGCGAATTACCGTAATGTCAATGTCAATAGATTGATCTTGATGCTGATTTTCATCGCAAAATTTTGTTCAATGATGAGGCTCATTTTTGGTTGAGCGGCTACGTCATCTCGTCAGAAATTAAACGAAGAATTACTCTTGCCAACCGCTGTTTCTTCGGGCTAAGAAGGCAATTCAGTAGTAAAGCCCTCACTCGAACTACTAAGGAGATCTTATATAATACCCTGATCACCCCAGTCCTGCTCTACGGCGCTGAAGCATGGACCGTCTCAAAAGCGGATGAAGAAATCCTTGGTCGATTTGAGAGGAAAATTCTTCGAAAAATCTTCGGTCCCGTTTGCGTTGCCGGGCTATGGAGACGAAGATTCAACCAGGAACTATACGAGCTGTACAGCGACATGCCCCTGATCAAAAAACTCCGCATTGGACGTTTAAGATGGCTAGGACATGTAGAACGAATGGACACCAATACTCCGGCTCGCAGAGTCTTCGATTCCCAGCCAGACGTCGGACGCAGTAGAGGAAGACCTCGCCTTAAGTGACGCGCACAAGTAGAAACCGACCTCAACCAACTTGGAGTGCGCAACTGGAGGCAGTTAGCTAAGGACCGGGCTAATTGGAGAGGCATGTTGGTTGAGGCCCAGGTTCATTCCGGACTGTAGCGCCACTTAAGTAAGTAAGTAAGCTACATCAACAAGCAAAATTGCCGCATTCGGAGTGAAGAGAATCCACATGAGACCCTTGGCACGCCATTACATCCACAAAAACTGGTTGTTTGGTGTGCTCTATGGGCTGGTGAAGTCATTGGGCCATACTTCTTCCGAAATTATGCTGGAGAGTCAGTTACAGTTAATGGAGACCGGTATAGAGCCACGATAACCGACTATTTTGTTCTTGAATTGGATGGCATAAATGTGGAAGAGATGTGGTTCCTACAAGACGGCGCTACATGCCACACAGCGCGCACGTCATAATCGATTTATTGAAGGAAACATTCGATGAGCGCATAATTTCGAGGAATGGACCTGTCAATTGGCCACCAAGATCGTGTGATTTGACACCATTGGATTTTTTTCTTTGGGGATATGTGAAGTCGCTCGTCTACGCCAACAAACCGTTTAGTACAGTGATGGGAAATAATTCAGCCCAATTCTAAATGAAATCTCACCGGGAGTTTATTTCCATTTCCCTATTCTCTTATTTTAAATGAAAAATTCCCCGTAGTTTTGTTCCCTATTCCCTATTCTCATATGCTAAACTGAATTCGAATATTGGGAAAAGTACTCCGGGGAAAGAAGCCGTAGAAGGTATTGGAAAAACAACAATTGAATGGAACAAATCCAAAAAAAAACCAAGTCAGTGAATTCACTGACTCACAATTTCCTTAAAATTTTAAAGAAACCCGGTTTTACCAGAAAATGCTCTGAAACTTTTTCAAAATTCCATACCGAATGTTTTTTTGAAGTAGGCGTGGCAATGAGCAGATTTTGAGATTTTTGTATACTTGTTCTCTCGAACAGCACGTACAAGGATCGCATATACCAAATTGAATTATCTTAGCTCAGCATTTAAGGCTTAGAAACCTGTGACCCACATACAGACGGACGGACAGACAGGTACATCTACCTAAGTTGATATGGAATGGGATATAATTACTTCCATTAACACAGTCATAATCCAACTTATGTTTACTTCTATAGTAACGTCAAAATTAAGTCAATTAAGTTACCCCTGTGTAAAAGCAGTCGACATACGGCTTTAAAAAAATCAGAGATATTCTGGTATATATTAAAACAAAATTTTGATGGTATCCGATTTAACAGTAGGTGTGTTTTTTTTTTACGAAGGAAATTTAAAAGTTTTATCACTTCCGAAATAAAGGAACTGATTTTAAACAGAGAACGTTGTTAATCTTAAGCAAAAAAAAAAAAAAAATCTCGAGGAGAAAAATCTCTGATATGTAAGTGGAACACGCCTACTATCATCTCACATACGTGGGGAACTGATGGTGATTCCAATGCATTGATATTATTGACGAAACAAAACAAAATAACGATTTTTGTTCAAAGAAAAAATGTACGGCCGATTTAAAAAAAGAGTTTTTTATATATTTCCCACAATGAGTACCCGAAGGGTCCTTATCTGTAAAAAAGCATGTCCGAAAGCATTTTATTTTTATTTCTATTTGCTTATTAAAAAAATGCCTTCCTCTTAGTGCTGTTTGTCATTCCACGAATGTAAACAGCCACTTAAGTATCAAATCATTTAAAAATTAAATTAAATTTCATTTCACGAATATCGCCATGTTTGACATTTAAATGTAACACCTCTGTTTGTCGGCGGTACTTTTACTGTCAACTCCACCTACAACAGTCTTTTTATGCGCTCCTTCAAAACTGCACAACTGGCTAAAACAACAATCGTGCATTGCAAGCAAGTAATCTCAACAATCTCTGGGTATAGATGCCGGTCGTATAATGCCAAACACATGCCATAGAATATGCAACGAGACGAGATGAGAAAAAAAAAAATACAAAGAAAGAAAGTAAACTTGTCAACCTTGGCGATTGTGTCCACAATAATTAAAATTGACTTGGAAAAAGTGCTCGTTCGTATCGCCAGCACAAACATATAGAAGAAGTGATCAAAATCATTACAGGCGAAAGGTGACAGCTGTCAGATGTCCATATAATCAGATCGGCAAATGTGGGTAGCTGTCATAAAAAAAAAGACAATCGCCTTTGGTTAGATTTTGCCTTTTATTCGTTTTGTTGTCGTCTCGATCAAAACGAGTGTAAACGTCACGTGCATTACTTACTCGCAAAATAAATTTTCTTAGATATTTAGATCGATTGTCTTCTCAAGACTTCTCATGGAAGAAGTGAGAGGCAGGTCCCAGCTGCCGCACACACAGCATAATGGACACAATTGGCATTTTGTTGTGCTTACCTTTGGCATTTGTGTAACACAAGGAGATATCGCATGTTCAAAAAACAAAGTGCCTCAAGCTAGCTCCAGCAAGCCTCTCTAGAACGAGAACCTTTGCTCGAAACGATGCTTATACGTGCTTATGGGAGCGTTGTGTTTTGTATCTTTGCACAGGCTTGTTCATTCGACGAGTATCTCTGACCTTGAGTAGAATTATTAACAGCTCAACATAAAATCTTGCCACACTGGTTTTTTGCCCAAGCTGTTGTTGCGAGTTTGTTACTTTTTCGCTAGCCATAGGGTGGTAATTTAGATCAAATACTTCAATACGCGTGTGTCTATATATTTTACATAATTCGCCTTTCTCGTTTTTTCCCCCCGTGTTGTTGATTAGAATTTATTTGTTTTTTTTTTTTTTTTTTTGTAGAAGAACTTTAAAAGACAAACATTTGCATGTCTGTCTGTATGTCGATTTAATTAGCGGGCGACAATTTCTCGACTTCGAGATTATAGCGAGTTAATTGTGATAGTGAGACTTAAATTGATACATGTGTCAAGTTTTGAGCATGAAAATGCCTGCAAATGTTGTTGGAAAATTTGAAATAAATTATTTATAGGTTCTGTGCATAGACAGACACTTTGGTATGAGGAAATGTTGTTTGACTTTTGTGTAATGGCAGTGGGATAATTGTTTTTTGTACGCAAGATACAAATATGGCGGGCTCGGTGGTGATGATGATTGATAGAAGTGTTAATGGGGATATTTGCTCAGATTCATGTTTTTCTTTTCGGTTTTATTTGCTTGGCGAAAGATTAATGGATCGCAGATAGAACAAGGATTTGGAGGTGGTAATAGGATTAGATGTATGTAGGGGCACGTGCAGCCTATCAGTTTGAGGTTGGTCGTCTTAAGAAGGAAATGTAAAATTTCAAACTGAAAGATAAGACGAACTTGTTGAGTAATACTTCCTTTGGGAGTGTACAAACAAACGATTGGAAATCGACAGATGTGGGTGCTTTAACGAGATCGAGCGGTATTTATGCAAATTAATTTATTTTTAGTGCAGATGGTTTAGGCAGATCTGTCAGTTGGTTTGCCAAATGAGTTATGGTAGAGGATAACTGCTTTGAAAGCCAGAGGCGTTGGGTATGCCATGATCCCAGGATACTCAAGTATTATAGTTTAACGATGATTAGTGGTAATAAGAAGGCATTTTTCAGGAAAGAACTCGAATAATCGGTTTACTTTTTGCAGTTAGTGGAGATGTAAAAAAAACGCATTTGGAAAGGTTTGACTGACTATCTAAATAAAAAAAACATGAACTGTGCACAATGAAATGCAAATCTACTTACATATCTATATAAATTTAGATGTAGATATTCATTTGTTCAACATTTCAAATCTCTGAAAATGCTTTATCGATTGCTTTAAAATTTTCAAACATATAGCTCACAATATTGTATTCGAATACGCACGTGCTTTTATTTATATACGTGAGCCACAGCAACACATGTTCGGCCTTTTTAAAATGGTTCGTGTAAAATGATTTACAAAATCGCGAAATAAATATGAGTTTTTAAAAAAAAAACTTTAAATAAAAATTTCGCAAAACCCAGATGACATTTCAAGCTCTTTACATTAGTGGACAGAGGTAAAAAAACACATCAGAGCGTTCTTTTATTTGGAAGCACAGTATCTCGTCTGACGGTGGCAACCCCTTGTTTTATTATTGATGTCACACAAGCGCTCCCCGACTGATGCTGTATCGTTTCTCTCTGTGATGAGATAGGGAGCAGCCTCAGGGGATTCTATTATTGGAGCTACGGACTCGCTGTACCCACAGCCTGGCTTTATCTCACAATAATCCGAACGGCAGAGTTGAGATAAGCGTTTGTTGACAATTGATCATCGAGAGAGAAGGGCCAGTGAACCATTATATAAGTGCAGTTATAGCTGTCATTTAAAATTCATAAGCTTTGTTTTGACAACAACTCGACAAAGATTGAATTTATAAAAAAGCCGCAAGAAGTAAAAGAAAATTTTCAATGATAGCTATAACTGGGCCCAAAGAGTGTACTTTTTAGAGGTATAGAACTTCTGATAGGGATAACTGTCAAACTAGCTGTCATACTAATGAAGTTTGCTTAATTTTTTTAAGTATACTATGGCAAATCACCATGAAAGACTTACATCAGAACAACGTTTACAAATCGTGGAAATTTATTTTTAAAATAAGTGCTCTGATCACCAAACCTATAGACCAGTTAGTCTAGTTTACGGTGCGCATAATCGTAAATCTGAGCAGCTAATACGCAAAACTATGGATCGATTCATGACAACATCTACTCTTTATAATAATATTGCGTACAGAGGAAGCCATCGCCGCTGTAGACGTGAGTGTGACAGGGGACCCAAATTTATCAATCCGAGAACGTTCTTAGCACATTCGTGTTCTGCGCTTCCACTGCTTGGAAATTTCGGAGGAATGATTTTGGCCTACAACCACATGAGATCCAACTGGTGCAAGAATTAAAGCTAGCGTACCATCAATTGCGTCATGTGTTCGGCGAATGAGCTGAGAATCAACTGGAACAGTTGTATGTAAAGCGATAAATAGTTTTATAGTACGTTTTCGCCGAGATGAAATTAGTCATTTCAGCGAAATTCGTGATTTTAGCCGAATTGATATACATTTCGCCACTTTACACATTCCAGAATGCTGAGTTTGGCTGAAACGCAATTTGCGGTCAACTACAAAATAACTATTTTCAGCGATAATGAAGACTGCCTCTCATTTATAAACCAAATTATTTCTCTAGGTTACTAGGTTACAATTATCTAGTCCAAACCAAAAACAACAAAATGTAAAAAAAAAACAATTAAATTTGTTGTTTTTTTCACAGTTGGAATGCGATTCTTTTTTGCGGGAACACTATTTCCAAATTTTGAATTTCGGTAATGAAATTACGCATTTCGGTTCGATGGAAACGTACTATAACTGTCAGTGATGTAGCTCACATTTTTCAGTTATTTTGCTACTAAGCAAAAGTTTCGTTTACAAAAAATATAGGCGCTGAAGCAAAAAAATGTGGTTATTGAAATTTTCATAAATTTCGGTGATTTATGCATTGTTACAAGACACCTATACCTAGTTCAAAAGAAGTTAAAAAATAGTATGGCTACGAATTCAGTTCCACAACTACTTCCAAAGAACTTGAATGCTGAGTGTTACACAGATGTCTCTGGAGACGACAAAGCAGAGACAGGTGAATAATTAAGCTCTAAAAATCTACAAAATTTAGAATCAACTATACATAATTTCAAAATTTGAATTTTCTGTGTTTTTTTCTTTAAAAAAGTAGGGAACCTCGAAATGGATCACCCTTTAATTAAATTGAAACGTCACAGTTAATGGCGCTCGGTGAAGAGCCAAGATCGACTACTTGCGCTTCTAAAAGTGCGTAAATAAGGTCTGTTAGAAATTTGGTTTCAGTGAAACCATCGAGATATTGAAAACAATGTTTGATGACAAAATTGTTTCCAGATTGGGACCTGTAGCCTGGCCGTAAAATCGACACACATAGACCTATGCGGAAAAGACAGAATCGATTTCATCCAAAACCAAAATCAAATGACAAGATATGAGAAGGCTACCATTCGCTGTGCCATCCTTAAGTTAAACATTCCCAAAACGTAGAAGTCGGCATTTATCGATAGTTTATCAAAATATTTTATGGTTCGTCAAAACAACATTTTTCTATTGCATATGCTATGGGGTAAGGTATAGCAAATCGTGAGTTAAAATATATAAATATGCTTCTAACATTATTTTTTAAGTATGCAAATATTTGCATAAAAAAAATTGTAGAATTTTACTTAACTTTAGCACTGCTATAGATGACATAGTCTTAGCAGTGGGCAGATTAGAAAAATGTTTACAACTGTTCTGCTTCGTTGGACAAACCAAATTTCAACACGCTAGCACAAAATTTGAGTCCCGAAAATCGGTGACACTCATACGGACGGACAGACAGGCATGGCTCGATTGACTCAGTTGGCGATTCTGAGTGGATCCATATACTTTGAGGTAAATCTATCGAAACTATTTCTCTACGTTATGAACTTAATGTCAAAACTTATGCACCCCTATGGGACAGGGTATCAAAATCGCCCAAAGTTAGATGCTCGGATCCCAGTTTTCGAAATGTTAGCGCTTTGAAAATCTAGTTAAAATCTTTCTCCAATTTTATTATATTTTTTTAAATAATTTTTTTTAGTGAGACGGGCTCAGTAAAACGATATTTATTGCGATGAACTGTCGCGCAGAAGGTCTGGGTTCGAACCCCAGCCGTAGCAACGCCTAAATGATTTTTCACTGGCCCTCCTCTCGTGATGATCTGACAAATTATACGAGTAGTATCAATTGTCAAGAAAAGCTTATCTCAATTCTGCCGTTCGGAGTCGGAATAAAACAGTAGGTTCCACCATCGTGCAAGAAGTACACACACCCATATGAATGGTTGTGAGAAAGCTCGGCCTTTGGTGCTAACGAGCCTGTTGCGCAAAAAAATTATATTTGTATATTTAGGTGAGGCAAACTTATCTACTTGGTGGCGCAAAAGTTGTCAGCCAATGTTTTTTTTTGGTTGTAATTTTTTTTAGTTATTCCTCTATAAAATCGAACGAAAATTACAGTCAAAGAACATCGGGTTCTATGCGCCGATGACAATATTTGTAGAAGCGACCTAAGAAGATGCTTGCAGAAGACTCTGCTATTAAATTAATTTTTCTGTTCTAATAGGTTGACAAAGGTTACATTTTTGTTTAGCTATTTTGGTCAAATTATTTTTAATTGTGAGCAGTTAAGAAGAACATTTTCAGTACTTGGTACCCATTCAATACTTGAGAAGTGGATTCCATATTAACTTCGTAATAAAAAGTAAGAATTGAAGCGTATACTAGTTGGTTTGTACCACAGTATGGCCAGCTTAATGAAAGCCATTTATAAGGTCATTGATAGTTGCATAAGCTTAATGCTGACAAAATAGTTGTGATATATCTATGAATCATTTGCAACCAATGAAATATGTTAAAAGGTAATTTCTGCAGTGTCAGAATTATGAGTCTGCCTAAATTTGCAAACACACATTTGAAATCCCCAGAAAGTAGCTCAAACTACATTTTATAATGATGAAACAGCAACCAAAAATCGTTTAAAAATCACATTAATCCACATGCAACCCAATTCCCATATGACACATTCTCAAAAAAAAAATGTCACTGCTCTTTAAAATGTTACTCAATTACCAGTTTGTTAAATATTTGACCATATAACGCTGTGGTTATTCTTCGCGATAAAATGTAAAAAAAAAAACAGAATTAACACCTCAAAAAAAATTCCAATAATAAGTTTTAATATGTAAAATTTTTTTCATTTT
The DNA here is from genome assembly GCA_949824845.1 of Rhingia rostrata. NCBI lineage: Eukaryota > Metazoa > Arthropoda > Insecta > Diptera > Syrphidae > Rhingia > Rhingia rostrata. The sequence goes on from OX463757.1 coordinate 92,735,470, forward strand.
CCCCTCGGATTCGGTTCTTTTCCGAATTGCTTGTGGTTTTCTTATAAAACATTTATTATTTATGTTAATTTTCTTAAATTGATACAAAACTGAATTATACGTTGGGTCAACAGTCAACACGTAAAAAATACTTGTACCCGCAGACGTGACATGAATCATACAATCAAAATTTTGAATTGATCTGTTTTGGTTGAATGACCAAGTTCAATCTACATAATCGTTACTAACTAACATGCAGTTGTCCTTGATCACTTGCGTACATTCTTTGGTTGAATTGCTAATGTCTTTACAATCATTTCCATGACCCAGAATTTGAGGAATTTATTCAAATTTCAGACACAAATTTCAGACACAAATTTCAGAGTAGGACATTTAAAGATAAATGAAAATCTAGAGTTAAATGGTATTTTTCATGAAAAAATTGGGGGTTCTGGTATGGGATACCGATGATTAAAATTTGTGAAAGTAATTTCAGTTTGCAATTAATATGTTCATTCGACACAATTTGTTAGAAATAAAAGACAATGGCATGCTTTAAATTAATTGTAGCCTATTTGCAAAACAAGCTAAAAGTGTAGATCGAACGTAAGCAATTGTCTAATATGAACGATTGCTCAGAGAGAGAGAGAGAAGATTCAAGAAAACATAAAATAAAAGGAAAGAGATTTGAGAGGTATATAACTTCGAATTGAAAAAAGCACAAGAAAATCGTTTTAATGTCCATCAATTTGGCTTTATTGGAAGGATAATTTTATGCCATTTATGTTTAAATATGATTTCGGGCATGTGGCCGCCGCATCTGGTTCGAATAAAGCCAAGTGTAGAGGTCCAATTTGCGGAAAAGACAGAATCGATTTCATCCAAAACCAAAATCAAATGACAAGATATGAGAAGGCTACAATGCGTTGTGCCATCCTTAAGTTAAACATTCCCAAAACGTAGAAGTCGGCATTTATCGATAGTTTATCAAAATATTCGTCAAAACAACATTTTTCTATTGCATATGCTATGGGGTAAGGTATACAAATCGTGAGTTAATATGATTTCGGGCGTGTGGACGCTGCGAATAAAGCCAAGTCTAGAGGTCCAATTTTCAACCACTTTTTCGAGCATTTGGGGACATACGGCCATACGGCAATAACGCCACGAATGTTGGCTTCCAAGTCCCCTAATATTTCTGGTTTGTTAGCGTAGACGAGCGACTTCACATATCCCCAAAGAAAACAATCCAATGGTGTCCAATCATACGATCTCGGTGGAGTAAGGTATACAAATCGTGAGTTAATATGATTTCGGTCATGTGGCCGCCGCGTCTGGTTCGAATAAAGCCAAGTCTAGAGGTCCAATTTTCAACCACTTTTTCGAGCATTTGGGGACATACGGCCATACGGCAATAACGCCACGATTGTTGGCTTCCAAGTCCCCTAATATTTCTGGTTTGTTAGCGTAGACGAGCGACTTCACGTATCCCCAAAGAAAACAATCCAATGGTGTCAAATCACACGATCTTGGTGGCCAATTGACAGGTCCATCCCGCGAAATCATGCGATCATCGAATGTTTCCTTCAATAAATCGATTGCGACGTGCGCTGTGTGGCATGTAGCGCCGTCTTGTTGGAACCACATCTCATCCACATTTATGCCATCTAATTCGGGAACAAAATAGTTGGTTATCACGGTTCTATACCGGTCTCCATTAACGGTAACAGACTCTCCAGCATAATTTCGGAAGAAATATGGCCCAATGACTCCACCAGTGCATAGAACACACCACACAATCAGTTTTTGTGGATGTAATGGCGTGTCAAGGGTCTCATGTGGATTCTCTTCACTCAAAATACGGTAATTTTGCTTGTTTGCGATGTTCTGGGTCATCTATGGACCGTCTTGTGTATGGATATTGTTATGGAATTTAAAAAATGGATATTTTAAGTATTTTGTTGTAAATTAATGTAACGTTTAATAAAATTTTCAGACGAGAACCGATATTTTCAGCGTAGTATGGTCGTTTATGTTATATGTCTTTCCTTCTATGTATCTATCCGTCTCTCTCTGTTGTATAATTGTCTTGATCTGTCCCAGCCGATGGCCTCAGTCGCCAGTGCTGTTATGTGTCTGTAGTTCGTTGCATTCATGTGCGAAGTACTGTGATGTCAATTCAATTCAATTCAATTCAAAATTTTCAAACTACGTAAACTATTGCAAATGACAAAAGGCGGGGTAAATGTGAACGACATAATATTTCGTCGAGCAAAAATAATAAATTTAGGCGTGGCGCCTTAAACTCGTTGAACAACTTCTAAAATCGAACAAAGGCTCAAAGCTGACACATAACTCCTACTCCTACAGCCGTCACGCATAATCGCAGCCGACACTCGGATTAATAAATCAAAATTCAAGTATCGCCATCAGTATCTCACGTTGTTACCAATATTCTCATCTACTCCTAGTCAATACACTTTTTGTATTCCAATCTTGGTATTTATAACTTGCGATTTCCTCAATTCGTCATTGACGCCTAAGAGACCTTGCAAAACAAAGCCCATGCTAACATAAAACAGACTATCTACCAGTTAATCGAAATCGAGTTGAATCGACTCCAATTGGAAATGTGTATTCCTTTGTCGCTCCCATTTTCAAATGCTTGCTCATGGCCCAATAGCGATATCAATATGAAAGCTGGGGCTTCGTTGTATTAATTGCGCCAGCAGCAAATCACGTGTAGCGTGGATTCTTGATTCTTGAGTCCACAAAGAACCATTCGGCGCTAGGTTGATTTATATATTTCTTAGAGCTTAGAGATTCAAATCAAACATACCCAAGCCCCTTTTTCTCTAGGTACTAATCCAACGCAAACAAACAAATAAAAATTATAAATTCCGAAAAAAAGTCGTGTGTTGGTTGTCGGACTGAGTTCCCAACTTCGGGGAAATACGTGCGCCCGCGACCACTCTTTTGATTCCTCACACCTGACGGACTACACCGACGACTTCGGCGTCAGAATGTTCGCGACATGTAATGACAAACTGATTCATGAGCCGCAAAAAGAAAATACTTATAGGCGAGAGACTGTTGGACTTATTGGGCCAAGGAAAGCGTGGGTAGGTTATGAAAACAACAAACAAAAATTAAAAAAAAAATTAACAATTTAATGTTAGAAAAAACAAACTACTTTTACCACCAATCGACATTGCAGATGTCCATTTTTGAAAGATGTGGGTGATGTCAACTTCGAGTGACAAATACCGTCGTCAGTGGCCGACCGTCTGTTTAAGGGAGTTTTAGCGGAAATTTTGCAATTCGAAGACATATTTGGCGAAATGTTTTCTATTTGCTTTGGCAATTTTTGTTATGGGGGAAATTATGAAAAAAAAATGTCCGATGATCGCATCGATCGCATTTCTAATCGACTGGCGATTTCGAAATATTTATTTAAATTGCTTACACTCCAGCCATTGTTGTTGAAACAAATGACCAAAAACAAACAAAATACCGATCAGCGTTGTACAACTTTCCCATGAAGGTGTCACTTTATTTCAAATGAAAAGAATAAAATTATTCGTTTTTAATTTGAATTTTATTAGAGCGCAAAGCGTGATTAAGAAAAAGAAGTATACCAACCGAGGTAGCGACTAGGCTTTTGTTCGAATGGAATTTACTACAGGCGTGGCACGAGGGAAGAGAAAATCTTTATTATTCACTTAATTTATGTTTATTCAACTATTAATCAAAAAGCTATTCAAAATGATAGATAGTTGTTGTTTGTTGTCGCACGAGTAATTAAAATGCAGATCAAGATTTTTTTTAATTATACCTATGCTTGGCTTTTTTTTTTATAAAAATGTTAAGTTGCAATAAAGTTTAAGACTTCACACAAAATAGGTGGAGTATGTGCTTTTTAGGTGGAATTTTAATTTATTTGTGAGATAGTAATTTGTTTTTTTTTTGTTGATGTCTACCCTCATAGATTTTTACGTTTAAAATATTAGATAGGTAGATATTTATTTTGTAAATATGTATATATTTGGGTTTTAACGGCTTATCTTATAGAAACTTAATACATACTAAAATATTATTTAATAAATTAGTTAAAAGTGGTTAAATTAAAAAAAAAGAAAACAAATGAGAGAAACAAGAAAAAAACTCTTTTTCATCCTTGAATGTCAGCGCAGAGTTATAACCCTACGTAGGTATGGTTGGGTGTTGTAGAACGAGGGTAGACTCTGATTGGCTTTAACTTGGCAATGCCCAGTGGTTGTTACTCTGACTACACATCAAGTGCTTATTTTTAAACTCCAAGTGGTAACCATCGGGTACCGGTCTCATCCAACCCGATTTGGCTTGCTAAACGATAAGCACGAGTGTTGATAACATGACAAAAAAACAGAATTGAATGCCCGGCCTGCTGTCAGAGGCGAACCTAGACAAGCTGCTTCGACATATTCGGACAACAGGTTGTGTAGGAATTTCAAGGGTTAGTCAGGCCCCTTGAACAGAGATGGTAGCAGATGAAACGAAAGGCCAACGGCAGCGCTCAATCCCGTAGTGGATACTGATGGCCCCGTGTCCTAGGGGGATCTAATAAATTGGAACTCGCCCTCCAGGTTTGGGGTTGTGCTTTGGGTTAACTACCCAACTATGGGAAAACTAAAATATTACGAAGCAACCAATAGCCTCGGAAAGGACTGATTTTATTGTTTACTACTCGGCTTAACGAAAAAAAGGACAACGACGTTTGTATCTGCACCTGGAATGTGAGAACATTAAACAGGAGAGATGTAAGCAAACAACTAGCGGAAGCCCTACGAAGTAGACATTACTGCCATCCAGGAAATACGATGGGATGGGCCGGGCTAAAAGGGGATGAAAAACTGTGACATCTAATACGGACCGTGTTACAGTGAGCGGAAACAGCGACTATTCGGATGCGAATTCGTTATAAGTGCCAGACTAAGGCAAGAAGTCATATGTTTCCAAGACATTAGCGAAAGCATTGTAACTATTCGCATCCAGCCCATATTCGCCAACATAAGCCTTATATGCGCTCACGCCTCAATGGAGGAAAAAGATGATTAGCTAAGGATTGTTTCTATGAGCTCCTTGACCAAACCTATGAGCGACTACCGAAGTACGATTTTAAAATCGTGCTGGGTGATTTTAACGCAAAGGTAGGAAGAGAAGACATCTTTAGAAGTATTGTCGGAAAGCATAGCCTACACGACAACACGTCTGGTAACGGACTTAGGCTAATTGATTTCGCTACGGAACGAAATGCTATTAAAGCCAGCACACGGTTTCATCACCACGATATCCATAAGGGGACATGGCGGCTCCAGATCAACGAACGGCCAACCAAATTGATCATATTGCGATAGACAAGAGGCACGCATCCAGTACTTTGGATGTCCGAACATTCCGAGGAGCTAACATCGACTCGGACCACTACCTTGTTGCAGCCAAGGTTAGAATGCGGATATCCACCACGAGAAGACAATCCAGAAGTACTGTAAAAAAAATTTAATGCCGAAAGACTGCAATCGCAAGAGACCGCCAAGACCTTCGCGCAATATCCCTTAACTTCTCGATTAAAACCATACCACCAGCATCAAATGTCGAAGAATAATGGCAACGATGCCAACAAGCCATTAAATCAGCCGCAACTGATGTGCTAGGTTTCTCGCGCCCACCACCAAGAAACCCCTGGTTTGATAAGGAATTCCGACAGATGCTTGCTGCCAAGAACGAGGCCTAAAAGGCTAAGCTGCAGGTAAAGACGAGAGCTGCCGTTGAGCTCTTTAGGCAGAGAAGAAGGGAAGAACACTGGCTTTTCAGAAAGAAGAAAAAAGAGAATGAAAACGATAGAGGATATAAAGAGCTGCCACTCCCGGGACGAGTTTCGCAAGGTTTACCAAATTGTAAAACGTCAAAGCCAAGGATACAAGGCTCGAACAGAATCCTGTCGAGATGAACAAGGAAATATCGTAGTTGAGACACAGTCGATGCTGAGGATATGGAAGAACCACTTCTGCAGACTGTTAAACGGCGATGACGAACAACATTCCGCTGTCAGGCACAACGAACCATTCAATATTGGCAACGACAGCGAAAACTGCCAACCACCCGACCTGATTTCAGAGCTGCATACGACAGCATTTATAGAGACGAACTATACATGTCTAGTTTTGGTATACCGCCAAAACTCGTCCGTTTGTGTAGGAAGACGATGGAGAATTATCGCTGATCCATCAGGGTCGGAAACGACCTCACCTACACATTCGTTACCAACAAAAAAGGATTTAAGCAAGGCGATGCGCCGTCATGTGACTTCTTCAATCTTATTCTTGAGAGGGTCGTGCAAAACTCACGAACCAACCACAGAGGCACAATTTTCCAAAAATCGGTACAACTACTAGCATATGCCGACGATATTGACATCATTGGTCACACCCAACGTGATGTCAAAGTCACGTTTGCTAGTACAGAGGAGAAAGAGGCAAAAATGGGTTTAGCAGTATATGAGGGCAAGTCGAAGTATATTCTCTCAACACGAAAGGACACACAACATCGACGAATTGGACAGAACATCACCATTGACATATGCAACTTCGAGGAAGTACGGGAATCTGTCTATCTCGGCTCCGCTATTAACTCTGACAACAACATCTCGTCAGAAATTTAACGAAGAATTACACTTGCCAACCGGTGTTTCTTCGGGCTAAGAAGGCAATTAGTAGTAAAGCCCTCACTCGGACTACTAAGGAGATCCTTTATAAGACCCTGATCATCCCAGTCCTCCAATACGGCGCTGAAGCATGGACCGTCTCAAAAGCGGATGAAGAAATCCTTGGTCGACTTGAGAGTAAATTCTTCGAAAAATCTTCGGTCCCGTTTGCGTAGACTATTGAGACGAAGATTCAAGCAAGAACTATACGAGCTGTACAGCGAAATACTCCTGGTCAAAAAACTGAGCATTGGACGTTTAAGATGGCCACGACAAGTAGAACGAATGGACACCAATACTCCGCCTCGTAGAGTCTTCCATTCCCAGCCAGGCCTGAACCAACTTGGAGTGCACAACTGTAGGCAACTGTAGGCAGTTAGCTAAGGACCGGGATAATTGGAGAGGCATGTTGGTTTAGGCCCAGATTCATTCCGGACTGTAGCGCCACTTAACTCGAATGTACAACTCAAGAAGTATAAAGAAGTAAAGGACGTGACGTTTACTCAAAATATAATCTCTTTGCGAGGAAAATGTTGAATGTCATAACACTCCAAAGAGACAACACATAATCTGTGCACATGACATGCCAATTTTCTCAAAGATATACTTTGTACAAACTTTAAATACCCGATCAATGAACTCAACAACTCTCATGACTAGACTTTCAAATACCTTCAAGGCATTGCAATATTGATGCATGCAAACGCAAACTCCAATGTCAAACCCTATCAGACCAATAAGTTGGCAACTACTTTGCAATAAATAAAATTCACAATAAAATAATCAAAGTCACAAAACACCTTCCCAAACTAAATCAAATTAATATTGTCTCCACTATCAAGCGACAATAAATTCCACATGCGACAATTTATTGCAAATTCCTTAGCATAAAACTTTTCTGCAATCCACTCCCTACCTAGTGTGTGCAGCAGCAGAGCAACCTATCCGCCAGTTACATTTCCTTTGCCTTAAGCCGATTTCATAATAAATAACAATTTAGATAGACACCAGCCACCAGTAGCTGCAATTTAATTCAAACAATTTCTTAGAATAGACAATGCGACACAAAAAAGATACAAAAAGTTCACAAAAAAGATACAAAAGTATCTTTGTGGCTTTAAAATCCCCAATTGCCTTCATAATAATTCTAATCACGCTGCCGTTTGAGGAGCACAACCAGAAAGGATTATTATGCATATTAAGTGAGGGGGGTGTGTTCGCAAGACATGACGTACAAGGAGATGAAATGCGGGTATAAGGTGTGTCTCCTCATGACAAAGGAAAAATTGGGCGACAACAAGGAAAATATAAAACAACGCGCAGTAGCAGTACAACTGAGAGGAAAAAAAGAATTTCAAGACCTCATTCTTCTCATTTCGCACTCTGAATGTCTGTACGAACGTGTGTGTCTGTCTGTGCAATAAAATAATCACCGGACCATAAAATGGTCAGAAAAATTGTGTCTTTTTGGTCAATTAGGAGAGAGAGGGAAAAGATTACAGAATAACAAGGTTTCTGCGCGGTCGTATATCGGTTGTCTTGAGTTACAAGAAACTCGAACGAATGTTGGTTACAATTTCCTTCCTCTTCGCTCTTTCGGAGTTTTCCTTTTTTGTTGTTGTTGTTTCTGCTGGTGTTGTGTTTGCTTTGCTTTTAATCAACAAAACCAGCTGAAACGATAACGAAGAAGTAGGGAGCGGCAGCGGCGGTGAAACAAAAAGTGGTATAGGTAAAAAACTTTCTTAGGTGTCTGCTGTTGGCCAGCAGCAGGCGATTGGATTGGAATGTCTCTCGGTTCGTCTAACAACCTTGATAGAGAGGCTAGCTGCCACTCTTAGCCTGGACACAAGTGTTGTACGCAATTTTTTTCTCTCTACATCGAAGAGGAATGAACATTTAACAACTTCTACCGGGCTTACGCCACTTTGCCCTGGCTGCACTACAATCACACACAATGGTCAAGCGCATCGCCTATGACGACGAACGACGAACGACGACAACGACTGCCATGATCTTGGCCATAATGATGAGATCTTGACCATCTATAAAGCTAAAAGTCGTTTCCTTTTTTTTTTGTGAGTGCGCGAACTCGCAAGTAAAGTTGGCGACTGAATGGTTGGCTGGGTTGTGCGCGCACCATGCCACGTTGAGATACTTACTCCATTGGCCCACTTTTCTTTTTATAGGCTACAATACTCTATAAGACTGATGATGGTCGTCGTCGGAGAGTATGCCCCTACTGTGTGCTGCAGGTTGTATAAGTTAGAAGCGCGCACACACAATAAATACGAAGCAACTTTTTCTATTAGTAAATAATTAAATCATCGACAGGATGATGGGTTTTTTGTCTCTTTCAGCTGAGATGGCTTGACTTATTTTTATTAGAACAAACGACTATTTATGGAAAAAGTAGTCTAAGCAGTACATAGTTGAATAGATAGCAAGCAGCAGCGTCTTCTAGGTAAAAATATCTCTTTTCTAGGTTAAGGAAGGCTATTTATAATTTATAAATGATTGTTGAGGTATTTTATAACTAATTGGTATATGGAAAGATTTTTAAGCTGCAGGTGGCAAAAATTTGTGTCTTGCATGACTCTAATTTATTTTTCCTGGTTGATACAGAATTCAGATATTCGTTTGTCCCATCATAAAAAATAGCATCAAGAAAATTCGAGCTCAGACTTAGTATCTGTTATAAGTCAGAGCACGTTTTTTTTTTACTGCAACAAGAGAAAGGACTTGCTTGAGATTATATTGAGGACACACATTTTCCTGCGACCCCCAAAAAATCGTGAACAGGACTACTGGAAATGAGGATATCGATAATTTTAATGCTGTGCAACCAAAATCAATTGGTATAATCTATATGAAGTAAAAGCCGAAACATACACGTCACCATCAAAAATTAATTCTTTAAGAATATTGGGGCAGTTGAACTTAAAGATATCAGATAATAAGATCTAAATCACTGTTTGAAGGTTCAAAAGAATACTCCTAACACATTGTGGGCAGATGAAGGTAGAACATTGTCAAATAGACAGAAGGCGACATTTAATGCCTGGTCAAAGTGACCTCTTCAAGAATTGGAAAACAGAATCTGTAAAAACCCGCGAAATAAACGAAGGAGAGCATGTCTTGGGAACATCAGGTAATCAGCCCTATGATACATCGATAGGGCTGATTAACCCTATTCCATCACATCCATCACATCCTTAAAATTAATATCCCTTAAATGGGGGTTTTATGGCAAAGAAATATTAAAATTCAAATTGTGCCAACATATTGTTAAGACGGTTTATCAAAATATTGTAAGGTTCCACCGAAAAACAACGTTTTTATCCAGCATATGGCGTTCGGGGTAGGGTATACAAATGGTTTTTGTATGAAAACGTCTCCAAAAGTGGGCGTGGCAAAAAACTTGGTATAGACGAAAAATAGACATTATGATTATCCAGATATGTTGTTCAGACACTTTTCAACATTTTTTACGGTTTGGCCTAAAATTAGGTTTTTCTAAAAAGGAAGAGTGGCAGTAGGCAAATTTCTAAAATGTAAAAGGATCACATGTACCAAATTTCATAATCCTAGCTAAAAATGTAAGGCTCAAAAACCGTTTACCTACAGACGGACGGACGGACAGACAGACATGGCTTAATCGACTCAGCTAATGATTCTGAGTCGATCCATATACTTTCAGATATACCTAGCTAAATTATTTCACTATGATACAAACTATGTATCAAAACTAATATACCCTATGGGATAGGGTATAACTATGTTCCAAAGTTCATAGGCTTTGTTTTAACACATCAACAATGCAACAAAAAAAAAAAGAAGAGGCTTTTGAATGATGGCTAGAACTGTATCCTTACTCGTTGTTATAAAAAAACTCGTTATCGTAAAAAAATAGGGCAAAATTCAGCGAAAGAGTTTAAATGTTAAAATATAAAACAAAGGAAGTTGATATCATTACCAACAAACTGAATGACGGCACAAAATAATATTTCTTTTAATTCTTTGAATATAAAATCCCGTTTTCTTTCCTCATTTCGAGAAAAAAGTGTTAAACGATGAGTGACATTTGTATAAGAGCTAACTAACCAACGAACTTGTTTGATGCCTTAACCAAAAGTGAATAAAATTCATTAACCACTTGAGCACCTGATACCAGATACAATAAAATCAGATACATACAATATATTGTATATAAATAAAAACGCGTTTTGTATGTCAAATTATCACAGTTAGAAAAATCAGTCAAGCAGGGCGGAGTAGCATTTTCAACAACCCTGATCGTATTGTAGAATTTCTTGTTCAACGACAGTTTTTTTTTTCAAATTTAGTAGAGATAGTCTTTATCATGTAGACCAAGTTTTTTTTTTAAATTCGATTCATGGTCGGATAAAAGCCCGAAAGGCGTTAGAATGAAGTTATGATTTGATTTAGGGCGCCCGCATAGGGACGGTGAGTTAGATATGTAGCGGATAAATAGGTCAGTTTTTAATGAATTTTTGTCTAGCATGTATGTTGGTTCGACGGGCTCAATGGCGCAATGGTTAGTGCGATGAACTGCCGCGCAGAAGGTCTGGTTCGATTCCCAGCCGTAGCAACAACTAACTGGCCCTCCTCTCGTGATGATCTGTCAAATCATCCGAGTAGTACCAATCGTCAAGAAAAGCTTATCTTAAATTCGCCGTTCGGAGTCGGCATAAAACAGGAGGTCCCACCATCATGCACACGCACACATGAATGGTTGTGAGAAAGCTCGGCACTGGGTACTAACGAGCCTGTTGCGTCAAAAATTTGTAAAATTTGTATGTATGTTGGTTCTAAGATGATAAAAAAAACTCATCATGCAATAACAGCAAATGATGCAATTGCCATGAGGAAGACATGATCTCTTGCGGAGCAGATTAAAGATGTTTTATATGTCCTTAGTTGACGTTGCCTTTAAAATTAAGATATATGTATATGCCGACTGGAACATTTTTTTCTGAACGAAACATTAACCGACAAACCAAACAGATTTGCATCCCAAATTGAGGGACAGTTTAAACATCTTAAATGTTGCTAGCAGACTTTAACGATAAGAGCTATTTGTTGGAAGAGCGTTTTCTCTCCGTGGAAAATATCATTTACAATGCACAATTAATTTTTCGCAATTTCAATGATTTTCACGAATTAATAATCAGTACATGTGCCATCATTAATATTCTTATACGCAAAGAATTCTGCTGCAATTTGCCTCTAACAAAAAAAGTATAAGGTGTTTGAGCAACAAAAAAAAATTAAATACTTCGCAGTTGCCATTTGAATAACCTTCGTCCAGTGATAAGAAACTTGAAAAAATTTCTATGTCACACATGACCCTCGAGAAGACCAAAATTACTTGAAATAGCATATCAAGAGTCTATCTTGTGACCTTACTTCATAATTTATTTATTTTACTTTGACGTAATGGAATAAAGTTTATTTAGAAGTGATTGATAATGGAAATTCAAAAACAATTTGTAAAACGTTCCCGAGGTATTGTTTTGCACGTTTAATTATGTATAGAGATTGCATATCATTCGGCCCTATCGAGTTATCCGTTCAAAGAATTTCGAAAGCCAGTTCCGATCGGAACATAGTTAACCATCGAAATATCCGTTGCGGAACAAAATAAATGAAGCATACATTCGCGTACTTTTGACAATCTATCAGCTAATTCTTCTTGTTCGTTTTTTCTAGAGCAAGATTTTGTAGTAATAAACAAAATAATTTTATTTATTATTTTACTTACAATTTTTGGGTGGTTTCCATTTTCGTAAAAATTCCACAACAATTTTTCGTCGGAGACTTTCCGAAGAAATTCAACGTGTAGCTGTCAAAAATTGTTGACTTAACGCAATAAATCGTCGCGCAGTTATGTGCGATGCATTTCTTCGGAGATCTACTCGAACTGCAAATCCGAACGGTTGCCTCGGTGCAAAATTCTCCAATATCGAACATATCGGAGAAAATTTTGTTCCGAACGGATACCTCGATAGGGGTGATTACCAGCGTTTTCACGGATTGATAATGAGATTTATCTGATCGCAGAATTTTTTTGACACGCAGAATGACATTCCATGATCGATTTTAACACACGCCTAATAATATCGATAAGAAAACATGGCGGTCTCCGAATTTACAAACAGTCAAACAAATTCATCACATTGCGACCAATTTTTTGCACGAATCCTCTGAACGAATTTGATTACACAATGCATCACCATAAATACTGCGAGACAGATCAATCAGATTAAAATAAACCGATCTTTGAAAAACATGGATTTATCCCCCATTTTCAAAAAAAAAAAACATATCGATGCAAAGAATTTATGCATCATTTTTTTAATAGTCTAGAAAGCTTTTCCAAAGCTTAAAACCAATTATCACTTAACATCGTAATTTTAAAAACTAAAAACATATGGCTTCCCTTCAGACTTCATAAATTGGGTTCAAGCATATCCCTCATTGAGAACTTATCAGGTAAAATTTAGAGGTTCTGTATCCAATCTGAAGTTGCCCAATCTGGAGTACCCCAAGGTAGTTATTTAGGCCCTATCTTATTTATGCTTTATAGCTAATATTTGAGAGAGCGAAATATTGATATATGCGGATGACATGAACATTTTCAAATATGTGGGAGATCTAAGCGATTCGCTTTAACTACAAAAAAGTGTTTGAATCTGAACTCCAATAAGTGCCAGCGTATGTCATTTTCACGAAAACGTGCTCTATCCAAGCATATCCCTAATTGAGAACTTATCAGGTAACATTTAGAGGTTCTGTATCCAATCTGAAGTTGCCCAATCTGGAGTACCCCAACGTAGTTATTTATGCCCTATCTTATTTATGCTTTATATAGCTGCTATTAACAATGCAAGAGCTAATATTTGAGAGAGCGAAATATTGATATATGCGGATGACATGAACATTTTCAAAGATGTGGGAGATCTAAGCGATTCGCTTTGACTACAAACTGATTTAAGCAGTTTTAACATATGGGGTCTTAAAAAAGTTTTTGAATCTGAACCCTACTAAGTGCCAGCGTATGTCATTTTCACGAAAACGTGCTCTATCCAATTTGAATTTTACTTTGTCCGGGCACACTCTCTGCCGTGTAGACAGTTTTAAAGATCTTGGTGTTTATTTTGATCCTATTTTTTTTTTGTATATTGTTGGTCAAAAGAGTTTAATGACCCTTATGTCACCCTTTCGCCATATAATTGTCTAGTTCGACCTCACTTGGTGTATGTCCGACATTTTTTTATGAAGTTCATTCAAAAAGAATTGAGGCAGTCCAACGTAAATTCATAATTCACATTCATGTAATGACATATAAAAGGCGACCCATAATTAGGAGCCATTAAGAACAAACAAACAAATATTACAAATGGCGACGAATGTGAATTCTGTTTTTATAAGTGATACAAATGTTCGTTATATTCGAAAGTATAGCTTGATAAATAAATGCGTACATTTTAGTTCAGCCTTTACAGCCGCTCATAGAAAATTTTTCAAAACGTCTAGGTGGGATTCATGTTAAAGTGATTACATTGATTAATATGATTTATTTAGACTCTCATCCCTCCGAGTATCTAATTGATAACTAACAAAACAGTTTTTCCCATAAGAAATACACGTGCAAATGTCAAAAATTAGTCTCTGATTAGCTACCCAGCGTTTATTAATACGGGAGTCAGTGTTTTATGTCCTCCATGGTAACCGAAATTTTGTGTACAAAAAGGTTTGTAATGAACAAAAAGATAGTACAAAACAAAACATGGCTGTCGTGTGTTGATTTAGGTTCGGTGCGGGCAAAAGTCGGTTAGGTATGGACAGAGCTCATGCACAGAAAGATTTTTCTAAAAACTTCTACCTAACCGACTCTTCCCTGTACTCAACTAGTTTTCATATACGATCGATGTGAAATATCAACCCCGAATAAAAAATCGGGTGGAAGGATAAGTTTGATATATTGTGGGGAGTGAATGGTAGATAGCAGATGGATTTGATGTTGTAGTTATGATCAGGTATGGTAGACTAGTTAAAAGTATAGTACCAAAGTCATAGCATTAGGCAGATGTGATGTTACTTTTGCAAACGACTCACTGTGATCAAACAGAGAGTGTGTTGGAAATTTAGATGAATCATCTTCCGACAAGGCAATGTTGCTGAACTTTTGAAATTTTAAGCCTTTTCAGAGTGGTGAGGGTTTTTAAAAATTACTTCAATACAAATTCGGACAAGTTCTGCCTGAAAAATTAATCTTGAGTATAGAATCTTACGTGTGAAACTTGGAAATGAATATTCAGAGTTCAAAGAAATATTGGCAGGAGTACCCCAAGGAAGCGTACTTGGACCACTGTTTGTACCTTATATTTACACGTCCTACAAACATACGATACAATAGTTGTGACGTTTGCCAGCTATACTAGCAGTTGGGACAACAATAGAGGAAACAAATATGAAATAACAAAACGCTCTCGACGAGTCTAATGAATGGACAAAATCCTGGCGGATTGCACTTAACGAGAGCAAATCGATTCATGTAGATTTTTTGTATAAACGGACAAACAATTTGCCAGTACTTCTCAATACGGTACGAGTCCCTTTTGCAAATGAAGCGAAATGTCTCGGAATGACACTCGATGCAAAATTAAAACTGAAGTCGCATGTAAAACAGAAATGCGAAGAACTTAAAAATAAATACAGACAACTGTACTGGTTACTCGGAAAATATTCGAAACTTAACCTTGATAACAAGCTGCTATTATACAAGCAAGTGCTAAAGCCGGTCTGGGGATATGGTATACAACCATGGGGTGTACCACTGAAACGAATCTAAACATTCTAAAAACTTTCGTCAATGCGCCGTGGTATATAACGAATGGAGATCTACTTAGAAATGTGGGTTTTCCCGCGGTTAAAGATGAAACGAAAAATTTTGCACACAAACATAACAAACGTTTACTGGGACACATCAACACAACGGTCCTCAAAACTCTTGACGAAACAAATTTATTGCGGCGTCTTCAAAGAACTAAGCCCTTATATTTGGCCCGAACCGCGCTATAAATTGCGGAAAAAGCAGGAACTCTCAAAGGAAAGTTACCTGCCAAATACTCATTACTCGTGATAGAAAAAAAATGCTAGATAAGCCACATATATAGTTGCAATAAAAATACAAAAAGGGTGATGGTTTTAGTGGGTTAAAGTTCCACACTACTTTGGGCATGTGCTCATCGTGTCTTTTGAGATTTCCACCAGCCCACGGAAAAAAACTTTGAAGTTTGGAACTTAAAATATTCGTCTTGATATCAAGTTAGAATTCGTTTAATTTGACAAATGATAAGAATTGCCGTTTGTTTTGCTGTATTTTATAGACACGATGATTAAAGTCTTGTCGGGTCAGTCAATCTGCATGTATGTATATAAAAATGGTTCGTATTCCGTGGCTAAATGAGAGACAAAGCACAAAACTGGTGACAGCACTTTCATGTAATAACATAGTAAACCGCTAAAAGGGAGGAGTTTTTAAAATTTGAAGGCAAAGTGTTGTTTATACACCCATAACTCAATAATGGCTAATTGGTTCTGAAAGCAAAACAAAATTTAACTTTTTAGTAATTAAATTATATTTTAGCTGAAGCCCAAAATTCATCGAATCATCTCCAAATACCGCCTATAAATCGAGCGTCAATTTGTTTTTTGGAAATTGTATCCCTAAGGAGTAAATTTGTGATTATGGCTAAACATTTCCTAACTAAAAAAAAGAAAAAAGTACAAACCCGACCAATGTACCTAAGGGGCTGATATTTTGACAGTATAGATTCCTATAGTGACATAGATAACCTCTAAATTAAAAGTTTTTGGAAATTCATTTACATTTGAATAAGACTGATTGGAAAACCGTATGACGTGCTAAGCCGGGGACTAAGCCGTTTTCACATAAAATAATGTATTTTTATTTTGTTATGCTATATTAAACATTTATACACCCATTAACCTTAGTTTACACATTTTTTATAAGAGCAAAGTCTATTTCACTTTTTTTTTTCATTTTGAAAAATTCATTCACCGCAAACTATTCCTATCATAAAGACCCCATACTATACCATACCAGCTAATCTCAAGCAAATGAAAATGTAAATACCCCCCCTTCTGTGCCGTTAAGCATTATCAAATCAAAAGAATTCTGACGTCTACAAAAGTCACCTCATAGTTCAAAAGCAAAATAGTTTACTTTGTCAAAAAATGTATTTCTACGATAACAGCCAAAGCGGATCCATCTTCCCGCTTATCTGTATCACTTTGCTATTTTTCATTCTAAAACCCCACCTTCAAATGTGCCACTCTTCGAGAGGACAAACATCTCCATCAGAGGTTATCATTCTCTGTCAACAAATATAAATAAGGTTTTAAAAAAAAAAAGAAGAAAAAAAACTTTAGCAACTAAATATAAAAACGATAATCTGCGTACACGAAGCTGTCATTAAGAGATTGTTGTGCGGTAACAGTAGCCCATTCAAAGAGCATATGAAATTCGAACAAAATCTGTCTACTTCGTATCTGTTGGATTTTAGATTTTAGATTCAGACACATACCTCGGTCTTTGGAAAGTACATTTTATCGTAATCCATTTTTTTTTGTGTTTCTCTCTGTTGTGGTCTTGTATTTTGTTCTTCTTCAGCTTTATGTCGTCCTCTTCTCTGGACACTCTTCTCTCCGAAGAGGTGTTGCTGCTAAGCTGCACTGTTATTGGTCTTCTTCCACCACTCGTTTGTTCTTTTGGTTGGTCACATACACACCACAAATATGATTGTATCTAGATAGTTTGTTTTGCTGTTGAAAAAAGTTGTTGTCTTTTTTTGGTGAAATATTGAAAGGTTTCGAGAGCAATTCGAGTCTATAATAGTCTCAAGTGCGGATACATTTGGTGTTGATAACAACTTTTCGCGTGGTCAAGAGTGTTAGCACTTGTTTTGCGTGAGATTCGATTCATATCTTTGCGAGTTTATTTTGTGTAGATTTTCGTTGTTTTTTGGGTTTTCGCACTGAATATTAGCACATTGTGGGGAATGAATAAATAAATAAATTAAACACTCATATAAGAACATCTAGTTCATTTGGCTAGCTGAGAGATACAGATTTGAGATACTTCTTTTTTCTCCAATTGAAGTTTTCACATTGATAAGGGATTCGCCGCGATTTTGGTTGACTTTTTATGGATTTATGTGTTTCTATTTTCATTTGTTTTTCTTTTTTTGATTTTTTTGTTGTAGTTTTGTATTTTTTTTTTAAATTAAGAAAGCGACAATAAATAAATAAATAAATAAATTTTTGGGAAATAAATAACTCTCCACCACACGAGACGGAGAAGCTCGTCCGATCACTTCAGCTTTTTACTCGGCATTGACTGGTTGCAGATAGTTGGCGGATCGTTGAAGCTATCGGCGATGATCGCGGTTGGAAAACGCTTTGGAGAACTGGTTGGATGGCTGGTGGTGGATGGTGGTGGTAGACGTAGCTGAAGGCACGTATATTTACTTTGAGACTTGAGAGACAACAACTATCTCTTTTGTGGCGCGATTTGCGACGATGTTTGTGCGAATTAATATTTTATTTCATTATTTTCGTTAACACCAGTGTGTGCATGAGGGTATTGAGTATTAGCGGAACACAAAGAGACGAATTTTTCGAACAATTTTGGTATGAAGTAAAAAAAAAAATGTGCGTATCGGATTTGTTAGATGCTTTTGAAGTTTTTTTTTTTGTTGAGCAATATTTTTGTTTTGCTGGGTTATGGTGTGCCTTATATTTGATGTAAACAAACAAAAGGTGATTGGCACGGGATTACCACCTGTTGTTGTTTGTAGGTGGTAACTTAACAATTTGTGATTTAATTCGATTATAAAAATAGTATGACACGTATTTTTAATTGCACTAATTGGGTACACTCGATAAACATTTATTTTAGGTACATTTTCGAAAATGAATTTTCGATTTTTTTACTGAGAAGCATTCTAAAATTCTATTGAAACGGCTAAAATTGAGAAACCAAGTTATAGAATATATCTATCGAAATTAAATGCCGAATTAATTTCAGCCTAGAATTTTGAGATATGATAATGCAAGGTAGAATTAAAAACGGCCTTCGATGATATCCACCCATTTTTCTAAATGTACAGCCAAAAACATTGAACGAATAGTTCCTAAATAAGTTGTTCTGATATTTACAGAATTTTTCGAACCGTAGTAGCAAGACTTTCGTTCAAAATTTTACCGAAAAACGTTTTTGCAGAAAACGCACCCAAAAAGTGGGCGTGGCACAAACTAGGTATGGACGAAATATAGTTGTTATTATTGTTTAAGTACCTTGTTCACAAACTTTTTCAAAATTCCTTACTGTTTTGTGAAAAAGAAGGATTTTCTTTAAAGTGGGCATGGCAGTGGACGGATTTCAAAAATGTTTACACTTTTTCTGCTTCGTCGGATAAACAATCCGGACGGACGGACTGACAGACATGGCTAGATCGACTCAGCTAGCGATTCTGAGTCGATCCATATACCATATCTAGCGAAATTTTTTCACTATGTTACACACTTAATGTCAAAACTAACACACCCCTATGGTATAGGGTGTAATGAGTCACTAAATAAATGTATGATAAATCTAACAAATGATGCTAGCACTGACTACTCACTCTGTCACTCTGGAAGGCGACAAAGAAAATGAACAGGGCACCAGCTCACATTCCACCAGTTAAAACCAGAGAAGAAAACTGGGAAAAAAGTATCTGGAATACGTCTTTGAACCATATGAAGATAATGGAATGGAAGAATCGTGCAAAGAAGACATACCAATTCGCCCGTTTAAGTCAAAATTAAAAAGGCCCAAGCGTTTGATTTAGTAACTAGGGAAATTGTAAAACAATTCTCAAAAAAAAAAATTAAACAAATAGCGCCTATCAAAAATGCAGCATTAAGATTGTTGCAAACAGGTCGCGGAGGTTAACTTTATTACAAAACCTGGTAAACCACCAAGAGAAGTAACCTCATATCGGTCAATGTCGATACTACCAATGGTGTACAAGTTTTTCGAAAAGATGCTGGTGAAAAGCTTTCAAAATATAATTGAAGAGACATATCTCGTTCAGAATCATCAATTTGGTAGTGGTGCAGAATCATTGATAAAATTTGAAAAAGTCTTTAAAAGAAAGAAATATTATCTAATTAATTTTTTGACATATCACGAGCTTTCGAGTATGGCCCAAATGTTTGATCTTTATACCTTATCGCAAGGGGTATTTTAGTTTTGAAACATAGTTTGTAACATAGAGAAATACTTTAGGTAGATGTACCTTATGGATTAACTCAGAATCGCTGGCTTAGTCGATAAAGTGATGTGTCTTTCAGTCCGTCTGTCTGTATGAAACCGATTGTTGGGCATGCAATTTTGAACTAGGATTTTGTATATAGGATCCTTCACGAGGCTACAGAACAAGTGTAAAAAATTTTATAATCCGCCCTCTACCATTCCCCTTTTTCAATCATTTAAGAATGTAATGTATCTGAATAGCATATTTAGACAATCTTAATATCTACAAGGTGGGCCAAAAGAGTTCCTATTGGAAAACCTTATTTTTGAAAATGGCCGCCAAGGTAAAATCAGTTTTGACATTTGTGGACTAGACAGATGTAGAATACAAGTGAACAAGACATGGAGCGATTAGAGAAGAACTTGGATTAATCGTGTCTATTTTTTGCGTAACAATTCGTCTGTAGTGTTGGCGAAGCGCGAATTCCGTCGCCGATTCCCGGCCGTCCAACCGACTACGCAAACACTGTGCCGTTCGGCCACCAACCTTAAAGAACCACACGAGACGTTGCCAAAAGTGGCCGGCCCCGGAGCGCCCGTTGTGCCGAGAATATCACCGTTGTTGCCGAGGATGTCGAGCTGCCACCGGAAACATCGACCATACGCCGTGCCTCGCAATAAACCATCAGCCGGTCCTCCCTAAGGCAAATTTTGGTCAAAGACATGCGCATTTTCCCGTACAATGTTCAGTCCTTGCATCAGCCGCTGCCTGTAGACCATCGAACGCGTGTAACCAACGCCCAAGCCATCCTCAATCTCGAGGACAAAGTGGACGATTTTTCGACCAAAATCATAATGAGCGATGAGGTTCATTTCCACCTCAGTGGGTATGTGAACAAGCAAAACTATCGCTGCTGGGGCAACGAAAATTACACCTGCTCAAAGTAACTGCATGGTGCGCGGTTCATGCTGGAGGAGTCATCGGGCCATTTTATTGAGAACGCCGCTGGTCAAACGACAACAGTGGACGGTGCGCGCTATAGGGCCATGTTAACCGCAATTGACGAATTAGGACTGGAGGACATGTGGTTCCAACAGGACGGAGCGACGGCACACATTGCGTGAGCCACAACCGATATTCTGAAGGCGGTGACAACATCGGGTGACTTCTTTTGGCCCACCTTGTAAATTTTATCTACACATCCTCTTTGGGGCGTATTCTTTTTAAAGAAAAAAAAAACAATTTTCGGTAGGATTTAAGGAAAACTTGAAAAATCGTTCGATAAGAATACTTCGAGAATAACACTAAGAACATTTCGTACTTAAATAATTTTGACCCAAGTCCATCTTTTGGAGGCTTTATCAAGAAAAACGATTTGTTAAGGCTATCCCATAACATATCCATAGAAAAACATCGTTTTTCTTGAACCATGAACGATTTAGATTAACCGGATGAACAAGACATTTAGAAAAAGGATAGGGTGTTATAGGGTATTCAACGATTCGAACAGTAGATTCTAGCCTTCTCATTAGTTTAAATTACAAAAAAAAAATATGCAGTATTTAAAAATTCCAGAGCCTTATGTTCTACAGCGATTTTTGAAAATTCAACAAGAAACAACGGACTCAACATTAAGAGAAACTATGAAATGTTTAATTTGATCACTTTTGCAGAAGGGTTCCATGCGAAAACAATTTTGAAATGTTTTTCGATGATTTCTTCCTTCCAGTGAACCTACAAAAAAATGTGGAAATGAAATTTGTCAGTTGGCCGTAGAGAGCAATAACGTGTTGAAATTATTAAAACATTTTATTTAAATAATTTTCCAATTGTGACATTTTTTTAAATAAGAGGAAGAAGCACATTGCAACTGACTTTGTTATTAAGTAGAAGAACTGCTACTGGGCCACAGAAAACCCTCGATTGATACACCAAAGACTACTACACCCCTGTCGAGTATGTGTATGGTTCGCCATTTGTGTCATAACAAAAATACAAAATTTTGACCCAACAGACTCGTTAGTACCCGGGCCCGAGCTTTCTCATAACCATTCACGTGTGCGAGTGTACTTCTTGCACGGTGGCAGGACCTCCTGTTCAATGCCGACTCCGAGTTTTAGATAAGCTTTTCTTGACAATTGATACTACTCGGATGATTTGTCAGATCATCACGAGAGGAGGGCCAGTGAAAAACCATTCAGGTGTTGCTACGACTGGTAATCAAACCCAGACCTTCTGCGCGCCAATTTATCGCACTAACTTTGGCGCCACTGAGCCCGCGCAATAGGCAATACTGAAAACAAAAATACTGGTGTTCGCTTTGTGACATGTTTTAACCATTTTTTGTGTCCGAATTTAATAAAATGAGCCTACAGAACATATGGTTTCAACAAGGCGGTGTCACATTACACACAGCTCGTGCTACGAACGACGCAGTTATGAAACTATAAGGGCCTTTATCTTAGGCCGCGGTTTGTTTTTTTACATGCGTGCATTATCTCGGACTATCGTGAACTAGCGAGCTCGTTTATTAGCGTTGGCCGTAACCTCGCCCCAACTTAAATCCGCTATAAATTCACACAGATCTTGTCCGAAATAAGCCAATAAGTACACTTGAAAATCGCCCTTCTTTGGGCTTTATAGTAAATTGATAAATTAAGACCTACCTCGAATATTTCAGAAGGTAGTTTTCAAGAGCCTTCATCTTAGTCCCATCATTACGAGTCATAGTCGTTTACAAGACAGGAAAAAAAGCTTTTGTCGATTCGAGACTGGCATTCTTCAATGGAACATGTAATAACTGACCTGCAACGAATTAAAATGTATAACTAAAGGCAGCAGTGATAAATGTGGTAGCTTGAGAGGTATATAAGTTGGGGCCTATGTTAACTTCGGACTTGGGTAGCGCTACCTAAAAAGGAGAGATGAGTGGTGGATGTAACGGGTGATCCAAGTAGAGATACTTTTGTCAATAGCCTTTTTTGACAGATCACGTGTGAGTCGTGTCATGCTGACATGTTATTTTTGTTTAGTATTGTTTTGCATTTCATAATGGAAAGACTTACGCGTGAACAACGTTTACAAATTGTTCAACTTTATTATGAAAATTCACGTTCTGTTAGGAATGTGTTTCGTGCACTTCGCTCAACTTATGGTCAACATAATCGGCCTACTGAGCGTACTATTCGCAACACCATCACCCATTTTGAGACCCAGCATTCATTACTGGATAATATTCGACCGAATAGACCACGTCCAGCCCGCTGTGAAGAAAATATAGCGGCCGTAGCTGAGAGTGTACACGAAGACCGTAGAGAGTCGATTCGGCGCCGTTCGCAGCAACTCGGACTGAGGTATGGAACGACTTGGCGCATTTTACGTCAAGATCTTAAATTGAAAGCGTACAAAATACAGCTTGTGCAACAACTGAAGCCGCTCGACCTTCCCAAGCGACATCGCTTCGCTCTATGGGCTCTTGAAAAGTTCCAAGAAGATCCGACGTTTTCGAGGCAAATTTTGTTTAGCGATTAGGCCCATTTATGGCTCAATGGGTATGTAACAAACAAAATTGCCGCATTTCTGACGAAGAGCAACCTGAAGAGATTGAAGAACTGCCACTTCATCCAGAAAAAACAACGGTTTGGTGTGGTTTGTGGGCCGGTGGAATCATCGGTCCATATTTCTTTAAAAATTATGCCGGTGCGAACGTAACCGTCAATGGCGACCGTTATCGTGCCATGATAACCGACTATTTGATGCCTGAAATTGAAGCTCGTGATCTCGGCGACATTTGGTTTCAGCAAGTCGGCGCCACTTCCCACACATCGCATCAATCAATGGACTTATTGAGAGAACATTTCGGTGAGCAGATAATTTCACGTTTTGGGCCGGTCGATTGGCCACCAAGATCGTGTGATATCACACCGTTAGACTTTTTCCTGTGGGGATATGTAAAGTCAAAAGCTTATGCCGACAAACCCGCTTCGATTCAGGCCTTGGAGGAAAACATCACGCGTGTCATTCGCCAGTTACCAGTCGAAATGCTCGAACGAGTGATCGAAAATTGGACTCAACGGATGGACCATCTGCGACGTAGCAACGGCCAACATTTGATAGACATAATCTTCAAAAAATAAATGCCAAAGAATCTTCTTTCAAATGATAATAAACATTTTCCATTAAATTTGAATTTTCTGTGTTTTTTTCTTTAAAAAAGTAGGGAACCTCGAAATGGATTTTACCCTTTATTTGCTCTTTTTAGTTTTTTTTTTCTAATATCAAAAGGAATGAATTTTACAAAGCAAGTGATTATCATTCTTTGCAGATCAATACCGCACCCATGAAGCATAAAAACAACTTATTATGGATCATTTAACCTATTTAAGTAAATGTTTTAGATATTATAAGGCATAGACACCAGGACACAAGTGATTTCCATTAGTCCCAATACGATAAAAATGATGAATACATTTATAAAATACTCGCTACTCCCATAAGTTGTTCACTTGAATGACCAAATTAAAACCACACCCTAACTAACTAAAATCATAACTAATCCGGAGTTATCAGTGGCAATAATTAACCATGTGAACATACGAACTCATAAATTCATAAAAATGATTTTATTATTACCAGAAATACAGTTGCGATATTTAATGCCAATTAAATTCGTATGCATTACTAAGTGCTGGAAATTACAATCATAATTAAATTTTTCTTAAACTTCAGACTCCAGACACCAATGTCAATGCAGGTACCATTACGGCGTAAATTAATACAACCCGTCGGGAAAACGTGCAGACGCTGATAATATCAATTGAACGTAATTACGAGTATATTGTTGCATGCAAATTTTAAAATTTCATTTGGAGTCGTTTATTAATTGCAAACGCATATTAAGAATATTTATTTGAAAAAAAAAACCAAAAGTTGGCTTAAATTTTGTCATGGTTGACTATAACAAAAAGTTTTCAAAAAATGTGACTTACTCGTTTGAAAATTCAACATTGACTTTGAGTTAAGTTCGATGACAAACAAAGTAAGTCGAACAACATATTTGTTAGCTGCCTAATCGGTAGAGAAGGCTATTGATTTAAGGATTCTAAGGTTTCGGATAGATCCCAGCTGATGAAACTTTTGAATGATAGACAAAGTCAACCATTTTATTCTTCAGCTTAAGTAGATTAGTGAGGTCACGAAAATAGAAAATTTCCTTTAATTATAGTTTTTTATTCACTCAGCTCAGGGAATCGGTCAGAAAGGGGAGGGTTTCTATCTTTGTATGTTTGTTCATCAACGAAACCCCTACGTTAATTTTTTTTATAAAACGCAATTTAGATTTATAGATTTTTAGAAACCTTCATCTATTAAGTAGGCACGGATTTTTAATGACGACTTGTGTTCTGTTGTGGTATTGACATTCTCTGGTCATTTCGCTGGGCCACAAGTGAGAACGGGGGAAACAGACATCTCCCGTGTTTTTAGGTCACAAAGTTACAGTTTGCACTCTTTGAAGTGTATCAGCAATGTGAGAATAGAATCCACTCTTGGCTTATAGCTAAAAAAGTTACTCGGGACACGAAAATGTCTGCATAAACCAAAAGAACTTACCAAAAAGCCACTTGTTATGGCTCAAGACCGGAAAACCAATTGTACATGCTGTCCGCCGGGAAGGTATAGTAATTTGTTTTGCCGCCATTTTGGTAAATATTAGTCTTGACAGTTGACACGTGGCAAATTTATTATAAAAAAAAACTTCGATACACCAACGTGTTTTAATCGTTAAAACATTTTGTCAAATCAATCATCGATTACTGTGACGATGAGAAAATTACGTGAAATTTTTGGGAGAACCAACGTGCCAACAAAACTCACTATTTATCGTGAAGTGAATGATTTCGAAGAAAGAGGGTCTGTAGGTGATAGGCTCAACGTACTGCAAGATCGGCTGAAAGTATTACTGCTGCTCAAGGATGTGTTCAAAACAATCCATCAACCTCAATTCGACGCCGTGCTCAGGAGCTTGGTTTTCAAAGAACAACTTTGGCCACAATTTGCGCAAGGATTTGCATTTGTTTCCATTTAAGATTCAGTTGACACACAAGACCATTTATGCCGACGTACATAAGCCAATAGAATGTTACAGCTAGCCCATGACAACCCCGATTTTCATGAAAAAAATCATAATGAGTGACGAGGCACATTTTCATTTGAATGGATATATGAATAAACAAAATAGTCAGTTCTGGGCAATGGAAAACCCTCAAATTATTCACCAGTCACCTTTACATCCATTAAAAGTTACAGTCTGGTGTGCAATTTGGTCAGGAGGAATCATTAGACCTTACTTCTTTGAAAATGAAAACGGCTTAACGGTAACTGTGAATGAAGAGCGATATCGTGATATGATTGAACACTTTTTAACGCCACAACTGCATCCTTTCGGCTTGTTTAACATGTGGTATCAACAAGGCAGTGCTATATCGAATACAGCCAGGAATTCAATGAAATTACTGCGAGACCTCTTTTCACAACAAGTTATTTCAAGAAATGGTGATGTTGATTGGCCTCCACGGTCGCCTGATTTGACTTCTCCGGGACTTCTTTTTGTGGGGATATCTGAAAAGCAAGGTTTATGCAAACAAACCAGAAACACTTGAGCAACTCAAACAAAATATTCGTGATGAAATTAATGAAATACCGCGTGATATGAGTGAGAATGTAATTGAAAATGTGCTCAAAAGGGCTCGCAGTTGTGCGGAAATATACCTGATATAGTATTCCATACATAACTGCGACATTAAATTAAATATTTATCAATATAAGTTCATAAATTGTTTATCGGTTGCACGGCGACCCATCGAGAGAAATGTAAAGAAAAAAAAGAGTGAACAGCCATGTCTAACTGCATTGGCATAAAATAATATAAATCTGTATTTGTGCAAAAAATACATGTAACTTGAAATATAGAACACATGGAGAATAGGTCGCTAGTTCCTATTTTTTTATTCGAGAAAAAGCGAAGCAACTGGGACTTAAAGTGGAAATCAAGTACCTACGAATAATATCGAGGGAGTGATAGGGCAAGAAGACTATCTTCTTTGATATCAGATTAATAATGAACGAATAGATTAGCATCAAAAGTTTTCAAATAGAGAATGCATGCAGTAAATAATCAACCCAGTTTGGATTGGCGAAATGTGACTGATATGGACATCAACAATTTTTCACTAGCCCTACTCTATAGATGCTCTGACCGAGTAGTATACGCTTGACAAGAAAAGCTTCTCTCAACTTAGCCATTCGAAGTCGGCATAAAACAGGAGATCCCGCCATCGTGCAAGAAGTGAAAGGTTGTTAAAAAGCTAGACCCTGGGTACTAACGAGCCTGTTGCATCAAAAAATTGTATTTGTAAATATTTGCATGTGGATCCAATGTGGATCTTTTGGAGAAATTCTTCGTCACTGTACTGGTAGTAAAGAGTTATTGGGTAATTGTTCGTCTCCATAGCCCGTCAACACAAACAGGGCCGAAGATTTTTGCAAGAATTTATCTCTCAAAACGACTAAGGATTTCTTCATCTGCTTTTGATGTGATCCACGCTCAGCGCCTTATAGCAGGGCTGGCATGAGCAGTGTCTTATAAAGGATCTTCTTAAAGGTTCGAGCGAGGGCTTTATTACTAAATTCCTTAACACCCCGAAGAAACAGCGATTGCCAAGAATATCTAATTCTGTTAATTTTTATTGGGATGTCGTAGTTGATAGCCGAGGATGAGCTTGTATCTGTCAATGGTGATGTTCCGTCCAATTCGTCGATGTTTTTTCATCCTTTCTTGTTCGTGTACTTGGTCTGCCCCTTATTTGTTGTCA
This sequence comes from Rhingia rostrata, assembly GCA_949824845.1. NCBI lineage: Eukaryota > Metazoa > Arthropoda > Insecta > Diptera > Syrphidae > Rhingia > Rhingia rostrata. The sequence continues at coordinate 92,763,411 of OX463757.1, forward strand.
AACCTATTTTGCCACTTTCTTCTCCACACTATTACGTAGCGGTGATATCTCGTTGTCAATATCGTCGGCATATACTCTTAGTTGCACAGATTTACAAAATATCGCGGGCCTGGTGTTGGCCCGGGAATGTTGCATTATCCCCTTAAGAATTGTGTTAAAGAAGTCACACGACAATGTATCACTTTGTCTAATTGCATTTTCGGTATCGAATGCTTCAGTGAAGTCGTTGCCATCCCTGATATGTTTTAATAATATTTTAAGCTCAATTTAGTTTGTCTTCAAAAAATGCGATTTGATGTCGTCCTGTCATAAGTCGCATATAAGGTTCTTTGCAAAAAAAATCACACAACTGAAAAGTTAAGCGAATGTTAAATCATTTTTTATTGTCTCAAGGACGCGTTTGATGTGATTTATAGCATGAAGTTTTATAGTGCAACTCTGGATTCGGTATGCTTACATAATTATCCATATGATACTGTGACGATGGAGTACTCAGAATGCGGTATCAATTCGTAAGCAGAATATTCCTGCTTTTCCAAACATGCAACGGTTTTCGGCAAGGAGACTTTCACTCGAACAAAGAAAGCACTCACCCATATCGATTTATCCGTTCGGAACAATCTCAGAAACTAGAGACCGATCCAATCGGAACTCAGTTTTGCTTTCGAGGTATCCGATGCGGAACAAAAAAAAATTCTTCGGAAGAAATTCAACGCATAGCTGTCGAAAATGGACGACTTAACGCATATCGCCGATGCGTTACATTTAGTCGAAAAATATGTCCGAAATGCTTGTCGGAACGGATACCTCGGTAGAAAATTCTCCGATTCCGAATAATTCCGAGAAAAATGTCATACCTAACGAGTACCTCGTTAGGGGTGACTATCCTAAAAAAAACATGCATTCAAACGTAGACATCATGAATCCAACATGCCTTTGTAGAGGGGTTTGAGACAATCGATCAGCGAAATGCCTAGGTCTTATAGTTACTGATCAGAAGACAACGTATGCGTTATTAACAAATTAAATATAATCCAGCCTTAGGCAAGATAAAATGGTTGATACCTACAACTTAAAAACGGCAAAGGGTTCATCGACCTCGGAGTCATTGAACTACCGACAAGTTTATTTGTTGTACCAATATGCAAATAAATACAAAATGAAAAAAAAAACATGTCAACAATATTGGCTAAGCCACATTTAGCAATTAAACAGCAATAGAAATTTTCCAATCTTAGTTACAAGTAAAACTTGGAAGATAAAACCTGCGGTTAGGATCATCCAATACTGTATGCTAGATGGCCTGAAATGAATCACTGGGCTACCAGGCAAAGACCCTCAACGGATAGAAGTCACTTTAGTTAGAAAAATGAAACCAGTTGTATGTTTATAATTTTGTTTACCTAATTATCTAAAAATTGCTAAATTACAAGGCGAATAGCGTGCAATCAATTTGTTTCCTATAATTAAGGTTCAGAAAGAGTATTATTCCTTTCCAAAACTATTTGAGTCATGGCTGTGAGTCCGACCATTGAAAACACTGACTGATATTTTCGATAACCACTATCAACCATGAGTTGTAGTAAAGTGTACAACAGTGTACTAAACATCCACCAGAGTGCGTCTTCATGTATAAAAATATTTACTCACAAAGTCCGAATGTCTGTGTTTGCCCTTTTAGTACATATCTGTCTAAAAGCATTATAAATCTAAAATTTTGTTTTCAGAATGCTAATGAGTACGATCAATGAAAAAAAGCCTCGCGAAACAGTAGCCGACTGTTAAAGATCAACATTGAGTTAGAGCGTCAATAAATAAAATAAAATAAAACAAAATCCCTAACTAAGCAGACACTTGCTAATTTCTTAAGACGATTTGATTGCGTATACTTAACCTTTCTTTAATTTCATATCTTGAGGGGTAACTTGATGGCGTAATTTGATATCTTGTTAGGTAATGAATGTTTTTATAACTGCTAGAGCACACCTACTGAAATTTGGCCGTCTTCGATCTTTACTTTACCCCACCTGTTTATTGAAATCATTCCGTACCTGGGAAATGTATTAAAGAGGAAGATGAAAACCACTGCATCCAACATCAAGAATTCTAGTCAGAAACTGGGATACAAGTGACATCAGTTATTGACATCATTACGGAAACAACTGAAATTATTATTCGTTAAGTGATTTTAAAGGGCACAATGCTTATTGGTTACGGTACTCATACGAAACGGGTATTTTAGGAAGGCAAGCTGAAAAAAGTTTCGGGTGAATGGTAGTCAATCTGATTTTCTGAAAAATCAAACATTACTAGGAAACTTTTCGAGGAACCAACACAGATTTTTAATGGAAATTTCTAATATCTGTGCCAATAATATCAGCGATCTACCATGCATCCCGAAAAAACGACAATTTGGTGAGGTTTATGACCTGGTATCATCAGTCCATTTTTCTTCAAAGACGACCTTGGAAGAAACGTTACCGTCAACGACGAACGATATCGCGATACCCGACCTTTTTTTGTTGTCCCAGTTGAATGAGTTGAACTTGGTTGGCATGTGGTTTCATCAAGACGGTGCCACATGCCACAAATCTCGTGAAACAATGGAAATTTTAAAGGATGAATTTGGTGAGCAGCTTATCTCTCGAAATGACCCTGTGAGTTGGCCGACAAGATCACGCGATTTAACGCCTCTTGATTATTTCTTGTGGGGTTATGTAAAGTCGTTAGTCTATGTGGACAAGCCGAACACGATTGAAGCCTTACAAAATAACATAACACACGTTATTCTTGGAAATCAGGCCGAAATGCTCGAAAAATTGTGGCAAAATTGGACCTTCCGAATGGACGATTTTGAACGGAGCCGCGGACAACATTTACATGAAGTTGTCTTTAAAACGGAAATGACAAAGGCCTACTTATCGATTAAAATAAACATTTTGAATATTTGATGCAAATTTGAGTGTTTTATTCGATTTTACACTTAAAAAATCACCCGTTAGTCGTTTGATTGAAATTGACAATTTTCTTTATACATATTGTGGCCTATATGCAAAAGCAGGAGAATCCGAGGCAGTCGATTTCGGTTCCCTCACAAAAACTCAGCCTTTCTTTGACGAATTTTGGGCCGTGACTAGAGACTGCACCCAACGACGTGTGTATGCTGAATGGTCTCTGGAGCAGTTTGAAACTCACCCTAATTTTCAACTAAAAACTGAAATCAGCAATGAGGCCAATTCTAGGTAAATGGGTACGTCAACGAAGAAAATTGTGGAATTTGGGACGAAACCAATCCAGATGAGATCAAAGAGCGGCCAATGTATCCAGAAAACATTTTTTCGTGTGGATGTGTGGATATTTCTTTAAGAATGACATTGGTCAGGCAACGGCAAGCGTTATAGGTGTGAGACCAACTTCTTTTGGCCTAAATTGGATGACATGGACATGGACACCAACGACATATTTTTTCAACAGGATGGCGCTAAGTGCCCACAGCTCACACCTCATTGGACATTCTGCACTAGCGATTCGAGAGCATGGTCATCTCACGTAGAGGTGATGTGATCTGACCAACATGATCATGCGTTAAGAATAATCCATCGTTTAAATACAGCCTAACTTATGCGCCAGCCATGGAAAAATTTACATTTCGGATGCGCACAACCCAGTGAAGCCACGGCGGACATTTGAGCGAGGTTTTAGTCCAAACATAATGGCATCGATAGGCCTTCTAAACGAATAAAAAATGTCGATGATATCTCACACACACTTTTTTTCAAGTAAATTTCAAGAAACTATTCGGATTCAGATTTTTCATAATCGAGAGACTTGTGCAAGAAGTCTCATGCCTCAAAATCATTTGCATTATTTCCTTACATTTGCATTACTTTGTTACAACCGGCATCAGGACCAAATTCGCCAACATGGCCCCATATGCATTCAAGTTACAAAGCAAAATTATGACATTCCCATGGATTGTCAACCCTATCGATGTATCAAATCGGAACAATTTACGAAGTCAGTTCCAATCGGAACTCACATTGCTTTCTGGGTACCCGTTGCGAAATAAAAAAAATAAAAAAAAAAAACAGAATCGCGTTCGTTTGATCGCAGCAAATTCTTCGCCTGACAACTTCGTAAGAAATTAACGCATATCTGTCAAAAATTGTTGACTTAACGCATATGGCAGATGCGCGGTCATGTGCACTACATTCCGTCGGCACATATGTTCGAAATGGTAATCGGAATGTAAACCTCGCTAAAGAATTCTTTGTTTTCGAACAAATCGGAAAAAAAAACTTCCGAGTGGATACCACGAAAGGGGTGTATATTATCCTGACTTCTAAGGATCAAGGATAAATGGAATCAATAACAAATACTCAAGTCATCGAAAAATTATTACAAATATTTTGAAATAGTTTTTGATAGATATATTGCAGAGTTCAAACCCTACAAAGGCCAAAAAAACACTAAGGTGGGTTTTATAAAAAAAATGAAGGGTGAATGGAGGCTTAAGCTTGGACCCGACTGAAAGAAAAAGTATGAACACATCAGTTTTATTTAAATCTATACAATTTGCGCGCACCCAAGAGGTTATGAATATCCTTTATATGTTTTGGCACAGTGCGGACGTTAAGGAAATTCGGGATAGGAAGAAATGAGATGCCGATTCACATTGGTTTTAAATGCCTATTCGTTTTAATGGAAAGGAAAAACAAAATTCTCCACATTCGTGTTGTTCCGTTTATTTACGAATCTCTATTTTTAAGCGTTCGTCCGAAGAAAGGCTTAGGCTTGAGGGTAAACTAATTTGTATTCATAGTGTAACGAGTATTGCGGCTGACTCGTTGAATGGGAGTAATGCAGCTGGCTATTTCATTGGGTTAGAACTTAGAAGTTGCAGAAAGGGGATCATTTATAAAAACAAGAAAGAGAGCCACAGACAAAACTGAGCCTTGTGAGACACCAGCACTTATTTGGTGAGTTATAGACTTGAAACTTTCAAAAACAACTTGAATTGAACGTTTCGAAAGAAAATTTCTAGTCCATAGAAGCTTTTCATCGATTACAACTACATGCATTTTCGACAAAATGGCTTGAAGCCAAACCCTGTCAAATGTGTTTGAAATATGAAGTGCAACAACCTTGCTTTCTCCACTATGGTGGATTTATTATCTCCATTTTTCGGTGAGATGTTTCATCAAATCACCGATAGACCTGTTACTGCGAAAACCATACTGCCGCTCATTGAGAAGTTTTCGTGTCAGGAGATATTGCATAATGGGTTTTTCTAGAAGAAAAACACCTCTTCAGAATAATGGGAATATACCATTTGGAACGGCGAATTTTTTAATACCAAAATCCGTAAGAAAGTGAATTTGTTCCATAGATCTACATTTTCAAGTACAGGAAGGGCCTGGGCTAAATCTGGCAATGTAGAACTAGCTGCTGGCAGCTGAAAAACCGATTTATTTATATTTTTGAGAAATGACCTCAAGTTAAGCACCGGGCTCAGGGGCGCGATGGTAAGTGTGATGAACTGCCGCGTGGAAGGTATGTGTCCGATTCTCAGCCACAGCGACACGTAGATGATTTTACACTGGCCCTCCTCTGGTGATGATCTGACAAATCATCCGAGTAGTATCAATTGTCACGAAAAGCTTATTTTAACTTAGACGTTCGGATTCGGCATAGAACAGGAGTTCCCGCCATCGTGCAAAGAAGTACACACCCACACATGAATGGTTGTGAGAAAAAAGCTATTCCCTGAGTACTAACGAGCCTGTTGCGCCATAAATTTATTTTTATTTTTTTGGACCTTAAGTTATTACTACCTCTGGGACATTGTTGAATTGTTGCATCACCAACAATTTAAATGATAAACCAATTATAAAAGCATAAAACAATGGCAATAACTAATATGTGGCATACAACCATAGAGGAAGATCACTATTCTATCTATCACCTGACGTCAGCTAAAAATTGTTTTAAGCGAAACCGATGAAAACGTTGCATAAGATGGGGAGAAGATGGTATCATGGCGAAAAAGAACGACAAGAAATCCAAATGCATGTTATACTTTTGGGCTGACATTATGTTTGGTCATAGAGCGAAAGGTATCATCTTCATTTAGCCAAAACTTATGACATAAATGTTAAAAGCTCCCTGGATTCTTACATTATAAGCCAGGGCTCTTATCGATTAAGACGATGAACGTTAGAAGACGTCATTTTATATTCATATTTCATAATATTTCAAAGGAAAATGTGTGTATAATACCCAATGATGAAAAGTCATCTTCAAAAGATAAGATAAGATACTTTGATCAACATACTTCAATTATAAGACGTTTCAATCTCCCGTTAAGTACTTAATAAAATTGCTTTCAACAAATTGTATCATGAAAAATGAACGTAGAGCCTTGAGGAACTCCACAACACCATACCAAGGCGAGCATGTAACGATATTGACAATGTTTGCATAATAATGCAGATTTAAATGTATGAAAGCTGTATAATCGCTTTGAAATTATGTGAACCTGGAAGAATTCCTTTTATCTAACTGCGATCACGCTAAGAACCGGATCACTAGCAGACAACAACATCGACGACGACATAAATTCTAAAGCCCGTCTCTCCAGTACCATCTATGCACCATATAAGCTGGACAAACAAAAGGCAACCTTCTAATTTGTTCGACCGCTTGGCGCGCATTATGTCGCTAAGAACTAATTTTCCCAACAAAACCAGGCTCAGGGAAAAAAAATCATTTATTTGCAGATCTCAAACTGCCATAATAACTCATTTAATCAGCATGTAAACGAGATACGATACAAGAGGCATGTTTTCATTTTACCACCTGAAGGCCATCAATGCACGACACTGCATGACAAGGGGGTTCTCCTTCCTCGAGCACACAGCCACACAAAAGTGTTTGCAAAAAAAAAAAAAAAAACTCAATAGCGTACTACAAACTGCGTACAGATTTAAATCAGATCGCGACATTAGTGTTCAGCATAGATGCAAATTTATTCTAATTATCCAGAGGCAACACCACGATCTCGATCTGATCCGAGAAAAAAATAGAGTCGCCAACACCCTCCCCCTTCGTCAATCGATTAGTAGACAATGTGTTGAATCGTTCGCTTGATTACATGCTTAGATTCTATTCGCGCTCTCTACCTTAATAAATATTAATTATAAGATTTTAAGAGTAAAAAATGAATGCATCTCGAGTGGGAATGTGTGTGCAGTGGGTGAATGGATAAATGCATTGCTTTGGTTCTGGTTTGGTGCCATGTACTTAAGATCGATCTGTCGATCTTGCGATGGCCACCGATTTGTGGCTAGAGAGTGTGAACTTACATTTCTGGATTTGGATGCGGACTTGTTTGCTTTTAAAAGCGGTTTCTCTCATTTGCTCAAATGAATGCTTTGACACACAACAAAACGTTGCTGATGATGACGGATTGTGGGTAATTCCAGTTGTGGAGGAGTGGATTTGCCCAAGGATGTTAAAAGTTCTATGAAGTTCACTGGTGTGCACTCCGGGCATTTTTTGACAGCTCGTAATGATCGTTTACATTGTTTTCGATAACTAATCATGGAATATTTGTGATCGATAGGAGCATAAATTAAATCGATATGAAAAGATCACTGGCGGTTCCGGTATGGAATCTATTTTTATAATATTTCCAAGTGGATTAGCTCTAATTAACAGGTTATGGTATCCGGTCTGATTTTATCTATAAACATCGGGTGCTGCTATTCCCAAAAGAATGAAATTCCACAAATTACTTGGTGACGATGACTTGCGCAAAACTAATGGTAGTAGACCCAGCTGTAGTTGCCACTATTGATGTCCCATTAGGGAGCATTTGTTTTGATACTTGGTTTGTAGCATATACAGGGTTGGCTTTCCAGTAGCGCATTCTTTCACTCCAATTTTCCAAGTCCTTGTTGAGGCTTTCGGGCTGCATTTCATGAATTTCTGATATTGGCGATAAGTGTTTGAATCGTTTCCAAATTGTTGGCATAACATCGGACCTTCACGGTTACCCACAAAAAAAAATCTCCAAAGGGGACAATTGCAATCGCCAAGGCGGCTATTTGGGAATTTGGTGCGCAAAAGATCGATTGTGGTATGGACTGTGTGGCATGGCGCTACATCCCCCATGAACCAGAGGTCATCCGAAATCCTGGCTTCAATTTTAGTAAAAAAAAAGTTAGTTAACGCGGCTCTTTAACGCCCACCGTTGACCGAAATGTTGTTCCCAGCCTTATTTGCGAAGTAAAAATGGTACAATGATGCCGCCACCCCACAAACCGCATCAAACTGTCAGTCTCAGAGGGTGCATCGGCTTCTCGACAAGTTTCCGAGATCCAGATCTGCGATTTTGTTTGTAAACGTAGCCATCGAGATGGAAATGCGACTCCACAGAAAAAAAAAAGGTTTTCGCCCAGAATCCGCGTCCAATTTAAGCTGCGCTTAGGCCCAAATATCGAAGCTATAACAAAGTGGATGGTCGTGAGCCTTCAATGTCTGAGTTCACCTTGTAAGCGAACGATCCGATATTTCTGCTCAAATCTCCTCAGACCAGTTCGTGAAATGTTGAGCTTTTGGAATCGATGGCGAGTTGATGTTCGTGAATTGAGTCCCACACTCGGCTACAGCATTCACATTCTCGTCTATACGCAAGAGTGTTATACACTATAATACCTGTCTCACGAACTTTTTCTCAAATAACGCATTGTTTGAGCTACACAGCACTAACTTTGGAAAAAGTTTTCAATATTTGCCAACGTTCTTCAAGCGTAAAGGATGCATTGACTCATTTCGTTCAGCGGAGGTATCATACTGACTTTCTGTCAAGATTTCATCGGGAAGCAGCTGTCAGTGTCAAAATAACCAATGATTTATAAAGAAACCACTAGATGGTTAGATATTAAGTAGGTGAAGGGACAGCACCAAGGTTTTTTTTTTTTTTTCACTACTCCACCTCTTTCGAATTTGTTGTTCGGGAAAAGGGAAAATGTAGTAAAGAATAGATAAGGCAAGATGTTAGCCGGATTATATCATTCTTATGAGTTTTTTTTTACAGAAACTTATTAGAGAATCTGAAGTTACATTGGAATCATTGCCAGTATGACAGTCCGGTACTCAATCCATATGACAATTCACTTAGCGTCGTTCATCGTAGCTGACTGCCTTTAGTCGTGCACTTCAAGTTGGTTGAAAACATTTCCTGGTTCTGTAGGCTTTTTGGGGTAAGACTCTCTCTACTCAGTTTAGATCCCAGTTTATAGTATCCCTTTTCTGATTGGCAGTCTGCTTCTGTGCTGTATGGTAGTTTGCTACACCCTTTTTGGTTAGGTTTATATTATTTCGGGTTTCGTAGGTTCTTGGTTGATTACAATTTTGTTTAATTACGACCAACAGCCACAAACCAGGAGTACTCGATCCACTTTTTCACCCAGGAAAGAATATGGAAATGGCATTAATATGTCTGAGATAGCAACCACTGCGCCTTAATTTGGTTATTATCAAGATCACGATCATGATCAAAAAGGTGTTACATGATGTGGTTTAATTTTTTTATATCAATTGATAGAATTTTGTTCGCATTGTTCTCTTTCCGTTCTCCATAACTTTTTTCCAGTTTAGCGCATTCGTTTGATGTGTGGAAGGGACTGATAAAATGTCAAAATAGCATTTCAAAAGTTTACAACGTTTACTATTTAAGTTTACACACCCAATTCCTATGCGAAATTTCCGATATTGTAGTAAAAGATTTTTATATAAATTTTGAATGTTCATTTACTTATAACTATCTACATGTCGTAACTTAACCACGTTTACAGCGTTTATAACGACTTTCCGACGTTGTATGGAATACCCCTTTTATTCATGGAGTAAAATAAAAAACACCCAATGTTGCTATTTGTCTTTAAGTTAAATGCCATTAACAAGCCAAATCCACAATTCACATTTTGGTCAAATTACAATGACTGATCATTGCAAAGTATCGATCAGTGCCTACCCTCGTCATATAGATTACTCAACCATCATCAAAACATGTCTTTAATTTTTACTACCGTAAAGCATTGTTATATTGAACGAATCACTCTATATCACGCAAGTCAAGTCTCTCACTGCTGCAAGAAATATTTCGTCCTCTCCTTGGAGCAACATAAAGCAAAGGTAACTTCAAAGCAGGAAAAAAACGTAGTGTTTGTGTTAATAAAAAAACCCTTGAATCCAAATTTCAAGCCGATTCATGCTACTTTTCATTTTCATCAACTCTTCATTCTAAATATATTAGTTGGATGCTGTAACTCAATTTATGATCCCTAACGTTTTTAAAAATTTATCAAATATCCCCTCAGCATATCTCAGAATTATTGCGAACTTATCCGCAAACTGTTTTAAGTCATTAATGACCGAGTGATCAGTACTTGATCCATCCTACCATATACATATATCTAAGCAATTGCAGAAAAACTTGCTAAGAATCTATAAATATCAAAAAGCCTATAGCATCACACAAATAGTTAAACTCAAGAATCGTTTTCTTTTTTTTTTCGGTGTATCACCTATCTAAAGATATTGAAAAAATGCACCTTCAACTTGATCTAACCCATAACCTTCATCCCAATTTGACTTTAAAAAAAACTCTTCTCATAGAAAAAATGGACCAGTAGCGACATCAATCATCGGGTAGCAAAAATACGATTAAATAAAAGTTGTTGCATATCCTCAGTGACAAAACACCACTTTCACATGAATTAAGATCTTTTGATAGACACTTATTAACAAGTGACAACAAATTGATTGAAATAAAACGGCAGACTTAAGCTATTGATGTGTCCATTCAGTCTGATCTGCGAACTGAAAAGATGAAAACAACAGTACAACGATCTAACCGCCACGTTAGAGAATGACAAGCTCTCAGATATGAGTGGTTATCGAGATTTTTTCCAACGAATTGGAATGCTGCTAGCAAAGTCATCTTCCGCGCCCTTTTATAGCTTGGCTGAGAGCACATCATTTCCGGCAGCATTGTAAGGCATACTTTTACATTTTGCTTCAACTTCTTTTATGTCGGAAAGATGAAAGGTTCTGTGGCTTCCGTTACTGCGATAAACTGCACCCCAAAAAAATTTGGGATACCCAACTGCAGCAATACCTACTTGCCATGATCTGACAAATCATACGATTAGTTTCTGTATTGAAAATCCTTTCTCTATTCAGCTCGTGATTCGGCGTAAAATAGTAAGTCCTGGTATTGTATACGAAGAAAGCACATCTATGGTGAGGAAAAATGTTTCATAGTTCTAGAAGAGCTCCAATTGCTAGAAATCAAACATCAGCACCATAATCCGTGTGATAATAGAACACTGCCCTACAGGCCTTTACGCAAAACGACTAAGCATCTTCAGCAATGACTTGTGTAGAAGCTGCTTCGAAGAAGAAGAGGTGAGAAGTATTCCTCACATGATCTGCTCTAGTCTAGCTCTCTGGGACAAAAGAAACTTATTTGATAAACTAGGTAAGGTGGCTAGAAGAAAACCTCATACGCTCTGAATAGTTCAATTAGGCGAACGAATCGAGGGAAAGTCGACAGATCAATGTGGTACCACAACGGACCTTCATGGCCTCAGTGTGCACGTGCATCACGTACAGCCAATGCAACCTCACCTAATGGCTGACAATGGGACGTCACCATCGCCGTTAATAGGACTGACACGGACTGTGATTTAACTATGTTCCGCCGTTGTTGAAAAAATTCGATGCGCGCCTTGTATCCCCAGCGTTAACACTCTTTCATTGCCGGTGTTTTGTATTCTCTTTTTCCTATAAAGCTTAGCCTCAGAGCAGCTGTAGCCTATTTCATTAGTGATGTAAGCTGTTTTTCTATAGAGTTTGGTTTGATGCGTATTATTGTCTTAAATTTTTGGTTTAAAAGCAGCCTATGGAAGCTCTTGTTGTTTCGCTGCCTACTTATGTTAAGAGTTCTGACATTACAGATGAAAATACTAATATCGTTGTACTATTTTCGTATAGTGAGCGTGGTTGAATTGGAGTGCGCAACAGAAAGCAGTTAGATAAGTACCGGTTTAATTGGAGAGGCATGTTGGTTGAGACTGACTTAAGTAAGTAAGTAAAGAGAGTGTGGCGGACACAAAATAAACATCGAAAACTTGAGGTCAAGATCCTGGTTTTGATAATAAAACAGCCGACCGGATATTCCCCATTTATGATTGCACATTTTAAAACACTCCGTATCTTCTCAAAACATTGCCTTTAAACGCCGAGGTGGATCCAACGGGGCTTTAAAAATGATATTCGTAAGGCAGAAGCTATGTTGTCCAGAACAATATAACGTGGCACAAGCGGTAAGCTTAGGCTAAGGTCAGAAAAAGTTAAACATATGAAATTGTACGGTTGTGGCCACGCACTCGCTGAGCGGCAAGCAATGCTTCTCAGATGCAAAGCGACGTCGTTCTGCCACTTGCCGCTCTCTGAGTGGCCTTATCCTTAGAAAAAATTACCCGAAAAATGAAAAGTCATACTTTAGAAAAATTCGGTGCAGATAATATTTAAGAAGCACTCTCGCAGGCGCTAAGCGACGATGGCGATCATACTTCAGCTTTTAGGCAGGATACAGTTTCGTATGTCGACGACAACGAAGGAGACTAATTATGCGCCTTTAACGACGTTATGGAGTAAATATCGAAAATGACATCTTCCTTCTATACTATAGAAAGCTGCGGGCGATTAATTGACTTAAAGAATACCCCAAATCCTAATCATCTTTTGATCCATACATGTATCAGCATTGTTATCCCCATCCAAAAGAAACGCGATGTTCACAACTGATCCAACAAGAGAAGATAAAGATTGCATGCATGATCCTATCAGACCTTAACAGTGTGGTAGTGTTCAAGGAATGTCGACAAATATCTTAATTGATACCCACTTCAATTGCGAACCGCATATGATAGCTAAAGAATTAGAGTTCGTCTCTTAAGCTGTCATATCCATGTCTAGATCGTCTCTGCAGGATGAGAATTATCGTTGAATTACTTACTAGAGCAAACACTCAGAACCAAATTAGACCTGGTGATATCCCCAGCGTTATTAACTTCATAGGTTTAACCAAAACCGAGTACCACAAGCACATGCTTACAAAAACTAGTGCAACTAATTTCATTGCATACGCTGAGGATGACTTTATTGACGAAGCGTTTGCGAGTATAGAACAGGGAGCTGGGATTAAACGAAAGCCAATACTAATTTGATGCACAATGGCGTTGGACCGGAACGAACATTGTATTAGAGGTAGAGCTTTGCCCACCACTTGTTGACAGAAATATACGAAATGTAAACGATGTGTTTGTTAGTATATGCTGGAACCAAAATGGTAAGCGTGATGACGATTAATCTGACCGAACATACAATTGAACTGCTATGACCATGAGGTTGTGATTCTGATGGGCTTTGTCAACCACGGGCCGCTATAAATTCTGATACGACATCTGTTACAACTTCAGCGAAGAATTGTCCTTGTTGTTTCCAGTTGAATGCTAAGCCAGTAAATGGAACTCCAACTGATCATCCTAGTTCCACTTAAGTTAAGGTCGAGCATGCTCATTTCAATGACGGATTAAGAAAATGTTGATGGTTTTGATCGCTACATACGTCGAAAAAGTGTTATGTAATAATATGTCGTAGACAATACTGGAGCTCAGTGGCGCGATGGTTAGTGCAATGAACTGCAGCGCAGAAGGGTCTGGTTTCGATTCTCAGCCGTAGCAACACCTGAATGATTTGTCACTGGCCCTCCCGTCGTGATTATATGACAAGTCATCCGAGTAGTATCAAATCTCAAATTCGCCGTTCGGAGTCGGCATAAAACAAGAGGTCCTGAAATCGTACATGAAGTACACACGCACACATGAATGGTTGTGAGAAAGCTCGGACCTGGGTACAACCTGTTGCCAAAAACTTGTATTTTTTATACTGGTAAAACAAATTACGCATTGGGCGTATAAGATGGCAAGAAAATGGAAACTGATCTTCCTGTCCGCAGAGTCTTTAATTTAACTGGAAAAACCTGTTGGTTGAGACCCAGATTTCCCTATTGATGAACAAATGGATTATTATGAATGATTCGCAATCGGCGGTCCCTAAATACTTTCTATCTATGTAGTCTTCAATTTCCAGCACGCACTACAAATTGAAAACGAAATCAAACACCTTCGAGTGAGCAACTCGAATTAGTTACCCAGGTTAAATAGAAAAAATGTTGGTTGCAACCAGATCCCCCTTTACAATAAAATGATGATCAAGTTGGGAATATTATACTTTATTCGAAATTGCCTATCCCTGAAATAGAGCAGACCCATAATTTCAAATAGCCATTTACACACACGGTCCTGGGTTAAGGGCCGTGCAATTTTGCATAACCCCAAATGGCTCGCTCGTCCCATGTGCTTAGACAGAATATACACCCCAAATCAAAGTCCTGATTGATATATATATATACATAAACTATACAATAGATAAGTATAAATACAAAAGAAAAGCTCACCGATTGAAAAGAATTTGAATTGATTTACAACGCCGAAGCATTTTCAATGGCAGCAAATCAAAATCCGATGGTATGTCGAAAAACTCACAATTTTTTGATGGATTTCCAAATAACTTTGTACAAACACACTTTTCAGCCATAATTTTGTTTATTTAAAAGCTTATAAACTATTTATTCACTAGAATCACTAACGAATCAAATGCACTTCACAAATATTTTCACTGGATTGCAATTTGCAATTCGATTCCTTTGTCTGGCTGACAGCTGATTAGTGTTACCAGCGGTATATTGTTTATATAGTGTGAGATTTATTTTGGTTTGGTATGGTCGAAGTTTAATTATGAATAGGCGGGTTTTTTTTTAACTTGATATTGCTTTGTACAGTTGCTGCAATCTGGTAATTACGTTTAGGTCTATACCGAGTAAGTAGAAGTGTTTAAGAACAAAACGTGTTTCTATTAATAGTAATATTGCAAGTGTGTTTGTAAATATTCCGTCAATCTATATTTGATTGGGGCTAAAGGCTGAACGGGGCCATATATTACGTGAAACGGTAATCGTTAAATCACTGCGACTAAAAAAATGTTGGAGACCAACATATGCGTATTTGGATCGGCTTAAAAATAATCAATTGAATGTTTTGTTTGGAAAACTCATGTTGACAATATGTATTCTGTTTTTTGTTTTTTTTTTTCATAATCCCTATTTGTCGTCAGCGTCACTATCGTTACATCCTGCTCATTTGTGTATTTGATCCTCAGGACAATCATTGCAAACGTAAAAATTAATTTACCCAACGAATAAATTCTATCTCAAAATGACATACAAACATCATGTAAAATGTATTTGTATTATGACTGATTATGTTTTAAATCGTTACGATTGTAATAAAATGCTGTCAATGCTTAAATGCTGTATCTTTCTTAGAATTTGTTTCTACAATAACTAGGTTCTACAACAAAATCTTCTGCAAAAATCAAACACCGCAACTTTGTACTATCCATAATGAATTAATTGAATAATTTATTTTGTCCTTTTCAAAAAAATCGATTTCTTGACTAAAACAGTTAGAAATACATGTGTATTCTTTGTTTTGTAATTTTTTATTCCGAACTACACATTTGACGAATATTTTCCTTTTTAATCTTTAAAAAACGAAAATTACATTCATTAGGAGGATTTTTCAATCTCATTTAACTCTTTAATAAATTAAATAATTTCTTTAAAATGAATTCTATATAGCGATATAAGTTAAATATTATGATTTATTTTTTTTTGGAAAATATTTCTCTTTATAAATAAATGTTTGGCCTTATTAAAATTTTCTAACATCCTTTCCTTTACTCTTAATACATCAATAAGTTTTTTTTTTTTACGTTTTCCAATAAACTTTATCGTAATTTATAATTAATTTTAAAATTTTAAATCTACATTGGTGTTTTCGTGAATATTTTTTCTTCATCATCCTTAAATTATTTTTATACTTTTCTTACTTAATCTTATATAATAATAAACAAATGATTTTATTTAAAAAAAAAAATGGTCTTAGACTAATTGATAAATATGTATGTAGTTTTATGTAAATTTTTTTGTTTGGTTTTCCTAAAATATATGATAAAATACAGACATTTATTTGTAAGCGTATTTTTGTTGTTTATTTTTTTTTTTTAATTTTTCATATAGATATTTAGTATATAATGATAAACGTTTTTTTCTTCATTTTATTTAAAAAGGAAATGTTATAAAAGCAATGAATATTAAAATTGATTTATATAAAAAATGTACATTTAAAAATGTAATAATATATTCAATATATATATATATATATTTAGTTTCCTTTAAAAATATTATATAATTTATTTTATTTCACTTTTTAATAAATATGTATATATAAAAAAGACGAAGCTCATTTTCTTAAGTTTATGTTTAATTTAAAGTTTTTTTTCACTGTTCTTATTTTTATTTCTATACTTAATATTTAGAAATAAGATCCAGAAAAAAAGTAAATTGTTTTCATTCTGATAAACATGATATTCTTCATTTCTCTCATTCAATCCGTATACGAAGGAAATTAAAAAGGTTTTATTTTCTTTTATTTATTTAAGAAAATTGTCGACTTATTTTAAATAAATAGTAATATCCTTAATTGTAATTTAAATAAATAGGAATTGTAATAGTAATGGGTTTTGTAATTCTAAGATATTTGATATAATAAAATTAAATAAATGCTATCATACGGAATTATTTTATTTTAATGGTCACGTGTGTATGTTTGTAGAGGGGATAGTTCTTGGGAGGGTTTATATTCATTTGTGATCCAATGTTTTTTTTTTAAATTCTGTTAATCATGTTTATGGTTACTTATTTTTTGAATTTACCTTTGAGTCCTTGCAGAATTTCAACGATAGGGCCAAAACAAAGATGTCAAGACGAGGAGGCAATCGGCATGACATTTTGGTGTGGTCATCGCTGTAAATTTGCAAGCAATAAGTACCCATGTTTGTGAGAGATAATTAAGTTTCAAAAAGTTTCATAAAAATAGCGTTGAAGATCGTCTTTATTTAATCAGTAAGTTTTTGTCGATTAAACAACTTGTTTCTAGTTCAGAAATTTCTAAAAAAAATGGAACACATTCTTTAAAAAATCTAAAAGAAAACCGGGCGTCCAAAATTAACCGCAATCGATGCAATATTAGAATTGTTATAGTTTTATAAATGCAAATAGTTTTATAAATGCAAAGGGAAAAACTTGCATCAGGGTAATTTTGACATACACGGATAAGTCTAGTAAACAAATTTGGCACGACAAGACTAAGGAACAACTTAACCAATAAATGAGCATGCATAGTCAAATCGAAAATAAATAGATAGAATCACGTTGGGGTCCAGTCAAATCGGTGGTTTATGATTTGCTTATCTTAATCACTCCCATAATATGGAAAAAAAATGAAAAAAAACGGCCCAAAAAAGCGGTTGTAGCTTAAATCCTACTTTAGACTAAATGTAGAGTTTGTCTAAAAATGTTATTCACAAACATTTCCTTTCACTTTTTACTTGGATTTCTTTTTGGAAATCAGGTTTGCTTAAACACATTGAAAACATGCAAATAAACTTCTTAAGCTTGTCACTCGGTTTCTCCTTTTAAATGAATTGATACAGAATTAATTAAAGGTGCTAAGAAGCTGTTTTGAAAATACAAATAAAAACGACCTTATCTCCAAAATGAAGACAGAAAAATTCGATTTACCAAATGAATTTTATAATGTTTTCAAAGAGGCGATAACCTAAGGGTCATATTCTCTAATAGTCATTTGTTTACCAAACCTTCATAGATTAAAATACAAACAAAATGCTTGAATAACCCTAGTTAGTAATAACATTTTTTTTTTAATTATCGTCTATCTTTCAATTTAAGTGACATTTTATAAGTAAATGACATTTGGCTGCCCTCAATTTGATTTGTGCAAAGTTATCTGAAAATGAATCTGCCACCGCTTTCATTATTTCAAATAACAATAAAAATCTTCTAGTTATACTCAATAGTAAAAATGTGAAGAAAACTTTCAAAAAAATACGAAACTTTCTCAGTGCAGTTCTATATTAGAAAAAGTTTAAAATAAATAAAAATTAAGGAAAAGTGTAAATTTTAACGTTCTTTCAATATTAACAAAGTATGGGTATGCATGCAACGTTTGAAATTCGTCGTAAAATTTTATAAACGTTAAAAATGACCTGTCAATTTTTTTATGTGAAATGTTGGAAAAATTATGGAAACGCTATTATGCCATTTAATCAGTCGCGTCCACAAATTAAATCATGACTAACAAGTATGTGGAAGTTTATGGCAAGTAGAAAAGGAACGCACCTTATACTAATAAGAAAACTATATGCAAATGAGATGACTTAAAGTTTTTCAGCCTTATTCATACACTCATTTTAAGGAGCGTATAAAGTTATTCACTGATTAAAATACATTTAAGCCCCAAAATCTTATTCATAAAATTTATATCGGGTTTTTCAACAGGGACGCTACAAAAGTTGAGCGACAGTGACAGCAAACGACGCCATATTTCTTGCAGCTCTTTTGACATTTCTCTTCAGTAAGGTGGCAATTTCATGATGGAAAGACATACGATCCAACAACGAGTCGAAATTATTAAAATTTACAACCGAAATTCGGAGTCAGTGGCCTCAACGTTAAGAGCGATACGTTCAATTTATGGTCTTCATAATCGTCCTAGCAGATCGACAATTGAGCGTCTAGTGGAAAAATTTGAATCCACAGGCACAGTACAAAATGTTCCCGTGCCAGTGAGACAAAGAAGTGCCCGTAGTGTCGAGAATATTGCTGCCACTGAGGCTTCAGTTGAAGAAAGCCCAAATGTGTCTCTCAAACGTCGTTCTCAAGCGTTGGGCATCTCTGTGACGTCGTTGTGGCGAATTTCGCGAAAAGATCTTGGCCTACATCCTTACAAGATTAAATTGACGCAAGAACTGAAGCCGCTTGACCACCAGAAGCGTCGTATGTTCGTGTATTGGGCTGAGCAACAACTTGAAAATGATTCGGATTTTCATCGAAAAATCATCTTCAGCGATGAGGCTCATTTCTGGCTGAATGGCTTCGTAAATAAACAAAATATGCGGTGTTGGTCGGACAGCAATCCACACGTACTCCATGAGTCATCATTGCATCCCGAAAAAATTACGGTTTGGTGTGGTTTATGGGCCGGCGGCGTCCTTGGGCCGTACTTCTTCCGTGATGATCAAGACCGGCACGTTACTGTGAATGGGAATCGCTACCGTTCAATGAAAACCGAATATTTTTGGCCCCAATTGGATGATAGGGACTTGGAGGGCATGTGGTTCCAACAAGACGGCGCCACAATCCACACAGCGAATGCCACAATCAATTTATTGGAAACCATGTTTGGAGAACGTGTTATCTCACGAAATGGTCCAGTCGCTTGGC
The DNA here is from genome assembly GCA_949824845.1 of Rhingia rostrata. Taxonomy (NCBI): domain Eukaryota; kingdom Metazoa; phylum Arthropoda; class Insecta; order Diptera; family Syrphidae; genus Rhingia; species Rhingia rostrata. The sequence goes on from OX463757.1 coordinate 92,782,972, forward strand.
CGCCTCGGTCGTGCGATTTGGCGCCGTTAGACTATTTCCTGTAGAGCTACGTCAAGTCTATGCCCACAAGACAGCGACGATTGATGGACTTTGTACGAATATCGAACGTGAAATTGCAGCAGTATCGGCCGGTTTATGCTTGAAAACCGTCGAAAATCGGGTTCAGCGTCTGGACTTCTGCAAGCGTGCCCGTGGTGGCCATGCAAAAGAAATCGAATTATATACACAATGGCATCGAACGTACTTTCACAGGAATAAAGAATTTCATTGATATCCAAAACCGTTTTTGTTTTATTTAAAAAAAAACTTTTGTAGCGCTCTTATTGAAAAACCTAAATGCATCTGATGGTCGAATAGTTCCTCGCGCTGTATCAGTGTGTTTTTGTAATTTTGTTTCGGTTTGTTTCAAAGATGGTTGCGGAGGACCACTTCCGTAACTGTGCGAACACATGCAATTTGTATTGTACGACCATTATAGCTTTTCGCTTCAAAAAACGACTTCCACTCTGACCTTCGCTTCCATTCACAAGTCTATTATGGGCAACTTGAGTAATTGACAGTACTGAAGAAAACGTTTTTGACATTAGCTTCCGATTGCTTCCAACTATTATAATTCAGCCTTTAGGGCTACGATTGACACAATTTTGTACAACAACATTATTGTCCAGAAGTAAAAGTGGCTCATTTTGTATTTTTGCAGTTAAGCATTAAGCTACCAAAATATTATATAGGTTTATAGAACAGAGTGGTCGGTATCAGTTTCGCAACCATAAAAATGAGCCGTTGGTACCTCTGCTTAGATGTGGAACAGCTAATTGTAATAGATTTGTTTCTTTTTAGTATGTACTTTATGTGACACAAACCTTAATAATTATACATTGGATGGCTAGGAAAACGTTTTATGAATAAGAATTTTGAAACCCTAAATAAAGGCTGCATTAATACTTTTGCCCTATATAACTCTGCAACCGGTGAGTTGTATTTTATTCTATTGAATAAGGTGCGTTCCTCTTTCTTGATATTAATGATCCGAATTGTTCTCAAATACGAAAATATCTAGTTCGGTTTTTGAATCAAGCACATGACTCCAAAAGGTTCACCAAAAAGTCTTTACGCTATAAGCACTGCTTAATATCAAAGAGTATACAACTACAAATAGTACGCATCACAACTAAACATTTTGTAGCCGTTTCAGACGCGGGCGGTAAGTGCGAAGGGGAAATTTCGTAGGTCGTATGCGTCAGCAAGGCTGTTGTTTGATGCTGGGGTAGCAAGGTGAACACTGGGGTATCAATATCAGTACCCCACATAGAAAATATTCGTTGTATGAGATGCGCGCTCTATGTAGCTCTATACTCTTTGATAATATAGGTACACTTAAAATAACCTTGACGTATATCATCCATTTTTTTTTAGAATTCGCTTGCATATTAAAATTTTATCTTCTTTTAAAACGAGTTGAGTTGTAAGCCTTATAAAATAAAAAAAGCATACTTTAGTTCTATCGATTTGAACTTCAGAAACTTTACAAAAAGTTGGATCAAAAATGAAAAACCTCAATTTTGGGTTTTATTTTTGTCAGTTTAAGTGGAACCACTATATCTCTATTTAATGTTTTAAATATAACTGTGTGTTTTAGAATATTATTTTCATTATTTAAAACAAAAGAGATTCTCTTGGCAAACTGCAATTGATTTCCTAATTTGTTCTCTCCTTATTTCTTGTAAATCAGCCTTAAAATGTTTTCATCGAAAATTTAAGTTATTTTGTTTTTTTTTAATAATTGTGTAAAATGTAAACTATTTGTTTTAGTAAAAGTAAAAAAAGGAAAAAAAATATTTATACAAGTTGGACGCAGTCAGTTGTTAATTTAAAAAGATAAAAATAACATGTTTTGTTATTTAATTATAATTATGTTCCCGGTAGTAATTATATATTCTTTATATCTCTTTGGATGGGTGTGTTTTTTTTGTTTTAATTTATATGTTCTGTTTATCATTTTTGTGTTCATTTATATTAAGTTGTAAAACATAAATAAAATCCTAACATCTATCTATCATTATCGATTACTACTTTGATCGCTTAGAGTAAAATAAAATTGTAGTAGAATATGCTGCCTTGGTTTAAGTTAGATTTATAGTTAAAAATTTTTTTTTTAATGTTCAATTTATGAAGTTCTGAACACTATTCAATCGTTTTGTTTTATAAAAAAAATTAAATTAGAAAGCAAAGCTTATCTCTCTTTAAACCCTTGGCGGTTTGAAGCGTAACCCAGTTGGAGCTGTGGTTGAGATTACCTGCGATGTAGAACCAGTTGTTGTACTAGAATTGTCGATGTCTTCGGCTGGTGGAGATGTGTAAATAAAAATAGTGGCATCGGATTTTAACAGCGGTTCTGTGGTGTCCATATCCATGTTTGAACCGCCGGTTATGTAGGATTTTAATTGATTACTTGTCTCGAAGGATACTGTACGTGGACGAGTGGAGAAGTTTGCTGTGGGTGCACATTCAGCTATGGAATTACGCGTCGAATTGCAACATCCCGTACAACCGAGCATTCCATTTCCATTTCCGGTTGAGGATTTCACTTTATCCTTATTGCGGCGCAACGATGATCGATGTGGATGATGGCGTGCCATTGCGGTTATTCCTCGTCTAGATGGTCGCCTGGTGACGGGGTATTGGACTGATTCAGCACTGTTACTCAAACGGATGTTGCCAGCTGGTGATTGGTTGTAGAGATAATGGGAAAGAAAAAGAAAGATCGCAAATGGGCGTGGAAAAACGAATTTGAAAATTAGTTGAAGGTATTGGTTTTGTTTTTGGTTATCAGCCATTAATGCTTTGGACATGAAGATGGTGTTTATTTAGTTTTTTTTTTTAATGAAGTGATAAATGTCTGTGGATGATGTTCGATTGGTAAAAACGGAAGCAAACTAAACGGAAAACAAAACAAAATAAACGTGCAAAATAATTATACGAATACTGGCTTATTAGTAGTGCTAATTGAACACTGAATGCGAAATTATTGAAGTAGTTATACGTTATTCGAGGGTTAATATTGAAGCTTAAGATGTTACGTACGTGTCTGTATGTCTACCTCGGTGTTAGAGTTAATTCGACAAATGACTTCCACGACGAGATGGAACGATTTGGTAGTACTATTCGATTAAATGTTGATAAATTGAACGTGGAAAGAAATGCTCGCAAGGACGATGACCGTGTGTGTCCTGTTGAAGTTGAAGAGAGCTAGGAAAGATTCAAAGATTGCTCAAAACTTTTTTTAGTTGGACAGATCTAGTAGTACAGCTAAAAAAAAAAACTTAAAATTGGTGTGGATCTAGTTTAAACATGGTATACTACTATAAATACGTCATACTGGAAAAATGATTTTTCTATCAATCCAGGGGTCATTATTTATAAAGGAATTTCGCTGAAATCACTTCGTTCTCGTTGAAATTCGATTACATAAAACGAATATCGTTTTAGGTTTTACGATACTCGTAGTTTCTCGAAAGCTATACGACTGCCGAATGCCAGTAAGGGTCACCTGATTTGTGTGATTGATAAGTCGTTTAATATATCAGTAATTCAAGTAAAGTAAGCTAAGCCATTACAGAGCGATTTAAAAAAAAAAACAGCCAGGAGTTCCCTTAATATTCATAGCCACGGTAGTGCTGCTTTTTTGTTGTAGTCAGACTGCGCAATGGATCAGTTGTATCTAATCACGCCTATCGCAAATAAATTTTCCCGGGAAAATGTTCTCAATCAGCAATCTGATTTATATTGCTTATAAGGGAAAAATTCCCGGAAAAATTTATTCGCGATAGTCCTGAATAACTCAAAATGTATGGAAATGAAAGCCTATCAGCACGAAGTCACATTGATTGCAGGATACTTTCGAAGAGAAATTACTTTCGGGGAAAAGTACAGAGTACTGAGTAGGACGTGTGATAGGAGAGTAAACTCCATTCATGTGTAATAAAATTTGAAGCAAGCATTCACATTAAAGAAACAAAAATAAGTTTGGGGGGAACACCATACATGAAATAAATAAGCATTACATCCAACATCTGTCCCATCTCCATCAATCCCCCGCATGCATAACCCTTTGAGCCCTGTTCAAATCTTTGAGGATAAAGAGTATAACAAACTAATTTATTCTAAGACTTCATTTCATGATCACTACCTAAATAAAAGAGTAGACCAGTGCCCACTTTTGTGGCACGATGGTTAGTGCGATAAATTAGGCGCAGAAGGGTTCGTTTCTGAGCCGTAGCAACACCCTGGCGATGATCAGACAAATTTATTGTCAAGAAACGCCTATCTTAACTCAGCCGCTTGAATTCAGGAGGTCATGGTTCTTATGCACACACGGGCACATGAATGGTTATGAAATGAAAGCTAGGCATGGGTACTGTCAAAGATTATAAAGTCATACAGATGACGCATTGAGAACAAAAAAGCAGAAAGTTTTGCTTAATAGCTTCATGGTACGTGCGGGTGGGCACGTGCACACATGAAAAACGAGATCCAAACATATGGCGAGCTGTGTCAGTACGAACCTCCATAGAGCAATTTTTCTTGTGCTTGTATAATTTTATAATCTTTGGTACTATCGAGCCAGTTGAAATAGGGACTGTGCGTAAGTAGTCCAACGCACTTACCGCTTGACCACTGTGCACCCAACATGAAACTTAGGCAATCTCAATCAAAAATACCAATATTCAACCAAACGGTTATCGACGGGACTACCCTCAAACTATCCGATAGCGCAAAATATTTGGCCGTTATTCTTGACAAAAAATAAAATAAGAATCCGAATGTGTGCGGACGAATAAAAAAGGCCACAATAGCTTTGACATTTAACCAAATATTCGGATTATCCTATGGATGTACACGCCCATCATAGGTCATATATTATTATATTGAGGACTTATCTGCGATTGCCACCAGACAAGTCCTCCATAGTCACCCATCTGGAAAATATAACATAGATACTAAGGATAGCATGTGTGAGCGCTACTAGTGCAATGAGAACCATACCAACAGCTGGACTGGAAACCATTATCAACCTGCTACCGCTAGAGCTTTACATGCAAGAATCTGCAGCCAAGAGTGCACTAAGAATCAGCCAGCTAAACTACTGGAACATTTACTCAGGAGGACTGTATTCTCTGACTACATGCTGTCTCAGAATTACATTCTGCATCGACTGCATCTTTCCAAGAACGAACTGTACACTGAAACCATATCAAGATTTACTGATTGTTCCGAAATGAAAGTTGGAGCTGGAGTGTTTTCGGAAACACTAAAGCTAAGCAGCCCTTTTCGTCTCCCAGAGCACAACAGTGTCTTCCAGGTTGACAGAAACAGAGGTAATAAAAACGACCCCAATGCTAGAGATACCACCACCTTCACTGAGAGTCAGGCTGCAATTAAAGCAATCTCTGCTGTCGAAATAAAATCTAAGCTTGTAAAGTGTTGTCGTGAAGAGCTAAAGGTTCTTTTCGTCCAACATAATGTTAAGTTCTGCTGGGTTGCCGGGTGCATACAGGGCTGATGAACTGGTGAGGAAGTGATCTGCCACAAGAATTAATCAGGCTGTCAAACAGCCACTAATGACCTCAAATCACGGGTAGGACAGAAATCACTGAATATCGCCAATTTCAGGTGGAACTCCCTGCCTAGCAGTCGGGCTGCAATAAAAGCAATTTCTACTGTCGAAAATAAAATCTAAACTATACGAAATTGTCCTTCATAATGTTAAGCTCTGCTGGGTCCCAGGACACAGAAGCATACAGGGCAATGATATTGCTGATAAACTGGCAAGCAAATAATCTGCCACAAGCATTATTCAGGCTGTAAAAACGCCACTATGTGACCTCAAATCACGGGTGGGACACAAATCACTGAATATCGCCAAACACAGGTGTAACTCCCTCCCCAGCTGTGAAACATCCAAGAGGATGTGACCTGCGTATGACAACGCCAGAAACGACAAACTTCCACAAAATATGTTTCGACACTAGTAGGGATTCTTACTGGACACAATTTACTTAAAAGCCACAAACTGAAAATGCATCTTATAGATGATGACCTTTGAAGAGGTGTTGAAGAAATACATGGAGATACCCGCCACTTTATGTGTCACTGTCCAGGCCTCTAATAACTTTAGAAATCACGTTTTCCATGACCTCATTGATATAGTCCGAAATCACTCTCTCTCTCTCTCTAATCTTTTCAAGTTTGCAACAACATCTGGATGTCAGAAAAAGGACTAATAGTGAACAGCGACGGGACAAATGAAGGAGCACGTGGACCCCAAAAAGACATATTAGAGGGGATATATTGACCTGAGTGCAATGAGGGAATACGTAAACCGCCTACCTCATCAATGCACCAACCTTACCTAATCTAAGGCGACCTCCAATGCAGCCAATGTCACAATGTGATTACTGAAATATCAATCTCCAAAAAAAAAATAGTTTCGAGTGTAACCCACGATCGCCAGCCCTAAGCTCTTGGGTTATCTGAAGATCTAGGCTTATTGCTTAAAATGATTAAGGAAGAGCGGGAAAGTTCAGACTTAAGTACAGTAAAGTACAATAGATACCCCAACGGTAGCCCAATATGAATCCACATGCTCAACAAGCGTTTTTTTAGTTTTGAACAAAATGTGGTACGACGACGTCTGTGTGCCTTATCAGCTTCTATTAAACAACATCTTTAAGTGAGTTACATTTTTTTTATAAAATTTATTCAAGTGGCGCGAAACTCAGAGAGCGCTTTGAGATATATCATTCATATTTAAAAAAAAAAATGCTGGTAAAAAAATTACTAAATAGTCGATAGACTATAATTGTAAAGAAATATCTTATTCGGCGGAGCAAAGCTTGACCCTAGGGGCACTCTTTTATCAGCAGGAAATGAAATGCCATATTTCTGATTAAGGCTGTTAAGCTGTTAAAATACAAAAGACATAAGTTTATTAGGGTGTGCGCAGGTTAAAACGTACACATAAAGAAACACGGATTAAAAGCGCGTATTCTATTTCTCAAGACGAGATAATAATGACTCATTCCACAAGGTTTTTTTTAGATTTGTAAGATCAGGAAAATGCAAGAAGTCTGATGGTCAAAAAATAGCCAAGTGAACCATAAGCAATTGGCACGTTTTCCTCAAACATTGGTCACAACATCATCATTGTTCAATCTCGCAAAAAAAAAGTGAACTCGATGGCCCTTATCTTTCTTCGGATTTTATTTTTTGTACTTAAGACACTACTGAGCTAATCAGTACAACTTTTTAGCTTCATTAAAGTTGAGCAATATACTAAGTACGTCAATATGTTTAATCCGTCATTCAACATAAATATCACGTATATACTAAATTTCCAGTCATGACTATCCCACTTATTCACGTCATTTTTTTTAAAAACTCCGTTTCAAATTGAATTCCTAATCGTTCACAAAGCCTTCGTTTTAATAAACAATTCTTAGTCATGTCCTACCATGTTCTTCGACGTACGCCATTTTTAATACTTTCTTTGTTAATCCATTAAAAAAATAAGAAATCCCGAATTATCGTGGGAATAGGTTAATTGTTAAACAACAACAAAAAATAGGTTAATCCCAAAAACAACAAACACAAACAAAATAAAACAAAAACCACATTAACAATACAGTTATTATTAATTAACATTAAAATTATTATTTTCAACATAAAACCACACTTATAAACAAAATATTTGAGAAAACAAAATTGTAAAACATAAAATTTGTGAACAAAACATTTTCTTTATAGTAAAATTTTAGTTTATCAATTAAATAAGCTTATACTTAAGAAATAGCGTTTAATTTGAGTTCTTTATCATTTGTATATCGAAAAGCAGTGAGCATAATTAAATATTTGTGACATAATCAACAACACAACAATTAATTAATTAAAATCAAACGACGGACATGTTTCTTTTTTTTTTTTAGAACAGAAAATCTAAAACATTGAATAATACTGAAACAAAATTCACACTACTACCGTTACGACTGTCATTGCTCTGTGACGACATCTGCTGGCGAGATCGCGAAGAGGAAGACTGTCGACGAACACGTCGATTTCGTCGGCGATCGGTCACCGGTGTACTGTGCCGGAACTGAGATGTTAAAATATAATCCACTTCCTCTTGCGTACCACTGCCGGGAGATGTCGCTAGGACAGTGTCGTGCGTTACAGTGGAACTATCACCTCTCTGGCCGAGTACCAGCGTTAGATTGTGTGCGGAACGTGACAACGTCTTGTTCGGACTGTGATAGGTCGTGTTCACGTCACTGGTACTCTGCTGGCGATGGTGATGGAACTCAAAGTCATCACTGCAACTGGCGATCGATGTCGACGAGTAGTAATGCGAGCAGTTTTGCTGGTGAGTATGATTATTGTGATGATACGTGTGATGAGGATGTTTGTGTGTATTGTTTGATTTGGATGAGCAATGGACAACAATTTGGCTACAAGCTTCATGATTGACGTTGTAGTTGTTGTTAATTGTGTTATTCAATGCATCATCGTAATAGCTACCGGAATGCGTTGAGAAGTTCGTCTCCAGGAACATACGTCCCGCTGATGATGAGCTGTTCTCATCGGTGCGACATCCATGTGGCGAGAGAAATTGTCCGCCGCAATAGTCTTCCCCATCGTCGGTGTCCATGTGTTCGGCACGCTGTTGGTGGCTGGCTGCAACACGACGTTTGAACATCAAGTACATTTCGTTGCTCGGCTCGAGTGGGATGTCGTTAGAGCTGCCACCCAGGAATTCGTCGGCACGTTGGGCGGCAAGGCAGTTGCTGCATGTGGTGGTAAGGCCTGCGTCTCCAAGGAACCATTCGGAACGGGTGCGCATGCGTGCGGTCTGACGTTCATGGACCTTTTTTTGTTGTGGTTGGTGGATTTTGTGAAATGTTTCGCAGCAGCACAGCGCAACAGAGTGGTGATGTGGTGATGCGATATTGGTGCGGTAAAAAAGGGGTGGGCGGGGTTGACATGAGGGAAATAGTACATTTAGAATATTTTTTTTGGCTGTATATAATATCTTTAGCTAAATAAATTGTTGGTTGAGGGAAATTTAAAAAACAAAATGCAATTTTTGTACAGAAATAATATTAAAGACACTAAAGAGGACAACAATCAAGAAGTGCATCACTTTGCCGTGCTTGTGCATGTTGGGTGATGATGACATTATTGTGAGTGTGTGGTGGTGGTGTATATAATTAAATGTTAGTGGCGTGGGTGAGTGGAAATTAAGCGAAACGAGGTACACAGTCTATCACTGTAATCCTAAAAGGGGAACTTAAAATTTAAAAAAAAATATATATAATGGAAGGCAACCTGGATTTCAAACATAGGTCTGGGGTTGTCCTATTGAACAAATGAAGATGGGAAGGATGTTCAATATTTATACAAGAAGCGTGAGCTGTATTGTCTTATCGAAGATTTTTCATTTAGTCCAGGCAACATTCTCACCAAGGCATGATATATCAGTCAAACTGTTTTTTTAGGCTCTCGTTTTGTATCCCTATAGACGAGAGTACAAAAAACCTAACCCAACAAACTTTGTTTTAACAAAAAAAAATCTTTTTCTTCAGTTAGCTCAGTAAATGTCTAGACTAGTCTATTTATATTCGTGAGGATCAGCTAATGAGATGAAGAGAATACTTTTGTAACTTCTTCGACGGATTTTCCAGTTAAAAGAGTGATGTAATGGTGTCATAATTGCATGCTATGCGCTGATATTAATCCTAGAAAGACGATATGAAGAGCTGCAATAGTGGCGTCCAATATCTTATTTTTGGAGAGACTATCAACTATCATAGTCGAGCAAATAAACGCTTAAGTCCGAAGTTACAGTAGGCTTTCAGTGTGATTCTGAGTAAACTGTATCAACACTCTTTGTATCATTCTAGAGCTATTTTATGGAGTTCCAGTCACCACTTTGAAGGAATTTATTATCGACACACAATCGCGATTGCAAATGAAGAGGGATAGCCAAAAAAAAAGTTGACGTTAGAAAACAGCCATACAACATTGCATTAGAAAGCAGGACATCAAGTGGATACTTAATAACTTGGACCTCACCGATGACATAAGTTTGATGATAAGTTTTCTATCAAATTAGATAAGCGGACTAGTCGAGATATGTCAACTGCAAGTGAAAAAAAGCTAAACACAAAAAATTAAACCCTTTAAGCCGCTCAAAACATAAGCGCTATATTCGTCACCAGATGCCAATAGATAAGGCCTAACAGTTTATCTGCCTCGATGGTGGTACGGATCATGACGTAAATAAATAAATCCCGCACCAATTTTACATTCAAATTCCCATTCATCCAACAACCAAAGTGCGTAAAGCCCGTAATAACTAGAACATTGCTGCAGTTCTCAAGGTTTGGGCGTCTTTAATGGAACGTTGTGGAGTATTTTGAAGCGTGATATTTATTTGAAACCGAATAATTGATGGTTGCGTTTAAATTTTGTTTTGTCGGCATTGGAACAGCTTCAAATGGATCCGCGTTTTATAGAAAAATTGTTTTTAGCAACGAAGCTCATTTTTGGCAAAACGGCTGCGTTAATAAGCGAAAATGCCGTATTTAGGCCGATGGTCAGCGTGTTGCACTGTTTGGTGGTGTTATGGGCGGCATCATCAGACTGTTTTTCTTTAAGAATGCAAAAGGATCGCGTGTTACTTTCAATTATGATTGCTGCAAAGTAATGTTACCGAAAGTTTGAGATATTCGTGTAACTGCCTTGAAGTTTCAACAGTATGGTGCTACATGTCATACAGGCCTCTTTTTTTGGGAGAACGTTCGATGAAAACATTATCTCAGGAAATGGTCCTGTCAATTGGCCATCAAGGTCTTGCGCCTAGAAACAATTGGATTACTTTCTATGGAGACATGTGAAAACTCTTGTTTACTTCGATAAACCGAAATGATTGAAGCTTTGGTAGCCAACATTACTTGTGATATGCTTGAAATAGTGGTCGAAAATTGTATTCACAGAATGGGACAGTTAAGTCTTGATCGTGGGCAACATTTGAAGGAAATTATCTTTACACATTAACTGGCATGAACCAACCAAATACATTGATTTTTCGTGTTATATTTAAAAGGGATTGTTAGAGAGCTCTAATTGGGTCACTCCAATAAGGCAACGCGGAGAGATGTAACAGCAAAAAAAGAACATACAAATAAATAGTTTAAGCAGAAACTGTGTTTCAAGGGAAAACCTGGACCCAGTTAAAGCGCAACCTTGTGGGATAAGAAGCTCATTTATCGCAAATGGTACGTTTAAATGACGTGCATGATCAGATCTATCGAGGTATTCGTTCGGAAAAGTGTTCAAAAGCGTACCTCAACCCAGATGTTAGAATTCGACATACAACTTTAGCATCGTGTAGAAGCACATATGGATTATGATCAATTTTGCAAAACCGAGGGTCAATACGAGGCTATTTTGCAAAGAATTTGTGTTCTCAAGACGTAAAGGATGGATTAGATTTCCTGGAGCCCTATTTCCGAACCAGGCTAAGAGAACGATCTCAAACTGAAATAATATTAAGGATTCTAGTAAGATTATTAATATTACCAAATATATTATCAAATGGTGAAGTACACGAAAGAACAACGTTTACAAATAATAAAAAAAAAATGTACAACCGAAATTCCAAATCGGTTTTTAACGACAATTTTCGGCCGTAATTATCGTCCCAGTAAACAAGTCTATAGTGAACTCATTTGAGTCAGAATGTTCGCTGCTTGATGTTGCCGTGCCAGTGGGATTAAGTTTTGCCCGAAGTGTAAAGAATACTGTTACGGTAAAAGCGTCCGTCGCAAACGAAAAAATCAACCAATTTCGTGGGGTTCTCAAGAACTTTTTTCAGACCACATTATGGCGATTAACAAGATCAAAATGACTCATGAACTAAATCCACTTGACCATATGAGGCGTCGTGGGTTCTCGAATTGGGATTCAGGCATGATTGAAGAAAATGAAGAATTTCATTGCAAAATCAACTTTAGCGATGAAGCGCATTTTTAGTTAAACGGCTTCGTCAATAAGCAAATTATGCGTAACTGGAAAGGTGAGAACCTTCATGTGTTTCATGAACTAGCACTTCATCCGCAAAAAAACACTAATTCGTGCGACTGTACAGAGGCATGTTGGAACGTTATTTCTTTTCGAAATTGTATGAATTTGACTTCAGTGATATAAGACGGTGCCACAAGCCACTTACCGGGTGTGGCAACAGTCGAGGTTTTGAAGTCTCAGTTCAGTATATGTGTTATCTCAAGAAACGGAACCGTCAATTCGCCGCCGAGATCGTGCGAGCCAATGTTGAACGAGAAATAGCGGCCATATTGGATGAAATATGCGGCTGAGTCATTGCAAAATGGGTTTAACGTATCGACCGCTGTATAGGTTTCCGCGTTGGACATATAAACGAAGGCAAATTCCATTCATAAATGCTTTAATTGTAAACCAAGCCAACAAAATTTTATTAAGATATTTTATTAAATAAGTTGTCAAGTCCTTAATGAAATACCCTTTATAAGAATGCCATAGCGAGGTCAAATTTGGGACATACCAATGGCAATGTATGTTCTAGCAAATAGTATAGAACGGCATAGAGTACACATCACAGCTAAAAATGTTTTAGCCGCGGGCGATAAGTGCGAAGGGGAAATTTCGTCGATCATATGCGTCGGCTAAGCTGTTGTTTGATGCTGGGATAGCAATGTGACTACTGCGGTATATCAATATCAGTACCCCACATAGAAAATTTTCGTTTTATGAGATGCGCACTCCATAGTTCTATAGTCCTTGGTTCTAGCTACTAACTACGAAGATTGTGAGGAAGGCGGATTCTCATAAAATGTTGAGACATGCCAACAACTTCAAAAACTGAAGTTTTATTTAAAATGAAGAAAAATGTACGTGTACTAGTTTAGTAACTTCAGATCAGAATATGAAATCTAGATCTGGCTAACAAATAAATAACTACTAACCAAAAATTAACTAACGAGTGTTTTATTAGAGGTTGGTTTTTCGAATAAAGATAAAACTGACATTTTGTGGTCAAATCGGGCACCTTTTATGTCATTTATGATCAGTTTGGTTTGCCATTTCATCATGAACAGGTTGACAAATGAACAACGCTTGCAAATCGTGCAAATTTATTTCGAAAATAATGGTTCAGTTCATGGTTCATTTTATGGTCGACATAATCGTCCATCAGAGCAGTTATTTCGGTTAACCAAGGATCTTTTTCGCACTACGTTCACTCTTTGTGATAATACGCATCCGCAGGGACGTCGCACAGTGCGCACCGGAGAAACAATTGCCGCTGTAGAGCAAAGTGTTGATGAGGACCCGTATGAATCGATTCGCCATCGTGCGCAGCAATTGGAGCTTTGTCCATCAACTTTATGGAAGATTTTGGCTTACGACCTTACAAGATCCAGCTTTTGCAAGAATTATAGCCGCGAGACTATGCAATGCGTCGTGATTTTGGTGTATGGGCCGAAAATGAGATTGATCTCGACGCTGATTTTCATCGCAAAATTTTGTTCAATGATGAGGCTCATTTTTGGTTGAATAGCTACGTCAGCAAGAAAAATTAACACATTTGGAGTGAAGAGAGTCCACATGAGACCCCATTACATCCACAAAAACTGACTGTTTTGTGTGCTCAATAGGCTGGTGAGTCATTGGGCCATACTTCTTCCAAAATGATGCTGGAGAGTCAGTTACCGTTAATGGAGACCGGTATAAAGCCACGATAACCGACAATTTTGTTCCCCTAATTGGATGGCATGAATGTGGATGAGATGTGGTTCCAACAAGACGGCGCTACATGCCACACAGCGCACGTCACAATCGATTAATTGAAGGAAACATTCGATGAGCGCATAATTTCGCGGAATGAATCTGTCAATTGGCCACCAAGATCGTGTGATTTGACACCGTTGGATTATTTTCTTGGGGATATGTGAAGTCGCTCGTCTACGCCAACAAACCAGAAACGTTAGGGAACTTGGAAGCCAACATTCCTGGGGTTATTGCCGACATACGGCCCGAAATGCTCGAAAAAGTGGTTGAAAATTGGACCTCTAGACTTGGCTTTATTCGAACCAACCGCGGCGGCCACATGCCCGAAATCATATTTGAACATTAATGGGATAAAATTATTCTTCCAATAGAGCCAAATTGATGGACATTAAAACGATTTTCTTGTGTTTTATTTCAATTCGAAGTTCTATACCTCTAAAAAAAACACCCTTTACATCAGTGGTTTTGTTAAGATTGTGCTACACGATTATATGGTTGGGTTGGATGGGTTTTTGACCAACAGATGAGGCATCTAGCTCGAAAAGGATGGAGTGACACGATACCTTATAAAGGTACAATCAACAGTGATGACAAACATCCCCCTGCCTTTGTTATTTTATGCGGATGTGCTTTTCTCGATGACTAAGTATCTAATCAAATCTACAGATAACGCCGGCTGTCTAATGAGTCACATAATTCCGAAAACTGCAATTTCGTATCAGTAGTTGATATGTACACGTGATCACTACTCTAATTACTACACTACAACTTGAAACGTTGTGCTTCTAAATGCACACCAAAATTGCTCAAGTAGACGCCACTAAAACTATTATAAAAGATCGATCTACCTATCTACATGTGTATACACTTAAGGGTTCTTTCCTACAACTAATCAACACTAGATAACTATACACATACAGCAACAAACTAATTAAATTCGAAAAAAAATCTAATCAAACAAAGTTTTCTAATAACCTGAATTCAGTTAACAGTGACAAAAACAAAATAAACTATGATAACGAAAGAACCACCAAGACAAGACTAGAACTATATTTTTTTTTTTGTAAAAAAAAAGTGAAGAACGTGTTTAACTTACAATTTCGTGTGACATCTAAAGCATTTTATTTTTTTGTTAACGCCAGCGAAAAAAATGAAAGAAAAATAAAAAAAATTTTTAAAACAAACAAAAATATATGTACAGCTAATAAAATGTTTTTTTTTTTTAACCATTCCCACCACGTAGAAAATACAAAAAAATCTTCTTTTTTTTCTTTATCAGAAATTTCAAGACAAGTGAGTGCCACAGATAAGTGAATAAAAATAATAATAGTAGAAAAATCATTTCACTTTTTTACAGTTTTATAATTAATTTTTATTTAATTAGTAATTGTTTTTTTGTTTATAAAAAATAATTAGCATATTTATAAAATATTATTAAGGATTTTGTGTTTGCTCACAAAAAATGAAAACTAATAATAGAAATTTAACGATTGGAACAATACAAAATAAAAAAAAATGTGTTGTGAGGCGCGTGGACTTGCGTTGGGCGCCAGTTTAATAAGTGAAATCTAAACAAAGGTTTGTGTATGGCTGTTAGACCAACTAAAGATTTCTCTTAATTTTTTCGCCCAATCCAAGTGCCCTCTTAATTTAAAAAAAAAACTAAAAATAATTAATTTTATATAATGTGAATCGATTATTAATTTGTATTAATAAATTTTTATGATTAATAAGATTAACAGAAAGGTGCGAGTGAGATAGAGAGAGCAAATTATATTCATATAATATAAGAAAGTGAAAACACAACAAAACTGTGAATCTGAATTATGAGTGAGATTTGCACGTGAAACAACAACAATATTAGTAGTATAAGAGAAAATTACAATAAAAGATTATAATTATTAATTAATACAATAGCGCATTCTCTAATCACTAAGGAAAGAGAGAAAAAAAATCATAAAAGTAATCAAATAGTTTAGAAGTAGTCATCTATACAAAACAAAAAAAAAAATCAAGTGTGTCTCTATATCTCTATACCGAAATCCTTGAAGCTATATAGAAATCATCCCTCACCTGTGGCAGATACGATAGACTCTTTGTACTCTCCGCATAGCGATTGACCGCCCTCAGTTCGTCCATTGTCATGTGATGCTGGGGCTGTTGATTATTACCACTGCTTGCCGATTTGGAGGAACGTGTCGATGAGCAGCTGGAGGAATGCTTAATGCCACGATTGCAACGGCTGCAGGTGGCTACCACTTGTTTCTGGGATCGGCATTCGTCGGTGGTAGTGGCGTGCGTGGCAGTTGCTTTCTTTTTGCGTCGTTGTGGACGTTCAATCATTTGATTGGATGGATTATTCTCATCGATATCTTCGTAGTCGCCATCATGGGCTTCTTCATCGGCCACATCGGGTTTGGCGGGCGATGGCATCGGTGATGATGTGGTTGCCATGGCAAAGAGCCCTGGTCCTTCGAGGGACACCGAGAGTCGGGCGCACGACTCTATAAATGAGTGATCGGGTGTAACGCCTAGCGAGAGTACACTGTTGTCGAGGGCAGAACTTGAGCTGGTCAGTAGTGCGGGCGTCGATCGGGATTCCTCTTGAGCAACTGTACATGCACAGCGAGAGAGTACAGCACAGCATGGTAGAACGGGGGGGGCGCACAGCATAGAACGATGAAAGGTGAAAGATGGAATTTGATGGTGTGGTTAATGAAGATTCAATGAATGTCGAGGGGGATGTTAAAATAGGAAAAAATAAATGAACAGGTGGTATGAGGAATAAAAACAAAAGCAGGACCACCAACGAACCAAGATAGTTTTGACAAAATACAGAAAACCATGTATGATCGAAGAAATGTGTATGAAAGAAGACACAGATAGATAGAAAGAAAAATATAAATGAGGATGGGAATTTCAGGATTAGTAGTAGTCAAGCAGATTATAAAATATTTATATAAGTATACGAGAAAAACAATAGTCGTGTCAAAATGTACTCACTCAATCCCCAGCGTTCACATTGGCATTGTAGCCACGTCTTCTCAGCTTCTAGCGAATGTTGCACTAAAGATGGTCAAGATTGTTTTTTGTTTTTAGGAAATTTCCATCAAAGATTGATATTTGGGAAAATGATATCTTACGTGCATATTTCTGTTGTGCCAATTTCCCTCGTGGCGGTGGTGGATACTGGAAGCTGCATATCCATTCGTCTTGTACTTTGAGAATTCGACCGGTAACACGAGCATAGTATTCATAATTTGCACGTCCAAACAGATCGTGTACGGCAAATTTGTCGATGATGTGTTTCATTATTTTTGTTGCAACCTAGAATTGAATTAACGTGTGCAAATGCGATTAGCTGAAAGTTTTTAAATGCGCGCAATGATGTGATAATTGTACACTTTAATGAACAGCACGCTGGGTGCCAAAATGAAAGAAGGGACATTTTTGAAAATTAACGTTGAGGGTAAAGGCAGAAAATCAGTCAAATCGTTAAAGACTTTAAGCCACCTTTTGACTTCAAAGCCGCGTATGACACCATATAACGCATAGAGCTTGAAAGCGATAGCGGAACTCGGGATACCATCAAAACTAGCACCGCTGAGTCGACTAACACTAACGCCTAACAGCACACGTGAACTTTTCCAAACATGTACCAGATTTCTACAAGGAGACGCGCTATCATGCGATACAGAAGTAGTAAATAGTGAAGTGGTGGGTAGTAAATACAGAAGGCACTATCTTACAGACACTGGGTTAAGCAGACGATATCGACATTGGTCGCTCTCATCGTGCGGAAGTTGATGAAGAGTCCAAACGCATTGTCTTGTAGTCAACAAGGGCTAGACAAAGTACATGCTGTCAACAAACAAAATACTGTCGACGCACAACCTTGGACAAAGTGTCACTATTGATGGCAACAATTAACAGTTCATCTTCTTCGGAGCTAACATCAATCGCACGAATGACACCATAGCGGAGATACGTTGAAGACTGACAGTTGCAAATTGATGCTATTTTGGTTAAGCGCATCAAATGGGATCAAAACTCCAAATATTTACTCTACCGGATCCTGATACTAGAAGTCCTACTTTACGCACCCAGTGCTGGACAATCAAGCAGGAAATCAGAGCAAGTATTAGGCACTTCCGAAGGAATAATTTTCGAATTTTTCGGCCCATAAGGAAAGCGGAAGAGAGAAGATATAACCGCGAACTTTATGAGCTGAACCACCAAGGAAACACACGTAAACTACATTGGCTCGGCCACATCGAGCGAATAAACAATAATGCTTCAGTCAAGAGCATCTTCGAATCCTAGTCTTCAGGCTCGAATCGACAAGAAAGAGCAAACTCCTGATTTAATAATTAAGCGATCGCTGATGTCAGAGCGCTTGGTCTGAATAACTGAAGCAACGTGCCCAGGATCGACGAAGATGGAAGGCTGCCTTGCCTCAGGCATCAGTGACCCTTAACAGGTCAGGAGACCGTTAAGTAAGTAAGTTAATTGCTTTATATTGCCGTTTACAAAAATGTTGACATAGACCTTTGTTTAAGAACTACGAATCGGACGTTTAATATTACAAAAACATCTAGAGCAAATGACTGACTCAGTGGCGCTATGGTAAGTGCAATGAACTGCCGCGCAGAAGGTCTGAGTTCGACTCCCAGCCTTAGCAACACCTAAATGATTTTTCACTGGCCCTTCTCTTGTGATGATCTGACATATTATCCGAGTAGTATAAATTGTCAAGCAATCTTGCTGGCCATTTTAAGTCACCTCCGTGAGATATAACCCTACGCAGAAATTTTTCATGCCGAATGTCAATTATTACGTTCACTGTATGGCACATAGCGACGCACTGTTGAAACCACATTCTTTCACATCTATGTCGTTCAATTCAGGCTAAAAGAAATTAGTTTTGATTTTTAGCGCTCGCCGTTGATGTTGATGGCCTCAACAACATTGATTGTGAAGAACTACGGACCAACAATGCCGCCGGCCGGTCTTGTCTTGTCTTATTGTTACTAACTTTGAGGTCCTGGATCATTTGGATCTTGGATCTTGAATATCAGCACGGATTCTCTTGCACACTTTCACGGAAAGCGGCTATGTTTTCGTCCGTTCTCTCATTCCTTTGACGTACAAGTGCTGGCTGATTTGTTAACATGGTCAAATACAAAACAATCGGTTGTCTCGAACATGGGCACCAAACTTTGGAGAGTCAGCTATTAAGGCCCATGAGGGTAACATTTGTTCACAAATTTTGATAAAAGTGTTATCATTTAGAAGTGCTGCTAGTTCGTTTATCTTTTCATGGCTAAAGATAACAGATTTAAAAAAAAATCAGAAATCAAAATGGCCGCACAGACTCTCAACATCAAACGAACAAACAGTGTTTCTTGTCGCCGTGTCTTGGACAGGTTGGTTCCAAGTATGCGATTAAAATTAATTATATGTTTCATGAAGGATTAAAAGACTGTACGTCCAAGACTAGACAAAATATTGGATTGATTTGGTTTGTATTCGGTTGGAAACATATCAGAATTTCTTCGTCTTTGGTGTTATACTCAATAATTTTGACAGCATCAAATCGGATTTCTTAAGCAGTAAAAAGTAAATCAAATGAAAAAGGAAATTATTGTATGTCCAAAAAAAATCTAAATTTCCCAAATTGAAAAAAAAATCCCGTAACGATAGAGCTAACAATTTGAATTGAATTTGATTCAAATAAAATGTCAGAGTATCAGGTAGTTGTTTAGAAGAAGATTTGCATTTTTAAGAATACCAGTTAATTTTATTTAGGAGGGTGTGGATTTGTCATCAGCTCCTCCATACATACATGTTGACATTAGACACAAAAGCCGTTAGGTCATGACCATGTTTTGAATAATATTAATGGAGGCTAAAGTGAGATCATATGGTCAAAGCAAAGTGGATTAGTAAAGTACACCTTATTACGTGCTTACCACTGCGAACAATGACATGTCGGAACTTGGATTAAACGCCTGTTACGAAGGTTAATTTCACATAGTGATTTTGATCTGCAGATAGGTGATATATGGTATGTATGATAGATTTTACTCATTTAAAATATTGTGTGCGAATTAAGACCGTTGATGAAAGGAAATATCTGTTATTAACGGTCCTGAAAAGGTCTCAAACCTAGCTTCGCCCTTTGTTTGTGTGTGCGAGGTTATTATTGTTGCCACAAAGAATACCGAAAGCCAATTGAAATAATATTAAGGATAATCTATGGGTGCCTGCAAGGGAAAGTTTATCAAACTAAGAAATCGGTCTTTTGATAATTTCAAGAACAAAACCAATGAATTCAAAAGTAAGAAAGTATCGCACATGTGTAATATTCCTACCAGCCATCAAATTTTAGTACTCGAAGCTGTTCAATTACTGCGTCTATCAATGATCCCACAAAATGAGGACAAGGAGGATCACGTATTCCAGAACATCAGTTGGATATTGGGATAATCAATATCACTGTTAGGTTTGTGAATAATTCACAGAGTTATCGTCAGAGCCACGATATCAATAATTAAGAGACCTTTGTGAAATACAGTCCATTTCATGAACTTTTGATGACAAGAGGAAATCTTTGGGGGGTTATTTTTTAGATCGCGTTAAAATTCCTGACGACATCTTTGCAATGTATTTCGATGATTTTTCCTCCCATTCAAACTCTACAACAAAATAAACTTTGGATGACACTTGCAATGACTTGCAGTGTCTTGTAGCATCGACTCCCGATATTCTGCCCTATCGAGGTATTCGTTCGGAAGAGAATTTTCTTCGATTTTTTCGAAACCGGGCAAAACCTCTTCCATTAGTATTTCTAAGAGATCTTCCGAAGAAAATTATCGCCGATGATCACGAGGCTACGCGTTAAGTCGATCATTATTTGACAGCTACGCGTTGAATTTCTTCTCAAGTTGTCCGACGAAGAATTTCTCTTGCGAAATTTATAGAACGCGATTGCAAGCCTAATTTTATTTCTTTCGCAACGGATTCCTCGTAAAAAACTGACTTCCGATTGGAACTGACTTTCGTTTCGAAAGTTCTTCGAACGAATTGCTTGATAGAGTTGATTATCGCTGGCTTTGCACTTGGATAGGTAGAGTTTTAACACAGCACGAAGAGCAAAAAGGAGAGAGCTATGAAAGTAGTTGTGCCTAGGGAAAACATACATGTGTGGTGTGCGAACTAACTTTCGTGGCTTCCTTTCGCAGAATGTTATAGGAAAGTTGATGATGTTACTTATAGGCCGAACTTTTATGTCTTTTAATTCTTTGAATTATGATTTAATGGATTTTGCTGGGATTGAATGCACATGCTTCTACTAAACAGACGAACAGTTTACCACTTCACCGCGGCCATAACCATAATTTTGAACAGTGTAACGATGAGTTAAAATTGAAAAAGCACATGCTTTCCAATCTCGGAATCACGCTGTTTCTATTTCTCGAATAATGTTTGCAATAAACGGCTGTTGTTAGAATCAAAACAGGTGTGAAACGGCGTAGAAAGCACCTGGAATGTGTCGGCTAATTTTAAATGCCGTCACAGAATCTGTTGTACGCTAAAAACCGCCTTAACACAGAATTTGTCAGTAGAAGTATAATTCTAAAACCCTTTGCTTAAAAGTCTGTACCATCTCTTGTAATGTTGACCACATTCATAGTCAACAACGTATGTTATCCATCGATGAGATTGTGGACATTAACCTGCAGCTTATAATATCTGTTTTGCGATGGGAATGTTCTTCAGTACTTGGTTGAGGAACATTTCTTGGCTTTGTACTGTTACTCATTGACTTGTCGTCATGATATTATTAATTTGTTGTTGTACCATTTTTCGGGAGGATTGCCAATACAAAATTAGTCTCCTAACTTGTCGGTATATTTTCGATATTTACTAGTCTACTTGCAGCAATTGACATGGCAGTTTTTCACAACTCTCGGTACTTAACAATCCTCTGTATACATTTGTTATACCGCCCGCTCCTTATATAACCAGCTAATCTGGACATGCGCGTAAAATGCATGTTTTCGGTTCACATTAGGTGCACAGGCAGCACCTAATTTGTAAACCGAAAAGGGAAACGGTACCATACAGCAAGGCAGAGATTGGTCTAAGATTATAAAAAAAATCTTTTCTGTGTTAGCGAAGCTATCGGCTAACCATTTCCGCGTCTTCAATTAGGTGCTGCATGTGAAAACAGAGGGGAACGATACAGCATCAAAAAATCAGGGAGCGGCTTAAAACTTAAAAAACCGAACTATGCCAGCGATCATTGCGAACCTGTCGTGACGTTGTAAAGTAAAAAAAATACTGCCATCGACGCTTTCATTCCCATTCCCCGCCTTCAATTTCCAATCGACGGTTGTGTTTAGAGTTCTGGTCACCATTGGGGATTATCAAGTGTCATATATAAATACATATGTACAGCAATAATTATAATCCAAACTCTAAATTGTATCCCTTATGATGTTAAGTTTATTACAAGTGCTGCCAAACACTTGTTTTCAACGCACAAATTTAGTGACATTAATGGCAACACTTCGAAACAATATTTAAAGTCAAACTTACAACCACCGTAATATCAAAGCATAATGCTGTTCCAGTCAATATTTCACATTTAATGCAATGTGCAACTGAATTCATCGAAGCCTGTTGATATTTGCTTTATGGGTGCAACAAATTCCATCTACTCTTTCCCCACTGTGTAATGAATGGAGCAACTGTTTCAAAAGCATTCGCAATGAAACAGTATTTTGATAGCGCTTTTGCGCTTTGGTTCGATGGTTTATTCGGTGTCATGTATGAGCATGCGTGACTCCTAGAACATGATTGCTCCAGTTACAGCAAAACCTAAAAACGGAAGTGGTAATGAGGTAGTTGTAGGGTAATTAAGCACTCATGCATATTATATGACCCAACAGCTCGTTAAAAGTTTGTTAAACTGTTTCTTATATTTTTCCTTTCATTACACCAGTAATGAATGGCATTGCCTCAGTAATCCGGCTTGCAACATTCTTTGTGCAAGTAAGTACTTGGCTTATAATTCAGTCTTTTCGAAAATAAAACAATATCGTTGATGAAATTTCACTTTAATTGCATGATCCACTACCAGCACTGACAATCGAGTATGCTCTGCCAACTTACGCATTCAGTAAACAAAAATATTTATCTTTGGTGTGCATTATTGCTTTTGGTCTTTATCTTGACGAGAAGCAAGCGCAGCGTACGCTTTTATCATTGTTTTGCCAACAAGCGCGTTACAAGACAACTTGTTCACTTTAAAGTGATAAATAAGTCATGTCGTGTCATTGTGTAAAAAATAAAATTAATGTGCAATAAGTAACGCGCAGAGTGGCAACCACAATAATTGCAACGAAACAAATAAATCTTCGACTGTTTATGGAAATTAGTGATGTGTTGACTTCACACATACAAGTCTCTTGTTAAATAATGAAACTTGGATTTTCAATTGAAATTTATTAGTTTTGCGAAATCCATGCGAATAACAAAGGGCGCAACATGCAGATAGTTAGTATTGACAGGCATGTACGGAAGAGGAGGGATTATCCGGTTTGTCAATTCGTCAATACGAGGTTGCAATGACACAAGAAAGATATGCTATATGTGAAATATCTGTATGATGTAATTCCACTCGATTGCGCACAAATGAGGATTATCAGCAATTGCATCAGGTCGGTTTCGATGAAAGTGTGATTACACCCTCAGGGCCGGTTCTTCAGTGCACAAATAATTTTCCTGTGCGATAAGATAATACGAATTCGAAGATCCCGATGGGAATCCAAAAATATTTTGTACGACATCATGAAAGTCACAAATCCCGTATTTCCATACGGTAACAGGTGCCGGTGCAGCCCGAGATATGATGACTGATCTCCGAGAAATGTCTTCAGGGAGTATATGTATTCTCAATAAATGGAGTCATAGATTCCGCACCAATTCCTGACCATTTTTCTTCAAAGACGACCGTGGAATAAACGTTACTGTCAACGGCGAACAATATCGAGCCATGATACGCGACTTTTTTTTGCCCCAGTTAGCTGAATTGAACTTCGTTGACATAGTGGCCACACAGATCGTGAAACAATGGAAATATTGAAGGATAAATTTGGTGAGAAGCTTATCTTATTTGGTTGCCCTGTAAAGATCATGCGATTTAATGCCTCTTGATTATTTCTTGTGGGGTTATGTTAAGACGTTAGTCTATTTGGACAAGTCGAACACGATTGAAGCCTTACATGGTATACAGGCCGAAATGCTCGAAAAAGTGAGCAAAATTGGACCTTCCGAATGGACCATTTGAAACGAGCCACGGACAACATTTAATTGAACATGTCTTTAAAACTTAGATGGCAAAGGCCTATTTATCGATTGCATTTGATGCAAATTTGAGTGTTCTATGCTGTCAACACAGAACATCACAATTTACAGAATTTGCCTTGAGATAGAACGAGACTTTGTCTACCTAGGCTCCGCTATTAACTCTGACGAAAAATAAATCCAAGAAATATTTTTGCTAATCGCTGTTTCTTCGGACTTTAATAAGTGGCTCCCACAAGTAAAAACCGACCTAAACCAACATGGATTGCGCAACTGGAGGCAGTTAGTTAATAAAATGTTTAATTGGAGAGACATGGTTGAAGCCCAGGTTCATGCCGGACTATAGCGCCGTTTAAAGAAGAAAGATTCTGCAAAAAACATCAACTTTTGTTGGATGCATTGCCATCTGGAATTTTGCGTGTTAACAAAGCCATTCATCCAAAAATGAGTGTCATCGCTAAAATGATTTTTGTCCAAAACACTTCGAAGCTTAGTCAGCGAAAAAGGGCCACCGCATCTGGCTTAAAATGGGCGCAAGGAGTGTAACGTTGCACTAAGGAACAGCCATTTTGATCATAAAGTTTTTTCATTTAGACATGCTACTCAATCAGCATCAGAGACCGAACAGATTTGGCAGAAGTCTCAAAAACATTACGGTGGCCAAATAATGTCAAAATCGACCCGTCCTATTAGGAAACATTAAGATCTAAATTGGATGCCAGTTGGAACTTGGCAGTTGAGAAAGATGACTTTGGAAATGAACGAATAAGAGCTTAAACATATTTTTAGTGGTGCCAATTTTTTGCACTTAAAGAAATTTTTGATAGGCTTTTTTGTCTTAGGTGTCATTTTAACACTTAAAGTTTTTAATTGTTTTTTCTTATACACTGACTTTGATGTTTTGAAATTTTTTCGAACTTTCGAATTAAAAAATTTGATTAAAATTAGATCATAAAATATTGCTTTGCAACCTGTTTTCTAGCTCATCATCATCACCTAACATAACATACGAATTTATCCAAAATCTGTATCTCTCTAATCTTATCAGGTTTACAACCACACTGGATGGCTTTAAATAGACTTATAATGAACAGTAACGGGTTAAAGGAAGAAGCCACCCACGTACCTGGACCCCAATTGGCATCACAATAGGTCTGTATTGATCTGAGTGTAATGAGGAATGACCTATTTCGTCAACCCAATAACCTTAGAGAGCGATTATTTACCGGGCTTCGTACCGGAAACGTACCGAAAATCCACGAGCAATGCACGAGGAGCCATAACGCCCTCTCAAAGTTACTGCATGGTGCGCTGTTCATGCTGGAGGAGTCATCGGGTCATTTTTTTTTTCGAGAACGCCGCTGGTCAAACGACAACAGTGGACGGTGCGCATTATAGGGCCATGTTAACCGAGTTTTTTTTTTGTCGCAATTGGACGAATTAGGACTGGAGGACACGTGGTTTCAAAAGAACGGAGCAACGGCACACACTGCGCGAGCCACAACCGATATTCTGAAGGTCAAATAACTTCGGATGACTTCTTTTGACAAAAAACTGTAACAGTTTCTCCGTTTCGCAAGAAGTGACAATTTACACACTTTCTTCCAAAGTCCAATCGATTTTTTTTTCTAACTTTCAACTAAATTTGACATCACTTACAAATTAATCTTTGAAAATAAATTTTACTACAATAGAAAATGCTTACCTTAAATTTCAGCACATCTTCCATCCTCGCAGTTTTGCCATCGCTGACGCACGACTGAAAGAAACTGGGTGCGACCGAAACGCCCAGCGCTTCACTTGTCATCCCGGTATTGGCATGACTGGCATTTGTCGCAATCACACGGAATGTACCAAAGAGTAAAACTAATAAGTGCTGGGTATATTTGGGCAGTGATGTAAATAATCTGCAAAGAAAAAAAAATAATCAAATATAATCAATAAATCAAAGTCAATTGTCATCAACAACTCCCTAACAGTCAATTGTTATTTCGCCTTCGAAATCCGCAAAATGAGCATAAAATATAAGTATTACCGAGCGCGTTTTTATTTTCCTTCCTCATCCGCTCTAGTTATCTAATATCTGTTTTTATTTTTATTTCGCTTCTTTTTAATTGGAGATTAAATTGGAAATTATAAACGCCCGACCCTTTTTGTCATATCGTTCAGACGTTCACCGTCATGCAGTCTCCCATATACACATACATGCCTATTTTGTCACTTATCTCATGGGCAACGGAGTCGAACAGCATTGTTGGGTTTTTTTTTTTTTTTCATTGTGAATAAGGCTACCATTTAGCTGATGCTGTGTATGGAAGAGCTAAAATGACGCCCTCTAATTGTGATGTGTTAACCGCTTCGGTTTATTTGCGCGAAGCTTGACATTTTTATCACCCAGCAATTAGCACTTGAAAGCGCAAACTAGCGCCCAGCAGCCTTCTGATATGAACATTTGAAAATTTCACAGGCAGATAGATGGAATCTGTGTGATCTAGGTTCTATAGTGGCACAAGTATGATGGAATGTCATCATAAAAAGAGAAAAAAAAATGGCACACAATGGCTGACGCTGAAACGCAGAGAAATATTAATTTCTCAAGAGATCTTCATGAATGGATTAAAGTCTTCGCCGTAAAGTCATTTTCGACGAGGGTGATATCTGAAGAAGATATCTGCTTTGCGAAATGCTTGCTAGATAAAGAGATAGACGAAGCTGGCGAGGGGGATGCGTTGACTTGTGAGGCTCGTGCGCATCAAAAGTGTCAGTTTATTCGGGCCAAACTTTATGAATATTTATTTACTTTTGATGCGATAACTCAGCTTAGTTCAAAAAAAAGATAAAAGACGACCATTCACAAGTTTTCTACGAAAGTAAACTGTTTATTGTTTGTAGACGAAGATTAACAAATTTTTGTTGGTTGGCATGCGTCGTCGTATTATGTGGGGCTTTGCAAACGATTGATAATGAACGTGCGTACTTAGACCTTGAAGAGAATACAACTGCATGACAGTTCTTAATGGGAGATGGATCAATTGAATCAGGTACAAGTAAACATTTGTAAATCTATCAACTGTTAATTGAAATTTCACAAAGTGTAACCCAAGGTATTTAATTTTACTTTGCACAGATTGATAATATTTTCGTATGTATGTTATTTTTAGTATGTTTACAATCTCAGATTTTATAAGTTCGATATCATTACTCTACAGACATGTATAGAGAATGTCACCTTTAACGTCATAATCGACGTCACTTATGTCAACGATAACGGTGAAATGCGCAATAAAAAAAATTATCAGCAAGAGCAAACAAAAATCTGATTGCAAACTGAACGCCATTTTTCCATTGACAGAATGTTGAACCTCATTGCTAACAGTGTAGGCTGAAGTCTTGATCCACGCATAATTGGGTATTAGTTTGGCACAGTAAAAACGAGCTACAATCCAACAGATTACCCCAAATTCTGTAGCTTTGATGAACAATTTTCTAAAGGATTACTTCAAGTGGCTCTAGTCGTCGATGTATTTTTTTTAAAGAAATTGGCGCAAATTTATAGTCGCTAAAAGTAGACTTTAAAATTATTTTATCACGTATTAACACGTTTTGATAATTATAGTCGTCAAAAAGTGCACTTTAGCGTTATCACTCTGCATTAAAGTTAAAGCAACCAAAACCTCACTTTAAATATTTAATGCAGAGTTAGCGTAATGTCATCTGCCATTTTCAAATCGGGCAACGGGCAAAGGCACAAAACTGCTGAATTATATTTCACTTTTAGGTGTGTTTGAGAGTGTTCAATGAAATTGTGTTTGTTTGACTGTCAGAACTGTCACTTTTTAGGTGAGTTTGACTTCGAGGTCTTGAGAGGTATGTTCGTTAGTATACACTAATTAGCGCCACGTTAAAGTGTCTATTGAAAATAAATTAAAGCTTTTGACTTAAAGTGGTAACTTAACTAGTGTGGAGTTAAACCCTTAAACATCGATTGACTTTAAATTTGCGCCAGAGTTTTTATAGATGGTGAAGTGCAACGTGGTTCAGCTATTTGTAAGAGTGACAAAATTATTACCCGTACCGATTCGGTACTTTTTCACTGATTACCCGTTACAACGAATTCGTTAATTTCGTATGTTCGTTATAAATCATATCATTTACATTTTAAAGTATGAAGGAGGTTTGTACATACTACTCGGAGAGTAGAGACCATAATCAGAAAAATCTATCGTACGATGTGCATAACAACATACACACAACAAGGGTCCGTATGGTTAGAGGGCCTTTATCTAAAGCTGACCAGACTTGGCATAAGTAAACCACTGCTATAGATGTTTCATGACATGTTGACTGGTAGAACGTTTGTTGTCAAAAGTGGCAATACAACTTCTACCACCGATTTTTTCATTAAAAATGATCTGCAACAGGGAGCAGTAAACTCGCCGATTCTCTTCAGCATTTACGCCAGTGATATGATAGGTAGTCTTACTCAGGCAATTGCGAATGCGGACGATTTTATCGCATATAGAACAGCCCCTACTGTCGAGGTCATTCGAACTCTTTTGCAGCGGGACTTCGACAAGATCCAGAGATATTGTGATGACTGGAAATTGAATATCTACTTTCGGAAATCGGAAAATATCCTGTTTAGGACGCTGTTGTCTAGGGCCTCTAGAGATACGAGAAAGAACTGGCGCCTGGAACTGGACAGCCACAGTATCTATATTTCGGAAGACATGTAGATGCTGCTCTGGCAAGTGATAGGGGAGCGTTTGCCTTGACAAGACGATTGTTTTATAACAGTCGTCTTGACAGCAGGGTGAAGGTGATTTGCTACATGGCCCTCATTAGGCCGATGATTGCCAATGGGTGGCCGATGTGGTTCAACGTTGCCCCATCTCAAATGGAAAAGATACGGGTGTTTGAGAGGCAGTGTTTAAGAAGCTGTCTTGGACTTCACAAAACACCAGTATCTGACTAGTCTAGTCATCAGAATATTGTCTATTCTGACAGAATAGACAATATTCTGATGAAACTCTTTCGGTTTCACGCCGCAAGAGCGATGGCTTTGAAAAATAGTCTCATCTTTGGGGCCTTCTACCCCAATGATGAATATTTTGAGAGTGCGCGTTTAAGTGACTTTATTCCGCCTGAAGCTTTCCTATATTTGGATAGTCGATGGCTGATACAGGATAGATCGGCGGTTAAGGTAAACAGTCGTGATGGAACAAAAAAAAATACAAAACAGTGCGAATGATGCGAATAACGAAACTAAGTTGACAGTAACGATTCGGTACTTCGAGTCGAATTGAATATTTACTCTACCCGTTACTCAGTAACAATACACAGCCTGTATTCGCAACGACCGAAGCACAGCCTGTCTAATGATAAGACTGAAAATTAAAAAAGTAGGCACTCTAAAAGCTGCGACCACCGACTCTGATTTTCTGTAGTCATTTTTATAAATTTTCAAAAGTTGCTCAGTAGTGAACTTAAGTTGACATTAAAACGTTGACGACGCGACGTTTTGGCTTCGAGTCGAATGGAATATCTACCCGACACACAGCCTGTATTCGTTACGACGCACAGACTGAAATTGATAAGATTATTACGACTGAGAATTAAAAAGTAGGCGTTCTAAAAGCTGCGACCACCGACTCTGAATTTCAGCAGTAATTTTTATAAATTTCAAAAAGTTACTCAGTAGCGAACTAAAGTTGACATTAAAACGTTGACTGAAGCGACATTTTGGCACTGAAGTTGCTTAAGAGCGAACTAAAGTTGACATTTAAACATTGACTGACGTTTTGGCATTGCCAAAGGGTGCATTAGTTTTAAAATACAAAATGTGTATGTACTTACTAAAAAACCTAGAAAATGAAACATCTTACTTTATTTGATGAAAGTTCTTTAATACCAATTACCGTGCTCGTTCTCAAACTTCTTAGAAATTTGAACTCACGACAAGTCAAGCATTTAAACTCTTTAACTGAAAAAATCGTGTTACCCTTTGTCCACCTTCTCAAAACCAAACAAATGATGGGCGTGGGCCACGGACGATAAACGTTTCCAAATTAAGTATGTGCTAACCACTGATTATTACAAAATTGGGTCAAATGCACCCAACCGTATAGTACACTGCGAGTATGTCCGACTTCTAGATAATAAAAGTGGAACACTATTTTATTCTTTTTCTTTTCTTTTTTTTGGGAGTAAACTGATAATGATACCTCATTGTAGAGAATTTTCCAATGACATCATTGCAAAGCCTTGGCCGAATTTGGATGGTTATCTTGGGATTACAATCTTTTGTCAGTTTAGAAAGTGTAGTAGCACACATTGTTAACCTAATTCAATTAATAAGCGCCACAAAGTGCTTCGATTTCTTGACACTTAATGGATTTTCGAAATGTTTTTAGCATGTTTAGCTATTCAACAGTTAGGGTCACTTCTGGTCATTAAAATTCAATTATTCAAATATGTGGTGGTAATTGCAGTTTAATTCACATCGCTTTCACTTAATGCCTCAGATGTCTGGAGACATTTTTTTATTATAAAAATAGGCACCCCTCTTGTTTAAATTAAGACATTACACAAACAAGCATACATGCAAGAATGTCCCGCCACTACAAATCAATTTGTCTCCACAGCGACAAAAAAAAACATCAATCAAATTTTCCATTTCAACAAATAACAATGACAGGCGATTAATTCTTTTGTTTACTCTTCCGCTCGTCAGGAGATAAAAAAAATCAAAAACTCCTTACTGTCATATTTTTATTTGGCATATCAATGTTAACGATCATTTTGTGCGCGATCAAAGAGGATCACTATCATCACTTTATCTACAGATGGCGTTTAATGGCTTTTGCTATCGACAGCTGATTTTGGGAAATTTGTCTCAGGCCAGACCGAGTGTCTCCGACTTTTTTTTTCGTATACCTACCTACCATTCATATCTCAAATCTCACACCATCGATATTTTTGGCGCGAAGAAAAAGAATCACAGACACACGATCGTTTTTTTTTTTTTTTTTGGTTTCTGTACGACTGCCTTTATAATTGGAATTGGAATCACCCCATGCGGACTTTTTGAGTTGCAAATGATTCGATTGGATGAGATGGCAGAGTAGGTACTCGCGAATGTACATTTGGAAATGCTTGCGGTTTTAAGTGCACATACATAGAGTGGAGGGAAAGTCAGTATGCCGGTCACCAATTTGTCATTACGGACCGCACAACCCCTGTTGCGTTTTATACTCAAATAATACAAATGAGGAGAACACAAAATTTCAATGAAAATGCAAAAATCATGTCGGCCAGACATCGTGGTGCTTAAGAAATATAAGACCTGCATACATTTCTGTTTCTTCTGACCCTGAAATTATAAGTAGCGTATAGTTGACGCACGGTTATGGGAATACAACAAAGTGCAGCAACGACCTCACCTTGTTCACAATATGGCTTGACTTGGGGTTGCGCTGTATGATGCTCTGATTGATTGATTTTTTTATGGATTTGTTAGACATTCAAAGTATTAAGGTGTTGTATTGCCATGGATTCGGGTAAGTTTTTGTCCAAGTAAGGAAAAGGTTTGTGATGTGGACTTTTCTTTAAACGTTATTACTTGATAAATCAAAGACACCTGATATGTAAGCGGTCACAACAAAAAAAAAGGTAAACGCATATGACCCATACCCTAAAATCCTTTAACGGATAGCAGACTTATCTGGTTACAAACCACTTCCTTTCTGAAGTAGATGGCTAAATTTAAATTACCTGTCTGGCGGGAGGTCACAATCTAAAAGAAGAAATCAGTTTGATAATTCGACTCCACCTGCTGGATGGAAGGTGATTCAAAGTCAGCTGTCAAAAGTGTTTTGAAGATCACCCAAACAAACAGCTGTATCCCGAGTCTCTTGGAGCACGCGCAGTTTTTGTAGAAATAAGAAGGGACGACGTCAACTCTGATTAAATATCTTTTTACATAAAATTTTATTTACCCTTCACTTGCTCCTTTCTAGAAACAATAATGGGGCATGAAAGAACCCTCGAAACAATATCAGTATCCATCTGGCCACAAAGATGTACTGTGAAACCGGTGATGGCATTTTGTTTAAAGAAAATGTTCATACGGATCAATTAGGCTTCCTTTTCTTAGCATGTGTTCCAAGTCGAGATGCTGGAAATCAGTAAGGCCGCCTTGGTGTCAATGATGGCAACACAACACAATGATCATAACGTTTTTATTAACAGCCAATCACCCATAAAAGCACCATCTGCTATGAAATAATCCACTGCTGTCGTGAATACCTCGGTTTCCTGGGTTCACATAATGTCGGTTTTTAGGGTTTCAACTCACAGAGATGCATCCAATGACAACATAGCTAATGAACTGGCAAAAAAAGATTTGCTACAGATCATGATTAGGCACTTCAAGTGATATAGGTGAATGAATAAGTAAGACAGCTAAGAGATCTGATATAGGTAGCGCTATGACAATTGGGAATTTCAGAAACCTATAATCATGGATGGAAAAGACGTTAAATTCTCTGCTTTAAGGAAATCCATCTGATCATGGATAGAAAAAAAGTTAAATTCTCTCTTTAGGGAAATTGAAAGATTGCCTTCAAAGAACGGAGAAAGCGAAGAAAATATGGGTATCGATTCAGACGAACAAGTCAGAGTACCGATGCTGATCAATCCATGATCCACTCCGGCATTTTATAGACATTTAAATAAATAATCCTACCCCAGTGCAAAAGCACATGACATGAATAATTGAGAAACAAACTGTGAAAATATATGTGAAGGGTAACAAAGTAGCGGGTATCTTCTGCGACCGGAAATTGTAGTTCTGAATATCTGACGATGTTTAAAAGCATGATTTTCATATCTATGAAACAAATGAAGGAATGAGTGCTATGGTGTCTTCTCTAAGCCTCAGCCTATCTGTCCGATCAATGCAACCTGTTCCAGGCAGAACTCATAGCGATCAAAGAAGCCTTATCCTGGCTGAAAGAGAACGTTATATCGAATGTTATATCTGCTTATGATATTAGCATCGACAGTCAAGCCGCCCAGCAAATCCCGTGAATTAGTTTCATCAGACTAAAAGACAATCCTAGATTGCCACTTATCTCTTCAAAATATGGCAGAGCAGTTTAACCTTTGCTGGGTGACTGGGTGGCTGGGCATATTGGCATTCCAGGGAACTGTAAGGCTGATTAATTCGCCATACATGGAAGTAATGGTCGTACCCGACAAGAGTGCACTTGGTTTTTTCTATCTCTAGATGCAGAACCTAACTAGCGCCGCATTCTAACAGCAAATCAAATCTCAGATTGAGTTTTGGCAGGACATGGGAAGTAACTAAACACATTTGGCCAAATATGGATTGAGGAAGATCCAATGAACTGATCTTGCCAGCTAAAAGGTGGGCCAAAAGAAGTCATTCGATGCTGTTTGGCCTTCAGAATATCGGTTGTGGTTCGCGCGGTGTGTGCCGTTGCTCCGTCCTGTTGGAACCACATGTCCTCCAGTCCTAATTCGTCCAATTACGGAAAAAACAACTCGGTTAACATGGCCCTATTGTGCGCACCGTCCACTGTTGTCGTTTGACCAGCGGAGTTCTCGAAAAAAAAAATGGCACGATGTAGGTAGACACGTAGAAAGGCAAGGCCATCATTCGAAGGAAAAGAATGGCCATAACCCAAAACAAAAGCTTAATCCTAGTAATAAAGTTTTCCGAATACAACATGTGAGATTGTCATATTGTATGGTCAACAATATGACAATAGTTGTGACCTGAAGCACAAACATATACAGAATCAACAGATTCGAAATGAGTCTTTAGAGAAAATAAATTGAAGAACGATTATGTTACAAGTTGAACCTATCTGGATAGATGTAAGTATCATTATCGCATTTATTAAAAAAAAAATCTATCCGTTTGAAAATTTTCTTTGGCATTTCGATGTGTCAAGATTGTCAATATCTGTCAGCGGACTATCAAACTTTCAAAAATCCGAAATGCCATCGAAGTATTTATGTGTTTTTGTGAGTAGCTATTTTGCTCCTTGTCGGGTGCCACTTAAAAATTGCCTAGAACACGTGTCCCTCGAATGATCTTCAAAAATTTAAGTGGATAGGTACTTCAGTTGATACAAAATTGTATATAAACTGAAGACTTCTTTAAAATAGTTCACTGTAACAAAAATACTATATAAGGTCATAAGATCTACATTTGATATTCGGTCACGGCTTCCAGGTCCAACTTAGGAAGCAATAACAAATGTAAAGAAAATAAATGCACTAATGAGGGGATCTCTGATCCGTCTATTCTTAACAAAATCCCACCAATAAATGGAAAAAAAGGGAGATCATGATTGAACTACAATGCCACTTTATTGGATCAATATAATTCAATCATGCATCCATTTAACCAAAATACAGAGGGAAGATCGCTGGTTTTTATAGAAGAAATCCATTTTAGCTTTTAGATCAAAATGCTGGTTCATTGTGCCACTCGAGGCGAAATCACAATTTTTTATTTGATTCCTCAGCTGTGGTTGAGTGGTTTTAAAATGCATATCACCGCTAGGGAATGAATCTCATGCTCCGGTACACCGAAAGTTAATCCTACAAACACAACCACACTACTTTCGATTAAATAGTATCCGAGGACCGACAAGAAGAGTGCAATATTTTATTTTTGATGACTTTGTCAGAATTTTGATGAACGCTATGAAATATTCAATTCACATAGATAATGAGCACAATTTTGTACATAAATCGTGTTAATGTCGTGATTACTTTGAAACAAGTGAGGGTGGCTAAGAGTATATTATAGAAGAGGATCGGCGAGATCAATTTGCAATTTTTCGTTTGGACAGCTTTTTCCGAGTTTCGAGGAAAACTTTGAAATATTCGACGAAAACATGTTGCTAAACTACCAAGTTGCGATGTGGGTGCAGTTTCCTGCATATGGTTAGTTGGACTATAAACACGGGGGGTTCATGACTCAAATCAAATCTACACGGCCCAACCTCTTGCAAAGATAAATACATACACACGTCTGACAAACATCCAAAAAATCTCAAATTTTCGGCTCGGAATCGGCATTATTATTTGCAAAAATATAACTTTGTACAAACGAATGAATGGAGGATCTATATATATATTAGCCTACATTGGGCCGTCAATCCAGAGTTTTTATATTTTTACAAAGTTTCCGTTAGCCGTTTAATTATAAAAACAAAAGAGTGCCTCAAGACCTTTTTAATTCTTAGTTTTAAATGGACTAGGTAGTGACCTGGGTTGAAGGTTCACAATTCTCAAACTTGAACTCTCGAAAATCTGCTGGGTTTTGTCCTTTAAAATGTTTAAGTTTTATTTAAATTTATAATTTGCCCATTCATTGGCCACCAATAATGAGAAATTATTGCTTAAATCATTTCAAAATATCAGATCACAATGACATCTTTTATTTCTCTTCGACTCAATAATACGAGATCTAACTTATGAGATTCATTATAGATCTGTTCCCGTACAATATTATTTTAATTATTCTTACTGATTCTTACTAAGTTTTTGTCGCAACAGGCTGTTAAGTACCCAGAGCCTAGCTTTTTCTCACAACCTTTCGTGTTTTATGCCGAATCCGAAGGGCTAAGTTGAGATAAGCTTTTCTTGACAATTGATACTACTCGGATGATTTGTCAGACTATCACGATTTTTACTGCAGAAATTTATTTGCATACCAGCAAAAAACAATCAGTAAAAAAAAGCTGCGTACAATTTTGTTGATAGAAATCAGTTAACTGTCATCTGATATCTGAAAGTGACAAGTCTTTTATTTTAGACATATCACATCATCATTTAACATCATTTGTTCTTTAAAAGCAAAAATTTCTTTACCCTATTCTATTTGAACGCTTTCCGGTATCATACATTCTTCTCATCCTGAGACAATTTTCTCCCAGTCCAAGAATTTTGATAATGAATTAAATTTTTACTTCAGAAGTATGATATGATGATTCCGTGGAAACAATAATAATCGTTAATCTTTGATAAAATCGCTGCAAACCTATTCCAGGTTAATTATACAGATAACGATCATGAAGCAATAGATAAATTTTTTAGATATTACATACTCGTAGCGATTATGAAGATACGTCCATATACCGACAAGATTACTACGAATTCAGAGACCAGTAAAGATCGGCAAGATCACCGTGACATATGGCATTTCACTTCGAACGACGACGTAATTAATGATCGAGGCTTCGGCATGATTACAATAGCCAACCTCACAACGGCTGCTGCAAAAAGTGATGCAACACAATCAAACTATACACGATCGTATCTCTACTTGGCAGCTTGTTTGCCTACTTATCACCTTAGTAGACATGGTGTCTCTAGTGGCCTGTTGTTAAACCCAACTTGAGCATTTTTTTCAACCATCCTCACCTTTGTATAATTATCGCATTTTCAAAGCAGCAAAATCTCCCAAAAACAAACAACAAAAACTTTCCCTTTCACTGTGAGACGACACAATACAACACCATATGTGTCACCTTATCATTTATGGCCAAAAACGCACACACAACCACGCGATGTAAATAAAATCCACTGCTAGCCGTCAACGAGATAAAGATCTCCAAAGCAAAACAAAGATTGACAAATATGCCAGAAGCCCGTTTCGTAGCGCACGCCAAAACGATATTCAAATCAAATATCTCGTCGATCGTTCACATGTGTATATGCCAGTGGCGGTGGTGGTGCCAATCGATCACACAACGTGCACCTATGATGAATTATGCAAAGCGGAATTTCAAAAATAAAGAAAATGGATCTACCTATGACGCAGGTAGATAAAGGAGATATATGGCAGAATTACCACCCGCCAAGCTGTGAGAACAAACCACGTTCATCGTGTTGTTCTGCTCTTTTGTTATCAACAGCAAGGTCAAGATACGCGCGGTAAAAAGGTCTTGCCCTTCACCCAAATGACACTTTGGCAACACAACATACGTATGCTCACCATAACCTACTTCCTTTCACTTACCTGGAACATGACATACGGCGAGATAAAGTAAACACTTTTCACGGAAGCCGATGAAATCAAACGAAACATGCCATGAAGCCAGGCGAAGAGGTTGTCCGACTGTTTATTTACAAAACCAACACGCATGCATTCCCCCTCATACAAGGGTAATGACTCACAAATTAGCCAGCACAGAAGCGTGGTGGTAGAGTAAGGCCCAAACGTTTAACTCTTAAAAATCGGTTTTCGCAGATACTATAATCAGAAATAAATTTTTATCGAACGAGAGGTGAAACGCTTTTCTTCAATCTGTAGCGGCCCCAACCCATATACAAGTTATAGTTCCACTGAAATGTTAGGAACACACACAGATCCACACACACACTCAAACACTGTTTAGGCCGACAATAAAAAAAAAACATCCAACGTGAGGACAGACAAACAAATTGCCTCCCTTCCGGCCCCCGCGATCGATTGTTATCGCGCATAGAGTTCAGTGACGTAGGTGAATGTGGATCCTATTTGTGAGTGGTACTGGGAAGGGAGAGTGCCACCCGAGAGGTTGGCAGTACATCCATATTCTAGTTGCGTGTTGTGTTAGCCAAAATTAAGGAACGTAACACAACAATTACATTGGAGGTCTCTTCACCATAATGTCGACTGCATTTTCTTTTAATTTCCGGTGTGGAAGAACAGTTGGAGCATGTTTTATGGAATTCGATTGGCAAAGGCAATAGAATTGAGGTCGGCAGACAGTGGAATTTGTTTGGAATATTATGCGCGCATAGTTTTTTGACTGACTGGTGGTGTTTTGTGTAGTTGACTCACATCATCATAGTGGGTGCTCGGCTTCCTCAAGCAGAATTTGAAGTGTGCAATGTTTCAATGGAAACCCTTTAGTGTGAATGCAATTGCAGGCGGGATCTAAAGGCCCAATCGGACATCTGTCTGTTATTGTTTGTGGATAAATTTCCTGTCTGGTAATTAGACATTTTGTTGCACAAAGATGAATAAATGGATATCCTGTTGAGGAACCTACTTTGTGTTTAAAAAAAAAAGAAGACCAGTGTCTTGTGATTTTTTTTTCACACCCAACAATATGACTAATGATGGACAAAAGCTTAATGTTTGCTGTCTTTGTTATTTCATTTCACAAGGAATTTTTACGTCAATCAATTGTTGTTCAGAGCATGAGTTTACTTTTACGGATTCAATGAATGAGAAGCACATCGATTCTGGTCGCAGGTGACCCCCGATTATACGTCATTCCTGAATATCATCTATAAACTGGTGTTGTGTGCTGATTGTAGGTGCATTATGGCATCGATAGAGTTGCAGACTATTTCAAGAAACCTGAAAGTCTACATTCACTTTAATTACTTTGCTTTCTAATAGTGGGGTGATTATCGAATTTCATGCGGTTATACTAGGTAAACGTTGAAGAGTGTGTTTGGCAATGTTTGCATTGGGTGAACAAACTGAGATTTGTTTGACGTTTTCATGGTTTTATTTAACGAATTTTTCAGTGTCAATTGCGTGAGGATAACTTTTTTTTTTGCATTAGTGTGATGAATTTAATGTCCGCTTGAAAAAATTGGATGTAAAATTATACAACACATTCGCCGTTCGGAGTCGGCATAAAACAGGAGGTCGCGCCATCGTGCAAGAAGTACACTCGCACACATGAATGGTTGTGAAAAAGCTGGGCCCTGGTTACTAACGAGCCTACAGTTGCGCACTCCAAGTTGGTTGAGGTCGGTTTCATCTTGTGCGTGCCACTTATGGCGAGCTCTTCCTATACTGCGTCCGACGTCTGGCTGCAAATCGAAGACTCTGTGAGCCGGAGTATTGGTGTCCATTCGTTCTACATGTCCTAGCCATCTTAAACGTGCAATGCGGAGTTTTTTGACCAGGGGCAATTCGCTGTACAGCTCGTATAGTTCTTGGTTGAATCTTCGTCTCCATAGCCCGTCAACGCAAACAGGACTGAAGATTTTTCGAAGAATTTTCCTCTCAAATCGACCATGGATTTCTTCATCCGCTTTTTAGACGGTCCATGCTTCAGCTCCGTAGAGCAGGACTGGGATGATCAGGGTCTTATATTATATCAGGATCTCCGTAGTAGTTCGAGTGAGGGCTTTACTACTGAATTGACTTCTTAGCCCGAAGAATCAGCGGTTGGCATGAGTAATTCTTCGTTTATTTTCTGACGAGATGTTGTTTTCAGAGTTATAGCGGAGCCGAGATAGACAAAGTCCCGTAATACCTCAAAGCTAAATCTGTCAATGGTGACGTTCTGTCCAATTCGTCGATGTTGTGTGTACTTTCGTGTTGACAGCATATACTTCGTCTTGCCCTCATTTACTGCTAAACCCATTGTTGCCGCTTCTTTCTCTATACTAGCAAACGTGGTTATGACATAACGTTGGGTCCGACCAATGATGTCAATATCGTCGGCGTATGGTATCGAATGTGTCGGTGAGGTCGTTTCCGACCCTGATGGAACAGCGAGAATTCTACATCGTCATCCTACACAAACGGACGAGTTTGGGCGGTATACCAAAACTAGACATGGCTCTGTATAGTTCCTCTATATAAATGCTGTCGTATGCGGCTTTGAAATCGATAAATAGGTGGTGGGTATCGATTTGGACTTCTTGGGTTTTTTCAAGGATCTGCCGAAGTGTGAAAATTTGATCGGTTGTGGACTTTCCTGGTCTAAAATCACACTGATAAGGCCGATCAGGTTGTTGGTTAACAGTTTCAGGCGTTCACATATTACGGCAGATAGGATCTTGTTGGCGATGTTGATGTTTCCATTTTTGTGGATCGGGCAAACGATGCTGAGGTTCCATTCTTCAGGCATACTTTCTTCCAACCAGTTTGGCTTCTGGAATATTTGGTTCTGGAAGACATACTCATCGAAATATGCACAATAAAGACTAAATCGAAGCTGTGAGAGATTGTTCCAAATGAACCACCTGTATCAACTCGTCGTCGTTCGGGATGATAAGGCATGTCCAGAATAACATTGTGCAGAATTTAAAGTCGACAGAAAACGCATACCCTATACGTTTCACACAATTATTAGCCACAGGAATTGATTTTGTAAAACAATTTTAATTTCGGATAGTGTATTTCCCTTTAAGCTGTTATGTCAACAAGCAGAACTGTAGATTGAGGGGCTCCGAAAATCCAAGGGCAACACACCAAACGTGGGTGGCCGCGGTGTAGTGGTAATGTGTTCGTCTGTTGAGTGGAAGGTTGCGCGTTCAATCCCAACCAAAATCCATTTCACTTTTATTTAAAAGAAATAAAAAGGTCGGTGAAATACCTAAAAGTATGCACACCATCTTGAATTTCTTCAAATTTAACGAACACAAGAAAAAGTGACTCCCCGAAGCTAGTTCGGACACCACCCATGGAGTTTAAGTATCCACTACATCCAAAATCTTTCCTATCCTCTCTTTCTTCCCCTTCTCTAACGCTCGTACTATGGTAACATATAAAGGGTATTCATAACCCCTTGAGTACGTGTAAATTATAAAAAAAAAAGTTACACCCATTAAGATGTACTGTTGTGAATGGTGTTTTGGCAAAAAAAAATATAACGATTTTCCTTGGCCTTGACCTGGTTCACCAGAATGATCAGCGCCAAAATTTGTTTACGGAGACATTTAAAAAACAAAGTCTAGATATGGTTATGATTCTGAGACTTTTAAACAGCTAAAACAGAATATTCGAGAACAAATAGCTCGCAACTAAAAAGATACAATTTGTCTGATGTTGTATTCCATATTTCAAATATGTAATTTAAAAAATACTTATTACAAGAGTTATCAGTGTTTAACATTAGTAGGTCTTATTTGGGCCACCCTGTATGTGCAACTTCTAGTCACTGATAAAGGAACATTACTTGTGCAAATATGCAGTCGCAAATTTGCCAACCAGATGTTTAAAGTTCAAAAATAGCAATTAGCTATAAAGATGCAAGCGTTGACGTTCAACAACCTCAATTTCCCATCGGCAAGGTAAAGATTAGTTTACCAGAGTATATTGAACTGCATTCGAAATTGTAAAATTGTATTACAAAAACAAGTCAGTTGTTAGGAAATTGTAATTTAAATTTCCATTTCGAGAAGACAATGGGGTTTTTCAACTAATGATTGCATGTTATATTGGGTACATTTATCAAGACGAGTATTTGGGCTTGATTGATGTGAAATAAATTAACGTCTTGGGTTTTACGACATTTGAAATATTTAACTTAGGTGTTACTACCTCACCTTTGATGTGTCATCATTTTTAGCGAGAATTCAAATACGCGATAACAATTGCGTGAAACAATTCTACCTGTTTTACGTATTTTGGCTAGGTAGTGTTTCTTTTTGTTATGGGATATGGGATATGACTACCACATGTTAGAAAAACATAATAGAAAAATAAGAAGATAATATTTGATTAAAAAAAAACGTCGCCGTTGGAATTCAATGGTTTTTTGTGACATACATATGTTTTTTGAATGGGAGATGCAGTACTAACAGATTATGTAGACAATATTAATTTGAGTTTGCTAATAATCAGTACGTTACAAAATTAGTTTTAAGAAGTTATCAATTGATAAACTTCTAATGGATCAGCTATTAACTGACAATTTACGTAAATTACAAAAAACGGTAAACAGATAACATAATAAGATTTTGTATTATTTTTTGTCAAAAGTGGGTGCACGACTGAGTCTTCTGGCATATTCAACTTAAAATTAAGATTTTTTAACCCCGTGGGCTGGTGGAAATCTCAAAAAACACGATGAGCACGTGCTCAAAGTAGTGTGAGACTTTAACCCACTAAAACCACCACCCTTTTTGTATTTGTATTGCAACGAAATATGCGACTTCTCTAGCAATTTTTTTTTAATGTTTGGCAGGTAACTTTGCTGTGAGAGTTCCTGCTTTTTTTCGCAATTTATACCGCGGTTTGTTATTATCGGGCTAAATCTTAGAGCTAAGTTCTTTGAAGACGCTGAAATAAATTTGTTTCGTCAAGAATTGTTGAGTTAACGTGTCCCAATAAACGTTTTTTATGCTTGCGTGCACAATTTTTGGTTTCATCTTTAACCGCGGGAATACCCAACCTTCAGCGTAGTTCTTCATTCCTTATATACCACGGGGAATCGACTAATGATCTCAACATTTTGTTTTCAAAAGTTTGTAGAATATTTAGATTCGTTTCCCTGGTGCAGCCCTACAATTGTACAACATATGTGCAGACCGGCTTAAGAACTTGCTTGTATAAAAGCAGCTTGTTATCAAGGTTAAGCTTCGTATATTTTCCTAGTTACCAGTACAGTTCTCTGCATTTTTTTTACATGCGACTTCCATTCTAATTTTGCATCGAGTATCATTCCGAGATGTTTCGCTTCATTTGTAAAAGGGACTCGAACCGTATTGAGAAATACTGGCAAATTGTTTGTCCGTTTATACGAAAAAACTGCATGAACCGATTTGAAGTGCAATCCGCCAGGATTTTGTCCATTCATTTACCTCGTTAAGAGCGTTTTGTGATTTCATATTTGTTTCCTCTATTGTTGTGCCAACTGCTAGTATAGCTTTATCGTCAGCAAACGTGGCAACTATTGTATTGTTTGCTTGTGGGATATCACGTGTAAATAGGAGGTACAAGAGTGGTCCAAAGACGCTTCCTTGGGGTACTCCTGCCAATATTTCTTTGAAATCCGAACATTCGTTTCCAAGTTTCACACGGAAGAGTCTATGCTCAAGATACGACACGAGCATTTTATATAATTTTTCAGGCAGAACTTGTCTTAGTTTGCATTGAAGGCCTCTATGCCAAACTTTGTCAAAAGCTTGCGTCAAGAAATACGGCAGAACAAATTTTCGAGGCAATATTTTCAGAAGTTCTTCTATAATTAGGTCATAACACGGAGCTTTTTTAATCTTTAATTTCTGTATTTCCGTTTAAGCTCGTCAATACTTACTCTCGGTTGTAGTCTCGAATAAATTAATGTTTTCAGGACCTTCAAATGGTTTAAATTTTTCCTCAAGATGTGCGGCGAAAACATCTGCTTTTTGACCAAACGTCTTGAGTTACTCTAATTGGCGTCTGGCCGTTTTATGACATAAATTGCTTTCCAAAATGAATAATTCGATTCTTTTCCAGCGGTTACGCTTTGCAGATAAGTTTCTACTGCATGGTTTTTAATCGAATTTGACAGCAAGTTACACAACCGATTGAGATGTGTTTGATCTTGCGGGGCACGAGTTTGGTGCCATTTTTTCGAGCTTTTCTTTTTGGCTAACCAAATCTTTTATTTCCCATTGGTACTTGATATTACTTTAGCTCTCTATTTTTGAACGGTATCGATAAACAAGTCAACCGCGACTTCTAGTTCTAATGGGGATCTAAGCGATACACCCAGTCGAATATTATTTTCAATGTCGTTTTTGAAGCCTTCTCGTTGTTAGAATGACCGGAGAATGATCAGAGCAAAAATCAAAG
Organism: Rhingia rostrata; assembly: GCA_949824845.1. Lineage (NCBI taxonomy): Eukaryota > Metazoa > Arthropoda > Insecta > Diptera > Syrphidae > Rhingia > Rhingia rostrata. The sequence continues at coordinate 92,826,788 of OX463757.1, forward strand.
CATTCCTCAAATTTTATTCAATTGGACTGCATATCTTTTACGATGAAAAAATCTATCAAATCCGGTATTTTTGTAACGTCAGTTGGCTAGTAAGTTGGTTTTCCCGTAGAATAAAATTCGGTATTGTACTTTCGATCATCATCGCAAAGCATCCTACCATTCTGTGATATGCGTCTAGATCCTCAGAATGTATGTTTTGCATTAAAGTCCCCTCCGATGACAAAACGCTTTTCCAAGGGAATTGCAAGTTTTCAAAGTTAATTTTCTCAATCTTGCATCGCGGTGGGCAGTAAACAGAAGATATCTTCAGAAAGGATTGTTTGCTTCTGACTTTTATATATAGTGATGCTCCACCTTTAGCCTTGTTTGATGGATGTAGAGCATGATAATCAAAACTATGAAATTATGATTGTAAGAACTCTTAATACTGAATTGTAAGAAAATCAATGAAGGCGTACATGCGGCAGAATAAAATGACTTTTTGTTACTGGATAAAAAAATGAGTGTGAGTTTACACGCGGTAGAAGTGAAACAGTATAAGACGAAAGAGTAGCAGCGGGCCTACGTACCATAGCACAAAAGAGGAGAAGAAGGATAAGGAAACTATACAGAAACGCGTTTTGCCTCATTCTCTTACAGCTTAAGCCATATAAAAACTTTTGGTTACATTTTTTTTCGTTTCAAAAATCCAATTCACACCATCCCAAAAAAATTTTAACTTAAAAAAATCGTTTAAAGACGTTTAGATTTGAATTAAACAAATATAAATAATAACAACAAATCTTAACATTTCTTCAAAACATTAACTCAATATAAACTGATGAACAAGGCAGTCAAGTATTTGTGTTCTTGGGGTGGTAACTAATAAGTAGGCAAACTATTTATGAGGAGGATCAACAATCGTCCGGATTTAACTCCACTTTTAAACCTTCACTCAGTTTGCCCCTGCTACACCTTTATGAGGCTCAAGTATCATTAAAGATGTGTAGGCCTTAGGTCATCGCTTAACATTTGGATTTTGAGATGACTATTGACGGGCTGAATAAGCAACTTAATTGCAACTACTTTGAGCAGAAGATCTATTCCACCAATGAGTGTTATAATTGAGGTACAAAATTCGTTTTACACAATGGTAAACCTTCAAATGCTTCGAAATTAGTAGTGGTAATCCACGCAGGTTTGTATTTAATTCAATTGCCCTTGCTACCTTTGGTGATTATAAATCATGTTCAACGCTGCAGTATTATGTGGAAGCGAGTAAATGCATTCAATTGCGACGGGATAGCTGAATCATACTGACTACTTAATATATGAACCTTCAGAAGCCATTTCTACCTTAAGGCAAGGTAAACAGAATGTTACCTGCTTAAAGTAATTGCTAGCAATGAAGAATCTAAAGTTTTTGAAATGATTGCAACCCTGTTTTCCAAATCAATTAGGATGTTGAGGGTCGAGAATGATGCCTGTAGAATAGAAATTCCAGAATATAACTTGTACCCTATTTAGAAATTACAGACACCGTGTGATATCACTGAAATCTTAGTCCAGCATCGTTGCGTATTTCATTGTCGCCAAGCGGTTTAACATCTTCCCTCTGAAATAAATTCGTAGAATTCCAAATTCATAAGAAATTTAATTTTAAAAGAAAGAACACTATGCGACAAATTAAGGTCAATCCAAATTCTGTCAGCCACATCTAGTAGCTGAAGCACACATAGAACATGTTTTATAATTTCACTCAGAAAGAGCTAAACTACGAGTTCAAGGTGATATATCATCCACAAGTTCATGGGCGTACATCTAAAGACACCCAGGCCTATCGAAAACACAACTATTTAACCAATTCTATGCCATTACGCGCAAATTGTCAACCTTCATTTAATCTACTAACGGATTTGCAAGGCCAATTCTTATCTACACTCTAGCATATGACTGACTATGAGCCGGTTATTCACATCGCAAAAGTAAACAAAACCGTGCGACAAATAGATTGTGACGATAACGACGTTAGTAAGCCGTAGAAAGTCAACGCCACATCAAGTTTATCCCTAAAACAAAGCCAAAGCAAGTATTTTCGCAGTAAGCCCTCGATTCATTGGAAAAGAACACATAAAATGGAAGGTTGATTGTACAGGCAACTTTTACCAGCATTTACGATCGAAAACTGCCGATGTGACGGTACTTTAACGATCTAACTCGAAAGTAAGAAGAAAAGTAAACCAGACCGTGACGAAGTCAGTTATAGCCCCCTCAAGCAGGTAAATTGTTCCACTTATCCCTTTCTGGCGGTGTTGTTGACCTAAGCAGAGATCCGCAAGACGCGTACTGCTTCCCCCATAAAAAAATACAAAAGGTAGCCGAATAGCTCTGATAACCCACTATCGATCGCAACAGATCAACAAACAACAAGTGAGTCACCTAAACAAGAAAAAAAAAACAAATGACGACTCAGCTGCTAGTATAGATCAACGAGCAAAAAGCCCTACCAACGTCTTATGTCATTCTCTACGTCTTCCCCTCAATTAAACCAATTGCATCATTGCATTACGATGTGGACACTGTCCGACCATTACACACCCTTAAGTAGTCCCAATCGCCTCCACAAACACACGCCCAACGAAATTAAGAAAAAAAAAACCCCATCACTCACCTATGAATTCTCTCCTGTTGTTCCAACTCGTTATCCAGTTCTATGCATGCGAACAGTTCCATCTCGCCCAGCCGGCCAAAGACCCCGTTGGGAATCTTCCGCAGGAACTTTTTCAATACACTGGCAATTGTGTACACCGAATAGTTGTCCACGTTGACCAACCGGCCAGCTTGCAGGAAATGTATCAACTTCTTCATTGCGCCCTGATGGCCGGGTGCACGGAAGACATCTCGCCGATTTGGCGACTCCTTGTTCAGTTTGAGGATAAGGACAAGCAGTGGCCCGGGAATGTTGTCATTTTTGCAAACCTCCTCCAGTGGCACACCGAATTTGACTTTCTCCAAGCGATACGATGGGTAAGGCGCCCCACCGGATCCCGGATGGCCACACGATGTCACTACACTGCCAATATCAGCGGCACGGCGGTGTACTCGTTCCGCCCAGCTGGACATTTTGCTTCGTTTCACGTTTCCGTCTGTTCAAGCCAACTTCTCTGGGAAATATTTCTCGTTCTTGGATTTATTTTTGCTTTTGAATTTTTCTTATTCTCAACGCAATGTTGGGGGAGAATCAAAAAGGAAATTTAATTGAAAATAAGGAAAAGAAAATATAAAGGAAAATGGTTAATTGTTTTCACTTGTGTATCACAAAATCATTTATGTGTCGTTTTTTTCTATATATGTATGCGTATGAAAAAGATTTTTCTTTCAGCACGCCAAGTCGGGAGGCGAGTGAAAAATCGTGTGTTTTGTGTGCGGGCGGCGAGTGTTTTTCACAATGTTCTCGTTTTGAATTTAATCATTTTATTTGTTAATTCGAAGTAGTTTTGTCTGTTGGTTTGTGTTGCACGGGCTATAGTCAAGTTATGAAGAAGAACGAACGCGAATTAAGGGCACACTGCACATTTTCTTCTGGTAGTTTTGGCTTTTTTTCCCTCACACACAACGAACGAACGAACTAACTGACTGGCAATGGCAAATGTGGACGGGCCGACGACGGACCATGGACATGGAACAGTGAGCACTGGAAGAGGGCGCTTCCATAGATTCCATGAAAAATTGATAAAAGGTGGGTGGTTGTGTTTGTGTGAGTGGAGAAATGAGAGAGGTGTTTGGAAAATGGACAAAGTGCTTGACAGCATTTTGAGTGTGTCTAGGGAAGAAATTAATATGTTAGGGTGGTATTCTCAACAAAATAAATTGCTTTTAAGTGTGTGAACAATTTATGAAATATTTTATTTTAGGCTGCAGTTATAGCTATCATTGAACAACTTCCTTTGAACAAAAATGAAGGAATTTAAATTTTACATCCAAAGCTTCTCATAGGAATCATTGGAAAATTCCGTTTCATTTCAATCGAATGGGAAACATAACTTCACAAAAATAAATCTCTGCCAGTGAAAAAAAAAAAGTGATTTTCTCCGAAGACTTTTATTAAAAATTAAAATACATAAAATCATGCTCTAAAATGCTTAAGATCTGTTTCGACACCAACTCGCCAATGATTGAATTTATAAAAAGCCGCAATTAATAAAAGAAAATTTCAAATGATGGTTTTCAAAAACTATAACTTGTACCCTTATAAATCTCTCAGGTAGACGAAACTATATAGCTAAACAATCAGAGTAACATAGAATTTTAGTGAAAGATCGTGTCCATTCAGATAGGGATCACTGGCATTATGATGCTAGTGATGATTTCAGATATGAGTACCAACCTCAACATCAATTTTGTCATTTGTAGAAAAATATAACATCACGTAAAAGTAATGAGTTTTAGAAGTAATAAGAAAAACTCGGTATTTTAATTTCGACAAGACTTTTATTATTAAGAAATTTTTAAGTGTCAAGACAACTCACAAAATATTAATGAATAGAAATAAAAACCCGAAATTTAAAATACTTCCAGCAACTAGATTAAGTTTATTCGACAAAGCGTTCGATAGAATATTTTATCTCATTTGTCATTGATTTCATTCGCAAAACCTCCATCTGACTATCAAAATTTTAATACAAACAATGCGCTCGAAAAATCCCAATGAAATGTTTAATGGCGTATGCAGAATTGAAGAGTATGTTAATGAAATGTTTAAATGTTCAATGGTGTATGCAGAATTGAAGAGTATGTTAATAATAGTAAGCCAAACTACGTTAATCTGAAGTGGTAAACAATTTTTAAAACTGTTTCAGGAGCATACAAAAGGAAATGTTTGAAATGCTGAAATATCCACCATTTGTATATACTCACTTTAAAGAACAACCCCCAATCCACTCACATGCCAAATTTCATTCCAATCTAAAAAGCAGTTTACGAGTTATAAGGATTTGAAAAAAAATTCAGGATTTCTATGGAAAATTGTGTCGGTGAAAACCCGACTTTTGTGAAACACCAGGCGATCAGCAAAAACAGTAGGTAGCTGTGCAACAGTTTTTACATATCTTCTTATAACTCGACAACGGGTGAATGGATCTGCATGAAATTCGGTGGGCTATGAGATTAGAGGTTGGTCTTTAATTTGGATGTGTCACTCATGGAGCATTGGAAAGTGGGCGTGGTCAAATGGGGGTTTCAGCACAAATGTGTGATCATTTGCTCGATTATTTTTTTATGTTCGCTGTATGTAGAAATGTTGTATATACAAACTTGAGGAGTAAGTCCTAAATCACCTCGCTACCGATTTTCAGTCAACTCGTGATAGTACTTTTTGAGTTATGACGTTCGGAATCATGCGTTGACGAAATACCTGCTGCAACACCCCCCGCTGAAAAATCCACCATGTGTATATACTCACTTTATGGAACAACCCCCAATCCACTCACATGCCAAATTTTATTCCAGTCTATGGAGCAGTTTACGAGTTACAAGGATTTGAAAAAAAGTTCAGGATTTCTATGCAAAATTGTGTCGGCGAAAACCTGACTTTTGTGAAACACCAGGCGATCAGCAAAAACAGTAGGTAGCTGTGCAACAGTTTTTACAAATCTTCTTATAACTCGACAACGGGTGAATGGATCTGCATGAAATTTGGTGGGCTACGAGATTAGAGGCTGGTCTTTAATTTGGATGTGTCACTGATGGAACATTGGAAAGTGGGCGTGGTCAAGCGGGAGTTTAAGCACAAATGTGTGATCATTTTCTCGATTATTTTTTTATGTTCGCTGTATATAGAAATGTTGTATATACAATTTTGAGGAGTAACTCCTAATTCACCTCGCTACCGATTTTCAGTCAACTCGTGATAGTACTTTTTGAGTTATGACGTTCGGAATCATGCGTTGACGAAATACCTGCTGCAACACCCCCCGCTGAAAAATCCACCATGTGTATATACTCACTTTAAAGAACAACCCCCAATCCACTCACGTGCCAAATTTCATTCCAATCTATAAAGCAGTTTACGAGTTATAAGGATTTGAAAAAAATTTCAGGATTTCTATGGAAAATTGTGTCGGCGAAAACCTGACTTTTGTGAAACACCAGGCGATCAGCAAAAACAGTAGGTAGCTGTGCAACAGTTTTTACAAATCTTCTTATAACTCGACAACGGGTGAATGGATCTGCATGAAATTTGGTGGGCTACGAGATTAGAGGCTGGTCTTTAATTTGGATGTGTCACTGATGGAACATTGGAAAGTGGGCGTGGTCAAATGGGGGTTTCAGCACAAATGTGTGATCATTTTTTCGATTATTTTTTTTATGTTCGCTGTATGTAGAAATGTTGTATATACAATCTTGAGGAGTAACTCCTAATTCACCTCCCTACCGATTTTCAGTCAACTCGTGATAGTACTTTTTGAGTTATGACGTTCGGAATCATGCGTTGACGAAATACCTGCTGCAACACCCCCCGCTGAAAAATCCACCATGTGTATATACTCACTTTAAAGAACAACCCCCAATCCACTCACATGCCAAATTTCATTCCAATCTATAAAGCAGTTTACGAGTTATAAGGATTTGAAAAAAATTTCAGGATTTCTATGGAAAATTGTGTCGGCGAAAACCCGACTTTTGTGAAACACCAGGCGATCAGCAAAAACAGTAGGTAGCTGTGCAACAGTTTTTACAAATCTTCTTATAACTCGACAACGGGTGAATGGATCTGCATGAAATTTGGTGGGCTATGAGATTAGAGGTTGGTCTTTAATTTGGATGTGTCACTGATGGAACATTGGAAAGTGGGCGTGGTCAAGCGGGAGTTTAAGCACAAATGTGTGATCATTTTCTCGATTATTTTTTTATGTTCGCTGTATATAGAAGTGTTGTATATACAATTTTGAGGAGTAACTGCTAATTCACCTCGCTACTGATTTTCAGTCAACTCGTCATAGTACTTTTTGAGTTATGACGTTCGGAATCATGCGTTGACGAAATACCTGCTGCAGCACCCCTCGCTGAAAAATCCACCGTGTGTATATACTCACTTTATGGAACAACCCCCGATCCACTCACATGCCAAATTTTATTCCAGTCCATGAAGCAGTTTACGAATTATAAGGATTTGAAAAAAAAAATCAGGATTTCTATGGAAAATTGTGTCGGCGAAAACCCGATTTTTGTGAAACACCAGGCGATCAGCAAAAACAATAGGTGCTGTGCAACAGTTTTTACAAATCTTCTTATAACTCGACAACGGGTGAATGGATCTGCATGAAATTTGGTGGGCTATGAGATTAGAGGTTGGTCTTTAATTTGGATGTGTCACTGACGGAACATCGGAAAGTGGGCGTGGTCAAGCAGGAGTTTAAGTACAAATGTGTGATCATTTTCTCGATTATTTTTTTATGTTCGCTGTATGTAGAAATGTTGTATATACAAACTTGAGGAGTAAGTCCTAAATCACCTCGCTACCGATTTTCAGTCAACTCGTGATAGTACTTTTTGAGTTATGACGTTCGGAATCATGCGTTGACGAAATACCTGCTGCAACACCCCCCGCTGAAAAATCCACCATGTGTATATACTCACTTTATGGAACAACCCCCAATCCACTCACATGCCAAATTTTATTCCAGTCTATGGAGCAGTTTACGAGTTACAAGGATTTGAAAAAAAGTTCAGGATTTCTATGCAAAATTGTGTCGGCGAAAACCTGACTTTTGTGAAACACCAGGCGATCAGCAAAAACAGTAGGTAGCTGTGCAACAGTTTTTACAAATCTTCTTATAACTCGACAACGGGTGAATGGATCTGCATGAAATTTGGTGGGCTACGAGATTAGAGGCTGGTCTTTAATTTGGATGTGTCACTGATGGAACATTGGAAAGTGGGCGTGGTCAAGCGGGAGTTTAAGCACAAATGTGTGATCATTTTCTCGATTATTTTTTTATGTTCGCTGTATATAGAAATGTTGTATATACAATTTTGAGGAGTAACTCCTAATTCACCTCGCTACCGATTTTCAGTCAACTCGTGATAGTACTTTTTGAGTTATGACGTTCGGAATCATGCGTTGACGAAATACCTGCTGCAACACCCCCCGCTGAAAAATCCACCATGTGTATATACTCACTTTAAAGAACAACCCCCAATCCACTCACGTGCCAAATTTCATTCCAATCTATAAAGCAGTTTACGAGTTATAAGGATTTGAAAAAAATTTCAGGATTTCTATGGAAAATTGTGTCGGCGAAAACCTGACTTTTGTGAAACACCAGGCGATCAGCAAAAACAGTATGTAGCTGTGCAACAGTTTTTACAAATCTTCTTATAACTCGACAACGGGTGAATGGATCTGCATGAAATTTGGTGGGCTACGAGATTAGAGGCTGGTCTTTAATTTGGATGTGTCACTGATGGAACATTGGAAAGTGGGCGTGGTCAAGCGGGAGTTTAAGCACAAATGTGTGATCATTTTCTCGACTATTTTTTTATGTTCGCTGTATATAGAAATGTTGTATATACAATTTTGAGGAGTAACTCCTAATTTACCTCGCTACCGATTTTCAGTCAACTCGTGATAGTACTTTTTGAGTCATGACGTTCGGAATCATGCGTTGACGAAATACCTGCTGCAACACCCCCCGCTGAAAAATCCACCATGTGTATATACTCACTTTAAAGAACAACCCCCAATCCACTCACATGCCAAATTTCATTCCAATCTATAAAGCAGTTTACGAGTTATAAGGATTTGAAAAAAATTTCAGGATTTCTATGGAAAATTGTGTCGGCGAAAACCCGATTTTTGTGAAACACCAGGCGATCAGCAAAAACAATAGGTGCTGTGCAACAGTTTTTACAAATCTTCTTATAACTCGACAACGGTTGAATGGATCTGCATGAAATTTGGTGGGCTATGAGATTAGAGGTTGGTCTTTAATTTGGATGTGTCACTGATGGAACATTGGAAAGCGGGCGTGGTCAAGCAGGAGTTTAATTACAAATGTGTGATCATTTTCTCGACTATTTTTTTATGTTCGCTGTATATAGAAATGTTGTATATACAATTTTGAGGAGTAACTCCTAATTTACCTCGCTACCGATTTTCAGTCAACTCGTGATAGTACTTTTTGAGTCATGACGTTCGGAATCATGCGTTGACGAAATACCTGCTGCAACACCCCCCGCTGAAAAATCCACCATGTGTATATACTCACTTTAAAGAACAACCCCCAATCCACTCACATGCCAAATTTCATTCCAATCTATAAAACAGTTTACGAGTTATAAGGATTTGAAAAAAATTTCAGGATTTCTATGGAAAATTGTGTCGGCGAAAACCCGATTTTTGTGAAACACCAGGCGATCAGCAAAAACAGTAGGTGCTGTGCAACAGTTTTTACAAATCTTCTTATAACTCGACAACGGGTGAATGGATCTGCATGAAATTTGGTGGGCTATGAGATTAGAGGTTGGTCTTTAATTTGGATGTGTCACCGACGGAACATCGGAAAGTGGGCGTGGTCAAGCAGGAGTTTAAGTACAAATGTGTGATCATTCTCTCGATTATTTTTTTATGTTCGCTGTATATAGAAATGTTGTATATACAATTTTGAGGAGTAACTCCTAATTCACCTCGCTACCGATTTTCAGTCAACTCGTGATAGTACTTTTTGAGTTATGACGTTCGGAATCATGCGTTGACGAAATACCTGCTGCAACACCCCCCGCTGAAAAATCCACCATGTGTATATACTCACTTTAAAGAACAACCCCCAATCCACTCACATGCCAAATTTCATTCCAATCTATAAAGCAGTTTACGAGTTATAAGGATTTGAAAAAAATTTCAGGATTTCTATGGAAAATTGTGTCGGCGAAAACCAGGCGATCAGCAAAAACAGTAGGTGCTGTGCAACAGTTTTTACAAATCTTCTTATAACTCGACAACGGGTGAATGGATCTGCATGAAATTTGGTGGGCTATGAGATTAGAGGTTGGTCTTTAATTTGGATGTGTCACTGATGGAACATTGGAAAGCGGGCGTGGTCAAGCAGGAGTTTAATTACAAATGTGTGATCATTTTCTCGACTATTTTTTTATGTTCGCTGTATATAGAAATGTTGTATATACAATTTTGAGGAGTTACTCCTAATTTACCTCGCTACCGATTTTCAGTCAACTCGTGATAGTACTTTTTGAGTCATGACGTTCGGAATCATGCGTTGACGAAATACCTGCAGCAACACCCCCCGCTGAAAAATCCACCATGTGTATATACTCACTTTAAAGAACAACCCCCAATCCACTCACATGCCAAATTTCATTCCAATCTATAAAGCAGTTTACGAGTTATAAGGATTTGAAAAAAATTTCAGGATTTCTATGCAAAATTGTGTCGGCGAAAACCTGACTTTTGTGAAACACCAGGCGATCAGCAAAAACAGTAGGTAGCTGTGCAACAGTTTTTACAAATCTTCTTATAACTCGACAACGGGTGAATGGATCTGCATGAAATTTGGTGGGCTATGAGATTAGAGGTTGGTCTTTAATTTGGATGTGTCACTGATGGAACATTGGAAAGTGGGCGTGGTCAAGCGGGAGTTTAAGCACAAATGTGTGATCATTTTCTCGATTATTTTTTTATGTTCGCTGTATATAGAAATGTTGTATATACAATTTTGAGGAGTAACTGCTAATTCACCTCGCTACCGATTTTCAGTCCACTCGTGATAGTACTTTTTGAGTTATGACGTTCGGAATCATGCGTTGACGAAATACCTGCTGCAACACCCCCCGCTGAAAAATCCACCGTGTGTATATACTCACTTTATGGAACAACCCCCAATCCACTCACACGCCAAATTTTATTCCAGTCCATGAAGCAGTTTACGAATTATAAGGATTTGAAAAAAAATTCAGGATTTCTATGGAAAATTGTGTCAGCGAAAACCCGATTGTTGTGAAACACCAGGCGATCAGCAAAAACAGTAGGTGCAACAGTTTTTACAAATCTTCTTATAACTCGACAACGGGTGAATGGATCTGGATGACATTTGGTGGGCTATGAGATTAGAGGTTGGTCTTTAATTTGAATGTGCAATTATTGGAACTATTAAAAGGGCGCGTAGTTAAATAGGTGTTTTGTACAAATGTGTGAACATTTTCTCAGATACTTACTTTCTGTCTATCCGGGATGGCAATCTTTAATGTGCAAGTACTTGACCTATGTATACTAACCGCTTTGTGGTTCGATTCTGCATAGTTGATCTATAATTAAGTTGACAGCCAACATTAAGACAAATAAAAGTACAACACATTTTTATTTTCATTTTATTTTATGTATGGATACCCTTAGTATTCATTTGTTAATAATTCTAAAAGTCATTCGGCTGTTTTGTTTTAATTTTGTGAATGATTATGTTAACAAAGAATTAATTTAATGTTCGACAGATGACAATTATTTGGTTACCGGTTTTACTATTCTCTGAATTTATTAATGATTCAAAGATCCAACTCTTATTTTCTAGGTGGTATATGTTTTCGTTTTTTTGTTACATATTTTCTTATATGAAATGAATTAGATAACTTTATACCAACGTTTTGAAATTCTCTGTGTAGCTCAAGCGATCAAGTAATCATTTATTACTATTCGATTCGTTTAGATTGTTAGTGTTTTTTCGTTAATAAAAAAAAAACATAAATGATAAATGAAATAGTAGGGCAATATTATTTACATAAGACATAAAAAATTGAATTTATGTATTCACATAGTAGTTGGATAGATAATTCATTTGCATTCATTTAATTCGCTTAGTTTCATTCAATAAGATTTTTCTGTTTGCTCTTGCTTTTGAGTTTTCCCATTAGGGTTGCAATAGCTTCTTGATATTCTTATGGTCGTTCAAGGTGAAAGACAGCATAGCACATTCAATTTTTATATTTCCTATGACGTCATGGTGATACCAACGATACTGCTATCCTATCAAACTGCCAGCGTTAAGGAAATGATGACATCGTTGTCGTGAAAGAAGTGCATTACCCATTGTTATCGTCATATCGATGAGCACATTGATTTGTCTGAGCAAGTCGTCTTTAAAAGTTTTAATGCTGTGCGAAGGTTGAGCTCGACGTTGGCTAGACGGGAACTGACAGGGTGAATGCAGCAGATGTCTTCAGGTTTAGCTGTAAATAAAATAAGAAATAGATTTGTAATATGAGGAACATAATTTTTTAATAAAATACAATTATTTCTATTTTTTTTAAATATTTTAATCTTTGCTCATGTCCCGAAAGTAACAGCACCTAAGTTTATTTTCACAAGAAGTGGAGCTCTTGTGATAGTCTGACAAACATTCCGGAGTGTACAAAATGTAATGAGAAGTTTCTCAAATTTGCAGTTCGCAATGGCCGTTAAACTGATGGTACTATTCTTTGCATAAACTAATGAAGAAGCTGGATCTGAGGCCCACTATGAACCGTCACTTAATCAAACGTATAATAGCCTAAAAGTAGAAACCGAACTAACTTGAAGGGGTAATTGGAGAGGCATGTTCGTTGAGGACCAGGTTCTTTCTGGACTGTGAAATACTTTCGAAAGAATGCAATCGCAAGAAACCCTTAGGCCCTTCGCAGAACGCGTATCCCTTAACCTCTTGATTAACACCATACCACCAGCATGTAATGTCGAAGACCAATGGTAGCGATGCCAACAAGACATTAGATGAGGAATGCCGACAGATGGTCGTAGCCAAGAACTATGACTACCAGGCTAAGCTGCAGGTGAATACGAGAGCTGGCATTGAGCTCCTTCGACGTCCTTCCCGTCCAGCATTATAAAGCCGGCGGAGATGACTTGGTAACTAACATCCACCAGCTCATAAGCCAAATGTGGTCAGATGAAAGTATGCCTAAAGAATCGAACAGCAGCATCGTTTGCCCGATCCGCAACTACTATCGAACGCAGACGATATTGTCATCATTAGTAGGACTAAAAGTGATGTCATAGCCACGTTGGTTAGTATGGAGAAGGAAACGACGAAAATAGGTTTAGCAGTAAATGAGGTTAAATAAGAACACTCAACATCGACGAATTGGACAGAAGGTCACCATTGGCAGATACAACTTTGAGGTAGTACGGGATTTTATCTACCTCGGTTCCTGACAACAACTCTTGCAACCGCTGTTTCTTCGTGCTATGAAGACAATTCAATAGTAAAGCCCTCACTTGAACTACTCAGGAGATCTTGATCATCCCAGTATGTTGACGGGCTATGGAGACGAAAATTCAACCAAGAACAATACGAGCTGTACGGTGACATGTCCTGGACATGTAGAACGAATGGACACCAATACTCTGGCTCGGAGTCTTCGATTCACAGCCAGACGTCGGATGCAGTAGGGGTAGACCTCGCCTTAAGCGCAGAACAATCTCTACCAGGAGAAGGAAGCTTAGTCTATATTTGCAAATACATCGAAGGAAACAAATATTTTAAACTCGGGCCAATAGGAGGCTCTTAATTTAATGATATTGAAGCTTTTCCTGCATGGACTGTGTTACATCAATAATATTCACTAGAAAGAGAACTACGAGAGGAAAGCATAATCCAATGTATTTTCTACAAATGCTATCTAAATTACCCCACCAAAGCTTTAATTGACGAACTGCTCATCAACCCAGCGCCTAGAGCCAATGATACCTAACAAGATCAGATGTTACGATTTTTAATTAATTCATTTTGCAGTTAAAACTGTCCAGCTTGTGGACAAAAATCAACCTACACCATCCATTCGGTGCACTTCCAATATTCATTACTTCAGCCACGAGGCTAAAATTAAGCTAATTGCACCCACAACTATCCTCGAGCTCTGGGTGTCTCTGCAATGTCGTCTGAATTATGTATGCCAGCGCAATTAACCGATTCACGGCCATCGTCGCTTGCACGTTTTTAATTAAACAATCAACTGAGAGAAATGTACGTCCGCTTGTGATTGCATCGCTTTGGAATGTGAAGGACAGGAGACCAAATAATTGCGGTCACAGAAGAGTAATTTGGTCGGTGGAATGACAGAATATATAGTCAAATCACATCGATTGAAATCAAAGACAAGGACCTTTGTCTGCTTCAAAATCACATAAAGTAGAGACAAACAAAGGAAATGACAAAAAAAATTAAATAAAACATCAACTCCGACATATGTTTTACACTTTCGATTTATTCGTATGCGGTTTGAAGCTTAGGAGCACCTCCATCCGCAAACCCAAATCTACATTGGTGTGCTAATTTACATAATAAAATTACGACTAACTTGAAGATCTCCTGTCGCTCTATTCATCGTTGGCGAACTCAGCTGGGTTCTTGCGCGACAGCTTATGGTGATAGCTCTCAGCGAAATCATAGACCAGGTATCCAGCAATCAAAGCTACGAAAGAAAGACAAAAATCATATAAAGCGCTGAGAGAGTTAGTATTAAATAACTTACGTGGTGCAACATAAAACACTTCCGATCGGAATCGTCGGAACATGTTTGGGACGCCCTTGCTGATTGCTCCAGCGAATGCCCTTTGCTCGAATGGGGAAATCTTGTAGGTGACAAGTCCATTGATTTTGTATAGATTGCCAAAATGTTGGCCACGCAAAAGTGAAGTCAAACGCATCTTGTAGTCGTAGTTATAGAGGCTAAAAGGGGACAACAGATTAACTTAGTGCTGAGTTATATTTGCTTTTATCAAAACAAAACGAAAAGGATCTGAGCGAAGAGGCAAATTGTAAAAATAAACATTTTGACCGAGGATTGTTCGAGTTCGAGACTTTGACTGACTTCGGTTTGAGGAAGAACTTTTTTCCACTTGGTTGATGCACTCACGATGATGGCGCTTATGTAATGATTGTGCTCCGAAACATTTGCCTGCCTCGGGGTCTTACAATCGCTGTCATACGCTTCATAATTGTGTGGTATTTTTAGAATTGGCAATTAGTTGCACAATTGTTAATGTCAAATGAACACCCTCGGGCAATTACAATTACAAGAAATTAATTAAAAAAAAATTTTCAGCTTCATGAAAAGTTATCACACTTACCTGCGGGGAAAATTACACTGCAAACTGTCAAATGAGCGGTTGGAGAACTTGTCGTGTGATGACAGATGTTAGTAGAACTTCGAAGAATTTCGAAGATTGTTGGGCGACATCTAGGGGTTCGGATGAACAGTTTTGGTAGAATTTATGATATGTTGGTTTGATTTTGTCTTTTTTTTTTTGGTAGTGAGGGATTTTCTTTAAAATTTTATGTTTCGAATTTTTTTTATAGTTTTCTATTATCCATCCGACAGTTGAAAACATTGATGTTGGGTCTACGGTTAATAGTTTTACACATTTTTACATTGAATTTCACTCACAAATATTGACGTAAAAGATGCTAGTTGCCGGCTCAGTGGCGCGATGGTTATGTGAAAGAATGGTTGTTAGAAAGCTCGGCCCTGGCTACTAAAAAACCTGTTGCGCCAAAAATTTGTTTTTTTTTTTGTAAAAGATGCTAGTTACTGAAAAAATCACCTTTTTGCACTAGATAAACAAATGATAATCTGTCCCAGCGAGGTATCCGTCGGATACCTTCGTCGGAGGTTAAAATTCCATTCGAGGTATGTCATCGGAAAAATATCACTTCACTTCAGTTCGTAAATAAATTCCGCAAAGAATTTGCGCAGGAAATCGGAAAAAGAACTGCACTTAGCTGCCAAAAATTGCACCTGAACGCACTTAAACGCGATTCCCCGGGACACGTTACAAAATGTCGGAGAAATATTCCGAAAAGAAATATTTCGGAAGAATACCTCGAAATTCCTCCGAATGGTACAAAATCGGAGAATCTTCCGCTACGACCGATACCTCGCTAGGGCTAAATATCAAAACTGCATTTTGCGTTACACAAGAAAAACATCGGTTCGGATAAGTTGAAGGGTTCAGGGGTATGTGTTTTATAGAGTTTTCGTTGAGACAAATTCAGTATACTTTTGTTTAAAATCAGTTTTTGTTTGCTTATACACTTTTTGTGTTCGAAAAACGATCGATTTCGAAAAATCTCAATTATATTCAAGTTTACACATTTGACAACTTCTTACCAGTGGAAAAAAAACGTGGAAATACGAGTACAAGAAGCTGCTTTCGATCTGCAGATTGCGATATTACGCGTATGTGTTATATTACATATTACTTGGAATATAGACCGTTTTCTGAAATTACTATGAAAATATATGGGAAGGCTACAATCCGCGGTGGAAATATAGAAAATGTCATAGTCACAACACATTGCTCAGACAGTTAATCAAAATCTTTTATGGTTCGACAAAAAAAAAAAACGTTTTTCGACTGATAATGCTGAGGTAGTTCAAATGGTTTTTGTATAAAACCCCTCAAACAGTGGGCGTGGCAAAACCGAAATATAGACATTAGGATTGTCTAGATATCTTGTACAGAATGTTTTTCAAACTCTCTAACGGTTTGGCCTAAAACTAGGTTTTTATAAAAAGGGGGCGTGGCAGTGGATGGATTGCAAAAATGTTTACACTTGTTCTGCTAGGAGCAACAACGAACGCGTGTACCAAATTTCATCACTCTAGCTCAAAATTTAAGGCCTTACATCTGATGACGTACGGACGTACGGACAGATATGGCTAAATTGACTCAGCTATAGATTCTGAGTCGATCTATATACTTAAAGCTATATCTAGCTAAATTATTTCTCTATGTTACAAACTATGTATCAAAACTAATATACCCTTATGGGATATGGTATAAGCATCTTCAGGGTATTGTTCAATACTCTTAAAAAAAATCATAGATTTAGATATATTTTTGATGAAATTCAAGATGGTGCATACTTTTAGGAATAACAACCGACCCTTTTTATTTCTTTTATATAAAAGTTAAATGGATTTTGGCTGGGATTGAACGCGCAACCTTCCACTCAAAGGCGAACACATTACCACTACACCGCAGCCACCCACTGATAAGGCAGTTGCACGTCTGTTTCGGCTAATTTCTATCAATTTCCTTATCGTTAATAAACTAAGATAGCTATTTGATTCGGCTGGTTTGTTCATCCACTAAACCCCCTGATTTAAAATTTGTTTCAATTCACTTTGATTTTAGCAATCGTTGCTCTGTATTTAATGCGTACCGAAACGTCAAACTTGTGCAAAATCAGGCCCCTAGTTCGAAAATTAGAGAAATGAAAATTGACGTCATATGATCCCATACATGGGCTTTTAATTAAATAAAAAAACAAACTGTTTCAATCCAACGTCGAATATTGGAAAACCCTTTCCATAAAATCGTGTCGTGCTGCCCAGACAATATTTTTTATTTGTCAATTGAAAGCACAAATGGAAATATTAAAAGGTAGAAGCTTATAGTTACAAATTACAAGATCAATAAGAAAGTAATGCATGTGTAAACAATTTTTTGCCGTTCTTATTTCTATTTATAAACAAAAACATTCTGTCCTGACACACTTTGTTGACTTGGCCATGAATGTTTGATTCATTCATTCATGTATTTTGTTGTTGAAAACGTGACGAACTTTTTTTTCGTCCCTAATATATTGACAACATTAAAAAAAAGGTCAAAGTTATGCAGTCACCCTTTTTTATAAAAAAAAATCTTTAAATTTGCAATAAAAAATATTGACGATCACTTGTCAAGGTAAAAATAATCCTAGCTCTTAATTTTGACCAAACACACAAAACGACAGCGCAATCCGTTCAGCGGTTTCGAAGATCAGTGTAAGCGAACATTGTGACACGAGATTTTTTAACTTAACGACGTCAAAAAGTTAAAAAATCTTTTGTGTCAATTTTCGCTCACGCTAATCTCCGAAACCGCTGAACGGATTGTCTGCTTTTACACGTTGGCTCTGGAGTCATGACTTTTTTCGAAGTTCTCTTTTGTTATTTTCTTTCATGAGTCTCGCGCTTTTACACCTGCGACTTTTTGACTTTCGACTTTCCTCTTTATTCTGCTTCACACACTGCGACTTTTCTCAAGAGTCTATATGCAAAAGCAGACGTAGCGAAACCGACTCTCCAAGCAACGAAATTATATGAAGCAACATAACGATAACAAGAAGGAAGAGAAAACAAAACGTGAAAAAGAGTCACGGAAAAATTTACCCGCGACTCAGTACTCACAGCGCAAAATATTTTCCCTCTCAACTTTTCAAACTTTCTTTCTCTTTTGCACTCATGTGAGTCGTGACTCAGCAGTCAACGTGTAAAAGCAGAAATTGCGATGAACGCACCTATGGTTATAGGAATGATTAGAAAATTCAGTTTCCTTTCGGTAGAACGCCAAAAATTAATTCACAACAATGTAAATTTCTGAGAAAACTTAAATGAAACAAACGCGTGCCACGTCATTTTATTTTAAACTATATTTGCGAAAAACAACAGAAAAGTGAAACAGTTCCCACCAAACTTTCATTGAATCTTCGAAAAGCCCACAAAATGAAAAGAACTATTCGCCAGTTATGACATCCCTCCCATATGACATTTGTCGTATGTCATTCGAAAAATATATTTTCGTTTTGCAAGAAAAATGTCCACACGCTGGTATCCAATTTATCAACGAGGAAATCCTCAACTTCGTGTGTTCCTGCCAAATTTCTGGATGAAATGTATTCGCCCAAAGGAGGAGCAGCCCGAAAATGTTGTCACCTTCTCAGTGTCCATGCAAATGACACGGTATGATGTCACAAACTACTTGGAGAAAATCTACAATGTGCCGGTGAAGCAAGTACGAACGAGGATAGAGTTGGGACCTACTAAGCGCGATCAAGTGTATGGTTACGTGACCAAGAGCGATGATACCAAAATCGCTTATGTAACATTGGTAAGTAAATTTCATTCAACATGAGACTGCATCTAAGATTGGTTCTATCTACAGCCCAAGGACGTGAAATTTGTATATCCTGAAGTATGTCCAAAGAGTGAAGATGGCGAGAAGGACGAAAAGGCAATGGACGAATCGAAGCAGGGATTCAAGGATTTCTTAGACAGAAACAAGAAACGTCCCGGAACTCCAGGTTGGTTCTCAATCTGAGGGCATTTCGGGAGCGATTCCACTTTGTTTTATAAAGTGTTTGTGTTATAGTAATGTTCATAGGAACCAATTAAATTAAACAAATCAATTACGATTTTTGAAATTTCGTTTTTTTTTTCGAATGGCTTTGGAGAAGAAAATTACCCGAAGATTCACAAAACGACGATTCAGGTAGGTGCATCATAAGATAATTAGCGATTTGCTTTAGCAAAGTGTAAGTAGGAGAAGATAAACAAACTCTTCTATGGTCTTACATTCCTTTCGTCAATTAAAAACTCCACTCCATGTCACAACAACACCACCCCATCGCCTATAGCAACACCAAGCCCTTCGAACTCTTGTTTGGTCGATAGCTTGATTACATTAACGCATGTAATTCTCATCATCTCACCTGCATTACGTGACCATACGTTTGAAACTACCCCTGCCCTTGGCACATAACACCCTTTTCACCTTTTAACCATGACATGCGAACAGAAACGTTTAGTAACGAACCTGGCGAACATGTACGGCAGGTGAGTCAGTGAGGGAGGTGAAGTCGCATTCGCAAAAAGGTCACTTGATTTAAATTGTTGGTTTGCAACTCATTTGCAGAGTTGGTGCTCAGTCGAATGCACACGAACGCATGAAGATCTGCTTCTGTACGGATTTGGACAAATCGGTCCTGGTGAATAACTTTGAAAAGCGTGGTTGGAGCCAAGTGGGTGCTGATGATGATTGGAATTTCTACTGGGCTGGTGTGCAGAGCTGTAGGAATATTTTCAGTGTGGACAGTGGCTATCGGATGCATGATAATCAGTTAAGTTGACATTGCCTCTATTAGATCTTCTCTTAAACAAAAGTTGTGTCCATTTTAAGGATAATCAACCATTTTCCTAACCACTACGAGCTATCGAGGAAAGATCTTCTCGTCAAGAATATCAAGAGATACCGCAAGGATTTGGAACGTGATGGAAACCTACTGGCGGAGAAATCAGAAGCGAATCAGTATGGCGCAGCTAGATATTTGCATCTGGACTTTATTCCCGTCACTTTTGTGTTGCCAGCTGGTTAGGAAATAGTTATCCATTTTGTGTAGTTAGCAGCACGCACTTTTTTTTTTAGATTATAACATGTTCGTTGAGGAGTACCGCAAGAACCCGCAGAGCACATGGATAATGAAACCTTGTGGTAAGTCACAGGGTGCAGGCATTTTCCTCATCAACAAATTGTCAAAATTGAAGAAATGGTCGCGAGAGGCAAAAGGACCATTTCATCCACAAATTGGAAAGGAGAGCTATGTAATCTCAAGGTACGATTTGTTCATAGACGAAGCAATTTTTTGTTTGATCATGTTTTCTTGCAGATATATCGACAATCCTCTACTGATTGGAGGGAAGAAATTCGATCTACGATTGTACGTGCTGGTGACGTCCTTTCGTCCACTGAAAGCGTATCTGTTTAAGCAGGGGTTTTGTCGGTTTTGCACAGTAAAATATGATACCAGTGTCACTGAACTGGATAACATGTACGTTCATTTGACCAATGTCAGTGTCCAGAAACATGGGGTAAGTGAAAATTCGCAAAGATATTTGTTGCCTTTTCTTAAAGTATTGGGGTCCAAAGTCAGATGTTAACACTAACGCCTCTTTTTGCTTTTGGCAAGTTGTACATAATGGAAAACATAATTGACCCCGCCGTGGAATAAGAGGTTGATTGGTTTATGTGTCTGCCACAGCGGTAGCTGGATGCAATTGATGGCATAGCTAAATATTGAGTGGCATGTCATAACCAATTACATAACCATGTTCCATGTTTGGGAAAATCGACGGCTATCCACATTCTGCCGTTTTATTTACAATTTGGGTACCAAAAGCCAAAGCCTTAGCCATCGATAAATTGATGCAATAATGTTCCATCTAACTCCATGAAGTTCATGGAGATATGGCTCAGCACATAAGTGTTGCCGGCCCATAAAACACGAGCCTTATTAGCAGCTGTATAAAAGTTTAGAGCCTGACAATAAAAGTGGCAGAAGACGCAATCAAATCAAATCCCCACGTAAAACAGCTATGGACCATAGCCTAGGTTTTAAAGAAAAATTGGAGGACTATGGACATGCAACAATGAAAATGCAAAAAGCCTCATGAAAGTAAACCCTACATGGGCACCGACTCGTGTACGGAGTCGTTCATGATGCTGATAAACAATTTATGGAGCGCTGCAGCCCTAAATGAACATGGGCGCTAAACAACGTGCCTCCTTAATTAGGCTGGTCCTTAACTAACTGCTTTTTCTTTCTTGTATATACTGCACCTTATCCTCATTTACTGTAAAACCGCATCCTTGTCTATACCTAACAGCAAACGTAGCTGTGACAGCACGTTAAGTTCGACCAATGATGTCAATATCGTTGGCGTATGCACAGATTTATGTAAGATTGTGCCTCTTGCGTTGGCTGGGAGTTTTGCAAATTCATTCGGGAATTATTAAAAAGACGTCACATTTTTGTGTCATTGTCATTTGTATTGAAGTTTTGGTGAGATCGTTGA
The DNA here is from genome assembly GCA_949824845.1 of Rhingia rostrata. Taxonomy (NCBI): domain Eukaryota; kingdom Metazoa; phylum Arthropoda; class Insecta; order Diptera; family Syrphidae; genus Rhingia; species Rhingia rostrata. Next base: position 92,848,448 of record OX463757.1, read on the forward strand.
TGGAGCAGTGATAATTCTCAATCGACATCCTGCACAGACAAAAGAGTATACCAAAACTAGACATGGCTCTGAGTAATACGTCCTTATAAAAGCTGCCTCATCCTACTTTGAGATCGATGAAGAGGTACCGATCTGGAATTCTTGAAGTTTTTGCAGGATATGGAAAATGTTTCGTTAAGCCGCGCCATTCAGCACTATGAGGAAGGGATTCCATAGTATTATCATCGACTGTGACGTTAATACGATTTTTCATTGTTCATATCGAAATGATTCTGTCAGGGCCTTGTGTTTCTGACTTTTACGTTTAACATTTGGAACAAACTTTGTGCACAGATTATGGTGGGTATACTGATGATTATCTGGTGATTCAATAGTAATACCGAGGCCGGAAGCTAATCGAGCTGGACTTAATTACCTCAGTGTCAATATAGATTTACGAAAATAGAAGAATCATTCGAGAAAAAGCGGAAACAGAATGGCCAATAAGATGGAACACAACTTCAAACGAATAATCGACGCACAAACTGTTGAAAATTTAAAAGAGGAAAAGCAGAAAACACAGCGGAGTAAATTTTTACGTTAAACAATTCTTAGAGTGACACGAAAGCTTCCGTAAGAAACTCTAGATAATGATTACCATCATAATCTAGAGAGTCCAAAACGCCGAAATTTTTATATACATCAATACGCAGGAGTGACTTAGGAGGTGATGCCGTAAGGCGTATATGAACGTGTTTTTGCCTTGTTACCATTCTCTTGCGCATACCATTCGATCGGGCATAACTCGTGGTTTGAGCTATATATCGATAAAATATTTTCCCTGGACAAATCGTTCGTTATAGGATCGTTACTAGACAACATATTGTCATTTATAAATCAAATTCTCGGTTTTTGACTCTGCTAGTACTGCAGTATTATTCTAATTAAATATTTCATGGACAGAACTACCCCTGTCAAGTATTCTCAGCATCCCTGGTACAGGAAAGAGCTTAAATCTCTTCGAAATAGACATAACCTGACCTTAAATAATTTTGTCAAAAGCTTTAATCATTACGACTCTGAAAAGAACATGCTCGACTCGCTTTAAATTAATTCCTTGCAATGTCTAATTGTTTATAAAATTTAAACGATTATTTGGACAACAGAAGAGCGTTTCTAAAAGTGTTCCTCAACGCTTTTGGGGATTTGTCAATTTGAAGAGAAAAATGTCTTGATATTAGCAAACTTTTCTTAAAATAAATAAAAAAAATCGAAGCCTTAAAATGTTATTCGCTTAGAATTTTAGCAAAGTAATAACTGAAACCCCTTAAGTCTTAGACGAACATTTTTTTCAGTTATCTCAATGACACTCAAGTTAGTTTCAGTAGCGTAACATTTGACGATGAGACATACTCTCTCTTATTATCAAACGACTACTATTCTGCGGGGCCGATGGAATTCCTTCGAAAACTTCCTTGCAACATAAGCATTCCCAAATCAATGGAAATATGCATTTGTGGCTCCTATTTTCAAGCAAGGTTAGCGAGGGAATATATATCTAGTGATAGACTAATCTCAAAACTTTTTTGCATTTCTAGCCTGTTCGAATATATTACTTCCGATCGCCTGGTCTTTCTCTGTCGAAACATCATTGGCCAAGAACAGCATGACTTTGTAAAACATCGATCCACTATCACTAATCTTTAACATTTCTGCACCATTGTTCCAATAGTTTGACTGACTTCTCCAAAGCCTTTGACTAGTTATCACATAACATCATAATTTTTAAACTTAAGGCATATTGTCGGTGAAACCAGAAACGTGTGTAACTCTAATTTAACCGAAAATGAGATTTTGATTCCATCTATTAGTTCAAATTATACCTACAGCCTTGTTACAGGGGAATCCCAAAATTTTGTATAAATACGCTCCTTACAACCAATTGGAAGAAAGTGTAACTCCGTCACGCGCTAATTTAAGAAGAAAACTGTGTCAATGATCACGTATATCCAATCTGTCGAATTTTGTTTTGTCGCTCTCGCGTAAAATTTTCAAAAATGGAGTTACACATTTCTGGATTCACCAACGACATGGTTCCCTTCATGATCTATGATTCAGATTTTCCAAGTCCAGTGTTTTGTTGACCAACTTGGAGTACCCCAACGAAGTCATTTAGGGCCTATCTTATTTGTAAAAGGTGGGCCAAAAGAGATCACCCTATTGGAAGATACGTTTATTTTTTCAAATGGACGCCAAAGTCAAACCTGTTTTGACATTTGTGGACTAGGCAGATGTAGAATACAAGTGAACAAGCCATGGAGCGTAACACTCCCCAAAAACGCGAAATAATCGTGTCAATTTTTTGCAATTCGTCTGTACTGCATGGTGCGCTGTTCACGCTAGAGGAGTGATCGGCCGTTTTTTCGAGAACGCCGTTGGTCAAACGACAACAGTGGGCGGTGCGCGCTATAGGGCCATGTTAACCGAGTTTTTTTCTGCCGAAATTGGACGATTAGGACTGGAGGACATGTGGTTCCAAAAGGACGGAGCAACGGCACACACTGCTCGAGGCCCAACGATATTCTGAAGGCGGCGACAACATCGGATGACTTCTTTTGCAGCACCTGCTACTTGCTATAACCGATGTATGAGCTTTTATTTGAGAGAGAAATATTTATAAGCGGATGGGTGCAGTAGTCGTTAGTGCGTTAGGCACAGGATCCCGAAATTGATAACACCTAAGTTTTTTTCACTGCTTTACCTCTCGCGAAAGTCTGACAAACATGCAAGAGTAACACTAAAATGAAAAGGTTCTCAAATTTGCCGTTCGAATCAGGCATCCTCTTCCTTGTGTCAGAAATAATAACTGCGCACACACAAATGCACACAAATGCAGGGAGAAGCTGGGTTTGAGCACCTATGTGGGCCGTAAATGCCAAACATTTCATTTTCTGCCGATTACATGGAGTTTAAGAAACACATTATCGCTATCGTCAATAATTCACTTAAATCCATAATAGGCGCTTTTTTTTTTAATAATATACACATATATACATACATATATGTATAGGAAAAATATAATTGCATCGTTTGATCATTTTGTTAGAGGTGTAAACCCAAAAAACCTTGATGTTCTGTTATGTCCCACCAACAAATGCACTAAATGAAGAGACTGTGGATAGATAGATAGATAGATAGAGCACTTCTAGACCAATTCCTTTGGCAGAAAGAGGCCATCATGTCTTCAATATAAAACCCAAAAGAACCAACATTCACAAGACTGACCACTTATTTAATTTCAATTTTTCAAACTGTCAACAAAAATGGATTTTATGTCTGAAATTTTAAGCAAAATTATTTCGCAACCCCGCTAAAAATCTTAATTTAACATTTCCTCATTTTAAAGGGCGAGTACAATAATCTCCATGGTGGAAAATGGTCTGTTCAAAATCTTGGTCTTTACTTGGAGGGTACCCACGGTAAGGAGGTAACCGATCGACTATTTGGCGCAATTTCCTGGCTCATTGTTCATTCACTGCGAGCGGTTGCTCCCGTAATGGCTAGTGATCGTCATTGTTTCGAATGTTATGGCTACGACATCATTATCGACAACAATTTAAAGCCATGGCTGGTGGAGGTCAATGCATCGCCATCACTAACATCGACAACGGTTACGGATAGAATTTTGAAATACAAATTGATTGACAACATGTTGTCGGTGGTGCTGCCACCTGATGGTGTTCCAGAGTGAGTTATTAATTATTATTTATAGCTAAAAAAGATTTTTAATATTTTTACTAGTGTTCGTTGGAATAAAATTCCATCCCCGGATGCATTGGGCAACTTTGATTTACTCATCGATGAGGAGCTAGCAGCCCAAGAAGAATCGCAAAATACTAATGCGATGAATAACAAAGGGAAATCACAAGGAAATCGATGGAAGTAGAGGTGCCGCTAATACATTATTTGATTTTATATAATTCTTTGAAATTTACCAGACAAATAAAAAAAAATACAAAAGAGTTCATCTGCAAACTGTGTCAACTCTCTATCATCACCATCTAAGAGAGTAGATTTTCTCTCTTCATCTGCCGGCATTTTTTCATTCAAATCAGCTGATTGGATGTAAACAAACTTCCAACAGTAAAAAAAGAATTAAATACAGAGCAAGGTTGCTACAACGACAACCGCGCAACGAACGTGGAAGTAAAACTGCGTACCCAGCCAACATTGCATCGTGCTATGGTAACCACAAACGACCTTTCTCTTTTGTGATGTATATAAACAGTGGTAACGCTTAACAGCCGTCTCCATCGAAACGGTTAACAGCGTTACCACTCCAACCTCTGCTAAAATACTTCAACGAGTTAAATGGTGATGGTGCTGGCTGCAGACAGCTGCAGGTGAACGAAGGTAAAAGTAACCAGGAAAGCGACAGTTCGATTTGTTATCTGTCCGCAGACAGACGTTGGTACGGAAAAATATTGATCTAGCTTTCGGAGTTATCCAACGTTTTTCTATTTCTGAATTCATTCAAGTTGCTGACCAACCAAAAAAAAAAAGAAAGATTTGTGTGCATATTTTATCAGAAAAAAAATTTGATTTAAGTGATAGTGGAATAAATTAAATTCGCTACACAAGTGGAGTTATTTAAAAAAGAAAAGAGAAATATTGTTAAATAATATTTGAAAGAAATTTTACAAGTGTCTTGTGGAATAAAAAGTTCTGCTATTTGAAATAAATTCTTGCGGGCGGTCTATTACCTTGGATATTCGTGCAACTGTTTGTTTAGTTTTTTTTTTATATACTGGAATAAAATCGATTTCGAAACATGCAGCATTTGTGTGGATAAAATACTTAAGTTGGAATATTTTCGTTTTTATTAAAAGTAAGTTGGCAATCAATTTAAAATGTTCAATACGTTCATTATTGGACAATCAAATGAGGTTAATAAGAGTTGGGGGAAATAAATGGAACAAAAACTGTGAAGGTCTGAGCATGATTCGAATGCATTTGAAAAATCAACTCGTTGCTAAAGCGCCAAGTTATTGCGTTTGTTTTTTTCTGTAATGTGAAATTATTGGGTGATTTTATTGCTGGTTTACGTTAAGGCATTTTTTTTTAAAAGCGGTAGAAACTTAACGTATCAGCGTATTTTTTTAACATTTAATAAAAAAAACGGTCTTACCACTTGTTTGATTTATATATATTTGCGAAAAATATGTTAAAATAATTTATTGCGAAGCTATTTAGTTTTAAAGTTTATTAAAGCTTTCAAAAATGTAAATGACTTAGATTGATAAAAGTTTTTTGATGAAGTTTTCTTAAAATTAAAGACAAAAAATATTAACATTTCGGCAACATTATGTTGGTTGCTTGTTTGCATCTTTATTTAAAGCTTTGCAAGTGAGTATCGTTTAAAGCGAATTGCTAATTCTTAAGTCTGTTCTAGGAAATCCGTGAAAAGTTCACAAACGAAAACTTGCTTAATTTGTTGTCCCAATTTTGCATAACCACTATCACAAAGAAATAAAAAGTAAAACAATTCCAAGGTTAATCGAACAATTCCTTATGGATTGAATTATAAAATCACTCAATATTGGATTGATTAAAGTTACATACGGTTTTACACCTTATCTAAGTACAAAAAATAATCAGCCCTACAGAGGAAATTGTTGGGAAGAATTTCCGAAACCAAAGTCAATTCCAATCGGAACTAAGATTGCTTTCGAGGTTTCCATTGCGGAACAACATAAATGAATCATGGAATCGGTTTTTTGAATCCCCAAAAAGTGAATATTTCTTCGAACACTTTTGGAAGAAATTTTTACCCGAAACTGTCAAAAATTGTTGACTTTTGGCACTAAGCCGCTGCAATAAATTTCATCGGAAGACATGTTCGAAATGATAATCGGAACGGAAACGTCGGTAGAAAATTATCCGAATTCGAACAAATCGGAGATACCTCAGTGTATTTTATTTTATAGCATTTTAATAATTTTCGAATGGAAGAAATGCGTGGGAAACCTGTTTTTGAAAAGATAATCACAAGTAACTTAAATGTTAAATTGCGATGTCCATGGATAAACACAAGTTGTCGTAATAAGACAGATACTTTTTTGGAAGTTTTAGGTATGAGATTTAATTATGATCGTATGTTAATATGTAAAACGGTTTCTTAACACTCCTTTTTACGTTTGATGTTTTTAGGACTCTACTTTAAAAAATTGTCTCGACTTCTGATATACAAAAAATTATAAAATCGCAAAATAAAATGTTGTCATAGTTTTCTTCTTCGCTACAGTCCGGAATGAACCTGGGCCTCAACCAACATGCCTCTCTAATTAGCGCGGTCCTTAGCTAACTGCCTCCAGTTGGCATAATTTTGGAATGAAAATAAAACAATCCTAAGGGGAGTTCAATTCAAAATTCATGTATAGAGGAAATCGTCATTGTTAAAAGCCAATACCATCGAATTTAAATTTAGTCATCGAATAGAATATTAAAAGTTAGATCTCAGCAGTATGACAGGTCTATAGGTCTAAAGGTCTTAATTACTGAGGTAGCGCTACAGACGGGAATGTACCTGAGCCTCATTTATTTATGACAGGTCTATAAAATACAAATAGAACGTGCTGTTCTTAATAAGCACTTGAACTCATACATTTTTTTGTGGCCAAATTGTGTATACTTCTGCACGATCTTAAGTCCTCCAGCTTTATCTTAAATCGGAACGCCTAAATTTAGATGACCTGTTTCGTCACATTTAATACCAATCGTTAGATTCTTTAGATCATTGCCAGAGGATGGTCAGTGGAAACACATTGGTGTTGCTATAACTGGGAATTCAACCCACTTTTTCTGAGGCAGTTCATCGCAATAACCCCAGTACAACAATGTATGCCTTTGAAACGGAGTACAGATGACTATTTCATTTGTTAAAGAAACAATAAAACAAAGTAAGACAAAGGACTTCTCTATGATGTTTGATCGAAACTATGAAGTTCCCTACGCATCTGTCTCCTATACGTTTTTTTGATAATTTTAAAACCTACCTCTAATATTTTTAAGGCTTATTTACAGCAACCTACCAGACGTGAACATTGACTGCACTTAAGTTTGTTGCGTAAAACTTAGTTTTTTACTTAAGTGGCGCTACAGTCCATATTGAACCTGGTCTTCAACCAACATGCCTCTCCAATTAAACCGGTGTCCTTAGCTTACTGCCTCCAGTTGCGCACTTCAAGTTGGTTGAGGTCGGTTTCTACTTGTGCGCGCCACTTAAGGCGAGGTCTTCCACTACTGCGTCCGACATCTGGCTGGTAATCGAAGACTTTGTTCTACATGTCCTAGCCATCTTAAACGTCCAATGAGGAGTTTTTTACCAGGGGCATTTCGCAGGATCTATAGCCCTCCTCTTTTCCTCTCGAATCGACCAAGGATTTCTTCCTTCGCTTTTGAGACGGTCCATGCTTCAGCGCCGTAGAGCAGGACTGGGATGATCAATCTGATATAGGATCTCCTCAGTAGTAGTTGTGAGGGCTTTACTACTAAATTGCCTCCTTGGCCCGAAGAAACAGCGGTTGGCAAGAGTGAATCTTCGTTTAATTTCTGATGAGATGTTGTGTGTCCTTTCGTGTGGACAGCATATACTTAGTCTTGCCCTCACTTACTGCTAAACCTATTTTTGCAGCTTTCTTCTCTATACTAGAAAATGTGACTATGACATCACGTTGAGTCCTACCAATGATGTCAATATCGTCGGCGTATGCTAGTAGTTGCACTGATTTTTGCGAAATTGTTCCTCTGGTGTTGGTTCGGGAGTTTTGCACAATTCTCTCAAGAATCAAATTGAAAAAGTCACATGACAGCGCATCGTCTTGCCTAAATGCTTTTGGTGTCTAATGTATCGGTGTTGTCGTTTCCAACCCTGATGGAGAAGCGAGAGTTCTCCATCGTCATCCTACACAAACGGATGAGTTTGAGCGGTATGCCAAAACTAGACATAGCTCTGTATTGTTCGTCAGTATAAATGCTGTCGTATGCGGCTTTAAAATCGATGAATTAGTGGTGGGATTTAGACTTCTTTGGTTTTTTGCAGGATGTGACGAAGTGTCAAAATTTGAGGTTGTGGATTTTCCTGACCTAAAACCACACTGATAAGGGTAGGTCAGGTTGTTGGTGAACGATTTTAGGCGTTCTTACATTACGGCAGATAGAATCTTGTAGGCGATGTTGAGAAGACTTATGCCTCTGTAGTTGGCGCAGTTTAAAGGGTCTCCTTGTGGCGCATTTAAACGCTTTGTATTATTTGTTTGGATTCTGTTATGCTTTTTTTCAATGCACTTTTTGTTGTTCGACTTTGTTGACCAACAATATCGTTATTCGTTCGATAGTATTATTGTTAGAACGCCTATAGACTTCAACAATTCTTTAGGAGTTTAGAGCTTAGAAAAACAGAAAACAGAAGGCAACAGTCGATTGACTTTAAAGCCTCATTCACGCGTAATCCGGCTACTCTCATCGTCAACATAAAATTATTCTTTCTAGCTAACAAAGAGCTTTTGGGCAATTGTTGTTTAAGAGCCTGGGAAGTTTTTTTTTATATTTCCCGTGAATGCGATATCATTACGATTTTTGACTGTTTATTTCGAACGAACTCGATATTTTACTTTTTCGTAACTCACTTTGATTAAACGAGCTTAAGAGGCATACTGCTTCTCGTTTAGTCGTTCAGAGTACTCATTCCGTATCTTTTAAAATAATTATCGTTGACGATAGTGTAGGATACTTGCAATGTACGAATCGTGTAATTTATATATTGATTGTGCACATGTATACAAATTTCAGTATGCATGAGTATACCCGTAGTATAAAGGCATTTCATGCAAGAAAAATGGTTCTATGGCGGGTCATATGTTCACGTGCAAACCGCCCGCTCGCACCATGAAGCTGTTGAGCAAAAGTTTCTGTTTTTTGTTCTCAATGCGGCATCTGTGTGGCTTTATAATCTTTAATAAGGGCCAGAGTTTCGGTCTTTCTTGTCATCATAATAGAATAGAGAATAAGTGTTAATTTGCTCAATGTGACTGATGGAATGTAGTCATCAACGCTTCGTCTTTCCCACACGTAGAATGAAGAATTTTTCGTAGGACTATGTAGTCGGATGGGCTCCATAGAGATTTTCGATTTTAAAGTTTCAATCCTATTTGTTTCGTACAAAAAAAAAATTATAATTGGTTTCCAAAGGTCAATCTTCGTCGAATCTCCACTTACTTATGATTCCTTTTGTTTATGTAGATTTTAAACATCAGGATTTAAGAATTTTTCGTTAAGACTAAAAGAATAGTTCCTGGCTAGAACCGAAGCTAATGCGGAACTAATTCTACAAACATATAATGGCATAGTTTGGTTGGACTAGCCTTTCAACTTGGCTAGCAAATTATTCTAACCAGTAAATCTTGGTTATAAAAATTTTTCATGTTATAACCTTGACCAAGAAAACCTGTCGCTGATTACGGCACTAAGTAGTGTAGGTATTTGCTATTTGTCGAGTCAGATTAAACGACAGGTTAATAACAGAAATCCGTCAGAGCACAACTAATTGCTAATCTAAATCACAATTGCATAACAATAAAAATTACTAAAAATGCATGGTAACACTACGATATAAATTCACCAGACAAATTGATCATAAAAAGTTTTGCTAGATTTTTTAAAGCCAAGATAAGATTTGGCCAAGAGTTAAAGAAGTAGGGTTATGGTTTATTTTAGTCAACAGGCGAGTACGAAATATTTCTATTCTATTAAACATTTTGTAACTGAGTTTTACTAGATAAATTCGTTTTCTTATGAAAATTTCTTACCGAATAAGTAAGAGCAGTAAAAATTATTTTGAACAGGAAAAGGTAAAATATTGTGCGGGAACAGAATTATTGTGTTCACTCCACATTTCTATACTAAAAGCAAATCTGTCATATGATTGCCTATTAACTACAATCAACCCATCAATCTTGACTCAATGCCCTATAAATTGGACACACCACAGCTCTGCCTCATAACTCCGAAGCTTATGTAAAGCAAAATTAAAATAACAAATCCAACATAGATCGGTTGGCTGCACTAGTGCATGATAGACCATTTCAATAAATAAAAACATGCACTGCAGTGCAATATACATTCGTGAGTACTCAACTCAAATATAGACCACTTGAGCCCCGATGAAAGTTGTTAAGTACTAGATATACAGAAGGAACTAATTAGGTGCGGTTATGACTCTAATCTTGTTTTGGTTTCACTTCATTGAATTTGACTCGTATCCAAGAGTTAATAGCACAAGTGTAAGAAAATTTAAATAATTGTTTTGAGTCTCTTTTTTGTTGCTTTGTTTTATAACTCTTAAGCTCAGTTGAAAGATAATTGTAAGTATCGCTGAAGTTCACATGCAGAGTGCAGTTGTTATGGGCGACACTGTGTCTAAAAATAAACGTTTTTAATTGAGGTACGAGTATATTTGCAGTTATGACGCGGATATGAAAAGGAGTCAGGGAGTGATATGCAAAAACAAGATATACTGGTAGTGTCTATTATTGTTATGTGAAAGGGTGTCGTTATCATATTATGTTGGTCATTATGCCGGGCTAATTACTCAGACGCATAACAAGGTATAAAATCGCATCTAATGCTTTCTAATATACATTTTTACATCTGTAAATGCGAAAAATTAAAAGCCAACGTCATTGTTTGATCGTATCTTCATACATGTTCAAAGCTCAAAATTGTAAAAGGTTACTGTTCTGAGAAATTAATTTTTAAAAACTATTCGAGTGTATCTTCTCACTGAAAATAGTTCTAAATCAATTTTAGGGGTGTAATCAGATAGACCACGGTGATTTGTTCTTTTTTTACGATTGGTTTCTAAAAGGATAAACTCATGATAAGTATTTAAATGCACACTTTAATTCGATTGTCGTTTTATTTAAGTGGCTTCACTTAACTCGAGTACCACCTCAGCTGGCTGTGGTAGTAGAAACTCTGCAGGAGTAAAACAGTCCTTTCACTTAAGTTTAACAAAAAAAAATAAGCACACTAACCAAGAGTTATTTTTCGTTTGATATCTAACGTGTTGTTAATAAAACAAATTAGTACAGCTCAGTTAGAAATATTTTTTTAGAATACATTTATCCGACCAAATTTTTTCTAACGAGTATGCCTCAAAAATGTAGCAGCGTCTGTCCGGTTCGCAAAAAAAACCATATGACATGAGGCTAAAGACTTCTCAATATTGCTCACAAGACGCCTGAAACCGTTCAACAACAACCCATCAGTGTGCCGTGTAGGTCCTGGCCTGAATGTCGCAAGAGAATGGTTTTAAGCCTGAATTCTTGAAATGTATTTTTGAGGAGACAAAATTTATAAATTTGGCATTATGTCGCTTTATAAAGTGAGATTTGCCATTATGACACTTCGATAAAGTGACATTAGCTCGGGGATACATAAAAAAAAAAGTTTCACTTTTAAACAGACTTCATAGAAATGACTTACGTCACATTTGTTCTCTCTGCAATTATAATAAAAGCGAAGATGTGTTCCATTGTGTTCTGTCTGATTTTGCAAGAGGTCGTAAGATTTCATTTCAATAAAATTATCTTGATAATCGAAAAATGTGCCAAAGTTCTGAGAATGCTTTTACATTTTTTATTTCATGCAAATAACTATAGGGTCTTCCAATAGGGACTTCCGAACTTTGAAAGTTGATAGCGGGCTTATTGTTGAAGCTACATCTGTCAAATTGGCTGTCATTTATTAAAGCTGTTTTGCGAAATCACCACGAACGGATATAGCGTTCATAACACGCGCAAATGATAAAATTATTTCGATCAAACGGGCTGTTCTAATCGAGCAACGTTTTAGACATCATACGGTCAACACATACCTAATACCTAGAGGTATCTAGACATCTTTTGGCTTCTCTTTCTGAAAAGCCGATGTTCTTCCCTTCTTTTCTGCCTATAGAGCTCAATGACAGCTCTCGTTTTCACCTGCACCTGTCGGCATTCCTCATCGAACCAGGGGTTTCTTGCTGGTGGCCGCGAGAAACCTAGCACATCAGTTGCGGCTGATCTAATGGCTTGTTGGCATCGTTGCCATTGTTCTTCGACATTCGGTGCTGATGGTATGGTGTTAATCGAGTGGTTTAGGGATACGCGTTGCGCGAAGGTCTTGGTGGTCTCTTGCGATTGCAGTCTTTCGACATTACATTTTTTCACAGTATTTCTGGATTATTGTGGTGGATATCCGCATTCTTACCTTGGCTGCAACAAGGTAGTGGTCCCAGGCGATGTTAGCTCCTTGGAATGTTCGGACATCCAAAATACTGGATGCGTGCCTCGCCACAGAGCAGACGCCACATTGGAAATTCTGCAAAAGCAAGTACATCTCACGTGGAGGTGATGTAAGCTGGCCACCGAGATCGTGCAATTCGAGCCCGTCAAACTTTTTATTGAAGGGTTTTCTGAAGTCGCAAGTCTTTGCAATTAAGCCACAGACCACAGTCACCCACATTGGAAGTTCTGCAAAAGCGATTCGAAGGCAGGTACATCTCACGTGGTGGTGATGTAAACTGGCCACCGAGATCGTGCAAATTGAGCCCGTTAGACTTTTTCTTGAAGGGTTTTCTGAAGTCGCAGGTCTTTGCAATTAACCAACAGACCACAGTCACCCTCAAAGCCAATAAAACCCATGCCACATTGGAAATTCTGCAAAAGCGATTCGAAGGCAGGTACATCTCACGTGTAGGTGATGTGAATTTTGTGTAGAATTTTTCTTGTGGGATTTTCTGAAGTCGCAGGTCTAGGCAATTAAGCCACAGACCACAGGGGCCCTCAAAGCCAATAAAACTAATGCAACCGGTCTAATTCAGCTGGATTTTTGTGCCACAGTCATAAAAAAATTTTACATTTCCAATGAGAAGCCGCGGCGGACATTTGAAGGATGTTATATTCCATACATAATGGCATCAATAGGCTTTTCAAATCAGTAAAACATTTCGATAAAATCTCACACACACTTACATAATTCAATGTTGTTACAAAAAAATTAAGAAAATCGAATCCAATGAACTTTGTCCATCGCTCGTTTTCTTTCAAGATGTAAGCCTAAGCATTAACAGACTGTTTTATATTGAATTCTTATTCGTTCTCCTGCCTATAAGGCCTCAAGGCTCTCCTGTCATAACTTTAATTAGTCTATCGCTTATTTTATTTCGTGTTGTGAGCACCACTAAACATCGATTTCTAGTTCATACTCCTAACTCAAAGCCACAAACTTTTGATTTTTACTACACTGCCATGATTAATTAACAACACTATCTGCTCAACCATTAATTACCAACCAAAAATATAATCGCAATCCATTTCCCTCCAGTGACAACTGAAAAAAGAGTAAAACAACGTCAAGCGATACAATGCGAGGTCGTTGCATACATAACAACAAGCGAACCAAAGATAGAAATAAAGTCACACGTTTCGAAGCCAAAGTCGTGATCAATCCACGGGCAGATACTTATGCCCCCGCTAATAAAACGCTAAGATTTGCACCAATAAAGGTACGGTTCTGTCCAAAGTAGATCGACTCATAGCTGCTATCCATATTTGACCAAGAATACAAACTTCCCCGTTTTCTTTTCGAAATAAATCCGTTTTACGGTCAATTTGCATACAATCATGACCAGTTTGACACCGTGCCAACTAGGTGCAACATATACCATACACTCAAGTTGGGGGCAAAAATCTGAAGCAATATCATGGGGTCTCGGTGATAAATCAAATTCTTTGAAAGAGCTAAACGAAAGAGTTGATGTAAAAACTGAGTTTTTTTTCTATTTATTTCGCAAATGTTCACTTGATGTGTTATAAACCAAAGAAAACAACATTCTACTCTCAATGAACTATTTTTGATGATAAATCCAATCCAATAATAATTAGTTTCACTCACGTGGATTGTGCAACGCCAACAACGCTGACAACGCAGAAGCTCATTCAAAAACAATTCATGACATTTCCATGGGCCAGTGTATGATGGACGTTTAATATATTATCCAACCAATCGACCTTTCACTCATTGGACGGTAGCAGTTAATAGAAAACTGTACTGTATTTTCAGCCACAAACTACCGTGTTTTTGATAAATCATGTTGAGCCTTTACTCCATCACTCTACGCACAACTATGTCGCAGATGAAATACAATTTGAGTGTGAGTAAATCACGAGAATAGTTTTTAAAAAGTTGCAAACATTGATTAATCTAAATTGCCAACGTGATTTGTGGTTAAGTGGCAGCATTTGTTATTGCATAAGAAATTGCTTAATTGTTTCGCATTTAATTTAATGGCATTCACTGGCTACCAGAGCTCAATTAAGAGCGCGCAAATTACTTTGCTCTAATCAGGTGGATCGACATGTCCAGTTGTATATGAGATTTCTCACTGTCGTTCTAAAGATGAAGAGGATTTCCTTTTAGCTGGTAGCTCTTCGATAAATGTGTCAACTTGTGATTTTCTCAATCCGTCTGAATTTTATTACCCACAATGATTTGAATTGGAAAGTGAATGTGTGCGATTTTTGCTGAACTGATTGAAACGGTTTTAATGGCTTGAACTAGCATGGTGATAGCGCTGTTGCAAAAGAGTTTAATTTCGTTATCATACAGTTGCAGTATTGTAGTTCGAGTTTGAATAGACATTAGTCGGTTCAATGTCACTGTTGCCCTGCCCACCAGCCGGTCGTGGTAGACGGTTGAGTGATTTTTTTTTATTTCTTGCAGTTTTTTTCAGGCGACTTTTATAATAATATAGTTAAACGTCAGCTGTCGTTTTATTTGAGTGTGTCTTTTTATTAATTTATGTATTCACAGTGAAAGTTTTATGTTGATGATGGAGATTGGCAATTGAGATCAATTAGTTTCTTCTTTCATTTTATCAACTCCTTGGATGGGAGTCGCTATCTTAAAAACTGGGTTGGGTATTTCTGAGAATTAGATTGGATCGCGTGGTTAAAAACGAAAGATAATAATGTAGGCGTCGGAGGTCTTTACAACGAGTTGATAAATCGAAAAACTATTGAAAAACGAAGAAAAACAAAGCTCTGGATTAAAAAAACAGTTGAAATGCAGAAGAAAGCCTTTTTAATATTTGTGGTTGCATACACGTCAATTTTTTTTTTATTTCGGATGGCACTTATGACGTAAGGTCACCACTGAATCTGGATCTAGTCTCGATCATTTTTTTAAATATCTAAAACCGTTTAACTTGAATTGTATTTTCGATATTGGCCTCTTCGGTGTAAATTCTTTCGGCTTGACTGATTTTAAATATCTGGACAAAAAATAGGTTAGACTTCTAATCGCTAGGCCAGCGGTCTATTGATATTGTTTTGATCGTATTCTTCAATGAAAAAATGATTTACCAGCAGTATGGGTTGTGAAAACCGAACATTCTTCAGACTATTTTTATGCACTTTGAAAAACAAAACTTAAAGGGCCAGTGATGCGCCTCTAAAATCGACAAATTTGCTTATCACTGACACAAAGTAGTCGTGAGCCTCCTGATCGAATAAATTCAATAAAAAAGGGGTTCGACTTTCAAGTTTTTTTTGTTTTGTATATTCTTCAGCACTTAGGATTTAGTCCCTTAAGTTTATAAAACCCATGTGGTGGAGAGAGGAAAAAGGGTTTGTAGAACAGTCAGAAATTGGAAGACGGTGGAAAAGGAGTGAGGTAACGTTGTGCGTTAATTTTGGGACTCTGTAGATTGTAGTCATCCGGAAATATTGAAGAAGGCAAGCCATCTTATACTCGTGCACTGTGGCTAAGAGACAATCTTTTACGCTTTACTGTGTGACCGAAAAAAGTCTTTAAACAATTTGAATGAGTGGAAGAAGCTGCTCGAGTATTACGACTAAACAGACAGCCTGCCGTTCTGTCTGTTTAGTCGTAAACAGACAGACAACAATATATTTTATCAGAACATTTATAGTGAAGTTATCTAAAAAGAAGTGGCGCTCAGTAGCGATAGACAAGAGACACTCATCAAGTATTTTGGATATACGAACCATCCGAGGAGCTAACATCGACTAGCACCACTTCCTTGTTGCAGCCAAGGTAAGAATGCGGATATCTACCACGCCACTACAATCCAGAAATACTGTGAAAAAATTTAATGTCGAAAGACTGCAATCGTTAGAGACCGCCAAGACCTTCGCGCAATGCGTATCCCTTAACCTCTCGATTAACACAATACCGCCAGCATCAAATGTCGAAGAACAATGGTATTGATGCCAACAAGCCATTAGATCAGCCGCAACTGATGTGCTAGATTTCTCGCGCCCACCAGCAAGAAACCCCTGGTTTGATGAGGAGTGCCGACCTATACTTGCAGTCAAGAACGAGGCTTACAAGGCTAAGCTGCAGGTGAAGACGAGAGCTGCCGTTGAGCTTTATAGATATTGCCTAAGTCCGTTGAGGAATTCTAGTGCTAGTTACACCACCTTTTATAGCATCTATAATGTGCTGGTTCCAACGTTGGTATGGGCTAAGACAAGCAAAAACAAACTATTCGCTTCCTCAACTTCAACTCCAAAATTTCAAAAATTTGAATTTAATTACATTTGTATCCCTCTTCAGAGATAGGGGACGTACACTGTGTTTTTGAGGCCTTAAACTTAACCCGGTTGTGTCAATCTTGTAGTTGAGTTCAGTTGACATTAGCTGGCGTTGGGACTCCATAACTTGGGGCTTTTGTCGTTCTAAAAGACTAAACGAAGTCAAGAGTGTTGTCATCCGTAATTGAATAGATTGAATTACAAGTCAGGGAAATAGGTCGTTAGTAAAAAATTGAAACAGAATAGGTAAGACCACTTAGCCTTGAGGTACACCAGCGTTTGATGGAAAGAAGGTTGAAGTAGACCAATCTAAAAGACTGTGTAACAGATTAATACAAGCTCTTTTAGATGGGTCAACTTCCACCTTTTTTGCAACAAACGCTTATGGAATTTTATGGAATCATTACACCAAAAGACTTCACATCATTGACAAGAGTGCTTTGGCACACTTTAGCGAAGACTTTTGAGATACCCATAGCAACAATTTTACATTCACTTGGAATTGGTGAGCGCTACGGTTCAAATATAGCTCCTTCATTACACCAAATTGGACCTTCAGTAGAAAAACAAATCAGAGAAGCTTCTCATGCCAGTGTTATAATCTTGGGTGTTTGCCAGACTGTCATAAGAGGTGGTCCAGTGAAAAAACATAGGTGTTGTTACTCTCGGAATTTGAATCATGGACCCGCGTTTAATAGTCCAACTCACTAACCACTGGGCCACTGAACTCACTGTGTATACTGTTTCGGTAAGAATAGGCCATCTCCTTGCTAGTTCGCCTGCTTTTCGTAATATTCGATATTGGGATAGCACGAGCTCAGCAGAGAGAGAACAGACTATATTGTTTAATTTAAATTCAGAGCTCATAACTGTCTTAGAGTCTACTGTCTAATGCCTTCATTATTTACGTGCTGTCATTGTAATCAAAAATCTATTTTTTCCAAGAAAAAAAACGTCAAAAGTTAATAAATCCACGAAGAAAAAAAATTCATACCAAATCTTTATTTCTTAGATCTTTGGCAACCTATTAATTGTATACCTTTGAACCAAGTCATGTGTATTTGGACAAACGCTGTGTATTACAACAAAGTTACAAAATAAAACACAGAAAATGATTGCTTACTGTGGCACGATTTTTGAAAATAATTGGCCACAAGGTTAGTCGGAGTTAAGCGTGCTAATATTCCATAAATGTTGGAAGTCACAAATGAAAGACCTCAACCATAACCAGTAACCGCATGTGTTTTCACCAGGAACGCCGTAATGGGACAACAAATGTACTGATTTATAAGGTACTTCTATAATGTGACCATTATCTTAGAAATTGCAAGTTCGCATGGCAAATGAAGATGAAATAAATAATAGCAACAGATAAATTGGAAGCAACAGATAAATTGGAAGCAACAAATCAAGTCAGCAAAAGTCTTTATTTGCCATGCTAAAATAAGACTTCCATGAAGCCATAAAATACCATTATATCCTCAATAGCTCCTCTCTTAATTACAGCACCATTTCCGGCAAACAATAGTTGTCAATCATAGAAACTTGTTGAAAATCCACCCGAAGAAACCCTCACCAGATCATAAAACCATCTCACTAACACCACGTCTTACATAACCAGCTCTATGCAAGTTGCAGCATTCGCTTAAGGGCAGGCGCACACCGTTGGTCATAAAAGTCACCTCGAATGATTGTAAATCTTGTCCTTTTACTTTCTTTTCATTTTCACTTCCCATTCTCAAATTCATCATCATATTCGTAATAAAAATAAAAAAAAAAACTGATTTTTCTTATTTCACTTCCTTTCAGATTGGATTTCCATCAACAGCCGACGACGCCACCATCATAACCGAGAAAGCACTCGACAATCGCCATCGTCGACACACTGCTGTGTAACAACAGTGGATCAAGCAGAACGATGAAATGCCACGATTGGATATTTTTAATGTTTACAACGATAATTTGCTGTACAGCAACAATCTCGATAGCACAGGTAAGCTTTGGCCACACTAGATATCCAAAAACCCTATCAAATTCCGATGAACGGTAACTAATATCAGGTCGTATCCATCGATATCCGCATTATCGAACCTGATTGTTGCATTTAATTATCGGAGTACAGGCGCGAGCGCTATCTTACTGTGAAAAATAGAAGCTCGTTACATATAGTTGTTCCTTGATCTCTAACTCGTAATAATCGAGCGAAATGGAAAAGCGATATCCGATATGACAGGTGAAAGATATTCGTACCGTTGCAGATATGTAATTACAAAAGGGTGTCCCTCGTGTATTAGACTGATGTAATCTAGTTTCAGAGCACCTTCTTCATCTGCATTGTTGTGTTTGATTCCGTATGAGATGCTGATGGACTTTCGCTCTCATCTCAGCATTGGTTACACTGGTTGAGGTAGTGCACGCATGTGCACCTCGACGAAAGCAAAAGTGGTCTGGAATTTCACTTTGCCGACGCGGTTGGGCGTCGTCAACATCATCATCATATAGCGAGCCACTTGTTGTCGAAACCAGATACAACTTTTGGTAGATCGTGAGAAGTGCAACGTCCTGCATTCCCAGATTTGGCGTTTTTTATTATTTGATCTCGTTCGGTATAGAGGCATAGGTTGGTCGGTTGCCGGTTAAATGTGTCATTGTGTTGGGCAATATGTCTGGCTACCTGTGGTAGGCATGTTCGGTTTGTCCAAATTTGTATGTTTGGAGTTTTGCGTTATGCAATCCAGTGCTTCTAATGGACGCAAATGGTGACATGTTCGGTGATCTGTATTTGTAGATGCATTTCGAAAACAAAATATTCTAACTTCTCAATTTGGAGAGGACTCCAATTTTATATGGATGAAGAGACCATGTTGGGTAGGGTTTCATTAGTTTTTAATTAGGCACATTAATTAAGAGTTGTGTTGTGTGAATTTTTCTTGTCGGAAGTAGATGTTTTTGTTTTTTAAAGCGGATGCACTTTCACAGGTAATGGTTATTTGATGAGGTTCTCATGAAATGTTTTTATGATTCGAAGGTATGCATATTTTTGGAAAAAATATTATTAGGGATTTACCGGTGTGGGATTATTAAAAAATGTTTAAGTCACTGCATGATTACAATTAGAATATTCCAGACTTTGGAGAATCTTAAAAGAGCTACCAGAATTATAGAAGGACATATTTTGAGGTGGGGTCTCGATCCGTACAATGTTTTTGAATGTTAGGCAAGAAGTATGTTGTTCGATTCCCATCCTCAGCAATAACAAATGATTTGTTCTTGTAATAAGCGAAACCCTTAGTTCATAAAATGTCCATATAATACTGTTGAGCGAAATGGTTTTTTGAAGACTTTCGTGGATATGTGGCATTAATAAGAAGTAAATAAAATTCCTACCCACAAAACATTGCCTTCAAGATCCTATCCGACGTAATATGTGAAGGCCTGAAACCGTTTACCAACAACCTGATCGGCCCTTATCAGTGTGGTTTAATCCCGGGAAAGTCCACAACCGATCAAATGTTCTCACTTCGGCAGATCCTGGAAAAAACCCAAGATGTCCAAATCGATACCCACCACCTATTCATCGATTTTAAAGCCGCATACGACAGCATTTATGAAGACAAACTATACAGAACCCTGCCTAGTTTTGGTATACCGCCCAAACTCCTCCGTTTGTGTAGGAGGACGATGGAGAATGTGATGTCATAGCCACGTTTGCTAGTATAGAGAAGGAAGCCGCAAAAATAGGTTTAGAACTAAATGAGAGCAAGACGAAGTATATGCTGTCAACACGAAAGGACACAACACCGACGAATTGGACAGAACGCCACCATTGACAGATATAACTTTGAGGTAGTACAGGACTTTGTCTAACTCGGCTCCGCTATTAACTCTGAAAACAACATCTCCTCAGAAATTAAACGAAGAATTATTCTTCCCAACCGCTGTTTCTTCGGGCTAAGAAGACAATTCAGTAGTAAAGCCCTCACTCGAACTACTTAGGAGACATAAGACCCTGATCATCCCAGTCCTGCTCTACGGCGCTGAAGCATGGACCGTCTGAAAAGCGGATGAAGAAATCCTTGGTAGATTTGAGAGGAAAATTCTTCGATAAATCTTCGGTCCCTTTTGCGTTGACGGGCTATGGAGACGAAGTTTTAACCAAGAACTATACTGTACAGCCGTACAGCGACATGCCCCTGGACAAAAAAAACTCCGCATTAGACGTTTAAGATGGCTAGGACATGTAGAACGAATGGACACCAATACTTCGGCTCGCAGAGTCTTCGATTCCCAGCCAGACGTCGGACGCAGTGGAGGAAGTTCTGGCCTTAAGTGGCGCGCACAAGTAGAAACCGACCTCAAACAACTTGGAGTGCGCAACTGGAGGCAGTTAGCTAAGGACCGGGTTAATTGGAGAGGCATGTTGGTTGAGGCCCAGGTTCATTCTGGACTGTAGCGCCACTTAAGTAAGTAAGTAAGAATGACGGCCATATTTTCTATGAAAGTTGCGGACTGTAGCTGACAAACCGTAATTGTTTTTTTGTTAAACATTGGAATGAAAATATTTTATTCTTTTTTACTAACCTGCCAGCTGTCACATTGTGATTTTTTTCCGTTGGCAACACAGTACTATTACATGGCGCAAAATTGAAAATGTTGGGACACCCTTTATAACGCACCATTATTTCTCGTGGATGGTATTCGGTGGAGAACTATTGCGTTTGCTTCTAGATATTTTGACGGCTCAGTGGCGCGATGGTTAGTGCGATGAACTGCCGTGCAGAAGACCTGGGTTCGATTCCCAGCCGTAGCAACACCTAAATGCTTTTTCACTGGCCCTCCTCTCATGATGATCTGACAAATCATCCGAGTAATATCAATTGTCATGAAAAGCTTATCTCAACTTAGCCGTTCGGATTCGGCATAAAACAGGACGTCCCGCCATCGTGCTAAGAAGTACACACGCACACGTGAATGGTTGTGAGAAAAAAACTAAGCCCTGGGTACTAACGAGCCTGTTGCGGCATAATTTTTTTTCTTCTAGATATTGGTTGTCAAGCCTTTATTAGTCGACCGCAGCCAATTTCAATAAGCTACCCAGGGTCAGTAGAACTACTAAATGAATGAGTACTCCAGCATTCGCCGGTTTCTATTGCTATTCGCTCCACTAGTTATTCTGCGAAATGTCGTTACGTTACAGTGTTACACTAATAAACCGATTTTACTCCTACGAAATTCGCAGATTGGAAGTGAAAAAATATATTTTGGAGTGGATATAACCGTACCAAAGTAAATTTCTTTTACATAAGATCATAACGACTGAATACATTTTGTCGAATTCAAACAAACTCACAAGCCAGTCTCAGAAATACACTTCATACAACAACAAGAAATTAAATAATTACCCTTCAATGTCTAACAACTCAAGTTGCAAATAATTTCCACTTCACTAATGACTTCTGCGAACATATTTCCCAGCTCAAATGAAATAACCGTTCCGCATAAACTAAAACAATTAATAATAATCCTCGAGAAAGCAGTCCACTATTAATGCAATTATTTTTGCCAGGATTTATTGAGCTCATTTTCTGATTTTCCAAGCCAGTGCTGCCTCCTCTTTTATGTAAAATTTATCACATCAGCCTACCCAAAGCTATCAATTTTCTCCGCTCACTTTGGGATCATGCAAGTGAACTCTATTTCACATCGCAAAAGACAACTTAATTGACTGTGGCTTTATATTGTGGCATGTAGTCACAGCCGATATCAACCCAGCCAATGTTCAAGTGCTTAAGTCGTTTCATAAAAAAAAAATAACAACATTAGTCGGCAAAAAAAAGAACAAGAAATTGCGTAAGCGGAACGTAAGCCCCTCGAGGAAATAAATTAAGTCACCTCGCACAAGGTGTAGGGTGAGTGCGCATGCGTAAATCACAGTCAATGCGATACATTTGGTTAATTGAGAAAAAAAAACAACAAAATTGACAGATAACAACACTTGAAGGAACAACAATCAACTGTCATTTTCCAAATGAAGTAACATTTCATTCGCGCAGTTATGCGATTAATTGACGTTGCGACTACTTTCAAAAAGCAGAGCAATCTCCATGGATGAGGTGACATTTAAATGAATCTTAATCGATTGTCGTTATTGGAGGGCAATTTAATGTTTATTTTCGCAACATTTTGCCTGGCAATGGGTGTTGATTTTAATTAAATAATTACATGCTTATGACAAGTATTTGTTTGATTACATGCATGACATTGCGATTTGATATTGACATTTGTGACATTTAATTGGTTTTGTTTTGCAAAATGGTGTTGCAAGCGATGAAAGTTAAGTAATTGCGTGAAGAATGTAAGTCGATGGTTTCAATTGTCAACTATATGTCGACTATGTATGAAGGCTCGTAAGTATAAATAATTTGAAGTTAGTGGTTTCTTATTTTCCAATTGGCTGTCGCCGCAATTCGAAGTGAAGCTGTGCCTCCAGCATCGTACTTTTTAATTTTGCCATCCGTAGCTGGTAAATGTAATTTTTTTCAACTCGTTCGCATCACTTAATGTGATGTCTGCTTTTATTACGTTTCACATTTGGCCTGGAAATAGAAGATTTTGCGGTCCGAAGAAGAATCTGAGGTTAAGCCCATACGCTCTACATGTCGTATAAATCTCGGACAGCTATTTCGTAGTTTTAAAGGTCGTAGTTTTCGAAAAGATAACCTCGAAAGCCACATAACGGAAATGTTTTCAACGGTTTTCGCAAGAATAATGTACTCAAGTCGAACGATGATTAATTCATTTGCCTTTTATCCTGTCCGTGTTTTATGGCCGTGTAGTAGAACTGGGAGGATCAGAAAATTATAGGGGATCTCCATAATATGTTGACTCAGGTTTTTTCACTGCATTACCCTTTCAGCTTAAAAAAATGCGTTTGGAACATTTTCATTCACTTCTAAAGAGGTGTTGTTATACGATTCTGAACCTTTAGGCCTTTACTGTATAAATATTTAAGATGTCCACTGCTAGATACAAAAAACAAATATGTAAAATTTTTGGTGCAACAGGTTCGTTACTACCCAGGACCGAGATTTCTCACAATCATGCATGTGTGCGTGTGTACTTCTTGCACGATGGCGGGACCTTGTGTGTTATGCCTAATTCTAACTTGTGTGTTGAGATAAGCTTTTCTTAACAATTGTTACTACAAGGTTGGCCGAAAGAAGCCACCCGATGTTATTTGGCCTTCGGAATATCGGTTGTGGCTCGCACAGTATGTGCCGTTACTCCGTCCGGTTGGAACCACATGTCCAGTCTTAATTCGTCGAATTGCGGCAAAAAAACTCAGTAAGTATGGCGCTATAGCGCACACCGTCCATTGTTGTCGTTTGACCAGCGACGTTCTCAAAAAAAAAAAAATGGCCCGATGACTCCTCCAGCGTGAACAGCGCACCATGCGGTATCTTTGAGCGGGTGTAATGGCTCCTCGTGCAGTACTCGTGGATTTTCAGTGCCCCAGAAGTGATAGTTTTGCTTGTTCACGTACCCGCTGAGGTGGAAATGAGCCTCATCGCTCATTATGATTTTGGTCGAAAAATCGTCCACTTCATCGTCGAGATTGAGGATGGCTTGGGCGAAGGTTACACGCGTTTGGCGGTCGACAGGCACCAGCTGATTCACGGACTAAACCTTGTACGCGAACATGCCCAAGTCTTCGACGAAGATTCGCCTTAGGGTGGACCGGCTAATGGCTAATAGCGAGGCATGGTATCTGGTCGATGCTTCCGATGACAGCTTGACATCCTCGGCAACAGCGGCGATATTTTCGGCACAACGGGCGCTACGGTGCCGGCCACTCTTGACAACGTCTCGTGTGGTCCCATACTCTTCGAGGTTGGTGGCCAAACGGCGCAGTGTTTGCGCAGTCGGTGTCGGAAGGCCGGGGAATCGGCGACGGAATTCGCGCTGCGCAAACACTACAGACGAATTGTTACGCTAAAACATAAACACGATTATTCCGCTTTCTTGGGGAGTTTATCGCTAAATGGCTTGTTCACTTGTATTCTACATCTGTCTAGTCCACATATGTCAAAACAGATTTTACATTGGCGGCCATTTGCAAAAATAAGAGCATCTTCTAATAGGGTGGCCCACCTTGTACTTCCGCATTGCATGTTTTGGTGACACAACTAGATTTATTGTGTCGGGATACCATATTCAGGCCTTGCTCTATAGACATCTTGGCGAGGTTGCAGCGCCTTTACTCAAGTCTTTTCAGTCATAACTTTTTGATACACTTTCATACCGCGGTGGTATTCTCATTGGATACTTTCGTACTGCGCGTTTACTTTGATGGGGTGGATAGGCACTGAGGTCTGTTGTTCTGTAAAAAATCCAAAATCATGTCGCATTTTCATATTGCTATTCGTAGCTTCTTCTCGTTGGACTCTCAAAATCTAAGTTTGGCTGCGTCTAAAAAATGATCAGAGTAAGCTTGCGTGTAAGATCTTATTCACTTTCTAAACCTCACAGGCTGGATTTAGAGACCGCCTGCATCACATCCGCAATAACAATCATAATATAGGTCACGCGAGTCCTGGTAACAAAAAGGCAAGTAAGTGCTATTTGTGTTCATGACGAAAGGCCACTTCTACCTGCCAACCTCACGTGCATCGTAAATATGAGCATACTGTTCAAAGTGGATTGACCATCTACAGATAATCAGGTCGCTTTGTGGATTCGATGGCTAAGAAACAGATGTCGAAGAAATTTAGCCTTCATAGTCCAAAGCCGTATAATAATCTGGATCTCGGATTGAGGGACCTCGTGTCTTATGGCGAATGGAAACGGCTATGTTGAGATAAGCTTTTCTTGATTATTGATACTACTTGAATGATTTGTAAGATTATCACGAGCCTTATTCAGTTGATTTCTTAAAATTCACACGCTAATAGCAATTTTTCATCCTGTTTTTTCCTAAGCACATCCGAATTAATTTCACGGATGGTAGAAATGTCTGCTATCAAGCAAATTAATGTTTCCGTTAACAATTCTGCTGCACCTTTTTTTATGTTCCTTTTTTATTTTACCATAGTAGTACAAACAAGGTTACAACATGCTGGCCATGCTAGCCCCGATCTGTGTCATCCTTCGTTCTACAACACCCAATAATCCCATTTCTTGATGTGATTTGTAAAAGTTTGCGTCTTTTTTTAATCAAAACCAATGTGGTAGCTACGCGCTTATGGATTTCTCTGCACGATGACAAAGAAATTTTAGCAAAGACACAATTATTCAAATAGCCATCACTTTCATACGACGATTATTGCTTGTAAATCAGAATTCAAACGCATTTCGAAATCAAAATTAAAACGAAAGTAACTCATAAAAACGGTTGTATTATAATTAAATTAGCAACTTAAAAAATCATCGCATATGCTCTGTTTTAGCTTTACTAGTATCAATTTCTCGTAGATAATCTATGCAAATACTTGTCAGATCCCCTGCATGGTACGCAGCCAACATAAGTATTTGTCTAGCAAAATTATGCGAATAAACAATGAAAATTCAAACACCTCTTGAATTAGTAATTTCAACACTCTCTCGCTTCGCGTATTATAATCTCTCGATTTCATTACACAAACACATGGATGAGATGAGATGCCAGAGTAGGAAAAACTGCCACCATTTGTCACTTCAGAAACAATTCACAAGCTGAAACAACAAATCGTCGCACATAATACGCCATGCTCTGCCCGAGTTGTGTAATTTTTTCGGTCGCATGCTACCACCAGACCGACCTCTCGCTCGGCTAGTAGTTGTACACGCGGCCATTAAACCAAACTGGGTTTCACTTCCCTCTCTCGGTGTGTGATTAGACTTTTTGCGTTTACATTCACTTTCATCAAATGACGTCCGCCAGCGGCGGCGGCTCGCGTACGGCTACATCTGAATAGGTACGCGCTTAACTATGTTGCGCCTTGCCAATCCAATCAACCACAGCACACTCTGGCACCACATACCACCAGTTGTTGTCATTTACCAGCTGATGGTTTTTAATTAGTTGTGATAAAGGAGCCCGAATGACACATAAACCACTGGTGATGAATTCATCTAAACAGAGCTTTATAGGGCGGCTTGTAGGCTCTTTTTTTCAGGTAGACCATTTTAATGGGACGTGATGCTGGTTTGTGTCCA
The DNA here is from genome assembly GCA_949824845.1 of Rhingia rostrata. Lineage (NCBI taxonomy): Eukaryota > Metazoa > Arthropoda > Insecta > Diptera > Syrphidae > Rhingia > Rhingia rostrata. The sequence goes on from OX463757.1 coordinate 92,875,279, forward strand.
TTGATCGCATTTGTAACTTCCGTATTGATGGTGAGTGGTTGCACCAGTTTTTCTGGTAACTAGTCTTGGGGCACGGATGATGGCTGAAAATGTTTGCAATCGGAGAGGAAGTGCGTATTTATACAAAATCGAGTGTAAAATTGTTTCGATTGTTGAATAAAATTTAGTTCCTGGTGAATTAAGTGATTTACGCTTACATTAATACACATTTCCATATTTTTTTTTTTCAAAGAATTACACAATTTCTTATGCCATGGCAAGTGGTCATCAACAAATTTACACAATCTTATCAAAATCATCTAAATGCCACTCGCTATACTTAATTACAGACGCGTCAGATAAATTCAAATAAATATTTTCCAGGTACACGGAGTTTAATTGAAGATGCGTGTATACTTCTTGTGAGCCATCAGTGAGTGGACGAAGAGCTAGTTTCTGGTCCTGCTGATGCAATTGCAAAATCTTAAAACTTGAATTGAATGATTTAGAAAGGAGTTGTATCGGTATATGATATGCGACTTAACACAGATAATACAGATGAACTATGTTTTACCCATACAATCACTTTCAATTTTGTTCATCGAATTTGGGACAACAACATTCTACGTAATGGGCGAATCTATTGCATCCCATCTGGTTTCTGTTTCCAGATGAGTTTGAAATGAATCCTGTTTCGTTAAGATGGTGTAATGCATGACAATAAAAAAATGTCTGCAATATCAAGACAAGTAAATATATAATAGGTCCGAAACGGACCAGACGAATATTCCTAGATTCTTAAAAAATATTTGAGGTTGATAATAATTTTTGAATATAAATATTCTTCTTCGCGATATACATAGTTAATTCTAAGACTACCTACAGAAAAAATGGACTAAAATAAGGTTGAGCGCAGATGTTATAAGTTATTCCTAAGTTTAACCTATTTTTTGGAATTTGCCTAAATGGTGGCCACTGTGCTTTTATATTCATTAGAAAGGGTGCCCTTTTTAAGAGGTTTGGTTTTCAAACTGACAGCACTATTTCTACAGATTGTCAATTTTACAGTTTGAAGTTGATTTGTGGTTAGTACGTTTTCCCATTATACGATGAACAGATGAACGCCAGAACAACTTATTTTTTAAACCATGGTTCGCCATCGCCAAACTTATCGTGCACTGCGTCCATTTTAGAGTCGACATAACCCACGGGCTCAGTGGCGCGATGGTTAGTGCGATGAACTGCCGTGCAGAAGGTCTGGGTTCGATTCCCAGCTGTACCTAATATGATTTTTCACTGCCCTCCTCTCGTGATGTTTTGACAAATCAACCGAGTAGTATCAACTGTCAAGAATAGCTTACCTCAACTTCGCCGTTCGGAGTCGGCGTAAAACAGGAGGTCCCGCCATCGTGCAAGAACTACACACGCACACATGAATGGCTGTAAGAAAGCTCGGTCCTGGGTACTAACGAGCCTGTTGCACAAAAAAATTGTATTTTTATAGCCGTTCAAGGTATTCGGAACTAGATGAATCATTTTCGCACCACATATTCACTATAGTGGATTTAACGCATTCCTAAAAATAACACACAGTGCGAACGGAAAAAGTTATTGCCGTTGTGGGGCGACGTGTTGAGGTCATCCGAATGAGCCGATTCGCTATCGAGCACAGCAATTGGAGCTATCCCTATCCACTTTGTGCAAGAATTTACGGAATCGTCATAGCTTGAAAGTTTAAAAGATCCAGCTTGTGCAAGAGTTAAAACCGCATGATCAATATACGTGTCGTCCATATGTTTGGTGAATGGGCCTAAAATATGTGATTCAACTTGATCCTCATTTTCAACGCAAAGTGTTGTTCTGCGATGGGACCCATTGAAATTGCCCAAATTGGAATGGGGAACACCCAGGAGCCTTTGTCGTGACACCTTTTACCATTAAAACTTACTGTTTTGTGTTCTTTATTGGCTGGTGGAATCATTGGGCCATATTTTTTTAACAGCGATTTCGACCAGAATGTTACCGTCAATGAAGAGCGCTATAGAAACACGATTTCTGACTTCTTGGCTCCTCAGTTGAAAGACATTGACTTGACAAGGCTTTAGTTTCAACAAGATGGCGCAAAATGCCACACGAAGCACGACAGCATCAATTTATTGCGTCAAACATTTGCTGAGCGCATTATTTCGCAACTGTGAACAGGCCTGGAAGATTCTATGATTTCACACCATTAGATTACTTTTTTTGGGGGGTGTGGGTTGGTTGTTTATGTGAAGTCACTAGTCTATGTCGAAAAATTAGGGAAGTTGGACTTCCCGCAACTGGGTATTTGGAATACCCAGTTGCGCGATAAAACATTTGAAAATTGGACTTCAAGTTAGCCGTGGCGAGCATATGCTCAAAATCGTATTTAATCACTAATGGCATAAACTTTTCTATTTCATAAATCTAATATCATAGACATTAATATTAGCTTCAAGGTTTTTTATTTCATCTACCACAAAAAACACTGTTGCTCAGAATGTTTATCAAAATCTTTTACGGTTAGACAAAAAGCAACGTTTTTCTTTGGCATATGCTATGGAACAGGGTATACAAATAAAAATTTAGATTTAAGGTAAACGCCACCAAAAAGTGGGCGTGGGTTGAAGTGATCTATGCACAAAATGTTCAAATTAATAAAACCGAAGCATCACAATTTATTTGTGTGTGCGAATCCATATTTTTATCGTGAGAGACCACAACGAATGAGATCTACAGTTTAACGCAGACTTCCAATGCCTGAGGGTTTCGATCTAATGAGGGTTTGGATCTTTGCCAAACTTTTGCAAGCAATTGGGAAGTGAAAAAAAGTAAGATGTTGTTACTCTCGGGATTTAACGAGTGACTCAGGATTGGTATCCCAACGAACTTAAAATTATACCCCTGTACTCAAAACTTGTTTTTTTTTTGAAATTTAAGAGTGTGATTAAGAACAAGCCAAGTGAGTTATTTCCTTTCACGTTAAAAATTCAATTGTCTCCATATTTTGCTATTCCGCGTTTATTTTTATTCGAGATCCAATTGGGTTGCGAAGATTTGTCTGAGAGCTGAGACAATTAAGATTGACGATTTATCGGACGGGCCAATAGTGGTAGATTATCATAGGCTGGTTACTTTTCAAAAACATTTGTTACAGGAACCAATAACTTCCCTTCAACAGACTGGTGAGAGCAAATCTATTTTTATTATTATGCCACTGTTACGCATTGAGTGGAGAAAAGGTGTGATTGTAATTTGTTAACATCAAGAAAGGTAATCGCAGATACAAAAAATGACGAATCGAAGAGAAAAGACGTTTAAGCCGATTCATATAAAATTGCAATAAATAAATATCCACTAATTGCTTTTTAATGAGTTTGCATTGTCCAAAAGTAGATGGTAAATATTTCTTATGGGTAGTTACTCTACGTAACACGTATACCTTGTGTAATCAAAAGCGAGAAGTTAGTAAGCCTCCATAAACTGTAAATACTTTGTTTAATAAATTCTTGTAATCACAAAATTAAAATAAAAGCTAAAAAACATTTTGAAAAGAGTAAATGTTTCTAAAATGTTTGCCAAAAACCGTGTATGGTAGAATTCGACCAATAAAATGATCCGCAATGCTGTCTTGAACGGAGAGATGACAATATTTGAAATATTGACGTAATCTTACGTACTTACTAAAATGGCGCTTTAGTCCGGAATGACACTGGGTCTCAATCAACACGCCTTTCCAAATGCCGACATTTTCGGTACGACAAAAATAATAACTTGGCTTGTACGAAAACTTATGGATATATTGCGAAAGGGAAACCTTGTTTGGTGAAATAAAAATACAAATTTTTGACGCAACAGGCTCAGTAGGACCCAGTGCGGAGCTTTCTCATGTGTGCGTGTATACTTCTTGCACGATGGCGGAACCTCCTTTTTTATGCCGACTCCGAACGGCGAATTTGAAATAAGTTTTTCTTGACAATTGATACTATGATTTGCCAGATCATAACGAAAAGAGGGCCAGCGAAAAATCATCAAGGTGTTGCTACGACTGGGAATCGAACCCATACCTTCTGCGCGGCAGTTCATCGCACTAAATATCGCGCCAATGAGCTCGTCCCCCTTTTTTGGTGGATAAGCTTATTGATTTTAATAACAGTTCCAATCTAACAAAAAACACCCCTTAAAAATAACCTATGTATACAAATTGTTCCCAGTTTGCATGAACTCGCAGGTCCTTAAAGTAAATTTTGAGTCTAAGAGATTGAAACTGTTATCGAGCTTTTCTAAACTATCAAAGTTTTTATGTAAATGATTTGTACAGGGTATTCCAATAGGGACTTCCGAACTTTGGCAATTGATAGCGGTCATATCGTTGAAGCTACATTTGTGAAATTTGTGAAATTGGCAGTCATTTATTCAATCTGTTGTGCCAAATCACCATGAACAGACATAGTGTTTAACAACACGTGTAAATGATATAATTGTTGTATAAACATGAGAAGGCTACAATCCACTGTGTGGATCGTTTTATACCCTATCACATCCCATCCTTAAAACAAGTATCCTCAATATGACGGCTTTTTGGCGATGAAATATAGAAAATGTCATTGTCAAAACACATTGTTCAGACAGTTAATCAAAATCATTTATGGTTCGACAAAAAACATCGTTTTTCGCCTGGCTATGCTATGAGGTAATGTATAGAAATGTTTTTTTTTTTTATATGAAAACGCCTCCAAAAAGTCGGCGTGGGCTTAAATGATATACAGAAGAAACTTTTATAATATGATTTTGCATCAACATTTTTTTTTAAATGTTTAAAATCTTATGTTGTTCAGACACTTTTTCAAAATCTCCAATGGTTTGGCCTAAAACCAAGTTTTTCTGAAAAGGGAGCGTGGCAGTGATCGGACTTTAAAAATGTGTACACTTTTTCTGCTGGGAGCAACAACAAACACGTGTACCAAATCTCATCATTCTAGCTCAAAGTTTAAGGCCCAAATACTGGTGACTTACGGACGGACGCACGGACAGACATGGCTAAATCGACTCAGTTTTCGAGTCTGATGTTACAAACTATGTTTCAAAACTTATACACCCCTATGGGAAATGGTATAAAAATGGGTGTTTTTTTTTGCGGTCGCTATAGTTATCCTACCGAGAGGACTATTCGCAGTGTGGTGGATACATTTGAGTAAACTGGTTCAGTAAACGATAAACCAACAAGCAAAATCTGCTAAAAACATCACCGCTGCCCGTGAGAGTTTGCATTTGAATCCGAGGCATTCAAATTCGCGTCGCTTAAAAGAACTCGGCGATTCAAAGATCACAACTTTGCGATTTTGGGTCGTGTCATGACATAAGCCGTACAAATTTCAACTGACCCAGGAGCTGAAGTAAGTAAAAGACCATAGGCAACGACGTGTAATCACTGAATGGACTCTGGAACAGTTGGGAACTGACCCTTACTTTCTTTTATGGATGAATGGGTACATCAGCAAACAAAATTTTGGAATTTGGGACGAGATGCAAGAGCGTCTAATGCATCCCGAAAAATCCAGTGTTTAGTGCGGATTTTTGGCTGGCGGTGTCGTCAGTACAGCCCAAAGACGTTGGCCATGCTATCACCGTCAATGGCGAGCACCATAAATCGATGAATACCATCTTCTTTTGACCTAACATGTCAATGTCCAAATGAAACCAAACGGTTGTCCTGTTGAAACCGTTTGGTTTTATTTTGACGTGGTGATGTGAACTGGCCACCCTTCGACTTTTTCTTGTGGTCTAAGGTCGCAGGTATGTTCGGATGAGGTCCTCAAAGCCAACATACCCCTGGTCATCTGTCAAAGTCAATTTGATTTATGTGTGAGAGTAATGGAAAATTGGAGATTTCGGATGCGCAGAGAAGCTGCAGCGGATATTTGAACGATTTAATATCCCGTAATAAAAAATGTCGATGATAACTCAATGAAATTTAAAGTTAAACGCTAATTGAAAGAAAATTTACAATTAACCTGAACAGCTTGGCCTTAGGCTTTTCTCATTACCAGGGGTGTGGGGCGTATGGGTGATTTTTTTCTTTCATTTAGTCGAATTGTATGAGAGGTCTTAGAGCTAGCTGTAACCCGAACAGCTTAAGGTGTTTGATTCAAATTTCATATCTCGAAACAATGTCAGGTATTTGTAGCAGGTACACGATTTTAGAAAATAAAAATTTTGCTCAAGGCGAAGTTAAATTTGAAAAATTATTTGAAGAACTTATTGCGTAATAGTCGTGGTGTAGTTGGATAGATAATGTCTTCAAAATGTTGAAATTTTGTTTTTCCTCGGTAAAGGTTTAAAGAAATTCGATAACCTGTAATTAGATCTTCAAAAAATGTAAATCACACGTAAGTTTTGTTAATGCATATTCAAATGATGGGATGGGATAGTGTAGAAACGAAATGGAAAATTGTAGAATCTTACTGAAACCACATGTCAACCAAGACCTTACCAATTTGTTGACTACAGCAGTGTATTATTTTCGAAAAAAAACCTAACTAACCAGCCCTAATCCTGCATTAAACCGTAAGGAATTGTTGATTCTTGACCTTCTTATGAATCACGTTTGCCCAAAATTTGGCACTTGCCTTTGTTGACATAGGTATCAAGTCGAAAAAGGGGGCTTCTTCGCTAAAGACTATCATCGCTTTATTCAAGAAGCGGCTTATAGAACTCAGGAATCATCGAAGAGTAATTTTACAACCGAACATTTTTACAGCTATAAAATTCCACCAAAGAAAACATTTAACCACAGCGTTATACAAATCTCTACGGAGATTCATTATTGTGTGAGACTTAGAAACTGCAGAAGAAACCTTTTTTTCGATTTCATTCACGCATGGCAGTTCTTTTGCTTAGACCCCCTACTCACATGTAGCTGACCTTCGTGGTTTACTCCAGATTGTTGAAACTAATTACCTGTGTTCTCATTGTAGCGTGTTGTATTCCAGCCCAATGAGTAACAATGGCATTCCAATCAAATACCCATTGTTAGTACTCTCAGCATCAAAAAAAAATAATTTGTCACCACAATTAAATGCGCTCAAATCGCCAGTCTGACATTGACCACTGTTAACCATTAACAAAAGGACTTGAAAGCACTTAACAAATACCTTCACGAAAATTTACAACAGATAGGTTATCAAAAGTGGGATTAAAGCTCGACAACAATGAAAGCAAATTGCTCTCAAATTGGTTCGATATGCTTTCAGACAAAGACCTGCAATCAAGTCGACAGACAAACTCAAAAATGTAAACCAAAATAAGACATCAAAGTATATCAAGCGTCGCCAAGTCAAGGCTGTGACGATATTTTGTCATACTACTCTAATTCAGAGGCTAAAACAATTTAGTTGCACGACTATCATCCAAAATTGAATTGTCTACCAACTCCACCACCTGTGCAGAGTCAAACGCTTAATCAGTCTGATACCATCACCATCTAAGGATGCTCCATTGCATCTTTATGGCTCATTGTGTCTCGACTTGTTCCCATGAACATCGTGTAATCAACTTGTACTCATCTGTCAAAGCATGGTGTCGGACGGAATGCCTCTTGGCTTTAAGGAAGTTCAGAGCATGCACACAGTATAATCATCATCGTCAAGTGCATCGCTTAGCACGAACTGAAGCGGAAAATACAAAACAAAAGAAAATCGTAGTGTATGCCTACGAGTTACCTAACATGCAGCTGCCTAACTTCTGCATTTTCCAATCAACAACCACCAAACTGCCAGTCAGCAGCAGCAGCAGCAGCAGAGGTACACCAGCACCATCACCATCACCAGTAATGATGCATAATAATGCACAAAACGAGCGCAAAAGACTGCCCGTACTTGCAGCCATTAAAAGGCTTTTTGCGGCCTTCCTTCGGCGAGGTTGTAGATGCTATATAGGCACACGCCGTCGATATATGCCTACTCATAGTTCCTTCTCACGGTGCGCATGCATGAGAGGGTACGGTTGGACTGCATGTCGGACCTACTTTGAGGGGCGCACTAGGCCAAAACCTGGAGTGCACGTTAGTCACGATTTTTGAACGGATTAGACAATCGATTGTCTGAGCCTTATAGACTTGCGGTGGTATAAAATTGGAACATATTTGTGGTTGGCCTTAGGCTTTGCTCATTACCAGGGGTGTGGGGCGTATGGGTGATTTTTTTTCCCTTCATTTAGTCGAATTGTGGTTAAAAGATTTGAAATGAAAGGTTTGGGCGTTTGTTAAAGTGATTGTTATCGGTTTAATTGTTTCTGAGAAGGGAGTTGTGAAAACAACAACAATTACTAGGTAAGCAGCAGTGTTATACAATGTATGATGGTGTTTTATAATATCAGGAAGGCAGGGGAAATGTGGGCTAAAATTATGGTAACTTTGGACTGAGATAAATAACATTTGAGGGATGGTGTTACTAGGACTAGCTAACATTGGTTTGAATCCTTGGTAGTTTTGGGCAGACAACTTCATATAAAATCTTCGGCAGCTTTTGAGTTGAAGGTTATGTGCACAAGGATTTATCCGCGATCTGATCAAAAAACTTGGCTACCTAGTGGTTAGTACGTTGGACAAATAAGCGCGGGGACCCTGGTTCAAATCCCGAAAGTGATAACACGTAAGATTTTTCACTGCCCCAAGTCTGGCGAAAGTCTAACAAACATACAACACTAAAACTGTCATGAGAAGCTTCTCAAACTTTTTACGGAGTCGGCGTCCTATTCTTTGTGGCACATATAAGAACTTCGGACACTCAAATGAAGGGAAAAAGTAGTATTGAGGTACTGAATGGCCCGTAAATGCTAGAAATTTTATTTTTTTGGATCGAAAAACGACCACTTAGAGTGGCTAGGGAATCTAGAGCAAATGAATACCCGACCGAGGTCCTGAATGGGCCGTAAATACTAGAAAATTTATTTTTTGGATCGAAAAACGACCCCTTAGAGTGGCTAGGGAATATAGAGCAAATGAATACCCGACCGCAGAGCCTTCGATTCAGTTGACAGACTCGCCCCTAAGTGGCTAGCAAAAGTAAAAAGCTGACATCAAAATTTAGATAAGGTCGTGCTCATGTAGCCATAGTAGTACGATCTAAAGCAGTCATAGCAGGAGACATTTTTCTTGGAATACCTGATGCTGTCAGAGCTGAAGGCGATCATAAACTTTTATAACAGAGAGCAGCAATAGTAAATGAGTAAAGCTCGCAAAGCAGCAGCCGGATACCTAAATACCTAAAGGGAGCACCATTCATCAAATGGGAAAAGAGTCTTCAAAAGTGGTATAGTCAATTTTAAAGGACTGCAGGTGATGCCATAATGATAACTGTCTTGCTAGGTAAATGCCATGTAACAAGACCTGCGTTGGCCATATAGCACACACCGACCACTGTTGACGTTTGACCAGCGGCGTTCTCAAAAAAAAAGGCCGATCACTCGTCTAGCGTGAACAGCTCACCATGCAATAACTTTGAGCGGGTGTAATGGCTCCTCCTGCATTACTCGTGGATTTTCGGTGCCCCAAAAGGGATAGTTTTGCTTGTTCACGTACCCGCTGAGGTGGAAATGATCCTTATCGCTCATTATGATTTTGGTGGAAAAAACGTCTACTTCGATTATTCCGAGTTTTTGAGGAGTGTATCACTCCATTGCTTGTTCACTTGTATTCTACATCTGTCAAGTCCACAAATGTGAAAACAGATTTTACATTGTCGGCCATTTGTAAAAATAAGAGCAGCTTCCAATAGGGTGATCTGTTTTGGCCCAACGTGTACAAGAATCCCGTGTCTATTTTCCTACATGGGATCGTCGTTTTTCGACAGAATGTACATGAGTGAATTATCAAAAATACCCCTGTCAGCAAATGTCGTAATACTGCAATTTAAGCTTCTTACAAAATGGACTTTTATGGATTGTAGGTTAAAATGTGTACCTTAAATGTCTATGTTAGGTTAACCTTACTTAACCTATAAATATCGGTTATAAAATTTCTTACATTTTACAAATAGGTAAACTCTAATCCAATTGACGAAAATCTCTATCCAGAAACTTGTAGCAAAGAGTTAATAATAAAAATGACTCACTTTGTTAACGTCCTGCCAGACTCGTTCAGAGCATCCATCTTAATTGACCCCAATAATTGGTGCAAAATTCTACCACGATTCCCGGAACATTGTTTCTCAAAGTTAACTTCTCACTTCTCATCACTTTTCGTTACCGTCTTCAAACACTATTCAAGGTCTCAATGTTTTCCGACAAAATCACTTTTTTTACACAAAACAAAATGAAAAACACAAGTTTATAAAAAGTCTTCCTTAACTAATGTACTTTCTTCGAAATCAAGGTAAGCGCAATGCATCCACACTGCATCTCCTTCGTACTCCCGGTAAACGCCCACCCACCATGACATTTGTTTTGGTAACTGAAATTACAAAAATAATCGCCATTTAGAGTGAATTTCAGATTCAAAGAAGGCCTTAATAATGGAATTTACAAAAACAAATCAGTTGACCTACATTCCTGATGGAACATTAGTAAAAAAAATTAGAAATTTAATTTTTTATTCAATTGCTCATTAAACTCACTGACAGAACATTAATTTTGTTTGCTTCAAGTGTTGAGTTGTCATTTGGTGTAGACAGGGATGGCATGAGGCAAACTTTTCTAATTAATGAAATAACACTAGTTTACACAATATCTGTTACTTTAAATATTTTAGCTGTTGCTGATTAATGAAAATTTGCTTATTGAGAATACATAAGAAATTTTTTTTATCATATCTAGTTTCGAGCTGTAGGAAATAATGAAATATGTAGTTGTGAAGAACAACGTTACTAAAAAGTAAGATCAAATATTATTTTCCAAAAAAAAAAAAATTTAAAACCTTTCACTTCTGACAGACTTAGAATAAATACGATTCAGGGACCATCAATAGTCCGACATCATGTGTGTATCCCAGAAATCCTGATAACGCTCCTCTATAACGCGGAAAACCTGATACATACGTTCTCCTTGGTCCACGCTCAGATCTCCTAGATTTTAGGAAAACCTTTCGAGGTGAATATGAAGAATGTTGCTTTTAATTCTCATATGACATCTCATATTTTTGAATTGTAAAAGAAGATCTTCTAAAAGTTCTGTAGGATTGTGTGACTCACTGAGACAAAAGCTGTCTAAAGATTTCTTTCAAAAGATGTCTGCTTTGGGGCAAATGGGGAAATGGAAAAAAATGGCAATTTTGCTTAGAGATGTCGAAAATTTCCTCAGCTTACAACGAAAAAGATTAAATCAGGCGGTTTTGATGGTCCCCAAAGAAGACATCTTTTGAAAGAAAGAGCTTTGACAAACTGTATTATTATGCCCAATTTTATATGTAATGGAGGATTGCAGACTAGATTTTGCTTACCAGCTGTCATATGTTCTGCTTGCTTAGGTCTGCTGTGACAGAAACATATGAAACAGGTAAACTTAGTGTAACCGCCTAGCTGACCGAGAAAAGTAAGTTTCATTTTCTGATGATCCAGATTCTTTGATTGGCCAATGGGTTCAGATATGTGGTCATTATTCGAAACTGACGGAACTGGGACGTCAATTGAATGTTGAACGGGACGCTGCACAGACGTAGTATTTGGGTACGTCCGTTTAGCTCGATTTTGACTATAAATGCCCTTTATTTCAACACTACAAGAACAGCACTTCTATAGACGATATTTTTTGTCACCAAATAGTAGGGATTCGTAATTTAAATGCACTTGGCTCTTTTCCACAATTTATGATTTATAAACACAATTAGGAGCCCAGGACTTGCCATTTTTATCCAGGGGAATGCCAAAACACAGTATGTAAGTAGGTACTTTTGACGAATTCAAAAATATTTTTCTTAGAATTTTTGAACACATATTCTCCACAAATAAAGTAAAAATGCTTTGCATTGAAATATTCATGGTGTAAAAATTCTGTAGATGTTCTTCACACAGCGATACCAATTAAAATAAAAAACAGACAATAAAAATTATAATTTAGAAACGGAAGGTGTACGAAAAAATTGATGATAGATTTGGAGATGGCGAATTGTCAAAATGTGTTATCAGCTAAAAAGTTCGCGACAACAAACAAAAAGTACAATTTTGCAAAGCAAAAAAAAAAATCATGGCGCAGAAGGCTCGTTAGTACCCTGGGCCCAGCTTTTCCTCACAACCATTCATGTATGCGTGTGTACTTCTTTGCACGATGGCGGGACCTCCTGTTTTATGCCGACTCCGAACGGCTAAGTTGAGATAAGCTTTTCATGAAAACTAATACTACTCGGATGATTTGTCAGATCATCACGAGAGGAGGGCCAGTGAAAAATCATTTAGGCGTTTCTACGGCTGGGAATCGAACCCAGACCTTCTGCGCGGCAGTTCATCGCACTAACCATCGCGCTAACCCCACTGCAAAGTACCTAGTGTATCATCATTCATTAGTACACAAACAAATGTTTTAAGCAAATAATTTGTTGAAGTATTGATTGAATGGAAATTATAGACATATAAGGCGTGTTCCACACCTCAGGGATATTGTTCCGTTGCCTCAGATGATGTTTTTTTTTATTGAGTTTCTACTCAACATTCTCTGCAGAGGACAACTTTTTCTGTAAAAAAAAAATCGGTTTTCTTATTTTGCAGCTTACAATAATGATAAATTCCATTTATTGTATATACAAAATAACCATCTGTACTATATTAGTAGAATTGCTGAGAATACGAATTAAAAAAAAAATTTTAGGATCAATTTTTCAAGACTCGTGTTTGACTTATTGAGATCTCCAAGATATCGGTGGGATTAGTAAGTGGAACATGCCCAATGCTAAGCATTTGAATTGAGTTAAGATCAAATCATGTCTGTGTGCCTATTTGCCAGTTAGAATGTTAGCTAATTTTTGATTTGGTGTAACAGTGAACTAAAAAGTCCTGGAAATACTGTGGTTTAAGTGCTGTGTACCTAAGCCTTTGTTAAAAATCATTTGCGTTCTATTTTATCTCAGAACAGACAACTTATTAATACGGGTGGTTACACTTTAGGAATTCGCGAACTCTATTGCTATGGAAGGAAAAAAGTGTAACATTGTATTTGATATTTTTGACAGCTGTATTCTAGGGAACCGATATTTCCTTCGTGTTGCTACAAATACAAAAGCGTGCATTCCCTTTTTGGTGTAAAAAACACACCTTTAAACTTTTACAAGAGAAAATATAACGAAGTGTGAATATCCACATTTTTGTTGTAAAATATTTACAATAATATAACACTTGATGATTCCGTATTTTTTTTTAAGTGAACCTTTTTTGGGACGGTTTGAATTGGCTTTTATGAAACGTAATAGTGTAACGAAAGGGAGATCAAAAAACTACCGGAATACACATTGGTAGGTCCGTTTGGCGAAGATTGGAGTACACTTGGTAATTCTATTTCTTTTTTTAAAAACGGCATGCTACAGGGAAATTTGTTGTTGGCAGATCTAACAGAGAAATATTTGACACAAGCCTTTACTGCATACGTCTATGAAATAATGTTCATGCTTTGGAGTCGAACTCGTAACCAAAGAGCATTATTTATAATATTTTCCATAATGCTTGGATTTATCCTTCTATGTTGATGTTTGACACTAAAATATGTACAAAACTTAGTGAGCTTTCAAAGGTGAATCATGTTAAAGCGCCTGGTTCAGCAAAAGGTAAAACTTAGGGTAGTTCGCGCCAGGTTATTTGCCTAACTAATCTTTTTACCAAGCCCATGGATTACCACGATTTTGTATGCAGATATTCATAAATGGATGCAGTATGTTAATTTACTGAAATTTGGTGACATATAGAAAAAAATACATCTTGATGCATACAGGAGGAATACTCAAGCTAAAAAAATGTGTCACAATTAGCCCCTTCAACACAAATAGAGCCAACAATGCTGAACTGATTGTCATGGACACTGAGAATGACACTGAGACAATGCAGACTTAGTTTCGGCTTGAGAGAAACTCATGTTTAGGAATTTCATGGCTCACCAACAATGTGCACTATGCTAGGTTTTAAAACAACCGACAAAAGCTTTATCCCGATTAGGAACTTCTGCTTTTCTTGTAAGTTGATAATAGTCAGACTAGCATTTAGTCGCTCCTTCTTTTTCTGTGAGCTTTGTATATTTTTTTCAGATTCTACTTCAATCAAAAAAATTATATATTATTTGTGATGAACAAAAACTGCCTTTGTATCGAAGTTACTCAAAAAAGCATGCAATGCCATATCCATCTAATCGTATCCCTTAGATCTGATTGCAATTAAATGTCCACTTTCCTAGAGATAAACCCGTTGAAAGTGATTAACAACGCCTCCGACAAGTGCATAAAATATATACGAAGACTCGAAGCCAAGTAATTAACGTTCCACCATAAGCCCACCTACATCTTCACTTTCTGTTTCCTTTTCCTCAACTTGAATACTACCAACCAACACATGCAGTGGGAACTAAATTACTATTCCAAACGACCTTTCTTTTAAATAGCCTGTTGTATCTAATAAAACGTGACACCATACAGCGAAAGTATACCTACGTCCACCAGTTCATTGGTCATTCACAAAAAAAAAAGTCCATCGTCATACCAGAAACACAATTCATAAGCTGACAGATTCAGATGACGGTAATGACAGTAGAAACTGTTGGCGATAGTTTCGATTAAAAACCACAATTAGCCCCGTCAACACAAAAAGAGCCAACAAAGCTGAACTGATTGTCATGAACTCTGAGACTGAGACTGAGACAATGGAGACTTAGTTTCGGCTTGAGAGAAACACATGTTTAGGAATTTCATGGCTCCCCCACAATCTTTTGCGGAATGTGATGACAAAAACAAATTAAATGAGGAGAGGAAAAATAACGAAAATTAATTGATCGTGGAGACAAACAAAAAGGAAGAGGAAACCCCTCACACAATGCCGTACTTAATTCACACCGTCTGTCTGTTTGACAGATCTGAAGCACAACAGAAAACATGATGAACTACTGTGGATTTCACTTGACCATTTGACAGTGAGTGACCATCAGATGATTTGCTGTGGGATTTTATCCAAAAATGTATACAGACTGGAGTTGGTAAATTAATTTTTTTTTGTTGGTCATCATTTGTGCGATGCCTACACGAGCGTAAGAGTAGGCTTCACGTTGTTTGATTAAACAAGTGCCACCGTAAATATTACCAAACTGCTTATAGCTAATGAGTTTAATCATTTTATTGGCAGATATATGTGACCAATTGATTGGCTTAATGAGGCTTGAGTTTTAGTTATATCGAATGAAAGCCGATACATAGACAAAAGAGTTGTTTAGCGAACTCTCAAATATAATAACTTTTATCGTAACCTAATGATTAAAAGCTTATGCGGTCACTAACCTCCGTTTAGATCGTGGGTCTAATATGTTTGAAGCTAGTTTCTGAATTGGGGTCAGTTAATAGTTGCGTTGTTGACTAAAGTAGAAAGTTTTTATTTTTTTTGTCATCAAGTTGATGAGAAAATTCTTAAAGACGCGAATTTTTAAAGGTTTGGTTTGGGTATTTCTTGATACCTGTTTATCTATTTTATGATGGTTTTATAGGTAGTGCGCTCGAGTGTGGCTTCTATTCATATATATCCACAAAGAATATGACCTCCACTTTGAAGCTGATTGGGTACTTAGTTTAAAAAGCTTCTCATGTGAGTTATACTCTTGGGTGTTTGTCAGACTTTTGCATTAGGTGCGGAAGTAACAAAAAAACATAAAAGTGGGACCAAGCATGATTCGTTTTCATGAATGCGCCCCCGAAAAGTGGGCTTGGCAATATGCTTTACAGGCATATGACGAAATACAAATATTGAGAATGCATAAATATGTTGCTAAGCCAGTTTTTCAAAATGTCTTACTTTTTCTGAAATGTGGGCGTGACAGAGGGCGAATTATAAAAATGTTTACACTTCTTCGCATGAAAAAGGAAACGGTTAAATGCCAAACGACACTTGCTTCCTCAAGCTGTCAGTTTAAGAGCTATATGTAGATGTGACAGTTTGATAGAAAATTTGTATTTTTTGTTGCGGTTCGGTATGTATATTTAACTCAAAATCGTCAAATCTTTGGCAGAAGGGGGGCATGTGAAAAACAAATTGATGTTGCTTTTGCTGGTAATCAAACCCAGACCTCTCCACTAATCCCATTTTATTCCCACAGAAGCTTTTCCAAATGTAAGTGATAGGCTCACAAAAACGACATCATATTCCCTGGGGCTATTTACCCAATTTCAAAATGGTTAAACCCATCTTATCATCTTTAAGCATTCCCACATCAATTGCAACCAATTGCCATAGCCAGAGGTAATGACACCCATCTAAGGCGTTGAGTGTACATTGCAAATAAATACTCAGTGATGCGCCAAACAAGTGATGATTATACTAACGGTGTTTGCACGTAGCCAATAGTGTGTATGCTGTCTTTGAAGATTGACAATTATTGGCTAGTCAATGGAAGGCACATGCCGTTTACACAGAAAGGATGATAATGATTTAATGACACAGACCATGCATCCGTTACTAATGAATTTGTTGCAACAACAACGTCATGAGTGCTTGTAGTTGCTTAAAAAGTGCGTTTCACATGTCAAATATGTGCGAATTTTTAATTTTTCAAAATTTAACAAAAACATAAACAAGCCGAGTCTTGTAAGGTTTCTTGTTGTTTTCCATCAGACAGGCAATCGGACTAAATAACAAGAAACATACATGCAAATGCAAATGCAAAAGGTCATACCGTTCGAAAGAAAAATTTCTGTTGATTCACCGCAAAACATTTTCATGTAACTTGTTTACATTTTTGATTATTTAAATTTGCTACTCGTAGCAATGCGTTCGGCTTTATGTGTAACACAAGTTACGTGCGGACAATGTATTCAAAGCTTACATCGTAAACAGGTTATTTTTTTCAAAGCTCCATTCAAATCAATCAAACTGGATAACTAATTGATAACCATGTCTAACATATTTCAAAATAATTTCCCATAACCGCAAACTATTAACCAAATTACACATATATTCAGCCTCTTGAGGCGACCATAATGTCTAGCATTGAATAATGGCCAGAACTGGAAATCGGTCTCACACCAAACCCAAACCAAACATCGAAACTATCCATTTACTTGAGTTAGTACTGGTCATTGCCGAAAAGCAGCAAATCGCTGTTGCAACTTAGATACTGAAATCCACTCCACTATCTCATAATTCATGGTTAATCATTTCGGAGGTGATTGTACAATGTACCAGCGGACAAGCGGTACACTCATATGTATTATAACCCTAATAAGTGCACGTACATCCAGGCGATTCTGCAATATACTCGCAAGTTTATGTATCCATGCAAGTGAACAACAAAAAATCGGTCCACAATTCAGATTCCGAGATACATGGCTCAGATAATCAACAGGGAAATAATAAAAAAACAAAAAAAACTTTTAAACAACAGGCACTGCAGTGCATTGCCGGCTATGTTCAGTTGATACACATAAGAGCCGTGCTGTCCCAACTCAAGGATCATTATTTCGAAAGTTGTTTTCCAGGCTGTGAGCGGTCGGTTGTCACCTCGTGTCTGCACTGTTTTACGTGGTCTCTTGGTTTTCGGATGTCTTGGTTGCTGTTGTATTTATCTTTTTGTTTTTGGATCAGTATGCAATTTCTGGTCAAAAGGCGAGCAAATTGAATTGAATTTGAAATTGAATCGCATTGCGAGATAAGCAAACATAAGCGGCACATAGCACAATTAACAATCAGGCGGAAACCAGTGGGGTCAAAGTGTGGTACCTTTTAAAAAAGGATATGTTGGTTGTTTTGAAAGTAGGAAATTATGGGATAAAATTAACCGACTTCCATAAAATGAACGTTGCTAAAAAGTGGTTCTCACTTACTTAAGTGGAGTTTAAGCCCAGAATGATCATCATACTTAACCAACATGTCCCCTTAGTACTCCGGTTCCTAGCCCTCTGCCTCCAGTTGCGCACCATAAGTTGATTAAGATCGGTTTCCAATTGTGCGCACCACTTCAGGGAGGTTTTTGTCTGTTGCGTATGAAGTTTGGCTGGGAATGCCGACAGATGCTCGCAGCCAAGAACGAGGCCTACACATCCAAACTGCAGGTGAAGACGAGAGCTGCCGTTGAGCTCTATAGGTAGAGAAGAAGGGAAAAGCACCGACTTTACAGAAAGAAAGAAAAAAAGAGCAAGAAAAGCATGCGTTCGAGGATATAGAGAGGTGCCACTCCAGGAACGATGTTCGTAAGTTTTACCAAAGTGTAAAGTCAAAGCCAAGGATATAAGGCTCGAACAGAATCCTGTCGAATGAACAAGGAAATATCGTAGTTGAGACACAGTCGATGCTGCGGATATGGAATAACCACTTCTGCAGACTATTAAACGGCGATGACGAACAACATTCCGCTGTCAGGCAGAAGGAACCATTAAATATAGGCAACGACAGCGAAAACTGCGAACCACACGACCTGAGTGAAGTGAGGATAGCAATATCTAAACTCAAGCTTAATAAGGCTGCCAGAAATGACGGCCTTCCCGCCGAGCTTAATAAAACCGGCGGAGATGAGTAGGTAAACAACGTCCACCAACTCATAAGCCGAATCTGGTCGGAAGAAAGTATGCCTGAGGAATAGAAACTCAGCATCATTTGCCCGATCCACAAAAGGAAGACCCTCTAAACTGCGCCAACTACAGAGGCATAAGTCTCCTCAACATCGCATACAAAATTTTATCTGCCGTTATATGTGAAAGCCTGAAACCGTTTGCTAACAACCTGATCAGCCCTTATCAGTGTAGTTTTAGGCCAAGAAAGTCCACAACCGATCAAATTATCACACTTCGGCAGATCCTGGAAAAAATCCAAGATGTCCAAATCGATACCCACAACCTATTCATCGATTTCAAAGCCGCATACGACAGCATTTATAGAGACGAACTATACAAAGTCATGTCTAGTTTTGGTATACCGCCTTAATTCGTCTCTCTGTGTAGTTTGACGATGGGGAATTCTCCCTGCTCCATCAGGGTCGGAAACGACCGACGCAAGGCGATGCGTTATCATGTGACTTCTTCAATTTGATTCTATAGAGGATTGTGCAAAACTCACGAGCCAACACCAGAGGCACAATTTACCAAAAATCGTTACTACTAGCATAGGCCGACGATATTAACCTCATTGGTCGGACCTAACGTGATGTCACAGCCACGTTTGTTAGTATAGAGAAAGAAGCGGCAAAAATGGGTTAAGCAGTATTTGAGGGCAACAGCGACGACTTGCATAGAACGTCACCATTGACAGATAAAACTTTGAGGTAGTACGGGACTTTGTCTATCTCGGCTCCGCTATTAACTCTGACAACAACATCTCGTCAGAAATCAAACGAAGAATTACTCTTGCCAACCGCTGTTTCTTCGGGCTTAGAAAGCAATTTAGTGGTAAAGCCCTCACTAGAACTACTAAGGAGATCCTATATAAGACCCTGATCATCCCAGTCCTGCTCTACGGCGCTAAAGCATGGATGAAGAAATCTTTGGTCTATTTGAGAGGAAAATTCTTTGAAAAATCTTCGGTCCCGTTTGCGTTAAAGGGCTATGGAGACGAAGATTCAACCAAGAACTATACTAGCTGTACAGCGCATGCCCGTGGTCAAAAAACTCTGCATTGGACGTTAGGACGAATGGACACCAATACTCCGGATCGCAGAGTCATCGATTCCCAGCCAGACGTCGGACGCAGTAGAGGAAGACATCGCCTCAATTTCACAAGTAGAAACCGACCTCAACCAACTTGGAGTGCGCAACTGGAGGTAGTTAGCTAAAGACCGGGCTAATTGGAGAGGCATGTTAGTTGAGGCCCAGGTTCATTCCGGACTGTAGCGCCTCTTAAGTAAGCGCATAGTATCAGCCTTTTTAATAACTCTTGAAAGTAAATCCACAGGCTTTATAGAAGGTGAGATAATATATAAATTTAAAGGATTTTATAAAGATTTCGGGGATGTGTGTACATGTAACATTTGTAAATTTTGTATTACCATATTGTATTTCGAATTACCAATTGTTGTACACATTAGTATTAATAATTAAATAAACAAAATATGGACAAAGAAAGTACAGAATTTGTTTAATATTATTTTCGTTATTTTTGAGTTTCGGTAAGGCTTTGTTAAGGAAGCCTTATAAAAGTCCTGTAGAGTGTCCCAAATGTTTTTCCATAAGGCTTCCTACAGTAAATATTGCTGAGAAGAAAAAGTTCCGATAGTGTTTTATCGAAGCGAAATTGTTAATTTGGTCGCTCTACATGCCCTAGCCATCTAATCGTCCAATACGTTTTTTTTTTACTAGGGCTATATTTACGTCAGTGGATATAGTGGCCTAGTCGATAGTGCGTTGAATGATTAAGTTCAAATTCGGAAGGAGACATAAGTCAAAGAGAAGGTTCGTCTGATGTCGTGACGTCTTGTTTGCTAGTCGGCGTGTGCTAATAGTTGCACAGATTTATAGACAATTGTGCCTCTGATGTTGGTCCGAGAGCCAGTTGACTTCTCATTCTAATAACTAAGTATTTCTTACTATCTATTTAGCCTATTACCCTAATAAACTCGCTGATACCATCTGTAGTTTTCCATACACTGGTCAGTACAGATATGTATATGCCGCCATAATTCCATGAACGTTATGCCCTGCCCTCCCCCTCCGTTTTGAATTCACGCGAAATTACTGAGTTCCATACTTTTAGTATTTTTCTTCATGGTTCACCTCTACACATAGGAAATCCATAAGTAACGATCAACCTGTCTCTTGAACTTGTTGCCACTTTGTCAAACATTCGCCCCCACTGTCAGTGGGTACTTCAACATCGTTACCGGCAACAAACCAGCACACTTTACACCACGAAAATGATTAATGAGGAAACCCAAAACCGGACTACAGATACAGCCGCCGAAAGCCGTTCGTTTCTTGGTGACAGTGTAGACCGAGTGGAGCAGTGATTATGTCAGTTCGACATTCGTTTATAAATGGTGTATCTAGTGTTCAATTTTCAACTATTACGGCATCGAAAGGGTTCACCCTTCCCCAACCAGTTTTACTTTCAACTGACCGATAAACCTCTTAACACAAAAAGAAAACCATAAAATTTGCCAAAAGGAATTTAGTCTTTCTGCCCCCTAAAAATATGGCCAACCTAGTACAATGCCCTGAAGATACAAAAGGAAACAAACTCATAAATTAAATTTCTGCACGCAATAATTGAGTCTTGACTTTCTTTTAACGCGTTAACCGGTATTTAGTCATTGTATGGGCATCGCTACCATGTCATGTTTGGTATAAATGAAAATCTTAATACATTTCTGGTAAAATTCGGCTGAGGAAATTATCACTTTTTTTCGAGCCACATGATGTTAAATAAAATTAAGACTTCCGAAACAAAATGTTACATAAATATGTAAACATGTAAAATTACATGCGAGTCTTCAGTTTCGGGAGAGTTCATTCACTTTCGAATGTTGTCCGAAATTCCAACGTTCAACAAGAGGGAATAAACCGCGTCCAATACCTGGCTCGTACAATGAAAGTCTTCAGCCGAAAACGAAAATACCCGTTCGAGTTGCGTAAATCACTTGGAAATTCGTG
This sequence comes from Rhingia rostrata, assembly GCA_949824845.1. Taxonomy (NCBI): domain Eukaryota; kingdom Metazoa; phylum Arthropoda; class Insecta; order Diptera; family Syrphidae; genus Rhingia; species Rhingia rostrata. The sequence continues at coordinate 92,897,018 of OX463757.1, forward strand.
AGAGGAGTTGAAATACATGCCGCTTTGCCGCCTGTTAAGTGCTGCTTTGGTATCTATGATCATGTTAGACTAGACTGCTCGTACTTCATTAGTAGTTCAATCGAACTGCGCGAATTTGAAATGCGGTAGTTGTGGTGCTCATTGATGAGGTGAGTGCGTGCATTTCTAAGATTCTTCGCATTGATGATTGTACGTTTGCTGAATTTATTCACACATACAAATTATTCTTACATAAAGTGGTGGTAGCAACTCATCAATGACTTAATTAAAAACGGTAAAATTTAGTTATGTATAGATAACAATGGCTGACTTAATAAATTCAGTGTAAGTCGAACACTAGGTTATGTGGTTTTGTGTTACGACTTTGGATCGTTTATTGAACTCGAACTCGAGATGATGAGTTTATTTGCAAAGTGGCAATTATGTCATGCAAATTGAAAAGTGAAGAAGAATGTCATTTGCTTAGATTCGGGGAAAAATTAAATTCCGGAAGTGATACCCTATTCAAATCAGAAATTTGAAACGGTATGATATTTCACAATTTTTTCGACATTTCAAATATGGTATAAGGGACTTTCATATTAGTAATTGCGAAATGAAAAGTGGAATCTCAGTGAAACCTAAATAAGGAACAAGCTGTTTGAAAGAAATGTCTGGCTAAAAAGGGGGCAGGTTCTGCTGATCAAAGTTATGCACTGAAGCCAGTATTGTACGTGTTATATACATTACAGATCGCTGATACCACGGTGTTAATGGTATCAGTGTGTAGTAACACATTTGAGACATCAATAGAAAAGTTGCAACGGCGAATCAGTGATCCAACAGATAGTGAGGTTATTTATTGATTGTTATTGCATGATATTTTCGAATATATTACTATAAAAATGGACGCTTTGCGAATGTTGTATTGCACAAGATTTGTGATTTTATTTTGGGTCAACTCTTTTTTTGTTGCAAAAATAGAAAACTTTATACACAAATATGGATGAAAAACCTAGGCTTTAGGATCAGTGTGGGCCGTTTATGAAAGATATATATAATCCCAATACCTCTTGCGTTTCGAAGAAAGCAGTTTAGTCGCGGGAATTGCAACCTACAAACATACACGGTCAGCACGTATACGTCAAAAAAAAATAACCGAGCACCTGAAGTAATGATTCGGAAAATGCCTACAAGAATGCTCATCTTCTGATGCTATCATATAAAAATGGTCGAAAAGGGAGAAGAAACAACACTTCACCTCCTTTGTAACTGCCCGACTTTATCAACTGGAAAGAAAAGTCTTTTTCATTTGATTAAGAGCTCAGAATGGCCTTCTCGCAGATAACAAGGGGAATAGACAATATCTACATGGAGCTTACTACTATCAAATCTCAGTGATTTGACAAAAACTGGAAAGAAAAGTCTTCTCGTTTTCATTAAGATTACGAGCTATTCTCGCAGATGACAAGGAGAATGGTATCACACGGTATCACAAAGGGCCAAATATGGTCTAAGTGTGCTGGCGAACTCGCTGGAAGCCACTCTACCTATCTTATAAAAATTACACTCTGGCCAAGAAATCTCCGTCATTTTGTCACAGGTTTAAACATGAAGGGTACTGAAAGATCACTTAACAGCCAAAAGTTTTATATAACGTGATTTAAGATGATGTTAGTCATTAATTTCAGTGGCACTGTGATAGGTTTTTAGCCTACTAGGTAAGGGTTACCTTGTTAAAGTACTTCCTATGAAACAAATTTGATTGGAAGTTAGCAAAGTGAGTGCCGGGTCACAGAAATAAGGCAGATGAGCTGCCATACTGGCCAATACTTACTTACTTACTTAAGAGGCGCTACAATCCGGAATGAACCTGGGCCTCAACCAACATGCCTTCAATTAGCCCGGTCCTTAGCTAACTGCCTCCAGTTGCGCAATCCAAGTTGGTTGAGGTCGGTTTCTACTTGAGCGCGCCACTTAAGGCGAGGTCTTCCTCTACGTCTGGCTGGAAATCGAAGACTCTGCGAGCCGGAGTATTGGTGTTCATTCGTTCTGCGTGTTCTAGCCATCTTAAGCGTCCAATGCGGAGTTTTTTGGACCAGGGACATATCGCTGTACAGCTAGTATAGTTCTTGGTTGAATCTTCGTCTCCATAGCCCGTCAACGCAAACGGGACCGAAGATTTTTCAAAGGAATTTCCTCCCGAGCCGAGCAAGAATTTCTTCATCCGCCTTTAATACGGTCCATGCTTCAGCGCCGGCCGTAGAGCAGGACTGGGATGATCAGGGTCTTATATAAGATCTTCTTAGTAGTTCGAGTGAGGGCTTTACTTCTAAATCGCTTTCTTAGCCCGAAGAAACAAAGGTTGGAAGGAGTAATTCTTCGTTTAATTTCTGATGAGATGTTGTTGTCAGAGTTAATAGCGGAGCCGAGGTAGACAAAGTCCCGTACTGGCCAATACCCTTGATATTCTATCAACAGTCAAAATGTTAAGCATGCCCCTCGAAATATGTAAATAATTAAATAAACTGGATGTGATCAAGAAAGCAAACTGCAGATGGGCAGGAGGCTATTTCTTTGACAATCTAGGTGGTGTGGCTAATAATGATGTCAAAAACCTACTCCGTTTCATAGTCAAAAAAAAAGAAGATCGGAATGGTTAACTAAGATCGAATGTTTAAGAAAAGTCGACAGATCTACCTTTTCTGGCATCGCGTGCAGCCACTATAACCTAACCAAACCTAAGCTAAGCCAAACTCACTAAGCAAACTATCTCTTCTCATAAGCTGCCCTCTTAACATCTCCTAATATTTACCATGTTATATGAAAGAAGTGAATCAGGTAGACCTTGGACTAACCAAACTATACAGTCTTCCAGTGTATTAAATGTTCTATGCTTGGACATAGTATACATGAAGTATTCAGAACTTCCTGCGAATTACTTATGGAATGTGACTAAAAATTCCATTTTTCGTGGTAATTGGGACACTTCAGTTCAATATGTTTTTTTCGTTAATCGTATTCAACAAGCGGAGCCGCGTTGGTCGGGAAAATTTATAAAGCTTTGGCTGACAGATATCGCACAGACAAAACCGCGGACAAATGCCATAGAAACCCACTAAACAAGTATTTTTCGATATTCCATCCCCAAAGGAGTTTAATTAAGGCTAACGTTTTGTGTATTCAATTTTGGACGTAGTTTAGTGCAAACAATTCAATAACAAATTATTGTTGTAAATAAAAAAAATGTTGCGACTAACCAAATCAATCCGAATATGAATTCTTAATTTTAATAAACAACTGCACCGGCTTCTCACAGTAAAATAATAGCTAAAACACTTCTCCACAGTTATGACTATAAAATTACCCTTACTTTTATGCCAAATTGTGAAATTATCGTCTTGGAAATATCACTTCAATCACTTTTATCACTTCTATGCACCAAATGGACATTTTTTTTTGATATTTTACACAGCTGATCTGTCAGTCTGTCACCCACCATTTGCTGCATTCACAGTAGCAATTGCAATATTCGCATGAAATGTATATGACCGCATTCAGCGATCATGTATTACCTGTGTTTGGACGTAATTTTTTGTGAGTCGATTAATGAATGTACTAACTAATGTTTAATTTTATCAGAAAAGTAATAAAAAATAAGTGCTGAAGAAAGTGTTGAAACAAGGTAACAATTAAAATATTAAGAGCTGCGAATAGGTGACCTTTGATACATTCACGTGATAGTCGCAGATTCTCGTTGCCATTTTGGCTTTTAACCCGGTATCTATTAATGACTACTAAACTAATAGTTTAGTAAACGTATGTATACACCAATAAATTATAGTGGAGATTTTCGAATGATATTAAGTGATTCCCACTACTAACAAATTTAAGAAAGGCAAAGTAGTTCCAATAACGAAAGAGAGAGAGAAATAAAAACAAAACAAATGTAAAATAAATTCGAGCGTTTATTTAATTGAAAATGATTTTTGAATAGAAGTGAAAAGTTTTTTTAATAGCAGTAAAATATAAGTTATGAGTGGTTGTTGAATAACACATCGCAATTTTTAATTAAGGTATTCATAAACTTATGAGTAGTTTTTTTTTTATTTTTAGGTTTATTTGTTAATTTGACGTTTTTAATAATTTGGCCAAAATACACAATAAAATTTATTTCGATTAATGATGCTTAAGATTATATAGATAATGTCGAACGTTTATTCTGTCGGTCGTTTGAAAGGAGTCGGTGTCCATGTGAATAATAATGATGACTACTGGCCAAAACTTAAAATTCCGTTTGGTTATAATTGGGCGAAAACGAATTATGTGGAAATCATGAAAACAGTAATAGTAGTTTTTAAATTCAGTTTCATTTAATTCGGCCAAATTGTTTGCGAGAAATTGACGATTTTCCGTTATATGGATTATCTTGAAAAAAAAAACTGGGTATGTAGTTTTGTTGGAACTGATATGCTTATAGTATCTATGAAGTTAAATCAAAATCGTTAGCTCTGTTTTCGAGAAAATTGAGGTTATGTTTATTTTTGATATGGCAGGTACCGGTTGTAACATGACTAAAAGCAAAAAAAAATTGGCATAGAATTATGACCGAAAAAACGCTGGATACGAAGTTTGAAGAAAATCGGTCAAGTCGCTAAGGCTGGAAAGACCACTTAACCGACGGACGGAATTCCAAAAATCACTTTTTTGGGTTCCGCTATAATCGTTAGAATGTTAGAATCAATCAAAATCTCGAGGTCGAAAATTTCCCCGAAAACAATGTCTTTCTCTCAATAAGAAAAAGTTAAAAAATTAAATAAAAGGAGCAAACAATAATCAAATATGACAAATTTATGCTTCTGAGTCAAAATAGTTTTAGTATTGATTCATATAATTATGTCACAACATTTGTTTGCGCTTTCTTTCCTAGGTGAACATTAGGTAAACTACATTAGTTTATTCGTTTTGCTTAAAGAATGTATGGGAGAACGAGCTTGTTTTAACTTTGTTTTTCCTTAACCAGAAGTTGGCATAAATAGATGTGCTAATGTGATAAATTCTAGTTATCCATGAAACATAAAATATAAGAGTGTTAAATTTTTTTTTAAGCTCGGCTTCACTTAGCATAATAATTGTGTTTATATTAATAAAAACGAGTGCAAATATTAAGGGAAATACGGAAATCAGTGATTAGAACTTATAATATCCCAAAAACATTTCTGAATCCCCTTGTGCGTCCGTAATATCTACTATTAGATTGAATGTATTATAATTAAGACTTCCACCTTCGAACTTTTAATTAGGCAACTGCTGAATCAAGTTTGTTGGAAATGCATTTAAAAAAGAGGAAATAATTCGGTCTGCTTTTTATTTAGCCTGTTATTGATTAACCAAAGTTAAAACGCACGTTTTTGTAAGATATTCGCATTGTTTTCTGCTGTCTGCAATTGATTTAGTATCCACTTTACTATGTTAGGCATTTTTATTTTATCCACATGCCCTCTTATTCATAAGAATTCACTTAAACACATTTGAACTGTTGTATAGTTTTACAGTGGATAAGTATTTATATAGCCTTTATTCAAGGTCGCACAAATTATTCGTAAAATGTTTCCCCGCCCATAATACTTATAAAGGGTTTGTGTCAAATAAATTACCAAAAAGAGGAAAATCTATTACAATTTGATGTTTCACAGCTCGGCAGAGTTACCAAGGCAACATTTTTATGGTTGCGAAATCCATAGCGACAACTTTGTTTTTAACACAACGACGATGAGAAAGTTTCGTTAAATTTTTGGGAGAAACAACGTGCTAACAAAACGCACTATTTATCGTGTAGTGAATTATTTCGAAGAAAGATGGTTTGTAGGTGATAGGCTCAAGCATGGACCACAACGTACTGCATTATTGGCTGAGAACATTACTGCTGCTCAAGGAAGTGTTCCATAAACCTCAATTCGACGAGGTGCTCAGGAGATCGGTCTCCAAGGAACAACTTTGGCCACAATTTTGCACAAAAATTTGCATTTGTTTCCATTTAAGATTCAGTTGACACAAGAGCTTCTTCAACTTGACCATTTACGCCGCCGTACAATAGGATTCGTGATGAAATTTATAAAACACCGCGTGAAATGTTTGATAATGTAATGAAAAATGAGTTCAAAAGGGCTCGCATTTGTGAGACTAACAGAGGCGGACATTCACCTGATATTGTATTCCATACATAATTGCCGACATTAGATAAAACATTTATCAATATCAGATCCATTCTCTTTCATTTAACCAAAAATTATAAACAAACAAAGTAGTTTAAGTTGTTGAGTCTGTAGGTAAAGAAGCATTACCAATTGAACAAATTAAATCGTGAAATACAACTGCTAAAATACAAAAATACACTTGACAATTTGTTTCAACTAACAATTGAACCTTTGGTAGCCCTGATGCTCAGCTGGCTATGTAAACAGAAATAAAAAAAAATGAAATGCGTTTATACAGGCACTATTCAACCATCAGACGCCATTAGGATATGCAGCCTCAGACGCATTTTAAGCAGCTTATAATGAGTTTATGAATAAGGCTGATGATCATTTAAGATCATTTCATAACATCTGGATCACTAAAAGGTGTTGAATGATCAGAGATGTTTAATTTTCGTTGCTGATCTATATTGCTCATGGGGTAAATTATAAAAAAACGGTAGTGTTGTGTTGGCACAATAACAACTAACATAGTTTTGCGCCACCTTAAGTGCAAAACAAAAAGACAACTTTCGCTCCACTGATTAGACATTGAACCTCCTTTCAGTGATTGCTGATCGTTAATACCTCGAAAAGTCAGTTCTACATGCTAATGGACATAAAATCTGAAGATCAAACATATTAAGTTTTTATATTTAACCAACAGTCGGCTACCTCAATCAGATTCATTCTTTTTTGTTAGAAAGTGATCGTAGACACTACCGAGGTAAAAGAAAGTGCAAAAAATGCTTGACCAAACAGCATATTCACCATGTGGTTTCCAGTTCGTCTATTTACAAGTAGATGACACATACGATTGGGTTCTTCTTTTGGGTTGTCCCATTTAACGATCGTCGACGTTTTTTTTTATTATTATTAGTTGACTATAATTTGCGGCTAGAGGTGGAACTCTTTGCTCTACTAGTTAACATGCCGACATGCCGACATGAATCAAATGAATCCATGAGCGGTTACTTTCTTCCATTGTCGACAGTTTTGTGAGAGAAATAAATATGAATATTAAAATTGTATTAAGCTTTGTGGTAAGTTGCGGATCAATGACCACGATAGGTGGGTAATTTAATGTCTTTTAGTTTGTATTGATGTGTAGGTACCTTGTACTTTGCACATAGACGTGCACTACGGTACATCGCAACGGTCGTTTGACGTGCCTTATACTGAAAGAAAAAGTTGCAACAAGTCTAGAATTAAATTTCTTTGTTCTAATTAATATTTGTGCGACTGGATGCGCTTAATTTGGCAGCGGCTTGCAGGGAGAAGCGGAATACTGTAAAGATTTCCAATTTCTATTGGCGATAAGAGGCATAATGCGTGCTGGCTTGGGTTGACATATAGTGAACTTTGGTTGTATAAAATATAGAAATGTCGTTTGCTTTCAAAGGAATAATCGGGTGATTGCTTAGACAATAGATTTGTTTTTTTTCAGTATTTAACGGGTATGAGAAATGTGACAACTCAGACTCAGCTGAATACCAACATTGTGCTCTGTGAGACTAGTTCTAGAAGAACCAAATGCCTTAAAACAAATAAATAATTTTCATTTGGTCACAGATAAAGTTTGTCGTCTTGTTATTTTTATAAGAAGAATGCCATGCGTAAACTGGTAGGAAACATATTTGTTTTTTTTAATAAGGATGGTTTTCACCAATTTTTTTTATGGCGATTAGCATTGAAATTTCTTTCAAAATCCAGAATCTATTTTTAATTACAACTACTAGCATACGCCGACGATATTGACATCATTGGTCGGACCCAACGTGATGTCATAGCCACGTTTGCTAGTATAGAGAAGGAAGCGGCAAAATTGGGTTTAGCAGTAAATGAGGGCCAGACGAAGTATATGCTGTCAACACGAAAGGACACACAACATCGACGAATTGGACAGAACGTCATCATTGACAAATATAACTTTGAGGTAGTACGGGACTTTATCTATCTCGGCTCCGCTACTAACTCTGACAACAACATCTCGTCAGAAATCAAACGAAGAATTACTCTTGCCAACCGCTGTTTTTTCGGGCTAAGAAGGCAATTTAGTAGTAAAGCCCTCACTAGAACTACAAAGGTGATCCTATATAAGACCCTGATCATCCCAGTCCTGCTCTACGGCGCTGAAGCATGGAGCGTCTTAAAAGCAGATGAAGAAATCCTTGGTTGATTTGAGAGGAAAATTCTTCGAAAAATCTTCGGTCGCGTTGGCGTTGACGGGGTATGGAGACGAAGATTCAACCAAGAACTATACGAGCTTTACTATACTCCACATTGAACGTTTTAGATGGCCAGGACATGTAGAAAGAATGGACACCAATACTCCTGCTCGTGGAGTCTTTGATTCCCAGCCAGACGTTGGACGCAGTAGATGAAGACCTCGCCTTAAGTGGCGCGCACAAGTAGAAACCGACCTGAACCAACTTGGAGTGCGCAACTGGAGGCAGTTAGCTAAATACCGGGCTTATTAGAGAAGCATGTTGGTAGACGCCCAGGTTCATTCCGGACTGTAGCGCCACTTAATTAAGAAAACTCAATTCGTACTGCAATCCACCAACGGATCAAGAGCCAGATCTCTCATGTTGATATCTGCTATAGAAAAACTTTGCATTTTCCATAATCCACTAATCCAGCAACAAGCGTTGCTACCTATGAGCTTTATAAGTTCTTTGGTTGGTAGTTACATTTTAAAAATTAACAACACATGTAGTTTAGACTTACTTGGTACTTACAACTATACAGGTCAAGCTTAGTGTGATTAGGGTTCCATTTAGGTTACATAAAATGAAACGAATTTAGATACCTCGTAAAACAAACTCTTAAACCATTTCCGTAAGGCATTCTGATTGATCAACCCACTGGGCAGTGACGCTTTTGGAATCAATTCTTCTTTGAAATGTTTCAAGTAGTTCATGCAAAGAGGTTTCGAGTTGTTTTCTTGAAAAAGTCAGTTCCTTGAGCCGATCCTTAAGTGTCGACCATGATTAATTGTAATCTTTGCAACATATTTTGTTACAATTGGGATGATAATAGAAAATTGTTTGCAGACGCTGTAAACTAGTTTATGTTTGTAGGCTGTAATTTTTCTAGTGGTTTTTTTTTTTAAATTGATACTACTGGTTCTTCAGGCAGCAGCTCTGAAAACGTAAAATCAATGATGGTTCGAGATATTTGATGTTTATTACGCTTTGAAGTACATAATTAGCTTCAAATGAAATTTGATTTTACTCTAGTACCACCGTTAGAGACTACCCACAGACGATTACGAGTTTAATTCAATCTACAGTGGATGGGGAATAAATTTATTTTCCCTTTCTTAGTGCGTTGGATTACTAAACACGGGGTCCCTGGTTCAAATACCGAATATCTTGGTTTTTTTTTCACTGAACCGCCCCTTTTGAAGGTCTGACAAACATCCTAGAGTATAAATCTGTAATGATTATTATCTCAAATTTGCTTTTCGGATTCGGCGTGAAGCTCGAGGTCCCATTCTTTGTGGCAAAAATATAACTTCGCATACACTTAGAAATGGTAAGCTAGGTTTAAAGCCCTACAGGCGCCGTAAATGTCTTCTAACTATTTCATTTTATTTCTATTTTTAGTGTTAGGATGCGGTATATACAAGCCGTTTGGTTTGTCTCGACACACTCGAGAAAATAAAGACCCATCATGGCTTCATAAGAGAGATTTATGAATGAAGGATTTTCCGAGCTAAGTTAATAGTAAATAAAAACAATTGAGTTAGTACCACTATTTGTTCCTAAATTATATTTATACGACCCAAATCGAAGAACTTATGTTTCAGCCATTAGTATTTAGCTCACGGTCACTTTCTTGTAAGTTCGCAGAGTACCTACCTTATCGACAAATTACCTGAATAAACATGCATCTGCATTTTGTATTTACTCGAGTGTCAAGGTTTTCCCATTCACTTTTCTTATGCTTAGTTAAAAACCAGCTCATTTAGAGATGAAGTAAGAAAATCAGGATTTCATCTTCAAGGTTTTAAGGGACCAGTATCATTTTTGTTTATGCGCTTCCAAATGACCAGGTTAAGTCAATGACAGCCAAGATATATCCACTCTACACCTGACAGTTATCAATGCAAGTGTAACAATGCAATTCGTTTTAACGAAAAGTAATTGCATTTGAGTGCCAGGTTTTTGTTGTCTCAAGGCTAACAGTCTGAAATCTAGACTCACACACGAGTCTTTTGGAGTGGCTGAAAGTAAAACCTATTGTGAGCAAATACGTTAAAGGTGAAAGGGTGAACAGAAACATAGTTTGCATACAATTGTGATTTGTTTAAGGATTGCTTGAGCATTCTAATCGTTGATTCGTTAAGTAGTTCTTAAGTTCTTAAATTTATAAGTAGACACAATATTACCGTTGAAAAAGTGGATTCGATTGTGTTTGATTCTTGTCTAGATTGGCTTTGCAATGCTTTTACAGATTTATTTAAAACCAAATTTTCAATTATGACAGATCGATTAATGGCAAACAGCTGAATTAAGTTGACACACTTGTTTGCGGATGTTTATCTTTTAGGTGGCACACATTTTGAAAGCCATATCCTTTAAGTATTAGTTTTGATAAACAGAGGTATAAAAACACATGGAATTAGAGTAAAGCACATACATATATGAGGATCAAAAACTATCACTCGATGTTCTTTTACAAGCGTACATTAGTAGTTACCTAAATTGACATGAACTGGTTTTCAAGCAATTTGTGGCAAAGAGTAAATTAAAAACAATACTCACTTTGTTTCCTCCAAAAATCTCGTTCAGACATGGTGACCTACCAGCTTCGGTTATATTCCATCGTTGAAGCGTAGAATACGTCAAAGTATATTGAAGTGTTGATCTACCTTTTATCAGTTAATTTTTATATCCAATGAATTCTTCAGCCACCCGCCAATTAGATAACTGAAAGTGCAGAAATAAGAACCATTTAATGCGAATTTTCAATTCAAAGCGAATTATAATAACGGAATTCACCAAAACAAATCATTTGACAAATTCAATAGCAGCGAATATAGTGTATACATTTTTGTTTAACTGCGTACTCACTGACAGGACATCCATTTTCAACTTGGCTGTCAGTTTTGATGTCAGGGCTGTCATGAGGATAATAGTAGTTATGATTAAACATTAAAAAAAAACGATAACAACAAAAACAATTACGTAATCAATGAAAATTGAATGCACTAGCATTGCTTATGTTATTTGGATATTTTAACTTATCTAAATTACAAAAATATATATATGTTTTGATATGAGTTGTCTGTCAAGAAGGCTGAACCTTAATAGTGTGGTCTTGTTTATAGAAGAGTGACAAACGAAATTGCAAACTTGGGTTAAAGTTTGCAATTTCGTTTATCACACTGACGATCTTACCACAAATATGTGGAGCAAAATTTTGTTGATCATTGAAGCAAATTTATAAAAAAGCATACCTAATATTTTGTAACCTAACCACTAAATCGTACTGGATGAGATGAAAACTGGGAGAGATTTTAAATTTATGATCACCGGATTCAACGAAAACCATCACGTGCTGTTTGTGCTCGTGGATTTCAGTAATGCTTTCGGCTTCCCCAAATCAGAGTTGGAGAAAAGGCGGCAATGTGGATAGAAAACTATACATTTGACAGAACGGTAAAGGTTAGTGCTCAGAACACAATCAGCGATGAAAAGCAGAGCCAACTGCGGTAAACCACAAGCCTACAAAATAGGTCCAATTTCGTTGGTCATTTCTACGAACGAACCTGTTTGAGAAAGCGATATAGGACCGCAAAAAAAATGAAACGGCGATGGCTGTATTGTATAGATTCGGATGAAACCAGTATAATGCGTATACGCCCACCGAATAAAAAAGACAACTGATATTAAAATATACAAACAAATACAAATTTTTGTCGCAACAGACTCGTTAGTACCCAGGACCGAGCTTTTTCACAACGATGGCGGGACCTCCTGTTTTGTGCCGACTCCGAAAGGCGAATTTGAGATAAGGTTCTCTTGACAATTGATACTACTCGGATGGTTTGTCAGATCATCACGAGAGGAGGGCCAGTAAAAAATCATTTAGGTGTTGCTCGGCTGGGAATCGAAGCCAGACCTTCTGCCTTCTGCCATTCTAACCTACGCGCCACTGAGACACCAATATAAAACCATCCAAACAGACAAAGAAGCAACGCAATTATGAGGTCGTTATATACATCAAAAATTAGGGAGAGCGCTTTTTTTGTGCGATGTTCTACCTAAAAAAAAGTGCAAAACACAACAGATCTGTGGATCAGATCTGTTAAAAACAATCGAATGTCCAGAACCATTATAAAACCATAACTTTACTTGTTATCAAAGTAAAGCGAAAAAATATGTCAACCGAAATGACAGATAAAAAATAAGAGGATAAAATATTTAATGCCAGATTGAAATAACATCAAAGTTGGTATGGTTGAGCACCAATCATCAGGGATGTCCAACATTTCTATTAACCTTCACAAGCAACTTTGTTTGTGTAACAATTTATTAAAGAAACAATTAATGAAAAAAAATGTTTGTTGTCAACAGAAATATCAAAGCACAATGACAGTTGACAGCATTCTGATCAAAGGCGATTATTTGGAATGTCAATTTTGAATGGAAAAAATCCTGATGTTATTTATATGACTTATTTGGTAATAGGTATGTCAGTTTTTAACAGGAAAACATTATCCTTAGTTAATTTGATTACTTTTTAGGCAATTCCTCTCTTTTTCATTCTGCGGTCTCAAGTTAAGCCATTTCATTCAAGTATTCCTATATGTAAACCAAGTAGGTACTAAATAATTGTCGCACTTAATAATCACTATAAATGTCATAAAAAGAAAATTTATAAAAATAGCATACTTCCTCTTAGATAATTAATTTAAATTCCTCTTTCAATGTTAATCGCTGCAATTACTAACATTCAACACGTAGTTTCCCGCCGTCTAAAGACGTTTAATGGCTTAGCAAGTAAATGCTCATTCAAAGACGTAATTGAACGAAATTAAGCAAACAAATCTAAACTGTTTCAGATTGTTGATAAATCAAAGCAAACATGCCACAGAAACAGAATATTTACATCACTTTCACTAGTTTGCAAGTCGCGCAACATACAAAAAAGAAAACATAACCCAACTCGAAAAAAGTCTAAAAATGAAAAAAAAAAAACGTTATTCAATTTTACTATTACGCGATATATGTTTTTTTTAAATTTATTTGTGTAGAGCGGTAAAGTAGCAAAACATCTAGTTGCAAGTAGTTTAGTTTTGCACTTGAGTAACCTTCTGATTGCTTATAGCTCAACTCTAACAAGTAAACGTCGACGTATCTACGAGTTTATATGCAAGAAAATACATTTATCTTGTTGCAAGTAGCGCAAAATTATTGGGGGCACACACACGGAACTAAATGCTGTTTTTTTTGCAATTTGCTATTGCTATTGCATTGTTCAATGAACTCCCAATGGAAGCTTGGTAAACCTGATTAGATTCAATCGCAGAACGGAACTTAAAGCCGGCTTTAAGGTAACATCACTGTGAAGCTTTATTGGATTTCACTTTTGGGCGGGATTAAGATTCGTGTTTTTGAAAACAAGTTGCAAATTGTTAAATGAAAAAAAAAACTGTTATTGCAATTTATGGGAGGGAGGTACATTACATGGACGTGTTACCTGGAATTAGATTCATTTGATTAAAGAATTTGTATCGGTTTTGAAGTCCAAGGCTTACATGGATGCAATACGATATTTTGCCATTGAAAACTGGAAGTATAGCTGCAATTAAAAATGAGGTAACAGAATAAGTGTTCGTTGTTCGTTGTTAACAATAATTGTAAATTGAAAATAAAAAAATACCAGGTCAAGATTGAGCACTGGGAATAATGAAGTAAGTAACCGCATACTTAAAACAATAAGCTGTCATTGAATTTGACGATTATTTCAATCGATATCTTATTAAAACGTCGAAACCTTCGAGATCCTACTTTATTAAGTACAAAAATATTTGGTTGTCCTTGTGAAAATTTTAAGTTTCAAGTTGGTCAATTAATCCCGTTTATAGAAAAACTTAAAAACTTTGGAATTAGATTCAATGATCTATAAACGAACACAAACGTTGGTTTTACATAGTACAGATACCATCCCTGGTATCTAACTGAACAAACTTGGTGACTAACTGAACAGCCCGCAGGTTTGAAAGCTCTCATAATATTTATGACACCCACGACTGGGTGAAAAATGAATTATCTGACAATTACACCCCATATAGGCCCTCAAAACTAGCTTACCCATTCAAAAATTGTATCTCCTTTCTTAAAAATAAAAATATTTCTTAAGTGAACACCATTTATAAAAACTAAGCCATTAGATATGTCATTCTCAATCACTCTTTTCCTTTTCTATGTACAGGCACAACAACGTGGACGAGTGAAATTCGCAATAGCACCACTGAATGACGAAACTGAACCCAATCCAAGCCCAAGTCCCGATGCAGCTATTAAATCAAACCGCCAACGGGCATCTACACCCAGAGCATCAAGTCGTTTTCGGACTTTAGAGCAACCTGCCATATCATCAACAGTAGACAGCAAAGAAACTCCTAAAAGTCGGGGCAACGTCAGTCGAAATCGTTCCGAAGATCGTTCCTCCCGAAAACTTGTAGCCGAAGCGACAGAATTGGTTCCAGCACTTCGGTCAAGAAAACGTATTGTTGGCCCTCCTGCACCCAATCCAATTCCTCCAAGCGACCAACCAACAAAAGTCCAATTGCCAACGTCAACCATCGATAGAACAAATATCATCCGACGTGGCAAAAGCCGATCTGACAATCAAAGTACAAGTCCCACTCCAACAAGCTCATCATTTACTCCACAAATTCGTAGAAGATCCGATGTACCTCCAGAGGATTCCACAGAAAATATTCGCAAAGTAAGGACCTACACATCACGCAGTGTGTCAAAGAAAGCTGAGGAATTGGTTTCCTCGGAGGCACCTTTGCTGGTTACAACTGCTAAGAATAACTGGAGAAATGCAGCTGTTAAGAGAGGTTCCGCAAAGTCAAGAATCAGCGAGAGAATCCCCAAGTCATTTGATGATGATCAATTGGAAGATGAAAACTATCCAGAGCATTTTAAACTTCTGTTAAAGAAACAACAACCTAAATCCGCCCTCCCACCTAGAAATTTCCTCCCAAGACCTCCGTTACCAGAAGATCGTTCTTTTTCAAAATCGAATGAAATCCTTGATTCAGCAAAGTCTTCAGGGAGGCAACGCCGACTGGAACACTCCGGCAAGGAGAATATTGATGAGATTCCTCAGGTTTCTAGGGCCATTCCGAAAGTAAGACGGGTTGAACTCAAACGGGAAGACACTGCGCGAGCGGCTTTAAAATCAAGACGAGTAGAACCTCCAGCGGAAGAAGTCGCGGATGTAGTCGAAGTGCCAGAAAAGTCTAGACGAACTGATACTAAGTTTGAGTCACAAAAATCACGCCGAAATGAACCTCAAACTGAGGAGCCTCAACATAAGAGTGAAGAAACCTCTCGGGCTACCTTCAAATCCCGACGAAATGAACCTCAGTCCAATGAAATAAAACCCCAGGCAAAGTCAAATGAAATAATCGAAGCAGCAAAGCAATCAAAGCCTCTATTTATACCCCGAAGAGCGGAACCTTACCGCCCAAAGCCCCCAACAACAACACCACGTTCTACAAGCACAACAAAAACTGCCAAAAAGGCTGAAGGAGATGTTCGACCGAAGTACAAACCTCGTGTTAACGCCCGTTTGCAGTTCCCGTCGCTGAAAACTCCATTACCTAGAGATCTAATCAAGGATGACAACGAAATTGGGTATACAAAGCCACAGCCAATCCGTCCACCACAGATAACAAAGTCGAAACATCTGGAAAAGCCAGTGGTTGATACAAAAACGAAAGTGGGTAGATTTTGACAAAATATTCTTAGGCTTTTCTGAAAATCCATTTATTGTAGGCAAAAACCCACAAATTCAGCTCCCGGTACCGTGGTGATGCGTACAACAGGTACCAACCAAAAACGGAACCATCGAAGCCAGTATATACACCAACCATCCCATCAATATCGACAGAACCCGTAAGTATTTATTGTTCTCTTTTGCTATCTTTATCTGTAAATCCCTAAGCTGTCCAAAAGTACTCGAAAAATCATCAAAATTTTTCAAAACAAAATCAAAAGCCAAACATTAGTGTCAACATTTACTTTTCCAAAAACTTAAAAAAGAAATAAAACATCAATCATGCCATCATATTTTTGACATTGCACGCACATACTAAACACAAGCATTACACTTAACAAATTATTAAAAAAATATAAATAAATTGGTAACACTTGACGTGACGGGACATGGACGATTTTTTTGACATATACCTAGTTGTGTTTGTGTTAGTTATTGCGAAATGGAAGCTTTGGAAACATGGGACTAGGTGGTTGGACGGTTTTTTTTTTGTTTTTTTTTTATTGATGTGCTAAAGAAGATATTTTTAAGCTTGCTTGACATTTAATGAAAGAGTAAAAGATTGCATTAAGTAAATTTTGTCAAGATGTCTGACTTAAGTTGGAAGACATTTTAGAGAATTGTTTGGAATAATATGCATGCAAAAAAGGACAATTAAGTTTCGTTTAAAAAACTAGACATCCCTGTTGCGAGAGTTCTAGGGCTTGTTGTACCTTGTTCCAGGAATACAAATTATTTTTAAGCCCGAATAAAAATCTAATAAGTCAGGGAACTCCCTATTATAATAGTGCGGTATTCGTTTTTCAAACACAAAACCATATATGGGCACACTTTTTGCAAAGAAAGTGCTGCCAAATAAAAACATATTAATTGGCTTCTCATTGCTGATTTTTTTTTCATTAAAGTTTTAAAATGTCTCCGAAAAAGTTGACGCGGCTAACTGTGACATGGTTTTAAACGGCATGCACAAAATCATAAAAAGTTCGTTGCCAAACTGTATTAGGCATGAACTAAAAAAAAACAACTACGCGGGAAACGTTCTTAAGCTGGACAAAGTTAACCGGGATCTGCTGTACTCCTATCGAATCCTTTGGGATGGGACCAGCAGAGTAGGATACTAGTCGAGATTTTAAACCTCGACAATGAAGATTTTCTACCTCTACCAGTATACACAGAAACAGGGCTTAAGCTTCTAGCTTTGAGGTCAGCACTTTAGTCGGAGTCTTCTTCTACAACGTCGACCATCTTTTAAATTTCGTCATCACATCTTTATATAGCAAGCTCGACTCTGAAAAATTGTTCAGGCATTTTTATAGAAGTTTGAGCTCAATTCAACATTCAGAAGAGAATAATAGGACTGTGATGGTCAGAGTCTTTAACAGTGAATTTTAAATACTTGGGGCAGGTTCTTTCCACTAATTGACTCCTAAACCTGAAGAATCAGCAATTCCTTCGGCTTCGGAATATGTATCTTTGTCAAATGTAATAGTGAAGCTGAGATAGATAAATATAATACAGCTTGCCATACTGTGACGATATTCGTTTCATAAGTTTCTTTCTATATATAGCTTAAGCTTCTTCGTCTTCCTTACTAGCTCTTCTATAAATTCTTTCTTTTTTTTTATTTTCGTGTGATCAAATCGTTATAAGTACCCTTACAGCGTTTGAATGGAAGAGAAAAAAAAAATAATTTATATGAAAGATGATGGGTGTTGTGAAGACTTACTCCATGTATGATGTCCGAACTTTTCGAGGAGTCGCTTTTTTTCTTGTGCCGCAGAAATATTATTTTTTAAGGGTGTCACTTATTGACAACGTTGTCTACCGACATTTGATTAGTTTTATTCCTTCAATTATAGTTTCATAGACTCTTGCTGGGTTTGGATGCAGAGCCTTCCAATCTGCAAATGAACACATGATCATTCCACAGCGTCCACCCATGAAGCGCGGATACGTAATGTGCATTCATTTGGACTTATAGTTCATCCATAATCTGGCAAAGTGTGAAAAATTTAGTAATTGCGAACATTTCTGGCCCAAATGGTTCGATCAGTTTTTTGAAAAAGTATTTTAGCCATTCACACCATAAATTAGTTACATCAAAAATGTCGAGGATAGAATTGTATTTCATTTTAAATTTGCGTATAGACAGTCATTTCATTTCGTTTATGCAAAAATGCAGGTAAATCTGTAAATGAGCCGATTTTGTGTCATAAAGATTTTGTAAATTCATAGTATTTGTTGAGACCTTCCGTTTTCTTTTATTGTGCCAACTGATCAATATGAGTCGCGGAAGCTAACCTGATTGATATAGTGATGTCTTTTAGATGCACACTACGTGTTAATAGCAGGAACACGATTTTGCCAAAGACGCCAAGCGGTACACTCCAAATTACTTTCTTGCACTCTACTCCGAATAATTTGTTTTTTTTTGTTTTAAACCTGAAACCTATTTTTAAATCCACTGTAAAAGTCAAGGGCACCACAACACAAAAGAAAAAAAACTTTATTTGAAGAAATTTGGCATCATTGGATTATGACGTCTATTCCGCATAAAAAAAAACGAAAAGCAAATGTATAATAAATATCAACTCAACCAAACGATTATTTGTCTTAAATTTTCAAGTAAATCTGCCCTAGCGAGCTATCCGTGTCGTAGCGGACAATATTCCGCAACGCATACTTCGTCGGAGGTTCAAATTCCATTCGAGGTATGTGTCATCGGAGAAAAAATAACTTCACTACAATTCGTAAATAAATTCCTCGAAGAATTTGTGTCGGAGGAAATCGGAAAAAGAATTGCACTTAGCTGTCAAAAATTACATGAAAAATGCACCTGAACGCATTTCAACGCAATTCAACGCAATTTGCCAGCATGCGTTAAAATATGTCTGAGAAATATTCCAAACAGCTTTTCGAAAGAATACCTCGAAGCAAAAATCCTGCGAATGGTACAAAATAGGAGAATATTTCGCTCCGAGGGATACCTTGCTAGGGCTGAATATCAACAAACACCGGCACAGTAAGCGTAATATTATGACAGGAGCCTTTGCACTACATGTCAAACAAAAATTCTGCTCATCTGTCTTGATTGTCGCACTGCAATGCGCCAGAACCACTGCACATGTGTTTCGGGTACTACACAGAGGCTTCTAAAAATAGAATACGAACTTTTGATATCATTTTTTCATGTGGAACTTTTCTTAATTTTTTTTTCAAGCATTTATAACACAGGATTTCAAAAACGTGCAAGTCATGAGGAAGCAATATTTTTATTATTCGAAAGATTTCTATCTGTATTTCGTTATGTTGTTCTTTGAATGATGCTATATGCTGTATGCTTCTAGAGCAGAATTCATCATGAAGATTTCTGTTGACCGTTTTTTTGAATTCGAATGCTCATACATTTAAAAAATTAACCAATTTAAAAAAATGAAAATTATTAAACTTTTTAACAACCAAGTCGATCATGTAAAACCTTATAAATCCCCAATGCACAGAAGAAATAAGTTTTCTGCAAACAATTTTAACAAAAAAAAATAACCACCAAGCTTCTTACAAGCTTTATATTTTCTTAAATTAAATTTATCTACACCACCAATTGACAAAACCGACAAAATATTGAACAACCAAAACCACCATCAAAATGTTACAACTTTATAGACAGAAAAAAAGTGTTGCCAATTTCACGCCACATGTGAAAAGTTATTTATTGGTCATACAAATCAATACTACAATCCTCACCCTGCACTGTAAATACATTTCAATTTTATATAATAATTGAAATCCATGTCATCAACCATCAATCAGAGCAAAAAAAAATCCAACTCGCTTTTTAAAGGCTTTTGTATGGGAGTGGTCCATTAACCATCCACCATTAATGGGGCCCAGTTACCAGGAACGGATCAGTCCCGACACATACAGCTACCATCAATCTCCACAGTTGCAAAAACTACGGCGGCACAGCATTCTCAAGCCGGCCATCGGCAATCAAATTCAAATGCCGCAACAGCCAACACCATCGTTACCGCAACACAGACCGGTCCAACACCGCCAACAGCAGCACCAGCAATATGCAACTTCATATGCACTGCATAAGAGTCTAATCAAGACTACAGAGCTTCAGAGGCGTTTCGTGACACCAACTACGGAGATACCACACGACCTGAATGAGATTTGGTCGTCGCTGTCGTTGATCCAGCCAAATTGGAGCAATAAACGCAGTAACAGTGGCAAATAGGAGAAGCTTGTGTGGAGAGAAGGGTTTCATCATTTATGTTGTTGTTGTTTTTTGTTTGTTTTTTTTATCTGTGTATCTTTGTTATTTATTTTTGAGTTGTCATTTTTGTATTGTATCTGTGTTAAGTTTTCGTATGTTGGTGGTTGGGTTTTTAGTCGTTATTTTGTTAATTAACTTCATACTAATTCATTCGGTAACATTTAATTTTTTTTTATGTTTTAATTCATTTTTATTATTTTGAATATTTAAGTTTAATGTTTTATTTGTTTTTTTAAATATTTGGTTATAATATTTAATCAGTTGTTTGATGTTTAATTTGTTTCCCGGCTTATGAATGTTTAAATCTGTTAAGCATGTAAAGGGCTTTAGTGAAGATTTTAATTGTTTTAATAAAACTTACAAAAATAGGGATTGGCGATGTTGTTAATTAATTGTAAAAAAAAAAAATATTGTGTATGGTTGAACACACTAATGTTTGGCTTCTAATCACACAGCTTATATCTAGGTTCCTGAATTTCATCACTGACTCGACTATCGATTGGATGAGATGCAGATAGGGTTGTAATATAAACAAATCTCTAAAGCCCCATTATTGAAAAAAACCTCACAAAAAGCAATGCTACTTTTGATTAAGATAATTTAAACAACAATTTAACAACAACTCTATGGTAGGAAAACCTTATAAAGATTAAGAAAAAAACATTTTTGTGTAAGCGGTCCCATTTTTTGCAAGGAAAATATTCCTAAAGTGAAGTCTAGGTTAGGCTACATGTTATTTTTATAAAAACAAAACGTTTCTTGGTTCAATCACACCAATAATGATGAATCAGACTCCATTTATGCAGGGTGTCCGCCGGGAAGGTATACTTCTTTGTTTCGCCGCCATTTTGGTAAACATTAGTCTTGACAGTTCATATTTAGGAGTCGTGAAGTAGACACGTGGCAAATTTATTATGCAAAAATATTCGATAAACCAACGTTTTTTAATCGTTAAAACATTTTATCAAAATCAATTATCGATTAATGTGACGATGAGAAAGTTACGTGAAATTTTTGGGAGAATCAACGTGCCAATAAACCCACTATTTATCATGTAGTAAATGATTTCGAAGAAAAAGAGTCTGTAGCTGAAAGGCCCAAGCATGGACCATAACGTACTGCAATATCAGCTGAAAACATTACTGCTGCTCAAGGAAGTGTTCAAAACAATCCATCAACCTAATTCGACGCCAAGCTCAGGAGCTTCAAAGAACAACTATGGCCACAATTATTTTGCACAAGGATTTGCAGTTGTTTCCATTTAAGATTTACTTGACACAACAGCTTCTTCCCCAAGACCATTAACGCCGCCGTACATATGCCAATAGGATGTTACAGCTAGCCCATGACAACCCCGATTTTCATGAAAAAATCATAATGTGAATCATAGATATGTGAATAAACAGAATAGTCGGTTCTGGGCAATGGCAAACCCTCAAATTATTCATCAGTCACGTTAGCATCCATTAAAAGTGCAATTTGTCCAGGAGGAATCGTTGGACCTTGCTTCTTTGAAAATGAAAACGGCGTAACGGTAACTATGAATGGAAAGCGATATCGTGATATGATTGAAAACTTTTTAACGCCACAGCGGCATGCTTTGAGCTTGATTAACATGTGGTATCAACAAGACGGTGCCACATCGCATACAGCCAGGATTACAATGGAATTACTGCGAGACCTCTTTCCACAACAAGTTATTTCAAGAAATGGTGATGTTGATTGGCCTCCACGGTCGCCTGATTTGATTGTTCCGGACTTCTTTTTGTGGGGATATCTGAAAATCAAGGTTTATGCAAACAAACCAGAAACGCTTGAGCGCCTCAAAAAAAATATTTGTGATGAAATTAATGAAATACCGCGTGAAATGTGTGAGAATGTAATGAAAAATATGCTCTACAGGGCTCGTATTTGTGAGATTAACAGAGGCGGACATTAAATTGACATTAAATAAATCATTTATCAATATAAGATCTATTCCCTTTCATTTTATCAAACTTTATAAACAAACAAAGTAGTATACCTTCCCGGCGGACACCCTGTACTTCCAAATGTTCCAAATGTTACCTTGCACTTAAACTTCTAGGGATTGTACTGCTTGTCTTAGAGGTCGATGGAATCTTATACGGCAATGACTTGGCTAAGATCTTGTAAACATCTTCCATAAAAGTACCAACAATCAAGGGCGTACAGTTCTTGGGGTGAAATAACTACCACTAAAGGGCCATATAGGGCGTCAAGCCAACGAAGGTTTATTTTTACAACAAATAATAGGACCTCCAGTTTAACGGTAATACCAAACTCCAATTTTGGGAAGCTTCTCATCACAGCATTATACTCTTGGATGCTTGTCCTACTTTTGCAAGAAGAGGAGCAGTGAACAAAACAGGTGTTTTTACTTCCGGAATTCGAAAGCTTTAACCACTTTGGCACTGCGCCTACAATTCATAACTCCTAGATGAATGAAGTTTCACTGCGTTACCTTTAATAATTCTTGGCTATTTGGAAAGACGTCTTTTTCTGAGAGATGTACAACACATTAGCAGTAACATCTAACGTCTTCGTGGAACTTATTGTTAAGAACTAGGTTAAGATAGTTTTGATAGGTTCTTATTAACAGGCAAAGCTCATCCTAGTAATCCCTTGATTAATGTAGATCTGTGGTGATGCCTTCGTACTGTGAGTCCATTATTTATGGAGAATAAACCCTCTTATTTATAAACCAACCAGATTTTTAAATGACGCTATTCATATATTCACGAACTCACGGCGGTTTTTTTTAGATGCTGGAAGAACTATTCATCTAGGGTCTTAATTCTTAAGGTACAGAGACTTTGTCGAAGACGAGGAATGTGTGGTGTTTACTTCGCCACAAGCCCTGATAAGTTCACGGATGTTCCATATGCCTTCGTTTCATCTTTTCATGCCACATATTCCTGTACTATGAATAGATTGAAATTATGCTTTGTGGTTAGAACTTTAAGGGCCCAGTTATAGCTATCATTGAACAGCTTCATTGAAAAACATAACATGATATATATCTTCATATCTTCATATCTTCATATCTTCTTATAAGAATTCTTGGAAAATTCCGTTTCAGCTCGGTGGAAGGGCAATCATAACTTCACTAAAAATAAATCTTGATCAGTGAAAAAATAAGAAGTGATTTTCTGCGAAAACTATAATTAAAAATTGAATTAATTTTGGATAATCGTGTTCTAAAAATCATAAGCTTTGTTTTGACACCAACTCGCCAATGATTGAATTTATAAAAAAAGCCGCAAGAAGCAAAAGAAATTTTCCAATGAGGGTTTTCAATGGTAGAAGAAATTGAGAGAATTCAGTAATATCAGCATTTTATTTTAACACACCTTAGATGTTAATATAACTAGTATCTAGTAATTTCGCTTAATAGGAAAATTATCAGGGTTTCTGCCACCGCTAAAACCTCGCCCTTCGAAAACACGACTGAAGTTTGGTAGCCGCGGTGTAGTGGTTATGTGTTCGCCTGTTGAGTGGAAGGTTGTGCGTTCAATCCCAGTCAAAATCCACGTAGCTTTTATTCAAAAGAAATAAAAACAAAGAAGTTGGTTGTTTCCCCTAAAAGTATGCACCACCTTGAAGTTTCATTGAAGTTTTATCGAACACAAGAAACAGTTGAGTCCCCCACCCATGGAGTTAAGTCTCCACTATATCCATAATCTTTCCTATCAGTACCGCTCTCTTTCTTTCCATTGTCGAAAAAAAACGCTCGTACTGTGGTAAGAAAGTGTTTTCATGACCCCTTGAGTGCGTGCAAATTATAAAAAAAAGTCACATTTCAAGTTAGAGAAGCTGCCAATCCGTGCTTAAATCTAAACCATGTGTATAGTTCCGGGTTTAAATCTTCTACCTGCTCTGCATCTATGGTCAAGAAGGAACATGAGAATAGTCAGTTGAATTCTATATATGGTATATCGCGTAGCAATTTGCATGGTAGGTCGGATTCTAAAGACCTAGGATAATTTTAGGTTTGGGAATTCTTGTCTTAACGAATATCCTATTGCATGAATAGAAGGGAGTCTTAGCCCCAGCTCAGCTTCTGTTTAGTACCAGCTTAACATATTTGACGTTTTCAGAGATAGTAGGTAATGATCCTACAATGATAAACCTTTTGTCCTGCAAATTATATTTTGAGAGGCTCAGTGGCGCGATGGTTAGTGCGATGAACTGCCGCGCCTTAATGATTTTTCACTGGCCCTCGTCTCGTGATGATCCGAGTAGTATCAATTGTCAAAATAAGCTTATCTCAACTTAGCCGTTCGGAGTCGGCATAAAACAGGAGGTCCCGCCATCGTGCTAAGAAGTACCCACGGAAATTCGGATCTCTTTTACTAGCGTTGTATCAAAATATTTTATGTTAGCTAAGAGTATGCAAGATTCTCTGTTTTTTGTCGCTCTCAAATTTATCTTTACTCAACAAATGCTTTGGTGAAAAAGCAGCCTCTGGCCCCATTTATTTTCAGCCATTTTGTCGACCGATTTTTTTTACGAATGCCCAGCTTTTTGACGTTTGGCAATATTTGTCACTTTTGTGTTAAATTTTATATAACAAATGTGATAAGTGTTATATGGATAATTTTGGTCGATTTTAAACAAGAGATCAATGAATATATGGCATTTTAGTGGTTCCATTTAATTAATATTCTTTTTTATATATAAGTACATATATAAAATATAAATTTACTAAAAAAATCCATGTTCGAATTTAGTACCACTACTTTGTAAATAAATGATAAAACATTTCTAGATATCTTTTCATCAAAATCATGGTAGGTACATATGCATCTCAATATACCATTTCAAATGTAATAGCAAATTTGTACAACAATTGTTAATCATTTTTTTTAATTATTATTTTCCCTAGACCCCTGTTGTACTACCATTGAGAACGAGTAAATCTGCAAATCTCTTCACCCGGGAAATGCAAGATATCAACCAATCTGATCATGTGAATACTGGTGTAATATTCGATGACAGAGCCGGAGTTTGGAATATGATCGAACCAATCGCTGACGGTCTGACACGCAGCGAAATTATTGTTGACAGTGCTGAAGAGCATCCACTCCCATCCTCCTCAGTAACAGTATCCATTTTTGAAGCTCTTGCAGATATACTCTCGAAAACTCCAACAACCACCACAACAACAACAAGTACAACGACGACAACGTCAACGACAGAACTACCGGAAATAATTCAGGTACCGGAATCAATGCAAATATCATCAACCATTGTAAATACACATCTCATCACCGAAGT
This sequence comes from Rhingia rostrata, assembly GCA_949824845.1. NCBI lineage: Eukaryota > Metazoa > Arthropoda > Insecta > Diptera > Syrphidae > Rhingia > Rhingia rostrata. Next base: position 92,922,839 of record OX463757.1, read on the forward strand.
GGATGATGAATTTACAACTACTAATGAAATAATGAATACGGATCGCAATGGGCGAATACTAAATAGTGTGGATATTAATCAAACTCCTAGTGGCCCCAGTGAATCCCTCGAAACAACAACAGTCCCCACATACACTACACAACAAATCACAGAAACAGAACAAACTACACAATTTACTGACACTACTACTATTGCTTTGCCCGCTCCCACGCAGCCTACATTCACTAACAATATCCTTACTAACTTTAGCGCTAACAGCTTAGAACTAACAACACTCGCGAGCAATCCGCCAACCAGTCTACCGATGCCGTATCTGGCAGACGCACTAACAACTCCGGGTAGTCGCTTGATAACACAACCGCAATTAATTTCAGCTATAAGTAACTTTTTGGATACTTCCGTACAAAATGCTTCAGATACAATGGCAACAAGTGACACCATCACTACAACACCAGAAACAACAACACTGGATACAAATACAGATACAGTGCAAAGTACTACTTCTGACGCTTCTACTACTCCTCCTTCTACTACTACTACTACTTTAAGTCCCTCGTCAACGAACACGCCACCGGTCACGATTTCTTTTCTCGACCTCTTTACCATTCAGCCAAAAAAGGTGAACGCGAATACGGAGCCGTCGATTGAGGTTCATCCGATCTACAAAGAACCCGATCAGAGTACAACCCCTGCAGGTAGGCAACAAAAAACCATCAGCAACGATTTAACAACTGGCCGGCCAGTAAATATCCACACCTTCTTCGGCACGCGAACATACCCGTCGATCAGTGTCACTGGTGGAACGACAACCGATCGCATCGAAGAGCTGTCAAGCACGTTCCGCGACCCTATGACCAGTGGCGTGACCGTGACAGATTCTTCTTTCATACCATCCACCACCACCATCACAGATTCTACAACATACACAACTCCACAGTCATCCCATCGTACCCAATCCTTACCAATCCATTTGAATAGTATACTAGGTTCCACACAGAAATACGATCAAACTAGCCCATCTAAAACAGTACAGACCACCGAGAATGAAACAACTACATTACGATCACGCTTTGGTAACAAACGCTTGCCAATTTTACCACCTGGATCTGTTCCAATTCGCAATACTCCAACAACATCCACAACAAGTTCCACTAGCACCACATCAACCAAAACAACCACCACAACATCATCAACAACAGCTTCAACTGTCACTCAAACGTCACCCAAGCAACGGGAAAAACAATTGTCAAATTCTATACCGCAACCAGAAGCACCGATTAAAGACTTCTCGGTATATGGCATTCTGCCAAATAACACGGTGGTCCGTAAAAGACCCAAGGAGGTGTCACGCACTCTCGACGTTGGCCTTATGGTGTACGGCATCTTGCCAAATCAAACAGTGGTACGGAAGTATCCAAACGGGACACTGGCAATAGTTGATTCATCCCAGGACGTGGAAGTGGTCGATATCGATCCGAAAATGCTTTTCAATCCATATAGCGAATTGTATCGCACAAGTCAGAGCAGCTTACTACTAACCACGCATCGCAGTACAACATCACATCGCTTGATTGAGGGTAATCATATTGGTAGCTCGAGTAGTACTGAGGTGCCTTCTCCTACTATGACTGCTACTACTACCACTATTATTGGTAGTAGTGTTAGTGTTACGACGGATAGTGGTAGCACTGTGCCAGCCACAACAACTAACGGTGATGATGAGAATCTAATTCAGTTGCTAAGTGAAAATGAGGATAATTTATTGAATTCCACTAGTCTAGTTGAAGCTAATACGGTATGGATTGAAAATTTCTTTGTGAATAATAAATTAGTTAGTAAGCATATTTTTTTAAAATTTAAAATAATAATTGATGTTTCTAATCGCATGGAAATTAGTTTTTATGTGACTTTAGAAAACAAAATGGTGGGAAATGTCAGCTTGGGAGAGGTAGTGAAATTGGAGGATTTCTCAGAGGGATTTCTGTAACAACCATGTTGCGAATAGACAGATTACAGATTATAGAATACGTTTGTGGAGAAACTCTGTTAATTAGAATTTAACTGTCACATGACAGTTAAATAACGGCGTAGATGTAATGGCTGACAGGTCGATTTCCGATTCACGTTCCTCATCTTCGAAAGTGTAATCTTAATAATAAATGACATAAAATTGCTACTTTGACAGCATTATCAAGTTGGATAAATCCAACAGAATGGAATTCAATGCTTCTAAAACACAATGCTGCCTTCTATCGTTAAGGTGCAACAAACATTTGCAGCCATTATCACTGAATGACACCAACGTTGATGAAACCGAAAACCTTTCCACACTCAGTATGCGTGCAGAAGCATCGCTTAAAACGCAGCGAAATATCTAGGTTTCCTTAATTGATGTCAGAAAGAGTTCAGCCTTTCTGATCTGCCCACAGTATATAAAGTGTTCATACGAACCAAACTTTTATTCAACTGCCACGTCTGGTCGTTTGTACAAAAAAGAGCATTGCACCTTCGGTATAGGTTTGAAACGCTTGCGAAAAAAACTTAAAGGGAGACTAGGAATAGCGAACTTTTGAGTGTCGCAAGTACATTATCGAAATCTCCTGCTTTATTTAGTTTTATCGCTACTCCCAATAACCAATGCTCAAATGAACTAACAAGTACCATTCCGCCCATTCAACTAATGGCTGATTTGTTAAGCGTAGTTTTTTTTTTTTAAATCGAAAAAAACACTCAACTTTGCATCAAATATTCAAAACTTTTATTGTAATCGATAAATAGGCCTTTGCCATTTACGTTTTAAAGACAACTTCAGCCGCGGACGACATTTACACGTCCGCGGCTCCGTTTCAAATGGTCTATTCGGAAGGTCCGATTTTGAGTCACTTTTTCGAGCATTTCGGCCTGTATACCATGTAAGGCTTCAATCGTGTTCGGCTTGTCCACATAGACTAACGACTACATAACCCCACAAGAAATAATCAAGAGGCGTTAAATCGCATGATCAACTCACAGGTCCACTTCGAGAGATAACCTGCTCACCAAATTCATCCTTCGACATTTCCATTATTTCACGAACTGTGTGGCATGTGGCACCGTCTTAATGAAACCACATGTCAACCAAGTTAAACCCAGCCAACTGTGGCAAAAAAAAAATCGCGTATCATGACTCGATATCGTTCGACGTTGAGGGTTATGTTTCTTCCACGGTCGTCTTTGAAGAAAAATGCACCGATGGTTTCCTTAATTGATGTCAGAAAGAGTTCAGCCTTTCTGATCTGCCCACAGTATATAAAGTGTTCATACGAACCAAACTTTTATTCAACTGCCACGTCTGGTCGTTTGTACAAAAAAGAGCATTGCACCTTCGGTATAGGTTTGAAACGCTTGCGAAAAAAACTTAAAGGGAGACTAGGAATAGCGAACTTTTGAGTGTCGCAAGTACATTATCGAAATCTCCTGCTTTATTTAGTTTTATCGCTACTCCCAATAACCAATGCTCAAATGAACTAACAAGTACCATTCCGCCCATTCAACTAATGGCTGATTTGTTAAGCGTAGTTTTTTTTTTTAAATCGAAAAAAACACTCAACTTTGCATCAAATATTCAAAACTTTTATTGTAATCGATAAATAGGCCTTTGCCATTTACGTTTTAAAGACAACTTCATGTAAATGTCGTCCGCGGCTCCGTTTCAAATGGTCCATTCGGAAGGTCCGATTTTGAGTCACTTTTTCGAGCATTTCGGCCTGTATACCATGTAAGGCTTCAATCGTGTTCGGCTTGTCCACATAGACTAACGACTACATAACCCCACAAGAAATAATCAAGAGGCGTTAAATCGCATGATCAACTCACAGGTCCACTTCGAGAGATAACCTGCTCACCAAATTCATCCTTCGACATTTCCATTATTTCACGAACTGTGTGGCATGTGGCACCGTCTTAATGAAACCACATGTCAACCAAGTTAAACTCAGCCAACTGGGGCGAAAAAAAATCGCGTATCATGACTCGATATCGTTCGACGTTGACGGTTACGTTTCTTCCACGGTCGTTTTTGAAGAAAAATGGACCGATGATGCCACCAGCTCATGAACCACACCAAACCGTCGTAATTCTTGCATGGGAAGTGGCTGTTCATCACTTCTGATGCTTATTTTTGCTTATTTACGTATCCGGTGAGCCAGAAATGAGCCTCATCGCAACAATTTTTTAATAAAACAGCGGATTTTCATGAAGCTATTCTAAGGCCCCTTCGCCAAAAATTAGACGTCGTGGTAGGTCATTCGGTTTCAGTTCTTACACAAGTTGAGTTTTATAGGTTTTGAAATCCAAACCGACACGTAAAATTTTCCATGTGGTGTAACACATGCCCAATTGCTGAGAACGGCGACGAATTGACATTTCACGATCTTCTTTAATATTGGACGCACTGTAGCCATGCGATTCGATGGTTTTTTGTCCGACAAAGTAAATTTGGTGCTAAATTTAGTGATAACAGCACGAGTTGTTGATTCACCAGGTCGATTATGATGACCATAATATGGTCGTAGCAAACGGTGCACATTTTTACCGGAGCAAGAATTTTGATAATAAATTTAAATAAATTGCAATCGTTGCTCGTTTGTAAGTCTTTCCATGGTTAAATGGCATGATCTACACTGGTAGATGACGTTTAGGCGCCATTACTAACCAGTGCTGTCAATCTGAAAAACTTAACTCTTAAAAAATTAGCCGTAACTTTCCCGCAATACTCGTTGTGAATGTAGATCCGTTTAGCCTCAATCCTATCTTCGAACGTACGCGAAAATAATTCGATGTACATCAGAACCTGTGGTATGCACTATAAGTATCATTTTGTGTATAGCTTTGGCAGCTCTGTCAGTAGGATTTCGAATTTATTTTAGCATGCGCTACAACCACATGGATGTAATATGTGTTGAATCGGTTTTTTACCGTTTGGAATTATTAGATGCAACAACCTTTTTTCGAAATCGAAAACTCGCAATATATATAGGTAAATGTGGCAGATAAACTTTAAATTCGAATTTCAGGAGTCTCAAAATTATTGACGACAGGATGCGCTTCCTGGCTATGATCTATAAACTGAATTTGGATTGAATTGAATTTTATTGAGTCTTTATAGTATCGATAATACAGTTACATGTGTTTGTTTCGTTTTTCTTATGTTTTTATAATGGCGGCTGTAATTGTAATCTTTTTTATGTTCGCATATTTTGTAATGCTTTTTGAATGCTCATTGAGTAGACGGTGACTATAAGCTGAGCAATTTATATAAAGATCTGACAAGCAGCCATTTGGTTCAATTTTAAAAAAATTATGAAATGCCCATCCAAGGTTAACATACTCATCTCACTTGTCTCACTCTTGTTAACTTAATTCTCTTAAGTTTGGAATTTTTCAACTATCATAAGAATATAGGTGATAACCTTCTTAGTTGACCTAAAAAATAAAGGGGATCATTCAGTCGTCAATTGGGTATATTGCTGTTCAAAAAAATTATTAGAAGCATTCTGTCACTTCTGAAATAGAATCTGACAACTTATTTCTTTATGACAACAGTGAATATATGTTTTGATGGCTCCGAGGACAGATATGTTGGTATCAAAGATAACAAAAGTTTTTTTTTTCTTTCATCGAAAACTAACTAGGCAACTACAAGCATTAAAATTCATCCCACTAAGTTTCGTTATCACATAAAACCTTTTGTATCTTCAGAGAATAACCCAATCTAAGTTTCACTTCATTTCACTAAATCTTCAAAGTTGACATCTTGTCCATAAAGTCTGTATAAATTGTATTCTACATTCAAATAAGAACAATGCTAACTTATTCGAATTAACCAAAAATCATGAATTAATAAAAGAGAAATCATTTTTTCCAAAGCTGTACAGTTCAAAATTAAAATAAGTTCGCATGTCTAATCAAAAAGAAATGAAAAACTAATTTCTTATTTAAAACAAATCGTCTTTTGCCTGAGACAATGTACAAAATTAAACTTTTTTAAAAATAACATTCAATTACTAACCAACATCTAGGAGAACGCAGTTCTTTTGGATTTACTCAAGCGCAAGTACATCAACTTAGACATACCCTCGAGATCATCGAATGTCGTCAGTTTGACGACGGTAAGAAATGTCTTCAATGACAGTTCGAATCAAGTGAATAGGAATAAAGACGTTTCGGAGAACACACTGTTCGATTCCAGTGAGGAGAAGGTGAGTTTTTTTTTTCTAAGTCATGCCAAGTTAAGTTTTTTGTTTTACCATTTTTATTTTTAGAGAAAGGACTCATCATCTGAGGAGGATCTGCTTGGAAAACCCTTCCCAACAAATGATGGTTCAACTGACTCAAATCGACCCAACACCGATGATGATAATATCATTTCACATTTTGACGCATTTGCCAATATTGGCGGCATATTTACGGGAAACAAAGGTAGAGCACTTCAATTGTCCCAACGTACGAAATTGTATCCACTTAAATTGGTGATGGCCAAACAGAATACAACCAAACTTCTTGCAATACCAAAAGCCCAATCACCAACATGGGTTGCGACAAATAGCAGTCGCATGGTAATAGAAGGGTTTTTATTAGGGGTGAATCGTACGAATGGTGTTAACGTTCAAAGCTCTGTTAACGGGTCGAAAACGGCGATGCCCGAGCGTGATGGTTTGTCGAATGTTTTTGATTTTGGTGATTTCGAATTGGAGTTCGATCCAGAATCGAATGGGGGTTATTTCATAGGTTCTGAGGAAGAAGAGGTAGATTTTGAGGGTAGTGGAGATGATGGGGAGAGTATTGAGACTTCAACAATGTCGGAGGGGACGACAGACCCTTGGACATATCCGCCAGGAGCGATTCCGGTGCGCATTATTTATAATGGTGATGAAATTGACAATAATGGAAATGTTTTTGTTAGAATGGAGTTGGACACAACCACGCAATCTGATTTCACAAATTCTGAGAGTTATGTTCAAACATCGTCTACAACGTTTACTGAAACAGATATTAACACTTCTACAATGTCGAGCGTTTATTTAGAAAGTTCAAATACTGAAGCCCCGAATAGTTTCGCATTGTCTGAAGACTCATTCAGAGCGACTAGTGTTTCTTCTGGAGATATACCTTCTCCAGCTGACTTTGAACAAATAACTCCATCCCCTTTCGAATCAGAACACATTATTCCAGTTCGGATATCATATCCCAATGATTATTATGGAGAAATGTTAAAATTTCTGGGGAATTCTATTACAAAGTCGACACCAGTAGCCCCATATACTGATTCATTTACTAAAACTGATGATATTTTTACGAAGATAACAGAAAACGTCAATCAAACTATAAACCATCCTACAACTACGATGGGATCATTTATTTCTGACAAATTTGAGCCCTTGGCCGATAAATCCAGTACTAATAACGAGAGTTCTTTCAGCACTGAAACTGATTCTGACATCTATTCGACAACGTCTGAAACGTTATCTCCAACTCTAAATGGTGAAACCGATTCTCGCTATATAAAAATTTCTGAAAACGATTCTGAAAGTACCGAAAAACCTTCATATCACGTTGCTACATCTTTAACAACAGTACCATTCTCTAACGAAGTATCTAAGGCATCGGGATTTGATATTAGCACTTCACCTACAACTTACATTAACAGCACAAACTCTGAATATCCAGCGGCTTTGCAGAATGACTTTGACATTTCTAGTACCCAAAATCCTTTAACTGTCAGCGCTATTGTTGACGAAGTTTTAAAAACGACTGAGTACACATCGATTCATTCTGACATTGATGAAAACAGTTTACAAGTCAGTTTCAAAAACAAAACAGTTTCCGATACTTCGACTTCAAATGAATTTGACAGTTTTGAAACGGAAAAACCTACGAACGTTAGCAATTTCTCTGACAGCATCGTGCAAACGACAATTTCGTCAACAACAACAGAGTCTACATTTGATTCTGAACAAAATACACAATCTATTGAGTCAGAATACTTTATTCCTGTCCAAATAGCATATCCTATCAATTATTATGAACAATTGTCCAAATATTTGGAAACAACTCGCGATCGAATTTCTGAAGTTTCTTCCAATGCTGATGACGTTTCCAAAAGTTTAATGGAAAAAATGGAAAACCCTACAACCACCTCCAGTTCTAAGATTTCTGACGTAAATAATTCCATCGTTTATAAATCTCAGCCTCATGATGAATTATCGACTCCAACTACTTTTACGACTAGCGCCAACGAGTATAACAACAACTTATCTACTCAAAGTAAACCTTCATTCGAAGCGGAGAATCCCAACAATGTAAATTTAAATTTAGGCCAAAGCGAACCCATCTACCTAACAACTGAAGCTAATTCTGTCATTTCCAACGAACTTAAGCGTGTCGAAAATACTTTCAATACGATTCGCATAAACTTTTCACAATCAGTAGAAAAATCAGATAAAAGTTCTGAAAATGACCAAAACACAGCCATTTCTGATGAGCCTGGGACTGTCAAACCTATCAAACCTAAGATTATTTACAACAACTTTCGCCCTTCGATTGTAGATTTAAAATCTTCAAGTGAATTAGAATCTATCAAAAATTTTAATCAAGGAAATATCAGTTCTGATTATTCCATATCTGAAAAAAGTTCAAATAGATCTGCCGCTTTAAATTCGGTCTTTCTTGAGTCACAATCTAACATCGACTCTTACGAAATAAATTCTGACGTTCATTCTGATTCTATCGTCAAAACTGATTCTGACACCGAATCTAACGAAATGAATGCCGAGGTTAATTCTGCTGAGGTATTGGATGTTTCTCGTCTTAATAATGAACCTACTTCTTCTTTTAAATCTATCAAAACATCTAATGATTTTAATTCAGCTTACAATGATTCCCATTCCGACACCGACTCCTACGAAAGTGATTCTGATTCGGATACCAAAAGTGATGAAACTGGTTCAGAAACATCAGCTGGCTCAAATATACCCGCTGAGCTTAATTTAGACCTTAATAGATCTGATTCTGACACCGACCTTAAAGAAACGCATTCCGACATTAGTTCTGGTGAAGTTTTAAATGTTGCTCGTCCTAATAGTGAGTCTACTCTCTCTTACAACTCTGACAGCGATTCTAAGACATCTAGTGATTTTAATTCTGTTTACAATGAACCTCATTCTGACACCGACTCCTACGAAAGAGAGTCTGACATTGATTCTGATTCGCATACTAAAAATGCTGAAAGTGGTTCAAAAATACCAGCAAAGTCAAATTCAGTTATCAGTGACCCCGATTCTGACACTAAATCTCAAGAAAACAATACGGACATTTATTCTAGTGAAGTTTTTAACGTCAGTGATCCCGAATTATCTGGTGATCTTAATGAATCATATTCTGACACCGACTCATACGAAAAAGATTCTGACATAGATTATGATACTCCTGATAAAAGTAAGGAACCTGGTTCAATAATAGCTGCTGACTTAAATTCAATACTCAATGCACCCAAATCCGACATCGAAACTAATGAAACAAATTCTGACATTAATGCTTTGAATACTTCCTCAGCCTTCAATGAATCCCAATCAGTAACAGACACTTCCGAAAGAAATTCTGTTACTAATTTTGGTTCTCCTGCCAAAAATGAGGGAACTGATTTAAAAATACCTACTAAGCTAAATTCAGTTCTCAATGAGTCACTCTCAAACATGGACTCTTACGAAAAAAGTTCTGACAGCGGTGAGCTCAATTCGGTATTCAATGAATATAATTCTGACAGCAACCCCCATCATTCAAATGAGTTTTCAACATCTGAGCCGAGCTCAGAAATTTCAGAAAATGGAAAATCTTTCAAAAATGTTTTTAAATTTCTTAATAAACACACAACAGATTCTGACGAAAATATTCTAATTCAAATAGAAAAACATTTCGACGATGAAGACCCAATGCATGTCGAAATGGACGTTAATCCCGAACAAATGTCTCTTCAGGACAAAGGTATCCTAAGGCTCAAAAATATTAATACTACAAGTTCGAAGAAAACAACCACAGAATCGAGTATTTCAGTCGTTTTTCAAGGTGAAACTTATATTCATAATAAAACAAATTTAGATCCTAAATTGTCTGTTGAAGAAGAAGAAACCACTTCTGACATTCCTGACATAAATTCAGACGTGGATTGGACTACATGGGCAACTGTTGATAGCATAACTCCGTCGGTTGCCTTAAATACTTCAGAGAATATTGCGGGTGCAACTACTGACTACGAACTGACTAATCAAACATTTGGATCAGATCAAAAAGCTGCTCAAAATGGCTTTGATCAGAGTTCAGAAATGTTTACAGAATCCTCGAATACTGATAATTCCAGTCAAGAGTTGCATGGTTCCAAAAACAAAAATGGATCACCAAATGTTAATACGAATTCTCATGAACCCCAAATTGTAAATTCAAACACACAAGCATCTGATAATTCATCTAAAAATAAAAATAGTTTTGAGGAACAAAGTTCTGAAATATCAACAGAGTCACATACTAGCAAAAATGAGAATGCCTTCAACAGTTTTGACATAAGTTTACAAATATCTGAGGAATCTGAAAATACAAAAACAAATTCACAAAAAGCCATTCAAATAAATAAAAATAGTTTCAACAATTTTGAACAGAGCTCAGAAATAACAACAGAAACCGCTAATATTTATGATCTAAATACAGAAATCGTTGACGATGTCGAAAATCCAAGATTCTCTACACAAAAAACCAGTGACATCTTCAGACTTGAAAATAATTCTAACAATTTCGAGCAAAGTTCTGAACTTTCAACAGAAGTCCAAGTTACAAGCCCTGATTTAGCCTTCAAACAAGATAATACTACCAAACAAACTTCAAATCAGTTTACAAATGAAACTGAAGATGTCAATTTCGAACTAAGTTCGAAAACGTCTACAGAAAATGAATCTGATGTTGATGGAACTTCAAAATTGTCAACTAATTCTCAAAGTTATATGGCAACTCCACCTATCGATGGGTATGAAAATGCAAATAGTAGGAACAGTGAACTTACTAGCTATAGTGCCTCGTCTAAACAATTCAGTGACAGCACTGAAAACAGTCGTCCCTTGAAAAATTCTGAACAAAGTTTCAAAATGTCAAATCAAGATTTTACGTCAATAGATGGCTCTCAAGATATCAATTTCGAAAGGAGTTCGGAAACTTCTGCAGAAAATAATAGTTTCTCCGAAAGTGTTGAACAAATTTCAAATTTGTCAGACAATAATAATAATAACAGTGCGATAGAAGATGTTGATGATATAAGAGTCATGTCTTTCGAAAATGAAGGTCCTTTTAAAAATTCCGACCAGAATTCTAGCATTTCACAAGAATCCATGATGAACGTTTCAATGCATTTGGCAGATACTGATAGCCCATTAGATGAAAATCTTAATCAAAAGATAAAAACTGTGACTGAAGTAGAGGCGTTTGAGGAGCTTTCCAGAAATCATGTAACGTTAAGGGACGAACAGAATAGAACTGATAGAACTGAAAATAAAACTGAAGACGAACGAAAGGAGGAAAATATTTCCACTTCTCCAGTAGTTCAAGAATTCATTAAAAAAGAAGACGTTGCTAGCTTATTTAAAAATGGGTACACAGAAGGAACTAGTTCTCCTTCATTTCAAATCGATTCAAACCGCAAGGACGTTAAATTAGCTGCAATTTCAACATCAGGGATAAGTCCAAGCTACACTCAGTTTGAATCAACTACCGCAGAAACTAATGTAGATCGAGATGCAGAAGCTAAAGAACCTGTCCCTGCCAACGTTGAATCTGTTTCGAAGATCAGGCCAACGTTTCCAATATTGCAGACTTCTACAGAAGTCAAATCCGATTCATTAGAAGAACCATACTCATCTAGCTCGATGAATGGCTTACAAAATTTTGAAAAGGATTCTACAACACCCTTCGAGGGTATTTTAACATCTGAAGCAGATACAAATTTGGGTTCAAATATTTCTGAACCATTTGTTAATTCCAAAATAAATGACAGTCAAGATAGTGATAGTGCAGAGGTAAATTCTGGCACTTTGGATACATTTTCTGGCCTTCCAAATATTTATGACGCTATGAGCAGTCAGAAATTAAGCCCAGATGCAGAATCAATTACCGATCACAAATTGAATGGTTCCTATATAAGTAGCAATTCCACTTTGGGCTTGGAATTATCAAATATTTCTAACAATTTTGAACAAAATTCAAAAATGTCATCGGAAGATTTAAAAAAGGTTTATAACAGCTCTGAACGTGAAGAAGTACCACAAACCATCAGCTCAATCGATAATGAAGATTCAGAAAGTGCATTATTTAGGCCAGATACAAAATTTGTAACCGACTTACTAGACACATTACATGATCCAAAAATGAATAGCTTTCAATCGAGTCATAGTCCCATGGACCTAGACTCAATAAATGGCAAGTTTGACAGTTCACACGATGTTGAACAAAATTCAAAATTTTCAAGTGAAACCCTAGAAATAGTCAACGACAGATATGGAGATGAAATTAACAACAGAACCAGTGTAGAATTTTCCAAGAGTTTGGATACTAGTTCTAACGTTAATGACACATATATGAGTGGAGAAACTCCTGTCATTGGAACACAGACTTTTAATGATCCAGATCACGTTGCAGATAATAATAATTTCGAACACAGCTCAGAAAACTTTATGCAAACTTTTAGTTTGGGCACCACTGAGAATTCACTATCCGACTTTATATATTCACCTCATGCGGTGGATATGGAATCCTTCGAAAATTCAACTAATTTGGATCCAGAGTCTAAAAAGAATACTTCAAGTGTGGTCGTTTCTGAAAGCAATGCAGCAATGCAGAACATCACTGCAATTTCATCTGATACGGTACAAAATTCTGACCCCAATAATTTGCATGGAAATTTCGAACAAATATCCAAAAATTCCCTAAACTCCGAAAACCTAATCTATGACATTTTACTCCACAAAAATGAAAACCTTCTAAAACTCGATCGCCGAACGAATGCGTCTACTATTTCAGACCAAGTTCCTATAAAATCCGAAAATTTAATTCGCGATGAGAGCTTAGATTTAGAAACCTCACCTCGTGAAGGTCCTGAGATCGATAAATATGAACAAAACGCCAAAAATGTCAATACTGCTCAAGGGACGTCAAAAAAGTTTTCGAAAACATTTCCATCAGTTATGAATTTGTTATCAGCTGACACTATTAAAGAAAAAATATCAACTATAACTCCATCTCCTACTATTGTTCTACCTGCCAAGTACGTCTCTACTTTTGCACAACAAGCAGTTACACCTAGCCATATTGAGTTAACAAAACCATCAGTATACTATTCCATGAGTGTTCCCCAAAAGGCTGCACCTGTATCTGTGGTCAAGGCAACCGTTGTGATGCCAAGCAATATGCACCAAGTCTTCGAAACATCAACGGAACCAAGGCGAGTTGCTATGATTTTTCCAAAGAACTCGAAGCCAAAATTGAATCAAGAGTTGCCTGGGCATTTTCACAAAATCTATGTCGACGAGGCTTTTGCAAAACCTTTATCTGAAACAGAAGCCATTCCGAATCTTGAATCAAATCGAGTTACATTGTCGTACAAGGAAGATTCTCACGAATCGCCCTATAAGAACGAATTTTCAAAGGTTAACTTTAAGCTTAGTAGCAAAGTTAAGGAAAATTCGATGTTTGAAACTGTAACTTTGAGCACGACAACTGGATTGAATTCCATAGAGTTTTATGGCAATCCAGAGCTTCAGTTTATAGATAAAAGCTCTCATTTTAAGCATGCATATTCAACATTAAAGCCAACTACAGGTGCTTATAATAGTGAACGACTTTTTTATGATGTTGTCCCCAAGTCGGAAACAAAAATACCTTCGCCCTCCGAAGATGAGCTCAGCTCAACGTTAGAACCTAAAACTGTGAATCTGGCCCCACTTTTCGATCAAGAAGAGGCTCATATTGAGCGGCGACCTCAGTTTAGTTCGACGCAAGAAGCTACAACAGCGACTTCGTCACCACTTTTCGTCCCAGGAGGGGCTCCAATTGAATTTTTGCCAAACTCTAGTACCTTTTCAGACTTTACACAGACTTTGACTACCGCAAAACCACCTGGTTCAGAAAAACTGTTCATTCCTGGCGGTGTGCCACACCATCTTTTAGTCGAAGCCGAGCTTAACTTAAGCTTAGAAACATCTTCTACACAAGGGCCTGTTCATATTTCATCGGTTGGCAACATTACGAATTCCAATTCAGAGTTTTTGCCGTTATCTAGCTCAACCCCTTCTTCTGAAGTAGTTGATAAGACTACTGAAGCGTATTTACATGATAATGAGCACGACTTGAAGACTGTATCTAAGGAAGACTCCTCATTTGGACATATCACGAGTGATATTGCATCAGATAATGTGCATGTAGACGTATATTTAGAGAAACAGTCTCCTCAATACCCTTCTTCTGAAGTTGATAGACAACTGTTTTCAAATGACGGAATAATGAGAACATCTCAGCCAGCCTTAACGCCTGAATTTAACTCTAAGCAAACTACCGAGGAGTATTCACAAGTTCTTGTAAATTTAAAGCCTGTAATAAGCTCAGGAAACTACCCTGATGATAATGTAAGTCATTTTAAACAGACAAAAGATGCTTATCTAGATACTCAGTCTAACAGTTCTACGAACGGCTTACATGTTTATTCCGATGTACACTCTCTCCAGCTTCCTTCTACTCAAGTTTCATATCCCGATCCATTAAATGGTGGAAAATCGGAAGGCAATTTAACAAGCGACCATGTCTTAAACTTAGAAAAGCCTTCTGAGCAATTAGTTGATGACAATTCGTCAGCTGATAACCATGCTAAATCTTCATATAATTTTTCCTCTGGAACCATGGAAACCTACTCAGAAGCCTTAAGTGAACACATATTTGATACCGCAATAGCACAAGATTCATCGTTTAGACAAGATACTACAACTACACCAGCACCTCAAGAAAGAACACACGACGTTTTCAAAGCCTATCAAAGTAGTTTGAACTTTTTAGAGTCTTCTCTTGTAAGAGTTGAAAACGACGTAAAATATTTAAAAGAGAACTTTCAAAAGAGTTTAGAGCGGGCAACAACACAATTACCATTGACTCAGATTACCCCTCAATACAAAGAAAACTTAAAGGACAATAAACCAGATATTTCCAAGCTTACAGTCGCAGAACAGGTAAATGAAATTAAAAGCAATGACGACCGAACAAATCTTTTGAATGAAAACGTTAAACAACTCGATTCAGAAATAACCCAGACAGTTTATGCGGAATCTCATTCACAAGACTTGCAAGTCCCCCCTCTAGGTCAGTCGTTCCAAATGAATAATAACGTGACACTCGAATCAGGATCGCTTATAAAGCAAACTCAATCAGAACAGTCTAAAGACCTCTCCCTTCAAATCAATGATATGTTACCCATGAGTACTCCTCAAGTCAGTTTAGAAATGAACACCCAACCGACAGTTTCCAAATCCCCTTTCATCTATCAAATGTCTGAGAACGCCTTAGCCAATATGCGAACCATCAACTCCACAATGTCTGTTGACAGTTCCAACATTTCAATCTCCAAATCCATTCCAACGGGCTACCTATCAAATGATCCTGGTGACGATGAAGACTTTTCTGATTCTGATTCCCACCAAAATCAACATCAATCGGCTTCCAGTAGTCTGATTCCCCAAAAATCGACAAAATCCGATGTGGACTCATGGACACAAGACACTCCACCAGAAGTAATTTACACAGCAATACAACCGGATGTTGAAGCACATACACTCAATTACACAGATACACAGCACTACACTACATCACAACATCTACAACACAACCATTTTCTTGAATCTAGTACAATTAGTCTCATAGAAAATCCTATTCTTAATGATAATTTAAAAAATTCCATAAATACCATCACAGAGCCGATGAGAGTTGAGAGTAAACCTACAACACCGACCATATTTGTGGTTACTCCGGCGACAACAAGTAGTACGACCATGTCATCTACTACAACAACTAGTACAACGCAATCAACAACAACTACAAGTACAACACCACCAACAACGACAACTAGTACAACACCATCAACAACGACAACTAATACGACTCCATCCACTACGACGACAAGTACAACACCATCTACTACAACTACAACAACAACACCTTCAACAACAACGAGTACGACCACACCAACAACAACCACCACAACAACAACTACAACTCCGATCCCAACAACGGTATCAACAACACCACTAACGACTTCTAGTAGTACGACCGTTAGACAGCCAATCGCTTCAGAGTCAAGTGTGGCGATTGGGGAATTGGAAAGAAACATCAAGTTGCTGCAGCAACTTTTAGCATTGCAGTCATCATTAAAACCGAAAAGTAGTAGCTCGTCCAGCAGCAGCTCGTCATCTTCTAGTACAAGTACTACAACCACGACCACAACTACAACTCCACCGCCACCACCATCAACTACGGTGACAACCACAACCAAATCATCACCAGCGTCTAGTATTGATGATGCCAACTTCCTCAATACCTTGGTAAGAGGCCATTTTGTTAAATTTTGTTGTTAGTAGTAGTAGTAAACAAAAATAGTACTAGATGATACAATGTTGTTTGAATTTGTTCTTATTTTTAGCGTCAACTTTTATTGGCTCAACAGCTGGCGACCAAGAAGCCAACTACATCATCAACAACAACCACAACAACAACAACACCAAAGACATCAACATCTACCACAACAACTAAGCCGGTGTCAATTTCACCACAAAATTTGCAAGATTTGTTAAATAGCTTTTCAACACCCTCATTTTCAACGACTTCCAAGCCAAATAATCAAGACGACATTGAGTTCCTAAACTCTCTGGTAAGTTAGAAACAATTTAAGTGAAGTGTTCTTTAAAAAAAAGACTTTTGATAAATTCCAGCGAGATATTGGCAAACTTCGTGTAACCACCCAGACACCACCAACATTTGCCAATCGCATCATTGAACTTGCCCTACAAAATCGTCAAGCCACACCAACGCCAACGTCTCCAGTGTACATTCCAGCGAGAATCAGTACCACAACGCCACCATTTACTCCGCTCCCAGCCATTCGCCGACCAACCATCCTACCGGCAAACGAATTTGAAAATCACCGACAAGACCAAGCTGCACTATCCGCTGATCTAAGCCTTCTATCCAACCTGTTAGGGCGACGGATTACAGTAGCAGATCTGCCAGGAATAACACAACAGTTTGGCGGGAACCGACAACCAGTTGCTACGCCAATTAGAAAACCCATAATAACCACTCCAAAGACAACGACAACAACAACGACCACAACGACAGAGAAGCCCATGACGAGAGATGAAATCGCAGAGATTGAGAAAAATCTCAATCTTCTCTCGTCCCTTTTAGGTCGTCCGGTATCAATCAACGAACTGCCACTCATAATGCAAGATCTTCGATCTGGGCGAAAGCCTAAGGGTACTGCAAATGGAGCAAGAATAAATCTTATCAAGCCCGCTGCAGTAAAATCCACAACCACAAATCGACCTATTCCGATTCATAGTATACAATCCCAAACCCCGATACCTAGTATAAAATCGCAGACCCAAATCAGCCAAGAGGATGTAATTGAACTTCTAAAGGACCCCTCGTATGGCACGTCGCCTGATCAGCTCAACATCTATGGCAAAACAAACGATGCAGTCCTGGCAGCTGTCCTCAAACAAAGGGGAATTGGGCCGACTCATAACAATATACCGGTCAATGTAAGATCAATTTGTACGTCTTTTACTCCCTGCTAAATCTGTTTTTGTAGGACCTCTTCCTTCAAGGACCAACACCGACGCCTTACCGACCAACACGACCACCTCCACCACCACCGCCACCGGCGCCAGCACAAAGACGACCTCTTCTCGATGGTCTGGCATGGCTCTGGCGAACATGGCAAGACACCGCCCCAGGTACCCGTCCAGCGTCCAGAGTCAATCAACAGCCAACAGCAGCCGCATCAACTAGGCTCGAAAGCCCCCTAGCCATTGGCGCGTTTAATGGTGCCAACACTGGCGAAGTAAGTTGGCATTGAACGTAATATCTGCTGGGTTAGGAACTTTTCAAACCTTCAAACCTTGCTATACTTTCAACCGCTTTATCTCTCCCGCTAGTAGTCGTAGTTTTATGCAAATTTACATCGCTCCACCAAACCACTGCTTATATCTCGTTTGAACCTACTTTTAATGCACTAACTCACGCTTTAAGCTTTTTGTAAGATAAAAAAAAACTAAAAATTAAAAAAAAAAACCCTGCAATTGATACCAACAAACCAAAAAAAACTCCTGTGAACCTTGTAGGGTGGAGAGTATGCCGATTTGCAATATCCCCAAAATACAAATACAAATCCAAGCTTAGGACAGGGCAATGGCTTACTAACAGCGGCCTTTGGTGTTACAAAAGCGGTAACATCCTTTTTGGGCGCTGCGTTTCAGGTGAGTGTTGAAAAACGGAAATAGCAACATTTTTTGTATTCATATTTATTATTTTGCTGTTGGAGAAGATCCGGCGATTAATTTAAGGACGCTAAAGATAGGCCTAATACTTGATCTGAGGTTAGGCTCAGAACTAGCAAATGTTTGTGTTCGACATTTATGCGTAGAACGATTTAAGTGACAAAGAGAGATAGAGAAACTCAATCGGTTAGGCAGATTGCAATTATTTATTTTTTGACACTTGAAATGCGTTTATGTTGGTTTCGCGAAATGACGTGCTTCAGATCGGTTAGAATGTATCATAAACTTTAATCTTTGTATAACGGGATATCGTTAAATTAAAACTAGAATGATGGAAAAACGAAAAAAATCGTAGCATTCAGCTCGAAACGTCATTCTGAAATATAGAAATTGATATACATGCATACTGTCATGATCAAAATAAGTGTCGGGCTGAATTGCTATCAACTTCCTTTTGTGTCGTGATATATCAAATATTTTATCACACACCATATCTTAAGCCTCTTTGCGAAATAGCGGATTTAAAATCATTTTTAGTTTGTTTAAATTTCTGTTATTTTTTTATAAAATATAAAATAAAATATGAAACTTCAGAATAATACATTTTAAGGACCACCAATTAAATTTATTTATAATATTTCAGTTGAAACTCTGAAGTCGATTTCGATGTTTGGTACGTAATTTTCCAAATTAGCGTTATAGCAATGGCAGTCAAAAGTTATTTGGCGTTACTAATAATCAAAAGCAAATGTCGGCATTAGTAAGTTACTAGATTAATTTATAGAGTATAGCTTTATTGGAACTCTACCAATAACCAAAAGCCATATACCACGTAGACCAGACTCCTTGATTGAATCTACTACGTTTTTTATCAGATAAACTGTCGAATGAATTTTATTAATTTGATTTTTTTTATTTCTGCTGTAAATTTTTTTTTTTTTTTGAAATGTCTTAACACACTTGTTCTGAGGCCTCGATATTCTTAGAAACAATCGCAGTATTATTTATTTTACTGCCGAGTACTTCGACCGATGGTCTTATTAATGAGACAGAAAGCTTTTTTTATCGTATTGGTCCTATTGCTTAAACGATTTCTTTTATGGAGCAAAAACATATAAAAACAAAAAAAAAACAATGTATGCAAACTATAAACGAAATTCACATGACATATACTTAGAAAATGGCGCTTAGGCCGTGTGTCAATCGCGTTAAGATGGGGGTTGAACTTTATCCACTGGCTAATTTTTGACATTTCTGCAGGTGCTTTCCATCTCTGTCACCCCTCAGTAGGTGTATCAAATGTTAAAAATTAGCCACTGAATACATTTTAGCGAGCAGGTTCAATTTTGAAGTCTCTAGCCACCATACTAACGTCAAAATTTATCCACTGGCTGAAATTTTAACGCAATTGACACACGGACTTAATATACACCTTTATCACTACTTTATGACTTAAATGTGACTTCCTGTACATTAAATTTTAAGCTACGACTAGCGCTAGTCGATGATGTAAATTTATTTATTGGTAAATGATTTTTGGAAAGTTTGGAGATTGTTGTTTAAGTTGTTGCTAAAAATGATTTAAGCAAAGCTGATTGAAAATATTTTGCAATAATTTATAAAACATCGGACAAACGTCAAAACTTAAATTTTTAAATTTGTTTGAAAATGCAATGATTTACTTTTATCGGATCTTTGTATTCAAGTAAACTTCAATCGGTAGAACGCCATTACAAAATGTCACGGTTTAATAGCATTAAGTGTGTAATGGCCTACATTCATCAAACAATTTTGACATATCTCTTATACATATGCAACCAGTTGAATAAAAGCTTGTGTGTTTTGAAAGTGGCGTTAAAATCCATATTTTACTATGGTAGAAGAATACCTGGGTACGACGGCCCATTTAACCAACTTGTGTAAGGGAAATGAAATTTTTTCGGATGTAACTAGTATTTATATGCCAAGTAAAAAATAGGATGCGCCTTTAGATTTCTACTACTGTTTAAGATCATAACAAATTAAAGATGGCAGCTCCCTTTTTGTGAATTTTCAAATGCGCTGAGAATGTAGTAGATAATAGTTTATATCGAAGTGATATTAATTTAAGAAAACACAATCGTTATTAAATTCTAAAACTATCCACAAAAGATGTGCATATTAAATCATTTTGCGGATCAAAAATTTTAAATTATTATACAAAACAACTGTTTCAACGGTACAGATAAATAATTTAATTGTTTTGCAACACTCCAATAATTTTGAGTTCATTCAATCGAAGGCAGCTAGTAATTCTTAAAAGCTTTAACAGATTTTATTCCAAACTTCCCTGGTCTATATTTGCTACAATTACAAACAGAAAACAGAAAAAAAATCTAGCTATAAATATAATTTTGAAGTGAATTATTTTTTTGGGATGGTGTGGACTGGGTTTTATGAAAAGAAAAAGTGTAACGAAAAAAGAAATATCGTTCCGATGACGGAAATCAAGCAGCGCCGGGAGCGGTTACTAATTAGAGAATCTTAGATAGGGTACCTTATGCAAACACCACGTGTTGTTGGTTAATTTGTAAGAAAATTGGCCTCTTCACATAATATTAGTTTAACTGGCATAAAGACTTCGGCTTCCGGTAAGATATAACAGAAAATATTCAACCGAGTTTGTGCGCTAGAACAAGATTCAAATCCAACGCAAACAATTTTTTTAGTATTTTAGGTCTGGAAAAAAAATTATTTGTCATTCGGGTCAACATCGATGTTAAGTTGCATATAACTCTTACAGAAAGAGAGGAGTTGGCAAATTGTCAATTTCGATAGATATATACAATTTGTTCTGCCGGCATATTCATCTCGTGTGCGCTTGCAGTATAGTGTCGGCATGAAATCGTTGTTTTTTTGCTAGTTGAAATCAACTCGTGTGCGGAGGACCAATAAGATGAATACACTATGAAGGTGGTAAACAGAGAGAGATAGAGATAAATTAACCAGAAATAGTGAATCTATTTTTTTTTAATTTAGTTTTGATATAAGTTTATTCTTTAAACTGTTGTATAGCATTACACCAAATAACATATTTAGGGTCCAGTTATAGCTATCATTGAAATGCCTCATCGGATATTTTATTTTACTTTTTGTGGCTTTTTGATAAAGAGAATCACTGGCGAGGAGTTGGTGTTCAAATGCACATGATTATCCAAAAAAATTAGTTTATAATTTAACTCAGAAAATCTCTTTTTGTTAGATTTATTTTTCTGAAGTAATGTTTGTCATTCCACAGAATTGAAACAGAATTTTTCAATGAGTCCTAAGCCAACTACCGAAGTAAAATTTCAATTTCATTTTTTTCTGTGTTCCAATCAAGTTGTTCAATGATAGTTACCCCCAAACCTTTAAGGAGCACAAACTTTTTTACATCTTTTCTTTCTTCTTGGAACATAATTGCACCAAAGTAAAATAATAAGGGTATAGGTTTTCATATAGTCAAACACCAGTTTAAGATATTCAGAGACCGACAAAAACTCAAAAAAGTTTTTTTTAGGGTGGATAGAGATATTTATTTAACTATGCAGACATATTTTTTATGAATCAGGGCAAGTGAAAGCTATTGAATTAGTTGAAAGAAATTAGTTGCCGGATCTTTTTATTTTAAATTTTAATTATTGGTTTTTATTTAATTATTTATTATTTTATATATTGAATATTTTTATTTTTTTTGCTGTAGGCGATTTAAAATATTTTAAAGTTAAACCTTTATACAGTGGTTATAGACACAACACGGACATTCAAAAAGTTGTTAGCATAATAAGTAAACTAATTTCTTGTACATATTTTGATAAATTTGGTTATAGTTTTAAAGTAACATATTTATTAAACATGTCTATTTATAAGATATGTCGATTTATTAGACATGAATTTATTTTTATTGTATAAGCAGATGTTAACAAAGTAAGAATTGTTGGGTCGTGTTTCCACATAGGTATTGAAGCGACTGAAAAAATAAGGACTATCTTTAATTTAGAAAAAAATATATTTACTAGACGTTTGCCATTAAAGAAGTAAATTCATTATTGGTTGTTAACAAATTGTGTACTCAGTCAGAAAATGCTAGTAGTCAGTCTGTTCGCTTATTCAAAATTCAACCAAGACCTTGGTGGCGCAGTAATAACAAAGTACATTTTTTTAAGAATTATAAAAAAACTAAACGTTCATAAGATTAGCATCAACAAAAGGAATCTTATAAAGACATTAGTTAATTGCCACAACAGCTATAACGCCTACCAAACGGTCATACATTTTGAACATGCAATAATTTTCGAAATAACAATTTTTTATTCTGGAAATCTATGTGTATTTACTTTATATAGCATAAGATATACGTATAGGAAATATTAAAAAAAAAGACAATAACCGAAATTACCTTTCCCATTTCCACAGGGTGCAACCAAATCTATACAAACAGCATTTGCACCACAAGCAGTCCAGCAAAACAATTTAGTCGGCCTAAGCGGTTGAAATCATTTTTAATTAAGCTAAACTCAATTTAATTTTAGGCCTTTAATATTTTTTACAAAATTTATTTATTAAAAAAAAACAAAAAAAAAAGAATTCTCAAAAAAAACGAAGCAGAAAATATCCACAACAGCACAAAATAAAAGGTGATCCCTAGTCCTTAGAACGAAAAAAAAACACAAAATAATACATACAACGAAAATGTAAATTAAGTTTAAAAAATATTACACTTAATATTATTTTGTAAAATACGAAAGCAAAATAATTTTTTAAAGTTTGTGGAATCGGAGACTGTATAATTTAAAAAAAAAAAATAAAAAATACATTCATAATCGAAAAATGTAATCTTAAACATTTTTTATAAGTATCTGTGTTTTTTTAAGAACTTAAAATTGCTTTAAAAAAATCAGGAGAAATGTATTTGAAGAAAATAAAATCACGAATTTCCGGTATGAGATTAGCGCTTAAGTGATGAAGGTGCATACTGTAGTGTAAGGCGTCGTCAACTATTTTTATCTTTTTTTTTATTTGCCGAAACAGGAAATACTTTTAAGAATGCATGAAGGCAAATGATTAATTTATTGTTATTGTGATTGTTTCCTTTTTTTAAATGTTTACGTAATTTTTATTTTTGTAAATATTTTCAAATGAAAAAAAAAATGTTTTTAATTTTAATTGTAATTTTATACTTTTATGGAAATAAAGAAATTTTATTTAAAAAAATTGGAGTGGTTATGAGTATGTTCGTGATGGTATACAATTTGAAAGGATAACATTTGGCTCCCTGGTTAAGCTAAGATTCGGGATCGCACCGTTTGACACAAACGGTGTAAAGTACAGGCTCAAAAAAGCAAGAAAGAATTATGCGGAGATTAGTTGAAAAATACAGGTAATGTGTCACACAGCTTGTAAAGCACTCGGAAGTCTGGATACAGCACTAAGATGCGACATAAAAGTCAGAAAGAGCGCTAAGGCTATACACAAGGGCAACTCAGGAAGAATGCAAGACGAAATTATAAAAAAAAATAGCTAAGATGAGGATTTCGGATCGTGACACACAAAAAAAAAAAAGCTTCCGAGGTTATAATTTTCGAACTAAAATTATGAAGACCCCGATTCACAACAGCATTCAATTTCTGATCAAAATTTTGAGATCGTGACAGAAATACTATCCTTCTCATATAAAAGCAATTTATAAAATTTTGACATTTCTTATGACGACCCCGAGTCACAATAACATTCAGTTTCTGATCAACATTTTGAAATTTAAGGCGACCCCTGTTCACGATAATTTTCAATTTGTGATCGATATTTTTAAATATTTCAATTCCTGATAGAAGTTTTAAGTTTTTCGAAGATTTTTAAAAAATTATACGGGTTCAAGAAAATGTTCAATTATCGATCAAAATTTTGAGATATTTTCAATTTTATGACTACAGACTACCGCAGGTCACAATAATTTTCACTTTGTGATCAACACTTTGAGATTTTTCAAATTTATGTTGATCACAGGGTGACGACAATATTTCTTTTTTTTATCGAAATTGCCATGCGACCCCTGGATTACGATATTTTTAGTTTTTGAGACAAGAAAGCAAGAAAGAGTTTTTATTAACCATATACGAAATCTCGATAAGGAATTTTTATCATATGACAACCCTTGAATGACACCTTAGTGCAGACATCATAACTATTTTTCTTGATTTATTGATCATTCGATGGAAGATCATTTGAATTTAGTAATTATGCAATAATTATCAAAGAGGATGGAAGGCTATCTGTCACAGACAAAAACTTTGTAAAAGTTTATTAAATATTTTTTTAATAATTTTTAAGTGTCTATAATTAGTATTTTCTTTTTTCATTAAAAGCTCATCAGAGGAGGTATTCAATAATTTATTTGTTTATAGGAAAATACTTGTGTTAATACTTCTGATAAAACAATTTTTGTTTATTGTGGTTGAAGAATTTACTTGCGTATATTGTTTTACTTTGCCTAGAAAAATTTCAACAAACAATAACAAACTACTTATCTTTGTTGGGAAAGCCAATAATTTCCATTAACAATGGCAATCAGCAAAATAAACATTAAGAATGAATGTCAATAAAAATACCTACCACAATGCTAGCTCATTTACTAGAATAGTTGTCATACTAAATAAAAACGGGGATTGTGACGCGACATACCTAATAAAATAGTTAAGCTCTCTTGTAAATAGGATTTTCTTAGAAATAAAACATTTACGACAGAGGAATGGAGTTGTAAAACATGATAACGAGTCATTATTGTTCCCATATAATAGGCTACAATAAAGCTGGTTTGTAAATATATACTCATCAAAATGCTAAAAAAAAACTTTATAAATCAAATTGAGACATTGTTGACAGACAGGCAGATCTCCTTTGCAAATGATTTTATCTAAAAATAAACAAAAGTGGTAGTATACCCTAGATTCCATTCATGCTATAGGGAGACGATCATTTTTTCACTCAATTCTGATATTGAAATAGAATTCATTGAATACACATGGCGTTCAATAAAATTACATTGACACGGAAGTTCAATAAATACTTCATTTATTCATCTTATGCGTAAGGGAAATTGGGCCAATTTTTGAGTCATTACTTCCATTGGCGTATATATCATCATTAAAGTTCTGAGTAAGATATGGTAAACAAAAAGACACTTACCGCAGTCGTATACAAGCAAACAGAAGAGATCTTCCTTTGGTTGCATTAAAAAAACGGCTTTTTCTATAATCATTTTGGTTATCAAAATGTATTTTATCATTATTTTTCGTCAAGCTAATTGTATTCTTATTTTGCAAACACCACACAATCTATCGAAATAATCTCAAAACACTCTTCAGTTCCCGTCAATAAGTTTGCCAAAAAAAGAGTACACCCCACTTGATTGAAATTTAAACCGAACAGAACTTTTTCCAAATGTCATACAGAACAACAAAAAAGTAATAACTGTTCCGCCGAGAAATTGTTTTTCCACTTGTCGAACGAAGTACACCACCAAATACTCTCGAAATAGAATCAAAATAAAGCTTTAAAACTTATTCAAAAAGTGACACCGCACTCGAGTAAAAATTCGCGATAGTTTCTCTGTAATATCTACATTTTTATCCGAGCTGCACAAATTGACAAACACATCTGCTAGCACTCACCGGTTAAAACAGCATTGCCAAGTGTCAAGTACTACCCCGCAAAATGTCAAAAAAAAATAACTCGAGGTAGTTTTCATTTGGGTATGTATATGTTTTACTCGTATTTGCATTATTCAACTTGTTGCCACTGCCTTTCGTAATCTGTTTATGATATAAAATATATTTCTTTTTAGATTCCTATATTTCGGTAATTGTGATCTCGTTTTAGTATATTTTTTTTTTTTCAATCAAGAGCACCGAGCACAGTAAAAATTCAAGTAAATTTCTAAAGACTGAGTTAAGTGTAATCAGCCTTTATGTAAGGGTAAGTATACTTCCGAAAAGTTGATAATTATATTATCGTTTTGTGCGGAGAAACTGAAAGGTATACGTACCAGCAATATTATATTGGATAGTTGAACAAAAAATGAAGAATTAAACAACGAAAGAGAATTTAGAATTTACAAAAACTAGTTATTGCTCTGTATAGTCCGTCGCATGCGGCTTTGATATCGATGATTAGGTGGTGGGTATCGATTTATTCCATAATATTTCGAAATGTGAAGAGTTGATCAGTTGTGGACTATCCCGGCCTAAAACCACGCGTATGAGGGCAGGTTGTTACTGAAAGGTTTCATGCGTTCATATCTTATGCCAGATAGGAATTTGTTGAGGAGACCTATGCCTCTGTACTTGGGGCGGCAGTTCAGAGGGCATCTTTTTGGTGTTTCATCAAAACTGAGCTGAGGATCCATTCTTTAGGCTTCTGATAATGTTAAACAATTTAATTTAATCAAATGAATATTTGGAAAATATCAAAAGGTGTGTTCGCACCAAATATCTTCAACAGAATATCGTCGAAATTGTTACGTCATAACATACAAGTCTTCTCAAAAGAAAATGTAAGGGAAATCTTAATTCTCAATGAATGTTTTGGGGTTTTGGTTCAGACTTCCACTAAGCAAATATATAAGGCAAATTTTAGTAGTAGTATATATATATTTATTAATATTTTCAATACCTTACCTTATAACATTTATAACTATAATATTTCTAAATCAGTTAATTTTTACAGTTATTTGTAATTATCTCTTTTTACATGTTTGATAAATTTAGTATTAAAAATTCTAAATTTCTCTTCATTTTTTATAAATGTTGGTAACATGTTGAAAAGCCTTATCCCCTTGTAGAGTAACGTCTTCTGACCATCTGTTGATAATCGCAACTTCAATCGGTAATCATTTGCGTTTCGTAGGTTGTAAGGTTGAGCTTCACTCACAAGTCTGACTTTCCGTGTTAAATATGCTGGTATTCGCCATACTTTGTTTTAAAAACGGAAAGCAATGCATTCAGTTCCAGTCTCTGCTTGACATCGAATCATCTCAGAGTATCCATTATTTGCCTTATTGGTGTAAGGCGATTGCATTTCAGAATGCTTCTCATACCTTTATTTTGAAGTTTTTGCAATCTTTCGATTTGACCTTGATTGCAATATGAAAACAGAACGGTAGAACATATTCAAAATGTGGTTTTATTGTAGTGTTGTACACATTAAACGCTGTTATATAGTCAATTCTTTTTCGGATTCGTTTGAAAAATCCAAACTTTTTTCCTATTTTTTTACAAATATGTATAATTGATGTGCTGCTCCATTTTTAACTCTTTGTCTATTATTTTATGCTTTTAACATTTTCGATCGTTTTTCCATTTATTTTAATAGTTTTTTCGCTATCTTTATTAACTGTCATCAACTAAGTTTTTTGTTGGTTAAGCTTGAGTTTGTTCATTTTAAGCCATGAGACTAGATGTTTTACATCGTTGTTTAGTATGCTAGGCATTGTTCAGTGTCGCGTCCTTCAGCATATATTAGAATGTCATCCGCTTATAACACACTTTTAAAAATTTTTATAGTTTTTGGCATATCGTTAATATAAATTATAAAATTGATTCTTGAGGAACTCTTTGTTCTACTCTAATATAGTCCGATGTAGAATTATTTACTTTTGTCCTCTGCTTTGTATTTGTTATAAACGACTTGAGCCCTTTAAGTTTCTTATTTTTGATCCCATATTGATACATTTTTTTCCAATAGTATTTCCTGATCAATCGTTTGGAACGCTCTTTTAAAATCAAGCAAAAGTGAAATTCTTTTGTCCACTTTGTAAAATTCTTCCATTCTTTTATTAAATGGTTCAACGCAGTCTCACATGAATACTTTTTTCGAAATCCCGATTGGTAGATTGCTAATATATTATTCTGTTCAATTTATTCCATTAGTTGTTTTTTTTATATAAAATGTTGGTGAGGAATTACTTTAACCAATAAGCTTGTATATCTTGCTGAACGCTTTTACTTTTTAAAAACACTGTGGTACGTGATTTCTGATGCTGCGGCCGGCCAATCCAACCACGCACGGAACAAAAATCCAATAGTTAGCCCAAGTAGGGGGGTTGCACACACATATTCAAACTTGGCATGCACCAAACTTGCACTCGGATGTATCCAATGTATGAACCACGCTGCTTGGGCTCACTGTTGGAATTAGGATGGCTGCGAAATTGGCTGTATGCAAAGTCTTAAAGTGGATTGGGACTTCGAAATATTGCTAATTTCCTGAACTTTGGCTTTATTTCATTCGTCCTTATTTCATATCACCATCCCAGTGGCGTGTTGTAAAGAGGGCATTTTACAACGACAATAACTCAAAAATTTGCTGATACCAGTGGATAAGGGAAATCGCAAAAAAAACTTATTAGAAGGCTACAATCCGCTGTGCGAATCGTTGAATACCCAATCTCATTCCACCCTCAAATTAAACATCCCCAAATAGTGGGCTTGAAATTGTCACAATGTTATCCGAATCGTTAATGGTTCGACAAATAACGACGTTTTCTATGGATTGGTCTACAAATCGTTTTTTTTTTAAGCCCACAAAAAGTGGGCGTGGGTCAAAATGATCTATATTTCGTCTTTAGATCATTTTGACTCACGCCTAGTTCATAGTATTATTCTCGAAATATTGTCATTGAAAGTTTTTTCAAGTTTTCCTAAAGTTGTACTGACATTTTATTTTTTAAGAAAAAGTGGGAGTGGCAAAAAACTTTATATCGACAAACTATAGATATTGCGTTTGTCTAACTATTCAGATACTTTTTAAAAATTCCTTACCGTTTGGGCGAAAACTATGTTTTACTAAAAATGGGGTGTGGCGGTGTGCGGAATTGAAAAATTGTACACTTGCTATGTAGCCTCGAACATAGATCCTATATACAAAATTTTGTTTATCCTAGCTCAAAATTTAAGGCCCAAAATCCGCTGAAATACAGGCAGACATGACTAAATCGACTCAGCTAACGATTCTAAGTCGATCCATATATGAAGGTACTTGAGGTATATCAACCCATATTATTTCTCTATGTTACAAACTATGTATCAAAACTAATATGCCCCTGTGGGCATAGATCCTTTTTAAGAGTTGCTGAAAGCAGTTTTATTTGTGTATGGAGATTTTCGAAATGGGTGTAAACGTATCAACAAAATTAAAATAAAAATTTTTTTTTTAAATTAGAAACAAATATTTTTCATTTCCTGACAAAAAAAAATACATGATTGTGTTTTTAAACGTTAAAAAAAATTTGCTCAATGCGCTTAAAAACCTGTCCCGGTGTTTTCGTGAAATTTTCGTTTTCTTTCTTAACGCAGCGCTGACATATGCTAAACGTATATGGCAATTAAAACCGGCTGCAGAGTTATAAAATAAAATAAAACTCGTTTAATGCGTTTCAGTCGATATTTTGAAATCTCACTTTTAATGCTATCGTCTTTGTTTTGATTCTGTTATTACGTCATGCAGGCTTTTATTATTATTTATGTATATTAAAACGTAGGTGCGCCAAAAAGTTTCTTAAAATGTTCAAATGGGAAATGAAAAAAGTCTTTTATTCAAATAGACACTCCAAGGTTATTTGCTCAGCCCTCATGGACTTCTAAACAAAACACATTTCTCCTCGACTACATACCAACCCCACCATTATCATCGACAACAAGTACACAATGACCTCATTGAAATTATTTATTACGAACGCACAAGTAGTCTTGTAACATAAGTACTGAATGGTTTCAACGACCTTAGTTTCTAAAGCAAACACGACGCGACGTTCCGATCGATTTCTGATCAGTCTGATCCCATCATTTCGTACCGCAAATACAAAAACAAGTCGTTTGCGTGCCACAATATCGTGCAGAATATATTCTTATCAGGGCTCCATACCAATAAAACCCGGCCCCCAATTGGACGCACAAACAACCCATCACCCATACATATCTACTACGCAAGCCTGCCTTGAATTTTGATAACAAAATAAGAAGAGACAGCGCAAAACGGAAAATAGAAAAAAAAGTAGAAAAAAAACTTCAACTCCACTCCAACTGCGGATACAAAACAAAAACACATTTCGCTCTTTTTTTTCGCATACTTTATCCGTGTATTCGTGTCTATTTATAGCGACATGCAAAAAAATGTTAACAATAAAATAATAAAAAAATATAAAAAATTGTAAGTATAAAGGATATTATCTCAGTTGGGGTTACTTAAAATTAATATTTAGAATTTAGATAAAAAAAATCAAAACTTCTTTGGAGAATTCTGTGCTTTAACTGTTTCACGACACTTCTCACAGTAAGGAGCATACGAGTCTGGTGATGGTGGACATTCAAGAACTCCATCCGGCCGAATGGGGAAGTGTAACCAATGTGGACAGGGCATCTGAGGTGGTGGTGTTGTTGGGAAAGGCATTTTTGTATATCAGCTCACAGCTGGTATAGATCAGTCTTCACAATTGTCAAGGATTTGGAATTTTGTTGGGAACTTCGAATTTTGGGTCTTATATCTCATTCGAGAGAATACACGCGGAAAAACTCGACTTCTCCGATACGACAACACGATGCGAACTAAAACCAAAAATACTTCCAAGTTCCAACGTTCGAGTACCTACCTACTGAAGATTGTAAACAATTTTTTTTTTAATTAAAAAACAGCGAACTCTGTAGATTGAAAAAAAGAGAGAATATGAGACGCGTTTTGATATTTTTTTTTGTTTACCCAACTGTGCCGAGAGTGTTGAGTGCGAGAAACCGGACTGAACTGTGGGTTGGAGGGGTGAAGACATCTGCCGTATGTCTGCAAGTGGAACTTGATAATCTACTTTGGTTTGCTAATTTAAAACTAAAATCTAAACGCGTGAAGCATGCGATTCACGTTTAGAGGGCCCGACAGTATCGATGGGTGGGGGCAGGCTAAAAAGGCGATAATTACTTAGCCTTTGTTCGTGTATCTTGTTTTGATGGTTCTCTTTTTTGTTGATAGTCCATATACATAATATATACATGGGGGTTTTGCTGGTGTTATCTTGTTTTTGGAGATAAGAATTTGCGCAGTAAGGTTGTTGACGATTGTCAGCGAATTGGGATTGCATTAAGCGATAAAGAAGTTGGCGTAAAACAACCAACGATTATTGTCAAATACAATGCTGTCAAAGAAGAATTGACTCAGAGGGCAAGTTAACTTTTTTATGCAAACTAGAGTATCCAATGGTGAAGGACAATGTCCCAAAAATAATGAAAGATTCAAATTTTTTGTGCGGTAACGTGCTGGCAGATCATAATACAACTTAACAGATATCATTTTTAGTTTCCTACGTCATCGACGCTCGTAGCAAAAGCTTAACATGCGTAAAGTCATCACTGTTTGGTGCAGATTTTATGCTGGAAGCATCATTGGAGCATAATTCTTCGAAAATGTGTTCCGGGTTTTAGATTTCCCAAGCTAACTTTTCCGATGCACTGTTTTTATTGGTCAATCGACCATGTAAAGAAGGAAGCGGCAAAAATGGGTTTAGCAGTAAATGAGGGCAAGACGAAGCATATGCTGTCAACGCGAAAGGACACACAACATCGACGAATTGGACAGAACGTCACCATTGACAGATATAACTTTGAGGTAGTACGGGACTTTGTTTATCTCGGCTCCGCTATTAACTCTGACAAAAACATCTCGTCAGAAACTAAACGAAGAATTACTCTTGCCAACCGCTGTTTCTTCGGGCTAGTAGTGAAGCCCTCACTCGAACTATTAAGGAGATCCTATATAAGACCCTAATCATCCCAGTCCTGCTGGGGAAAATTCTTCGAAAAATCTTCGGTCCCGTTTGCGTTGACGGGCTATGGAGACGAAGATTCAACCAAGAACTGTACGAGCTGTACAGCGACATGCCCCTGGTCGAAAAAAATCCGCATTGGACGTTTGAGATGGCTAGGACATGTAGAACGAATGCACACCAATAATCCGGCTCGCAGAGTCTTCGATTCCCAGCCAGACGTCGGACGCAGTGGAGGAAGATCTGTCCTTAAGTGGCGCGCACAAGTAGAAACCGATCTCAACCAACTTGGAGTGCGCAACTGGAGGCAGTTAGCTAAGGACCGGGCTAATTTGAGAGGCATATTGGTTAAAGCTCAGGTTCATTCCGGACTGTAGCGCCACTTAAGTAAGTAAGTATGCAAGTAATCGACCATGTCAGTTGACCAAAAATGCTCGTTGACCGATGAGAATAGTGCATCGCCAAAGTTAAATTCGTTAAAATAAAACCCGGAACATGGCCATTGATTAGGTACTTTCTTGTGCTCGATATCGCAACATGATAAGCGAGATACCTTCACATGACATAGCAAGATAAAATGCCAACATAATTTTTTAAGCCGCATATTTTGTTACAGGATGGGGGTCCATCATGCCTAGTTTAGCCGGCATTGGCAATTTTAAAAATATGACTATAAGTTGAAAAAAAATTATGAAAAATTAACGGCGATACTAAAATGTCAAGCCCACCGAGCAACAAACTGGAGCTTTGTTTTATTTGTTCATTTTTCTGTTCAGTTTTGACATTTCATTCTCACCGAAAAAATAGAACTGAAACTGCCAAATTAATCAATTTGACAACAAAAACTTGACGTCTTCAAACTTCGGCGAACAGAACTTACAACGATAGAAAAAAAGTGCAAGTTTCAGTAGGAAAAAATGCAAAATGAATAAAATAAAATTTAAGTACGAAAAAAAAGTTAAAATAAAATTATTTTAAGAAAGAAAAATAAATGAGATTAGTGTGACTAACTGGTAACTCTTATTTAAGAAGAATTTCTAATTGAAAAACCCAGCAAATTAGAAGAAATTAGCAGCTTAAAAAAAAGAGAGAAAAAAAAACCTTTTTTGAAAGCCAGAAGTTTTCAATCTAAAAACATATGAGACGGCTACAATCCGCTGTGCAAAACTTTGAATACCCTTTCTCATCCCATCCTTTAAATGAAGGTCTCCAACAAATATGCGTGATTTAAAACTGATTAGGAATTAAATAAAGAAAATTACATTGCCACCACATCTTGTTCAAATAGCAGCTAAGTCTTTTTTGATTCCACAAAAAACGCCGTTTATCTATATGCTATGGAGTAGGGTAGGGCATACAATGGTTTTTGTAAGAAAAAACCCTCAAAAAGTAGGCGTGGGTTTAAATGATCTAAATACGAATGTTTATATTATCATGACCAATGAATTTGTATCGAAATATTCTTCGTTTTTTTATATTTACGAAATAAAGATATTGCGATTGTCTAAATATGCCATTAATACACTTTTTTCGTAGCCATTTGGCCAAAAACTGATAAGGGGCGTGGTAGTGGGTGTATTTAAAAAAAACTCTTACAGTTTTTCTGCTTCATCGGACAAAGAATCTATATACCAAATTTCATCACTCTAGCAAAAAATTTAAGGCTTATAAGTCGGTGGCACACAGATGGACGGACGAACAGACAGACATAGCTAGATCGACTTAGCTAGCGACATGCATGCATGTGTAATGTGTGGACGCTATTAATGTCAAATCGAATATCCCTATACCCCTTTGGGACAGAGTATAAAAATTGGCCATCAAACTGGAATTTTTAAAATAAAAATGGAATAAAACCGATTCCTTCAAATTTCGGAATAAATGTTTGTATAGTCACATTTCGAAATTATTTATATCATTTATAAAATCAGAAATCGAAAATGATTATCATTGTGTACTTTCGCCAAATTGTGAAAATCGTCAAATCCTCTCATGCTTGGAATTTAATCAGCAACATCATTTCTTTGTGATTATTTATTCTCATTACAAGAATGTTCTTTCAAAATGTCAGCCCTTTATAGCAGTTTCTTGATTTTTATTCCCGTTTGGCCATCATTGAATATCGATGATTTATACCACCTTGCCTTCCCATCCTTCCCACAATAAATTGTTCGCTCATGATTCTCGAAAATTGAACGACTTTCATTCTAACATTATCAAACACATTTTTCCAACGTACATATCTATTCACCTGTTAGTCATCACCGACACTTCTTTGTATGAAAATTATTTCGATACAGTGCAATAACCCCAACGGAAATAAGTCCTGCGGTGCTGAATTCCAAAAAAAAAGGAAATAGATACCACAGGGCTTATTTCTTTTAGAAAATGTAAATAACTCCTGCAGCTGTTGGTGAAGTTTGATTGTAGGGCTGATTTCCTTTGCATTGCGCCCAAGCAGGGGGGTTTCAGGGGTTCATTATGCACTCCACTCACATTCAAACTTTGCATACACCCAAATGTGAATATTTTTCAATAATTTTGTAATATGCCAATCTTCAACCTGCTGAATTATTGTATGAAAATATAGAAAACCGTGACATACATCACGTTCACCTACATTTTCGTTTGCAAAAATATTGCCAGTAATTTCATCAACCTTACAGGCTGATAAAAATACAAGCAAAAATTAATATATTGTATGTTATCTAAATCAGGCTGTTTTCGGATAGCCACCATTATGATAAGGTTAACGTAGAATACAAATAAAATACCAAGTACATACTGTTATTATTTTTTAGACAAATATTGCGTAGTAACCAAATGCTAAAAGACTTCTCATATTGTTTGTCAAAGTGGGTTCATGGTGCTTTCTAAAAATGATTGTAAAGCTACAGTATATTTTTTAGAAAATTTGTATTTTGGTCGATGCACCTAGTATTTATTGATAACCTTTCTTAATGTTTAATACAAAACATTAAACTGCTCTTATTCATTAGAATTCGCTAAAGAACATATGAAAGGTTGTGCATAAGTATTGATGCAGCCCTCATTCAAGGTCCCATAAATTCGTATTCATAAAATTTTTCACCATCACTTATATTTATACAGAGCTTGCGTCGAAAAGGTAACAAAATATATGAGAAGGCTACAATCAGCTGTTCGGATCATTCAATACTCTATCCCATCCCATCCTTAAAATAAATATCCCCGAAATGTCGGCCTTATGGCGATGAAATATGAAAATGTCATTGTCAGAACACATTGTTCAGACAGTTAATCAAAATCATTTATGGTTCGACAAAAAAGAACGTTTTTCGCCTGGTTATGCTATGAGGAAAACGCCTCTAAAAAGTGGGCGAGGGTTAAAATTATATATGGAAGAAATGTTTATGCTACCATAACCAACGATTAAGCATAACAGTTTTTTTCGAAATGTTTAAAATTTTTCCGGAAAATGATTTTTTTTACTAAAAACGCCCCCAAAAAGTGAGCGTTGCAAACATTTTATATAGACAAAATATAGACATTAGGAATGTCTAGATATGTTATTCAAACACCTTTTCAAAATCTCTAACGGTTTGGCCTAAAATTAGGTTTTTATAAAAAGGGGGCGGGGCAGTGGGTGGATTTCAAAAATTTCACATTCGTTATGGTGGGCAACAGCAAACACATGTGGTTTCATAATTCTACCTCAAAATGTATGGCCCAACAACTGGTGACGTACGGACGTACGGACGGACGAACTTGATCGGATCAGCTTACTTCTACCTCTATGGGGTAGAGTATAAATAGGAAAATGCATTACAATTCACAATTATCCATTGTAAAGCTTGACAGAGTTGCCAATGGATAATTTGTACGGTTGCGAAACATATAGCAACTACTTTCCTTAACAAAAGCTTATTAGATTAAATCTTTGGTAACTCTGATGCTCAGCAATCTGCGGGAAATAAAAAAAAATAAATATACCCTTATAGAGTTGTTCACAAAACTATCTCACTCACGAGTGTGTTGTCTCTTTTTGGAGGAAAACAATTAGAATTTTTTATGCTTCATGAGACTTCTCCCTCACACGTGCGCTGTCTATTTCATTAAAACGTCAAAATCACTTGGAGGAAAACAATGTGAAAACAATTATATGGCGGAAGTGCTGTTTTATGGGGTAATTGCATTAAAAACATAAAAATTAAAGTTGTTTACTGTGAAACACAAATTATAAACTTTTAAAGAGAGTGTGTTAAATCATTGCAAAGTGTGAATATAAATGGAATTTCAATGAGAAAAACAAAAAGTATTCTGTGCATAAGTTTCTGTCAAAGTTTGTTTTCATACATATGATGTCAGTTTGTCATTTGACAGTTTGACACTGACATTATCCTGAACAACTCTATATAGGCACTATTCAACCGACAGACGAACTTAGAGTATGCAGCCGATTTTCAATATTTTATAAACCTTATAAAGGTTTTTACGTTTAGAGGCATTCTAAGGAATGTATAACCTTTCACAATCTTTATAATGAGCTTATGAATAAGCTGCCAATATTTAAACTATAGCATACATCTGCTAAGAACTTTCTTATATTTGTAATTTGTTTTGGATGATAAAAGAGAAGATTTTGCGTAAAAATTCTCGTGCAATGGGTTGTTCAAAATATTCGTTACTCCTGAATGATACTTGACACGCTGTGTATAGTCTTAAATTCTAATAACTAGATTATAATCGCCGCATCATCACCTTTTCGCGCTACCAAGTAAAAGAGAATTTCAACCAACTTTCAGCAGAGGAATTAGGGATTAGTCAAGTCATAAGAATATCAGACAACTTAAATAATTAAAGGGCCGAGTAAATTTATTAAGTGATTTTGGTTTCAATTTCGAATTCAATCAACTGCATCTACATATACCACTAAAATATATTCATCAGAAGCAAACATAAATGGCCGATCAGAATGCGTATCTGTAGCTGGTATCTTGTATCGCTGTTAAAAGAGAGATACATTCCTTGCATGAAGTTGCCATTCATTCAACTTCAAGCTACAGGTTCACATTGTGTAAGCGGTTACGGCTTGTCTTGTTTTTCACTTTTGACTCAGCCACGAGCGCCAGCTGCTACTCGATAATCCACACAGTAAAATATGTTTACAAATCCATCTGTCATCCAGAGTATGCATGGAGCAAACCGCAGCGTTGGTAATATAGTTCACTGAAACTGCTATATAACAATTTTTTGTCATTCTATGATTAATATTTTACTAAAACTGTATAACGATATTCCTTTAAAATCTAGTGTGCTCTCCCAACGTTGAAAGCTCATTTGGAATTGTGTGGTCTACATTAATAACGTTCATTCGTATATAAAAGAATTTGTTTGACTGACAGATATTTGTTGGCGCGATTTATCTCAAAATTCATTTAAAAAAAAATGCAGCTTGGTTTTTTTTTAAATGAATTTTGAAACAAATGGCACCAACAAATATTTAAGTTAAGATATCATTTTGTTGCAAATTTTTGAAAAATAATATTTTTCTAGAAACTAAGTGTACTTTCTCTTAATTAATTTTTTTTTAATTGTTAAAATTTATGGATAATTTAATTTCTTTATTGTTTGTAAACTTCGGACTGCAATATCCTGATAAATGAAACCATAATTTAAATAATAGCGTATTTCTCCGACTGACTCATTTTTTTTTGGGAACTGTAGGAGTATTTTTAGTTTTCTTCAAACTCAAAACAAACTATGCAAAAGTTTTTCCAAGCCACGTAACAACCTTTTATTTTCGCAATTAACACAACAATCGATAATCTCTTTCAAACTGTCAAACTGTCAAAATAAAAGTACTTCTGTCTAATGCTTTTTAAAACAATGCCAGGTGTTGATTTAAATTCTGCTTCATAATTAAATACTACAATCCCAGTATTCAGAAGTAATACACGTTAAAACTATAACTTGCAATGATGTCATAACATTGATATTTAAAGCGATTGGTGTAGACAGACAGATGCATTATGCAAAAACTGATAATTATTCTCGACATTTCTTTTAATTACAAATTACTGACCTTTGTACATTCGCGTCAGCAATAGAGAGAATGTTTATTTGATTTTTATGTCCAATATATCTCGTAAAAGTTTACGATGACAGATTAAACTGTTTTACTAGAAAAGCATGCTGATTAAGCTGATTACAGTAGTTTAGCTTTACTGTGAATTCACAAGGGCATGTACATTTTTCCTTTCTAGATAGGTAATACATTTTTATTTATCATAAAATTGAAATATGTACTTTTGACAGATAATCCTCCGAAATGTCATTTTGACGGATAAAATACTATTTAAAAAAAAAACAGACGATATTTCATCACCTCAACGAAAATAATTTTTTTTTTACAAAATCATTGTTTTTAATTTTTAAATTTAATTTTAACTTTAATTTTAATTTTACTTAAAAAAATCTTATAAATGAAACTTAATTTGAAAATTAACACTAATTCATAAAAATCATGAATTATCACAAAAGAACATTTAGAACGTAAAGTAAACCACTAAGTCACATAAATCAACTCCGACAACCTTCACGCGTGAACGCCTTGAGACCTTGAGTCACAGACGGTCGCTGCTCTTGGATGTCTGTGTATGAAATGATGAAACTGCTTCTGATGTTGGTATTCCAAATTTTTCTCTTCCAACTGATATGGTGGCAGATTTAAGCGGCACTTGTCACAGAAATCGTCCAAACACTCGAAATAGGTCCTTCGCAGTGGAAACCGAGGCCAATGTTTGCATGGCATGCGTCTCGGTGAACTCACTGGAAACTGACTCTGTTGGCTAGACGTTGGGGTATCCATGACGAGCTTCACTTGCAAACTGAACTGATCGGGGTTAGTCAGAAGCAACTTATTTATAAATACTCGTCGATAGTGCGACTTTATCTCGGAGGTAAACAACGCTACTTCATTCTGATCACACGAACCCAAACTGCCAGATTACCAGCACATAGAAAGAACTTGTTCTAAATTGTTAGTATATTATATTAATAAATTAATAAATTATGTGTAAAGGGAAAACCTTGTTATCAAGTCGCAGTGCAATAAATATGTTGAGTAGGTTATATACATATACATCTAGCTTTGTTTGTATTTCATCAGCTGTATGGGACTTTGAAATACTTGTGCTGCTGCTAAATAGTTGCACTTTGTTGTGGTGCATTCAGATTCTATTTTGCGTGATCAAAGTGTAAACAAATGCATAGTGACGCAGATTGTTTTGAATCTTAAGTCAAGCCTTACCTAGACTTTTCATGTTGTATGCTTATTGTTTTTTGTTGAAATTGGAATTTTAATGGATTATGTTTTTCATATCACAAGTAATTTGTAGGTTCTTCCTTGTTTATAATGCATTACTCATACGCCATACGATTCGTTAAAAATGGCGAGGGGCGTTTTATTTCAGAGCGCGAAACGAGCTGTCAAATAAAATTGTTGTACTTTTAATTGAGCATCCTGAGCGTGAACCGAGTAAGTTCAATTTGACGGCGGTTTGAAAAGAGAAGATACACAAACATAAAAAGCTGCTGACCAGATTGGTTGAGATCCAGGGTCATTCCGGGCTGTAGCACCACTTAAGTGAGTAACAACCAGATGCGAATACGCAGAATGCAGCTTGTGTCATGTATCACTTTCAAAAGAGAGATTTAGGGCTTGCTACTGTATAAAATGGTTGTGAAAACCTGAATCCGTTAGAATTGGTGTATATGTTTACTTCAAGCACTATAATATACAAACTGAATTTTGTTGCTTAAATTGTGTATTTTCCATTGAAAATGATACTTATTTGTAATTGCCAGACACATTACAATTCTAGACCGAAGCTCAGATGAATTTCAGAAATAAAGTTTTAACTCGATTAAAAAATAATCACGCAAAACCTAAATTTAAAAAGTAACGAAAGGAATTCAATAGCATTTTTACTTAGGCAGAGTGTTCATTTTTATCTAAATCCATTCGTTATTGCTCTGAACCAATTTGTGTTTTCGATTGGGAAAAAAGTTTTGATCTCTTTTATTGCTAATGGAACAGGACCTCAAATTAATCTTTTTTTGTCATTGTGTGATTTACTGTCCGTAAACTTAGTGTCAAATTTTCAGTCACACGAGTTGTTTTTTTTTATTTAACAACAAATATTCCACTAAAAACTGCTACCATTTTAATGATTATCAATCGTTTTTCATAACCGAAATTAAATATTTATGTAAGTGTCAATGAGAGGTGAATCCGATGAAGAATCCAGATCTACAAAATTGGTCTGAGACCGAAAAAAACAAAATCATTATTTTTGTCCGAATAATGTCGTCTCGCGACAACGTTAGTGTCAAATCAAAAACGCAATCTCATTGGCGGGGGTCGGGGAGTAGTTTTTGTAAATAAAAAAAACGCTGAAAAATTGTCTGCAATTGCGTATTAAGAACAGAGGACAAATTAAAAATAAAATAAAAATGGTAAAAGTGGTTGTTGTTTGAGACGAGAAGAACATAATAATCTTCACTACATGAAAACTTATTAACTGTGATTGCAATCTATGGTTATCAATTTCTCTAATAATGTTTTTTCAATTATAAATTAATCCACTTTATTCATTTAATTTGTATTTGATTTTCAGCAACTTATATATTTATATTTCAAAGAAAAATAATTCAAAAATCAGTACTCCAGCGGTATAAATAGTTCTTGTTAATAAGATAGTTTTGCAAAGTTGGCTATAGAACACAACAGCTGCCAAAATCGGTTATGGATAGAAAATAGATTGATTTCAAACCTTTGCAAAACGACGTTAGATTCAGTTTTGCTCTTTATAAGAAATAGTATTAAATGGTGTTATGTAAAAAAATACACTAATGCTGGAGTTATAGCTATCATTGAAAACCATAATTTGGTTATCCAATAATATTTAAATTTTTCAAATATTATTTTCGCAGAAAATCACTTTTTGATTATTTCTGATAAATTAAACGCAATTTTCCAATGATTCCTAAAAGAAGCTATGGGGGTAAAAGTAAGCTTACGAAGTAAGAAAAATTGTAACTTTACATGTAACGTTTCATGAACGCCCCTTAAACTGCACCACCATAAAATGTGGAAAACCACTGAATTCAATCTCCTTTTTTTTATTGATATAAATTGTCCCTTTTGTTCTGTATTCGTTCTCAATAATTTTTTTTCACCTTAGCGCATATGTTTGATGTGTGCCGGCTACTGATTAAAAGTCAAAATATCGTTTGAACTATTTACGACGCTTTCCATCTCAGCTTACACACCCAATTCGTCCTTAACTAAACAACCTCTGTGACACATTTTAGAAAGTCTAATAAAAACGGCTGAATAAATTTATCTTTGTAACAGAAAGGTTACATATATTTTTACTTCAAATCCAATAAAATAATTATGTTTCGTAACAAACTTCCACCATCCGACACAATCCCACTGCGTTTCGACCCTAACCCATTTTACTCCATTCCTGCTAATCTACTACCTTCCGTACTGTCAAACTGACGGCTGCCACTTTTGTTTCCACCGTCTCTTGTTTCATTAATTTTTTCAAGCACAAATATTTAGCTTTTCATCGCGATTCAGTGTTGTTTTTTCATTCCGTGAGTTCTG
Organism: Rhingia rostrata; assembly: GCA_949824845.1. NCBI lineage: Eukaryota > Metazoa > Arthropoda > Insecta > Diptera > Syrphidae > Rhingia > Rhingia rostrata. The sequence continues at coordinate 92,964,924 of OX463757.1, forward strand.
AAGTGAACTTTCGCGACTCTTACTGTTCATCTTAATTTGTTGCAGATACAAAAAGTACACCTGCATTGTTTATTTATTAGATTAACCCCCATTCAATCGGAATACAAACAAAATAAAAACCACTCTGTGCAAGTGTAAAAAAATCGAAAATTGTTATGATTGCAACAACGCTTATAGCTGAATTGTGGTAAATTATTGCATCTTATTTCAACAGAAAATCTATCTAATATGAAAATTCATCTATGATTCACGCACATATACGTTGAATTGTATGAAAATCTGCTTAAATGTTGTTCGAGTAGATATTGAATCTTCACTAGGATTGAGGTTATTTTCATAAAAGTTGTAAATAGAATATATCTTCATAGTTTCTTTTTTTTTAATTTTATTGTTTAGAAACAAATATCGTGCAAACAAAATATTAAACTGTGTGAAGTGCTGAACAGTTAAAATAAAACAAAACAAAACATTACGCGCACAAGAACACTTAAAAACCACTTAAAATGATTAAAAGTAAGCAATCAGTTACAACACCATGGAACTTTAAGTAAGTCTGCTGAACATAATTTTTTAACAATTTATGTCCAATTTGCAATTTCGCATTATCTTAGATTTAATTTTGTTCATGTTTATGATTAAAGTGGTGGACTATCGTGCTGTTGTCGTCATCGTAGCCGAGTCGCGTCGGCTTAAGTTTGTTGTTTTTCTATCGCGTTGGAAAAAAATTGTCTGCAACTATGGTGTCTCGTTACATAATTTATCCATAGGCATGGTAATCATCGTCGCACTATGTTGAGTGTGTCACAAAATAGTTTTTTGGTCAAGGATAACTTCAATTCATAGCTGTGCATGGGGTCATTTACAGATTTATGTTGCATCTTGTCTGTCTATTGTGTTGTTGCATGGCTAGGGTGTTTTGTATTGTTCCATGAGTAGGTTTACACTTTGCTAATTGGATTGTGGTGGCTTTGTTATGGATTTTGTTTACGTAGGGTAGACTTCTAATTAAAAACGCAAATACCACATTTGGAAAAAAATCCGCTATTGTTTTGACTGAACAAATAGCCGCGAGAACCGGATTCACGATATTATTTTGAGCGGGCTTCTGTACGGGGATTGTTTGTATACAAGTCACGTGGGGAGCCAACTGACCTTTCAATTCAATTTTTCGCTGCAAATATTTTATTGCAATAAATCTTGGTTGATCTTAGGAGCTGATATTCAACTAGTTAGGTATATGTAACCAAGTTCAGTTGCCTACCTTTCCACTTGTTGACTGCTTTGTGATTTATTTTCGTTCTTTGTTTTGGAGTGCCTTTTGATATTCTAATCTTAATTACGGTTGCTTTACAATTAAATATTGCCAGAGAATATAAAAATCGATAGGAATGGGTGACCCAAATGAACCCGTTAACATAATTATCAATTCTGTCAGGTTTTCCTTTTCTTCTTTTTGTCTTTTTAACTCTAAAGTTGGGTTTTTGCAAAATGTGCTATAAATGGTTTCGTTGTTCAATTATCTCATTCTGTTCAATCTCATCCTGTCCAATTAACTTTTCCTGTGCTATGCCTATCTGTAGGTCTACTAACAGTATTACCATCGCCCTTCTAATGCCATTGCTCGCAAATTGGTTTAAAATTTACCCGCGTTGGCTGTGCATTAAAGTCCCATGTAGGACCTTACAGAATGTCTCATAGAAGGAGGGACTTGTAAAACAAATGAAATATATAATATCAAGCGGATTGTGAGTAGCAAATTCCTGGTTATGACGATTGTATACTCTTAGGGCAGTTTCTTGATGCTGAGTGAACTTTGAGTAAAACCAGATATTTTAATCCGGAGTTTAGTCCTCGATCAATCAATATATCTCGGACTAACTCGACGTAGATCCAGTAATACTGATGATCTCACACAAAAAAATTGTTGCTTTTAACCTTTTAAGGCTTTTGGATGAGGTATAACATCATCATTGAGACTTGAACCCATGCTTTGTGCTTTGTTTTCATTCAGAGAAAACCTGGTCCACAGTTTGGACCAACAACTCTGGCCTTCTACGACTCTTTGCAACTCTGAACAGAGGAGTTTTCTTCCATCGTCGTTAAAAGAACATGTGGTCCCCAGTTTCGACCTACCAATCTGACTTTTTACGCCAATGCAACAGATCCACGCCCTTCAACACGACGCAGTTGATTCTAGTTGCTGGTCCGCCAAATGTTATGGTCACAGCATTATTTTTGATGTAATACGAGCGGGACTATTCAGGTTTTTACTTAATACTGTAATTCTTGCAACAGTTGGATCTTATATGGATGTAGGCCAAGATCTTTCCTCAAAAATTTGCAAATAAATGCTGAGAACGGCGTCGGATCGATAAATTCGGGTCCTCTGTCACACTCACGTCTACAGCGGGGATGGTTACTTCTGTACGCACTGTACGGACTCGGTTGAATATTACCAAAAAGAGTTAATGTGGTCATGAATCGATCCATAGTATTGCGTATGAGCTGCTCAGTTGGACGATTGTGTATTTGACGAGGTACTCTATAAGTTTGACAAAGAGAGTTCGAATTTTGGAAATTATTTTCCACGATTTGTAAACGTAGTTCTGATGAAAGTCATTTCATGGTGATTTGCCGAAGTATAATGAAAAAAATATATCAGTATGACTTATGTCAGCTAGTTTGACAGTTATCCATACCGGATCTGAAGTTCTATACATAAAAATCAACGTATACAAAAGCTTTTACCAGGTGGTTTAATACACTACTAAACATTCCAAAACTAGTAAACATTCCAAAACTTTCTGGACGGAACTCAGGTTCCAATGTTGATATTATATATTAAGGGAGCATAGCCCTGTCAATAAACCCACAATTTATCGTGTAGTAAATGATTTCGAAGAAAGAGGGTCTGTAGGTGATAGGCCCAAGCATAGACCACAACTTACTGCAATATCAGCTGAAAACATTATTGCTGCGCAAGGAAGTGTTCAAAACAATCCATCAACCTAAATTCGACGACGTGCTCAGGAGCTTGGTCTTCAAAGAACAACTTTGGCCACAATTTTGCAGAAGGATTTGCATTTGTCTCCACTTAAGATTCAGTTGACACAAGAGCTTTTTCCCCAAGAGCGTTAACGCCGCCGTACATCTGCCAATAGGATGTTACAACTAGCCCATGACCACCCTAATTTTAATGAAAAAAACATAATGAGTGACGAGGCACATTTTCATTTGAATAGATATGTGAATAAACAGAATAGTCGGTTCTGGGCAATGGAAAACCCTCAAATTATTCATCAGTCACGTTAGCATCCATTGTAAGTGCAATTTGTCCAGGAGGAATCGTTGGACCTTACTTCTTTGAAAATGAAAACGGCGTTACCGCAACTGTGAATGGGGAGCGATATCGTGATATGATTGAAAACTTTTTAACGCCACAACTGCATGCTTTGGGTTTGATTAACATGTGGTATCAACAGGACGGTGCCACATGGCATACAGCCAGGATTACAATTGAATTACTGCGAGACTGCGAGTGATGTTGATTGCCCCCCACGGTCGCTGATTTGACTGCCGCGGACTTCTTTTTGTGATGATATCTGAAGCAACGTTTATGCAAACAAACCAGAAACGCTTGAGTAATCCAAACAAAATATTCGTAATGAAATTAATGAAATACCGCGTGAAATGTGTGAGAATGTAATGAAAAATGTGCTCAAAAGTGCTTTCATTTGTGAGACTAAATGACGTGGACATTTACCTGATATTGTATTCCATACATAATTGACGACATTAAATAAAACATTTATCAATATAAGATCCATTCTCTCATTTTATCAAAAATTATAAACAAACAAAGAAGTATACCTTCCCGGCGGACACCCTGTATTTGCGTTGACAAATTTCAATCATTTCTATGACTTTGCGACCACCGTAGTAAGGGCACATACGTTTTTGAAATAAAAATATTTTTTATTTAAATATTCCTGACTTTAAGGCACCTTTTGGATGCTAAACAAATACACAAACAATTACACTTCCAAATGTAATATATGTTCAAGAGGCCTTTCGAACGATGGGAAGTTCTTCTGTTTGCCAATGTAATCTATAAATCTTATCTAAAGGTTTTATCAACCAATTGAACTTTGCTATTTGATTAACTACCTTCCAATAATTGTAGACTAGAAAATTAAGAGAGCTATTGCATTGTTCTTTGTTAATTGCCTCCATATGTACAAGGTGGCGCAAAAATAACCTTCCGATGTTGTTTTGGCTGTAATTGAAAAAATGAAAAACTTTGATTCTTCTTGTGGATTATTTTTATTTGGTCTTTTAATTTTTTTACATCAAGTCGAGAATATGATGTCATGGAAATGGCCGCCGCCACAGTTGATTGTCATTTGAGCCCTTTTTATGGCATTTTCCATCACTTTGGCCAAAACTTCCGGCGATAGGTCCTCACATTCTTGACGGATATTGTCTTTAAGAGCTGCAACCGCGACTTCAAAAAGCCCCACAAAAAGAAGTCTGGAGCGGTCAAATCAGGCGATCTTGCTGGCCAGTGCAAATCGCCAAAACGCGAGATTAGGCGCCCGGGAAATGCATCCTTCAGCATATCGGTTGTGGCACGTGCAGTGTGTGCCGTTGCACCGTCCTGTTGGAACCACCTGTTTTCCAATCCCAATTCATCAAGTTGCGGCAAAAAGAACTCGTTGATCATTGCTCTGTTGCGCTCACCATTCACAGTAACCGTTTGGCCCGCGACGTCTTCGAAGAAAAAAGGTCCGATGACTCCTCTGCAGAACGGCTACTCCGGGGTCTGCCACGCCTGGCAGCATCTCGTGTTGTGCCAGTCTCTTCGAGGCGAGCGGCTAAACGTCGCAGTGTTTTACCAGTAGGCGTTGAACGGCTAGGAAATCTGCGACGAAATTCACGTTGTGCCAAAGTCACCGACCGATTATTGCTCAAATAAATAGTCACCAATATTCCGCGTTCTGGAGCAGTGTAGCGTAACATTGTTTATTAACGTGTATTTCGCATGTGTTTACTACACAAATGTTAAAACAGAACTGACATTAGGGGCCAATCGCAAAATGTATAGCATTTTCTGATAGGAGGATTACTTTTGCGCCACCTTGTATGTACGACATGGATTGCAAGACATAAAGTATAAAATGTCAGTGCCACAAACCCTGCAAATCGTATTATTTACAGAAATTTATTAATTTTAAAGTTAACCTTCGGTGCCTTGTCTAAGTGCACTGAAATCAAGGTATCTGCAAACCGAAACATTTTAGAGTCCAAAGCGTTATTTTGGTTTTGACTTGGTCTATGTCGTAACTTCTGTCTTAAAATATTTTATTCCAAAGCCCAAAAACGCTAGCCCTAGTCAATAAATAGCATTCGATGTAAGCTTACAAGGCTGAATTCGACCGATGAAGTCTGCTATGTTGGTCTAAGGGTTCGCTGTGGTTTGTGACTTATTCCCATAAACCTGCGACTTCAGAAGACCACACAAGAAAAAGTCTTACGGGATAAAATCGCACAATCTCAGTGGCCAGTTTTATCACCTCCACGTCAGATGACCATTCCCTCGAATCGCTCGTGCATAATTTCCATTGTGGTGTGAGCTGTGTGTCACGTATCCCCGTCCTGTTGAAACCACATGTCGTTGGTGTCATCCAATAAATGTCAAAAGAAGTACCTATAGCACTCGCTACACTGTTGGTGCTGATGGCCTGAAAACGTCGTTCCCAAAGAAATATGGACAGATGAAGCCACCAGCCCAAAATCCCCACGAAACAGTGACTTTTTCTGGATGCATTGGACGCTTTTGAATCTCATGTGAATTTTGTTTTTCGTCGATGGTGATTTGGCAAAACAGACCAATATGACAGATGTACAAGGTGGGCCAAAAGAAGTCATACGATGTTGTTTGGCCTTCAGAAAACCGTTGGAACCTGTTGGAACCACATGTCCTCAAGTCCTAATTCCTCCAATCGCGAAAAAAAAACTCGGTTAACATGGCTATACAGCGCGCCCCGTCCACTGTTGTCGTTTCACCAGCGGCGTTCTCGAAAAAAAACGGCCCGATGACTCCTCCAGCGTGAACAGCGCACCATGCAGTAATTTTAATTGACATTGACATCACAGTACTTCGCACATGAATGCAACGAACTACAGACACATAACAGCACTGGCGACTGAGGCCATCGGCTGGGACAGATCAAGACATTTATACAACAGAGAGAGACGGATAGATACATAGAAGGAAAGACATATAACATAAACCTACGTGGCACAGAGGAGGAGACATAGATTTATATTGTCTCATATTATCGCACAGGTGGCCTCAGATAAGCTGGCAATTTTCGTAGAAAACAAATGCTGCGGAAGCTGGGGCTTTAACCCGCAGCGCTTGGCTTAGCAGTCAACTACGCATACCTCTGAGCCATGGCCGCCTACAGTAATTTTAAGCATGTAATGGCTCCTCGTGCATTACTCGTGCATTTTCGGTGGCCCAGAAGCGATACTTTTACTTGTTTACGTACCCGCTGAGGTGGGAATGAGCCTCATCGTTCATTATGATTTTGGTCGAAAAATCGTCCACTTCGATTATTCCGCCTTATTGGGAAGTGTATCGCTCCATGGCTTTATCACTTGTATTCTACATCTGTCTAGTCAACAAATGTCAAAACAGATTTGACATTGGCGGACATTTGAAAAAATAAGAGCATCTTCCAATAGGGTGATCTCTTTTGACCCACCTTGTAGCTTTAACAATATGGCCGCCATAAATTGTCAAAGTTCGGCAATCCTTATTGGAAGACACTTGATATCGCTGATTTCTGCCAATAATTTGAATACTGCCGAAGTAAACTGGAAAATTGTCGACCTGGTACACTGTGTTGATGATGAATTCACAAGAAATCGCATAGGCTTGTCTAAATCCACTTTGTTAGTATCGGATCTATCGGTTTGATCTTGATGAAGCTGTGAAAATTCTCAGAACTAAACATGCCTCAGTATAATTGTTCTTTAAAAAGTTATTAACATGCGGCTTTAAAATCCTTAAATGGGTATTGGGTATCGATTTGGATTTCGCGGATTTTTTTCGAGTTTAAATAAATAGTCAAACATAAACATTTTCTGGCTCAAAAATACAAGATCCGGTGGTTGGGTTTTTAGGTGTTCATTGATAGGATCATGTAGACGATGTTGAGCAGTCTTATGCTTCCGAAATTAGCGCACTTTAGTTGTCCCTTTCCTTGTGAATGGGTTAAACGGTTGGTTAAATTAAAGTGAGGGACATTCACTGAGATCAAATCGTTGATTAACGCTTTTTTGGCGTGTTTATATTACGGCGTATATGATCATCTAGGGGATTATTGGCGCAGTTCATATCTCCTTGTTTCTTATGCTTCGATTCCATTCTTCAAACATACTTCCATTCGGCTGATGAGTGGTTGTATTTTTCTCATCATGTCATCGCCAGCTTTTTTAACTTGATAGCTTGATAGTCGTCAGGGGGGCTGAAGCGGTAGTTTCCTTTGTTATCAATACAAAATGTCTTGTTCTTGATGGATCTTCCATATTCTTACATTGACTGTTACTCAACTGCAAGTTTTTGTGGACCATCTCGTCAAATTTTTAGTTGGGCTGTAAACCCGGATTTGACGTTTTACATTTCGGTAACACCTTCGAAAATCATTCTTGGTGGGTCATCTCACTGTAATCTAAAATGCGCGCTTTTTGAATTCCCTTTCAGCAATTCTTAACATAGATTCCATCGTCACCATTTCTGGAGGCCTAATTCTTGAAAATCTGTCGGAATTTGTAGTTAAACCAGGGCTTATTGTTGAAACCCAGGTCTTTCTATTAGCTTTGATACCACTATTGGACAGGTCTTCGATATTATATACAGACAACATGGGATTATCGCCAAATTACCAGCTGCAAATGTAAGAGACGTTTTTTTTTTTTGCTATTGCGGACTTCTAAAATTCTAAAATATCACGGTTGCAGCCTTCCGTATTCCAAAACCTAACCGTTAATACTCTGTGGGGTGTTCTCGAGATTAAAGAGCATTGACTTGTAAAGGGTTTTTCAACAAGAGCGCTACAAAAGTTTTTTTTTTTAAATAAAACAAAAACGGTTTTGGATATCAATGAAATTCTTTATTCCTGTGAAAGTACGTTCGATGCCATTATGTATGGAACTCGATTTCTTTTGCATGGCCACCACGGGCACGCTTGCAGAAGTCCAGACGCTGAACCCAATTTCGACGGTTTTCAATTTTCAAGCATAAATCGGCCGATACTGCTGCAATTTCACCTTCGATATTCGTACGAAGTTCATCAATCGTCGCTGGCTTGTTGGCATAGACCATAGACTTGACGTAGCCCCACATTAAATAGTCTAACGGCGTCAAATCGCACGACCGAGGCGGCCAAGCGACTGGACCGCTTGCAGAAGTCCAGACGCTGAACCCAATTTCGACGGTTTTCAAGCATAAATCGGCCGATACTGCTGCAATTTCACCTTCGATATTCGTACGAAGTTCATCAATCGTCGCTGGCTTGTTGGCATAGACCATAGACTTGACGTAGCCCCACATTAAATAGTCTAACGGCGTCAAATCGCACGACCGAGGCGGCCAAGCGACTGGACCATTTCGTGAGATAACACGTTCTCCAAACTTGGTTTCCAATAAATTGATTGTGGCATTCGCTGTGTGCCTTGTGGTGCCGACCTGTTGGAACCGCATGTCATCCAATTGGGGCCAAAAATATTCGGTTATCATTGAACGGTAGCGATTCCCATTCACAGTAACGTGCCGGTCTTGATCATAATGGAAGAAGTACGGCCCAATGACGCCGCCGCGGCCGGCCCATAAACCATACCAAACCGTAATTTTTTCGGGATGCAATGATGACTCATGGAGTACGTGTAGATTGCTGCCTGACCAATACCGCATATTCTGTTTATTGACGAAGCCATTCAGCCAGAAATGAGCCTCATCGCTGAAGATGATTGTTCGATGAAAATCCGAATAATTTTCAAATTGTTGCTCAGCCCAATTCACGAACATACGACGCTTCTGGTGTTCAAGCGGCTTCAGTTCTTGCATCAATTTAATCTTGTAAGGATGTAGGCCAAGATCTTCTTCGCAAAATTCGCCACAACGACGTCACAGAGATGCCCAACGCTTGAGAACGACGTGTGAGAGACACATTTGGGCTTTCTTCAACTGAAGCCTCAGCGGCAGCAATATTCTAGACACTACGGGCACTTTCTTGTCTCACTGCAACGGGAACATTTTGTACTGTGCCTGTGGATTCAAATTTTTTCACTAGACGCTCAATTGTTGATCTGCTAGGACGATTATGACGACCATAAATTGGACGTAGCTCTCTTAACGTTGAGGCAACTGACTCCGAATTTCGGTTGTAAATTTTAATAACTTTAGCTCGTTGTTGAATCGTATATTTATGTTTCCATCATGAAATGGCAAACCTTACTGAAGAGAAATGTCAAAAGAGCGGCAAGAAATATGGCGTCGTTTGCTGTCCCTGTCGCTCAACTTTTATAGCGTGCCTGTTGAAAAACCCGATATTTGTCATCGCAGATAGCGTTAGTCAACTTGTCCGTTTTTTAAGAAAGCTTCTCTGAGAATGGTCTCTCTATGGGGGAATACTGCGATGCTATGGCGACAGTTTTTGGTGCTGTATTGTGAGAATCTCAACCAGACCTATACAGGTGATACAGATACTTCCGCTGTTAGATTTTTACTTGGTATGAGGGCGATCGATCTCTTGCGGTTTCATCTTCGGACTATGTTTTTTCACCCGAGTAAGAAATTAGTATACGATTTTTCTGTTGAGTCTCGGAGTGGTTATACAGGACATTTTACTTAAATATTAAAGAAATAGTGATGAAAATAAATGCCACATTTGTGGCATTGGGACTCTGATTGAGAACTGCTTTCATTGTTGATAGCTGGTTCGTATTTCGAGCTTCTTTTCCTGAATCAATGCGACCATTGGTGTGGTTCTACATTTTGTTGGAATCCCATCACGCTGAAAATGGCATGTTTCAAGGCGAAATCAGTGCACACTTTCTAGGGAAGAGAATTAGGCAAACTATCTACCACTTGTTCGTATATGTACTTGAGACTTCGCTTCATCTGTGACGGCATTGGCCTTTCTCGGACAGAACAAAACGTATTGCTAGAAACGAATGACTAATAACGGGTGTTTTTTTTTTAGAGGTTTAGAACTTCGAATTGAAATAAAAAACAAGAAAATTGCTTTAATGTCTCTACAGCGGCAATTGTTTCTTCGGTGCGCACTGTTCGACGTCTCTGCGGATGCGTATGATCATATAGAGTAAACGTAGTGCGGAAACGATCCATGGTCAATCGAATTAATTGCTTTGTTGGACGATTATGTCGAGCATAAAATGGACGGAGCTCGCGGTTAACTTCGCGAACTGAAGCGTTGTTCATTTGTCAACCTGTTCATGATGAAATGGCAAACCAAACTGATCATAAATGACGAGTTGCCCGATTTGACCACAAAATTTCAGTTTTATCTCTATTCGAAAAACCAATCTCTAAAAAAAAACATCCGTTACATGACAATGCTAATAAAGCGATACGTTATCTTGACAACTGATACTACTCGGACGATTTGTCAGATCCAACTTGGAGTGCGCAATTGGAGGCACTCGGACCACTTCCTTGATGCAGACAAGGTAAGGATGGATAATCTTGTCCTCATAAAAATACCTCTCGTGTATAAATACCGAAGGAATTCAAAAACAAACAAATGTTTAAAAATATTTAAAATTTTCGTTTTGTCTACTTTCAAAAGTGGGTTAAGCCTAACTTATAAGTTCATCTCCCACTCGTACCCCAACATCACTTTTTACGATTCTACACGCAATAGATGCAATTCAATGCCACTTTTCGTTAGCCGTATTCCTTTGATGCAGTGCGCATATCGCAAGAATAATAACCATGTGAATTATGTTCGTATATCCGTCGCTTGTAGTCACTTGGTTAGCCCGTTGTGGATCAGCCTTGAACTTTGAAAAATACAGCCTTTGACATGGTTTTAACTAACCAAAGTATTATATAGCTGTACTCACCGTATAAATTTTTTCATCCGAAACTGATAGCCAAGCTGTAGGTAGCTAACCACTTTGCCTTTTGTTCGCTGTTAACAAACTTCCACACAAAGTTAGTTTGTAATACTTGAGTCTTTGCGATACTTGCGTACACACTCTATTTGGTAATTTACGAAATTTCCCTCTCTCACCACGACGAGTAAATTTATAAAAGTCATTGCACTACCACGAAATTGCATGTTCATGATGAAGTTTATTTAAAATTTCACAACATGGTTGTGCGATACAGATATACGAATGCGAGTATCTCAACGATTTTCTGTAACAGATAGTTACGCACAATTACAGATATTCATATTGCAATGCATGCGTCATTTTATCTCTCCTCTTTTCGAGAACAGCTCCTAGATGGATTGTGTAATTAAATTTCAGTTTGTACTATAATTACATGGAGTATCATCACGTGAGTAATGGAGTAGAACTCAAAATGAATTTCAATTCAGAGATAAAATCGTACATTTCACTGGAAGGACAAAAATGCTTTTATTTTATCTGCACCATTGATGTCTTGCCACGCTTATTTCGAATTCATCGGTTTGTTGGAAATACAGTTCAATTTATTTATTTCAAAATGTTTGTGAATAATATATGACAAGCTGTTATCCAATATCTGATGGGCGTATCTTTATCAATTTCATGAGAAATTGGTTTTACGAGGCGAAGTCAAACGTGGTGAACCGTTTCGGTTCAAAAATTGGCATGCATATTATAAGTATGAGGGCTTTAAATGCTTTTGATATGATAGAGGTGCAATTATGATATGTTTTTGGGAGGTATGTCTATGCTGATCATAGATATGCATAGAAGGGCGAATTGGTGCCACTTGGGAGCGAGGAGATTATTCATCAATTTATTTTTATTTTATATTACGAGTCTTTTAAAAGGTAAAAAATACCGAATATTTGTTCACGACGGTGGTTCTGGACAACCGTCTATTGGACCACATATTTTATGCGGGGAAAACTCTTCACGGATTAGAGTCACAGGGGATTGATTAGGAGGGTTATAGCAGGAGTGGTGTAGCATTGAAAAGGCCAGGTTTTCTCAACGTTTATCGAATGGTAATTGAAAAAATAATTAACGCGGACAATTTCATAAATATGTTTGGTTAGGTAAGGCTGTAGTGGCTGCACGCGATGCGCGTGCACACTTAGACTATGAACGTCCGTTGTGGCACCACGTGGATCCGTCGACTTCCTTCTATTCGTTTGCCTAATTGAACCATTCAGAGCTAACTATGTTGCGTAGGATCTTTCTGACATTGTATTAGCCAGCTCACATAGATTATCGAAAAAGTAGTCTCCCAGATGAAGCTTTTTTTTTTTGAGAGAGCTGTGCAAGAGCATAGAAGTTGGGAATACTTTCTTCCTCTTGCTCGTCCAAGTAGCTTTTACACAAGTCATTGCTGAAAAGGCCTAGTCTTTTTGCGTGTATGTCTATAGGAAAGTGTCCTTTGAGGACAACGATTAAGGTGCTGATGTTTGATCTGTTAAGCATTGTTAAGCAGATGGAGTGCTTCTGGTTAAAGCTAGACCATAGTTGATTGGATTTTTTTTTCCGTGGGCTGGTGGAAATATTAAAAGACACGATGAGCATGTCCCCAAAGCAGTGTGAGACTGGTTAAAGTCTCACACTGCTTTGGGGACATGCTTTTTGTAGTTGTATTGCAACAAAGTATGCGACCTATCTAGCAATATTTTTATGACGAGTAATAAATGTTTGGCTGGTAACTTTCCATTATGAGTTCCTGCTTTTTCCGCAATTTATACCGCGGTTTTTTAAAATCGGGCCAAATCTAGGGGCTTAGTTCTTTGAAGACGCCGCAAATAACTTGTTTCGTCAAGAATTTGGAGGACTGTTGTGTTAATGTGTCCCAATAAAGGATTTTTATGTTTGCGTGCAAAATTTTTCGTGTCATCTTTAATCGCGGGAATACCCAGATCTCTGCGTAGATCTTCATTCCTTATATACCACGGCGCATTGACGGATGATCTTAACATTTTGTTTTCAAAAGTTTGTTAAATATTTAGATTCGTTTTACTGGTACAACCCTATAGTTGTATACCATATGTCCAGACCGGCTTTAGCACTTGCTTGTATAATAGCAGCTTGTTATCAAGGTTAAGCTACGAATATTTTCCGAGTACACTGCAGTTCTCTGTGTTTTTTTTAAAGTTCTTCGCATTTCTTTTTTATATGGACTTCCATTTTGATTTTGCATCGAGTGTCATTCCGAGATATTTCGCTTCTCTGAACCGTATTGAGAAATACTGGCAAATTGTTTGTCCGTTTATACGAAATACCTGCATGAATCGATTTGCTCTCGTTAAGTGACATCCGCCAGGACTTTGTTCATTCATTAACTTCGTTAAGAGCTTTTTGTAATTTCATATTTGTCTTTTCTATTGTTGTGCTCTAGTAGTTGGCACAACAATAGCTGTATCGTCAGCAAACGTGGCAACTATTGTATCGTTTGTTTGTGGGATATCACGTGTAAATAGGAGGGAAAAGAGTGTTCGAAGAACGCTTCCTTGGGGTACTCCTGCCAATATTTCATTGAACTCCGAATATTCGTTTCCAAGTTTCACACGGAAGAGTCTATGCTCAAGATACGAAACGAGGATTTTATATAATTTTTAAGGCAGAACTTGTCTTAGTTTGTATTGCCTCTATGCCAAACTTTGTCAAAAGCTTGCGACACGTCAAGAAAAACGACTGAGCAAATTTTCTTTTCTTCGAAAGCTTTCTCAATTACATAAGTAATTTGATGAACTTGGTCCACCCTCGAATGTTTATTTCTAAACCCAAATTGATGGCCAGGTCCTTTCGAAAACTTTTGAAATGATTGGAAGAAGTGAAAGGTCTGTAAGATTTTATTTCATTCGGTGATTTTCCTGGTTTGAGAACCATAATCACTTCCGCGACTTTTCACTGTCTTGGTATGTATTTGCTGCATTAACAATGTAGAGGAGTTTAGTTAATGCTTTTACGGGCAACATTTTAAGAAGTTCTCCTGTAATTATGTCACAACCCTGAGCTTTTTTAGGTTTTAATTTCTGTATTTCCCGGATATTTGTCACGTTGTGCCGTTAATCCATCTGTGGTTTGCTTGCATCCTGTTTGATCAGTAATTAACATGTAGCAAGGTTCAAACCTAACATAACTACTGGCAGTAGAAGGTCAAGGGTAGTGCCCTGTCTGTGGCCCGGCACCCAAAAGACGTGAATGGTAAAATGCTACTCCATTTCGTAAGGAGACAGTTGGCTTCCAGGGATTATGCTAATATGCTTTGTGGATATTACATACCTTTGCAGTCAAGACAAGCCTTCAATGATTGGCATGATTTCCGACTGGAAAACGCTACAATGATCGGGAAGTCGAAAGGATATGCTTAAGTTAAGCATCTCGGCGAAAACACCTCCATCCACTCCAGATTCTGTTTTAGACCCATCCGTGTAGATGTAAATTGAGTTATTGGTTTCGATCGAATCAGACTCCTACTCAAAGCGACTAGGAATGGTTTCCCTGAAGTTATTCTCAAAACTGAGTTGGGTAGTGGACTTGTCGGTGCTTTCTGTAATGTTAAGATGATTCGGAATCATTGAGTGTTCACCCTGATTGGGTGTCCATTGAGACGAGGTTCTCAGTCTTACAGCTGCACAAGCATAGATATGATAGAGATATCAAGGGCTGGTTAGTGCGATGAACTGCCACGCAGAAGGTCTGGGTTCGATTCCCAGCCGTAGCAAAAACTAAATGATTTTTCACTGGCCCTCCTCTCGTGCTTCTGCTTCATCCTGATGTGGTTGAACTTAGTGGAAGCTACCAACAAATTTCCTGGTGATTAAGTCAAAACGACTCAGTAACTGTCGGATGTACTCCCTAACATCAGGTTCGTTGTATTCTCTAAATGTTTTGTAGAATTTGGAAGTTTTATATTGTAATTGGAGCTTCTGTTACCCTTTTGATTTGAAAATTCGGTACAATCGCCACAGTTAGCCAATCGCTTAACATTTTACGGCATTAGTGCCTATCCCATACGGTATATTAGTTTTGTAACATAGAGAAATAATGGAGCTAGGTATGCCTCAAAGTATATGGATTGACTCAAAATTGCTAGCTGAGTCGATCTAGCCATGTCTGTCTGTCCGTCCGTCCGTCTGTAGGTAACCGGTTTTGGGGCCTTAAATTTTGATCTAGGATAATGAAATTTGGTACATGTGATCCTTTTACGTGCTGTTCGAACAAGTGTAAACATTTTTGAAATCCGCCCACTTTTTTAGAAAAAACTAAGTGTCTGAACAAGATATCTTACAATCCTAATGTCTATATTTCGTCTATACAAAGTTTTTGGCCACGCCCACTTTTTTGGGGGTGTTTTCAGTTAAAAGCGTTTTTCGGTAAAATTTTAAAAATTTTGAAATAAAATGATGCAAAGTAATTGGTTTTGGTAATGTAAACATTTCCTCCATATATCATTTTTTCATACGCCCACTTTTTGGAGGCGTTTTCATGCAAAAACAATTTGCATATCCTACGCCATACCATACGCAGGAGAAAAACGTTGTTTTTGGTCGAAGCATACAAGGTTTTTTTAAGCTGTCTGAACAATAGCTATGTTGCGAATATTTCAATTTTAATATTTCTCTGCCATAGAACCCACATTTAAGGGATATTAATTTTAAGGATGGGATAGGGTATAAAACGATTCACACAGTCGATTGTAGCCTTCTCCTATTTGACAAATGCACCACGCGATGCTGATTTTCATCGAAAAAATTCAGTGGAGAGGCTCATTTTTGGTTGAAGCATTTGCTGGTGGAGTCATTGGGCCATACTTCTTTTGAATTGATGCTGGAGAGTCAGTTACCGTTAATGGAGACCGGTATAGAGTCACAATAACCGACTATTTTGGTCCCGAATTGGATGGCATGAATGTGGATGAGATTTGGTTCCAACAAGACGGCGCTACATGCCACACAGCGCACTTCACAATTGATTTATTGAAGGAAACATTCGATGAGCGCATAATGTCGCGGAATGGACCTATCAATTGGCCACAAAGATCGTGTGATTTGACACCATTGGATTTTTTTGGGATATGTGAAGTCGCTCGTCTACGCCAACAAACCAGAAACGTTAGGGGACTTGGAAGCCAACATTCGTGGAATTATTGCCGACATACGGCCCCAAATGCTGGAAAATGTGGTTAAAAATTTGACCTCTAGACTTGGCTTTATTCGAACCAGTCGCGGCGGCCACATGCTCAAAGTCGTATTTAAACCATAATGCCAAATTATCCTTCCAATAAAGCCAAATTGATGGACATTAAAACGATTTTCTTGTGTTTTATTTCAATTCGAAGTTCTATTCCTCTAAAAAAAACACCCTTTACAACCGCACACATGAATGGTTGTGAGAAAGCTCTGTCCTGGATACTAACGAGCTAGTTGCGCTAAAAATTTGTATTTTGTATTTTGGATAGCTTTAATCCTCTTTCCTATCGCCCTTTCTCTTACGTATCTTTGCGTACGGTAACAGCAATTAATAATAATTCTAAAAGAATCCGTAAAACTTATCTTGTACAGGAACATCTTCAAATAAGCTTTGCGTACATTTGAAGTTTTGGAATTGAGCTTTTATCTTTCATGGGACTATTTACGTATTTCTCATATCTTAGCTAACTTTTTTACTAACCTCACTCATGTCAATTGTTAAATAAAAACGTATCACACAAAGTGGTATATAAAACGGTATTTGTAATAATCTTTACGATTGACATAAAAGACCCCAATTAGGTACACATTCATATATTACTGCGCATTTCCCTCTAGTCCAGACGGACAGAAAGCTAAAAGTACATGACATAACTCTAATAAGTCGTAGATGATTTATTACATTTATCTATATTTGCACATGAAAAAATCATTCGATTTTTAAATGACCGAACTACGAAGGCTCAGTAGACGGTCTAATTAGCTATCAAAATCTAGTAGGCACAATTGGCAATGAAAAACTGTTTTTTTTTTTTAATAAATATCTAAAAAGTGTAGATATCTCACACCATAACAGCGATAAAAGTATATATATCCCATAATTTTTTTTTCAAAACGTTTTTATTTCAATAACCAGTATATTCATAAAATGAAACAACTTAATCCTTCGTTAGTCAGAGCCAGGAACACACTTAAAGTAATTCCCCCTCATATATTCATATCGTGTGTATGTACGTCAAATCCCCTGCTGAGCGATAAGTAAATCCGCCAAAAAAAGTATTTATATATGTAAGTGTAAATGTTGATCATACGAGCATGCCCCAATTCGACTTTTTGAATTAAAAAAAAAAGTTCTTGCTTACTTACATAAGTGGCGCTACAGTCCGGAATGAACCTGACCCTCAACTGTGAAGGTCTGTGTCTACATAATTTTGTTATTGCCCTCTTATGATTAACGTGTTATTTAACGAGTTTATTTTTATCGGTTAACAGCTGTGACCATATAAAAAAAAAGTCACGATTTATCTTTTCTTAGCATATAAAGAGTGATGTTGTATGAAAAGTATGGGAAAAATGTTTTTTCTTTGAGTTTTTAAAAATGACTCTATTTTAAAATTTTAAATTTTTGTCAGTCGTTAAAAAAAATCACGCCGAATTGAACAAAACACCAATTAATATAAAGGGTAATTTTTTTTAGAGGTATTGAACTTCAAATCGAAACAAAACACAAGAAAAGCGTTTAAATGCCAATCAATTAAGATTTATTGAAAGGATAATTTGCCATTAATGTTTAAATATGATTTCGGGCATGCGGCCGCCTCGGCTGGTTCGAGTAAAGCCAAGTCTAGAGGTACAATTTTGAACCAGTTTTTCGAGCATTTGGGGCCGTATGTCGGCAATAACGCCACAAATGTTGGCTTCCAAGTCACCTAAAGTTTCTGGTTTGTTGGCGTAGACGAGCGACTTAACACACCCCAAAGAAAATAATCCAATGGTGCCAAATCACACGATCTTGGTGTCCAATTGATAGGTCCATTCCGCGAAATTATGCGCTCATCGAATGTTTCCTTCAATAAATAGATTGTGACGTGCGCTGTGTGGCATGTAGCGCCGTCCTGTTGGAACCACATCTCATCAACATTCATGCCATCCAATAACGGAACAAAATACATAGTCGGTTATCATGGCTCGTCTCTATTAACGGCAACTGGCTCTCCAGCATTATTTCGGAAAAAATATGGCACAATGACTCCACCAGCCCATAGAGCACACCAAACAGTCGATTTTTGTGGACGTCTCAAGGGTCTCATGTGGATTCTCTTCACCCCAAATGCGGGTTGACGTAGCCATTCAACCAAAAATGAGCCTAATGACTGAACAACATTTTGCAATGAAAATCAGCATCGAGATCAATCTCATTTTCGGCCCATACACCAAAATCACGACGCATTGCATGGTCTCGGGGGTTTAATTCTTGCACAAGCTGGATCTTCTAAGGTCGTTAGCCAAGATCTTTGCGCAAAATCTTCCATTAAATTGACAGACAAAGCTCGAATTGCTGTGCACGGTGGCGAATCGATTCATTCGGGTCCACTTCAACTGCTCTACAGCGGCAATTGTTTCTTCGGTGCGCACTGTTCGACGTCTCTGCGGATGCGTATGATCACATAGAGTAAACGTAGTGCGAAAACGTTCCATGGTTAACCGAATTAATTTGCTCTGATGGACGATTATGTCGACCATAAAATGGACGGAGCTTGCGATAAACTTCGCTAACTGAACCATTATGTTTGAAATAATTGATTAAATGAAATTTCATGATGGAATGGCAAACCAAACTGAACATAAATGACATTAGAGTTGCCCGATTTGACCACAAAATGACAATTTTATCTCTATTCGAAAAACCAACCTCTAAAATAACACCCGTTATTTACTTATATTTACTCACATATTTGATGTGGACAAATTTTTTGACCTCTTACTCGCAAACACATTTGCTATTGCAATTAGAGCGAATTCGAACGATTCTGACATTAACTTCCGAATTAGGTAGTTCCACAAATACACGAAAGTACACAAAACCGGTTGGCATTACCAGGGCTATTCGATTATCCTATTTCAAAACGTTCTTGAATTATTACACAGTTCAGACTGTACAGACAGGTTAGGCCCCTGCTTTTACCTGTTTGCCGTTCCCGAACCCAACAAAAATAGTAGAGAAGATAGCCCTTAAGAGAGAAAAAAATTAGCCCTACATAAAAATCAGTACTTAAATAAAAATCTATTGGTAAAAATAAATCGGTTGACTGTGGTACCTGAAAGTGTGACGGCAGTTTTATGTCATTTGTTACAAGTTAAACGAAACGTACATTTGATTATGACAGAAAATGACAAATTTTTCGTTGTCATAAATAGATAAGTTTGGTCATCCATCATTTGGTGTCAATGTCTACCAGCTAAACGATCAATTGCGCAGTATTGTACAAATTAACTTGAAACACCTGGCGATAATCTCATATATGTAGTTCAGTCAACGATTTTATTTTAATTCAATATGCTAAAAGCATTTTCTACATACATACAGGCCAGCGAGCAGAAACATACAAATATTCCAAATTCGTACTGCACACAAACAACGCTGACTCATTTTCAGTCTGTGCATCAATGTTTACTAAGGACCCACCAACTATGCCAGCAACACAAGTAAAATTCACAAAATGTCTAAAACGCTGAGGTAAAACATTTCTTCTCCCATGAGGATTAGATTGAAAAAACTTCTCACGCAACAAAGAATGGAACTTTTTGTCCATCACCAACTACACGTTACCAACGAGTATAGAACTACATAGAGTACGCATCACAGCTAAAATCTGGTAGCCGTTTAGACGAGGTCGGTAAGTGGGAAGGGGGAATTTATCCAATCGTATGCGTCGGCACTTCGGTTGTTTGATGCTGGCGTAGCTATGCTGGGTTTAAGCTTCTAGGCCATGACTTCTCTTTGTGGGATGCTCCAAGTGTTCACCGATGCTTAACAAAATATTATCCGATGTAGCTTTCTTGACGCGAAATTAAACAGTTGTAGACTTTGGTTGTCTAAAACCGCACTGAAAAGGGCCAATGAGGTTGTTGGTAAACGGTTTCGTCGCCAATATAGAATTTTTCGTTCTGCCTGACAGCGGAATACTGTTCGTTATCACCGTTTAACAGTCTGCAGAAATGGTTCTTCAATATCCCCAGTATCGACTGTGTCTCAAATACGATATTTCCTTGTTCATTTCGACAGAATTCTGTTCGAGTCTTGTATTGCTCCCTTTGACGTTTTACACTTTATAGAGCTCAATGGCAGCTCTTGTCTTCATCTTCTGCATACCCTTGTAGGCCACGTTATTGGCTGCGATCATGTCTCGGTATTCTCTATCAAACCAAGGGTTTCTTGATGTTGAGCGTGAGGACTAGTTGCGGCTGATCTTATGGCTTTTTGGCATCATTGGCATTTTTCATTAGACGCTGGTGGTTCAGTGTTAATGGAGAGGTTAAGGGGAAAACCTTCTGCGAAGGACTGGCGGTCTTCGCGATTCCAGTCTTTCGACATAACGTTTTTTTTCACAGTATTTCAGATTTGTTGTGGTGTGGCGGATATCCGCATTCTTACCTAGCAACAAGGTAGTTGTCCGAGTTAGTACGATCTTTCTGGCTATTGCTCAAAATAACCGAAATCAGTCCCACGTCACTTACAATAATTGGGAATCTCTATATAACTTGGCAAACATACTTCCGTGTGCTATACGAATTCCCAATTATACGTATGTTGCTAAGTTAAACCAGATAAGTGGAAAAAGATAAGAGATACATGAACCTGTTACGCAATTATAATGCGGGGTTCATTAAACATCTTAATTTTATTTAGCATGTAACAAATATTTACTTAACCATTTACTTTCACATTTTTAGGAAGAACTATGCAAGAATTTTCGTTATCAGCAATTTGACTAGACTGATAAAAAGTTAAAAATAGTAAACAGTTGCCAAATATATTTATTTACAAAAAAATTACATGAGACAGCTACAATTCGCTGTGCGAATTGTTTCATACCTTATCAAAAACATCACCAAAACTGTTTTCTTTAAAACTTTTTTAACTTTTTCCTAAAAAAATGTTTTTTTTTTATGAAAACGCACCAAAAGAAGTTGTAGCTAAGTATCATATTCTTTGTCTAAATATCATGTTCAGATCCATTTTCAAAATTCTTTAAAAATTTACGTATTTTCTGAATAATAGAAATGGAAGTGAGCAGATTTTTTAAGTTTTTACATTTGTTCTGCTGGGAGCAACGAAGACATTGGATCTGATTTGGATTTGATCTGAAAAGCCCAAAAGCTGGCCAACATGGCTAGATCAACTCAAATCTTTGTCTCCATTATTTGTCTGTTGCAAACCATGTGCCAAAACTAATTTGCCCTTGTGAGGTAGGGTGAAGAAACAAGCAGGGATGATATTTTGCGCGTCTTTACTAAAACTTGTTTCACTTTCATTAACAGGCGTATAGATTTCAAAATTTTGTTTATCTAGTCACGGTTGAATGTCCGTCAGTCTGTCAATATGCCTGCAGTTTATAAAGATCATGTTATGAGCTTATTTACTAAGGGTAGCAACTACCGTTTCGTTACAAAATAATAGCGAGTGTTGGTAAATGTGAATATTGCGCTTTAAAAACCCGGTAATATGTACTTAACTTCAAAAAATGACGCATTTGAAGCGCTTAGTAGATGAAGATCCTTGCGTTTTTTTTAATTTGCCTACACTTACAGCAAATATTTCGCAAATCATCTCTCTTAAATAAAAAAAATATGGCTAACATTGTAAAACACTTCAGTTTTGTTTACTTCAAAATATTTGTCTACAATTTTTGTTGTTTTTATCAAAAGAGTTATAAGTAAACAAATTTTAACGTTAATTACTCAAATTTTCGGAAATGTCGGATAGGTCTTTCATCTTCTAAGCGATTTAATTATTGCCGGCTTACGGTAGTAGCTCATGATTTTTCGTCAAATTTTTAAGAAATCAAAGCCGCCTTGCATACAGTTTTTTCGGTTTCATATGTTTTGCTGAGCTCTTTGTCGACCTTAATCGAGTCGTAAGAGTTTGGTAATAACATCCTGGTGGTGGACTGATTTGGGCAGTAGACCAAAACAAGACGGGTCTCAATATAGTTTGTTTCTATAAATGTTATCATTTCTGGCATTAAAATGCTTAACAATTGTGTGGTATATATTCGATTTCGACTTCTTGTTTTTTTTTCCAAGAGCTGTCCAAGTGTGATGCTGTTGTTAATTTATCGACTTTTCTGAACAAAACAGGATCAGGTGGTTGAGAGTCGGTTTAAAAGAATTCTTGATAAAGGAGATCAATCCTCTGATGTAATTGGCGAAGCACAAATGTTTTGAGACCTCTGAGTCCTCATGATGCCTGGAAAGTCTTGATTTGTTTTGCATGAAATTGGAGGTAGATGAAATGATTCGATTTATTTCAAGTACACGTTATTGTATTCGATAATTTGTTGCCATTTTGAAAGTAATTTCATTGTGCCTCTCTCATATAAGCCTTTGTTCATTTTGCAAACAACTGGGACTGCCGTTTTTTCACAATACTCTGTTGAGGCAATTTTTGGCAACAAAATCGCCTGCAATGTACAGGAACAGGTGATAATCACTTGCCAGATTTGGACTTGTAAGGACTGTCGTTGCCTCTTCTATTGGCCAAAACTTACCCCTTTTGGCCGATGGCTCCCCTCAGACGGTCCAATTGTTGACAGTACATTCCGCATTAAGAGTTTTGCCGTAGGAAAGTAGCTCACAGTAGATGCTTCCCTGCCAATCCTACTTATCACACAGCAAAACCATTCTGGCTGTCAGTCGGGCTTGGTTACCACTGCGCGTTGTTTCGACCAAGATAATTTTCAGTAGAAGTTGTCACCAGTCACAATCCCATTCAGAAATATGTCGATTTTGTTGCCCTTTAGCAGCGATTTAAATAAAATACAAATTGTTGGCGCAACACGCAACAGCTTTCTCAAAGCGCGTGTACTTCTTCAACGATGGTGGGAACTCCTGTTTTATGCCGACTCCGAACGGCGAATTTGAGATAAGCTTTTCTTGACTACAGATACTACTCGGATGATTTGTCAGACCATTACGAGAGGAGGGCCAGTGGAAAACATTAAGTTGGGAAGCGAACCCAGATCTTCTGCGTGGCAGTTCATCGTCTCAGCAGCGATTCGCAGATGGAAATTCGGTCCATGAGGTTTTTGTATACTTGTGTGCCTTT
This sequence comes from Rhingia rostrata, assembly GCA_949824845.1. Taxonomy (NCBI): domain Eukaryota; kingdom Metazoa; phylum Arthropoda; class Insecta; order Diptera; family Syrphidae; genus Rhingia; species Rhingia rostrata. The sequence continues at coordinate 92,988,441 of OX463757.1, forward strand.
TTAAAATGTTTCCAAATGTTTTTTGTGCAAATTTTAGCTCTTGGACAATACTTGCTTGAAGTTCAGTTGATTTCCATGATTTTATTGATATTTTTGACGATTGACCTTCCAGAGCATCTTTGACTTTGAAATTACCGAAACGGAATCGATGACAGCAAAACTGCGCGTGATTGGCTGTTACAGTATCAGCCGTTGTCGCGTTTTTTCTCGTTACTGGTGAGCATCTTTGACGCTTACTCAAACAAAACGGAATCAACCAATAAAAAAAACTATAAAATCTTAACTTTGGGCGGTATTAAGTGTGCGTTCGAAAGGACTTATAAAACGCCAGATACAGATTACCTCGCCATCTGTTGCAAAACACTTGATTGGATAATAATATATCAACGAGTTCCTAAAAATGGCATGTGTGCCTATATAATTATAAAAGTTCAGAGGATTTGCATTCTTGTGGATAGGATAATCGATGCTCATATTCCATTTTTTAGAAGAATGGTGCATAAAGCTCAGCATTTGGGCTATCATTACCGGTTGTCATAGCGGTTACCACGGAACACTAATAATATACAAAACTTGACCTTTGCTGAGATTTCTGTAATATGAAGCCTGAAAACCCCCTTCAAATCAAAGGAAGCTTTACTTGGAAATGTCTGTGGGTATGCAATATTAAAACGAAAAGCTACTTCCCTTCTAATCGCTGCTGAAAATGGTTTTGCAGATGTGTTAAATCCTCAAGCTTGTGGTATGGTAGCAGCCACAAACACTAACACAACCTAACTCGATTAAATAAAACTTTGTCTGTGTTTAATCATCCTTGCAGTACCCAATTATCTCATTTTGGTCTAATTTTACACCGATCCAAAGGCCACCAATGCAACCTTACCCATTAAATGTTTCTCGACATCAATACCAAAGGAAATCAAATTAAAAAGCAAAACATCACAAGTGTAAGGGAATTCGTAGCTCTCTGTGTAACCTAATCACTCGTAATTACTGACATTTTGCCATCGTGACTTGCTAGTCACCCCCACCAGTGATTGAGGAAAATTGTATCTTATTCATCTGCTAGATGAAAAAGAAATTCTCATGTCCGTTTTTAATTAATTTTCAATATTCGGATTGTAGTGAACCTTGGCATATACTCTTGCATAACTCATCCGCCCTCTGTTCAAAAATGTTTTCCTGGAATTTATGTCATTTACACAAAATGTTGTATGCATTCCCAAACCCAACCCATGTTATGTTTTCTAGAAATTGCTTTCACCAGATACTATTCTGTTGACAGTTATAGAGTCGAAGGTTAATTAAAAATTATTTGGTTTGTTATTTCATGCCGATAGGAGCATACCAGCATTATTAGCTCCGAAACGACTAAGTATGTGTGTATGTTTATGATCCCAACAATTAACCCTGGTTTCGCCCCAGACCTTGATTGAGCACAACCAAAATAGTTATAACTCTCCACCTATTTACCCAAAACACAAACTCAAACGGACTCAAACATTGACAATTCATAGTCAAGGCCAATGTAAACAAACAAAGTCAACAGTTTGGCATCATAACTGTTTTGGAATGCAAATCATGAATATCCCCTATTCACAGCGATTCCATTCAAAGACCCGTACAATCCACAACCGTTAAACCTACGTCCATGGCGTAGACAAGGCAGCTTTTGCACAACTAAAAAAAATCAAGTTTATCCGGTGAGGTCAGTGATCATTTTTATGGATTCAAAATTTTAAATGTTAGCGGGATACGTCGTAAAAATAAAAATGATTCCACAAATTAGATACAGCAGTGTCACTGTGCAATTATACTTAAATAGCGAACTCGCCTTATATCCATCGATGAAAGATAGATGAATCTCCCGTTGCGATTTTGTTTAGTATGTGCTTGGGTTTACAACATGGAGACGATTGCTCTACAAGTGAAGTTCTTTGGCGTCATTAAGCAAATAAAAGCGGAACGATTGTCATCTGATATCCCTTTCGGTCTGGGGGATAGTTATATACAAGAACACGTCAGTCTGTATCTATGTTATGCATCTTTGAAGCTTACGTCACCTTTCGCCACCCAAGAATAGAAAATCGGTGTAGCGAAGCACAACAGACTTAATGACATTGTTGTCATTAATTTAGAAATGCATGCCGGTTGCATTTCTAAATGCAACAATTCCATTTGAAATTTGAAATTTAACTTTTACTTTATACGAATTAACACGTGACTCAACAACGTAAAATCGCAAATAGGAGATTCCGTCAGTTGTCAGATATGTGCATGATTTCATAGTTTGAATCTGAACAACGAGTGGATGGGCAATTATACGTCGAGAAAATTTGCTTAAACATTTTAATTAAACGGAGTTTTCTGGAACACCACAAATAGGCGTGAATTTATGTTGATGCTATTCCTTATATTTCGTCAACTTAAGCTTTATATTACTAATAACTCTTAGCTCAACGCTGAGTTTTACAAATGGTAAATAAGATTTACCAAGTCATAATCAACATTTTGGCAAATAAAATTATGCCTGAAAAATGGCACATCAGCTTCGTTTGACCGATCCACAAAAAACAAGACCCCCTCTGAACTGCGCTAACTATGACTCCTCAATATCGCCTACAAAATCATATCTACCTGAATATGTTAACGCCTGAAACCGTTTACCAACAATCTGATCGGCACGTATCAGTGTTGTTTTAGACCAGGAAATAAAATCTTCGCACTTCCGCAGATCTCGCAGATCCACCACCTATTCATCGGTTTCCAAACCGCATACATCAGCATTTATAGAGACAAATTATAAATTTTTGGTTTTGGCTCGAACTTAAAGATTGCTTAGTTGTTGTTGCAATTTTGTTGTTTTTGATGTTGTTGTTTGGCTCAAACTCGTACGCCTGCGCATGATGACGATGGGGAAATCTCGTTGCTCTATCGCAGGATCGAATACGATCTCACCGAAACATTCGAAACCAAGAAAGGATTTAGGCAAGGCGATTCATTGTCATGTGACTTCCTTAACATCGTTCTTGAGAGAATTATGCAAAACTCCTGAGCTAATACCAAATGCGCAATCTTCCATAAATCAGAGCAATAAGCGACAAAAATGGGCTTAGCAGTAAATAAGGTTGAGACTAAGTATAAGTTTTCAACAAAAAAGTACACACAACGCCGACGAATTGGACAGAACTTCCCCATTGATAAAAATATCTTTGAGTAGGGCTTTGGGAACATCGGCTTCGCTAATAACTCTGACAACAACATCTCGTCAAAAATAAGAATTAAATTTGCCAATCGCTGTTTTCTTCGGGATAAGAAGACAATTTAGTAGTAAAGCCCTCACTCGAACCAATAAGGAGATTCTGTACAAGACCCTGATAATTACAGGCCTGCTCTACGGCGGTGCAGACCGTATCAAAAACGTATAAAGAAATCCTTGGCCGTTTGGAGCGAAAAGTTCTTCGAGAAATCTTCAGTCCCGTTTGAGTTGACTGGCTATGGATGCGAATATTCAACCACGAACTATACGAGCTCTACACATCCGTAGTAAAAAAAAAATCCGCATTGGACTTCTAAGATGGCTTGGACATTTAGAGCGAATGGATACATATACTCCGGATCGCAGTCTTCGACAGACGTCGGACTCAGTAGAGAAAGACCACGCCGCATAGACATAAACCAACCTTAACCAACTTGAAGGGCGCAACTGATAGTTGGCCTGTGACCGGGCTAATTGGATAGGCATTTTGGTTGTAACCGATGTTCATTTCGAGCTGCGGCGCGTCTTAAGTACGTAAGTAAGCTTTATAGCCACTCCTGCTTTCACGAGAAACAAACTTACATTATCGACACCTTTTAGTTGACAAGCTATGCAGACGTATATTCAACCAAGAACTTAACAAGCTGTAAAGCGACATAGACTTGGTCAAAAAAAAAAAACTTCGCATTGGACGTTTTAGATGTCTAGTACATGTAGAATGCACAACAATACTCCGGCTCGTATAGTCTTTGATTCCCAGCCAGATATCGGACAGAGTAGTCCTTGCCTTAAGTGGTACGTCGGATTGACCACGAAAACCATTATAGCGAGCGTTTCTTTTCATCTTAATATCATAACGATGCCTGGCTTTATAATTCGTTCAACGAAAATGGTTCCCGAAGAGTGCTTAAGAGTGAATATCTTGGTGTAGTGTTATGATATTGGCAAGTACCAAAAAGAGATGATAGAAGAGGACGATACCCAGGTGCTATAACGCAAAACCCGCGCCACAAGGAAGGAGTATCAAGTAAGAACAATGGAAGAGAGGAAAATCTTTCTAAAGAAGAAAAAGAACACGCAGCCTCCCGGCGAAGAGTCAATTCGTCAACCCGTCAATTCTACAAAAAAAAAAAAACAAATAACTTGCAGCTGTCTTCAATGAAACAACAGTGGCAAGCAGTTGTATTTTCACCATCTGCTTAATGGGCATGCGTATAATGTTTATAGAAAGATTGGACAATAAACCGACCCAGTTCCAGTCGACGAATTGCCAACGCTCCCTCGCAGTATCGAAGGACTTATCTCATCCATCAAAAATCTGAAGAACAAGATCGACCCTTTTGATAGATGGACTAAGAGCTAACGCTCCTTCTAAATAATAGAAGAAGTTATCTCATCGAAGTAATCTCATTCGATTCCCTCAAAAAGCTGAAGAACAACAAGGTCGCCGTTTCTGATAGATGGACAAAGAGCTAAAGCTCCCTCGCAGTATTGAAGTATTGATCTCATCAATCAAAGATGAAGAAAAACGTGGCCGACATTTCTGATAAATTGCCAGCAAAACTCTCCAAATACGAAGGTGTTGCCATAGAAGATTGCATCCACCACACCATTAACAGGGTCTCGATGTATGAATGCATACCATATGACTGGAATATCAGGCCCATATGTCCCATCTGCAAGAATGTTTTACACCAACTACCGAAGTATATCCCTGCTAAATGTCGCAAATGAGATCTTGTAATCTTGTAATCAAAGTAATCTGAACGTCTTAAGGCTCTCTACAACACACTTATCGGCATGTACCAGAGCGGCTCAGGTAGATCGATCGGAGACCAAATTTATACTGTTAGGAAAATCCTATAAAGTGCCAACAAAATTGAAGTCGAGACACATCGTCTTTTCATCGACTTTAAGGCCGCGTATGAAACCATTTATCGCTTCGAGTCTAACAGAGCGATGACGGAATCCTGACACCATATAAACTCATACAGATGTGTCGCCTAATATAAGCACGTAGGCCACGCGATGCAGGGAAACATATCAGCTGAATTTTTCCAAACGTGTACTAGATTCCGACAAGGAGACGAGCTATAATTTCTTCAATTTCGTGGAACAGTTACTGCGTAGAGTGTGTGTTAATATGAAAGCACTGTCTTCAACAAATCCATCCAGCTACTGGGATACACAGACGATATCGACACCATTGTTCGCTCCCATTGTGCCGTTCCGTTGATGAAGATGCGAAAGGTTTTGTTCTTGTAGGTTATGAGGGGAGCAAAATATCAACTATCAACAGACAAAGTATAGTAGAGGCACGACCTCGAGCAAATGTCACTGCTGATAGCAACAATGTTGTGGTAGTTTAAAAGCTCATCTACCTCGGAGTCAACATCAACCCCAATAGTGAATTTACTACGAAAACTGGCTCTAGAAAACTTATGCTAATTCAGTTCTTCAAATCAAATTAGATCATAACTGTTAACTTTAAAGGCCAAATGTTTGCCCTATTATGCTAAAACTGTCTAACTGTTATTTCTCGATGTAGTCACCTGGAATGACAAATTTTATTTGTAGTGGGCGCTGCAGTGATACAATAAATTTAACGTTATAGATGTTAGATGTTTGACGCTATTACTGACCTTTGGGAACTAACGTCATGCATACCCCGTCTTAGTTGTTAATTTTTTCATAACAGACTTCAAACATAAGCGAACTGGAAATATCTAAAAACAAAAACACTATTCATTAAAATATAATTTTAGCGGTATTTTTGTTGATAAAAACTCGTCTAAATGCGTTTGCAAAATAAATGTCACCACCCATACCCCTGAGTAGTCAATAATTAATCCAAAACCAGTTTTAATACTATTTCATGGATAAAATTGATTTCTGGGATCTTAGATTTATTTTTACATATCTTGTTGTGAATTCAAGTTGCAGACTAGGTGGCCATTTTGTGTACCCGACCCATACCCGACCCAGTTGGTCCGACGGATACCTTGCCAGGTATACAAGAGATACTAGCCCTTCCAGTTCGCTTTTGATTTCGCATTGTTGCGATTTTTGAGCAGTGCGGATAATCGTTGCATTGATCCATCGATCATTGGGAGATCGGCTGGAAAACGGACACAGAATGCTCGTTACTCAGAAAACACTTAAGAATTGTTCTTCCAAACATTATGAATGTTCTTCAGGTGTGTATCGCTCCATTGCTTATATACGCAAACGTTAATTCCGTTTGCTTCAGAAGAGTCAAAACCGAACTGACAATAGCGGCCTTTTGTAAAATGTGAGGCACTGTCAGTGAGGGTTATACATTATGTCTAACCTTGTATTTGGCTGTTTTTCAGTTTGCTTACCATACCAATTCCATATGCTAATAGTAGATAGTATATGCCTCCAATTATTATTAATCAATACAAGCATTCTTTAAATTTGTAGTCGAAGTTATGTTTGTCTTCGAACCCACAAAAAGCACATGCGAGACATATTTTTGTTACATATTTCAATTATCATTCAACGTTACCCATAGGAACACCGTCACCGTCAGACAAAGCAAGTCGTCCGTAAGGTTATTCGTGTTCATTTCCATTAGTGGTAGTTGGAGTAGTGCCATCCATTCAACTGATTTGCATACTAGTAGAACGTATGAAAAGCTCGATAACTACCCCTGTACCTTCGGACATATGCACCATACCAGCACCTTTATGTACCTTACGTGACTGTATGCATCTCGAAAAACAACATTCAAAGTCGATAGCTTGGAACGCGCGAAATAGTCACATTGTTCATAAATTTATTGCGTAATTTGTTGTAATTTGTTGCTCATTCGCTGTATATATATATAGTTGCCACGTTGTACTGATTTGTTGATACTTGTACTCGTACATAACGTCACGTATCACAAAACAAAATCAAAAACGCCCTTTAACATCTCGTTCTTTCAGTGTTTACATTGTAACATGGAATGTCGGCACAAGATACCCGGAAACTTTATCACTAGGCAAACTGCTCGGTTTAGACGCTCATAACTGCCCAGGGGAGGTTCAACCAGATTTGTATGCGATTGGCCTTCAAGAAGTCAATTCGCAGCCACAAAATCAAGTTCTCGGTCTCTTCAAAGACGATCCATGGACGCTGAAATTCAAAGAAGTTCTCAAAGATCATGATTATGTCGCTGTCAAGACGGAACAAATGCAAGGACTCATGTTGACGTTGTTTTCCAAACGGAAGCATATCCCCCACCTGAGGAATATCGAAGCGGAATTCACACGAACTGGATTTGGTGGTATTTGGGTAAGGAATGGATTAGCATTAAGAGGTTGTGGTAATAAATTGATGTTCTCTTCTCCTCTTTAGGGCAACAAAGGAGCAGTCAGTGTGCGATTAAGTGTCTATGGCTGTGGAGTGTCCTTTGTCGTTGCACATTTAGCCGCTCATGACCACGAATTGGACGAACGCATTGAGGATTATAAACAAATTTTGGAAAATCATCACTACCACGTTAAGAGATATCGAGAGATCTTTGACCATGAGTTAGTATCTAGAAAAAATCTCTGCCCCAGTCAATAGAATAACCATCACCCTCATTTAGGTATGTCTTTTGGTTTGGTGACCTTAATTTCCGTCTCACTGGGGAAGATTCACCCGAAGAAGTGCGAGACCTTGTGGAAAAGGATAAAATCAGCGAACTCATTCAAAGGGATCAGCTGCTTTTGGTTCGTGAAACCCGCAAAGCATTCCACCAACTCGAAGAGCGGCTGCCAGCATTTCCACCAACGTTCAAATTCAAAGAGAACACCTCGATATATGACATGAAGTGGGCGAAAACACATCTTTTTAGTCGTATTTGCTGAGTTTTGTTTAAAACTTGATTTTTTTGTAGACGCCGCCCCGCATGGACCGATCGAATCTTGTACACTGTACAGCGTGACAAGTATCCCGACATTAAACTGCACTTGGATCAGTTGTCATACAAAAGCCATCCGGGATACAATATCAGCGATCATAAGCCAGTTACCAGTGAATTCGTTATGAAGGTATGTGGTCTCGTGTTACAATGTGTTCGATGTTTGTCTTTTGGTTTTATCACTTCGTCCTTTTAGGTGATGGGGAGCTTAAAATATTTTTTTTTGTTTGTAAATGATTTATCTAGTGTGTTGTCTAACTGAGGGTGGGAAGGCCTGTTCTATTGTCTATCGTCTGTAGCTCTACTTGTTATTGATTAAATTGTTTTATTTGTATTATAACCTCTATAACAAATCCGATTTATGTATCTACGACTGGTCAAATATCTGTTATAGAGATTTGAATTATTTTTGATTTACATTTACTTCATCGACCTAACAAGAAAATTACCCAAGGCGTCTGTTTCACTTATGACTGCCGCGTTTGATGTAAACCTCAGTCAGAGAACAACGTTTGTATATTTGGAATCCAAAACTTATCCACGTAGGAAATAAGGCTAATGACGATGCATAACTTAGCCCGTTTTGGGCTGTAGTAGCAAAAAGCTCATTTATGCTAGCCGTTGGTTCAGTTCAACGTTGCAACTACCAACAAAGCTTTACTTTTGATTTCACACCATTCAAATCGATTTTAACAGCAGGTTGGTTTTTCCAACTAAGTGCGCCATTTCTGTTTTACTGTACCTGTTCATCTTATTTGGAAGAATCGGCCGGCTTATATTCTTGTACTGAAATGCTCATTCAATGTCTCACAGACACTTCTATACAGTCCATCGTAACTAAATGTATCGAATATGAAAGCGTATTCTCTTCAAAACTACCGAAGGCATCGCCTTTTTAGCCCAAAAGAATCATCGAATCGCAAGAGTATTTCTTTGCATGATCTCGAACCAGATGCAACCTCTATCTGAATGTCTTACTTGGTTTCTTCTAATTTTTCTTTTTTTACAAGTTTTGCCTGTAGGGCTTTGCCCATAGACCACACAAACGATGGTGAAGCAGTAATATCTGAGCCGGATACATAAACATATGCTCCTTCTGCCTTTTTGTTGTTGTTCCCTTGACCATCGTAATAAAGTGTGGTTAAATTTTAAGGGCCGATGTTGATTTTGAAGAAAACGCAAATTATTTTGGAAATTATTGTCATTTCTGTTTATTATGATAATGTTGGTATGGTTCAATTATGTATGGAACAAAATATCGGCCAAATGGCCGCCGCGACCTCGGCGCCACACCTCCATCCGATGGTCCAAATTTTCGATGCCCCTGAGGCATAATTGAGGTTCTATGCCGTTAATGTGCCGAATTATATCACCCTTTAGCTCTTGAATTGTTGCTGGCTTATCGACGTAAACCTTTTCTTTCAAACAACCCTAGAGAAAGAAGTCCAACGGCGACAAATCACATGATCTTGGCGGTCAATTAACATCGCCACCACGTGAGATAACACGGTCATTGAATTTGTAGCGCAAAAGAGCCATTGTTTCGTTAGTTGTGTGGTAATTTTCACCGTCCTGTTGAAAACACATATCGTCCACATCCATATCTTCCGATTCGGTCCATAAAAAGTTCTTTATCATCTCACGATAGCGAACACCATTCACCGTAACTTCCTGACCGGCCTCATTTTGGAAAAAAAAAAACGGGCCGATGATGCCGCCAGCCCACAACACGCACCCAACAGTCACTCTTTGTGGGTGCATTGGTTTTTCGACAATCACTCTTGGATTATCATTCGCCCAAATGCGGCGATTCTGCTTATTGACGAATCTACTGAGGTGGAAATCTGCCTCGTAACTGAAGATGAAAATTGATCATCCACTGCTGCTATTTCTTGCCACCATTCTGACCATTGACGACGCTTGAAATGGTCAAGAGACTTTAGTTCTTGAGCCAATTGGACATTGTAAGCGTGTAAATGCAAGTCTTTACGCATAATATTCATAAACCGCGAGCGTGAGACGACGACAAGTTGAGGTGGACGGCTCTTCAGCCACACTATCCCGAACAGCAGCAATATTTTCTGCAGTTCGAGCTGTACGAGCATGCATTGGTGTTTTCACATCTCCTACAGACCCGGTTTGCTCAAATGTTTGCACGATTTTTCCGATTGTAAGCACATTTGGACGATTAAATTGACCGAAAAAACGAAGTGCACGGTATGCATTTTGATTTGAAATTTCAAATGAAATGCAGAAAAAAACTTGACGTTTAGGTGTGGTTCACATTCAAAATTGGCCCTTAAATTTCAACCACCCGTTACAAATAGTTGAACATGTTGAACATAGTTCTCATGTTTGCCCGCTCATACCATGAAGCTGGTGGCATCATCTGTATGGCTTTATAATCTTTGCCTTAATCTAACAGAGTAGAATTCATTGCTTCCCAAACACAGTGATGTCTGCCATTACAGCGGAGAGAATATCTACATCCATTATCCATGAATGGCACTTCCGTCGAAGAAACCGAAAAGCATTCCATGCTGGGTATGAATTGTAGTTGTAAACGACTTACGTTGGAACGACTAAATATTCAAAGTCGCTAAAAACGCAGCGCAATGTCTAGATTTCATTAATCGATGTAAGAAATATTTCCCTCCTTGTGATCTGGCCACAATATATAAAGCGTTACGTCTGGTAGGGTACACCAACAAAAAAAAAAAAAAAACGTTGCACCTCATAAATAGGATTCAAGCAACAAACAAACCTTACAGGAGCCATACCAATAGCGAACTCTTTAGTTTCGCTTGAAAATTGTCCAAATATCTCCATCCTTACCTTGTTTTATCGCAATTTAAGCATCCAATTCTCAAATGAAATAGCCAGCTGCATTTATCCCATTCAACAATTCTGCCGCATTACTCGCATCGCTATGTTACAAAACAGTTTACCCTCAAGCCTATCTTTGGACGTACGCCGAAATATAGAGATTCGTACATAAACCGAACAACTCGAATGTGGAATGCTGTACCAAACTCGCTTTTTCCTTTCACCATTATAGCTTAGGGTCATTTAAAGCCAATATACATCAGTACTCCCTTTCTTCTTATACCCAATTTCCTTAACACTGAGGGCGTGCTTGAAAATATAAACCATTGATTGCACGCAACTTATATAACGTACTTTGAAAGTTATTACTTTTCACTAGTGTGCGCCAACTTTGATTTGGCATTTTTTTGGGTTTCAAGCCTTGATTCTTTCAAATTCTTGTTGTCCGATCAAACTCTGAAAAGTAAAGCGAATCGGCAAAGTGGAACCGTTTCATAAGTGATAGTAATTATCGAGTTCATTATTGACATTGACGCTTGGCTAAATCACGATCTGAATGATCTGATTTCGTACTGGCCTGTATCAACAGAAGGTAGGGTGATTTTTTTTAGAGGCATAGATGGCATTATGGCTTCTTTAAAAAAAAAACGAGAATACAATGGAATGACCAATATTTTGGCATTATTAGCTCACAATTTTCATGACATTTAATGTTTTAAAATAACTTTTCACATATGGCTTCCGCGACTACGCCTTATGAACGACATTTTTTCGGTCCAATTTTTCACCACCTTTTCGAGCATGCACGGTCTTATTTCGTCAAAAGTGCGTCGAATGTTGGATTCTAAGTGATCAATCGTTGCTAGTTTATCAGCATAGAAAAGTGCGATATCGGGACCTCCTGATTTATGCCGACTTCGAACGGCGAAGCTTTTCTTGGAAATTGCTACTACTTGGATGATTTGTAAGATCGTCACGAGAAAAGGGCCAGTGAAAAATTATTAAGGTGTTGCTACGGCTGGGAATCGAACCCAGACCTTCTGCGCGGCAGTTCACCGCACTAACCGTCGCGCCACTGAGCCCGTCATTAATGTTGTCACCGTCGTAATAGAGTCCCAAGAGTTTTATTTAGATTGTTCTCATTCCAATCACGACAATTCTGCTTATTTACATACCCGTCAAGCCAGAAAAACGATATAAATCTGTGTCAACTTCCAGTTGATTTCTCAACCCATTTACCAAACACTCGACGCAATGATGGTCCGCTGACTTTAATTCATCTTATATGGATGTAGGTCAAGATGTTTCCCCAACATTTTCCAAGTAGTGGACGGTCAGACACAATGTTTTTGAGAACGGCGTCGGATCGATAAATTCGGGTTCTCTGTACACTCACGTCTATGGCGGCGATATGGCTTCTACTATGTGCACGAGTTGGTCTTGGAATGGGTGATTCGATCCACAGTATTGCGTATTAGCTACTTAGATGGGCGATTATGCGCATACTAAGCTTGATGCCTCTATAAGTTTGGCTAACAGAGCGCGAATTTTGAAAATTAATTTCGTCAATTTGTAAACGTTTTTTTGGTGTCAGTCTTCCTTAGTATGACAGCTAGTTTGATCGTTATTTCTATCGGTAGTTCTATGCCTCCAAACAAACATTTTACAACCTACTCTAATACTTACCGACATATTTCCGTTAATTAAGACTTATGAACTTAAAACACCAGAAGAAGTTGAAACCGTCGGGATTCTTCCAGCTTAATGTAGTCCTTAGGGTAAACTGAATGTGACCAAGGGAACATAGTTTAGATGGGTAAACAGACAAATGTGTTGCATAGACTGCCATTAGGTTGACAGATTGGAAAGATCCTAGCCTTGGTAGAAGTTCTTTAAACGTGAAAAAATAAAGCATGATCCAGTTTCTCGGCTGTCTTTTGATTTTACATAAAAGGGACATGAAGTGTGATCGTACATTCATTTGAAATTGTTTCTTCATTTAAATACACGAATTGCCTGTGTTAGGGATTGGTCAAAACTTCTTGAGGTATCTAAATTTCAGCTTGGATTCTACATTCGGCCAACAAACCGAAATTGACATGTAAACCAAAGTCAGTCGGATTCACTCGAACGTGCTGTATTTTATACGCTTTTAATCCAAGGTTACACTTCAAAACACACTACAACGTTCCATAAGAGAGTCCTAACCTTGAGAATGGAAAGGAGCTGATTGATCATGATATGTCCATATGACAAACGTCAAATAGACAATCCAGTTATTTTAAAAACAACGCTTTTAACAAAAATTACGTCCTATTGGATCACCCGTTAGTGTCTGGGTAAACAAAGCATCGGTAGCCACCTACGATTTATAAGAAGGAATTTACATAAGCAAAACGTAGAGAATATACAACGAATCCTAGTTAACCTACTCTACGTATACGATTAAAGCCTGGGCATTTTCATCTAACATTCTCAACAAACAATTCAACCACTAGGGAATTAGTTCCATTAAATTTCCATATTGGACAACCTACCGCAAATCATTTCGAAAACATTAAAAACTCATAAATTCCTTCCAAATAATGCGCTCCCTTGGAACCCTTTGTAAACTTTAGGGAACGCTTTCCTTTGTATTAACAAACTCTAACTCTAACTCTTCAAAACAAAATTAATCTTTAAAGCCTTACTATCACATCTTCACGGCATTCTATCCTTAATTTTGTTTTATTATTTTTATAGATTGAATCACAAACTGAAACCGATTTATACGAATTAACTCATTCATCGTCGCAACAAATCCACCTGCACAATCTATTTACGTATATGGGAATCTTTCTACTATTCACTTCGATGTTGTTTGTGTCCCGGCGACGTCTAGTCCTCATTTAAAATGATTGACAATTTTTAAATAAATTAACCGAAACTATAAATATATATCTCTACACTTGGTTTGTGATAAATCTCAATTTTAAGTTTAAATTTAAATTAATGAACTCAATAGATTATAAATTTAACCAGTAGCTGCAGTCTTACATATTTTAAAAAAATATTTTTGTTTACCTAATAAATATAAAATTTAACTTACCGCATATGTGTGTTTGATTTATCGTCTTTGTCCAGTTGTGCTTATTTTTCCGTTGTCCAGAAAAGCTTTTTGTACTGTTGTGGGTAGAATGTGTTATGTATGTGGTTTTGTCAAGTAATTAGTCCCTTGTTTAATCGGAGTGGTTGTAACTAGGATAGAAGGAACATACCCTTATAGTTTATCGCCTGTGCGGTTCGTCTGTTGGAGCTTACATTTTTTGGAAGCTCCCTACTTACGATCGCTTTATCACATAGACTGACCCCAATCAAATTCTGCTGTTGTTGGATTTTTACAATTTATGCGTTCAATGACTGCCGCTTTAACGAATTAATGGTAAAGTTGCTAGAGAATTTCATTTTGGAGGAGTTCGTAAAATCTTCCCTTTGCATAGCAATACTAACTGCGCAGAGATTGGTTTTTTGACGTAATGGCTTTTTTTTGGATCATCACAATGCTTTCTGCTTTGGCCAACCTGTGTTACTCCTTCCATATTGTCTATAAGACTCACATGACGTCTTATAACCAATATGGTTTACAATATGTAGCCTTCAGCTGAAGACTAGGAAGCATAGGTTAGGTAAGGTTGGTGGGTTGATGAGGTAGTTGGTGTGTGTCTTCCTCATCACACTCAGGTCAATATGGACCCTTTGTGAAGCCCGTTGTGGGTCCACGTGTGGGGTTGGTTCCTTCATTATCCCGTTACTGTCCATTGTTAGTCCCTTTCCAGCCATTCAGATGTTGTTTTAAAACTGAAAAGATTAGAGAGAGATTTCGGATAGATCCGTGAGGTCATGGAAAAAGTATTTTCCTAAGGTTCTCGTTCTTAATTGGCTGAGGCCTAGGCAGCGGCACAGAAAGTGTAGGGTATCATCGTGTGATTCTTCATCACCGCAGCCTCTACAGATGTCATAATCTCCCGTCCGGTGTCCGGTTAGAATCCCTACTAGAATCGATACGGATTTCCTGTTTCTTCGAAGTAGCTTATGGGTTCCGGACCATATCCTTTTGGAATTTTGACAGGTGGGGAGGGAGTACCACCTGTTTTTTAGGTAAGGTTGGTGGGTTGATGAGGTAGTTGGTGTGTGTCTTCCTCATCACACTCAGGTCAATATAGACCCTTTGTGATGCCCGTTGTGAGTCCACGTGTGGGGTTGGTTCCTTCATTATCCCGTTACTGTCCATTGTTAGTCCCTTTCCAGCCATTCAGATGTTGTTTTAAAACTGAAAAGATTAGAGAGAGATTTCGGATAGATCCGTGAGGTCATGGAAAAAGTATTTTCCTAAGGTTCTCGTTCTTAATTGGCTGAGGCCTAGGCAGCGGCACAGAAAGTGTAGGGTATCATCGTGTGATTCTTCATCACCGCAGCCTCTACAGATGTCATAATCTCCCGTCCGGTGTCCGGTTAGAATCCCTACTAGAATCGATACGGATTTCCTGTTTCTTCGAAGTAGCTTATGGGTTCCGGACCATATCCTTTTGGAATTTTGACAGGTGGGGAGGGAGTACCACCTGTTTTTGGTAATATTAAGTGTTTTCTGTCCCACCCGAGATTTGGATCAGATAGTGGTGGTTTTACAGACTGGTCTGCCTTGGTCAATGCTGGAGGCAGATCCTTTTCTCGCCAGTTCATCAACAATTTCATTGCCCTGTATGCCTCTGTGTCTGGGGACCCAGCAGAGCTTAACATTATGTTGGACGCCAAGAACCTTAAGCTTTTCACGACAACGCTTCAGAAATTTAGATTTTATTTCGACAGCAGAGATGGCTTTTATTTCAGCTTGAGTGTCAATAAAAATGGTGATATCATCTGGTGGTATCGCCAGCATTGAGGTCGCTGCCAATATATTGGCCTAGAAGATACTGCTGTGCTCAGGGAGACGAAAAGTGCTGTTGAGCTTAAGTGTCTCTGAAAACACTCCAGCTCCAACGCCTACATCCATTTTTGAACCATCCGTGCAGGTGGATGTTTCGGTGTCCAGTTCGTTCCTCTCCCACTCCTCTCAGCCTGGAAAGATACAGGAGAATGATCTTTGAAAGTCATGGTGAGGTAGCATGTAGTCAGAGGATACATCTGAACGCGGATATCTGTGTAGAATTTGAGCATGTCCTCCTGAGTTCGTTTTCCAGCAGTTGAGCTGGATGAATCTTAGAGCACTTTTAGTAGCAGGTAGCAGGTTAAGGATGGTATCCAGTCCCGCTGTTGGTGTTGTTCTCATTGCGCTAGTAGCGCCCACACATGCTATCCTTTGTACCTTTGTCATATTTTTCAGATGGGTGACTTTATTCATGGATTGCCATATGCCCCCCATATGTTAATATAGGTCTTCCAATGGCCATGTACATCCATAGAATGATCCTAGGGTTCGTTCCCCAGTTTTTTCCGAATATTCTGTTACACCTATAGAAAGCAACTGTGGCCTTTTTAATGCGTTCGCACACGTTATGGTTCCAGTTGAGTTTTTTTTATATCAAGAATGATACCCAGATATTTTGCGCTATAGGATAGTTTGAGTAGGTCGAATATAGGTATCTTTCTCTTGTTAGTAAATAGAACGAATTCTGTTTTCTGGGATTTGATGTCAAGCTCACATTGTTTGTCCACTAGTTTAGAATTTTCAATGCGTGCTCGAGTAGCACACTGATAGTGGGTACAAATTACCCTTTAACAAGTATCCCTACTTCGCCTGCGTAGGCTATGACTCTTACCCCATTGCGCTGTAGCTTGATGAGTATCTCATTGATGACCACGTTCCTCAACAAAGGTGCTTATACTTTGAGATGTGTGTCCTAGGTTCGCGTTTATATTTCTGTGGCTGAGCAGAGCATACTTCCAATAATGTGAATTAGAGGTTGGTCCACGTTATTCTCACGAGGTTTCTTTTGAATGCATTTGTGTTCACATTATTGAAGGCTCCTTCAATGCCGAAAATGCAGCAAGTGTATATTCCTTCACGTGAATAGATTTTTCTATTGTACTTACGATATCATGTAGGACAGTTTCGACTCCCTTACCTTTCGTGTAGGCATGTTGTGTCGAGGATATGTGTTGGGGGTCGAGTTTGTCACGAATGTAGATATAAATTAGTTTTTCGAGGGTTTTTAGTACGAAGGATGAAAGACTTATTGGACTAAAGTCCTTCGCGGTCGTGTGGCTGGGCTTGCCGGCTTTTGGGATTAAGACTACCTTTACTTCCCGCCAGCACCTAGGGATGTAACCGCATTTTAGACTTCCAACAAACAATTTGTGTAGGAATGCTGTTACGTGGTGTTTCGATTTTTGTAGCATGATGGGGATAATACCATCGACCCCTGGGGATTTATAGGGACAGAAGGAGTCAATTGCCCAATTGATTCTTTCAACACTAACCATTGTTGCTGTCATGGGGTTGCCATTATTGACGGAAACATAAGACGCTTGGGTTATCCCGCACTGGTTTTACCCATGGCGATGCAATAAAGATGAAGTGGATTATGTTAGATTATGGTGGCTGAACAGCGATTCGCCAACATGTTCCAAGATGAAGCTTTCTTTTGTTTAATAGGGCCGGGCAGTTACAAAGAAGATGGAGTTTTGTTTCTTCTTTCTTTTCATCCATACAGCTTTGAGACAGTGTCCAGTGATGACAGCTAATGCGGCGATAGAATGCGGTCTAGTAAGCGGAATGAGTCTTTTGGATCTTCTTAAATCCAACTTCATCCTTACTCGGAACCGAGGTCTATCTACACCTTTTGTATTCTAAAGTTCATCACCCAAGACTTAAGAATAGCATACGTACCCACGATATTGAATTAACCATCAGCCACCACTATACTACAAAAGAGGTGCTGCTTCTCAATCAGGCTAAGACAAGTCTTAGGGGCTTCTGATTCCCTTATTGTCTCTGGCGAGACTCCGCACGACTCCGCATGGGTCACATAACAAGCTATTGCACCCGTGTCATGTACGACTTGTAATTAAGCCTCATGTCTAGGACGAGTTCATCACCCATACAGTTCTCTGGAATGTCACTACAGTTCCCTGGGATTGTGACCTGGAAACTCTTGTCAAAGTTCAACCTGGTAATTGTGTAATCGGTGTTTTTATTCGCATTTTCGTTTAAAATGTTTGAGTGACCAGTTTGTATGTTTGACCGCTGTTGGATGGCTTTAAGACGGATGGCTGAGTTATCCATCATTTGCTTGCTATAAAAGGTGGAAGAGAATGTCTGTTGCTGCTGAGGTTGTTGTAAAAAGTGAACCACTGATGCAGAGACACGCAGTTCATTGCACATTGGCTAGTTTATTGCTCGTTCTAGCTTTCTCTAGCGCTGTCCACAATTCTACTACTCCATAGAGAAGTATCGGTCTTATGACCTAGATGTACAGCAAATGCGTGATACGAGGTTGCATTCCTCTTTTCATGCCTACGGATTTCTTCCAAGAATAAAATGCGACTGTCGCTTTCTTCATTCTTTTTGTTATGTTCAGCTTCCAGTTAAGCTTCCTTTTCGTAATAAGTCCCAGGTATGTTGCTTTAGCTGAGAAGACTAGTTCGATCCCGTTTATTGACAGGAGGTCAATGTGAAAATTTTTGTGTTTCTTGTGGTGCTTGACTTCCAGACCACAACTGACTCCCTTCTTGGAAGGCTTGTGTTTTTGCGTTCTAGAGAAGTTTTTTGAGTGTTTCAAGTGCTTTTCTAAGACTTCCATAGCAACGTCATCCGAGTAGGCAACCACGTTGCATCCTTCTGTTTGCAGGCTGAGTAAAACCTCTTTTACCACTAATTTCAAGCTGTGGGTTTGTGGCTAGCGACAACTAAGCGCGGAATCCCTGGTTTTAATCCTGAAAATGACAACACCTAAGTTTTTTTCTGACAATATTCAAGAGTATCACTGCCAGGAAAGCTTCTCAAATTTGACGTTCGGATTCGGCGTCAAACAGAAGGTCCTCTTTTTTTCGTGGAAACAAGTAAAAACTTCGCATACACAATTCTAGGGAGAAGGTACGTTTGAAGCCTTTGATGGGCCGTAAATGCCAGGGTTCTCATTCCCTAATTTTGTAGATGATTATCGTTGACGATAGTGTAGGTGACTTACTAGGTATGTAGCGTGTAATTTTTATATTTTGTATATGCATATGCTAAAAAAAAAATACACGGACGTACCCAGAAAGTCTACTTCACTATCGTCAACGATTGTCGTTTTCGCCTTTCTAGCAAAGATGAACAAATATTCGACAAAGAATTTTTTGGTCGATTTCGCCTAATACTTCCTCTGCGTTCATGTTGCTCGTACAGCACTCGGCAACCTACTATAAGGTGCCGAGTGCAGGATTGGGGTCCGTCTGTAAAGCATTCATTTGGATTTTCAAGGTTGGTTTTTAAATCCCGTTTGTTTCGCCAAACGAAAGTCAATCTTTCAAGGGTCAATCTTAGTTGGACATTCACAATTCGTATGTTCGATGTATGTAAACTCCTTCACAGCATTAAAGATGCTGTTTCCAGTTGTAAAGTTTTGTTCAAGGTTGTGTGTCGATGATGCTTTGTTTGTTGATAACTCATATGTCTTTTAAACTGCAAGACCGACGCATTTCGCCTGTTTATCAGTTGTCCAAAATCATTCTTCAATGTCCCGCTGTTTCCCAGTACGAAGACATTTTTTTTTTGAGAGGGCCCTCTCCGTGTTTTCATCACAAGATTTTAGAAATCTCGTGATTGCCAAAATCCTGTCCTGGATGAGCAGCTTTTGGAGAATCTCTAACATAGTTATTCTTTGTTGACTAGGCCTATCTCCCACTATCTAAGACGAAGGGCGTGGAATCCCCTTTTCTTTGTCATTCGTAGCCTTTTCTGGTAAGGGTCGACGTTAGTCCCTCTGAATTTATGTAAATTCAGTATGTTAGGTCCAGGCATCGCATTTATGAACAGATGATCCATTTAGTTAGTATGGAGGCGTGTACTATATGAGTTTCATATTGGAAAAGCTTTCCCCGATGGTGATCAAATCCAGGCCAGGCGATCGATTATGTCGTAAAACCATTCCCGGATGCTGAATATATCCCGGCGATCATTTACCGGCTAGAAGTTGATTGCTTGTTATCTATGTTATCTTCCCAAAACGAATTCCACCATGTGTAGCCTTTAGTGGGTGCCGTAGTTAATGGCACATGCTTTTTACTGGGACTCCTGTTCCTGTTCAATATATTGCATGAATGTCGCGGTGATATCTGCCAACCCAGCCGAGGACAGAGTAACACCCCAAATGTACGTTTCAGATGCATTTTCTTACATTTATAGTCCGAAAATTTTGTTTACTTTGGAATTAACAGCTGCTGTTCCCCTCTTTTGGCTCATTCGACACCATCTCTGTTCAAGTGGCCTTACTTTACCTGCAGTCTGATTATTTCAGAGCGGATCATCTTTTATGCCAAAAGGCAAAGTTAAGATAAGCAATTTCTTCACAATCAATACTACTCTGATGATTTATCAGCTGATCACGAGAGGAGGGCCAGTGAAAAACTATTTAGGTGTTCCTACAGCTGTGAATTGAACACAGACCTACTGCACGGCAGTTCTTCGCATTAACCATCGCTCCACTGAGCCCATTGAATTCAGCAGCTGCCGCTGAAAAAGTGAATCTGTTCCCTAATACATAATTGCCATAAACCGAACTTTGCTGTACGGTGATTTTTATTTATTTTTTATTCTTTCTTTAAGCCTCTTTTTAAAGATGATTGCGTCCTTATTAACGTTGTTTTGTCTTAGCTGGTGGATAGCTTAGTTTGGTCAGACCACTTTGTTGAATGTCGCTGCAGTTCTTTTTCGTGAGAATTATTCCTTGTCTGTATCTTAAGTTATGTCTGTAAGCGAGCGTTATCATCTATAGACTGTTCGAACAGTCTTGTAATGATGCTTTCTTTTTTCTTATCACTGCCTTTGCTTTATCTTTACACCACCATGTTCTGCAGTGTGGTAAGTGACTTTTTAAAGGTCCAAGCATTGATTCAAAGGAAAACCACTGAACTCGTTGTTGAGGTATTTGATATTTTGCTATTGAAAGTGTCGGCCTTTTCTTTGTTCAACTTGCACTAACTTCGCTGGCTCTCATATATGTTGATTTTCCACTATCCACGTCTTCACCTATCTGTCAAATCCAATAACCTAAGGTATGTGTTAATTTGTCAGCTTTATATTCTTAAATAAATCTCATTTGTATGCACCTGACCTTTTATATTTTCAAACTTAATTTCAACGACACATGATACGTGCTATTCTCAAAGTCAGTCAAGTTTTAAACGCTTTTTTGTGTTCCGCTCCATAACATCCATAACAAAATGTTTGTGATTGTCAACGCTCTAAAATGTCCTTCAGAGTGTCCAACTTTTAAAGTCTTATTGATCTGAACTAATTTTTTTTCCATATTTTTATTTTCTTTACCACCTTTAAAAATACCGGGTGACCCTACCTATGATATTTGCATGACTATAACTCCCCTCACCATTGGGTTATGAAAAAAAAGATCCCCATCCTACCCCAGCAAGATAATATTAAAGACAAGCATGTCCATAAGCAAAAACAACGAATGTACACTATCCATCTATATGATCAAACTGATTATCCCCAAGAACAGGTCTTCAACGATCCTCACGAGATGCACATTGAATTCCGTAACGTACCGATTTGGATGATTGGCGAAGAGAACACAATCGAATACTACAAACCGCACGGTTTCCAGGAGGAGGATAACGATTGGATTGGCATTTATCGCAATACCTACGCCAGTTTCAGTGACTACAAAGCATACCAGTATGTCAATCAGGCCGATTCACCATCACCCGGTGCAACCGGTAATCTAGGACCAAGATCCTATCGCAGGGCAGAAGCTGTTAATCAGCAAACAATGCGAATTCAGTTCTCCGAGGATATTGAACTGAAAGATGGTAAGGACTATATCTTGATTTATTTCCAAAACACAGGACTCCGAGGGATCACCAGCGTGGCTGGTATTAGTAATGTATTCCGGGCTGAGAAGAGGCCACCGACACCACGATTTGAAATGATGGATTAAGTTTGGAGTACAGTTGCTGTTGGAAGCATTTTTAGTTGAATTTGTTTTATTTGTTGATTGTTGTTTAATTTGTTTTTAATTTGTGTGTAGATGTTTAATTTTTTTTTGTTTTGTTTTGAATAAATATTATTTTTCTACCAAATTTGTTGTAGAATATACAGGGTGTCATAAATTGTAGAAGGTATTTATGTTGTTGTTATTGGAGTTGTGTTGTAGGTTATTGTAGGCTATTCATGCAAGGGTTACAATTGGGATACGAAATATTCAAGCAAACATTTTATACGAGTTGGGTTTCAGTGCCTGTTAATTGTTTACATAGAATCAATATTAAATGATGATTGATTACCCACAAAAAGAGTTTATTGGCATCAAATAGCAGCTCCTTGCTGGCCAAGCAGCATCGCCACAATGACTCAGTACACGATTATTGAACTATATGAGCACTATATCAATTGTTGGGTGGTTTATGTGGCACGTAGCCTCATCTTTTTGGACCTTTGTAAAATCCTCAATTTCTGGCTATAAACAATTGGTTTCCATGCCTCAGTAGGGCCCACCATGGGCTCGGAAGAAAAAATGGAGGTGCAATATCTTTTATGCCCACAGAACGAACATTGGAATCTGTTCGGTTATCGGTTCCGGATTTGTTGCATGAAAAAAGTAAGTGCAAATGTTCTGTATGGCATGTTGTGCCGTCTCGTTGCAAACATTTCTCCTCCAAATCATTTCCAACGACCGACGTATAAAAAAAATCACGAATCAAGAATTCATACAAGAAAAATTGTCGTACTGGCACAGCTTGCCATATATTTTTATCTCGATTCTCATTTGTGCACGTGCAAACCAACCGCCCGTACCATGAAGCTGTTGAGCAAAAGTTTCTGTCATTTTGTTCTCAATACGTCATCTGTGTGGCTTTATAATCTTTGGTTTTAGCTAACGATCATGGAACCTTATTTATGACAATTCACGTTTTTTTTAAGTGATTCCCAAAGCTTATGTTTTATAAGTTAAATCCCTTTGTTTTGTTCAGTTCTAATTGACATAAATACACACAAATGAATGGATAGGCAGGTTTTGATAACCTGTATGGGTCGTGAATGACAGATGTTTCTTTTTTTCCCCATCAAGCCTCCGTCATTAAAGTCACCAAACCTGTTCCAGAAGTATTGGCTGTTTCACAACATTCTGATTTGTTGTACAGATCTGCGCACTAAAGAGTATTTTTTACTTTCTTAGCAGTGAACGCTACATCAAGAAGAGACGATATGAAATAATTTCTGTTTTGTTGAAAATAAGCTTTTAAAAGCTTACTTAATCTGGGCGCAGTTTTAAAACGTTTAGTCCAAGCTATAATCCAAGAAAAAAAATTTAAACAAAAAAACCAAATTGAAATCTAAGAGCATAACAAACTTTGCGATATGTTAGATCAGTTACGATTTATCGAATAAGTAATCACTATACCCAATTTATTTCTTATCTACCACTTATTTTCTCCTCTACCAATCAAACACTCGGGCTTAGCAAACATAATTAAGGTATTCATAATCGTTTAAGCACATAAAACAACCTGAGGGTAGGCACTTAAAAATGTACCTCTAAGTGTCACAGTAGAAGTTGGTACGACTGCGATTATCGCTACAAAAGAAAAACACACCAGTATGCCAAAAATAAATGGCTTGGTCCTTTATCTTAAGTTTGTTGTAAAATATCCAAAAGCACCATCTGTTGCTAAATGCTGTTGATATGCTTTTTTGTACATCCCCATAATTAATTTAAAGTTTAGATTAATTGAAGTTTGTTTGTTTGTTTGTTTTGACACCAAGTAAAAGAAAATTTTAAATGAGGGTTTTCAATGATAGCTATAACTGGGCTTTATGACATCCTGTAAGTAAGTGTTTTGTACATATACCTTAAAAAAATTATTTAAATTTTAAGTAGCCAATCAAGGGTTAATACAATTAATTATTTATAGAAAAAATGAGAAATAAATTTTTAAATTTCCTTATAAAGGATATTAAAAAAAAGATCATAAATAGAATTTATTAATAAAAAATCAAAGTTAATTGTAATTAAAAGAATTAACCAGAAAACTGATCTGTTGATATTTTTTAAACAACATAAATGGATTAAAATTGATTTTGTTTTTAAAGACAGTGAAATGGAATTCAGTTTTCATTTGAATTTGTAACTTGTATGCAATTCTTGCATTCCTTATTATCATAAAATAAAAACATTTGTACACGTTTACAATAACAAAAAAATATATTTATGAAAGCTTTAATGATTTGGGGGCGTAATCGTGAAACGGACGGACTTCATTACAAATATTTTTTATTCTGCTATTGATTTGTCTAATTCTTTTTATAGTTTAACATATATTTACAGGGTGTAATCAAGGTAAAATTGCGTTGATTTTTATGAAATCACAGACGAAATGTTATGATAATAATGTTATGATAGAGAGGTATATATTTATGCAGACATCGGTCGTTGCCACACTGATTGTCTTAGGAGATCTTCAAACTAATTTTTCCATAAGTTTTATATTTAGAAATGATAATAAATGGAATATATAAGAAATTAAATTAATCTTTAGACAACTTTTATTAATTTTTGAATACCGTGATGATCTAATAAATTGTTGTTAATTTTTTTTTTGTTATTCAAATTTTGCAATTTGCAACATATTAACTTTTTAAAAAAAACTTTTGAAAACAGATAAGCAAGATGAACCAACAATTATGAGCGTACATTTCAACTTTCACCCTGTAAAATATTAAAAACAAAAAATCAATGGCAAGTAACAAATAAAGACTAAAATATCATTGAATGTGATAGACCATTTAACGAGAAGGAAAACTATAATTTTTTTTAAAATTATTTCCTAAACTATTTTCAATAAGTTTAACTCTAATTTGTGTTTACTACTAACATTACATATAAGAGTATGAAAACGCCTTTTCAAAGTGTTTAAATAAATTTATTAATCATTAAACAAAAATTAAATATTAAAAAAAGAAACAAACATATAAATTGGTGCTTTATATTAACAAAAAAATTTGCCTCTACTTTTTTTTAAAATACATAAAAATATACTTGATGAAATTATATAATTCTAAGCTTAAAAAATAAAAAAATAGTACTATAAGGGGAACAAATAAATGTTTATTTTATTCGATTGTTAAAATAGTTTTTCTGTAGGTTGCAAAAATTTATAAAATTTTCGGAGACAGTTATTTGTAAATTGTAATTTTATAGTAACTTTGAAATAAATTATTTTTAAAGTGATGGAGTTGCTGTTGTTTTTTTAAGTATAAAGGTATGTATAGATGGTATTTTCCCATTTCAGTTTTCTTATTATATTAAAGATGACCACTTACCTATATGTACTCTAAGAGCAGCACCTGTAGTTGAATTGTTAATCGTCAAAAAAATGCGCATCATCACTATATAAAGCTATGTAACACTATCTTATAAATGCTCACATTCTCAATTCTTCTCACTGATTCAACCGATATACTTATCCTCTTAGAAAGCAGCCTTCAATTAATCTAATACTATCACAACTCGATTGAAAATCGGCAGCGAGGTGTAACAAGAGTTCCTCTTCGAAATGGTTAATGCAAAGTTTCGGTTTATTTTGATCATAAAATAGTTTTCGACAAAACGTTCCCACATTTGTACAAAAACCGCATTTGACCACGCCTTTTTTTTTTCAAAGTAGCCTTTGTGACACATCCCAATTAAAGATCAACACTCAATCATGCAGTCCTCAAAATTTCATGCCGATCCGTTGAGCCGTTACCGAGTTATAAGATGATTTGTAAAAACTTTTGCACAGCTACTTTCTGTTTTTGCTGATCGCCTGGTGTTTCACAAAAATTCGGATTTAGTCGGCACAATTTTCCATAGAAATTAAAATTTTTTTTTTAAAATCCTCATAACTCGTAAACGGCTAAATACATTGGTAAGAAATTTGGCACGTAGATGGATTAGAGGTTGTTCTTTAAAATGAGCATATAGAGATGGTGAATGTTTCAGTGGGGGGTGATGCAGAGGTTATTTCGTCAATGCTTCATTCCGAATGTCATATCGCAAAAACTACTATCACGACTCGATTGAAAATCGGTAGCTAGGTGTATTAAGAGTTCCTCTTCGAAATGCTAAATGAAAAATTTCGGTTTATTTCGAACAAAAAATAGTAATTGACAAAAAGTTCCCTAATTTGCTCAAAACACCCAGTTGACCACGCCCTTTTTCAACGTAGCCTTTGTGACACATGAAAAATTTCGGTTTATTTCGAACAAAGGATAGTAATCGACAAAACGTTCCCTAATTTGCTTAAAACACCCAGTTGACCACGCCCTTTTTCAACGTAGCCTTTGTGACACATCCCAATTAAAGACCAACACTCAATCATGCAGTCCTCAAAATTTCATGCCGATCCGTTGAGCCGTTACCGAGTTCTAAGAAGATTTGTAAAAACTTTTGCACAGCTACTTTCTGTTTTTGCTGATCGCCTGGTGTTTCACAAAAATTCGGTTTTAGTCGGCACAATTTTCCATAGAAATTAAATTTTTTTTTTAAATCCTCATAACTCGTAAACGGCTAAATACATTGGAATGAAATTTGGCACGTAGATGGATTAGAGGTTGTTCTTTAAAATGAGCATATAGAGATGGTGAATGTTTCAGCGGGGGGTGATGCAGGGGTTATTTCGTCAATGCTTCATTCCGAATGTCATATCGCAAAAACTACTATCACGACTCGATTGAAAATCGGTAGCTAGGTGTATTAAGAGTTCCTCTTCGAAATGGTAAATGAAAAATTTCGGTTTATTTCGAACAAAAGATAGTAATCGACAAAACGTTCCCTAATTTGCTCAAAACACCCAGTTGACCACGCCCCTTTTTCAACGTAGCCTTTGTGACACATCCCAATTAAAGACCAACACTCAATCATGCAGTCCTCAAAATTTCATGCGGATCCGTTGAGCCGTTACCGAGTTATAAGAAGATTTGTAAAAACTTTTACACAGCTACTTTCTGTTTTTGCTGATCGCCTGGTGTTTCACAAAAATTCGGTTTTAGTCGGCACAATTTTCCATAGAAATTCAATTTATTTTTTAAAATCCTCATAACTCGTAAACGGCTAAATGCATTGGAATGAAATTTGGCACGTAGATGGATTAGAGGTTGTTTTTTAAAATGAGCATAAAGAAATGGTGAATTTTTCAGCGGGGGGTGATGCAGGGGTTATTTCGTCAATGCTTCATTCCGAATGTCATATAGCAAAAACTACTATCACGACTCGATTGAAAATCGGTAGCTAGGTGTATTAAGAGTTCCTCTTCGAAATGGTAAATGAAAACTTTCGGTTTATTTCGAACAAAAAATAGTAATCGACAAAACGTTCCCTAATTTGCTCAAAACACCCAGTTGACCACGCCCCTTTTTCAACGTAGCCTTTGTGACACATCCCAATTAAAGAGCAACACTCAATCATGCAGTCCTCAAAATTTCATGCGGATCCGTTGAGCCGTTACCGAGTTATAAGAAGATTTGTAAAAACTTTTACACAGCTACTTTCTGTTTTTGCTGATCGCCTGGTGTTTCACAAAATTTCGATTTATTCGGCACAATTTTCCATAGAAATTCAAACTTTTTTTTTAAATCCTCATAACTCGTAAACGGCTTAATACATTGGAATGAAATTTGGCACGTAGATGGATTAGAGGTTGTTCTTTAAAATGAGCATATAGAAATGGTGAATTTTTCAGCGGAGGGTGATGCAGGGGTTATTTCGTCAATGCTTCATTCCGAATGTCATATCGCAAAAACTACTATCACGACTCGATTGAAAATCGGTAGCTAGGTGTATTAAGAGTTCCTCTTCGAAATGGTAAATAAAAAATTTCGGTTTATTTCGAACAAAAAATAGTAATCGACAAAACGTTCCCTAATTTGCTTAAAACACCCAGTTGACCACGCCCCTTTTTCGACGTAGCCTTTGTGACACATCCCAATTAAAGACCAACACTCAATCATGCAGTCCTCAAAATTTCATGCCGATCCGTTGAGCCGTTACCGAGTTATAAGAAGATTTGTAAAAACGTTTGCACAGCTACATTCTGTTTTTGCTGATCGTCAAACTAAAATATCATTGAATGTGATATTTCGTCAATGCTTCATTCCGAATGTCATATCGCAAAAACTACTATCACGACTCGATTGAAAATCGGTAGCTAGGTGTATTAAGAGTTCCTCTTCGAAATGGTAAATGAAAACTTTCGGTTTATTGCGAACAAAAAATAGTAATCGACAAAACGTTCCTTAATTTGCTCAAAACACCCAGTTGACCACGCCCCTTTTTCAACGTAGCCTTTGTGACACATCCCAATTAAAGACCAACACTCAATCATGCAGTCCTCAAAATTTCATGCCGATCCGTTGAGCCGTTACCAAGTTATAAGAAGATTTGTAAAAACTTTTGCACAGCTACTTTCTGTTTTTGCTGATCGCCTGGTGTTTCACAAAAATTCGGTTTTAGTCGGCACAATTTTCCATAGAAATTCAATTTTTTTTTTAGAATCCTCATAACTCGTAAACGGCAAAATACATTGGAATGAAATTTGGCACGTAGATGGATTAGAGGTTGTTCTTTAAAATGAGCATACAGAAATGGTGAATTTTTCAGCGGGGGAGTGATGCAGGGGTTATTTCGTCAATGCTTCATTCCGAATGTCATATCGCAAAAACTACTATCACGACTCGATTGAAAATCGGTAGCTAGGTGTATTAAGAGTTCCTCTTCGAAATGGTAAATAACAAATTTCGGTTTATTTCGAACAAAAAATAGTAATCGACAAAACGTTCCCTAATTTGCTCAAAACACCCAGTTGACCACGCCCTTTTTCAACGTAGCCTTTGTGACACATCCCAATTAAAGACCAACACTCAGTCATGCAGTCCTCAAAATTTCATGCGGATCCGTTGAGCCGTTACCGAGTTATAAGAAGATTTGTAAAAACTTTTGCACAGCTACTTTCTGTTTTTGCTGATCGCCTGGTGTTTCACAAAAATTCGGTTTTAGTCGGCACAATTTTCCATAGAAATTCAAATTTTTTTTTTTAAATCCTCATAACTCGTAAACGGCTAAGTACATTGGAATGAAATTTGGCACGTAGATGGATTAGAGGTTGTTCTTTAAAATGAGCATATAGAGATGGTGAATGTATTAGCGGGGGGTGATGCAGGGGTTATTTCGTCAATGCTTCATTCCGAATGTCATATCGCAAAAACTACTATCACGACTCGATTGAAAATCGGTAGCTAGGTGTATTAAGAGTTCCTCTTCGAAATGGTAAATGAAAAATTTCGATTTATTTCGAACAAAAAATAGTAATCGACAAAACGTTCCCTAAATTGCTCAAAACACCCAGTTGACCACTCCCTTTTTCAACGTAGCCTTTGTGACACATCCCAATTAAAGACCAACACTCAGTCATGCAGTCATCAAAATTTCATGCCGATCCGTTGAGCCGTTACCGAGTTATAAGAAGATTTGTAAAAACTTTTGCACAGCTACTTTCTGTTTTTGCTGATCGCCTGGTGTTTCACAAAAATTCGGTTTTAGTCGGCACAATTTTCCATAGAAATTCAATTTTTTTTTTAAAATCCTCATAACTCGTAAACGGCTGAATACATTGGAATGAAATTTGGCACGTAGATGGATTAGAGGTTGTTCTTTAAAATGAGCATATAGAGATGGTGAATGTTTCAGCGGGGGGTGATGCAGGGGTTATTTCGTCAATGCTTCATTCCGAATGTCATATCGCAAAAACTACTATCACGACTCGATTGAAAATCAGTAGCTAGGTGTATTAAGAGTTCCTCTTCGAAATGGTAAATAAAAAATTTCGGTTTATTTCGAACAAAAAATAGTAATCGACAAAACGTTCCCTAATTTGCTCAAAACACCCAGTTGACCACGCCCCTTTTTCAACGTAGCCTTTGTGACACATCCCAATTAAAGACCAACACTCAGTCATGCAGTCCTCAAAATTTCATGCCGATCCGTTGAGCCGTTACCGAGTTATAAGAAGATTTGTAAAAACTTTTGCACAGCTACTTTCTGTTTTTGCTGATCGCCTGGTGTTTCACAAAAATTCGGTTTTAGTCGGCACAATTTTCCATAGAAATTCAAATTTTTTTTTTTTAAATCCTCATAACTCGTAAACGGCTAAGTACATTGGAATGAAATTTGGCACGTAGATGGATTAGAGGTTGTTCTTTAAAATGAGCATATAGAGATGGTGAATGTATTAGCGGGGGGTGATGCAGGGGTTATTTCGTCAATGCTTCATTCCGAATGTCATATCGCAAAAACTACTATCACGACTCGATTGAAAATCGGTAGCTAGGTGTATTAAGAGTTCCTCTTCGAAATGGTAAATGAAAAATTTCGATTTATTTCGAACAAAAAATAGTAATTGACAAAACGTTCCCTAATTTGCTCAAAACACCCAGTTGACCACTCCCTTTTTCAACGTAGCCTTTGTGACACATCCCAATTAAAGACCAACACTCAGTCATGCAGTCCTCAAAATTTCATGCCGATCCGTTGAGCCGTTACCGAGTTATAAGAAGATTTGTAAAAACTTTTGCACAGCTACTTTCTGTTTTTGCTGATCGCCTGGTGTTTCACAAAAATTCGGTTTTAGTCGGCACAATTTTCCATAGAAATTCAAATTTTTTTTTTAAAATCCTCATAACTCGTAAACGGCTAAATACATTGGAATGAAATTTGGCACGTAGATGGATTAGAGGTTGTTCTTTAAAATGAGCATATAGAGATGGTGAATGTTTCAGCGGGGGGTGATGCAGGGGTTATTTCGTCAATGCTTCATTCCGAATGTCATATCGCAAAAACTACTATCACGACTCGATTGAAAATCGGTAGCTAGGTGTATTAAGAGTTCCTCTTCGAAATGGTAAATAAAAAATTTCGGTTTATTTCGAACAAAAAATAGTAATCGACAAAACGTTCCCTAATTTGCTCAAAACACCCAGTTGACCACGCCCCTTTTTCAACGTAGCCTTTGTGACACATCCCAATTAAAGACCAACACTCAGTCATGCAGTCCTCAAAATTTCATGCCGATCCGTTGAGCCGTTATCGAGTTATAAGAAGATTTGTAAAAACTTTTGCACAGCTACTTTCTGTTTTTGCTGATCGCCTGGTGTTTCACAAAAATTCGGTTTTAGTCGGCACAATTTTCCATAGAAATTCAATTTATTTTTTAAAATCCTCATAACTCGTAAACGGCTAAATGCATTGGAATGAAATTTTTCACGTAGATGGATTAGAGGTTGTTTTTTAAAATGAGCATAAAGAAATGGTGAATTTTTCAGCGGGGGGTGATGCATCGGTTATTTCGTCAATGCTTCATTCCGAATGTCATATAGCAAAAACTACTATTACGACTCGATTGAAAATCGGTAGCTAGGTGTATTAAGAGTTCCTCTTCGAAATGGTAAAAGAAAAATTTCGGTTTATTTCGAACAAAAAATAGTAATCGACAAAACGTTCCCTAATTTGCTCAAAACACCCAGTTGACCACGCCCCTTTTTCAACGTAGCCTTTTTGACACATCCCAATTAAAGACCAACACTCAGTCATGCAGTCCTCAAAATTTCATGCCGATCCGTTAAGCCGTTACCGAGTTATAAGAAGATTTGTAAAAACTTTTGCACAGCTACTTTCTGTTTTTGCTGATCGCCTGGTGTTTCACAAAAATTCGGTTTTAGTCGGCACAATTTTCCATAGAAATTCAAATTTTTTTTTTAAAATCCTCATAACTCGTAAACGGCTAAATACATTGGAATGAAATTTGGCACGTAGATGGATTAGAGGTTGTTCTTTAAAATGAGCATATAGAGATGGTGAATGTTTCAGCGGGGGGTGATGCAGGGGTTATTTCGTCAATGCTTCATTCCGAATGTCATATCGCAAAAACTACCATCACGACTCGATTGAAAATCGGTAGCTAGGTGTATTAAGAGTTCCTCTTCGAAATGGTAAATGAAAAATTTCGATTTATTTCGAACAAAAAATAGTAATCGACAAAACGTTCCCTAATTTGCTCAAAACACCCAGTTGACCACTCCCCTTTTTCAACGTAGCCTTTGAGACACATCCCAATTAAAGACCAACACTCAATCATGCAGTCCTCAAAATTTCATGCGGCTCCGTTGAGTCGTTACCGAGTTATAAGAAGATTTGTAAAAACTTTTACACAGCTACTTTCTGTTTTTGCTGATCGCCTGGTGTTTCACAAAATTTCGGTTTTATTCGGCACAATTTTCCATAGAAATTCAATTTTTTTTTTTAAAATCCTCATAACTCGTAAGCGGCTAAATACATTGGAATGAAATTTGGCACGTAGATGGATTAGAGGTTGTTCTTTAAAATGAGCATATAGAGATGGTGAATGTTTCAGCGGGGGGTGATGCAGGGGTTATTTCGTCAATGCTTCATTCCGAATGTCATATCGCAAAAACTACTATCACGACTCGATTGAAAATCGGTAGCTAGGTGTATTAAAAGTTCCTCTTCGAAATGGTAAATAAAAAATTTCAGTTTATTTCGAACAAAAAATAGTAATCGACAAAACGTTCCCTAATTTGCTCAAAACACCCAGTTGACCACGCCCCTTTTTCAACGTAGCCTTTGTGACACATCCCAATTAAAGACCAACACTCAGTCATGCAGTCCTCAAAATTTCATGCCGATCCGTTGAGCCGTTACCGAGTTATAAGAAGATTTGTAAAAACTTTTGCACAGCTACTTTCTGTTTTTGCTGATCGCCTGGTGTTTCACAAAAATTCGGTTTTAGTCGGCACAATTTTCCATAGAAATTCAAATTTTTTTTTAAAATCCTCATAACTCGTAAACGGCTAAATACATTGGAATGAAATTTGGCACGTAGATGGATTAGAGGTTGTTCTTTAAAATGAGCATATAGAGATGGTGAATGTTTCAGCGGGGGGTGATGCAGGGGTTATTTCGTCAATGCTTCATTCCGAATGTCATATCGCAAAAACTACTATCACGACTCGATTGAAAATCGGTAGCTAGGTGTATTAAAAGTTCCTCTTCGAAATGGTAAATAAAAAATTTCGGTTTATTTCGAACAAAAAATAGTAATCGACAAAACGTTCCCTAATTTGCTCAAAACACCCAGTTGACCACGCCCCTTTTTCAACGTAGCCTTTGTGACACATCCCAATTAAAGACCAACACGCAGTCATGCAGTCCTCAAAATTTCA
The DNA here is from genome assembly GCA_949824845.1 of Rhingia rostrata. Lineage (NCBI taxonomy): Eukaryota > Metazoa > Arthropoda > Insecta > Diptera > Syrphidae > Rhingia > Rhingia rostrata. Next base: position 93,021,906 of record OX463757.1, read on the forward strand.
TGCCGATCCGTTGAGCCGTTACCGAGTTATAAGAAGATTTGTAAAAACTTTTGCACAGCTACTTTCTGTTTTTGCTGATCGCCTGGTGTTTCACAAAAATTCGGTTTTAGTCGGCACAATTTTCCATAGAAATTCAAATTTTTTTTTTAAAATCCTCATAACTCGTAAACGGCTAAATACATTGGAATGAAATTTGGCACGTAGATGGATTAGAGGTTGTTCTTTAAAATGAGCATATAGAGATGGTGAATGTTTCAGCGGGGGGTGATGCAGGGGTTATTTCGTCAATGCTTCATTCCGAATGTCATATCGCAAAAACTACTATCACGACTCGATTGAAAATCGGTAGCTAGGTGTATTAAGAGTTCCTCTTCGAAATGGTAAATGAAAAATTTCGGTTTATTTCGAACAAAAGATAGTAATCGACAAAACGTTCCCTAATTTGCTCAAAACACCCAGTTGACCACGCCCCTTTTTCGACGTAGCCTTTGTGACACATCCCAATTAAAGACCAACACTCAATCATGCAGTCCTCAAAATTTCATGCGGATCCGTTGAGCCGTTACCGAGTTATAAGAAGATTTGTAAAAACTTTTACACAGCTACTTTCTGTTTTTGCTGATCGCCTGGTGTTTCACAAAATTTCGATTTATTAGGCACAATTTTCCATAGAAATTCAAACTTTTTTTTTAAATCCTCATAACTCGTAAACGGCTTAATACATTGGAATGAAATTTGGCACGTAGATGGATTAGAGGTTGTTCTTTAAAATGAGCATATAGAAATGGTGAATTTTTCAGCGGAGGGTGATGCAGGGGTTATTTCGTCAATGCTTCATTCCGAATGTCATATCGCAAAAACTACTATCACGACTCGATTGAAAATCGGTAGCTAGGTGTATTAAGAGTTCCTCTTCGAAATGGTAAATAAAAAATTTCGGTTTATTTCGAACAAAAAATAGTAATCGACAAAACGTTCCCTAATTTGCTTAAAACACCCAGTTGACCACGCCCCTTTTTCGACGTAGCCTTTGTGACACATCCCAATTAAAGACCAACACTCAATCATGCAGTCCTCAAAATTTCATGCCGATCCGTTGAGCCGTTACCGAGTTATAAGAAGATTTGTAAAAACGTTTGCACAGCTACATTCTGTTTTTGCTGATCGTCAAACTAAAATATCATTGAATGTGATATTTCGTCAATGCTTCATTCCGAATGTCATATCGCAAAAACTACTATCACGACTCGATTGAAAATCGGTAGCTAGGTGTATTAAGAGTTCCTCTTCGAAATGGTAAATGAAAACTTTCGGTTTATTGCGAACAAAAAATAGTAATCGACAAAACGTTCCTTAATTTGCTCAAAACACCCAGTTGACCACGCCCCTTTTTCAACGTAGCCTTTGTGACACATCCCAATTAAAGACCAACACTCAATCATGCAGTCCTCAAAATTTCATGCCGATCCGTTGAGCCGTTACCAAGTTATAAGAAGATTTGTAAAAACTTTTGCACAGCTACTTTCTGTTTTTGCTGATCGCCTGGTGTTTCACAAAAATTCGGTTTTAGTCGGCACAATTTTCCATAGAAATTCAATTTTTTTTTTAGAATCCTCATAACTCGTAAACGGCAAAATACATTGGAATGAAATTTGGCACGTAGATGGATTAGAGGTTGTTCTTTAAAATGAGCATACAGAAATGGTGAATTTTTCAGCGGGGGAGTGATGCAGGGGTTATTTCGTCAATGCTTCATTCCGAATGTCATATCGCAAAAACTACTATCACGACTCGATTGAAAATCGGTAGCTAGGTGTATTAAGAGTTCCTCTTCGAAATGGTAAATAACAAATTTCGGTTTATTTCGAACAAAAAATAGTAATCGACAAAACGTTCCCTAATTTGCTCAAAACACCCAGTTGACCACGCCCTTTTTCAACGTAGCCTTTGTGACACATCCCAATTAAAGACCAACACTCAGTCATGCAGTCCTCAAAATTTCATGCGGATCCGTTGAGCCGTTACCGAGTTATAAGAAGATTTGTAAAAACTTTTGCACAGCTACTTTCTGTTTTTGCTGATCGCCTGGTGTTTCACAAAAATTCGGTTTTAGTCGGCACAATTTTCCATAGAAATTCAAATTTTTTTTTTAAAATCCTCATAACTCGTAAACGGCTAAATACATTGGAATGAAATTTGGCACGTAGATGGATTAGAGGTTGTTCTTTAAAATGAGCATATAGAGATGGTGAATGTTTCAGCGGGGGGTGATGCAGGGGTTATTTCGTCAATGCTTCATTCCGAATGTCATATCGCAAAAACTACTATCACGACTCGATTGAAAATCGGTAGCTAGGTGTATTAAGAGTTCCTCTTCGAAATGGTAAATGAAAAATTTCGGTTTATTTCGAACAAAAGATAGTAATCGACAAAACGTTCCCTAATTTGCTCAAAACACCCAGTTGACCACGCCCCTTTTTCGACGTAGCCTTTGTGACACATCCCAATTAAAGACCAACACTCAATCATGCAGTCCTCAAAATTTCATGCGGATCCGTTGAGCCGTTACCGAGTTATAAGAAGATTTGTAAAAACTTTTACACAGCTACTTTCTGTTTTTGCTGATCGCCTGGTGTTTCACAAAATTTCGATTTATTAGGCACAATTTTCCATAGAAATTCAAACTTTTTTTTTAAATCCTCATAACTCGTAAACGGCTTAATACATTGGAATGAAATTTGGCACGTAGATGGATTAGAGGTTGTTCTTTAAAATGAGCATATAGAAATGGTGAATTTTTCAGCGGAGGGTGATGCAGGGGTTATTTCGTCAATGCTTCATTCCGAATGTCATATCGCAAAAACTACTATCACGACTCGATTGAAAATCGGTAGCTAGGTGTATTAAGAGTTCCTCTTCGAAATGGTAAATAAAAAATTTCGGTTTATTTCGAACAAAAAATAGTAATCGACAAAACGTTCCCTAATTTGCTTAAAACACCCAGTTGACCACGCCCCTTTTTCGACGTAGCCTTTGTGACACATCCCAATTAAAGACCAACACTCAATCATGCAGTCCTCAAAATTTCATGCCGATCCGTTGAGCCGTTACCGAGTTATAAGAAGATTTGTAAAAACGTTTGCACAGCTACATTCTGTTTTTGCTGATCGTCAAACTAAAATATCATTGAATGTGATATTTCGTCAATGCTTCATTCCGAATGTCATATCGCAAAAACTACTATCACGACTCGATTGAAAATCGGTAGCTAGGTGTATTAAGAGTTCCTCTTCGAAATGGTAAATGAAAACTTTCGGTTTATTGCGAACAAAAAATAGTAATCGACAAAACGTTCCTTAATTTGCTCAAAACACCCAGTTGACCACGCCCCTTTTTCAACGTAGCCTTTGTGACACATCCCAATTAAAGACCAACACTCAATCATGCAGTCCTCAAAATTTCATGCCGATCCGTTGAGCCGTTACCAAGTTATAAGAAGATTTGTAAAAACTTTTGCACAGCTACTTTCTGTTTTTGCTGATCGCCTGGTGTTTCACAAAAATTCGGTTTTAGTCGGCACAATTTTCCATAGAAATTCAATTTTTTTTTTAGAATCCTCATAACTCGTAAACGGCAAAATACATTGGAATGAAATTTGGCACGTAGATGGATTAGAGGTTGTTCTTTAAAATGAGCATACAGAAATGGTGAATTTTTCAGCGGGGGAGTGATGCAGGGGTTATTTCGTCAATGCTTCATTCCGAATGTCATATCGCAAAAACTACTATCACGACTCGATTGAAAATCGGTAGCTAGGTGTATTAAGAGTTCCTCTTCGAAATGGTAAATAACAAATTTCGGTTTATTTCGAACAAAAAATAGTAATCGACAAAACGTTCCCTAATTTGCTCAAAACACCCAGTTGACCACGCCCTTTTTCAACGTAGCCTTTGTGACACATCCCAATTAAAGACCAACACTCAGTCATGCAGTCCTCAAAATTTCATGCGGATCCGTTGAGCCGTTACCGAGTTATAAGAAGATTTGTAAAAACTTTTGCACAGCTACTTTCTGTTTTTGCTGATCGCCTGGTGTTTCACAAAAATTCGGTTTTAGTCGGCACAATTTTCCATAGAAATTCAAATTTTTTTTTTTAAATCCTCATAACTCGTAAACGGCTAAGTACATTGGAATGAAATTTGGCACGTAGATGGATTAGAGGTTGTTCTTTAAAATGAGCATATAGAGATGGTGAATGTATTAGCGGGGGGTGATGCAGGGGTTATTTCGTCAATGCTTCATTCCGAATGTCATATCGCAAAAACTACTATCACGACTCGATTGAAAATCGGTAGCTAGGTGTATTAAGAGTTCCTCTTCGAAATGGTAAATGAAAAATTTCGATTTATTTCGAACAAAAAATAGTAATCGACAAAACGTTCCCTAATTTGCTCAAAACACCCAGTTGACCACTCCCTTTTTCAACGTAGCCTTTGTGACACATCCCAATTAAAGACCAACACTCAGTCATGCAGTCCTCAAAATTTCATGCCGATCCGTTGAGCCGTTACCGAGTTATAAGAAGATTTGTAAAAACTTTTGCACAGCTACTTTCTGTTTTTGCTGATCGCCTGGTGTTTCACAAAAATTCGGTTTTAGTCGGCACAATTTTCCATAGAAATTCAAATTTTTTTTTAAAATCCTCATAACTCGTAAACGGCTAAATACATTGGAATGAAATTTGGCACGTAGATGGATTAGAGGTTGTTCTTTAAAATGAGCATATAGAGATGGTGAATGTTTCAGCGGGGGGTGATGCAGGGGTTATTTCGTCAATGCTTCATTCCGAATGTCATATCGCAAAAACTACTATCACGACTCGATTGAAAATCAGTAGCTAGGTGTATTAAGAGTTCCTCTTCGAAATGGTAAATAAAAAATTTCGGTTTATTTCGAACAAAAAATAGTAATCGACAAAACGTTCCCTAATTTGCTCAAAACACCCAGTTGACCACGCCCCTTTTTCAACGTAGCCTTTGTGACACATCCCAATTAAAGACCAACACTCAGTCATGCAGTCCTCAAAATTTCATGCCGATCCGTTGAGCCGTTACCGAGTTATAAGAAGATTTGTAAAAACTTTTGCACAGCTACTTTCTGTTTTTGCTGATCGCCTGGTGTTTCACAAAAATTCGGTTTTAGTCGGCACAATTTTCCATAGAAATTCAAATTTTTTTTTTTTAAATCCTCATAACTCGTAAACGGCTAAGTACATTGGAATGAAATTTGGCACGTAGATGGATTAGAGGTTGTTCTTTAAAATGAGCATATAGAGATGGTGAATGTATTAGCGGGGGGTGATGCAGGGGTTATTTCGTCAATGCTTCATTCCGAATGTCATATCGCAAAAACTACTATCACGACTCGATTGAAAATCGGTAGCTAGGTGTATTAAGAGTTCCTCTTCGAAATGGTAAATGAAAAATTTCGATTTATTTCGAACAAAAAATAGTAATTGACAAAACGTTCCCTAATTTGCTCAAAACACCCAGTTGACCACTCCCTTTTTCAACTTAGCCTTTGTGACACATCCCAATTAAAGACCAACACTCAGTCATGCAGTCCTCAAAATTTCATGCCGATCCGTTGAGCCGTTACCGAGTTATAAGAAGATTTGTAAAAACTTTTGCACAGCTACTTTCTGTTTTTGCTGATCGCCTGGTGTTTCACAAAAATTCGGTTTTAGTCGGCACAATTTTCCATAGAAATTCAAATTTTTTTTTTAAAATCCTCATAACTCGTAAACGGCTAAATACATTGGAATGAAATTTGGCACGTAGATGGATTAGAGGTTGTTCTTTAAAATGAGCATATAGAGATGGTGAATGTTTCAGCGGGGGGTGATGCAGGGGTTATTTCGTCAATGCTTCATTCCGAATGTCATATCGCAAAAACTACTATCACGACTCGATTGAAAATCGGTAGCTAGGTGTATTAAGAGTTCCTCTTCGAAATGGTAAATAAAAAATTTCGGTTTATTTCGAACAAAAAATAGTAATCGACAAAACGTTCCCTAATTTGCTCAAAACACCCAGTTGACCACGCCCCTTTTTTAACGTAGCCTTTGTGACACATCCCAATTAAAGACCAACACTCAGTCATGCAGTCCTCAAAATTTCATGCCGATCCGTTGAGCCGTTATCGAGTTATAAGAAGATTTGTAAAAACTTTTGCACAGCTACTTTCTGTTTTTGCTGATCGCCTGGTGTTTCACAAAAATTCGGTTTTAGTCGGCACAATTTTCCATAGAAATTCAATTTATTTTTTAAAATCCTCATAACTCGTAAACGGCTAAATGCATTGGAATGAAATTTTTCACGTAGATGGATTAGAGGTTGTTTTTTAAAATGAGCATAAAGAAATGGTGAATTTTTCAGCGGGGGGTGATGCATCGGTTATTTCGTCAATGCTTCATTCCGAATGTCATATAGCAAAAACTACTATTACGACTCGATTGAAAATCGGTAGCTAGGTGTATTAAGAGTTCCTCTTCGAAATGGTAAAAGAAAAATTTCGGTTTATTTCGAACAAAAAATAGTAATCGACAAAACGTTCCCTAATTTGCTCAAAACACCCAGTTGACCACGCCCCTTTTTCAACGTAGCCTTTTTGACACATCCCAATTAAAGACCAACACTCAGTCATGCAGTCCTCAAAATTTCATGCCGATCCGTTAAGCCGTTACCGAGTTATAAGAAGATTTGTAAAAACTTTTGCACAGCTACTTTCTGTTTTTGCTGATCGCCTGAAAATAGAAATTCAAATTTTTTTTTTAAAATCCTCATAACTCGTAAACGGCTAAATACATTGGAATGAAATTTGGCACGTAGATGGATTAGAGGTTGTTCTTTAAAATGAGCATATAGAGATGGTGAATGTTTCAGCGGGGGGTGATGCAGGGGTTATTTCGTCAATGCTTCATTCCGAATGTCATATCGCAAAAACTACCATCACGACTCGATTGAAAATCGGTAGCTAGGTGTATTAAGAGTTCCTCTTCGAAATGGTAAATGAAAAATTTCGATTTATTTCGAACAAAAAATAGTAATCGACAAAACGTTCCCTAATTTGCTCAAAACACCCAGTTGACCACTCCCCTTTTTCAACGTAGCCTTTGAGACACATCCCAATTAAAGACCAACACTCAATCATGCAGTCCTCAAAATTTCATGCGGCTCCGTTGAGTCGTTACCGAGTTATAAGAAGATTTGTAAAAACTTTTACACAGCTACTTTCTGTTTTTGCTGATCGCCTGGTGTTTCACAAAATTTCGGTTTTATTCGGCACAATTTTCCATAGAAATTCAATTTTTTTTTTTAAAATCCTCATAACTCGTAAGCGGCTAAATACATTGGAATGAAATTTGGCACGTAGATGGATTAGAGGTTGTTCTTTAAAATGAGCATATAGAGATGGTGAATGTTTCAGCGGGGGGTGATGCAGGGGTTATTTCGTCAATGCTTCATTCCGAATGTCATATCGCAAAAACTACTATCACGACTCGATTGAAAATCGGTAGCTAGGTGTATTAAAAGTTCCTCTTCGAAATGGTAAATAAAAAATTTCAGTTTATTTCGAACAAAAAATAGTAATCGACAAAACGTTCCCTAATTTGCTCAAAACACCCAGTTGACCACGCCCCTTTTTCAACGTAGCCTTTGTGACACATCCCAATTAAAGACCAACACTCAGTCATGCAGTCCTCAAAATTTCATGCCGATCCGTTGAGCCGTTACCGAGTTATAAGAAGATTTGTAAAAACTTTTGCACAGCTACTTTCTGTTTTTGCTGATCGCCTGGTGTTTCACAAAAATTCGGTTTTAGTCGGCACAATTTTCCATAGAAATTCAAATTTTTTTTTAAAATCCTCATAACTCGTAAACGGCTAAATACATTGGAATGAAATTTGGCACGTAGATGGATTAGAGGTTGTTCTTTAAAATGAGCATATAGAGATGGTGAATGTTTCAGCGGGGGGTGATGCAGGGGTTATTTCGTCAATGCTTCATTCCGAATGTCATATCGCAAAAACTACTATCACGACTCGATTGAAAATCGGTAGCTAGGTGTATTAAAAGTTCCTCTTCGAAATGGTAAATAAAAAATTTCGGTTTATTTCGAACAAAAAATAGTAATCGACAAAACGTTCCCTAATTTGCTCAAAACACCCAGTTGACCACGCCCCTTTTTCAACGTAGCCTTTGTGACACATCCCAATTAAAGACCAACACGCAGTCATGCAGTCCTCAAAATTTCATGCCGATCCGTTGAGCCGTTACCGAGTTATAAGAAGATTTGTAAAAACTTTTGCACAGCTACTTTCTGTTTTTGCTGATCGCCTGGTGTTTCACAAAAATTCGGTTTTAGTCGGCACAATTTTCCATAGAAATTCAAATTTTTTTTTTAAAATCCTCATAACTCGTAAACGGCTAAATACATTGGAATGAAATTTGGCACGTAGATGGATTAGAGGTTGTTCTTTAAAATGAGCATATAGAGATGGTGAATGTTTCAGCGGGGGGTGATGCAGGGGTTATTTCGTCAATGCTTCATTCCGAATGTCATATCGCAAAAACTACTATCACGACTCGATTGAAAATCGGTAGCTAGGTGTATTAAGAGTTCCTCTTCGAAATGGTAAATGAAAAATTTCGGTTTATTTCGAACAAAAGATAGTAATCGACAAAACGTTCCCTAATTTGCTCAAAACACCCAGTTGACCACGCCCCTTTTTCGACGTAGCCTTTGTGACACATCCCAATTAAAGACCAACACTCAATCATGCAGTCCTCAAAATTTCATGCGGATCCGTTGAGCCGTTACCGAGTTATAAGAAGATTTGTAAAAACTTTTACACAGCTACTTTCTGTTTTTGCTGATCGCCTGGTGTTTCACAAAATTTCGATTTATTAGGCACAATTTTCCATAGAAATTCAAACTTTTTTTTTTAAATCCTCATAACTCGTAAACGGCTTAATACATTGGAATGAAATTTGGCACGTAGATGGATTAGAGGTTGTTCTTTAAAATGAGCATATAGAAATGGTGAATTTTTCAGCGGAGGGTGATGCAGGGGTTATTTCGTCAATGCTTCATTCCGAATGTCATATCGCAAAAACTACTATCACGACTCGATTGAAAATCGGTAGCTAGGTGTATTAAGAGTTCCTCTTCGAAAATAAAAAATAAAAAATTTCGGTTTATTTCGAACAAAAAATAGTAATCGACAAAACGTTCCCTAATTTGCTTAAAACACCCAGTTGACCACGCCCCTTTTTCGACGTAGCCTTTGTGACACATCCCAATTAAAGACCAACACTCAATCATGCAGTCCTCAAAATTTCATGCCGATCCGTTGAGCCGTTACCGAGTTATAAGAAGATTTGTAAAAACGTTTGCACAGCTACATTCTGTTTTTGCTGATCGTCAAACTAAAATATCATTGAATGTGATATTTCGTCAATGCTTCATTCCGAATGTCATATCGCAAAAACTACTATCACGACTCGATTGAAAATCGGTAGCTAGGTGTATTAAGAGTTCCTCTTCGAAATGGTAAATGAAAACTTTCGGTTTATTGCGAACAAAAAATAGTAATCGACAAAACGTTCCTTAATTTGCTCAAAACACCCAGTTGACCACGCCCCTTTTTCAACGTAGCCTTTGTGACACATCCCAATTAAAGACCAACACTCAATCATGCAGTCCTCAAAATTTCATGCCGATCCGTTGAGCCGTTACCAAGTTATAAGAAGATTTGTAAAAACTTTTGCACAGCTACTTTCTGTTTTTGCTGATCGCCTGGTGTTTCACAAAAATTCGGTTTTAGTCGGCACAATTTTCCATAGAAATTCAATTTTTTTTTTAGAATCCTCATAACTCGTAAACGGCAAAATACATTGGAATGAAATTTGGCACGTAGATGGATTAGAGGTTGTTCTTTAAAATGAGCATACAGAAATGGTGAATTTTTCAGCGGGGGAGTGATGCAGGGGTTATTTCGTCAATGCTTCATTCCGAATGTCATATCGCAAAAACTACTATCACGACTCGATTGAAAATCGGTAGCTAGGTGTATTAAGAGTTCCTCTTCGAAATGGTAAATAACAAATTTCGGTTTATTTCGAACAGAAAATAGTAATCGACAAAACGTTCCCTAATTTGCTCAAAACACCCAGTTGACCACGCCCTTTTTCAACGTAGCCTTTGTGACACATCCCAATTAAAGACCAACACTCAGTCATGCAGTCCTCAAAATTTCATGCCGATCCGTTGAGCCGTTACCGAGTTATAAGAAGATTTGTAAAAACTTTTGCACAGCTACTTTCTGTTTTTGCTGATCGCCTGGTGTTTCACAAAAATTCGGTTTTAGTCGGCACAATTTTCCATAGAAATTCAAATTTTTTTTTTAAAATCCTCATAGCTCGTAAACGGCTAAATACATTGGAATGAAATTTGGCACGTAGATGGATTAGAGGTTGTTCTTTAAAATGAGCATATAGAGATGGTGAATGTTTCAGCGGGGGGTGATGCAGGGGTTATTTCGTCAATGCTTCATTCCGAATGTCATAACGCAAAAACTACTATCACGACTCGATTGAAAATCGGTAGCTAGGTGTATTAAGAGTTCCTCTTCGAAATGGTAAATGAAAACTTTCGGTTTATTTCGAACAAAAAATAGTAATCGACAAAACGTTCCCTAATTTGCTCAAAACACCCAGTTGACCACGCCCCTTTTTCAACGTAGCCTTTGTGACACATCCCAATTAAAGACCAACACTCAATCATGCAGTCCTCAAAATTTCATGCGGATCCGTTGAGCCGTTACCGAGTTATAAGAAGATTTGTAAAAACTTTTGCACAGCTACTTTCTGTTTTTGCTGATCGCCTGGTGTTTCACAAAAATTCGGTTTTAGTCGGCACAATTTTCCATAGAAATTCAAATTTTTTTTTTTAAATCCTCATAACTCGTAAACGGCTAAGTACATTGGAATGAAATTTGGCACGTAGATGGATTAGAGGTTGTTCTTTAAAATGAGCATATAGAGATGGTGAATGTATTAGCGGGGGGTGATGCAGGGGTTATTTCGTCAATGCTTCATTCCGAATGTCATATCGCAAAAACTACTATCACGACTCGATTGAAAATCGGTAGCTAGGTGTATTAAGAGTTCCTCTTCGAAATGGTAAATGAAAAATTTCGATTTATTTCGAACAAAAAATAGTAATCGACAAAACGTTCCCTAATTTGCTCAAAACACCCAGTTGACCACTCCCTTTTTCAACGTAGCCTTTGTGACACATCCCAATTAAAGACCAACACTCAGTCATGCAGTCCTCAAAATTTCATGCCGATCCGTTGAGCCGTTACCGAGTTATAAGAAGATTTGTAAAAACTTTTGCACAGCTACTTTCTGTTTTTGCTGATCGCCTGGTGTTTCACAAAAATTCGGTTTTAGTCGGCACAATTTTCCATAGAAATTCAAATTTTTTTTTAAAATCCTCATAACTCGTAAACGGCTAAATACATTGGAATGAAATTTGGCACGTAGATGGATTAGAGGTTGTTCTTTAAAATGAGCATATAGAGATGGTGAATGTTTCAGCGGGGGGTGATGCAGGGGTTATTTCGTCAATGCTTCATTCCGAATGTCATATCGCAAAAACTACTATCACGACTCGATTGAAAATCAGTAGCTAGGTGTATTAAGAGTTCCTCTTCGAAATGGTAAATAAAAAATTTCGGTTTATTTCGAACAAAAAATAGTAATCGACAAAACGTTCCCTAATTTGCTCAAAACACCCAGTTGACCACGCCCCTTTTTCAACGTAGCCTTTGTGACACATCCCAATTAAAGACCAACACTCAGTCATGCAGTCCTCAAAATTTCATGCCGATCCGTTGAGCCGTTACCGAGTTATAAGAAGATTTGTAAAAACTTTTGCACAGCTACTTTCTGTTTTTGCTGATCGCCTGGTGTTTCACAAAAATTCGGTTTTAGTCGGCACAATTTTCCATAGAAATTCAAATTTTTTTTTTTTAAATCCTCATAACTCGTAAACGGCTAAGTACATTGGAATGAAATTTGGCACGTAGATGGATTAGAGGTTGTTCTTTAAAATGAGCATATAGAGATGGTGAATGTATTAGCGGGGGGTGATGCAGGGGTTATTTCGTCAATGCTTCATTCCGAATGTCATATCGCAAAAACTACTATCACGACTCGATTGAAAATCGGTAGCTAGGTGTATTAAGAGTTCCTCTTCGAAATGGTAAATGAAAAATTTCGATTTATTTCGAACAAAAAATAGTAATTGACAAAACGTTCCCTAATTTGCTCAAAACACCCAGTTGACCACTCCCTTTTTCAACGTAGCCTTTGTGACACATCCCAATTAAAGACCAACACTCAGTCATGCAGTCCTCAAAATTTCATGCCGATCCGTTGAGCCGTTACCGAGTTATAAGAAGATTTGTAAAAACTTTTGCACAGCTACTTTCTGTTTTTGCTGATCGCCTGGTGTTTCACAAAAATTCGGTTTTAGTCGGCACAATTTTCCATAGAAATTCAAATTTTTTTTTTAAAATCCTCATAACTCGTAAACGGCTAAATACATTGGAATGAAATTTGGCACGTAGATGGATTAGAGGTTGTTCTTTAAAATGAGCATATAGAGATGGTGAATGTTTCAGCGGGGGGTGATGCAGGGGTTATTTCGTCAATGCTTCATTCCGAATGTCATATCGCAAAAACTACTATCACGACTCGATTGAAAATCGGTAGCTAGGTGTATTAAGAGTTCCTCTTCGAAATGGTAAATAAAAAATTTCGGTTTATTTCGAACAAAAAATAGTAATCGACAAAACGTTCCCTAATTTGCTCAAAACACCCAGTTGACCACGCCCCTTTTTCAACGTAGCCTTTGTGACACATCCCAATTAAAGACCAACACTCAGTCATGCAGTCCTCAAAATTTCATGCCGATCCGTTGAGCCGTTATCGAGTTATAAGAAGATTTGTAAAAACTTTTGCACAGCTACTTTCTGTTTTTGCTGATCGCCTGGTGTTTCACAAAAATTCGGTTTTAGTCGGCACAATTTTCCATAGAAATTCAATTTATTTTTTAAAATCCTCATAACTCGTAAACGGCTAAATGCATTGGAATGAAATTTTTCACGTAGATGGATTAGAGGTTGTTTTTTAAAATGAGCATAAAGAAATGGTGAATTTTTCAGCGGGGGGTGATGCATCGGTTATTTCGTCAATGCTTCATTCCGAATGTCATATAGCAAAAACTACTATTACGACTCGATTGAAAATCGGTAGCTAGGTGTATTAAGAGTTCCTCTTCGAAATGGTAAAAGAAAAATTTCGGTTTATTTCGAACAAAAAATAGTAATCGACAAAACGTTCCCTAATTTGCTCAAAACACCCAGTTGACCACGCCCCTTTTTCAACGTAGCCTTTTTGACACATCCCAATTAAAGACCAACACTCAGTCATGCAGTCCTCAAAATTTCATGCCGATCCGTTAAGCCGTTACCGAGTTATAAGAAGATTTGTAAAAACTTTTGCACAGCTACTTTCTGTTTTTGCTGATCGCCTGGTGTTTCACAAAAATTCGGTTTTAGTCGGCACAATTTTCCATAGAAATTCAAATTTTTTTTTTAAAATCCTCATAACTCGTAAACGGCTAAATACATTGGAATGAAATTTGGCACGTAGATGGATTAGAGGTTGTTCTTTAAAATGAGCATATAGAGATGGTGAATGTTTCAGCGGGGGGTGATGCAGGGGTTATTTCGTCAATGCTTCATTCCGAATGTCATATCGCAAAAACTACTATCACGACTCGATTGAAAATCGGTAGCTAGGTGTATTAAGAGTTCCTCTTCGAAATGGTAAATAAAAAATTTCGGTTTATTTCGAACAAAAAATAGTAATCGACAAAACGTTCCCTAATTTGCTCAAAACACCCAGTTGACCACGCCCCTTTTTCAACGTAGCCTTTGTGACACATCCCAATTAAAGACCAACACTCAATCATGCAGTCCTCAAAATTTCATGCCGATCCGTTGAGCCGTTATCGAGTTATAAGAAGATTTGTAAAAACTTTTGCACAGCTACTTTCTGTTTTTGCTGATCGCCTGGTGTTTCACAAAAATTCGGTTTTAGTCGGCACAATTTTCCATAGAAATTCAATTTATTTTTTAAAATCCTCATAACTCGTAAACGGCTAAATGCATTGGAATGAAATTTTTCACGTAGATGGATTAGAGGTTGTTTTTTAAAATGAGCATAAAGAAATGGTGAATTTTTCAGCGGGGGGTGATGCATCGGTTATTTCGTCAATGCTTCATTCCGAATGTCATATAGCAAAAACTACTATTACGACTCGATTGAAAATCGGTAGCTAGGTGTATTAAGAGTTCCTCTTCGAAATGGTAAAAGAAAAATTTCGGTTTATTTCGAACAAAAAATAGTAATCGACAAAACGTTCCCTAATTTGCTCAAAACACCCAGTTGACCACGCCCCTTTTTCAACGTAGCCTTTTTGACACATCCCAATTAAAGACCAACACTCAGTCATGCAGTCCTCAAAATTTCATGCCGATCCGTTAAGCCGTTACCGAGTTATAAGAAGATTTGTAAAAACTTTTGCACAGCTACTTTCTGTTTTTGCTGATCGCCTGGTGTTTCACAAAAATTCGGTTTTAGTCGGCACAATTTTCCATAGAAATTCAAATTTTTTTTTTAAAATCCTCATAACTCGTAAACGGCTAAATACATTGGAATGAAATTTGGCACGTAGATGGATTAGAGGTTGTTCTTTAAAATGAGCATATAGAGATGGTGAATGTTTCAGCGGGGGGTGATGCAGGGGTTATTTCGTCAATGCTTCATTCCGAATGTCATATCGCAAAAACTACCATCACGACTCGATTGAAAATCGGTAGCTAGGTGTATTAAGAGTTCCTCTTCGAAATGGTAAATGAAAAATTTCGATTTATTTCGAACAAAAAATAGTAATCGACAAAACGTTCCCTAATTTGCTCAAAACACCCAGTTGACCACTCCCCTTTTTCAACGTAGCCTTTGAGACACATCCCAATTAAAGACCAACACTCAATCATGCAGTCCTCAAAATTTCATGCGGCTCCGTTGAGTCGTTACCGAGTTATAAGAAGATTTGTAAAAACTTTTACACAGCTACTTTCTGTTTTTGCTGATCGCCTGGTGTTTCACAAAATTTCGGTTTTATTCGGCACAATTTTCCATAGAAATTCAATTTTTTTTTTAAAATCCTCATAACTCGTAAGCGGCTAAATACATTGGAATGAAATTTGGCACGTAGATGGATTAGAGGTTGTTCTTTAAAATGAGCACATAGAAATGGTGAACTTTTCAGCGGGGGGTGATGCAGGGGTTATTTCGTCAATGCTTCATTCCGAATGTCATATCGCAAAAACTACTATCACGACTCGATTGAAAATCGGTAGCTAGGTGTATTAAAAGTTCCTCTTCGAAATGGTAAATGAAAAATTTCGGTTTATTTCGAACAAAAGATAGTAATCGACAAAACGTTCCCTAATTTGCTCAAAAAACCCAGTTGAACACGCCCCTTTTTCAACGTAGCCTTTGCGACACATCCCAATTAAAGACCAACACTCAATCATGCAGTCCTCAAAATTTCATGCGGATCCGTTGAGCCGTTACCGAGTTATAAGAAGATTTGTAAAAACTTTTACACAGCTACTTTCTGTTTTTGCTGATCGCCTGGTGTTTCACAAAATTTCGGTTTTATTCGGCACAATTTTCCATAGAAATTCTAATTTTTTTTTTAAAATCCTCATAACTCGTAAACGTCTAAATACATTGGAATGAAATTTGGCACGTAGATGGATTAGAGGTTGTTCTTTAAAATGAGCATATAGAGATGGTGAATGTTTCAGCGGGGGGTGATGCAGGGGTTATTTCGTCAATGCTTCATTCCGAATGTCATATCGCAAAAACTACTATCACGACTCGATTGAAAATCGGTAGCTAGGTGTATTAAGAGTTCCTCTTCGAAATGGTAAATAACGAATTTCGGTTTATTTCGAACAAAAAATAGTAATCGACAAAACGTTCCCCAATTTGCCCAAAACACCCAGTTGACCACGCCCCTTTTTCAACGTAGCCTTTGTGACACATCCCAATTAAAGACCAACACTCAGTCATGCAGTCCTCAAAATTTCATGCCGATCCGTTGAGCCGTTACCGAGTTATAAGAAGATTTGTAAAAACTTTTGCACAGCTACTTTCTGTTTTTGCTGATCGCCTGGTGTTTCACAAAAATTCGGTTTTAGTCGGCACAATTTTCCATAGAAATTCAAATTTTTTTTTTAAAATCCTCATAACTCGTAAACGGCTAAATACATTGGTATGAAATTTGGCACGTAGATGGATTAGAGGTTGTTCTTTAAAATGAGCATATAGAGATGGTGAATGTTTCAGCGGGGGGTGATGCAGGGGTTATTTCGTCAATGCTTCATTCCGAATGTCATATCGCAAAAACTACTATCACGACTCGATTGAAAATCGGTAGCTAGGTGTATTAAAAGTTCCTCTTCGAAATGGTAAATAAAAAATTTCAGTTTATTTCGAACAAAAAATAGTAATCGACAAAACGTTCCCTAATTTGCTCAAAACACCCAGTTGACCACGCCCCTTTTTCAACGTAGCCTTTGTGACACATCCCAATTAAAGACCAACACTCAGTCATGCAGTCCTCAAAATTTCATGCCGATCCGTTGAGCCGTTACCGAGTTATAAGAAGATTTGTAAAAACTTTTGCACAGCTACTTTCTGTTTTTGCTGATCGCCTGGTGTTTCACAAAAATTCGGTTTTAGTCGGCACAATTTTCCATAGAAATTCAAATTTTTTTTTAAAATCCTCATAACTCGTAAACGGCTAAATACATTGGAATGAAATTTGGCACGTAGATGGATTAGAGGTTGTTCTTTAAAATGAGCATATAGAGATGGTGAATGTTTCAGCGGGGGGTGATGCAGGGGTTATTTCGTCAATGCTTCATTCCGAATGTCATATCGCAAAAACTACTATCACGACTTGATTGAAAATCGGTAGCTAGGTGTATTAAGAGTTCCTCTTCGAAATGGTAAATGAAAAATTTCGGTTTATTTCGAACAAAAGATAGTAATCGACAAAACGTTCCCTAATTTGCTCAAAACACCCAGTTGACCACGCCCCTTTTTCGACGTAGCCTTTGTGACACATCCCAATTAAAGACCAACACTCAGTCATGCAGTCCTCAAAATTTCATGCCGATCCGTTGAGCCGTTACCGAGTTATAAGAAGATTTGTAAAAACTTTTGCACAGCTACTTTCTGTTTTTGCTGATCGCCTGGTGTTTCACAAAAATTCGGTTTTAGTCGGCACAATTTTCCATAGAAATTCAAATTTTTTTTTTAAAATCCTCATAACTCGTAAACGGCTAAATACATTGGAATGAAATTTGGCACGTAGATGGATTAGAGGTTGTTCTTTAAAATGAGCATATAGAGATGGTGAATGTTTCAGCGGGGGGTGATGCAGGGGTTATTTCGTCAATGCTTCATTCCGAATGTCATATCGCAAAAACTACTATCACGACTCGATTGAAAATCGGTAGCTAGGTGTATTAAAAGTTCCTCTTCGAAATGGTAAATAAAAAATTTCGGTTTATTTCGAACAAAAAATAGTAATCGACAAAACGTTCCCTAATTTGCTCAAAACACCCAGTTGACCACGCCCCTTTTTCAACGTAGCCTTTGTGACACATCCCAATTAAAGACCAACACGCAGTCATGCAGTCCTCAAAATTTCATGCCGATCCGTTGAGCCGTTACCGAGTTATAAGAAGATTTGTAAAAACTTTTGCACAGCTACTTTCTGTTTTTGCTGATCGCCTGGTGTTTCACAAAAATTCGGTTTTAGTCGGCACAATTTTCCATAGAAATTCAAATTTTTTTTTTAAAATCCTCATAACTCGTAAACGGCTAAATACATTGGAATGAAATTTGGCACGTAGATGGATTAGAGGTTGTTCTTTAAAATGAGCATATAGAGATGGTGAATGTTTCAGCGGGGGGTGATGCAGGGGTTATTTCGTCAATGCTTCATTCCGAATGTCATATCGCAAAAACTACCATCACGACTCGATTGAAAATCGGTAGCTAGGTGTATTAAGAGTTCCTCTTCGAAATGGTAAATGAAAAATTTCGATTTATTTCGAACAAAAAATAGTAATCGACAAAACGTTCCCTAATTTGCTCAAAACACCCAGTTGACCACTCCCCTTTTTCAACGTAGCCTTTGAGACACATCCCAATTAAAGACCAACACTCAATCATGCAGTCCTCAAAATTTCATGCGGCTCCGTTGAGTCGTTACCGAGTTATAAGAAGATTTGTAAAAACTTTTACACAGCTACTTTCTGTTTTTGCTGATCGCCTGGTGTTTCACAAAATTTCGGTTTTATTCGGCACAATTTTCCATAGAAATTCAATTTTTTTTTTAAAATCCTCATAACTCGTAAGCGGCTAAATACATTGGAATGAAATTTGGCACGTAGATGGATTAGAGGTTGTTCTTTAAAATGAGCACATAGAAATGGTGAACTTTTCAGCGGGGGGTGATGCAGGGGTTATTTCGTCAATGCTTCATTCCGAATGTCATATCGCAAAAACTACTATCACGACTCGATTGAAAATCGGTAGCTAGGTGTATTAAAAGTTCCTCTTCGAAATGGTAAATGAAAAATTTCGGTTTATTTCGAACAAAAGATAGTAATCGACAAAACGTTCCCTAATTTGCTCAAAAAACCCAGTTGAACACGCCCCTTTTTCAACGTAGCCTTTGCGACACATCCCAATTAAAGACCAACACTCAATCATGCAGTCCTCAAAATTTCATGCGGATCCGTTGAGCCGTTACCGAGTTATAAGAAGATTTGTAAAAACTTTTACACAGCTACTTTCTGTTTTTGCTGATCGCCTGGTGTTTCACAAAATTTCGGTTTTATTCGGCACAATTTTCCATAGAAATTCTAATTTTTTTTTTAAAATCCTCATAACTCGTAAACGTCTAAATACATTGGAATGAAATTTGGCACGTAGATGGATTAGAGGTTGTTCTTTAAAATGAGCATATAGAGATGGTGAATGTTTCAGCGGGGGGTGATGCAGGGGTTATTTCGTCAATGCTTCATTCCGAATGTCATATCGCAAAAACTACTATCACGACTCGATTGAAAATCGGTAGCTAGGTGTATTAAGAGTTCCTCTTCGAAATGGTAAATAACGAATTTCGGTTTATTTCGAACAAAAAATAGTAATCGACAAAACGTTCCCCAATTTGCCCAAAACACCCAGTTGACCACGCCCCTTTTTCAACGTAGCCTTTGTGACACATCCCAATTAAAGACCAACACTCAGTCATGCAGTCCTCAAAATTTCATGCCGATCCGTTGAGCCGTTACCGAGTTATAAGAAGATTTGTAAAAACTTTTGCACAGCTACTTTCTGTTTTTGCTGATCGCCTGGTGTTTCACAAAAATTCGGTTTTAGTCGGCACAATTTTCCATAGAAATTCAAATTTTTTTTTTAAAATCCTCATAACTCGTAAACGGCTAAATACATTGGTATGAAATTTGGCACGTAGATGGATTAGAGGTTGTTCTTTAAAATGAGCATATAGAGATGGTGAATGTTTCAGCGGGGGGTGATGCAGGGGTTATTTCGTCAATGCTTCATTCCGAATGTCATATCGCAAAAACTACTATCACGACTCGATTGAAAATCGGTAGCTAGGTGTATTAAGAGTTCCTCTTCGAAATGGTAAATGAAAAATTTCGGTTTATTTCGAACAAAAGATAGTAATCGACAAAACGTTCCCTAATTTGCTCAAAACACCCAGTTGACCACGCCCCTTTTTCGACGTAGCCTTTGTGACACATCCCAATTAAAGACCAACACTCAGTCATGCAGTCCTCAAAATTTCATGCCGATCCGTTGAGCCGTTACCGAGTTATAAGAAGATTTGTAAAAACTTTTGCACAGCTACTTTCTGTTTTTGCTGATCGCCTGGTGTTTCACAAAAATTCGGTTTTAGTCGGCACAATTTTCCATAGAAATTCAAATTTTTTTTTTAAAATCCTCATAACTCGTAAACGGCTAAATACATTGGAATGAAATTTGGCACGTAGATGGATTAGAGGTTGTTCTTTAAAATGAGCATATAGAGATGGTGAATGTTTCAGCGGGGGGTGATGCAGGGGTTATTTCGTCAATGCTTCATTCCGAATGTCATATCGCAAAAACTACTATCACGACTCGATTGAAAATCGGTAGCTAGGTGTATTAAAAGTTCCTCTTCGAAATGGTAAATAAAAAATTTCGGTTTATTTCGAACAAAAAATAGTAATCGACAAAACGTTCCCTAATTTGCTCAAAACACCCAGTTGACCACGCCCCTTTTTCAACGTAGCCTTTGTGACACATCCCAATTAAAGACCAACACTCAGTCATGCAGTCCTCAAAATTTTATGCCGATCCGTTGAGCCGTTACCGAGTTATAAGAAGATTTGTAAAAACTTTTGCACAGCTACTTTCTGTTTTTGCTGATCGCCTGGTGTTTCACAAAAATTCGGTTTTATTCGGCACAATTTTCCATAGAAATTCTAATTTTTTTTTTTAAAATCCTCATAACTCGTAAACGGCTAAATACATTGGAATGAAATTTGGCACGTAGATGGATTAGAGGTTGTTCTTTAAAATGAGCATATAGAGATGGTGAATGTTTCAGCGGGGGGTGATGCAGGGGTTATTTCGTCAATGCTTCATTCCGAATGTCATATCGCAAAAACTACTATCACGACTCGATTGAAAATCGGTAGCTAGGTGTATTAAAAGTTCCTCTTCGAAATGGTAAATAAAAAATTTCAGTTTATTTCGAACAAAAAATAGTAATCGACAAAACGTTCCCTAATTTGCTCAAAACACCCAGTTGACCACGCCCCTTTTTCAACGTAGCCTTTGTGACACATCCCAATTAAAGACCAACACTCAGTCATGCAGTCCTCAAAATTTTATGCCGATCCGTTGAGCCGTTACCGAGTTATAAGAAGATTTGTAAAAACTTTTGCACAGCTACTTTCTGTTTTTGCTGATCGCCTGGTGTTTCACAAAAATTCGGTTTTATTCGGCACAATTTTCCATAGAAATTCTAATTTTTTTTTTTAAAATCCTCATAACTCGTAAACGGCTAAATACATTGGAATGAAATTTGGCACGTAGATGGATTAGAGGTTGTTCTTTAAAATGAGCATATAGAGATGGTGAATGTTTCAGCGGGGGGTGATGCAGGGGTTATTTCGTCAATGCTTCATTCCGAATGTCATATCGCAAAAACTACTATCACGACTTGATTGAAAATCGGTAGCTAGGTGTATTAAGAGTTCCTCTTCGAAATGGTAAATGAAAAAATTCGGTTTATTTCGAACAAAAGATAGTAATCGACAAAACGTTCCCTAATTTGCTCAAAACACCCTGTTGACCACGCCCCTTTTTCGACGTAGCCTTTGTGACACATCCCAATTAAAGACCAACACTCAGTCATGCAGTCCTCAAAATTTCATGCCGATCCGTTGAGCCGTTACCGAGTTATAAGAAGATTTGTAAAAACTTTTGCACAGCTACTTTCTGTTTTTGCTGATCGCCTGGTGTTTCACAAAAATTCGGTTTTAGTCGGCACAATTTTCCATAGAAATTCAAATTTTTTTTTTAAAATCCTCATAACTCGTAAACGGCTAAATACATTGGAATGAAATTTGGCACGTAGATGGATTAGAGGTTGTTCTTTAAAATGAGCATATAGAGATGGTGAATGTTTCAGCGGGGGGTGATGCAGGGGTTATTTCGTCAATGCTTCATTCCGAATGTCATATCGCAAAAACTACTATCACGACTCGATTGAAAATCGGTAGCTAGGTGTATTAAAAGTTCCTCTTCGAAATGGTTAATAAAAAATTTCGGTTTATTTCGAACAAAAAATAGTAATCGACAAAACGTTCCCTAATTTGCTCAAAACACCCAGTTGACCACGCCCCTTTTTCAACGTAGCCTTTGTGACACATCCCAATTAAAGACCAACACTCAGTCATGCAGTCCTCAAAATTTTATGCCGATCCGTTGAGCCGTTACCGAGTTATAAGAAGATTTGTAAAAACTTTTGCACAGCTACTTTCTGTTTTTGCTGATCGCCTGGTGTTTCACAAAAATTCGGTTTTATTCGGCACAATTTTCCATAGAAATTCTAATTTTTTTTTTAAAATCCTCATAACTCGTAAACGTCTAAATACATTGGAATGAAATTTGGCACGTAGATGGATTAGAGGTTGTTCTTTAAAATGAGCATATAGAGATGGTGAATGTTTCAGCGGGGGGTGATGCAGGGGTTATTTCGTCAATGCTTCATTCCGAATGTCATATCGCAAAAACTACTATCACGACTCGATTGAAAATCGGTAGCTAGGTGTATTAAGAGTTCCTCTTCGAAATGGTAAATAACGAATTTCGGTTTATTTCGAACAAAAAATAGTAATCGACAAAACGTTCCCCAATTTGCTCAAAACACCCAGTTGACCACGCCCCTTTTTCAACGTAGCCTTTGTGACACATCCCAATTAAAGACCAACACTCAGTCATGCAGTCCTCAAAATTTCATGCCGATCCGTTGAGCCGTTACCGAGTTATAAGAAGATTTGTAAAAACTTTTGCACAGCTACTTTCTGTTTTTGCTGATCGCCTGGTGTTTCACAAAAATTCGGTTTTAGTCGGCACAATTTTCCATAGAAATTAAAATTTTTTTTTTAAAATCCTCATAACTCGTAAACGGCTAAATACATTGGAATGAAATTTGGCACGTAGATGGATTAGAGGTTGTTCTTTAAAATGAGCATATAGAGATGGTGAATGTTTCAGCGGGGGGTGATGCAGGGGTTATTTCGTCAATGCTTCATTCCGAATGTCATATCGCAAAAACTACTATCACGACTCGATTGAAAATCGGTAGCTAGGTGTATTAAGAGTTCCTCTTCGAAATGGTAAATGAAAAATTTCGGTTTATTTCGAACAAAAGATAGTAATCGACAAAACGTTCCCTAATTTGCTCAAAACACCCAGTTGACCACGCCCCTTTTTCGACGTAGCCTTTGTGACACATCCCAATTAAAGACCAACACTCAGTCATGCAGTCCTCAAAATTTCATGCCGATCCGTTAAGCCGTTACCGAGTTATAAGAAGATTTGTAAAAACTTTTGCACAGCTACTTTCTGTTTTTGCTGATCGCCTGGTGTTTCACAAAAATTCGGTTTTAGTCGGCACAATTTTCCATAGAAATTAAAATTTTTTTTTTAAAATCCTCATAACTCGTAAACGGCTAAATACATTGGAATGAAATTTGGCACGTAGATGGATTAGAGGTTGTTCTTTAAAATGAGCATATAGAGATGGTGAATGTTTCAGCGGGGGGTGATGCAGGGGTTATTTCGTCAATGCTTCATTCCGAATGTCATATCGCAAAAACTACTATCACGACTCGATTGAAAATCGGTAGCTAGGTGTATTAAGAGTTCCTCTTCGAAATGGTAAATGAAAAATTTCGGTTTATTTCGAACAAAAGATAGTAATCGACAAAACGTTCCCTAATTTGCTCAAAACACCCAGTTGACCACGCCCCTTTTTCGACGTAGTCTTTGTGACACATCCCAATTAAAGACCAACACTCAGTCATGCAGTCCTCAAAATTTCATGCCGATCCGTTGAGCCGTTACCGAGTTATAAGAAGATTTGTAAAAACTTTTGCACAGCTACTTTCTGTTTTTGCTGATCGCCTGGTGTTTCACAAAAATTCGGTTTTGCACAATTTTCCATAGAAATTCAAATTTTTTTTTTAAAATCCTCATAACTCGTAAACGGCTAAATACATTGGAATGAAATTTGGCACGTAGATGGATTAGAGGTTGTTCTTTAAAATGAGCATATAGAGATGGTGAATGTTTCAGCGGGGGGTGATGCAGGGGTTATTTCGTCAATGCTTCATTCCGAATGTCATATCGCAAAAACTACTATCACGACTCGATTGAAAATCGGTAGCTAGGTGTATTAAAAGTTCCTCTTCGAAATGGTAAATAAAAAATTTCGGTTTATTTCGAACAAAAAATAGTAATCGACAAAACGTTCCCTAATTTGCTCAAAACACCCAGTTGACCACGCCCCTTTTTCAACGTAGCCTTTGTGACACATCCCAATTAAAGACCAACACGCAGTCATGCAGTCCTCAAAATTTCATGCCGATCCGTTGAGCCGTTACCGAGTTATAAGAAGATTTGTAAAAACTTTTGCACAGCTACTTTCTGTTTTTGCTGATCGCCTGGTGTTTCACAAAAATTCGGTTTTAGTCGGCACAATTTTCCATAGAAATTCAATTTTTTTTTTAAAATCCTCATAACTCGTAAACGGCTAAATACATTGGAATGAAATTTGGCACGTAGATGGATTAGAGGTTGTTCTTTAAAATGAGCATATAGAAATGGTGAATTTTTCAGCGGGGGGTGATGCAGGGGTTATTTCGTCAATGCTTCATTCCGAATGTCATATCGCAAAAACTACTATCACGACTTGATTGAAAATCGGTAGCTAGGTGTATTAAGAGTTCCTCTTCGAAATGGTAAATGAAAAATTTCGGTTTATTTCGAACAAAAGATAGTAATCGACAAAACGTTCCCTAATTTGCTCAAAACACCCAGTTGACCACGCCCCTTTTTCGACGTAGCCTTTGTGACACATCCCAATTAAAGACCAACACTCAGTCATGCAGTCCTCAAAATTTCATGCCGATCCGTTGAGCCGTTACCGAGTTATAAGAAGATTTGTAAAAACTTTTGCACAGCTACTTTCTGTTTTTGCTGATCGCCTGGTGTTTCACAAAAATTCGGTTTTAGTCGGCACAATTTTCCATAGAAATTCAATTTTTTTTTTAAAATCCTCATAACTCGTAAACGGCTAAATACATTGGAATGAAATTTGGCACGTAGATGGATTAGAGGTTGTTCTTTAAAATGAGCATATAGAGATGGTGAATGTTTCAGCGGGGGGTGATGCAGGGGTTATTTCGTCAATGCTTCATTCCGAATGTCATATCGCAAAAACTACTATCACGACTCGATTGAAAATCGGTAGCTAGGTGTATTAAAAGTTCCTCTTCGAAATGGTAAATAAAAAATTTCGGTTTATTTCGAACAAAAAATAGTAATCGACAAAACGTTCCCTAATTTGCTCAAAACACCCAGTTGACCACGCCCCTTTTTCAACGTAGCCTTTGTGACACATCCCAATTAAAGACCAACACGCAGTCATGCAGTCCTCAAAATTTCATGCCGATCCGTTGAGCCGTTACCGAGTTATAAGAAGATTTGTAAAAACTTTTGCACAGCTACTTTCTGTTTTTGCTGATCGCCTGGTGTTTCACAAAAATTCGGTTTTAGTCGGCACAATTTTCCATAGAAATTCAATTTTTTTTTTAAAATCCTCATAACTCGTAAACGGCTAAATACATTGGAATGAAATTTGGCACGTAGATGGATTAGAGGTTGTTCTTTAAAATGAGCATATAGAAATGGTGAATTTTTCAGCGGGGGGTGATGCAGGGGTTATTTCGTCAATGCTTCATTCCGAATGTCATATCGCAAAAACTACTATCACGACTTGATTGAAAATCGGTAGCTAGGTGTATTAAGAGTTCCTCTTCGAAATGGTAAATGAAAAATTTCGGTTTATTTCGAACAAAAGATAGTAATCGACAAAACGTTCCCTAATTTGCTCAAAACACCCAGTTGACCACGCCCCTTTTTCGACGTAGCCTTTGTGACACATCCCAATTAAAGACCAACACTCAGTCATGCAGTCCTCAAAATTTCATGCCGATCCGTTGAGCCGTTACCGAGTTATAAGAAGATTTGTAAAAACTTTTGCACAGCTACTTTCTGTTTTTGCTGATCGCCTGGTGTTTCACAAAAATTCGGTTTTAGTCGGCACAATTTTCCATAGAAATTCAAATTTTTTTTTTAAAATCCTCATAACTCGTAAACGGCTAAATACATTGGAATGAAATTTGGCACGTAGATGGATTAGAGGTTGTTCTTTAAAATGAGCATATAGAGATGGTGAATGTTTCAGCGGGGGGTGATGCAGGGGTTATTTCGTCAATGCTTCATTCCGAATGTCATATCGCAAAAACTACTATCACGACTCGATTGAAAATCGGTAGCTAGGTGTATTAAAAGTTCCTCTTCGAAATGGTAAATAAAAAATTTCGGTTTATTTCGAACAAAAAATAGTAATCGACAAAACGTTCCCTAATTTGCTCAAAACACCCAGTTGACCACGCCCCTTTTTCGACGTAGCCTTTGTGACACATCCCAATTAAAGACCAACACTCAGTCATGCAGTCCTCAAAATTTCATGCCGATCCGTTGAGCCGTTACCGAGTTATAAGAAGATTTGTAAAAACTTTTGCACAGCTACTTTCTGTTTTTGCTGATCGCCTGGTGTTTCACAAAAATTCGGTTTTAGTCGGCACAATTTTCCATAGAAATTCAAATTTTTTTTTTAAAATCCTCATAACTCGTAAACGGCTAAATACATTGGAATGAAATTTGGCACGTAGATGGATTAGAGGTTGTTCTTTAAAATGAGCATATAGAGATGGTGAATGTTTCAGCGGGGGGTGATGCAGGGGTTATTTCGTCAATGCTTCATTCCGAATGTCATATCGCAAAAACTACTATCACGACTCGATTGAAAATCGGTAGCTAGGTGTATTAAAAGTTCCTCTTCGAAATGGTAAATAAAAAATTTCGGTTTATTTCGAACAAAAGATAGTAATCGACAAAACGTTCCCTAATTTGCTCAAAACACCCAGTTGACCACGCCCCTTTTTCGACGTAGCCTTTGTGACACATCCCAATTAAAGACCAACACTCAGTCATGCAGTCCTCAAAATTTCATGCCGATCCGTTGAGCCGTTACCGAGTTATAAGAAGATTTGTAAAAACTTTTGCACAGCTACTTTCTGTTTTTGCTGATCGCCTGGTGTTTCACAAAAATTCGGTTTTAGTCGGCACAATTTTCCATAGAAATTCAAATTTTTTTTTTAAAATCCTCATAACTCGTAAACGGCTAAATACATTGGAATGAAATTTGGCACGTAGATGGATTAGAGGTTGTTCTTTAAAATGAGCATATAGAGATGGTGAATGTTTCAGCGGGGGGTGATGCAGGGGTTATTTCGTCAATGCTTCATTCCGAATGTCATATCGCAAAAACTACTATCACGACTCGATTGAAAATCGGTAGCTAGGTGTATTAAAAGTTCCTCTTCGAAATGGTAAATAAAAAATTTCGGTTTATTTCGAACAAAAAATAGTAATCGACAAAACGTTCCCTAATTTGCTCAAAACACCCAGTTGACCACGCCCCTTTTTCAACGTAGCCTTTGTGACACATCCCAATTAAAGACCAACACTCAGTCATGCAGTCCTCAAAATTTTATGCCGATCCGTTGAGCCGTTACCGAGTTATAAGAAGATTTGTAAAAACTTTTGCACAGCTACTTTCTGTTTTTGCTGATCGCCTGGTGTTTCACAAAAATTCGGTTTTAGTCGGCACAATTTTCCATAGAAATTCAAATTTTTTTTTTAAAATCCTCATAACTCGTAAACGGCTAAATACATTGGAATGAAATTTGGCACGTAGATGGATTAGAGGTTGTTCTTTAAAATGAGCATATAGAGATGGTGAATGTTTCAGCGGGGGGTGATGCAGGGGTTATTTCGTCAATGCTTCATTCCGAATGTCATATCGCAAAAACTACTATCACGACTCGATTGAAAATCGGTAGCTAGGTGTATTAAGAGTTCCTCTTCGAAATGGTAAATGAAAAATTTCGGTTTATTTCGAACAAAAGATAGTAATCGACAAAACGTTCCCTAATTTGCTCAAAACACCCAGTTGACCACGCCCCTTTTTCGACGTAGCCTTTGTGACACATCCCAATTAAAGACCAACACTCAATTATGCAGTCCTCAAAATTTCATGCGGATCCGTTGAGCCGTTACCAAGTTATAAGAAGATTTGTAAAAACTTTTGCACAGCTACTTTCTGTTTTTGCTGATCGCCTGGTGTTTCACAAAAATTCGGTTTTAGTCGGCACAATTTTCCATAGAAATTCAATTTTTTTTTTAAAATCCTCATAACTCGTAAACGGCTAAATACATTGGAATGAAATTTGGCACGTAGATGGATTAGAGGTTGTTCTTTAAAATGAGCATATAGAAATGGTGAATTTTTCAGCGGGGGGTGATGCAGGGGTTATTTCGTCAATGCTTCATTCCGAATGTCATATCGCAAAAACTACTATCACGACTCGATTGAAAATCGGTAGCTAGGTGTATTAAGAGTTCCTCTTCGAAATGGTAAATGAAAAATTTCGATTTATTTCGAACAAAAAATAGTAATCGACAAAACGTTCCCTAATTTGCTCAAAACACCCAGTTGACCACTCCCCTTTTTCAACGTAGCCTTTGTGACACATCCCAATTAAAGACCAACACTCAATCATGCAGTCCTCAAAATTTCATGCGGCTCCGTTGAGTCGTTACCGAGTTATAAGAAGATTTGTAAAAACTTTTACACAGCTACTTTCTGTTTTTGCTGATCGCCTGGTGTTTCACAAAATTTCGGTTTTATTCGGCACAATTTTCCATAGAAATTCAATTTTTTTTTTAAAATCCTCATAACTCGTAAACGGCTAAATACATTGGAATGAAATTTGGCACGTAGATGGATTAGAGGTTGTTCTTTAAAATGAGCATATAGAAATGGTGAATGTTTCAGCGGGGGGTGATGCAGGGGTTATTTCGTCAATGCTTCATTCCGAATGTCATATCGCAAAAACTACTATCACGACTCGATTGAAAATCGGTAGCTAGGTGTATTAAGAGTTCCTCTTCGAAATGGTAAATAACAAATTTCGGTTTATTTCGAACAAAAAATAGTAATCGACAAAAGTTGAACACGCCCCTTTTTCAACGTAGCCTTTGTGACACATCCCAATTAAAGACCAACACTCAGTCATGCAGTCCTCAAAATTTCATGCGGATCCGTTGAGCCGTTACCAAGTTATAAGAAGATTTGTAAAAACTTTTGCACAGCTACTTTCTGTTTTTGCTGATCGCCTGGTGTTTCACAAAAATTCGGTTTTAGTCGGCACAATTTTCCATAGAAATTCAAATTTTTTTTAAAATCCTCATAACTCGTAAACGGCTAAATACATTGGAATGAAATTTGGCACGTAGATGGATTAGAGGTTGTTCTTTAAAATGAGCATATAGAGATGGTGAATGTATTAGCGGGGGGTGATGCAGGGGTTATTTCGTCAATGCTTCATTCCGAATGTCATATCGCAAAAACTACTATCACGACTCGATTGAAAATCGGTAGCTAGGTGTATTAAAAGTTCCTCTTCGAAATGGTAAATAAAAAATTTCGGTTTATTTCGAACAAAAAGTAGTAATCGACAAAACGTTCCCTAATTTGCTCAAAACACCCAGTTGAACACGCCCCTTTTTCAACGTAGCCTTTGTGACACATCCCAATTAAAGACCAACACTCAGTCATGCAGTCCTCAAAATTTCATGCGGATCCGTTGAGCCGTTACCAAGTTATAAGAAGATTTGTAAAAACTTTTGCACAGCTACTTTCTGTTTTTGCTGATCGCCTGGTGTTTCACAAACATTCGGTTTTAGTCGGCACAATTTTCCATAGAAATTCAATTTTTTTTTTAAATCCTCATAACTCGTAAACGGCTAAATACATTGGAATGAAATTTGGCACGTAGATGGATTAGAGGTTGTTCTTTAAAATGAGCATATAGAAATGGTGAATTTTTCAGCGGGGGGTGATGCAGGGGTTATTTCGTCAATGCTTCATTCCGAATGTCATATCGCAAAAACTACTATCACGACTCGAATGAAAATCGGTAGCTAGGTGTATTAAGAGTTCCTCTTCGAAATGGTAAATAACAAATTTCGGTTTATTTCGAACAAAAAATAGTAATCGACAAAACGTTCCCTAATTTGCTCAAAACACCCAGTTGACCACGCCCCTTTTTCAACGTAGCCTTTGTGACACATCCCAATTAAAGACCAACACTCAATCATGCAGTCCTCAAAATTTCATGCGGATCCGTTGAGCCGTTACCAAGTTATAAGAAGATTTGTAAAAACTTTTACACAGCTACTTTCTGTTTTTGCTGATCGCCTGGTGTTTCACAAAATTTCGGTTTTATTCGGCACAATTTTCCATAGAAATTCAAATTTTTTTTTTTAAATCCTCATAACTCGTAAACGGCTAAATACATTGGAATGAAATTTGGCACGTAGATGGATTAGAGGTTGTTCTTTAAAATGAGCATATAGAGATGGTGAATGTTTCAGCGGGGGGTGATGCAGGGGTTATTTCGTCAATGCTTCATTCCGAATGTCATATCGCAAAAACTACTATCACGACTCGATTGAAAATCGGTAGCTAGGTGTATTAAGAGTTCCTCTTCGAAATAGTAAATGAAAAATTTCGATTTATTTCGAACAAAAAATAGTAATCGACAAAACGTTCCCTAATTTGCTCAAAACACCCAGTTGACCACGCCCCTTTTTCAACGTAGCCTTTGTGACACATCCCAATTAAAGACCAACACTCAGTCATGCAGTCCTCAAAATTTCATGCGGATCCGTTGAGCCGTTACCAAGTTATAAGAAGATTTGTAAAAACTTTTGCACAGCTACTTTCTGTTTTTGCTGATCGCCTGGTGTTTCACAAACATTCGGTTTTATTCGGCACAATTTTCCATAGAAATTCAATTTTTTTTTTAAAATCCTCATAACTCGTAAACGGCTAAATACATTGGAATGAAATTTGGCACGTAGATGGATTAGAGGTTGTTCTTTAAAATGAGCATATAGAAATGGTGAATTTTTCAGCGGGGGGTGATGCAGGGGTTATTTCGTCAATGCTTCATTCCGAATGTCATATCGCAAAAACTACTATCACGACTCGATTGAAAATCGGTAGCTAGGTGTATTAAGAGTTCCTCTTCGAAATGGTAAATGAAAAATTTCGGTTTATTTCGAACAAAAGATAGTAATCGACAAAACGTTCCCTAATTTGCCCAAAACACCCAGTTGAACACGCCCCTTTTTCAACGTAGCCTTTGTGACACATCCCAATTAAAGACCAACACTCAGTCATGCAGTCCTCAAAATTTCATGCGGATCCGTTGAGCCGTTACCAAGTTATAAGAAGATTTGTAAAAACTTTTGCACAGCTACTTTCTGTTTTTGCTGATCGCCTGGTGTTTCACAAACATTCGGTTTTAGTCGGCACAATTTTCCATAGAAATTCAATTTTTTTTTTAAATCCTCATAACTCGTAAACGGCTAAATACATTGGAATGAAATTTGGCACGTAGATGGATTAGAGGTTGTTCTTTAAAATGAGCATATAGAAATGGTGAATTTTTCAGCGGGGGGTGATGCAGGGGTTATTTCGTCAATGCTTCATTCCGAATGTCATATCGCAAAAACTACTATCACGACTCGATTGAAAATCGGAAGCTAGGTGTGTTAAGAGTTCCTCTTCGAAATGGTAAATGAAAAATTTCGGTTTATTTCGAACAAAAGATAGTAATCGACAAAACGTTCCCTAATTTGCTCAAAACACCCAGTTGACCACGCCCCTTTTTCGACGTAGCCTTTGTGACACATCCCAATTAAAGACCAACACTCAATCATGCAGTCCTCAAAATTTCATGCGGATCCGTTGAGCCGTTACCAAGTTATAAGAAGATTTGTAAAAACTTTTGCACAGCTACTTTCTGTTTTTGCTGATCGCCTGGTGTTTCACAAAAATTCGGTTTTAGTCGGCACAATTTTCCATAGAAATTCAAATCTTTTTTTAAAATCCTCATAACTCGTAAACGGCTAAATACATTGGAATGAAATTTGGCACGTAGATGGATTAGAGGTTGTTCTTTAAAATGAGCATATAGAAATGGTGAATTTTTCAGCGGGGGGTGATGCAGGGGTTATTTCGTCAATGCTTCATTCCGAATGTCATATCGCAAAAACTACTATCACGACTCGATTGAAAATCGGTAGCTAGGTGTATTAAGAGTTCCTCTTCGAAATGGTAAATGAAAAATTTCGATTTATTTCGAACAAAAAATAGTAATCGACAAAACGTTCCCTAATTTGCTCAAAACACCCAGTTGACCACGCCCCTTTTTCAACGTAGCCTTTGTGACACATCCCAATTAAAGACCAACACTCAGTCATGCAGTCCTCAAAATTTCATGCCGATCCGTTGAGCCGTTACCGAGCTATAAGAAGATTTGTAAAAACTTTTGCACAGCTACTTTCTGTTTTTGCTGATCGCCTGGTGTTTCACAAAAATTCGGTTTTAGTCGGCACAATTTTCCATAGAAATTCAAATCTTTTTTTAAAATCCTCATAACTCGTAAACGGCTAAATACATTGGAATGAAATTTGGCACGTAGATGGATTAGAGGTTGTTCTTTAAAATGAGCATATAGAAATGGTGAATATTTCAGCGGGGGGTGATGCAGGGGTTATTTCGTCAATGCTTCATTCCGAATGTCATATCGCAAAAACTACTATCACGACTCGATTGAAAATCGGTAGCTAGGTGTATTAAAAGTTCCTCTTCGAAATGGTAAATAAAAAATTTCGGTTTATTTCGAACAAAAAATAGTAATCGACAAAACGTTCCCTAATTTGCTCAAAACACCCAGTTGACCACGCCCCTTTTTCAACGTAGCCTTTGTGACACATCCCAATTAAAGACCAACACTCAATCATGCAGTCCTCAAAATTTCATGCCGATCCGTTGAGCCGTTACCGAGTTATAAGAAGATTTGTAAAAACTTTTACACAGCTACTTTCTGTTTTTGCTGATCGCCTGGTGTTTCACAAAATTTCGGTTTTATTCGGCACAATTTTCCATAGAAATTCAATTTTTTTTTTAAAATCCTCATAACTCGTAAACGGCTAAATACATTGGAATGAAATTTGGCACGTAGATGGATTAGAGGTTGTTCTTTAAAATGAGCATATAGAAATGGTGAATTTTTCAGCGGGGGGTGATGCAGGGGTTATTTCGTCAATGCTTCATTCCGAATGTCATATCGCAAAAACTACTATCACGACTCGATTGAAAATCGGTAGCTAGGTGTATTAAGAGTTCCTCTTCGAAATGGTAAATGAAAAATTTCGGTTTATTTCGAACAAAAGATAGTAATCGACAAAACGTTCCCTAATTTGCTCAAAACACCCAGTTGAACACGCCCCTTTTTCAACGTAGCCTTTGTGACACATCCCAATTAAAGACCAACACTCAGTCATGCAGTCCTCAAAATTTCATGCGGATCCGTTGAGCCGTTACCAAGTTATAAGAAGATTTGTAAAAACTTTTGCACAGCTACTTTCTGTTTTTGCTGATCGCCTGGTGTTTCACAAACATTCGGTTTTAGTCGGCACAATTTTCCATAGAAATTCAATTTTTTTTTAAAATCCTCATAACTCGTAAACGGCTAAATACATTGGAATGAAATTTGGCACGTAGATGGATTAGAGGTTGTTCTTTAAAATGAGCATACAGAAATGGTGAATTTTTCAGCGGGGGGTGATGCAGGGGTTATTTCGTCAATGCTTCATTCCGAATGTCATATCGCAAAAACTACTATTACGACTCGATTGAAAATCGGTAGCTAGGTGTATTAAGAGTTCCTCTTCGAAATGGTAAAAGAAAAATTTCGGTTTATTTCGAACAAAAAATAGTAATCGACAAAACGTTCCCTAATTTGCTCAAAACACCCAGTTGAACACGCCCCTTTTTCAACGTAGCCTTTGTGACACATCCCAATTAAAGACCAACACTCAGTCATGCAGTCCTCAAAATTTCATGCGGATCCGTTGAGCCGTTACCAAGTTATAAGAAGATTTGTAAAAACTTTTGCACAGCTACTTTCTGTTTTTGCTGATCGCCTGGTGTTTCACAAACATTCGGTTTTAGTCGGCACAATTTTCCATAGAAATTCAATTTTTTTTTAAAATCCTCATAACTCGTAAACGGCTAAATACATTGGAATGAAATTTGGCACGTAGATGGATTAGAGGTTGTTCTTTAAAATGAGCATACAGAAATGGTGAATTTTTCAGCGGGGGGTGATGCAGGGGTTATTTCGTCAATGCTTCATTCCGAATGTCATATCGCAAAAACTACTATTACGACTCGATTGAAAATCGGTAGCTAGGTGTATTAAGAGTTCCTCTTCGAAATGGTAAAAGAAAAATTTCGGTTTATTTCGAACAAAAAATAGTAATCGACAAAACGTTCCCTAATTTGCTCAAAACACCCAGTTGAACACGCCCCTTTTTCAACGTAGCCTTTGTGACACATCCCAATTAAAGACCAACACTCAGTCATGCAGTCCTCAAAATTTCATGCGGATCCGTTGAGCCGTTACCAAGTTATAAGAAGATTTGTAAAAACTTTTGCACAGCTACTTTCTGTTTTTGCTGATCGCCTGGTGTTTCACAAACATTCGGTTTTAGTCGGCACAATTTTCCATAGAAATTCAATTTTTTTTTAAAATCCTCATAACTCGTAAACGGCTAAATACATTGGAATGAAATTTGGCACGTAGATGGATTAGAGGTTGTTCTTTAAAATGAGCATACAGAAATGGTGAATTTTTCAGCGGGGGGTGATGCAGGGGTTATTTCGTCAATGCTTCATTCCGAATGTCATATCGCAAAAACTACTATTACGACTCGATTGAAAATCGGTAGCTAGGTGTATTAAGAGTTCCTCTTCGAAATGGTAAAAGAAAAATTTCGGTTTATTTCGAACAAAAAATAGTAATCGACAAAACGTTCCCTAATTTGCTCAAAACACCCAGTTGACCACTCCCCTTTTTCAACGTAGCCTTTGAGACACATCCCAATTAAAGACCAACACTCAATCATGCAGTCCTCAAAATTTCATGCGGCTCCGTTGAGTCGTTACCGAGTTATAAGAAGATTTGTAAAAACTTTTACACAGCTACTTTCTGTTTTTGCTGATCGCCTGGTGTTTCACAAAATTTCGGTTTTATTCGGCACAATTTTCCATAGAAATTCAATTTTTTTTTTAAAATCCTCATAACTCGTAAGCGGCTAAATACATTGGAATGAAATTTGGCACGTAGATGGATTAGAGGTTGTTCTTTAAAATGAGCATATAGAAATGGTGAACTTTTCAGCGGGGGGTGATGCAGGGGTTATTTCGTCAATGCTTCATTCCGAATGTCATATCGCAAAAACTACTATCACGACTCGATTGAAAATCGGTAGCTAGGTGTATTAAAAGTTCCTCTTCGAAATGGTAAATGAAAAATTTCGGTTTATTTCGAACAAACGATAGTAATCGACAAAACGTTCCCTAATTTGCTCAAAAAACCCAGTTGAACACGCCCCTTTTTCAACGTAGCCTTTGTGACACATCCCAATTAAAGACCAACACTCAATCAAGCAGTCCTCAAAATTTCATGCCGATCCGTTGAGCCGTTACCGAGTTATAAGAAGATTTGTAAAAACGTTTGCACAGCTACTTTCTGTTTTTGCTGATCGCCTGGTGTTTCACAAAAATTCGGCTTTAGTCGGCACAATTTTCCATAGAAATTCAATTTTTTTTTTAAAATCCTCATAACTCGTAAACGGCTAAATACATTGGAATGAAATTTGGCACGTAGATGGATTAGAGGTTGTTCTTTAAAATGAGCATATAGAAATGGTGAATTTTTCAGCGGGGGGTGATGCAGGGGTTATTTCGTCAATGCTTCATTCCGAATGTCATATCGCAAAAACTACTATCACGACTCGATTGAAAATCGGTAGCTAGGTGTATTAAGAGTTCCTCTTCGAAATGGTAAATGAAAAATTTCGGTTTATTTCGAACAAAAGATAGTAATCGACAAAACGTTCCCTAATTTGCTCAAAACACCCAGTTGAACACGCCCCTTTTTCAACGTAGCCTTTGTGACACATCCCAATTAAAGACCAACACTCAGTCATGCAGTCCTCAAAATTTCATGCGGATCCGTTGAGCCGTTACCAAGTTATAAGAAGATTTGTAAAAACTTTTGCACAGCTACTTTCTGTTTTTGCTGATCGCCTGGTGTTTCACAAACATTCGGTTTTAGTCGGCACAATTTTCCATAGAAATTCAATTTTTTTTTAAAATCCTCATAACTCGTAAACGGCTAAATACATTGGAATGAAATTTGGCACGTAGATGGATTAGAGGTTGTTCTTTAAAATGAGCATACAGAAATGGTGAATTTTTCAGCGGGGGGTGATGCAGGGGTTATTTCGTCAATGCTTCATTCCGAATGTCATATCGCAAAAACTACTATTACGACTCGATTGAAAATCGGTAGCTAGGTGTATTAAGAGTTCCTCTTCGAAATGGTAAAAGAAAAATTTCGGTTTATTTCGAACAAAAAATAGTAATCGACAAAACGTTCCCTAATTTGCTCAAAACACCCAGTTGAACACGCCCCTTTTTCAACGTAGCCTTTGTGACACATCCCAATTAAAGACCAACACTCAGTCATGCAGTCCTCAAAATTTCATGCGGATCCGTTGAGCCGTTACCAAGTTATAAGAAGATTTGTAAAAACTTTTGCACAGCTACTTTCTGTTTTTGCTGATCGCCTGGTGTTTCACAAACATTCGGTTTTAGTCGGCACAATTTTCCATAGAAATTCAATTTTTTTTTAAAATCCTCATAACTCGTAAACGGCTAAATACATTGGAATGAAATTTGGCACGTAGATGGATTAGAGGTTGTTCTTTAAAATGAGCATACAGAAATGGTGAATTTTTCAGCGGGGGGTGATGCAGGGGTTATTTCGTCAATGCTTCATTCCGAATGTCATATCGCAAAAACTACTATTACGACTCGATTGAAAATCGGTAGCTAGGTGTATTAAGAGTTCCTCTTCGAAATGGTAAAAGAAAAATTTCGGTTTATTTCGAACAAAAAATAGTAATCGACAAAACGTTCCCTAATTTGCTCAAAACACCCAGTTGACCACTCCCCTTTTTCAACGTAGCCTTTGAGACACATCCCAATTAAAGACCAACACTCAATCATGCAGTCCTCAAAATTTCATGCGGCTCCGTTGAGTCGTTACCGAGTTATAAGAAGATTTGTAAAAACTTTTACACAGCTACTTTCTGTTTTTGCTGATCGCCTGGTGTTTCACAAAATTTCGGTTTTATTCGGCACAATTTTCCATAGAAATTCAATTTTTTTTTTTAAAATCCTCATAACTCGTAAGCGGCTAAATACATTGGAATGAAATTTGGCACGTAGATGGATTAGAGGTTGTTCTTTAAAATGAGCATATAGAAATGGTGAACTTTTCAGCGGGGGGTGATGCAGGGGTTATTTCGTCAATGCTTCATTCCGAATGTCATATCGCAAAAACTACTATCACGACTCGATTGAAAATCGGTAGCTAGGTGTATTAAAAGTTCCTCTTCGAAATGGTAAATGAAAAATTTCGGTTTATTTCGAACAAAAGATAGTAATCGACAAAACGTTCCCTAATTTGCTCAAAAAACCCAGTTGAACACGCCCCTTTTTCAACGTAGCCTTTGTGACACATCCCAATTAAAGACCAACACTCAATCAAGCAGTCCTCAAAATTTCATGCCGATCCGTTGAGCCGTTACCGAGTTATAAGAAGATTTGTAAAAACGTTTGCACAGCTACTTTCTGTTTTTGCTGATCGCCTGGTGTTTCACAAAAATTCGGCTTTAGTCGGCACAATTTTCCATAGAAATTCAATTTTTTTTTTAAAATCCTCATAACTCGTAAACGGCTAAATACATTGGAATGAAATTTGGCACGTAGATGGATTAG
The DNA here is from genome assembly GCA_949824845.1 of Rhingia rostrata. Taxonomy (NCBI): domain Eukaryota; kingdom Metazoa; phylum Arthropoda; class Insecta; order Diptera; family Syrphidae; genus Rhingia; species Rhingia rostrata. The sequence continues at coordinate 93,060,120 of OX463757.1, forward strand.
AGGTTGTTCTTTAAAATGAGCATATAGAAATGGTGAATTTTTCAGCGGGGGGTGATGCAGGGGTTATTTCGTCAATGCTTCATTCCGAATGTCATATCGCAAAAACTACTATCACGACTCGATTGAAAATCGGTAGCTAGGTGTATTAAGAGTTCCTCTTCGAAATGGTAAATGAAAAATTTCGGTTTATTTCGAACAAAAGATAGTAATCGACAAAACGTTCCCTAATTTGCTCAAAACACCCAGTTGAACACGCCCCTTTTTCAACGTAGCCTTTGTGACACATCCCAATTAAAGACCAACACTCAGTCATGCAGTCCTCAAAATTTCATGCGGATCCGTTGAGCCGTTACCAAGTTATAAGAAGATTTGTAAAAACTTTTGCACAGCTACTTTCTGTTTTTGCTGATCGCCTGGTGTTTCACAAACATTCGGTTTTAGTCGGCACAATTTTCCATAGAAATTCAATTTTTTTTTTAAATCCTCATAACTCGTAAACGGCTAAATACATTGGAATGAAATTTGGCACGTAGATGGATTAGAGGTTGTTCTTTAAAATGAGCATATAGAAATGGTGAATTTTTCAGCGGGGGGTGATGCAGGGGTTATTTCGTCAATGCTTCATTCCGAATGTCATATCGCAAAAACTACTATCACGACTCGATTGAAAATCGGAAGCTAGGTGTGTTAAGAGTTCCTCTTCGAAATGGTAAATGAAAAAATTCGGTTTATTTCGAACAAAAGATAGTAATCGACAAAACGTTCCCTAATTTGCTCAAAACACCCAGTTGACCACGCCCCTTTTTCGACGTAGCCTTTGTGACACATCCCAATTAAAGATCAACACTCAATCATGCAGTCCTCAAAATTTCATGCGGATCCGTTGAGCCGTTACCAAGTTATAAGAAGATTTGTAAAAACTTTTGCACAGCTACTTTCTGTTTTTGCTGATCGCCTGGTGTTTCACAAAAATTCGGTTTTAGTCGGCACAATTTTCCATAGAAATTCAATTTTTTTTTTAAAATCCTCATAACTCGTAAACGGCTAAATACATTGGAATGAAATTTGGCACGTAGATGGATTAGAGGTTGTTCTTTAAAATGAGCATATAGAAATGGTGAATTTTTCAGCGGGGGGTGATGCAGGGGTTATTTCGTCAATGCTTCATTCCGAATGTCATATCGCAAAAACTACTATCACGACTCGATTGAAAATCGGTAGCTAGGTGTATTAAGAGTTCCTCTTCGAAATGGTAAATGAAAAATTTCGATTTATTTCGAACAAAAAATAGTAATCGACAAAACGTTCCCTAATTTGCTCAAAACACCCAGTTGACCACGCCCCTTTTTCAACGTAGCCTTTGTGACACATCCCAATTAAAGACCAACACTCAGTCATGCAGTCCTCAAAATTTCATGCCGATCCGTTGAGCCGTTACCGAGCTATAAGAAGATTTGTAAAAACTTTTGCACAGCTACTTTCTGTTTTTGCTGATCGCCTGGTGTTTCACAAAAATTCGGTTTTAGTCGGCACAATTTTCCATAGAAATTCAAATCTTTTTTTAAAATCCTCATAACTCGTAAACGGCTAAATACATTGGAATGAAATTTGGCACGTAGATGGATTAGAGGTTGTTCTTTAAAATGAGCATATAGAAATGGTGAATATTTCAGCGGGGGGTGATGCAGGGGTTATTTCGTCAATGCTTCATTCCGAATGTCATATCGCAAAAACTACTATCACGACTCGATTGAAAATCGGTAGCTAGGTGTATTAAAAGTTCCTCTTCGAAATGGTAAATAAAAAATTTCGGTTTATTTCGAACAAAAAATAGTAATCGACAAAACGTTCCCTAATTTGCTCAAAACACCCAGTTGACCACGCCCCTTTTTCAACGTAGCCTTTGTGACACATCCCAATTAAAGACCAACACTCAATCATGCAGTCCTCAAAATTTCATGCCGATCCGTTGAGCCGTTACCGAGTTATAAGAAGATTTGTAAAAACTTTTACACAGCTACTTTCTGTTTTTGCTGATCGCCTGGTGTTTCACAAAATTTCGGTTTTATTCGGCACAATTTTCCATAGAAATTCAATTTTTTTTTTAAAATCCTCATAACTCGTAAACGGCTAAATACATTGGAATGAAATTTGGCACGTAGATGGATTAGAGGTTGTTCTTTAAAATGAGCATATAGAAATGGTGAATTTTTCAGCGGGGGGTGATGCAGGGGTTATTTCGTCAATGCTTCATTCCGAATGTCATATCGCAAAAACTACTATCACGACTCGATTGAAAATCGGTAGCTAGGTGTATTAAGAGTTCCTCTTCGAAATGGTAAATGAAAAATTTCGGTTTATTTCGAACAAAAGATAGTAATCGACAAAACGTTCCCTAATTTGCTCAAAACACCCAAATGAACACGCCCCTTTTTCAACGTAGCCTTTGTGACACATCCCAATTAAAGACCAACACTCAGTCATGCAGTCCTCAAAATTTCATGCGGATCCGTTGAGCCGTTACCAAGTTATAAGAAGATTTGTAAAAACTTTTGCACAGCTACTTTCTGTTTTTGCTGATCGCCTGGTGTTTCACAAACATTCGGTTTTAGTCGGCACAATTTTCCATAGAAATTCAATTTTTTTTTAAAATCCTCATAACTCGTAAACGGCTAAATACATTGGAATGAAATTTGGCACGTAGATGGATTAGAGGTTGTTCTTTAAAATGAGCATACAGAAATGGTGAATTTTTCAGCGGGGGGTGATGCAGGGGTTATTTCGTCACTGCTTCATTCCGAATGTCATATCGCAAAAACTACTATTACGACTCGATTGAAAATCGGTAGCTAGGTGTATTAAGAGTTCCTCTTCGAAATGGTAAAAGAAAAATTTCGGTTTATTTCGAACAAAAAATAGTAATCGACAAAACGTTCCCTAATTTGCTCAAAACACCCAGTTGACCACTCCCCTTTTTCAACGTAGCCTTTGAGACACATCCCAATTAAAGACCAACACTCAATCATGCAGTCCTCAAAATTTCATGCGGCTCCGTTGAGTCGTTACCGAGTTATAAGAAGATTTGTAAAAACTTTTACACAGCTACTTTCTGTTTTTGCTGATCGCCTGGTGTTTCACAAAATTTCGGTTTTATTCGGCACAATTTTCCATAGAAATTCAATTTTTTTTTTAAAATCCTCATAACTCGTAAGCGGCTAAATACATTGGAATGAAATTTGGCACGTAGATGGATTAGAGGTTGTTCTTTAAAATGAGCATATAGAAATGGTGAACTTTTCAGCGGGGGGTGATGCAGGGGTTATTTCGTCAATGCTTCATTCCGAATGTCATATCGCAAAAACTACTATCACGACTCGATTGAAAATCGGTAGCTAGGTGTATTAAAAGTTCCTCTTCGAAATGGTAAATGAAAAATTTCGGTTTATTTCGAACAAAAGATAGTAATCGACAAAACGTTCCCTAATTTGCTCAAAAAACCCAGTTGAACACGCCCCTTTTTCAACGTAGCCTTTGTGACACATCCCAATTAAAGACCAACACTCAATCAAGCAGTCCTCAAAATTTCATGCCGATCCGTTGAGCCGTTACCGAGTTATAAGAAGATTTGTAAAAACGTTTGCACAGCTACTTTCTGTTTTTGCTGATCGCCTGGTGTTTCACAAAAATTCGGCTTTAGTCGGCACAATTTTCCATAGAAATTCAATCTTTTTTTTTAAATCCTCATAACTCGTAAACGGCTAAATACATTGGAAAGAAATTTGGCACGTAGATGGATTAGAGGTTGTTCTTTAAAATGAGCATATAGAAATGGTGAATTTTTCAGCGGGGGGTGATGCAGGGGTTATTTCGTCAATGCTTCATTCCGAATGTCATATCGCAAAAACTACTATCACGACTCGATCGAAAGTCGGTAGCGAAGCGTATTTGGAGGTAGCAAGCAATGCAATTATGGATACTTACGGTGATCGAAAACACTTGGTTAACAATAAATAGTTGTTCAAATAGTTTTTAGAGTAACAGCGCATATTTACCTGAATGTTTATTGGTCCTATCCTATATACCATATTCCAAAATTCAAACAACACATTTCATTCATTTGTCCGCATTGAATTTATTAAATTCTTTACAATACTTGTTTTCGTTGATACTATATATAAAATAAATTACTAGGGGAAATAGTATAAAACGTAATTTGTCTTATAATTTAATTGTAACAATAATTTATCTTATATATAAAAATGGAGTGTATGTTTGGTTGTTGTTATAGGTGGCAAAATCGTTTAACCGATATTCTTGGGATTTTAACAGGAGCTACCTGCATACAAAAAAGATGCTGTAAGCATCCCTCCCTTGATATCTCAAGAGGGTTTGGCAGTTCCGGCAAAGTGGTCATGGCACCTCTAATGTTAAGTAAATATTTAATGTCATATATCTGGAACACTATAATAGTGAGATTTGTCCAGGCATATTGGTTGTAGTTTTGAGTCGCCATACGAAAAATGGCCGGGATGGTAGCTCCCATACAAAATCAAAATATCTGGAGTATTATGCAAACCACAATCTTGAAAATTGGAAATCGGCGGGGTGAAACATATAGGTGTGCACCTTCCATACAAAGTAAATATCTAATGCCTTGAAACTTTGTGTCAGTTTGTGAGCCATTAATGTCACAAGCATAACATAAAATGGTCGGGATCGAAAGAGCGGTTGTGGCACCTCGCATGGAATTTTTTTTATCAGATATCAAGAGCTATGAAAGTATTACTATTTTACATAAAATATTTTTCACCCCTGCTTGGGCGTGTACCGAAGCCCACTGGGATGCAATTAATCCTAAATATAAACTACACTTGAATTATTCGTTTGGTTTAAACCTAGGCCTGTGCAACGCCACCATTTTCAGTCTCTGCAGACGGACGTAGACTTTTCATTTCGACTTCCGTCAGTTCGTGTGATCCACGATCGTGCCACCAACGAACGATGGCATTTCTGCGACGACGTATCACAATGAAGATCATCAAAATGAAAACACCCTGCAGGCCGTTAATGATCTCCATAAATGCAATGTAGTTGTCCGGTCCGGGAGAGTAAAATGTAACGATTTCAAGGACCCATGCGATGATGATGACTACGAAGAGGCAGCAAATACATTTAGCACTGAAAATATAAGAAACAAATTTTTGAATTTAGCTAAGGGTTAGGTGCATGTGTTGGATTAAAATGAAATATAAGGGTGGTGTTAATTTCTCTGATAATTGAACATTAAGTACTTAAAACTAGATTTTCAGAAAACAGAAAGCTTCGAGAATCACGTACGTACATTTATGAACCATACAATTATGAAAAAGTGCGTATCTGCGATTGGAATGGACAAACTCTTTCAAGCAATTGTGCAGACGAACAACTAGCGGAAGTGTCAACCATTTAAAATGAGGTTGGAAGTCTATGGCGCTTAGTAGCCATATCAAGCCGGGGCCACTCCAGGAAAGTTGTACTTTTTACTAAAATTTCAAACATCAAAGTCAGAGGTAATATGCAATAAAAAAAACCTGTACGGATCACATGCTGTTGACATGGTCGAACCACTTCTGTCAGGCACTTTCTGTCGAGCTGTATAAATCCGAAGAAGATAAAATCGGTACCTACCACCTTTTCATCGATTTCAAAGCCGTATATGACAGCATTTATAGAAACAAAAACAGAGCCATGTCAACCCACCTCAACCAAGTTGGAGTGAAGGCAGTTAGCTAAGGACCGGGCTAAGGTCCGGAGTGAACATGGGTCTCAACCAACATGCCTTTCCAATATTGGTTGAGACCCATGTTCACTCCGGACTGTAGCGACACTTGAGTAAGTATAATTTCGGAGGAAATGACTCAATGAGGAGTCAATGTATGTGGCCGGAAGTCTGACAAATGAAACCTCATCGTCGTTTGTCATACACAACAAAGGTGAAACTCTGGGCTAAGCCAATAACATATTCACCAATATTCCAATTCGACAAAATAACTGGAACTTTGCCTGCATGACTGAGTCTACGTATTATATAAATTGCTTGAAACCGTTTAACAGTGTGGTTTTAGGCTGGGAAAGGCTTTACACTTAGAACATGCAAAAAAACATTACCCACCCACTCATTATGACCTCACTGAATCATTAAAAAAAAAAGGATTCAGAGAAGTTAACGCATTGGATCCGATTTCTTGAATATTGGTCTCACCACGATTGCACAAAACTCTTCGAGCCTGGAGAATATCTTACCAACTAAAGGGTCTGCCATTAGTGAATTGGAAACTTTAACATTTCAGTGTGAGTGCACCCTTAAGCCGATTACCAAACTGTTGATTTCAAAACATTCAGTACAATCAACATTTTCATCATGGTAAAGAACACAAAGAAACGACGTTTACAAATAATAAAAATGTACCACCGAAATTTCGAGTCTGTGGTCGCATCTTTAGGAGCGTTAACGCCAATTTTCGTCCGTAAATCTCGTCCCAGTAGACAAGCAATTCATAGTCCAGTCAAAAAATTTCCATCGGAATATTCGCTGCTTGATGATGCAGTGCCAGTGATACTACGTTTTTCCCGAATTGAGGAGAATATTGCTGCCGTAATGGCGTCCGTCGCAAACGACTCAAATCAGTCAATTTCAAGGCGTTTTCAAGAATAGGGCGTCCCGAGACCACATTTTAGCGAATGTTGCATAAGGATTGGCCAACACCCTAATAAGATCAAGCTGACTCATGAACTAAAGCCACTTGATCATATAAAGCGAAGTACGTTATCGAATTGGACTCCGGACATGACGGAAGGAAATCAAGAATCTCATCGCAAAATCCTCTTCAGCGATGAATCGCATTTTCGGTTAAACGGCTTCGTCATGAAGCAAAATGTGTGTTACTGGAGAGGTAAGAAGCCTCATGCGCATTATCAAACAGCACTTGATCCGCAAAAAGTCACTGTTTGGTGCGTTTTCCATGCACGTGACGTCTTTGGCCCGTTTTTCTTCGTCGATAAAATGACTGTCACGTTACGGTAAATGGTATTCGCTACATAGACATGTTGAAAAGTTTTTTTTTCAGTAATTGTATGAATTGGAAATCAGTGATATGTGGCTCCAATATGACGGTCCCACAAGCTACACAGTGGGTGCAACAATCGAGTTACTGAAGTTAGTTCGGTGGCAGTGTTATCTCGATAAACGTACCCGTGCGTCGATTGTCCGCCGCAGTCGTGTAATTTAACGTGAGTTGTGAGTCTAGGTTGGCCAAGGAGGCATTTTCAATGCTGGTGAGAAGCGCTCGTCACGCTCGCGATTACTCCGCTGAAATCTTCGGCCGAAATCTTGCCATCTCACCAGACATCTCAGTGTAGTGAAGGAGAAATGGCGCCCGAAACGGTCGAAAAGTGCTGCCGAGTCAATGAAAATTGCATTCAACCAAAGATTATAAAGCCATACAGATACGCATTGAGAACAAAAAACAGAAACATTTGCTCACCACCTCCATGGTAAGGGCGGGCGGTATGCACGTGCACACTTGAGAGACGAAATCCAAATTATATGTCGGGCTGCGCGGGTACGACCCGCTATAGAACAATTTTTCATGTATGCAGTGCGTCATCTGTATGGCTTTATAATCTTTGATTCAACTTAGCGCCGCATACATTCCCTTGATGAACATATGAATCGAATTCGATTCACAGATGTTTTTTTTCCATTAATCCAAGCAAATACATGTATTTGAGATTTCTTATGTAGTTTGCATTTTATTTAAAAAAGAAGTTGTCAAGTCCTTAATGAAAGACCCTTTGCTAGAATACGCCGACCATGTCATATCATTGGTTGAACTAAATGCGATGCTGGTATAGAGAAGTGGGCAAGTGAGTTCAGCAGGAAATAAGCACAAAAGAAAATATATTCCGTCAACAAGGAATACAACATGAACGAATCGGTTAGAATGTCGAAATCGACGGCTACAACCTTAGCTCTGCTTTTCATTTGGACAATGACACGTCAGGCGTCAGAAATCAAACACCAGCCAACTACTTTTTCTTCGGGTAAATAAGGGCCTAACTCGAACTAACAAGGACAACCAATAGTCCCACTGATCGCTGTAGCATGGATCGTATCAAAAGCGTATGAAGAAAACCTTAACTGCGCAAACTTGTTATAAGAACTCCGCACTATACTTTTGAGAAAGCTTGGACATGTAGAGCGAATGAGCCCTTGACTGTGGCAGTAGAGAAATTCCTCTTCGTAAGTGGCTCGTAAAATAATAAACCAACCTCGACAAACTTTAAGTGTTCGATGGGAGTCAGGCCCTAACGCCACTTATAAGTAGAAATAGGTCACTATGGAGCATAACGAGAGTAATCGCTTTTATTAAGACTGATGTCTGACTGTATTGTCCTATGTTGACATTCTTCTCTTAAGCCTGAAGAAGTAAAACCAAAGTTGGTTAGATCTCAAGGATGAATTCCCTTTCAATTTAGCACCATTATTTAGGCACAATCACCCCTATAGGGGTATCCATTCGGAAGAATTTTTTTTCCGATTTGTTTGAAATTGAAGAATTTTCTACCGAGGAATTCGTCCCGATTATCATTTCGAACAGATGTTTCGCATATAATGGCGCATCGGCGTTATGCGTTTTGTCAACAATTTTTTACAGCCATACGTTGAATTTCCACCGAATTTGTCCGACAAAGAATTGCTGCGGAATGAAGCGAACACTATTGCATTCTCCTTTATATTATTCAGTAAGGGATACCTCGAAAGTGAGTTCCGATTTGAAGTGATTTTCGATTCGGAAATTGTTTCGAACAGATACCTAGATAGGGATTAATATGTCTAGCGAGATAAGCTGCCTTAATAGAGCAGATTTCAATAATTACCAAAACCATATTGTTTACATCGGGTCATATGTTGATATATGCATATTGGTTGTAATACGAGGTCTTTGAAGGCTTTAAAAACAGTTTAATCTCATAGGTGTACTTACTCCTTCTTAATCTCCTGATATCCCTCTTGATCAAGAGTAAACACTGGTGTAGTTGTGTTTGAGTAAACTGTCGTCACCGGTTGATATGTTCCCGTGGGTGATGGACTGGTAAGGCTTACCAATCTCTTGAATCCAAAGAACGACGTCACAAGTAAACAGAAACAGAAAAACAAAGCGATGGTTACCGGTGGAATGAAGTAGCGTTGAGATTCACGGATTGCTATAAGAAATAACGGTCAATGCTTTAAATATCAAATATTATTCGAATAACCACTTACACTCAGTCAAACCCTGGAAGAAGTATGACGGCATGCCGGGCAGTCCTTTGTACATAGTGACCATGACCAAGACAAATGGAATCAAGAACGAAATGACCGCATAAGTAATAAAGTGACAATAGCGGATGGTGCGAGTGATGAGGATCTTATAAGGTAGATAGTACCTAAAAAATAAAACCAAAGACTGTCAGTTCAAAACCTCATTTTGTCAAAATAAAATAAAACCATCCTTACCAAACGTGTATCACCACATTACAGCAGAGATGCAGCAGCCAAATAAAGTAGGACAACATAAAGAACTGGACAGCGTATCCCAATCCTGATTTGTAATAATCCGAGATCTGAGCGATAGTGTGAAGCAGGAATCCAACAGCCAAGCATGCTGACATGACACCCAATGATAGACCATGCACAGATCGCAGCTCCCTCACGGCTAGATGTAGGAAACTAACGATACACAAGCATGGTATCGACACCAACATAAAGCACGCGTATAGAATCGTCCGGCCCGAGTTGACATGATTTTCAATCGATGAAATGCACACCAGAGCGAATAGCTTTCCACTTTGAATATCCGTATCCAAGCAGTAGCTAGACTGAACTTCATAGGACATGTTTTTGCTGTCGATTATGAGCAACGATCCATCCTGAAGTACCATCAAACGATCACCCTCGCTGGTGAAGAACATCAATGATCTTCCAAAAGAAATTTTTCTACAGTGCCATGTTATTGAGATAATTCAAGAACTCTGTGTACTTACTCGTTGCAAGGATTTCCGACTTCCACGGTCAAGTTGACCGGTTCCTCGAGATCCTCTATGCAGTTTTCGTATAATTCAACTTTGATAACTTGTGGTGCAAACTCCTTGTCTTGGTTGGCGCATTCTGATGAATTCTCACCGATGACTAGAGTCTCACCATTTGGACAGCATTTTCGCAGTCTGGATGAATGATTTGGCTCCGGTTGGTTTGGGAGTTTTTCGCGATATGATGACGAGCAGTTCTCAGGATATTTTTGAGCTGTTCCGGGTGACAGCTCTGTGCTAGTGGGTGATATATACGGTGGTTTTTCAGTAGTTAGTTCTGAGTTTTGAATAGTTGTTGGTTGCTGTGTCGTAGGTATGTTTGTTTCAAATGGCTGCAATGATGTCGCATTTGTAGTGTATGAAATTGTTGCGGGTGGGAATGTAGTAACTACTGGAATATCTGTGGTATTTGTAATGTTCTGGCCAGCAACTGTTCCGAGAATTGTGATGACTAGGATTACGGTTGATTTGAGTGCCATTTTGGTTGAGCATGCCATTTTTACGAAATCTGGAAATTAAAAAAAAAATTAGTAAGGAAGGATCAAGCAAAAAATAAATGATCCTGTTACGAAGATCAAGGGAAGGTCTTTATCGATCAGTGTGTGAACATTTATATAGGTAAGTCTGCTAACATTGATAGCATTTTTTATCGATCATAAAATCAAACTCATGTTGTCTAATTGGCTCGGCCAAATAATTATTTCAAACGATACGACTACTGAGCGGTCACGGAGATACGCAGTGTCTGATAGCGTATCTCTATTGATAGAAACTTAAGCTTACATAACAAGATGGTAAAATCTGATTGTAGTGATATAACATATTTATTTTTATTAGTCATGAGTTTGCATCTCTTTTCCTATTCCTCTATTCCTCTAAAAATGCACCGACATTTTAGTTTATTAAACAGAGGGCGTATACGCAACATGTATTTCTGAAGAGGTGCTTAAAAGTTTCACAAAATCAGTTCTTAGCTTAATAATCCTAACAACTACTAGGCTTTTTAAACGCTTTTGGTTTGAACTAGCTATATATCCCGCTGAATCTTTTGGCTTTTTGCCTAAGAAGCAAAATCTGAGATGCCTGGCCTTGGGTTTCAAAGACCGCTAAACATAAAGCTGCATTGGCGGGCTGATTGATTGTGGGTGCAGTTTCATAAGGCACTCTCTAAATAGGCATATGTGGAGCATTCAAAAAACTGAATTGGTCCTTTTCAGCATGAAATACAAAATCATGCACATTGACCCTACTAAACTCAAAGGCGTCAGTCTCAAGTTCGCAAAATCAGGTAAGAACCTGGCTTTGGTTTTGGATAAAAACCTGAACTGGAAAGCCAATATCCAAGAACTCGTTAAGAAAGTTACCGTAGCCTTATACACTTAAAAAAAAGGAAATTGGAAAAAAATGGTATATGCAACCGCATATCTTTCTCTGACTTCAGGTGTCCGTCATTAGACCCATACTACTGTATGGTGTTTTAGTCTGGTGGACGGCCTTAGGAAAAAACCCACAACTGCAATCTTATAGGGAAAGTTCAAAGTTCAGCTTGCATATATATAAGTGGAACCCTAGGTGCTATCCTACATCTACTGTCCCTAAGAAATTATGGCAAACAGACCGCAACTTGTGCAACTGTAAGACTAATAGCCTCATCACAATGGGCCCACACTCAAGATTAACACACAATTATAACACACAATCACCTATTCATTTCAAGGGGACACCGACAACATCACTACCCAACTCAGTTTTGAGCATAACTTTCAGTTAACCTACTGGGAATGGTTAACTGAAAGCCTCGAATAGGAGTCGGATATGGTTGGACCAATTCAGCCGAGCCCAGCGAGGTATCCATCGGAGCGGAAAATTCTCCGATTTTGTACGATTCGGAGGATTTAAGCTTCAATGTATTTTTCCGAAAAGCTTTTCAGAATATTTCTCCGAGATTTTGTAGCGCATCCCTACGAATTGCCGAATTGCGTTGAAGTGCGTTTAGGTTCATTTTTCGTGCAATTTTTGACAAATTTTTTGTGGGAATTATTTACGAATTGTAGTGAAGTGATTTTTGTTTCGATGACACATCCCTCGAATGGAATATTTAATTTTAAATATGCGTTCCGGAAAATCGTTGGCTCCGACGGATACCTCAATAGGGCAGATTAACTTGATTCAAATCTACAGGGATGGGTACAAAACAGAATCTGGAAATGTTTTTTTTCGAAACGCTTAACCTTAGCATAATCTTTTCGCCTTCTCGATTAATATAGCGTTTGTCGAAGGAGTAATGTTATATTCAAGAAGAATATTAACATCTTCAGTGACAGCCAATTGGCAATTAAATCCCTGGAATCCATCTCGTTCAAATCGAAATCAGCTGGGCCTCGGACACAGAGGCATACATGGCAACGAAATTACTGAAGAACTGAAGAGAAAAGGATCTGCTTCCGGCATTGATCAGGCAGAGCATTCTGTCGAACCGCCACTATGTGACATCCAATCACTATTGGGACAGAAAACACTGAATATCGACGAAAAAAAAAGGTGAAACTCCCTTCGCACTTCTGAAACATCCAAAAGGATGTGGCCTAAGTATGAAACTACTTCAAAGAAACATGACCTCATGGATCTATCCGGAATCTTTCTATCTAATCTTTTCAGGTTTGCGACACCATCTGGATGGCTGGAAAGGGACTAACAGCAATGGGCAGTTAGGGGACAAATGAAGGAACCAACCATACCATACACACGTGGACCCCCAAAGGGCAACACAATGGGGGTATATTGACTTGTGTGTGGTGAGGGAAGACGCACACCGCTTACCGCTGAGCTGAAAAGCCAGAAATTTATCCGTCTAGCTTCATGATACTGTTGGATGTTATGTCAGACCTTCGCCAAAGGTGGGGCAGTGAAAAAACTTAGATCCACAATAGCTAAAACGTTCGCCACATTAGCGTCACTATACGTTATTTCACTGGACACTATCTAATGGGCAAGAATACAACAAGACCTGATCAAAGGCAATCACTTTTGTACGACCTTTGCAGAAGAAGAGAAGAAAGTGACAATTCTTCAAACCAGGCTGGTAATATGTCAACGAAATGAAAGAATCTTTTTGACGTCCAGTCGTCCACTGCTTTCCAATGAGTTTAAATGAGCAGATGATGTGAAACGAGATATCACATTTCATAAATATGGACCTTATCTAACCAAAAGTTGCAAGCAAATAACAAAGGATTCTACAATAACAACTTTATTTTGCAAACCTTTCCTCTTAGAATTTCTACAAAGCTATCAAGCATTAGCAAGAGAGTTAACTCTTCCAACACCGCAATAAACACTGTAATAGACCGCTTGATGGAGAACCTGTCACTATTATACAGTTCCTTCTCTAATCAGATATGCAATTACATGCACTAAAGCTAGCACTTCATATTGATAGTGCAAAAACACATCACTATTGCAACACTGTTACAATTAAGTAAACTTCTACTAACAAAACTCTATTATCACATAGATAATGTTCTAATCGTGTAATTAGTTTACACGTACCTACCTACCTTCTAGGAATATTGTTTCCTACAATAAAGAAAAAGTCGTCATACCCGTGCCGTTCTATAAATGATTTTGTAATCTGAAACAAATACAAGTAGATACGAGTGAAAATACTCGCTGTTAATCAATAACCACCCAATCTTCTACGAAACAACGTTTTCAAACAAAAAACCGATCTTTCTATCACGTACTATCAATTTGCGCTTCAGAGTCGTGCTCTATTATGCAAAACGTTTGTCACACTCACTTTACCAAATATCACCTTTCGAGCTAGGTACTGTTGGATATTTAGCATTTAACGTAAAAATAAAATACGGCTCATTATTTGGAAGTAGCTGTCAACCGTGACATTGTTTACGTCTACACCTACTATGGCAGACATATTTTTTTATTTCATTTAAATTAAAAAAAAAAAAAAAACACTCACTGATGAATACAGAAAATAAAAACCGGAAAAGTACGTCGAACAACAATAGACGTCAGAAGATGTAGTCAAATACAAAAAAAAGTATCTAACACCGACCGCAGACCAACCAGGCGACCACCTGTTTCAAGGGATTTATTCGAATTAATTCTCTGCCACCACCAGCGAGTGCGAAATCCCACGAGTCGGAACGACATAAATTCTTTCTGTTAGCTGTCGCACCCGCCTTATCATCACCCGGCGATAAACTCGATATCTTATCTTTTATAAGAAAAAGTCCATACCCTACTGGAAGTACATACGATCGATAAATCTATTACGTCAACTTTTTTTTTAATGAAAACGAATAGATACGACGAGCTCGAGAACATAGTTTGGGCCTTTTTTTTAAATTCCAATCCTATTACATGACCAATATTTTAGCACAAATTTGTTCACTAAATTTCCAGAAGCTCTGATGCATTGAACAGAATTATTAATCGGGCGTTGAGAATATTGACGACTTGCTGGCGCGAATAATTGTGCAAACTTCGGTCAGAATAATGGTCTTGCAAATTAACTGTGAATAGGAAAGTTTGAGAATGTAGGCTCTGTGTATCTGCGGATGTTTAGAGATTTTCGTTCTGCTAAATTGATTTAGTGGATGACTTTTGTTGTGGTGTTATTTTTGGCAAATTGTAGAGCTTAAGGTCGTGTGGGGCTAATATAATTTAATAGCGAACCGAGAGATATTTCAAAGAAAACGCTCACTATGATATATTGGGTGATGGAATGCGTAAGTGGGCCCATTGTTGAAAGCTATTTGTTCGATATATTAAGAGCTAGGACATTGGATAGCGACAATGAGTGGAATTTTCTGTCTCACAATATATTTCTAGTGCGTCATTTGTTGTATGTTTGACGACAAAGATAAAAGTTTCATTGTTGGGGGGAGGAGTGCTAATTGCGTTAGAATTACATAGAAGGGAACATGTTGGAAATCTAGAATGAACAATATCTCGAAAATGATTGTTATAAATTTAGAAAGAAAAAGTCTCGAATGGGACATAGAGCAGGAAGCGGAAAAAATGGGTTCAGGTTAATGAGGGTAAAGCCAAGTATATATGCTGTCAACTCAAAAGACCCACAACATCGACGAATCGGGCAGAACGTCACCATTGCCAGATATAACATTGGATAATATTGTCGTACCAATACTCGGCTCCGATAACAACATAAACGCAGAATTACTCTTGCCAACCGCGTTGCTTCGGGATCAGAAAGCAATTTAGTAGTAAAGCCCTCACTCGAACTACTCAAGATCACCACATTACTACTCTACGGCGCTGAAGCATAGTATAAAATCTTTGATCGTTTAGAGAGTAAAATTCTTCCAAAAATCTTCGATCCCGATTGCGCTGACGGGTTATGGAGATGAAGATTTTACCAAAAGTTATACGAGTTGTACAGCGACATACCAATAGTCAAAAAATCCGCATTGGACGTTTAAGATGGCTAGAGCCAAAAGAGATCACCCTATTGGAAGATGCTCTTCTTTTTGCAAATGGTATGGTTCGGCCAAAAACAACGTTTTTCTCCTACATATGGTATGGCGGGTATACAAATGGTTTTTGTATGAAAACTACTCCAAAAGGTGGGCGTGGCTAAAACTGATACATGCAAGAAATGTAAACATTACCAAAACCAATTATTGCATCAAAATTTACCGAAAAAGTTTTTTTTTCTGAAAACACCCCCGAAAAGTGGGCGTGGCAAAAAAACTTTGTATAGACGAAATAAAGACATAAGGATTGTCTAGATATCGTGTTACAAAGTTAAATTGACTCGAGTACTGAAGACTACTGTCGATGTAGCACGAAAAGAGTTCGTTAAATGGATTTTGGAACAACGACAAGTGGTTGTTGATTTTTCGAACAAAATCATATTCAGTGATGAAGTTCATTTTCATCTTGATGATTCTTTAATCATCGATGTCGCTTTTTGGGGTTCAGAAAACCGACGACTTATTGTTGTGGATTTTGGACGAGGCATTATTCTTCGAAAATGCAGTCACGATAACTGGTGTTCGTTATCGTGACATGATAACTCAGCTTTTAGTGCCTAAATTACAAGATATAGATATGACCAACATGTGGTTTCAACAAGACGGTGCCACATGCCATAAAGTCAGAGAAAACATTTTATTACTGCATGAATCATATCCTAATCGCATAATCAGCCGTTTTTGTGATCAGAATTTGCCATCCAGATCTTGCGATTTGACGCCATTGGACTTTTTTCTTTGGGGTTTTTAAAGTCCACAAGCAAACAAGCAGAAGACCACCAACGCCTTGAAAGAGGTCATTTATCCGATGTGCTTTTACATACATAAGTGGAGACCAGAGAATTATCAATACTAAAATTTCAAAAATATTACTATCTAATGGACAGCCATCCGAAATTAAATATCAGGTATGAAATGCATTTACAGAGACTCAAATCTAAATCCTCCAATCAAATAGGGCCTCCTTTCGAATTTAAGAAGCGAATTTGAGAAGCGAATTTGAGAAGCGTATTTGAGAAGCTTCCCATGAAACTGTAACTCTTGGATGGTTGTCCAAGAAATTGCAGCAATGTATATTTTATTGCTAACACTTTAATTTAAGTCAACAACCTCATTCCTTGCCATACCTAAATCAGTTATCAATTCAGGGAATAGATTTTATTCGCACATGTTTCGCAGAATATGACTACCTATTTATTCAATTTATTTATAGCTATACGCGAGGTTTCTCAATTTACTTCGTCGTGCACTTTTTTTTTATTACGAAAAAAAAAATATTCGTCAATAAATGACATTGACATGACTAATGTAAGCTGGGCAGTGCAATATTTGTTTACGAGTTGATTAACAATTGGAACAATTATTGATAGGGACTAGGTAGGTAGTCACTTCCTTCCGATTACCCATGTCAACATTTTTCTGGTAAACCGAAGTAAAGTTTAGATAAGCGTATCAGATTATGTAAAACAAAAGAAAATACTAGTAAAAACTGAATTTATACCAAAAGAATATCAGTAGAGTATATTTCAGGATTTAATTAAATAGCCTTGTTTGTACGCATTTTAGCTGAAGTTTTTCTCAATCGTGGGCCCAACACGTATTGGTGGGTATATGAACTTTATAAAGTTGTTTGTTATTTACTTTTACAAAAAAATGTAAAAAGTCATCTAACATATCCAACATTATTGGCGAATATTTCCAAAATAACGAACTCCCTTGGGCAAAGGTACAGAAAAGGACTTCTGACTAAGAAAACAATTGTGACTTGATTACTTACTAAGGTTCAGCGACGATCAAATTGGAGGTCAAATCTTAGGCAATACGATTATATGTAACTTTGAGGTTTTGACTAGCTAACAAATGCGACTTTGAGCCTCACGTGGCGACTGCCTGCTAGTACATTGACCATAGATAGGGTGTCAATCCTTGGGTAAAGTCTTGTCGGCGGCAGATGAGGAACATTGGCTTTTCAGAAAAGAAAAGAAAAGAGAGCAAGGAAAGGGCGCTATCGAGGATATAAGGGCTTACCGATAGAAGAATGATGTTCGCAAGTTTTACCAAAGTTTAAAACGTCAAACCAACGAATACAAGGCTCGAACAGAATCATGTCAAGATGAACAAGGAAATATTGTAGTTGAGACAAAATCGATGATGATGTTACGGGAGGACCACTGTCAAAATATCAAACGGCGATGACTAATAATCTCCAGCTGTCAGGCAGAACGAACCAATCAATATTGGCGACGACAATGAAAACTACCAACCACCCGAACTAAGTGAGGATATCAATATCTAAACCCAAGCTAAATAAAGCTGCTGGAACGGACGGCCTTCCTGTTGAGCTTTAGAAAGCTGGCGGAGATGACTTGTAAGCCAAATCTGGTCGGATGAAAGAATGAAACCTCAACATCGTTTGCCCAAAAGATCCTGTCTGCCGTAGTATTTAAAAAAAAAACGCCTGAAACCAACAACCTGAGCCACCCAAATGAGTGTGGTTTTAGGCCAAGAAAGTGCACATCCAATTTTGCATTCCTAGAAAAAACCCAAGATGTCCAAATCGATACCCACAACCTATTCTTCGATTTCAAAGCCGCATACGACAGCATTTATAGAGACGAACTACACAGAGCCATGTCTAGTTTTGCTTTACCGCCCAAACGCCTGCGTTTGTGTAGGATGACGGTGGAGAATTCTCGTTGCTAAACTGTTAAACGGCGATGACGGATAATCTCCAGTTGTCGGGTAGAACGAATCAATCAATATTGGCGACGACAGCAAGAACTACCAACCACCCGACCTAAGTGAGGATATCAATATCTAAACCCAAGCTTAACAAAAATGCCGGATATAAAGGCCTTCCTATCGAACTGTATAAAGCAGGCGGAGATGATTTGGCGAGTAACATTCACAAACTCGTATGCAAAATTAGGTCGAATGAAAGTATGTTTGAGGAATGGAACCTCAGCATCGTTTTCCGATCCACAAAAAAGAGAACCTCTGAACTGCGCCACATACAGAGGCATAAATCTCCTCAACATCTCCTACAAGATCCTATCAACCGTAATATGTGATCACCCGTTTACCAACGACCTTATCGACATTTATCAGTTTGATCAAATATCCACATCGACAGATTTCAAAGCCGACTACGACAGCGTTTATAGAGGGGAACCATACAGATTTATCTTTAGTATTGGATTGCCGCCTAAACTTGTCTGTCTGCAGGATGACGATGGTGAATGCTCGTTGTTCTATCAGCGTCGGAAACGACCTCACCGAAACATTCGACACCAACAAAGGATTTAGGCAAGGCGATGCACAGTCATGCGACTTCTTTAATCTTTTTCCTTGAGAGTATTGTGCAAAACGCCCAAGCCAAAGCAATAGGAACAATCTTACATAAATCGGTGCAATCATACGCCGACGAATATTGACGCAACGTGATGGCATACCCTCGTTTCCTATTATAGAGAAGAAAGCGGCAAATATGGGCTTAGCTGTCACTGAGAGTAAGACCAAATATATGCTGCCAACTCAAAAGGACACACAACATCGAGGAATTGTACAGAACGTTACCATTGATTGATTGATTGTTTACCTCCGCTATCAACTCTGACCACATCTCGGCAAAAAAAAATCAAGAAATACACCTGCCATCGCTGTATCTCGGGCTAAGAAGAAAATTTAGAAGTGAAGCTCTAACTCGAACTACTAAGGTGATACAAGACCCTGATCATTTCAATAGTGAGGCCGGCGCTGAACCATGGACCATATCAAAAGCGGATAAACAAATTGTTGGACGTTTTGAGAGAAAAATGCTTCGAAAAATATTCGGTCCGGTTGTCGTTGACGGGCTATGGAGACTAAGATTCAACCAAGAACTATACGAGCTGTAAAGCGCAAAAAAAATCACCATTGGTCATTTATGATGCCTTGGACACTCCAGCGAATGGACACCAATACTCCGGCTCACAGAGTCTTCGATTCCCAGCCAGACGTCGGACGCATTAGAGGAAGATCTCGCCTTATGTGAAGAGCACAAATAGAAAACGCCCTCAACTAAAGTGCGCAACTGCAGGCAGTTAGGTAATGACCGGGCTAATTGGAGAGGCATGTTGGTTGAGGACCAAGTTTATTCCAGACTGCAGCGCCACTGAAGTAAGTAGTACCTGGTTAAAAGGTATAGACCAACAGTCTAATCGGAATATTGATGAATATCTACCAATAAAAAAGAAAAGAAAATAGAAATCTCCTATAATATCGGTACTGGAAAACATGGTAGCAATACTCTGCTGCATTGTTTGCAAAAATTACCAAAATAAAATTCACAGAACTGTATAGAAAAAGGAACTCTCAAAGGAAAGCTACCTGACAACATTCAATAATCGTGATAAAAAAAAGCAAGATAAGTCACATACTAAGTTGCAATACAAATACAAAAAGGGTGGTGGTTTTAGTGAGTAAAAATCGCGCACTACTTTGGGCACGTGCTCATCGTGTCTGTGAAGATTTCAGCCAGCCTACGGAAAAATAACTCAGAATACGAACCAAAGCCTGTAGTATCTGTCTTTTTGAAATGATTGATGACATGAGCTCTAATTGGATTACCTGTTGTTGCACCGACCCTTTTACTATGCGAACATTTCATTTAGAAATTGTGATAAGCAACTCAAAGTTGTTGTTTTCACAATTTTGCAAATTCAGAACAAACGAGCGCGAATTGAAAACACTTACTGTCAATCAGAAGTTTTTAAGTAAACTGACATTCAAAGTTGGGACAATGTTTATTTCAATTGTCGTGTTTAAACCGGTCTGCGATATATGCAAGCCTGTATTCCAAAAATATTTATTTGCCATAAAACAGATAGGTGTATTTCAAATTGTTTCTTTCGCATTGTAAACATGTTATCAGTCCAGATTAGCAGCAGTTGTGAAGTTGAAAAACATCAGACAAAAACTTTTAATTTGTTTCCTACTACCTACGCGATTGTGTACTCCTATATGCATCTATATAGATTCCCTTCCCAGTAATCTTGTGGGAATTGGAATTTAATTTTCCAATTAAATTCTACATTTCATTGAGGTAGCATTTTGCAGTGTGGTTGGAAGTACTTATGTGTGAGTAATTTAGTCGGTGTGTGATAAAATTAACTCAATTACTTGGTAAAAATAATTTTTGATGTCCTAATTTTTAATCGAAATTATATCTTTTTTGATATTTGGCAGTAAGTATAAAAGAGGACCCCTTGGTCATATAACACTAAGCGACGAGTTCTTGTTGGGCATGTAACGCAAAAAAAAAGTGTAACACAGAACGGCTTATCAGTAAATAAAGGGTTTTTCAATAAGAGCGCTACAAAAGTTTTTTTTTTAAATAAAACAAAAACGGTTTTGGATATCAATGAAATTCTTTATTCCTGTGAAAGTACGTTCGATGCTAATTATGTATGGAACTCGATTTCTTTTGCATAGCCACCACGGGCACGTTTGCAGAAGTCCATACACTGCACCCAATTTTCGACGGTTTTCAAGCATAAATCGGCTGATACTGCTGCAATTTCACGTTCGATATTCGTACGAAGTTCATCAATGGTCGCTGGCTTGTTGGCATAGACCATAGACTTGACGTAGCCCCACAGGAAATAGTCTAACGGCTTCAAATCGCACGACCGAGGCGGCCAAGCGACTGGACCATTTCGTGAGATAACACGTTCTCCATACTTGGTTTGCAATAAATTGATTGTGGCATTCGCTGTGTGGCTTGTGGCGCCGTCCTGTTGGAACCACATATCCTCCAAGTACATATCATCCAATTGGGGCCAAAAATATTCGGTTATCATTGAACGGTAGCGATTCCCATTCACAGTAACGTGCCGGTCTTAATTATCACCGGCATCCCATTCACGGCCCAATGACGGCGGCGTCATTGGGCCGTAGCCCAATGACGCCGCCGGCCGATAAACCACACCAAACCGTAATTTTTTCGGGATGCAATGATGACTCTTGGAGTACGTGTGGATTGCTGCCCGACCAATACCGCATATTTTGTTTATTGACGAAGCCATTCATCCAGAAATGAGCTTCATCGCTGAAGATGATTTTTCGATGAAAATCCGAATCATTTTCAAGTTGTTGCTCAGCCACGAACAGACGACGCTTCCTGGTGTTCAAGCGGCTTCAGTTCTTGTGTCAATTTAATCTTGTAAGGATGTAGGCCAAGATCTTTTCGCAAAATTCGCCACAACGACGTCACAGAGATGCCCAACGCTTGAGAACGACATGTGAGAGACACATTTTGGCTTTCTTCAACTGAAGCCTCAGCGGCAGCAATATTCTCGACACTACGGGCACTTCTTTGTCTCACTGGCACGGGAACATTTTTTACTGTGCCTGTGGATTCAAATTTTTCCACTACACGCTCAATTGTTGATCTGCTAGGACGATTATGACGACCATAAATTGGAATTTCGGTTGTAAATTTTAATGATTTCGACTCGTTGTTGGATCGTAAATCTTTCCATCATGAAATGGCAAACCTTACTGAAGAAAAATGTCAAAAGAGCGGCAAGAAATATGGCGTCGTTTGCTGTCCCTGTCGCTCTACTTCTGTGGCGTCCCTGTTGAAAATCCCGATATTTCAACGTGTGGGATATTAGATCATTTTCTCCATATTCTTTATGTAACAAAACGCGACAAGAATAAAGATACATTTTTTTCATATTTTTGTTCTTTGGAAAAATGTTATCAAAATCTGAGAATAAAATTCTTTCTCTAATTATTTCAATTAACAAGGCAATCGATGGTTGTATGTTGTAAAATGAGGGTAGACTCTGAATAGCTTTAACTTGGTTGTAACTCTGAGAGACAAGAGAATTTAGACTATCCCCCAGGTGACTGCTGATGTCAAATCCTCGATTTTAATGTCAAATGTATTCCAAGTGTATGTATTTCAAAGCCAAATAATGTACGTATACACAGTGCCGTTCAAAAAATGTCCGTCAAACATTTTATTACCCTTTTGGGGCGCAGTTCTTAGGGGCCAATTATAGCTATCATTGAAAACCCTTATTAGAAATTTTCTTTTGCTTCTTACGGCGTTTTTATAAATTAATTGGCGAGCATGCAACCCCGAGGTTAAAGATGAAAAGAACAATTTTACACGCAAACATAAAAAACCTTAATTGGGACATTTTAACACAACGGTCCTCCAAATTCTCGACGAAACAAATTTATTGCAGAGTCTTCAAAGAACTAAGCCGTTAGATTTGGCCCGATAATAACAAAACGCGCTATAAATTGCGTAAAAATCAGGAACTCTCAAGTGAAAATTACCAGCCAAACATTCATTACTCGTGATAAAAAAATTGCTAGATAAGTCGCATACTTAGTTGCAATACAAATACAAAAAGGGTGGTGGTTTTAGTGAGTTAAAGTCTCACACTACTTTGGTCACGTGCTCATCGTGTCCATGAAGATTTCCACAAGCCCACGGAAAAAAAATTCATCCAAACTCGCACGCAACAAAAACCCACAATGAGTCCAAGCATGGGGGTTTGGGGGGCGGCATTAACATATCACTCATATTCAAACTTAAAATACACCCCAAAATTGAATAGTATGCCAATTTCAAATGGCAATAACAACCACGGGTGTGAAAACAGAATGGATAAAATCAGTTCGGAGTGCAAAGCTAAAATTTGTTGAATTGAATTGAAATACGTGTTGCTCAAGAAACAAACAAAACAAACAACGAGCAGAAAGCAAGGCTCAGGGAGATCAAAAAAGACCACCCAGTGAAAGATGGTTTCCTGGCATCGGTTGCAGATTCAGTTGGAAAGGGCTCGTGAAATAAGGACTTAGTGCACTCAAGCCAGTACTGAATTCGGATTTTCCAGACGCAGAAGGCCTGGGTAGTATCAATTGCCAAAATTAGCCCTTCGGATTCGGTATAAAATGGATGTTCAGCCATCGTGCATGAAGTACAAACCCACTCATTAAAAAAATATGTATTTAGTTATTAAAACAAATTTGACTAATATTTTTCGAACGGCCTGTATACTGGAAAATAGAAATATATTTGCAAGTAATTGTAGCTAGCGTTTCCTCGGACAGATTTTCTATTAACGCTGGTGTAGCTCAGGGATCAATTCTGTCACCCACTTTATTTCTGCTCCACATTAATGATCTTTTAAAGAAAACGAATAATCGCGTTTTTAGATTTGCTAATGAAATTACTCCAGTAGCGTTCAACTCAAACTACACTGAGCTATTGGACTTCATCCATACATGCCATCCGCCACAAAGTCCATTTTTCCATAACTTCAAAGCTGGAACCTTTAGCAAAGCGAAGACTTGTAGGAGATCTGTATCTTCGTAACAGATATAATTTTTAAAGGCAGGCAATCGGTTGAGATTGGAGAAACCGTCCTTAAGACTTGTTGCATTTTAACGACCAAAATGACACGCAGACACATTGTTCTCCTAACAACGACAAGATCAATGCAACATCAAAATAAGTTATTTTCACAAATCAATCAAACAATGGTCCAAACTTCCAGCGTCGTATTTCCAAAAAATATACAATTTTCAACAATTTAAGAGCAGAGCCAATAAACATCTTTAAGCAACTTCTCAGGGCGTTGCGTGGAGCGCTTTAGGTTCGCCTCACATGAGGAAAGTATGCACATATTAAAGAAAACCAAGGTGTCTTAAAAGAAAGTTTATATTTAGTTCCATCGATTAAAGAATTACAAGCCCATCTATGTAAACAAAATTTGGGCGTTTATTCCGAAAAATAATATCGCCCAAATGTAAACACTCGTTTTCACGGCACTGATTTACTCGAATAGTAAAATTTCTTATGACAACTCGGCAGGTAGACTGCCATGATGGATATTAGCTCCCAAATACACCAAACAAGTCGATTTATTGGCGTAAGAATAAAATTTCGATTAAAGAATCACAAGCCCATCTATGTAAACAAAATTTGGGCGTTTATTCCGAAAAATAATATCGCCCAAATGTAAACACTCGTTTTCACGGCACTGATTTACTCGAATAGTAAAATTTCTTATGACAACTCGGCAGGTAGACTGCCATGATGGATATTGGCTCCCAAATACACCAAACAAGTCGATTTATTGGCGTAAGCCTAAAATTTCAGATATCCCCAAGAAAATTCCATAGGGGTTAAAGCGGTACTGCATGGAAACCCATTTCCAAAAAAAAAACAATTGCCCTGATCAGTCGCTTTTTCTTTTCGCCCCGCAGGGTAATAAAGTTCACCTATAATTACCCATAGCCACAACATTACCGCCTTATAATAAATTTATTATTTCGCAATCTGACCACCTCCCCCATTTTCCGCTGACGCACAATTAAACTCGTCGATTTGGGTTTTTTTTTCGCCTCTGCCGGTCTGTTTACACTCTCGTCTATTAACCCCCATTTACTTTGTCTTGAGGAATAACTAATTACCAGATCGTTGATAGTAATGGTATTGCTGACTCGGTTGCTTTTAAGGGAATTTGTGGAAAATCTTAACATGCCATATCTGTCGGAATTAATAAACAAAACACTGTTTCCAGGAAAACTCCTGTACTTTTGTGAGGAATGCAAGAACATTCCTCTTTCACGTGTGCTACTTGCAATAAAGTGTTGCAGTGATTCCAATGACTCCTACCAACAAAGTTTCACAAAAAAATATTACGGACGGGTTAGGGTCGAAGTGTCTCGATGACTTGAGAAATTTGGTCTAATCCTCCACCGACGGCAACAAAAAATCGGCAAGAAAATATACAGTTTAGCCAAGGTCAACTAGGTTAACGAGTCTTGAAACGAATAACAGACTGTCCTACGAAAATAAGTTTAAACGACATAAACATTTGATTCAATCCATCTCTAGTCCTCCTCAACAATATAAATAACCATCCCCTAAGCAGCCCGATCCTATGCTAGAAGTAATATTCGATAGAAATAACGCGTTAGGGGTTGAACTTATATCGACACGTGCAATTTGAAACTAATTAACATTCAATCACTGAAAAATGGCTTCCCGTCGCGACCGCTGAGTACCTTGTACCTTGACCATAGATAGGGGGTGGTATGAATAAAACGGAGCACCTGCTCAAAACTCAACTTTTAGGAGCAGGTGCTTCATTTGGTATGAATAAAATACATGAGTAGGTGCTCAACGAGTGAGCATCTAGTTGTTCGATGAGCACCTTCCTCAAGATGAGTACCTGCTCCATTGTTTGGTATGAATAAACCGAAGCACCCGCTCCATCGAATTGAGCACCTGCTCCACATTTGTGAATCTGCTCTGTAGGTTGCTCAACGTTAAAACGAGAGGTGTTTTTGTGTCATAAATGGCAGAATTTATGCCAGTTCTTAACCGAAAGGTTAAATTGTATAAAAGAAGAAGAATTGGATATGAATGTGATTATCGTGTGCTATATAGGTTCAACAAAATAAATGTGGATTTTTTAGCGAATCATTTCCTTGGGACTAATTTTGAAAGAAGGGGTGGTGCCCTAACAAATAATGAAAAAATGCGGATTTTCCTTCGCTACATAGGAGATCCCGGTTTTCAAAGTGGAGTTGGTGAAGACATTGGAGTACACCAGTCTACAGTGTCAAAAACAATTTCATTTGTAACTGCGGCAATAATAAAAAAATCGAATAATTGGATCAAATTCCCTTCAACGATATAAGAGCTGCAGAGTGAAAAGCAAGAATGGCAAGAAAAATACCATTTTCCTTCCGCAATAGGTGCAATTGATTGTACGCACGTTCCCATCATCAAACCGGCTGTTCATGGAGATGAATACGTCAACAGAAAAGGGTATCACAGCATTAATGTTCAGGCAACATGCAATGCTAGAGAAGAATTTTCAAGTGTTGAGCTTTCTTGGCCAGGATCGGTGCATGACTCGCGAATTTGGAAAAATTCTCCTATATCTAAAATCATGCAATGGAATGAAGCTAGTGCCCTTTTACTTGGTGATTCAGGATACGGTCTTACTCCTTGGCTTTTAACTCCATATCAAAATCCAGATACTCCTGAAAAAATCTCATATAACAAGTGCTTAACTCGAGAACGTGTTATTATTGAACGATGTTTTGCACAAGTCAAGCAACGTTTTCCCATTTTGCACAATAAAATGCGAGTCAAAACAGAAAAAGTTCCATCTCTTACACTCTGCTGTTTTATTTTGCACAACGTTGCAAAGCGAATACGAGATCAAGACTTCGAAATAGAGGAATTCAATAACACCTCCGAAAGCATTACAACACAAAATAATGTTGAATATAGTGATGCTGTTGTTCTTCGGAGGGGACATTTGCGAAGAGACGCTATTTCCGCGATTATTCACGGAAATCGCCTTTAAAAAGTAAGCCATAATATTAATTATTTCAATTTTTATTAATTCATTTTTTTTTCACATTTCTATTATATTAAAAAAAAAAAACAAATGTTTGTTAATTAACAGCCCAGATCTCCACATTTTTTCTTAAAATAACATTTTGCAACCCTGAAAGTTTCAAGTTGCTCCAAAAGAACTAAGCGTTGTAGCTCAGACGTCGTCAGGTCCTTAGTTTCTTCAGTTTCTGGTAATTTTGTTTTTTTCTTTTCAGATTTTTTGATGTTTGAAGTTCCAGGCAACGGATCCTTAGTTGCTACATTTTTTTCATTTTGTACGTTGACGATGATATCCCGGATATCGTTTTCATCTTCATCCTCACACAAATATTCATCCTCATCCTCATCCTCATCATGAAACTCATCCAGTTCTTGTTGAAGGACTCCAGCTGAAACTGATCCTAATATTTTGAATGTCAAAAATTAAAAAAAATCATAAATGAAAACAAATAACACACCTTTTATTTTAACCATTGCAGGGTTTGAATCACCTTGCATAAAGTGGAAAAACTTTTTCTCCCATTCTTTCAGAACAATTTTTTTATTTCCGGTTTGGTTTTTGTCAGTTTTCTTTTTTATTCTTGATTTAAAATTGTTAATTTTTTTAAAGATTTGTGGTTCTGTTAGTAAAATGCCTTCGGTTATTAATTTTTCTTTTATTTCACTAATAGCTTTATTTTTTTTGTTTTTTATGTCCGGTAAATTTGATTTATTTATTAGAACCGGGTAATCAAGAAGGAAATGAACAATTTTTTTTTGATTTTCTTCACAATCCATTTTATAACCGCCAAGCTCCAACACTTAATTGTATATGATTGCCAATCGCACAACAATTCTTCTTGACTAACTGTACAAATTATGCACAAACAACAGCAAATAAAATAAAAGTCATTTGTCTTTCTATATTCCGTTAGATTTTGGTACAGTTTTGAAAACAAAAAACAGAATTAGGTTCGAAGTATGAGAGCACCTAGTCAGTATGAAGGAGTAGGTGCTCACTGGTTGGTGTTTAATTTTATTCATATGAAAAGTGAGCTGGTGCTTTTTCTTTGGGCACCTACTCCACCTTTTATGGAGTACATGCTCTGAGCAGGTGCTCACTTTTATTCATACCACCCAGGGTCTCATCCACTGTGTGAAGTCTTGCCGGCACCAGATTGGAGAGGGGCAAAGACGAGTACTCCCACTAATGCATATATTCCATCCCAGTAGGCAGCGGAAGAACTCCCAAGATAGAGCCAACAGTGGTGTCTATAGTTCCTGTTAAGACGTGACATATTTGGAAAGCAGGTAATCTATAAATCTCAAGGGTAAGTCAGGCCCCTTGTACTGGGCCGAATTTGTCAACATAAGGCTTATATGCGCTCACGCTCCGATGGAAGACAAAGATGATATAGCGAATGACTGCTTCTACGAGCTCCTTGACAAAACCTATGACCGACTACCAAGGTACGATGTTTTAAATCGTGCTGGGAGACGGACTCAGTAACGCGATGAACTGCCTCGCTGAAGGTCTGGGTACGATCCCAAGCCTTAGCAACAACTAAATAATTTTTTGCTGGCCCTCCTCTCGTAATGATCTGACAAATCATCCGAGTGCTATCAATTGTC
Organism: Rhingia rostrata; assembly: GCA_949824845.1. NCBI lineage: Eukaryota > Metazoa > Arthropoda > Insecta > Diptera > Syrphidae > Rhingia > Rhingia rostrata. The sequence continues at coordinate 93,088,782 of OX463757.1, forward strand.
ATAAAAAGCTTATCTCGAATTCGCCGTTAGGAATCGGCATATAACAGGAGGTCCCGCCATCGTACAAGAAGTACACATGCACACATGATTGGTTGTGCACATATGAATGGTTGTGAGAAAGCTCGGCCCTGGGAACTAACGAACCTTTTGTGCTGCGTTTTTTGGTGGTAAAATGCAAACCCATCTACGTTTAAAGAAACCCAATATGACATAAAAACGGAGTACTGCTCTCATATTCAACTTGTTATTGAAATAATAAAATCAAACTGATGGACGTGTCACGTTTACCCAAATCAAAAATTATTAAATCGTGATATACTTGTTTTTTTTACGAGACAAATAAAAAAAACATAAACCGCCGCCGCCAGTTATTTAAAACTGCATAAACATCTTAATGAATTTAAAGTATTTTAAGACGCTTGAATTTTGCTAACATTTTGATGTGATTCGGAGAATTTGGATATATTTCGGAAGATATGCACCAAATTATTGGCTACTACTTGTGTAGGTAATGCTAATTTGTTGGCTTAGAATGCTCAAAATAGAAAAACAAAAGCCCCTAATTGGTGACAAAACACGATTAAACTTTTGCCATATAATCTGCATCATAAAATAAATTTTCGAAATATCAGTATATTGACCTCATAACATTGTCAAACGTCTACCGCGCATTTTTTTTCTTCTAAATTCCAAACCTATTCGGTTGATTTGCGAATCTATTTTTAAAAGCGATGTCAGCATTTCTATTTTTAATCACAATAGTGATAGGCTACAAAAATCGCCTTTATCACATATTACGTCTGTCACATCAATAGCCAATACATGACATGGTTCATAAATTTCGTTTAAATGATATCTCAGCGGAAAAAAGAACGTCACTTTCGGATGTCTAGCCTGGGAAATACAAACCAAAATGAGGTGAAATTGAAAAAAAAAACAACAACTGTGAATCAGAAATAAAATATTTCTCGTAGTATTGATAACAGATTGCGGTAACTCGATACTCATGCGACATACGGTGTGTCAATTAGCTGCCAATTGTTAGAGCTTCATTTCAATGCATTTTTGTGGTGTGAATTCACTCATAGTTGTTCGACATCATTTGTCATAAGGAGACACTGAGGTTAAACGTCCCTAGAACGGATGGAACACGCAAAATGAATCATAGGAAGCGGATGTCTGCTGCTGGGTAATGGCAGACCACAAAGGCTCTGATCATGAAAAAGGGAAATTCCCCAAAAAAATAAAAAAACATATCCTACCCATCAATAGTGATAGTATGTAGGAAAAAAAACTTGATACTAAAAAATCCCCGCTCACACTCACTTTCAAATGTCAGCATTGCCTTATTTGATCGAGAAAAATAATTGCAATATTTTTGTTTATTAAAACTAAGAGAAAAAATTGCACCTGTACGGCTGTAGAAACCGCCTCCAACCACAACCTTCTAGGTAAAGCTTAATGATCAGCTTGCATATGCGTTAGTGGAGCTTTAAGAACCAACCATTCCATAGTCCCAGATTATCTACTGTCCTACATCTAGAGTGTCCCTGGGTAAACATACAAAGGTACTGAATAACCTTAACATTGCATTGCGGACCAAATCAGTTTTGAGCATAACTTCATGCAAAGATTATAAAGCCATACAGATGACGCATTGAGAACAAAAAAAAAACAGAAATTTTTGCGCACCAGCTTCATGGTGCGGGCGGGCGGTGTGCACGTGAGAAACGAGATCCAAATTATATGGCGGGCTGTGCCAGTACGACCCGCCATAGAACATTTTTTTTGTATGTAGTGCGCCATCTTCGCATCAGGTCAACCATTCCCAGTCGCCTCTAATGGGAGACGACTATCATTGGAACCAATCACCCCTATCGGAATATATCCGTTCGGAAAAATTTCCGAAACGAAAGTCAGTTCCAATAGGAACTCAATTTTCCTTCGAGGTATCCGTTGCGGAATACAATCAAAAAGCATACAATGCGTTCGATTGATTCCGCAAAAATAGTTACTATGCAACTTTTGAGGAAATACAACGCATAGCTGTCAAAAATAGTTGGCTAAACGCATTACGTCGCCGCGCGATCATGTGCTATAAATTCCTTTCGAATTTTGGTCTGAGCTACATATCGGAACAAAACCTCGAAAGAGATTTCTCCGACTTCGAATAAATCAAATCAATTTTCTTCCGAACGGATACCTCGTTAGGCCTGATAATGTCGAGTATTATGACGGCGACGATGTCAACGAAGCATAAGATCTGCCGCAACTGATGTGCTAGGTTTTCTCGCACAAACCAGCAAGAAACCTCTGACGGGATTGTCGAGAGACGATCGCAGCTAAAAATGAGAACTACAAGCAAAGCTTCATTTAAAGACAAGAAGGAAGGAAGAAATAACACCGGATTTTTAGAGAAAAGGCATGAAAAAGCGAACGATCGAAGATATAGTGAGATAGGAATGTGTTCTGAACAGAACCCTGTCGAGATGAATCGTAATTCAGATTCTTCATCTCCAGCAACCAGTTATAAATAGTAAAAAGGGGGAGGAACTCAAGACAACAAATGAAGGTATCAGTAAATTAAATAAAGTCTCCGATTTTATATTTCAAAAATCTCGTTTTGATTTCTCATTATTCAGAGATCTCAAAAGAAAACCACATAACTACCAACGCAGTTAAGGCAGAAGATGTCACAGGTTGAAGTATAGGAAAATCCCCCAAAAAGACGGTTCCATTGTTGTTGGTGACTATTATTGATGTGTAAGCTGGTAAGCAAAATATAAAAAAAAACACGATATATAGAAAAAATCCCTCATTCAACTAACATTTGAATATCAGTATAGATTTATGATGGTAGAATATTGTACTGCTGATAACCGTTAGAATTTAAGAACGAAAAGAAGTTTGTTTTTCTTGTCTTGCCAGTTACCACTTGTCACTAAAAGTTTATTCATACTTTTGCTTATAATATTTTCACAAAAAATAACGGATTTTTCCCCAACAAAATTCGACACATACATTGAAAAATTAAGTTTTGCATTCATTTTGGTTTTTCGAAAACTTGTGCATCATGACGTAACCGTCATAGATTGCCTCATAATGCAGAAGCTTTTGAAAACCCAAAATGAATGAAAAACTCAATTTTTTAATAAAGACTCCATTCGAAGACTTCAAAATCAGCTGAAACGATTGCAAGAGCATCCGTTTTGACCAATCAGTGATGTGCAGTTTGAGCTGCTAGGAGAACACATTCATTGAACCGCAAACAACCCACATAGATACCCAAAATTTTCAGTCAAATCGGCAGAATAGTCTGGCCTTCAATATTAATAACAGACTCCAGATCATTGAACACAGATCTCCAGACGTATCGGTAAAACGTTATTTTAGACTCAAATTTTTGGTGGCGTTTGTACCTATAGAATACCCCTACCCCATGGAATGTGTTTTTGCCTTTATAAAAATTGAGTGACATTTATTCGGAAAGTGGTTTGTTGTAAAGAATAAAAATACAGGCACAGAAGCTCTGGGTTCGTATACCAGCCGTAGCCACACCTAAATGATTTTTTACTGACCTCCTCTCGTGATGATCTGATAAATCACCCGAGTAGTATCAGTTGTCAAGAAGAGCTTATCTCAACTTAGCTGATCGGACTCGGCATAAAAAAGGTTGTCCCGCCATCGCAACGCTGTTGCGCAAAATAATTGTATTTTATGTGGTAAAGAGTTTTATAAAATTGTCTTTATCACAAATAAAGACAATCTCAACATCTATATTTTGTCCATGTAAAGGTGTTTGCCACGCCCACTTTTCAGGGGCGTTTTTAGTAAAAACAAACGGTTTTCGGTAACATTTTTGAATATGCAAAACAACTTTTGATGCAAATCAATGGTAGATTATGTTAATATGAACATTTCCTCTATAGGTCATTTTAACCCACGCCCACTTTTTGGTGTCGTTTCCCAATAAAAACTATTTGAATACCATAGCCCTACCCCATGAAATGGTTCTTTCCGTCGGAAAAATCGAGTGACATTGCTTCGTTGTGGCCCAGAACTCGAGGAGAAGGGGGTGAACACTCGGGCGATACTGCTGCGACTCAAAAAAATAAAAAAAAAAGTATACACGCGGCGCGACCGGGGTGGTGAAAGCTTTTTTTTTCATAAAGGTGGAATAGCGCGTTGTGCAAGTTGTTTACGTTAGCTTTGTATAAAACACAACTCACGCACTTTATTTTTTCGTTCACTAACAAAAAAATTATCTTACCCTGGGAAAAAAAAACTCGCCAATGTATCACCCTCCGACCAGCGCATCGTCTCGATGATAAGCAAACCACCATGGCGGCGGAAATGCATCTATCATCGTCTCGCCCTAGCAGGCTTCCCACAAGCTCATTTTCGGTAGGTATAAGGAACATAAAAATATGAGGGGTCTGCTTCAAATTTCCTCGAGTTACATTAAATTCCAACGATGCAATGACAAATGAATGTCATTGAGGTGAATGTGTTATCAAGGCACATATATATGCAATCGCGTGACGTAATTGGTTACAATAGGTTCAATATTATTATTATTCCGATCGAGACCAGGCGCAAAAGAGTAGAGAAAAAAACCTGTCATTTGGAAAAGTTTTGGGGAGGCGTAGTAAATGCTTGAAGTCCCGCACAAGAGTAGAGAAGAAATCACGCCATTTGGAGGCGCAGTAAATGCTTTAAGTCCCACAGAAAAGTAGAGAAGGATTCATTTCATTTGGAAAAGTTTAAGTGAGGCGTAGAAGATGCTTTAAGTTACTTAGGGCCAAACAGGGCATTATTATAACTATAACATAACTCTAACATCAATTATAACTATAGCCTCTTATTTCCGACAAACAACTTGTTTTCAGAAATACGTCTACGGTCATCTTCTTTAATCTGGTAGGTGGGTGAAAAATGGCATACCTAGTTGTCTTTAAACAAAGAAACAGTGCATTACGTACGAATAGCGACTCCAATATTCTTGCAATCTGCGCACGATAATGAAAGTATCATTTTCGGACGAGATCCTTATCGCAAATAAGATTGCATTGTATTACTTCTTGAAAAAGCCTTTGACGTTGCCAACCCCTAAATGGCCATAAAACGCTATTGTCTCATATCTAAATGTTTGATTTACTAGTAAGCGACAACACAAAAAAAAATGTTTTCGGAGTCGCTTTATATACAAAACAAACAGTGGCACTACTAAGCCATACACGTGCTAAATGTGTCAGAAAATACAAGCCTATGCGGAAGATTCCCGTGAAACAAAAAAAAAACATCAAAATACTGCCGATCAAGCGCGCAAATTTCGTCATAGACCTGCTCACTAAAGGTGAACGTGTAATAATTTGCCCTCCGGACTATGAATACCATTAACCGCTTAACCACATCAATTCTACCTTAGCGCTAGCACTACTTACACTTTCAATTAGGTGTGTGTGATGAAATTAATATCCCAATGCTATTTGCACACGATCTGTCACTTATCAACAACCAAATCAACGTAAATTTGACACAAAAACGAGGAAACTACCGTTAAAAACGCACCACAGTAGTTACAATTTGACTAGATATTCTTCGAAATGAAACACAATACCCGAAACCGATCACAATTTAAAAATAAAACTATCTTATCAATCAAAATATATTTATTGCACTAAACCTATACCTTGCGGGCGAAATGACACTTGTTTCGGTGTTCTGTCAACAGCACTTAACAGTAACGCGGACTTTTTCCAACTGATAAATGTGAAAGCACCACTTCGAATGCGGTAGCAGCCGGCATACTGACACACGTTTGGGGTACTTTGCCGATGCGGATTGCTGAGTAAATTTTTCGGAATTGATCAAGCTCTCGCGTTTTATTAGTCATTTCATATTTTGCTATCGCCACTCTGGTGCGTATCTCAGTATCAAATGAAAGATTTGCCATTGGAAATTATTCGAAGGTAGTAACTACGGGAGCTTTTTGAAATTAAAAAAAAAAGTTTTTTTTTCAATTCTTTCATTGTACTGATGCTCTGATGTCAATTTAGCAAAAAAAAGTTGTTTTTACAAAAAAGAGAGAAACATATGAGAGGCTACAATCAGCTGTGCGAATCGTTAAATACCCTATCCCAACCCTCCTAATATTAAAGATTCCTAAAAAGTGGGCATGGCAAAAATATAGACAATGTCATTGTTACAACATATTATTCAGATCTTTTATTACCAAAATCTCATATGGTTTGACGAAAAAACAAAGTTTTTCTATTGCATATGCTATCAGATAGGATATACAATTAGATTTTATAGGAAAACGCCCCAAAAAAGTGGGCATGGGTTGAAATGTTCTAAAGACGAAATGTCCATTTTATTATTACCTATGTTTTTGCATCGAAAGGTTTTTTTTTTAGTTTCTTCTTAAAAAGTTTTTAAAATGATATTACTCGGCCGTTTACACCCCATTATTGTTCAGAAACGCCTGGACCACCACCTGACCACCTATTTGAATTTAAACATTCGACTGTGGACCAAGTATCGGGTTTTTCAACAGGGACGCCACAAAAGTTGAGCGACAGGGACAGCAACGACGCCATATTTCTTGCCGCTCTTTTGACATTTCTCTTCAGTAAGGTTTGCCATTTCATGATGGAAAGATATACGATCCAACAATGAGTCGAAATCATTAAAATGTACAAACGAAATTCGGAGTCAGTGGCGCTACGTCCAATTTATGGTCGTCATAATCGTCCTAGCATATCAACAATTGAGCGTCTAGTGGACAAATTTGAATCCACAGGCACAGTACAAAATGTTCCCGTGCCAGTGAGACAAAGAAGTGCCCGTAGTGTCGAGAATATTTCTGTCGCTGAGGCTTCAGTTGAAGAAAGCCCAAATGTGTCTCTCACACGTCGTTATCAAGCGTTAGGCATCTCTGTGACGTCGTTGTGGCGAATTTTGCCAAAAGATCTTGGCCTACATCCTTACAAGATTAAATTGACACAAGAACTGAAGCCGCTTGACCACCAGAAGCGTCGTGTGTTCGTGAATTGGGCTGAGCAACAACTTGAAAATTATTCGGATTTTCATCGAAAAATCATCTTCAGCGATGAGGCTCATTTCTGGCTGAATGGCTTCGTCAATAAATAAAATATGCGGTATTGGTCAGGCAGCAATCCACACGTACTCCATGAGTCATTATTGAATCCCGAAAATATTACGGTTTGGTGTGTTTTATGGGCCGGCGGCGTCATTGGGCCGCACTTCTTCCGTGAATGGGAATCGCTACCGTTCAATGATAACCGAATATTTTTGGCCCCAATTGGATGATATGGACTTGCAGGACATTTGGTTCTAACAGGACGGCGCCACAAGCCACACAGCGAATGCCACAATCAATTTATTGGAAACCAAGTTTGGAAAACGTGTTATCTCACGAAATGGTCCAGTCGCTTGGCCGCCTCCATCGTGCGATTTGACGCCGTTAGCCTATTTCCTGTGGCGCTACGTCAAGTTTATGGTCTATGCCAACAAGCCAGCGACGATTGATGAACTTCGTACGAATATCGAACGTGAAATTGCAGCAGTATCGGCCGATTTATGCTCGAAAACCGTCGAAAATTGGGTTCAGCGTCTGGACTTCTGCAAGCGTGCCCGTGGTGGTCGTGCAAAATAAATCGAGTTCCATACATAATGGCATCGAACGTACTTTCACAGGAAAAAAGAATTTCATTGATATCCAAAATCGTTTTTGTTTTATTTAAAAAAAAACTTTTGTAGCGCTCTTATTGAAAAACCCTTTACATCGAATTAGTGATGTAATTGAGAAAGCTTTCGAGAAAAAGAAAAATTGCTCAGCTGTTTTTCTTGAAGTGTCGCAAGATTTTGACAAGATCTGGCATAGCGGGCTTCAATACGAATTAACACAAGTTCTGTCTGAAAAATTATAGAAAATCCTTGTGAAAACGAATATTATTCAGAATTCAAAGAAATAATGGCAGGAAGCGTCTTTGGACCACTGTTGTAACTCCTATTTACACGTGATATCCCACAAACAGCCGACACAATAGTTGCCCCGTTTTCTGACGATACAGCTATACTAGCAGTTGGCACAACAATAGAGGAAACAAATAATAAATTACAACGCTCTTAGCGAGGTTAACGAATGGACAAAATCCTGGCGGATTGCACTTTTTTGTATAATCGGACAAACAATTTGCCTGTATTTCTAAACACGGTTACAGTCCCTTTTGCAAATGAAGCAAAATATTTCTGAATGACGCTCGATGCAAAATTAAAATGAAAGTTGCATGTAAAAAAGAAATGCGAAGAACTTAAAAATAAATACAGAGAACTGTACTGGTTACTCGGAAAATATTTAAAGCTTAACCTTGATAACAAGCTACTATTATACAAGCAAGTTCTAAAGCCGGTTTGGACATATGGTATACCAACATCTATGTTGTTGTACCAGTGAAACGAATCTAAATACTTTACAAAATTTTGAAAACAAAATGTTAAGATCAATCGTCAATGCGCCGTGGTATATAAGGAACGAAGATCTACGCAGAGTGAGGTATTCCCACTGTTAAAGATGAAACGACAAATTTTACACGAAAACATAAAAAACGTTTATTGGGACACATTAACACAACAGTCCTTCAAATTCTTGAGGAAACAAATTTATTGTTAGTCTTCAAAGAACTAAGCCCCTGGCTTTGCCCCGATAATAACAAACCGCGCTATAAATTGCTGAAAAGGCAGGAAATCTCAATGGAAAGTTACCTGCTAAAAATTTATTACTCACTGGTCTGGTCTGAGTAAGTAAAAATCTCAGACACTATCGTGTCTATGAAGATTTCCACCAGCCCACGGAAAAAAAATTATTTTGTTTAGAAACCACCGCCAAAAAGTGGGCGTGGCAAAAATGGACGAAGTATTGATATTCAGACTGTCTAAATATCAGACAATTTTTCAAAATTCTTAACTGTGTGACCAAAAATTACGATTTCTAAAAAGTTGGCGTGGCAGTTAGTGGATTTTGAAATTTTTTACACTTGTTTTGTAGGTATGGACATATACTAAATTTCATTATCCCAGCTCAAAAGCTCAAATGTTTATATACACTCGAACTACTAAGGAGATCCTATATAAGACCCTGATTATGCCAGGACCGTCTCAAAAGCGGGTGAAGAATTCCTTCATCGATTTGAGGAAAATTCTTTGGTCCCGTTTGCGTTGACGGGCTATGAAGACGAAGATTCAACTAAGAACTAAACTAGTGGTACAGCGACATGCCCCTGATCAAAAAACTCCGAATTGGACGTTTATGATGGCTATGCCATGTGGAACGCATGGACACCAATACTCCATCTCGCAGTCTTCGATTCCCAGCCAGACGTCGGATGCAGTATAGGAAGATCTCGCCTTAAGAGGCTCGCACAAGTAGAAACCGACCACAACCAGCTTGCAGTGGGCAACTGGAGGCATTTAGCTAAGGACGGAGCTAATTGGAGAGACATGTTGGTTGAGGACCAGGTTCATTCCGGACTGTAGCGCCACTTAAGTAAGTAAGTTAGCACATAAGCTAATGCCCGAAAATCACTGAGCCAAACACACCAAAAATGGTTATCAGGGCTAAGGCTGTATAAATTGGTAGGTCTACTGTTAACTACTGCTAACTACTGCTAAATATTTTAAAAGAAACTTTCTTCATTCATAAAGATTTACATTGAAACCCAAGTTCGAAATATTAGCTGATGGGACACACAGTAAGTAACTGCAAGAACAAGATTTTGCATGGCAAGGTATAGCAAGACTCCAAGTTTCGAGTTATTTTGAAAGGACGTGTCCTTTTTTTAAGAAAGATGAACCTTTCCAAAATGAATACAATCTTCAAAACAAGTTCTGGGCTTTGGGAATGGACTGTGTCGTACTTATGTTCTCTTGACCATTACTTCGAATTAAGTTTCCTGCTTAATTTGAAATCATCGAACTAACCATTGCCCCCCACGAAACCATCGATGAATGTCACCAAATAAAGATCCATTTCAGTTGCACCACGGCAACGCTGTAAAGTATTTAGTATTAAAATAATTTTCTCATGTTCTTAATGTTCTTGTTCTGGGAGAGTATTTTACGCGAAGATAAGATAAAGTGAATGAATTTTTATATTTTGAGAATCTGAACAAAATAATCATGCAAGGTGTACCGACCGACGCGACGCGACGCTAGAGAAGAGCGTATCTATGTTGTTTTTTTTTGTGTTTTCAATGAGATTATAAAAAGCCATCAATCTTTTCATTAGAATAGGTATGTGTTAATGTCGAAACAACGGGTTTTGTATTTTGTTGATGTTGAATTTATAACTGGAAGAAATAAATGTGTGGGCATTTATAATAATCAGAGAATATCAGCGAATTTGTGTGAAAGATTCTATAAATGCCTACGCACTTTTGTTAAAGATATTGTTACGCCGGAACAAGTGCGTTTGTTTTCTAGGTCACGTGTGGTTGGCATGAAAATTTACACTGGTCGGCATTTGAAAATATTAAATTTACTGTTTTGAAATTTGTGTTGTCATAAGAAGAAAATTATGTCATCCGAAATGACCGCTTTTAGATGAAATGCAACGTAGTAGTTTAAGTGGCTATTATGCTATATCGACACGTCGTGTTTTTTTATGGGTGGTCAATACGATTGTATGAAATTTGAGTTTTCACCTAACTGATGTCTACTAACTTCTACTCGGAGCATTCACATTGCGACCGCTGAGTGCCTAGTTTCTTAACCGTAGATAGGGCCTCAATCCCTGCGTTAAGCCTTGTCGGCAACAGATGAGAGCGGCGTGAAAGACGTGTACTAATGCACATATTCCATTTCCAGGGGGCAGCGGAAGATCTCCAAAGATGGAGTCAACGGTGGCGGTTACAGTCCCAGTTAGGATGGGCAAAGTGATTTACCTAAATAAGCTGATTCGACATATTGGGACAACAGGTCATATAGGAATCTCAAGGTAAGTCAGGTCTCTTGAACAGATGGTGACGGATGATTCGACAGGCTAACGGCAGCGCTCAATTCCATAGTGTATGCTGATGGCCTGATTGGAACTGGCCCTCCAGGGTTATGGTTGTATTTGATTTAACTACCCACTCACGGAAAAAAATTGTTGTTACGTAGCAACCAAGAGGGTCGAAAAGGAATGATTTTATTTTTGACGACCGTGCTAAACGAAAAACGGATACCGACATTCCTGTCTGGACGTGGAAACAAGAGAGATACAAGTGAAAAACGAACGGAAGCCCTAGCCGCTACAAAGCAGACATTACTGCCATCCAGGAAATTTGATGGGATGGGCCGGGCAAAAAGGGGATGAAAAACTGTGACATATACTACGGGCCGATTTATAATGAGCTCAAACAGCGACTTTTTGGAAGTGGATTTGTTTAAAGTGCCAGATTTGGACAAGAAGTCTTATGTTTTCAAGACATTAGCGAAGGTATTGTAACAATCGAACAAGTGAATATCATAGTTGAGACAGTCGATGCTGAGGATATGGAAGAACCACTTCTGCTGACTGTAAAACGGCAATTCAATATTGACGACGACCACGACAACTACAAGATCCTATCTGCCGTATTGTTCGAACGTCTGAAAACGTTTACCAACAGCCTGGCAGATCCTGGAAAAACTAAAGAATTGCATCGATTTCCAACCCGCATATGACATCATTTATAGAGACGAACTATATACGATACCAAAAAATTATTTAGGCACGCAAGTTATATGTTTTTAAAATAATAAAAAAACAGTTTTGACCTTTACATATAGATTTATTAATTCTTAGTGAAAGTCCGCCGTCCAAGCGTCGCTGCAACTTGTCACTAGATTATCGGTATATGAATTGGCAGTCTGTTCAACATTTGCATTTGGTTTTTATTTGCAATATTTGCTGACTGCTGTTGACCGCTGTTGAACTTCGTTTCCGTTGGTTTTGCTGCTGTAGCGGAAAATGCTATGGGTTGATGTTTGGTGTTGCCTTCGGCTGATGTTGCTGAGGTTGCATATGTAACTCCTCCTCGGTTTGAATAAGAATTCTCCCGAATTCTTCTAGTAACACTATTTTCCTTATTTTTAATCTTTACATTCACATTTCTTTTTTTAAACCAAAATGTTAACATAATTGTACCTAAGATAAATAATGTACAAAGTGTGGCGTTTATTCCATACGAAATATTTTTATGCCATTTTAGTTCCTTAATTTCTTTAATGTTTTCAAAGTTATTATTTACAATGTTTTCAAAAGTAATCATTTCAACTTTACTATAATTATATATATTACTTGGATAAAAAAATCGGTCTTTGATGATTTGTTTCTGATTATTAAATGTTTCTTGATATAATTCTATTTCACAATTGTAAAAATTAATTAAGTTATTTTTATTTAAAGTTATATTTCTGTCATCGCAGTTTTGTTTCAATTTTTCTTGCACAGCATTTTTTATTAGTATTGTCTCATCGTCTAATGACTCAATTTTAGTTCTGTTATTATATTTAAATTTACATTGATTTTTTAAAACACAGTTCTTACTAGTTTTTAAATCTTTTAACATAGAGTTTTCCTTATAATTAAACGTTTTATTTTCTATTGTAACAATATATTCATTAACTTCATCTATCTCTAAATAATCTTTATTCGGCATTGAAGTTATAAGTTTTAAATCTGTTTTAATATAGTTCTTTGGTATCTTAACAGCAATAACTAATGATTGATCTTTATATTTTAATATTCCGACTTTAACTAATTTTAATTTATAGAAATCGATATCATACAATTTTATTTCTTTTGCCGTAAAAATACTCGGATGGATAACATTATTTTTTGCGGAGGCAATATTGTCTTGAATTTGATCTACTTTATTTTCTAAATATTGTAATTTTAACATTTGATCTAAATACATTGAATGTCTTTTAATTTGATCATTCTCTTTCCTAATTAATTGAAGTACATGTAGTGTTTTATTTCTGTCTTCCTCTATTGCCATTCTGAGTATATTGAATGAGTCATTAAAATGAGTGTTTATTGAAATTTGTTTGTTTAAATTTGTAATAGCGTTATGATTATTTTTTTCACTAACGTCTAATTTTTCTAATATCTCTTGCCTATCATTGTCGTCCATTGTTCCGAACAACCACTTATGAAGGGTGCCTACTAAATTAATCAGTCCCCTTTTTTGTCTATTTTCTTTTAGAATTATAGATGAAATTTTAGCTCTAATATTTAATATTACTTCGCTTAGTAGTTCTTTACTGTCAATATCTAATTTTTCAATATTAGTTTCAATTTGGCTAAGTATGTTGTTTATGTCTATGGGATTAATTACATGTAAAATTGTATTAGTTTCATTAACGATTGCTACTTCTTGAACTTTTACTATGGTGTATCCTATTTCTTCATGTATTGGACTTACTTGCAGAAGTCCCTGGGTTACTGAGATTGTTATTAGAAATATTATTGCCACGACCAGTATCTGTAAATTTTAAAGGTCGTTTAATGTTTGCCATATGTACATTTCTTAAGGATGTTAGTCTATAGTATGGTTCGTCTTTATGTCTAAGTCTTTTGTAGTTTCGTATATGCCCAGTAGATCTGTTTTCGTTGTATTGTTCTCTAGTCAGATTCCTTTTGTTTATTATATAATGTTTGACGTTATTGATTCTTTTTTGTAATTCAGAACTGCTTATTTTTTCTTTTGCTTCTCTAGGAGTGCACTTAATAGTTGAGTGATATCGATCGTTATAGTTTAATATAACCATCTGTATCTTCATTTCGGTTGAGAGCTCCTTATCCTCGATCCCTGTTATTTTTTCTAACAAAGTTGAGTGTACTCTCTCTATATCTGCGTTGCCAGTATGATTGTTTGGTTTCGTCAGATGAACCTCGACATTTTCATTTTGTAAATAATTAATTATTTGTTCTGCTCTGAATTCATTGTCCATTATTATTGTCTTTGGTTTCCCGAATTTTGCAAAATGTTCTATCATAAGTGCTTTCTTAGCTCTCCAATTTCTATCCGTTATGCAATATGCGGCAGCGAATTTTGTTAATTTATCTATTGTCGTAACAAAAGCTTGTTTTTTAAAATGAAATATATCTAAGTGAATAATTTCGTTCTTTTCTGTTGGGGTTTGTGAAATTTGAAATTTCGGCTTTATAGGTTTTCTATCGTACTTAATTTGTCTACATTTATTGCAGTTGTTTATTATAAGGTGTATATGGTCTCTAAGTGTTGGAAAATATATTTTATCCTTTAAGCTATAATAACATTCATTTATTCCACTATGCATTGACTCATTTGTATGATATAATGATATCTGCTTATGTAATTCTTCTTCCGTTAATATCTCACTTGCTCTTTTTGTACATCGTATAAACATAATTGTTGGATCCGATGAAAACATTGATATTAGAATTAATTGAATTTTGTGATAATCTGTATCAGATACTTCAGAATAAATACCTGTTCTACCTTTCTTAATATATTGTCTTAGTAAATCTTTTATTAAATTTTCATTGTCCAATGGATTTATTTCTATAATTCGTCTTTTATGTAATATCTGAGGTTCCGCAGGGCTGTAAGTCAGTATAATTTGTGTTTTATATTTGTTCACAATATCATTTTTTATACCTATGTGATCTAACATTTGCTCGTCCACTGAATGGTTTGTATCGGAAAGTTCCAAATTTGATTCTTCATCATTAGTTGTATTAATCTTTTCCGTATTTTCTAATCTGCTTAAATAGTCAGCTACCTTATTTTCCTTACCCTGTAAATATTCTATTTCATAATTGTATTCCTGAAGTTTTAACAACCACCGTTGATGTCTCTGTGAAAACTCCTTGCCTTTATATTTGCTATTAAGATATTTTATTGGTATATGGTCTGTTACAATTTTGAATTTATTTCCATATAAATATGGTCTAAAATAATTGACTGCATATATAATTGATAAAAATTCTTTGTCAGTAGTACTATAGTTCCTTTCATGATTATTAAGTGTTCTTGACACAAAACAAACAGGATGACCTTGTTGCGACAACACTGCTCCAATGGCATAGTCACTAGCATCTGTCGTTATAACAAACGGTTTATCATATTCCGGGTATTTCAAGATAGGGTGGGATGATATTAGACTTTTCAAGTTTTCAAATGCCGTAATATACTGAGGATCATTAATGTTAATTTTAGTATCTTTTTTCAGATATTTTATCATCGGGTGAGCTATTTTCGAATAGTCCTTTATAAATTTTCTGTAAAAGCCTGTTGTTCCTAAAAATCCTTTAAGTTGTCTCTCTGTTTTAGGGATGTCCAAATCCTGAATTGTTTTGACTTTATTAGGATTTGGCTTAATACCGTCAACTGTCAAAATGTGACCCAAGAATTCTGTATTATGTTTGAGAAAACTACATTTATCAACCTGAATTTTTAAATTATGTTCTTGCAGTTTTTTAAAAATGTTAGCTAATGAATGTTCATGTTCTTCTAGTGTTGTTGAGAAAATAAGTATATCATCTAGATATACAACACATATTTGATTAATATATTCGCGAAGAATCTCATTCATTAAACGTTGAAATGTTGCCGGGGCATTTTTTAATCCAAACGGCATTCGGACATATTCATATAACCCTACTGGAGAAACAAAGGCAGTTTTTTCAATGTCTTTCTCGGATACCAGTATTTGATGATAACCTTTGGCTAAATCTATAGTACTGAAATATTGCGCTTTGCCAAGTTTGTCAAGGATACTATCAATATTAGGCAAAGGGTACTTATCATCGACTGTCACCTGGTTCAATCGTCTATAGTCAACTACAATTCTAAATTTATCTATTCCAGAATTATCTTTTTTTTTTGGTACTACTATAATTGGTGAACTGTATCTGCTATTACTCTTTCTAATTATACCTTGTCGTTCCATTTCTTCCATTTGCTTTCTTACCTCAGCTTCGTGCTTCGGTGGGTACCTATATAGTTTAGAATTTATTTGCTCTTCTGTTGTCGTCCTTATTTCGTGAACAACTGTATTCGTATTTGTTAATATATCTCCCTCTTTATATAGAAGCTTGTTAAATCTTTGAATCAATTTCTCTATTACTGCTCTTTCTTTATCATGTAAATGGTCTAATTGGAGATTTTGCATTTCACTTACATCAAGTACATTAACATTTTCTTGCACAGTTTTAGTTAAGAATGGAAGGCTCACTCCATTAGTCATGATAATTTCTTCTTTTTCTATACTAATATTACTCACATTTTTCAAGATCCAATCCATTCCTATTAGCATATCATATGATTTTTCTAACTTCATACTAATCCACTTTATTCTTGCATTTTCTGGATATTTAAATTCAGTGGGGCATAATGTTGCCACAGTTTTGTTAGGTGTTTTTACTTCTCCCTCTATCGTATTAATTGCTTTTGAATTCTGATCCAATACTTTGTATTTTAAATGGGATAACTTTTCTTGACTTAATATACTAATCGTAGATCCTGTATCTACTAACGCTAAACATTTGTTTCCTTCTATAGTCAAAGTTATATAAATTTTATTCTTTTCCGAGGCTAATTTGTAAAAAAACGTGTCGTCGATAGAGTTTGTTTCAGATCTACTGAGGTTATCTACTTCCATAGACTGAGGTCGTTGTCTACTCTTTCGGCTGTCATTTCCATTGTTATTTTGCTGTGACCTATTAATCTGTGGATTGAACTGATAATTCGGTCTTGGATGCCAGTTATTATTAAAATTTTGATTTGGTCTTAATTGATTAGATCGAGAGTTATTATATCTATTGGTCTGTTCATTATTATTAAATCTCTGTCTGTTGTTGTTGTTTTGCCTACTCTGGTCTGTCGTACTCAAGTGTTTACTGTACTTATTATAACGTAAATTTCCTTGATCCTGTCCAATAAAATTATTAACTATATTTCTAATTTCTGACAAATTACTCTTTCCCATTACTGCGGCGGCAAGAGCACCAGATACTAATTCCTTCACTTTTTGAATAATCATACCACAAAATATACTTGTCATAACCTCTCCATTATCAATAAAAGCGGCATATTCAGTTATATCCTCTACTAATAACCTTATCTTATTGTCTAAATCACTGATAGTACTCACTCTCAATGCTCCGATATCCGTGGTTATCGTCATTTGATCTTTTGACGATCGGTAGTGCTGCTTCAGCTTGGTGGAGCACGATGTCCAATTTTCTGGTGGGCTGGTGTTTAATAAATTTTTTGCTCCTCCTAGAATTTTTGTATCATATATAATGAGATACATTCTAGTTTTTTCTGCCTCATCTGTGTAGTCATCCAGGGTTCTGGTTACCGCATTGATGAAGGAAGGCAATGTTCCCGTTTCTCCATTGAATGTTGGCAAGAATCGTATTTCTCGTTCAAGCCTGGCTCTGGAACTTGACGGCTGGTTGTTTTGGTGAAGTAGCTGTGTCAGAGCCACTAGACATTGTTCTATTGGATTTGGATTTTCATTCATTTCGCGATGTTGGTCGAACACTTGCTCTCGTTGTCTTTGGCGATCAATTTTGCACTTTTTCAAGATTTTCACTCAATCACGATTCACTATTTTTTTTTTTGTTTATGTGTTGTGTCTGCATGAACCACTAAATTTCACTTTGGTTCACTTCGTATCTCACTTTTAATTAATTTCGAATCACTGGATCTCTTTTCTTCGAATGAGATCCTACCGACTGCGCCAGTTATATGTTTTTAAAATAATAAAAAAACAGTTTTGACCTTTACATATAGATTTATTAATTCTTAGTGAAAGTCCGCCGTCCAAGCGTCGCTGCAACTTGTCACTAGATTATCGGTATATGAATTGGCAGTCTGTTCAACATTTGCATTTGGTTTTTATTTGCAATATTTGCTGACTGCTGTTGACCGCTGTTGAACTTCGTTTCCGTTGGTTTTGCTGCTGTAGCGGAAAATGCTATGGGTTGATGTTTGGTGTTGCCTTCGGCTGATGTTGCTGAGGTTGCATATGTAACTCGCACTGTCATGTGATTTCTCATTGAAGGGGCATGTTGCTTCAAGCCCATGTTCATTCCGGACTGAAGCACCAATCAAGTAATTTTGATAATTTATACAGTTTTGACACATCGTTTTAAGCATAGAAAAATAATTTAGATAGATAAATCGTAATATGGATCGGCTGAATTTCTAGCTGAGTCCATCTAGCTATGCCTTTCGGTCTGTCCGTTCGTCAGCGTGTGATCGATTTTTAGTTCTTCCTACCACTGCATTTGTAGTGCACTATCACAGGAAATATCAAGAAAAAAAAATCGTTATCGATCCAACTGTGAAGAAGTTTGAAAAAGTGTCTGACCAAGATATTGATACAATTCCATATATTCTATATTTGGAGTTTTGTTTAGTCTATCCAGCTTTTTACGGATTTTTTTTAAAAGAAAACAGTTTTGAAAAATGCTTAATTAAATTCCAAAAAAATAGAGACTAAATGGGTAGGTACAGGGTGTCCGCCGGGAAGGTATACTACTTTGTTTTGCCGCCATTTCGGTAAACATTTTGGTCTTGACAGTTCATATTTGGCAGTCGTGAAGTAGACACGTGGCAAATTTATTATGGAAAAATATTCGATAAGCCAACGTGTTTTGATCGTTAGAACATTTTATCAAAATCAATCATCGATTACTGTGACGATGAGACTGTTAACATGAAATTTTTGGGAGAAACAACGTGCCAACATAACAAACTATTTACCGTGTAGTGAATGATTTCGAATAAAGAGTGTCTGTAGGCGATAGGCATGGACCCCAACGTACTGCAAGATCGGTTGAAAACATAACTGCTGCTCAAGGAAGGGTTCAAAACAATCCATCAACCTCAATTCGACGCCGTGCTCAGGAGCTTGGTCTACAAAGAACAACTTTGGCCACAATTTTGCACAAGGATTTGCATTTGTTTCCATTTAAGATTCAGTTGACACAAGAGCTTCTTCCACAAGACCATTTACGCCGCCGTACACATGCCAATAGGATGATACAGCCCATGACAACCCCGATTTTCATGAAAAAATCATAATGAGTGACGAAGCACATTTTCATTTGAATGGATATGTGAATAAGCAGAATAGTCGGTTCTGGGCAATGGAAAACCCTCAAATTATTTATCAATCACCTTTGCATCCATTAAAAGTTACAGTCTGGTGTGCAATTTGGTCAGGAGAATCATTGGACCTTACTTCTTTGAAAATGAAAACGGCGTAACGGTAACTGTGATTGGGGAGCAATATCGTGATATGATTGAAAACTCTTTAACGCCACAACTGCATGCTTTGGGCTTGATTAACACGTGGTATCAACAAGACGGTGCCACATCGCATACAGCCAGGATTACAATGGAATTACTGCGAGACTTCTTTCCGCAACAAGTTATTTCAAGAAATGGTGATTGGCCTCCACGGTCGCCTGATTTGACTGCTCCGGACTTCTTTTTGTTGGGATAAAAGCAAGGCTTATACAAACAAACAACGAACGCTTGAGCAGCTCAAAGAAAGTATTCGTGATGAAATTAATGAAATACCGCGCAAAATGTTTGAGAATGTAATGAAAAATGTGCTCAAAAGGGCTCGCATTTGTGAGACTAACAGAGGTGGATATTTACCTGATATTGTTTTCCATACATAATTGCCGATACTTTACAAAAAATTTATCAATATAAGATCCATTCACTTTCATTTAATCAAAAATTATAAACAAACAAAGTAGTATACCTTCCCGGCGGACACCCTGTACTCAGTTAATTTTGTTATGTGCAATTCATCTGTAAAATATTTTTTTTAGATACAGTTCGATTCGCATTGCCGATAGAACCCTTCTCATATGTTTCCTAATGCAGTGGTCAGTGTTTTTGTTTTAATTTTTTTTTTCAAATTCACTAAGCTATGGCCATGCTCTAGAGATTAAAATGATTGAAATCCTGAGAGTCAATCTTCCACTACTTTAAATCTTGCAATATTGACTTTAATAAGCTCTCCATTGAAAGAGAGTATTGGTGAAACCTTTGTCAACTGTCGTAAGATACAACCCCCAGAAATCGTAATTTCCAAGCCGCCGAACGAAGGACCGCCTTCTTTTACTTTAAAACATTAAATACACGAATTTTTCTCTATATTAAATAAAGTATTTACTTTTTAAAATTGGATCTCTTCTTTTATTTGTCGTACTTTTCAGAAGTGAGAAACTACCTAAAGCTCATCGCGAAAAAAAAATAATCAGGATTCGTTTTTCCGCGATCGTGTGATCGATTTAAACAAAGGCAATCGCGATCAAACCATTATGTTTTGTTTATGTGCATGCACCCTTGAGGGTGGAAGAACAAAAATAATACTCAGGAGATCAAGGTTATATCACCATTTTGAAAAGACAACGTCGGAATTGAGTGTATGGATGTGTGGTTTGCCGATGGGTAAGACTGATAACACATCGGATCAAACAAAACAATTTTGACTCGATAGTCAAAAAACGTTTTTTATTTGAACCCACACCAGGCGAAACAGAATGTGACAAACCAAAACGCTTTGTTTAAATTTCGTAAAACAACACATTC
Source organism: Rhingia rostrata (assembly GCA_949824845.1). Lineage (NCBI taxonomy): Eukaryota > Metazoa > Arthropoda > Insecta > Diptera > Syrphidae > Rhingia > Rhingia rostrata. Next base: position 93,109,442 of record OX463757.1, read on the forward strand.
AACAATATTGAAGCATCGATCTCATTAGATCAGATGAATGCAACGTTGATTGTTTGCTGTTTCTTAGCGTATGAAAGACAACATTGTTCATTTACACCACCACCTAAGAAGATGGTCTGCTAAAGCTAAAGCAGTCACTGAAGATCTTGGACGAGACGGGACTTACATTCAAACTGGAAAATGCAACTTTCTACGTAAAGAAGTAGATTGTCGTGGACATCGGGAGTCTGAGAAAGCCTGGCATAAAGAAGATTCAAGCCAAATGTATGGTAACCAAATTGAGGACTTTTTGAAGGACTGTGATGCAATTTTTGGAGAGAAATAAGAAAGATTTTGGTTGTAGATTCATGGGCGATATTTGATCTATATGCATATATACAATTGGAATCTTTTTGTAATGTTGTTGTTTCATAGTATATGCACCGATCAGACGTTTTGTGATCGTTTGTAAGGTTCATAAGATCCTGCAGAATCATTTTAGAAAATAATCTGGTAGGTTTCTGAAAATATGGTTACATTGCCATTTTTTCGTGATTCGATCTTACACAGCTTTTATATTCGTACTTGTAACCGATCTTGTGAGGTGAACAAATCATATCACCACTAGCCAATTTATTTTAACCTCCTTTTGATGGGCCATTGGGTATTCTCTACACTCATCATGGACAGACAGATGTGTGTTTTCTGAGGTATACCAAAACTGCACACGGTTCTTTATAAATTCAATTAAATGAGGCTTTGAAATCTCTCTCTCAACTTTTTTCTGGATCTGCAGAAGATTGAAGATTTTACCAGTTTCTTGACCCAAAACACAAGTTTAAAGAGCCGATGAGGTTGTTGGTGGTTGGCGATAACGAAATGACATATGCCTCTGCGATTCAAAGGGGAATCCTCTTTAAATGATGCTAAGGATCCATTCTTCAAACATAAACTTATCGGACTAAATATTGCATCAGAGCCCCAGTTTATTCCTAATCAACTTACATATCTGGTTATCTCTCTTATTATAGCTCAGCAGGATGACTGTCAATTTCGTCAGCCCTGCTAAAGTAACGCCAAAATACTGTTACACTCACTTTATTTAGGTTAGATGAGGGGTAGTTTTCGGTACCGTTGTCAATATAAAATTGATCGTGTTACTGACAGTGGAAGTTTGCTCTATACCGCCCGCGCCGTTTAACAAAGCGCAATAGAGGTTCTTTCTTATTTCCAACATCGATTAGGACTCAACTACGATATTTATTTATTCATCTCTACACGATATTGCTCGATTAATGGAAACTCGGATAATCGGATTTATTAAAACTTCTACACTGTATGATAGCTCAACGAAATATAAGGGTGGTGACAACTTGAAAAGGTTAAAACATTCAACCTCTGGTCATAATGGTTTGCAAGATTCTCCTTCTTGTTAATCTATATGCCACTTAAATAAACACCACATGGTGGTCGCATTTATATAACTTTTTGTTGTTCAACTCATTTCCAAAAGAATTTTGTAATCACGATAAAAAAAAACACGCTTATGAAAATGAAACTTAAATCCCAAAACTAGGAAGATAATCAAAAAATGTGTCATTGTCATATATTGTCATATCTATCGGTTATAAATTCAGATGTACGATTTTTTTTTTGTCACTTATATGGGACACATAGGTATAGATTTTCGTAATTAAACCTCAAGGGGATTCCCTAGTAGCTAGATGGTGATGTACCCCCACTGCAAATGTACTTTTATGCATTTTGCATTAAGTTTTTGCAATTTAATCGCTTCTCGTTTACATGCCTTCAAAAGTCCTCTTCAATCTGTCTCCAGACGTATTTTTCTAACTCAAGAGCAAATAATTATCATCAATTTAGCACACATACATTCTTAATGATTCACAGTTGACATCTGATAATTTCGTTATAATTAAACGCTAATTTGCAAACAGGGTACAGAGTACAGTATTTTGGGCATGCCACGGGTTCTCAGACAATATCATGTCCAAATCCATTCGAATTCGAATGTGTCACCAAATAGTGCTCTCATGCCTCGCCACAATCAGACCACGTTCTCTGATTTCCATGAAATACCCATAACTCAGACGAAATAGACAAAATACTCGCCGGCCAATTAATGTACTTCAAGTGCTAAGACATTCCCCGAATGGCGAATGGTCAATTTGCCACACATATATCAGTCCTCGGATTTATTCGCGAATTGATGACATCAAATCAAAGTGCATGACGTTTTTTTTTTTTTTGTTGTTCCCATGCGGGGGAAACACTTTCATTCACAACAAAACAAACATGATGCCTTGCTGTGGAATAAAGTTTCGAATGGTTATTCATCAACAGCACGCGTTTTGACATTCAGCACGATGATAAGCGCCACATCATTCAATTTCATGTGCGCCTTAAGATTTGACACCCAACTAGATTGTAATTGGACGAAAATAATCATCGTCGATCTGCAGAAAAACGGCGTTAGCTTTAAATAGATTTTTTGGTTAAATTTCTTGAAAATCAATTGCTATGCAATGAGATCAAGTACCGCATGTGGACGTCATGACGTATTTTTCAAAAAATGAGTCAGAAAGACAAACTTTTCAAAGTTGAATCTCTAACTGAATTTTTGAAAAATATTTGCAAGTGTGTGCTTTTTTCGCTACATTGCACATCTGCTTGAATCATACCTGTATTTAGCCTACAGGCAATACCTACATCTTGCACCTAGCCAAGCCAAATATATAAAACAGTAGTGTGGGTAAACCGCAAAATGTTCTGGGCGAGTGCCGGCAGAAAAAAAAAGCAAAACAATTTATTTACGTACAGTTGGGTGATAATGGGACTAACACTATGTGCAACAGGAAAGGCGTTCAAAGGTTAACAGTGATGAATTAAAATTAAAACGGTTTCGCAAGACTCGAAATAACTTCCCAAATATTTAAAGTGTTGAGCCTTTAACGCCAAATTTAGCTGGGATTCCATAATGGTTTATTTATTTCATTTAGAAATAACTATTTTTGAGTGAAAATTAAATAAGCAGTGATTTTGAACTGCTCGTTAGTTCGTTAGCTCGTTAGTACTTAGGGCCGATATTGTTCACAACCATTCATGTGTGCGTGTGTACTTCTTGCACGATGGCGGTACCTCCTTTTTTTTAGATACGCTATTTTTTTGACAATTGATACTACTCGGATGATTCGTCAGATCATCACGAGAGGAGGGCCAGTGAAAAGTCATTTAGGTGTTGCTACGGCTGAGAATCGAACCCAAACCTTCTAGGCTGCAGTTCATCGCAATAACTATCGTACCACTGAGCACGTTTTTTTTTTAAACAGTCCCACTTATTCTGGCATGAATGTTTTTAAAATTGTTACCGAAAACGTCACCAAAAAAGCGGTGGGCATGGAAAAAAAACCTAAATATTTTGTTCAGGCATTTTTTTCAAAAGCCTTTACATATTAATAACAAAAAAATGTTTTTGAGAAAGTGGGCGAATTTAGAAAATGTGTACACCGAATTTCATTATTTTACCATACAAAACCTAAAACCGATGACCTGCAGACAAACGGATAGACGGACGGACAGACAGACATGGCTAATATTAGCCCTATGGGATAGGGTATAGAAATGGATGTACGGAAAACTCAAAGTTAGGTTAGGAAAGGCCTTAGTTAAAAAATCGATAGAGAGGTTGAAGCGAAAATAAAAATACACGCGCTTTCTGAAACAGTTTTAATATTTCAGATAATATAGGTAAGGTTAGGTTAGAGTGGCTGCCGGCGTTCGCCAACACACTTAGGACACATTTAAACCATTTGATGGTCCAGAAAACATAAATTTTTTCGAGACTACAACCGATAGTAATCTAGTTAGTTATGCAAGTATTGCCGAGCTTAAACGGGAAATACAGAAATTAAAGCCTAAAAAAGCTCCGGGTTATGACCTAATTACAAGAGAACTTCTGAAAATTTCCTATGTTTCCTAATGCATTTGTCAGTGTTTTTGTTTTAAGTTTTTCCAATTCACTGGCCATGATGTAGGGCTTCACCACAAGCATTCTTAAAATGTTGCCTCGGATAGCATTAACTTAACTCCTCTGCATTGTAAATGCAGCAATTAGATTAGAATACATACAAAGACAGTGGAATGTCGCGGAAGTGATTATGGTTCTCAAAACAGGAAATTCACCGAATGAAATAAAATCATACAGTCCTATTTCACTTCTTCCAATAATTTCAAAAGTTTTCGAAAGGATATTACTCGGTCGCTTACACCGATCAGAAACGCCTTTTACCTGCCCATCAATTTGGGTTTAGAAATAAACATTCGAGTGTGGACCAAGTTCATCGAATTACTGATGTAATTGAGAAAGCTTTCGAAGAAAAGAAAATTTGCTCAGTCGTATTTCTTGACGTGTCGCAAGCTTTTGACAAAGTTTGGCATAGAGGAAACGAATATTCGGATTTGAAGAAATATTGGCAGGAGTACCCCAAGGAAACGTCCTTGGACCACTCTTGTACCTCCTATTTACACGTGATATCCCACAAACAAACGATACAATAGTTTCCACGTTTGCTGACAATACAGCTATACTAGCAGTTAACACACCAATTGAGGAAACAAATATGAAATTACAAAACGCTCTTAACGAGGTTAATGAATGGACAAAATCCTGGCGGATTGCACTTAGCGATACCAAATCTATTTATGCAGATTTTTTGTAAAATCGGACAAACAATTTGCCAGTATTTCTCAATACGGTTCGTGTCCCTTTTGCAAATGAAGCGAAATACCTCGGAATGACACTCGATGCAAAATTAAAATGGAAGTCGCATGTAAAAAAGAAATGCGAAGAACTTAAAAAGAAATACAGAGAACTGTACTGGTTACTCGGAAAATATTTGAAGCTTAACCTTGATAACAAGCTGCTATCATACAAGCAAGTGCTAAAGCCGGTCTGGACATATGGTATACAACTATGGGGTTGTACCAGTAAAACGAATCTAAATATTTTACAAACTTTTGAAAACATAATGTTAAGATCATTCGTCAATGAGCCGTGGTATATAAGGAATGAAGATCTAAGCAGGGATCTGTGTATTCCCGCGGTTAAAGATGAAACGAAAAATTTTGCACGCAAACATAAAAAATGTTTATTGTGACACGTTAACACAACGGTCATCCAAATTCTTGACGAAACAAATTTATTGCGGCGTCTTCTAAGAACTCAGCACATAGATTTGGCCCGATAATTACAAAATGTTACCTGCCAAACATTCATAACTCGTGATAAACAAATTTCTAGATAAGTCGCATACTTAGTTGCAATACAAATACAAAAAGGGTGGTGGTTTTAGTGAGTTAAAATCGCTCACTACTTTGGGCACGTGCTCATCGTATCTGTTGAGATTTCCACAAGCTCACGGAAAAAACAAAAACATAGAACATTTGGGTCCATTGTGATCTTGTCCATTCTTCTTACTATCCGTGAGAAAACCATTCTGAGTTTTTTTTTAAGTGGAGGAGGCTTTTCACTTCCGTTTTTGTCAAATCACTGAGATTTTGAAAATAGTAAGCTCCAAGATGGAGGTTCCTTTTGTAATGTTTCTTCTTCCCCTATGTCTATGCAGCTCCTACAGAAGTCGTTTGAGTAGACGCCAAGACTAGCGTTTCTGCGTGCTTGCCTATTAAACAGAGTCGCTCAATGACACCTATATTGGCGCTAATATACGATCTATCGAGCGAAAATTTACAATTACAAAAATTGATAGGCAAAGAGACGATACGAGTGTGAATTAGCATAACCATTGAGGGACTGAAATCACAAAATTAGACTTTTTTTTAATCAGTCCTGCGACTTAAAAAACAAAACTCAATAATTACTACTAATTGACTTACCCTACTCAATGGCAAACCCTGTTATAAGCAATATCTGGCCTGCAGTATAATAAATACAACCAAAGAGTATAGAGCTACATAGAGTACGCATCACAGCTAAAAAAATTGTAAGTGCGAAGGGGAAATTTCGTCGATTGTTGATTGTTCGTTGATTGATGCTGGGGTAGCATTTAAGACTCTGGGGTATCAAGATCAGTACCCCACATAAAAAATGTTCGTTGTCCTACAAATTCATGAATTCTACCCAATGCAGACACTGCCCTACTATCAGCCTACAAATGGTGACTGTGGTTATAATGTGTTCGCCAGTTGAGTGACAGGTTGTTCGTTCAATCACATTCATATAATGCATGAAAACATAATTCAAAGAAAAAAAAAAAGGTGGAAGTATACTAAGCTAAGTTACAAAAATTCAAAAAAAAAATTTAGCAAGACTAAGCGAACTAAAAAAAACAGATACTCCCCGAAAAAATAGTTTCGACATCACCCAATTATTTTTCTATTTTTTATTTTTCTGGAATAAGTCCAGAGTTCCGCAAATTTAAATGGACGATGCAGTCGTTAAATCAGAGGAATCCATGCATCTGCTAGGAATCACGAATCACGATTGGTTCAGATGCAACAAAATGTAACCTCAATTGCAAAATCAGCAACGTCCTTTTCAGTGGTAGGAGATATTTTACGCCTATTCAGCTGTGTATAAAGCATATGTATGACCAGGTCTTGAGTACTGTTTTATGTTTGGAGTTACACCGAAACAACTTACAATGAACTCTTTCCAAAAACGGGCAATCCGCTTTACAGGCTTTTCCTCCCTTTTTAGAAAAAAAAAGCAAATGGCCTTAAAGGTAATTCTTCTCTTACTTCAAATGTGCAAACGAAGATCTGTTCCCTTGTAACAGATAAAATAACTGCAGATGTTTGGGGGAGCTTACAGAAATCATCCGTAGACTCATTGCATTTCAACGACCTACAAGACACGTAGTTGCACCCACATTGTCCATCTAACAACGCAGTACCAACATTATTTTTGTTACAGAACAAGCAAACAATAGAACTAACTTCCAGAAAACGTTTCTTATCCAATCTACAATAACAATTCTCTAGACCATGTTCTACATTGCCTGGACATTGCCCTGGAATAGGACCCCAACATAAACAATTTCTACGAACCTACCTACCCAATTTATAGAACCTGTAAAAAAATTACCTTAGTTTCATATAATTTTCAAGATCAGGCTTATTGGTACCCAGGTCCTAGCTTTTTTTCTCACAACAATTTATGTGTGCTTGTGTACTTCTTGCACTCTTTTATGCCGGGTCCGAACAACTGACTTTCTGGACAACTGATACTACTCGAGTATTTTGTCAGATAATCGTGAGAGGAAGGCCAGTGAAAAATCATTTTGGTGTTGTTATGGGTGCAAAACTTTTGTCAAATCATGGCGAGAGGAAGGTTAGTGAAAAATCATTTAGGTGTTGCCATAGGTGCAAAACAAACTAAAGGCCAAGGTGTACACATTCTAGACCTTGTTATGCACAAACTCCATAGCCAGCCAGCCCTTTAAACTTTCTAGACGTGGCCCTAAAATCTCCAGGTCTTGGCCTACATAACTAAACCTCTGAATATGGAAATTATTTGGGTCTAATTCTTAACAGAAAACTTAACTGCAAGCTAAATATGCGTAAACGCACAAAAAACACCACAATAGCTTCTTAAGCCTGTAACCGAGTATTAGGAAAAAAAATGGGGGTTCGCTATTGTTCGACCTAAAGTGACATATGGAGGACTTGTTTGGTGGCAATCTACAAACAAAGTTACACATATGACAAAAAACCATGACAAGCGGTACTAAAAATATCCTCAATCTGTTACCAATCGCTAGACCTTTATGTGCAGGAATCTGCAAACGAAAATGCGCTAGGAACTAGCCAGCTTAACTGCTGGAAAATGAACTCTGCTAAAATTCTTAACAGATACCTGGGCTCAGGTTACATGCCTGCTCATCCTGACTTTCCAAAACCATTCTTCTACATCTTTCCAATTAGAGAGGAGTGGTAGAGGAATGAATTGGGCACCGATACCATATCCATCCCGCGCTGGAGCGGGAGTGTTTTTCGGAAACATAAAGCTCTACACAACTTTTCGTGTCTCTGAACACAGCAGTGTCTTCCAGGCGGATATATTGGCAGTAACAGAGGCAGCCAAAGCGACCTTATTGCTGGCAATCGCCACCAGATGGTATCACACTCTTTATTGATAGGCAGTCTGCAATTAAAGCAATCTCTGTTGTCGAAATAAAGTCAAAGCTTTTGAAGGGCTGTCGTGAAGAGCTAAAGATTCTTGTTGTCCAACATAATCTGCCCTAGCAATGTATTCGTCGGTATGTGTCATCGGACAAAAAAAATCAATTCACTACCATTCGTTAATAAAGTCCGCAAATAATTTGTGTCGGAGGAGATCTAGAAAGAATTGCACTTAGCAGTCAAAATTGCACGAAAAATGCACTTGATCGCACTTCAACGCTAGATTCCCCGGAATCAGAGGCATCTTCCACCAACATTGATCAGGCAGACCAGGAGGATGTGGCCCAAGTATAACAAAGCCAAGACACAAAAACATCTTTAAAGAAACAGGAATTCTGTTTCGACACTGTTGGGGATACTTACAGGACACAACATACTCAAACTCAAGGGCCGCGAACTGAAAATGCATTTAATAGATGATGAATTTTGTAGAGGATGCGGTGATGGAGAAATACATGAGGATACCCTTCACTTTCTGTGCCACAGCCTAGGCCTCAGTTAACTAAAAAAAAATAACGTTCGGGAAATATTTTTTCCATGCCGGATCTATCAGAAACTAATCTTTTCAGGTTTGCAAAAACATCTGGACTAATAATGTACTGAACAGAACAAATGAAGGAGCCAGCCACGTACCTGGACCCCCATCACAATCGGTCTATATTGACCGGTGTGTGATGAAAGAAGACGTACACCACCCACCTCATCAACCTACCAACCAAATCTAACCTTATTTAGGTGTTTGTGATCAGATGCTATTGACCTTGCTAGGGAACTCATTGAAACGCATCATTGGTAACTGGACAGGCCGCTAGATACTAGAAGATTAAATAAATGGCATGTAAATACTAATTTCTTACCAAGAAAATGTCCCCTGTTTGCGTTTCAATAAGTCTAATATTTTAGGGTGAATTAATTAAAAATAAACATTCCGAAAATAAAAATGAATGCCCCAGTTGACGAATGTTTCTTAATTGTCAACTAATTTTGTATGCTACTGTAAAGCCTTCTAAGTTTGTTATAAATACTAAGGGTAAAGCTTCTAATAATTATGGAGCACTGGTAGGTTTGAGTTTGTACTAAAATTTGTATGTTCTGAGCTTTCGGTTTGTGTAAATGCTAGTTTGCTCTTTTATAGGACGACGTTATCAAAGACAGAAGCCATAAACCAATGTAATCAAAAAAATTTAAAATTTGAAAATAAATTATTGCAAGCTTACCATTTATAATCAAGCTAATCACGGGGGCTGAGGTTGTAACCGGGCTAATGAGTTGTGGTTCTGTTGCCGAACGTTCATATTTGTTGGTTTTGTAATTGATTTCAAATGCAAGACGATTGAGGTAGTGACACTTTATTATGTATGGCGTTTGTTCTTACTAACCTCCTCATCTGCAGGAACCAGCAATGATTTTCACTTGACACTGAAAATATATAAAATTTAGTGATCGTTACTTTCGGTTGACAGGCGAAGAAGTTCAAGTGTTATTTTAAAAAAATAAAAAAATAAACAAAATATTGGTAAGTGCCTTGGACTACTGTTGCTGTTTGTGAAGTAGCTAAAGAGCTGCAAAAAAGGACGAAATATATTCCTAAAATCTACCATCCAATTTTCCGCAACGCATACTTCGTCGGAGGTAAAATTCCATTCGAGATATGTGTCATCGGAACAAAAATTACCTCACTACAATTCGTAAATAAATTTCGCGAAGAATTTGTGTCGGATGAAAGCGGAAGAAGAATTGCACTGCAGCTGTCAAAAATTGCACGAAAAATGCACCTGAACGCACTTCAACACAATTCGCCGAGATGCGTTATAAAATGTCGGGGAAATATTCCGAAAAGCTTTTTGGAAGAATACCTCGATGCTAAAAACCTCGGAATCGTACAAAATCGGAGGATTTTCCCCTCCGACGGATACCTTGCTAGGCCTGTATAAAGTCATACCTACAGATGACGTACTGCATAGAAGAAAAATTTGTTCTTCTCGGCGGGTAGTGATGGCACAGCCCGCCATATGTTTTGATATCGTTTCTCATGTGTGCACACTGCTACTGAACGCCCGTGCCAAGAAGCTGGTGAGCAAAATTTTCAGTTTTTTGTTCTCAATCCGTCATCTGTATGACTTTATAATCTTTAACCCGACCTGAGTTATGTAAGGGTAGCAATATCTAAAGCTTAACAAGGCTGCCGGAAATGACGGCCTTCCCGGAGCTTTGAAAAGCCGGCGGAGATGACTTGTTCAGTACCATTCGCCAGTTCATAAGCAAAATTTAGTCGGGTGAAAGTTTGTCTGAAGAATGCAACCTTCGCCTGATCCACAAAAAAGGAGACCCTCTGAACTGCGTCAACTACAGATGGGTAAGTTTCCTTAACAACGCCTAAAAGATCCTATTTGCCGTAGTTTGGAACGCCTGAAACCTTTAACCAACAACCTGATCTGCCCTTGTCAGTATGGTTTTAGGCCTGGGAAGTCCACAACTGATCAAATCTTCACACTTCCGCAGATCCTGGAAAAAAACCCAAGAATTCCAAATCGACGCCCACAACGTATTGATCGATTACAAAGGGAGAAAAATTATTCAGAGCCATGTCTGGTTTTATAGAAATTTAGAGCGAATGGACACCAATACTACGGCTCGCAGAATCTTCGAATTCCAGAAAGACGTCGGACGAAGTAGAGAAAGACTTCGCATTAATTGGCGCGCACAAGTAGAAACCGACCTCAACCAACTTGAAGTGCGCAAGTGGATTCAGTTAGCAAAGGATCGAGCTAATTGGAGAGGCATATTGGTTGAGGCCAGGTTTATTCCGGACTGTAGCGCCACTTAATTTGATTTGAAAAATAGTATTCGCAACATTCATCATGAATTGATTGCTTTAAGTTCTTTAATGCAATGCCAATCGACTTTGTGATTAACTTGAATTGTTTCTGCGAGAAAAAGATATCGATGTTTGTTTTATATCTGTAACCTACTTAGAAAGTAATTCTAACTTAAAAATAAAAGGTTTCCTCTACAATCATGTTCTACATCATCACTATATAGAAAATCGAAAAATCGATTGATTCTTAATTAGAATTCGAAACAATGCAAGTTGGCTCTATACAAGTCAAACAGGCATTCTGAGGATCTAGATGCAGATGAAATACCGAAGTATCTTCAACCGCGATACCAGATTACTGGCTAAGTGATATACCGGATTTATTCGATTTTTTTTCATTGTACAAGGTCTGCCGTGCAATATTAGAAAGTTGAAGAATGCTTCGATCGTTTTTTTGATCATTCTCAGGTCATTGAAACAACGAGGCAAGATCTAAGCCTTCTTCAAATTTGATTCGACTGGGCGGCAGACCTTTCACAAGGAAAAAGTGGATTAAAAACTCGACTCAATAGAAACAAAAGAACACCCAGAATAACAACGGAAAAATTTTTTTTTTTAAATAAAAAAAATAGTGGTAGGAAGGCATTGTACTACTGACGAGTTAGTTCAAATAATACCAGCGAAAACATTTCCAGTATTTGCGATACTGACATAGGAAGGTTTTCAAGCTTGCCTTTCGTCAGATCGGTATAATATTGAAGTCCCTACATTTGTGCAAACGCCCTATTTGTGCCATTAATTCTCTGCATTCGATTGCGCTAAAGGAGATTCGGAATTCGGGTTCAACTAGCATGCCTCTATAGGAATTCAATTCCGTAGCTTATTACTTCCATTTGCTCACTAAAAGCAGATAAAGATTGTTTTGTAATGTGCGACCTACTTGATGTGAGGTTTTCTTTTAATGCGTCCATCATCTGATTGGAAATGGAAAACTCTATAAGCAGAGCGATTGTTTCCATCTGCTCTGCATATTCAAACAATGTGGACAATGTGCTCCCAATCCCTCAATCATCGTTTCTGAAACCCTTCAATGCAATTGGAAAAGAAGTTGAATTTTGTATAATCCCATCAGATTGAAGAAGACACATGGCAATGAGACCCCGTGACTAAATCCATTTCTTTTATTAAATGTTTTGTTGATTCTACACCCTGCATAGACAGAAGAGTTTGTGCGAACTTTAAAATCGATGAACAGGCTGTGGGTATCGATTTTAATATGAAATTTCTTCGAAGATTTGGCAATGTATGATGGTTTTGTCAATTGAGGACTTTTTTCGATTTCGCTTGGGTAAACGCTTGCATGATCATCAACAAATTTATCAGAAAGCTCCAAATAACAGCTAAAGCTTTGAAGAGATATGCGACTTGGTCTACCTCGGCTCTGTAATTGATTCTAACAATGACACGTCATCAAAGAATTTTTTAACGAGTTGACTGGAACTACTAATGAAATCCATTATAAGAGCCTAAACATCCCAATCATACTTTACGACGACGAAACGTCGTATAAAAGCACAAAAAGAAATCCTTAATAGTTAAAAAAAAAATTCGACCGTATTTGCGTTAAGACGCTCTGGACACAACGATGTGAGGCAAAGTTTAAGAGCTGAATAGCGAAATAGGCTAATCCTTTACAATGTCTAATGACTTGTTGAAACAATGGATAACATGAACCGCATAGGACACGATTATCTGTCATTTGTTCAACGCATTTATGTCGCGAACAAGAGGAACTTAACCTCAAACACAATTCGAAGTTGTTAGTTTGGCAGTTGGTGGGTGGTGGGTGGTACTCACATTAAATTTTAATGAACGCAATATAATCACTTTTTCTTAGAATTAACGTAAGAAGAGGTACATATAGCAATTAGTGCACTCTTACTTTAGTTAGGCTTGTTGCGGATGAGTGACGCCAAATAGGTTTTTTTCACACTCGGTTTACTTTTAGCTCAAATTGGTCAATGGTTTGAGTAAGAATCTAATCGAGCGTCATCTAATAAGCAATTGAAAAACCAAAGTCCTTACATCAACAAATTCCATGACTAGCTCAGTTGATGTGGAAGATTGAAAGAAATGGTAGACCAAGAGCAATTAATTAGCCCCAGTGACAAAGTGATCGAAATTGGGAGTCCATCCGATAATTTTCTGAACCAAATACCTCCGCGCATTACTCTCGGCTGAGGGCAGGGACAGAAAACTTATAACACAATTCTTTCCTTAATGGTAATCCGGATTCTTGAGCTACGATTTTTTTTTCACGAAATCAGACCAAGCAAACATCAAATAGATTCAGATGTGGGATTCATGCTCCTGGATGATTGAAAATAGCAAAGTCATGGCTACCTAACCATTAGGAGCAAATAAACAAATTGTATAAGATTTTGAATTGAAAAGACTTACCGACAAAAAGCAGCACCAAGATCATAATTCACTGATTATGTTACTTTCCAAATTGTTCGAGTGCAATTGAGGAAATATTTGCGAGCAATTAAGATAATTGTGAAGACAAGCTTTATATAAATACCATCCCTACGACTGCACCAACAATTGTTGGCAAATTGAGAAAACATTTTTGCAACACTCCAAAATCTGCGCAAATGCAAGCGAATCAGCGAAAACCTTTTCGATGTATTGAATAGTTATTTACTAAAAGCATTCAAAAATTGATATTTTACTAAAATTTTACTAAATAAACACACTGAACAATCTTTAAATCACCGAAATTAAGAGGAAATGCAATTTTTTTGCTCATTGTGGCAACCATCTTGACAATGCAATGAGAAGAGAATTCAATGACATGACAGGTGTTGGTAATAGAGTGCGGTCGCCTAGAGAAACTTTTGTGGTAGAAGTATGAAGAATAGTAGTAGAGTTTAAATGTGATGGGTGGATCGTAGGTTGAGCTTATTGGGTGAAAATGGAAAGGGAAGTAATTGTAGAGCGCAATGAAATTGTCGATTTAAATCTGCGTGAAATTTGCACAGGTTGGATATACTACATAAATGCGTATATAAATAAATAAATAAATTATTTTTGTGGTATGCAACGATGGAAAGTAGTTGTAAACGTGGAAAATAAACTGTCAAAATTGGTATTGGGAATATTATACAACAATCGGCCCTACCGAGGTATCCGTCGGAGCGGAAAATTCTCCGATTTTGTACGATTCGGAGGATTTCATCTTCAAGGTATTCTTCCAAAATGCTGTTTGGAATTTTTCTCCGACATTTTTTAAAGCACCCCGGCGGTTGTATACTTTCCTGGCCCAAAACCACGCTGATAAGGGCCGACCAACCAATTGCGTTCAGGTGCATTTTTCGTGCAATTTTTGACAGCTTAGTGTGATTCTATTTCCGATTTCCTCCGATACAAATTCTTCGCGGAATTTATTTACGAATTGTAGTTAAGTGATTTTTCTCCGATGATACATACCTCGAATGCAATTTGAACCTCCGACGAAGGATGCGTTGCGTTAGAACAGATTATCTTAAATTTCGTACACGCTACGCAATGCTGCGAGCAAGACACAAATGCAGAATTTTTTGTTGACATACATGCAGTGCAGTGGCTCCTGTCATAACATTCAGCTTACTGTGGTGGTGTATTTGTTGCAATTGCTGGATATGGGGTTAATGATCATAAGGCACGACATTTGGACACTAAGGCCATGTGTCAATTGCGTTAAAATGGGGTTTAACATTTATCCACTGGCTAATTTTTGACATTTCTGCAGGTGCTTTCCATCTTTGTCACCCCTCAGTAGGTATATCAAATGTTAAAAATTAGCCACTGGATACATTTTAGTGAGCTGTTTAGCAGGTTAACATTTTGAAGTCTCTAGTCACCATAATAATGTCAAAATGTATCCATTGGCTAAAATTTTAACGTAATTGAAACACGGTCTAAAGGACGAACCACTGTTGTGGAATTTATACAAATCGTATATCAGTCTGTCAGTATTGACAACAACATCACTGTTCGAGCAGTAACTGGTGATCAAAAAGCGTTTTAAATCGTTGCACCTATGCTATTTTGCAGGATCAAAATATTTTGGGCATCGACAAACAATTGCTCTTAAGGAAGCTCATTTGAAAAAGCAGCTTCATGCTTTTTTAAACTAGCTTTCTACTTCTTTGAGAGCTTTCTCATATAGAAAGATTTCTCATTTGAAAAAGCATGAAGCTGCCTTTTCAAATGAGGACGGCACAATGGACGGCATTTACACGTTTCTCAAGTTCGATGTCTAGGTACAACATATACTTGGGCTAAAATTGAAAAAAAGTCCCCTGTGGATATAAGTGTCACCAAGGAATTAAATTATTTCTAAAAATATTGGTTCTGCATTCATCCTAGTACGGAATGCTGTGTGTATCATTTCATACAAACCTTGTGGCAAAGTTTGTTCCGATAGGAAATAAATCATCGATCAGTGGTTTAAACTTATAAAAATGGTGTTGTATGTGTCCTGGAATTAGGCCTGGAAATAATCTTTTTATCGCTTCATTCACAGCACATTTTAAAGATTAAATCCGGATGTCGTAGATATGATATGATTTTTTAATATCTCATTATGATTTTGGCTGTCCATATAAGGGGTGGTTAAATTTTAAGGGCCGATGTTAAAAGTGATCCACAAATGAACGTCAATTTTTTTTTCTCCATTTCATTTGACATTTCTCAATTTCAGACTAACTTAATTTGAACCATGGAAAGATACACAATCGAGAAACGCGTTAAAGTTATTCGGGCTTATTATGAAAATGGGCGTTCAAATCAAAGTGCATATCGTGCACTTCGTGATTTTTAGGTCAATTTAATCGTCCAAATGTGCGTGCAATCGCAAAAATTTGAGCAAACCGGTTCTGTAGGAGATGTGAAAACACCAGTGCATGCACTTACAGCTCTCACTGCAGAAAATATTGCTGCTGTTCGCGATAGTGTGGCTGAAGAGCCATCCTCCTCAACTCGTCGTCATGTCCAACAATTGCACCTCTCACACTCGTCGTTGATGAACATTGTGCATAAAGACTTGCATATACACGCTTACAAGGTGCAATTGGCTCAAGAACTAAAGCCTGTTGACCATTTCAAGAGTCGTCAATGGTCAGAATGGTGGCGGGAAATGGCAACAGTGGATGACCAATTTTCGAAGAAAACCATCTTTACCTCAGTGGATTCGTCAATAAGCAGAACTGCCGCATCTGGGCGAATGATAATCCAAGAGTGATTGTCGAAAAACCAATGCATTTACAAAGAGCGACTGTTTGGTACGGTTTATGGGCTGGCGGCATCATCGGGCCGTATTTTTTTTTTTCAAAATGAGGCCGGTCAGGCAGTTACTGTGGATGGTGTTCGCTATCGTAAGATGATAATGAACTTCTTATGGCCCGAATTGGAAGATATGGATGTGGACGATATGTGGTTTCAACAGAACTGTGCCACTTGCTACACAGCTAACGAAACAAGGTGCGATTGACTCTAGCACTAAAGCCTCTTGACCATCAGAATGGTGTCAAGAAATGACAACAGTGGATATGATCAATTTTAGAAGAAAATCATCTTCAGTGATGAGGCACATTTTCACCTCAGTGGATTCGTCAAGAAGCAGAATTGCCGCATTTGGGCGAATGATAATCCAAGAGTGATTGTCGAAAAACCAATGCACACACAAAGAGTGACTGTTTGGTGCGGTTTATGGACTGGCGGCATCATCGGGCCGTTTTTTTTTTTTTTTTAATTCGTCCGTTCAGGCAGTTATTGTGAATGGTGTTCGCTATCGTAAGATGATAACGAACTTTTTATGGCTCGAATTGGAAGATATGGATGTGAGGGATACATGGTTTCAACAGGACGTTGCCAATTGCCATACAGCTAACGAAACAATAGCTCTTGTGCGCTAAGAATTCAATGGCAATGTTATCTCACATGGTGGCGATGTCAATTGGCGGCCAAGATCAAGTGATTTGACACCGTTGGACTTCTTTCTTTGGGGTTATTTGAAAAAAAGGTGTACGTCAATAAGCCAGCAACAATTCAAGAGCTAAAGGATGAGATAATTCGGCACATTGAAGGCATAGAACTTCAATTTCATATCAACATTGTCATAATAAAAAGAAATAACAGTAATTTCCCAAATAATTTGTGTTTTATTCATTCATTATTTAACCACCCTTTATATGGATCGAATTAGAATCGATAGCTGAGCCGATTTAGCCATGTCCGTCAGTCTGTCTGTTCGTCACCGACTTTTGCGCCTTAAATTTTAAGCTTCTTGTAAGTGCTGTTCGAACAAGAGTAAACATTTTTAAAATCCGCTTACCGCCACGCCCACTTTTTTGGTGAAACGGTAAAGAATTTCGAAAAGTGTCATAACATGATATTTAGGCAATCGCAATATACATATTTAGTCCTTACAAAGCTTTTGGTCACACTTAGTTTTTGGGTGCGTTTTTATTAAAAATAAAAAAATTCTTCGACCAAATTTAAAAATAATCCAAAATACTGTTGATGCGAAGTCATTGGTTATAAATATTAATACATATAAACATTTCTTCCATAGGTCATTTGTGGGTTCGTGGGTTCGCTGACATTTTGGGGTTGTTTTCCTACAAAAACCATTGTATGCTGTACCCCATGGCATATGCAAAGAAAAATTTTGTTTTTTCTTAAAACCATACAAGATTTTGATAAACTGTTGTGACATTTTCATTTTCAATATTTAGCTGCCATGAAGCCTTCATTTTGGGGATTTTGTAGGATGAAATGGGATAGGGTATTAAATGATTGTAGCTTTCTCATATGTTTCATTAACCTCTTCAATTCTGCATATCAAAAAGCTTAAAAAATGAAGGGGTACACCTTATACTCCAAGCCTTATCCACTCGAAACAGTATTTATGAATTCGAACAACGATTCACGCATCAATAGATTTTACTAATTTAGAGTTTTTATCTCAGACACAATACAATGTTAAGAAGGCTGCACCTAAGAACACAATATAAAAATTCACTTCAACCTAAGAAAACATTCAAGGCTGTATCCTTCCTCTTGTAATTCAGAAGCTTGTTCATAGAAAAAATTGGCTTCTTTCCAAAAAACTCATTAAACTCAGCCCACCATCGCCCACTGCGCACTGCTTTACGATGCCAATAATGTTGAAATTAAATTCACCCTCACCCAGCAATACGGAAACGGAACCTATCAAATGACCATTTCCTCTCTAAGGTTTCCTATTAAAATGTCTTTTCTTCCAATTTTGACACTAAAGAGTCGCACACAAAACTCCCACACAAATCCAATTAATTGTTAAGTTGTTCTGTATGCGGTTTTTGTGTGTCTATCATTGCTGCGTGACACTTAAGTGTGTGTGCCTTGCACTCCAAGCGGGACATCAAGTGTGTGTCGCCCACTTTGATTCAAATTATTTTATATACAAACCCCCGCATGATATCCTCGTGGCGCCTTAAGACGAACATGACGTCAACGAAGACTGCACATACGGGTGTATTACATAGAGTACATCAATATCTAAAGCGAACTAATAATTAGTTTTCCTTCAATTACCCACCCCCGGTGATGTCCCGCGGATACATATATATACAAGGCACACCGCATACTATATCCTTGGAAGGCTGCCATTAGAGTAAGCAAAAATCGATAATTTCCCATTAACAAGCTCAAGAAATTGTTAATCCCTAATGAGCACCTAATTTCCGTTCCTAATGGTTATTTCGAGGGGAAAACCTATTTCGCTGAGCGGTTATAATTTATAATCATTTCGAAGTTATGTATCCACGCAGTGGTAGCCAGATACGTTTCGAACATATGGTACGAGTGTGGATGGGTCTTCTCTTTGATCCATCACTCGTTGCGCGCATCTGTAAATCCATCGGATTCGCATTGGGGGTTCTTGTAAATGTTGCTTGGTTTTGGGAAGTGTGGTGTTAGTTGATGTCTGAGCCAAATAAGTTCTGCGTCATCGCAGCGACTACGATGTGTAGGCAAATATAACGCTCACGCGTTGACCCATCAATCATATTCCTCAAATGACGAAGAACTTATCCGCATAACGTAAGCGGTAACCAAACAAAGCGCCGGATTCCACATCGGTTCTCACACCCACTTGAAACCGGGTATGTAGATTGATGGGAGGGAGAATTGGGATAGGAATTGGAATTGCCTTTCGACTTGTTTTCTTGTTGCCTGCTGTATGGGAAGGTATTTTAAATATTTTATGAGGAATTTGCTGTTTGCAAATATTGACGGATGAGTGGGTGTGAGCTAGGGCCTACGTGAGTGTGGAATCGGTTGGTTTCAATTTGCTTCTGTATTTGGAATTGGATAATCAAATGACAGGCATAATGTAGTATGACTGTGTGAATCGATTGACCAGATCAATGTCGTTGCACTTACACTCTTAACAGCTTAGCCCTTCTTAAGCATTTTGGAGTAGAGTGGAATTTAGTTATTCACGTAGATACAATTTTATCAAAAGGTGAATATTACCACCTAAGTAGGTATAAAAATCATAGAGAGCTGTCTTAAGTCATTTTTGATCTAAGAACCCGTTTCAAATGATATTTCGAAATTCAACCATGGAAAAATAATGCGAAGCAACCAATAGCCTCGGAAAGGACTGATTTTATTGTTGACGACCCCGCTAAACGAAAAAAGGACAACGACATTCGTATCTGCACCTGGAATGTGAGAACATTAAACAGGAGAGATACAAGCGAACAACTAGCGGAAGCCCTAAACTGTTACAGGGCAGACATTACTGCCATCCAGGAGATACGATGGGACCGTGTTATAGTGAGCAGAAACAGCGACTATTCGGATGCGGATTTGACTTAACGAAGAAGTCTTATGTTTCCAAGACATTAGCGAACGCATTGTAACAATCCGCATCAAGGCCAAATTCGCCAACATAAGCCTTATGTGCGCTCACGCCATAACGGAGGGAAAAGGTGATATAACTAGGGATTGCTTCTATGAGCTCCTTGACAAAACCTATGAGCGACTACCAAAGTACGATATTAAAGTCGTGCTGGGAGATTTTAACGCAAAGGAAGAGAAGATATCTTTAGCAGTCTTGTCAGAAAACATAATTGACTTCGCTGCGGAACGAAATGTCACTATAGCCAGCACACGGTTTCCTCACTTCAATATCCATAAGGGGGCATGGCGGTCTTCAGATCAATGAGCGGTCAACCGAATCGATCACATTGTCGGAAAACATATCCTACACGTCACACGACAACACGTCTGGTAACGGACTAAGGCTAATTGACTTCGCTACGGAACGAAATGCCACTATAGCCAGCACACGGTTTCCTCACCTCAATATCCATAAGGGGGCATGGTGGTCTTCAGATCAACGAACGGTCAACCGAATCGATCACATTGCGATAGACAAGAGACACGCATCAAGTTTTTGGATGTCCGAACATTCCGACGAGCTAACATCGACTCGGACCACTACCTTGTTGCAGCCAAGGTAAGATTGCGGATATCCACCACGCCACAACAATCCAGAAATACTGCGAAAATATTTAATGTCGAAAGACTGCAATCGCAGGAGACCGCCAGGACCTTTGCGCAACGCGTATCTCTTAAGCTCTCGATTAACACCATACCACCAGCATCGAATGTCGAAGAACAATGGCAACGATGCCAACAAGCCATTAGATCAGCCGCAACTAATGTGCTAGATTCCTCGCGCCCAGCAAGAAACCCCTGGTTTGATGAGAAATGCCGACAGATGCTCACAGCCAGAACGAGGCCTACAAGGTAAAGCTGCAGTTGAAGACGAGAGCTGCCGTTGAGCTCTATAGGCAGAGATAAAGCGAAGAACACCGGCTTTTCAGAATGAAGAAAAAAGAGCAGGAAAGGCCGCGATCGATGATATAGAGAGGTACCACTCCAGGAACAATGTTCCGAAGTTTTACCAAAGTGTAACACGTCAAAACCAAGGACACAAGGCTCGAACAGAATCCTATCGAGATGAATAAGGAAATATCGTAGTTGAGACACAGTCGATGCTGAGGATATGGAAGAACCACTTCCGCAGACTGTTAAACGGCGATTACGATGAACAACCGTCCGCTGTAAGGCAGAATGAACCATTCAACATTGGCAACGACAAGGAAAACTGCCAACCACCCGACCTGAGTGAAGTGATGATAGCAATATCTAAACTCAAGCTTAATATGGCTGCCAGTAATGGTGGCCTTCCCGCCGAGATTTATAAAGCCGAAGGAGGTGACTTGGTAAGACACATCAACTAACTCATAAGACAAATCTGGTCGGAAGAAAGTATGCCTTAAGAATGGACCCTCAGCTTCGTTTGTCCGACAACATCGCCTACAAGGTCCTATTCTTCGAAAAATCTTCGGTGCCGTTTGCGTTGACGGGCTATGGAGAGGAAGATTCAAACAAGATCTATACGAGCTGTACAGCGACATGTACCTGGTCAAACAAAACTCCGCATTGGACCTTTAAGATAGCTAGGACATGTAGAACGAGTGGACACTAATACTCCGGCTCGCAAAGTCTTCGATTCACAGCCAGACGTCGGACGCAGTAGAGGAAGATCTCGGCTTAAGTGGCGCGCACAAGTAGAAACCAACCTCAAACAACTTGAAGTGCGCAACTTGAGGCAGTTAGCTAAGGCCCAGGCTAATTGGAGAGGTATGTTGGTTTAGGCCCAGATTCCGGACTGTAGCACCACATAAGTAAAAGTCCTCTTCTTGAGGATGCGCGCAATGAAGACTTAAAATGGTGAAATTTAACATTCGACGAAAAGCTCATGCTTTTCAACATTCGCTAAAGGCCGCTGGAAGTTAGTGACTCAACGAAATTCTGAAACCCATACAGTAGGGCTAAGACGCTTCAAATGAAAACAAAGGCAAATGGAATTTCTCATGACTAATTTATTTGTCTATCCTCCTACTCATCAGTTGTGCTTCCTTTGTTTTTCTTTTTGCATCTATATCTGCCATCAACCATCACAACATGATATTAGGAATCACTGCACGATTCCAATGAGTCATTCAATAAAAAAAAAGGAAGATCGAAACGAAAATAAGAAAACCATGACGCAAGTCTCCATAGAATCCCGGAAATACACCAACGATGCGCTGAATAGTTTTGAAAATAAATTTCCACATACCATACAATGAATCTTGGCTCACCTGCCATGATTCACAGGCACCTGCCGCCGCGTGGGGGTGTGAGTTGTTTTCCTTCATCAAAATCGAAGAGTTTATGTTTTTGGTCCTTCGCGAGAGCTTGCACAAACAAAAAGTTCACCCAGACACGCCAAGAAGTGAGGGTGAGATTTCCAAGCATAGTTTTGGAAATCATGCTGGAGAGTTATTGCCTCCTCTTCCGGTCCACTGAAAAGGACTTTTTTGCGACTGATTCCGTTTTAGTCTGTTGAAATTAAAAAAGTTTATTTTTTCACAAAAAAAAAACACATTTGAACACTTGAAACACCTTGGCATCCTTGATTAAGGATAATAAGAAATAAATTTAGCTTAAAGATTAAGTGGAATGGAAATAAGACCGAGTACATTTACCCCCCACATCCTTGTGAGTTAAATTTATCTCAAGGTGATTTACCATTTTCCTCTCCATTACTCTCCCCACGCTCTAATTTGTATCCTGTCGGTTGAAAAGAAGGTTTCAGCACGTAAGATCTGTGAGAAAGTTGCTGCCTCCATCCCTCTGAATACACCTTAGGGAGCGATACCATTTAATTTGCTCAATCAAAGCAACCCTCATATGCAAATCCAAGGACGATTGCCAGGATAGATGGTCCTACCATCTTACTTTCTTTTCCTTTTTTTTATTGCAATCAAAAAGGACAACCGTGTAGTAACCCAGCCGTCGGCCTTGTTCGAATGAAGGACATTCTCGAAGGGTGCTCAGAGTTAACTCGCATGCCGCAACCAGTAGAAATCCTGAGACACAGAAATACATTTTACAAGTTGGCAAGCTTCGGGCGGAAGGAAGGATGAAAATTTTACTCAGGTGCTTAGTAGCACGTTGACAGTTCCATCCGTTGAAATTGCTTTTAAGGATGTTTACTTTCACTTGCGTCAAAACGAGCTAATTTTATACATCAGTGTGGGCTGTGCTATGTGTGTAGGTGTACTATGTGCCACAGGGCGATACACTAACAATGTCGCATGTCTTGGAAAGTTTCTGCCATCATCCAGAGCTTGGGATAAAATGTCAGAGATCCTTGTGGGATTATTTTAATACAATTTCCTGTGTTGGTGGTTGTAGTCGTACTAATAGGAAAGTTGCCAGCATGGTGTTGGCGGAAGGGTAACTTTATCCGAGGATTGCAGTTTTAGATAATTTAATTCACTATTTTCAGTACTTCTAGTTCCACTGGGGACACAGAGGTTGGCGTCGCCGCCGGCGGGTGTGTTGTTTAGTCTCTTTAGGAATTGGAAATAAGGGCTCGAAGGGTTTTTGTTAAAATAATCAGTATCGGTGACCTCGTCTGTTGGGTAAAAGGATTTCGATGGGGGCGAGATGTAACAGAGAAAAGTAAACTTTTGGTCAGTTGTTTGGAAAATGTCGAGAAAAGGGATGCCGATGGAGGGATTAGTATAGATGTGTCACAACAATGGGGGCTTAGTTAAGGTGGTTAGTCTACTTTTGGTAAAGCAATGTAAGGGAGCATGACTTTAAGAAATTGATTTAAATTTTCAATTGCATCTTTTCGTTTTGTCTACGCTCGATAAAACGACTGTAATATGGAGTAAAATGTTCCATTTCAGTTGCCATCTCATTTTCGTTTTTTTTTTCAGACGCTGAACTCTTGAGCTGGCTCTATGAACTGGGAAGCAGGTCTGAATCGAGTCAATATTTTGTGCTAAGCACTACCGAAACGTGTTGACCACGCATCAATATTGTCCGCTGTCTTGCTGTTGATCAATCACAGCACAGCATTTGAGCTATGGGTCGGAAGAGTTGAAATACATTCTGCCATAGCGAGGTATACGTCGGATCGGACAATTTTCCGTAACACATACTTCGTCGGAGTTTAAAATTCCATTCGAAGTATGTGTCATTGGAACAAAAATTACTTCACTACAATTCGTAAATAATTTCCGCGAAGAATTTGTGTCGGAGGAAATCGGAAAGAAAATTGCATTTAGGTGTCAAAAATTGCACGAAAAATGCACCTGAACGCACTATAATGCAATTTGCAGGGATGCATTACAAAGTGTCGGAGAATTATTCCGAAAAGCTTTTCGGAAGAATACCTCGAAGCTAATATCCTCCAAATCGTACAAAATCACAGGATTTTCCGCTCCGACGGACACCTCGCTAGGGCGGATTATCATGAAAAATTAGATAAAATATAAATCAGTGGCCTACATCCTAAAAAAAAGTGGACCGTTCTGTAAAACCGAGATATAATGTGACCTTAGAGCAGCGGTGGTTCAAATAAGTTTGAGAATAGCCTACGCAAAATGGAAATCTGGCAATATGTTCGGGTAATATCCAAGAAGGTAGGGACACAGAATGCTTTAGCCAGAATCCACAAACTTTTAGGGGAAACCCAAAATCTAACCGTACAAAACAATTTTTGTCCTGGGACTAGCATTTTTTTAAACCATGCATGTGCGAATATGTACTTCTTGCACGATGGCAGGACATGGAATTTTCCGAACCGCTCTTCATGAGAGTTGATGCTACTCGAAAATATTTAGGATAATTTTTAGATCAGAGAAGATCATATTTGAGTTTCGCGAATGGTTATCCAACCTAGACCTTCTGCACAACATATCATTGTAAAAAGTACTGCAAGAACCACAAAAAAGGAGACCATCTGAGCTGCACCAACTACAGAGGCATGAGTCTCATATAAACATCGCCTAGAAGATCATATCTTCCGTAATATGTGAACGACTGAAACCGTTTACCAACAACCTGATCGGCCCTTATCAGTATGGTTTTAGGCCAGGCAAGTCCACAACCGATCGAATTTCCACACTTCCGCAGATCCTGGGAAAAATCCCAGATACCCACCACCTATTCATCGATTTCAAAGCCGCATAAGACAGCATTTATAGAGACGAACTATACAGAGCCATGTCTAGTTTTGGTATACCGCCCGAACTCGTCCGTTTGTGTAGGATGACGATGGAGAATTCTCGCTGCTCCATCAGGATCGGAAACGACCTCACCGACACATTCGATAGCAAAAAACGATTTAGGCAATGCGATGCGCTATCATTTGTCTTCTTCAATCTTATTTTTGACAGGATTGTGCAAAACTCATGAGCCAACACCGGCGCAATTTTCCAAAAATCGGTACGCCGACGATATTGACATCATTGGTAGGGCCCAACGTGATGTCATAGCCCCGTTTGCTAGTATAGAGAAGGAAGCGGCAAAAATGGGTTTAGCAGTAAATGAGGGCAAGACGATGTATATGCTGTCAACACGAAAGGACACACAACATCGACGAATTGGACAGAACGTCACCATCGGCAGATATAACTTTGAGGTAGTACGGGACTTTGACTACCTCGGCTCCGCTATTAACTCTGATAACAACATCTCGTCACAAATTAAACGAAGAATTACTCCTGCCAACCGCTGTTTCTTCGGGCTAAGAAGACAATTCAGTAGTAAAGCCCTCACTCGAACTACTATGGAGATCCTATATAAGACCCTGATATGGCGCTGAAGCATAGACCGTGCAGCTGAAGAAATCCTTAGTCGATTTGAGAGGAAAATTCTTCGAAAAATCTTCGGTCACGTTTGCGTTGACGGACTATGGAGACAAAGAGTCAAACAGTGGAGACAAAGAGTCAATACGAGCTGTACAGGGACATCCCCTGGTTAAAAACAAATCCGCATTGGATTTTTAAGATCGCTAGGACATGTAGAACGAATGGACACCAATACACCGGCTCGCAGAGTCTTCGATTCCCAGCCAGACGTCGGATGCAGTGGAGGAAGACCTCGCATTAAGTGGCGCGCACAAGTAAAAACCGACCTCAACCAACTTGGAGTGCGCAACTAGAGGCAGTCAGCTAAGGACCGGACTAATTGGGGAGGCATATTGGTTGAGGCCCTGGTTCATTCCGGACTGTAGCGCCACTTAAGTAAGTAAGCCCACGAAAAAATGGGCGTGGCTATATAGACGAAATGTATATGATGTTAATTTGAACTTTTAACGAAAATCCTTTATTTTTAGTGAGCTATCATGCAAAACCAAAAATACTGTTTTTTTGGTCCTTTACGTGCAACAGAAATAGAGTGGGTGAGAAACTTGAGCCTTGAGATACTCTAGCATTTATAGATATCAAGCTATACCTAAAGGGAATTTAAGTCTGTCCGTATATTGTCAATTTGGAAATCAAAGACATGTGCTAACCCCGATTGAAAACCTTAGAAATCTTGTTGCTCTATCTGTTGAATGGTTGATTTTTTTCATAATAAAAATTGCTATGCCGTCAAGGTATGCCAAAGGCTATAGAATTTGTAATGCCCTTTGAATGTTACGATAAAAAAATATGCTCCGCCAAATATATACATCGTTCCGCTGCCTACTTATGTTTCATTTTTTAAATGGGATTGTTCACGTAACCCCTCCCTATTGGCTGGGATTAAGCACAAATAACAGTGAATTGATATTATTCGTACCGCATGTGGTGGCAATCGTTGCGCAATAAATCAGCATTACACAGTCTAGTGCTCACGTCATTGTCGAAGTTTTCATAATTTCGTTTTCAAGTCTTCAACACACAAGCCAAAACAATATTTCAACTGTTTTTTTTTTGTGTATATTTGCCTGGCAAATAAACAACAAAATTACGCAATCCTCGGCCACACAGAACTTCTGACATCATTCCCACCTGAACTGAACCTATTTTCGAAAACTTCCCAACGCTTTGTTTTCTTATTGCAAAGTCAGCAAATTGCTCTTCGGTTTAATTAAAGAGTTTACTTTACGCCCCAAAACAGTGAATTCGATTCATGAAGACCCATCAGCTTGTTAACGTCAGCTTACCCCTATCCGGTGCCAGAGTTAACAGAGTTTAATGTAAATTTCGAGTAACTCGGTGTATACTCGGCCAATTAACACGTATATTGGGTGCTAAAAGATACACATCCATGCATGCGGTGTGAGCATAGATACAAAACTTGCAAACCCTTATCACAATTTGAAACCCTCCTCTGGTCATACTGTATTTCGAAAAGTTTTTGAATTTAATTTGCGTTTTTATTTTTAATGAAAAAAAAAATACATAAAACTGTTAAACACAATGAAACACTGCACACATAATGTTGTGTTAGTGTATGTGTTCGTCGCGGTGAACATGTACATGGGAAATTTAATTTAATGCTAGACATTACGAAGTGTAAAAATGTAATTAGCAATTTTAATTAAAAACCCGCGCGGCATTAATTTAGGACTGTGCGGATCGGTTTAAGGTCTTGTTTATGTGTATCTTATAGGCGAGGTGAAGACTGTGCACCACGTCGTCATGTCGGTAAGGAGGTTGATCCCTGCTATAACCTAGAAAATCTATAAAATTGTCGTTGCGAGGAAGGAAACCTAGGGAAAATATTACCTCGGGATGGAGATGGAGAGGCAAAATTATAAGTGAATTAATAAAGCACTAGTGCCCCACGTGCATGTAAGGTCTTTCCTTTTGTTCGCTCCTCGCCATTGTTTCAAAAAGGCATATAACCGAACAAAAGGAAAATTTACGACTGGTTATTGTTTAATGTTTCCCCGCACAAAGTTACATTGGGCGGGAAGCATACAAAAACAAAAACAACATCAGCGCGAAAAAAAAGAATCACTGCCATCGCCTGGATGATGATAACGAACGGAAGTGAAGTAAATCAATGCAGCAAATGTGGTAATAAAGTTTGTGTTCATGTTTAACACAAACAGGGTTGTACACACAAACAGATACAAGTATCTCACCGAGAGAAAGTTTTACAAACGAACAGATACAAGAAAAACAAAATTTAATTTGCAAACTCGAACGAGATAAATGAGGTGCATGCGATGGGACAGAGAATTGTGATAAATTGAGTGCACCTAGATTTGAGGTACATATGGATATGGTGGCATTGGATCCACTCTGAATGCATGTAGATACGTGCTGTAAAGAGACTATAAAACGCAATCACTGGCGCACACTTTCAGTAATCGCTTGCAATGAGCGATAAGCATTAAACAGGGGTCTTCAATTGAATTGAAATATTTACATGATTTGGCAGGATTACGTTTATTTTTAGCTGACATGTGCTTTTTTTTAAACTTTTAATCGTTTTCATGTAAAGCGGTATCCTAAGTCATTTAGTTTTAGTTGAAAAGTTCATTAGTAGTATGGCAAGTGACAAAATAAACCATACTTTGTCCGGATAAAAGATCACCATCTATAAGACACCTGAAGGCTCCATACAACATTCACACTCGAAAGCGGTAGAATTCTAAATATAGAGATATAGAGAATCTTTCTTACGCTTCTCGTAACCGTAACGATTGAAAATTTTCCTTAATAAGGGGGTCGATCAGAAACAAGTCCTTGAAATCCGTCAAAATCCAGTCATAAAGATACACTTGCAATACACTTTTACAAGAATGAATTCTGATGAATAATAAGAGCTCCATCAGCAATATTTATTCGATCATCATCGGACATCGGACATCGGACAACGACAAACCACAACAATTTATAGATGAGTTTGTAGAGGAGCACTATAATCTTTGGTTTTGCAAAAAAACACATTTGACGAAAACAAACTTCACGGCTTCGCAACGTCGAACTCGAAGAACCCTTCCCGAAGCAGAGTGAACCAAAGTCTTTTGACTATCAAAGGGAGGAAAAACACGTGTCCACTGCATGGACCAAGGTTAAGCGAAAATCCCACGTCATTTATTTCAATTCGAATTTCTATACCTCTAAAAAAAACACCTTTTATGTAAAATTCATTGCCCATCTTGAATGACTTGTCAAAATATTGTTAGTAGGCAACAACACAATTATTTATATGGAACACCGCTAATCCTACAAATATTTCAAACAAATAGATGGCCATGGTAAAACGAGTATTAACACAACTTCGGGTCGTAAAAACGACGACCACTACTAAGGAGGTTGTTCTGTAAAAAGTTTCGCAATTTAATGGGTTCACATGAAGATCAATAAATGGAATCATCTCTGTGTGGTGTTCGTCGATTTCTTTTATTGAATCCAATGCGAATGTGAGCATGCAGTTTTATTAGTTAGAGGGGATATGAAAAAGGAAGGTACGCAGCTTATTTTTTTTCGATTTATTTTTCAAGCATTTGTGTTGGTAGATATACTTAAATTTGGAATCATTGGCACTATAAAATCAGTGATTTAAATTTTATTGGATTATAAATACTGAATGAAGAAGAGCTAAGCAAATTCAAACGTACAATCAATTGTTATTGGGAGAGTTTTTCATTACAAGCAATAAATGCAGGGAAATAAATAGCTGATTCCATAATGATATCTAGGCAAAGCGATCGAACGGGCCAAGCTTTTGTCTGTTAATTATTATTTTTTTCAAGAAGATTGTAAAAATGTTTAAAGTGATATCATACTTCTTTTGCTGGACCAGGAGTACCTTTAATATTCACGTACCTTAGTTCCAGTCTTACCACAGTTTTTTTTTTTTTGCCTGAGCAAGAAGACATGACATCATTTATAGCTTTGTAGAAATTCATAAACTAGTCAGTTCGAATGAGTATTTTTTCAGACGCAGATAAAGAGAGTATCAGTTGAACCGACTTTGATGTTTTTAAAAACTCAGTACACAGTTACCATACATTGATATTCGCAGCATATGGAAAGTATAGGTGAAGATATTCAGATCAAGGAATGGTCAATCAAGTGACAATTCGTCGCCCTAGTGAAAAAAAAAAAACGTAACTGGGTATGCCAACTTACTAAAACATAGAATTTCTATATTGTGACAAAAAATTGTACCTCTACAAGTCAAAAAAGTCGAAAATTATCATATGTTGACATACGTTTTTGTGTCACTAGGACGAAATCCACACATTAAGGACATCTAAACGCGTTCCACAATGCAAAAATTGCCAAAAGTATGGTCACACACAAAAATACAGCAGCGCAAATTCAAAATGCGTAAAATGCGCGGGAAGTCACCATACTAAAGACTGTATGAGAAAAAAAGATGAACCGCCAAAATGTGCGAATTGCAACGAAAATCATCCAGTTAGCTATAAAGGATGTACAGTTGCAACAGAAATCCAACTTGCTAACGACAAGAGGCAAAAGAAGCCTCACAAAAGACTAAATATGGATGCACCTAAAGTCAAAAAGGACTTACAACAAAGCACCCAAACAAAAATCAATACCCAAGAGTTAAAAGTCTTAAAAGACACAAAATTAAAACCAACTGCGGGTGCAAAAATAACATATTACTAGGTTCGCCCAGTGCTCGAAAATCGACCACACATTTTTTTTATATCATTATCTACTATATAGATAAATAAAATTGGTGTAGCTCTGTTTGATTTGAAGCGAATTTGAATGTCTGTCTTTAAATAAAGAAATCTTAAAAATTACTGATCGTAGGTAGGTATTCGTGTCAGTTCTGGAATAGATAGTAACTAACTAATATTGTTCTTAACTTCTATAACGTTGAAAAAACAAAAATAGCACTGAAATGAAACAGATTGCATTAAATTTTTTTTCATGCTGTACTTTTATATTTCTTATTCAATAATATTTTTAATTTTTTGCTATGAGATAACAAAATGCGCACAATAGAAGAGTAATAAAATAATAGCATTCTTCTTCCAGTCCAGTCCAGATGTGGCAGAAAAGGTAAGGTACCTGCGACCAAAAAGAGTAAAAAATAATTTTTAAATTTGAAAACAAAATATCTTCATGCCACTGCTCACTGCCAAAACATTCCTACGAAGGCCATCCCTTTCCGATTTGAAATTTCGAACGATTGCAAGGAACGGTCCGAAGTTACCGCCCTTCTTCAAATTATCCAGCGTAGTTCACCGCTACGATAAACTTGCTGGGCAAGGCAATGAGAAGGAAAGAGAGTACGGAATGGTACGTATGGTACGGCTTCGCGACGTAACAAATAATCAACTCTATTTCTTTCCCTCTCACGCCTACTCGTCAAAGTTCTTTGCCGAGGCATATCTACCTAATATTCCGTCGAAAAAAAAGAAATCAAAATGACTTAACAAAGAATAGGTAATAATTGGCCAAAACCAGGATCAGAGCACAGTGAAACCACAATTATTGTAGGATGGCTATCTAATAATTCGTGTAGGATACAACCGACTTCGAATGACCGGAAGCCAAATGTACTTCCGTTCATCAGACTAATGCAACCACACCTGCGGATAACTTCTCTCCCTCATTCGCTTAACACAAACGAACACGACACACATTCATCCGCCACGCCCCCACACGCCAAACACTTTCGTTTCGGTGAGGTGGCTCAGTGGCTGCTCTATGAATAGTGCTACACTATACAAATAAGGTCAATAATAATAGCCCAACGCAACCACAGAAAATACAATTTTGTACAATATTCGGGCAACATTATGATTACCTATAACTTATAAAAGACAGAGTAGGTATACGTATCCAATCCAATCACCAATACGCGTGCGCATATTCCCTTCTCTTCTTAATTCGCTTAACGCACACCATTCACCCCACACTATGTTAAAGCTACATTAGAGTTATACGCATACGCATATAGAAAAGTTCTCTGTGTATGATTCCCTTTTTTAATTTCGTATTCATACAATAGAAGGAGACAGTCACAGGACTCCGACTGAGCGAAAGAAAAATGTGACTTATCCAATTACCCATACCCAACCCACCCCTGCGCATATACTTTTCTCTCTTTCTTTGCTTAACTCCCATCATTCAAACGTGACACTCGCCGCACAGATAGCTAAGCTATAAAGCTATATTTCTTTGTATATTTACAATGTTGTTGTTGTAACCAAGGTAATTTAAAAACATTATTTTACCAATTTTGCAATAACTTTTTTGAAATTATAATTCTTTTCGACCGATCTATGAGCTGTACGCTTCAATTTGGTAAGAAAAAAAATGCAATTTTACTTCATTATATAGGGTAAATATGTTCTGAAAGAAATTGGGTCGGCGATTAATATAGTGGATGCTCAAGTAGCATCAAAAACCACAGGAAAACCAGCTGACAAAACAGAAAAAAATAATATAACGGGTGATCGAAGTAGAGATACTTTTTTCAATAGCCTTTTTTGACAGATCACGTGTGAGTCGTGTCATGCTGTCATGTTATTTTTGTTTAGTATTGTTTGGCATTTCATTATGGAAAGACTTACGCGTGAACAACGTTTACAAATTGTTCAACTTTATTATGAAAATTCACGTTCTGTGAGGAATGTGTTTCGTGCACTTCGCTCAACTTATGGTCAACATAATCGGCCTACTGAGCGTACTATTCGCAACACCATCACCCATTTTGAGACCCAGCATTCATTATTGGATTATATTCGACCGAATAGACCACGTCCAGCACGCTGTGAATAAAATATAGCGGCCGTAGCTGAGAGTGTACACGAAGACCGTAGAGAGTCGATTCGGCGCCGTTCGCAGCAACTCGGACTGACGTATGGAACGACTTGGCGCATTTTACGTCAAGATCTTAAATTGAAAGCGTACAAAATACAGCTTGTGCAACAACTGAAGCCGCTCGACCTTCCCAAGCGACATCGCTTCGCTCTATGGGCTCTTGAAAAGTTCCAAGAAGATCCGACGTTTTCGAGGCAAATTCTGTTTAGCAATGAGGCCCATTCCTGGCTCAATGGGTATGTAAACAAACAAAATTGCCACATTTGGGACGAAGAGCAACCTGAAGAGATTGAAGAACTGCCACTTCATCCAGAAAAAACAACGGTTTGGTGTGGTTTGTGGGCCGGTGGAACCATCGGTCCATATTTCTTTAAAAATTATGCCGGTGTGAACGTAACCGTCAATGGCGACCGTTATCGTGCCATGATAACCGACTATTTGATGCCTGAAATTGAAGCTCGTGATCTCGGCGACATTTGGTTTCAGCAAGACGGCGCCACTTCCCACACATCGCATCAATCAATGGACTTATTGAGAGAACATTTCGGTGAGCAAATAATTTCACGTTTTGGGCCGGTCGATTGGCCACCAAGATCGTGTGATATCACACCGTTAGACTTTTTCCTGTGGGGATATGTAAAGTCAAAAGCTTATGCCGACAAACACGCTTCGATTCAGGCCTTGGAGGAAAACATCACGCGTGTCATTCGCCAGTTACCAGTCGAAATACTCGAACGAGTGATCGAAAATTGGACTCAACGGATGGACCATCTGCAACGTAGCAACGGCCAACATTTGATAGACATAATCTTCAAAAAATAAATGCCAAAGAATGTTCTTTCAAATGATAATAAACATTCTCCATTAAATTTGAGTTTTCTGTGTTTTTTTATTTAAAAAAGTAGGGAACCTCAAAATGGATCACCCTTTATATATTGAAATGGTTGAAGATGAAGCTAAAAAAGTAGCTCTAAGACACAGAGATAGGCTTCTCAGCCATGTTAATTTAGAAATAGCACAGCTTTTAAGAACCGACAATATAGTCAGGAGATTAAGACGGGTTAAACCCCTTGACCTATGTAGCTAAAGATATATACATAAAAAAAAAGAAATACTGAAACTTAAGTACAATTTCAAACAAAACTCATAGAAATCCGACCAATGTCGGAATTTCTTTTAAAATTTATATTTTTATAAAATATAATACATGTGAAAAATAAATTGCTGATTAGTCTAACAACTAGGTGCGATTCCTTGAAGACATTGCAGAAGGTTCCCTCGCCATTAAACCTCTGCAATGTCTTTCGATGATAATTCCTTCCAGCGAACCCCCACAAAAAAAAAAAGACTAATTGCGGTCTACTTTCCCCACTTAACAATTTACCTTCTATAAAGCTAAAATTTCCAATTTCAAAAAAGCAATTTGCTCTGTTGGGCTTTTTTGTACTTGTGCGGATAAGTTCAGCATGTTTAATAACTCTTTTAGACATAAATGCAAAGACTTTATAGAAGTTGAATTGGTATAAGGCTTCTAAAAAGTTTCCGGGGATGTGTGTAAATATGTTTTGGTAGAGCTTCCGCCGAAGTAATATAAAAGCATATTATGTATAGAGCTTGTGATTTAAGGCATATATCAGCAGCTGTGACTACTAATTCTGTTTTGCGATGAACTTCCACGCAAACGTTTTGGGTTCGATTCCCAGTTGTGGCACCAACATGTTTTTTTTTTTTTTTGTTAATTTCCAAAAATATTCAGACACTCATTTCTTAGTATAATCGCATCAAATGCACATAATATATGAAACATTTCACATGTTGTGTACATTTTACTGATTCCTATAACTGATGACAAATGCCTATTATTTGTCACTATAAAAAATCAATGTGTACTGTACATTTGATAGAATCTGACAGCACGTTTCTTCGTCTTGCAATGAATGGTTTTTCATAACACGTTTCAAGTGGTTTGTTACTGAGGCTTCTCTTGCATGTTGCAGAGAACAGCCTAGTCGATGGCGTTGTGGACTGGCGTGCAAATTTAATTTATCATATCGACGGGCTCAGTGGCGCGATGGTTTGTGCGATGAACTGCCGCGCAGAAGGTCTGGGTTCGATTACCAGCCGTAGCAACACCTAAATGACTTCTCACTGGCCATCCACTCGTGATGAGCTGACAAATCATCCGAGTAGTCCCAGTTGTCAAGAAAATCTTATCTGAAATTCGCCGTTCAGAGTCAGCATAAAACAGGAGGTCCACCATCGTGCTAAAAAGTACACACGCACACATGAATGGTTGGAAGAAAGCTCGGCCCTGGGTACTAAGGCGCCTGTTGCGCAAAAAATTTGTTTTTTTTTTGTTTTTGACGGTTAATCAGCGTTTCCAGCGACCTTAAAAAGAAAGGGCTTAAGTGCAATTGGCCGCTAGTTGAAGAGAGAAAAGGATACGTCGGTTTTAGGAACGGGCTGGGCAAATGTTGTTCTCCTTATACTCGGGAAAAGTCCTGATGCATAGGACAGATAGAAAAGCTTACGCAGTGCAGGTTTTTCCAGAGTGGAAGAACACCTCTTCAGAATAATTATGGGGGAGGGATATCATCTGGCCCAAACGGTTTGTGAATGTTAAGATCTAATAATACTCTTGCGACTTTACGAGTATGAAATTGGATTGGTTCCATAGAATGTTCTACATTCTCAAGTACAGGAGAAGACTGGGCACATTTGGGCAACGTGGAACTGTCGGCAAAAGGATAAGCGAGCTAATTGACTTTGCCTAGAGCGGTGCAATGTCATTGGAAATGAGCGTTGGGATGAAAAATGAGGTTGAATTCTTAATGTTCTTAACGAGAAAATGCTGTGATCATCTGTAGGTACTTGAAACGAGGAAAACAATTTATTCGAAAGGAAAAAACTTGCAGTAAGAATGTTGTTAGCACTTAGCTCCAGTGTAATTTTCTTAATTTAAAATTACAGCCAGGAAGTTTGGTAACTATACACTTCAAAGTATTTAACCTTCTCAGGACCTTGCTAAAATTCATTCAGTGGCTACCTTTTTTATGTTTGGTATACCTATTGAGGATTTAGAGAAATTGAAAGCACATTCGTGGATTAGTCCTTATTACCAGTGTTCACATGCGGTGGAAAAAAAGGGATTATTAAACCAAAGCAAAGGAAAATGGATATTTTGGTTAGAAAATGTTATCAAGGTATAAAATAAATTAAAATTAATTTTTCTAAAATTACGGTTGAGAATAGGGTTTAAATTATATCCGATATAATCCAATAGACACAGCTAAAAGCCAATTTTTGTTACCCCTGGAGAAATGTGAAGATAACCCAATAGATATTTAACCCCCACTTCAATTGCCCTTAATCGTAAAATGTTAGCTAAGATTAAAAGCCCTACTTGATCCATCGCAGTGACTAGCCTTATGTCTTCGTCTTGAGCCAATGTTTTGCCTACATTTCGCAGATGCCTTTGAAAACTTACGAAACTTTTTTTTAAACCGAATACGCTGATCTGCTTATATCAGCGTATTCGGGGACAATTCCCCGGACTCTTTCCCACGACAAACAAAACTACGCAACACATTTAGCGAAATTAATTTGTTATCTGCGTCGTAATTATTGCATCCGTCCATCGTTCTATACAACACTTGTGTGTGTACAACCGGTAGACCCTACAAATAGACCGCAAAAAGTCATGAACAAAACAGAACGGCATACGAATCGATTAATCATCGAGAATTAAATGGGATCAACAACAATAGTGCGTAATTGTGCTGAGTATAGTTCCTTTGTTATGTCAAAACCAACACCATATATAGGTGCCTTCGTGGTGGCAGCCCCCCCCGGATAATAATAAACCGCACCTAACCCTGCCAATCCTCTTACACCACCTTCGGGCGGTTCCACCAAAATTCAAGGATCCTCCACAACCAAATTGCTGCTAGCACCTGAATAGAACAAAAGCACATTGTGCCACACATTACATAACGACGATGACGACTATGCACGGCTGTGGCGGTGGCACTTACAGCATTATAAGTACGGGAGTACATTATATTTATACTCTGCTCGCGGAGAGTACGGGAACGAGTACGAGTACATAAACACCGGGCCGGGAGGGACCGGGCTTTTATGGCATTAAATTGGGATTTTTATGGCGACATTTAAGTATCAAGTCCGCATGGTTTTGTGTGATGGTCATAATGCCATATTCTGCGACTGTGTGTGTGAGTGTGTGTGTGTGCGCTGTCAGAACATATATAGCCTTTTTGAAGTACGAGTACATGTGGAACAATCTTAATGTTCCGCCCACACAAAAATGTGGAATGAAAGCACGAAGGCCAATGTGATGGGTGGCTGAGGGGAGGGGCGGTTAGCGGTAAGAGTGCAGATACATGGATTGTATCGTTTTTAGAAATCCGTCATGAAATGAAATTTATCGTTGCTTGGCGTTTTTATGTTTAGCTATGTGCACTCCGTTGTGTTCTTTTCCTTTTAGCCATCCTGTCGTTGTCCTATTGCGTTAGTTGAGTTTTGCAAATTTATTTATCGTTTATTTTATGACGGCTTTTCCGCAACTCGAATCACACTATACTCGCATTTTGTATTGCGGTCTATTGTTTGTTTGTAAGGTGGAGGGGTTAGAGTGTTCGTTGCAATTTTTTTAAGAAGTAAACTTGAGACATGCGAGACTGTAACATAGCTCAAGCAATAGATGAATGCTGTGCGACAGTCGCGAATGCAAGATGGGATACATTTCAATAGAAGGGCCATCTTTGTCTATGATTCTTGAATTTTGTATTTTTATGGTGAACGTGTTGAACAAAGTAAAAAAGTAGGGTCCTAAAATGAAACTGAATACATGATTCAAAATCTCTAGCCCATTACACAATATACGTGTTTTTTTTTAATGTCCCAATTCGGTCATTAAACGACATGGCTCTCCATAGCTAAATCCCCCTGTTGCGTACTTCAAGTTGGGTGCGGTCAGTTTCTACATGCTTGTGAGCGCCATTCAAGCGTAAAGTTCTTCATCTACTGCATCTATCTGGTTGGGAAACAAAGACTCTGCTCGGAAAATTCATAGGAGAATCTTCGCCTAGTTATCCCGTAGAAGTGAGGGAACCCTTCGCTAGAAACGACTTAGGATTTCTATAACAGATCCATGCTCCATCGCCGAAAATTAGGGCTGGAAAACAGGGTGTGGCAACATAACTTCCTATTTTTTAACTGCACGCTATTCAGGCAGCGTGATTTTTGTTCCCTAACTCGGTGAGTCGACATCATAGGTTGGAACAGTGAAAACCAAGCGTTTGCAGTCGAGTCAAATTTTTTTAACAAATAATCTGTGATCGCAACTTAACACGTCTGAAAAAATCACTTGTAGCCCCTTTCGGACCTATCCCGAACCGTAAGTCAATATGACGGACGAACAACCCGAAATGATCTTCCTATCAGATCACCAGAAAAATGTGCGGCGGTAAGAGCTTTCAAATAATCTGTGATCGCAACTTAACACGTCTGAAAAAATCACTTGTAGCCCCTTTCGGACCTATCCCGAACCGTAAGTCAATATGACGGACGAACAACCCGAAATGATCTTCCTATC
The DNA here is from genome assembly GCA_949824845.1 of Rhingia rostrata. Lineage (NCBI taxonomy): Eukaryota > Metazoa > Arthropoda > Insecta > Diptera > Syrphidae > Rhingia > Rhingia rostrata. Next base: position 93,147,777 of record OX463757.1, read on the forward strand.
AGATCACCAGAAAAATGTGCGGCGGTAAGAGCTTTCATATTTTAACCCCCACGGTCTTCTGCGTGTAAGCATGGTCTTAGACTTTCTGATCGTTCAGCGACGCAATTATCTTTATCACAATCCGCATAAGTTGGATACTGTGCAGGAACACACCGAACGCGTCTTCAATTCTCGGAAGAACGCATGTCAGACACTTCTCGTAAATATCCCGAAGTCGCAGTCGTTTTCTTCGATGATGAAGTCCTCTTTTACTTGAGAGTATACGTCAGAACAATTCATAAGCATGGTATCATTGAGCTTTGCAATTTTCTCAGCTGGGATTGCTTGTCTGTGATCATAGTAACAGTAAATTCAGATAAACATGTTGGTATTTTTCTTTGCCTTGATGAATTGGACTTTTTGGTTTCAACGGGTCGAACATTGATGGTTGTTTTGAGTGAACACCTCCCGCAGAGCTTTATCTCAATAAGGGGTGGTTCGGAGTGGCCAGTCTGCTCACGTTGGCTTGATGAATTGGACTTAGTCGGCATTTGGTTTTAACAGGCCGGAACAATAGCTTACACTTCAAGAAGACCTTCCGGAGCGCCTCATCTCAATAAGTGGTGATTAAGAATGAATAAGAGTGGCTAGTCTACTCCCTATGGCTTGATTAATTGGACTTATGCGACATTTGGTTCAAATGGGACGGACCAATAGCTTACACTTCAAGAGGATCGATAATTTATTTGAGGGAAAACCTCCCAGAGTTCCTCATCTAAATAATGGATGATTTGGAAGAGTGGCCAGTATGCTTTCTACGTGTGGAGTTGCTGTTGACTCTGAGGTGTTGCACAATCTTTTCCAGAACGATGTTGAAGATATCACATGCCAGTGTGACATCTTGTCACCTAAATCGTTAATTCCCGCCTTATTTTTTATATTTCGGTGAGATCATCGTCGGCCTCAATGGAGATCATGAAAGATTTTGATAAACTGTCTGAACAATATGTCCCACAATAACTGTAAAAGACTAACTTCGAACCCGGGTAGGTTGACGGGCGGTCCCGTTTGCGTTGACGGGCTATGACGACGGTTGCTGGAGCACTCATTGAAGATCAATTTCCAAACCGAATATTTTTCCGACTATTTTTGTCGCCGACACACAGTCATTTTCCACAGTGGCACGACCTCAACCAACATGCCTCTCCAAATATCCCGGAAATTTAAATTTTTGACGACCACGGGGTAATTTCAAAAAAAAAAAAAAACGCTGAGTTTTCAAACTGAGAACAAGTGGAAGACATCGCCCGTTGTGCCGAGAACATCGCCGCTGTTGCCGAGGATGTCGAGCTGTCGCCGGAAACATCGACCAGACGCGCGACGTGCCTCGCAATTAGCCATCAGCCGGTCGTCCCTAAAGCGAATTTTTGTCAAAGACTTGCAGCTACTGCCTGTAGACCGCCAAACGCGTGTAACCTACTCCCAAGCCATTCTTAATCTCGAGGACGAAGTGGACGATTTTTCGACCAAAATCATAATGAGCGATGAGGCTCGTTTGCACCTCAGCGGGTACGTGAACAAGCAAAACTATCGCTCCTGGTTCACCGAAAACCCACGAGTAATGCACAAGGAGCCATTACACCCGCTCAAAGTTACTGCATGGTGCGCTGTTCACGCTGGATATCGGGCCATTTTTTTCGAGAACGCCGCTGGTCAAACGACAACAATGGACGGTGCGCACTATAGGGCCATGTTAACCGAGTTTTTTTCTGCCGCAATGGGACGAATTAGGACTGGAGGACAATTGGTTCCAACAGGACGGAGCAAAGGCATACACTGCGCAAGCCACAACCGATATTCTGAAGGCGGCGACAACATCGGATGACTTCTTTTGGCCCACCTTGTATATTGGCATACGAAACTGAGGTGAGGTTCTTTATCAAGACATTTGCCGCTGTTATACAAAGCTAGCTTTACATAGTCATTTCTGTGAGTCTTGCATAAATTTAGTATATTGCCATCCTCTCTTCATTAAGGTAAGGTTGATGGAAGTTTCAAAAAGGCTCGGCTGTAGTACAAAATGCTTATTGGTTTCTTCTGCCTGACAATTGAAAATTGCTCGCCGTTGCCGGCAAATAGTCAGCGGAAGTAGTTCCTTGTGGTTAGTTGTTAGCATTTTTCTATTAATTCATCGTTATAAGGGTCTTTAATTTCGTTTCATTGTACTTGGCCCAGGTAGCAAAAGCTTCCACTATTCATTTTATGCTGCAATCGACTCCTTGACAGATCCTACCTAGACTGTGTTCTTGACAGATCATCTGCAGCCATTTGTTGCAGCTTTCTTCACAATAGCTCACGAATAAGCCGTTGGCCAAAGGATATTTACCTTATTTTCAGCTTTTCAACGGGCCCACTAAGGTACCTATCTAAAAGTTTCCGAACTGGAGAACCCATTAATTGTGAAACCAGTGTTTTGTATCTTTAGACCTGGCCGGTGGCCGTAAAAGTAAGTTCCCAATAATCTGATCATGTATCTGCAGGATATGGGTGCATGATGAACTCGCCTTCAACTTTTTTCTATTTTAAACGCAATAGTACCCAGTAGATGAAAGAAGCTCCCTGCACTAATATTCATATCAGCAAAAAGCTGACAAGTGTAGCTCTTAGCTTTTCTGAGAATTCTCAAGTCCAACTATAGAACACCATTCCTGGCAATCCACCTTTCGAGTAGTTTTGCACTTATTTGTCAAATGGTCAGACCGCCACAAAAAAATCATCCGAAGCCTTCTAAATTGGTATGACAATCTTACATCTCACATCTCATCGTCCAAGTCAACTCCAGTGTTGTTCCATTTAAGACCTGAATTCGTCCAATTTCATTGGCTGCCACAGCCATAAATATACATTCTCGAACGTCTCTGTATGTAACTACTTGCATATACGTATATATAATTAATTTCAAAACATCGTGTATATCTTGTCCTCGGTGAATGCATCAGCTCTCTAAATACTAAGTGGTACAAGTGGTGCCACCACATTTCTCCGCATTCCATTATGAGATCTCCTTAAGTCTGTTGTGCTGTACGAGGGAATCTTGTGTGTCCAATGACCCAGTTCGCCGAAAAGTGCTGCAAATAATAATGAAACGAGCAAAGAAAAAAAAAACGCTCAAAAGAAAAAAAAAAAAATATTCGCTTTGTCTCTTTGTGCAGATCACGCTCGGTGTAGATGTTTGTATCTTTTATGTCACAGAAAATATAAAGATACTCGTTTGCCTATACAAACGTCTCTTTGTACATATGAACGCTTTTGCATTTCCTATTTCGACTTAAGCCGGAGACATCTCAAAGCCGCAATAATTGTAATAGACGCTTGCATGTTCAGGTCCAATCCCCCCCCGTCAACGTCGCATCTATTCGCGTCGACAACATCTGTCTGTCTATTTAGATGCAAAATCTATCTATCTGTTGCTTTGTTCATGTCACGACTTTGAGTGCAGGTCGAATTCGTTGATACTTAGTCGTCTCGAACACTGAACTTACATCCTCTCTCGGTCGCATTGTGGCTGGCGGTTTAAGTGTAAACCCTAACCTAAGTCTCGTTGTACAAATTTGTTAACCCAGGCACAGAGACGTCGACTTTTTCGGAAAACAATGAGCATTTGGCATTTTACGAGCAAACACACACCGAATGATGGATGAGGCAGTGCTGGCGCTGCGCTGCTAGCTGGTGGAATGTGTGCGCCTGCGGAACACACCCAACTTCTTTTTCGGGGCCAAAACCATTCGAATCGGGGAACAGGAACATATTTGGATGGAATATTAGCGGAGAGCTCAAAAGCACGAAATCAATGGTAATTAGGTAAATGATTGCATGCCTGTGGTTTTTGTGGTGAGGTGGTGGTGTGGCTATGTGGTTCAGCGACCACTCCTTGGGCAATTATTTGAAAGTTCATTTTCAATGCAGAGCTAAAGTGTCGAAAGGCGTTGAGGTTTTAGCGCTCCGAACTGGTAGTTATTCGATTTCTATTCAATTTTGCTTTGCGAATGGGAAGTCGTGCCTCGGAAGTGGGGCATTTTGGGCAAGGTGATTGGAAATGATTTGCAAAATATTGACTGAAAGTGGTACCAGTGGAGAAGAAGTTGGCGAGTAATGGGTTTGGGGGCCTACATACTGTTTTGCATTTGGCGAGCAAGCTATTTCAGATAATTGTTCTTTCAACATGAAAATATTTAATGTGACGTATGCAAAAATAACATTTTCCTCGGAACATTACAGCTTCTATAAAGCTTTCCAACTCATTCGATAGAGTTTGACATGTTTTATGTAAATGCCTTGAACATCTTCAATGGCAGAAATCTTCAAGTCATAATAAATATGTCGGGTGAGCATATCTTGACTTCACCTATTGGTGCTTATATCTGTCGGCATTTCATGTCGATCCAATAGTTTATTGTTGGTGGGCTGGAAAAACCCTGTGTACTAGTGAGAGGAATTTACGATGGCTTGTTGACAAAGCAAATATGTGGCATTAATGGCCAATATTGGGCCTCAAACCTAGCTTCAATATTTATTTGTTTGTGCGAAGTTATATTTTTGCCATAGAAAATGGGATCTTCAGTTTAGCACAGACTCTGAAAGGCGTTAAGAAGTTTTATGCTCCTGGATGTTTATCAGGCTTTTGCAAGCCATGGTATTATTACTTTATCCAGTATTTTGTATGTCCGAACATTCCGAGGAGCTACCATCGACTCGAACAACTATCCAATACTATCCAACACACCACAACAATCCAGAAATACTGTGAAAAAAGTTAATGTCGAAAGACTGCAATAGCAAGAGACCGCTAAGACCTTCGCGTAAAGCGTATCCCTAAACCTCTCGATTAACACCATACCACCAGCATCGAATGTCGAAGAACAATGGCAACGATGCCAACAAGCCATTAGGTCAGCCGCAACTGATGTGCTGGGTTTCTCGCGGCCACCAGCAAGAAATCCCTGGTTTGATGAGGAATGCCGACAGATGTTCGCAGCCAAGAACGAGGCCTACAAGGCTAAGCTGCAGGTGAAGTCGAGAGCTGCCGTTAAGCACCGGCTTTTCAGAAAGAAGAAAAAAGAGCAAGAAAAGCGCGCGATCGAGTATATATAGAGGTGCCACTCCAGGAACGATGTTCGCAAATTTTACCGAGGTGTAAAACATAAAAGTCAAGGATACAAGGCTCGAATAGAATCCTGTCGAGATGAACAAGGAAATATCATGAAGTGAGGATAGCAATATCTAAACTCAAGCTAAATAAGGCTTCCGGAAATGACGGCCTTCCCGCCGAGCTTTATGCAGCCGGCGGAGATGACTTGGTAAGTAACATCCACCAACTCACAAGCCAAATCTGGTCGGAACAAAGTCTACCTGAAGAATGGAACCTCAGCATCGTTTGCCCAATCCACAAAAAAGGAGACCCTTTAAACGGCACCAACTACAGAGGCATAAGTCTCCTCAACATAGCCTACAAGATCCTATCTGCCGTAGTACGCCTGAAACCGTTTACCCAAAAACCTAATCGGCCCTTATCAGTGCGGTTTTAGTCCAGGAAAGGCTACAACCGATCAAATTTTCACACTTCGGCGGATCCTGGAAAAAACCCAAGATGTCCAAATCGATACCCGCCACCTATTCATCGATTTCAAAGCCGCATACGACAGCATTTAGAGAAACGAACTATACAGAGCCCTGTCTTGGGACCGTCCGTCTCAAAAGCGGATGAAGAAATCCATAATCGATTTGAGAGGAAAATTCTTCGACAAACATTCAGTCCCGTTTGCGTTGATGGGCTATGGAGACGAAGACTCAACCAAGAACTATACGAGCTGTACAGCGAGATGCCCCTGGTCAAAAACCTCCGCATTGGACGTTTAAGATGACTAGGACATATAGAACGAATGGACACCAATACTCCGGCTCGCAGAGTCTTCGATTCCCAGCCAGACGTCGGACGCAGTAGAGGAAAACCTCGCCTTAAGGGGCGCGCATAAGCAAAAACCGACCTCAATCAACTTGGGGTGCGCAACTGGAGGCAGTTAGCTAAGGCTCGGTCTAATTGGAGAGGCATGTTGATTGATGCCCGGGTTCATTCCGGACTGTTGCGCCACTTAAGTAAGTAGTACTTGCCATGTAAATTTTAATGCCGGCAGGTAGCAAAAGATTGAATTTTAGCAGAACTAGAGCGTTTCATTTAACGTCTGCTGCGAGGAAAAAAATACAAATTTTTGGCGCAACTGCCTCGTTAGTACCCAAGGCCGAGCTTTTCTCACAAACATTCATGTGGGCGTGTGTACTTCTTTCACGATGGTGGGACCTCCTGTTTTATGCCGATTCCGAACGGCGAATTTGAGATAAACATTTCTGGACAACTGGTACTACTCGGATGATTTGTCAGATCTTCACGAGAGGAGAGCCAGTGAAACGGCTGCGAATCGAACACAGACCTTCTGCGCGGCAGTTAATTGCACTAACCATCTCGCTACTGAGCCCGTCGTCTGCTGCGAGTACCTACAAGTTTTTTTACAAGCAGGAAAGAAACGCATCTAGAGCGATAGTTACCCCGATAAGTATCGTATGAAACTTTTGTTTTAAATGTTTTAAATGTTTTTGTGAAAACCATTTGCAATTATTTCAAACTTGATCAACCCATGATTCAGTCTTTTATTATGTTAATGTTCGTAGGTCGGGAGTGAGACTATGCGTTAGTTGTTAGCTAGGTTAGCTAGGGCTTAAGAACCCTTTCTTAGACATATAAAGGAACTCGAGTCATGAACAATCATCATGCTCTTACTTTTTCACAACTCCCCAAGACACCATTTTACATCAAGAACTTGTTATGGATCTGGATGACTGTGTAGAAGAGTCGTCCAGATGACGCACTGCATACAAGAAAAATTGTTCTATGACGGGTCCTACTGGCACAACCCACCATATGTTTGGATCTCGTTTCTCATTTACGAACGTGCACAACGCTCGCCAGTGCCATGATGCTTGTGAGCAAAAGTTTCTGTTTTTGTTCTAAATGCGTCATCTGTATGACTATATAATCTTTGCTTCTATATAGCTTAAGGTCTATTATTAATAAACAAATTTAAAAAAAACAGCAACGAAGGTCCACTTTTAGACCACGGCGCATTCCCCCAACATCTACTCGTACCACTGGTTTCCTATACGAATAAATTCCAATCCATTCCATACACATCTACAACTAATTGCAATTAAGACTTAATTGAAGGCTATCCTCAATAATTCCAAGCTAAAGTCATACTCATTACCATAGTCAACCATCTCCGATTCAAACACACGTATGCCATATCAAGGTTCTTACATGCACTCTTTTCAGTAGCACTTAGCCAACGCAAGTGACCTTTAAAGAAGTAATGTCTCACTTGAGCCTTAAGTGGCCTTTACTCAAGTCCCATAAATATGTATATATTCGACATAATGGACTGGGAATGCCCCCCGAGGGTGTCCCTGAAACCCATCTCTATCTCTGTCGTTTTCCTCACAAACACACACTTACAACCGTCGGTCATCTAATTGACAGACTTTGCAATTAAAATTATTCCATTTCGGGGCGAATTAATTCAAAGCTCTGCGCCCCTCACTGTACACTGTACCCGCCGCATAAATCGGAATTGTAAATTGCAACTAAATTGAATAATTGAGAATGGACGCGTCCTAGGTTGTGCCGGAGTAGCGAGTAGGTTTACCTTATCTGGTGTCCCTTTGGTGCGCATAAATATTTATGACTAAACGGCAAAAAAAAAAAAACGGAAGAGACCAACGAAAAAGATTGCCTTTGAAAGTCAATCAATGCAGTGACCTTTGGGATGGAAGAAAAGTCGTTTTAGTTTTGCAAAATAAAATTAAAATACGACTATCATTGGAAATGATTGGGGGCTGCACGTACAAGGAGTGGAAAAACTTTTAGGCGGGAAATGTGAAAGACCATATAACACCGCACATACGAATAGGTGGAGGATGGTCTACCACGTTTGATTGGGAAATGTTAAGTCAACAGAGGTCTTGTTTGATATTGGTCGGGGGATTCGTCTCAACGGATTGCACTGCAGGAATAAGTCATACCGCTGATTCATGGGGAATCCTTGAAAAGTCAATGCCTTTCTATAACTGAGGGAGAGATGTATGGTTTGACAAGGAAAAATATAAGAAAAGGTTGAGAATGTGCATTTTAAATTAGAGAGGCATGAATATGGTTTGGTGTACTCAGCAAAAAAAAACTGTTCGGGAGTGCTCATGCCAACATCGGTGAGGAGGACCTTGTTGGTCGCAATCAGCGCAGCTCAGTCTTTAAGTTGTCAGACCATTAGTTTTGCTTTTTTAAGGATCGTTCTACGTTAGAAACAATTAAAGTGGTTGTTGAGGGAAATCGATGACGATTTGGGACAAATGTATAGCAGCTTTAAATATCGAAAATGCTTTTAATTCGGCAGATTGATACCACATCATGAGCTATTAAGTCATAAATAAAATGACCTGCAATATTCTCGGGATAATCTCTACTTTTAAAGACTAAGCCACGACAGTGACAAAGGCCCCGAGAACTAAAACGTGTTAACAGACGTTCCACAAGTATCTGTGCTAGACCCCTTCTGTTGAATACGGTACACATTCGAAGTTTCACGGAGGCTGCCAATGCTTCTTATGTGATTGCCATAGGCTTTGCGAATGATATCGCAATCGTACTAAGCATATCCTCGAGACCAAACAGAGAATAAACTGCCAATGCCTCTAATGCCGATTGTTGTAGGCTTAATGGAAATGGCGTGCCTTCGAAGACTAAGGTACGACTGCGAAGAAGGCACTGATTTCTACAACGTGTTAGCATGCATTCCACAAAGATCTGTTCTAACACCAATTTTTTTGAATATAGTATACGACGTTGCTAAGAGGCAGCAAATGCAGCCTTTGCAAATGTTTACGGTTGTCCTAAAGTAAATTTGAATTTCGCGCCACAGTAAACATAAAAATTTGACAGCTGACAGTTCTTACTTACTAACTAAAGTGGCGCTACAGTCCGGAATGAACCTGTGCCTCAACCAACATGCCTCTCCAATGAGCCCGGTTCTTGGCTAACTGCCTCCAGTTGCGCACTCCAAGTTGGTTGTGGTCGGTTTCTACTTGTGCGCCCTACTTAAGGCGAGGTCTTCCTCTACTGCGTCCGACGTCTGGCTGGGAATCGAAGACTCTACGAGCCATTCGTTCTACATGTCATCTTAAATGTCCAATGCGGAGTTTTTTGACCAGGGGCATGTCGCCGTACAGCTCGTATAATTCTTGGTTGAATCTTCGTCTCCATAGCCCATCAACACAAACGGGAGCGAAGGTTTTTCGAAGAATTTTCTTCTAAAATCGACCAAGGATTTCTTCATCCGCTTTTGAGACGGTCCACGCTTCAGCGCCGTTGAGCAAGTCTGGGATGGTCAGGGTCTTATATAGGATATCCTTAGTAGTTCGAGTGAGGGCTTCTTAGCCCGAAGAAACAGCGGTTGGCAAGAGTAATTCTTCGTTTAATTTCTGACGAGATGTTGTTGTCAGAGTTAATAGCGGAGCCGAAATAGACAAAGTCCCGTACTACCTCAAAGTTATATCTCTCAATGGTGACGTTCTGTCCAATTCGTCGCTGACAATTTGCTTTAATTAATACGGCTGTTGGTAAGTGGAATATTTATTTTTTTTGCAAAGAAAAAAATTTATCAGCAAAAAAAACAGTTTATCAAAAATATGAAATGGGCGAGATCGTTACCATTAAATATGAAACTCAACTTTTTCTGATCAACAGAGAGATTATAAAAGTCGGTACTTCAAACACCATTTATATCATTTATAAAAATAAGAAATTATCCTACTTATAACAACTCTGAGTTGGAAATATACTATCTTCAGAATCTTGCTTATCGAATAACGCAACACCAGATCACTCCGAAGTAGGAATCGACTACGAAAACTCGTAGAGAATTATTAAATTAATTCATCCTCTCGGAAATCATCTTGTTTAAAAATAAATTATTACACTTAAATAGTTTGTTTTTGTCCTTTAGGAGGAGTTGAATACATTCAATTCATATAATTTACAAAACAAACATTTACTTCACTGAATACATTCAAAAACATATGTTTGTATTCACCGAAACATACAATTTTAAGCTGTCATTTAATTGTTTGGTTAGTTTACATTTTTTTTACTATTTTCGATTGTTTGTGTAAAATTGAAATGCAAAATAAAACAAAAAAGTGCGCCCAAAAGTTTACATAAAGTTAATTTGTGAAGTGCGACAGGACAAAGTGCGCACGCAAAAACAACAAACGCAAAAAAATAAATGAATGTCGACTGAAATGTCATAAAAAAAATAAATCTACCACTCTGCTAAACAGCTGTTAATGAAAGTGTCCAAACCCAACATTTTTCGTCTGCTGAATTCTTTTACTCGGAAATACATGCATTCACAGACAGGAGTGCATTGGTGGTGGATTACAACAAAAACAACTAACTCTTGCGGGGATTCAGGGTGAGAGAGGTAGAAATTTGGTATCTCTTTACTTCCTTTATCTCTGATATAGACACTGAAGCCATCTGCGGCCTCACTGCATCAGCTGAGTGAGGTGAAGCCCACAGAAATTCAGCTCAGTGTAATGAGATAACTATACAAGAATACCCAAACCTGCCAACTCTAAGGATGCAAGGCTCCACGATATTTCAAAGTAGACCTAAGCATCATGTAACAGGTAAGGTTAGCTTATATTGGAAAAGAATAAGACCCAAGCAGAAAAAGGCATCGTTCACATGAGCAACAGTGTCTACAAGTGGAGAAGTCCAAAAAGCAGAACCGAATTCCTGCCCCAAAAACGACAGAAGAATCCAGAGGCTATACATCTGCATGTAAACGGCACAGCATCCCTAATGAAATTTCTAACCACTAACCTAACCTCGTAGAAGGTAAGTATCCCCTTCGACTTTTTCGAAGGCGTCCAAAGCAGGTTTGTGGTTGCAGTTCTTAACTTCAGGAAAATCTAGGTTTAAATGTTCACAAGCATCCTCCATATTGTTTACCTTCTTCAACTTTAAAAGGTCGTCGATCTTTACAAATCAAATTACAACCATAAATCCACACAAATAGGACAAGTTTTGAAAATTTCTTCATTTTAATGCAAAAGTTCTTGGTAAGCCTTACACATGCCTTTGGCTTGTACACTTAGTACTCCCTACTACTTAGTGAACTATCATAACAATAACATCTTACTTTTATCCCGCTACCCCCCCTGCCCAAAGATGCCGGAATATTTCCATATTTTCCGCTTGCCCGAGAGACAGGATTTTAATTTGCACATAAAGCAAACTTGTGCGGTTGTCGGTCGGTCGCCATTGTTGTCGCCATGCATTTGAACGTAGGTACCTCGCTTTGTTTCACGCGTACAAAGTCCATGGAGAAACCAGTGCGGTTGACCCCATCGTGAATTCCATTATCGCTCAAAAGCAGCTGAATAATGTTGCGGCCAACATCGCCGATGATGAACGATAAATTTTTGCTCAAGAAGGCCAAAAGACAGCACCGCATCGGTGTATCCAAAAATGAACCGAACCTATCCAGAGACGAAAACCATGAAACCAAGGCTAGGCCAGAGTACCCCCATACCCATAGACAAGATACAGAAACAGAGGGTATGAGAGGCGAGAAAATGCAACAACAACAACAACAACAACAAAAACAAAATGGAAAAAGAGTGGCAAAATGTGTTACAACGTGTGAACAATTATCGTAAAAATGTTCCACGAAAGTGTGCGTTTAGTGGAGCGATAGCGGATAGAGACGACTACCATGTCAGAGGGAATTGCAATAAGCGATTGCTACTGCAATGGGAATAAGTATCTAGCACTCAACCTCACTTCTTGTGCTTTGCAACCAACTTAAGCTCCACCATTCTGCAAGTCTTCCACTAACAATGTGGCATGTGGCATGCTGGGCAAGACGGTGACTCTCTATCAGTACACGGTGTTGCATGGCAGTGTGTTTGTGTGTATGGGCAATACATAAACAGGGACAACTCCACAGCTGGAGCTGTGCTGCACACAAGAGCCAGGTTACAATAACAACATAAAATGTGAAACTATCATCATACAAGGTTCGTTGACCTTATTTTGGCATGAGAGTAGTTTTCCACATAGACGGGGGGGTAAAGGCGTCTGGGGCACACAGTGAGGTATGCAGTGAAGATGTATGTAGGATTGATGTTGCCAGCTGAGAATTTGCATCGAACTGATAGGAATTTTTATTTTAAGCGATGTGAAGTGTCATCATGTAAGGCTTTTCAAATATATTGCGCTTATAGGGATAGTAAGGATTTGGACGGATGCCTGAAAGATGGCGGATTCAGCTCCTTGTTTGGTGTGATTGATTCAAAAATAGTTGATATTTTGAGTTGCAAATTTCTAGAGGGTGTCCCAACAGCGGTGTCTATTTAAAGTCAAATTGTACGCCGTAATTAATTTTAGAAATTATTTTTCTTTATAATTGACACGTGCCTAAATGGTATTTAACACCTTTGTATGCCGATAAATATCTGTCACGGCTAGGTTTGATGCAATTTCGTTTATATGGAACCGGGAGTCTATTTTCCCATTCTTGTCGTTTTGATTGATTTAAAAATCATTGGCACAGGCTTTGTCTAGACCTCAAAAAGTATTTTAGCATCAATAATTTCAATGCTTCATTCGATCTTTGGCTTATGTCAAATCGTCACATCATAATTGTGCTCATTGGTAAAGGCATTTCCACCAAAAAAATAGTTTCAATGATGGACGTTAGCTATTCAACTGTGCTTCTTGTAAAAAAAAGAGGAGACCTTTGAAAGCGATAAGAAACACTGGAAGTAGGCACGGCTAATTGAATTGAGTTCAAATAAGACGAAGACCACAAAGGAGGCTTAGCAAAAAAAAATGCCAGCGATTGGACAGTTAGAATACCTCTAACTTCAAATTGGACTGGATAGACAAAAGTATATAAGGGCCCTATAAAATTCTGGGCATAAATATACTTTAGATTTTATTAATCGATTCGTCTCTGCGCACTGATCATTTATATGCTTTTAAAAATTGTCGCTCACATTTAGTTTAAAAGTTATTAATAAAATAAAATTGCACTTTTTGGGTTATAATCCCATACAAATTGTTTGTAGTTTGACACTTCATTTATTTTTTTTTCTGCTGCGGTGTACGCAGCATTGCCATGTTGAAAAAAACATACCAAATAAAAATATTTTAACAAAAAGATATGTTGACTAAGGCGCCTGCCTGACGACTTTAAATACCCTGAGCGGAGCAACGAAGTTGCGTGAGCGTGGACTGTCCACAGAAAGAGAGTTGAAATCCTTTGTTCCCGCGAAGCGGGCCACGCAGAGTACCGCTTAATAGAAAAACTGTTGACTTAGGGGCCTGCCTGACGACTTTAAATACCCTGAGCGGAGCAACGAAGTTGCGTGAGCGTGGACTGTCCACAGAAAGAGAGTTGAAATCCTTTGTTCCCGCGAAGCAGGCCACGCAGAGTACCGGTTAACAGAAAAACTGTTGAGTTAGGATTTAATTTATTTATTATATTATACTAATTTATGATGAATCGTCAGAATCATTAGAACATGGTTCTGGAATTGCTTCTTGCCCGTTGTATAGTTTGCCGGCACATTTAAAAAAATCTTCGAGGGGGTCTAAATTTTCGTTACGGCATTTTTTTAAGATATTTTGTTTAGTCATTTTTTATTATTAATTAATGATTGTTAAAAATTTTTTTTACATTTCTTTACATTTTGGGAAATATGTAATTTTTTTTTTCTATCTTGCAATGCTCCATTGACAGTGTGAACTGTCAAAAGTTGGTTGATTTCTATAGGGATTTTTGGAAATTTCATTGTGTAATAACTTTTGAACTAATTGAGAGCGACAAAAAAAAATTGCTAAATTTTTAGCTTAATTTAGTGAGTGGAACAAAAAAAAAGTGAAAAAAGTGATTGGAAGTAACAATGTTCCAAATTCTGATAGGTACACAAGACCTGTAGATGATTGGAAGTGTGTAATATGGTCGAATGAAACTAAAATCAACCGTTTTCAGTCCGATTGAAAGGAATATTTTCGGCATCGCCCACATGACATCATCCAAAAACACCAGGTGAAGCAAATACTGAAGCATTGAGGAGAAAGCATGTGTTGCATGGTAGCATACAGGCCTACTGGTGAAAATAAACGGTATTATGAAAAACGATGATTACATTGATATTTTGCGGATAAACTACCCAGAATTTATGGATGAATGCACCTATCAGATTGCCATTGGTGTTTCAGAAGAATGGCAATCCATACTGCATACTGCTCTTATCGTCACAAAATAACTTGAGGAGCAGCAGTTTCAGACGAAGCAATGGCTCGTTCAAAGTCATGACTTGAACCCAATCGAAAATGTATGAGCATTTGTTTAAAAGCGTTCCTCGCGGCATGAATCGGGACCAGCTATAGGAGAGGGCTTAGAGGAAAGCCATATTAGAAAAATTTGTAGCAAGTATGCCAAAAAGAGTAAAAAGGGTGTTTGGACTAAGTATTAAAAGATCAACTAACTTTAAAAAAAAAAACATATGAGAAGGCTACAATCCACTGTGTGTATCGTGTTATACCGTATCCCATTCCACCCTTAGAACAATTATGCTCAAAATGTCGGCTTTTTGGCGATGAAAATGATTAGGATTGCCTAGATAATGTTGTTGAGACACTTTTTTAAAATCTCTAACGGTTTGGCCTAAAACTACGTTTTTCTAAAAAGGGGGCGTGGCCGTGGGCGGATTTCAAAAATATTTACACTTGTTCTGCTGGGAGCAACAACAAATACGTGTCCCAAATCTCATCATTCTAGATCAAACATGGCTAGATCGACTCAGCTATCGATTCTGAGTCGGTACAGAACTTCGAATTGAAATAAAACACAAGAAAATCGTCTATCAATATGGCTTTACAATTTTATGTCATTAATGATTTCAGGCATGTGGCCGCCGCGGCTGGTTCGAATAAAGTCGAGTTTAGATGTCCAATTTGCATCCACTTTTTCGAGCATTTGGGGCCGTATGTCGGCAATAACGCCACGAATGTTGGCTTCCAAGCCCCCTAACGTTTCTGGTTTGTTTGGCGTTGACGAGCGACTTCACATATCCCAAAAAATAATAATCAGATGGTGTCAAATCACACTATCTTGGTGGCCAATTGTCAGGTTCATTCCGCGAAATTATGCGCTCATCGAATGTTTCCTTCAATTTATCCATTTTGACGTGCGCTGTGTAGCATGTAGCGCTGTCTTGTTAGAACCACATCTCATCCACATTCACGCCATCCAATTCGAGAACAAAATAGTCGGTTATCATTGCTCTATACCGGTCCCCGTTAACGGTAATTGACTCTCCAGCGTCATTTCGGAAGAAGTATTGCCAATGACTCCACCAGCCCATAGAGCACACCAAACAGTCAGTTTTTGTTGATGTAATGGCGTCTCAAAGGCCTCATATGGATTCTCTTCACTCCAAATGTGGCAATTTTGCTTGTTGACGTAGCCATTCAACCAAAATTGAGCCTCATAGCTGAACAAAATTTTTCGAAGAAAATCAGCATCGAGGTCAATCTCATTTTCGACCCATACACCAAAATCATGGTGTATTGGCCTCGCGGCTTTAATTCTTATTTGATCTTGTAAGGTCGTTAGCAAAGATCTTTTTGCAAAATCTTCCATAAAGTTGATGGGCAAGGCTCCAATTGCTGTGCACGGTGGCGAGTTGATTCATTCATTCATTCATTCCTCTGCAACACTTTGCTCTGCAGCGGCAATTGTTTCTTCTGTGCGCACTGTTCGACGTCTCTGTGGATGCTTATATTATCATATAGAGTAAGCGTAGTGCGAAGTCCATGGTTAACCGGATTAATTGTCCTGATGGACGATTATTACGACGATAACATGGATGGAGCTTGCGGTAAACTTCACGAACTGAACCATTATCTTCGAAATAAATTTTCTCGATTTGCAAGCGTTGTTCATTTGTCAACCTGTTCATGATGAAATAGCAAACCAAACTGAACATAAATGACATTAGAGTTGCTCGATTTGACCACAAAATGTCAGTCTTATTTCTATTCGAAAAACCAACCTCTAAAAAACACACCCGTTATATTGTTTTCTTAATGAAACTTGGCCATTTACTCTTCTAAGGTGTAGAGGATATACGTGTCAAGGTGATTCTGGGGACCCACTAATGGGGATATGGATGTGAAAATTTTTACTGTTACTTTTACTTTTATAAAATGTTATTGTCTCCGGGTTTCTGGATTCAAATATCGCTTGGGCTGATCAAGACCAAATACAACCTCTGTTTACAAACGTTCTTGTTGGATAAAGAATGCTGTCAACACTATTCACCTTCAGGAATGTCTTAAGTGACCTAGTCTCGTTTTTATATTCTATTTTCAAAAATGTATCTATGTATAGTCGTTAACAAAAAACCCAACTGAATGTTGAAATCTAATACTAATGAAGTTAAGGTGTGTTTTATGGAAGACTCTGAATATTACCTATAAGCATGATGACGCTGAGCAGTAGTTTTATCCTGAGTCCATTTCACCTCTACTAGTGACCAATCTTTACTTACAAAATGATTTGCGAGGGTTCAGGAACATATTCAGTAGCAATTCGTTTGCCTGCTCAACCATGAACTTGGAGACCGACATAGGTTTATCCTGAGTCCATCTCACCTCTACTATTTGGTAACCAATCTTAACTTACAAAAGGGTTTGCAAGGGTTCATGAACATATTAAGCAGCAATTCGTTTGCTCGCTCAACTGTTGCACGCTTCGTGTGCTGAGACAAGTTCAAAGACGCGCTTTGATGTCAGGTGAGCCACTTGATTAGGTGTTTTCTTTGGCATAGAAGCTTCGCACTGTGTGAACAGAGTAGATTTGTAGAGTAGATGGAGAATAAAAAACACACTCTCTGACAAAAATTATTTAGAAATAAAATTATCCGATCAAAAACTCTTCTCATTGACATCGGAAGATTTCTCAAGATCGAATAACAATGTCGTCTCCTGGATAAAGTGAAAAACCTACTTGAGAAACCGGCCATATCGGAATTTCAAGGGTTACCCAGCCCTTTTAACGGAAATATGACGCGGGTGAGCCGAGAGTACAACGACAGCACTCAATTCCGTAGTCCCATTTGCTATTTGCATCTGATAAATCGGAACTTGCCTTCCAGATTGGAGGTTGTGCTTTTGGTTAATTATACAATCAATTAAAGAACTATTATCACGAATACACCAAGAGCATCGAATATGACTGACCATATTAAACGAAAAATAATAATAATGGTGTTGGAATCTGCATCTGAAATGTTCGAACAGAAACGTTGAAGCCGAACAACTAAAAAAAGACCTAAGCTCCCACAAAGTAGTTGAACCACAATGTGGAGAATGTGCAGACTGCCGAATGGCGATAATGAAAAATTTTCCGCTGTCAGGCAGAACGGATTAATCAATGTTGGCAACGAAATCGACATCTTTCAGCCACTCGATCTTAATAAAGTGAGAATAGGAATTACTAAACCAAAGCTAAGCAAGTTTGACAGAAATAAGTGACTTCCTGCAGAGGTACATAAAGCCGAAAGAGATGATTTGGTAAGTAACTGAAACCAACTCATTAGCAAAATTTAGTGGGATGAATGTATGTCTAAAGAATGAAATCTCTGAATCGTTTTCACGATGTGAAAAAAAAGAATACCATCTGAACCCCGCCAGCTATAGAGCCAAAAGTCTCCTCAACATCGCCTGAAAGTATGATTGTTATATTTGATTGCCTAAAACCGTTCACCAACAATTAGTTCGAACTTATCAACGTTTTTTTATGCCAGAAAAGTACTAAGCTAATCAAATCTTCACACTTAAACATGTAATGGAAAAATTTACAGCAATGAGGATCACTCTCGTAAATTTGAAGAAAGTGGCGGGCATTCCTGGTTATTTGGTGTATCAATCGAGGGTTTTCAATGCCCCAGTAGCGGCTATTCTGTTTTTTTTTACAAAGCCAACCATGTCGCTTATGATTTTCTGCCAAAAAATGGCGGTCATCTGTAGCCAGCTCGAGCACGTCAATAATTCAGCACGCTGGTGCTACTTTAGACTCTCTCTAATAAATTTTTATCAACCAACTTCGAGGTATCCGTCGGAGCGGACAATTTTCCGCAACCTCGTCGGAGGTTCAAAATCGATTCGAGGTATGTGTCATCGGAGAAACATCACTTCACTACAATTTGTAAATAAAGTCCGCGAAAAGTTTGTGTTGTAGGAAATCGGAAAAACGAATTGCACTTAGCTGTCAAAACTTGCACGAAAAATGCACCTAAGCGCACTTTAACGCTATTCGTCGGGATGTGTTACAGAGTGTGAGAGATCTATTCCGAAAAGTTTTTCGAAAGAATACATCAAATGCTGAAATCCTCCGAATCGTACAAAATCGGACAATTTTCCGCTCCGACGAATAACTCGATAGGGCTGTACGACTATCAAACGCTAACTAACGAATTTCATTCACACAAAAATGGAAAAAAAAACACCATGTCCCTTATGGAAACAGTCAATTTCACACACCCAAAAATGTAAGCTTACAGAAATAAGTCCTTATGGAGTAGGGATTGGAATATATGCGCATAGATCCATTAATTTGTTTGGCCTGTCTATATCTATAGCCATAACCCACGTGCAGAAGGGTCCCTAAGTTAAGCATCACATAACGCATGCTGTTATCCTTTCATTGCAAACAAAAATGAATAGCCCAACAGTCTCTTGGCCAGATCCGAGCTTTTTTTCCACAACCATTCATAACAGCGTAGAGCGAATCTACACCAATACTCCGGATCACAGAGTCTTCGATTCCCAGCCAGACGTCCGACGTAGAGGAAGATCTCGGCTTAAGTAGCGCGACCTCAACCAACTTGTATTGAGCAACAGGAGTCAGTTAGCTAAGGGCCGGGCTAATTGGAGAGGCTGGTTGGTTGAGGCCCAGGTTCATTCTGGACTGTAGCACCATTTAAGTGAGTAAGTATTCATGACAGTGTGTTTACGAAAGCGGAAACTACAGTCCGATCCGAACAGCTGAGTTATGATTTATTTATTTATTTATCTACCGAGCTTAACTCTAACAGATTTGGATTTAAATAATATTTCCTTTTATCATATTTACATAAATAATTAAATTAATTCATAAAAATTACATTATTAGCGATCAGCGGATTTATTAAAGTTCAAAATTTATCTTTTAGGATATATTTATATTTAAAATTGACAGTTTAAATTTTATTCTATCATCACACAAATCTATTTCAGTACAAACAGAATAAAAAAGTTTTATGCATTTTGTTATTGGTTCATGAAGACCATAATTGTAAAAATGCCTAGGATTCAATAACAAATTTCTGGTTCGAAGACTTCTTTCTGGTGCATATAACTTAAATTGTTCAAGGATATCGGGAAAAATTATACGATAAGAAAAAACATCATAAATAAATAGTATAAAATGAACATTTCGTCTTTTTTCTAAGGAATCTAAACCAATTAACGCACATCTTGTTGAATAAGACGGCATTCTGTCAAGGTTCCATTTCATTTGTCTTACAACAAATCTTGTAAAAGACTTTTGCACTCTTTCCAGTCGCATTTGACAATTCGCGTAGATTGGACACCAGACCATAGAACAATATTCAAGGAAAGGACGTACCATAGACATATAAACAGACTTAAGGGCATATGGGTTAGAGAACTCAGCACATGTTCGTTTCAGGAAACCAAGCATTGAATTTGCTTTAGCAACAACGTAATCGATGTGAAGTGAAAAAGAAAGTTTCGTGTCAAAGATCACACCAAGATCTTTTATTTCAGTTTTTCGAGATATGCAGGTTCTGGATATTGTGTAGTCATAAATCATAGGGACTAATATACGATACACAGAAAAAGAATGACATTTATTTATGTTTAAGGTCAGGTGATTAAGCTCACACCAATAAACAAGTTTGTTTAAATCATTTTGAAGACGTTCACAATCATACATACTTTTAACACGCAAAAAGATCTTAAGGTCATCGGCATACATTAGGCAGTTAGCATGACTGGCTGCCTTGGGGGACACCAGATAAGACCTCAATGAGCCTAGATTGAGAAAAACCAATTTTTACGTACTGCTTCCTATTGGAAAGATAACTCGAAATCCATTTAAGAAGCATCGAGTGTATGCCAAATGATTTTAATTTTGTAATAAGGATATTATGACATATTGTGTCAAAAGCTTTTGTGAAGTCGGTGAAAATAACATCCACTTCATATCCTGACTCCACAGAGTCAAAGAGATATTTTGTAAAGAGTGTCAAGTTGGTTGATGTGGACCTACCAGAAACAAATCCATGTTGTTGCAATGATATTTGTTCCTTTATTGAAAAGTAAAGTTTTTTTTGTAACAATAGACTCAAACAATTTAGGAACAGCTGAAAGTTTAGAAATTCCACGATAATTTTCAACTTTTTGTCGAGATCCAGCTTTAAATATGGGAGTTATGAATGAAAATTTCCATTCATCTAAAAACATCCCAGACTCTAAGGATAAATTAAAAATTAATGTTAATGGAAGGCACAAGGATAAATTGCATTGCTTAAGCACATGAAATGGAATACGGTCTGGACCTGCACTTTGGCTAGTATTCATATAAGTTATGCCTTGCAAAATATCATCTATCGAAAGATTAAGTGATCCTAAACTTATATTGCCATTAAATGGATTTATATTAGTATCGGAGGAGACATAATGATTCGAGTGATCGACATAAACTGACTCAAAAAACTTAGCAAAGAGCTCACAGGTTGAGTCAATACTACAGGAGACAGTACCTTCGAATTCCATATTTTGCAGAACACCATTCTGCTTTCTTTTGTTGTTTAAAAATGTCCAGAATGCTTTAGGATTCGTTGAAACATAAGATTCAGTGTTCATAACATACTGTTTATACAAGAACTTGTTCAAAAATTCATATTCGCGACGTAATTGGCAAAAACGTTTTTTGTCCAAATCAGATTTTGACTTTTTTAATAATTTATATACTTTGTTTTTAGCGTTCTTTAATTTGATCAGCCTTTGATTATGCCACGGTAGCTTAAAATATTGTTTTTTCTTAGTCAGTGGAACGAACTGAGAAAATCCATAGTCTAATATACTTAAAAATGTATCATAGACTTCTTTAAGTTGAAGACCAGAAAGAACGCTCGACCAATCAATCGAGCCCAAGTAATTATTTAAGGCATTGTAATTTGCTTTTGAAAAGTTATAAATTATTTCATGATTATTTAAATTAGATTTTAGTGATGACGGAAAACTGCATACTAAATCAAGACATAGAGCGATGTGATGAATAGAATTTCTAATTAATGGACATGATAAGATTTTCACGACAATTAATAAAGGTGATTTGATCATCGGTAGATTTGGGAACATGCCAAGACAATCTGCGATGTATTGAATCGCACTAACCTCAGAGCGATGTTTTGGATCCTATCACTCACTTAAAAAAACATTCTCAACGAAATCCTTTCTCTGGCAATGCCGTCAAAAATTCTTTACGCTTCACCAACTGCTTACAATATACTCTCGTACAATCTATATCTGTTACGTGGGTAGTACGCTCGCTGTCTGTCGTTATGTGTGACTTTGACTATGCTGAGTGCATTAACGCCAGTAAAATTGTGTACTTACTTAGCTGCGTATACATAAATTCACAATAGATCTATCTCGCTTACATCGCAGCGACTTATTATCAGGTCACACCAACACACCATCATCGCTCCATCCGACCGTAAAGCGCATTAGAATCTTAAATTTCATCTGAAAAATTGATGTGCCACAGCAAATCGACTCCACATCGGGATGATGTACCTTTCTGTGTAAGGTGACACATAACGTAACGATAAATCCGCATTTAGTGGGTATATATGTGTGAGCGACAACTTTGAGTACATAAATCCGTACGAAACTTGAATAAATAAAGAGAAATTCGCGGGCGCAGCGATTGTATAGATACTTTTGCGAATTCCCGAGCTCCTTCTTGAATGGAACGCGCGTGTAGGCATTTTATATCCTTCTCTTCCCCATCCAGGTCTTTGGTGGAAACGTCATCCCATCGCCGTTGTCGTTCGGGGTTATATTATCGCGATCGAGATCTCTTTTTGCGATTCGTTTGCGCCAAAATGAAATTCAAATTTGCATGTGCACAACGTGAGGCAGAGTGTGTATATTGGGCCGCTTTCCTCCGCAGCACCGCACCAGCTCGGAACCGTTTGTATTTATATATGCCTGCACTTTTAATTTCTTGGATTGGAGCTGCAGTGGGCAATTTGCGCCGTCACACTCGGCTTTAATCTCACAAAAGTGTGAAATTGGAAGAAAATATCGTTCAGCTTACACCGCTGAGGGTTCCCAGAGCGTAATCATACTTCTATGCCCTCCCAGCCGCGGATTGACCTCACTATGTGGCGTTTTCTCCTAGATAAAATGCGAGGTATATGCAAGTTGCAAGCTCTAAATCCGAAACCTGGTTACTGCTAGCAGTGCGGATCGGTGAGACCCGAGATTGCTTTTAATGTCAGCCTTTGGTTGTTTTTTTTATTTTATTTTTAATTTTAATTACCCACCTTGGTTTGGCGTGATAAATGAATGCTTCCTATTTGTGTGCTGGTATATGGACGGAACTGCAGCCGCGTCGCGTCGCTTCACTCTCTGTGACCGGGTGCAGTGGTTGAACACGAACTTAGATGTCATGATGCTGTTTCTGTTTACGAATGCCTTTTGCGATTTGCTGCAAATAAATTGTAATTGCTAGCGGTTTTAATCTCCCGTGAAATGTGTTTACTTCCTTGAAAATATGACAGAGCTTGGTATAAAAGTGAGGAGCAAGGGGAGGTGAAATATGCACACATGTTCAGATGTGGAAATCGATTTGATTGCATCATTGCATCTTAATTAAGAGCGAATTTGTAATTTTCGTCATCATAGCCCTTCAACGCAAACGGGACCGAAAATTTTTCAAAGAATTTTCCTCTTAAATCGACCAAGAGTTTCTTCATCCGCCTTTTAAACCGGTCCATGCTTCAGCGCCGTGGAGCAGGACTGGGATGATCAGGGTCTTATATAGGATCTCCTTAGTAGTTCGAGTTAGGGCTTTACTATACTAAATTGCCTTCTTAGCCAAAAGAAACAGCGGTTGGCAAGAGTAATTCTTCGTTTAATTTCTGACGAGATGTTGTTGTCAGAGTTTATAGCGGAGCCGAGATAAATAAAGTCCCGTACTACCTCAAAGTTATATCTGCCAATGGTGACGTTCTGTCCAATTCTTCGATGTTGTGTGTCCTTTCGTGTTGACAGCATATACTTCGTCCTACCCTCATTTACTGCTAAACCCATTTTTACCCCGCTTCCTTCTCTATACTAGAAAACGGGGCTATGACATCACGTTGGGCCCTACCAATGATGTCAATATCGTCAACGTATGCTAGAAGTTGTACCGATTTTTGGAAAATTGCCTCCGGTGTTGGCTCGTGAGCTTGGCACAATCCTGTCAAATATAAGATTGAAGAAGACAAATGATAGCGCATCGCATTGCCTAAATCGTTTTTTGGGATCGAATGTGTCGGTGAGGTCGTTTCCGACCCTGATGGAGCAGCGAGAATTCTCCATCGTCATCCTACAAAAACGGACGAGTTTGGGCAGTATAACAACACTAGACATGGCGCTGTATAGTTCGTCTCTATAAATGCTGTCGTATGCGGCTTTGAAATCGATGATTAGGTGGTGGGTATCGATTTGGACTTCTTGGGTTTTTTCCAGGATCTGCCGAAGTGTGAAGATTTGATCGGTTGTGGACTTTCTTGGCCTAAAACCACTCTGATAAGGGCCGATCAGGTTGTTGGTAAACGGTTCAGGGCGTTCACATATTACGGCAGATAGGATCTTGTAGGCGATGTTGAGGAGACTTATGCCTCTGTAGTTAGCGCAGTTTAGAGGGTCTTCTTTTTTTTCTGTGGATCGGGCAAACGATGCTGAGCTTCCATTCTTCAGGCATACTTTCTTCCGACCAGATTCGGCTTATGAGTTGGTGGATGTTACTTACCAAGTCATCTTCGCCGGCTTTATAAAGCTCGGTGGGAAGGCTGTCATTTCCGGCAGCCTTATTAAGCTTGAGTTTAGATATTGCTTTCCTCAGTTCACTCAGGTCGGGTGGTTGGCAGCGGTTTCTGCCTGACAGCGGAATGTTGTTCGTCATCGCCGCTTAACAGTCTGCAGAAGTGGTTCTTCCATATCCTCAGCATCGACTGTGTCTCCTTGTTCATCTCGACAGGATTCTGTTCGAGCCTTGTATCCTTGGCTTTGACGTTTTACAGTTTTACACTTTGGTAAAACTTGCGAACATTTTTCCAGGGATTAACTAAGTGATTAATATATCACTTATAGACAATTTCAAGCTTATCGACCCAAAAAAGTAGTCTAAAGGTGTGTCAAATCACACGAAAGAGGTGGCCAATTCACAGGCCCATTTCTTGTGATGATTCGGTCACCAATGTTTGGCTCAACAAAGTCATGCACAAGATGTATGACATGTCGCACCGTCTTGTTGGAACTATTTCCCCTCCAAATGATTCCCAATGACATGAGGAATAAAACAAATCACGAATCATTTGCCTGTGGCGTTTGCCATTTACGGTAATGTTGACACCGATTTCGTATTTAAAGAGAAACGGGTCGATGACGCCTTCGGCAAGTAAACCTCACCAAACAGTGATTTTTTCGTGATGTAATGGAATCTCAAGAGTCTAATGAGGATTGTGCTCACTCCAAAAAAGACAATTCTGCTTGTTTACACACCCATCAGGCCAGAAATCAGCCTCATCGCTTAAGATGATTTAACGACAAAAATCTGGTTGAACTTCCATCTGATGGTCCGCTGTCTAAATTTTTCAAGTAGTAGACGTGCAGAGACGGAGTTGCTGATAACGGCGTGGGATCGACAAATTAGAGTCCTCTGTCACAATCACGTCTATATTGGCGATGGCTTCTTCTGTATACGCATGGTACGGGCTCGATTTGAATGAATTATTATAATCAAAAGAGTTAAAGTGGTCATGAATTGATTGAGATCGTATTTCGTATAAGCTCCTCAGAAGGACGATTATGCGCACTTTCAACTTGTTGTAGTGCCTCACGAAGTGCTCTATAGGTTTGGCAATCAGACAAGAATTTTGAAAATAAATTTCCACGATTTGTAAACGTTGTTCTGGTGTAAGTCTTTCCGCGGTGTTTTGCCAAAGTATACCAAAGAAGTTTGATGTGTTTGGGTTGACAGATAAATCTTCATCGTCATAATTCAAATTTATTGCCAAGAGGATTTTCGGGGGAACTTTTGTCGCAAGGTACCTTAAGGAATGCTTCAATATTTGGTGAATGACTACCTTATTGACTGCGAACATGTCTCAAGTGTTGGAAGTTCTATACCTCTAAATTATACACTCCATATTAACTTTGCTTTCCTGGTTTTTATCCATTACTTCTAACTGGCAAAATTACGGCCGTGTTAATCAAGCAGTTAGAAGTTTCGATCACATTTGATTCGCCAAACCATAGTTACACCAGTTTCCAACATCATAAGGATTATAAGTGCCGGACTTAGACAAGAAGTCTTATATTTCCATGACATTAGCGAAATTTGCCAACATAAGCCTTATATGCGACTACCGAAGTACGATGTCAAAATCGTGCTGGGAGATTTTAACGCAACCGTAGGAAGAGAAGGCATTTTTAGCAGTATTGTCGGAAAACATAGCGTACACGACAACGCGTCTGGTAATGGACTTAGGCTAATTGACTTCGCTTAGGAACGAAATGCCACTATAGCCAGCACACGGTTTCCACATCTCGATATCCTTAAGGGGACATGGCGGTCCCCAGATCAACGAACGGTCAACCAAATTGATCACATTGGGATAGACAAGAGGCATGCATCCAGTATTTTGGATGTCCGAACATTCCGAGGAGCTAACATCGACTCGGACCACTACCTTGTTTGCAGCCAAGGTTAGAATGCGGATATCCACCACGCCGCAACAATCCAGAAATACTGTAAAAAAAATTGATGTCGAAAGACTGCAATCGCAAGAGACCGCCATGACCTTCGCGCAACGCGTATCCCTTAATCTCTCTATTAACACAATGCCACCAGCATCGAAAGTCAAAGAACGATGGCAACGATGCCAAAAAAGCCAATTAGATCAGCCGCAACTGATGTGCTAGGTTTCTCGCGGCCACCAGCAAGAAATCCCTGGTTTGATGAGGAATGCCGACAGATTCTCGCAGCCAAGAACGAGGCCTACAAGGCTAAGCTGCAGGTGAAGACGAGAGCTGCCATTGAGCTCTATAGGCAGAGAAGAAGGGAAGAACACCGGCTTTTTAGAAAGAAGAAAAAAGAGCAAGAAAAGCGCGCGATCGAGGATATAGAGAGTTACCACTCCAGAAAAGTTTTAACAAAGTGTAAAACGTCAAAGCCAAGGATACAAGGCTCGAACAGAATCCTGTCGAGAAGAACAAGGAAATATCGTAGTTGAGACAAAGTCGATGCTGATGATATGGAAGAACCACTTCTGCAGACCATCGCTGTCAGGCAGAACACGTTTTAAATGTCGGCTTTTAGTAGTAACTTGATATCTCTAAAAGTCACTTTAAATTTCAGAACCTCTTGAGATTTTGTTAATTAAACAGATCACTGAGTTAAGATTGTAAACAAGATTCTAGCAAACAAAAAAAAAATTATCTGCGGCCTAACGTTGGGCGGCACTTTTTTCATAGTAGCTGCGAATTTTGTGCAAGGTATCCAAAGCCCTTAAAAATAATTTTTTAAATGTCAGTGTAAGTTGCGAAAGAATCCTAAATTATAACGGGTGATCGAAGTAGAGATACTTTTTTCAATAGCCTTTTTTGACAGATCACGTGTGAGTCGTGTCATGCTGTCATGTTATTTTTGTTTAGTATTGTTTGGCATTTCATTATGGAAAGACTTACGCGTGAACAACGTTTACAAATTGTTCAACTTTATTATGAAAATTCACGTTCTGTGAGGAATGTGTTTCGTGCACTTCGCTCAACTTATGGTCAACATAATCGGCCTACTGAGCGTACTATTCGCAACACCATCACCCATTTTGAGACCCAGCATTCATTATTGGATAATATTCGACCGAATAGACCACGTCCAGCACGCTGTGAAGAAAATATAGCGGCCTTAGCTGAGAGTGTACACGAAGACCGTAGAGAGTCGATTCGGCGCCGTTCGCAGCAACTCGGACTGACGTATGGAACGACTTGGCGCATTTTACGTCAAGATCTTAAATTGAAAGCGTACAAAATACAGCTTGTGCAACAACTGAAGCTCTATGGGCTCTTGAAAAGTTCCAAGAAGATCCGACGTTTTCGAGGCAAATTTTGTTTAGCGATGAGGCCCATTTCTGGTTCAATGGGTATGTAAACAAACAAAATTGCCGCATTTGGGACGAAGAGCAACCTGAAGAGATTGAAGAACTGCCACTTCAACCAGAAAAAACAACGGTTTGGTGTGGTTTGTGGGCCGGTGGAACCATCGGTCCATATTTCTTTAAAAATTATGCCGGTGTGAACGTAACCGTCAATGGCGACCGTTATCGTGCCATGATAACCGACTATTTGATGCCTGAAATTGAAGCTCGTGATCTCGGCGACATTTGGTTTCAGCAAGACGGCGCCACTTCCCACACATCGCATCAATCAATGGACTTATTGAGAGAACATTTCGGTGAGCACATAATTTCACGTTTTGGGCCGCTCGATTGGCCACCAAGATCGTGTGATATCACACCGTTAGACTTTTTCCTGTGGGGATATGTAAAGTCAAAAGCTTATGCCGGCAAACCCCCTTCGATTCAGGCCTTGGAGGAAAACATCACGCGTGTCATTCGCCAGTTACCAGTCGAAAAGCTCGAACGAGTGATCGAAAATTGGACTCAACGGATGGACCATCTGCGACGTAGCAACGGCCAACATTTGACAGACATAATCTTCAAAAAAAAATGCTAAAGAATGTTCTTTCAAATGATAATAAACATTCTCCATTAAATTTGAATTTTCTGTGTTTTTTTTCTTTAAAAAAGTAGGGAACCTCGAAATGGATCACCCTTTATATAAAAAAAATTTATGAATTCAAAAATCTTGTTGAACCCATTCAGCATTTTGAAAACACAAGCAACTCTGTTTCCTCTCATGACGAAATTTGATAATCTTGCCAGGGTTGTCCCGAATTCGATACTAATTACACAACACACCAGCAGAAGATAGAAACCAAACTGTACCACATCTGCCCTGATAAAACCTTATCATGAACTTGGGTTCATCCAACGAAAGGGTGTGTTTCCAAATCCCACATAATTTTGGCAATCACTGACATCACGTAAAAAACTGGTGGTCACATAGCTTAGCGTAATAATCTCGTCAACCAATTTAGTATTTCGAAGCATATCGTGAGTGTGTGGTTTTAGGGTTTTTTTTGTTAATCCTTCTCGCACTGCGTCTCACTTGTGGGAATCCGCCTAATCTATGGCTGTCAATCAAACTGGTGCGGTATAACGTTGTTCGCCGCTTTTAAACCACCAACCATTGAACTGTGATCCGTTTCAATCGCTGTACTGACGTGACGGCTCATTACTCTTCTAAGCCATCGACCATTTGGCTGCATTAGATTGTCATATTTTTTTCCCCCCCATTTCACTTCTAGATACATTTTTGTTTTGTTCTCGACGTTCCGCGCTTGGTGGAAACGAAGAGGTCATTGTCCGTGAACGGTCTAATATACCCATTATGGTGTACATACATACTAGATAGACTATGCACAAAATGGAATTATGGTTGCCCGGAAGTAGAATTATCTAAGCGTACATTAATTTGCCACAACGACCTCGTTGTTGGTACACGACTATCGCATATCCAATTCACGGTGGGTTAGGAGCGGAGAGGGGGGCACCAGTCAAACGATTGAGATGAAATTATTTTCTGACATAAGGAAAATGGACGACGACACACTCTTGTCGATCTATTTTCGTGATACGAAGAGTGGAAATGATAGAGTATCCTCACAAGTATCTGCGTTGAATGGAATTAATTGTATCTAGCATGTATCGTCATGTGAAATTTAATTCTCTCGAATTCGAATAATTCATATCATGAAAGTAGGTGTTCCACTGAATATTTTTAGAATAATTATTCATGCTGGCATGACGAGTTGAGGTCTATAATAAGCTCTCTGACGTTTCGATTTCTTAGATTGATGGTCGGTTGGAAGTAGGTATGAGCCAAATAAAGCATGCGGAACGAGATGAATAAATTTTTTTTTATTACATGGACAGCATAAAAAAAATGGAAATCTCAGGTTCTTATTTTGTCTGTTTGGAAGGAGGCAAGAGTAGGGCCGATGAAACTCAATTTGGGGAGGGCAAACTTTTTCATGGCAAAGTGTCCATTAAGGCACAGGGGTTATTCAAGTACAACAACAGCCAAGTGGCAATTCAATTGATTTTAAGCAGGTTCTCCAATTTAGGTTGGAATTGTAGTCCGAAGTAGGTATAATTATGTCGAGTTCGATTGTTTCAGTTGATTCATTCACTCTGTCAATTTTTTTTTTTTTCATTTGCATTTATTTTTTCGTTGATTTTGGGAGGTTAGGATTTGAATAGAACCCTCGCACTGAACTGTCGAAAATAATTTTGGTGTCAGTATCGAGTATGAGAGTGTCAGTGTCAGTGTCAAACCTCAACTAAACAATAAAGCGGAAAATGCTACTTTTTTACGAAGCTTTATATAGATGCACTCAGAGAAAAAACAACGTAAAATCAAAGAAAACCACTTCAATTTAAAAAAAATTCGGAATGATTTAGCTTCGGCTACGAAAATTTTAAAATCAAAGTGGCATGACATTAATTCAAAGGGTTTCCGTACTCTAAGTATTTCGTTTTAATTTGATCTAACCACGTATGTACCTAGATTTGGTGTGGGATCATGGTTAAATCAAATTCATTTATCTTTAAAATAAAGTTCATAAAATTGATGATCTGACAAATCTTCCAAGTAGTATCAATTGTCATGAAAAGCTTATCTGAACTTAGCCGTTCGGATTTGGCATAAAACAGGAGGTCCCGCCATCGTGCTAAGAAGTACACACGCACACATGAATGGTTGTGAGAAAAAGCTAGGCCCTGGGTACTAACGAACCTGATGCGCCATAAATTTATTTATTTATTTTTTTTTAGAATCTAAGTATCGTTTGCTTGATTAAAAAAAGGAGGGAACTGCACAAATCACAAATATATGCCAACATTCTGTTAACAACCTGATTGGCTTCAATAGTGATCAAATCATTCAACTTCGACAAATCATGATACGTATCCAAAAAGTCCAAGTCAGCGCAAACTATTTATCTAATTTAAAGCGGAATACAACTGAATTTATCGAGACGAACTATCCCAACTAACAATTTATCTTCTATAAA
Source organism: Rhingia rostrata (assembly GCA_949824845.1). Lineage (NCBI taxonomy): Eukaryota > Metazoa > Arthropoda > Insecta > Diptera > Syrphidae > Rhingia > Rhingia rostrata. The sequence goes on from OX463757.1 coordinate 93,178,481, forward strand.
GCATAAATTTTCAATATCAAGAAGCAATTTCTGTTGATTTTTTTGGACTTGTGCGGAGAAATTCAGCATGCACAAGCTTTATAGAAGTTGAAATGGTATAAGGCTTCTTAAAAGTTTCCAGGCATGTGTGACAGTTGAAAAGATGTTTTCGTAGAGCTTTCGCCGAAGTAATATAGAAGCATAATATGTATAGAGCTTATGACTTAAGGCTTATATCAGCTGTGACTATAATTTTTTTTTGCGATGAAATCGCACGCAAAAGGTTTGGGCTCGATTCCCAGTTGTGGCAACACCAACATGTTTTTTTTCCATTAGAAAGAACTGGCGCAAGCTGGTGATCATCGGACCAAACGGACAGCCAGTGGCGAGTAAAAATGAAGTTTAGTTCCTTGGCATCTGGCGGGATCAGTATCTATATTTCGGAAGACATGTAGACGGTTATTGGGCGAGAAGTAATGAAGCGTTTGCCTGACAAGACGATTGTTAAATAGCAATCATCTTGGCAGTAGGGTGAAGATGATTGGCTAAATGTCCCTTATCAGGCCGATGATTGCCTATGGGTGCCCGATGTGGTTCAACGTTGCCCCATGTCAAATGGAAAAAATACGGGTGTTTGAAAGGCAGTGTTTGAGAAGCTGCTTTGGACTTTACAGAACACAAGTATCTACTACGTCTTCCGATGAACTGTGGAAAGCGGCTTCTATACGACCGAGACGTCGTATAAGACGGAGGAGAGCGCCTGCGGTTCAGCAGGAGTGTGCCCGGTTGGGACCACCGGAGTAGGTGGCAACAGGAGAACCTGTTATGGTGGCTTAAAAATTAGTTTCAGTTAAGTTGACTCAAAAAATTGTATGGTCAACTAGAATAGTTTAAGGCATACAAACAATGTTAGTTGGCCCTAGGCAACAAAGTCCTAACCAGGATAGTTTCCGATTTCTGAAAGTTGGTTTTCTACTTCCAGTCATCACAATATCTCTGGATCTTGTCGAAGTCCGGCTGCAAAAGAGTTAGAATGACCTCGACAGTAGGTGCTGTTCTGAACGCAATTGCCTGAGTAAGACTACCTATCATATCACTGGTGTAAGTTCTGAAGAGAACCGGCGAGTTTACCGCTCCCTGTGGCAGACCATTTTTAAAGACAAATTCGGTGGTAGAAGTTACAATGCCGCTTTTGACAACAAACGTTCTACCAGTCAACATGTCATGAAGCATACATAGCAGTGGTTTACATATTCCAAGTCTGGTCAGCTTTAGATATAGGCCCTCTAACCATACGGTGTCAAAATTTGTCTCTAAATCAACCATGCACTGATTTTTTTTTTTTGTTATGTTCAATCAATCAAAGACGAGTTTGCAGGCAGCATGGAGGCAGGAGTCATGTCCTGCCTTGAAACCAAACTGGTTCTCTGGTATAATATTGTTGTCCTTAGACCACCTGAACAGTGTCCGCTTGAGAATATTTTCGAATACCTTGCTGATACTCGGAAGGAGACTTCTCGCCCCGAAATTTGCCAGATTTCGGGAGAGGATGAACAACCGCCGTCTTCCAACCGCTCTGGATAATATGCATTATTCAGCGCGTTGTTGAACAGCGTGGGGGGTAAGTGTCGCTTCAGGGGGTAAGTGTCGCAGTACAATATTGGATATACCATCGACTCCCGCTGACTTCTTTTTCTTTATAGAATCGAAGATGATTTGGGGTTCCACCTTCGAGATTAACAGCCTTTTGCAGCTTTGGTTAGTTCGGATGCACATACATTTGCAGTTTTGGTATACAGCCCAAGCTCGTTCGCCTAGGGCAGAATACGATTAATCCCGACCACTATATCGCCGAAAGATCACCATCTAATGAGATTTTTCTCAATATTGTCCTTGGGCCGAATGTGCTAAACACCCGGCCTACAACCCCACCAAATGCCGAAGGTCGTGACGCGTTTGCGAGTTTAGAGACTGAAGCAGCTCAAGGTTTGGTAGTAATTGAGGGCAAGGCAAAGTATATGCTGTTGACAAAAGGGAGCACACCAACAATAGGTAATAATAGAGAATAGTAAGGACATTGTCAACCTAACCTTCGCTAAGAATTCTGACAATGACATCTTGCCAGAAATCAAATAAAATTTTTTTTTTAGCAAAATTCTGTTTTGTTGTAATAAGAAGACAAGTTAGTACCTAACTAATGAAACAATCACTAGAATTGATAGAAAAATCCCATATAAGTCTTGATCTACAACAGATTCTTCGTTCGTTATGAGTGTAAAATTCTACGGAAATTCTATGGATATGAAGATTCAAGAACGATTTTAACGAGTTCTAAAGTTTCATATATCTGTACAAAGAAACTTCGAAGTTTCTGATGCGAATGGATAGAGCGAATAGATTTGGAAGAAGACGAGGAAATAAGAACTTGCCCACACTGGGGAAGGTATATTTTGGTTAAATTTGAACGGCCAATGTTTGATATGAACCACACCTAAACGTCAAGTTCTTTTTCTGCTTTTCATTTGACATTTCTCAACTTCCGACTAACTCCATTCGAACCATGGAGTTATCGAACAATCGATCAATCCGTTAAAGTTATTAAGGCTTATTATGAAAATGGGCGTTTAAATCAAAATGCACATCGTGCACTTCGTGATTTTTTCGGTCAATTTAATCGTCTAAATTCGCGTACAATCGGAAAAATCGTGCAAAAATTAGACCAAACCGGGTCTGTAGGAGATGTGAAAACACCAGTGCATGCTCGTACATCTTGTAGTGCAGGAAATATTGCTGCTTTTCGCGATAGTGTGGCTGAAGAGCCGTCCACCTCAACTCGTCATCGTGCCCAACAATTGCACCTCTCACGATCGTCGTTGAATTGATCATTTCAAGCGTCGTCAATGGTCAGAATGGTGGCTAGAAATGGCGCAACACTGGATGATCGATTTTCGAAGAAAATCATCTTCAGTGATGAGGCACATTTTTACCTCAGTGAATTCGTCAATAACCAGCATTGCCGCATTTGGGCGAATGATACTGCAAGAGTGATTTTCGAAAAATCAATGCACTTACAAAGAGTGACTGTTTGGTGCGCTTTATGGGCTGGCGGCATCATCGGGCCGTATTTTTTCCAAAATGAGGCCGCTCAGGCAGTTATTGTGAATGGTGTTCGCTATCGTGAGATGACAACGAACTTCTTATCACCCGAATTGGAAGATATGAATGTGGACGATATGCTAATAGCTAACGAAACAAAGGCTCTTTTGCGCGACAAATTCCATGGCCGTGTTATATCACGTGGTGGCGATGTCAATCGGCCGAGAATATCATGTGATTTGACACCGTTGGACTTCTTTCTTTGGGGTTATTTGTAAGAAAATGTGTACGTCGATAAGCCAGCAACAATTCAAGAACTAAAGGGTGAGATAATTCGGCACATTAACGGTATTGCACCTCAATTATGCCTCAGCGTCATCGAAAATCTGGACTATGGGATGGAGGTGTGCCGACGAGGTTGAACCATACCAACATTATCATAATAAAAATGAATGACAATAAATTCCTAAGCAATTTGTGTTTTATTCAAAATCAACATCGGGCCTTAGAATTTAACCGCCCTTAATTTATTTACGTTATAATTTCTTGCCAATTGAAGCATACCTTGGGCACGTATTCTAGTGTTGATAACATGATTTATTGGTCGAGTCAGACATTTATCCCCAAAGTACTCCAGTATTTGTGTAATCTTATAAATTTGCTCGACCTGAAGAAATTTGAACGTTTGAGTTTGAGTTTCAGTGCTGAGTTTTAAAGGTTTTGTAATTTTTTGATGTGGGCTGTTGCTGCGTTGCCCCAGGCAAGTATACCATACCATCACTTGGACTCAACTAGGGAATAGTAGACATGTTTTAAGGCAGGAACCGTGGCATCCATGCGCAGTTTGTCGATATGTTTGTTCCAAACAAGATGCGAGTCACTGATAACTCCAAGATATTTATAGCTTTCGACTAATTTAATAGTTCCGTTTGTAATGCAGGGACAGGCATCATTTCGCAGGTATATTCTACTCTGTGTGGGCTTGAATTGTTGACTCCAGATATGTATCATCTTGGCTTTTGATGCGTTGGTAACTAGACCGTTATCTTAGCACCATTTTACTGCAGAATTCAACTTCTAATGCATAATGCTCGTCGCCTTGTCCAGAGACCTGTGTCTTACCACAATCGCAGTATCGTCAGCCAAAGCAAATGTAATGCTTTGCTTAAAAACGAGAAGTTCGTGTAAAGGAATAGAATTAGACCTAGTTTTGATCCCTGAGGGACTCCATACTGCACGTCTTTTTTCCCACTCATCGCGTCCCTAATTTGTACTCAAAACATCATCTTGTGTAAAAAATCTTTAAGCCAATCAGCCATTACCTTCGTATGCCAATCCGCCTAAGGGCTTCTACCAACTTTGAATGGTTAAGAGGGTCAAAACGTTTACTGAAATCCATGAACGTGAGAACAGTTAACGAATTCACCTAGCAGTTTGCATGTATTTTTTTTTATGAATAAGAGAGTGCTTGTCAATAAGACTCTGCAATTTTTGCCTTTCAGACACTTCTCAACTACAATAAGTATTGACAACAGTACTCAGCTGTTTTTTAACTCCACTCTTATAGATCGGCCTTGCGACAGCGGTTTTCAATTTTAACGGAATTTTTGACTGTGTCCGGCTAAGGTTAAACAGTTTACATAGGATAAGAGCAAAAATGTCAGCGTCTCTTCTGATATCGACGGATCTAATTCTATCAATTCCTTGCGATTTGTCTTCCCCAAGGGAACTTTTAATGGCGCTCATTTCATGGATATTTGTAGCATAGGCAAATATTGAGTTCTCTACTCTTGCAGTCCTATGATTCGAGTGATTGAGTTACAGTGATGAATATTTTGTGACCTCTGTGTAGAGGAAAGTTGTGCAGAATTGTTGGACAAGGTTTTGATTTCAGTTGAAAAATGTTTAATCATCGTTTCATCAATATTTGATTTTTTTCCTTGCTAACATTTGGTTTATTAATTCTCGGATTTTTCTAGAGTCGGTCTTAAATTGGATGAATTGGTACTTGTAAAAAGTTTGATTTTTAGGCTGCTATTTGTTTTGTTTCTTTAACTTTTATAATCTCTTTCATAGGTTTTGTTGCCTCTACTATTTTTCCACCTTCTGTAGAGTTCATCCTTTTTTTTGCATTCAGTGATGAGGTAAGGGCTGTTTGGTGGTTGTGTTCTTTTCGGTGCTTGCAAAGGGTTTTTCAATAAGAACGCTACAAAAGTTTTTTTTTAAATTAAGCAAAAACGGTTTTGGATATCAATGAAATTCTTTATTCCTGTGAAAGTACGTTCGATGCCATTATGTATGGAATTCGATTTCTTTTTCATGGCCACCACGGGCACGCTTGCAGAAGTCTTGACGCTGAACCCAATTTTCGACGGTTTTCGAGCATAAATCGGCCGATACTGCTGCAATTTCATGTTTGATATTTGTACGAAGTTCATCAATCGTCGCTGGCTTGTTGGCATAGACCATAGACTTGACGTAGCCCCACAGGAAATAGTCTAATGGCGTCAAATCGCACGACCGAGGCGGCCAAGCGACTGGACCATTTTGTGAGATAACACGTTCTCCAAACTTGGTTTCCAATAAATTGATTTTGGCATTCGCTGTGTGGCTTGTGGCGCCGTCCTGTTGGAACTACATGTCCTCCAAGTCCATATCATCCAATTGGGGCCAAAAATATTCGGTTATCATTGAAGGTTAGCGATTCCCATTCACAGTAACGTGCCGGTCTTGATCATCACGGAAGAAATACGGCCAATGACGCCGCCAGCCCATAAACCACACCAAACCGTATTTTTTTCGGGATGCAATGATGACTCATGGAGTACGTGTAGATTGCTGCCTGACCAATACCGCATATTTTGTTTATTGACGAAGACATTCAGCCAGAAATGAGCCTCATCGCTGAAGATGATTTTTTGATGAAAATCCGAATCATTTTCAAGTTGTTGCTCAGCCCAATTCACGAACATACGACGCTTCTGGTGGTCAAGCGGCTTCAGTTCTTGCGTCAATTTGATCTTGTAAGGATGTAGGCCAAGATCTTTTCGCAAAATTTGCCACAACGACGTCACAGAGATGCCCAACGCTTGAGAACGACGTGTGAGAGACACATTTGGGCTTTCTTCAACTGAAGCCTCCGCGGCAGCAATATTCTCGACACTACGGGCACTTGTTTGTCTCACTGGCACGGGAACATTTTGTACTGTGCCTGCGGATTCAAATTTTTCCACTAGACGCTCAATTGTTGATCTGCTAGGACGATTATGACGACCATAAATTGGACGTAGCGCTCTTAACGTTGAGGCCATTGACTCCGGATTTCGGTTGTAAATTTTAATAATTTCGACTCGTTGTTGGATCGTATATCTTTCCATCATGAAATGGCAAACCTTACTGAAGAGAAATGTCAAAAGAGCGGCAAGAAATATGGCGTCGTCTGCTGTCCTTGTCGCTTAACTTTTGTAGCGTCCCTGTTGAAAAACCCGATACATCAGGTGCTGTGTAGTGAAACAAAACGCCGACATTGCCACTAGCTGTAGGAACTTAAGCATCTCCAGCGTTACTGCGGAGCTGAAACTTCCACAAGTGTTTTCTTGTGTTCCTCATGTTGCTCCAAGTTCTTTCGGAGATCGTCTTGCACTCAAAGTGAAGCTCACGGTTGCATGTAGTACACATCGTTGAATTCCCCTTGGATTCATATTAAGGGGTATACGTACAGATATTTCAAGTATAGACAAAATTAAAATATAAAAGTGGGAGGTGGGGGGGTGTGTACGAATAAAAGAAGAATAAATTAAATGTATTGAAAAATTGATTTTGTAATACTTTGATCATTATTTGAAAAAGTCACTGACAATCAGTTATAAACTGAGCATAAGACTAAACAATTTCAGATCGATTGAAAACACGTCTAATCAATTCAGCTCATGACTATTTCTGTTGAAAGGAGGAGGCTAATGACCAATCGCAGCTCAGTTATCTGAACAGGCTGCTAGGAGTAAAGCGCCTGTTTGTAACGAGTTCAGTTAAATCCACTCCGAAACAAGAGGACTTGAAACAATATTGAGCCTTAAATCATATAACATTTTTAGTTTTTCAAAATTTCTTAAATTGACGTCAGTTAAAAAAATTAATGTCGGGGGACTTGGTGGTTTTTTTTTTATCATTTTATACTGACAAAAAACCATTTTTCCGATTGCAACTACAAATGATGACTCACAGAATGTCAGCCGAGGTTTATTGAAAGCTATTTTAATTCAGTTTAATCTTGGCTTAAATAAAAGTAGTATACGTATTTTCTAATTAAAAAGGCAACTACTTAAATGGCGCCCAATGTGAGTCCATCCCCTAGTAAAGAATCCCCTATTGCATCTGCTGGTACACCCATTTCTATTAACAAATATTAGGTATATGCTCCCACTGCACTCGATTGGTAATTAACCTCAAAACCATTTTATTCCTCAAAATCCCATTCAAAATGTCTTTTTGCGTGCTTATGACGAACTTTTATGTACATAGGATACATAAAGTTCCTGCCTGAAGTGATGTAATCCACTTGAAGAATTTTCGTATATTTTATGGGTGTATAACACTTCGAGGCATTCAATTTCATAATTTACATCGCATGCGACATAACATATTTCATAAGCCCTGTTATTTACCCTACATATGTACTCATGAAAACCATGCGTTTGAGGATATCTAGAAACCAAATCCAGTTTAACACGTCCCAAAGGACATTTAAACCATTTGTCAGTAGATAGGTATACCTACAAAAGTTTATACATACCCCCGTCCACCCTAAACCCTACACTCGCCCACACCCCCACCCTCTTCCAGGCATTAGCAATTCCTTTGAGAAATTTGCCCGCATTCTCAGAGTCCCGATGTAGGTACTCGTATTCTTATACCTATATACATAACCATTACCCACATAAAGTATATAATTCACAGCGTTGTCCCGAAAGTGCTATAGCACTCGTTCTCGTTTATTTCGTGGCCCACACCCGGGCCATATATAACATGACTTTTCAAACACTTTTGCGCTCGTGTCCCCCTTGCGATGCCACCGCTCATTCCCTGACCCAAAAAGAAGGCAAAAAAAAATCCCAATCCAAGCGAACGGATTTAATGTGTGTGCACTATAAATTTCTTCTCCTTCGGCGGGGTTGGGGGATTGAAAAAAGGGGTTTTCCATCATTTGGCTAACACCATTTCATTTTCGGGTAAGGTCTCAGTCCACTAAAATCCAGAAATCTCCACGTTATTGATTTTTCTCGGGAAAAAAACCACCCCTTCAACCCACAGGACTGCCAAGAAAAGGAAGGAAATTTTTTTTTTTTTGTTATTACAGAGCAGGACCACCAAGCACCACCCCCTCGGTCCAACTTAAATGACCAAAAGTTCACATAAACTTTGCAGAAAATGTATTTTCTCAAGCATTTTGACCATCTTGCGATGAATTTATACACACCCCCAACCCTTGGAAACGACAGGCGCCAGCCCAAGCACAACCATATCCGTCAGTCAGTTGGGACAGCAGAAAAGCTTTACAAAAGTTTTCCCCTTCTCACAAGGATATAACAACGCCCTGACACACACAGTGACTGGTGCCAATGAATGTTCGTCTGCTGGGCACCACCGAAAAATAGGGGTTGCTATGGGTGGTGATGATGCAATTAATTAGATTTAATTAAAATCGATTGAGGTTATGCAGTCTAATTCTGACAAATCGGGGGGAAATGTGCAAGAAATTGACATCTGACGCGCGGATGGACTTATTAGTTGCCCAATGTCATCACCCGTCTGTCATGTGTCACATGTAAGTGGTTTTCGCCTATCGCTGTTGTAGGGTAAGATGCGTTTATGAGTGCCCCACCGACTACCGGCAACCCAAAGGCGTGGCTTCCTCACAGTGGGCGTTACATTTTCCTCCTTTTCGTTGGTGTTTCTTCACTCTCCTGGTTTTGTTCGCATGCTGTGGTTTGTTTGTTTGTTTGACGTATTGTGTTGTGTTGTTGGGCCTCTCTCGCTCTTTCGCTCGCAGTTACTTTCGTTTTCATTTTGTCAATAACAACAAATCAGTTCTTTTTTTGTTTCTTTCCCTTTTCCACTCTTTCTGACGTCCATTGTGTTGCTGACATTCTCTCGTTCTCTCTTTTTTTTTCCTTAGAAAGGTTCATTTCATCTATCCAAGAAGAGTTCATTTGATAAATCGATGAATTCCAGAGAAGGTGCTTCTTCGTGTGAGAGCGGATAGATGTTGGGTTTGTTTGTGTTTGCGCGATGGGCGATGCGCGGTTCGGCTCGGCAGTCGGCTCGGCTACTATTGTTTTGTTTTCTCAATTCTAATTCTCATCTTAAGAATGAGAGAGAATGGAATAAGTGAATTTATGAATTAAATTGTGCACCGAATGGGCGAATGTGTGTGGGGTGTTGAGAGCGAATTTATCTATTACTTTACTTGGTCGAGTTTCGGCATTTTCGTTTGCCATTCTCCAGATGTTCGCATTCTGTACTAGTAGCTTAGGAGATGGAAAAATCGCTGATAATGAGACGGATACAATTTGAAAGTTCATAAAGATGAAAAGAATGCGAACAGTGGCATTTTTGTGTGCACCGCACTTAGTTGGTTAAGTGTTGCCGTGGTGTAGTTTTTTGTTGTTGTTTTTTTTGTGAAAGGTGAGATGTTTTTTTGTTGGTTAGTTAATTGGGGTTAATGGGACTTATTTTTGCATTGGCTATTAACAAATTATCTGCGTATCTACTCTTTCAGTAACTTTTGACAATGTCATCGATATTATTAAGTAGGGAAGTTCTAGGTAAAAAACCCAGTATACAAATTAAACGATAAGTAGGTAGGTACCCAAAAAGTCTCCTACTACATTTTATAATTTTATTTAAAAAAAAAATACGATTGGTAATTTACTTCATCAATTGCGCGTCGTAGATCGGATTAGCTACACTCCTTGTGTGTTTAAATTAATAAATTTGTTTGTACATCTACTCCTTTTTTTTAATATGTCATATCAAGAACGAATCCCTGCACTTAAGAGCTTTAAAAGGATCGAAAAAATGAATACCTGTATGGGCTCGGCACTTTTTTACTGACTACCTACCCGCTCTAAAGATACCGTTACTTTGGTTACTTTCGTATGTTCGATACGAATTATATCATTTTGGTATAAAAGCAGGTAATCAAGGACCACGGTCCACGGTACGTCAACGCACCACGGAGCCACTTAAACGTTCTCAACGGTTGAATCACTCTTCAAAAATATCTATCGTACGACATACACACTGACACGGTGTCGTGACATAGGGCCAAATTTATAAATTTGGCATTATGACACTTCGATAAAGCGACATTATGCCAAATGAGGAAAGTGACACAAAGCCAAATGGTGTTCAAATCGAATTCAAATACGCTTAGCATGCAACCGAAATTGACCTTTTGACGCTTCATCAAAGTTTCATAATTACAAATGCTAGAGTTTGGCCTTATGTCACTTTCACAAAGCGTCATAAGACCAAATTTATAGATTTGGCCTTATAACGCTTGGCCTTATGTCACGGCACCCACTGACACACATACAAAAAAAGTTCAATTTAACAAAATCTTCCTCGTACTTCTACGAACCAAACCATACAATCGTTGTGGATTAGTGCGAATATCGAAACCAAAACAGACGAATAACAAATTTAATGCGAGTAACGAAACCTGTCAAAGTAACGAAAATTAGTTTACAGTAACGACTCGGTACTTCGAGTCCAATCGAATACCAGACCAGTTACTCAGTAACGAATATATACGGTTTGCTACAGATCTACTGCACATGCGATGGGCAAGAAAATTAAACGATCTGTCACAAATTTATTTATTTTGTTTGGAAATGAATCAAGTTGCTGTCAAAAAATCAACCCAAACTTAATTTTGACAGTTGGCACTAGCATAAAGTAAAGAACTACATAGAGTGCGCATCCCATACAACGAATATTTTCTATGTTGGGTACTGACATTGATACACCAGTGTTCACATTGCTACCCCAGCATCAAACAACAGCCTTGCCGACGCATACGATCTACGAAAGTTCCCCTTTGCACTTACCACCCGCGTCTGAAACGGCTACAAAATGTTTAGCTGTGATGAGTAGTTCTACACTCTTCGGCACTAGTCTACTTATTGCATTTCCAGAGTCCCTGATCATAATCAAATTTTTGCTTTACTATAACTCATTGTGAGTATTATTCCTTTTTTTTCCTCAGCGGCGAGGTTGTAAAAAATATCATAAGCCTCCCACTTCATTGCATCTCAACTTGTTCGCCTATCTAAAAACATGCACGATAATTGTCATCACTTTATACTTTTATAACGATACAAACATGATTAAAAAAATCACGTAAAGTTTTTATGGATAATTGGGAATTTCTTCCTCTTTAAATGACAGCCCTGGGTATATAGATAAATTCTCATTTATTCACAAAAAACCTCACGTGATAGTTTAAATCTTTTAATCTAGTCTTTCGTGCGTCCTTCAAAAGCGATTGGCATGACTGAGCTAGGTGTTAGTCATTTTAATGTTTTTGATTTATCATATCGATTACATTAGTCACGGTGACAATTCCATTACAAATTCAATCAGATTAATGAATCACTGTGTGAGTGCTGTCACCTTTTGCTGTATAAATTTGAGCAATTAAACAGGTTCGTCTGTACGTGTCAAACATAACGTTGTGTGATTATTTCACAATTAACCACTTAAAGGTTACTATTATCGAATCAATAAAAATACTCAAGCCAAAATAATTTTCGAATCACAGCCTTCAGATTCAAAGTGACAAGCAAGACTGAACCTCTGGTTTAAGGATCAAGCATCCGCCAGTGCACTTGTGGCAATGTTCGAAGAGGATGGTAGGCTGCCTTATCTTAGGAAGCTGCCGTCAATGGATCGGGAGTCCGTATTTGGAATTTTTGTTTACGAAACAAGTCAACAAATGGCTCCATTCTAAGTGCATATATGTCAAGTAGTGATAAAGTATATTCAGCTAACAGAAACTTTAATACCATCGACAAGTTGACGTTACCATTTTCAAAGAATTTTATTAAGAATGCTGCGCTGAAATGTTAAACGAAAATGAATATGCACAACAGACCACCTTAACTTTATGGATGGTAAAAAAAGTTCACGAAATTCGCTAAACATATGTTCTCTTGTGAGGCTGTACAAATGAAACCTCTTATACATAAGAACGTTTTCATTTTATAATAAATAAGATCAACAAAAGGGGCAGAAAGACTGTGCTTCAGACCACCCACATTAATCTGACGATGAAGTGATCATAATCACTCGGATAAGATCAAGGTAACTATGATGAGCTAAAGCTTTCGCAAATTTGTCTAAAAAACGATAGCAACAGAGTGAAGATACCAATGAAACTACCTAAACCTTTCCAACCGGGACAATGAAATGAACCTAGGCATCTACCAACATACCGTTCCAATTATACCGGTAATAAGCTAACTGCTCCCAGTTGCGCGATCCACTCCAAGTTGGTTGAGGTCGGTTACTACTTGTGCGCGCCACTTAAGGCTTGGTCTTCGTCCACAACGTCTGGCTGGGAATCGAAGACTCTGCGAGCCGATGCATAGATGTTCATTTGTTCTACATATCCTAGTCATCTTAAGCGTCCAATGCGTGTCGCTGTACGGCTCGTAAACTTCTTCGTCTCCATAGCCCGTCAACGCAAACGATACCCAAGATTTTTCAAAGAATTATTCTCTCAAATAGGCCCGGGATTTCTTCACCCACTTTTGATACCCTCTTTTGGACCGGGATGATCAGGGTATAAGACCCTGATAGGATCTTATTAGCAGTTCGAGCGAGGGCTTTACTACTGAATTGCCTTCTTAGCCCAAGGAAACAACAGTTGGTAAGAGTAATTCTTTGTTTCATTTCTAACGAGATGCTGTTGTCAAAATTTTTAGCGGTATTTCAGCTATTCGTTTGTTATACATATTTTAATATTTAATATTCCATTTCTCAGTATAATCCAATCAAATGCACATTTCAAATGCCATATTTCCAATTGCTTGTGTACATTTTACCGATTGCTAATACTTATGCCTAAGATTTGTAATTTCAAAATAATGAGCCCTAGCGAGGTATCCGTCGGAGCGGAAAATTTTATGAGCTTGTGCGATTCGGAGGATTTTAGCTTCAAGGTATTCCTACGACGCAGTTCTGAATATTTCTCCGACATTTTGTAACGCATCCTGGCGAATTGCGTTGGAGTGCGTTCATGTGCATTTTTAGTGCAATTTTTGACAGCTAAGTGCAATTCTTTTTCCGATTTCCTCCGATACAAATTCTTCGCGGAATTTATTTACAAATTGTAGTGAAGTGATTTTTTCTCCGATGACACATACCTCGAATGTAATTCTAACCTCCGACAAAGTATGCGTTGCGGAAAATTGTCCGCTGCGACGGATACCTCGCTAGGGCAGAATGAATGTGTAGCGCGCACATGATAGAATCTGACAGCACTCTTTAGTTCGTCCTTCAATTAATGGTGTTGCAAAACACGTTTCAACAGCTGATACTACTCCTGTACATTGCACAGAACAGCCAAGCGGATGACTTGGTGGGGTGAAGTTAAAGGGACCCTAACCTAAATTATTTGATTAAATATAAAATATAACACTCCATAATAAATTTCACAATAAAATTGTTTGTAAGCAATCACTGATATAAAAAATCCAATAGAAAAAAAAATGGATAAATGAAGAATAGAATTTATTTTTGAGTTTCGCTAAGGCTTCCCTATGGAAGTCTTATAGTTTTTTCTAGAAGAAGTCTATATGTTTTTCGATAGTTCTTAGTACAGTTTATATAGCTAAAGGTTTCGATAATGCTGGGCAAAGTTTTGGTGTTAACTCAAGAATAAACTTGACTAAACAAGTCTCTCGAGTTAATTCGAAGTAAATGATGAAAAAAGTTTGACCCCGATATATTCAAATCAACAAATTCCTTCGCCTGTATCAAATCTACTACATAGGATGCATGTCTATGGCAACACTTTTGTTATTTATCATTCCAACCCAACTACATGTCACAACCAACAAAACACATTCCAAGCACCCACTGTGCCATCTAATCAAAAAAAAAAAAGAACATCTGAACTCCCTATGCCAACTGTCATTACCATCACCAACCACTGGCAAAATGTCAATCTGCAGCGGAAAAAGACGAAGAAAAACCGGATACCGGAATATCAACTCTACAACTGACGTCACAACATAAACCACTCTCCTACTGTCAAAATGCACCCGTGTAAATGTGATTCATTCCAGTTGATAACAGAAAATTCATCCGGGGGCCAATGTTCCATTTATTTCAAAACACAACTCACAGCGAAAAAAAGGAAAACAACAAACACGACTTCACCCAACAACACACTCAACGAATGACTTTTTCTCAATAGTATTGGTTGAACATACCAACACACCAACACACCAACACACACACACACCAGCGCCAGTGGCACTCTCAATACTGCGCCAACGACACGAAATTGTTTCGCTCGCCATTTAACTAGTGTTCGACGGACAGCGAAACGATGATGAACTTCCAAAATGTACAATGGAATGTGACGACGGTGGCTCCTCCGCGCGCGTTCACTACTGCAACTCACTGAGAAAAAGTTGCGAACCAGTGTAAAAGAGAAAAAGAAAGAAAAACCGAACAAAAATTTATTTGTATATACCCCCGAGAAGTGCGAACGCAACCAAAAGAGATAGATGAAGGCAAAGTGAACACCACATACGGTATTCGGTCCATACAATTGGAATAATCAATTACAAGTGTCAAACGTGAACGTACGAACTGTGGTGGATAGGTAGGGAGTAGTAACAAAAAAAAAAAAAAAACATCAAATAATTTGCAAAAAGAAAAATTTTAAATCACCAGAAAAAAAAACGGGGAAAAAAATAAAATTAATCTCAAGAAAAAAAGATACATAATCAGATGTAGAGAAATTTAATTAAAAAAAAGAAAAGAAAATAATTTCTGTGTGTAGTTTCCGTGTGCCCCAATTTAATGTGTAGTTGAATTTTGTGTGACAAGTGCAATACTAGTAGAAAATTGATAAGCTAAATACCTATTCCCTTGTGTCAAAAATAATTAAAAATTGTCAAAATCTAATCGGAAACGTAGCAAACCAAATTCAGAAAAACGGAAAAATCCTCGAAAATCTCATAAGAAAAATCGTTTTTTTAGTAAATAAATAAAATTTCTCTATTCGCTAAGAGAGAGAAACCCCCATACAGCAGAAGAAGAAGAAAAAGTTTGCGTGCAAGGTGTCAACCACTGATATATCGCGCGGTCTCCCTCTAAAAATCTATTTACCCATTGAAAACAAAATAAAACCATAACAAAACAGCTGAGTAGTACCGTACCACCAAACAAGCGCAAGAGAGAGAAAAGTGAATTCAGGAGAAACGTGTGTGTCAAGTGTTCATTTGTTTCTGTGTGTGTATACCACCCTCTCTCTTACCCCAATTGGATTAGTGGAAGAGAGAGTGACAAGTGTCAAACGAAAATTAAAAATTCTTGTTAAAAATTCAATTAACAAAAAAGTTAAACAGGGCTGTCATTTAATTGCACGTTTACTTTGTGTCAAAAGTGTCAACAAAATAAAGCAAGTGTCAGTCAAGTCCAAGTGTCAGAAAAAAAGAGAATAAATCTCCCAATTGGAAAGAGAGAATTCCAATTTGCATGTGCAAAATAAAAAAAATTTATCTCCTCTCTTAGTGTGCTCTCTAGTTCTGTTTTGTTGTTGTGGAATTTTCGTAGAAAGTTTTTTTTCCATTCGTTTTCTGTTTCCGTTTTTTTTTCTGTTGAAACGTCAAAACAAAGTGAAATGCAATACGAATTGCATGCAATAAGTGAGAAGAAGCAATAGGATAAAAATTATGAGCATTGAAGTTGTTGGTGTGAACCAATCATGGACACAGCCATCAACATTGCTCCCAACATCTACATCACCAACACCAACACCACCGCCACAAACATCAAAAACAACAACAGCAATATCATCGCCAACATCACCAACATCATTATCATCGCCGCTGAGGACGACGACGACGACGACATCATCAACACAAGCAATAACCGTTGCGCTGATCGACGACAGCGGTACTTCAACGCTGGCAGAAACGGATGCGGATGTGGACCATCCTAGCGACCCACTGTCGATCGAGGAGCCAACATCAGACAGCTCGACAGTGACACATGTTGAACTGTCATCGGCTGCTGACAGTGATGTAGCTCAGCAGCTGTCAATGACCTTACCGCCATTGCCGGATCTTATACCGATTCGTAAGGCTCAACAACAGCAGTTGCAAGGAATTGACGCGATCAGCAGTTGTTGCAGCAGCAACAATCAGCCGCAACAGCATTCACCCTCAGCAACATCCACATCTAGTCAAATTTTATCAGTTAGTAGTAGAAACCCTGTGGAGGACGATAACGACGACGTTGAGCACGACAACGACGACGAAGAAGACGATCCTCAACATTCCACATTTGAAGAAGCGACATCGACAAGCGTGACATCCACGGGCGTAGACAATCAAACAAACATGTATCACGATGGCAACATGTCTCAGCAGCAGCTTTCGGCGATGTTGCCCGAGCAAATATTGACGGCGCCACAGGTGTCGCCGTTGACGCCAACTGGCGCCAAAAAGCGCGGTCGAAAAATTAAGACTGAGATTGAAGATCCCGAACTGTGTCCGATACCGCATCGCAAGTCGGACCGACGAAGAGTGGCTCGCGACATATTCTTAGTCTTCGAGGAGCATCCGGCGAATCGGCGACGAGCGAAAGGAGGCAAGGTTAAACCACAGCGAGGGCGGCCGAAATCCAAGTTCGCCCACCTCATGACCGAAACGAAGAAAGCGAAGAAAACGGCAGTGGGGACAGTGCCACCAGTTCGGATAAAATCCGAGCCCAAATCCACACACCCCACAGCCCGTAAGTCCATCACACCTGCCCCAGCACCATCAGTACCACAACCAGCACCAGTAAAGCCTGCATCGTCAACCACAACAGTTCCTCGGGTTAATCCGATCTTTCTGTGGGTCAAACAGGACGACACACGGATCGTAGAGGTCCGGTGTGAAGACTACGACAAACGCAACCGTATACGATTGACAAAGACGGCTAATGGATGGCGAGCGATACCAAGGACCGATCCGACTTCGTCGAGAGTAGCTAAACTTCTGCCAAATCCTGTGGTCAAGATCAAGCAGGAGCGGGTCGAGGAAGCGAAGAGAAATGCTGAAGTTCCTGTTATGCAACCAATACCGCCTTCCAAGCCTTTAACTCGTCCGGCAACACCTGTTGCCCAGACGCCACTTGAACCTCTTAAACCGTTAAAGATCCTTCAGGCTCTAGAAGCGGGCCATGCGTCGAAGAAGAAAAAGAAAAAGAAGAAGAAGAAAAAACGCAAGCACTCGGTTGAAGAAGACGAAGAAGAACAAAAAGAAGAGGGTAGCAAGAATCAACCCGAAGGGGATCACGTGATCTATCCTCCGGCGAGCATTGAGAATCCAATCATATCAACAGAACCAAATCATTTAGTATACGAAAGCACAAATCACGAGCGAGAAGAAGCTGAAATCGAGGAAGAAGAGAAAGAAGAGGAGCCCACAGAAGAATGCGAGGAAGAAGAATCGGCTTCACCACAGATTCCCAAAGAACCGCAAGAACTGCCTGAGGGCTTGGAAAATCAAGAAGACCGCAACCAAGATCATGATA
The DNA here is from genome assembly GCA_949824845.1 of Rhingia rostrata. Classification (NCBI taxonomy): domain Eukaryota; kingdom Metazoa; phylum Arthropoda; class Insecta; order Diptera; family Syrphidae; genus Rhingia; species Rhingia rostrata. The sequence continues at coordinate 93,196,379 of OX463757.1, forward strand.
GTGATCGCGATCAAGACCACGAACTGGACCTCGACCATGAAGACGAAGAAGAAGAAGATGATCTTGTGCAACACTTTGAACCAAATAATAACGAGCCAAGCGAGGAGCTTACAAAGAATCTCACCCAAATCTCTGACGATCTTGAGCTCGACGACATCCCGCAATTTATACATGATGTGAATCCGGGCGCACTGCAATTATGTCCCGAAACAGGACTCTTTATACAAAAGACACCCATCCAGATGGAAGATGATCATGAGCCGAGTCATCCGCACGATCATTCGCCCGATCAGGAAGACCACCACGTGAGTCCGGTGGTACTCTCAGACAGCTTCGATGGGTCCGATGTCGATACCAAAAATCTAAAAGACCTCTTGGACGACGCGGATCTTTTGCAGCACTGCAGCGATAACGCAATGAGTGGAGCAGAGCTCATAGACTCACTTGTGAAGCGAGGCTGCGAGGATAATCACATATCAGGCGATGAGCCGTCAATCAAGGAGACCATATGCCTGGATGATTTTGAAAACGAAGACGACGATGTCCTACTGCAGCCTGAACCCGTAGCGGACATAATTTCCCGTTTGGGTGGCTCCCTGACAGCGTCACCCAAGTGCTTGTCGTTTAACGAGGCGGGTGAAATCGAAGGTTTGCATGGCGAGCTGTTCCAGTCCACCACGCAGACAGATCCATTCAATCGCCATGCGCTCGAGGAGCTCTCCATCACCATCAAAGACCTGGAGAAATCCGCCGAGGAGAGTTACAACTCGCCGGAGCAAACAAAGACTGCCGAGACCGTCACCATAGTCTCGCCAGATTCTTGTGTCGATGAAATGCCAAAGGACTTGACGTGCAAAAAATCAGTTGTCGCCGTCGAAAAGGAGAAACCTCAGCCGCAGCTCCTCGAACGTCCGAATTCGCGTAGCTCGGATGCTATACAATCGCCACAGCCCAGCGGGCTGCCAGCGGTACCGCCTTCGCCAGACTTAGTACATTCCAAGTCGAAGAATGTCTTCCTTGAGCAGCTTTTGAACTCGAGCAATTCGATCAGTCCAAAAGTATGCTCCTCAGTCACAGTGACGCCGATTAAAATACCCAATGCACCGACGAAGCAACAGAAAGAGCCTCTCGATTTAGGAAAGCATCGAAAATCGGCAAGCCCCACGGTCAGTTGTTCGGAGGAGGCAAAACGCGTCCAAACCGTCACAATTGACGATGAAACACCCGATGAGCCGCTGCACAAGCGCATAAAGCGCGAGGAGACCGAGGAAGATACCTCGGAGAAAACCCACACCGAAAACCTTATCGAGATGCTCTCATCTGGGAAGGATCCCGATCCGCTAACCCAACTACGTTTGCTTATACGAAACCCCGAATGGAAAGTACCTGATCCTATTCTTGTGCCAAAGGATCGTTTAAGTGCGGTGCTGGCTTCACCAGCTCGAGAGATTCCACTTCTGCTCACCACCAGACCCGAGTTGAGACTGCCCGAGGCTTTTGCGTATCCAGCAATACTCCAGGATCCAGATATCCTGGTGATATCAATGGCCCAGTTGGAGACGATCTTGCAAAAGCAGGTCGAGATGACGCGACCGAAAGCGAAAACACCCCCAATTCCTCAGGTCACCATAGAGGCTATTCCGAATCCCGCCAAGAATCGGGTTGTCGATAAGCCGGTCTGCACCCCATCGCCAGACATTACGGTTTCAAGCAAAAAGTCCGCTCAAATCGCACAGCAGCAAAGCAAGCAGAACAACTTTATGAGTCCTTTGATGGGTGATATCGATGCGGCGACACTTGCGGCATTCAATCAAATGCTGTGGCTCCCCTACCTAGGCCAAATGGCGCCAGAGTTTATAAAAGCTATGGCCGGCCTTCAGAATGCCAACAATTTAGCGGAACTCCTCCCGCTTCTGCAGCAGCAGCAGAATGCCGTACAACAACAGCACACCAACCAACAGCAGCAAAATCAAAAAAGCGCTTTCCCATCGCAGCCGCAGTTCAATCCGATGGCAGCAGCTGCCGCAGCCGCAGCAGGACTCAGCAATCCTATGGCTGCGGCAGCGGCCTTCCAGAATCCCCTCGAGTTGGCTATGTGGCAGGAGGCGCTCACTCAAGCGCAGATGCAGCGAATGTTGAAAATGAATGCAGCCGCTATAGCTGCCCAACAGCAGCAGCAGCACCAGCGGGAGTCTGTCAAAAAACCTTCCACCAACATAGAAACAAAGGGAGGTTCGGCATCACGTACGCACTACAACGCAGTGGCAAACTACAGCTCAAAACAGACCCCCACAAACCCTCCTCCTCCCTATCATCACCCGCAATCCTCTCAGTCGAATCAGCGACACCTCTCGGCGGAGAAATCCAGTTCATCGAGCACGGCGCGATCGGTTCCGAATCCCTTCTATCGACCACCACCGGCTGCCGGCAGCACAGAGTCGTCGTCAATCACACATCGCGCCAAACAAAAAACTCAACAACAACAACAACAGATGCAGCAAGATCAAAAACCTCGGGTAACTTGCAAATCGTTATCGAATCTCCTGCAACCGGAACGTCTGACCGACGCGAAAATGTCCAATCTCATGGCAATGCCGGGTTTCGATTTCGGGTTCAATGGAAGTGCCGGGGCAGCAGCAGCAGCAGCAGCCGCTGCCGGTGCAAATCCGTTCCAATTCGCTACAGCTGCAGCCGCCGCAGCAGCAGCATCAGCTGGCCGGTCCAGTGGTGTTGGTCAATTTGGTGGTAGTGGTGGAGGTGGTGGTGGTGGCGTTATAAATAATCATGCAGCAGCCTTACATCGTAACAATCATACAGCTTCCAATATGCATGGTAATATGACAGCCAGTCAACAACACCAACAGCAACATCATCAGCAGCAGCAACAGCAGCAACAACATCAACAACAACATCAACAGCAGCAACAACAGGCGAAGCTGAAAGTGAAACCCGGATCACATTTGATCGATCCGGCTGCACTGCAGCGACGTCTACTAAACTGTGAAGACATGTCGGAGGTTGGTAGTACAACCAGTGGATTGGAGGAGATGATGGCGGATCCGAATGCAGCGCTTTGGCATCCGCTCTTTGGAAAGTGAGTAGAAAATCTTTTCTTTTTTTTTTGTAGTTTAGGGTTAAGGTTGGGGTACTAGTACTAACCGTGGAAGGGTCGAATTTATTTTTGAGAAATCTCTTGCGAAGATTTTTAGGTGACATTCTGGTCTGAGTATTCGGATTCAGACCAGACCGGATTCAGACTTTCTGGTCTGAGTATTGGGTGGCACAGTTTGCTTTGGAGACATCAGATGATATACCTTGTTAGGCGAATCTATTTAGCATTAGACGATTGATTCTTAGGTTGAAAAAATAGGCCACGGCTTACTTCGGCTGGAAAGCATTTTCCAAATTATTTTTGGATACATAAATAGAGAACCGACATGAAAAGCTTCCCATATACCAGTATTGAAATAAAGTTGGGAACCTTTGATCAATAACAAGAAATCAAATAATTCCAAGTTCCAATTCCTACGTATTCAAAATGTAGGACCAACGTTGGGCGCCACTTTAGATATGTTACAAATAAATTTTTTTTTTTAATTCATAGGAATATACTTTCAAATGCAACTGTTTGTAAAAAAACATAGTCTGAAACATAGATATATGTAGCTACCATCGATATGCCATAATGGTACTCTTTAAATTGTCAATACATTACTTGAAGCCGACATGAACCATGAACTGTATACACCCATGTTGAGTTATACTTTGTAGTCAAATTGTCAATGATAATACGTCAAGCAGATCAATATGACTACATCGACATGACTCTCAGAATAGTGCATTTCTTGATTCACTATCCTGATTTTTTAAATACCGACGCAGGTCTTACATTGGGCGCCATTTATCGAAAATGATTTATCCGAGGATCTTCTAAGTTTATTAAAAAAAAAGACGAAGGGAACACTTAAAGGTAAAGACGATAAAGGACAGATGACAGTTTGATAATAATCAGAAACAGTCAAGGTGATGATCGAATGATTTTGTTGTGCTTCAATGTTTTGTTAGGCGCTGAGATCAAATATAGAGGAGATGACGAACGTGTTACAAAAATATGTTCCTGTTTATTTAATTGTTTTTTTACAGACTCGTCTTTTAATTTATCAAAAAATAATCAACAAGGTAAATGATACCAGAAAACAGATTTTGCGCCGCTTCATGCATTAGAGTAGATCAATTCTGTTCCAAAGGGCCTTTAATTCCTTTTCTCCGCGACTACCCTGAGCAGATAATCAATACAAATGTCATTCAATAGGGTTTAACAAGAAAGCCTTATCATCGAGATTTTAGTTTGGACGCAAGAAAGGTATGTATACTGCAGTATAATTCGCTTGGACATTTTTTTGGAAATGACAGAAGAGGACAAAAACTTGTAAAACTACATTCTATGTGTTTCACTATATCGACATGACTCTCAATTACAGATCCATTCGTTACTAGAATTAATCAAAAGCTTATGTCTTTGCATTTGAGTGATGATAAAATATTTAAGCCCTCCCTTCCGCGATATGATGGAAATTGAACCTAGAAGACTTGTCAGTTTGCTTGGAAATTTTCCTCCGAATGGTGTAAGAGAACAAAAACGTTTGACGCTCAAAATTTGCTCAAGCGGTAATGTCAACAAAACAAATTGCCGAATGACTTGGGCTCTAGTCGGAGTCGTGTTTTTATTTTTAAGTTATCATCAGTACGTTGTTCTGTTAAAACATGTTTTTTATGTCTTTATGTCAACTACAACAAGAATAGGGTCTAAATGGCTTCCTTGGGGTGATCCAGATTTTTGTTTTCCTGGGACGCACTAAACAGCTCATAAATTTTAAATTTCCGTAAATTTTAATTGGAAGGCATTTCTGAATTTGGTAAAGCATTTCTCATCGTTTTTCTTCGGTTAATGTAGGAATTTCAGGGGCTATCTGGTTTATCGATTAGCATTCCTAGCGAGCATTACGTTTAAATTGGTTGAATGAATACTAATCGTATTGGATATGGATATGAATAAGAACGTCCTGAAAGAGGACTAAAAAAAAAGTGAACGCCGTTCGACAGGCTGGTCGAGAAATAATAACAAAATATTTTTATGCACAAATTTTGTTATTCGCAAGTACGATACGTTCGGTAAAAAGTTAAAAGTAATTATGAGTCACACTGAATCGCTGAATCCACAGTATAGCATGCGCGTGCATTTTGTCGCTGCAACGTTATTTGATACGAATTGCCGAACTGTGGGAACTCGTAAAAAGTTCTCATACCTGGTTTGTTAATTCAACGAAATAGAGCCCATCATTGGGTCTGTTCGATTAACGATTTTTGCATGATTCGCCTTGCTTTTTCCAATAAATACGTTGGTATAGCTCGACCAACGGCGTCGTAAGCGAGGATTCAAGGGAACATAACATACCCAGTGGTTACGAATAGAAATAAAAATGACCAGGCATATGACTTAAAAAAATATATAATACAATGCCATCCCTGGAAATTTGTTTGTGCATCTTACACATTTAGAAAAAAAAATGAATAGTACATGTTCAGTGTGCTCACCAAGCAAGTTTTCGCAATAGATGCTCCGCATTGAGTTTCATGAAAATTTCAAAATAGACTTTTAAAAATCAGTGTCAGTGATCTTCAGCGGTAATGCACACGTTCAACACTAAATATCACTTAGCTACGCTTTTAAAGTTCAATCATCGATCGCAACTTCGAATATAGAAACGGGTATTCCCCTCATTTCTTTGTATGCGATGTCACTATTACCTGACCCTATCCTGAATATGACACCGTTTAAATCATTAAAACGGTTTATTCTGGGTACATTTTGAAAGCAATTGTATACCCAGAATCATGCGAGCATTTTAATGAATGAAATTCCATCTGATAAGCAATGACTTTTAATTCGGTATCCATTTACATAACAATTTCACATTCATTGCGCAAACGATACTCACATGAATTTTGACGATTTACGTAACAATAATAATTGCACGATTGTTGCGGTTTCGCTATTTAAGATAAGTGGTTGAGTTTTTTCATGATAACGAATGCGAAATTGACATATGAATAGTTTTAGTTCAGAGGTTGATAGCTATCTATATGGACTTATCACTAATTGAGTTGTTTACAGCTAGCTGTAGAAATTTTCTCCATCAACTGAAACTGAAAGACAACATCATTTGCATTTCATTAAATGTGTTAATGAGGAGTACACGCCTGGGAGTAACAGTCTTGCTTCCTTATGGCAAATGCGAATTTGTGCAGAGGCTTGAGTTTTTCGAGGTGTCAGTTTTAGCATCTGTTTTTTTTTTCTATCTAACATTCAAATAGTCTTATAGGATGGATTTAAATGAGTGGATGCGGGTTTTTAAAATGAATTTGGTATCACATCGGCTATAATATGATGGCAAATCACTGCCCAGCTTAAATTTAACTCCAAAAGAAAAGTTTAACCATATTTTGAATGTCTATCGATCTTGTCAACACTATTTCTATGGATGCAGAAGCTCTTGACATGAACGGGTAATCATCATTATATTTTTGGACGCCGGAATCATGACAATCATCTGTTATCAAATGGACTTGCAACTGTGGAGACGTTGCAACAGCCACACGAATTTCACGTATTAAAGGAAATTTATCTTTAGGGTACCTAAGCAATCTAACTGGTGACGTTTTCGCAGAATGCTCTCCCTGCTTATATTCCCATTTCTCTTGGCATATTGAAATTTCATCAGATGAATCAGTAGAGCACCATGCTAGTGAACCTACAGGGTTATCCAGTTCGTACTGCAAAATGTTCTACAGAACTCAAAGCTGTTAAGTTGCTTCGCCCAGTTTTTGCATTTTTGTTTGATGTAGGAGTTCGAGGTCTTGTTTAGTTACTTTCCTTAGATATGTCAAACGACTCCGATATCCTAGCAGATTTTTTTTTTAAATCTGCTCCAAAATTGCTGGAGACCATACATTGGTATAAAAATTGTCTACGTTAACGTGTTTGCATGCCATCCGTAGCGTAGAGAGATTGCAACTAATAGTTGGTAGGTTTGGAACCATGCTATTGCTTTCTTCACTAAAAAATCACGACTTGCCAATTTAACCATCCTGAAGAGCCTAGCGAGTCTTAAATTTTTCCGGAGAAATCATCATGGAACGGTATCAAAACTTGGTTGCTAAGTTTATTTTCCAGCCTAAGTCCTTCTCCTATAAGACACAGAAAGTATCAGGCTTTAAATACTGTTCCAAAGTTAAGAATTCTGAACCGAAGGATTTTCAAACTTTAGTCCAGCGAGGGTTTATACCGGTCCCGGTTAATTTGAAAACTTTCAAGCTTTTGTTTCACATCAGCATAAATTTTGTTCCTATAAGGGACAAAAAGTATCAGTCTTTGAATACTGTTCCCAAGTTTGGAATTCTGACCATAAATGTGCACTTAACTTGAACTGAAATATTTGGTTAAAAGGCCAGATTTCCGAACTTCAGGCCAGCGAGGGTTTGTACCAGTCCTGGTTAATTTGAACACTTTTAAGCTTTTGTTTTACATCAGCCTAAATCTTGCTCCTATAAGGCTCAAGAAGTATCAGGCTTTGAATACTTTTCATATGTTTAGAATTCTGACCTTAAATGTGCACCTAACTTGAACTGAAATATTTGGTTAAAAGACCATATTTCCAAACTTTAGGCTAGCGAGAGTTTTCTAGCGGTCCCGGTTTTTAAGCTTTTGTTTCACATCAGCCTAAATTTTATACCTTTGAGGCTCAAGAAGTATCAGGCTTTGGATACTGGTCCCATGTTTAGAATTCTGACCTTAAATGTGCACTTAACTTGAACTGAAATATTTGGTTAAAAGGCCAGATTTGCAAACTTTAGGCCAGCGAGGGTTTATACCAGTCCTGGTTAATTTGAACACTTTTAAGCTTTTGTTTTACATCAGCCTAAATCTTGCTTCTATAAGGCTCAAGAAGTATCAGGCTTTGAATACTTTTCCCATGTTTAGAATTCTGACCTTAACTGTGCACTTAACTTGAACTGAAATATTTGGTTAAAAGACCATATTTCCAAACTTTAGGCCAGCGAGGGCTTATACCAGTCCTGGTTAATTTGAACCCTTTTAAGCTTTTATTTCACATCAGCCTAAATTTTGTTCCTATAATCGACAAGAAGTATCAGGCTTTGAATACTGGTCCCGTGTTTAGAATTCTGACCTTAAATGTGCACTTAACTTGAACTTAAATATTTGGTTAAAAGACCAGATTTCCGAACTTCAGGCCAGCGAAGGTCTATACCGGTCCCGGTTAATTTGAAACATTTTAAGATTTTGTTTCACATCAGCCTAAATCTTGCTCCTATATGGAATAGGAAGTATCAGGCTTTTAATTCTGTTGCAAAGTTTAGAATACTAACCCGCGAAATGCACTTAACTTGAACTAAAACATTTTATTAAATGCCCAGATTTCCAAACTTTAGGCTAGCGAGAATTCTCTAGCGGTCCCGGTTTTTAAGCTTTTGTTTCACATCAGCCTAAATTTTGTTCCTATAAGGCAACAAATATGCACTTAACATGAACTGAAATATTTGGTTAAAATGCCACATTTCCAAACTTTAGGCCAGCGAGGGTTTATACCGTTCCCAGTTAATTTGAAAGTTTTTAAGCTTTTATTTCACATCAGCCTAAATTTTGTTTCTATAAGGGACAAGAAGTCTTAGGCTTTGAATACTGCTCCCATGTTTAGAATTCTGACCTTAATTCTGACTTGAACTGAAATATTTGGTTAAAAGACCAGATTTCCAAACTTTAGGCTACCGAAGGCTTATAGCGGGCCCAGTTAGTTTGGAATTTTTAAGGTTGTAGTCTGAAACCATTTTAACCCGCAAGCTATAAAAATTATTTTACCACGCTTAAGAAGCGATCTTTTAAATTGTGCTGCATGTCCGAAAACAAGCTTTAAGCAATACGGACGAAGGCACACGAGTACTTTGACAAGTGGGATACAATTTGTCAGAGGATTTAGTGGCAAAGTAGCGCTGGGCTTGCAACATTTTAACGGAGCTCTAGCGAAGGTATAAAATTGATTAGTTTGTCTCTGGAGATCATCATAACTTGAGCACATTCGAAGTGTTGAATTCTTCGCTTGAGACGTTTAAGCCTCAAGCACATTGACACTAAATTGGCACTATGCCAAAACTCTATCAAAGAATTTTCTGTTTTTCAATCACAACTTGCCTTCGATTTTGTAAAGTGAGCATTCATCAACATAAATCTCAAATGTTTTGGAGGTACTGAATGGAGTTGTCAGGGTAGCGTCTAAGTCCATTGCTTGTTGTTCCTTCAAGAACATAAGTGATGGATTCCAAAGTCATAAGTTTCTCTCTGCTGAAAAAAGACCCACGTACGGTAAATATCAAACTTCTCTCCAAAAGCGCTTGATTCATGGCTCTTTATTTTGAAGGGGAATGGGTATCAAATGACATGTTATCGATTGTCTAAATAACTCCGACCTATTCCTTAAGTCTTTTTAAACGAAGAAGTATTCCCAAGGCGCAATATATATTACTCTGGGACTTATAATCAATAGGGAGCCAACAAGCAAGTTGCGGCGAAGACACCAACAATTGCGCAAGTATTGTTGAAGTGGTGAAAAAACTCCAGTATCGGTAGTCGAATAATATCCCTTCGTTGAAAGGAAAGCTGTACATCGAAGTTTTGGTATACTAGTGTTGGATTGGATAGTGTAAACAAAGTATTAGAGCAGAAGCAGCAGCTGAATTGAAGATAAATGACAGCAGTAGTCACAAAACATGATTGCATAAGAGGTTCAAAGGAAACGAAAGTCTTAACTTCAAGAGCCCATCTTAATCAGTAATATGCCTCGATATGCTGTACCAGTGTGAGGCAATTTTTGTGCAAATTAGTAACAGGTGAAATGAAGTTGAAGATCCGACCATCCCTTGTGACTACCACTGCTTTCATGGATAGTAGTCACAAGGGATGGTTGGATAAGAAATTCAGAAGTTCATTCATTAAGGTTCATCGCTATCGCAAAAGGAAAGAAGTTCAAAAAGTGTCTGGGCTATGCAAAAGCAACAACATCGTAACGCATTTACGCCTCATCCTACTGATACCCTATGACTTCTAAGCTATGAATCACGCTGGCAGATAGTGGTGATAAGTGAAAAACAAGAAAAATAATATGTTATGAGTAAATAAAGCTAAGGTGTACAAACTCGACCAATTCATGGAGCAACCTGGTCCTTAGTACCCCAGTTCTTGGTTACCTTTTTGCGTGTACTCAGTACATAGTCAGACCATACGTTTTGTAGGAAATTTGAACGGTTGAGTTAAGAAAACCTTTCATGAAATTAATGCTTGATTTGAAAAATCATCCCAAAAAATGGCTAAAAAGGTTAAGGGTTGTAGGTACGACTGGCAATCGAAGTCACCTTCTTCATCTTCTTCGAGGCAACCCATTTCTCTAACCAAATGAACACACTTTTGGGCCTCTTAGGGAGATACTGGCCACAAACTATGTCTCGGCACGTTAATATCCAAAATAGATATATTATCCCGAACGAAAAATAAACAAAACGTGTTCTAGGAAAAATGTAATCGGTTAAGGTTTGACATTTCCATTTGCTGCAATTATTGCCAGATACAATTTTATCTTTGACGCTCGTATCTTTGCTTGCATAACTCATTTGACGTCAAACACTGAAATGCTTACAATTTAAATTGCTTTTCAAGATACGTAAACCCGACCACTTGTACTTTGAGTTTCGCTTTTATCACACAGCATGCGTTTACCACTCAAAGCTGCAATTGACAAAAAATAACCTCACACCAATTAAATTTGGTAAATTGTATCTTATTTCCAGTGCCATCAATATCTATTTGCAAAAATGCCTAATTTAGTGGAAAACAAAGAAGCCTTCCATTATGATTGAACGTTAGTTACCTATCTACTCTCAAATGCGCATATGGTAGACATATGCATACATGCAAATTGTATCTATGATTATTTTTATATTTTATGAGCCATTGCTCATCATTAGACATGACTTGTGAGTTGTGAGTGCTGCAGCATTTGTGAAATCGTACAGAAAACGTGCCTATATGTGTACCGCTGTGTGTACGTTCATCTTTAGCACTTTATGAATAATCTCCCAATGAGTTATGATCTCAATTGAATTATTTAATCACTATCTGCATGCATGGATAGTTCGTTGATTTGGTCTTAAAATAGAAAGGAAATCTTTTTCGTTAGTGTGTATGTACGATCGCACTCATGTCGACAGTTGGTGGATATAAATCAATGAGTGCGTCCCTTTTCTTGGTGGGTTTCGGTTTTCTTGTTGTTTTTCTTGTGAATTTAGGATTTATCGCTTATATCCTATGCAACTGGGTGTTGTTGTGAAATGTGATGCTAAAATTGAGATACGATACAAAACACAACAAACGTCGAAACAGGGAAGATCGGCATTTGTTTACCCTCAGATGAACTTTTCTTTCAGCGTAGGACGTCGTGTCTGTGTCGTCTCCTTGGAGGGCACACTATTGACAACTTATTATGAATGTGAAACCACAAAGTGCATACGGTTTTGAAAGCAGGGGAAGTGCATCGCTAATGGACAGTAATTGATGTTCAAGGGTATACAAGCTGAAATGGTGACAGAGAAGGTGGCAAGAGTATTTACATGCTTCATCTGGATGAAATATGAGAAGTTCATAGAGTGTCTGTGCTAGAGAGTAGTTTTAAGCAGTGGCTTAGGATGTTGCTCTTTGAAATTGAAAATGTCAACGATAGGTTCTTGCCGATGGGGTATATGCTTGAAATGTCAAATTTTACATAGAATTATAGGTGTAGATAGAAATGTAAGCTAAATGTCAAAAGTTTTACTTTTTTTTGTCTAATTCTTTGAGAGCATATGAAGAGTTATGAAGATTTTTCGCAAGGTGGTATTTAAGTATGGTATTGATGAACCAATGATGAACCACACTAGCAGATTGAGACACAATTGTTGATCAATGTTCGGTAGCCCTGAGAGAGGATTAAAGGGATGGTGGGTACTTTGTATTCTCTTATCTGTTACAACAGATGAAAGTAGATTTTGAAAACTCCATTTAAAAAAAACCCGAGTGTGCAGGCTCAGTGGGGATATGGTTAGTGCGATGAACTGCCGCGCAGAAGGTCTGGGTTCGATTCCCAGCCGTAGCAACGCCTAAATGATTTTTCACTGGCCCTTCTGTCGTAATGATCTGCCAAATCATCCGAGTACTATCAATGGTCATGAAAAGCTTATCTCAACTTAGCCGTTCGGAATGGAGGTCCCGCCATTGTGCAAAGAAGCACACACGAACACATTAATGGCTGCGAAAAAAAGCTAGGCCCTGGGTACTAACGAGCCTGTTGCGTCATAATTTTTTTTTTTTTTTTTTGTGAGCGTCAGTTCACACGCGATAGAAGTGACATTGTATTCTCCTTAATTTGTAAGAGAATGAAATGAATACGCTAACAGAGAAAGACAGAAAGCTATTGAACTCTTTTCGTTACACTTTTTCGTTTCATATCCAATTAATACCGTCCCAAAATGAGTTTAACCTCAAAAATTTACATCCCACAAATGTCCACCCAAATTGAATTGAAATTGTTCGTGTGCAGTGGTAGTTTCATCTTGTTCTTAAGTTGAGATAGAGCAAACATTAATTTATTATCACAGAAATGCCAATCGGGGACTAGGTATCAGTTACGATGCCCAAAGCTTTCCATATCAGAGCAGACTTTAAGAAAAACTTACACAATCATTTGCAAAATATCTTCCGATGAAGATATGCCTGAAAATTGCTTCAGCATCCATTGCCCGATCCACAATAAAAAAAAAGTTTACCGAGGCATAAATTTTCTTAACATGGATACCAAGATCGTGTCTGACGTAATATTTTCTGTTGAAACTTTAGACTTGAAAAAAAAAACAAGTCCGAATCGATTATGAGTTTTAAAGTCTCATACGATGGAATAAATAATACAGACCCATGTCTAGTTAAGGTTTATCGTCCAAACCTATCTATTCGAATGTGCAGAATATCAATTTAAAATCCCATTAACGTAAGCAATGTCTCCCCCGAAACATTAAAATCAAGTTTGGACGCATTGTCAAGGAATCTATTCAACATTTGTCTTGAGAAGACTGGGCTTAAATCTCGAGACAACATCGAGGGCACAGTCTTTTATTGGCGAAATGCTGAAATGGGTTCAGCTGAAATGGCCAAATATATGCTGTCGGCAAGAAGGCAATCACGCCACTGAGCCCGTCAGAAAATATTTTTGTTCCCATGCGTTTTCCTGATATCTATAACTGATCCTTAACTTGTGCATATATAACTAAACATTTTAATGAATTATAAAACTTAATCCAAATGACATACCGCTTTCCATTGATGTATACCTCACTTTGTTAACATCCTTAAAAAAAACATCCTTCAGACATGTTCACCTACCTGCTTCGCTTTACATCCAACGTTGAAACATTGTTGAACACAACTTTGCATTTCGTTGTTACTTCCTGGATTTCAAATGTCTCACTCACACTACACTCGCGATTCCGGCAAAAAAAAAACGATTTATTTATTTTTCCACCTTAAAACGCAATTTACACGGTTCTTACAATATTCTTCATGAAAACACGGTATTTCGACCAATAACCCGCAAACCCGTCATCAAACACCATTCGCAATCACGATTTCTATGATTTCCGAACACACTTCTATTTAGAAATACGCCTTCATCCATGAACATAGCAATACACTTCCGATATGACATTTGCGATCCCGGAAGGAAAGAAAAGGAAATATTAACACGAGATTACAATTTTTGTTTATATTTCACCTAAAGATAAAGCCGAAAACACATAACGAGGGATTTTCACTGATTTCTCTCGCGAAAACACCGCCATTTCAGTCACTCGATGAACCGCACTCCCGTCACCATAATACCCATAACAACCGCAACTTTGATATTTTATACGAAAATTTTCAATTTCTTAGAATTTCTCCAGTTAGAGAACAAATTTAAACCCGACATTTACATTTTATTGAATAATTTCAACGAAAACATTGACTTTTGTGCATGAAACGACCACTTCCAGCTCACCCCATTTGCCAATCGGAAAACTGAAATTGCAAATATTTTCACCGATAAACACTATTTTCCAATACAAAATGGACGAATCACACCAAAAACTAACGGAAAACACTTTGATTACATTTATTCTCGAATATAAACGAAAATATTGGCAAATTTTAAATTTTTATTCACTCGCGTACTGATTTAACACCGGCCAGGAAATAAAATTAATTCTTCCATAGGTGCGATGACATTTAATGAGAATGGGGTGGCATGGGGTACGTTCATTGACTCGTTTGTTGAAAAACTGAAAAAAGTGTTAAAATGCCATGAGTTTGTAAAGTTTTAAGCAAATAGTGATTTTTATGTAAATTTGTTAAATTAAAAATTAATGTAGAGGGTGGTAAATTGTTTTACATATGGAAATTGTGTATTTTTTTACTTTTTTGCTTTGTGAGTATTTTTTTTAGTAAATCTGTGTAAATGAAAGAGTTTGATCTTTTCGACTTTTATTGTAATCAAGGAAAAGTTTTTTGGCAGTTTGTATACTTTGATATTCGACTAGCATCAAATGCTATGTGTTTTTAATAATTGAATTAATGTGAGTTTTTCTACTAAAAAAGGGATTTCCTGTCAGTTTTAAGCTCGTAAGTAATTGCTTTATGATAGTTGGAATCGATTGAATATTTTTAAAGTTGTGAAACTCATAATGGATGTAAGATTATAAGTGGTTTTATATAAAGTTAAGTTTAATTATTATCGACGCACACGCAAATAAAAATACATACCGATTAAAAAATTAAAAAAAAACATTGTTAGATAAATCATCGGTCCTGTTTGCTTATGACCACAAATCTTACGATGTGGATAAGGGTCTGATCAATAAAATGGCTATAGCACATTTATATCATTAGAACGGAGTATTAAGAAATACCTACCAAAACCAACTAACAAAAAGGATGTGCTGGAAGCTAGGGTATATAACGGGTGATTTTTAAGAGTTCAGTTTTTCAGGTATTTTTAGTAATGGCGTCCAAACGTCATCTGTCAAAGTGAAAAGACTTACAAACGAACAACGTTTGCAAATTATTGAAATTTATTATAAAAATTTGTGCTCTGTGGGCCTTAGAACAGTTCCATGAAAATCCGCTGTTTTATCGAAAATTGTGTTCAGATATGAGGCTCATTTCTGGCTTAACGTATACTTAAATAAGCAAAACTGTCACATCTGGAGTGATGAACAGCAACATGCCATGCAAGAGTTACCGATGCATCCCGAAAAAACGACAGTTTGGTGTAATTTATGGGCTGGTGGCATCATCGGTCCATTTTTTTTCCAAGGACGACCGTGGAAGAAACGTTACCGTCAACGGCAAACGATATCGAGCCATGATACGCGAATTTTTTTTTTGCCCCAGTTGGCTGAGTTGAACTTGGTTGACATATGGTTTCATTAAGACGGTGTCACATCTCACACAGCTCGTGAAACAATGGAAATGTTGAAGGATGAGCAGCTTATCTCTCGAAATGGCCTTGTAACTTAATCGAAAAGATCATGTGATTCAACGCTTCTGGATTATTTCTTGTGGGCTTATGTAAAGTCGTTAGTCAAGCCTTACAGTATAACATAACACGCGTAATTCGTGGAATACAGGCTGAAATGCTTGAAAAAGTGACGCAAAATTGGACCTTCCGAATGGACCATTTGAAACGGAGCCGCGGACAGCATTTACATGAAGTTGTCTTTGAAACGTAAATGGCAAAGGCCTGTTTATCGATTGCAATAAAAATTTTAATATTTGATGCAAATTTGAGTGTTTTCTTCGATTTAAAAAAAACTACGCTTAAAAAACACCCGTGAACGAATGATGGCAAATACTTCGGTCCTTTTACTCTGCAAGCTGAAGTATTGGACACCATTCGACGTCGCCTTAAGTAGCGCTTCGAAATAGAAACTGATCTAAGCCAACATGAATTGCATAAAATGTTAGTTGAGCTTCAATTGTACCTGTCGCCAAGAAGTATGACTAGTTTAATCCCTCTTACAATCTTAAAGCCGGTAACTTGTTGAAAGAGTACTACGTCTATTAAAATTTTATATTCGGCAGTTGTATCTACTATATTAATGTGCATCAGCTGTGACATTTCTATGACAATTCGTGGAGACATTTTAAAACTAGACAGGAATAAATTCAAATCCTTTTTAGGAGAACACAAGTCGCACTAAATATTATTGACCTAGCAACAAGCTAATTTAAATTTTATTAGTTAACATTGGTAGAAACTTTTATCGTAATATATATAGAAATCGCTTAAATACCTGCCTAACACGATTATAGAACTTGACTTTCAACAGATTAATTGTTGGGTTAATTGTGGGCCATGTGGCTGCATCTTTTTAGAACCACATAAATCTGATGTACGACGCTGGTCAAAAATTGTCAACAAAATGGGAAGTTAGCTGTTTGGCATGTGACATCATCTTTTTGAAACTACACTGATGTCAAAGTAAAATACAATTCTGCTCAAAAATTGTCAACAGAAATGACACGACAGCTGCGTGACCACATATTAGTGATGTCAAGTACCATCCATTTCTGGTCGAAAATTGTAATCAAAAATGAAATGATAGCTGTTTGGCATGTGACATCTTGTTTTTGGAATCACATTGATGGAATTAGTACAAAAAATGTGATCAAACATGGAACTCCATGGACCATAACATAGCGATCATGTTCATCATACAATGAAGATTCTTCATACTTTCATAAAAGTACATATGCATCAATGGACTAGATGTCCATATTTTGGTTATGGGCAAAGCCAAAGTCATTAAAATAAGATTCGTTCCCAGAGATGTTTTTCTTATGAAATTCAGGATTTTCTTTAAATTTTTACAGACCCTAATTGTGAAAGGGGATTCAGTGCATCAGCTAATTTGATGTTGTGAGTGTGTACCGTAGTGTGTAGACTGAGAGATACCATCACCTGTGAACGGCGTCAAATCAACAAATTTGGTTTACTTTCAACTGAAGTACTCACGCATTAGATTTTCGGTACTTCGACAGGTCACTGGCGCAGGGATATTCAATATCGAATAGTGACTCGAATTTATCCACTATAGCATCTACACCTTGTCTGGTGCGACCATGAATCATAAATTGGATTAAACCGCTCTTAAAATCTTAAAAACTCAGAATTTCAGTAATATTTTTGTTTTTTTAGTTCCCAAACCTTTTTAGTTCATGATCTTTACTATGGAAAAGAGAAGCCCTGAACGACGCTTTAACATTGAAAAGTAAAATAAAAGATTATAGGTGCGTTTTTATAAAATATCAAAAAAAAAAAACATTTTTAAAAATTTAAAACGATTGCGAAGACTGACAGCTCATCACTCGCTACCTTGTTAATTTTAATTTAGCTATACTATTTATACCCAATTCATAAATTCATTAACACAATAAACACTACTTATCGATAATTTTCTTACACAAACAATCAGATTTAAGAGCAATATATCAAGCCCTCTAAAAGGGATAGCACAGTACTTTTTATTTTATATCCCACAAGGCATTTTTGTTTGTTTTTTCTGCACACCTATACCCCCACTGTAACTTCTATAAAAACATATGCTACTCATGAACCAAAATAAAAGTACAAGAATTTCCATTTTTTTTTATTTTTAGCTACTTATATTCTGTTTGGCAGCACTAATTTCGAAAGCCAAATTGAATTGTCATTGTAAGTAAATTTAGAACGTAGCCACGTAAAACATTAGAACAATCAAAAACAAATCCACCAAACAAAGCTTGCTTAACAAAAAAAAAAAAAAACTAATTGGAATGTCAAACTTTTTACTCTTTGTTTACTAATCAAATTCGTGTTGCCAAAATAGAAAGAGAAACAGTTACAAAAAAAAAGGAGACGACCCTGCCAGGAGTCGAACCTGGAATCTTCTGATCCGTAGTCAGACGCGTTATCCATTGCGCCACAGGGCCAGATGACATTTGTATACGTGGCAAGTTTTGACATTTGTATACGTGGCAAGTGAATAGACAGTATTTGTGCTGGTAGTGTAGTGTTTGTGGTGTGTTATTGTGTGCTCTTTTTAGTAGTATGTGTTATGTTTTTTTGTTGACGTTGTGTTTATTGCTTATTTTTTTAATAAAATAGTTTACATAAATAAAATAATAATAATAAAACATCGCATTAATAAAGAAATCGAGAAGCTAGGTATGAGGCCCTGTACAGTAAATTCAAGATATTGGATATGAATTTACCGGAGTCATTTTCTAAGATAGACTGCCGGTACACATGTTTCAAATATTGACACAATTTTATTCAAACAATAAAAACATAACAATAAACGAAAATACGGTTAACGTCCTATATATATAGGTTGGCAAATATTGACATTTGATTTCGAGTTTACTGCGGTTGGTTATTTTTGGCAATTATTATCAAGGTTCCGTTTGAAGCTATAGTAGGTGTTTGTCTAGTCGAACAACATGAGATTAATACAGGGGGTGAACGCTGCTGTTTCATGGCACATGTTTGACTAAGCTTTTGGGGGTATTAGAGGTGTTGACTTTTTAGGAAGTTTAGGTAGAACTTTGGGCGCCATCCTAATGGTAATAAATAATTGAAGTCGTATTTGAATGTATCTTTTATACCACAGATGTTACAACAGCAAAAATACACACTTATCTTATCGAAATCTTAGCTCTTAAGCCATATAAGGCGAACATTTATACATATCTACCTAGTTTGTGACATAAAGAAATAATTTAAATATATTGAATATATGGATCGCGACTCATAAGCGCTGAGTGTCATCGATTTTAATGACCTTAATTTTGAACAAGGATTTAGGAAATAAATTTCAAAGTGCGCTTACTTTTTAGGACTTTGTTCAAACTGTTAGTTGGTCTAAGCACGTTATTTAGACAGTCCCATTTTCTATAATTTATTCATATAGTGATTTAAGACCAATTGAAAAAAAAATGTTTGCTAAAAGTATAGAGAAATTTAGTAAAGAATTCAGACGAATGATCCAAGAGGATGTCATTTTTTCAATAGCGTTGTTTTAACATAATTATGATTTTCAATTGGCTGTCTATATGACGTTTGTGTTCAGTATGCATTGCCATTTTATTACGAACAGACTTACGCCGGAAAAACGCTTACTAAATGTAGAAGAAAAAAATGTGTTAAGACAAATAATATAACCAACAGCTTGATTAATAATGCTCTTAAGTTTCTGAATTGTGAAACGACGTCACAGCTGAGCAAACGTTTATCAACATCTGTATCTGTGACGACTTAAAATTGTGTTCAAAAAATTAGTATATGCTGGATTATGCGACTGTTTTCTATTAAACTTCTAGAAAGCTATGAAGTCTTATTTGCCTTGCATACTGCTTCCAAGACTGCTTTCCTTCCAAAGTTTAGTCTATCGCAAAATAAACACTTCTCATGTATGTATATAGAAATAATGATCTTCTTACAGCTTAGAAGTCTAGGCCTTGCATTGGGCGCCAATTTGTTAATTATATACGTATCTGCTATAATATTGTTACTTCATAGTAATTCAGTCTGGATAAAGGTTGACCTTTAATGAAAACCATGTTGCATGTCGGTATATGAAAATTGTGTGACATTATTCTAAAAATGAATAGAATTTGGATGACTAAACACTTATTGGAAGGTAACAAGTGATGTGATAATCTGTTAGTTCGCTAAGCAAGCTCTATTACGACAACTAATTCTTTTTGGTCAAGCTTTCTAAATTTATGTTGAATCGGGAAAAATGTAATCTGTACTTAAAAAAAAACGACCCATCCCCTAATGTAGTTGCATGAATTGTATAATTTTATTTGCAAAATCTCTAAAGATTTTTCATAAAATTGGACCCACCAGTTTACACAAAAAAACATCGCACTAATAAAGGAATATAGAAGCTAGGTGTGAGGCCCTGTATAAGAAGTTAATTCCAGATATTGGATAGGGGTTTACCAGAGTCATTTTCTAAGATACACTGCCAGTGCACATGTTTCAAATATTGAGACAATTTTATACAAATAATAAAAACATAACAATAAACAAAAATGCCGCAAACGTCCTACACAAGACAATCTATTAAGAGAGTCAATTCTTTTTGGACAAAAAATGTTCTCTGTTCTGTTCCATTTACGTTTTTTTATAGAAATATACATCCTTTAACATATTCTGTTGGATCAACCCTTCGAACTGCTGTATTCAAATAATTTGATTTGGTAATTTGTCTGTATTGCCTCTAGAAATGGCGCCCAACGTAAGTACTTAGGTCATTTTATTGCAGTCCTTTCAGTTTTGCTTGGACATCTTTATTGATCTGATAAATATCTAGGTAACAACGCGATTCCGTGATATTCAAGGTTCAACTTATTTTTTTCGGTTTTGTTCGAAAACCAAACGGATATCTCAAAGGGCTGATTATCTACATGTCACAGTTTTTTTTTTAAATATTGCATCTCGCTTAGGAATAGTTAGTTAACTGAAGCTCAAGTTGAGTCTTCAAAGGGATGTTAATCTTTTGACAAGGTTAGGCATATAGGTCTTCAATACAAACTAAGACAAGTTCTGCCTGAAAAATTATATAAAATCCTTCGGAGTTCAAAGAAATATTGGCTGGAGTACCCCAAGACCATTATTGTACCTCCTACTTACACGTGATATTCCACAAACAAATGATACAATAGTTGCCACGTTGCTGATGATACAGCTATGCTAACAGTTGACACAACAATAGAGGAAACAAATATGAAATTACAAAGTTAATGAGTGGAAAAAATCTTGGCGGATTGCACTTAACAAGAGCAAATCGATTCATGTAGATTTTTCGTATAAACTGACAAACAATTTGCCAGTAATTCTCAATACGGTTTGAGTCTCTTTTGCAAAAGAAGCGAAATATCGCGGAATGACACTCGATGCAAAATTTTATTGGAAGTCGAATTTAAAAAAGAAATTCGAAGAACTTAAAAATAAATACAGAGATCTATACTGGTTACTCGGAAAATATTCGAAGCTTAACCTTGATAACAAGCTGCTATTATACAAGCAAGTGCTAAAGCCGGTCTGGACATATGGTATACAACTATGGGGTTGTACCAGTGAAACGAATCTAAACATTCTACAAACTTCTTAAAACAAAATGTTAAGATCATTCGTCAATGCGCCGTGGTATATAAGGAATGAAGATCTAAGCAGGGATCTGTGTATTCCCGCGGTTAAAGATTAAACGAAAAATTTTGCACGCAAACATTAAAAACGTTTTTTGGGACACGTTAACGCAACGGTCCTCCAAATTCTTGACGAAACAAATTTATTGCGGTGTCTTTAAAGAACTAAGCCCTTAGATTTGGCCCGATAATAACAAACCGGGCTATGAATCGCGGAAAAAGCAGGAACTGTCAAAGGAAAGTTACCTGCCAAATATATTCAAATTGCTAGATAATTAGCATTCTTAGTTGCAATACAAATACACAAAGGGAGGTGGTTTTAGTGGGTAAAAGTCTCACACTACCTGTCTTTTTAGATTTCCACCAGCCCACGGAAAAAAAATTAAGTTGAACAAAAATATTTGTTTGGGTTTGTGTCGACAACTTTGTTTAAGTGGCGCCCAACGTGGGATTGAAAATAAATTATTTAGACATTACGGTGTCAGGGTATCACATAAATATTTAAATATCTCAAATGCTCTTAAAACTAAATTACCCAGATACAATTTTATCCATCACCAAATCCATAACTTCCTCAAAAAAAAAAAAAATCCACTCTTTCAATACGATTAGCCGCAATGCTTGCAATGACATTCATTTGATAACTTATTCATGAGCAACATCTCCTGTTCTCAAGCCTTTGTCTGTGTGTGGATTGCATATCCTTTTATCCGTTTACTCCTCCGGGGGTTAGAACAATGAATGGACAACCTCTAGCTCCAACCGTATGTAATAACAATCATCATCTCCTTATGCGCCAGCATGACTTCCTCCTCGTTAAATACACATTCTGCATGATTTTTCAAAACAAAACAAAAAAATTCAAAAAAATAAACTTTTTATCCAACTATCTACGAAAACACTCTTTGGGTACTCATACGAAAAGCGCATTTATTTCTCAATTTAATTACGTATAAAGTGATTAACTTGAATTGCAGCCATGGTGCTCTAGAGAAAACGTGTACTCGACTCGATGGAGCTCAGTCACTGTGGAGAGGAGAACTTGATTTCATTTCAAACAAAAGATACTTTTTCCAGAACTCGCAGATTCATGCAAGTATTTCCCATTCCAATGGTATAGGTACGCGAGTAAGTGAACATGGACAAGAAAAAAAAAAAAAAATCAAAGTAAAAAGCGCGCCAAACCAGCAACCTCTTCCCATTGTGTGTGTATAATATGGGTATGGCTCTCCTCGCGCTGCTGAACATTGAACTCGGGAACTCTGGTGTTCAGCTTTGTTGTTCCCTTCTGTGGGAATTAAATTATGAATTTCACTAGAATAGAATGCTATTTGCCTCCTCCAATCTTTACCACGTTCACGTTCACCCGAAAAGAATATCATACACACACACAGAATCTGGTTGTACGAGGACGAGTGTGGAGTACTACTCTGTATCTGCCAACAACGTTGGAGCTATCAAGAGTCATCATGATGATGATGACGATGATGGTGGCAAACCATGGGATGTGGATCTCGCCCTATACCTCAAAGAGACTCTTTTCGCCTGGGTTTCTTTGTAATGCTTGGTTTTGGTGATATTGCTTAGCAATGCACGTCATTGGTTTTGAGTGACCAGACATTTTAATGTACCAAGTGCTTGTGTGCGGCTCTGACATCACAGCACTGTGGTAAAGTAATGAAATTATAATTTTAAAGTCGCATCTCATGCACGTATGGGTTCTTGTATGTGTCTGTTGGGTTGTGCCCCTACCAGCCAAATATGAATTGTGGGAATTTTATATAACTTCAAGATTGAGATTGTTTTTTTTTTCGTTACGTAGATATGTAGGATTTATTTTTGTGAACAGATTATGCGAACGTGTTTTTGTTAAAAAAAAAAAAAACAAACTGGAATGGGTGACAGATTGTAAACCTTTTTTGAGTGCGTATGTAGGGCCAGTCAACTAAGCCTCGTAAGCATTCCCGATAGGGGAATTAGAAAAGTAATGTAAGTGTTAACACCCAAGAAGTGATGCTTTAATTTACTGGCGCCCAACATAGGACTTCACCCGATTCGAGTTTGCTTTTGAATGCCATGTGCCACCGTTGAATAGATCGGTAGATTTTGAATCACATATGGCTATTGTGAACGATATGACAAATTACTTATGGTGTATTCAATTCAAAGTTGTAAGGCTGCTCCCCTGGTGTCCATAGACTACAGTTAATATGGTATTCATTGTTGATGTCTTTTCCTCTCTCTATCGAAGCACGCCGGACCGATGAACTTCCTTTCATGACCCCCACAAATGGTTTAACCCCATTTTGACATTAGGAATTGGTTCATTCATCACCATATAACAAAAGTAGGATGAATTTCGTTTGTAAGAGACAAAATTACAAACCCGAAGAAATATATTCTGCCCTTGAATCGGTACTACTACTAACGATATTTTCAAAGTTTTGGAACCCTATCTCATGTCAAAAGAACTTGTGATACCTTTGGAGCAAAACGTATGAGCTTATCCAAGTCATATTCGCCTTTTCCCTTTAAAGTATCAACAATGTGAGCATACTAGAAATAAAATCGATATTTCAGAGCTCTCATACCAAAAAAATAATTTAACAATGGCGCCCAACGCTGGACTTTATGAGGTTTGTATACTGCTGAACATGGTACTGATGGCTTTCATACTTAGAATTATATATCTACTTGGTGATAAAATACAGATTCTAGATCATCACCTGCCGATCATAACCGAAATAAGAAGGATCATAACTGCCAAACTAACGGTGGTACTCATTAGCAGACGATTTTGCTCACGCAATTATTGTGACGTTTGTCGATGTACAAATATTAGTTATACTGGAATATTTGCTATTAGCACCCATGCAGGTCCTAGCTTTTCCATTTATCTGAGAGTCCGAAATTATATTTCAACCATAAATTTGGGAATATTCTGACGACAGTGTTATACTTCTTGATGCTTGTCGGACTTTTTCAAAAACAAAACAAAAACCTAGGTATTGTTATTTTCGAGATTTAAAAATAGAAGTCCACCGTACTAACCATTAGTCTACTGCAGCTGAAGGTCGTTTGATCCAGTCCACGGACAAATGAACTTACTTAGATATTATGCTAAAAAATGTAACTCCTGATGAGTGTTTTTGACGTATAAAATGTGTCTGGCTGTAAAAAAAAAAGCAAACAAACCACACTCCCTCTTGACTGTAATAAGCCTATCGCAATAAAATCTGCATGACCGCTCTGGCGCTCTTGTGTTAATTTACCCTTAACCGTCAGCGTGTATCAAGTTTCCCACAGAAGCCCGTTACCAGGTGAACGGATCTTAACACGCGTTTCAATGCGTGACATACATATCCACACCCAATCTTCAACAGACTTGAACATATAAAAAAACACTCACCGTCTCGTACAATGGTTCACGGTCTAAAAGATACCATAAACCACAAAATTAAAGGCCAACAAGAAAGGGCTTAAGATACACACATTAACGACAAAAAAGACAGAAACAGAAAAAAAAGTAAAAAACTTTTAACGAAAATTTAACAACCAGCGAGATTCTGTGAAATGCAATTTACGATTTGGCACGTTTCTCAGTTCTGCATCGATAAACCTCAAAAGGATCTCACAGCAGTGGCTAGCCCAACGGCACAAACAGATTTATTTCCAAATACTGAAATTTGATCGGAAATTACACCGAATGTCGGAAAATACCACGGAAAATCATCGACTTGCATGGTGTGTACTGTGTCTGTCTGTAATTGAAATCGTTTGGCTACGGCGCGGCGCCCTGGCGGATGTGTTCAGTATTTTGAAATTGCGCGTTTTCAAGATTCCTGCCCAACCCAACCCAACCCCCATGCCAATGTGTTTGAGTTCCCTTTAAGTGAATTGAATGACATGCCATCGTTAGTGCCTGGGAAAGGGGAAAAGGTATCTTTCAGCCTTAAATCATCATCCAGCAACAGCTGCGGGCGGTACACACGGGCACATTAATTCGTGCGGCACGCGGGGGGAAGTAATTAAAAAAAAAAAAAAACAGAAATATGTTGTAATTTAAGCGCACTGTGAATGGATTTATATACTTTTGTACATATTGGAATTTTTTTTTTTTCGTTTGGGAACTCTTATCTCTATTTATTTGCTGCTGATGAGTTAGGTAATATGCCGGAGGGAGGATTAAGATGAAAGATTTCGTATGTCTCAGATATTTATCTTTTGTAATAAATTTTCTTTTATCTTTTAGAGAAGCATTTTTATGTACTTGAGTTGGATGCGTTTATCTCATGTGGGTGTGTGATTAAATGAATGAATATAGCACAAATAAAAACACAGATTTTCTTTGATTAGGGGTCATAAGTCATCTATTTTTGGGATATGACATCTGCAGATACAGTTTTATGGAATTCATAAATGTAGGAAGGTAGTAAATAGTCCGTTGTGTTAGGTACCTATAAAATTTGGTAGCATGTTTTCATTTTAAATGACAACATGCGATAAAATCGCTGTCCACGAAAAGAAGAGGTACAACGAAACTGAAGAAATATCTAAAATTATACTCAAGTTATACAGCCCTTATACAGGTCGACCGCATAAGAATCTCGGGTTGAGAGGGGCCCTAAACATCAATAGATACTTCGTTTCATATAGTTTTGAGTAAGAAAAAAATTTGCGTTTGATAACTTAACTCGATTTAAAGTGGAATCCCACAAGGTTACATCCTACCACCGACTTATTTCCTATTGATGATTGGAGTATAATTCTCGGATTTTTGTCATGTAAAATATACTTAACGTCAACACCTAGTCAGTGCAGTTCTTATTTCATGGTTGGCCTACCCACGACAATAGAACCATAGAAAAGTGTTGGCGAACACCCCAATGTAAGACACATTATTCTGGTAGAATTTTGAAAATCATGTGCAAGGCACGAATTTCATTCATACTAAGGATGAAAAATTCGGAAGTAGAGTTACATTGCCACTTTTAACAACAAACGTTCTACCAGTCAGCGTGTCATGAAGCATATATAGCAGTGGTTTACTTAAGCCAAGTGTGGTCAGCTTTAGATAGAGGCCCTCTAACCATACGGTGTCAAAAGCCTTCTCTAAATCAACCATGCACTTTTTTTTTTGGTTTTTTTTTCAATCAATGCAGCATGGATACAGTCATGTCCTGCCTTGAAAACAAACTGGTTCTCTGGTATAATATTATTGTCCTCAGACCACTTGAACAGTGTCCGATTGAGAATCTTTTCGAATTTCTTGCTGATACTCGGAAGGAGACTTATCGACCGGAAATTTGTCAGATTGGAGTTGTCCTTTCCCTTCCATGCATTATTCAGCGCGTTGTTGAACAGCGTGGCGTAAATGTCCACAGCTTCAGGGGGTAAGT
Organism: Rhingia rostrata; assembly: GCA_949824845.1. Classification (NCBI taxonomy): domain Eukaryota; kingdom Metazoa; phylum Arthropoda; class Insecta; order Diptera; family Syrphidae; genus Rhingia; species Rhingia rostrata. Next base: position 93,223,163 of record OX463757.1, read on the forward strand.
GTCGCAGTACAATGTTGGATATACCATCGACCCCAGCTGACTTCTTTTTCTTTATGGAATCAAAGATGATCTGGAGTTCTACCTTCGAGACTAACATGTGACTAGACCCACTTCACTCGGCGACTATGACATTTGCCAGATCGCCATTTCGTTATGTCGTTTCGGAGCTACAAATGATGGAGCAGGGCTAAAAAAAACGGTATCAGCGTATTCCGTTAAAATTTAGTAGTCATTTATCAAACGCGGAGCTTCACGAAGCTGGTTTTGGTTGGTCCACGATGGCCCTTCACAGATCACCTGCTATAGCACTTTTCACCGTATTCCACCCTAGTACCGAATGACAGGAAACTTAGCTTTCTACGGCTTCATTTATCCACCACCCAAGGACGCGCACAGTAGGGTATCAACCCCCGCTAGGTGTCTTTTTGAAATGTAGAGCATTCAATAAAGCCTTTGATATCTCGATTTTTTGATAACTCAAATCGATTTTAAGTGGAAAACCACAAGGTTCCATTCTACCACCGATATCGTTCCCCTAGTAGTGATTGGAGCACGCTTCTCGCAATTTTGTAGGAATTCGATGGAATTCGAAATTTTAAAAATATATTCCAAGAGGCTGACAGATATTCACCAACATGGTTTTTACTGGTGGTTTGTGCCGCATTTGTTTATCTCGTCAATTGTGAATAGAAATTTGAGTATGCAGGCTCAACTACTTGTTTCTTTGACTGCTAAAAGATGCTTCATTTAACTGCTGTTTGCATCGAGCTTTTAGGAAGAAGTGTGCATGCAATTTTTTAAAAGATTAAGGATTTTAAGGATAAGTCTAAAGCGTTTTAATGATTCTCAAATCTAAATTGTCTAGTTACAACGCCTTGAGTTTGCTATTGAGATTAAGAGCGCCATTGCGTCCTTGAACTTACTATGCATTTTGAGACATTCATCATGCAATTTAATCATTTTGCATATAGGGAATCTCTTACTGCTTAAACACGAAGATGAAACACCGGTTTCCATGAAACCCTCACAAAACCTTTACCTGTATGTCAGCTAACTCATTTTCTTGGGATTTCAAGAAACCATACATGGCTGATCAAGTGGAGTCTATGGTATGCAGAAAAGTTAAAAATAGTCCAAACATAGACTCCACTTGATCAGTCATGTATGGATTCTTGAAATCCCACGCACATGTCATTAAGTGTACACATGCACCTTAGAGGGCGTTCGCACTCAAAAAGGTGTACAGTCCCACCGTTTTAATGTCCGAAATGATATTTTTTAGCACTTGTTAAGCCAGACTTAAAGTTATAACCAGAGCATCAATTAAAGTGCCAAAATTATATGAAAACCCGCGCTGTTCATCAGGTAGCTGGGAGGTTTTGCTTTCTTACCCGTCAAGATATCTCTAATATTGCTTTCACACCGAACCGAAAACTGAGTTTTCGCAAAAATACTTGAAAACTTCATCGAAAACCGGAGTTTTCCCATTCATTTGCAGTTTTCAAAAACTAGTAGGTTACGCCGTAACCTTCTCGAAAACACTTCGCAGACGTCATCTAATTGAAGGTTGTTGGAACGAACACACCTTTTCATACGTTCTACATGTGTTCCACACGTCCCACACAACAGCTGATGAACTCGCTGTCAAAGCAAATGTATTTTTTCATTTCATTTCATTTTTGATTTTAATGGAAATTGCAAAAAAAAAATGAAGAAGATTTGATGTGTGGAAGACGAGGAGTACCTGGTGGAGCTAGGGGCAGACAAAAATGACGAACTCCGAGGATTTTATTCAGTTAAAATAATTTCACACACAAATTTTGCAGCTAGTACGACAGCTGAGCTGATTGAAATGTCAAACGTAACCTGGTCAAAATTCGATCTGAAAGCACAAGTGGTTTTCGAAAACTTTTTGTCGAAAACTTAGTTTTCGATTCGGTGTGTAAGCATTATAAGCCGCTATGAAACAAATGGGAGAAGATAGGTTTCAGTTAATGTCAGATATTTAATTTTTTCGACGCTGGAGTTAATTTTTTTTTTGGATGTTCGTCTGAGAAGAAATACAATTATATTGTACTAGGGCGCGCCGTATCGAGAAAAACGTTTTCCTAATGTTGATGGGTTAAGGTTAATGGTTCGATTCCCAATCGTAGCAACACCTAAATGATTTTTCACTGGCCCTCCTTTCGTGATGATCTAACAAATCATCCGAGTAGTATCAATGCTTATGAAAATCTTATCTCAACCTAGCCGTTCGGATTCGGCATAAAACAAGAGGGCTCGCCTTCGTGCAAAGAAGTACACACACACACATGAATGGTTGTGAAAAAAGCTAGGCCCCGGGTACTTACAAGCCTGTTGCCCCATTAACTTTTTTTTTTTGGCTTGTAGCTTATGGAAGCCAAGTCTTATTGGCAGAACTTATTAAGATCTTTATAAAAGTGAAGTACTACACCTTGGGCGCTCATTGTGGACGTCATGGTATCTTTTTAAGGTTGGCATTGAAGTTCCATATCTGGCGAGTTTGTCAACCAGCCTTCCAAAAATGTTTCTATGCTCATAGCTCTAGCAATGGTCAATGTTGAACTGATCCGCCATATTTATTTTGTTTGTAGGAACAGAGTTGCTTTCTATACCTCGAATATTAATTTTTTTAAGGTGGTGAGGAAGAGATTGCTTCAGATATCTAGGCGATCTCTAATTGTAACTCAAAACTGTTGAACTGATCTGCCATTTTGTTTGTTTGTAAGAACAGGTTTACTTTCGAGGTATCGATTTGAAAACTGAGATGATGATTGCTAATTTTTGTAAAGTGTGGAGAAAAACATTTTTCCAGATATATGGGCGATCTCTTATAACACAAGATTGTTGAATTGATCTGCCTTTTTTTTTTTAGTAGGAACAGGGTTACTTTCGAGGTATCCATTGGGAAACTGGGATGAAGATTGTTAATTTTTTTAAGGTGTTGAGAAATAGATTGCTCCAGATATGGGCGATCTTTTGTTATAACTCAAAAATGGAACGGCTTATTCATAATGGGTATATAGGATCTAAAATATCATAAAAAGAATAGCTATACGAGATTAAACTTTCTTTGTAGGTAATTGGGTTTGGAAGACGGAAAAACGTCCGTCCGTTGAATGCCAACTTACTTGTTTTTAAATGTATAGGTACCCTCAATTTATACTGATTTCCACTTACTAGAGCCCATGCCAAAAGATATAAACAAAAAAAAATCGATCAAAACGTAATTATTTTCGAATGCCTTCTAAAAAAATTACACCATCACCATATATTCACTCTTATTGGCCTTTTCCTTCTTAGCAACATAATCGGATTTAACGTTGCCATGAATTACAGAACAGAACAACGTGCACAACAAGGGTAATAATCCGCTTTTGTATATAAATCTCTATCAATGTTACTTTCCAATTTCAAGATTCTCGTCTTTTTTTTTCAATCCATATCTTTGTACATTACATACCTATTCTATATACATATGTATCTACACCTATTTGAAATTTAAAATCTCAATAATTTATTTTAATTTTAAATTCAGTACACCTCCCTTGCATCATCTGTAAAGATAAGGTTGTCGCGTTCGGATATATAGACGCCCCAGCGTACTTTTAACTCGTGTATGAGTCTTAAATCTTTTTGTGTTTGTGAAAACACTATCGTAGGTATAGACGAACATATTCGCCATTAGTTTGTGCAAATTGCATTTACATATGCAAATGAACGTAAAAGATATCGCGCAGTAGACATACTCTTTATTTATACCGTCGTCGTCGTCGTCTTGTCGTCTTCTTAATGCAATCTTGCAGATTCTGAATTACAAAACGAAAAACGTCAACTACGTATATAGGTGTAGCCAAAGAAACACACATCCGAAGGTTATGCATGGCTCAGGTCTACATAGGTATAGATACGTGCATCTTGTTTCCTAAAGCTAAATGAATTCACCTTCACATCGAACGAAAACAAATATAATGCATACCAATGGAAAATAATAACAAAATGTAATACAAGAAAAAAAAAGAAAAAAAGGCGCGCATCTGTTTTTCTTTTTGCTTCTTGTGCTTTATGTATCTTACAGATACTTTTTAACCAGAGAAAGAGGGATAGAATGTGTGTTCCCTTCGATCGTTCAATTTATTTTTTCAATGAATTTATTCACAGGGCCTCTGTGTATCTTCGCAGCAAAGTTGTGCGACTACTGAATGAAGATCGTCATAGTAGTTATATACCGGCAGGGGATCTTCACCAAAGATACCAGAAAAATAAAAAAAATAAAACAAAATATGAATGATCATCGATCAGTGAAACGAGTTTCTGACATGACAGCGGGGTACATAATAGCTGTTTGTTAGTAAATATAATTTATGAAGATCACAGATCGCGCAATGACATTCCAACACATATGCGGAGTCATTGAAGTGGGTCGAAGTGGCGTTCTGTCGATTATCACGAATGAACAAGCACTGACCCTGACCAAAAGACGATCAGTAGCAAAGAAGATCACTTTAAGGAATGAGGGGCGAACAATGGGTGGCATCGAAACGGCTCTGTGGCGCAATGAACGCGTCTGACTACGGATCAGAAGATTCCAGGTTCGACTCCTGGCAGAGTCGCACGTATGATATTTTTCAGTATATTTTTGCAGATACTAAAAAAAATTACGTGTCTATAAATATTTATGCAGACTTTTGCCGGAGGTTACATTCTCCACATAGTCAACCTACACAATAATTAAATCTTAATATGCATCAGCACGATGTGTGATTTTTGCATTGTGGCTTCAAGACGACTTTAAATCGAGTCGATACCTTACATAGCTTCTTGTAAAATAGGTACATAGCCACTAATTACACATACTTGAGTGACGCTTCAGGATATACTTCGTGGAAACACACACTTGACGTGATAGCCCGAGTAGAGATTTTCAGATAACTTGTATCTTTTTTATGAAAGTTTATCTAACGATCAGTTTTACGAGTAGTTTCAAAGTTTCATGTGATTGCAGTAATATAATCGGGGGTCTGTGCATTTATTATCTCATCATCTTTATTTGTTTTGGTTGATATGAAACTGTTGAGGAAAGTGTGATAGATTAGCTTTTGATTTTTGTTTGCGTGTTGATTTTAGTGATTAGAAAATCGTTTATACTTGCAAAGGAAAGGTGCCTCAATATTATAACGTGTAAAGTATACCTCGTTTTAAATTAATGTCTTTAGAAATATTAATATTCCAGTAATTCCAGTATAGTTTGGGTACTATCGGTTTACGTTAGCCAATGGTTATTGCAGTTTTATTCTGTTGATAATAACCATTCGCGAAAGCTAACCAACAATTACCAGAACGGGTCTTAGAGTGCGAAGTTAGAAACACGCTGAAATTCTTTCGAGTGTCATGTATCATATCATGCAGTTCTCCAAGTCTTGTATGTTTTTCTCAAAATTGTTAAGAATTGGTCAACCTTTTTGGGTAAAGATCTGGAAATGGCTTTCGATTTACCTAAAGCAATATACTCCAACATTTTTTGTCTTCTATCCAATGGGAGAGGTATTGAAAGTGGTATCCGAAAGAGGTTTTGAAGATTTCCTAAAAGGAGTGCTGAGATCATTCCTTTAAGTATTTATAGGAAGAATTCGTCTGATTACAAATGAAACAAATTTTTGGTGCAACAGTCTCGTTAGTACCCAGGGCCAAGATTTCTCACAACCATTCATGTGTGCGTGTGTACTTCTTGCACGATGGCGAAAGCTCCTAAGCTTAGCTAAGCTTTTCTTGACAACTGATACTACTCGGATGACATGTCAGATCATCACGAGAAGAGGGCGAGTGAAAAATCATTTTAGGTGTTGCTACGTCTGGGAATCGAACCCAGACCTTCTGCGCGGCAGTTCAACGCATTACACATCGCGCCACTGAGCCCGTACTTCGTCTGATTAAACAACAAATGATTAAAAAAAAAAAAATAATCAGGTCGACATCTAGTTGGATTTTTTCACGATGGTAGGTGTTAAAGTTTTTGAAGATCAGAAATAGTCTTATTTTACTTACTTAAGTGGCGCTAGAGTCCGGAATGAACCTGGGCCTCAATCAACATGCCTCTCCAATTAGCCCGGTCCTTAGCTAACTGCCTCCAGTTGCGCACTCCAAGTTGGTTGAGGTCGGTTTCTACTTGTGCGAGGTCTTTCTCTACTGCGTCCGACGTCTGACTGGGAATCGAAGACTCTGCGAGCCGGAGTATTTGTGTCCATTTGTTCTACATGTCCTAGCCATCTTAAACGTCCAATTCGGAGTTTTTTTTGACCAGGGGCTTGTCTCTGTACAGCTCGTATAGTTCTTGGTTGAATCTTCGTCTTCATAGCCCATCAATGCAAACGGGACCGAAGATTTTTCGAAGAATTTTCCTCTCAAATCGACCAAGGATTTCTACATCCGCTTTTGAGACGGTCCATGCTTCAGCGCCGTAGAGAAATGGGATGCTCAGGGACCTAAATAGGAACTCTTTAGTGGTCTAGTGAGGGCTTTACTACTAAATTGCCTTCTTAGCCCAAAGAAACAGCGGTTGGCAAAAGTAATTTTTGGTTTAAGTTCGGACGAGGTATTGTTGTCAGAGTTAATAGCGGAGCCGATGTAGGCAAAGTCCCGTACTAGGTTTCATTCGAACGAATTCCCGAAACGAAAGTAATTTCCAGTAAAAAATCAGCTTGCTGTAGGGATATCCATTGCGAAATAAGATAAATGAAGGATACAATTGCCTTCGCTTAACATATTCCATTTCCAGAAAGATTCCGCAATAATTCTTAACCGGACAAAACTTGGAAGAAATTTAACGCATAGCTGTCAAAAGTTGTGAACATACATACGCGTTGACGTGGACTACATATGTTGGAAATATTATTCGAAACGGATAGATACCGCAGTAGAAAATTCCTGCTTTTCGAATCTGACTTTTCACTCGTTAGTGCTTTAGCCCTAGAGACTGCATTATGATGGTCAGAATCAAGACTCCGAAAAATCTTCAGTCTCGTTTGTGTTGAAAAGATTTAGAGACAAAGATTCAACGAAAATAAAAATAAAATAAAAGCAAATAGCTCGAGTCAAATCAATGCATCCAAAGTCTAAAAAGAAATATTTTAAGGATATTTGGAGCGATATAACACCAATGCGCAGGCCCGCAGATTCTATGAATCCCTGCTAGATGTTCGACACTTTAGGAGAAGATATTCCAAAAATAAAACTAGCATTGAGTTAACTGCGGCCAATATAAATTGAGAATTATGTCGGTTTTGACTTAGTTTCACAGCGGCTTACCTTAGAGGAGAAAAAAGACACATAACACTTCAGATAAGCTTGCCCATATTATCTATTGATTATCCAAGTTTTAGAGTCCTTTAAACGTTAAAAGCTCTTCGCTTTTTTCTCTGGACATTTACTTGTGTAAGTTTGGGTGATTATATTCGCCAGTAATTGGTCACTTACGCAGCTTTTGCTATAAAAGTCGCCTTTAGAGAGATCAAAATACAAATCCGCCATCAAAAGCGATTCGATGCACTTTTGTGAATAACCCGCCTGTGGTAAAAATCCATACCCTGGAAACCCGCATTAATACTTTTTCGACGGGCTTTGTTCTCACCACAATCTGGAAAATCATCCGATTATCTATAATGATTGACCTGAGTCCCTAACTGGAATCTTGCGTTTTACATAAAAACTCCTCAGGCAGGCCAGAAGGAATGAAATAAGTTAGGAGGATTATGGTCCCTTATCTCATGTTCTTATCAAAGATCTACCGACAAAGGGAATAAGAAGCTTTTGCTTAAAGATGTAAATTTATACAGGCTGTCCGCCGGGAAGGTATTGTTTTGCCGCCATTTTGGTAAACATTAGTCTTGACAGTTCATATTTGGCAAAAATATTCGATAAACCAACGTGTTTTAATCATTAAAACATTTTATCGAAATCAATCATCGATTACTGTGACGATGAGAGAGTTACGTGAAATTTTTGGGAGAAACAACGTGCTAACAAAACGCACTATTTATCGTGTAGTGAATGATTTCGAAGAAAAAGGTTCTGTAGGTGATATGCCCAAGCATGGACCACAACTACTGCAAGGTAGGCTGAAAGCATTACTGCTGCTCAAGGAAGTGTTCAAAACGCCGTGCTCAGGAGCTACGTCTTCGAATTTGGCCACAATTTTGCACAAGGATTTGCATTTGTTTCCATTTAAGATTCAGTTGACACAAGAGCTTCTTCCACAAGACCATTTACGCCGCCGTACATATGCCAATAGGATGTTACAGCAAGCCCATGACAACCCCGATTTTCATGAAAAAATCATACTGAAAGACGAGGCACATTTTCATTTGAATGGATATGTGAATAAACAGAATAGTCGGTTCTGTGCAATGGAAAACCCTCAAATTATTCTTCAGTCACCTTTGCATCCATTAAAAGTTACAGTCCGGTGTGCAATTTGGTCAGGAGGAATCATTGGACCTTACTTCTTTGAAAATGGAAACGGCGTAACGGTAACTGTGAATGGGGAGCGATATCGTGATATGATTGAAAACTTTTTAACGCCACAACTGCATGCTTTGGGCTTGATTAACATGTGGTGTCAACAAGACGGTGCCAAATCGCATACAGCCAGGATTACTATGGAATTACTACGAGACCTCTTTCCACAACAAGTTATTTCAAGAAATGGTGATATTGATTGGCCTCCACGGTCGCCTGATTTGACTGCTTCGGACTTCTTTTTGTGAGGATATCTGAAAAGCAAGGCTTATGCAAACAAACCAGAAACGAATATTTTGTTTGATTTGCTTAATCAAACAAAATATTCGCGATGAAATGAATGAAATACCGTGTGAAATGGTTTTTTTTTCGTGGGCTGGTGGAAATCTCAAAAGACACGATGAGCACGTGTCCAAAGTAGTGTGGGACTTTAACCAACTAAAACCACCACCCTTTTTGTATTTGTATTGCAACTAAGTATGCGACTTATCTAGTTTTTTTTTATCACGAGTAATGAATGGTTGGCAAGTAACTTTCCTGTGAGAGTTCCAGCTTTGTCCGGAATTTATAGCGCGGTTTGTTATTATCGGGTCAAATCTAAGGGCTTAGTTCTTTGAAGACGCCGCAATAAATTTGTTTCGTCAAGAATTCGGAGGACCGTTATGTTAACGTGTCCCAATAAACGTTTTTTATGTTTGCGTGCAAAATTTTTCGTTTCATGTCTAGCCGCGTGAAATGTGTGAGAATGTAATGAAAAATGTTCTCAAAAGGGCTCGCATTTGTGAGACTAACAAAGGCGGACATTTACCTGACATTGTATTCCATACATAATTGCCAACATTTATCAATATAAGATCCATTCTCTTTCATTTAGTTAAAAATTATAAACAAAAAAAGTAGTATACCTTCCCCGCGGAAACCCTGTATAATTTTGAGTTTAAGGCCCCATATATGTTTTTAGACTTGCGAAATCGCACTTACCATAATTATTCTCTGCATCTTCAGATGTCATGTGGCGTAAGAGTTATCAGCCTTTGAATGTTTTATTTTTTTGGCTCACAAATTGAAACTTTTGAGTTTAAGGGCCCAAATCTGATTTTTAGACTTGTGAAATCATACAAATTCGTATTGTAACTCTCCGGATCTTCAGAAGTCAGGTGGCCTAAGAGTTATCCACCTTTAAAGGATTTTTTTTTCATTTGCAAACGGTAACTTTTGTTCTCACGATTTTGAGGTAACCGAGTGACGACTTTTGTGCCACCTTCCATGACAAAATGCTCTAAAAATATTCGGTTTCGTTACTATCTACAACAATGCAAAATCAACAATTACTTTGAGAATTGTCACAATAACAATTTAAATTAAATACTGCTTACCAAGGACCAATTTACTTGTCAAACAAACATCCAACATAAATGATTGCTGGTCTTAGCAAAATTCAATCGATTTCATTTTAATCACTACGTCAAGCACGAAATCTATTATACCCTAAGGTGATTATCTTGAAATTATACTCTAGCCTCGAACTGGTCGAAAAAATCAATATTAATTAAAATATTCATTAATAGCTATAACGATATATCGATGATGGTATTGATTCACTTCGTACGTAATGCGGTAGGCGCACCAGCACCAGCACCAACACCATCATATAATGCGATAAATGGAATAAAAAGGAGTTTGCGTTTCGTTCTTAATGGCTTCCATAAATAATTTATATCAATAATCTTTATTTATTACCCCCGAGGCAAAAGAACGATAAACTTGAAACCAAATAAGGCCAATACGTTGCGTTTTTCCTTCAATCGCAGAGTTCACTCGATGACGACGTATAACTATAAAAAAAATAAAAATACAACACAAAGCCATTATCCGTCGCATAAAATATGTATCTGCAATAGGAACGGTGCGTAATTTCCCCCCGTTTATCAATCCACCTATTGGAAGATACACGACGTTCTTCGATTTGAAAATTTTCAATTCGAACTTTTCAATATCGCGTAGCTAAACAGTTTTTTTTCGGACGGATTTTTTTTTTTGTTTTTTTTTTGTTCATTTCCCATCAATATCACTTTTGTGTGCGCGAGGTTATGTAATTTATATTTCTTCACTTGCATCTGGGCAGGAAAATAAATGTCTTAGACAATGTATCTCAGCACTTGTACATATGTCATAGACTTGAGATTTCAGCCACCACACCCTTTTCGTGTGTGTAGATATAGATACAAGGTATATGCACTCGTACGACGTGTTACTTGCCAGAGACGACATCTTTTCAAATAGCACGACGCTGCTCAAATATTTGTCCCACTTGAGGGTACGAAACCCGTGTAGCAGACGAGTTGAGTTTTATTGGAAAACTTCCCAGAATGTTCAACAAGTTATCTACTGATACGTGTAGTTATACGTACCGAGGATCTTTTCTGAATTTTTTTTTTATGTAATTTTTTTTGTTGCACAATATGGATATATCGGAGATTGCGTGTGACACCCATCATATACGAGTACGTGAGTTAATAATAATCAAGCCATCCAAAGTTGTAACCTTCAAATCGATTGCCTCAGACTGACACAGATACCATAAGAAACAAAAAAAAAACAAAACCTCCTTCATACGGCCCACTCTAATTAAACGACGTGCGGATTAATAAATAACGAGGTGACATGCAACAGAACCAACAATTATAAGTTCAACGTTTTAAGTGGTTTTTAGCTGTTTCGAAAAGTTTGTGTGTGTATTTACACCGTGTGATAGGTAACTATGGGTTATATAAATTATTTAGTCTCACATTCGAGCGAATGCATTGTGGGCCATTCGTGCCACACAATTAGCTACGCTAAGTGGCACATTTAAGTTTTTTATTTGACGCTTGAAGGCAAACGTATTTCTTTCTTTTCTTTTTTGGAAAAAAACTTTTTATTTTCTAAAGGGTTCACATCTATTCCTAAACGATTTGTGATATGAAAGAGCGATCGATATATTAGGGCGGGTCTGTGTTATATTTAGTAATTAGAACGAGGCTATAGAGTTTTGTTATTAACAATGTGAACTAAAAAAAAAACTACATAAAATTGACATCAGGCATGAATAGTGTGACCAGATCCACGAAAAAGAGGATAACTTCAAAGATTTTTTTATGAAAATTTTAAGAACCAAAAATAAAAAACATATGAGAAGGCTACAATCCACAGTGTGGATCGTTTTATACCCTATGCCATCCCATCCTTAATAACATATGAGAAGGCTACAATCATACAATCCTATCCCATGCCATCCATAAAATCAATATCCCTGGAATGTGGGTTTTATGGCAAAGAAATATTAAAATTTAAATTCTCGCAACATGTTGTTCAGACAGTTTAGCAAAATCTTGTATGGTTCGACCAAAAACAACGTTTTCTCCTACATATGATATGGCTTAGGGTAGACAAATGGTTTTTGTATGAAAACGCCTCCAAAAAGTGGGCGTGGGTTAAAATGATCTATTGATGAAAATTTTATATTAACATTATTAATGATTTGGCATCGAATGTTTTTTCGAATATTTTAAAATTTAACCGAAAAACATTTTTTACCGAAAAAAAACTTTATGTACACGAAATATAGAGATTGTCATAATAATTTATTCAGGCGCTTTAAAAAATTCTTTACCGTTTCATTACCGAAAAATGTTTTCACTGATTCGTCGGGCAGATAGTCTATATACTGAATTTCATCTGCCTTAAAAATCGGTGACACACATATCGACGGACAGACAGACATGTCTAGATCGACTGAGTCGATCCATATACCTTGAGGTATGTCTATCAAAATTTTTCCTCCATGTAACAAATTAAGGCCGTGTGTTAGTTCTGTTAAAATGTTAGATAATAGATAATTTTTAAAATGACTGTGGTGAATAGAGATTTCAAAATTTTAACCTGGTCAACAGCTCGCTAAAATTCATCCAGCGGGTAATTTTTGACATTTGGTATACCTACTGAGGATTAATAGTCATTGTTCACATGTGGCGGGAAAATAGGACGTCACTCAGATTATAAAATAAAAACATTTAATTTTATACAAGGAAGTGTAATTAACCATTAAAATAAACTAAAAATGGGTTTTTGAAAATGGATGGTTAAAAATATTTATGATGTTAATTGTCTCTTTATATTTTATATGCGAAAGTATATGCTATACTATACTGTAATCCTACTTTCCCTTTTTGGCTCACATAAAATCTACCTGTCTCGGGCGAGATTTCCGAGCCATTCCGATGAACGTGTTGCCAGACACTTAATCATGAACACAAATCATACAACAACATTTTTTGTATTGGTTTGAAAATATAGTAACAGGTGATTTTTTAAGAGTTAAGTTTTCAGTTTGGCAGCACTGGTTAGTAATGGTGTCCAAACGTCATCTGTCAAAGTGAAAAGTTTTCAGTATACTCTGCCATGTAATCATGGAAAGACTTACAAACGAGCAACGATTGCAAATTATTAAAATTTATTATCAAAATTCGTGCTCTGTGAAAAATGTGCAAATCCGCTGTTTTAACGAAATATTGTGTTCAGCGATAATGCTCATTTCTGGCTCAACGGATACGTAACTAAGCAAAACTGTCGCATAGCAGCCACATGCCATACAAGAATTACTGACGCATCCTGAAATAACGACAGTTTGGTGTGGTTTATGGGCTGGTGGCATCATCGGTCCATTTTTCTTCAAAGACGACCGTGGAAGAAACGTTACCGTCAACGGCGAACGATATCGATCCATGATACCGACTTTTTTTTGCCCCAGTCGGCTGAGTTGAACTTGGTTGACATGTGGTTTTATCAAGACGCTGCCACATGCCACACAGCTCGTGAAACAACGGAAATGTTGATGGATGAAATTGGTGAGCAGCTTATCTCTCGAAATGGCCCTTTGAGTTGACCGCCAAGATCTTGCGATTTAACGCCTCTTGATTATTTCTTGTGGGGTTTTGTATAGTCGTTAGTCTATGTGGTCAAGCCGAACACGATTGAAGCCTTACAAGTTTACATAACACGCGTAATTCGCGGAATACAGGCCGAAATGCTCCAAAAAGTGACGCGAAATTGGACCTTCCGAATGGACCATTTGAAACGGAGCCGCGAACAACATTTACAAAAGATTGTCTTTAAAATGTAAATGGCAAAGGCCTATTTATCGATTACAATAAAAATTTTGAATATTTGATGCAAATTTGAGTGCTTTATTCGATTTTTACAAAAATCTACGCTTAAAAAAATCACCCGTTATTAAAATAAAATTCCATTTAATCCAATTGACACAGCAAAAGCCAATTTTTTTGTTCACCCCTGCAAAAATGTCAAAAGTTAGCCAGTGGGTAAAATTTAAACCGTCAACACTAATATATCCCTATCGGAAAGGGCTGTACAAAAATAAGGCGATGTGTTCAGAAGCAAATGATTTTAGGTTCAAAATAAGTCATTTATCTATGAATTCGTTTTGAAAAAAGTTTTGTTGTAGTTTTGTTATGTCAAACAACTTCGTTAACTGAGAAAACCGAAAAATTGGATAAATTGCATGTTTTTCCAAAAATACCGGAAATATGTTTTCTGTGCCTCTTAATTGTGGACATCTGGTCAGCCTAGGCATAGGTCACACGAAATAAACAATCACCCCTAATAAGGTATCCGTTCGGAAGAAAAAAATTTCAGAAATGTTCGAAGTCGGAGAATTTTCTACCGAGGTATCCGAATTGCATTTTGAATAGATCTTCGGACGAAATGTAATCGCGAATCGCTGATATGTGGTAAGTTAACAATTTTTGACAGCTATGCGTTAAATTTCTTCGACGAAAAATGTCTATGTCTAAATTTTCTATGTGTAAGAAACTGATCACAACATATGGCTTTAGTCGGAAAATGTAACTTATCTTGTGCCCACCATAAGGTATGGAAAAAGTTCGTTGGGGTGAATATATATTTCCTGGGTTAACATTGTAAAAACATTCAATGGAAATGCCTCCTAAAATATGCATCCAATCGAAAAACGAGGCTTAATTTGTTAGGACCCATGAAATATTAAGTAAATACATTTTAAACTACAAAACCTCCGAAAAAGGATAAACAAATATTTTTTTTTTACTAACAAAAATAAATTTTTGGTTAATATTTTTATTATTCTTTATATACGAAAATGCTGTCTTCAAGTCAAATATGTTAAACGTCGATTTCTCTCGCTAGGAACGAGAAAATATGAAAATTATATTCTTTATATGAAAAACTGCATTTTTTCAAGTAAAAAAACAAAGTAAATGTCGACATTTCTCGCTGGGTACACGAAATATGAAATACTTAGTGTAACCATTTTTGTATTTGGTTTAAACATTTAACGCGGTGAAGTTTAAAACATCAAACTGACATCTCCATGCCCATATTATTTTAATCCAGTTTTCACAGAATTTCTTTCTAGAACTCTTCATTCAATGCTTCCGAAAGACTATAAACTATAGAAATTCAAAATGTACCCAAACTTCCATCAAAGCTCAGCCTTTACTCTCCGAAAAACCTTTCCTTAGCTGAGTTTCATTATTAATAGGATGAATTGTGTTTTGGTCGTTAAAAAGGCCGATGAAAGAAATGGTGACATCAGAGGCAAATGTATCTGTCAAAAATGGACAATGTCTTCTCGCATACAAAGCCACTTTTTATGTATTTTATCATCAGTTATAAACAAAGGAAAACATTTTTTTAAAACGTTGTTTGTCCATTTTTCATTGTAAAGGTAGCATTTCTACAGTTAAATGCTGCCTCAGGTAGGCCCAAAATGAAACGATATTTTTGTTTAACTGTTGACGTCATTCTTACACATATTTCACATATTTGAGCTACGTGGAGCTCGCATCGCATCGGTGGCAAAGTATGGTTTTCCCTGTTGGTATGAGATGATCAAACAGATTTGATCAAACTGGCGGCGATGAAATTTCATGTTGGATTACATCAGTTCTATATCGCGTACTATTTGTTGTGAAACATTATTTTACATCGTTTTTCACAAAGTTCCTTGTAGACATCTGCGTGGAAATTTCACATGGAAAATGCGTGCGATATTTGACGCTTTTAATTTTCAATGCGACATATGCGGACTGTCTTTAAAGCCGCGTCACTCTGTGGTCCCCAAGCTTGTTGAGAAAAAAAAATGTACATGTCGAGTACTACTCATATTTT
Organism: Rhingia rostrata; assembly: GCA_949824845.1. Classification (NCBI taxonomy): domain Eukaryota; kingdom Metazoa; phylum Arthropoda; class Insecta; order Diptera; family Syrphidae; genus Rhingia; species Rhingia rostrata. The sequence continues at coordinate 93,238,904 of OX463757.1, forward strand.
ACCATTAATGCAACCAAAAGGTGCTGCAAACAAAATTTACCCCAAATGCACCATATTTACTGACGTCAGAGCCGCATTTTATTGCAACAATAAACTTGTCGTGGACTATGGACTCAGGGTAGGTTAAGGGTATAGTTATATCATTGGAAACCCTTATTAGAAATTTTCTTTTACTTCTTGTGAATTTTTTATAAATTCAATCATTCGAGAGTTGTTGTCAGAACAAAGCTTAAAATTCATAAGCTTCTCCGAAAATATTTTAATTTTCAATAAAAGTGTTTACAGAAACTTTCTGATGTTTCACTGATCAAGATTTAGTTTTTTTTTTCTTCTTGCGGCTTTTTTATAAATTCAACCATTGGCGAGTGGGTGTCAAATCAAGGCTTATGAGTTTCGGAACATACTTATCCAAAAATACTTAAATTTTTAATAATAGTTTTCGCCGAAAATCAATTGTTATTTTGCACTGATCCACATTTCTTTTTTTGACATAATGATTGCCATTTCACCAATAATGATTGTCTTGATTGTCATTTCCAATAATTCCTATAAGAAGCTATGGGGGTGACATTTCAATTTATCATGTGTTGTGTTCCAGTGAAGTTCAATGATAGCTATTACTGGACCCTAATGTTTGTCGTTCCACCGAAACGAAACGGATTTTTTCAATGATTCGACCATCTTAAGTTCCAATCAATGGGAACTACATAGAGTGCGCATCTCATACAGCAAACATTTTCTATTTGGGTTACTGATATTGCACATTGCTACCCCAGCATCAAACAACAGCATAGCCGACGCATATGATCGACTAAATTTCCCCCTTCGCCAGTGTCTGAAACAGCTTATTTTTTTTTTAGCTGTGATGCATACTCTTTGGTTCCAATGAAGTTTTTCAATGATAGCTGTAATCGGACCCCAAAGCAAAGAATTCACACTTTTAAGCTCACTTTTAACATCCAAAGACGGGCCTAGCATATTAAACATCTTCCATGGTGATCGCTTAGTCTATGTTGCTTAGGCAATGTTTTCTTGTGGCAAAGATTATAAAGCCACACAGATGACGCATTGAGAACAAAAAACAGAAACTTTTGCTCAACAGCTTCAAGGTACGGGCGGGTGTTGTGCACGTGCACTCATGAGAATCGAGATAAAAATATATTGCGGGCTGTGCCAGTAAGACCCGCATTAGAACCATTTTTCTTGTATGCAGGGCGTTATCTGTATAGCTTTATAATCTTTGCTTGAAGCCATCAACTTTATTGCCTTGGAGAGATGTACTCATGCCCATTTTACGCAACGAGCTTCTACAATTAAGATGAATGCAACGTCAAGTCTGAAGCTTCCTTTTGATTTATTTAAATCATATTAAAGGATGTACCCGGTTTCTCTTCCTTAGGACGTGGGAGAAGTAACTTTCGAGGGGGAATTTGACAGCGTTTTATTGAAATTCTGTTACTTACTTGTCTTATCAAGAAGTGTCAGCCCTTACCCAGTAAAAAATTCTGTTTTATCAGTTTGGTACGTAGATTTCGATTGCCAAAGTGTTGGTGTTATTGATCTTCCAACGTCTGACAGACCCGCAAACCAAACTTCTCCATTCATTTGTGTTCTATTTTTGCCACAAAGAATGTGACCTCGTGTTTGACGCCTATTCCGTATGGAAAATTTGAAAAGCGTCTTACATAAGCTGAATAAAAGGCTATAAAGCCATACAGATGACGCACTAAACTGCTACAAAGCAGCCATCCAGGAAATTCGATGGGATCGGCCGGGCAAAAAGAGGATGAAAAACTGTGACATCTACTACGGACCGTGTAATAATGAGCAGAAACAGCGACTATTCGGATGCGGATTTGTTATTAGTGCCAGACTTAGGCAAGAAGTCTTATGTTTCCAAGACATTAGCGAGCGCATTGTAACTATCCGCATGATGGTCAAACTCGCCAACATAAGCCTTATATGCGCTCACGCTCCGAAGGAGGAAAAAGATGATACAGCTAAGGATTGCTTCTATCAGCTCCTTGACAAAACCTATGAGCGACTACCGAAATACGATGGTAAAATCGTGCTGGGAGATTTTATTGCAAAGGTAGGAAGAGAAGACATCTTTAGCAGTATAGTCGGAAAACATAGCCTACAGGACAACACGTCTGATAACGGACTTAGGCTAATTGACTTCGCTACGGAACGAAATGCCACTATACCCAGCACACGGTTTCCTCACGTCGATAGGTACAATTTCTACAGTTAAATGCTGCCCCAGGTCCAAAATGAAATGATACGATGTCCATAAGGGGACATGGCGGTCTCCAGATCAACGAACGGTCAACCAAAACGATTACATTGCGATAGACAATAGACACGAATCCAGTTTTTGATTGTCCGAACATTCCGAGGAGCTAACATCGACTCGGAGCACTTTCTTGTTGCAGTCAAGGTAAGAATACGGATATCCAACACGCCGCAACAATCCAGAAATACTGTAAAAAAAATTGAATGTCAAAAGACTGCAATCGCAAGAGACCGCCAAGACCGTCGCGCAACGCGTGTCTTTTAACCTCTAGATTAACACCATACCACCAGCATCAAATGTCGAAGAACAATGGCAACGATGCCAACAAGCTACTAGATCAACTGTAACTGATGTGCTAGGTTTCTCGCGCCCCCCAGCAAGAAACCCCTGGTTTGATAAGGAATGCTGACAGATGCTCGCAACCAAGGACGAGCCCTACAAGGCTAAGCTGCAGGTGAAGACGAGAGCTGCCGTTGAGCTCTAAGGGCAGAGAAGAAGAGAAGAACACCCGCTTTTCAGAAAGAAGAAAAAAGAGAAAGAAAAGCACGCGATCAAGGATATAGAGAGGTGGCACTCCAGGAACGATGTTCGCAAGTTTTACCAAAGTGTAAAACGTCTAAGCCAAGGATACAAGGCTTGAACAGAATCCTGTCGAGATGAACAAGGAAATATCGTAGTTGAGTCACAGTCGATGCTGAGGATATGAAAGAACCACCTTTAGAGACTGTTTAACGGCGATGACGAACAACATTCCGCTGTCAGGCAGAGCGAACCATTCAACAGCGAAAGCTGCCAGCCACCCGACCTGATTGAAGTGATGATAGCAATATCTAAACTCAAGCTTAATAAGGCTACCGGAAATGACGGCCTTCCCGCCGAGCTTTCTAAAGCTCGATGACTTGGTAAGAAACATCCACCAACTCATAAGCCAAATCTGGTCGGAAGAAAGTATGCCTGAAGAATGCAACCTCAGCATCATCGTTTGCCCGAGGTTAGTAAAAATGGAGCGATAGGTGTATTAATGAAATTCAGACAAATTTATATAAAGCAGTTAGAGAAAATTCCAGTAAAAGAGTACGTACTTGTCAGTGAAACCGTGGCGGCCATTTATCCGATGTACTATTTACCAAAAAAAAATGTTTCTGGATTCTAAAAATTACCATTTTATTAAACATTTTTCGACAGTCATATCCAAGCTGCTGCAAGAAGTTATTGGTAACTCTTATAGATTCCCAAGAATATTTATAATGTGACGTAGCAGGTGGCCATGTCTCAGAGGAATGCATAGTTGACTGCTAAGCCAAAATCTGCGGATACAAGCCCCATCTCGGCAGCATTCCTTTTCTACGAAAATCGCAAGCTTATCTGAAGCCACGTGTGCGAAAATATGTGACAATATAAATCTATGTCTCCTCCTCTCTGCCACGTAGGCTTATGTTATATGGCTTTCCTTCTACATTCTCTAAAAAAACTTTCGTAAACTTTCTAAGCTTTTGACATTTTTATATAAACTCAAATTTGTTTGAACATAATTTATTTGCAAATATCTAATAATTTTTTTTTTCTTTTTATTTCAGGTAAGTTGAAACTTGTGGATTACATGTATCTGCACACCTAAATGGATAAGTAAATATTAAACTTCTGAGATTAATCGACTAAGAAAACATTTTTTTTTTCAAACTGGCGCCATGCGTTTCACAATCAGACAACATTTGTATTTATTGACGCGTAAACATTGCAAATTTCACTGGGAAAGGCAATTTCCGAGGAACAATTTGTTGAGTTCAGTGGCATGAATCAATTCACTGGAATGACTCACATGAGTAAATTCAATTAAATTCGATTGAACTTTATAAATCCAATCGTCGAACTGATTGGGAACATAAATAGAGACTTTTAATGCGCTTATGTGATGGCGCTTAAACAGCATTTGTTTATGCTTTGTATGAAAAAATATTAACATGTATCCCTGGATGGTTTTCAGAAATGCTTAATTGGCAAATGGTGAAGAAATAAGTATCTAAGAGCAAAAGATTTAGGTGCATAGTCCATATTCGATTTATTTTTACTATATAAGGTATCCCAGTTGGACCTTGGCACGTAATTAAAATCACAAAAAGCTGTCTGTAGGATGTCTGGGGTATATACAAGGTTTGCCAAAAGAGGTAATCCGATGTTGTTTGGCTATTCAGAATATCGGCTGTGGCTCGCGCAGTGTGTGCCGTTGCTCTGTCCTTTTGGAACCACATGTCATACAGTCCTAATTCGTCCAATTGTGGCAGAAAAAACTCGGTTAACATGACCCTTTAATGCGCACCGTCCACTGTTGTCGTTTGACCAGCGGCGTTCTAGAAAAAAAAAATGGCCCGATGACACCTACAGCGTGAACAGCGCACCATGCAGTAACTTTGAGCGGGTGTAATGGCTCCTCGTGTATTACTCATGGATTTCGGTGCCCCAGAAGCGATAGTTTTACTTGTTCACGTACCCGCTGAGGTGGAAATGATTTTGGTCGAAAAATCGTCCACTTCGTCCTTGTGATTGAGGACGGCTTGGGCATAGGTTACACGCGTTTAGCGGTCGATAGGCAGCAGCTGATGTACGGTCAGTACTATGTACGGGAACATGCACAAGTCTTTGACCAAAAATCACCATTGGGACGATCGACTGATGGCTAACTGCGAGGCACGGAGTCTGGCCGATGTTTCCGGCGACAGCTCGACATCCTCGGCAACAGCGGCGATATTCTCCGCCCAACGGGCGCTCCGGGTCCTACTCCGCTCATACTCTGTGGTCCCATACTCTTCAAGGTTGGTGGCCAAACGGCACAGTGTTTGCGCAGTCGGTGTCGGACGGCCGGGGAATCGGTGACGGAATTCTTTCTGCGCCAACACTACAGACGAATTGTTACGCAAAAAAATATACACGATTATTCCGCGTTATTGGGGAGTGTATTGCTCCATGGCTTGTTCACTTGTATTCAACATCTGTCTAGTCCACAAATGTCAAAACATATTTGACATTGGCGGCCATTGCAAAAATAAGAGCATTTTCCAATAGGGTGATCTCTTTTTGTCCCGCCTTGTATATACATATTAATGGCTTTATGACTCCTATAGTTGTCGGGATAATAGAAAGAGCTTCAGAGCTACAGTCACGAAATTTAGAAATATTGTTAATATTGATCACTCCTTGACATAGAAAGTTTCACACTACGTGAAAAGTTATAGTAAATAAAAACAGCTATCTATAGATACACATTTCAAGCCTTTTAACTTGGTAATCATTTAATTGCAAAGAAAGTATAACAAGCTTAAGAATAAATCACAAGTATCTCACGCTTCATTATCTTGCTATTCACATCAAAAAAATTTGAAAATATATCCGACTCCATTTAATTAAGATAACCCCTTCAACTACAAATTCCCCCCTAGGTATATAATTTAAATAACAAAAAGCTGATAAATTGTCTTTGTCAAATGCACGAATTGCATAGAATGCATCATGCACCATTCACCATTCACATTCACACAAAACCTAAAGCCCCTCGCATTTAATTTTATCCTTTAATTATTCACAATTTATTTCACATGAACTACAATCAACGAACGTGACAATTTGAGTGTATATATGGACTCGGTACAAACACTCAGACAAAAAAAAAAGAAAAAACTGAACTGAACTGAAAATAATCAAATCTACATGCATAATGCGAGAGAGTCCATTGTATCTTTCAGCCATCAATTCATTATGCATCCAGACCCAGAGAATTCTGGATGTGCTAACGAACAAAATGCTTCATTAAAATTTCGCGTGCGAATTTGAAATTTTTATATATTCTCAACTGCAAAAGAATCTTGAAAGAGGAGCGGCTTGGCATTTTAAGAGGGGTAAACCTAAGAGCATCAAATTCACGTTTTATTTTTGTGAGTAAAAGTTTTTTTTTCGTCAGTTTGTTGCTAATTAACTTTAACCGAGGAATATGCGGAATGTATAGAGATACAAACTCGTATCTTATATGCATTTAGCACATCAATTTATTTATTTTTCATGCCTGTATGTTTGTAATTCTATATCATCTTCTAATTGGCCTCATTAGTGTTTCGGAACGTTTTTGTTTTTGCCGGTTCTGATTGCTATAGACTTGTTTTTGGAACAAACAAGAATCTTTCAACTATGTTACGGTGCTGTATTTCATAGATGGGAATCTACATCGAGAAATATTCATTTATATAGTCGTTGACTGATGGTGGTGAAATAGAAAGGAACGTGATGCAACAAATGGAATTTGCAACGAAAAGTCGGAAGGTAATTAGTATCTGCTGGTCGAATAGTTAGACGATAGATTTCTGTGTTATGAAAATTTTACTTTAGCGGAGCTAAGGAGTGCTAACTGCACTCGAAATTATCGGCGACAACAGGTCCATATAGAATCCTTATATAGTACCCGACCTAAACGAAGTGCAAATAGTAATATCGAACGTAAAGTGCGAAGCCAGTAGAATTAGGATTTAGACTTGGCAAGCAACAGGTGTGATCATACACCAACCAATCTGTTGAAGAAGGCGGCTAAAGAAGCTGCGCAAACAATATTCAACGACAATATTTCGCATACTTTCGAAAAATGACTTTACAACAAGCTTTACGAACTCCGGTGTCAGTGATACCACGCGGATCTTGTGATTTCTCCTTGTTACCTGTACAAGTCTGTGCTATTAATGAAACTTCCGTGTTTGAAAAATCGTAGAGATTATGAATGAAGTAAGCTCCAAGATGAAGCTTCCTTTTGTTTGAACTGCTTTCTTGCTAGCCCATATATAAGCGCCACACTATGTGTCATCACTGGACACTGTTTGAAATGTTGTTTCTTCTACCTCTTCGTCCATGCAGCTACTGCAGAAGTCGCTTGAGTGAAGGCTTAGCCTTTCTGCGGACAAGAGTATAGAACTACATAGAGTGCGCATCTCATAAAACGAAAATTTTCTATTTGGGGTACTGATATTGTACATTGCTACCCCAGCATCAAACAACAGCCTAGCCGACGCATACGATCGACGAAATATACCCTTCGCACTTAGCTCCCGCGTCTGAAATGGCTGCAAAATGTTTAGCCATGATGAGGTCCAATTTTCAACCACTTTTTCGAGCATAGGGGGCAGAATGTCAGCAATAATGCCACGAATGTTGGCTTCCAAGTGCCCTAAAGTTTCTGGTTTGTTGCGGTAGACGAACGACTTCACATATTCCCAAAGAAAATAATCCAATGGTATCAAATCACACGATCTTGATGGCCAATTGACAGATACATTCCGCGAAATTATGCGCTCATCGAATGTTTCATTCAATAAATCGATTGTGACGTGTGCTCTGTGGCATGTAGCGCCGTCGATGTTGGAACCACATCTCATCCACATTTATGCCATCCAATTCGGGAACAAAATAAAGTCGGTTATCATGGCTCTATACCGGTCTCCATTAACAGTAACTGACTTTCCAGCATTATTTCGGAAGAAGTATGGTCCAATGACTCCACCAGCCCATAGAGCACACCAAACAGTCAGATTTTGGGGATGTAAGGCGTCTCAAGGTTCTCATGTGGATTCTCTTCACTCCAAAAGTGGCAATTTCGCTTGTTGATGTAGCCATTCAACCAAAAATGAGCCTCATCGCTGAACAAAATGTTGCGATGCAAATCAACATCGAGATCAATTTCATTTTCGTCCCATACACCAAAATCACGTCGCATTGCATGGTCTCGCGGCCTTAATTCTTGCACAAACTGGATCTTGAAGGGTCGTAAGCCAAGAACTTTGCGCAAAATCTTCCATAAAGTTGATGGGCAAAGCTCCAATTGCTGTGCACGGTGGCGAATCGATTCATTCGTGTCCTCTTCAACACTTTGCTCTACAGCGGCAATTGTTTCTTCGGAGCGCACTTTTCGACGTCTCTGCGGATGCGTATTATCAGATAGAGAAAACGTAGTGCGAAACTATCCATGGTTAACCGATTTAATTGCTCTGATGGACGATTATGGCGACCATAAAATGGACGGAGCTTGAGCTAGAAATACGTGATGCACCCGTTTTGGGTAGGACTGGTAATTTATTTCAATGTCGGGCAAGTTCAACAGCCTTACAGTAACATGAAATATCACTATGCCCAGGCACCCAGTATAGGTGAATATTAAACTGCTCTGACATCTTTCGAAGAGATGAGCGACAGTCAACTCTAGGCTTTGAGTTTGTTGAGACTGATTCCAGAGATTTGATGACCGCTCGCCATGAAGCTGGTGTGCAAAAGTTTCTGTTTTTTTGATCTCATACGGCATCTGAATGACTTTACAATCTTTGCTTATACCCATGGCAGATATAACATTCTCTTTCAGTTAAATACTTCTTTGATCGATATGAGTTCTGCCCGGAGTTCTGATTAGAAAGACCGAAAGATAGGCTGAGCTTTAGCCTATCGGATAAAGCGCAAGCACCCACTCTGTCATTTGTTTTGAAGCCATCGGTGTAAAAGTGAAAAGTCATTTTGTGCAGGTTCGTTACCTACCCATGATGATCTGTCTGGGTTTGCGACCTGGAAACTCTTTAAGTTTAACCTGGTAAGGGTGTAATTAGTATTTTCAGGAATATTTGTGTGTTCGTTTAAAATTGTTGAGTGGACAGCTTGACTGTGACTATTGCTAGATGGCTTTAAGTCAGATGGCTGAAATAGTTGCCTATTGAGGATGTTGAACGAAGCGCACCACCGATGCACAGGCACGCAGCTCAATGCCGCTGTGGACTTACTAAAAAAAGTATGGATCGTCTAAAATATAGAGCATGTAATCTTTGAATTGAAAATTTCACAAGTAAAGAACTATAGCTGGATTCTCCAGAGAAAATTGTTCCTTAGGCACAGGTTAAGCATAGTTACAAAAATTGAATTTGTATTCCAAGTAAAACCATTCCACATGAATGTTTATGAGTGTGATAAAATCGTTTAATTGCAGCCAATTTTATTAAGATATTCCCCATTTGGGAGCACTTCATGTTGAATTCCAGACCAAAACATTTCTCAAAACGCCCTAAATATTTCCTTAAATCAAAGAAGACTCTTCTTCTCAAAAACTTCCACTGCAAGTCCAAAAATGTGACAATCGCAGATCATCTGCCAGGCTGCAATTTCACGAACCTGGTCTTAAAAATTGTTGACGAGTCGACAAAACGTTTTTGAAAGGTTAAGACGTGTAATTGATTAAAGGATTAAGGATGTAATTTCAGATTTCTGTTTTGTTGCACGATTAAATGGCATTTTCATGATACTCCATCTCCATCTCCATATTTATTCGGTACAGACTACAGAAATGTTCGATGAGAGGTTTTACAAGAAGTTGGCTGCAAGGTAAGGATCGCGTTTGTTTGAAATCGCAAAGCATAGGAGGTACGAATAAGTCCAACAGCTGAATTTTCCAACTTCTGCAGAAGTCACTTGCGAAAATGACAAGCTTTGTAGCGGACTAGCCTGTTCGACATCAGTGGGCGCTGTAATGACCAGACACGTGGAGCAGCGTTTGATTTAATGCTGGTAGCAATTGCAAAACCAAATTTACTCGTTTCGACGGTGACTAATGCTGTAGTTCCAATGTAGGTCGAGTTTATCAGTCTTGCACAATCTATGGCTTTTGAGTTTGATGACACCGACTCAGTGTTCCAAAAGACGATAATATTCTTGGAAAGATACTACATTTTCTTTCAGTCATTAGAAGACCGAAAGAAAGAAAATCTGTATGCATACAGTCATTTTCCCCAAGTTTCCTGCTTCCCCATGACGATCTAAGGGTATAATCGGTGTTTTCCGGGAGTCTTGTATGCCTTGTTAAAATTTTTAATATTTAAGTTTTAGAGTAGATATTGTGGGACGACCTCAAGAAGAATATGGCAGAGTCAGCCAAAAATATGAATAGATAGCAGGTAAAACAGTAGTGTCGAGGGTACAGTGTGGAGGCACCTCAAATTAACAGAACTGCTATTTTCTGCTAAAAATATTTTGTTACTACCCGCATTCATAGTTAGCTTTACAATGCATATTAAGATGAAGAGCTACAATCTTTGTTGAACATGATCATCAAATCACATCCATCACTATCGAGCCCTCTCCCCAGCTACTAACTCCTTCCCTAAGCTCGGTCTGAAATAACTTCTTTCCAAAAGTCAATCTTTTATATTTATTTGCGGAACAATTATTTTTCCACTCAGCTGGATAATCGCTCACTTTCCTTTGCAAATGCTGGAAAAAATCGAAATACCTACCATATCAACCTTTTTCTCATTTTCTGGCTAGCAGAGATCCCAAAAAGGGCGAAGCGGACATAATTCTTTAATTAAAAATAAATTCCCTCTCTATCGCTGACCCTAAATTATGTTTCTAGTCCTTTTACAGTCCGTCACAGGAATGACCAACCATTCATCCCGAAAATTCAATTTCTTTACATAACCTCGTGCCGCATATCCTGACAGCAAATAAAATGAACATTCTGTTGCCGAAATTCCATGTAAAACCCTTTGGCTGACACACCCCACGGCGCACGTATAAGCGTACATCCCAAACACATACAGAACACATCGCCTGATGGAACCTTTAAATGAAATTTTAATTTTTTACAACACGACACCTCCTGTTCGATGTTGTGTTGATGATAATGATGCCGATGACGACTGACGACGAGCGTCGACCTACAGGATATAGGGTTTCACCCTCAAAGGGTTGACATAACGAATCATACAGGTGATATGGCACGTGGATCACGATGGTAAGCCGACACCCTTTATGACTGCAACGCAAAAAAGAGGGAACGCGATTTTGCGTGCGTTGAGGAAATTTCATATCCTTGTCCCCCCGCCATACCCAATCCGTTGTACTTTGTTGCAGATAATTTAAAGCGTTTGGTATCACTTTACAACAAATAAAAGGACTCGAGCTTTGGTGCTGGGTGTTCGCCTGTAATGCCATTGCATAAAGAGCCATAAGGATCAAGGGTAAATTTGCATGGAAATTCGGTGTGATGCGGCGCTTGAGTATGGGACGACATCCCCATCAATGTTGGAGGGCGAAAAGTTGAAGGACTCAACTAGGGGTGGATTGCATTTCACTTTTTGTATCCTTCACTGTGGAATGTACTGGGAATTCATAGAAGATGCAATCCATTCACGTACCGAAATTACGAGGACGAGGTCATTGATAGAAGATACTACTTACTCTCTTACTACGATGAAGCGACCCTAGTTGGTTCAGGTTGCAAAACCCAGAGAAGATTCAAATGCAACCGAGGAGCTATACAAATAGCAGTGCCAGACAGTTCAACCCTCACAAGGACTTTTGAAGTGTGAGAAAAGAATTCGATTTGCGATGAGAAAAGTTTTTTTTTTTCTTTTTAACGAATTGAGACAAACAATGCAATCGTGTGGAATTTACAATTTTTTTTTGTTTTCTCTGCGCATGGATGTTTATTAAAAACACACTCGTATGTAATTGCCATTGTTGTCGCATGATTGGTAGAAATTGGATTTGTGCGATAGAATGGGCATCGGACATCGCCACCGTGCGACGACAGCAAAGTGGTTGAACTGTGGACTACTTTTTTCGGAATTAAAGTGAAAATGTGCAGATGTCTGCATGGAATGTAAAATTTGGGGGAACGTCGAAATGTTTTTCAATATTAATAAAATTTTATTAAAACGGTAAATGAATGGAATGTCGGATATTATGTTCCCTTGTATGCAATTGGAATTTGGATAATTTTTGTGGAATACGAGATGAAGCTGAAAATACAGTGGCGCGCGTTCAATAGGGAAATAGGTACTTGTCACCACACAAATGGGAGTCGAAATTTCAGATCCATATGATTATACGTTTGATTATATTGTAATAGATGGAAATACAAATAATTGTATTCCTGTGATTCTACAAATAAAATCGATTCCAATTTTACCCCTTTTTGAGGGGGTCATACTTTAAAAGCATTGTTCTGTCAACTTAACCCCTCCGTTTGTCGTTTCATTTTAATTGCAGAGTTATAACTATTTATATCTCATCTGATCTTGCCGTTTATTGGGGTATTACTGGATCCTTCCGACCTGAACCGGAATTTCATAAGCTCTTGGAAGGTTGATTGGCATTTGTGTTGAAGTGTGAAAAAAAGATAATCGTGAATACAACGGAAACGATTGTGATATATAAATCCTGCTTAAGAAATTTTAAGCAACAATAAAGTTTCACTGAAACAGTGTTTTTTTTCAGGGAATGAGTACTTAGTTATGTTGAAGGAGTAGTTATGTAGTCGATTTAAGTTGGATCAGTTTTAAGACAACAGGGTTATATTGTTGTCAAAACTAAGTTATCAATGCTTACTAAGGCGTTTTAACATTAGTGCACAAAGAGCTCAATGTCTACGAGGTTGTTATATGAACCGAAACTTTCTATGTATTCTTTCTTTCTTAGGGCCCAGTTATTGAAAACCCTCATTGGAAATTTTCTTTTGCTTCTTGCGGCTTTTTTCCATCATTTGTTGTGTTACAATGAAGTTGTTCAATGAGTCCAGTTATGGTTATCATTTAACAACTTCATTGGAACACAACACATGTTGGAATTTAAATGTCACCCCCATAGCTTCTTATAGGAATCATTGGAAATTTCTGTTTCAGTTAAGTGGAATTAGTTCACGAAAATAAATCTTGATCAGTAAAAACTAAGAAGTTATTTTCTGCGAAAACTACAAGGTGGGTCAAAAGAAGTCATCCGATGTTGTTTGGCCTTCAGAATATCGGTTGTTAGCTCGAGCAGTGTGTACTGTTGGAACCACATGTCCTCCAGTCTTAATTCGCGCATCTGCGGCAGAAAAAACTCCGTTAGCATGGCCCTATAGCGCGCACCGTCTACTGTTATCGTTTGACCAGCGGCGTTCTCGGAAAAAATGGCCCGATGACTCCTCCAGCTTGAACAAGGCCCCATGCAGAAATTTTGAGCGGCTCGTGCATTACTCGTGGATTTTCGGTACCCCAGAAGCGATGTTTTTGCTTGTTCACGACCATTGAGGTGGAAATGAGCCTCATCGCTCGTTCTGATTTTGGTCGAAATCGTCAACTTCGTCCTCGAGATTGAGGATGGCTTGGGCGTAGGTTACACACGTTTGGCGTTCGACAGGCAGTAGCTGATGCACGGACTGGACTTTGTACGGGAACATGCGCAAGTCTTTGACTAAAATTCGCCTTAGGGACGACCGGCTGATGGCTTATGGTCGAAAAATCGTCAACTTCGTCCTCGAGATTGAGGATGGCTTGGGTGTAGGTTACACACGTTTGGCGTGCGACAGGCATTAGCTGATGCACGGACTGGACTTTGTACGGGAACATGCGCAAGTCTTTGACTAAAATTCGCCTTAGGGACGACCGGCTGATGGCTTATTGCGCGGCACGGGGTCTGGCCGATGTTTCCGGCGACAGCTCGACATCCTCGACAACAACGACGATATTCTTGTCACAACGGGCACTCCGGGGCCGGCCACTCTTGGCAACATCTCGTGTGGTCCCGTGCTCTTCAAAATTGGTGGCCAAACGGCGCAGTGTTTGTGCAGTCCGTGTCGGACGGCCGGGGAATCGGCAACGGAATTCTTGCTGCGCCAACACTACAGACAAATTGTTACGCAAAAAAATAGACAATTTTATTCCGCGTTCTTGGGGAGTGTATCGTTCCATGGCTTGTTCACTTGTGTTCTACATATGTCTAGTCCACAAATGTCAAATCAGTTTTGACATTAACGGCAATTTGCAAAATTAAGAGCATCTTCCAATAGAGTGATTTAAATATTTTTGGATAATCGTGTTCTAAAATTCATAACTGTTGTTTTGACACCAACTCGCCATTGATTGAATTTATAATAAAACTGCAAGAAGTAAAAGAAAATTTCCAATGACGTTTTTTATTGATAGCTATAACTGGGCCTTTGGTTAGGTTTGCTCTCTGACTGCGTATTGCCGGCAACGATTTTTAAAGAATGAAAAAAGATATAACAGGACAGTTAAGCTGCAAGTGACCTTTTTTACAATTAAAGAACCCAAGTTATCACTTCTATGATGATCGAAAAGACGTGAAAGAAATCAAATTCGTTACTCTAATCAAACATTTCCCCTAAAACATAATAGAAGATGGGTAAACGGAAGTTTCAGATTCCACATATTATATTACTAGAATAGGTTAGAGTGGCTACGATTCGATTCCAGCGATTCGCCAGCAAACTAAGACCAGTTTTTAGTCCATTATGATACTATGTGGATCTTGTGCTGTCTCCTTGTTACCTGTAGGAAAACTAATCTGCGCTATTAATGAAGGGGGAGACTTCACACTTCCGTGTTTGCCAAATCGTAGAGATCACAAAAGAAGTCGTTTGAGTGAAAGCCTAGCCTTTTTTCATGTGTACCTATTAGACAGTGTCCAACTATGACACTGCGAGCGAGATCAGCCCCTTGAATCTTTTAAAATCTAGCTTCGGCCAGATTTGTTTGGTTATTTGGCAAGTTGTGTCAAAACTCTATCTGGGATTTGATTTGATGTTAACATGATGCCCTAGTATCCAGGCTTTTGCATATAGGACACCAGATGCAAACGGGTCGAGTACGTCGTCTAAGTTCCGTACTAAAAAGCTGGTGGCAGCTAGTGAAAAGCAAATTTTGTTTAAGTCTTTTTTGTTAGACACTCACACAGAAATGCTAACTCATTATAACTTTAGTTTACCAGAACTTCTTATTTCATTCGAATTTTGTTTGCTCGTTATACCCTATCCCATAGGGGTATATTTGTTTTGATACATAGTTTGTAACATAGTGAAATAATTTAGCTAGATATAGCTTAAAGTACATGGATCGACTCAGAATCGATAGCTGATTCGATTTAGCCATGTCTGTCCGTCCGTCCGTACGTCACCAGTTTTTGTGCCTTAAATTTGGAGCTTATTGTTGCTTACAGCAGAACAAGTGTAAAAAAATTGAAATCAGCCAACTGCCACGCCCCTTTTCAGAAAAACGTAGTTTTAGGCCAAACCGTTAAAAATTTTGATAAAGTGTCTGAACAAAATATCTTGACAATCCTAATGTCTATATTTCGTCCATACAACGTTTTTAAAAACGTTTTTCGGTAACATTTTAAGCATTTCGAAAAAAAAAAACGTTGGGTGCTAAATCATTGGCTATAATAATATCAACATTTCGTCTGTACATCATTTTAACCCACGCACACTTTTTGGAGGCGTTTTCATACAAAAACCATTTGTATACCCTACGCCATACTAAATATATGCAGGAGAAAAACGTGTTTTTTGTCGAAACATACAAGATTTTGAACAATATGTCGCGACAATGTCATTTTTAATACTTCTTTGCCATTAAACCCACATTTTAGGGATATTAATTTTAACAATGGGATGGGGTAGGGTATAAAATATTCCACACAGTGGATTGTAGCCTTTTTTTAAGGTATTCTATTTTTGTTTGAAGTGGTGGGGCCGGTACTACTGAAATATGCTTTCGTTTTTTCTGATCTTTATTGACACTACAACTAAATTTTAACTTGCAACATGCCTGAAGTAAATGTCGTACTTTTGTGACACTTGTTGATACTAAAAAGATCTGAAATTCTGGCATCGGACTTTAGACTCTAACCCACAAAATCGAATATGGGGCCCACTTATAGCAACCAGGAACAAAATATTTTCCTTTTATGGTCATTCAAACTCTATTAGTCTGAAAATATAGCAATTAAACTCATTAAAACTCATTGTTGGCTAGCAAATTGATTAATTTATTATGTCTGCTCAATGAAACATTTCTTAGTAGTTTCACAACAAATTGACGTTACACAATTTCTTGGTCTATATTTTCTGGTGCGTTTCCCTGATTGCTATAATTGACCATTATATTGGGAGTCTTAAACGTTGACAATATACGACAAGGTCATTATTTATAACCCTACGAATAAAGTTCCCTAAGCGCTCCCTTAATGGAACGCAACTACTGCGACCCAACATTATTATTCCACCATATAAATTTACAGTTTATAAACGTTATTCACGTAAGATAACAATAAATTTATACTCACCGCATTACAATTTCTATCAAACAATTGCTTTGCACACCTTTGTCGAAAGTGGTAACTTGTCCAAACATGTGGAAACTTAACCCACAAAATATTCAATCGAATTGGAAATCACTACTAGACTTCAATCTATTTATTCAACAAAACGAACTTCACTTTTGCAAAAGCACATTTAGAACACCACTTTGGACATATACTGCGACATGAAATTAATGTTTTGTTAATCACAAGAAAATTTGCACCACAATCTCATACCCAAAGTGACGGAACAAATAATTTAAACGAAATGACAACTGTGCAGTGTGTAGGAAAGAGACAGATGTGCTGCAAATTATGGGGGGTCTGTTTGCTTCCACTTGATTGAATTTCCCAAATGCAGGGAATTTTTTTTTTGGGGGTTTTAGTTTTAATGGCCGAAAGGAATTTAAACACATTGACATCGACACATCAACTACAACTCAACCATTGGATAAGGAATAATTGTTCTAAATTTGCAGTTGATGTTGACGTTGTTCAATGTAATATGTTTCATACAAAATACAGCGGCTATAAAAATTGTGCAGTTAATGTTAATGTTGCCGGGTCAATGTGTTTTTAGCTTGATATTTGATGGGATGTTATATATTTGACGATAGGATTTTAGAAAAATAATGTTTGTCACACAAACTTAGAGTGGAATTGCAATGTGAAAGTTGTTTTGTTGATGCACTTTATAAAATTAGGAATGTAGGTACTTTGGAAAGTTTCTTTTATGCAATTTTGTGAGGGGATTGGTGGTTAGTTATAGTACAAGGTGCGACAAAAGTAACATTCTAACAATATATATGTAAGCTTTTATTTTATTAGAAATGTTATTTAAAGCTGTAGGTTTGCCGTCACCTGAATGCAATATATGGAAACCATCATTTCTTTCATTTTTGAGATATCTACGTTTTCTGATATCTTGATTCGATGTGAATGTAGCGCAACGAATTCATTTTCCTGTTTTGCTGCCACCAAATGGGTATTAGAAAGAGCAAGTGCACAAAATGTATAACTGACCTTTAACTCAGAAGTGTGGAAAGTGAAGTTACCGACATATTGCATTCACTTTTTTGAGTTCCGCTATCATCGTTATGTTAGGATCAATCAAAATCTCGAGGTCGAAAATTTGCACGAAAAAATTATTTTTCTCTTTATAAAAGAAAGTTAAAAATCTTCAGTTTGCAAAATTTTACCAAATTATAAAACGATCCCAAAACACTGGAAAAAAAATCTGTAAAGACGTCCCTGCGGCTCCTCCTTGTTGGTCAAAATTATAAAGCTGTTAACAAAACATTTAGCCCATAATAAGCTATGGGAATGTAAAAAAAAGATGATAACGATAACATAACATTTTTTAGACGATATTTTTTGCTTATAGACGATCTTTGCAATATGGCCCTAATAGAAATATCCGTTATTCGGACTTTCTCGGAAAACTGAGTAGATATGCAATTTTTTTCATATTCAGAAATTCAGAAAGTCTCGATTGCTTCTACGAGAAACATACAAAATATATCGGTCAAATGACAACTTCCATTTTCAAATGCTGTTTGGAATTAAATTGGTTCCACATTTGTGCTTCTTTTATGTTGGCTTATAAAAGATGACAAATGACGCATTGAGAAGTAAAAACAAAAACTTTTGCTCACCAGCTGCATGGTACGGGCTGGCGGTGTGCACGTGCACAGTACGACCCGCCATAGAACAATTTTTCTTGTATGGGGTGCGTCATCTGTATGGGTTTATAATCTAAAAAAAAAAAAAAAAATTATGGCGCAACAGGCTCGTTAGTACCCAGGGCCTAGCTTTTTTCTCACAACCATTCATGTGTGCGTGTTTACTTCTTAGCACGATGGCGGGTCCTCCTGTTTTATGCCGACTCCAAACGACTAAGTTGAGATAAGCTTTTCATGACAATTGATACTACTCGTATGATTTGTCAGATCATCACGAGAGGATGGTCAGTGAAAAATCATTTAGGCTGGGAATCGAACCCAGACCTTCGGCAGTTCATCGCACTAACCATCACGCCACTGAGCCCGTCTTTATAATCTTTGCTCATAAGAAAAATTTGCTCGAAAAAATCGAAAATTCACATTAGAAGAAGAAAAAAGCGGGTAGATATTCTTTATAATACAAAAAAACATTAGATAGATAGATGGGTATTTTATTTTGTATGGAATTTACGAATGTTTTTTAATTTTATTACATCTCTTGAAGGTTCTAGTTGTAGCTACCATTGAAAAAATTTATTGCAACACCAAACATGATGAAATTATAATTTTACTTGGGTGGAATGACGAACATTACTTCAGAAAAATAAATTTTGATGATTAAGAAACTTAAAGTGATTTTTTGAGAAAATTAAAGTTAAAAACTAAAATATTTTTGGATATTCATGTTCTAGAATTCATAGGTTTTGTCTCAACACCAACTCGCCAGTGATTCTGTTTATAAAAAAGCCACAAAAAGTAAAGGAAAAAAACACATAAAAAAGCTGCAATCCGCTGTGCGCATCGTCGAATACCCTATACCATTCCATCCTACAATTAAACATCCCCAAAACGTTGGAGTGACATTTTAACAAAATACTGGTTTAACAGTTTATCAAAATATGTCATGCTTTGTCAAAATAAGGTTTTTTTTTCATGGCATATGTAATACACGCCCCTTAAAAGTGGGTGTGCGTCAAAATAATGTATGAACGAAATGCACCAAACATCTTGCTCATGCACTTTTTTTTAAATTTCTTATGATTTAATCAGAAAAGACGTGTGTTTAAAATGTGGGAGTGGCAGTGAGCGAATTTTGAAATATTTTACGCTTGTTCTGCTTCGTCGGATAGAGAGCCGATATACCAAATTTCAACACCTTAGCTGAAATTTTAAGGCCCTAAAAATCGGTGACACACAGACGGACAGATGAACAGACATGGATAAATCAACTCAGCTGGCGATTCTGAGTCGATCCTTTGATCGAAATGATTTATTTATGTTACAAACTGAATGTCAAAACTTATATGTATACCCCTATCGGAAAGGGTAACAAATGTTCAATGAGTCTTTTGAATAATAGCCATAACTGGACCCTAATGTTTACTCTAACTGCGGCAACCATGATAAAGTTCTAAAATTATAATTTTTCATGACCCGTTGGTGCATTTCGAATTATAATTGACATGTCACCCTCGTAGTTTTAACATTCAATTCCTTAATTATAGCCAACTTATCCATGGAGACTTTGGGCTTTTCGTAGCCCAAATAGAATAAGTCGCCTGATCTATTCCGGCAATCCATCTGTTCAAAGCGTATTATTACCTGCTTAAGTGTTTACCGATTGATTTCACGGGCTGTGTGGGAACTATAGTGCCATCTTGTTGCCCTCTAAGGCAGCAAATAGTCCGTTATTATGGTGCCATACAAAATTGCACTCTGGCCGACTTCATTTTTTTCTGCCGGCCCATATATCACACCAAAGCGTTGCTTATCAGTCTAAATGTGTACAATTAAGCTTTAAGGATGAAATATCTAAATCGTTGAACAAAGTTTTAGTCTAAACAGTCGATTTTGTTCAAGCTTTTCAAGAGCCTAAGACCTAAACCATTGAAGTTTCAAAAGGTGGTTTAGAGCTCTATATTGTACAAAAAAAAAAATATTGAATGCTTCTTTGCCAAGATCCAAATGTAGAATACGCCAAATTGTTCCATACGACAAACCAATCGGCTATGTCCATGAATCATGGTCGTCGCGTCTGAACTCCCGCCGCCATATTTTTTTTCACTACGTGTTGGGTGTTTTTTTTTGTCGTGTTTTTACATTCACATAAAATCTTAAGAAATTCTTAAATTGGTAACTAGTCCAACCACTTTGTGCGATTCCTTAAAGTCTTCCGCATTTTATTTTCAGATCGGTTAGAAGTATTTCACTATTGGAGAAGGTTCCTCACGTTTACCTCTGCCTTTCAAAGATTTTCTTACAGCGAACGGACAAAAAACTAAAATATTTGGTCGAGTATAGTTAAGTAATGAAAATTGTGGCTTAAATTATTCGATTATACAGCGAATTATGCGTATGGTAGGATGATTATGTAGACCATGTGAAAACGCACGAATAGCCTCCTTCGGCGAGCAATGATTTTCGTAATACAGCTCATTGTTGTGAGTCTAGGTTAGGCCACGGAGGCATCCTTGATGTTTTTTATGCGTATGGTAGGACGATTATCTAGACCATGTGAAAACGCACGAATAGCATTCTTCGGCGAGCAAAGATTTTCGTAATACAGCTCATTGTTGTGAGTCTAGGTTAGGCCACGGAGGCATCCTTGATGCTGGAGAGAAGGGCTCGGCACGCTCGCGATTGCTTGGTTAAACTCGTCGGACGGGGGTAGTTCTTGCCCTCTCAACTGACATCCCAGCTCAACAAACATTTTTGGTTTCGTGATTGAAAATATAAGAGAAAAAAAAGAAAGAAAGAAGAAAGCTACTCTACGCAGACCTCGGACAGACTAAAAGGACCCTAAAAGGAAAAGGACAGAAAAAAAAAATATGCGATGGTTGGTGCGATGAACTGTCGTGCAGAAAGCCTGGGTTCAGCCGTAGCAACACCTAAATGATTTTTCACTGGCCCTCCTATCGTGATGGTCTGAAATTCATCCGAGTAGTATCAATTGTCAAATTCGCCATTCGAAGTCCTCATAAAACAGGAGGTCCCGCTATCGTGCTAGAAGTACACACGCCAACATGAATGGTTGTGAGAAAGCTTGGCCCTAAGTACTAACGAGCCTGCTGCGCCAAAAATTTGTATTTTTTTGTGCGTCGACTATTTCTCAGCACGATCAAATGTCAAACAAAACTGAACAAAATATCATGTCAGTATGACGCGACTCAAGTTATATGTCATTCTCTCTAATAAACAATTATAAAAGAAAAAGAGGTAAAAAAATACGCATGAGTCTTTATAAAATGAAAATGTAGGTAGTCCTATGCCCAGCGTGAAATATGTTCTGTCAACGCCATGTATCCCAAATTGAGTAAGCCTCAGCTTAAAATCTTAAATTCCATACTCCTGCAATACAGTTTTCCTCAAGGAACCCGGTCGTAAGATTTTCGAAATGCACAAAACAAATTAATACAGGCCTGTTGTACTCGCAAACCTTCCCAAGTAGGAACAATTTTTAACCTATAAAGTCTCCTCGGACTAGCGTGCAAAAAGTTATTAAGAAACTGATGCCCCGAATTAATAGGATCCACCATAGGTTTCTTCTCACCTCTTCCCATAGGTCCCTCTGATCATTGACATATCTGAACAGCAGTGTATCTTCTTCGAGTAATGGATATAATTCCATTCTATTTACCAAATAATTTAGCAAATGTATTCGGGACATTACGACATTGCCTTGGTGTCGCTTTTATTAGAAAGTCTTTGCCATTCACATAGACTTCGATTTTCATGTTTATCGTATGTGTGTGTTCTAATTTTAACTGCAATCTGCAATTAAAATTGAAATCAATGACACACCATCTACCCTTTCAGCCGCTGGCTACATACAACACGTTGGTATCTGCAATAAACATTTTCGACGTGTAATTTTCGTTTGATTGCAATCTAATCGAAATCACCTAATTGCGATAGATTGGAAAATACTTTGTTCAGACGTAACCACAAGGCAACTACCATGCGGCAACAAACACACACCTAGATGTATATGGTTTCTAACGTTATTATGACAAGGAACATATTTCGATTTCGGAGCGATGGTTGAATTCCGTGAGTTTGCACACGTTTACAAAATATTCCTTAGGGGATCGTCTAAAATGGATTCACTCAGAGGTATGATCTGAATCAACTTGCAACATGTGTTTTAAGCTCGAATTATTAAAAATGTGGTTGAAACCACCTTCACATTCATTCAAAGCCAATTAAAGTCCTTAAGTGAAAATTTATAACCCAAA
The DNA here is from genome assembly GCA_949824845.1 of Rhingia rostrata. Taxonomy (NCBI): domain Eukaryota; kingdom Metazoa; phylum Arthropoda; class Insecta; order Diptera; family Syrphidae; genus Rhingia; species Rhingia rostrata. The sequence continues at coordinate 93,261,304 of OX463757.1, forward strand.
GAGAAAAATTCCAAACCACGCATCTGCATATTTCTTCACGCTCCAATTACCCTGGAATAACATTCGACTCATCCTAGTGGTGTAATTAAAAATGCCAAAATGGTCTGAAATTCAGAGTCTGGTGCCGTCACAAAGGGCGTGTTTGAATGCTAATCGAAGGAGGCACAAAAAAAACTGAAAAACTACTGGCACACTTCAAAAAACGAAGAAAAAAACTTCAACCAGCATCCAAAGAAGACGGCAAAACACCAACAAGAAATAATAAAAAAAAAAAAAAACTAAAAATGTCAATCAAGCCAAAAGAATGCCAGCCTCACTTGGGCTTTCGAAACTATTTTCATTAGAAACGACAGATGGTTTTTGTTAGAGAACAGGCCACATGCCAAACAAGACACTGTGCGCGAACAAACAGATCAAGAAGACGAGAAGAGCCAACACGCAAACACAAACACTTGATTGAAAAAACACAAAAAAGGATCCAGATCCTCCTCGAGGCGGTATTGCAAACGAAACAAGGAAAAAACCAAACCGATGATTGTTTGGAACAAATTTGAAAGAATACACCTTTTGACAGCGCACGGGACAACCACCAGCACACATACCGTGCGTCGCTAAGTGCTTTGCGATAATTGTACACACACAAGTTTTCTCCAGGGAGGAAGCGGAATCTGTGCGTGACATGCATACCTTATTAGTCGACAAATGCCCTAAGTGCACGAGCTGATGATTTTTGCATAAAGCCATTACCGAGTAAACCACCCACAAAATTGAAGGTAGGAGTCGAGTCTGCAGGCTCGTACTGGTTGGCAAGTTGAGAAAAGTTTCAGTTGGGTATATCTACTACCAGGAATCGGAAATCACTTTCGAGATTGATATTCACAATGAGATTGATGCTTAAAGGTGGGTTACAAGCTTTGGAATTGAAAGTCAAACATTGCGATTGTTATTCGTGGCGTTTCGAGAGTAAAGTTCAAAAGTATCTAAGTAGCTGCTTGAGCGGAAAAATGGCTGAGTACTCTTTGAATATTGAGATAAAGGTAGAGAGAAGGTGAGGCCTATATACATATTATATATATGTACTACTAAATATGCCCCAAAAGTCATTTGTATGCCTATTCAGTTCCTTCAGCAATTGATTTGAATAATGTCTTGAAAAAGTGAGTATGTAAGTTGATAAGCTGATATGATTTAAAGCCCAACTAGGGAAAATCTTTCACAAATCAGGCTTCAAAATATCAAGCTGGGTCGCAAAACCAATGACTTTCGAAAACATCACGCGTAACCTGAGTAGAAAATATAAGCCTTTTAAATATTTTGGGAGCACAATAATGCCTTCTCCGATCTTTTGCTCTATTGAGTCTGAGAATTTTATCGTAAGTCTTCCGGAATGCGCTTAAAAGCAACAGTAGAAAGAGCTCTCTTATTTGCTTGCTTATATTGGATAGATAGTCCTGAAACTTCTTAGAAGCGACCGTAGAAAGACATCTCTTTTTTTCCAGATCCTTGTTTACAGTTTTTAGAAGGCGCTCAAGCAATTCTTCTGCTGAGAAAAGTCTTGCGTTCATTGTATCATCAACCGTAACTTCTTGTTTATGGGTTATGAGTTTTTTAAACGGTGTGTGAATTTTAGGCTATTGGGTTTTTGCTCAGGTATTCCCTGAATACTTAGTCTGAAATATTGTGCTACCACATAGAAGCCCTATTTATTATTTGGGTCTAAACGAAACCCAGAACCTGAACCCATAGAGTCACACTGACCACTACAGCAGAGCTACCACTAAGTCTTCGCTGATTTTCTTAGTTAAAACCTGCTAGAATTCACAGTAAAACTGATCTTTATGTTCGTTAGGATGTCTAAAATCCAATGTTGAGGTCTCTCAAAGGTTGTTGATAGCTTTCTTATCCTGGTTTAGACACTAGAGTATCAGCATTCTCGACTCTAGATATAGGTAGGTAAAGACAATATCACATTCATACCTTGTATAGATAATTAAGTTCAAAGTGGGTACGTTCGCGTGGGTTTGGTACAAACCTTGATAGCTTCTAGACTTTAACACCAGATACATTCCACTACGTAGAAACTTTTGAACTCAATGTATAAAAGTCCAGTAATAATGTAATTTTATGTAGGTATCCCTTAAGGCTGAACTAAAATAGTAGTAGAATAGCTCTTTCTCTTTCTTTTGTTCTTTCACAGAAAAATTTGACATTTCACTTCAACAGCTGTGTACATTTAAATTTGTAAGTTCATAAGCAATGATTTTTTTTTAACGAATTCCACTCTGACAAACGCTTCCATTCACAAAAGTCTCCTATGGGCAACTTGAGCAATTGACAGTACTAAGGAAAACTTAACATAGAATTTTGACATTTGCTTCCGATTATTCTGACTGTTTTAGTTCAGCCTTTAAAGATTTTAAAGCTCGAAGTCTGCAATGCTGGATTGTTTTAGCTCCACGTCGAGATCACAAGTTCACTGAAGGCTAAAAAACTAAAAAAATAGCTAGTGGTCAGGTATGGAAGACAAATTCTTCGCTTTCACTCCCTGTTTTGGAGAAAAGCAATGTATGAGGAGTTCCAACTTTACAACTTTAAGGTCCGCCACCAATGAAAAGATTAGTCCAAACGAAGGATCGATATGGTCGAAATCCTTAAAGTCTTCAATTTGAATGACACAATGTAAAGCTGGACGCGTAGAGGGTATCTTGGAGGTTGGAAGTTAAATTGTACGCGGTTCTATCAATGAATGAGTAATTCTGGTATTCCAAAGGTATCGCAGATGACTTAGTAGGTTTTGGAGTCTGGAAGTTCACAACAATGAAAAAGTACTTCTGGTATACAAAATGTACTGCCGTTGACTTAGCAGGTATTTTGGTTGATCTGCTTCTATTAAGGGTTCAGTTCAACAATTGATAAGTATACCCTTACTACTTAAGGGCTTGTTTTAATGTGACGCAAGTTCCCGATGTATTCTTCCAGATTAAGGTGACACAGTTGCATCAGTTTCAATGGTGTCCTGAACTCCGTCATCGTCCTAAGAAGATCTATATGATGGATTCTGTCATACACGGCCTTAAAGTAGATGACAGGATGATATGTTTCGAGTTGTAGCTCGGTTGTTGTTTTCCAGAATTTGCCTTAGTGGGGACATTCGGTTTTTGGTCGATCTGCCAGGTCTGAAGCTACATTGGTACATGCCTAAAAGTCTATTGCAATTAGGCTTAAGAAGTTCATAAAGTAGGTACGATATTCTTATAATCGACATTTAGCAGGGGTATGCCTCGGTAGTTGTTGCAACACATGGGATCGCATTTTTTATAGTCCGGACATATCCATTAGGCTTACATTCTATTCATGTCTGCTTTTATTCAATGAATAACTAACTAACGAATTATACAGATCCATGTCTAGTTTTAGTATACCGCCAAAACTCGACCGTTTGTGTAGCGTGACGATGGAGAATTCTCGTTGCTCCATCAGGGTCGGAAACGACCTCACCGACACATTCGATACCAAAAAAAGGATTTAGGCAAGGCTAAGCGCTGTCATGTGACTTCTTCTGATTCTTGAGAGGATTGTACAAAACTCACGAGCCCACACCAGAGGAACAAATTTTTCAAAAATCGGTACAACTACTAGCATACGCCGACGATATTGACATCATTGGTAGGACCCAACGTGATGTCATAGCCACGTTTGCTAGTATAGAGAAGGAAGCGGCAAAAACGGATTTAGCAGTAAATAAGGGCAAAACCAAGTATATGCTGTCAACACGAAAGGACACACAACATCGACGAATTGGACGGAACGTGACTATTGACAGATTTAACTTTGAGGTTGTTCGGAACTATGTCTATCTCAGCTCCGCTATTAACTCTGACAACAACATCTCGTCAGAAATTAAACGATTTTAGTAGTAAAGCCCTCAATCGAACTACTAAGGAGATCCTATATAAGACCCTGATCATCCCAGTCCTGCTCTACGGCGCTGAAGCATGGACCCTCTCAAAAGCGGATGAAGTAAGTGAGAAAAAAAAATTACACCATTTTTCGATTGCGTTTCTTGGGGTTATGAATTTTAATTTTTAAAACATTCCCAATCAAGACTACCAGTAAACCTACCCAAGTCTATTTGATTTATAGTGGTTTCCTTCATACTGAGCCTTACGTGTCGTTTGCAGCAACAACCAGCTTCAAACAGCCGTACTTCAACCATTCATCTGTCAACTTCCATATATCCACCAATTTGAAACTGCAGTAACTACATATAATTACCACCCTACACTTCGATACTCGCATCTAAGTACACGTCAGTTCTCATTGATTAATGTAAATACAAGCGCAAGCGCTTTCGCCCCTTCTCCTAACGTCCTTCCTTCCTTCCTGTCATCCTACCATTCTCTTTTATTTTCGTGTTTTTTTTTTTGCAATATCACTCGTCATTCCATTTTTGCAACACTCAAGACAATCTCGAGTGCAATGGCAGCAACAGCAGCAGCCAGTCAGTTACCAGCGCACTCTGTTGGACAAACAATTAGAGTTAATGTTTTGTTTGCCTTTAATTTCGTGTCAATATTCGAATCCAGAGAACGTCTGAATGAGAAAACTGATGATGGGGTGGGTTGCAGTTGCAGATACCACTCGTACATAGTTGTTAGCAGTCAACAGGAACGTATACCGTCCTCGACTGCACTCCCCCGACCAGATGACTTCTATTAATCTTTGTTTTTCCACTTGATTCCCCAGGAGACTACAGTATTTTGTTTGTACTGGTACCTGCTGAAGAGCCCGGCTCAGTGTTCAGACGGGGGTGTGGAGGAGAAAACAATTTAATTTTCCCAAACTGACAATTTGAATGAGTGTTGGGGGTTTTCGGGTGTGTGTGGTAGGTATCTTTGCAAATGCATCAATCAATCAGTTTGCTTAGCTGTTGCATTTCGTTGTTAGTAAATAACAATTACAACCGAAGTCCATGCGCATAAATTGTATTGACATTGTGTGTATGCAGTTAAAGTCTTAAAGGTCGATGACACTTGTTAGAGGATTTAAAGATCTCCAGAGACTTTGTTTGCATTGGATTGGTGTTATTTTATACGATCGATGTTGACAGGCAATCAGTGGCAATTGTTATCTTCAAACATTTTCAAGTTTTCGACAGATAAGTTAAGATGTCAACATAAACAATCATAGACACGTCCCAATAATTATAAATTACGCCTTAAACAATGATAACACGTCGTTGCTTTGCTTTTGTGTGTTTGGCTGTCAAAAGTCAAAGAGTAATATTGAACGCGTTGTTCTGTTGATGTTTAAACATCTGTTTAAAAAATATTTCACTTTTGGACATACACAAAAAATTCAAATACAATTTGGTTTTGTAATCTCTAAAAAGCACTTTCCGCAAATAACTTGTTTGCTAAATCTGAGAACATTTTTTTTTTGACAGTGACATATGCGTTATTTATGAACCTCTTGGACATGCTTCCTTGAAAAACTCACACAAAATTAATAAACAAAAGACGGATTCCGTGCCGAAAAGAAACAGCATAAGGTGAAAGGTAGCAAAAGCCACAATGTCCCCTACCGGTTGATCATGAGTTGATTAGAAGGAAAGAATAACAAACAAATTAAATTGGGTTTCCAAGAGGTCGCAACTAACACGTCTCAAGTGAAATTTATTCGTTATATATAACCAATATGTACAATTTAGTTTGCACATTGTTTTGCGATTTCGAAACAACAACATATGTGAAAGTCGAAATAACGTGTTTGACTTTGACAGATTACTAAAAAAATATTATTTTGTTGTCATATGACAAAAAAAGTCTCTCGAAATTATTTGTAAAATCGTTCGCGGAGAATTAGTTGTCACCACAAGCTAAGACGTTCGGATTCCACATTAAGCTGGATGTCCGGGCATCTAGGAAGGAGATAAATGATTGTGAGAAAAAGCTACATTATGGAGCTATTTATGACAAAATTAGTCTGCAAATTTATACTGGTATGTGCCAATGCATTCGAAACATTATAAATTTCTAAGATTTTTATTGTAATTTACGTGCTCATTTTATTGTAAGGTACCTGTTCACCATCAACTCGAAACTAACAGGGTCCACGCACTTCACATTCCTGCATGCGCAGTGTAGGGATTGCACATGCAAACTGAGAGTAGGTATATGGTGATGACTGTGGGATTGTGCATGTGGCAATAGTGTATTGAGACATTTTTGATATTTTCTCCATCCTACATAATAATGTCTGGTATGTGTGCGAAAAGTTACTGAAAAGTTACGAAGAAAATATTGATCAGAGAGGACGTTTTGACATAAATAATGACGACCCGGTTTTGCTCGCTCTGGTTTGGTTTGTGCGAACTAATTCGGGACATTTGCATCAACTAACTAGCGGTTACCAGCTAACATCCCCCAGCAAATGCCTGTATAGTTAAAATGCTAGGGATTTATAAGAAATACTTGTAAATCTCTACTTAGATGAAAATTAAATCAAATTATGAGACGGATAATAAAATATATATTTGATAATCATAGGTCTTTGAAATGATTCAGCAAAAATATCTTTTAAAACAGACACATATGTATATCATTGCAGATTTCATTCAGTCTTGTAACATAAAATTTCTTGACAAACTTTGACAAATCAGTCTACAAGTTTTGACAGAACATTTAATAAAAACAAGACATTTTTGTCATATGATTTTCCAAAATGTATGTACCAGTTGACAGACTCTTAATATGACACGTGACATTTACGTCGCGTCTCTTTAGAAACGACTGAAATAATTACCCACTCCAACCTCACATGTCCTCCCTGTTATGTCAAGTCTGACAGTTAATTTCCTCAATTAAATCTTGCAAAGCACCCAATTATCATTCCCGTAGCAATCTGTCAAATTATTTTGTTGTTTCGTATTCATGCATGTGTTTAGTTTTTTTTTTTCTCTTTTAGTCATTACAATATCAAATTAGATTACCCAATCAGGCGGGTATAATTGAAAGAATCACCCCTTTAACTGTCAGTTCGGATTAGGTTATTAAAAATAAGGAACGTTCATAAGTAGAAATGTTGGTTGCGTCTGACGAAAAATTATATCACATGTTGCAATGTCAAGCACTATATCTACGTAAATAAACAAATATTGCATAACGTTTCGCTGGGCTTTTGTTTGTCATTATTTCGCAATATAAAATGAGGAGAAAATAAAATCAAACACAAATTTAATTGTGTAATTGTGTTTTCAGATACGTAGGTTTTGTTGTTTTTGTTTTTCTTCAACATCTCATGGTCGAAGATTTGTTTTTTTTGTTGCTTTATGTTCTTGTTTGTCTTCCCACATTAGAACCACATGACGTAGCAAATTGTCGACTAGCTAGTGAAATGGGTCAAGGAAATTTGTCATAAATGTCATTATTATGGGGGGAGGGGAGTGTCTGTCTGTGTGCATGTGTGTAGACCTATTGCAAAATTAATTCACCCATCGCATGGAAAAGGTCATTTCAATTAGGAAAATATGTTATGTCGTATAGATTCTGAAAATATTTGCCCAGGGGCAGTTGAATACTTTTGCATGGCAAAATACATATTTGCAAACCAAAGCTGGAAGACTTTACATTCCTTTGACGGACGTCTGACAAGTTTTATTGAATAAAGCCTAACATTGTATCGTTCGAAAAAAAAATTGTTTGTTAAACGAAATGTATTCCATTAGAGTGGCTACGAATGCGTATGGCAAGGCCTCAATTTTTTGCTTACGTGGCTTACATATTTGTGTGGTTTACATATGTATTTGCAAAGCATGGAATAATTTTTCTTTTTACACTTTTTTTTAACAAATTTTTAGAAAATCAAATTCATATGTAAAACATCATTAAAAAGGAAGAAATGCTTTAAAGCTTGATAGAAATTTAAACGAAAAAGTGACAAAGAAATTCTCGCAAATCTTAAAAAAAAAAAAACAACAACATAAATATCCATTTGGGGTTTCGAAATGGCATCCTAACAATATCACTGCAGAGTTTTCGAGGAATAGCGCTTTTTGTAAGATGTGACTAAAATAAGAAATCAACACAAGGCGATTTGAATATCCAAAATGCAAGCCCAACGATACATTTCGATATCTTCCCGGAAGAATGTATTAACCGACATTTTTAAAATTTTACAGAAGTTAAAAAAAACTTCCTATGTAAATAATTATTGTGTATTTTATTTTGTAGTGTCCTGTAAATTTAATTTTTTTATAGGTTTTTGTAATAATGGTAGCAACCTCAAACCAAGACCAAAACATGGCGATGGTGCAAATTACAAGGGGAAAATGAAAAATTGTCTCTTATTGCATTTTTCCAGAATGTTATCGATTCAAAAACAGGGCCCTACACTTTGTAAGAAAATGTGTGTGCTTGAACGACTAGGATCATAAGTACCGGTAATAAATTATCAAATAATACAGTTACAGAAGTATCCCCATGTCGAATTGAAAAACAAATTCAAAAAAGATGCAGTAAAATAAAAGATTCATGATCCATGCAGAAGTACAACCCACCCGATGAGAATACAAGAGAAGAAGTCGGGTTAACTTTTTGGAAAAAAAATATCAGTTATATTGAAAGCTTTGTAATCACACTCGCTAATAGTACTGCACTACCCATGGAGTAAGGGACTATTCACGTGCTCATCGTGTCTTTTGAGATTTCGATCAGCCCACGCAAAAAAAAGTGAGAATATACGGCCATTTCTTTAAACTAAAAATTGGGATTTCCTCAAAAATTAAAACATGTACAACAAGAGGCAGAAACATTATCCCATCTGAATCACATTCAACGAAGAGCTTACGCATAACCAACGACATTCAGCTCCAGGCGATTGCGTCCTATTATAAATTACATTGCAGACGTTTCGCTACGGTAATTAAGTCGATTAATTCTATTCAAAAATGTTTTTTACTGGACCTCCTCTCGGGATGATTTAACAAATCATCCGAATAGTATCAATTGTCAAGAAAAGCTTATCTAAAATTCTACGTTCGGAGTCGGAATAAAATAGGAGGTCCCGCCATCGTGCAAGAAAAACGCACGCACACATGAATAGTTGTGAGAAAGATCGGCCCTTGGTACTAACAAGCCTGTTGCGCCAAATATTTCTATTATGTATTTCTACCCAAAAATTCTAAAAAAGACTTAAAAATCGACAACATCCACAATCCGAAATGGGGAGTAAGTTTCGAGTTGGATTTCATACCGACTAATTATGCCTCGTTGCTTAAATTCCGTTTGATTTAAATTTTACTTAAATTCAACTTTATTTACTCGCGACTAAGCTTAGAACTAAAACAAACATACCTACTTGACTGAAAATTCGCTAAGCTAACGAAGAAAATTTCCTAAGCGCTCACTTAATGAAACGCATACCTACTGCAACCCAATTAGATTATGTTTCCAAATAAATTATGTGTTTATAACCATAATTTACAAAATATGTTAACATATTTGGACTTACCGCATTAGAATTTGTTATGAGCCAATGAATTTAACGTTTTCGCAGAATGATGAAAGTAAATATTCAACTTGTCCAAACTTAACCGACAAACTATTCAATGGAATTGCAACGATGACAAGAGTAGATATAAACTATTTATTCAATGAAACACACTTCACTTCTGCAAAAGCACATTTAAAACTTCACTTCAAACGTATATAAATGCATCCAAATGAATGTTTTGTTAATCTAAAGAAAGTTGTCACCACGATCTCATACCCAAACTGTCAGAACAATTAATTTTCACGTACGTACGTTCAGTGCGTATGAACGAGATGGAATACATATTCTTTGTGGCGGGGTCGTTCTTTCTTGCACTTGCTACAATTTCCCAAATGTTGGGTTTTTTTTCCGTGTCGCATGGCCGAAGGGAATTTAAGTCGAACTATGGGATTTGCATGTGGAAGTTATTAATTAATTTTTATGTTTTAATAGATATTTATTTCTCTCAAAACATTCTAGGTAATGTTTTTTTGTATCTAATTAAACTTTTGGGAATTGGGATCATATCGTTAAACTGTCAATTCCGGAAATGATGTGTGCCGTTTGGTTAGAGTGGCGTTTACCTGACTGACTGACTTGACCTTTTCAATTTCTGTTGTAGTTTAAGTTGATTCGTGGGCTGACTTTTCCTACTCCGTCGTACCAAGGATTATAAAGTCATACTGATGACGCATTGAGAACAAATAACAGAAACCAGCTTCATGGTACGGGCGGGCGGTGTGCACGTGTACACATGAGGAACGAGATCCAAACATGTGGCGGGCTGTGCCAGTACGACGACCCCCCATAGAACAATTTTTCATGTATGCAGTGTGTCATCTTTATGACATTAAAATCTTTGGTCATATATGATATTGGTAGTCGGTCTTCTCCCATAACTTCTATCATAAGTTTCCAAAACAATAAAAATCATTAAGAATAATAATTCGGCGTTTTAGTTTTCATAAAGAGTATCTTTTACAGGGTATCCGCCAATTTTCCGCCAATTTGGTAAACATTGTCTTGACAGTTCATTTTTGGCAGTCGTGAAGTAGACAGTTGGCAAATTTATTATGGAAAAATATTCGATAAACCAACGTGTTTTAATCCTTAAAACATTTTATCAAAATCAATCATCGGTTACTGTGATGATGGGAAAGTTACGTGAAATTTTTGGGAGAAACAACGTGCCAACAAAACGCACTATTTATCGTGTAGTGAATGATTTCGAAGAAAGAGGGTCTGTAGGTCTGTGATAGGCTCAAGCATCGACCACAACGTACTGCAAGATCGGCTGAAAATATTACTGCTGCTCAAGGAAGTGTTCAAAACAATCCCACAACCTCAATTCGACGCCGTGCTGAGGAGCTTCGTCTTCAAAGAATAACTTTGGCCACAGTTTTGCACAAGGATTTGCATTTGTTTCCATTTAAGATTTACTTGACACAAGAGCTTCTTCCACAATACCATTTACGCCGCCATACATATGCCAATAGGATGTTACAGCTAGCTCATGACAACCCCGATTTTCATGAAAAAATCATAATGAGTGACGAGGCACATTTTCATTTGAATGGATATGTGAATAAACAGAATTGTCGGTTCTGGGCAATGGAAACCCCTCCAAATTATTCATCAGTCACCTTTGCATCCATTGAAAGTTACAGTCTGATGTGCAATTTGGTCAAGAGGAATCATTGGACCTAACTTCTTTGAAAATGAAAACGGTGTAACGGTAACTGTGATTAGGGAGCGATATCGTAATATGATTGAAAACTTATTAACGCCCCAAATTCCTGCTATCTTCGGGCTTAATTAACATGTGGTGTCAACAAGACGGTGCCACATCGCCAGGATTAAAATGGAATTACTGCGAGACCTCTTTCCACAACAAGTTATTTCAAGAAATGGAGATGTTGATTGGTCTCCACGGTCGCCTGATTTGACCGCTCTGGACTTCTTTTTGTGGGGATATCTGAAAAGCAAGGTTTATGCAAAAAAAAAAACAGAAACGCTTGAGCAACTCAAATAACATATCGTGATGAAATTAATGAAATACCGCGTGAAATGTGGGAGAATGTAATGAATTTGTGAGATTAACAGAGGCGGACGTTTAACTGATATTGTATTCCATACATAATTTTAAATTTAATAAATTTACATTTTACAAAACATTTATCAATATAAGATCCATTCTCCTTCATTTAATCAAAAATTATAAACTAACAAGTATACCTTCCCAACGTACACCCTGTACAAATAGATAGGTGAGGGTAAAAGTAAATGTTTTTTGGCACTACCGATAGAATACATATTCTCCCGTTGAATTTATATTTATTAATTTCAATTTTTACATAAAATCCAGAAATACTTCGTATACGCCCAGACGCCGCCGTCATCTGTTACAAAATTCCTTTTCGAATCAAACAAAAATCGCCAATTCCAATCCGAATTCAATTTTTCGATTTTTTTTTTTTGCAACCGATTATGTCCGATGATTAATAATGAGCAACTGCCTGCCATATGCTGGGCCGAGATTTCAGTTTCTATTTGCTTCCGTATTACGTAAGGAAATCACTGGCATATCCAATTCAAATTAATTTCTTGCCTCTCCGACAGGCAGGAGTCAAATGGAGAAGGGTACTTCAATCAGCATACAAAATTTCGATTAATTAATGTTTTCATGCCTTCATGCTTTGTGGTATTCGGTGTATTTGGGCCTTTGACTATTACTGCTGGGTATGTCGGGGCGAATGTAGAAATGCGCTCTGCAAATTGATCATACTTCCATCCCCTATAAAGTGATTTATTTTTAGCTAGAATTTCATTATAAAACTAGAGCGGGTATTAAATTCACTCTGACTTCGTGAGTTTTTTTTTTATGGCGTGTGTGATAATAGTGACATCATTTACGAAAATAATTTTGCGTACAGCTAGCCTATTCCGCGATGGGTAGCACAAGGCAGAACAAAAAGAAAATAGTTTCTAGGCATGATTTCGTGTTTAATTAAATTTAAAATTAAATGTGAACGGCCTTGACTTGCCGACGTAGCGTCGCGTCGGTCGGCAACATAGGCCTAAAGTTGATGAACGATTTTTTTTCAATTCGCAAAAATTCATTAAAAATAAATTCGCTTCTTAACTCTGGATGGCTTGCAAAATTTAACCACCCGTAAAAACGTGATTATCCCTTCTTGTATTTTTATTCTGTTTACAGTTTAATTTGTGTTGTTGTTTTTTTTTTTCTCAATCCAATAATAAAATCGTATCTGCGATTAATTGAAGGTCGTGTCCTAGTTTATGTGTACCTCACATGCATTTTCGCTTGTTGTTGTGCTATTGACGTATATTCTCCCGTCACGTCGGTCGTTCGTCCGGCCCCACTGCATTTGATGTGCTTGCCAATGTCATTTCAGTTAAAGAATTTAGAAACTAACCGAGTAAACTAAAAAATACACATAGATATATATAATGTACTAGAACGTGTAGGTTCTGTTATTGTAAACGGCTAAGAGTGTTAATTGTGTTATATAAATTGTTCTGTTTTTTTTTTTTGATCTCACACTTTGTGGTGTATCTAACAGACCTTGATCCAGAATAATGCTAATCGAACAAAAAAGTAGCACCGGAAATGAGAACGAAGATTAAGAAAAGAAAACAATTATTTATTTAAAAAAAAATGACTTTTTGCATTTTTTGTAAATGTTATCTTATCAAGAGAATAAATATTTCGCCTTTTGTTAAATATTCATACAAGTATCTAGACTGTTTCATGGTTACTTGGGCACGATTTATTAATTTTTTGTTTGTGTAGTTTGTGGCCTTCTGTTGTTAAAAAAAAAAATAATTTCGCAAAATTGACGTCGCAAAAATATGCGATGCTAAAATAATAAAAAACATATATATATATATATATATACATACGAGTAATATTTATTATCAACTTGTCCTTGAATTGACGCGTAGGCATGGCATAGGCACAACTTATACTATGAACAACAACAAAAAATTCGCATGTGCTTGGCATTTTTACTTGTTCTTCTTTGGTGGGAGATTTTTTTAATAGTTACACAAAAATTAAATTTTCAAAGTTGTGGCGATAAAAGCAAATGATTGTATGTTTTGCAAAGTGGTAACGAAGTTTGTGGCAACAATCAAATTGTCGGGTCATTGGACTGAGCCTAGCTGAATGGTTAAAGTAGAAAAAAAGTTTGCAAAGTTGGCCTTGGATCTGATCATTAACGCACTTTTAATGAAAAAAAAAAAATTGCACACAAAACACGCCATATATGGTGGTAAATGGACTACCTATTAGTAGAAATCAGTCGTATACCTGAGTTACGCAGAAAATACTAAAGAAATAATGGAACATAATATGTTTGTATGGTTTGTTCAACGAAAATGGCACTCTTTATAATCATCTCATGGTTGCCATTTTTTGGATGATAAATCGGTAAATTATAATACAATGTTAGCAAAATGCTTTATTGTTGTACAGGGTGTCCGCCGGGAAGGTATCCTTCTTTGCTTGTTTATAATTTTTGATTAAATGAAAAAGAAAGGATCTTATATTGATAAATGTTTCATTTAATGTCGGCAATTATGTATGGAATACAATATCAGGTAAATATCCGCCTCTGATAATCTCACAAATGCGAGCCCTTTTGAGCACAATTTACATTACATTCTCACACATTTCACGCGGTAGGTATTTCATTAATTTCATCACGAATATTAAGTTTGAGTTGCTAACTCGTTTCTGGTTTGTTTGAATAAACCTTGCTTTACAGATATCCTCACAAAAAGAAATTCAGAGCAGTCAAATCAGGCGACCGTGGAGGCCAATCACCATTTCTTGAAATAACTTGTTGTGGAAAGAGTTCTTGCAGTAATTCCATTGTAATCCTGGCTGTATGCGATGTGGCACCGTCTTGTTGATACCACATGTTAGTCAAGCCCAAAGCATGCAGTTGTGGCGTTAAAAAGTGTTCATTCAAGTCACGATATCGCTCCCTATTCACAGTTACCGTTACGCCGTTTTCATTTTCAAAGAAGTAAGGTCCAATGATTATTCCTGACCAAATTGCACACCGGACTGTAACTTTTAATGGATGCTAGGTGACTGATGAATAATTTGGAGGGGTTTCCATTGTCCAGAACCGACTATTCTGTTTATTCACATATCCATTCAAATGAAAATGTGCCTCGTCACTCATTATCTATGATTTTTTCATGAAAATCGGGGTTGTCATGGGCTAGCTGTAACATCCTATTGGCAAATGTACGGCGGCGTAAATGGTATTGTGGAAGAAGCTTTTGTGTCAACTGAATCTTAAATGGAAACAAGTGCAAACCCTTGTGCAAAATCGTGGCCAAAATTGTTCTTTGAAGACCAAGCTCCTGAGCACGGCTTCGAATTGAGGTTGCTGGATTGTTTTGAACACTTCCTTGAGCAGCAGTAATGTTTTCACCCTACCTTGCAGTACGTTGTGGTCGATGCTTGGGCCTATCACAGACCTACATACCCTCTTTCTTCGAAATTATTCACTACACAATAAATAGTGCATTTTGTTGGCACGTCGTTTCTCCCAAAAATTTCACGTAACTCTCTCATCGTCACAGTAATCGATGATTGATTTTTATAAAATGTGTTAACGATTAAAATACGTTGGTTTATCGAATATTTTTTCATAACAAATTTGCCACGTGTCCACTTCACGACTGCCAAATATGAACTGTCAAGACTAATGTTTACCAAAATGGCGGCAAAACAAAGTAGTATAGCTTCCCGGCGGACACCCTGTACTTACATTATAACAGTACCTAATGATGATGATAAATGACTCCGTGAATCGAATTTTCTTAGACGAAACTTGACATGTGTCATAAAGATCAGTCATGATAAATGACATATACTGGCAGCCAACATCCACATTAGCTGTTGGGTCACCCGCCATCTCACAAGCAAATCAAACTCTTTAAAATGGTGGTATCGTCAAAAAAAATCTTTTTGGCTTTTAAAGCCATCACATAAAAACAATTTAAAAGTTAATTCATTCCCCATATACAACACACCAAAAAAAAAATCCCAGCAACATTTTGCGCGCATAAAATAAGTAAATAAATAGATACTTCATAATATTGCTCAGTCATGATGAATTAAATCGTTTGTTTACATCGGCAAGGCATACTGCCAATAACATCATTCCCATGTCGATGTAACAATTTGAAAATTTCGAATCTACCTTCGAAATAAAAATGAACACATTTCCTTGTTATACAATCGGCAATTTTACAATTTTATCGACTTTTCTCCAACAGTGTTGTTTGATGGAAATTTCCATTCACCAGTATAATGCAATCAAAACGCCACGTCCATTTGCTTTCAAAACCTCCAACAACAACACGAATTAGGTATAGAAACAATAAATATATTGCGACGCAACTAAAACTCATTTATTAGTTCCATCTACACCCCGCATTAATTGAACTTTTCGCAGTTCATTAAGAGTCATTCATTCGAAAAAAAATGAAAATAAAATAAATAAAAAAAAAACTAATTAAGCCCTCACTTTGTTGCATTAATTATAAAGTCAAGCGCTGCTTTTCTTCTACCGCATAGCCCTACCCCCTATCCACCTAGTCGGGTTAAAGATAAAAACAAATACGCATACCTAGACACTTATATTTAGGGCGCACAACGACTCGTCAGTGTAAATATTAACTTTTCCGTTCATAATTTACTCGAACCGCTAATGAATCATTTATTAAATGTAAATTACGCAAAGGAGACCGGGCGACATTGGGTTTTTGTGCGTGTTTCTATGAGCCACACAGGACATTCTAATTGAAAGTTTCAGTCAAGCGGACAGCCTACCATTAAATGTCAAAATTTAACCATTTCGAAGAAAGGTGATTAGGAGAGAAAGTATCTATCCACAGTTCGTTGTATCTACAACGTTTGTTTGTCTAATTTTCTATTTTTCCCCATTTTCCCTCTGATGGATATCTTCACACCATGTGTATAATTAATGTATTTGTTTCATCTAAATGAAGTGCAAACGATAAATGCTATAAAACAGCAACAACAACAACAAAAAGGCAAATAGTACCATAAAATATCAATACTCGCATTCAAGGTTGATAGTATCGTCGCTCGATATAGTCCGATGTGTTTATGACATCGACAAAGTTGTACATAGTTGTCGGTAGGTACGAGTATCTTTATCTATTTGTTGGATTTTTTTGTATCCGTCGAATAGCAACGCCATCTTGTCGTTCAGGCCAATTCTGTGTAGAAAGCACAAAATAAATTTAAAACAAACAAAAAACATACAACAAAGCAAAAAAAAAAATTCGCGGGACTACAAGTAAACTGCAGCATACAAGCAGAGTAAGAGCGAGTGAGATGAGATCGTTTGCGAGTGAAATTTAGGTCATAATCACCCAACAGATACGTATTTATACATTGAGTTGCAATTTTTAGCGGCTCAAAGCGTTTTTTTTTTACCCACGCCGACTTTAAAAAAGTATCTTTCAGTCTATGGACTATAGTGAAGGCAGGCAAATATGGCTTGATTTTGTGTTTGTTTATATAGTCTTCCATCAGGATGTTGGTATTGAAATAGGTTTTCTTGTTATTGTTGAAGATATCCATTGGCCATAATATGCAGACTAATCGATTTCGTTTGAACTTTTGTGCCAGATATTCATTCATGCTAAATGGTATGCAAATCTTTGACATTCTAAACATCCGGTAGGCCTTCTCGCAAACGACTCTTTAGAGGTTGTCGCATTCTAAACAAACTACGCGGGAGAAGTTATACTTTGTGCGACGTGAGTATCAATCATGCGACAAAAAAAAAGTCTTTGAAGACGGTTTAACCACTTTGTCAGCTCCAGAATCAGGGTCCCAAAAAAAATCATTTTGGCATTCAAACACAAAAAAGGCGATCGTAAACAAAACAGATCATAGGAAAACAAAATAGCAAACGGTTTGAGTTGTATTTATATGCTTAATATTACGCTAACATGGTTATCACAAAAAATGAGTCTAAAACACACAAAAAGAGTTGCAGATTGGTCATGGACATTGTTTGTCCTGTTGTTTGGCATTCCTCGATCGTAGGAATTTGACAACTTTCCCTGTCTTTCAAATACAAACCCAAATTTTTGGCGCAACAGGCTCGTTAGTAGCCAGGGCCGAGCTTTTTGACAATCATTCCTGTGTGCGTGTACTTCTTGCACATGGGCGGGACCTCCTGTTTAATTTCGACTCCGAACGGTGAATTTTAGATAAGCTTTTCTCGACAATTGATACAATTCGGAAGATTTGTCAGATCATCACGAGAGGAGGGTCAACAAAAAATCATTTAGGTGTTGCTACGGGTGGGAACCGAAGCCAGACCTTCCGCGCGGTACATAATATCGCGCTACTGAGCCCGTCCCTGTCTTCAACCAACTAATTTATTAGTGTTAGTCAAAAAGGATTAGTAGATTCACAGAGGCGATCATGGAAAAGGTAGCCCGAAAAATCATGTAAGTTAGGGGGATTGATTGGCAAAATAATTTTGATCGTGCAATCAAAACGGTGATTGTGGGATATAAGTCGTACAATGAAACTTACTGTATTACTCAGCATTTTGTTGATCAGTACATCAAAAATGGTCCAGCCGTATACCATTGTAAATAATCGTGAAAAATGTGAACACAAAAACATATAAGATCACGTCAGTTTTTGTAGTATCCTTATAAAAGTGTGGATCTTTTTTAAGACATACAGCACTACAGAATCTACATTCAAATATCCAAAAAGAGTGATCGTGCAGATCAAAACAAAACAGCCCAAAGGGATCCTTAGCCAAGCTTATTCAATAATTTTTCATCTTTTTGGTGATAAAATTTACAATCGCATCCTTAATATATAACACATACGATAAGAAATATTCGAGTTCAGAAACTTTTAGAGCACGGTCTCTTGAAGATCACGACTTCTTGCAGATGACATGGGTCCAATAGTTCGATTAGATCACAGTGTGCGACGATCTTTTTAGAAGATATTTATATTTATTGCCGCATAATAGTTAAAATCTAGATATACGAGATCAGTCGTTACTTTAAAAGCATGATTATCCATCGACTAAGGCGTCACTTTACGTTAAGGTCTCTTATCTGCAAAAATAAGTAAATTAGTTTGATGTGTAAATTATAAAATAAAGTAATACTTCAGACTACCGCATGAAGTCACAAAATGAAGATCGTTTGCATAGGAAGATCGGTATATTATTTTTTGACAGTTTTTGGATTTCTTGCATAGACGGCAACGGTATCTTTTCTAGATGAAATATTGTTTTTTCTCGATGTTTAACGAGGGAACATTTTTTTCTCTGGAGACAGAAAGTGCAGGCGTATTCTAAGTCCTTCAGCCTTAGAAAATAAAAATAAAATTCGGATGCCCTTAAAATTGAAAAAAGGGAATATGGAAAAAAAATAGTAGATTGACGGGGTACGGGGTTGATTGACGGGGTTATAAACATAAAACGTACCGTCTCCAGTTAAACCAATTAAAAGTATATTGACTTCCACTAATGACCCCATTTCATTTTTTCTATTTTCAGCACACAAAAAGCCGGTTACAACAGTCCGTGGCAATGGACAACCGTTACAGCGAGCGGCGAATGACATATAGGGGCTCGCAAAGAGCCCGCACTCAATGGTGGTGGTAATCAATCAAGTTCCAATAGCCAAAACACCAATAGCAATACAAGCAAGGGTCACAGCAATAATTCAAATGGTACCAATGCCAATGGCATACAAAATAGCAATACATCGTCAAGCACAAATAATGTTCAGAGCAACAGTAATAATTCCTATGCTGATGGCAATCTCATCCAGCAGCAGCAACAACAGTATGCGGCTACTGAAGCTGCTCTCGGTACTTATGCGGCCAATATGATGTTCCCTGGTGGAAAATATCATGTGCAACATCATCAAAATCACTCGCAACAACATCAGCAACATTCAAATCAGCACACACAGCACCAGCAGCAACAACAACATCAGTCATCCGCATACGGTACTGCAGCATCACAAACGCAACACGGCTCAAATAGTGTACATCAACAACAACAACAGCATCAGCAGCAGCAGCTCCAGCAACAACAAAGCAATTACAACTTCCACGTAGGTGGCATACCACCTGCGTTCGCAGCACATTCCCAGGCCGCTCTAGCAGCGGCCACAGCAGCCGCTGCAGCTGGTTACATACCAACACCCACCGCCCATCAGGCACCACCATCTTTGATGCAAACTGCCGCCGCACATCATCACCAGCAACAATTGCATCAGCAGCAGCAACAACAGCAACAGTCTCACCAACAGCAACATGCTGCAAATGCTGCACAACAACTCCATCAACACAGTAGCGCCGCACAAAGTGTATTCGCTGCGAGAAATCTTCCATTCGCCGGGTACGACTACAATTACCGAACTGGAGGGTATCTATAAAAATTAAACTCATAAAAAAACACATCTAGCATAAATTGAATTAAAAACAAAAAAAAAAAAACACACATATTTGATATATTTAGTACTGTCTTTAGCTCTTTATTATAAAAACAAAAACATACAACATCGTAGTAAACAGTAAAATGACATGAATCGTAGTTTACCCCAAAATGAAACATAGCGTACACACTGTAAAATGTTAAGCATAAAAAAAAACACAATAACTAACGTGAATTGACTAACAACAAACAATAAATTATTAAATTAAAAAAAAACACACACACACAAAACTAAAATTAAAATTAAATAATGAGAATCATTAAAAAATTAATTTAATTAAATTAAATTAAAAAAAAATAAGAAAACAAAAAACATATTTCAAAGAATAAAAACGTAAACTAATTAAATAAATAAATTATATATATTATATATGAAAATGAATATAAAACAAAAAAAAAAAAAAAACTATATCCTAGACTATAACAATATTATTGTTTGTTTATATAATTTTAATTATTATCTGTATATCTCTTGTACTGTTCTGTATTATTATTTTATAGTTATTTTATTTAATAGGCATTTGTTTTATTTTTTAGTTCTTATACAAATGTTTTATTTAATTGTTTATAAATATATTTAAATTGCAGATAAAAGAAAAACAAAAAAAGCAAACAAACACAGACAACAACAAAACCAGAAGAAATGAATTTAGTTTTTAAGACAAAGATAAAGCTATTATTATTATTATTATTGTATAAAGAAAATTTATTTAAATTAATTATTAATAATTGTTAAAACAAGAAAATAAAAAAAGCAACATTTGATGAAGATGGAAACAAAACAACAAAAAAAAAACAAGCAAAAAACTGAATAAAAAATGAAAACAAGAATCAAATTAAAGCAAAAACCTTGGATAGTTAGAAAAAAATATAGTTGGTGTTTTTATTCATTTTTTTGGAGCATTTTCAGATTCCATACTACTACCCATACTACTTATACTGTGGCTCTATTACATAAGACGAAACGAGCACCAAGTAAATGATACAGAAATAAACGATAGTCACGACAAAGTGCGATTATGTAATACGAGAAATATTTATGACAGCCCAACGAAAACGAAAGATATACGACTCCCAAATGCCGGTCGTAAAAAATTACGAGTATCGTAAAATCTAGAGCGATACTCGTTTTATGTAATCAAATTTCAACGACAACGAAGTGATTTCAACGATATTCGTTTTATAAAATAGGAGCTCCTATGGAAGTAATAAATGCTGAAATTATAGGTTTTATTGTGAAGAAGAACATCATAATTCAGATCCAACAAATATACTCTCTTTGGGTGAAAAATAAGAATCCGTTGAGATCGGCCTTGAAGCTTGGCGATGGCGGGTTCAGAACTGTGCTAAAAATAAGTTTGGCTCGATGGCCCGGACTTGTGTCTTTAATTGGCGAACGGGATGCCTATTAGAAAACACAGCATGCATATCACACTTTAAATGACAACTTCAAGTCAGATCTCTCAGTGAGATCTACGCTCATTATGGTATTAGATTTGCAAATACGATCGATTTTTACTGAGTTTCCCATTCAATTTAAAATTTCGTAATAATATGGTAGTGTTATCACATTTGTGGGAGTTATGGTTGCTTATATGATAAAACAAATCAAACACACCTAATTTAATAAGAATTGAACAGTTTAAATTGGAAATTGAAGGCAATGTGACAACAAATGTAAACATTTTGGAACGTTCAAAATGAATAGATTCTCCAAGTGGTTGGGAATCAATTGAAAGGACAAAAATATTATTAAAATCTCCAACAACAACTCCTTGAGGTAAAGGCCACAAGAGCTTAAATGTTGAACTCAGAAAAAAATCTAGGGTTGTATGCAAGAATCAGACCATGCGTTTCATATCATCCTGTTATAGAACGTTATATACGTGAAAATGAAGAGGACGTTTACACTTCAATTGAGCATGGCCTCACTAATGACTTTTACCAATGCACTAAAATTATTACTAGATCTGGCTCAGCGAAGATATGCAGGTACGCTTTTGAATACGCGAAAACAAACAGCAGAAATAAAAAGCTAAGAATTTAACCAGATTGCAGCAGTTCTTTATTCCAAAAAATGTTTTTTTTTAGTCTTCAAACTATACTATGTTTTTGCAGCTATTTTTGAAGTATGTACATTCTTTCGTCCAGAATCTCCACCTTCCATTTTAATGTCAGGGTCGACGACAAGTGAATGCACAACCGAAATCTGTGCAAATTCCGCTTCCTCATTTTTTCCCGAAAATTCTTATAATTTATATAATTTTCAATATAATTTGGCAACACGAGAATCACTATATAAAAACAATTAATCAGATAGAGTTGACCACAAAATAAGTGATTTAAATAAATTTTAAACAATTAAGGAATATTTTTTTATACTTTGGATGTATTTTGTTTGTGTACCAACAATATCAATGTCAACTGTCACATCTGAAATATAGTAGGCTGTCAATTGTAAAACGCAAACTTATTGAGAACATCTCTTTGGCGAATTTGTAAATGAGCTCATTTGAACTCCAGTGATAGCCTAGTATTACAACATTCATAAACATGTCATGTGGGCATAAGACTGTTGGTTGGGTGGTTAGGTCTTAAGATCAACGCTGTGATAAAAAGATGATGAAACAAAATAATAACAGAAGCATCATCTTAAGGCTGAACTATAATAGTCGGAAGCAATCTGAAGCTAATGTCAAAATTCTACGTTAAGTTTTCTTCAGTACTGTCAATTACTCAAGTTGCCCAAAATCGACTTTTGTGAATGGAGGCGATTGTCAGAGTGGAAGTCTTTTTGCCACAAAAAATAAAACGTTCGTTGCTTATGAAAATAAAAATATAAATGTACACAGCTGTTGAATGAAATATCAAATTTCTGTATGAAAGAACAAAAGAACGAGAAAGAGCGAAGGAATTCGCTTTTTTGCAAGTGAGCAAAAGCGGACGAAAACTGAACCAATCGAAGCGAAAGGCTAATATGATCGTACAGCACAAATTGCATGTATTCGCACAGTTGTGGAAGTGGTCGTCCGCAACCATCTTCTATTATAGTTCAGCCTTTAGAAAAGAAACAAAAAGGATAAATAAAGTACGGTGAACCCCATAGAAAGGACAGTCGAAATTTATTTAGATGAGCGGGTTGTAATTTTTTTTATTTAGATTATAACTAAATAGGACAAAATCTAAAATATAAACTAGCATTCATTATTCATTAGAATTCATTAAAATAACTCTACCATCAACATTGACATTTTAGTGCGTTGCATTCATGTGCGAAGTACTGTCATTCGTCATTTAAATGAAACGAATTACAGACCCCTAACAGCATTGGCGACTGAGGCCATCGGCATTTTGTACAACCTTTGTTTAGCGTTGGATAAGTCCTTATTAATTCAACATTTTCTCGATCATATTTATACATGACTTGTTTCAAAAAGTAACAAATAGGGAAAATATATTAGGATAAGGCACTAGTTATAACTGTTATTAGGCGTGTTCCACTTACGGATCCCTCAGAGATTTTTTTAATCGGTAGTACAACATTCTCAGCAGAGTTGAACTATTTCTGTCAAAATAAGTGTTTTCTTACTTCGCTGGTTATAAAAATGAATGAATTTCCTTCATGATAGATACGAAATTACCGACTATACTCGTTTAGCAAAACGGAGACGAATCCAACAAATGTCGGTCTCTGATTTTTGCAGAAAATCTCCCCTCTCCAACCATAAATCTGGTTCTTGTCTCACTGTGTTGATGTTTTCGACAATATTTGATTTTAGTAATGATTTTGTCAAATAAAATTGTATCCCGTTTTGTGTTGCAATGACGCTTTTTAATATTAGATATTTCAAACAAACGAATAAACCTGACGAAAATAAATAAATGGTACAAATATATACAACAAATATTTTTAAACATTTCTCTTGTTAGAAATCGGTAAACAACGTTTAAGCTGCATGTTTAATTCACAAAAAAAAATCACTTGGACTATTAGTCAAACAATTAACACTAAGTTGCGTTATGTTAGAAGAGATGGCAGAAGACCGGCTATTTAAATATGCCTTTACTTCAACTCAAACAGATAATGGAAAGATAAATTCTACATTTAGCTAAGTGCTTTTCGCAACCAAATGTTTAACAATCTCATGAATGATCATTTTGAGAATATAATTCCAATTGGGTACGTTTGGTTGAAGTGAATAATTGATGGTGAAAACAATGGTTACCTACATGATATTTTATTATCGTTTTGTGGGGAAAACATTTATTAAACAAATATGTACTATGATCGTTTGTTTCTCAAAACGGAATATATATTTTTGCTAGATTTTTACACAAGAAATGCCATACTTTTCCCGAAGTCAGTATATGTCAATAAAATTATTTATGAAAATACGATTTTTCCACCTTATAAATAAATGAATCAAACCACAATCCGCAAATAATTTCCTTACATAATCAATTTAAGCTTTAAAGTTAATACATACGTCAAACATCGAATATCCCCCGAGAAGAAGTTAAGAATTTGTTAAGAAATTTACTGCTTTGCTAAATTGTCTAGCAAAATGTTATCTCGTTGAATGAATAAGTTCCCAATAAATCGCACAGTTGAGCTTAAATTCCTTTCAGCCATAATGGAATTCAAGAAAAAAAAACCCAGCAGGAGGGAATTTTTTTCAATTTAAAGCAAGAAGTATATCCATCTCGTTCTTACACACCGAACTATTGTCAGTCGTATGAAAATTAATTGTTCTGTCAGATTGGGTACAAGATCGTGGTGCAAATTTTCTTTAAATTAGCAAAACATTAATTTACAAGAATATGTATAATTTCAAAGTGGTGTTTTAAATGTGCATTTGCAGAAGTGAAGTGTGTGTCATTACAAAAACAGTTTATATGGCATCGCGATTGGCATTTATATGGCATTTGCAATTGGATTAGATTTCATTTTCAAGTTTGCACGTGTTTGCATAAAATTTGATAAAACCACGTGAAAACCACCTCAATTACTATCGGAATACAACTTTTTTTAATCAATTTGTTGAATGTGTGTATACGTAATGATAATCGGAGCTGAAGTATGAAGAGGCCGGTTAACAGCTTTTTGGACGTTTCGAGAGCAAAGTTCTTTGAAAAATCTCTTAACTCGTCTTAATTTTCCGGAAGAGGATTGGCAACAAATCGACTGCTTTGGAAATCTCGGATGACTAGGAAATGTAAGGCGAACTTCCGCCCGGATGGTAAACGCAGTAAGTAGCCTTACACTAAGTATCTCTTATATAGGTTATAAAGAACCTTGGAAAAAAGAAAACGATTGTTTTACACCAATGACTAATCTGTTGCAACCTAGTGTGGGATCTTGTGTTGCACGACAGAACACATGATATTCAGCCCTATAGAGGTATCCGTTGAAAGAATTTCCGAAACAAAAATCAGTTCCGATCGGAGCTGAGTTTACCATCGAAGTATCCCTTGTGGAACAAAATAAATGAAGCATTCACTTATTACATATGGACTGCTAGTGAAATGTCATTTTCATATACGCTTCTGCGAGAAAATGTGTTCCAAAACAGCACAGGCACCGTTGCACTGTGGATTAGCAAAGAAACACAAGCCGTTGTCATGCTTAAATTTCCATAGTACCATGCTTAAAAAAGAGCGACATCTTGTGCCAAGAGAATCATTTCCACAGCGACATGTAGCGTCATCTATTCAAAATTTGGAATACTTTAGAGTGATATCAAATAAATTCTGCAATAACAATACATTTCTTTACTTTTGACAAATAAACGAAACAAGCATTGTAAATTTATTTCTTACTAAGGTTTTATGATCATTCACATAATTTTTTTTTTTGCAAAGCGATGAAGCAAACGATTTTTTTACTTACTTAGATTTCCGCAGTGAAACAGTGGCGTGTATTTAGTTTTGGAACATGCGTGAAGTTTGCTACTAGCAGTCCATATATAAAAAGCCAATTAAATGAAGCATACATTCGCGTACATTTGACAATCCGTCAACTGTGTAATTTTATAAATGTGAAAAGTGAGTGAAACAAAATTTTTGAACGCATTTTTCTTGTTGCGTTCTTGACGGTTTTTCCTAGAGCATGATTTTGTAGAAATACTTAAACAAATTTCATTTATTATTTTACTAACAATTATGGGGTGGTATCCACTTTCATAAGAATCCCGCAACAATTTTTCGTTGAAGAACTTCCGAAGAAATTTTACGCATAGCTGTCAAAAATTGTTGACTTAACGCATTTAGCCGTCGTGCGATCATGTGCGATGAATTTCGTCGGAAGATCCACTCGAAATGCAAATCCGAACGGATCTCTGGGTTCGAAATTCTCCGATATCTAAAAAACCGGAAAAAAATTCGAACGGATACCTCAGTAGGGGTGATTATACTTTTGTGACACATTTTTACTTAAAAAAAAACTAACTAACGTTTGTTGTTATAGGTAGGTACAACAAGGCATGGCTAGATATAAGATGATATGTCTATAATTTTGTATTTAATTGGTTTTTGGACCCAAATCTACTAGGCGTACATCCACGAGTATCCTTCAATGATGTGAACAATCGTTTTTGATCCGACTTTCAAAATACACGCAAGCCCTAACGTTGATTGTCACATATGAACGAAATATTGGTCAGTTACACAGGTTTCCTGATAGGAAGTTACCCGCAGTGGTATACCTTCATAAGAAGCCTCATTCAGAGGAATTGAAGAAGGTGATCAGTTTCCTAACGACCTCATGAAAGTCGTCACTTAGGTTTTCCGAAAATGTTTACCCTAGGGTTTTGTTAGAAGTTTCAATCTCTCTCTCTCTCTCTCTCTCTTCAGCTCATCTCTTTGATTTGGTGACAGTGTAGACTGTAGAGGTTATGTAAACTTGTCGGTGGAATGTTCTCTAGATATTCCCCCCCGTTTTTTTTTGCGGTCACATTGTGTTACCTTTTATTGGCTAACACTTAACATCCCTCTTCTATGACGAGTCAGTCACATATATCCAGACATCTCGATGTCCTCAAAAACCTATTAAGAGAAGTTTAATAATATTTCGTTGGCGACAAGCGATAACCGCTTAAATGTCGATTTTCATACTTTTCAGAAGATCAGAACCTTACGTACTTTTTCGATTCCTCCCTACAACTCAATGACTATTTATTTTGAAATGTTTTTTTCGCAGGCAAATATGTTTGAATAGCAAAAAAACACTAAGTCAAACTAAGTCTAGTTAAGTCAATCAAGAAAACAAACTGTCGTTGCCATAACAACCTATGCCATGCTAAAAAAATTAAATATTTTTTCGAGTTGAAAAAAAAAAAACACTTAAGGCTGAACTATAATAGTCGGAAGCAATCGGAAGCTAATGTCAAAATTCTACGTTAAGTTTTCTTCAGTACTGTCAATTCATCAAGTTGCCCATAGTAGACTTTTGTGAATGGAAGCGATTGTCAGAGCGGAAGTCTTTTTGCCAAACAAAATTTCGATTCTTATGAACTTACAAATTAAAATGTATGTAGACAGCTGTTGAAGTGAAATGTCAAATTCTTGTATGAAAGTCGCAACCATTTTCTATCATAGTTCAGCCTTAAGTCAAGATAGGATAGATCAAAAATGCGATTGTCAATAATGAAAAGGTAATGAATGTCTTATTTCGACGTTTTTATTGCAAATCCATATTCATTTCAAACTGAAGAATATTATCGTTTAACTTAAAATTGATAGTAGGGTGGTAAAATTTTAAGGGCCGATGTTGATTTTGCATAAAAAAAATTATTTAGGAAATTATTGAAATTTATTTTTATTATGATAATATTGGTATGGTCCAATTATGTACGGAACAAAATATTAGCGAAATGACTGCCGCGACTTTGGCGGCACACCTCCACCCGATTGTCCAAATGTTCGATGGCGCTAAGGAATAATTGAGGTTAAATGCCGTTAATGTGCCGAACTATCTCATCCTTAAGCTCTTGAATTGTTGCTGGCTTATCGACGTTCACCGTTTCTTTCAAATAACCCCAACCTATAGAATTCTGACCATCCCTATTGAAACCAAGGTGATCCAAAAGAGATCACCCTATTGGAAGATGCTCTTGTTTTTGCAAATGCCCGCCAATGTCAAATCTGTTTTGACATTTGTGGACTAGGCATATGTAGAATACAAGTAAACAAGCCATGGAACGATAAATTTCCCAAGAACGCGGAATAATCGAAGTATACGATTTTTCGACCAAAATCATAATGAGCGATGAGGCTCATTTCCACCTCAGCGGGTACGTGAACAAGCAAAACTATCACTCCTGGGACACCGAAAATCCACGAATAATGCACGAGGAGCCATTACTCCCTCTCAAAGTTACTGCATGGTGCGCTGTTCATGCTGGAGAAGTCATCGGGCCATTTTTTTTTGGAGAACGCTGCTGGTCAAACGACAACAGTGGACGGTGCGCGCTATAGGGCCTTGTAGACCGCAATTGGACGAATTAGGACTGAAGGACATGTGGTTCTAACAGGACGGAGCAACGGCACACACTGCGCGAGCCACAACCGATATTCTGAAGGCCAAACAACATCGTATGACTTCTTTTGGCCCACCTGTACATACCTTTAATTTTTTTATGATATACCTTCGACGAATGCCGAGAATATGGATCCTAGAAAACAACCTTTTAATTATGTTCCAAAGTCAGAGCATTTTCATGTTTTAAGCTAGTCTAGGGATATATTTAAATTCCTTGCGTTGGACGCCACTTTACTTAAATTTAGCCCCAGTTACAATCTACTTCAAATGCAAAAAAAAATAATCTTATGAATTATGAAACAAATGTATTGAACAAAACTAGCAACTCAGCTCAGTAGAACTCGTTTTTAAGTAGAATGATACAATTTTCAGTAAAACATGCTTCCACGTGTCATGTTTCCTGTTTTTCGTGTGGATTTTTCGGGTCGCTATAACTTAGTCCTGAAGTTTTTTTATTTTCTCCTGGGAGCTGTGACAAGTAATCGATATCATTTGAATGCACACATGTATTTTCATCCAATTTACATATTTGTATATCAAAAAGGATATAAAAAAAAACGACTTAAGAGTGTTGCTCGTATCAACACAAAATAAATTTGATTATATATTCAAATTAATGGGATACACTACCCGCCTAGCCTCGTATAGTTTTTGAATTCCCTCTTTAAACATTACCAACCCCATCTGCAAACCTATCTACAAGTTCATTGGCCTTTCTAAACATTTTCTGGAAATCCTTTTCCCCATTCCGATTCCAGAAAACTCACCCTTCAACCCCCGAAAAATTTAAAATTTCCACTTTAAAACAAAAACAGACGGAAAATCCCCCCAAATCCACTCCACCCCATTTCGTTGAATCCTCTACCACCATTTAGCATCGCATTGCATCGACTCACGACTGAAGTCAATAACCAAACAATGCGAAAACAATTGAACCTCATCCCCTTATAGACCGGATGCTTCACAAAACCACAAAGAAGACGACAGCAAAACAGAAAAAAAAAACCTCAACAAATAAATAGAAACCGCAAAATAGTACAACATAATTCCGGTAAAGCACATAACATTTATGCGAACAATGAGCGTCTAACTGTGATGGGATTTTCCACACATTTCCTTCCCAATAACACCCACTCCGCCGTGCTGGTCTGTTCTAAATCACAGCTGCTTCCAAAAAGTCCCTGTAGGATGAAAGCACTACCGACTCCCTCGAAGAAACGGAACGACACAACTCAAATGACGCAGCAGCAAAACATTCGTGAAACTTTCCCAAGAAACGTCTACTTCTACGCCATTCCGTTATTCGCTTTTCGGGTTCTCCATCATCCCGAAATTTATTGATTTTTCACTTTTCCTGCGTAGTAGAAATAAAA
The DNA here is from genome assembly GCA_949824845.1 of Rhingia rostrata. Classification (NCBI taxonomy): domain Eukaryota; kingdom Metazoa; phylum Arthropoda; class Insecta; order Diptera; family Syrphidae; genus Rhingia; species Rhingia rostrata. The sequence continues at coordinate 93,291,312 of OX463757.1, forward strand.
ACGGAAATACATTTTTTTTTTTTTATTTAATGAGAAATGAGAAGAAAATACGTGATAAGGAGTGAGAGGGAAAGAATTATGTGTGGCAATCCTTTATCGTCATCGTCGCGTTGGTAGAGACGAACGTCTATTCACCCTTAGAACGTCCTTGCTTGAGTGAAAAGTTTTCACATTCATCCCTTCCTGGCTGTGACGTGCGTGATAGACATGCAGCTTATGGTTGTAGAGTTGTGGAGGTGCGTATGTGCGTGCATATGAAATGGAATTACACAATCAAAAGGAAACACGAACTTTACCACCAAAGCTTTCAGCTTTATTTATTTGTAACAACTAATGAAACAGGAAGCAAAAGGGATATCCCTAAACAAGAATGTACGGTCTTTCTCTTTCGCGTTTGTTAAAGTCATTGTAGACGACGACTTTTCATTCTTCATTAATGAGTTGTTGTGTTGTTTCGTAAATAGTGTTGCCAGGTATTCTATATCGGAAAGGTTCATATGTAGAATTACATATAGGACTTGGCGAAAAAGCAGGCAGTTGCTATCGAATTAAAGTGGTTGAAAGTAATGATAAGAATTTAAGACTAAGGCGCTTGCCTGGTCAGTCTTATGATTAGACAGGCACAGCGTATGTATCCACTGCAATAAATAAGTTTTTATAAGCACTTCCCTTAACTCTAATTGAACCAGCGAATCCTCTCACTGGAAATGATCAAATAAAATAGAACTGCAGATAGTACCGAATTTAGCAAATGATATTTGTCCTTAATCGAAGGGCTAAAATAAAGATTAAACCGTCATAGAGTGCGCATCTCATACAACGAATATTTTCTATGTGGGGTACTGATAATGATACCCCAGTGTTCTAATTGCTACCCCAGCATCAAGCAACAACCTTGACGACGCATATGATCTACGATCTTTCTCGCGTCTGAAACCGCTACCAACTGTTATGCGTACTCTATGTAGCTCTATACTATTTGGTTTAATGTAGTTCACAAGTCCGGTAGGAAGCCCCATGTCGAAATGATTGAGCTTTTTAAAGCTGCGCACTCGCTTTTTACGATTTAGAGCCGAACTCAAGCCATTATAAATAGACCTTGGGGATATAACTATTATTAGCAACTCATCATATCTTAGTGTGATGTCACCCATGCAGGACTAAATGCCTACTTAATTACTTAAGTGGCGCTACAGTTCGGAATGAACCTGGGCCTCAACCAACATGCCTCTCGAACTAGCCCGATCCTTAGCTAACTGCCTCCAGTTGGTTGAGGTCGGTTTCTACTTGTGCGCGTCACTTAAGGCGAGATCTTCCTCTACTGCATCCTTCGTTTAGCTGGGAATCGAAAACTCTGCTAGCCGAAGTATTGGTGTCCATTCGTTGTACAAGTCCCAGCCACCTTAAACGTCCAATGTGGAGTTTTTTTTTTGTCCAGGGGCATATCGCTTTACAGCTCGTTTAGTTCTTGAGTGAATCTTCGTCTCCATAGCCCATCAACGCAAACGGGACTGAAGATTTTTCGAAGAATTTTCCTCTCAAATCGACCAAGGATTTCCTCATCCGCTTTTGAGATGGTCCATTCCTCAGCGCCGTAGAGCAGGACTGGGATGATCAGGATATCCTTTGTAGTTCGAGTGAGGGCTTAATACTGAATTGCCTTCTTAGGCCGAAGAAACAGCGGTTGGCAAGAATAATTCTTTGTTTAGTTTCTTACGAGGTGTTGTTATCAGAATTAATAGCGGAGCCGAGAATGATGTCAATATCACCGGCGTATGCTAGTAGGTGCACCGATTTTCGGAAAATTGTGCGGAAAATTTAATTTTTTGGATTAAATGCTGTCTGTATTTAACTGTTAAAATTAAAACCATCGTACGTTGGAAAGTATAACTGCAATAAGTTAATGATATTCTAATGCTCTTTAAAAAAAATATACTCATCCATTAAAACTAAGGCCGAAGACATTCTAGATCCAAAATATTGTCCAACAGCGATGAAAGAATGTGCCAAATAAATGGTGAAACATCACGGGCTTTACCAAACATACTCATCAGTCAAACCTCCTCTTCAGACGAGTGCAGAAGATTTCTTTTTGACTCTCTAGAGATTCAAGGTGTAGCTTCATGAGCTCATTATGAAAAAAACCAAAGAAGATTCTACCATTGGAGAATAACGTTCTGCGTGGGGTGTACTTTTGATGGTGAAGGGTAAATAAAACCCCCTTTTCGCATAATTTGAATAAGAGGAGTACATTATCTTTTCTTTGCGAGCGTAATACTTAACTTGTTGACGACTATCTCAGTTCATTCTACGATAATCGTAGGTGGCCTTGTAATACGGAATCAGAATAAGCTACAAACAGCTTACAATGTTACATTAGTCCGAAGAACATCTATTGATGACCTGTGACCCACTTGAATTTAGATGAAAGTAGGTTTCTTTAGATTTGAATAATCCTTTTGAACACAAGCTATTAATTGAGGGCAAGGTTCATTCCAGACTGTAGCGCCACTTAAGTAAGTTATATGTGTGCTAAGCATACCGGCTTGATATTTTGTTTTATGTTGTTAAAACATGTTTTAACACTCTCTGATTATTTAATGGGATTACGCTTCATTATGAAACGTTCTACCTACATTTAATGTATTTCAGACTTCACCTGGCATATAATTCAATAAAGTTGTTTTTAAATTTTAATATTTCGACCGATCCACTTCCACTCTCTTCCTCGCAAACGAAAAATAATTGATTTATACAGCTTGGTTTTGTTCCAATCGTAATCGAATAAACGTAAGGTCAGAGATTTTGGATAGCATTCAGCTTTTTCGATCTGAATCACACATTAAGTTCGGGATTAAATATAGAAAGTTATTAACTGCCAAAATACTTTACTCAGCAATATTTTAACTGACTAAATGACAGACATCGTCATTATAGTCCAGGTCCAGTTGTTTGAGGTAAGATGTCATTCTAAATTGGATTACTCCACTTTCAATGTTGTGTAACCAACATCACCAATGATCAACAGAAACTACCCTGGTAGGACTTAACGAGGTGTAACCAACAGAATTGCTGGTATACAGAACGAAGCAAATAAATATGTTTAATCGTAAATAGGATACGAAAAGGCACACTTCATCGACCAATTTGACAGAACGTCACCGTCTTGACAGCTAAAACTTTTTGGTAGTTAGTAGCATTTCCTCCGCTATAAACTCTGACAAAAAACTCCCATCAGACATGAAACGAAAACATATTTTTCCTAATTGCTGTTCCTTTGGTCTAAGATTATAATTTAGTACTGAAGCGTCCTATCTCCTAAGGACATTTATCAAACCAGTTTTCCTTTACGGCTTTTAAATATGGATCGTATCAAAAGCGGATATAATAAAACCTTGGTAGCATTCAGCAAAAGGTTATCCGGGAAAACCTTAGGTCCCCTTTATGTTGACGGGCAATGGAGACGAAGAACCACACACTTTACAAGCTGTACAGCGATGATAATCAAAACATCTTCGCATTGGACCATTAAGATGACTAGTTCATATAGGTCATATAGACTGAATTAACACATTTACTGCGGCCGACAGAGATTTGAAAAGTCTTCGCTTCCCAGACAAAAGTCAAACGTAGTAAAGGAAGACCTCGCGTTTAGTGGTAGAAATCGTCCTTAACTTGAAATGTGTATCTAAAGGCAATTACATTAGGTTGAGGCCGACTTCCATTCGCGACTGTAGTGCAACAATTAGGACTGACTGTCGTTTAAGTAGTATAGCACTGCAACGAAGTTTTCTTTTTTTTTGACAAAACTTCTCCTCTTTAAGAGGACATCTGGCAACTCTAGCTGATTCTAGGAAAACCGATTAATTTAATTCCTGTCTGTCCCTCTCTTCTTTCGTACATAATCTCTTTCTCTTATCCCACATTTCTGTGGGTGCTCTGTGCAAAGGAGAGAACTTAATTTCGCATGCGAACTTTTATCAAGCAACATCGGCTTTTATGATTTTTTCATTACCACTCGAGATTGTATGTCTCACTCACTCTCTCATGGGGCCAAAGAAATAAACACAGCCCCATCGTAATCATCTCGCAATAACTTACAACTTCCTTTACCTGGTGTAATTTATCTCTCATCTTTTTATCTGCCTTCATAAATTTATATTTCAAAAACAGCGCAACAAAAACGAAAAAAAAAGATGGAAAACTCTAGCACAACTCTGCCTGAGGCGCATGTCAAGCGAATTTTCAAACATTTATTTCATTTATTTTGTGTAGATATTTATTTCGCTTGTTTTTTTGTTGTTGTTTTGTTTCTCGTTAATTTCCTTTTCAGGTTATTTTTTTTCTGTTGTCTCCTTTTAGCTGCCGGTAGTGTGTTGGCTACGTATGCACATATCTTTCCTTGCCGCTTCAACTCGCTTCACTGTGTGACAGTAAACTAGGAAAAAAGGGTTCCCCCAACGTCAGTATCTTATATTACGTATCTACGTCCATATGGATATGGATACGGATACAGCATGGAGAGTACTATAAATCCAGAGCCACGTACATACACGCTGGTCGTGTATATGAAACTCAAGACATGATGATGAATAGATACCAAAGGAGAAATTGATGACTGAATGGATATCGAATTGACAAGCTGATGGATACGTATACGATTGATATTGAAACCAACATTATTACATAGCCAACGCAACGCACATATAGATACGCGGTATCTAATGAAAGCAATTGGATAAAATGGAAAACGTGTGCACACACACACATGCAGGCGGAAAAGGAAGTAGTATACGGCATTAGATTGGATTTTAGATGTTTTCAACATTTAAATGTTATTTACATGCGCATTTAAAGGTTTACTTTGCGATTTAATTACCATATGGGTCATTAAGTTCCATGTTGGTAAGGGTATTTTGTATAATGGCGCACTTTAGATAAGGTTATGGGGCTGATGTTCAACGTCAGAGAGGTTGTAGGTACTGTCGATGAATGAGTCTGAACTCATTACAAAGTCAAATTGGGCTAAAAATACATGAATTTCAACAGAAGCCTGTCGACTTTTTGACTAATCGATAAGGAATAGTGATTTTAAACATCTTGAGTAGGTTCTCCGATAAATGTTTTCTTAGATTTCAAAATATGTTATTGGAAAAAGTGGCGCCCAATTAAAAACCTGGAGTTAAGTAAGCTCCAGTAAACTGACTATAGGCAAAGATTATTTAGCCATACAGAAGACGCACTGCATACAAGAACTGTACTGGCACTTTATTTTACTTTAAAATCTTTGCTATTGGTTAAAGTTAATGGTGGCTCAAGGATCAGTTTTTCAGTGCAGGATTAATTTTGGGTCTATGGGTGATGAATATTTTGGTATCACCGATTATACTTACAGGTATATCTATCTAGTTGTGAAAAGGTTTAATCTATCAATTCTGAACCGTAGCTATGCTGTCAATTGTTTTACTAATGTGCTTCACAAATCATCTTAGCTAAATCCAACCCAGAGTCAACACAGTGAATTCGTTAGGTTAACTCGTTGTTTACTCAGTTTATAGAGTTTAACTCTGAAAATTGACTGATCTCGCACTTAAAAATTTCTCCTATACAAAAATAAAACATTGTGACACGTCTAGGAGAATAAGTGTTGGTAACGGATATTTTTGTGAATTTTGTAATTTGACAGATTGAAACACGTACAATTGTCGAAACTTCTAATTGTGTCCTGGTCATCTTTGTACATACAATAAAGCAAACATATCCTGAATGTTTTCTAGGTTCCAGAGAATTCAAAATAATGCGGGTAGTTTTAAAAAATGAAGCAGCTATAGTTGCATTATTTACAGTGCTATTTTTTTATAGCCATAGCTCTTTTTCTAAAGCTCTTTTATATGACCTGTTAGTATATACTATTTTTTTTGAAATTCTTGAAATAAATATACTGCTAACAATATTTTCATTGTGTTTTATGTAATCGCAATATTTCTATTAATTTCTTTCATTCTGGGAATCGAAACCAGACCTTCAGCGCGGCAGTTCATCGCACTAACCATCGCGCCACTGAGCCTGTTCATCTTGATTTGAACTTGCCACACGCTACGTCACAACACTCTAGAACTCATGCGACAAGCAAAAAGGTTCTTAGAACACCCTAATTAGAGGTCGAAAAGTCGTCATCCAAATATGTTGTTAACGTGGTAAATGAACTGTCAAAATTTGTAAGGTGATTTCTAACAATAAAATCCAAAATTATAAACATGATTTAAAAGAGTAAACCGAGATATTCAATATTATATACTTTAAAAATGGTATTATGACGTCAAATCAGTCACCTTCACAAAACAAACATACGCTTCAGTATTAAGCAGGTAAGCAGGTGGACATGTCTCAGAGGAATGCGTAGTTGACAGCTTTGGTAGCATACTTCTTTTACAGAAATCGCCAGCTTATCTAAGGCCACCTGTGCGATAATATGAGACAATATAAATCGATGTCTCCTCCTCTGTGCCACGTAGGTTTTTGTTATGTGGGCAATATTACTTTCCTTCTATGTGTCTATCTGTCTCTCTCTGTTGTGTTAATGTCTTGTCTGTACCAGCCGATGGCCTCAGTCGCTAGTGCTGTTTATGTCTGTATTTCGTTGCATTCATGTGCGAAATACTGTGAGTAAGAAAATTGTCAATGAGAAAATTGTCAAAAACCGAAAGAGCGAAAAAACAAAAATTCCTCTTAGAAAAAAGTATAAGACTGAAATTGAATTGATTGAACTAACCCATCTTTTGCGAAAGCTGTTTAAAGGCCGTTCATGACACGTTCATTGTAAACCTAAAATTTACCATGTTGTAGCTTAAGAAAACCAATCGTTATCAATTTATTTTTTCTGACATTCAATTCGAACTTTAGTGTATAAATATTTTAAACAATTGTTGTCAAATCTATTTACTTTGTATCTAAGCGAATGATCAACGCCGTGATTTTCTATGTCGACAGATAGTGGTATAAAAGCGGAGTTGATTTCAACAGCGGTCATCTGCCTGATACACATATAATAATCGGCCATCAATTATAAATGACTTTTTTAACGAGTTAAATAAAGAATCAATAAATATATTAGAGAGTAGGCGTGTTTTTTCTTAATCTATATGGCTTCAGATAACAATGAGAAAATAAACGTTAATTGGTGATCTGGCACTACTGAAACTGAAACATGATAAGAGAAAAAAACGCCTAATATGTAATAATATTCCCAAATTAAAAGCAAATCTTCTCTAAGAGTTTTTTAATTCAAATAACTCTCGAAACATCGGATGTATACTCAGATTTTTCACAAAAGTCAATATAACGAATTTCAATTTAAGCAAAATTAAAAAAAAAAAATTTAATGCCAACAAATTGTGTAAATGAAATTAAATGACAATTTTGAAAAACTATTCACGTTTTGAATAATGCCCAATACTTAGTTCAAATAAAAAAAATTGTGATATGGCAACACTTTCCAAGCAGTTATTTCGACAACATATTTATATCCTATCCCATAGGGGTATATTAGTTTTTACATAAGGTTTGTAACATTGAGAAATAATTTCGCTAGGTATACCTCAAAATCGCTCGCTGAGTCAATCTAGCCTTGTCTGTCTGTCTGTCCGTCCGTCCATTTTTCCGTTTGTGTCTCACCGATTTTTGCGTCTTAAATTTTGAGCTAGAGTTTTGAAATTTTGTATATGGGCTCTCTCTACGACGCAGCAAAACAAGTGTTAAAAATTTTTGAGATCCGCCGACTACAACGCCCACTTTTAAGAAAAACGTTTATTTTGGCAAAACAGTTAGGAGTTTTCAAATAGTTTGTCAACAAGATAATTCGGAAATCCTAATATCTATATTTATACAAAGCTTTTTGCCAGCCCACTTTTTGGGGGCGATTCAGTAAAAAAAAACTTTTTTTGGTCAAATTTTAAAATAATAAAGAAAATTTTTGATGCAAAATTATTGGCTATGATAATATAAACATTTCGTCAATATATCATTTTAACCCACGCCTACTTTTTGGAGGCGTTTTCTTACAAAAACCATTTGTATACTCTACGCCAAAGCATATGCAGGAGAAAAACGTTGTTTGCTTTCGAACTATACAAGATTTTGATAAAGTGTCTGAACAATATGTTGTAACAACGTCGTTTTCAATATTTAGTTGCCATAACGCCCACATTTTGGGGATATTAATTGCAAGGATTGAGATGGGATAGGGTATTAAACGATCTGCACTGTGGATTGTAGCCTTCTCATATGTTTTTTGTTTCATTTTATGCTATAATATACTAATTTAGTGATTTTATACAAGTTTATAAACATTAAACATCAAATTATTTAACAAAACATTGATTTGCGTTGTCATATGTCGTACTGACATCAATTTTTAACGTCTTTGATGATAGTTTTCGATAACAATTGCAAGAAAATTGTTTTTTGTGTATGACTTTACCCATTCAGGCTAATCGAAATCTGTATAAATTAAGGTGTTGTTGTAATTTTTACGTATTTTGCTTTCTAACAAATAAAATCCCACCTTATCACAACTACATAAGTATTGTGTAGTCGTGCCTCACCCCTCTTTATAAAACCAAACAATAGACGGGAAGCTGTACGCTTATATTTTAAACATTTTTGTTATAGAAAATAATGTACATAAAATAGCGTTACACCCTGTGCATAAAATATATAATTTAACGAATACATAATTCCTTTAATCGCTTTTAATTGAAAACACCTCAATGCCACTCCTGTTTTCTGTTTCTATTAAATGTCACCTGAGCCAGAGAGTTAGGGTGCGCGATTGAATATGAACAAATGTAATATACCCAGTATATTCGCAGAAATAATATCAAAACTGCAGTTGAAGTTTTTTCATTTTTTGCATTCCAATGTTATTATTCAAGTTGAACAGAAAATTCTCATTAAACGATAATAATTTCTGCAATTTCAGATGAATGGCATCGGGAGTTCATGCAGGTCAAAAAGATTTCGCTGTTCAAGCAATTCGACAAAAAGTGCATTTAATTTCTTTCTTTTTTCAACGTCGTGTTGTTTTATATAATTTTTAACTTAAAGTCGTGATATTGCCGGAAAAAATATTAAAATCGAGATTGCGAATCACTTTTCATGGGAGTACGGGAAATTTCAATTCTTTCGCCGTAAATATTCTTAAATAAGTAAAATTCAATGATGAATTCTGTATTGCAAATAATTGTGTTTTGGCTTTGAAGAGTGGATATTTTCATTTATTTTCGGAATAGTGATTGTGATAATAATGTCCAAAGAGTATAAGCAACAAAAAACAAATATTGGGTATGTCCAACGATCACGGTGGATTTCAGCGATGGAATTCCAACAAAGCTGGTAGGTCATCATGCCTGGACGAGTTTTTAGGAGGACGTTAACAATGTGAGTCTTTTTATTTAATTTAATACATTTTTTGTTGGTAGGGTATTTAGAACTCTCAAAACCGAGGTGAAAAGTTTGGACGTTTGAAAAGCTTCTATTTTGGAACACTTTGTGAAACCAGGAAAAAGATTTCGAAAAAATGACACATTACGGCATGAAGAGAATGTAGATACTATTAAGACCTGAGTAGAGCAGTGAAACACATCTACACAGTTAGAATGAGAATATCGTCGATATTAGCAAATTTTCTAAATTTGGTATAGCTTCCGAGTTTTAAATGGGTGATGTGTCACTGCGTTTCGAAACTATGCCGTTTATGTTATTGTTGATGTTGCAGTATTATTATCAAATTGAATAACTTACTAAAAAGCAAATTGACGCAAACTAATTTGCATAAGTCGCGCTATACAAATCGGAGTGAACGTAGGCTTCAGCAAATATGCAATTAACCCATTAATTAGCTTACACCCCTCAGTTGCCCACTATAAGTTGATTCTTATGTTTCCTCTACTGCGTCTGACGTCTGGCTGGGAGTCGGTGACTTTGGCGGCCGGAGTTTTGGTGTCCATTCGTGATGCATATTCAAGCAATCTTAAGAGTTCATTGTTGAGATTTCTGATCAGGTCCATCTCGCTATTCAATTCGTAAAGTTCATAATTGAATATTCATAAGCATAGCTTTTCATCGCAAATGGAACCGAAGATATTCATAAAAAATACTACAAATGATTTCCAAGGGGCAAGGATCGATACATGTTTCAGCAGCCTTAGCATGACTAATGGATTACGGGCTTCTAAAGAATTAGAGTTTTATTACTAAATTGGGTTCCTAGTCACAAGAAGTATATGTACATTGTGATGATTTTCCGTTTCGTCGATATTGTTTGTCCCTTCTTGTGGAAAACATAATATAATATCTAGTTCTGTATATCTGTACTCGTAATAGCCTTAAATTCGATTTTAACAATTTTGTTGGCACAGACCAGTATCCAGGGCCTAGCTTTCTCACAACCCTTCATGTGTGTGTAATGGAGGAACCTCCTGTTTTATGCCGACTCCGAACGGCTAAGTTGAGAAAACATTTTTGATACTACCCGCATGATTTGTCAGATCATTACGAGAGGAGGACCAGTGAAAAACCATCTAGGAGTTGCTACGGCAGGGAATCGAAACCGGAATCAGTTAATAATGTCAAAAACTTCAGCGTAAATTAGTAGTTCCACACATTTATTGAAGATTTGGGTCCTGCTATTAGCTCGGGGTTTTTGACAATCCTCTCAAGACCGCACTGCTGAAAAAATTCCATGTTCAACCAAACTTTTCGTTGAAACTGAAGTTGAAGTTGAAGTTGAAGTTGAAGCATTGTTGGAGCAGTAAAAATTGTCCAACGTCACACGGCACAGAAGGGCCAGACTTGGTTCTGTAATTTTGTCCCTATAAAGACTATGGTATATGGTTTTAAATCCGATAAATAAGTTGAGGTTATCGATTTCGAATTCTTTGTATTTGTTTCAGGATCCATCGAAGTGTGTGGCCATTTTTATTTGTTGTGAACTTGACTGTGCCAAAACTACACTGAAGCCAAACAAGTTGGTAGTAAATGGTTTTAGGCGGTCACAAAAACACAAAATTTTGGCAGAACAGGCTCGTTAGTACCCAGGGCCGAGCTTTCTCACAACCATTCATGTGTGTATGTGTACTTCTAGCACGATGGTGGGGCTTTTCTTGGCAATTGATATTACTCGGATGATATGTCAGATCATCACGAGAGGAGGGCCAGTGAAAAATCATTTAGGTGTTGCTACGGCTGGGAATCGAACCCAGACCTTGTGCGCGGCGGTTCATCGCACTAACCATTGTGCCACTGAGTCCGTCGGTTAGGCGATCACATGGCAAAAAACGGCATATTGCAACATTGCAATATTGCCAGGGGAAGTTTGAGAAGTCTAATTAGTAGACTGCATACGTAATTGTCGCATTTCAGAGCAGATATTTTCTTCCAGATCGGGCAATTATGATGAGGTTCCCTTCGTTTGACATTTGATCTTCTTCTTATAAGTACTTCGCAGTATCTTCGATATTGAACTAGATGTTGGCTAAATCCATTAACTCAAGAATTGTGCAAACATCCAATTTATGTCCTACTGCAAACTGGTATATGCTTGTCTGAATTTTATAGGATTGTCGTCAGGTAAAGGTTTTATTAAATTTTTATTCAGATCAATCATAAGAAATGAGAAATTGAACTCATATTTCCCATATTCATGAAAACTACGTGTGATTTGAATCTAGTTTTGAGACACCATTAATCCACTTCTGACAAAGCCTCCCTCTCAACCAATTATCGCCAAAAACTACCTAATTCACACTTCATTAGTCGCACTCACTGCAATTGCATGTCACGTACCGATTCCTAGGTTTGAAAAACCTTTCCAAATCACGCAACTACCCTACAGGTGCCTATTTCCCCTATCGAATTCACAATGTTGAAAAATGAAATCAACTGCAAAAAAAACCGCAATCGGTGAACATAAATTCCATTCATCCCTTCTAATATCCCAAATAACCTTCGCACAAAGGTCAAAGTAATCACCTCGTTTAAAGTGAAATATCCATAAAAATAAACTCGCATACCCCACCAGAGTACGACTAAGTAAAAGTTATTACTCACAGTTAAGAGGAAAACTCGCAGAATCATAAAAAAAGTTAAATAACCTTTCACCCCATGCTCTCCGGAGTAAGTCCGTCCGCCCCTACCAGTACGAAATTTGTTTTCGGTGGAAATTCCATTTTATTTTATTTTTTTGTTCGCGCTTTTTATAATTTTAACAGACTGCCTAAGCACGCATACATAAGGCCACGCAGTGTACTTCTGCCAACAGAAAAAAAAGAAAAACTGACAGATATTACATAATTCCCGGTGTTCCCACAACAACAACAAACCGAGCTTTTGACCCCCACAAGGACGAAATGTCAATGTCATCAACAAAAATGACGCGAAACACAGTTTATTTGGGCGGCTTGAGGAGCTTTTTTGGCCCCGAGATTGGGATGCTTTGTTATATTTTTTTTTGTTTCCTGTTAAGTCATTTAAGGATAGAGGTACCTTACCATACTCCACCGGCATAATAAATGAAAGTAAAACGAAAAGTATATCAAACATTCAAGAGATATAGAGAAATGGGAAATGAAACGCCATTAGACATGTGCTTGAATATATGACGTATGAAAAGCTCTTAATGGCGAAACAACGGATGAGGGCTATGTAAATGTGTGCAGTGTAGAGATACACTGACCACCCCACCGCGATATGGTCAAGTGGGATTAATAACAATTTAGATAAAAAAAATGAAAAATAATCCAAAGGGTCGGAGTATTCAAGGGCTGCCATGAGCATAGAAATTCTTTATCTATCGCCGCGGCCGGAAGCAATATTCGTAGCTGTGCGGTCAGAGATAAAATGCTTAACCGCAATGGAGTTGAGTAATAATTCAAATGCGATGGGACCTTTATATTTTTTTGCTCTAGCTTTATCTACCATACCCCTTTAACCGGGCACTGGAGTAGGGGATAGTTGGCTTACATTTACTCACGTAAGAAACCTATAGCAGCAAAGCAGTAAATAGCAGTGGCAAAAATATTTTAATTCTTGTCGATTCATCTGCATTTGAAATGTAAGAACCTGACGACAAAACTCATTTATCTAAGTGGCGCTACCTTCCAGGTAGAAGTGGGGCCAACAGGCCTATCCTGATAGCTCGGTCTTAAGCTAGCTACCTACAGTTGTTCATTATATATCTGTTCTTGTTGCTTTCTACTTGTTTGCGCCATTTATTTCCTCTTCTTCGTCTATCATCACACTCGGAATCATCAAGGTGGGATAATGGTGACGATTCGTACTACAAGTCCTCGCCATGTTAAGGGTCCAATGCGGAGTTTTACGACCAGGTTTATATCGCTATACATCAACGTAAGCACGACGTTTACTTTTTCGAAGGATTTTTGATACGATCCATGCCTTGTGGGTGCGTTATACTGTATACTAAGCGCAAGGACCCAGGTCAAAGTTCCGATTTTTTGACCTGCATCTTAGTTTTTTCACCGTTCTACCTCTTGCGAAAGTCTGACAAACATCCAAGAGAAACACTGTCATGAGAAGCTTCTCAAATTTGCAATTCGAAATAAGCGTAAAGCAGGAGGTCCTCTTCTTTGTGGAAGAACTAAGCTGGAATAAGCTCTTCTTGACAATTGATACTACTCGGATGGTTTGTCAGATCATCAAAAACATTAAGTAAATCGCATGACAATGCATAACTATAGCCATCGCCCGTACGACGTGCCTTCAAATTACATTAATGAAAAAAATTGTCAATTCTATTCTGATATTTTATGTATTAGGAGTCCGGCGTTCTGTACAATCCTCTACAACGCCTCTCAAACAGTCGTATTTGTTCCGTGTAGGCTGATGCTGAAAGACACGGGACAACCGTAAGCAATGATTGGTCTTTTTAGGGCCATGCAGCAAACGCCTTTATCGCTTGAATCAAGTTGACTGCTTTGAAACAGTCTTCTTGTCAGATCACAAGTCCGCCTTGCCCTGGCTAGACAACCCTATCTGCCTTTTTTTTAAATACAGAAACCTGTCAAGCCATATGTCAGGGTATTTTACTTCACGTTTCACCGCCAACTATTCATCGATTTCAAAGCCGCATACGACAGCATTTATAAAGACGAACTATACAGAGCCATGTCTAGTTTTGTTATACCGCCCAAACTCGTCCGTTTGTGTAGGATGACGATGGAGAATTGTCGCTGCTCCATCAGGGTCGGAAACGACCTCACCGACACATTCGATACCAAAAAAGGATTTATGCAAGGCGACGCGCTGTCATGTGACTTTTTCAATCTGATTCTTGAGAGGATTGTGCAAAACTTACGAGCCAACACCAGAGGAACAAATTTTCCAAAAATCTGTACAACTACTAGCATACGCCGACGATATTGACATCATTGGTAGGACCAAACGTGATGTAATAGCCCCGTTTGCTAGTACAGAGAAGGATGCGGCTAAAATAGTTTAAGCAGTAAACGAGGGCAAGACGAAGTAAATGCTCACATCACGAAATGACACACAACATCGACGAATTGGACAGAACGTCACTTTTGACAGATATAAGTTTTGAGGTAGTACGGGACTTTGTCTATCTCGGCTCCGCTATTAACTCTGACAACAACATCTCGTCAGAAATTAAACGATTTTTAGTAGTAAAGCCCTCAATCGAACTACTAAGGTGATCCTATATAAGACCCTGATCATCCCAGTCCTGCTCTACGGCGCTGAAGCGTGAACCATCTCAAAAGCGTATGAAGAAATCATTGGTTGATTTGAGAGGAGAATTCTTCGAAAAAATCTTCGGTCCGGTTTGTGTTGACGGGTTATGGAGACGAAGATTCAACCAAGAACTATACGAACTGTACAGCGACATGTCCCTGGTAAAAAAAAACACCGCATTGGAGTTTAAGATGGCTTGGACATGTACAACGAATGGACACCAACACTCCGGCTCGCAGAGTCTTCGATTCTCAGCCAGACATCGGACGCAGTAGAGAAAGACCTCGACCTTAACCCACTTGGAGTGCGCAACTGGAGGCAGTTAGCTAAAGACCGGGCTAATTGGAGAGGTATCTTGGTTGAGGCCCAGGTTCATTCCGGACTGTAGCACCACTTAAGGAGAACGGAAGGAAGAAGGAGGGGATTTTCAATTTCCAATTATCGCAACATCCCTAAATGTGTAATGTCACGATGACCTCAATTTTCGGGTCTGATCTGTACGTCACTAGAACATCTGCGTATGATGTAGCGTGACTGAGGGAACCTACAGGATCACTTCTATAAATGTTCAACAATATCGGGGAGTTCATCTTTCATCTAATGCGTCTCACCTCTAGCTGGGAGTCGATGACTTTGGCGGCCGGAGTTTTTGTGTCCATTCGCTACGCAGATCCAAGCAATCTTAAAAGTTCATTGTGGAGATTACTGACCCGGTCCAACTCGCTATTTATACGTAAAGTTCGTAGTTGAATATTCATAAGCAAAGCCCGTCATCACAAATAGAACGGAAGATATCTCAAAAAATTGCCAATGATTTCCAAGGATCGATGCGTGACTAAGGGAACCCACAAGACCACTTGTATTAATGTTTAACAATATCGGGGAGTTCCTTCTCATAACCATTTCATAAATCATATCTAGCATGGGCTTATGCATGCCCAATCTTGTTAACTTGTAGAAAAGCTCCACTAGCCACAAGGTGTCGAAGGCCTACTCAAAGTCAACCAGACAGGCCCCTGTGCATTGTTTTTGGATTTATTCAAACTCTGGGCAGATATTGATGATGAACAATACCGTGGCCTTTGATCTTAAAAATTTTGCATCAAGCTTCAAGAACGTTGGTTGGCTTCCAAGAATGTTGGTTAGGTATATAAAGATTACATTTTTTGGATGTGTATGATATTTTATAATCAGATTTGCGAGAGGGGGACTTTTTGTTTCTTATTTTCGGATTAGAAAAAAATCGACTTAGGGATTGAAAACAGGCCAGAAATCGAAGGAAATTCGACTTAGAGGAAGGCGAGTGTACATATTTTTGAAATCAGGATAATCTGATAATTCCTTATGATAACGCAAAAAAGGCAGAGTTATCAAAATCCTATCCCTGCTAATAAGTTATCGAAATATTTTAGTAAATTCTGATAGTTCTTATTTTTTAAAACATTTTTTTGAACAACTAAAAACGCTATTGGTTTCTTTTCTTTTATGAAATATTGTTTGATACTTGCGTTAATCTTTATTCTAATTGTTGGTGATAAATTAACATAAAGATTTTCAAGTTTTCTGGATCCGCCATATTTGTTTCTGCAGAAAAATTTGAATGCTGTTTTGTATTCTAAAATGTCAGCGAATACATTAGGCAGCCGACAACTATAAAGTAAAAGCCGTATCCCTGTCCGAGCTTCGAATGACAATAAGCAAGTTGAAAAATAACAAAGCTCCAGGATATGATTTAATCACCGGCGAAATCCTGAAGGAGCTACCGAAAAAAGCATTAGTTAAGTTGCTCTACATTATAAATGCTTCTCTGAGACTTTTATATGTACCAAGGCAATGGAAAGTCGCCGAAGTCATTATGGTTCCGAAACCGGGGAAAAGTCCAAACGATAAGAAATCGTATAGACCCATTTCGCTCCTGCCGATAATATCTAAGGTTTTCGAGAAAATGATGCTAAAACGATTACAACCAGTAATTGAAAAAAGACACTTGATCCCAGATCATTAATTCGGCTTCCGGGTAAAACATTCCACAATCGATCAGGTTTATCGAATAACGAATGCAATTGAAAATACTCTAGAATGGAAAAAGATTTGCTCTACCGCTTTTCGTCTCACAAGCTTTCACAAGGTATGGCACGAAGGTCTAAGGTATAAATTAAGGACAACCCTACCGACAAAATTGTACAAAATACTGGAATCCTACCTTGAAAACAGACTGTTTCGTGTTAGACATGAGACTGAATACTCAGAATTTAAAGAAATCAACGCCGGTGTTCCACAGGGAAGTGTTCTCGGACCAATCCTATTCTTGCTCTACACAAGAGATATACCACAAGATGAAGGGACCATCGTAGCAACGTTCGCAGACGATACGGCTATCCTCGCAATGGATGAGTAAGTCGAATCATCAACGGGAAAACTCCAACTGGCTCTTAACAAAGTATGTGAGTGGACAAAAACCTGGCGAATTGCACTTAACGAGACCAAGTCAACGCATGTCAATTTTACGTACAAAAAGATAAACAACTTACCTGTTTTCATTAACTCTGCACAAAAACCATACGCAAATGAGGCAAAATATCTAGGAATGACTCTAGACGCAAAGCTTAAGTGGAAGCCACACGTTAAAAAAAAGCGGGACGAGCTCGCAATCAGACTCAGAGAAATGTATTGGCTACTTGGAAGATACTCGAAGCTAAGCATATACAACAAACTGCTTCTGTATAAGCAAGTGCTAAAACCTTGTTGGACATACGGTATACAGCTTTGGGGTTGTACCAAACCAAGCAATATTGCTATACTGCAAACATTCCAAAACAAAACCCTAAGAGCAATAGTGAATGCTCCAGGGTATATTAGGAATAGTGATATTCACAGAGATTTAGGAATTGCTACCGGGAGTAACGAAGTAACAAACTTTGCTCGCAAACTTCGTACTCGTATATATGTTCATTGTAATAACGAAATAATCCGTACTCTGGACGTGACAAACCTTGAGCGCCGGCTACAAAGAACAAGACCGTTCGACCTTGCGCCATAAGGAAAAACCGCATGTAATGACGGTATTAGTAGGTGCGTTCACTGAAATGCTACCTACCAAACGCGATTAACACTACAGAAGCGTAAACTACTTGTTAAGGATACTTAGTCGTAGTCACCACAAAAAAAAAATGAAAAAATGAGAGGAATAAATTCCATACTACGATGAGCACGCGCAGCCGGTTCTCATAGTGCCTCTCTGAGGGTTGAGGTTTAGCCCGTAGGCTAGGCATATATTGACTGACATTAATGAAATTGTCAGGCCCGAAAATATATGAGTCGGGCATAACCAATGGTACGGACCACTGGTATCCTATGAGGATTACTCACCTCCGGGTGCACAAACAAAAAAAAAATTTTAGACTCGAGCTATCTCATATTTATAACAAACTTGTTATGATTTCGCTATCAGTAGGCTCTTTAACCACATCTGACAGTCGATTCCCAGTCCTTAATTTTCAAAACCACTTCCATCACTGATTAAACAAAATGTCTATTCAAATGTTACTGGAATACCAAAATGTGGTTTGTCGTGCACGGTACCGTGGTATTGCTACAAACTTTTATCTTTCAGTTATTAATCAGTCTACAGCAATCTAAATATATATATATACAACTTTGTCCTCATTTCTAAAAAAAAATTCTTCATTCGTGTGAACAATGACAGCAAAATACCTCCAATTGTGTCGTTCCCAGACCAATGAAGACTATTAAGCGACAGAAAAAAATAATGTTACCCCCCATCGTATAGTAATTCACATTCGCCGACATGAACGCGGTAGAAAAAAAAAAAAAAAAACTCATTCAACGCTCGGGCAGGTTAGGTACTGAAGCTTACCACTTTCATGTCAATCATTTAGCATTACAGCCAATGTCATGAAACAAAACGAAAAAAAAATTAAAAATAAAAATCCACATCAACTTAATTGAAATCAATTAGCGCGGACGGAAAATTGCAGTCCATGTTCGTCTGTCTGTCCGTTTGACTACCTACCAAAAAAAAAATGACAAAAAACGTCCTCAAATGGCGAAAAAATGACAGAAAAAAAGTACTAAATACAATTTAGTACAAGAGTACCTACTCGTGGACTTTATCTAGCTCACTTCCCTTAACGAATTCCTAAATTGACATTTCTAGCAGGCACCGCACCGACAACGAAGCCGACGACGTGATGTAAAGTTGGACGGGTGATGGGGGCACGGCAACGAAGGACTGATAACTGTAGTTAGTGGTTTGTCAGTCGTGTTGATGTGTCGTGCTGACAGTATTTCAGTTTGTAATTAAACTTAATTGAATTCAATTAATTTTTTGTTTTCTATTGATATGAGTTTTTTTTTTGGTGTTGTTTCGTGTTTCCAGACCGCTTTGGTTTTCAAATAACTTTATCTCTAATTTTTGGGTTTAGGTGGTTGTTTTAGGGGATTTTCAGAGAATTTATGAATATTTTATGCGGTTTTGTTTTGAGGAGTTAGTTAGATTTGAGCGATTTGATTAAATTTACATTTAGATACCCAGAGACGTGGTAAATGTGTCGAAACCTAATAGATACAGAGAGGGAGGTTTTACGTCAAGTAAAAAGCTTGTCCCAAAATTCACGCAGTATTTGAATTTGCTGGGTAAAATATTGCCATACAATAAAAAATGTGTTTCACAGCTGACAATTTGGGGTTTTTAAAAAGTAAGCACTGGACAAGAAAAATTCTTGAATAGTATTCCAATAACAATGAAAAATTGTCTGCACAGTTTGACCAAATTATGATTTCACCTTGCTAACTTTGTTAATTGTCAATACTGCCGCATTTTTGGGTTCAGAGAACCCTCATGAGGTTATCGTGAAACAACTGCATTCACAACATGTCACTTCTAAAAATAGCATTATCTGCTACATTTGCTCGATATTTCGAGATGATAAGATGATGATGCTGCTTAAATTGGATCACATTGATACCGATGACACATAGTTTCAACAAGATGGTGGCCATACAGCCACAGAAACAATTCAATTGCCACATGTGAGAGTTTCTGGTCATGTTTCGGCCCACAACCAAACTGTATATCTTTCTTTGGAGTGAGTTCAATTAAAAGACCTATTACGACAAGTTTACCCGTACAATAAAGGAGGACATTGAACGCTGCATCAACAAAATTCAGCCATATTTGTGGAAAATTGTCGAGCAAAATTTCGACAAAAGAGTGGTATGTGTCAGCGAAGCCGTGGATGCCATTTGCCATATAGAACCATATCTCTTAGCCCTTTTTAGAGAATCATTATTATTCGACCTCAAACTGGTAAGTGATCTTCTGGTACTGATCCACACCAAAGCAACGTTTTGCAACATTAATTCTATATGTGCATACGACCCTAGTTTGAGCACATAGACACTCTGTCCATTAAACAAATACACGAACAACGATATTCCATATTTTGTTTAATTACAGAACAAGCAAACAATTGAACGAACTTTCTAAAAACATTACCAAACGCATTGTTACAATCCGCATCAAGGCCGAATTCGCCAGCATAAGCCCTATCTGCGCTCACGCCCCGACGCAGGAAAAATATGATATAGCCAAGGATTGCTTTTTCGAGCTCCTTGACAAAACCTATGAGCGACTACCGAAGTACGATGTTAAAATCGTGCTGGCAGTTTTTTTTTTACACAAAGGTAGGACGAGAAGACATCTTTAGCAGTATTGTCGGAAAAGCCTACACGACAACACGTCTGGTAACGGACCTGGGCCAAATAAAATGCAATAAAGTTAACAAAATTCAATTAGCTGCTTCGACTATATATACGCTATTCTGTCACTCCAATTTTCCAAGACATTTTTGAGGGTTTCTGGCTGTAACATGGCCCACCGTTGACCGAAACGTTGTTGCCAGTTTCAATTTCGAAGAAAAACGGTCCAATGATGCAACCACCAGACAATCCGCACCAAAATGTCACGCTTTGTGGATGCATCGGCTTCTTGACAATTACGTGCGGATTTTCCGAACCAAAGATGGAGCAGTTTTATCTGTTAACGTAGCCTTACTTTCTTAAGTGGCGCTACAGTCCGGAATGAACCTGGGCCTCAACCAACATGCATCTCCAATTAGCCCGGTCCTTAGCTAACAGCCTCCAGTTGCGCATTCCAAGTTGGTTGAGGTCGGTTTCTACTTGTGCGCGCCACTTAAGGCGAGGTCTTCCTCAACTGCGTCCGACGTCTGGCTGGGAATCGAAGACATGCGAGCCGGAGTATTGGTGTCCATTCGTTCTAAAAGTCCTAGCCATCTTAAACGTCCAATGCGGAGTTTTTTTGACCAGGGGCATGTCGCTGTACAGCTCGTTAAGTTCTTGGTTGAATCTTCGTCTCCATAGTCCGTCAACGCAAACGGGACCGAAGAATTTTCCTCTCAAATCGACCAAGGATTTCTTCATACGCGTTTGAGACAGTCCATGCTTCAGCGTCGTAGAGCAGGACTGAGATGATCAGGGTCTTATATAAGATCTCCTTAGTAGTTCGAGTGAGGGCTTTACTACTGATTTGCCTTCTTAGCCCGAAGAAACAGCGGTTGGCAAGAGTAATTCTTCGTTTAATTTCTGACGAGATGTTGTTGTCCGAGTTAATAGCGGAGCCGAGATAGATAAAGTCCCGTACTACCTCAAAGTTATATCTGTCAATGGTGAGGTTCTGTCCAATTCTTCGATATTGTGTGTCCTTTCGTGTTGACAGTATATTCTTCGTCTTGTCCTCATTTACTTCTAAACCCATTTTTGCCGCTTCCTTCTATGTACTAGCAAACGTGGCTATGACATGACAGATAAATTTTATTGTAAACAAAGAATTTATTAAAAAATTGCAAGTAAAACTAAAACTTTTCGCATTTAAAAGTTAAACCGCATCTAAAATGTCGTTATAAATACGGCTGCCTATGTTCACACTGGAGTTCTTACAAAAGGGACTAATGGGGATGTTTGTGTGATTGTCTTTTTTAATTTCTGTTGGATGCAGCGAGCTAGTGATATTAATCGCTTGATCTCTCTCTGTATTCTTCTAATTATCTTACAAACTAACGAGAATACATTTTGACTTCTACCGCGTGTGAACTCACACTCGATTTTTTTTTATAGAAATCAATAGTTAAATGTGTTAAGGCTCGCCTGTTCTGTATAATAATTTGTGAATGTTTTTTTTTTTTTTGAACCGCTAAAAGTTGTTTATTTGCATTAATCGCATTCGCTGTCTGTGCATAGATCTGAACTCTGCACTGTCTAATCTACAGTATTAGCGTTAGCATTTGTGCATATATGTATGTAAATATATCTACTTCCGGATCATACTTCAACTCTTCAATTGCATTATACTGTGAGCACTGCAATCTATATCCCTTCCATTCATTCAGTTAGGATTATGCAAATGCATATATTTGCCAAACGTGGCTTGGCAAAAATAAATATTCCAATGCTTACTCAGAAAAATCAACAATAGCTTGTACGACTGCGTACAAAAATATAAATAAAAAAAAAAAAAAAACTTCCAATTACCTGAGTAGCATACTCATTCCAATTTGGAATTTGGTGAAAAATTCTCCGTCACATTGCAGCACATTCACCTAAAAGTGCTCAAAGATACATCAATCCTCTAGTTTATTGATACGAAATATTTTCAGCTGAAATATTTATATTTATGCACACACATAAAAAGCGATATATAGATCTTTGTTCACCGAGTTGTGAAACGCGCTGATTTTGTCGATGCTTTGTGTTACGTAACGTTGCGCGACGGATGACAGCATCACAGTTTGGATATAACTCACCTGGTGGCGCAGATATTTACAACCAAACCAGGGGGTTGTACTCGTTTCTGGGGGACTAACATATGGAACTTATGAAATACGATGTAATCATACAGCGAGACTGTGAGAAACTATAATTCTGTGAGATGTTGTCTTGTAAATCCTTACGTGAAGTCTTGCTAAAAAAAAATGTGGACATGTTTATTAATATGAACATGATATCTAGGAAACAAAGTCTTTAGATATTTGCAGCGCTTAGAAGATGAAAGGCCTAAGTGACTTTTTTTTTTTAATTTTTCTGAACATACTGCAAATATTTTGCAAATCCTGTCTTTTCAATAAAAAAAATTACTCACGTAATAAAACACTTGGATTTTGTTTACTTCAAAATATCTGTTTAAATTTTTTATTGTTTTTATCAAAAAAGTTGTAGGAAAACAACTTTAAACGCTGACTAATCAACGGTCAAACGACTACTTGAGGGTCTCTGCTGAGACAAGGCAGCCTTCCATCCTCCTCGATCCTGGGCACATTGCTGCCAGTTATTCAGTCCAAGCATTCTGTCATCCGCGATATTTACACCAGAGGTTCTTTCTTCCTTCTCGCCTCGAACCTGCGGCTGGATCATCAATGTTCATTAATGTTGGCCGAGGCAGTTTACGTGTTATCAACTTTTCTACTACGTACACAACTTGGTGCAGGTCATAAAGTTTGCGGTTGTCCATTCGCCTTCCTCGCATACAGGACCAAAAATTCGACTAAGAAATTTTCTTTCGAATAGTGCCTAATATTTGCTCAGCTTTCCTGCTTATGGTCCAGCACTCGGCGCGGCAAATTAGGTCCGGTAGTGCAAACATTTGGAATTTCAGGTTAAAAGTTTTGATCCCATGTGTTTTGCTTAACCAAAATAACATCGGTTTCCTAGACATAGTCTTCGTCATATCTCCACTAAGGTCTCATTCGTAGGGTTAATGTTGACTCCAAAGTAGATGAACTCATTAACTTCCTCAAAGTTTGGACAACATTTTTTAAATGTTGTCCAAGGTTGTGCGTCGAGAGTATTTATTTGTTGATAGCATTCATTTTGTCGTGCGATCGCAAACTACAAGACGAACTCGTTTCGGCTCTTCTTCAATAGCCGTGAATACTTCCAAATACAACAGAGCGGTTGGAGTGACCTATGATATTGATATCGTCTGTATATCCCAGTAGCTGGACGGATTTGTTAAAGATAGTGTGCCTTCCATATCAACTCCTGCCCTTCAGACTACGTGCGAGCATGCACGAGATTGAAGAAATCTCATGTCAGAGCATCTCCTTGTATAAATCCGGCACTGGTTTCGAAAAGTTCAGATGCTCTGTTTCAACTATGCAACTCGTATCTTCTAATGTTAGTCGTCCCGAATACCACCATAGCTTTATACAGCTCTAGGCGATGGATGCTATCAAAATTAAAGTCGATGAAAAGATTGCATGCTTCGACTTGAAATTTGTTGGTCTTTTCCAGAATTTGCCTTAGTGTGAAGATTTGGTCTATAGTTGATCTGACGGGCCGATAGCCACACTGGTACTTGCCGATAAGTACTTACTTAAGTGGCGCTACAGTCCGGAATGAACCTGGGCCTCAACCAACATGCCTCTCCAATTAGCCCGGTCCTTAGCTAACTGCCTCCAGTTGCGCACTCCAAGTTGGTTGAGGTCGGTTTCTACTTGTGCGCGCCACTTAAGGCGAGGTCTTGCTCTACTGCGTCCGACGTCTGGCTGGGAATCGAAGACTCTTCGATTCCCTCTTCGTTCTACATGTCATAGCCATCTTAAACGTCCAATGCGGAGTTTTTTGACCAGGGGCATGTCGCTGTACAGCTAGTATAGTTCGTGGTTGAATCTTCGTCTCCATAGCCCGTCAACGCAAACGGGACCGAAGATTTTTCGAGAAATTTTTCTCTCAAATCGACCAAGGATTTCTTCATCCGCGTTTGAGACGGTCCATGCTTCAGCGCCGTAGAGCAGATCTTATATAAGATCTCCTTAGTAGTTCGAGTGAGGGCTTTACTACTGATTTGCCTTCTTAGCCCGAAGAAACAGCGGATGGCAAGAGTAATTCTTCGTTTAATTTCTGACGAGATGTTGTTGTCCGAGTTAATAGCGGAGCCGAGATAGATAAAGTCCAGTACTACCTCAAAGTTATATCTGTCAATGTTAATGTTCTGTCCAATTCGTCGATATTGTGTGTCCTTTCGTGTTGACAGCATATACTTCGTCTTGCCGTCATTTTATTGCTAAACCCATTTTTCCGCTTCTTTTTCTTAATAGCAAAAGTGGTTTTGATATCACGTTGGGTCCACCCAATGATGCCAATATCGTCGGCGTATGCTAGCAGCTGTATCGATTTTTGAAAAATTGTGCCGCTGGTGATGGCTCGTGAGTTTTCCACAATCCTCTCAAGAATCAGATTGAAGAAGTCACATGACAGCGCATCGCCTTGCCTAAATCCTTTTTTGGTATCGAATGTGTCAGTGAGGTCGTTTCCGACCCTGATGGAGCAGCGAGAATTCTCCATCGTCATCCTACACAAACGGACGAGTTTGGGCGGTATACCAAAACTAGACATGGCTCTGTATTCTTCGTCTCTATAAATGCTTTCATATGCGGCTTTGAAATCGATGAATAGGTGGTGGGTATCGATTTGGACTTATTGGGTTTTTACCAGGACCTGCCGAAGTGTGAAGATTTGATCGGTTGTGGACTTCCCTGGCCTTAAACCACACTGATAAGGTTGTTGGTAAACGGTTTCAGACGTTCACATATTACGGCAGATAGGATCTTGTAGGCAATGTTGAGGAGACTTATGCCTCTGTAGTTGGCGCAGTTTAGAGGGTCTCCTTTTTTGTGGATCGGACAAACGATGCTGAGGTTCCATTCGTCAGGCATACTTTCTTCCGACCAGATTTGGCTTATGAGTTGGTGGATGTTACTTACCAAGTCATCTCCGCCGGCTTTATAAAGCTCGGCGGGAAAGCCGTCATTACCGGCAGCCTTATTAAGCTTCAGTTTAGATATTGCTATCCTCAGTTCACTCAGGTCGTGTGGTTGGCAGGGATTTCTGCCTGACAGCGGAATGTTGTTCGTCATCGCCGTTTAACAGTCTGCAGAAGTGGTTCTTGCATATCCTCAGCATAGACTGTGTCTCAACTACGATATTTCCTTGTTCATCTCGACAGGATTCTGTTCGAGCCTTGTATCCTTGGCTTTGACGTTTTACACTTTGGTAAAACTTGCGAACATCCTTCCTGGAGTGGCACCTCTCTATGTCCTCTTTCGCGCGCTTTTCTTCCTCTTTTTTCTTCTTTCTAAAACTTGCCGATAAGTGTGTTGCAGAAATGCTTAAGACGTTCACACGTCTTTATATGTGACATTGGTTCAAGATGTTCGTGCAAGACATGAGATCGCCTTTTTTGTAGATTGGACATATGGAGTTAATATTCCAGTCATCGGTTTGGTGCATGCACACTTCTAAAGCAACACCTCCGTTTTGAAGAGTTCTGAAGCTGCCTTGTTGTTCTCAATTTTCTTATATGGCTGCTTTAACATCTGCAATACTGGGCTGGTTTGTTGTCCTATCATTTTCTCGACATTATGTCCATTAAGCAGCTGCTGGAAATACTGGCTAAATTCCCTGCGCCTCAGTAACTACATCTGGAAGTCTCTCACTCAGTTTTTGTTTTTAGACTCTGACAATCTCTGGCTCACTAAGGCGTCCAAAGTGAAGTCTCTTTTTAAACAGTTCACAGCTTATTCTCGTTAGGCAGTAGTGCTTTGAACTAGGCTGCGACGAGAAAATAATCACAGTCGAGGGGCCAACCCTCTTAATGTGTATATCCAGGATATGTGTGGATTTGATGGCGTGGGAACTTCCTTTTGCTGATAACCGTAATACATGCTGCCACATGTGTTGTCATTTCGTGGAGGCTGTGCTCTTCAACTAATCCGCGGAAGATGTTTTCGTTACCGAATTTCACATTGAAGTTCCCAAGCTTCGTCCATAAAATTCCTCCTTGATAGTCTTATCCGTATAGTCTTCTCTGTTCGTCTACCTCAAAACAAACTATTCGAAGAAGGCTTGTTTCTTTGAAGGTGCCTAATAGCTGATCCGCTTTTGTGCTTATTGACCTGAATTTTGCGTAGAACTGTTATCCGCCAAGCCGATGGCCTCAGTCGCCAGTGCTGTTATGTGTCTGAAGTTCGTTGCATTCATGTGCGAAGAACTGTGATGTCAATGTCAATGTCAATGTCATTTGTCAATACCCATTTGTTTCGGCAAACCAAAGTAACATGCATTTACAAGAGACAACTATTGTCGGATGGATAGTAAGGAACACTTGTTCAGTACAAGATCATCCTTGTTTTAGGATTAACCTCGAGATAATCCAATTACTTGGTTAGTTCACCACTTACTAAATGGTCATAATTTAACTAAGCGTTAACTCGGAACTGGAAAACCGGATCTATGATTTACGAACCTTTATTTGTTGATAGCATATACCTTGTCTTGTTCTCGTTAGCTACAAGAATAAGGCGTTTTCCCTGTTCATCAATTGTCGTAAACACTTCAACAATGGCATGATGGAAGTGATCAAGACCGTCAGTCTTGTCTGCATATCCCAGTTGCTAAACATTTTGTACAAGACAGTGGTGTTTACACTACACAAGATTGAATTGTTACAGCGGCCTTGAAGTCGAAGGATCCCGACTTGAATTTCGTTGGGTTTTCCCAGTTATTTGCTCAGAGGGGCATTTGTTCTATAATCGATCTGCCGAGAGGTGTGTAATGTAGAAAGGCTTTAGACGTATGTATGTTATGATATGAATAGGACAAGACATGGCATTTACCTTATGTAGATATAGATTATATGGAGCAGATATGCATTCGTCGATTTCGCCAACTTTTTCTATAGTGGGAAAGTTATGTATCTTTTTTTTCTAAAGTTAAATATTCATCACTTTCCTTCTTGTGGATTGTTACTCTCATCGCGGCACCCGGGGTTTCATCTTACGAATCCCGCGGAGGCATGCGCTGCTTTAGCCTAGATTTTTGTATTAACTGAGACAATATTCTCAGCACAGGTGAGCTTTTCCTGTCAATTATCAGTTTTTATACTTCCTGGCTTACAAAAACGATGAATTTCCTTTTGATGGATTTGATGGATCTATGGATTTTTCGGAGATCTCGGAGGGATCCGTACATCCAAAACGCCTTATTTTACGGTAAACCCTTCTTGCACTCAGTTGTTCCTTGTTGGCATTGGCTGTATCTCCGCTCTCTTATACAACCAATGTTAAGTCTTGTTTTCAGAACCATTCGTAGTTTGTTCTGATTTAAAAAATTGGTCAGGATCGCGGTTTGGCTTCAGAATGTTCATGAAGGTAGTTAGATACGTGTATCGCATCTATAAGCATTATTGATTGCAGGTTCAACCATCTTATATTTACAAATCACCAGGTTGCTTAGTGAATTCGAAGTCGAGGTGATACTTACATCTGTCCCAGTAGGTTTTCTAATAAGCAAATTGATCAATACATCATTATTCGGCAAACAGAATCGTTTGTTAAAGTTACAGGGGCATCATACTCTTTTTCGAAAAAAACGTTTTTTTTTCTAAGACTTATGAAGTCGATGGTAGAAAAGCTACCAGCATCTCCCATCTTAGAAGCCAACATCAAGAGCACCACTAGGAAATATGGCCTCAAATGCTCAAGACCATAAATTCCCTCAGGTTGTTTCTGAAATACATACATATACAATATATTCCAATATCGAATAAAAAAAAATTGTCACATTTGCCGACATTGTGTGTGTTAAAGATTGATTCAACATCGATGGTTTGATAAAATAAAAAAACACATTCATATACATCTAATACGTTTCAATGCTAATAGAGTTCTCACTTTCCACCCACTCTATCCGTTTCCTTTAATAAACAGAGAAACGATTTCCATTTTTTTTTTGGAAAATTGTGCCTTAAGGCTATGCATTCCCACAAGGAGATGTATACGCAGACCCCCAATCAATCTAAAAATAAAATGCGAAGACGAGCAAACAAAAATCCCTTTTTCTTTATTCCTTTTATATGTGATGAAATATCTCAAGGCCAACACAAGCCGCAGCAATAACAATGGCGTTGGTTCATCCTTTGTGTTTATATTTATTTTACGCTTCAATCAATTGTTTTTTTTTATCAAAAAAAATCTTCTAAAAAAGACGACAATAATTTTGCTTTGTTCTGCAGCAGTGAACAATCGTGGACACAATCAATTTTGATTTCAAATTAACTAGGGAGTATACCTATTTAAATATCAATGACAACATAAGTATGGCATTGAAATGTAAAATAAAAATAATTATCTCGTTATATTGATGGTGGAAAATATTGGTAACACCATCCAAACTTACGAGTATTACCATGCTAATAAAATGTTGTTTCACTTTGTAAGTTACATACAGATTGGATGTTGAATCCATTTTTTATTGTCTCTTAAAATATAAACTTAATACTATACAAATCGGTCCTTAGCTTACTGCCTCAAGTTGCGCACTCCAAGTTGGTGGAGGTCAGTTTCTACTTGTGCGTACTACTTTAGACGAGATCTTCCTCTAATGCGTTCGAAGTCTGGCTGGAAATCGAAGACTATGCGAGCCGGAGTATGGGTGTACATTCGCTCTACATGTCCTAGCCATCTGTGTCTCAACTACGATATTTCCTTGTTCATATCGACAGGATTCTGTTCGAACCGTGTATCCCTGGCGATTTAAGCCCAGAAGCATCATTCCCGGAGTGACACCTCTTTATATAATATCCTCGGTCGCGCACTTTTCTTGTATTTTTTTGTCTTCTTTCTAAAAAGCAGGTGTTTTCCACCTTTTCTGTCTATATAGCTCAGGAAAAGCTCTCATCCTTACCTGCAGCTTAGGCCTCATTCTTGACTGCGACCATTTGTCGGCATTCTTCATCAAACCAAGGGTTTCTTGCTGGTTCTTCGAGATAAGAAGCAACATTTCCCGAGTGACACCTCCCTATATATCCTCGATCGCGCGCTTTTCTTGTATTTTTTTTGTCTTCTTTCTAAAAAGCAGGTGTTTTCCTCCTTCTCTGCCTATAGAGCTCAGGAAATGCTCTCATCCTTACCTGGACCTTAGGACTAATTCTTGACTGCAACCTTTTGTCGGCATTCTTCATCAAACCAAGGGTTTCTTGCTGGTTCTTCGATATAAGAAGCATCATTTCCCGAGTGCCACCTCTTTATATATCCTCGATCGCGCACTTTTCTTGTATTTTTTTTGTCTACTTTCTAAAAAGCAGGTGTTTTACTCCTTCTCTGTCTATAGAGCTCAGGAAAAGCTCTCATCCTTACCTGCAGCCTTGGCCTCATTCTTGATTGCGACCATTTGTCAGCATTCTTCATCAAACCAAGGGTTTCTTGCTGGTTCTTCGAGATTAGAAGCATCATTTTCCGAGTGACACCTCTCTATATATCCTCGATCGCGCGCTTTTCTTGTATTTTTTTGTGTTCTTTCTAAAAAGCAGGTGTTTTCCTCCTTCTCTGTCTATTGAGCTCAGGAAAAGCTCTCATCCTTACCTGCAGCTTAGGCCTCATTCTTGACTGCGACCATTTGTCGGCATTCTTCATCAAACCAAGGGTTTCTTGCTGGTTCTTCGAGATTAGAAGCATCATTTCCCGAGTGACACCTCTCTATATATCCTCGATCGCGCGCTTTTCTTGTATTTTTTTTGTCTTCTTTCTAAAAAGCAGGTGTTTTCCTCCTTCTCTGTCTATAGAGCTCAGGAAAAGCTCTCATCTTTAAATGCACCTTAGGCCTCATTCTTGACTGCGAACATTTGTCGGCATTCTTCATCAAACCAAGGGTTTCTTGCTGGTTCTTCGAGATTAGATCGCGGCGGTATGGTGTAAATCGAGAGGCGGTCTCTTGCGATTGTGGTCTTTCGACATTATATTTTTCGCGGTGGATATCTGCATTCTTACCTTGGCCCTTTTTTGAAGAGTTCTATGGCTACAATTTTGTTCTTAAGTTTTCTTATGACTGCTTTAACATCTGCAATTCTAAACTGGTTTCTTGTCCTATTACTTTCTCGACATTATGCCCATGAAGTAGCTGCTGGAAATACTGACTGAATGCAATTCCCGTGCGTCCCATTGATTAGGTTATCATTGTTATGTCCTAGAACCTGTGACCATTTTTTTGAAGCCAGTCGCGAGTTGTTTGGCTTTCTCGTAGAATTCTTGGATGTTCTTCTCATCGCAAGACTCTTTCGTATTCTTCCTACGCAGGACTTTCTTCTTTTTCACTCCCCTGGTTCAGTATTCCCCCGTGAGGCACGTGATTTGAGTTGTAGCGCCATTATAAGAGTCTCTTCTGTCATATTTGGGTACTTAAAGATATCATCCTACCACGGGCATGTTTTCGGTGATGGCTTCTTCTTTGTTAATATTTCGATACTGTATCCACTAGGTGTTGACATTGGTGGAGGATGAATGTACGTCTGGAAGTCTCTTACTCAGTTTTTGATGAACTTGATTGACCCTTATATCGAGGTGAGGAAACCTTGTGCTAGCTATATAGTGGCATTTCGTTCCGTAGCGAAATTAATTACCCTAAGTGCGTTGCCAGACGTGTTGTTGTGTTGGGTGTGTTTTCTTTTCAGCGCTTCCTTTCCTAGGCTAGCTATAAAATCTCACATCACGATTTAAACATCGTACTTCGGTAGTCGCTCATGAACTATGTCAAGAAGATCGTAGAAGTGGTCTTCCGCTATACCATCTGTTTCCTCCGTCGGAGCGCGAGCGCATATAAGGCTTATGTTGGCGAGTTTTATCTTGACGTAGATTGTTACAACGCATTCGCTTATGTTTTGGAAACATAAAACGTCATGCATAAATCATGTTTATGCTGTTTCTGGTCACTATAAAACGGTCCATAGTAGATGTCACGGTTTTCATCCACTTTTTGCCAGGACCAGCCAATCGTATTTCATGATGTCAGTTATGTCTGCTTGTAACAGCTTTTAGCTAGTTGATAGCCTGCACCTCTCCTATAAACGATTACTTGTTTGTTTTATTTGATCCAGTAAAGATTTACAAGTATCTAAAAACGTTACAGTTACGTCTAGCATAAGAAAAATCTAAAAAAAAATCGAAAGCGAATCACATACCTATCAGTCAAAGCTTATAAATAGATTGCAACCTTCAACTGACATCTGATAGAATAGGGATATCATAATCATTGCAATGGCTGCTATAGACAAATGCCAGGTTTCACCATCTGTGCGGTACATTTAGCTGTCCCTACAGAAGTCGGTGAGGACAGCATGACACACCTTCTGAAAGCGGGACGTCGGGGCATGTTATGGATACGTGCTTTGCATCTATTAGCACGTGGTCGATGTGGTTGGTCTACCATCAATATAATGTGACAGGTTTCTTTGGGAATTCGTAGTATTGGAAACGTTTCGCTACTTGAAACCATATTGTGTGGTGCCGCAAAGTCTTTTAGTTGTTAGCGGTTGTCTGTTGTTAGAATTTTATTTTATACTGGGCCTGGGTGGGCTCCCGACTACTCCTATTTGTGAAAGATTTTCAGCGGCACATATTAGACAGTTGTGCATAATTTCAATGATGCGGAATACGAAATTAGGTAACTCCTGACACTCGTTTGCTTAACTAAACCATTCCGAGTTGACTTTAAAATGGAGGAAGTTTCTGACATTAATATTAGCCAGCTTACCTAGATTGTCAAATAATTAGTCTCCCAGATGAAGTTTACTTTTATTGGAGAGAGCTAGACAAGAGCAGAGAATGTGAGTTATGCACTCCTTCTTCTCGTCCAAGTAGCTTCTGGAGAAGTCATTGCATGTAGGCCTAGAAGGTTTTTTTTTTCCTAGAAGACAGTCTCTCGTGATGATCTGCCAAACCATCCGAGTAATATCAATTGTCAAGAAAAGCTTATCTCAAGTTCGCCGTTCGGAATCGGCATAAAATAGGAGGTCCCGCCATCATGCAGAAGTACACACGCACACATGAATGGTTGTGAGAATGCTCGGCCCTGGGTACCATAGAGCCTGTTGCGCCAAAAATTTGCATTTTGCGATACTAGTTTCCTGTAAGGCCAGCGATGATGGTACTGGTGCTTGATCTGTTCAGCATTATCAAGCAGA
Organism: Rhingia rostrata; assembly: GCA_949824845.1. NCBI lineage: Eukaryota > Metazoa > Arthropoda > Insecta > Diptera > Syrphidae > Rhingia > Rhingia rostrata. The sequence goes on from OX463757.1 coordinate 93,324,130, forward strand.
GAGAGCGTTTCTGGTTATAATTTGCCCGGAATTGTCTGAATATAAAACAAGTTGCCGTTTATCCATATACGGTTTGCTTTCTTAGTCATATCGTTTGATAAGTGACTTACATGTAGCGTGGAGAGTTTCTACTGACGCGGTAGAATATGAAGGGTAGTGCCCTGTCTGGCAAGCTCATCCAACTTACAGTTCCCTGGTATATCTCTGTACCCGGTACCCAGAAATGGTAAAGTGCCCTGGCATCTAATTAAGAGATAGTCGGCATTCTTTGGCTGATTTCGATGTAAATTAGGTGGATCTCAGGGATCCCTCATTCAAACATCTGATATATTTTATGTCAACTATAATAAATGCTGAATTTTTGCTTCTCAACGCTAAAGTATGCCTTATGGTAGCAAATTTCGGATCGTGTCTTTTTTTTTTTAATTTTCAATATCCGAGGCTTTTGATGTCTTTGTCGTAACCTTAGATTTTAGCGTAGTTAGGAATTTATCTTGATTGTTAAATAGATAGACAAATTCATATGGAGTACTTTCTTCTCAAAACCAGACTTTTTTTTCTTAATATATTACAAGCCAAGTCCTGGAATTTTCCCTGGTCACGCAAGGAAACACACAAATGACGCTAAACAGGCTTCACGAGACGATTAGACATAAACAAATCAACGACCACAGTAGGACAAATGCCCCGAAATAGAAAAGAACCAACGTCCTTTCAGGATTTTTAGGGGAAGCACTAACACCATTCCCATAGAGAGCTTTATTTTCTTCATCGAAACTCTTTACCTAATGAAAATGTTGGCAATATTTGCGAGAAAAAGAGAATTTGGAGGGCAAGATTGGCATGATTCACCCACTTTCACAGCCTAAGCTGCTTAACTCTGCCAAATACCAAGGAAACTCAAAAACATCAATGGCTACGGGAGCAAAATGCCGATGAATGCATCTGTTCCGGGTGAACATCAATGGCTACGGGAGCCAAACGCCGATGAATGCATCTGTTCCGGATGAACATAGTTTTCTTAAAACAAGTTTTCCCATCTTTGTTTTAATTTTTGAAATTTCGTAGGTTACGACGTTTGTAGCCCTTGTGTCCGATGGCAAATTAATCTTTTAAAATCTCCAAAAGTTGAAAGTGTTGCGGGGGAGGGTTGTGCTATTAGAACAACCAAGAGTGCGGGCTAGTCAGTCACAAATCAAAAGTGGCGTTTCTTATACGTTACTGCAAGCCGGCAATTTTGTTCATGTTATAATAATCGGCGAATTAGCGATGGGCCAAATATAAATTTGATTTGATCTTTAAGATTCCGCTATGTCTGTCCCTCCGTCCGTCTGTGTCATAGATTTTGAGCTAGCTTGATGAATTTCGACTCTCTCTCCGACGATGCAGAACAAGTGTGCAAACAAAATTTCAAAAATCTCCCACAGCAACGCCCACTTTTAAGATAAAAGTTAATTTTGAGCAAAGGTTAGCGAATTTTCAAATAGTGTCCAATTAACATATTTAGACAATTTCAATATATTTTTTTTCGTCCATATAGAGTTTTTGCCAAGTCCTATTTTTGTGGATTTTTATTAAAAAACGATTTTTTGTCAAATTTTAATCGAAATCGAAAAAAAAAACTTTAGTTACTGAAACCTTGGTAATAATTTGAACATTTAATCCATAGATCATTTTAACTTACGTCCACTTTTTGGAGGCGTTTTCTTATAAAAAGAAAAATGTCGTTTTTTGTCGAACCATAAAGGATTTTAAAAAAAAAAAGTCTGAATAATATGTTGTGACATCATTTTCTAAATTTCATCCGTATAAACTTTTTATCCACGGCCTTATTTTTGAGGACTGAGGAATTTTTTTTAAGGATTGGATGGGAAGGGAATTTTAAACGACCCGCAAAGCGGATTGTAGCTTTTGTCATATGTTTTCAAATCAAAATTAATGAAAAACCGAATTTCGTGTTAGAAAACTTTTATTGGGCGACAGGATATAATTTTTTTTACAATTAATATGCTCGTGTATGACATTTTTATATAAACTAATAGCAAAAAATGTTCTACTTTTACGATAGGCCTAATGAAAGCATATAATGTACCTACCTACGCATATCTAATATTTTATTGGCATTCATTCTACACACTTTCAAAGTTGCTCCATTATTCGTACATTTAGAAAGTTGTCAATGTAAACTAATAAAATAAACATAACAATTTTTTTTTTAAATAAAAACTTTAATTAACATACATCCATTATGGTCTGAGGGTAAATGCTGCTTGCCCAGACGCACACACGCAGTGTCATATCTACTCATATAAGTAATTTGTCAATAGAAACAAGCTTCACCTTCAAATTGTTGATTTTTTTATGCGATGTTTTGTCATTCTACTTTTTTTTTTGCGAAATTCTATTTATGGTGAATATTAACATCTCGTAGGTTTGGTAGCGTAAGGCTGGACTTTATCCACAAACTAACCGTGGGAAATCTCATGCTTATATTTATATAGACAGGGAACCAGTTTACCATGGCTTAAGGGTTTTTTGTGTTTGAAAAAAAAAATTCTGTGCAAAATAATATTTGCGTGAGGCAATTACGATTGAATATAAACCTATATAGCTACGCTCTACTCAGGTCAAGGAGAACGCAAATAAACTTAAAATGAATGTTGTTAGACTTTTGAAGAGAAGAATAAACTAATTTATCAGCCAATGTTGCAGATTGGCAGGTAAATATTAGCTATAGTTGTTGTACACAAAATCTTGTTGTAATTTCAATTATTCAGCTCAATGTTTTATTCAAAAGCTATATACTAGAAGGAGGCTAATTCTTTATGATTGTGAAGTTATTCTATTTTTAACGTTTTATAGAAAATACATAACCGATTAACTTACTCACAAGTAAAAAATTTATAATCCTAGCAAAATGTATGCAAAACATATGAGAAGGCTACAATCCGCTGTGCAGGTCGTTTAATACCCTATTCCATTCCATCCTAAAATTGATATCCGCAAAATGTCGCCTTTATGGGGATGGAATATAGAAAATGGCAATATCACTAGATATTGTGCAGCCAGTTCTCCAAAAAACAACCTTTTTCTTTGCATATGCCTTGGGGTATGGAATACAAACGATTTTTGTAAGAAAACACCCCCAAAAAGTAGGCGAGGGTTAAAATGACTTATGGACGAAATATTTATATTAACATTACAAATGATTTCGCATCAAAAGTTTTTTTCAATATTTAAAAATTTGACCGAAAAACTTTTTTTTTTTACTTAAAACGCCCGCAAAAAGTAGGCGTGGCAAAAAAACGTTGTCTGAACAAAATATGGTAATTTTGAGACTGTCTAAATATGTCGTTCAGACAGTTTTCCGAAATTCTTAACCGTTTGACAAAAAAATACGATTTTCTAAAAAAAAAGTGGGCGTAGCAGTAGGCGGATTTTACATTTATTCGAACAGCACCTACAAGAACCGCATACCTAAACCAAATTTCATTACCCTAGCTCAGAAATTAAGGCCTAATAATCGTTGGGCGGTGACCTACGGACGGACGGACAGACAGACATGGTTTAATCGACTCAGCTACCAATTCTGAGTCGATCCATATAACGGGTGATTTTTTAAGAGTTAAGTTTTTCATTTTTTTTTTTTTTATAATTTGCGCGCACTCAAGGGGTTATGAATACCCTTTATATGTTTTAGCACAGTGCGGGCGTTAAGGAAATTAGGGATAAGAAGAAAGGAGATACCGATGCACATTGATTTTTAATGTCTGTAAGTTATAATGGAGAGGAAAAACAGAGTTTGGTAGAGCGTTCCACATTCGTGTTGTTCGGTTTATGTATGAATCTCTATATTTCAGCGTACGTCCGAAGATAGGCTTGAGGGTAAACTGATTTGCATTTATTGCGTAACGAGTATTGCGGCTGAATTGTTGAATGGGAGGAATGCAGCTGGCTATTTCATTTGAACATTGGTTGTTAAAATAGCGATAAAACAAGGTAAGGCAGGAGATGTTTCGACGGTGTTCAAGCGAAACTAAGGAGTTCGCTATTCTTATGTCTCCTATAAGTTTTTTCGCACGTGTTTGAATCCTATCTAGTAGGTGCAATGTTGATTTTGGTGCACCTGACCAGACATGGGCGTTGAATTCAAGTTTTGGGCGTATAAACGCTTTATATATTGTGGCTAGATCAGAGGGGGTGAAATATTTCTTACATCGATTTAGGAAACCTAGACATTTCGCTGCGTTTTTAGCGACTTCGAATATGTGATCGTTCCAAGGTAAGTCGTTACTAACACACATACCTAGCATGGAAAGCTTTTCGGTTTCTTCGACGTAAGTGCCATTCATGGATAATGGCTCTAGATTTTGGTTACGCTTTAATGACAGAAGACAGCATTGTGTTTTGGAAGCATTGAATTCCACTCTATTAGATTTACCCCATTTGATAATGCTGTCAAGGTCGGAATTCAATGAGCTTAATATATTTTGGCGTTTAGAGTCCACGTTCGAAGGTGAGGGACGAGGACCTGTAAACGAATATGAGAAGCTTAGGGTACTGTCATCAGCGAAGGAATGAATTGGATTAGAAGTTGCAGACAGGAGATCATTTATAAAAATGAGAAAGAGAGTCGGAGACAAAACTGAGCCTTGAGGGACACCAGCATTTATTTGGTGAGTTACAGACTTGAAACCATCCAAAACAACTTGAATTGAACGTTTCGAAAGATAATGTCTAATCCATAGAAGAAGTTTTTCGTCGATTCCAAATGCACGCATTTTCGACAAAAGGGCTTGATGCCAAACCCTGTCAAATGCCTTTGAAATATCAAGCGCAACAATCTTGCTTTCGCCACCATGGTGAATTGATAGGTTCCACTTTTCGGTGAGATATGTCATCAAATCACCAGTAGACCTGTTGCTGCGAAAACCATACTGCCGGTCATTGAGAAGTTTTCGTGTTTCGAGATATTTCATAAGCTGGCGATTTATCAGCGTTTCCATGACCTTGGAAAGAAGGGACGTAAGTGCAATTGGACGGTAGTTGGAGGGAGAAGAAGATTCGCCTTTTTTTGGTACAGGCTGGACAAATGCTGTTTTCCATCTACTCGGAAAGAGTCCTGATGAGTAGGATAGATAGAAAAGCTTACGCAGTGGTTTTGCTAGCGTAGAAGAACACCTCTTCAGAATGATGGGGGATATACCATCTGGACCAGCGGACTTATGTATGTCAAGATCAGATAAAACTCTTGCAACTGTACGAGTACGAAAGTGAATTTGTCCCATAGAATGATCTACGTTCTCAAGTACAGGAGGAGACTGAACACAATCTGGCAATGTAGAATTGGCTGCGAAATGGGCAGCAAGCAGATTGGCTTTGTCTAAAGAGCTTACAGCCGAATTTTTTATGTTTTTAACAGCAGCACTGCTTAATAATGGCGTCCAAACATCATCTGTCAAAGCGAAAAGTTTTCAGTATACTCTGCCATTAAATCATGGAAGGGCTTACAAACGAGCAACGATTGCAAATTGTTGGAATTTATTATCAAAACTCGTGCTCTGTGAAAAATATGTTATCGAAAAATTTTGTTCAGCGATGAGAATCATTTCTGACTCAACAAATACGTAAATAAGCATGACTTTCGCATCTGGAGCGATGAACAGCCACATACCATACAACAATTACCGATGCATCCCGAAAAAACGACAGTTTGGTAAGCTTTATGGGCTGGTGGCATCATCGGTCCATTTTTCTTTAAAGACGACCGTGGAAGAAATGTAACCGTCAATGGCGAACGATATTGAGCCATGATACGCGACTTTTTTTTCCCAGTTGGCTGAGTTAAACTTGGTTGACATGTGGTTTCATCAAGACGGTGCCACATGCCACACAGCTCGTGAAACAATGCAAATATTGTAGGATGAATTTGGTGAGCAGCTTATATCTTGAAATGGCCCTGTGATTTGGCAGCCAAGATCATGAGATTTAACGCCTCTTGATTATTTCTTGTGGGGCTATGTAAAGTCGTTAGTCTATGTTGACTAGCCGAACACGATTAAAGCCTTACAGGATAACATTACACGCGTATTCCACGAATTATACAAGCCGAATTGCTCAAAAAGGAGACGCAAAATTGAACCTTCCGAATGAACCATATGAAACCGCGGGCAACATTTACATGAAGTTGACTTTAAAAAAAAATGACAAATGGCAAAAAAGGTAAATGGCAAAGGCCTTGTTATCGATTACGATAAAATTTTTGAATATTTGAGTTTTTCATTCGATTTTTAAAATACTACGCTAAAAAAATCACCCGTTACTTTGAGGTATATCTACCTAAATTATTTCTCTATGTTACAAACTATATTATATCAAAAGTAATATACCCCTATGGGAAGGGTACCTATACAAAACTGTTAGTTCTAATTTATTCGATTGAGTAATGAATAAATCAATGATCACGACTCTGTTGTGCTCACCAACCGCAGTGATCATTTGACCAGGCATGTTCCAAAAAAAATTGGCCAATGAATATGCTCTGATTTTGGGAACAGCCATTACGGATCCTTGTCTATTACTTGTATGGTTCGACACAAAACAACATTTTTCTACTATTAATACTATGGGATACAAATGGTTTTTTTAGGAAAACTTCTCCAAAACGTGGGCTAAATTAATTTAAGGACGGCATGTTGACACTAACTTTATTAATGTTTTTGCATCGAAAGCTTTTTCGAATTTCCTTAAAATTTTAACAAAATCGTATTTTTACAGGAAACGCCCCCAAAAAGTGGGTGTGGCAAAGAACTGTGCGTTGACGAAATATAGATATTGGGCTTGTCGAAATAACTTGTTCAGAAACTTTTTCAACATTCCCTACCGTTTAGCCAAAAAAAAAGTTTTTTCTTTAAAGTGGGCGGATTTTGAAATTTTGTACGCTTGTTCTATAGGCACAAACAAAGATCCTATATACCAAATTTTAATATTCTCGTTCAAAACGTAAGACCTAAAAATCGTTGATGTGCAGACGGACAGACGGACATACAGGCAGACATGGCCTTATTGACTCAGCTTGCGATTCTGAGTCGAACCATATACCTTGAGCCATATCTAGCAAAATTATATCTCGCAAAGTTATGTTTGTCCAGGGGAAGTGTACCTCGGTACAAAATGCACATTTTGCCAAAATCAGTGAATAACTGTTGTTGAGAAACATCTGGACGATCTGTTTGACACAAAAACCGAATCAACATACATTGGTGGAAATATGTCTCTTGTTATCGCTGTTGTCGTGTTGCAACTACATAGCTAGTAGATCGTTCACACGTTCACATGAATATATCCTTCAAGTCCTTAATTCGATAAGGGTTATAGATTTGAAGTAAGAGAAGAATTTGTGTACCCTATCCCATAGGGTTATATTTGTTTTAATACGCAGTTTGTAACGTAGAGATATAATTTCCATAATTTTTTTTTTGAGGTATAGAACTTCCTCTAACAAAAACAGTAAAATGTGTTTATTTTTAGAGCAGTGGAACTTTGATTATTCGTCTCCCGACTTACCGCCACTCCGATTAACCGTCACACTGGGCCAGCAATTTTTTTTATTTAGATTCTGTTTGACTTAATACCTTATTTAAGCATTGCAATACAAAATAATAACAAAAAATTTCCATGCATTCGATTAATCGTCTTTTAAATTGTCCGTCAAGGGTTTAGTCTGCTGCCTGACGGATAATCGAAGTTTCACTAAGAAATTTCAATAGGGATAATTCTCAAACTAGCGGTCATACTAATGAAATGTGTTTGCGATTTTTTAAGATATCTACATTCATCAAGTTTACGGTGCGCATAATCGTCCATCTGAGCAGCTTAAATCCCCATAGAAAGACTTGCCCCAAAACAAAGTTTACAAATCGTGAAAAAATACGAACTCTCTTATAGGACACTTCGTCAAGTTTACGGTAAGCATAATCGTCCATCTGAGCAGCTAATACGCAATACTATGAATCGATACATGACCACATTTACCCTTTTTGATAATATTCATCCAAATCGAGACCTTACCGTGCGTACAGATGAAGCTAACGCCGAAGTAGACTTGAGTGTGACAAAGGACCCGAATTTATCGATCCGACGCCGTTCTCAGCAACTCGGTCTCTGACCGTCCACTACTAGATAACTGTTGAGGTAAGATCTTGGCACCAGTTGGTTCTTATATATGGACTCTTGACATAGGACTCTTGACACTCCATTACGTCCCTAAAAAATTCACTGTTTGCTGCAGTATACAACGTTTGCATTATGATGGCGCAACATGCCATACAATAAGTGCAACCATGACTTTGTGGAGACAAACGTTTGGTGACCGAATCATCTCAAGAAATGGACCTGTGAATTGGCCACCTTGTTCATGTGATTTGACACCTTTGTACTTGTTTTCGTCGGGGTACGTCAAATCTCTGGTCTATGACGATAAACCAGCAGCTGTTAATCATTTAGAATCTAACATTCGACAAACTATTGACGGAACAAGATCGAGTATGCTCTAAAAAAGTGGTGCAAAATTGAGCCGACAGGATAGCTGGCGTTCATAATGCGCATATGCCAGAAATTATTTTTAAACATTGAATGCATGAAATTTTGGTTTTATAGTATCGCTAGCTGAGTCGATTAAGTTATGTCTGTCAGTCTGTCTGTACGTCACCGATTTTTACGTCAAATATTTTGAGTTAGAATAATGAAATGTGTTACCCGGGGTCTCCACGAGCAATATTTCATAGCAAGCAATGTGTCATTCTATGAAAATTGCTTGTGGAGACCTCAAATAGTATTCTATGAAAAATTTCTTGCTATGTATTGCTCACTCAATTGCTTTCTATGGATAGTATGCTATGGGCTGTCATTTCTGCTTGAGGTTGTAAGATTGTTTGAGATAGTAAGCAATGGAAATGCCCACCCTACATTTCATAGCATTCTATCATTATTTCATACTATGAAAAGTGACAGATAGTAAGCTATCAAATATTGCTCGTGGAGACGCGGTGTTACATAGGCTCCTTGTCCATGACTACAGAGATGTAAACATTTTAAAAATTCGCCCACTTTCAGAAAAAAAAAACCTAGATTTTGGAAAAGAATTTCAATAAAGTGACGTAATCAATACCTTCAGGCAATCCAACATGCTATATTTCACACATATAAATTCTTTTCTTGTGTTAAGCTTAGATCGAATGTAGTAGATCGAATGAGATAGGGTATCCAGCGAATTGTAGCCTTCTTGTATTTTTTTTTAGATGTTGTCACTTGTTATGAATTTTAATTAATTGTATACAAAAGTTGAATCTAATTTTAAAACTTAATGCATTACACATTTATAATTAGCATTACGCATGCTGCACCCATATGTTATCCAAAATGTGAATAACGTATTCGAATCTAATTCCAACTACTCTAAGCAGTAGATATGCCTACAACCTAGCAAATACTTGTATTTCCCCAAAATATGTACCCCAACTACAATCAATAATCCAAAAGTTCTCTTATCGATAAAATACGAAGAAAAAAACCGTTTTACCCAAATGGAAATATCAGTTGCTGATCTAAATTTAATTAAAAATCATGAATGTGTTGGAAATGTAAACTGGGTCAACACATTCGACCTCTGCCACAATAATGCATGAGTCTCGCTTTAGAGTTCCAGTATGCACATATCATCTACATTTATGTACGAGTATTTATATGTGCATGTCGCTATATGTATTGTTGTTTATATTTATAAATATGTACATCTTTTGTTTTTTTTTTTTTTTTTTTTGCTTTGCACAATCATTTCGCATAACCAATTAAAAGTATGTGTACATACAGTGGTAGACAGACAATTGTGTACACAGAAATTTAACAAACAAAAATTGCAATGTTGGGGTTTTTTGTTTTGTAGTTTTATGTAACAAAAAAAGCATGTTTACCTAGACTAAAAAGTGCTGTTTGTTTAATCAACGAATGTCAAAGAAAATGTTTACCCATTCTTAACAACCTACTTCAACATGTTCTCTTAAATAATTTTGTGACGGTCTACTAAAGCTCGGTTTCTTAGTGCTGAGTTTACTCAAAGTAAACGCAGAGTCTGGATTAAATCTACAGTTATCTCATGAAACAATTTTTCAATGCAGGGGACAAATCACCGCATCCGTGAACGGATGACTCGACACGTAAAAGTGTTTACTTGGTATTATGCCATCCGTCAAAGAACACGTAAACGTATGCGTTCCTTCGATAAGTCATTCGATCGTTTTAAAAAAAAAATCGTAATTCGATCTTGGGACGTATTAAAAAATGGATATGAAACCATTTTCGATTAAAAACCTTTGCTCATTCAGAGATGGTCTTTGAAACCCAATGGAACGGGTTTTTTTTTTGAGGAATAGAGATAAAACTGACATTTTGTGGTCAAATCGGGCAACTCTAATGTCATTTATGTTCGGTTTGGTTTGCCAACTGACCAATGCTTGCAAATCGTGCAAATCTATATGGTTCAGTTCGCGAAGTTTACCGTAATCTCCGTTCATTTTATGATCGACATAATCGTCCATCAGAGGAATTAATTCGGTATATGGGCCGAGAATGAGATCGATCTCGATGCTGATTTTCATCGCAAGATTTTGTCCACTGATAAGGTTCATTTTTGGTTGAATGGCAACTTTAACACGCAAAAATGCCGCATTTCGAGCGAAGAGAATCCAAATGAGACCCTAGAGACGCCATTACATCCACAAAAAACTGCCTGTTTGGTGTGCTCTATTGGCTGGTGGAGTCAATGGACCATACTTCTTCCAAAATGATGCCTGAAAGTCTGTTACTGTTAATGGAGACCGGTATAGAGCCATGATAACCGACTATTTTGTTCCCGAATTGGATGGCATGAATTTGGATGAGATGTGGTTCCAACATCGACGGCGCTACATGCCACATAGCGTCACAATCGATTTGTTGAAGGAAACATTCGATGAGTGCATAATTTCGCGGAATGGACCTGTCAATTGGCTACCAAGATCGTGTGATTTGACACTATTGGATTATTTTCTTTGGGGATATGTGAAGTCGCTCGTCTACACCGACAAACCAGAAACGTTAGGGGAATTGGAAGCCAACATTCGTGGCGTTATTGCCGACATACTAAATGCTCGAAAAAGTGATTGAAAATCGGACCTCTAGACTTGGCTTTATTCAAACCAGCCGCGGCGGCCTCATACCCGAAATCATATTTAAACATTAATGGCATAAAATTATCCTTCCAAATTTATGGTTATTAAAACGATTTTCTTGTATTTTATTTCAATTCGAATTTCTATACCTTAAAAAAAAGTCCATGTGTGTTGTGTATGCATTAATTCTATGTATTGTATACAGGAAATTAAATTATTTCCAAAAAAAAAGTTCATTACAACAAAAAACTTAATAAACCTGAGCTTGCATGAAACATAACACACTAAAACACAATTCACCAAACTTGCCATTTGTGCACTTGTTTCATTGAAAATCTTTGGCAACATCTTTCATGTTACTTAGCGGGCCCAAACCTCGGAATTCTGACGGCGAATGGACACCAGTAGTGATACGCATTTTAAGAGATTCCTTCATTTGATTGGAACACCATGTTTGGGCTGCAGAAACATTTGTTCAGGTGCGTAATCCAAGCCGGGTAGATTGGGTTCGGGTCCTTCTTCTGTATGCAATGAACGATTCCTTGATGCCACCATTATCGGCCATGTTCTCTCCCTGAGTATTGATTCCATTCAAATTCAAACGTGTCGACCTTTCTGTGTAGTTGCCATATTGCTGAATTATGCATGTAGCTTTGGTAAGCCTCTTTTGTGTGAGGAATTGTATATTAAATTTTGTAAAGCCTTGGCACAGATTTTCTTCCTTCAAATGCTTCTTTGCTTAAGCGAAATCTTTATAAAAATCTGTGAATAAGACGGAAATACATTAACGTATTCATTCAAAGAATATTTTTAAATATTCTTACGCTCTTTTGGCAAAGGATTGGATTACTTTTACCCCTAAGCTTTCTTCGACTTTCTCATCACCTTCATTCTCCTCAGAAGTACTGAGATAAAAATCTTTCCATCTTTGTTTTGATATACATTTCCTGAACGACATTTTTTTAAGTTGAGACTATTAAATTCAACCTTTCCAATCTAGTACGATAATTATTACGAATGGGAATTGTCGCTCCGTGAGCATTCAAATGCCGTTGCTCCCAGGATTAAAATTAATGCTATGAGTGGTGAACTGGTGATTCAATATGGTAACACTGATGAGTAGTCGATTTTACTGTCAAAAAAATTACAAAACGTATCGAACTTGCAACAGCACATTATTCGGCACACGTTTTTTTTTTTTTGCAAAACTCAATCAGCCCTAGCAAGGTATCCGTCGGAGCGGAATATTCTCAGATTTCGTACGATTCGCAGGATTTTAGCATCGTGGTATACTTCCGAAAAGCTGTTCGGAATATTTCTTCGACATTTTGTAACACATGCTGGCACATTGCGTTGAAGTGCGTTTAGGTGCACTTTTCATGCAATTTTTGACAGCAAAGTGCAATTCTTTTCCCGATTTCCTCCGACACAAATTCTTCGCGGAATTTATTTACGAATTGTAGTGAAGTGATTTTTTTCTCCGATGACACATACCTCGAATGGAAGTTAAGCCTCCGACGAAGAATGCGTTGCGGAAAATTGTCCGCTACACCGGATACCTCGCTAGGCTAGAATTTGGGAAAGTGGCTCAATTCCATCAATGACACGTCAAATATCGGCTTTAAGTTCAAAAACTAAGAGGCGCCAGATCTCGGTGAGTAGAATCCATTTATAAGTGATCGTGATAAATTGCTAAGAGACCAGAGACTATAGTATGGTACTACGGAAGACAGGAGATTCAAGGACATGACTGGTTTGCAGCCTGCGTTTTTAGCCTGTTTAGGAAGTAGTCTCCCAGGAAGGGTTTCTTGGTGTTTGTGGTTTCCCAAATCTTGAGTGATCTAATGAGAAGTGGACCATCGGATACAAGATGTGTAAGGTGAACCTTTTCCAATACAAGAATGCTGATCAGGCTTTATTACGATAACTAATTGTACCGGGTCAGTGTGGGTTGTTGACCAACACTATTCGATAGTCTTGGTATTTTGGGTAGAACCATCATGAAACTAAGGTTTCAATGGCTATGTTTTGTTTTTAATTATCTGTAAAAACGACCTTAACGGTGACGGCATCCCCACATTTACGAATAACAAATTCCCAATTCATCTTCATGCCCATTTTGCTCACCAAAAAGTAGCTCGTGCTGGATGCAAGGGATGTTAATGGACCAGCTTTGGATACCTCAGATCTCTAAACGTTACAACTTTGGAAGTAAGCTCTTATTTCGGAAAAAGAAAACAGCAAGCACATGTTTTTGCTGTAAAATTTACTCTTCGAAAATCCAACCCATTATCTGCGGGCTTTAAATTTTTACTGAAAATTAGCTGCAAACTCTTTCGTGGAAGTCTCTATTATTTAAGAACGACGGCGAATAGAAGTGAAAAAATCTGGTCAACAATGTTTTCCAAGATCACGGATCACAGAAGTACTGAGATAAAAATCTTTCCATCTTTGTTTTTATATACATTTTCTGAACGACATTTTTTTTAAGTTTAGACTATTAAATTCAACCTTTCCAATCTAGTACGATAATTATTACGAAAGGGAAATTTCGCTTCGTGAGCATTCAAATGGCGTGATCCGAATGCAATCGTTCGAAAGATGTATCACGTAATCATGGTTGCCCCCAGGATTAAAATTGATGCTATGAGTGGTGAACTGCTGATTTAATAATGCACTTGTTTTCGCTGTAAACTTTACTCTACGAAAATCCAACCCATTATCTGCGGGCTTTAAATTTTTACTGAAAATTCGCTGCAAACTCTTTCGTGAAAGTCTCTATTCATTAAGAACGACGGCGAATAGAAGTGAAAAAAATCTGGTCAACAATGTTTTCCAAGATCACGGACAGACCTCTCAAAAGTTTGAATATATACAATCGCCACAAATTAATTGGGTGTAATGCAATGTTAGAATGTCGTAAAAATTGTAAATTTACGACGTAGCAAATGAACTGTCAAAAATGTGTAAACATCGTAAAATTTTAAAATTATATTGTGACATTTTATCCGTCACATCCACGAGCGCAAATTATCAAACACGTAAGGAACCTTATTCATAAAAAAATGGCAGAGTAAATTTATCAGCCTAACCTCTGCCCAAGCATGATCATGCGGTTCAAGCCTCGTTTTAAAGCTGGACAAAAAAAAACTTAAGTGTCCATTAAAACTATTGCACCAGTGTACTGAGTATTATGTACTTATTTATTTTTAGTTAATAGCATTTAGCTTAAGCTCCAGCTGTGCAATGTATGTTTGCAATTCATACGATGTACCCACATTTACTGGATAACAGTGGCGAATTATCTTTAAAGAAACACCTTATGGTGCATTGTGTAACACGCCCGCCCTGTTGCTGTGGTTCTTTTTCTTTCCATATTTACTGACACACCAAGAATTTTGCGAGGAGCAAAAAACGCGCAGATACATATATATATATAGTTATATACGTATCTACACTAGTTTATAAAAAAGCAGATAAAAATGGTAAGCGTTACGCGGTAATTAACTTTCTGACAATGGCGGGGGGCAACTATGCGGCGAAGGCAGCGACGGCGTGCGGTCAATGACCTCAATACATGTGGTATAGAAACTTTGTAATCTTAATTTTCCCATTGCCATTAGCGAAGTTGGATGATTAGCCTAAAGCATAACTTCATATTATATATCATACATACATACATAGTATACATAGGTCGGGTAATTCTATCTTTATTGATGAAATAGTTAGATATCTGAAAAATTGTCCGCAGATGTGCATTCAATCGGCTTTTTTTTTCATTTTGCTAATAGAAAACGTTAATTAATTAACGAGGGCAAATGTGCGCGATAGTGACAATAGATAAGAGATTTATTGACGTTATTTAATGAATGGGGAATTTCTCCACTCGAAACAGTTGGCATGTATAAAATGTTTATGGATTCTTAGAATTGCAGCAATTAATTGATTTTTTTTTGTAAAAACCAAAATATAGTTTGCCTTTCCTGTGAAGTAGTTTGACAGATGTGAATGATCGTAGATCAGTAGGTCCGTTCACGCGTTTAAGCGTAAACTTGAATAAATTTCGATGTGAAAATGACTTTTACGTTGTGCCAATGTTTTTTTTTATATTGAAGTTGGTGAAAATTGAATTTTCTTAAGCATTCCACTGATCAACAGTAATTGTACTAGAGGGTTCAGAAAGGAACTAACGCTTAAAGCGAGGTGTTGCTAGATCAGAATAAAATAAAATGTTTAAAATAAAAACATAATTGTTGATAATTATAAATTTTCAAAATGATATTAATTTTAAGTTTAACATAATGTTTTCAATTCGAGGTTTAGTACAAAATTGATTGTTCGTGTTTTTCAGTCAGGGAGGTGATTATGGTTCTAAAACCAGAAAAATCTACTTACTTACTTACTAAAGTGGCGCTACAGTCCGGAATGAACCTGGGCCTCCACCAATATGCTTCTCCAATTAGTCCGGTCCTTAGCTAACTGCCTCCAGTTGCGCACTCGAAGTGGGTCGAGGTCGGTTTCTACTTGTGCGCGCCACTTAAGGCGAGGTCTTCCTCCACTGCGTCCCACGCCTGGCTGGGAATCGAAGATTCTGGGAGCCGGAGTATTGGTATCCATTCGTTCTACATGTCCCTAGCCATCTCAAACGTCAAATGCGGAGTTTTTTTTTGACCAGGGGCATGTCGCTGTACAGCTCGGTTAGTTCTTGATTGAATCTTCGTCTCCATAGCCCATTAACGCAAACAGGACCGAAGATTTTTCGAAGAATTTTCCTGTCAAATCGACCAAGGATTTCTTCATCCGCTCTTGAGATGGTCCATGCTTCAGCGCCGTGGAGCAGGACTGGGATGATCAGGGTCTTATATAGGATCTCCTTAGTAGTTCGAGTGAGGGCTTTGCTACTGAATTGCCTTCTTAGCCCGAAGAAACAGCGGTTGGTAAGAGCAATTCTTCGTTTAATTTCTGACGAGATGTTGTTGTCAGAGTAAATAGCGGAGCCGAGATAGATAAAGTCCCGTTCTACCTCAAAGTTATATATGTCAATGGTGTAGTTCTGTCCAATTCGTCGATGTTGTGTGTCCTTTCGTGTTGACAGCATAAACTTGCCTTGCCTCTTGCCCTCATTTACTGCTAAACCCATTTTTGCAGCTTCCTTCTCTTTAAAAGCAAACGTGGCTATGACATCACGTTGGGTCCGACCAGTGATGCCAATATCGTCGGCGTATGCTAGCAGCTGTACCGATTTTTTGAAAATTGTGCCTCTGAGGGTGGCTTGTAATTTTTGCAAAATTCTCTCAAGAATCGAATTGAAGAAGTCACATGATAGCGCATCGCCTTACCTTAATCCTTTTTTGGTATCGAATGTGTTGGTGAGGTCGTTTCGAGAATTCTTCATCATCATCGTACACAAACGGACGAGCTTGGGCGGTATACCAAAACTAGACATGGCTCTGTATAGTTCGTCTCTATAAGTGCTGTCGTATGCGGCTTTGAAATCGATGAATAGGTGAAAATTTGATCGGTTGTGGACTTTCCTGGCCTAAAACCACACTGATAAGGGCCGATCAGGTTGTTGGTAAACGGTTTCAGACGTTCACATATTACGGCAGATAGGATCTTGTAGGCAATGTTGAGGAGACTTATGCCTCTGTAGTTGGCGCAGTTTAAAGGGTCTCCTTTTTTGTGAATCGGGCAAACAATGCTGAGGTTCCATTCTTCAGGCATACTTCCTTCCGACCAGATTTGGCTTATGAGTTAGTGGATGTTTCTTACCAAGTCATCTCCGCCGGCTTTATATGGCTCGGCGGGAAGGACGTCATTTTCGGCAGCCTTATTGAGCTTGAGTTTAGATATTGCTATCCTCACTTCACTCAGGTCGGGTGGTTGGCAGTTTTCGCTGTTGTTGCCAATATCGAATCTTTCGTAATCGCCGTTTAACAGTCTGCAGAAGTGGTTATTCCATATCCTCAGCTTGTCTCAACTACGATATTTCCTTGTTCAACTCGACAGGATTCTGTTCGAGCCTTGTTTCCTTGGCTTTGATGTTTAACACTTTGGTAAAACTTGCGAACATCGTAACTGGAGTGGCACCTCTCTATATCATCGATCGGCACTTTTCCGCTCTTTTTTCTTCTTTCTGAAAAGCCGGTGTTCTTCCCTTCTTCTCTGCCTATAGAGCTCAACGGCAGCTCTCATCTTCACCTGCAGCTTAGCTTTGTAGGGCTTGTTCTTGACTGCGAACATCTGTCGGCATTCCTCATGAAACCGGGGGTTTCTCGCTGGTGGGCGTGAGAAACCAAGCACATCAGTTGGGGCTGATCTAATTGCTTGTTGGCATCGTTGCCATTATTCTTCGAGATTTGAAGTTAATCGAGAGGTTTAGGGATGCGCGTTGCGCGAAGGTCTTGGCGATTGCAGTCTTTCGACATTAAATTTCTTCACAGTTTTCTGATTTTTGGTGCGTGGTGGATATCCGCATTCTTACTCTGGATGCAACAAGGAAGTGGTCCGAGTCGATGTTAGCTCCTCGGAATGTTCGGACATCCAAAATACTAGTTGCGTGTCTCTTGTCTATAGCAATGTGATCGATTTGGTTGACCGTTCGTTGATCTGGAGATCATGTCCCCTTATGGATATTGGGGTGAGGAAACCGTGTGCTCGCTATAATGGCATTTCGTTCCTTAGCGAAGTCAATTAGCCTAAGTCCGTTAACAGACGTTTTGTCCTGTAGGCTATGTTTTCCGACAATACTGCTAAAGATGTCTTCTCTTCCTACCTATGCGTTAAAATCTCCCAGCACGATTTTAACATCGTACTTCGGTGGCCGCTCATAGAAGCATTCCTTAGCTACATCATCTTTTTCCTCCGTTGGGGCGTGAGGCTTATGTTGGCGAATTCGGCTTTGATGCTGATAGTTACAATACGTTCGCTAATGTCTTGGAAACAAAAGACTTCTTGCCTAAGTCTGGCACTTATAACAAACCCGCATTCGAATAGTCGCTGTTTCTGCTCACTATAACACGGCCCGTAGTAGATGTCACAGTTTATCATCCTTTTTTTGTCCGGCCCATCATATCGTATTTCCTGGATGGCAGTAATGTCTGCTTTGTAGCAGTTTAGGGCTTCCGTTAGTTCTTCGCTTGCACCTCTCCTGTTTAATATTCTCACATTCCAGGTGCAGATACGAACGTCGTTGTCCTATGTTATGTTAGATGTTAGACTTACGTAATCTAAAAAATTGCTAGATCTGATATGCAACATAGTTTATTTTTGTTTCAAACTCCCTTAAATATAATCCACGTTGTATATACTTTTTTAAAACGAAAATAATTTATTTATTTGAAACTTGTCTATATTTACAAAGCTTTTGTTTTATATTTAATTTTTTTGGCGATCAAATATATTACAAGTGATAACTTCATTATTGGATTTATCTAATACGGCCCCGACTGTTTCCATTTATTAAGGACTAGCATTAGTTCACTCTTAGCCTCTAGTTTCTTCATTTCTGGAATTTTTTTCAAGTCCTTCACAAGAGATAATAAAAACAGTCGGTCTTCATCTTCATCATCTTTCAATTGGTTCTGGGAGGATAGTGTTCTTTCAATGATGGGCATTTTGATATCGACTACTTCGGGTACTAGTAACTCAGGTATACTTTCGAGCTCTCCGTCTGACAAACGATCCTGAGAGGGCATTTCGATATCGACTTTTTCAGGTTCTTGCAACGCAGGTAAATTTCCAACCTTTCCAGATTTCTTAAGACTGTAGGCTTTTAATAACATCATACTTTTACTCGTTTCTCGTTCCTCATCTTCCATTGATTCATCATCATCCTCATCAGCGTCTTCATCGTCGTTATCTAGAGGATCTTGTTTGGACTCACATTTAATATGAGGAATAGTTGATCTAAGCTTCACGGTTGGTTTTAGGAAAGATAAAGTTTTGTAGTAAATGTACTTTCTGGAATTCCGTTTGTTTCCAAGTGAAATTTTCCTGTATTCACGGACATAGCTATCGCGAAGAGACTTCCATTTAGAAGAGACAAAACGATCTTCAAAGATAAGAGGTGATATAAAAATGTTAGGCATTGGATAGAATTAATATTATAAAAAGTGTACTTAATAATTCAGAATAAGAAATTAAGCGCAAAGAAGATGAAAGCCTAAGAGAGATTTTTTTTTAATTGGCTGCAAATACTGCAAATATTTTTCAAATCCTGTCTTTTCACTAAAAAAATCTTACTTACATTATACCTAAAACACTTTAGTTTTTTTTTACTTCAAAGTATCTGTTTATAATTTTTAACAAAAGAGTTATAGGAAAACAACTTGAAACTCCGATTACTCAAGTTTTTTTATAATGTCGCTTAGGCCCTTCATCTTCTAAGCTCCTATAATTGTAATTCTTCAAAACTATGATCTTCAGAACCTATTATTGCCGGACAATTGGATTTGCATGTGATTGTACATTTATAGAACTTTGAATATCGTAAAAGTTTAATATTCCGTGTAGTATTGGTCAACACTTCAGCATTATGTTGAATCGGTAAATTAATGGGGATTAGCCAATTGCGAATTTTACTCGGATCCACTAATACAGTTCGGTTACTCATGTTCAAGAGAAAATTTGAATAAACTTGGATATGAAGCTTTGCGAAACCATTCCCGTACAAATGATGAACAAAGAAATCAAGTAGTTAAACTTTATCTGTCGCTAAATCGTAGAATTTCAAATAATGAAAAAAAAAACTAAGTATGACAGCTTAGACGTTTGACAGAAACCAACATAATAAATTTGTTTCCATACAATATTTTTATTTATTGATATTCCCGTACGCAAAAATTAGTAAAAGATATTTTATAACAATTAAAAAATCACAATCAAAAAAGTAGGGAGATGACAGAGCACAGCACCTTCCCACGTCTTTGAATCACCGGTAAGAAACTTTGACCAAAACAAGAAAGAAAATTGGTCAAGCCGTTTAGACTGGGGAGACCATTATAGACAGTCAGACAGACGGACAGACGAACCAACGGACGGAATTCCCAAAAAAAAAAATCAGTTTTTTGGGTTCCGCTATCATCGTAATGTTAAAATCAATTAACATCTCGAGGTCGAAAATTTTCACGAAAACAATCAGCCCCGTCGCGATATTCCTTCAAAGAACTTCCGAAACGAAAGTCAGTTCCGTCTGCAACACAGTTTACCATCGAAGTATCCGTTACGGAACAAAATAAATGAAACAATTTTGACAATCTGTCAGCTGTGTAATTTTATAAATGTGAAAAGTGAGTGAAGAATAATATTTAAACAATTTTTTCTTTTTGTGTTCGTTCTTTCTAGAGCACGATTTCGTAGTAATACACAAAATAATTTTATTTATTTTTTTACTTACAAGTTTGGGGTAGTTTCCATTTTCGTAAGAATTCTGCAACAATTTTTCGTCGGAGAACTTCCAAAGAAATTCGACGCGTAGCTGTCTAAAATTGTTGACTAACTCATTAATCCGTCGCGCAATTATGTGCTATGCATTTCGTCGGAAGATCAAATCCGAACAGATACCTCGGTACAAAATTCTCCGATATCGAACAAATCGGAGAAATTTTTGTTCCGAATGGATAACTCGATATTTTTCTTTGTAAGAGAAACAGTGCTTTCAGTACGAACCGGAAACTGAGTTTTCGCAAAAATACCTGTAACCTTCATCGAAAACCGGAGTTTTCCCATACATTTGCAGCTTTCAAAAAGTAGCTAGTACGCATCACAGCTGATTGAAATGTCAAACGAAATCTGGACAGAGTTCGGTGTGAATGCATTCAATGTTTTCGAAAATGTTTTGCCCAAAACTCCGTTTTTGATTCGGTGTGTAAGCACTAAGAGTTAAAAAAGACAGAAAAAACAAAATTTAAAATCTGACAGAAAAATCACAAACCCAAAATGGAACGCTATAAATATGACGTATTCACTTCATTCATTTGCGTTCAATTCAGGTATGTTCAATTGTTGAATCACATTAATAAACACGATTCGCACAAATGTCAAAATGATTTAATTACAAAATGTGAATATGTATGTAGTTATAAACATCCATGTAATGTAAATCATATTTGAAAAGGTGATATTAAATGAGCTCATTTGCCCTAATAAAACGCAGTAGCTATTCACATTATAAAACATCAGCACTGATTCAACGATATATCACATCCAACCAATAAAGCTGTGAAGTTATATCATTGTTCACTAATCACACATAATCCCATGCTCAACATAAAAATAAACTTCTAAATTCATTCATTTAAATATTTGTCTAGCCACAACCTGTTGATTTCAAAAGGTCTTCTACACAAGTTCTACTACTTTACTTTTTTGAAGTCTACATGATTATTTCCAACCGCATAAACATCCCTGATATGCTGTCAAATGGCGTAAACACAGTCATATAATCGCACGATTTTGTTGCTTCCCTGCGGTCCAAAAGCCATCTATTATCTATTATCTGTCATCTTCGTTCTTCGTTGTTTTGATGTTTACTTTTTCACTCAAAACAGAAATTCAACATCGAAATTCGACAAATGAAACGTTTTTTTTTTATACCATAATATTTAATTCAAAGTCAACAGTTTAAACTCACATAATCTATCTTTTCTTGCTTCACTGCTGGTGTTGAAGTTAGCAAACATCGCGGCGCATACTTCATACCAAGCATTTATTCGATCATTTGTTGGGCGAGGTCCTCCCGAATGTATATTCCAAATAATAGGTCTTATTGCTACTTCTCTTATTAATAATCTGATATCAATGTGACTCATTGGTAGTTTGTGAACTTATTTCTGCATAGAAAAACACAAAATACAACACGAATGATGCGAAAGTTACCGTGGCGAAACGCGGCGTTTTTGGTTGCGTTTGCGATTGGAAAATTTGATGTTTGACGTTTTGATACGCAGCTGTGAACATGGGTGCAAACGTTTGTGTGTGTGTGTGGTGAAAGCGTGAAGAGGTAAAATGTAGTAGATTTGAGGGTACAAGTACAAGGGAAAATATAATCGATTTTCTCTTAAGTTTTAGGTTTCTCTGTATGTATTTTTGTATTTTAGCAGTTGTGTTTCACGGTTTAATTTATTCAAATGGTAATTCTTGTTTACCCACAGACTCCACAATGTAAACTATATTAGTGAGTCAACATAAGTCAACAAAATGTTATTAGAGTGTTGAAAATAAAGTTGCCTTACCGCTATGGATTTCGCAACCATAAAAATGATGCCTTAGCTCAGCCGAGTTGTGAAACATCCAATTGTAATAAATTTCCCTCTTTTTGGTAATTTATTTGACACAAACCCTGTCCAACTAAGAATTATTCCTCAATAAGGCAATAAAATTGAATTTCCACAAGAAATTATTTCTGTAGGCTTTAGTACCTGTGCGCGGAGGTTGAGTATTTTTGCAGTCGATTGTTTGGGTAGAAGCCTGTTTAAGAGATTATGCAGGGAAATTCACAAGCATAATCGAAGTTAAAATGGCACAACCTCTGTAAGATTGTTATTAAGCTTCCGGAGATGTGTGTATATGTAACATACGTTAAGATATTTCGGTAAGACTTCTCAAGAAGTTATTTCGAAGCAAAGCATGTATAGAGCTTACGAATGAAAGCTTAAAAAAAGCTAAGGTTATAAAATCGGGAAAAGGCTGAAAATATTGGGAAAGAGTGAAAAGATCGAAAAATAGGTGGAAGATCAGGAACCTTAAGGAAAATGAGTCAAAATGATTAAAGTACTTCGTTGTACTGACTGTACCTTTATGTTCCAGAGTACAGCATAGTGGATATCGTGTTGGACTACCGTGCGAGAGAACGCGAGTATTCGAACAGTAAGATAAAACTATTTGCATTGGTTTCATACTTTCCACAATAACGAATTGGGTTTGAATAATTGTAAAGGATTTGAAATTAATAAAAAAAATGTTAATCATAAAAAAAAATATAAAAAAAAAGTAATAAAATATTTTCGG
This sequence comes from Rhingia rostrata, assembly GCA_949824845.1. Taxonomy (NCBI): domain Eukaryota; kingdom Metazoa; phylum Arthropoda; class Insecta; order Diptera; family Syrphidae; genus Rhingia; species Rhingia rostrata. The sequence goes on from OX463757.1 coordinate 93,347,346, forward strand.
AAAGACTTTTGCGAAGCCTGTAATTTGCTTCTATAAAGCCTCTTACAACAAACAAAGTTGTTTCTCTAAGGCTTTTTAAAAGTATTTGAAGAATTCTTATAGAAGTAAACAGCTTCCAAAAATTGTGCCAAATGTTTTTCCATAAGTCTTCTTACAGGTAATATTGCTGGGAGGGAAATAGCTTCGATAGTGCTTTAACGAATCGAAATTGTTAGTTGAGTGTATAATGGCGTTTTCATTTTTTTTATCTAGATCGAAGACCGATTTTGACAGTTATTGTGTTCTATTGGGAAAAAACGATTTTTTTATCTCAGATCAATGCAAATCTGGATTTTTCGGCAGATTTACCCCTCCTTGCACTAACGGTAACCCAAATGATAGCTGTCAGTTTGACGTGAGTGATTTTCGTTCTGATTTAATATAATTTCGGCTGTGAAAAACTATTACATAATAACCATTAAAACTGTAGTAGTACGATGTGAAAATTAAATTAAATGAAAAACAAACAACATGTGTTATTGGAAACTTGACAGCTACACTGACACTGACTTCACAGACACGAAATTACATCAATACAGTTACAGAAAAAAATCCATCTGAAATCATGTTCCATTAATTGCGTTAAAATGGGGGTTAAACTTTATCCAATGAGTAATTTTTGACATTTCTACGGTTGTTTTCCATCTCTGTCACCCCTCAGTAGGTATATCAAATATCAAAAATTAGTCACTGGATAAATTTTAGCGAGCTGTTGTAACTAGTAACTTTTTTATGCCCCTGCAGAGATGTCAAAAATTAGCTAGTGGATAAAGTTTAACCCCCATTTTAACGCAATTGATACACGGCCTACGTTTCAAATGTTCATTCGCATTCGGTTTTATTGAATTAGGTATAAAGTAAACATTTATTATAGTTTCGTTATTATTTAAGAAAAGCTCACAAAGTGGAAATCAATTATATGAAAATCACTAATTAAGCTAAAAAAAAAAACTGTCAAATGTTAATAGAAACTGCACAAAAATGTTTAGCTGTTATCTGATGGTGTCACCAGTTATTACGAGTACTCTTCTGATTTTTTAGAATAATCTTTGTTCTATATCCGAATGATAAAAAAATATCCAAATTAATTAATTCATTCTTCTGAAACTTGTGATTTGTTCTTCATCTGTTGTTTATGTCTTAAAATTATGTATTAGATGAAACTTATTCAAGGTAAGACTGTAACACCACCCATGATGCTCGTAAATATTTATTAACTCTAAAGTGAAATTTTTCCTCTAAAAAATAAATTTTCCATCAATCTAAGCTTGCACACTAATATTCCAGCCCAATGATTGTCTTATAATCTCAGCCTGAAATCATAAAGTATGAATTTCTAAATATGGGGTGAAACAGACATGATTTACAACTTCCAGAAGGTAATCAGTAAAATGTATCTACATGCATATAATAAATAAATTCTGCATATCGTAAAACTTATACATTATGATAATTTATTCAAGACAATTCTTATCTCCGGTATGCAAAGAAAACAAGTTATAAAATAGAAACAGGTATGAAAATATTTAATACATAACATAAACAGGTCAATGTAGTAAATTATAATTACACTTCGAATGAGGAAATAATTGAAATCAAAAAGTGAAATTGTGTGCTCAATTTGTGTTATCACTAGTAGCATCCAATACAACGAATATTTTCTATGTGCGGTACTGATATTGATACCTCAGTCTTCAAATTGCTACCACAGCATCAAACAACAGCCTTGCCGACGCATACGATCTACGAAATTTCCCCTTCGCACTTACCGCCCGCGTCATAAACGGCTACAAAATTTTTAGCTGTGATGGGTACTCTATGTAGTTCTGTACTCCTTGATAATACTAACATTGGGTTGGTATTATCGAAACAGCCAATCACGCGTTTTAATTTCATCGATTCCCTCTCGGTAATGACGAGGTCAATGGCGAACCACTTTCCAGAAGGCCAATTGTAGAAAGTGTCGATAAAATCATGAAAACCACCGTGTCTGACCATCAAGTAAGTACCGTTTCGATTGTCCTAAAGCTAAACATATAAAAGGAAGCTCGCTGTATTTGTGCCACAAAAGTTCACGAATTTCTATCTCTATCTATTGATTTTCGTTAGCGAATCGTATCAAAATTGAGCCATTTCTGAAGCGAATAACTGGTGGTGAACAATTAGATCACGATACCCACAAACAAAAAGGATTAACGCATTCAGAAACGATTTTCTAACAGTTTGGTAGGATTAGCAGGGAAACATCTACTATGAGCTGATCCCGGCAAAACTCTGAATTCGAACTTCTACTGTCAACAAAATGCTCTGTTGAAGAAAGCAATCGCTAGAGGCGGCCCGCTTTTGTCAATAGTAGAGGAATTGTGGACAACGCCACAACTCACACAACAGCTTGGTTGGGATCATTTAGCACTTGTCAGTGGCACTGCCAATGGCGAACGATTTAAAATTTAAAGTGACTGCATTTCATATAATTGTAGAGGTAATTTTTTTGCAACGAAATATCACATCAATGTTTAATTTGCCCTGATAAAATTTGTATACAAACGCGCTTAAATTTTCGTATTTCCACAGATCTGATTAAATGGAAATGGACATATTTTTGTTTATTACATGTGCTTTGCCTATTTTCCCACTCGAAAATATTCGTTGGATTAACCAGCCTTAAGAAATCTATTACAATTTTTACAAAAACCTCCACCAAACGAACACCGCCAGTGCTCATGCCGGCAACTTGCATAATTTCCCTCGACGCCATTTCCACTATTCCAGTCATTTCCCAACTGTCTTTAATCGAATCAAAAATGGTTGTCAAAAGTTCACCATAGTGTAGTAGCCTAATGAGTGTGTGCTAATTTTTGTTGGCCTGTAACTTACATCTAATTATTTCTAAATCGCAAGTAAATGTCTGCAAAAACCGCCCAACATTCGAGTTGTCATTGCGATAAACTAATTTTGTAACCGCAGAGTGCCAAAACAACTAGAAAATGTATTGATCGCCGGCGTCTGTGTTTTTGTTTCCTCGTCAATTGGAAAAAATTGCCAACCTCTGTGTAGTTTTCATGTAAATTATCTGAATACAAGGGATAAAAGTTCAAGAAATCGCCTGTTTGTCTCCCTCATACAAGTGTTGTTCTCCGTAAGTGGATAATTTATGATTGTCGCCTTCTTTGATTGCAATTTCTTTGTATTTTTTTTATGTAAATTGCAGTTGGCGTTGATTTGATTGTTGTGTGTGGAAATTATGCAAATATAGCTGCCTCTGTTGCACAATCAATTTGGTGAGCGTACGGCTGGAAAATTACAAGAAAAAAAAAACGAGCAAAACTATTGGAAGTCGCTCTGACATTTCGTTAATTTCTGACAGCGAGGAGTTTTGCTGTGGAAGTTTTTCCTACTTCTTGACAACCGCGCGGTTGTTGTGTTTGATTTTGTGAGTTTTCTTATTGAAAAAGTTCTGATTGGACCATGGAAAATAGTGAGAAAATCGAAGATGGTGTGCCAAAAAGTATTGAAGAAACCGCAAAGCCGGTTGGAAATGTCGAGGAGGAGGGAAAATCTAGCGAAGCAAAAGTGATTGATGAAGATAAGGTGGCGGTGGAGGAAAAAGCTGAATCAGAGGCAATTCCAAAACTAGATGCCGCGGATGTTGTAAAACCGAGTGAGGAGCTACAAGAGGAAATATTAGTAGACTCGAAAACAGCAGTAATTGACATCAATATTGTAGAAAATCCAGATTCCCCACAGACTATAGAAGAATGCGACACTGGTGGTGACGAGATTCCAGATGTTTGCGAAATTTCAGAGGTTCCTGATTCGCTAGCACCTATATCTACAGTTGGAAGTGTATCTTCAAATAACAGCTCTGACCAGGAGCCGATTTTTCTTGCGGAACTCACCACAGTGGTGCCGGAAGAACCAGTCGTTCTAGAAATCAAAACGGAATCACGTTCCGAAGTTGTAGCCATCGATGATGACGATGAGGACGAAGAAGATATTGCAGACGACGATGAAGACGACGATGATGATGATGATGATGAACCCATTGGCGACTATGAAGACGCAGTAAGTGGCAATCGTCTAAATCAACAGGAGCTGTGTGCTGTTGATGATAAAGTCCAGAAAAACCAAAACACATCCTCAACGCGAGAATCAGTCCCGTCGCAAGTAGTAGAGGATTACGATGATGACTACGATGACGTCGATGACGACGACGACGACGACGATGATGATGACGATGAAGTTTTGGACGACATTAAAAATGACAGCAACAGCAACATGGCAGTTATCATTGGGTCGTCGGATGAGGAGATTGAAGAAGTTCAGAAATCACGACCTCCACCTCCACCTCCAATGAGAAAACCTGGACCAGCATCGGCAACAAAGTATAACCCAATTGACGATGAATTGGATGACGATGACGATGACAACTACGATGACGATGATGATGATGATTACGATGATGATGACTTGATGAACACCGTTGTAACCTCTGCCACCAAGTCATTGTCATCGTCACCGCCAAAGAAACGTCCACGCTCGAGCTCAAAGTCGCCATCACCAAATGTCGCCCGAAAGAGGGAAGCCGATCAAATCAGTTTGCTGACGAGGAGAATCAACTACGGAAGGATCGCCAAGAAGAAGTCGTTAAATTGGTGAGTGATAGCTTTTAATTTTATATTTTATTAAGTTGGGGACAGGGATTGGGATTATGCGTGTTAACAGGTTTTATGTCAATTGTTCATATCATGTTGGAGTCTACATTTAGAATTAAGATAGGTTAGGTTAGCTTTGATGAGTTGTCAGGAAGGACAAAGGTCTAGTCACACTTAGATCAATGACAGTCTTGCAGATAGGTATATGAATCTTTTATTTATGAGAAGCATTTATGAAGCCATAAGCATCTACATCCTAAACGTTGTATTCTTGTAGAGTATTACATTAAAATAATCTGAGACTGGGACAGTGATATAGAAAGTGTGGAGTACTTCATCGTCGCAATCTCTGCTGAGGTCTGCGCTAACTTAACACGCTATTGAAAGTAATTATACAGAAATACAAAAAATTTATAGGCTTAGAATCTGTCCAGAGCTTCCTCGTTATTCGACATATACGGACTTCGCTCAACTTTCCTTTGCTACACCTAATTAATAGCTGCCTCCCCAATTTCCTATCTGTATAGATTGGTATGAGGTTTGTTTTATATCCGCTTCTTCTCTGCTGACTAAGCAATATGTGAAATGCTTTGACTTCCTTCACAAAAACGTCCTTGCATCTCCGGTAGTGCTTGATTTCTAGCCGCTTGATTGTCTAGGTAGATAGGTTTGGTATGCTTTTGACGCTCAGGAAAGCCGTCAAACTCGCATTGGCCAAATAAACGTCGGCCCATAGCGATACCCTTCGTAAAAGAATATTGGTACCTGGCAAAAAAATGTTCTGCCAGAGTAAAGCGTGATACTTATGAGATTTGTGCTTCTCCAATTGCTTTAAAGAAATAATTGCTTCATCCCGATTTACAGCAGAAACGGACGATTTATATCGATTGTTGCTAGTTCCGTCAAATCCTCGTGGTGAAAGCTGCCAAGATTGCGGGGTAGTGACACTTTAGGTGAGTGATGCCTTTCTCGACGTCTGGATCTCCGCATTCCCTGCGCAATTGGTGTGTGTAATTAGTTTGACACAGTAGGTGGGTGATGTCCTCCTCGACGTCTGGATCTCCACATTTCCGGTATAGTTGGCGTTTCTATGGGAGTGCTTACCCAACAGATTGTGACCTATTATCACTATCAACGCTATAGAAATTGAAGCTCTGTTCAGAGCTATAAGCTTGTTTGACTTGCTACCGCTAACTGCCGGCCATAGGTCTTTGGTGTGTTGTTATGTTTTGCCACCTAGTTATTGTTTCCTTTTAAGTATGTCTAGTTATTTTAAGCTTACAGATACAGCTAGAAGTTCCTAGTTTGGCTAGCTCGTCTACTTTCTCATTCTCTGGAATGTGATTATGCCCTGGCACCCAAATAATTTGGACTTTATTCTGGTTTAGCTCTGTGCGGCAGTGTCCAAATACTAATTTTACTATGTTGGGTGCCAGAGTTTTGATGAAATATTCTCTTGTGATATGTCCAATACTCAAGCCGATTCGACAGCTTCGTGTATGGCTAGAAACTCTGTTTGGTTATACACGAGCTTGCCAGTCGAATGGATGTAGCTAACCTGGAGTAGAACCCAGAGGCCACTCTTATTTCAGTGTAAGATACTACCATTCGTCTGTATTTGGAAATCTGATTGAGTAATTAATGTCGAAATCGTGATATGGGAGGTGTAGTCAGATGTCCCATTTTCGTATAACATTCAATGTTGTACTACGACCAAAAGGGTTTTTTACATAGGTTTACCCGCATTTGTTAGGCGTGCAATAATCCCCGCGGAATAAGGCCCCATCAGGTTTAATTCACAAACAAACAAAAATAGCCACCGTGGGTTTTTTTCTTTTTTTAAAAAATGGAAATAAGCCCTGCAACCAAAAAGCATTAATACCCGTGGCTGTTATTTTCACTTGAAATTGACATTTTATTCAAGTTTTCGTATATTCAAGGTTAAGTGTGTTGTCTACCGCAACCCCCTACTTGGGCACACTGTTAGATTTGGGTTCCGTGCGATTGTGGATGCATGCAAAGGAAATAAGGGCCAAAAGCAAAAGGCATTAATACACGGAAGAGTTAATTCGATTTTTGTTTTTGGGGAATTTTGCCTACATGCGGCTTAATTCCGCGTTGGTTATTGCACTGCACCGGCATTGATCTGTAGATCAACTGGTGGAAGGTATATGATTGTTTCCAAACCTACTGTATGGCTGGTACGCACAGCTCTTGTTTTGAGTAACAACTCTGTTTTTTATACATTTGTTAGTGCAATCATATGCTTCGTCTTCGTCAAGGCATTCCACCAGAGTAGACAACAGTGTCATTAGAGAGGATTGGTCTCACAACATCCGTGTATAGCTATTTCGTAACCTTCGGGTGGGGGCGCCATTTCTTATCGCAGATTCTATTGCAGCTATATATTGTAATGCTTGCTTTCTTTACACTTTCGTTGATACTTAGATTCCAGTTTAGCTCGCTATCAAGTATCACTCCCAGATATTTGGCACTTGTCGTTGACACAAACTCTGTGATCGATCTCTTGTTAGTAAAGATGATGATGACCTTCTATAATGATGACCTTCTATGAGTATGTTCAGGCTTGTTTGCATGATTTCGCTCGTAGTCGATTGGGATTTCCCACACGCCATGAGTACCACATCGTCTGCAGAAGCCATTGTTTTTATTGCAGTGATTTCTAGTCTCTTGCAGTGATGTCTAGTCTCTTCGTTGTTGGAGGCTTCAATGTCTAGGAAAGCTGCTAGTGTGTATTCTTTGTGCAAAAGACATTTTTCAACTGCTTGAAGTATCTCATGTAGGGCTGTTTCAACCGATTTGCCTTTGATAAATGCATGTTAGTTCGGGGATAGGTGTCTGGATCCAGGTTACTAGGTCTTTGAATGTCTAGTAGTCTTTCCAGTGTTTTCAGTAGGAATGAGGATAAGCTTATTTGCCTGTAATCTTTCACAGTTGTGTGGCTCAACTTAGACATTCACGGAAGGTGTTGAATAATGTTGGTCTAATAATAGTTGGCCGGTTTTTGTAGCATCATCGGGGTTATGCCTTTTTTAGGGCTCCAAGGTGTTAATATAGTGTCTATAATGAAGTTGCCCAGCCGATGGCCTCAGTCGCCAGTGCTGTTATGTGTCTGTATTTCGTTGCATTCATGTGCGAAATACTGTGATGTCAATGTCAATGAAGTTGTATCCCTATATAAAGTTCGGTTCTCCGTTGCCGTCTGTGACATCAGCAACCGGTGTTTTGTTGCAGTTAGGAAAGTGGGTATTTAGGAGTAAATCTAGTTTCTCACCGCTAGATTCTGTCAAATTTTCTTCTGAGACTTTCAGAAAACCTGGGCTGCTTGCTTCTTTTGGAGGTATTTTTGATTGACTTAGTTGGAGGGCATTACTGATGGTGCTAGTTCTTGTATGCTTAAGTTATGAAGAGATATTTTTGTTTGCTAATGAGAACGGGAGTTTTGCTTTCTACGAGTTTCCTACTTTAATTTTGTAGGGTAGCAATATGGAGCCGATCAATCTTTGAATATTCTCTTTACCTTCAGTTAGTGAAATTCACTTTTAGAACGTTCGATTCGGTAACTTATTTATGGTTTTCCAATGCACAAATTGCAAATTCTGGATTTCCCAAAACAAGTAACATTCTTGATATGTTGATCTTCTCCTGACAAGCTTAACAGCGATGTCATTGCCTTCAATAATTAAATGATTATAACCTCTTTGTAAAGGGGGGTGCTTCAAATGTATTATACCACCATTCGAAATTCCAGATCTCTACTTCAAAAATTCTACCAACGTTAGAGGCTTGGATATTGGTGATTTTAACTTGGCTATGATTTGGATTAGGGAGTCATAACAGTATTTATGTGTCTACTACCCGCATTTGAGGTACGCCGTGATTTCTTTCTTGTTGTTTTGTTTTAGTTTCCGTCTTTATATTACGCTCTAGCTATATCTATCATTGAAAAGCATCCTTGGAAGACAAAACATAATGAAATGGAATTTTGTTTCTAGATGGTTATAGCAATCATTAGAAAATTCAGTGTCATTCAGACAGTCAGTGGGAAAAGATTCATGATAGAGTAGAACGTCCTTCACTTGGGTGGAATGGCTTTAACATTGGAATAAGAATTTGCTGTTGATTGGTTTTGATACTTTTTGCATTGCGTACGTCACTGGCGTTGCTATTGAGCTACTTCTCATCACCAAGTCTTCATTGACTAAGTTTTCCATTTTATAGGTATGGTGACGGGAAGGACGTGTTCTAATGGTTTGGAGGTAATTTAATTCTTATGTAGTTCTACCCGTTTGGTGACAGGGGCTGCTTAACTTCAGTGGCGCTAAAGTCGAAGGTTCCATTCTTCAGGCATACTTTCATCCGACACAATTTTGCTTATGGGCTGGTGAATGTTAGTTATCAAATCATCTCCGCCGGCTTTATACAGCTCGACTGGAAGGCTGTCATTTCAGGCAGCCGGGTGATTTTTAGTTTTCGCAATCTTTGCCAATGTTAAATGGTTTGTTATGCCTGACAGCGGGAGATTGTTCGTCATCGCCGTTTTACAGTCTGCAAAAGTGGTTCTTCCATATCCTCAGCATCGACGGTGTCTCAACTACGATATTTCCTTGTTAATCTCCACAAGTTCTGTTCGAGCGCTGTATCCCTGATGTGTTAAAAAAAATACAAATTTTTGGCGCAAAAGGCTCGTTTGTACACATGGCCTAGCTTTCTGTGCGTGTGTACTTCATGCACGATGGCGGGACCTCCTGTTTTATGTCGACTCCGAATGGCGAAGTTGAGATAAGCTATTTTTGACAATTGATACTACTCGGATAATTTGTCAGATCATCACGAGAGGAGGGTCCAGTAAAAAATCATTTAGGTGTTGCTACGGCCAGGAATCGAACCCAGACCTTTTGCGCGGCAGTTCATCGCTCTAACCATCGCGCCACTAAGCCCGTAAATTGTTGTTTTACACTTTGGTAAAACTTGCTAGCACCATACCTGAAGTGGCACCTCTTTATGACCTCCATAGCGCACTTTTCTTACTCTCTTTTAAAGTCGGCGTTCTCCTCTTCTTTTTTGCCTATAGAGCTCAATGTGCAGCTCTCGTCTTCACCTGCAGCTTATCTTTATAGAGTCCGTTCTTAGCTGCGAGCATCTATTAGCATTCTTCATCAAATCAAGGGTTTCTTGCAGGTAGACTAATTTTCTTTGGATTGCTAATTTTCAATGTAACGTCTTTGAACCGGCACGGTGTGGGGTTTATTAAGAATTCAAATTCATTTCAAATCCTAGTTGGTATCAGAATGGAACCTGGCTACGATCTTAGTGTACCTTTTTATAAGGCTACACTTCAAGACTATACTTCACCATAATCATTCTTCGTTATCGAAAAGTGTTGATCTAGATAAGTTAAGCTGCATCCCACTGAGATTTTGAATGTTGTGACAGATAAGTCGCCGAAGTGTCTCTTGTTTATTAACCGTTTATCATAAATTTATGCTACCAAGTAACAAGTTACCAAAAAATGTCCTTTCTGTAAAAATGACGCTTCTTTGAATAACATGCCTTAAAAGCTTTAATAACCAAGTTATCGAACCCATTCGCAGATAATTATCATATATGACGCTGCATAATTGATACCTTTACGCCCTTACCTCCCTTATGAGCATCTAAAAAGATGCCTCTACGTTTATTTCGCGTTGCATAAGCCATGCTGAACCTGCCACTTATATCCTCTGACAAACAGCATTTTAATCACACAGCATTCATGTTCTTGTAAACAAATAATAACAGCCTTCTCGATGGCGGTCGCTTAAGCGATGCAATAATTTGATGCACACTCGACGTCGCAGTCGTTTTGGACCGCCGTCATCCGAATGAAAGTTTACACCGTATGCCGTCATAATCGGAAGATTAAACAGTGTGCACACCTTATTACGCATGAGCTGGCAGCTTAATGTTGCCTCCTCCTTTCCTTAGTGTGCACTGCTCCGTTGGCTACTGCCGAGATCACCACTTGAAGGTAAGCGTGTGAAGCTCATCTAAATTGAACCAGTCGCCTGTGATCAATGCGATCCCCATGTGCATATACTTGTCGTCAACGCCGTCGCCGTCGCGTTGTTCGTCGTACGGTGTCGTGTATGTGCGAAAGTGACCTCGTTTCAATGATTAGTGTATAGAAGGTACCAACGACCTATCCTTGACCCATATCGCATGACAAGGCTGTGACTTCGAAACAAAAGCCCACGTATACATAGCTCAGACTAAAGTCGCACACAACACACCCTATGTTGAGTCTCATGATCTCGCAAAATGAAATGTGCTGCCGCTACTCATGCTGGTGGTGGTTGTGTGCTGATGGTCAATCATGGCAAGTGGACACATAAAGTGCACTATGCGGCGAGGCGAGACTCGGAGAACACTCGTGGAGACGAGAGAAATTATTTGATTTATTAAAATGGAAATATAAAGCCCCAAGGTTATGAATGCGTTACGCTATTGTGTGTGGTGCAGCAGCAGCAGTAGCGGTAAAGAGTGGAAGCTTTTGCTTCCTCTGTGTATTCTGTTTTTTATTATATTTTGTTGGTTTTATTTTTATTGGAAAGGCCCTGAGCATTGTCTGTTTTTTTGAAACTTTTTTTTTTATTTGTTGGAGTTTATAATTTTGTTTCTCGTTTCGGTTTTACTGTGCGCACAAGTTTCGTAATGCAAAAGGGCATGGCAAGTGGTTGACACAATTCGCGAGTGTAAATTGCGCTTAATTTTCCTTCACGCTGAAAAATATCATCGACAAAATTCAAAAGAAACCAAACCATCACTGGGTTGGTTTTGGTTTTTTTTTTCATGAAATATTAACCCAAGGTTGTTTCATTTTTCCTTCAGTCGATGTTACCTTCCACTTTTTTGGTGAAATTGAAACTATTTTCTAGGTTTGTTGGATTTCAATGTTTTTTTTTTGGAAACTTTAATCCGAAAATGCACGAGCATTGGGTTACGATTTTGTTCAGTGCCATTCGTATCTGCGTGTGTACTTATTCCAGGAATATCATTGACAAAAACTTCCTAATGGGGAAATCGGAACCTTCTAATGATAGTTCAAGAATATAAGTATGGTTGTCAGAAATGAAAACCCCCACCGTTCTTTGGAACCCAGGAATGAACGAGCCTTTTCTCCTCCACAAAATCAAACTAGTCTTTAGTAGCTTTCTTGGTCAACAAAAAGCTTGAAGATAAGGAGCTAAGGTGGCAGCCAAAAATACAAGGAAGAACTAAAAATGCAACTGTCGCTCTTTCCGATTTCATTGATCATTGTAGCGTGTTTCGGGTAGAACCAATGACATTCAAAGTTGTCTTGTCTGAAAGGGAATGTAATATCGGCTAAGGATTTAAGCATTTGATCGGACACCCATGCGGTTTTCAAATCTCTGAAATTTGTCGCATTAAACTCAAATAGGTATAAGCTGTGGCTTATCAAGAGTCTTTTATAAAGCGTTTTGTATCTTTTAATTTAAACAAATCAATGTGCGTGTGAGATATCATCAGAATGTTTTATGTCTTTGAAAGGCCTATCGATGCCGTTATGTATGGAATATAGCACCGTTAAAATATCCGCCGCAGCTTCTGTGGGTGGAGTGTATCGGAAATGTCCAATTTTCCATGACTCTGTCGCATAAATCAGGCTGAATTTGACCGACGGCAAGGGTTATGTTGGCTTTGAGGGCAGCTGTGGTTTGTGGCTTATTCGCACCGACCATCAGCTTAAAAATAAACCGCAATAAAAGTTAAACGGGGTAAAGTCACACGTTCTAGGTGACCAGTTCACGTCACCTCCACGCTGCGCGTACAGTATTGCGAGAAAGTGATGCGATATGATACGACAAGCGATTCGAGATGTTATAATTAGAAGCAATAAAATTATTTAAAAATTGCAATTGAAATTACCTGTTCGGTTTTTTTTTTAATCGTCAAAACAAACACTTCTCGCAAAAATCGCCTGAAAAGAGAGAAAACGGTGATTTTCGGGGTGCATTGGACGCTCTTAGATATCATGTGGATTGGTTTCTCCCAAATTCTAAAACTTTTTTGTTGACGTACCCATCTATCCAGAAATGGGCGTCATCGATGATGATGATTTTTCGATGAAAATTAGGGTCAGCTTCCAATTGCTCCAAAGCCCATTCAGCGAACACACTTCGCTTTCTATGGTCGTTTACCTTTAGCTTCCGTGTTGAATTTTGTACGGTTGCAGGTTCGACTCACAACGCGAAATTCAAGGTGCGGTCTGCCAAATGCCGAATTCTTGTGAGCGACGCGAAATCGACGGCCTCGGGTTCCCCTGCACCCTCTCACGCACAGTGACGATATTTTTGGCAAACCATGCGTGTTGGTTCACCGGCTACTGAATCAGTGGACTCAAATTTATCCACTACACTGCGAATAGTCCTCTTGGTAGGACGATTATGGCGACCGTAAAAGGGGCGAAGTGCGCAGAACTTTGTCCGAACCCATTTTGATTAAACAATTGTATCATATGCACGTGTCGTTGAAAGCTATGTTCAACAATGGTGATTTGGCAAAACAGGCTGAAGAAATTACTGCCAATTCGACAGATGTAGCTCGGAAGTACCTGTTATAGGATCCTTTATCTTCAAGAGATCAAAAACTGACTAAAAACTAATTTTTCATGGGAGCCTCTATGTGCATAGAAACGTTTCAGGAAAATTTTAGGTCTAATGAAGTTTCAAGTATGGAATTAACCTACAAATCAATATTTGGTATTTCTAAGGCAGCATGCTATCAGCGGGTTAAAGCCTAAGATGGAACAGCGGTACCATGCGGCAGGTTTCCACATAAATTTGGCCAAAGTAGATTCTGAGAAAATCTAAAAATTTAATTTAAAATCAAAAATGTTATCACGGGATAATATCTAAACGTTCCTGTCCGATATTTGCAGATATGGTCAAAATGCGGTGGTATCCTTCTCGCCTGTCTGTATATCCTACCATCCGTCTGTATGTTACTGATTTGTAGGTCTTAATTTCGAGCTTGGGAAATGACATTTGGTAAATAATACCCTTATCCATGTCCCCAGTACAAGTGTAAACATTTTTAAAATCTGCGCACTTTAATGTCCACTTTAAAAAAAAACGTGATTTTGGTCAAACCGTAAAGTATTTTGAAAAAAGTTTTAAGATATGAAAAATGAAGACAATAAAATATGGTTATATGCAATTCGTCTATGGATCATTTTATCCTATGCCCACTTTTTGGCGACGTTGTCATGATTACAGAAGACTTTATACCCTTTCACATAGACCGCACTTTTGCGGACTTGACATCCTTTTATTGATGAACCCTAACTTAAATTTGATGTTTAAGAGCAGGCTTGGTTCTCAACCAGCATATCTCACCAGTTTGGTCTTTCGATAGCTTCCTGCAGCTGCACACTTGAAAATTGGTTTAGGTCTGTTTCTATTATTTGGAGTCATTTAGGACGGGGTCTTCAACTACTGCGTATATCACCTGGCAAAAACGTTAGATAGGAGCATTGTTGTCTATTTCTTTTACACATGTCCTAGCCATCTTAAACGTCCAATGAACTGCGTTCTGGTACTAAAGTTTCTTATCCGCTGTGCTACCCCATCCCATTCTTAGACACTTTATCAAAATTACTTTTCCTTTGATCAAAACTTGTCCATCCTTGCATTAATAAACTCCAACTGAAATATAATGTTTCAGAGCAGGCTTAAGATACCAAAATCATTGTTTTGCTTGTTATAGGAAACAATGAGCACAAGCTAAGCTTCAAGTATGACCGATTTTCGTGATGCAAATCAAGCCAATAATAACAGTAGGGGTATCATCTTACACTTGACATCTTAAAAGGTATCTCATCGAAGGTATGACCATTTTTAAGGACGTTTCTCTTGTAATGTTTAAAAAAAAATTATTCCATTTATTAATAAAAAATAAGGCAAAAGCTGATATAGGTTCTTGCTCAAGACGTTTGGTGTAACTGAAAATATTCTTTATCCCGGACTTCATGTCAAAATCCACTCAAATCCGACTTTAATTGTAATCACGCCTTTGCCAACGTAATTCCGTAAAGCCCCCCAAGAGCATTCACGATCTTAATCAATTTTTAGTTAATATAATTCTCTCCTTCTTTGTCGCCATTTTGTTCACACCAAGTCGAGTGTATATCTCAACACCAAGTACTCGTACAATATATCTACTGTGCAATTCCCAAGGTTATTGCATCAATATTAATTCCAATGACCTCGTCGATACAAACTATACATACGTTCATAACACACACTGGTACTCTATAGTGTTCTGTCCCTCTAGATGTGTTTTCTAATGCAGCGCAACCGAATCACAGCAGCGGCGGTGGCGGGCACCAGTCGTTCCAACAATGATGTAACCTTGAGTAAATGAAAAATCTCAATAAATGGCAGAAATCACGAATAAAGAAACTATTTGGGATGCGATACATTCGCCATGCACTAGCCAGCGTTTGCATAGCGAATCCAATTCATTAATTTATTAATTTTTATTATTTAGTTAGCGCGTGATTGTTTTTTTTTTGTTTCGAAAATCCAATTAAACTCAAAATTATTGCATTTTTGCACTTTCGGAACAATGCAAGTGGCAATTGCATGTGCCCAGCAATAGAGATGGTGGATATCCCTCTGTCGACTGGGGTCGTTTAAACTGTTTTTATTGCGCGACAGGTTGCGCTTGAGGGTTGTTAAACGCAGACAACATTCAAAGTTGGATTAAGGTACTAAAGTGTAGGAGACGGTTGCTCTGTTTGTTTTAATTTTAAATATTCTACGTTCAGGTATGCAAATTGTTCAATGAACTTTGATGGTGAATCAGCGAGGGTTGCCTGTAAGTGGTTGACGGTTGATTAGTGGAGGGAGGTAGTTAATTCTTATCGAATTGTGATAATCTCTCAGCTTTGGTAATAGCCAAATAAGATATACACAGAGTTTCTCCTTTAAACTCGTTTGAGAAATGATAAAATATTAAAAAAATATGGTAAACATGTGAGAGAAAGTTGCCAAATGGTTAGGGGCGACCATTTTGCTTAAAAGGGACGTGGTTTGGTTGTTTCGCTTAAATAGATGGTTTTGTACTACGGCCACTTTTTGGGGACATTTTTGTTTTGCTAAAAGACGTAACAATTTGTTTTATAAAATATTTAAACCCCTAGTTTCGTCTTAAGTAAAAAGTTAATCACAACTCAGACGTTCTTACAGGGTGTCCGCCGGGAAGGTGTACTACTTTGTTTGTTTAAAATTTTTGATGAAATGAAAGAGAATTGATCTTATATTGATAAATGTTTCATTTAATGTCGGCAATTATGTATGGAATACAATATCAGGTAAATGTCCGCCTCTGTTAGTCTCACAAATGCGAGCCCTTTTGAGCACATTTTTCATTACATTCTCACAAATTTCACGCGGTATTTCATTAATTTCATCACGAATATTTTGTTTGATTTGCTCAAGCGTTTCTGGTTTGTTTGCATAAACCTTGCTTTACAGATATCCCCACAAAAAGAAGTCCGGAGCAGTCAAATCAGGCGACCGTGGAGGCCAATCAACATCACCATTTCTTGAAACAACTTGTTGTGGAACGAGGTCTCGCAGTAATTCCATTGTAATCCTGGTTGTATGCGATGTGGCACCGTCTTGTTGATACCACATGATAATCAAGCCCAACGCATGCAGTTGTGGCGTTAAGAAATTTTCAATCATATCACGATATCACTCTCCATTCACAGTTGCCGTTACGCCGTTTTTATTGTCAAAGAAGTAAGGTCCAATGATTCCTCCTGACCAAATTGCACACCGGACTGTAACTTTTAATGGATGCAAGGGGACTGATGAATAATTTGAGGGTTTTCCATTGCCCAGAACCGACTGTTCTGTTTAATCACATATCCAATTGAATGAAAATGTGCCTCGTCACTCATTAATGATTTTTTTCATGAAAATCGGGGTTGCCATGGGCTAGATGTAACATCCTATTGGCATATACGGCGGTGTAAATGATCTTGTGAAAGAAGGTCTTGTGTCAACTGAATCTTAAATGGAAACAAATGCAAATCCTTGTGCAATATCGTGGCCAAAGTTGTTCTTTGAAGACCAAGCTCCTGAGCTTGAGGTTGATGGGTTGTTTTAAACACTTTCTTGATCAGCAGTAATGTTTTCAGCTGATCTTGCAGAACGTTATGTTCCATGCTTGGGCCTATCACCTACAGACCCTCTTTCTTCCAAATCATTCACTACATGATAGATAGCGCGTTTTGTTGGCACGTTGTTTCTCCCAAAAATTTCACGTAACTTTCTCATCTTCACAGTAATCGATGATTGATTTTGAAAAAATGAGTTAACGATTAAAATACGTTGGTTTATCGAATATATTTTCATAAAAAATTTGCCACGTGTCCACTTCACGACTGCCAAATATGAACTGTCAAGACTAATGTTTACCAAAATGGCGGCTAAAACAAAGTAGTATACCTTCCCGGCGGAAAACCTGTATTTGGCATTGGAAAAGTAGTTTCCATCATGTGCAAGAAGCAAGAATGAGCACAATTTTGTTTCAACATTTTAAATGCTTTTAAGTTCACATTATATGGACGCTTGCTTATTCTTATTAAGTGCCGCTTAACTCCTTGGTGAACCTGGTTCTCAATAAGCATGTCTTACCAGTTTGGTATTTCGATAGCTTCCTCCAGCTGCACACTTCTAATTGGTTTAGGTCTCTTTCTATTTTTCGAGTCATTTAGGAAGAGATCTTCAACTACTGCGACTAACACCGGTGTCCATTCGCTTTGCACATCTTAAACGCCCAATGAGCTACAGCTTCTAAAACGAGAATTATTTATCGTCATACTGCACTGACGCAGGAGTTTGGGCAGTATACCGAAACTAAAGATGGTTCTGTGTAGTTCGTCTCTGTAAATGACATCGAATGCGACTTTGAAATCGATAGGTGGTGCGTATTGATTTGGATTTAATCTAGGATCTGCCGAAGTTTGAAATCAGTTGTGGACTTTCCATTCCTAAAACCAAATTAAAAGGCGCAGTTCAGATTTCGCTTGAATCGTTTCAGGCATTCAGATATTCATCTATTAATTCCTATCAAGGTATCCGTTCGGAAGAAAAATCTCTTCGGTATGTTCAAAATCGGAAAATTTTCTACCGTGCTATTCGTTCTGATTTTCATTTCGAACAGATTTTCTGACGAAATATAACTAACATGATCGCACATCAGTGATAAACATTTTTTCACAGCTATGCGTTGAATTTCTTCCGAAGTTGTCCGACGAAAAATTCCTGCGGAATCAATCAACCGCGATTGTATGCTTTTTTTATTTTGTTCTGCAACGGATACCACGAAATTGAATTTCAACTGCAACTGGTACCCATATCAGATAACTTTGGAAGAAATTCAACGCATAGCTGTCAAAAATTGTTGACATAACGTATATCGCCGATCAGCGATCATGTGCGTTACATTTGGTCGGAAGATCTGTTCAAAATGCTTATCAAAATGAATGCCTCGGTAGGAAATTCTCCAGATTTGAATATATCGAAGAAAAAAGTTCTTCCCAACGTAGGTATACCTAGGTTGAATACAGGATCTTGCAAGTGATGTTGAGGTGACTTATTCCTAAGTAGTGGGCGCATCTCAGGAGCTTATAAACGATGGCGAGGTGAAAGGTATACCTCCGTAGTTGTCACAGTTTCCTCCATATCAGAAAACGTTTGAAGAAATTTAACGCATAGCTGTCAAAATTTGTTGACATAACGTATATCACCGATCAGCGATCATGTGCGTTGCATTTCGTCTGAAGATCTGTTCGAAATGCTAATCGGAACGATTAGCACGGTAGAAAATTCTCCGATTTTCAACATGTCGAAGGAAACAAATTTTTGCAACCGAGACCTAGGTAGGGGTCAGGATCTTGCAAGTCATGTTGAAGTGGCTTATGCCGCAGTAGTGGTCGCATATCAGGAGCTTATAAGCGATGGTGAGGAAAAAAGTATGCCTCTGTAGTTGTCACAGTTTATAGGTTTCCTCTATTGGAAATGGTTCTATTCTTCAGGCATAATTTCATCCGACCATGTTTTGCTAATGAGTTGGTGTATATTAATTACCAATTCAACGCTCCTCGGCAGGAAGGCCATCAGTTGATAGACGCTTGCTTTTAGATACATTTTCAGATCAGAAATATGCATTGGAGCATTGTCTTTGGGCAACATTCTTGGTATAGCTTGCTATCGTATGCCTCTAACGTGTTCCACCTGCTTTAGCGACTTTTGTCATACCAGTGTTTTGAAGTTACAAATTGAGACTTCGATAGACTGATCTCCATATGTACATATCTAGTGGGACTGATTAATTGCCAGTTTTCTTACCATGTTTGCCAATTGACAAGAATCCTCAGTTCTTTTCAACAGCGTCTTGCACGCTGAGAGTTAAAGATTGCATTGATTGCCGCCTGACTGACTTTCAATGATAATTTTGACATTTACATGTAGTACCGCCGCAGTCTAGGCAGATTTGGCTACCTATGCAACATTCAATATGTCCACCTGGACGACACTGTTGGTGCCAAAGAAAACGTTGCCTCCCAGTGACGGACAGAGATTGACAGAGATTGTATGGTTGTTAGAATAAGAAGTTTTGTTTGCATTAAATAATGCATATGACAACATTTAAATGTCCGGCCCTCCGCTTTGACTGATGGCGCGTATGCAGAAGGTTCAGTTTACAATGCCTTTGTCGTTATATTAGGTTTGAGGGGATCAAGGAATCTATTTGCGCTTTAAATCGCACAATCGCGGTTGCCAGTTCTAGTACCCGCCGCTCGAAAAACCATTCCCTAAAATTATACGTACAGAATGTCCATCATAGCATTTACTGTGCGGAAGGTTACGTCGTCCTGTTCAACCGCATATCGTCGGTATTCATATTGTGAGTGACTTTCTCGGGATGCATTTGGTGCCACATACCGCCGGTTTTCGTGTTATGAGTGACTTTCTCGGGATGCTTTTGTTGCTAAATCCAAAAATCCTTCTTATTCACACACCCTTTCATCCAAAAATTTGGTCTCGTCGCTAAAAATGATTTTCTTTTGTCAAAAATTTGATCAACGTCCTCCAGTCCCTTAATTCATTTAATACTGAACGATGGAACCTTATCAGCTTTAATTCTGATAATTAAAACTCGTAGGCTTGCAAGCAACTATCCTTTGAGGACAATTTCTTGCATACGATGATGAATCGCTTGATTAGGATCTCAACACTCAAATGCAGATTTTTGTCTTCGCATTCTTGCAAGTGGGTTGCAGTTTAAGATTGCCAATGTAGAGCAACATTCTTCAATGGATTAAAAACTTTAAAAAAAAATCTTATTTTTATTAAAAAGCCCTAAAAAGTGGTCCTTTTTCGGAACCAAGGCAAACAATTTTTTTTTCTAATTTCTACTATAAACTCCTGCAAACAAAAAGGAAACGTCCCGAAAATAAAGACTTAGCTCAAAAAAAATTTAATGACGTAATGTAGATAACCACATTGCCTGCATGTCATTTTAAGATTCCTTTTAAAATTCCCTACTTCCAAAAACGACGTTTTTCTATACGTAGGAGGTTTGGTAAACTGTTTTTTTTTTCAAAAATAAAAAGATCAACAAACGTCCACCAGTGGTGTAAATTTTAGGAGCAGATGCCTGCAGATTCGTTTATCGATTTCGATACTTTTTTTCTTTTCAATAAACTCAGTAAATACCCATAACGATCAGTTTCACTTCATCTATATTGACAAAAACTATGCTCGCATTGGTGTTTATCTACACAAATGTCAATATTAGCTCAGCGATTAGGTCGATTAGAAGCAAATAACTGACACATCTTTTGCCAGGAATTCTGTTTTTTCTCTCAAGACACAAACCATTTAACGTCCAATCTTTACACATCTAATAAAATCGATCCCATGGACGAGGTCAAACCCGCAAAGTACAATGCTCTCAGGTCGGGCCAGTCAAATCACACATGCTACGACGCCATCACAACACACCTTCATAGCAACTTTTTTCTAACGCGCATTCAATGGAAATGCACTCTACAATCAAACCCACTACCAACACACAGCTTCGCGGGCATGGAGAACAACCCAACAACAAAAGTGCTAGCAAAATGAAGAAGCAAACCCAATCTAATAAATATCAGCCTCCATCGATAAACAGAGGCAAACAAAGATCTAACGATGAAGAGGCTTATGCTGTGAGTATATGTATCTGTGCGCAGGGTATAGCGCGCGTTTCTCAATATTGCAACGCGCGGCTCTGCTTCCACCCAAAAGGCGCATCAGTGGCGGCCTATGGCGGGCTACTGCAACTGAAGAAGCTTTTTCGCGACACATAGCCGTCTCGCAAGTGACTGTGTATTGGTGGAGGTTCGCCTTTAAAAGCGAGTCATTGAACGCGATAGACACAGCGCGCTAGTCGCAATTGCATTGCATGAATGCACGTTCTATTTATTTTGCACGATGAACTCTCGTCGTTCTTCATTTAATAGAAGAGCTGTGAGGTAATGCTAATGCTACTCCTCTCGGCAGTCGGCACATCGGACAAGTAAAGTAAGTGAATCCGCAATCCGAACGTTGTCGCGCCGTCCAATCGCTTGTCGTCTCCGGGTCACTGAACTCAAAAAAGCAAGCAATGGCAGCAGTTTTTCTTCCATTTTTTGTTTTTGTTTCTGTTTTTTTTTTTTTTCCTGCTGACAGTATTTATTTTGCTACTGCCGTTCGAGTGCATAATGGGTTGTGTAATTTATATATTTAAATATATATGTATGTGTATATTTATTTGTTTTATCTTTTGATGGGTTTTTAGTTATTCACCCACTTCCATGCGACTTACTGGAGTAAGGGAGTTTGTTTGGTGGAAATGTGCAATCGGCTATATTAAGTCCGCTTGATAGAGAACGAATGTCATCAGGAGAACGTTTTGCCGAAGCTTTTCGTGGTAGAAGGAGAATCTATAGCCCGTGGGTTTTTGTTTTTAATTGACAGCAAAACGTATACGGGGCAGACGTCTGACTGCAAATTAATTGCGCATTCAATGGAAATGCTTTACTCCATGGTTTACGGCGAAAAATCTTTACTCAACGGTTCAGTCCATCCCAAATTTGCAGGTTACCAATATGGCATTGATATGAGGGATGAAGGACTAGCAATTAATGAGGGAATTGTTCGTATGTTTAAATTACAATGTACAGGGATGTCCAATAAAGATATTTTTTTATATTTTGAATTCAACCCAATAGAGATTCAATAGAGATATCGGTACGAAATTTATTCCATGCCTTGTTCATGTTAATGTAATTCGATTTCGTTCATAATGACCAATCTGGGGAGGTTTCCACCGATCGATTTCTTAGAGTCAATTTTACACCACCCTTTCACACATATCGGGCGAAATGTTAGCTGTTTCGTGTTCGATATTGTTGTAGAGTTCTTGTTGTCTTAAAACTGCGATTTAACGTAACCCTTTAAGAATATATCCAGCATCATAAATCGCCGCTTCAGTATCACGATGGTTAGTGCGACAAACTGTACCGCAGAAGGTCTGAGTTCGAAACCGAGCCGTAGCAACACCTAAATGATTTTTCACTGTCGTGATGTTCTGACAAGTCATTCGATGAATGTCAGTTGTCAAGAAAAGGTTAACTCAACTTAGGTCCCGCCATCGTGCAAGAAGTACACACGCACACATAACTTACTTTCTTACTTCATTGGCGCTACAGTCCGAAATGACATGGGCCTCAACCAACATGCCTCTCCAATTAGCCCGGTCCTTAGCTAACTGCCTCCAGTTGCGCACTTTAAGATGTTTGAGGTCGGTTTCTACTTGTGCGCGCCACTTAAGGCGAGGTCTTCCTCTACTGCGTCAGATGTCAGTTTGGGAATCAAAGACTGCGAGCCAGAGAATTGGTGTCCATTCGTTTTACATTTCTTAAACGTCCAATGCGTAAGGTTTTTTTTTTGACCAGGGGCATGTCGTAAAGTTTTTGGTGGAACCTTCTCGTAAAGTTTTTGGTGGAATCTTCGTCTCCATAGCCCGTCAACGCAAACGGGACCGCAGATTTTTCGAAGAATTTTCCTCTCGAATCGACCAACGACTTCTTCATGCATTTTTGATACGGCAGGACTGGAATGATCATGATCTTATACAGGATCTCCTTAGTAGTTCGAGTGAGGTCTTTACGATTGAATTACCTTCTTAGCCGAAAAAACAGCGGTTGGTAGGAGTAATCCTTCGTTTAATTTCTGACGAGATGTTGTCAGAGTTAATAGCGGAGCCGAGAGAGACAAAGTCCCGTACTACCTAAAAGTTATGGATACGTTTTCTCCACTTCGTCGATGTTTTGTGTTCTCTCGTGTTGACAGCATATATTCGATCTTATCCCCATTCATTGCTAAGCCCATTTTGGCCGCTTTTCTCTTTAATGCCCAACGTGGCTATGACATCACGTTAAGTCCGACCAATGATGTCAATATCGTCGGTGTATGCTAGAAGTTGTACCGATTTTTGGAAAATTGTGCCTCTGGTGTTGGGTCGTGAGTTTTGCACAATCCTCTCAAGAATCAGATTGAAGAAGTCACATGACAGAGCATCGTCTTGCCTTTATCCTTTTTTGGTATCAAATGTGTCAGTGAGGTCGTTTCTGATCTTTATGGTCTGTCTGTGTAGGATAACCATGATGAGACGGACGAGCTTGGGCAGTATGCCAAAACTAGACAAGGCTCTGTATAGTTCGTCTCTATATAAATGCTCTCGTATCGATGTATATGTGGTGGGTATCGATTTGGACTTCTTGTTTTTTTTCCCAGAATCTGCCGAAGTGTGAAGATTTGATCTTCTTCTTCTTAAGTGGCGCTACAGTCCGAAATTAACCTGGGACTCAACCTACATTACTCTCCAATTATCCCGGTCCATAACTAACTGCCTCCAGTTGCGCACTCGAAGTTGGTTGAGATCGGTTTCTTCTTGTGCGCGCCACTTACAGCGTGAGGATTTGATCAGTTGTGTGTAGGCCTAAAACTACACTGATACTGATAAAGGCCATCATCCTGTAATACTCAAGACAATGGGAGAACTCTGGAGCAGTTCAACGACTTTCATTATTGAAAGTCTGTTCAACGACAAAAGTCGTTGAACTGTAGTTCCAGAGGTTCTCCTAATGCCAGCAGTGTAGCATTTCAGCCAGTCATCGATCTATCGAAGCCGGATTCATGAAAATTAATATTTTACACCAAACCTTGACTCAGTACTTGTGTTCGTATCTTATATGCGCCTTTGGAAGGGTTATGCCTGGTCAAAATCAGCTGAAACAAAAGGTTCAGCTGCTAGACCATTGTTATTTCTTCATTCCTTGTTGCTCTTCAGTTGCGCCGATCACTTTTACACCAGAAGAGGGGTGGAATAAGAATTGTAATAGCACTAAGAAGAGGCAGCAGCTCAGTTTGTCTTTATAGTCGCTGCGTATTTTATTTATTTTAATTTACTTATTATTTACGTGAAGTTCTTTGGGTCTTCTCCAATGGCTGTTTCTGACATCTGAAAGTTTAAAAGCATTCTGTAATATTTCTCCTTTTGTGGTCCCCTATCTTCATCCTTCTATCGAATCTACTACAAGTGGGTGGACTAAGTAGCAAAATACGGAATTTGTATGAAACGACTTTATAGGATGCGCACATGCAATCATGTATTACGCGTTTCTGCTAGTGACTAATCGTTTATTTAACCAAGTAGATCTTTATTCACCTAAATTTCAAATACTTAGTCGTTTCTAGAGATTGAAAAGTTTACTCGGCTGACAGTTATTCAGATTGAATTCTTCAATGTACCTCAATGGTGCTGCAATTTATAGTTTTGTCATGATTTTTAGGGTTCTGTCTATTCGTTAGTGTCGGTGCCCTTAATATCCGTATACTTACTTAAGTGGCGCTACGTTTTGGTTAAACCTATACCTATACCTCTCTTCCGTTGCCCCTGTATTTAAATTACTGCGTTCCGTTGGGCACTTCAAGTTGTTTGATGTCGGTTTGTACCTGTAAGCGCAACTGAAAGCGATTTATCCATGTACTGTATCCATCATCTATCCGTATGTATATATATTTCACGGTGAATTCAATTTTAGTATCATTAAAGGCTAAGTCGTCTCTTTAAGTATACAATTAATAGGAACAGTCCAATTAAAAATCCTCTTATCCCCCTACATCCGCAATAATTGTTTGTATCCTTCAGGAACCAATACGCAGCAGTAGCATTTAATATGTTCTCACCCACACAACATCATCGCCATTATTGATTAATCATAAGGACATCCAAGTTATCATTTTCTTTGCTAAATTAAAATCCTTAAAAGGACTTTATCTCCTGCTGAAAATAGAATTCAACAACAAAGCTCTGGGTGTCATATGAGTTTCTTGACATATGCTGTCATCACCCATGTCGCTCTCGTTCACATCGACAAGAAGGTGCATGTCCTATTAGATAACTCCTCCCTGTTCCATTGCAAAGGATCTTTGAACTTTTTTACTTCCTACATGGGGTTCTTCTTCCTGTGTGCACACGGTGAGTACACTTGTCTTCCAAGAAAGAGAGACGGAATTGTGCTTTTTTTTCCTACACTCTCCATTCTGTTTGTGTATGTTCAAGGATATTTGCCTCCGTACTTAAGCTACTGCTCATCTGGTATTCTCTGTGTGTTATTCAACTTTTCACCTTCTGCTTGGGGTGGTTGGGTATGAGAAAAGCTTCAACTTTTTAATACTCAATTGCACCCAATCAACTTATAATTGAATTACCTCTCCTCTGTGGGAGGAAGGGTGTTTCCTTGTTTCATTATATCCTTGGTCACTTGTTGGGTTACATGACATTCAGCATGGCAATAAATTGTACGCGATGTTGTTATGATCCTGTCGTCACACATCCCCCTAATGACAGAGATTTATCTCTGTATGGTTTTGCCTAATGTGGTTCTCTATGATGTCGCAATGGTAACACTTTTTACACTTTGCATTGCACATGCCAATTGCATCCGTTCATTCGTTAGAGCGTACGTCCATCTCATTCTCTCTTCCTATACTGCACAGTGTTGCATTAAAATAAACGACCTTCATAATGCACCCGAATCGTGCATGCCGAGTCATCCAGAGGGTAAAAGTCCATTAACCTCGAATCTTGAGTTCGAACAAATGCGCGTTGCTTCATTCGCGTTCGTCAGTTCATTTGTGCTCGTATATGCTGCTACCACTACCATCAGCACCACCGTCGCCACGTCTCTTGCTCTCATAACGACGACGGCTCGCTGGTCTCAACAGCTAGCGCGCAGCAGTATAGTGCGGTCTATTACACGCTTGCAATAGATAGATTGCATCTCGGACATACACGCGAAGGTGGTCACTCGTAGTTTTGTTTCTATCGCTGGCATACCATATTCGCGCGAATATCCCAAATTTTTTTTATCTGTTACATTTGCGCTCTGGGTTTACAAAAAAAAAAAAAAAAAGAGCATGGATTTGCATTAGATAACCAATGAGCTGTGTATCTGTGAATAGACAAATGCGAATGTGGTTGGCTGAAGTGTTTGTGTGCATAGCATGATCGGCTTTAGATCGTTTATCATTGTTAGTTGGTTCCTTGGCATTTGTCATAGGCTGCTTAGAGACTTTGTTGGACTTCCATCAGGTAAGTCGGTGAGTTGTAGTTGGTTGAGCTGTAACTTGTTTCTGTCTGATTTTTGTTTTTTACTTTGCAAGGGCGCTCTAAAGTTGTCACTCGATCGTAAAGCGGCTTCGAAAGGTGGATGTATGTTTACTTTTAGAAGCAGAACTGCTTAGATTAGGATAACTTAGTTACAATGTTGGCGAAGTTAATTGCAATCAAAGAACCCATCTACGTTTTAAGTGTTTATTACGAATTTGATGCGGTTACTTCGGGAAGAACATTCATGAGGATGATGATAAACATTCATCATTGACGTTTGATTTAAGATATAATTAGGTAGGATATTCGTCCTTCAATACTTTGTTAAAAAAAAAAACAATTTCGAATTCCTCCGATAATTTTATGAAATCGCCACCAGGCGAACTATATATAGTAAGGCAGTCAAATGGGAGGATTATGAGCCCTGAATTTAGAATTTGTTATTCAGAAATAACGTTTTGTAGGGATTCGCATAATCGAATTTAATTACGAGCTATTCAAACTGAAAATAATCATATACGAGATATTCAGCGCATTTTTTTTTAATATCGAATAAATTAACATACACCTGCTTCACAATTTTCTGTTCCTTCTATAAATATTCGATCAGATTGATGCCTTGAGCAATAGACAAAGGGTTTGTTTTACCTGATAACGACGAATTTGATTGATTCGATAGTCTGGCGAGCGTGCTACAAGCTGTGTCCATTCCATGATGCAGTATGTTTTATAAAGGGTCTTTCATTACCGACTTGACAACTTCAAACTTTCAGTGTGAACGCACCCTCAAACCGATTACCGAACTCTCAATGTTAAAAATCGGCCGTAATTATCGTCCCAGCAGCAAGTAATTCACAGTCGAGTGAAAAAAATTGAATCAGAATAGTCGCTGCTTGATGTTCTTGTGCCAGTGAGACTATGATTTGCCCAAAGTGTGGATAATATTGCTCCTGTAGAGGGGTTCATTGCAAACGAGGCAAATCAGTCAAATCACAACGAATGGGGACTCTCTCAGACCACATTATGGCGAATTTTGCGTAATTACCTTGACCTACACCCTAACCAGATCCGGCTGAGCCATGAACTCAATCCACTTGTTCATATGAAGCGAGGTAGGTTCTCGAATTGGGCTCTTTACATGATGGGAGAAGAATGAAGAATTTCATTGCAAAATCATCTTCAGCGATGAAGCGCATTTTTTGGTTAAACTGCTTCGCCAATAAGCAAAATATGCGTTACTGTACCGATGAGAATCCTAGTGGGGTTCATGTAACAGCACGTTATCGTCACTGTTTGTGCGATTTTCACGTCGGTGTGGCGTCATTGGGCCATTTTTTCGTGTATGAAAATGACCGTCTCGTTATGGAGAATAGTATTTGCTACAGAGACACGTTGGAACGGTTATTCTTTGAGCATTTGCATGTATTGGACAGTGATATGTGGTTCCAACAAGACGGTGCCACAAGCCACACAACAGGTACAACAATCGAGTTATTGATGTCTCAGTTCATTGATGGTATTATCTCGAGAAACGGAATCGTCGATTGGCCGCTGAGATTGTGTGATTTAATGCCTCTAGACTACATTATGGGGCCTTTATGGGGCTACATTAGTGGTCTAAGTCAACAAAACAAAAATAAAATTTTTTGGCCCAACAGGCTCGTTAGTACTCTGGGTCGAGCTGTCTCACAACCATTCATGTGTGCGTGCGTACTTCTTGCACTATGGTGGGACCTCCTGTTTTATGCCGACTCCGAACGGCGAATTTGAGATAAGCTTTTCTTTTTTTACGCATTTTTTCGTATAACAAGTAAAAAATAAAAACAATCACAATGTCTAAAGACGAAAAAAAAAAGTAGACAAAGAGCTTGATCTCGCGAATGCCGGTCGTGGCGTTTGGCTAGTCAAGGTGCCCAAGTATATTGCCAAAAAATCGGAAAAGGCCCCCTCCAATATGGATGTTGGCAAACTTCGTATCAGCAAAACATCAAGCCGGAAGGCACAAGTCTCACTCTCCCTAACACAAGCTGTAGTCAACACAAGCTGAGAGGAGGGCCAGTAAAAAATCATTTATGTGTTGCTACGGCTGGGAATCGAACCCAGACCTTCTGCGCGGCAGTTCATATCACTAACCATCGAGCCACTGAGCCTGTCGGTCTAAGTCAACAAGCCGACGGCTTTTTACAACATTTGTGGTCGTATATCGGCAATAACGCTGCCAATGTTGTCCTCCAAGTGGTCAATTATTTTGGACTTAACGTAGGCTACCGACTTTACATATCTCCAAAGAAAACAGTCAAGCGGCGTTAAATCGCATGATCCTGGAGGCCAATTCACAGGACCAAAACGCGAAATTCATGTTGAAACCAAACTAAAAATAAATAACTTGACAGCTGACAAGTGTTGTCAACTTTCAGTTCAATACCTCTAAAAAATTTCCGTTACACGGTATATTACACCGTCAAAATGTCCGCCGCGGCTTCTCTGAGTGCCGCACATACGAAATGTCTAATTTTCTACAAGATGGGCCAAAAGAAGTCAGCCGATGTTGTTTGGCCTTCAGAATATCGGTTGTGGCTCGCGCAGTGTGTGCCGTTGCTCCGTCCTGTTGGAACCACATGTCCAACAAATGTTAACATGGCTCTATAGCGCGCACCGTCCACTGTTGTCGTTTGACCAGCGGCGTTCTCGAAAAAAAATTAAATGGCCCGATGACTCCTCCAGCGTGAACAGCGCATCAAGGAGTGTATCGCTCCATGGCTTGTCCACTTGTATTCTCTACATCTGTCTAGTCCACAAATGTCAAAACAGATTTGACATTGGCGGCCATTTGCAAAAATAAGACTGGCGGATGAATTTGACCGATGGTATGGTCTATGTTGTCTTTGAGGGCCGCTGTGATTTGTTTTGCCTGTTCGCATAGACCTTTGACTTCAGAAACCCCATCAGAAAAAGTTTAAGGGGATCAAATCGCACGATCTCATCTCATTACATCATCTCCACGCAAGATGAACACGCCCTTAAATCGTTCGTGCAGATTTCAAAATGTGGCATGAAGACGTGGCGCCGTCCTGTTAAAACCACATGAAGCTGGTTCCCATATCATCCAAATGAGACCATAAGTAGTTGCTTATCGCCGACCTATACCGCTCGCCGTTGACGGTGTCGGCCTGGCCAACGTCGTTCTCAAAGAAATATGGAACGAATACGTCGTCAGCCCAAAATCCACACCAAACAGTAGCTTTCGGGTTGCATTGGACGCTATTGGATCTCATGTGGATTGGAATCGTCCCAAATTCAAAAAATTTTTTGTTTACGTACCCATTTGTTCGGAAATGGGCCTAATCGCCGAAGATGATTTTTCGATGCAAATAAGTTTCCAACTGCTGCAGAGCAAACACATGTCAATAGTGGTTTACCTTCAGCTCATGTGTCAGATGAACATTGTACGGGGAAAGGATCAAGTCACGATCCTTTCCCCGTTGTGGTTTTTGAAAGGCCGAGTTCGGTAGTTCGACGAACGGGTGTTTGTTTATCGTCGTTTTTGTTATCATTTTTGAAAACACCAATTTCTTTGTGTTTTCGTAACTTCTTTTTATTCATTCAGAATTTTTTTTCTTTTTGTCGGTGTATTCTTCTTTAGCAACATTAATGGGTAAATGACATTTTTCTGTCATCATTGACAGGGTTATGATCTCGAAAACCAACTTGTATCCCAACTAGTCCGTCTTGGTGATACATTTTTCTGACCATATGACATGGCATACTCCTGTTGTTCATTTCTTTGATCGTCTTTTCATAACATCATTGTTTTATATCTGTCCCTAGGATCACCTATATGGGATTTATTCACTTAGCCACTTCATACGAACCTTTGCTAAGTATCCAGTATTACACTGTAACGAACCGGTTCTGAAATTTGTCGTTCGAAGTCGGCTTAAACAAGAGGTCCTATCTTTTTCGAAGAAATGGAACTTCGTACACTCGAATTTTGGAAGGGACTAGGTTTGAGGTCCTGTATGGGTTGTTATTTGTTTGAACTGTACAAGTTCCTACATGTAATACAAAATTTGAATCGACATTATACCATAAATTTGTTAACAAAAAAATGTTTTAATGTGATAGAGCGTTTGCGATTTGCACTGCGGATCGTTCCCCTCCCAAATGTTTATGAACATAAAAATGCCATTACGACATACACGTCGTATACATAACATTTTTAAGAGTTACTTTACATAACTGAAAGTAAATGTACATCTGTAATTAGTTTGCTAATATTAGACAAACAAAGATGCTTAATACATATATACATATCTAAAACATGAACTATAACCTTGGGCAACATAAATATGAATGTTATAATGCTATTCAAAATCACCTGGATTTGCATCTCGCCTTGAACGAGCTTAGAACCTTTCAATATTCCCTTTGTTGTTGTGTGTTCCTCCTTCAAGGCGTTCATCACTACCACAATCCAAAAATATCTAAAACCTAACTACTCACCTTGCATGTCACCTCTAATCCGCCACCTCAAGGACATTCACTAGACTTTTCCTAAGCAAACGTCCATTCAAGCTGTCTGCTCTCACATAAGTATGCACTGCGTACTACATGCAGTTGTCATCCTACTTATCAGTAGCAACCAGCATTGTGTTGTACTCCTATATGACTCAGATATGGATTTTCGAAATGAATCGAATAAATAAAAAATCACAAAAAAAAAAAACGCCATCTATTATGCGAAAGCGACTTCTTTCACAAAATGTAAAAAACAGAAATAACCTCACCTCACATTGCCTGCTCTGTTTCTAGTAACCGAGGTCATTGCGTTGACTCTTTTTTAGGTTATGTTCATCTGTTCAATGCCATTCGTACAAAAAAAAAGATACAAATGCGAAGGTTTCTCATTTTCTTCTGCTGTTTTTTTTTTTTCTTTTCATTTATTTTTTTATGTCAAGTTTTACCTTCAATTCGATTTGTCTATACAGTTACGTGATGTATCATTTTACAAAACTCAGAGAAATGCTTTTGTTAAGAATTACACTCCCTACCCTAAACTGGGCGATTCCCTTTCTCTTTTCAAACAACAAATACAAAATGCAAATTTTCCCCAAAAAGGTTGCTGCATTTCGGAATCACGCGGTTGTTTTGTTTGTGTTACTCAACATACACTCACACTTTGCCTTTCATTTTGCCTACCACCGTCATTGTCAGTTTCTTGATCGTTTAGCCTTCCTCTGCTTTATCTATGCGAAAGAGTTCATCGAACTGTATTGTATGGTTGCCTTCGGGTTTGGCCCCAAACACCGAACCGCAACACACAAAAGATACATAGTTGTAGAAACGTTTTTTTTTTCTCCCCACTTCTCCCATTCGAGATACGCAAAGTTTTGTATAGTTTGTGTATCTAGAGACAGCTTTTGCAACAGTTCACCTACTAAATTGTTTTGCAATAAACAATATTCGCCCACAAAAAGATACGAACAAAACCAACAAAAAATTTATAAGAAAACAAACCGAAAGTAAACACGAAAAATAATTAGGAAACAAAGCGGTGGAAATGACAAATCGTATAACAAACTCACACACTAACTTGCAACAGTCACATGGATACGTGGTGCGACGATGGTCGGAAAAGTCCATTGAACTTTTTGCATTTTATTTTTCTCTCTTTTTTTTTATTTTTTTTATTTTTGTAAAATTCATTTACTGCATTTTCTCTATCTCTCATCTACGTTTCATAGTTTTATTCTCTCGTGTTTATTTTCGCCCACTAGAGTTTATTTGTTGTTATCTATGAGTTGATAGTTTGCTTTTGAAGATGAGCGTGTGGAGAGCTTTTAATAGTTTTCGACGTGCATTGAGTTTTTATTTCGCAAAAATTGTTGGTTGTATTTTTATATAATATAAAAAGTAGTTATACATATATGTACTTATGGTTTGCATTTATTAAAACTGAGCAATTCTGTTATCCTTTTTTAGCTTTACTGTAATACAAGCTGACGTATACTCTGTTGCTCAGGCTTAGTGTTTAAAGCTTTGATGTTCTTAGGGATGATGGACTGGATAAGATGGGTTATAAAGGGTGATCCAATAAGAGCTTCCTGATTTTTTTTTTTTTTTTTTAAATAAGAGCCAAAAATCATTGTATTGAGGAAAATATTTATTTAAGGCGTTAGTTTGGTTCATGTCATTGATTTTTTAAAGATAATTTCCTTCACATGTTGCCCACGTTGCCTCAACCAACATGCCTATCCAATTAGCCCGGTCCTTAGCTAACTGCCTCCAGTTGTGCATTCCAAGTGGGTTGAGGTCGGTTTCTACTTGTGCGCGCCACTTAATGCGAGGTCTTCCTATACTGCGTCCGACGTCTGGCTGGGAATCGAAGACTGCGAGCCAAATATTGGTATCCATTCGTTCTACATGTCCTAGCCATCTTAAACGTCCAATGCGGAGTTTTTTTTTTTGACCAGGGGCATGTCGCTGTACAGCTCGATTAGTTCTTGATTGAATCTTCGTCTCCATAGCCCATTAACGCAAACAAGACCAAAGATTTTTCGAAGAATTTTCCTCTCAAATCGACCAAGGATTTCTTCATCCGCTTTTGAGACGGTCCATGCTTCAGCGCCGTAGAGCAGGACTGGTATGATCGGGGCCTAATATAGGATCTCCTTAGTAGTTCGAGTGAGGGCTTTACTACTGAATTGCCTTCTTAGCCCTAAGAAACAGCGGTTGGAAAGAGTAATTCTTCGTTTAATTTCTGACGAGACGTCGTTGTCAGAGTTAATAGCGGAGCAGAGATAGACAAAGTCCCGTACTACCTCAAAAGTTATATTTGTCACTGGTGACGTTCTGTCCAATTCGTCGATGTTGTGTGTCCTTTCGTGTTGACAGCATAAACTTGCCATGCCTCTTGCCCTCATTTACTGCTAAATCCATTTTTGCAGCTTCCTTTTCTCTATAATAGCAAACGTGGCTATGACATCACGTTGGGTCCGACCAATGATGTCAATATCGTCGGCGTTTGCTAGGAGTTGTACCGAATTTTGGAAAATTGTGCCTCTGGTGTTGGCTCGTGCATAATCCTCTCAGGAATCAAATTGAAGAAGTCACATGATAGCGCATCGCCTTGCCTAAATAATTTTTTGGTATCGAATGTGTCGGTGAGGTCGTTTCCGACCCTGATGGAGCAGGGAGAATTGTCCATCGTCATCCTAAACTAACGGACGAGTTGGGGCGGTATACTAAAACTAAAAATGGCTCTGTATAGTTCGTCCCTATAAATGCTGTCGTATGCGGCTTTGAAATCGATGAACAGCTGGTGGGTATCGATTTGGACATCTTGGGTTTTTTCCAGGATCTGCCGAAGTGTGAACATTTGATCGGTTGTGGACTTTACTGACCTAAAACCACACTGATAAGGGCCGATCAGGTTGTTGGTAAACGGTTTCAGGCGTTCACATATTACGGCAGATAGAATTTTGTAGGCGATGTTGAGGAGACTTATGCCAACCCTGTAGTTGGCGCAGTTGAGAGGGTCTCCCTTTTTTTGTGGATCGGACAAACGATGCTGAGGCTCCATTCTTCAAGCATACTTTCTTCCGACCAGATTTGGCTTATGAGTTGGTAGATGTTTCTTACCAAGTCATCTCCGCTGGCTTTATAAATGACGGCGGGAAGCCCGTCAGATATTGCTATCCTCACATCACTCAGGTCGGGTGGTTGGCAGTTTTCGCTGTTGTTGCCAACATTAATTGGTTCGTTCTGCCTGACAGCGGAATGTTGTTCGTTTTCGCCGTTTAAAAGTCTGCAGAAGTGGTTCTTCCATATCCTCAGCATCGACTGTGTCTCAACTACAATATTTCCTTGTTCATCTCGACAGGATTCTGTTCGAGCCTTGTTTCCTTGGCTTTGGCGTTTAACACTTGCGAACATCGTTCCTGGAGTGGCACCTCCCTATATCCTCGATCGCGTGCTTTTTTTTGCTGAACTGCCGGTGTTCTACCCTTCTTCTCTGCCTAAAGAACTCAACGGCACCTCTCGTCTTCACCTGCAGCTTAGCCTTGTATGCCTCGTTCTTGGCTGCGAGCATCTGTCGGCATTCCTCATCAAACCAGGGGTTTCTTGCTGGTGGGCGCGCGAAACCTAGCACACCAGTTGCGGCTTTGTTGGCGTCGTTGCCATTGTTCTTTGACATTCGATGCTGGTGGTATGATGTTAATCGAGAGGTTTAGATATACGCGGTGCGCGAAGGTCTTGGCGGTCTCTTGCGATTGCAGTCTTTTGACATTAATTTTATTAACTAAATACTTAAGCAGTATTTTTATGAACATTTCGTCTAAAAAAATTTTGAACTACACTCTCTTTTTAGGATTGTTTATTTTAAGGACGCGATGAGATAGGATATTTTAGGCCATGCCTACTTTTTGGAGCATTTTCTTCAAAAATAATTTTTTCAAAAAAGCTTAATGAATTCGATGATATGTTTGAACATATACACGCTTCTTTTGTATTGTTGTTTATATAAAAATTGGGTGTATGGTATTCGACGATCTGATTTCAATGATACTCAGTTATTCATAACTAGCTCCCCAATAAACTGGGTCCCGAGAATACATACATTTTGATGTGGTCATCCCCAAAAACCAACTACAAAAGTCAGAAAGCATTTTTAAGCTCAGACTTTCCCCCGATAAGAGTGCGCATAAATCAACAGTTGTACACAAACAATGGGTGCAATGACCATTTTGTTGCCTTAGGGGAATTTTCCTTTCATACTTTTTTTTTTCTTGTGAAACTAAATATGCCTCACTCATTGAAAGCAGAAAATACTCTAAATATCTAGTACGCATCATAGTTTTTTGAATTTTAATTCATTCGACTATATTTAAATTGGAACGATATGCAAAATGTTTAACGGCATGTGCCCCAGCTATATGGAGGGGAGGTTGTTGTCGTGAATGGTGCATGTAATTGAATAGAACGGGAAACGTGCATACCGAAATGGTTTACCAGAATAATTATAACCAAACTAGGGCAGATGTATGTATATAATGTTTATTTGGTGTTGTCGTGATGTAAGAGAGTATAATTTTTTATTATATTACTCGAAAGGTGCAAGTAGTAAATTAGAGCGGCCGATTGAAGTTTGTTTTGCCCGAGGTGTCATATTATCCAGGGGAAATTTGTAAAGCGACACCACATGTAAACATTATTAAAAATTATACAAATTAATTTTCGAGTTAAATAATTAAAAATATAAATGAATGAAATAAATGATTGTGTCATTTTATGAAAAGCAGTCATAGAAGAATGCGTATGCCTGTTGCATTTTTTTTTAATAATGCTACATTTTGTGCATAAGCAAACAATATAAATGGTGTTTTTATACCATATCCCATTAAGGTATATAAGTTTTGAATCATAGTTTTTAGCATAGAGAAATAATAAAGGTAGATATAGAGGGTGGTTAAATTTTAAGGGCCGATGTTGATTTTTAATAAAACACGAATTATTTAGGAAATTATTGACATTTCTTTTTATAATGATAACATTGGTATGGTTCAATTATTTATGAAACAAAATATGGGCCAAATGGCATCCGCGACCTCGGCGGCACACCTCCATCCGATGGTCCAAATTTTCGATGATGCTGAGGCACAATTGAGGTTCTATGCCGTTCATGTGCCGAATCATCCCATCCTTTAGCTCTTGAGTTGTGGCTGGCTTACCGATGTACACCTTTTCTTTCAAATAACCCTAAAGAAAGAAGTCCAGCAGTGTCAAATTGTTTCGTTAGCTGTGTGGCAAGTGGCTCCGTCCTGTTGAAACCACATATCGTCCACAACCATATCTATCAATTCGGGCCATAAAAAGTTTGTTTCCATCTCACGATAGCGAACACCATTCACAGTAACTGCCTGACCGACCTCATTTTGGAAAAAAATACGGCAATCCCATAAACCGCACCAAACAGTCACTCTTTGTGGATGCATTGGTTTTTCGACAATCACTCTTGGATTATCATTCGCCCAAATGCGGCAATTCTGCTTAATTGGACGAATCCACTGAGGTGAAAATTTTCCTCATCACTGAAGATGATTTTCTTCGAAAATTGATCATCCAGTGTTGCCACTATTCTGACCATTGACGACGCTTGAAATGCTCAAGAGGCTTTAGTTCTTGAGTCAATTGCACCTTGTAAGCATGTAAATGCAATTCTTTGTGCATAATGTTCATCAACGACGAGCGTGAGAGGTGCAATTGTTGGGCACGTGACAAGTTGAGGTGGACAGCTCTTCAGCCACACTATCGCAAACAGCAGCAATATTTTCTGCAGTACCAGCCTTACAAGCTATACGAGCTGACACTGGTGTCATCACATCTCCTACAGACCCGGTTTGCTCAAATTTTTGCACGATTTTTCCAATTGTACACACATTTGGACGATATGAATTTTGTTTTCAACGCCCATTTTTATAATAAGCCTGAATAACTTTAACGCGTTGCTCGATTGTGTATCTTTCCATGATTCAAATTGAGTTAGTCTGAAATTGAGAAATGTCAAATGAAATAAAAGAAAAAAACTTGACGTTTAGGTGTGGTTCACATTCAACATCGACCCTTCAAGTATATGAATCGACTCAGAGTCGATAGCTGGGTCGAATAGGTCGATTAGGTCATGTCTGTCTGTCCGTCTGTACGTCAACGATTTTTAGGTCTTAAATTTTTAACTAGGATACTGAAGTTAGGTATATAATTAGTATCCTTGACCATCGCTACAGAAAAAATTTCAACCTTTTTAAAGTACGTTCACTGCCACGCCCACTTTTCAGAAAAACGCTGGTTTCTGGCCAAACGGTAGGCAATTTTTAAAAGTCCCAATGTCTATATTTCGTCTTTATAAACTTTTTTGATTTGGACATATGCACGCCACGACTATAACGTATGAAGAACAATCGTAGAGTCTAATGTCTGACAACTTAAGCGAGCAACTGGGGCCTTATATTTGCAATTACACGGCGAGTGGTGACTTTCATATCGTCCAACATCTCTGGTTTATCGGCATAGACTAGTGACTTCACATACCCTCAAAGAAAACGAATGCTGGTTCACAGGCCCATTACATGATTTTATGCATACACATCAAATCGTCGACCTAGTGACACAAAACCGTTTGTCAATATTTGATAATTTTCTAGTTTTTTGTAACTTTGTGATTTTTTTTTTTAACTTTTTCATTTCTATGAGTTTCATGAATAGGAACTTCTGTTCTTAGAGGTACAATTTTTGAAATTTTAGAAAATCTATATTTTAAGTAAAGCCGGCTACACACACGCAGTTTTAACTGTCCGGTTTGCCTGTTAAGGTCGCCTGCGCAGTTATAACTGAACGTGTGTATGATAAAGTTGTCAATTTTTTTTTCTGGCCTGAGCAGGCGGTCGGGAGAAAAATTGAAAATTCAATTGTTTTGCCTGTTCAGTCCGCCTGTTAGAAAAAACCGGGGCATGTGTAGCATCAGGCATTCTGGCCATCAGTTTAAAGTGAAATTTACATGTGCGGAGACTGTAGATGGTGTGTTTATCGAACGATAAAAACACACAAAATGATTGGTCTCACATATTCACCGGAGCGTGTGAATGCGCTATGGCGGTCCGGTAAAACTGGACAGGCAACCGGGCAGTTAAAACTGTGTGTGTGTGTAGCCGGCTTAAGATGGCATACCCAGACCAAAATCGTAAAAAAATGTAGTTATGTTCTTGTGTCGTTAGGGCGGCAAAATGTTCCCGCAATAAATAAATTATGTCGCGCGCTGCTGCAGCGATTTCAACCCTTGCCCACGCTTGATCTTATAAGTGTTTAAGGCAAGATCTTTCCGAAAAATCGAATTGTCTATGCTATCACTTCCTTAATAACCGCACCCAAAAATGAAGTGTAGCCCATACTATTCTCATAACAAAATTTTGTAAATATGTTGTCAAACAAATTGTTATTCCTTTGGACTTTTTCCAAAAATTAAATGGGACAAAACACATTTTCGAACTCGTACAGTTGCAAGAATTTTATTTGATCTCGACAGTCACAAATCCTCTGGCCCATGTAATGTGGACCAGCGGATCCAGCTGGTCAACGTCTTTATTGCTCTGAAGACGTTTTCTTCTACGCTTGCAATAGCTCTCCATAAGCTTTTCTATCTGTTCTTCATAAAAGAACTTTTTCGAGTTGATGGAAAACTGCATTTGTTCAGCATGTTCCAAAAAAAATGTGAATCACCGTCAGTCTCCAATAACCGATTACTTGCATTTTCATCCTTCTTTCCAATGTCATAGGAACGCTGATAAATCGTCAGCTTATAAAATATCTGGAAACAAGAGATCGCCTCAATGACCGGCAGTATGGTATTCAGAGCAATAGGTCCAATGATGATTTGTTTACATGTCCCATTTACAAGTGGAACCAATCAATTCAATATGCTGGAGAAAGCAAGATTGCAATATTACCCTTGATATTTCAAAGCCATTTGACAGGGATTGGCATCAAGCCCTTTTGTCGAAAGTGGGTTCATTTGGGTCGATGAAAACCTTCTTCTATGAGATATTATTGCCAATTAGAAACTGGTAATCATATAACGGTGAATTCATGTTGTTTTGATTTTTTTTCAATCTAATTAATTGCTGTTGTTTTCTTTTATGTTATAAATTTTATATTTGTCCTTATTTGGCTTGGCCGTATGTCACGGCACCGCACATATTTAAAGCAACTAAACATGATGGTCACCCCTTATAGTCTGGCCGCAATACATAAAGTGTTTATACGCCCTAAACTTGAGTTCAACGCCCGCTTTTGATCGGGTGCACTAAGCCGACGAACTAGCAAGAAATTTATCTGCAACCGATCGTGATCAGGTACTTCAAACTGTCCGCCCACCGCTATGCAATCTAAAAAAACGTGTGCAAGATCCGAAAGAGAGCCAATATCAAGTTGAAGTCACTGGAATATAACGAAAACTCGTTAAAATATGACACAAACCAAACTTACAAAACTTGCACGGTACTCCTACTGTCTAAAAACGGTAGAACCTCCTACTGTCTAATTTGGTAGGGGACATCACATTAGCTTTCACTTCGTTCTCGAAGTCATCGGAATGGCTGGAAATTGTTAAATTAATCAAAGAACAAGATGGAAGGTTACTAACCCACACGCAACGCCAACCCTAAAGACCCCAAAGACAGGTGTGTGACTGGATAGACGAAACTCAATGTCACTGACTTGTAACCTAACTAACCTTACCTAAAGGTGTTAAATTGGTTTCCGATTGCCACCAGAAGCAGATCTCACTTAATCAAAAAAGTTTGTAGCCAACGATTTTAGACCCGTTCGTCTCCATGTAAATTCGTCTCTGTTAAGTCTCGGCAAAGAGTATAAAGTCATACAGATGGACGCACTGCACACAAGGAAAATTGTTCTATGGCGGGTCGTACTGGCATAGCCCGCCATATGTTCGGATCTCGTTTCTCATATGTGCACGTGTACACCGCCCGTACCATGAAGCTGGTGAGCAAAAGTTTCTGTTTTTTTGTTCTCAATGCGTCATCTGTATGACTTTAAAATCTTCGGTTTTAGCGAGGTATACTTAACGGTCCAATTCTAACATTAAGATTTTTAGTAACCATATAGCGTTTGCTTAGCCTTATCGATTTGGATCAATCTCCTACTAAAGGATTCAATTGTTAACCTCACCTAAACGCCTGCTTCGACGAAATAACTTAACACCATCACAACTCCACTAAAAATGTCACGAAACCATTCGCCCTCATTAACCTATGCTCCACTTATCGTCAACATGTAAAAAAAATTCTCAAAAAAAGACGTTACCTCCTAAAAAAAAGTATCATTAACAGCCTTGTTCCAAAAAAAAAGAACCTCTACAAATGCACTCGTCAATGAAAATATATATAAAAAAAAATGCCATCGACACTTAGTCAACTCGTCTAAAGTGCATCCGAACATCCACACGCGTTGCTCACCTAAAATAAAACGACAACTCAATCCAAACCACCCATCCAAGTGGCTGGCTGACTTGCCTCTCGGGTGTCTCTAAAAATCCATTGCACTCTCATAAAAAAAGCTTTTCCTATACCTCCATGCAGCACTGCTGATGGCCGCTTTCAATATATCTATGACACTCGAGACGCATGTCTCGAAAAGTGTTCCCCCCAGTTGAATTTTCCGCACTCTCACAGTGGTTTTCCATCTACAAAGCAAAAGAGCGAGATACTCACACAATAACAAATTGCTGGATACCCTGTCTGTAGTACGTTTGGAGGAGAATTCACCTTCAAGTCGGCAGTGCCACTGCCAGTCTGCATCGGAGCGGCATTGAATAAGTCTCTATCGGCTCTAGGAATAAATCGCCGATTTGTTTTATTTTTTTTTGTCAAGTGAATTTTTGCTGTTTTAAGCATCCGGGAAAAAAGCCCAACAAAAAAAGGGGAATACAAAAACAAATCAGCAAAAAAGAAAAAAAAAAGTGAAGTGAATGATTTTATGTATGACAGCGAAGAAAGCGAAAGTGCGAGTCGTAACGTATTTGGGACAAATCGTGGTCGTTTTTCGGATTGTTTAGCTTATTTTGCATATTGTGTCGGTTTTTCGTGTGCGGACAGAAGACCCCTTTCGGTGTATAACCTCATCAGTTGTGTTTTTTTTTTTTAAGTTTAGCCGGTGGGCGTTTAACAAACAAGAAGTATCTACAAGAGACCAAAACCCTGTATCTATACCTTTTTTGACCATTGCTGGGCTATTTTGCTACACCTTCGATAGGTTACACAGATACAGATTCAGATTTATCTTGTGTCTGTGTAATTGTTTGTATTATGCAACTTCTCATCCAGCAGCAGGTTTCATATGAAAATTTGCATTAACCATTACTCCACATTTGTATATGTGTGTACAAGCAAATTGTTGGGATATCCAGTGAGAGTGAAGGAGATAGAGACATACTCCCCAAAGTGAAGTGGCCCACAGTTATCATAACAAAAGCACCACCAAAGTGAACGAATTCGATGTACCATAACGCTGTCTAACGCTGCATCTATACAGACCAACAGACGCGACAGACAGAGCTAGACCCTAGGATGAGAAGCTGCTTCTGATCATATTATATGCAAGCAGCGCACCTTTGCCAATTTCTCAGTACATAGAGGGAATAGAGTGAGTTGGCCTTTTGTTTTTACATCTAGAGATACATCTACATTATGCATCGACCTATAAGCAAAATATTATTATTTTTTTTTTTGTTGTTTTATTTGAGTGGCGGCGGAAGGCTTGTATATATTAAAAAATAGACTGCCGCCACCGCCACCACCGGGAGGGTTACTCTGACGTGCGTCGGTCGGTCGTTCGTTTGTTTTTATTTGTTTTTGCAACTCGATCCCTGCAGCCTTCTTTAACAAAATGAATAAAATGTTTTTCTTTAACTTTAAATTTTTTAAGATACATCATACTCGTATCTTTTCCTTTGAACTTAAATTTTATGAATCACTTATCGGAGAGTCATCCACCCCTCCTTTTGCAAATGTAATAGAGATGAATACGGATGTTTTAAAACAAGTGAACAAAAAAAAACATTAGCGGACTGCAGTGGGCATGACTTTGCATCGTAATGAAGCGGCCATTTAGCAAGTTGTGACGACAGAGTTGCTGGTAGAAATCGATAAATGATTGGTTTACATACAAAAACCTGTCAATCAACAAATGACGCGTTGTTATACCATACGAAGGATACATCTCGCTATAAGGGGTTTATCGATTTTAAGCCCGAATGTGTGAATTTTAATGAGGAGTGTAGATTCGCCGGTTGAGTGCAAACAGTAAGAACGCCGGCAACTATTACTTAACACGTCCTTGAAAGACAAGCCGTCTTTCAAGGGTAGGTTGTGTACAACTATGTGGGTAGAGAATTTCATATTCCTGTTGGAACAAATAAGAGAGGTAGATACATGGTTACTCAAGGGGTTGTTTGTTAAGCAATTGGGATTGCGTTGTTACCTAATTATTAGCAATGCTAGATATTTTGTAGATTTTTTTGAATAGATGGTAACAGGAGTGCACTTTTAGAAAGATTTCACATTTTTGTAACCAAATCAATATCGATAAATTAATATCGATATCTTTCCGAAAAATGTATTAAGCGACATTTATAAAATTTTGCAGGAGACAAAAAAAATTCCTATGTAGGTATTTATTTGTGTATTTTGCAGTGTACTGTAAATTTTATTTTTCTATAGTTTATTTTGTATTAATGGTAGAAACCTCAAACCAAGACCAAAACGTGGCGCTCGCACAAATTAAAATCGCAATTCAAAAAGTAATTTCCTGAAAAATTATCGCTTAGTGCATTTTTCCGAGATGTTATCGATATGTTAATTAAGTCCTGCGTGAAGTCAAAGATTATACAGCCATACAGATGACGCGCTGAATACAGAACAATTTTTTCTATGGTGGGTCGTACTGGCATATATTTTGATCTCGTTTCTCATGTGTGCACGTGCAAACCGCCCGCCCGTACCGTGAAGCTGGAGAGCAAAAGTTTCTTCTTTTTTGTTTGTTCTCAATGCGTCATCTGTATGG
Source organism: Rhingia rostrata (assembly GCA_949824845.1). Lineage (NCBI taxonomy): Eukaryota > Metazoa > Arthropoda > Insecta > Diptera > Syrphidae > Rhingia > Rhingia rostrata. The sequence goes on from OX463757.1 coordinate 93,390,476, forward strand.
CTTTATGATTTTTGGTAGAGTATTGGGATCTAGGCATAGGTTATTCTTTTCAATCGATGTTTTTCCATTGGCCTGTGGGATAACTCAGCTGTCAGCTTAAGTAAATCAAAAAAATTGTGAAAAATCTACAATTCAATTATGACCGGAAATTTCTGAGGAAATCCACCCCTGCTAAAAGTATGACTCGCTTAATATCCCGATATGTCACCTATATTTCCGCAGATCCTTTTTGTTAAACTGAGCGAAGTTCTGTAGGTTAATTGATTAAGCTATGGGTCTACTGGCGCAAATTCTACGCCTCAACATAAAAATATAATCATCGGCTGGCTTCGCAGAAGCGAATTCAGTCACAGCAATTTTCCTCGACCTTGTTGATGGTTTTTGACTGTAGTTCAAGGATTGTTTGGATGGTATTGGCTTTATGTTCCACACCTCTACATTAAAATATAATCATCGGCTGGCTTCGCAGAAGCGAATTCTTTCACACCAATTTTCCTCGACCTTCTTGATGGTTTCCTACTGTAGCTCACGGATTGTTTGGAAGATATTGGCATTAAGTGCTTGAATGGTTTTACCATCTTGAATTTCTTTAAATTTAACGAGCACAAGAAAAAGTGACTCCCCGTACACCACCCATGGAGTAAGTCTCCACTACATCCAAAAATCTTCTTTCTTTCTTTTTCCCCTTCTCTAACGCTCGTACTATGGCTACATATAAAGGGTATTCATAATCCCTTGAGTACGTGTTAATTTAAAAAAAAAATTACTGGAAACATATCGATCCTTCACGGTTCCCCACAAAAAAAAGTCTAAAGGGCTCAAATCGCAGGCGGCCAATTCACCTCGCCAAGACGGCTGATAACACAATTTGAGAATTTGGTGCGCAAAGGTCGATTGTGGCGTGGGCTGTGTGTCATTGGCGCTCCATCCTACATGAACATCCAAATTCATGTCTTCAGTTTCAGTATAAAAAACGTCGATTAACATGGCTTGTAACGACCACCATTGACTAAAAAGTTGTTACCTGCCTCATTTTCAAAGAAAAATGGTCCAATGATGACACCACTCCACAATCCGCACCAAACTGTCACTCACTGTGGATGTTTCGGCTTCTCGACAATAACGTGCGGGCTTTCCCAGTCAAAGATGCGACAATTTTGTTTGTTTACTTAACCACTGATGTGATGAAATGCGCCTCGTCAAAAAAGATGATTTTTCGCCCAAAGTCGTTGTCCAATGTTGCCCTAAGGCCCAAACTGCCAGTTGATAACGAAGCGGATGGTTGTGCGTATTCAATTGCTTATTCAATTGGTCATTGTAAGCGAATAATTCGAGATCCAGCTCAACATTTCAAACTATTGCTTGACAATGTATGTTGTCCACTACCAGTCTCACGAACTTTTTCCAAAAACTTTCGTACTGCAAGCGCGGTGGGTGCTTCATTTCGGCCAAAACTTCTTTTTTTTTTTCAAACAACGCACAGTTTGGGCTACACAGTACTCTCTTGAGAAATAAGTTTCAATATTTTCCAACGTTGTTCAAGCGTAAATCGACTTGCTTCGTTCTGTGGAGATATGATACAAACGTTCTGTCAAGATTTCAAGCGAGAAACAGCTGTCATTGTCAAAATTGCCTATGATTTTAAAATAAACCACGATATGTCTCACCCTGTAGGTGGGGTATTTTACTTGTGGTTGGTTGCTTCACAAATGGTAGCACCAACATTTAAAAAAATTACAAAAACATATAACAATGCTACAATCCGCAGTGCGAATTATCTAAAATCCTATCCCAAAACAAATATACCCCCAAAACAAATACCTCCAAAAAGAGGGAGTGGCTAAAAACTTTACGGGGGTAAACTGTAGAAAATGGCATTATCACAACAAAATGTTCAGATAGTTTACCAAAATCTTTGATGGTTCGACAAAAAACAACAATCAGTTACGATATTTTTTCTTCTTTTTTTTGCAAAACACCCCAAAAATGAGAAAATAGACAAAATGTTCAAATTACCATTTCCATTGTTTTTGAATCGAAAGTTTCTTCGAGTTGCATGTGTCATAATTATAAAGAAAACCCTTTTTAACTAAAACCGCCACCAAAAAGTGGAAGTAGCAAAGAAATGTATATCGACGAAATATTGATATTATGATTGTCTAAATTTTTTGTTCAGACACTTTCAAAAAACAAAAAACAAAGCTTTTCTGAAAAGTGGGTGGATTAAATTTGTACACTTTCTCTGTAGGCATGAATTACGATCCTGTAGACATGGCTAAAGCAACTCAGCTAGCGATTCTGAGTCAATCGATAAGGGGTGTCCCACAATTCACGCAAAATGTTAACGAATCATACTTCTCTGGCTGGATGGCATGTTGGTTTTCATATCACGATAACGAATAGCTTTAATTGTTACAGCTTGACAAGCCGCATTTTCAAAGAAGAATTGATCATTATTTTTAAAATATTGGTCAACGATGACAATGCGTTGTTCTTTCATACAGCGCTCCATTTTTACTAACTCCGAAGATCCATTTTTGCTAACCTCGAAGGTCCATTTTTACTAACCCCGAACTGTCAGCTGTCACATTAATATATTTTTCCGTTGGCAACACAGTACTAATAAATGGCGTAAAATTAAAATTTTGCGTGAAAAATGGAACACCATTTACAGTAAGAAATATCTGTCAAATTTATTTCTCTATCGTACAAATTCAACTAATATACCCATGGGATAGAGTTTAATAACTTCTGTAATAAACAAACAGAAGCCGCCAGTAGGACAGTTGAGAGAGCGTATGTGCTCTGAGTCAATGCTATATCAAACGTCGTTCATGTTTCTCTCCTTCTTACTCTTCGTTCGATCCGTCAAAATGTTTGCCGCAACAGGCTTGTTAGTATCCAGAGCTAGCTTTTTCAAGTAACCATTCATGTGTGCATTTTTACTTCTTTGTGTTATGGCGGGACTTCATGTTTTATGCCGAATCCGATATGCTGAGTTGAGATACGCTTTTCTTGACAATTGATACTACTAGGATGATTTGTCAGGTCATTGCTAGAGGAGGGCTAGTAAAATATTATTTCATGTGTTGCTACGGCTGGGAATCGATTCCAGACATTCTGCGCGGCATTTCACCGCACTAACCAACGTGCCACTGAGTCGGTGGCTTGATATGTCCACTCTATTTAACAGTTTCATCAATCGTGCTGCAATAGTTGTGCTAATTTGTTATATTCCATGATATTAAAAATCGCGCGATTTAAGCCGTAAGTCAATTGTTTTATTTACCTCAGTATTTGTTAGTATTTTATAAATCCTAATGGGGGATCTGTTGTCTCAACTATGGTCAGAGCTATTGGCACCAATAGAAATGTTTGTGAAGACGACAGGTGTTTGCTCTGAGTTGTTTACTTCCTATGTGACACTACCGCCCATTATACCCAGATGGCCCTTGTCTTTTGCAAGCTGCGTACAATAGTTGGATAATGTGAGCCTATACTTGTACTGGGCTCTGGAGGCTTTGCGGAAAACATAATATTCCGATTAGCTCAACCGTTTGATATGTAGCTGTAAACTAGTTTTATAAAGTAGGTCTAACTTCCAGATAATAGTCACCCAGTTAAACTGTCCATCTCTTTTCGCCTTGCATCGTCTTTTTAAGTTTTAGATTTCATTGACAATATTTTGCATGACTTTTCTTAATTTCATCGTTCATTGAAATATTATACCAACGACATTAATGTGTTCATTATTTTTTTACAGGTTATACAGCAAAAAAAAGCGTGAAGCGTACAAATCGATTTTGCCACGTAATAAACCCAGCACAACGACGGTTGCAATGCGTAGCGATCAGTCGGGTGGACTATTACATTTGAAAATTGCTCCACCCTCGGTCACATCGATCGCCCCAAAGCCTCTTATAAAACCTGCCGCATCTACACACATCATATCCCGCGTTGTATCGCTAAACACAGCACCGACAACGCCTCTGAAGGAAGAATATGTCATTGATTTAGATTCCTCACCAGAAAAATCATTGGAAAAGGTAACACCTCGCATTCAGAGTGATGATCAGAGAAATCTAGAGACTGGCGTTAAGAAACCTCCTGACAGTAAAGAATCCGAGTTAGAAGATAAAACCAGCAACATGCAGCAAACAGATAAAGTTCGAGACAGCATACAAAAGTCCACTGAAGACGTGGACGAAGTGAAGTCCGTAGACCGCATCAGCTGTGAACAGAACAAAGAGAATTTACAAAGCAATGAAGCACTCAAGAAAGAGAATGATGAAATTTCATCGAAACAGGACACCGAACCGAAGGATATTGCTTCAGCAAAAGAAGATATGGATACCGCAGAAGAAAATAATGAGAAAGCTAGTGAGTTTGCAATTGTAGCGGTCTCATCTCTGAATATGGACATCAAGGAGGAGAAAATGGACACAGCACCAACACCACCACCGACGACAGTTGAGGAAAGTGCACAATCCAAATTTGCTGCTCAAGATATTCAATATAAGGAAACATCTCGAATTAATCCATCTCCACAGCCAGTCGCTTCAAAGCGACGTCGGTCATCTTCCACAACCACCCAACAAGAAAGGAGCAAAGCATCAAAACTAATTGCTCCCACAGATCCCGAAGACGACGATGAATACATTCACCCAACAAAGAAACTCCGCGAGGAGTTACAATCCAACTACCCCACCCATGATCGCATTCTAAACGAGTACATCGAGAAGACCTCCAACGACTCCATCGACACTATACAACGACACATCGAACAGATGCTGTCCGAGATCCATACGCTCAATGACATGATCAAAGCCAAAGAAATCGAATGGAACAACATGTTGCACCTGAAGAAGGTCAAGGAGGAGATCTGCTTCCGACTGACACGACGGAAGCAGTGCATGGAAATCATGGCGACTAAAGTCGGTGAGACTGGACATTCAGCGGGACTGGATGAGGAATATCTTGGCAATGAGTCGACGGTATTGGCTATGGGGAAAACACCACCACCACAACTGAATCCCCAGTTGTCGTCGACACCCATTGCAGCAGCAATTAGCTCACTCAGCAGCAATATTTGCAATTTTACAGCGGCAAGTTCATCTTCAGCGGCGCCACCAACCACCGCTCAATTGATCGTACAGAATCGTGCGAACATGAAGAGTTCGGATTTGGTCAAGGAGAAGGCGAACACAATAAGACTGCACCGGTGAGTAGAGTTTTTGGTTTGATTTGCATTTGATTGGCTTGATTCATAATTTTATTCGGTTGGTAGATTATAGTCGAGGTAGTGAAGGCTTATTAACACCTTATAACCGTGTTTGTGTGTGTGTGTGTTGAGTTGTAGGATGACAAAAATATTGTTGGCGATTTTTTTGTTTTACTCATTTTTTCACATTTTTTCAATTTCATGTTTTCATTTACTTAGTTAAAGGTATGGAACATTCCCACATTCACATTCCCAGTTATTTCGAGTCGGGATTCCAAAAGACCTGCAGGAAGCTTTATTTCATTCAATTAAGTGCCTTCCTATTGAAATGACTCCCGATTTGGCGAGAGTGATTTAAAATTACCTGGTAACACTTAATGTTGACTGAATTCGGGATTGCTCATTCGCAATCATTGCCCCTCTTGAAATCCGCAATGTTCCTAGTATGGCTTGGGATTCAATGACTTTGAACAGCAATTGCATTTTCCTGGTTTACTTGCGCTGCAGCCCGGAATGAACCGGGACTTCAACCAACATGTCTCTCCAATTATCTTGGCCCTTAGCTAACTGCCTTCACTTGCGCACTCCAAGTTAGTGGAGGTCGGTTTCTAATTGTGCGCCTCACTAAGGAGAGGTCTTCCCCTACTGCGTGCGACGTCTGCCTAGGAATTAAATACTGCGAGCCGGATTGTTGGTGTCCATTCGTTCTGGCGTTCTGTCCAATTCGTCGATGTTGTGTTTCATTTCCTGTTGACAGTCTTACCCTCTTTGCTGCTTAAACCATTTTTGTCGCTTCCTTTTCTATAATAGCAAACGTGGCTATGACATAATATTGAGTCCGAACAATGAATTCAATGTTGTCGCCGTTTGCCAGTTGTGGCACCGATCTATGGAAGATTTTATCTCTGGTGTTGGCTCGTGATTTTTCTCTCAAGAACGATATTAAAGAATTCACAAGACATTGCATCGCTTTGCCTAAATCCTTTTTTTGGTATCGAATGTGTCGGTCGTATGATGGAGCAGCGATAATTCTCCATCGTCCACAGACTCCACAGACGTACGAGTTTGGGCGGTATAACAAAACTAGACAGGACTCTTTACAGCTCATCTCTATAAATGCTTTCGTATGCGGCTTTGAAATCGATGAATAGGTAGGTGGGTATCGATTTGGACTTCTTGGGATGTTTTTTTTTTCAGGATTTGCCTGAAGTGTGAAGATTTTATCAGTTGAGGACTTTCCTGGCCTAAAACCACACTGATAAGTGCCGATCTGGTTTTTGGTAAACGGTTTATTGCTGGTGTTTGTGAGAAAACTAGGTGCATTTTCCCGGCACCGAATTTTTATTTGAATAAGTAGCCATCAAGACCAACAAGATTGATACTCTTCTTCTTATGTGGGTAGTCTGTGAACCTGATCCCAGGCCTCATTAAGGAGCGCTAAAAAAATCCATACATGATGAATGATTCATTGTCATAAATAGGATTTGGATGTTCGTTCTATGCATCTTAACACCCTTTTGCATAGCTCGACAGAACATCAACCAAACCTGCATTGTCCTACGTGCACCATTGGCCATTATCAATGCCCTTTCAGTTTTTCTTAAAATTATGCCAATGTATGTTTCTTCTGTTTCGCCTGTCTGAAGGATTTAGTCTTCCAGAAGTTGACTTTGTAGAAGTTGACCACCTATAGTGTGAATGATCCCTTAGGTTGACAGAGTAGTGTCTGCCAAACAATTTTCTTTGAGTATTGGAGATCGAGTAGAAGATTAAGTGTCCTCTTCGACGTCTAGATAGCTGAATTTGCTGGTTGATTCTTTTAGTTTCTGATGAGATGTCGTTGACTATGACTTTATGCGAATTCATCTATGATTTTTCTTTTATAAGTACTCTTTCTGGAAAATTTTACCTTATCTCACTCTCGTCATTGTTTCATGCCTCTCGTTATTGAGTGCGTGATCTGTCTGTATTTTCTCTGGATCTATGAGTTTTTCGTTTGCTAAGCGAGATAAATCCGGCATATTAGTAGCGAATATTCTGTAATAAGGGGTTCGTTTTGCGACAGGTCTTCGACCTTTGATACTAGTCGTTTCACTGTTGACATTTATTTTCTGCGATTCTATCTTCGTTCACTCTGACAACCACTGAGACACGTGTTTCATGGTTTAACACTCTATTGGCTCCGAAAAAGTTGAACGTTTTCAAAAGCTTGATTAATTGCGAAATCTTTGAATTGGTCTTCCGTCTGTTGTTCTACATCTGTTGTCAATAAATGTAAATCGTGACTTTCCTCGTAAGTTGGTGACTTTCCTCGTTCTCTTCCAATTATCGCTGGTTGTCCTAAAATCCGATTTGTCCAATAAGATTGATGGTCTAATCGATCTGCCAATATAAAAGTGTATCTCAGTTCATCTTTGAATCTGACACCCTTTAGCAAGTCCAGCTTATCAATATTGATTGTATGCGAGTTCCTTTTGTTGCTCTACAGCGTTGTCCATAAATTTGAATTGTCAGACAGCTACTTTCCTTGTCCTGTCGTCTTCTGGTGAAATTATGTAGTGTAGGTAGAGATCTTGCAGAAAATACAATCGCACACATAAATAAATTTATGAAAAGTCTAGGGCCAGATTCCTAACAAACTTGTTGCACCAATAACTTAATTTTTTAAAGAAACCTTTCCTTCATCTATCTATAACGCTAAAACTCACTTGTTCACCCTCTCTAACATTTGAAATTATTTATTTTTTTTAATTTATTCCTTAAAATCCCACTCATAAGTTAACATCGCCACATTAATTTTTTCGTCTTTTTAAAATTAACCTGCACCTCCTTCTGTTTTTCTGAAAAAACAGCCTTCTTGTTTCCAGAAATATTCTTCCGAAGCCCAACAACGCAGCTGCCTCATCTGCTTCACCACCAGCATCCAACATTCAACAACAGCAGCAGCAGCAGCGAAGCGCATCAACAAATGGTCCAACTGCATCCAGTTCCAGCACTCAGCCAATCCTAAACAGCTATTTAACATCAGCGGACAGCGTACAGCAACTCGTGGACATGATGAACGGACATCACAACAGCCACAGCGGACTTGCAAATGGTGGCGCTTCTGGTGGGAATAATTCTGCAGCAGCGGCAGCAGCAATGGTCGGACGACAGGGACCCTTCAAGGATGTACGCAGCATTATTGCAGATTTCCGACAGCAACACCCGGAGCAGGTGCCTCGCCGTGGCCGAAGAGTAAAGAACAGTAACACATCCAACTTATCGGATTCCAATACGATCCTGGGGAACGCTTTGAAATCTGATACGGTGGGAGTGGGATCAGCATCCAGAGCGAGGCATATTAAGAATGTTTTTTTTTCTTCTCATTCGCAGAATTCGCGCCCCTCGAGCAATGATTCCTCGTCGCACAGCATGAGTAATACAAACCAAGCGACGACGTCGACCAACCACAATAATGTGAACTCGTTCAAGGATGTGTTGGCGCCATTCGCGAAATCTCAAAGTGCAGCCTCCTTGCGCTCGGCCAGTGGACAGCAGCAGAACCCCCCATATCCCGAAGTGACACTGCACCCGGTATCGACGCCCATTAATGCGTCTGGTGGACAGGATCAACCCACAGGATCTGGCTCGCTTTTGCATGGAATTTTAACAAAGGTATGTTCTCTCCATATTGCTCATTGATCACGATTGTTTGAATGCATCTCTCGATTTCAGTTCTCGCGTCCAAATGAGTCTGCCAATGCCAAATCAGTTGCCAATCAGACATCAGCCAACTACGTCAGTAATTTCTCGCCAACTCTCGCCAGGTTGTTGACCGCCCCCGAACGCAATATAATCGGAAGTGGTGCCGCTGGATCGATGGGCAATCAATCCCATCATAGTTCTGGCGCCGAAGGGCCCAGCAGTAGTGGCACAGCCACTCACCACTCGATGCCCGGCTATGGGGTCAACCTATCCAAGGTGGTGGGTCATAATAGTGAAATCACAATCACACCGGTAATGAATTCCATGCATCAACAGTCGATGCTACAACAGCAGTTACAGCAACAGCAACTAAAGGAGGTGCTCACAAGGGCCGCAGCAGCCGTTGCCAGTGGTAACACTAGCAACAATGTCCGGGATGATCACTACCAAAGACTTGTAAGAGTCATTTCTATGTTTTAATAGTTTGTTGTCACATTGCGACTAACATTGAGTTTTCATAAAATTATCTTTTTTTTGCTTTTGCTTTTCTCTATCGCTTTTGTATTTTTTTCTTTTATTTCTTCCTTCGTTTTTTTCTCGTTCTTTTTCTTTTTTTTTCTCTTCTTCGTCCGTCTTTTAGTCGTCGTTTGCTGCTGCCGCTGCATCTGCTGGCAATGATGACGACGCCGAGGATAGCGTCGACAGGCTAGTTATAGACGAGGGAGTCGATTCGATGGTTGGTGGTGATGAACATCAGCGCATAGCACCACATGCCATCGGCCAAGAGTTTAATGAGAACGAAGTTCCTGTATGCCAAGGATGCAAGAAGCATGAAGCGCAATTTGTGTGCGCCGGTTGCGGCAATCAATGGTATTGCAGTCGGGATTGTCAGGTGAGTTTTTTTTTTTTTGGAATTGTAATTTGATCTTACATTTAGTAAACGTTTAAAGTGGTGGCCAATACATGACAATTCTGCTTATAGTCAGGCCTGTCTCGAATAAATTTAAGCAATCTGATTTACATTGCTGATATTTCAAGAAAATTCTCGTTTCCGTACACGACAGCGCTCATAAGTTTTCTGTCGATAAACGCACTCCGTGTAGCTAAAGCACTAGACTTCACTATCTTTTTAGTCAACTAAATATATTCGAGTCGACTGTCGGTTACTTTCCTAACACCAACATCATGCAGAGCTCAAACGTTTGGAGATCAGTATTTGTATCAGGTATTGTATAAAATTAAACGACCAATCAAAAAAAAAAAAGGCAGAGTAGAAGTTTGTAAAGTTTATTAGGACTGGTGGGAGGGATGTCTCAGTTTATGCCTTAGATCTAGACAATTTCTAGTGTAAATTCCAAAAATGATACCTTAACGTTTTTTTTAAATGTCCACCATTTGCGAAAGTCTAACACAAGGTATAAGTTTGTCAGGAAAAGCTTCTCAAAATATACGTTCGATATCGGATATATAAATACCTTTTCCAAACACAAAAACTAGCGAGTGGCTTTTGGTCTGGGTACATACTTACATTTTTCTGCTGCCAAGTCGCGTTCGGCGCAGTGAGTACCATGATATTATGACGAATAGCTACGTCGGAGGATTCTTCGTCGATATAGAAAGAGGAAGATGGGTAAAGAAAACTGGATTAGAAATTTTCTTTTGAAACGTTCAATTCAAGTTGTTTTGGTTGGTTTCTGGTCTGCAACTCATCAAATAAATGCTGGTAGACACCAAGGCTCAGTTTTCTCTCCGACACTTTTTCTCATTTTTATAACTAATCGATCTCCTGCCGCCTCAAATTCTAATACAATTCATTCGATGACGAAAAAAATTTAGGAGACATAAGAATCGGAACTCTTAAGTTTTGCTTGAACATCGTCGAAATATCCCCTGCCTTACCTTGTTTCATAGCTATTTTAACAACCAATGCCCAAAAAATCAGCCGCAATACTCGCTAGGCTATGAAAGAGCTAAGCTAACATGTTGCAACTAATATTTCTAACAGGAATAGTCTTTCTTGGTATAGAAAAATTATTGTCTATGAACATTAAACCTTAAAAACATTTACCCTGGATACAGACGTGTTGCTATGTATTGCTGCTGTCGTATCAAAAGATACATGCATACGGGTTCAGGCTCCAGTTTTTATGCAGCACTACGTTGTATGCCAAGAATCCGTAACTCATGACGTAATTGCCTTACTTTGCTTTACCTATCATGGCCAGTCAGACTGGATTATTTAGCTGTCAGAAAATAGTTGGGATCGTTGAAAGAAGATTCTTGGACCATACATTTTTTACGCGTTTACTGAGAGTAAACATTTTTAGTTCGAAGATGCGCTTTATATTTGCTCCCATTTGTTTCGCTAAAAACTCATGATAGCGCATCTCCCTAACGAAATACGGTACACGTTGAAAAAAGTTCACATGGACTGTTGTACATAGGCTTCACAGGGGCATCAGTTTTTTTAGTTATCACTAATTCCATGATCGCTCTATACAACTCTAGGCGATGGATGCCATATCATACGCGGCCCTAAAGCTGATGATAAGTTGATGTGTCTTGCTTCCTTTGTTATATACTTTTGATGTCTGAAAAATTGTTGAATGTGATTTAGTCAACAGAAAACAAGTGAGATCGGCAATGTTTACCTTGGGTGTAAATTTTGTAAATATTAAAAAAAAAACATGTGGTTAGATGGTGTTGTGAGTGGTTCATCAAAGACTACAACCACGTATAAACTTATAAAGAATACAAATTTTTTGTGCAACAGATTTGTTAGCACTCAGAACTTAGCTTTTCTCTAGTCGACAATAAATATTTATCATAGGAACTATTTTTTTGACTAAGTAACTGTATAGACATTGGGGGCCCTTTGCATGAAAGCATTTATTTAACAGTTGAAAGCTGTCTGAAATGCACCAGTTCAGACAGCTTTCCACTAATAAGTCCGAACTGATGAACTCTAAAAATAATTTGGGGTTATATAGGGTGATACAATGGGAGCTTTCTGATTTTTATGTTAAATAAAACCAAAGATTATAAAGTCATATAGGTAATCTTTGATAAAACACAAGCAAATATTGTATTGATGTTTTACTCTTTATCTGAGGTTATACTTTGGTTTATGTTTAAAAATATTTTCCTTCAAATGCTGCCCACGACTAACACTTTCCCAGCCGATATTCCATGAATAACATGACTTATGTTGGCTTCAAAAGCTTGAATTAATTGGACATTTATCGACACCAACAAGAGATTTCACACATCATCATAGAAAGAAATCGAATGGTGTCAAATCACAAGATCTTGGTGACCAATTAACGGGACCATCTCTTGAGCTGATGTTTTCATCGAACGTTTCACTCAATAAAGCGATTGATTCATTACTTGTATGTCATGAAGCGCCATCCTGTTGAAACCACAAATCAGATCACCAATATGTTGATTTTACGGCAACAAAAATTCATTGATCATTGCGATCTCCATTAATTTTTAAAGAAATGTTGCCGGGATGCCGCCTTCCCATTAACCGCATCAAACAGTTCATTTTTGGGTTACATTGGTAGCCGTTGGATTGCCTCTGGCTGTTCAATGTCCCAAATGCGGCATTTTTGCTTAATTACTTAGCCGTTGTTCGATAACAAAATTGGATCAATGTGAAGCTGCTCCAAGTCCCAAAATCGATAATTAAACGTAACGCTAAGTCAGTCGGCTTGAACAAGCTATATTTTCTACACCACAACGCCCAAATCTTGAGAACGGCGACCAATTGATTGATCACTGTCTTCACGAATAGTCTCTGCTATGCCAGCAATATTCTCATTGTTACGGAGTGGATGAAATTCAGTTGGACGATTATGACGACCGAAGTGTAGTCAAAGATTTCTAAAAGAATTGTTAACTGATTTTGAAAATATATTTCCATAATTGGTAAGCATGAATAGACCATTCATGATGAAATGACAATGCATACTAAAGACATGCGTCAGACGTCATATGGACATGCCAGTTCACAAATACTAAATGTTAAAACAACGTTATTGTAAAAAGTACCTTATATTGGATCACCCGTTATAAACATTGCGTAGCTTCCGAAGCAATTATTTTTGAATAACAAACAATCATCTTTAACTTTTTGCTCAACTTAGGCATTGAATTTCGAAAGATATCGTATCGGCTATCCATGTAATAATATGAATGCCAGTCAAAATGGCAGAGCTTAGGCCCAGTAGGTAGGTTTGTGTGTCTGTCATTCACGGTACCCTTTTTCCTTACAGAAGGCAAGCTATATCCCGCTACACAGCCAAGAAGGGGTGGAAAATATTTTATATAAAATAATAATTTTAGATCTCTTAATATCTGAACCCATTTTTATACCCTATCCTCCCATAGGGGTATATTAGTGTTGACATTGTTTGTAACATAGAGAAATAATTTCCAAAGATATATCTCAAAGCATATGGATCACTCATAATCGCCAGCTGAATCGATCTAGCCATGTCTGTCTGTCCGTCCGTCTGTGTATTACCGATTTTCGAGCTTTAATTGTTGAGCTAGAAAGTCTAAATTTGGAGTATAGAATCTCTGTCTGATGAAGCAGAACATTTTTGGAATCAAAAAAAAACTTTGTTTTTGTCCAAACGATTATGCATTTTGGAAAAGTGACTTAAGAACATATGTAGACAAAATTCGAAAAAACCTTTAATGCCAAAACATTGGTAATATTAATATTAAAATTCCATCTATAGATCATTTTAACCGACGCCCACCTTTTGGGGGCGTTTTTCCATACAAAAAAATTTATACCATACCCTGTAGCATATGCAGTAGAAAACCCTTTTTTTGTCGAACCATACAAGAGTTTCATAAACTGTCTGAACAATTTGTTGTGACAATGTCATTTTCTACATTTCATCCCCTTAAATTTTTAAGTCACATCCAGTTTTTTGAGATATTAGTTTTAAAGATGGGGTGGGATGGGATAGGTTACTCAACGATCCACAAAGCGGATTACAGGATTCTCATATGTTTTGAACTACTTCTAACAGAAACATCTTCTGTCCTTGCACACATTTTCAAAACATGCTTTCGAACATTTTGACATGAGATATCTGATAATGGGTGCGTTCCGGACTCCAGTTTTACCAAATTAACTTTGCCGGTAAACTTCTCTCATTGGTCCATTGACCATTTTAGTCACGTGACATTTGAGAGAATATGACTGACGAAACAAGTTGAAAATTTACACATGGGACTTCAGATATGAGTGAAACAGCTGATCTTTCTTCGACATGTCATGAAGATATTTTTGATTTCATTAAAATTACCCGACAATATAGGTTTATTTAAGCTAATTTTTTTCTTTTCCGAAAATGAATAATTATTCTGAATTGATAAAAGTAAAAAAGTTTTAGAGGTATAGAACTTTGAATTTAAATAAAACACAAGAAAATCGTTTTACTGTCCACATCAATTTGGCTTTATTGGAAGGATAATTTTATGCCATTAATGTATAAATATGATTTCAGGCATGTAGCCTCCGCGGCTGGTTCGAATAAAGCCAAGTCAAGAGGTCCAATTCTCAACCACTTTTTCTAGCATTTGGGGCCGTATGTCGGCAATAACGCCACGAATGTTGGCTTCCAAGTCCCCTAACGTTTCTGGTTTGTTGACGTAGATGAGCGACTTCACATATCACCAACGAAAATAATCCGATGGTGTCAAATCACACGATCTTGGTGTCGAATTGACAAGTCCATTCCGCGAAATGTATGCGCTCATCGAATGTTTCCTTCAATAAATCAATTGTGACGTGCAATGTGTGGCATGTAGCGCCGTCTTGTTGGAACCACATCAAATCTCCATTAGTGCCATCAAATTCGGGAACAAAATAGTCGGATATCATCGCTCTATACCGGTCTCCATTAACGGTAACTGACTCTCCAGCATCATCTTTGGAAGAAGTATGGTCCAATGACTCCCATAGAGCAAACCAAACAGACAGTTATTGTGGATGTAATGGCGTCTCAAGGGTCTCATGTGAATTCTCTTCACTCCCAATGCGGCAATTTTGCTTGTTGACGTAGCCAACCAATCATTTTCGGCCCATACACCTAAATCACGACGCATTGCATGGTCTCGTGGCTTTAATTCTTGCAAAAGGTGGATCTTGTAAGGTCGTTCATTCGGATACTCTTCAACACGTTGCTCTACAGCGGCAATTGTTTCTTCGGTGCGCACTGTTCGACGTCTCTGCGGATGGGTATTGTCACATAGAGTAAAGGTAGTGCGAAAACGATCCACCGTTAACCAAATGATTTGCTCTGATGGACGATTTTGTCGGAGCTTGCGGTAAACTTCGCGAACTGAACCATTGTTTTCGAAATAAATTTACACGATATGCAAGCGTTGTCAACCTGTTCATGATGAAATGGCAAACCAGACTGAACATAAATGACATTTGAGTTACCCGATTTCACCACAAAATGTCAGTTTTAAAACATCCTTTATATGGAAAAATTAAGTAAGGGTTCTGTTACGATGCTTATGTCACTATTATAGTGTCCAGATATATGACATTAAATATACACTGTTTATGGGATGTGCCACGTCTACTTGCTCCACCACGCCAATTTTCTTACGTAACACATCAGCTTAGCAATTCGTATGCCCACACGATGTTTCAAGACTGCGGCTTATAGTACTCCCGATATTCCTTGCCCACTGATCGGATCCCAACCACTCGTAATACCCCTCAAAAGCATAACCAATATATTTATACAAAGTTTGAAGAATCTGGTTATTATTGAACTCTAGATTTTTGATGATAAATATTTTTTATGTAAAGGAGGTGCCACTCTTTCGATTCCGCCCATTTTATTTAATGCTACTGACATTAATGGCTTATGAACCCACGACCCTCACTATTTTAGTGATTCATATATCTGTATCTAAAAGGTAAAACATATTATGTCTAATTAGAAAACTTTGACCAGGTTTCGTTTGACATTTCAATCAGCTTAGCTGTGATACTAGCTGCAAAATTTGTGTATGCAGTTATGTTATATTCGTCATTTTTGTCTGCCCATAGCTCTACCAGGTACTCCTCGTCTTCCACACACCAAATCTTCTTTTATTTTTTGCAATTTCCATTATATTATAGTTTTACACGACTATGTTAGACAGGGGTCGAACCACCACATCAGTTAACGAATGAGTGAACTGCATACGTTATCAAAGGATCGAGTAACAACATTGGGATGATCACATTCGAATGGTCAATTTTACCAATCGCACCAGCACAATTCTGCTACATTGATTTGAATTGAATTGAATTTATTAAGCCTTTTGGCTAGGTTACAGTGGATTACAATTCTTTTTTTTACATTGGTATTTCAGATTAAAACCGCGGCTATAATGTATTGGATGCTCTTTCTGATAACAAATTCGAATGCCTCTTGGCTGTCAGTTAGATGGTATAGATTGCTCTTGCTCAGGAGCAGTGTTTCATTAAAAAGTGTGCACATGGTCACGATGCTACATTGATGGCTGACAAATGTCAAATGTAATGCTTTGCTTTGAATGTTATGAAAATAATTTGATGTATTTAAAAATTCTTAACATTGGAGTATAAGTTGTATTTTCATGTGCCGACTCAGATAAACGACATTGTGAGTCCATTGAACGAAAATATTTGGCAATAATTTATCTTTATAAATGGAATTTTAATTTTCCTAAAACAATGTTTCATAACATAAACATATTGCAGTTTTAATTAAAGGCTCAGAGTGAATAAGAGTGCATTCTTGTTTATAATGAAGAAATTTAAAATAACAAAATGAACATTTTTTCTGATCAAAATGCATCCACTCGACACCACAAACCCTACCATATGAAAATACGCTCGATCACTGATGACAGAATATCAAAATTCGTTACTCGATATTCGAATCTCGTATGCGATCATACCAAATCAGCATTTATCAGTCACATATGATTCGATAACTGATGTACTAATTCGACCCCAGTTCTGTAACAGCTATTTGAGTTAAATCTTCAAAACGACGTCGCTCGATCGTTTTCATCATATGTGATTAATTTCCAGTTTTTTGTTTGTTTGTGCTTAATATGAAAATGATTTGCGCTTTGGTACAATTTTGTTCGACTGGTTTCACCATTTTTAGACTTGCATGTCCCAACACTAATTAGCTCCTTAAAACGTTTACTTCTAAATAAGTTGTTAGTTTCCCCTTCCGAAATTATTTTGCTAACAAAATTTCTTTTAACAGGTTTCAGCGTGGGATGATCACTCGGAAGTTTGTACAGGTTAATTAATTGTTTATTCAATAGTTATTACTTTTAAGTTATCATAACCTACATATAGACTTATATTTGAGAAAACAAAGTAATCTGAAAACATACAAAATATATAATTTATATTTCTTTCTTATTATCTTTATTATTATAATTGATTATCCATTCGGAGGAAATAAACAAACAAAAGTACCCGAAAAAAAAAACAATTTTTGCAATAATTCTTATAACCTATTATTCGTAGAATTCTAGTTTAAAAAAAAAGCTAAACAAAGAAAGCTGATCAAGCCCACATTTAAATTCTCCCTTCTAAGAAACCATAAAAAAATAACTTATGCAAATGAAAGCAACTGAGAAGTATTGTTTTATCTGTTACTTTCCTTGAATAAATCAAAAATTCAATAAAAAAAACAAAAAAACTTTTCTAGTACACACTCCTTCTAAATCCGGTCGTTTAATTTTTGTCAACCAAAATCTTAAGCAACGCAATTCTATTCTTCTCAAGCTCAACTTTCACTCAAAAAAAAAATGCAAAAATTGATGATGATTTTTATTTTTTTTTATAAATTTTCTCTTTTTCCCCCACAGCTACCAAACAGATCAGAAATAAGTATAATTTGTTGAAATCTAGAGATTTAGTCAGAGAAGATGAGTATTTTATTGTCAGGCGAAGAAAGAGAAATAAGTTCTTACCACAGTTGTAAAGCTTAAAAAAAAACATAAATGCATACAAAAACAAAAATGTTTAACGTCAAGAAAATAATAATAATAAACTTAATATGTAAACTCGAACGCACGATTTAAGGTAGAATCTGCTTCTAATATTTTTTAAAGAAACCCAATACTATTATAAGTGTGTTTTATGTTTTCCTATTCAAGAATACATAATTAAGTTTCTATATAATTTTAAATATAAATAAAAAAAAAAACATATTCCCTTTAACTTAAGCGATCAAAATATTTTTCTACCATAAGCTGTGCACTACTTTGCAAAAGGAAAAGTCTTTTCGTGATTTGTTTTTTTTTTCTTTCTTTGATTAAATGTAGATTGTTTGATGTAAACAACAAAAATAAATAATAAAAAAAAATAGGAACAATAGGACCAACTACTATTAACCATCTATATAAGTTTTTTTTGTTTTAAATTTATTTTCATTGAAATAAAAAAAAAATAGAATACTATTAAAAATAAAAACAGATTTTTTTTAAATTAATTTATTGCTTATGTTTTTTGTTGTTTTTGGATTAGAGATCAAGGGTAGTTTTAGTGAAAACTAAGAACGTGCGCGGGATGTCTTGTGGGGGCAACTTTTTTTTTTTTAAACATTTTCTCCAATGAAAAGGGTGTTTTCATAAACGTCTGAGTAACTAAGATCTGCGTTAGGCGTGTTCATAAAGTCATATTTTTGATTGAACAGACCCAGATCAAGTGCAGATAATATGTTCATAATTGTCATCAGTCTCATCAGCATCTGGCCTGGCAGATTGTGCATTCATTTTTTTGACTGCAGAAAGCGCAGGAGATAAGGAAAACAAATTTTAGGTGCGAAAATAAAAGTTTTATTGACATTTTTTTAATAATTTTTGTGTTTACAATAACATTTATCTTTTTTAAGGGAAGAAGAAGCTGTACTGTGGTATGTGCCGAAAACTAAGCTTTAATCCATTAAAGAATTCTGATAAAAAAAATTCAAATCTGGGAAAAAGTAAAAAAATCCTTGTAGATGACATTAAAAAGGGTGATCCATGGTCTTCTCCTTTATTATTCATTCACAATTAATATTGAACGCAACTTCTTTCGCGGTCATTTCTTATTTTTTGTCTGACTTTATGAACATTCCGTGACTACTTAAAATTGTACTTAAGCATGCCTGCTTCCGTTCTACAGAATGAGTGTTTTTAGTAATGCAACAAAGAAGAAAGTCGATTGGACTAGCGCAGATTTTCGACGTTAATGAAAACACCCTATTTGTCGATTTGGACCTTAATATGTTTTGGATTATTTTATTATTATTTTATCTCTGTATTAATTTTTCCGAAAGTAACAACGTCTAATGCGAAAGTTTAGAAAACTCTCTAGAGTATCAAATTTTCATGAGGTCCCTTACGCAATCTACCCAAAATTTGTAGGTCTCATTTTACGTGCTTATTTTAAGTATTTTTACACAAATTTTAGGTGTTTTCTGCTAACGTAGTTGTACCTGGGGCCCTACCACAGTTTTCGATTCTACTTTTGATTCTATTCGAAAGTTATTTCAGATTCTACTTTGAAATGGAACTATCTATGAAAAACGAAACGGATGCCGGTAATGCCAACTCCATTTCAAATGATTATCAACTTTCGAACGAGCCTTGAGCTGTTTGACAAGACTCAATCCTTAAAAAAAAACTTAAAATTCACGGAAAAACGAAAATCGTCAAAAGATTAATTACAAAAATGGACAGCGGTGCAATTTGGTTTCATTTACAAGAAAATCAGGAACGAAATGAACAAATTGAACGAAGAAGAATTAGGGACACCTCTAACGTAATGGAGCTATGGAAGAAAAGGTTTCATAAAATATTTGCACGTGTTTCTAATCAAATATATTGTTTTGATTTCAGACTATCGTCTTTCTAAAGAAGGTAAAAGTTGTCCACACTTGATGAGATTTTTATCTCGCTTCTGGGCTTTTTAGATATACCCCTTGGGTAAGTCCCGATGATTTTTCGTGTAACCAGCATTTCAATTTGTGATGGCTTGTTGTTTGCTATTTTTTGTTTGTTTGCCTAATGCAATCAATAAATATTTACTCACATTTTTGATGCAGACAAATTTGTTTACCTCTTACTCACATTTGATATCGAATGAATTAGAGCAAGTTCGAACAATTCGGACATTAACTTACGAATTAGGTAGTTCCAAAAATACACGAAAGTACACAAACCCGATTGGCATTACTCGAGCGGGAGCTGTTTGATTATCATATATTAAAACGTTCTTAAAGTATTACACAGTTCAGACTGTTCGAATTCGAATATTTTTATTATAGAATCGAATTACATGGTTAGGCCCCTGGATACTCATTCCCTAACTTTCAAAACGATAATCTCTGTCACCCGGGGTCTCCACGAGCAATATTTCATAGCAGGCAATGTGTCATTCTATGAAAATTGCTTGTGGAGACCTCAAATAGTATTCTATGAAAAATGTCTTGCTATGTATTGCTCACTCAATTGCTTTCTATGGATAGTATGCTATGGGCTGTCATTTCTGCTTGAGGTTGTAAGATTGTTTGAGATATTAAGCAATGGAAATGCCCACCCTAGAAAAGTGACAGATAGTAAGCTATCAAATATTGCTCGTGGAGACGCGGTGTCAATAGTAAAGAAAAAATTCTAAGGGCTACTTAGAGTACCCGTTGTAATTTGTATACACTAAGTACCTTAACAAATTCCTATTCTATCGTTAACGATAATCGTTTTGAAGATTCTGAAGAATTACCCCGTTTTCTACAATTTTCCTATCATTAGACGCCTCGCTTTTCAGCTGTCAAATACATCTCCTTACTTGGCAGTAAACTTCTAATGGATCTCTAAAAGGATTTCATATTATTTCAGAAAAATATATTACTATACAACAAATACTTTTCGGTTTTTAGCACCCCCAATTTAACCCCCACGATGTGTAAAATTAGTGAATAAACTCAATGACAACTCAAAACGTCGAAATTTCTCTAATAAACAAGTTATTTGTAAGAGTAATAACAGTATTACTCTACGGACTATGGATATATGCAGAGGGCATGATAAACCTCCGATGCCAAACAAAAAAATAGGCAAAATCCCATAGAGGAAATAAAGGTTACAATCGTCTGATTTTCAAATACGATCGATGTTCAGAAGACAACAGAAAAAGGGTCTTCAATAATTTAATCTATAAGTGTGTTGAATTGGTATCTAAGTAATAACTATAAAAAATATGTTGGATCCCCAAAACGATGTCGTCTATTCAAGTATGATATCGTCCGACCGATTGTTTTCTTCTTACGCGATTCGATTCTAATTTGTATAACTATTTGTTGTCACCACATATAAAAAGATAAAAATAATAAAAACCTTCTTATTTCCATGAAAATAACAAACCAATAAATGAAATACTACAAAAAAAAAACTCAGGCGAATTTGAAACTTTCTCGTCATCAATAAATTGCAGTTGTTTTTTCATCATTTGTATACAGTTTTTTTTATATTTTTACTACAAGCAGAACAATAACTTAAAATTGATGGCCATAGTTGTATATTTTATAAAAACTAAAATATAAAACAAAATCAATAAATAATTGTTATAAATATTTCAACAATAAAATATACAAAACATATATTTACTCAATTTAGATGCCAAAATAAAAACGAAATAACATATAATGCTAAAAAAAAAACATTACGTTGTGCGTGACTAAAACAAAAAACAATTACTATACATAAGCATAAAGAAGATGCAAAATCTAAAAAAACGTGCAATAAAACAATAGAAAATCTAAAATCCATTGTTTCTAATATATGATTTCGGGAAGACAAAATAAAAAAAAAACAAATCTATACAACATTGTAATTTTAAGTTTAAATGTATGTATATCTATGCAAAATCGCAATTTTCAAAAAAAAAAATGCAAAATAAAACACTGGTAAATGATATCATAAATTATATGGAATTCAGTGGCCTTTTATTTAACTTTAGTTTTACAGAAGCAAGGTTAACATATTTCCCTAGGGCCAGTTCTTGTTTCAGTATTAACCTTGAATTTACTACAGAGTTAGGTGAGTTAACATGAACAATTTATTTTTACTAAGCACTGAAAAATCAGGCCTTATGCTAGAAACACATTGACGTAGCAATACAACAGCACAATTTTTATAGTGGGTGTATTTTGTATGGCGCATCATACATTAACAATGTGAGTGGCAACAGCAAATTTAGCATAACGTTGACGTTGATGTTTATATTGCTGTGTTCGATGTTTTTCTGTTATTAGAGTCTGAACAAAGTCTTTCCCAATTGATGTCAGTGTATTTTGCCCATAAAATAAGTTTTCTAATTTTCGTTCAAATCGTTTTTTAGGAATGAATAGCTTGATTTAGTTAAATTTGTTTAAGCTATTTTATAATTGGTAAGTCAAACAACGACAGACACGCAAAAATAATGGCTACTGTTCTATCTCATCTCCATCGTACCCTCTGAAACAGGTGAGCAAATAAAGCTGAGGTGAGACAGGGAAGAGAAACATCAGCTAGTACATTTGCAACATAAACAAATAAAATTATGTCGATTATTATTTTTCCACTACTTAGATTAATCGAAAGTTTCAGTTATCTACACACATTTTGGCTTGTAATCCTGCAAGAACAACAAAACAAATAAAACGCGGGTGACACCAATATGACAAAGATCTGCGTAAGTATGAAATGATATTTTGATTTATGCACACCCCCTGACCACGCCCCTTTCTGAGGTTTTCATATCTTATAAGCCCATTTTGTAGATCAGCCGTTTATCTAGTAGTGTGCCAAATGTCATTAAGATCGGTCGATCCGTTATCGAGTTGTATTGCAAAACATGGCGGCTAAGTGACCACCAGTTGCCTGCTGCTATTCCTGAGCGCCTGGTGCTTTTCCGAAAAATTAAACTTATTCGACGTCATTTTCACTTGAATCGTGGCGATTGCTTGAAATTATTACAACCTGGTGGCGTGGCTTAATGGATATTTATGAAATTTTGATTTATGCACACCCCCTGACCACGCCCCTTTCTGAGGTTGTCATATCTTATAAGCCCATTTTGTAGATCAGCCGTTTATCTAGTAGTGTGCCAAATGTCATTAAGATCGGTCGATCCGTTATCGAGTTGTATTGCAAAACATGGCGGCTAAGTGACCACCAGTTGCCTGCTGCTATTCCTGAGCGCCTGGTGCTTTTATGAATAATTCAACTTTTTGACGTCATTTTTACTTGAATCGTGGCGATGTGCTTGAAATCATTACAACTGGGTGATGGATTTTCATGAAATTATGATTTATGCACGCCCCCTGACCACGCCCATTTTTGAGGTTGTCATATCTTATAGGCCCATTTTGTAGATCAGCCGTTTATCTAGTAGCGTGCCAAATTTCATTAAGATCGGTCGATCCGTTATCGAGTTATATAGCAAAACATGGCGGCTAAGTGACCACCAGCTGCCTGCTGTTATTCATGAGCGCCTGGTGCTTTTCCGAAAAATTCAACTATTTTGACGTCATTTTCGCTTGAACCGTGGCGATTGCTTGAAATTATTACAACTGGGTGATCGCTTGATGGATTTTCATGAAATTTTGATTTATGCACGCTTCCTGACCACGCCCATTTTTGAGGTTGTCATATCTTATAAGCCCATTTTGTAGATCAGCCGTTTATCTAGTAGTGTGGCAAATGTCATTAAGATCGGTCGATCCGTTATCGAGTTGTATTGCAAAACATGGCGGCTAAGTGACCACCAGTTGCCTGCTGCTATTCCTGAGCGCCTGGTGCTTTTATGAATAATTCAACTTTTTGACGTCATTTTTACTTGAATCGTGGCGATGTGCTTGAAATCATTTCAACTGGGTGATGGCTTGATGGATTTTCATGAAATTTTGATTTATGCACACCCCCTGACCACGCCCATTTTTGAGGTTGTCATATCTTATAGGCCCATTTTGTATATCAGCCGTTTATCTAGTAGTGTGTCAAATTTCATTAAGATCGATCGATCCGTTATCGAGTTATATAGCAAAACATGGCGGCTAAGTGACCACCAGCTGCCTGCTGTTATTCCTGAGCGCCTGGTGCTTTTCCGAAAAATTCAACTATTTTGACGTCATTTTCGCTTGAATCGTGGCGATTGCTTGAAATTATTACAACTGGGTGATCGCTTGATGGATTTTCATGAAATTTTGATTTATGCACGCTTCCTGACCACGCCCATTTTTGAGGTTGTCATATCTTATAAGCCCATTTTGTAGATCAGCCGTTTGTCTAGTAGTGTGCCAAATTTCATTAAGATCGGTCCATCCGTTATCGAGTTATAAAGCAAAACATGGCGGCTAAGTGACCACCAGTTGCCTGCTGCTATTCCTGAGCGCCTGGTGCTTTTCCGAAAAATTAAACTTATTCGACGTCATTTTCACTTGAATCGTGGCGATTGCTTGAAATTATTACAACCTGGTGGCGTGGCTTAATGGATATTTATGAAATTTTGATTTATGCACACCCCCTGACCACGCCCCTTTCTGAGGTTGTCATATCTTATAAGCCCATTTTGTAGATCAGCCGTTTATCTAGTAGTGTGCCAAATTTCATTAAGATCGGTCGATCCGTTATCGAGTTATATAGCAAAACATGGCGGCTAAGTGACCACCAGTTGCCTGCTGCTATTCCTGAGCGCCTGGTGCTTTTCCGAAAAATTAAACTTTTTTTACGTCATTTTCACTTGAATCGTGGCGATGTGCTTGAAATCATTACAACCTGGTGATGGCTTGATGGATTTTTATGAAATTTTGATTTACGCACACCCCCTAACCATGCCCTTTTCTGAGGTTGTCATATCTTATAAGCCCGTTTTGTATATCAGCCGTTTATCTAGTAGTGTGTCAAATTTCATTAAGATCGATCGATCCGTTATCGAGTTATATAGCAAAACATGGCGGCTAAGTGACCACCAGCTGCCTGCTGTTATTCCTGAGCGCCTGGTGCTTTTCCGAAAAATTCAACTATTTTGACGTCATTTTCGCTTGAATCGTGGCGATTGCTTGAAATTATTACAACTGGGTGATCGCTTGATGGATTTTCATGAAATTTTGATTTATGCACGCTTCCTGACCACGCCCATTTTTGAGGTTGTCATATCTTATAAGCCCATTTTGTAGATCAGCCGTTTGTCTAGTAGTGTGCCAAATTTCATTAAGATCGGTCCATCCGTTATCGAGTTATAAAGCAAAACATGGCGGCTAAGTGACCACCAGTTGCCTGCTGCTATTCCTGAGCGCCTGGTGCTTTTCCGAAAAATTAAACTTATTCGACGTAATTTTCACTTGAATCGTGGCGATTGCTTGAAATTATTACAACCTGGTGGTGTGGCTTAATGGATTTTTATGAAATTTTGATTTATGCACACCCCCTGACCACGCCCATTTTTGAGGTTGTCATATCTTATAAGCCCATTTTGTAGATCAGCCGTTTATCTAGTAGTGTGCCAAATGTCATTAAGATCGGTCGATCCGTTATCGAGTTGCATTGCAAAACATGGCGGCTAAGTGACCACCAGTTGCCTGCTGCTATTCCTGAGCGCCTGGTGCTTTTCCGAAAAATTAAACTTTTTTACGTCATGTCATTTTCACTTGAATCGTGGCGATGTGCTTGAAATCATTACAACCTAATGATGGCTTGATGGATTTTTATGAAATTTTGATTTACGCACACCCCCTGACCACGCCCTTTTCTGAGGTTGTCATATCTTATAAGCCCATTTTGTAGATCAGCCGTTTATCTAGTAGCGTGCTAAATTTCATTAAGATCGGTCGATCCGTTATCGAGTTATATAGCAAAACATGGCGGCTAAGTGACCACCAGTTGCCTGCTGCTATTCCTGAGCGCCTGGTGCTTTTCCGAAAAATTAAACTTATTCGACGTCATTTTTACTTGAATCGTGGCGATTGCTTGAAATTATTATAACCTGGTGGCGTGGCTTAATGGATATTTATGAAATTTTGACTTATGCACACCCCCTGACCACGCCCCTTTCTGAGGTTGTCATATCTTATAAGCCCATTTTGTAGATCAGCCGTTTGTCTAGTAGTGTGCCAAATTTCATTAAGATCGGTCCATCCATTATCGAGTTATAAAGCAAAACATGGCGGCTAAGTGACCACCAGTTGCCTGCTGCTATTCCTGAGCGCCTGGTGTTTTTCCGAAAAATTCAACTATTTTGTCGTCATTTTCGCTTGAATCGTGGCGATTGCTTGAAATTATTACAACTGGGTGATCGCTTGATGGATTTTCATGAAATTTTGATTTATGCACACTTCCTGACCACGCCCATTTTTGAGGTTGTCATATCTTATAAGCCCATTTTGTAGATCAGCCGTTTATCTAGTAGTGTGCCAAATGTCATTAAGATCGGTCGATCCGTTATCGAGTTGCATTGCAAAACATGGCGGCTAAGTGACCACCAGTTGCCTGCTGCTATTCCTGAGCGCCTGGTGCTTTTCCGAAAAATTAAACTTTTTTACGTCATGTCATTTTCACTTGAATCGTGGCGATGTGCTTGAAATCATTACAACCTAATGATGGCTTGATGGATTTTTATGAAATTTTGATTTACGCACACCCCCTGACCACGCCCTTTTCTGAGGTTGTCATATCTTATAAGCCCATTTTGTAGATCAGCCGTTTATCTAGTAGCGTGCTAAATTTCATTAAGATCGGTCGATCCGTTATCGAGTTATATAGCAAAACATGGCGGCTAAGTGACCACCAGTTGCCTGCTGCTATTCCTGAGCGCCTGGTGCTTTTCCGAAAAATTAAACTTATTCGACGTCATTTTCACTTGAATCGTGGCGATTGCTTGAAATTATTACAACCTGGTGGCGTGGCTTAATGGATATTTATGAAATTTTGATTTATGCACACCCCCTGACCACGCCCCTTTCTGAGGTTGTCATATCTTATAAGCCCATTTTGTAGATCAGCCGTTTATCTAGTAGTGTGGCAAATGTCATTAAGATCGGTCGATCCGTTATCGAGTTGTATTGCAAAACATGGCGGCTAAGTGACCACCAGTTGCCTGCTGCTATTCCTGAGCGCCTGGTGCTTTTATGAATAATTCAACTTTTTGACGTCATTTTTACTTGAATCGTGGCGATGTGCTTGAAATCATTTCAACTGGGTGATCGCTTGATGGATTTTCATGAAATTTTGATTTATGCACGCCCCCTGACCACGCCCATTTTTGAGGTTGTCATATCTTATAGGCCCATTTTGTATATCAGCCGTTTATCTAGTAGTGTGTCAAATTTCATTAAGATCGATCGATCCGTTATCGAGTTATATAGCAAAACATGGCGGCTAAGTGACCACCAGCTGCCTGCTGTTATTCCTGAGCGCCTGGTGCTTTTCCGAAAAATTCAACTATTTTGACGTCATTTTCGCTTGAATCGTGGCGATTGCTTGAAATTATTACAACTGGGTGATCGCTTGATGGATTTTCATGAAATTTTGATTTATGCACGCCCCCTAACCACGCCCATTTTTGAGGTTGTCATATCTTATAGGCCCATTTTGTATATCAGCCGTTTATCTAGTAGTGTGTCAAATTTCATTAAGATCGATCGATCCGTTATCGAGTTATATAGCAAAACATGGCGGCTAAGTGACCACCAGCTGCCTGCTGTTATTCCTGAGCGCCTGGTGCTTTTCCGAAAAATTCAACTATTTTGTCGTAATTTTCACTTGAATCGTGGCGATTGCTTGAAATTATTACAACCTGGTGGTGTGGCTTAATGGATTTTTATGAAATTTTGATTTATGCACACCCCCTGACCACGCCCATTTTTGAGGTTGTCATATCTTATAAGCCCATTTTGTAGATCAGCCGTTTATCTAGTAGTGTGCCAAATGTCATTAAGATCGGTCGATCCGTTATCGAGTTGCATTGCAAAACATGGCGGCTAAGTGACCACCAGTTGCCTGCTGCTATTCCTGAGCGCCTGGTGCTTTTCCGAAAAATTAAACTTTTTTACGTCATGTCATTTTCACTTGAATCGTGGCGATGTGCTTGAAATCATTACAACCTAATGATGGCTTGATGGATTTTTATGAAATTTTGATTTACGCACACCCCCTGACCACGCCCTTTTCTGAGGTTGTCATATCTTATAAGCCCATTTTGTAGATCAGCCGTTTATCTAGTAGCGTGCTAAATTTCATTAAGATCGGTCGATCCGTTATCGAGTTATATAGCAAAACATGGCGGCTAAGTGACCACCAGTTGCCTGCTGCTATTCCTGAGCGCCTGGTGCTTTTCCGAAAAATTAAACTTATTCGACGTCATTTTCACTTGAATCGTGGCGATTGCTTGAAATTATTACAACCTGGTGGCGTGGCTTAATGGATATTTATGAAATTTTGATTTATGCACACCCCCTGACCACGCCCCTTTCTGAGGTTGTCATATCTTATAAGCCCATTTTGTAGATCAGCCGTTTATCTAGTAGTGTGGCAAATGTCATTAAGATCGGTCGATCCGTTATCGAGTTGTATTGCAAAACATGGCGGCTAAGTGACCACCAGTTGCCTGCTGCTATTCCTGAGCGCCTGGTGCTTTTATGAATAATTCAACTTTTTGACGTCATTTTTACTTGAATCGTGGCGATGTGCTTGAAATCATTTCAACTGGGTGATCGCTTGATGGATTTTCATGAAATTTTGATTTATGCACGCCCCCTGACCACGCCCATTTTTGAGGTTGTCATATCTTATAGGCCCATTTTGTATATCAGCCGTTTATCTAGTAGTGTGTCAAATTTCATTAAGATCGATCGATCCGTTATCGAGTTATATAGCAAAACATGGCGGCTAAGTGACCACCAGCTGCCTGCTGTTATTCCTGAGCGCCTGGTGCTTTTCCGAAAAATTCAACTATTTTGACGTCATTTTCGCTTGAATCGTGGCGATTGCTTGAAATTATTACAACTGGGTGATCGCTTGATGGATTTTCATGAAATTTTGATTTATGCACGCCCCCTAACCACGCCCATTTTTGAGGTTGTCATATCTTATAGGCCCATTTTGTATATCAGCCGTTTATCTAGTAGTGTGTCAAATTTCATTAAGATCGATCGATCCGTTATCGAGTTATATAGCAAAACATGGCGGCTAAGTGACCACCAGCTGCCTGCTGTTATTCCTGAGCGCCTGGTGCTTTTCCGAAAAATTCAACTATTTTGACGTCATTTTCGCTTGAATCGTGGCGATTGCTTGAAATTATTACAACTGGGTGATCGCTTGATGGATTTTCATGAAATTTTGATTTATGCACGCTTCCTGACCACGCCCATTTTTGAGGTTGTCATATCTTATAAGCCCATTTTGTAGATCAGCCGTTTGTCTAGTAGTGTGCCAAATTTCATTAAGATCGGTCCATCCGTTATCGAGTTATAAAGCAAAACATGGCGGCTAAGTGACCACCAGTTGCCTGCTGCTATTCCTGAGCGCCTGGTGCTTTTCCGAAAAATTAAACTTATTCGACGTAATTTTCACTTGAATCGTGGCGATTGCTTGAAATTATTACAACCTGGTGGTGTGGCTTAATGGATTTTTATGAAATTTTGATTTATGCACACCCCCTGACCACGCCCATTTTTGAGGTTGTCATATCTTATAAGCCCATTTTGTAGATCAGCCGTTTATCTAGTAGTGTGCCAAATGTCATTAAGATCGGTCGATCCGTTATCGAGTTGCATTGCAAAACATGGCGGCTAAGTGACCACCAGTTGCCTGCTGCTATTCCTGAGCGCCTGGTGCTTTTCCGAAAAATTAAACTTTTTTACGTCATGTCATTTTCACTTGAATCGTGGCGATGTGCTTGAAATCATTACAACCTAATGATGGCTTGATGGAATTTTATGAAATTTTGATTTACGCACACCCCCTGACCACGCCCTTTTCTGAGGTTGTCATATCTTATAAGCCCATTTTGTAGATCAGCCGTTTATCTAGTAGCGTGCTAAATTTCATTAAGATCGGTCGATCCGTTATCGAGTTATATAGCAAAACATGGCGGCTAAGTGACCACCAGTTGCCTGCTGCTATTCCTGAGCGCCTGGTGCTTTTCCGAAAAATTAAACTTATTCGACGTCATTTTTACTTGAATCGTGGCGATTGCTTGAAATTATTATAACCTGGTGGCGTGGCTTAATGGATATTTATGAAATTTTGATTTATGCACACCCCCTGACCACGCCCCTTTCTGAGGTTGTCATATCTTATAAGCCCATTTTGTAGATCAGCCGTTTGTCTAGTAGTGCCAAATTTCATTAAGATCGGTCCATCCATTATCGAGTTATAAAGCAAAACATGGCGGCTAAGTGACCACCAGTTGCCTGCTGCTAATCCTGAGCGCCTGGTGTTTTTCCGAAAAATTCAACTATTTTGTCGTCATTTTCGCTTGAATCGTGGCGATTGCTTGAAATTATTACAACTGGGTGATCGCTTGATGGATTTTCATGAAATTTTGATTTATGCACACTTCCTGACCACGCCCATTTTTGAGGTTGTCATATCTTATAAGCCCATTTTGTAGATCAGCCGTTTATCTAGTAGCGTGCTAAATTTCATTAAGATCGGTCGATCCGTTATCGAGTTATATAGCAAAACATGGCGGCTAAGTGACCACCAGTTGCCTGCTGCTATTCCTGAGCGCCTGGTGCTTTTCCGAAAAATTAAACTTATTCGACGTCATTTTCACTTGAATCGTGGCGATTGCTTGAAATTATTACAACCTGGTGGCGTGGCTTAATGGATATTTATGAAATTTTGATTTATGCACACCCCCTGACCACGCCCCTTTCTGAGGTTGTCATATCTTATAAGCCCATTTTGTAGATCAGCCGTTTATCTAGTAGTGTGGCAAATGTCATTAAGATCGGTCGATCCGTTATCGAGTTGTATTGCAAAACATGGCGGCTAAGTGACCACCAGTTGCCTGCTGCTATTCCTGAGCGCCTGGTGCTTTTATGAATAATTCAACTTTTTGACGTCATTTTTACTTGAATCGTGGCGATGTGCTTGAAATCATTTCAACTGGGTGATGGCTTGATGGATTTTCATGAAATTTTGATTTATGCACACCCCCTGACCACGCCCATTTTTGAGGTTGTCATATCTTATAGGCCCATTTTGTATATCAGCCGTTTATCTAGTAGTGTGTCAAATTTCATTAAGATCGATCGATCCGTTATCGAGTTATATAGCAAAACATGGCGGCTAAGTGACCACCAGCTGCCTGCTGTTATTCCTGAGCGCCTGGTGCTTTTCCGAAAAATTCAACTATTTTGACGTCATTTTCGCTTGAATCGTGGCGATTGCTTGAAATTATTACAACTGGGTGATCGCTTGATGGATTTTCATGAAATTTTGATTTATGCACGCCCCCTGACCACGCCCATTTTTGAGGTTGTCATATCTTATAGGCCCATTTTGTATATCAGCCGTTTATCTAGTAGTGTGTCAAATTTCATTAAGATCGATCGATCCGTTATCGAGTTATATAGCAAAACATGGCGGCTAAGTGACCACCAGCTGCCTGCTGTTATTCCTGAGCGCCTGGTGCTTTTCCGAAAAATTCAACTATTTTGACGTCATTTTCGCTTGAATCGTGGCGATTGCTTGAAATTATTACAACTGGGTGATCGCTTGATGGATTTTCATGAAATTTTGATTTATGCACGCTTCCTGACCACGCCCATTTTTGAGGTTGTCATATCTTATAAGCCCATTTTGTAGATCAGCCGTTTATCTAGTAGTGTGCCAAATGTCGTTATCGAGTTGCATTGCAAAACATGGCGGCTAAGTGACCACCAGTTGCCTGCTGCTATTCCTGAGCGCCTGGTGCTTTTATGAATAATTCAACTTTTTGACGTCATTTTTACTTGAATCGTGGCGATGTGCTTGAAATCATTACAACCTAATGATGGCTTGATGGATTTTTATGAAATTTTGATTTACGCACACCCCCTGACCACGCCCTTTTCTGAGGTTGTCATATCTTATAAGCCCATTTTGTAGATCAGCCGTTTATCTAGTAGTGTGCCAAATTTCATTAAGATCGGTCGATCCGTTATCGAGTTATATAGCAAAACATGGCGGCTAAGTGACCACCAGTTGCCTGCTGCTATTCCTGAGCGCCTGGTGCTTTTCCGAAAAATTAAACTTATTCGACGTCATTTTTACTTGAATCGTGGCGATTGCTTGAAATTATTACAACCTGGTGGTGTGGCTTAATGGATTTTTATGAAATTTTGATTTATGCACACCCCCTGACCACGCCCATTTTTGAGGTTGTCATATCTTATAAGCCCATTTTGTAGATCAGCCGTTTATCTAGTAGTGTGTCAAATTTCATAAAGATCGGTCGATCCGTTATCGAGTTATATAGCAAAACATGGCGGCTAAGTGACCACCAGCTGCCTGCCGTTATTCCTGAGCGCCTGGTGCTTTTCCGAAAAATTCAACTATTTTGACGTCATTTTCGCTTGAATCGTGGCGAAGTGCTTGAAATCATTACAACCTGGTGGTGTGGCTTAATGGATTTTTATGAAATTTTGATATATGCACACCCCCTGACCACGCCCCTTTCTGAGGTTGTACTATCTTATAAGCCCATTTTGTAGATTAGCCGTTTATCTAGTAGTGTGCCAAATGTCATTAAGATCGGTCGATCCGTTATCGAGTTGCATTGCAAAACATGGCGGCTAAGTGACCACCAGTTGCCTGCTGCTATTCCTGAGCGCCTGGTGCTTTTCCGAAAAATTCAACTTTTTTGACGTCATTTTCACTTGAATCGTGGCGATGTGCTTGAAATCATTACAACCTGGTGATGGCTTGATCGATTTTTATGAAATTTTGATTTACGCACACCCCCTGACCACGCCCCTTTCTGAGGTTGTCATATCTTATAAGCCCATTTTATAGATCAGCCGTTTATCTAGTAGTGTGCCAAATTTCAT
The DNA here is from genome assembly GCA_949824845.1 of Rhingia rostrata. Classification (NCBI taxonomy): domain Eukaryota; kingdom Metazoa; phylum Arthropoda; class Insecta; order Diptera; family Syrphidae; genus Rhingia; species Rhingia rostrata. The sequence goes on from OX463757.1 coordinate 93,423,476, forward strand.
TAAGATCGGTCGATCCGTTATCGAGTTATAAAGCAAAACATGGCGGCTAAGTGACCACCAGTTGCCTGCTGCTATTCCTGAGCGCCTGGTGCTTTTCCGAAAAATTCAACTTTTTGACGTCATTTTTACTTGAATCGTGGCGATGTGCTTGAAATCATTACAACTGGGTGATGGATTTTCATGAAATTTTGATTTATGCACGCCCCCTGACCACGCCCATTTTTGAGGTTGTCATATCTTATAGGCCCATTTTGTATATCAGCCGTTTATCTAGTAGTGTGTCAAATTTCATAAAGATCGGTCGATCCGTTATCGAGTTATATAGCAAAACATGGCGGCTAAGTGACCACCAGCTGCCTGCCGTTATTCCTGAGCGCCTGGTGCTTTTCCGAAAAATTAAACTTATTCGACGTAATTTTCACTTGAATCGTGGCGATTGCTTGAAATTATTACAACCTGGTGGTGTGGCTTAATGGATTTTTATGAAATTTTGATTTATGCACACCCCCTGACCACGCCCATTTTTGAGGTTGTCATATCTTATAAGCCCATTTTGTAGATCAGCCGTTTATCTAGTAGTGTGCCAAATGTCATTAAGATCGGTCGATCCGTTATCGAGTTGCATTGCAAAACATGGCGGCTAAGTGACCACCAGTTGCCTGCTGCTATTCCTGAGCGCCTGGTGCTTTTCCGAAAAATTAAACTTTTTTACGTCATGTCATTTTCACTTGAATCGTGGCGATGTGCTTGAAATCATTACAACCTAATGATGGCTTGATGGATTTTTATGAAATTTTGATTTACGCACACCCCCTGACCACGCCCTTTTCTGAGGTTGTCATATCTTATAAGCCCATTTTGTAGATCAGCCGTTTATCTAGTAGCGTGCTAAATTTCATTAAGATCGGTCGATCCGTTATCGAGTTATATAGCAAAACATGGCGGCTAAGTGACCACCAGTTGCCTGCTGCTATTCCTGAGCGCCTGGTGCTTTTCCGAAAAATTAAACTTATTCGACGTCATTTTTACTTGAATCGTGGCGATTGCTTGAAATTATTATAACCTGGTGGCGTGGCTTAATGGATATTTATGAAATTTTGATTTATGCACACCCCCTGACCACGCCCCTTTCTGAGGTTGTCATATCTTATAAGCCCATTTTGTAGATCAGCCGTTTGTCTAGTAGTGCCAAATTTCATTAAGATCGGTCCATCCATTATCGAGTTATAAAGCAAAACATGGCGGCTAAGTGACCACCAGTTGCCTGCTGCTATTCCTGAGCGCCTGGTGTTTTTCCGAAAAATTCAACTATTTTGTCGTCATTTTCGCTTGAATCGTGGCGATTGCTTGAAATTATTACAACTGGGTGATCGCTTGATGGATTTTCATGAAATTTTGATTTATGCACACTTCCTGACCACGCCCATTTTTGAGGTTGTCATATCTTATAAGCCCATTTTGTAGATCAGCCGTTTATCTAGTAGCGTGCTAAATTTCATTAAGATCGGTCGATCCGTTATCGAGTTATATAGCAAAACATGGCGGCTAAGTGACCACCAGTTGCCTGCTGCTATTCCTGAGCGCCTGGTGCTTTTCCGAAAAATTAAACTTATTCGACGTCATTTTCACTTGAATCGTGGCGATTGCTTGAAATTATTACAACCTGGTGGCGTGGCTTAATGGATATTTATGAAATTTTGATTTATGCACACCCCCTGACCACGCCCCTTTCTGAGGTTGTCATATCTTATAAGCCCATTTTGTAGATCAGCCGTTTATCTAGTAGTGTGGCAAATGTCATTAAGATCGGTCGATCCGTTATCGAGTTGTATTGCAAAACATGGCGGCTAAGTGACCACCAGTTGCCTGCTGCTATTCCTGAGCCCTGGTGCTTTTATGAATAATTCAACTTTTTGACGTCATTTTTACTTGAATCGTGGCGATGTGCTTGAAATCATTTCAACTGGGTGATCGCTTGATGGATTTTCATGAAATTTTGATTTATGCACGCCCCCTGACCACGCCCATTTTTGAGGTTGTCATATCTTATAGGCCCATTTTGTATATCAGCCGTTTATCTAGTAGTGTGTCAAATTTCATTAAGATCGATCGATCCGTTATCGAGTTATATAGCAAAACATGGCGGCTAAGTGACCACCAGCTGCCTGCTGTTATTCCTGAGCGCCTGGTGCTTTTCCGAAAAATTCAACTATTTTGACGTCATTTTCGCTTGAATCGTGGCGATTGCTTGAAATTATTACAACTGGGTGATCGCTTGATGGATTTTCATGAAATTTTGATTTATGCACGCCCCCTGACCACGCCCATTTTTGAGGTTGTCATATCTTATAGGCCCATTTTGTATATCAGCCGTTTATCTAGTAGTGTGTCAAATTTCATTAAGATCGATCGATCCGTTATCGAGTTATATAGCAAAACATGGCGGCTAAGTGACCACCAGCTGCCTGCTGTTATTCCTGAGCGCCTGGTGCTTTTCCGAAAAATTCAACTATTTTGACGTCATTTTCGCTTGAATCGTGGCGATTGCTTGAAATTATTACAACTGGGTGATCGCTTGATGGATTTTCATGAAATTTTGATTTATGCACGCTTCCTGACCACGCCCATTTTTGAGGTTGTCATATCTTATAAGCCCATTTTGTAGATCAGCCGTTTATCTAGTAGTGTGCCAAATGTCATTAAGATCGGTCGATCCGTTATCGAGTTGCATTGCAAAACATGGCGGCTAAGTGACCACCAGTTGCCTGCTGCTATTCCTGAGCGCCTGGTGCTTTTATGAATAATTCAACTTTTTGACGTCATTTTTACTTGAATCGTGGCGATGTGCTTGAAATCATTACAACCTAATGATGGCTTGATGGATTTTTATGAAATTTTGATTTACGCACACCCCCTGACCACGCCCTTTTCTGAGGTTGTCATATCTTATAAGCCCATTTTGTAGATCAGCCGTTTATCTAGTAGTGTGCCAAATTTCATTAAGATCGGTCGATCCGTTATCGAGTTATATAGCAAAACATGGCGGCTAAGTGACCACCAGTTGCCTGCTGCTATTCCTGAGCGCCTGGTGCTTTTCCGAAAAATTAAACTTATTCGACGTCATTTTTACTTGAATCGTGGCGATTGCTTGAAATTATTACAACCTGGTGGTGTGGCTTAATGGATTTTTATGAAATTTTGATTTATGCACACCCCCTGACCACGCCCATTTTTGAGGTTGTCATATCTTATAAGCCCATTTTGTAGATCAGCCGTTTATCTAGTAGTGTGTCAAATTTCATAAAGATCGGTCGATCCGTTATCGAGTTATATAGCAAAACATGGCGGCTAAGTGACCACCAGCTGCCTGCCGTTATTCCTGAGCGCCTGGTGCTTTTCCGAAAAATTCAACTATTTTGACGTCATTTTCGCTTGAATCGTGGCGAAGTGCTTGAAATCATTACAACCTGGTGGTGTGGCTTAATGGATTTTTATGAAATTTTGATATATGCACACCCCCTGACCACGCCCCTTTCTGAGGTTGTACTATCTTATAAGCCCATTTTGTAGATTAGCCGTTTATCTAGTAGTGTGCCAAATGTCATTAAGATCGGTCGATCCGTTATCGAGTTGCATTGCAAAACATGGCGGCTAAGTGACCACCAGTTGCCTGCTGCTATTCCTGAGCGCCTGGTGCTTTTCCGAAAAATTCAACTTTTTTGACGTCATTTTCACTTGAATCGTGGCGATGTGCTTGAAATCATTACAACCTGGTGATGGCTTGATCGATTTTTATGAAATTTTGATTTACGCACACCCCCTGACCACGCCCCTTTCTGAGGTTGTCATATCTTATAAGCCCATTTTATAGATCAGCCGTTTATCTAGTAGTGTGCCAAATTTCATTAAGATCGGTCGATCCGTTATCGAGTTATAAAGCAAAACATGGCGGCTAAGTGACCACCAGTTGCCTGCTGCTATTCCTGAGCGCCTGGTGCTTTTCCGAAAAATTCAACTTTTTGACGTCATTTTTACTTGAATCGTGGCGATGTGCTTGAAATCATTACAACTGGGTGATGGATTTTCATGAAATTTTGATTTATGCACGCCCCCTGACCACGCCCATTTTTGAGGTTGTCATATCTTATAGGCCCATTTTGTATATCAGCCGTTTATCTAGTAGTGTGTCAAATTTCATAAAGATCGGTCGATCCGTTATCGAGTTATATAGCAAAACATGGCGGCTAAGTGACCACCAGCTGCCTGCCGTTATTCCTGAGCGCCTGGTGCTTTTCCGAAAAATTCAACTATTTTGACGTCATTTTCGCTTGAATCGTGGCGATTGCTTGAAATTATAACAACTGGGTGATCGCTTGATGGATTTTCATGAAATTTTGATTTATGCACACCCCCTGACCACGCCCATTTTTGAGGTTGTCATATCTTATAAGCCCATTTTGTAGATCAGCCGTTTGTCTAGTAGTGTGCCAAATTTCATTAAGATCGGTCCATCCGTTATCGAGTTATAAAGCAAAACATGGCGGCTAAGTGACCACCAGTTGCCTGCTGCTATTCCTGAGCGCCTGGTGCTTTTCCGAAAAATTAAACTTATTCGACGTAATTTTCACTTGAATCGTGGCGATTGCTTGAAATTATTACAACCTGGTGGTGTGGCTTAATGGATTTTTATGAAATTTTGATTTATGCACACCCCCTGACCACGCCCATTTTTGAGGTTGTCATATCTTATAAGCCCATTTTGTAGATCAGCCGTTTATCCAGTAGTGTGCCTAATTTCATTAAGATTGGTCCATCCGTTATCGAGTTATATAGAAAAACATGGCGGCCAAGTGACCACCAGTTGCCTGCTGCTATTCCTGAGCGCCTGGTGTTTTTCCGAAAAATTCAACTATTTTGACGTCATTTTCGCTTGAATCGTGGCGATTGCTTGAAATTATTACAACTGGGTGATCGCTTGATGGATTTTCATGAAATTTTGATTTATGCACGCTTCCTGACCACGCCCATTTTTGAGGTTGTCATATCTTATAAGCCCATTTTGTAGATCAGCCGTTTGTCTAGTAGTGTGCCAAATTTCATTAAGATCGGTCCATCCGTTATCGAGTTATAAAGCAAAACATGGCGGCTAAGTGACCACCAGTTGCCTGCTGCTATTCCTGAGCGCCTTGTGCTTTTCCGAAAAATTCAACTTTTTGACGTCATTTTTACTTGAATCGTGGCGATGTGCTTGAAATCATTACAACTGGGTGATGGATTTTCATGAAATTTTGATTTATGCACGCCCCCTGACCACGCCCATTTTTGAGGTTGTCATATCTTATAGGCCCATTTTGTATATCAGCCGTTTATCTAGTAGTGTGTCAAATTTCATAAAGATCGGTCGATCCGTTATCGAGCTATATAGCAAAACATGGCGGCTAAGTGACCACCAGCTGCCTGCTGTTATTCCTGAGCGCCTGGTGCTTTTCCGAAAAATTCAACTATTTTGACGTCATTTTCGCTTGAATCGTGGCGATTGCTTGAAATTATTACAACTGGGTGATCGCTTGATGGATTTTCATGAAATTTTGATTTATGCACGCTTCCTGACCACGCCCATTTTTGAGGTTGTCATATCTTATAAGCCCATTTTGTAGATCAGCCGTTTATCTAGTAGTGTGCCAAATGTCATTAAGATCGATCGATCCGTTATCGAGTTGCATTGCAAAACATGGCGGCTAAGTGACCACCAGTTGCCTGCTGCTATTCCTGAGCGCCTGGTGCTTTTCCGAAAAATTAAACTTTTTTACGTCATGTCATTTTCACTTGAATCGTGGCGATGTGCTTGAAATCATTACAACCTAATGATGGCTTGATGGATTTTTATGAAATTTTGATTTACGCACACCCCCTGACCACGCCCTTTTCTGAGGTTGTCATATCTTATAAGCCCATTTTGTAGATCAGCCGTTTATCTAGTAGTGTGCCAAATTTCATTAAGATCGGTCGATCCGTTATCGAGTTATATAGCAAAACATGGCGGCTAAGTGACCACCAGTTGCCTGCTGCTATTCCTGAGCGCCTGGTGCTTTTCCGAAAAATTAAACTTATTCGACGTCATTTTTACTTGAATCGTGGCGATTGCTTGAAATTATTACAACCTGGTGGTGTGGCTTAATGGATTTTTATGAAATTTTGATTTATGCACACCCCCTGACCACGCCCATTTTTGAGGTTGTCATATCTTATAAGCCCATTTTGTAGATCAGCCGTTTATCTAGTAGTGTGTCAAATTTCATAAAGATCGGTCGATCCGTTATCGAGTTATATAGCAAAACATGGCGGCTAAGTGACCACCAGCTGCCTGCCGTTATTCCTGAGCGCCTGGTGCTTTTCCGAAAAATTCAACTATTTTGACGTCATTTTCGCTTGAATCGTGGCGAAGTGCTTGAAATCATTACAACCTGGTGGTGTGGCTTAATGGATTTTTATGAAATTTTGATATATGCACACCCCCTGACCACGCCCCTTTCTGAGGTTGTACTATCTTATAAGCCCATTTTGTAGATTAGCCGTTTATCTAGTAGTGTGCCAAATGTCATTAAGATCGGTCGATCCGTTATCGAGTTGCATTGCAAAACATGGCGGCTAAGTGACCACCAGTTGCCTGCTGCTATTCCTGAGCGCCTGGTGCTTTTCCGAAAAATTCAACTTTTTTGACGTCATTTTCACTTGAATCGTGGCGATGTGCTTGAAATCATTACAACCTGGTGATGGCTTGATCGATTTTTATGAAATTTTGATTTACGCACACCCCCTGACCACGCCCCTTTCTGAGGTTGTCATATCTTATAAGCCCATTTTATAGATCAGCCGTTTATCTAGTAGTGTGCCAAATTTCATTAAGATCGGTCGATCCGTTATCGAGTTATAAAGCAAAACATGGCGGCTAAGTGACCACCAGTTGCCTGCTGCTATTCCTGAGAGCCTGGTGCTTTTCCGAAAAATTCAACTTTTTGACGTCATTTTTACTTGAATCGTGGCGATGTGCTTGAAATCATTACAACTGGGTGATGGATTTTCATGAAATTTTGATTTATGCACGCCCCCTGACCACGCCCATTTTTGAGGTTGTCATATCTTATAGGCCCATTTTGTATATCAGCCGTTTATCTAGTAGTGTGTCAAATTTCATAAAGATCGGTCGATCCGTTATCGAGTTATATAGCAAAACATGGCGGCTAAGTGACCACCAGCTGCCTGCCGTTATTCCTGAGCGCCTGGTGCTTTTCCGAAAAATTCAACTATTTTGACGTCATTTTCGCTTGAATCGTGGCGATTGCTTGAAATTATAACAACTGGGTGATCGCTTGATGGATTTTCATGAAATTTTGATTTATGCACACCCCCTGACCACGCCCATTTTTGAGGTTGTCATATCTTATAAGCCCATTTTGTAGATCAGCCGTTTGTCTAGTAGTGTGCCAAATTTCATTAAGATCGGTCCATCCGTTATCGAGTTATAAAGCAAAACATGGCGGCTAAGTGACCACCAGTTGCCTGCTGCTATTCCTGAGCGCCTGGTGCTTTTCCGAAAAATTAAACTTATTCGACGTAATTTTCACTTGAATCGTGGCGATTGCTTGAAATTATTACAACCTGGTGGTGTGGCTTAATGGATTTTTATGAAATTTTGATTTATGCACACCCCCTGACCACGCCCATTTTTGAGGTTGTCATATCTTATAAGCCCATTTTGTAGATCAGCCGTTTATCCAGTAGTGTGCCTAATTTCATTAAGATTGGTCCATCCGTTATCGAGTTATATAGAAAAACATGGCGGCCAAGTGACCACCAGTTGCCTGCTGCTATTCCTGAGCGCCTGGTGTTTTTCCGAAAAATTCAACTATTTTGACGTCATTTTCGCTTGAATCGTGGCGATTGCTTGAAATTATTACAACTGGGTGATCGCTTGATGGATTTTCATGAAATTTTGATTTATGCACGCTTCCTGACCACGCCCATTTTTGAGGTTGTCATATCTTATAAGCCCATTTTGTAGATCAGCCGTTTGTCTAGTAGTGTGCCAAATTTCATTAAGATCGGTCCATCCGTTATCGAGTTATAAAGCAAAACATGGCGGCTAAGTGACCACCAGTTGCCTGCTGCTATTCCTGAGCGCCTGGTGCTTTTCCGAAAAATTAAACTTATTCGACGTAATTTTCACTTGAATCGTGGCGATTGCTTGAAATTATTACAACCTGGTGGTGTGGCTTAATGGATTTTTATGAAATTTTGATTTATGCACACCCCCTGACCACGCCCATTTTTGAGGTTGTCATATCTTATAAGCCCATTTTGTAGATCAGCCGTTTATCCAGTAGTGTGCCTAATTTCATTAAGATTGGTCCATCCGTTATCGAGTTATATAGAAAAACATGGCGGCCAAGTGACCACCAGTTGCCTGCTGCTATTCCTGAGCGCCTGGTGTTTTTCCGAAAAATTCAACTATTTTGACGTCATTTTCGCTTGAATCGTGGCGATTGCTTGAAATTATTACAACTGGGTGATCGCTTGATGGATTTTCATGAAATTTTGATTTATGCACGCTTCCTGACCACGCCCATTTTTGAGGTTGTCATATCTTATAAGCCCATTTTGTAGATCAGCCGTTTGTCTAGTAGTGTGCCAAATTTCATTAAGATCGGTCCATCCGTTATCGAGTTATAAAGCAAAACATGGCGGCTAAGTGACCACCAGTTGCCTGCTGCTATTCCTGAGCGCCTTGTGCTTTTCCGAAAAATTCAACTTTTTGACGTCATTTTTACTTGAATCGTGGCGATGTGCTTGAAATCATTACAACTGGGTGATGGATTTTCATGAAATTTTGATTTATGCACGCCCCCTGACCACGCCCATTTTTGAGGTTGTCATATCTTATAGGCCCATTTTGTATATCAGCCGTTTATCTAGTAGTGTGTCAAATTTCATAAAGATCGGTCGATCCGTTATCGAGCTATATAGCAAAACATGGCGGCTAAGTGACCACCAGCTGCCTGCTGTTATTCCTGAGCGCCTGGTGCTTTTCCGAAAAATTCAACTATTTTGACGTCATTTTCGCTTGAATCGTGGCGATTGCTTGAAATTATTACAACTGGGTGATCGCTTGATGGATTTTCATGAAATTTTGATTTATGCACGCTTCCTGACCACGCCCATTTTTGAGGTTGTCATATCTTATAAGCCCATTTTGTAGATCAGCCGTTTATCTAGTAGTGTGCCAAATGTCATTAAGATCGATCGATCCGTTATCGAGTTGCATTGCAAAACATGGCGGCTAAGTGACCACCAGTTGCCTGCTGCTATTCCTGAGCGCCTGGTGCTTTTCCGAAAAATTAAACTTTTTTACGTCATGTCATTTTCACTTGAATCGTGGCGATGTGCTTGAAATCATTACAACCTAATGATGGCTTGATGGATTTTTATGAAATTTTGATTTACGCACACCCCCTGACCACGCCCTTTTCTGAGGTTGTCATATCTTATAAGCCCATTTTGTAGATCAGCCGTTTATCTAGTAGTGTGCCAAATTTCATTAAGATCGGTCGATCCGTTATCGAGTTATATAGCAAAACATGGCGGCTAAGTGACCACCAGTTGCCTGCTGCTATTCCTGAGCGCCTGGTGCTTTTCCGAAAAATTAAACTTATTCGACGTCATTTTTACTTGAATCGTGGCGATTGCTTGAAATTATTACAACCTGGTGGTGTGGCTTAATGGATTTTTATGAAATTTTGATTTATGCACACCCCCTGACCACGCCCATTTTTGAGGTTGTCATATCTTATAAGCCCATTTTGTAGATCAGCCGTTTATCTAGTAGTGTGTCAAATTTCATAAAGATCGGTCGATCCGTTATCGAGTTATATAGCAAAACATGGCGGCTAAGTGACCACCAGCTGCCTGCCGTTATTCCTGAGCGCCTGGTGCTTTTCCGAAAAATTCAACTATTTTGACGTCATTTTCGCTTGAATCGTGGCGAAGTGCTTGAAATCATTACAACCTGGTGGTGTGGCTTAATGGATTTTTATGAAATTTTGATATATGCACACCCCCTGACCACGCCCCTTTCTGAGGTTGTACTATCTTATAAGCCCATTTTGTAGATTAGCCGTTTATCTAGTAGTGTGCCAAATGTCATTAAGATCGGTCGATCCGTTATCGAGTTGCATTGCAAAACATGGCGGCTAAGTGACCACCAGTTGCCTGCTGCTATTCCTGAGCGCCTGGTGCTTTTCCGAAAAATTCAACTTTTTTGACGTCATTTTCACTTGAATCGTGGCGATGTGCTTGAAATCATTACAACCTGGTGATGGCTTGATCGATTTTTATGAAATTTTGATTTACGCACACCCCCTGACCACGCCCCTTTCTGAGGTTGTCATATCTTATAAGCCCATTTTATAGATCAGCCGTTTATCTAGTAGTGTGCCAAATTTCATTAAGATCGGTCGATCCGTTATCGAGTTATAAAGCAAAACATGGCGGCTAAGTGACCACCAGTTGCCTGCTGCTATTCCTGAGCGCCTGGTGCTTTTCCGAAAAATTCAACTTTTTGACGTCATTTTTACTTGAATCGTGGCGATGTGCTTGAAATCATTACAACTGGGTGATGGATTTTCATGAAATTTTGATTTATGCACGCCCCCTGACCACGCCCATTTTTGAGGTTGTCATATCTTATAGGCCCATTTTGTATATCAGCCGTTTATCTAGTAGTGTGTCAAATTTCATAAAGATCGGTCGATCCGTTATCGAGTTATATAGCAAAACATGGCGGCTAAGTGACCACCAGCTGCCTGCCGTTATTCCTGAGCGCCTGGTGCTTTTCCGAAAAATTCAACTATTTTGACGTCATTTTCGCTTGAATCGTGGCGATTGCTTGAAATTATTACAACTGGGTGATCGCTTGATGGATTTTCATGAAATTTTGATTTATGCACACCCCCTGACCACGCCCATTTTTGAGGTTGTCATATCTTATAAGCCCATTTTGTAGATCAGCCGTTTGTCTAGTAGTGTGCCAAATTTCATTAAGATCGGTCCATCCGTTATCGAGTTATAAAGCAAAACATGGCGGCTAAGTGACCACCAGTTGCCTGCTGCTATTCCTGAGCGCCTGGTGCTTTTCCGAAAAATTAAACTTATTCGACGTAATTTTCACTTGAATCGTGGCGATTGCTTGAAATTATTACAACCTGGTGGTGTGGCTTAATGGATTTTTATGAAATTTTGATTTATGCACACCCCCTGACCACGCCCATTTTTGAGGTTGTCATATCTTATAAGCCCATTTTGTAGATCAGCCGTTTATCCAGTAGTGTGCCTAATTTCATTAAGATTGGTCCATCCGTTATCGAGTTATATAGAAAAACATGGCGGCTAAGTGACCACCAGTTGCCTGCTGCTATTCCTGAGCGCCTGGTGCTTTTATGAATAATTCAACTTTTTGACGTCATTTTTACTTGAATCGTGGCGATGTGCTTGAAATCATTTCAACTGGGTGATGGCTTGATGGATTTTCATGAAATTTTGATTTATGCACGCCCCCTGACCACGCCCATTTTTGAGGTTGTCATATCTTATAGGCCCATTTAGTATATCAGCCGTTTATCTAGTCGTGTGTCAAATTTCATTAAGATCGATCGATCCGTTATCGAGTTATAAAGCAAAACATGGCGGCTAAGTGACCACCAGTTGCCTGCTGCTATTCCTGAGCGCCTGGTGCTTTTCCGAAAAATTCAACTTTTTGACGTCATTTTTACTTGAATCGTGGCGATGTGCTTGAAATCATTACAACTGGGTGATGGATTTTCATGAAATTTTGATTTATGCACGCCCCCTGACCACGCCCATTTTTGAGGTTGTCATATCTTATAGGCCCATTTTGTATATCAGCCGTTTATCTAGTAGTGTGTCAAATTTCATAAAGATCGGTCGATCCGTTATCGAGTTATATAGCAAAACATGGCGGCTAAGTGACCACCAGCTGCCTGCCGTTATTCCTGAGCGCCTGGTGCTTTTCCGAAAAATTCAACTATTTTGACGTCATTTTCGCTTGAATCGTGGCGATTGCTTGAAATTATTACAACTGGGTGATCGCTTGATGGATTTTCATGAAATTTTGATTTATGCACACCCCCTGACCACGCCCATTTTTGAGGTTGTCATATCTTATAAGCCCATTTTGTAGATCAGCCGTTTGTCTAGTAGTGTGCCAAATTTCATTAAGATCGGTCCATCCGTTATCGAGTTATAAAGCAAAACATGGCGGCTAAGTGACCACCAGTTGCCTGCTGCTATTCCTGAGCGCCTGGTGCTTTTCCGAAAAATTAAACTTATTCGACGTAATTTTCACTTGAATCGTGGCGATTGCTTGAAATTATTACAACCTGGTGGTGTGGCTTAATGGATTTTTATGAAATTTTGATTTATGCACACCCCCTGACCACGCCCATTTTTGAGGTTGTCATATCTTATAAGCCCATTTTGTAGATCAGCCGTTTATCCAGTAGTGTGCCTAATTTCATTAAGATTGGTCCATCCGTTATCGAGTTATATAGAAAAACATGGCGGCCAAGTGACCACCAGTTGCCTGCTGCTATTCCTGAGCGCCTGGTGTTTTTCCGAAAAATTCAACTATTTTGACGTCATTTTCGCTTGAATCGTGGCGATTGCTTGAAATTATTACAACTGGGTGATCGCTTGATGGATTTTCATGAAATTTTGATTTATGCACGCTTCCTGACCACGCCCATTTTTGAGGTTGTCATATCTTATAAGCCCATTTTGTAGATCAGCCGTTTGTCTAGTAGTGTGCCAAATTTCATTAAGATCGGTCCATCCGTTATCGAGTTATAAAGCAAAACATGGCCGCTAAGTGACCACCAGTTGCCTGCTGCTATTCCTGAGCGCCTTGTGCTTTTCCGAAAAATTCAACTTTTTGACGTCATTTTTACTTGAATCGTGGCGATGTGCTTGAAATCATTACAACTGGGTGATGGATTTTCATGAATTTTGATTTATGCACGCCCCCTGACCACGCCCATTTTTGAGGTTGTCATATCTTATAGGCCCATTTTGTATATCAGCCGTTTATCTAGTAGTGTGTCAAATTTCATAAAGATCGGTCGATCCGTTATCGAGCTATATAGCAAAACATGGCGGCTAAGTGACCACCAGCTGCCTGCTGTTATTCCTGAGCGCCTGGTGCTTTTCCGAAAAATTCAACTATTTTGACGTCATTTTCGCTTGAATCGTGGCGATTGCTTGAAATTATTACAACTGGGTGATCGCTTGATGGATTTTCATGAAATTTTGATTTATGCACGCTTCCTGACCACGCCCATTTTTGAGGTTGTCATATCTTATAAGCCCATTTTGTAGATCAGCCGTTTGTCTAGTAGTGTGCCAAATTTCATTAAGATCGGTCCATCCGTTATCGAGTTATAAAGCAAAACATGGCGGCTAAGTGACCACCAGTTGCCTGCTGCTATTCCTGAGCGCCTGGTGTTTTTCCGAAAAATTCAACTATTTTGACGTCATTTTCGCTTGAATCGTGGCGATTGCTTGAAATTCAACTGGGTGATCGCTTGATGGATTTTCATGAAATTTTGATTTATGCACGCTTCCTGACCACGCCCATTTTTGAGGTTGTCATATCTTATAAGCCCATTTTGTAGATCAGCCGTTTATCTAGTAGTGTGCCTAATTTCATTAAGATTGGTCCATCCGTTATCGAGTTATATAGAAAAACATGGCGGCCAAGTGACCACCAGTTGCCTGCTGCTATTCCTGAGCGCCTGGTGTTTTTCCGAAAAATTCAACTATTTTGACGTCATTTTCGCTTGAATCGTGGCGATTGCTTGAAATTCAACTGGGTGATCGCTTGATGGATTTTCATGAAATTTTGATTTATGCACGCTTCCTGACCACGCCCATTTTTGAGGTTGTCATATCTTATAAGCCCATTTTGTAGATCAGCCGTTTGTCTAGTAGTGTGCCAAATTTCATTAAGATCGGTCCATCCGTTATCGAGTTATAAAGCAAAACATGGCGGCTAAGTGACCAACAGTTGCCTGCTGCTATTCCTGAGCGCCTGGTGCTTTTCCGAAAAATTAAACTTATTCGACGTAATTTTCACTTGAATCGTGGCGATTGCTTGAAATTATTACAACCTGGTGGTGTGGCTTAATGGATTTTTATGAAATTTTGATTTATGCACACCCCCTGACTACGCCCCTTTCTGAGGTTGTCATACCTTATAAGCCCATATTGTATAGATCAGCCATTTATCTAGTAGTGTGCCAAATTTCATTAAGATCGGTCCATCCGTTATCGAGTTATAAAGCAAAACATGGCGGCTAAGTGACCACCAGTTGCCTGCTGCTATTCCTGAGCGCCTGGTGCTTTTCCGAAAAATTCAACTTTTTGACGTCATTTTTACTTGAATCGTGGCGATGCGCTTGAAATACAAAACTGGTGGTTGCTTAATGGATTTTCATGAAATTTTTAATTTTGCACACCCCCTGACAACCCCATCACTGAATATTTTATAGTTACCCACTCCCACTCCACAACACTCCATAATTGCAAATTTCATTAAAATCTGTCAAACCCGTCTCAAAAACCACTAAAAACACCTTCAACCATGCAAACCGAAGTCACAAAAGGTTGATTTTTTCGAAAAAGTACCAGGCGCACAGAAACAGCAGCAAGCAACTGGTGGTCACTTAGCCGCCATGTTTTGCCCTATAACTCGATAACGGATGGACCGATCGTAATGGAAATTTGCACACTACTAGACAAACGGCTGCTCTACAAAATGGACGTAGATACAACGATGTTGTTACATAAGGGGCGTGGTCAGAGGGCGTGTAGTCAAAAAAAACATGCTTTTAGGTGACATTTTATACTCTAACTGCTGAAATCCTTAACGGATTTCAATTAAATTTGGAAGGCATGCCGAGCGGAGGTTTCTCTTTAAAATCTGATGTGCTGTCAAAGAGTAGTGGCCTTTGATATGAAATGCCAGACAAATATTTGTTTTTCTGATACTTACACTGATCTTTGTCTTACGGGAGCCTTTTGTTTGGCTAGAAACTTACCCAGATTGCTATTTTTAGTGATAACATTGCTCTTTTGTCCACAGAAAAGAAAAACATTAACAACAATCAGTTGGTGTATTACTTTTATTAAGGAAACTTCAACCTGAAACATGATATATCATGAAAAAGATACTTACCCGACTTTGACATGAATAGACAACATTATACATATTTGTAACTGTTTTCTTATATTTATTGACGCCAACCGGTTATTTTAAAGTAAAAGAATGACACTTACAAAAAGACTCAAGTCCCAATCAAATACCTCAAAAGTACGATCATATTGCCTCACATATTTACAAAACTGAAAAAAAAAATTGCGCCTTACTTAATCTTCTGCCTCTTGGAGCCAATCAACACGAGTGGCGGGGGCTCTGACAACACCGGAAGTCGTCTCTTATCCCTCAGCGTTTTAACATGCGGTAGAAAGACCAACGGCGGTGGACTTGACAAATTTCTTGGTTGTTTCGAGGAGCTCTGTTGAGGTAGAATACATTGATTCTCCGACGACTCTGTCAACGTCTGACTAGGCTGTCCTTCTGTTGGGCAGCTCTTCATACTCGAACACTGCGCAAAGCAACTTGGATAGATGTTTGCCGGATTTCCATCGTCGCATATCACAATGTCGCCGCAATTGTACGAGTCTTGAGGAATGTGCGCCGTCGGAATGAACTCCGAAGCTGGTGAGCTCGATACGGGCTGGGAATTTGCAGAACTCTTCTCTGCATTGGTATTGGACATCTGCAGAGTGCTGGCATCTATCATTGCCCAGGTTTTAATACCTGATGAAGCAGCGCCAGATGAAGTGTTGCTTGTCTTTGGATACGTAGCCATTGTATAGTTGCGGTCTTTCAGATTAGAAAGATTCGCAAAGTACATGGAGTCCGTGATACAATGGCTGCTCAACTGCAGAAACTGGAGGGGATTTCTTAGATGGACTGGGGTTTTGATCCAAAGCTGGGTGGCGCTTTCAACAATTTTTTCAGCGACCATTTCGTTGCGTTTTTGTCGCATGGCGGGTGACAAATTCTTACTTTTTGAGGTTTTTCCATGCTTTCGCTTTAGATTGACGTAGAGTTTGGTGGCGAGCTGTCGGATTGAGTCGAGAATTGTCCAAATGACGGGGTTCTGTCCAATTCGATCAGTCAGTTCATTGTTGAAGACTTTTATGTGGTTGGATGCGATGCGATTGGTGCCAAAGATGGACATTTTTTCCGTGCCAACTGCTCGTAGCCATGTGTGTTCTACATAGTCGCTGAGCTTGGAGAGACCAGTAGAGAAGATGCTCTTCTCCCGCATCCATTTGCGAAGGGCTTCCAATCCGGGTACCATATACTCTGGGGGAAGTAATGGAAGGACGAGAAGCATTCGCAAAGCACTGGCACCCACACCTTTGGCTGTTTCACGCTGCAGACCGAGTTGTTTCATTTTGTTGAGCACCGCATCTGTATACTGGTACCACGATCCTTTAATAATTGCCTCGGGAAAGGCATAAGCGAATTCAGACTGTACAATGTGATCAAAGTCAGAGACAATGATGTTTGGTGTTACCTTCAGCTCGTGGCGAATGTAGTCAAAGATGGCAGCATACGCGGATTTCGTTCTCGCAGTAACCATGGCGTAGATGATGGGAGCGGTCTAAAATTTATGCACGCTTCCTGACCACGCCCATTTTTGAGGTTGTCATATCTTATAAGCCCATTTTGTAGATCAGCCGTTTGTCTAGTAGTGTGCCAAATTTCATTAAGATCGGTCCATCCGTTATCGAGTTATAAAGCAAAACATGGCCGCTAAGTGACCACCAGTTGCCTGCTGCTATTCCTGAGCGCCTTGTGCTTTTCCGAAAAATTCAACTTTTTGACGTCATTTTTACTTGAATCGTGGCGATGTGCTTGAAATCATTACAACTGGGTGATGGATTTTCATGAATTTTGATTTATGCACGCCCCCTGACCACGCCCATTTTTGAGGTTGTCATATCTTATAGGCCCATTTTGTATATCAGCCGTTTATCTAGTAGTGTGTCAAATTTCATAAAGATCGGTCGATCCGTTATCGAGCTATATAGCAAAACATGGCGGCTAAGTGACCACCAGCTGCCTGCTGTTATTCCTGAGCGCCTGGTGCTTTTCCGAAAAATTCAACTATTTTGACGTCATTTTCGCTTGAATCGTGGCGATTGCTTGAAATTATTACAACTGGGTGATCGCTTGATGGATTTTCATGAAATTTTGATTTATGCACGCTTCCTGACCACGCCCATTTTTGAGGTTGTCATATCTTATAAGCCCATTTTGTAGATCAGCCGTTTGTCTAGTAGTGTGCCAAATTTCATTAAGATCGGTCCATCCGTTATCGAGTTATAAAGCAAAACATGGCGGCTAAGTGACCACCAGTTGCCTGCTGCTATTCCTGAGCGCCTGGTGTTTTTCCGAAAAATTCAACTATTTTGACGTCATTTTCGCTTGAATCGTGGCGATTGCTTGAAATTCAACTGGGTGATCGCTTGATGGATTTTCATGAAATTTTGATTTATGCACGCTTCCTGACCACGCCCATTTTTGAGGTTGTCATATCTTATAAGCCCATTTTGTAGATCAGCCGTTTATCTAGTAGTGTGCCTAATTTCATTAAGATTGGTCCATCCGTTATCGAGTTATATAGAAAAACATGGCGGCCAAGTGACCACCAGTTGCCTGCTGCTATTCCTGAGCGCCTGGTGTTTTTCCGAAAAATTCAACTATTTTGACGTCATTTTCGCTTGAATCGTGGCGATTGCTTGAAATTCAACTGGGTGATCGCTTGATGGATTTTCATGAAATTTTGATTTATGCACGCTTCCTGACCACGCCCATTTTTGAGGTTGTCATATCTTATAAGCCCATTTTGTAGATCAGCCGTTTGTCTAGTAGTGTGCCAAATTTCATTAAGATCGGTCCATCCGTTATCGAGTTATAAAGCAAAACATGGCGGCTAAGTGACCAACAGTTGCCTGCTGCTATTCCTGAGCGCCTGGTGCTTTTCCGAAAAATTAAACTTATTCGACGTAATTTTCACTTGAATCGTGGCGATTGCTTGAAATTATTACAACCTGGTGGTGTGGCTTAATGGATTTTTATGAAATTTTGATTTATGCACACCCCCTGACTACGCCCCTTTCTGAGGTTGTCATACCTTATAAGCCCATATTGTATAGATCAGCCATTTATCTAGTAGTGTGCCAAATTTCATTAAGATCGGTCCATCCGTTATCGAGTTATAAAGCAAAACATGGCGGCTAAGTGACCACCAGTTGCCTGCTGCTATTCCTGAGCGCCTGGTGCTTTTCCGAAAAATTCAACTTTTTGACGTCATTTTTACTTGAATCGTGGCGATGCGCTTGAAATACAAAACTGGTGGTTGCTTAATGGATTTTCATGAAATTTTTAATTTTGCACACCCCCTGACAACCCCATCACTGAATATTTTATAGTTACCCACTCCCACTCCACAACACTCCATAATTGCAAATTTCATTAAAATCTGTCAAACCCGTCTCAAAAACCACTAAAAACACCTTCAACCATGCAAACCGAAGTCACAAAAGGTTGATTTTTTCGAAAAAGTACCAGGCGCACAGAAACAGCAGCAAGCAACTGGTGGTCACTTAGCCGCCATGTTTTGCCCTATAACTCGATAACGGATGGACCGATCGTAATGGAAATTTGCACACTACTAGACAAACGGCTGCTCTACAAAATGGACGTAGATACAACGATGTTGTTACATAAGGGGCGTGGTCAGAGGGCGTGTAGTCAAAAAAAACATGCTTTTAGGTGACATTTTATACTCTAACTGCTGAAATCCTTAACGGATTTCAATTAAATTTGGAAGGCATGCCGAGCGGAGGTTTCTCTTTAAAATCTGATGTGCTGTCAAAGAGTAGTGGCCTTTGATATGAAATGCCAGACAAATATTTGTTTTTCTGATACTTACACTGATCTTTGTCTTACGGGAGCCTTTTGTTTGGCTAGAAACTTACCCAGATTGCTATTTTTAGTGATAACATTGCTCTTTTGTCCACAGAAAAGAAAAACATTAACAACAATCAGTTGGTGTATTACTTTTATTAAGGAAACTTCAACCTGAAACATGATATATCATGAAAAAGATACTTACCCGACTTTGACATGAATAGACAACATTATACATATTTGTAACTGTTTTCTTATATTTATTGACGCCAACCGGTTATTTTAAAGTAAAAGAATGACACTTACAAAAAGACTCAAGTCCCAATCAAATACCTCAAAAGTACGATCATATTGCCTCACATATTTACAAAACTGAAAAAAAAAATTGCGCCTTACTTAATCTTCTGCCTCTTGGAGCCAATCAACACGAGTGGCGGGGGCTCTGACAACACCGGAAGTCGTCTCTTATCCCTCAGCGTTTTAACATGCGGTAGAAAGACCAACGGCGGTGGACTTGACAAATTTCTTGGTTGTTTCGAGGAGCTCTGTTGAGGTAGAATACATTGATTCTCCGACGACTCTGTCAACGTCTGACTAGGCTGTCCTTCTGTTGGGCAGCTCTTCATACTCGAACACTGCGCAAAGCAACTTGGATAGATGTTTGCCGGATTTCCATCGTCGCATATCACAATGTCGCCGCAATTGTACGAGTCTTGAGGAATGTGCGCCGTCGGAATGAACTCCGAAGCTGGTGAGCTCGATACGGGCTGGGAATTTGCAGAACTCTTCTCTGCATTGGTATTGGACATCTGCAGAGTGCTGGCATCTATCATTGCCCAGGTTTTAATACCTGATGAAGCAGCGCCAGATGAAGTGTTGCTTGTCTTTGGATACGTAGCCATTGTATAGTTGCGGTCTTTCAGATTAGAAAGATTCGCAAAGTACATGGAGTCCGTGATACAATGGCTGCTCAACTGCAGAAACTGGAGGGGATTTCTTAGATGGACTGGGGTTTTGATCCAAAGCTGGGTGGCGCTTTCAACAATTTTTTCAGCGACCATTTCGTTGCGTTTTTGTCGCATGGCGGGTGACAAATTCTTACTTTTTGAGGTTTTTCCATGCTTTCGCTTTAGATTGACGTAGAGTTTGGTGGCGAGCTGTCGGATTGAGTCGAGAATTGTCCAAATGACGGGGTTCTGTCCAATTCGATCAGTCAGTTCATTGTTGAAGACTTTTATGTGGTTGGATGCGATGCGATTGGTGCCAAAGATGGACATTTTTTCCGTGCCAACTGCTCGTAGCCATGTGTGTTCTACATAGTCGCTGAGCTTGGAGAGACCAGTAGAGAAGATGCTCTTCTCCCGCATCCATTTGCGAAGGGCTTCCAATCCGGGTACCATATACTCTGGGGGAAGTAATGGAAGGACGAGAAGCATTCGCAAAGCACTGGCACCCACACCTTTGGCTGTTTCACGCTGCAGACCGAGTTGTTTCATTTTGTTGAGCACCGCATCTGTATACTGGTACCACGATCCTTTAATAATTGCCTCGGGAAAGGCATAAGCGAATTCAGACTGTACAATGTGATCAAAGTCAGAGACAATGATGTTTGGTGTTACCTTCAGCTCGTGGCGAATGTAGTCAAAGATGGCAGCATACGCGGATTTCGTTCTCGCAGTAACCATGGCGTAGATGATGGGAGCGGTCTACAAAAAAAAGTGTTAACATGTGCAGTTTTTGAAAAGTGCAAACAACTTACCATGTGCCCATGAACAGCATGAAACGTTAACAAGTAGTAATCTGGCTGGTTGGGACAGACAAACTCAAAAGATCCGTCCATGTGGATTTCATCAATTCGCGGTACTAATTCGAAGGTTTTTCTGTGCATGAATATCATGCAAGTTGTGTCGGGCAGCGTAATTGTCTTCTGGTAGATGCGCTCCTTCTGCGCACCACTGTTGACCTGAAGGAAGTCTTTGCCGCCGTCTAAGATGCTTACTATATCGGCGACTTTAGTGGCAGATTCCTTAGGAAGTTGCTTGCGACGCGCCTTGCGCATGGCACTCTCAGCTGATGTAAATGGGTATAGTAACGCCGCATCAGCATGGCGATGGGTCGCTTCATCACAGTAAATTACATTTAAATCCGTTGTCTCATCAGTAGCACGTTGGGTGAGCGCTTTACGGAAGGCATCAACGAGCAGTTGATTAGGGGCGGGTGCATGGTCATGCTCGACGATTATTTTGGTTTTGCCGTTTTCATTAGTTAACCGGCCTGGGCATTTGGTGCTTTTGTGACGGTGACATCGATAGTAACTGTGGGAAGAGACAAGAAGATGATTTATAATTAATCAATGGCTGTCGTAGGTAAAATAAAAAGGAATCTCTTCTATTTAAATGTTTTCTAAGCTAGTAAGTAAGTGAGCTAGGGTTCTTTAACAAATTTCGCAGGTTAATGAAACCGCTAATAGATAGGCAAGGAATGAATATGACTTAGTTTTGAATACGCAATCTAGCCTAGCATACCGCCGTTTTGCTTCTTATGACGCAATTAAACAGAGTAGGTATCAAAAACAGATAGACCTGGAAAACATACAAGCAGCTACACTCTTTTTCTGCAGCATTGTACCTACTGAAGTGGACTATCCAAAACTGCCGATCCAGGGATAAAATCTAAACAAAATTCTATAGACCAACTGGTACATATATAAGCCGACGATATTTAACTGATCCGTTTACTGTAAACAAGAATCAAAACATTGCTTTCAATAAAAAGGGGCACATAACTTTGTAGAATTAGACGGCACACACAGTAGACAAATATAGCATTTAACAATTACTATACACAACCGCATAGGGAAATCGAATTAAAAGCCCTATATCCTAATCAAATCAGTCCTTTTAGGTCCTGAAGCTTGAACAAGCTGCAAAAATGTCAAATTGTGTAGATAATGATACACAGCTGCACTTTGTTTTAATCAGTAATGAGAAATGTGACTTACTCAATCGATTTCACTTTAAATTATAAATTTTATTCAAAATACATATTCCCAGGACCTAGAAGGACACCCCATAAAGTGCACTTCATTCACCAGCACTAACAAAAGCCAAAAGCAACGATTTTTGTACCCACCTTACACACCCAGTTTTGTACGCTAGCCAGTACTTATGTCCATCCACATACATTATTTGTGCGATTTAACAATAACCCGCTTAATGAATTCCTGGCAAAGTACTTTAAAACAAATATTTCCATTTAATTTTACAATTGTTTTGCAATTATTAACGAGAAGAAACCACACGAAAAAAATTCTAAAACAAATTTTTGTTATGACAGTGAAATGTCAAACTTCTGTCAGAGGCATTCTAGAGATGTGCAATTAGTGCATACGTAACGTAACGTATCATAAAAAATTGAGTTACATTTAAACCGAATTGAATCATATTTTTATTGAGTCATTTTGTTTCTTTCATGACTGAATGACCCGAGGCTTAGATTTGCAAGTATTTAATTTAACTTTCATGGTATTTATATGAGATAGTGTATCTGCACACGAGAGCAGAGAAGAGCTCAAGTCTCACAGATGCACTTACACATAAAAATACCATGCAAGTTCAATTTAATACTTGCAAATCTAAGCCCCGGGCGAGTAGAAGGAGGGACACCAATATTCCGGCTAGCAGTCTTGGATTCTCAGTCAGACGTCGGACGCAGTAGAGGAACACCTTGCCTTAAGTAGCGACCTCAACCAACAACTAGAGACAGCTAGCTAACGACCTGATAAATTAGAGAGGTATGTCTGGTTGAAATACTGTAGTTTGAGCCCCACTTAGTTAAGGAGTAGGTACAATTTGTAGAGTCGTCAGTGTCGTTCAGTTTTCCACTGCTCTGATCGTAATATATTGTTACGTGGTTGATCTCTGCTAGCGGTGGTTCACAGTTCAATGCGTTGGTAAAGTCTGACAAACATACAAAAGTATAAGACTGCAATGCGAAGCTTTTCGTCAATGCACACTATTCATTCTAATATTTCCTGGTGTAACATGAACTATTTTATATTGCGTGGAAAAGCAAAGACACATTCGAAGTTCTATAGAACTGCAACACTATGGCATCGAACAAAACACAACATTTAAAATCAAACCCCGCATGTACTCAATAAAACTTTTATTTCAAATTTGTAACATCCTGCCTACATGTAATATTGTAAACAAATATTTTTATAAAAGAAACTCCACCTATCAACCGTTTCCTATTCTCCTTACTACGCCACACTAGGCGTATTGCTACTTGCACTTTGCATAGATTTGTGATGCTTTGCTACTGCTTCCTGTGCCTTGCTTAGATTGATGCTACCCTCTTTAGCGCGACCTCTTAGCTCATTTTCCGCAGATCTGTTAACATTTTTTGAGATGACTTCCTTAATTTTTTGGTTTTCTGTGAATTTGTTTTTCTTTGCTTGAATTGGAGCATCTGTGGAGAGGTAAACAGACTTTGATAGAGCAACGTACATAAAGTTGTCAGGTTGCTGTACATACTTGAGCGTCTGGTAAATGCAATCGAATTCTTTTGCTTCTGTTTCTTTTGAATACTAGCTGGGAGCTTAGCCTTTTTAAATTTTCCTTGAGGCATTTTGTTATTTTAGATTTATTATGTTGAATTACTGCAACAAAACACGGTACCACAAATGAAAAGCACGTTTGTTTATGTTGACAGTCGTTTTTTTGACATTTGATGTCAAGTAGTGATGCCAGGTTCAGAATAAAAATGTTTAAGGTGACGACACACTGTTTTAGCTAATAAATAAAGGCGTACTTGTACTTTTTTTTTGTAACAAAGAATCGATATTTAATAAACTTTTTGGTTGGTATGCAAAATTTAAGAGCATATTGAAAATAGTAAAAAAAACTATTTCTGAATTATGAAACGTATTTATAGGTGTTTTAGGAAGAAATAAAGAGAAATATTTGATTTCAGCAGTTCATGTCATTTAATCGACACAATTGTGTATGAATTAGCATATTGTATATTCTATTACTAGCTGACACGGCTAAGTAATTCAACGATACACACAGCGGATTGCACTATCCCATTCAATCCTTAAATTAAACATACCTAAAAAGTGGGCGTAACTGTGGTGCTTAGAGTTTATCAAAATCTTTTTATGGTTTGACTGAAAACAACGTTTTTCTATTGCATCTCGTATCGATACAAATCGATTTAAAGTGGCGTTAAATCTGGATTTTGATCTTTTTTGTTACCAATGAAACATGATTTCAGATTGATTTTTTTTTGTGGTTGTATTGTTGTAATTTCGTGTCTGTGAAGCAAGTGTCGATGAAGCTGTCAATTTTCCAGTAACAAAGGTAGTTTTTCACAACCGAAATAATTTTAAATCAAAACAAAAATCACTCTAGTCAAACTGACAGCTATCATTTGTATTAGTGAGGGGTAAATCTGCCGAAAAATCCAGATCTGCAAAATTGATCTGAGATAAAAAAAATCAATGTTTTTGCCCAATGGAACACAACAACTGTCAAAATTAGTCTTTTGACAGATCTAGATAAAAAAAAGATTGATTTTTTTGCCAATGGAAAACGACAATAAAATC
Organism: Rhingia rostrata; assembly: GCA_949824845.1. Lineage (NCBI taxonomy): Eukaryota > Metazoa > Arthropoda > Insecta > Diptera > Syrphidae > Rhingia > Rhingia rostrata. The sequence goes on from OX463757.1 coordinate 93,448,207, forward strand.
GCCCCAAATTTTAATTCTACCAATATTTTTGCCTCGAAAGCTTTTGTTTCGAATTTCTTTGAAAATTGACCGAAAATTGTTTTATTTTTAAAGTAGTTGCGGCAATAAACTTTATCTAAACGAAATATGTCAGACACTGTTTTAAAATTCTTAACCGCTTGGCAAAAAACATCGTTTTTGTGAAAAGTGGGTCGATTTAAAAAAAATAATTTAACGCTTGTTCTGCCGGAGCAACGGAGAGTACGCTTACCAGATTTCAACATTCTAGCTCAATATTTAAGGCCCAAAAACTGGTGACGTACGAATGGACAGACAGACAGAAAGGGCTAATCAACTCAACTAGAGATTGTGATATAGTTGTAGTTGTTTTCAATAGGCCGTTCATAAAATCGATTAAAAATAATTCTATTTTATCGAGAGAATTTATATAATTTTCTAAAGACCGTTCATATAACCGTTAAAAAAATGTATGAACAGGATTTTCAAATAGGCGGTTCATAAAATCGATTAAATAAATTCGATTTTATCGACAGAATTTTTGATAATTTCATAAAGTCGATAAAAAAATAATTCGATTCTACCGACAGAATTTTTATAATTTTCAGTAAACCGTTCATAGAATCGATTAAAAAAGAGTTCGAATTCAACAACAATTTTTTATAAATTTCAAGAGATACAGCGTATGTGATCTATATTCTATATTACAGCTTGTTGATCTCAAAGAAATCGAACGTTTTCATAAATCAAAAGTGAAATTTGGACCAATTTGGATGCAGCCGGTTATATCAAGTACGATGACCGTGGACACAACGTATTAGCAGTTAAGATTCGATTTCACGTGGTTATATCTTGCATATACGTTAATGTTGACTCTATGTGGCGTTGAGCCGTGGGAAAATGGTCTTCCCGAGCCTGAGTATGATGACAGCCCATTCGTTGATAAATATCAGACGGATATGTTTCGATGGGATCAATAACAGAAAAAGGTATTATTGTGTGCTATTTACAATGACATCCCATAAAAATAAAAAAACACCATTAATTTTCTCAAAAAACGTATTTCATTAGACTAACTGACATCCCATAAAAGTAAATTTAAAGTGTCCGTGTCCATGTGAAAAACATTTTTGCCCGAATTTAAGCCGCAAACGGACATCGTTTGTCCTTGTCAATATAATAAAAATCAGACGCTTTTTTTTGGCCAATATGGCTTTTTCTGGGGAAATATTCGGTCAATATCATTTTGCATATCAGCGATATTGCAAGCCAGTATATTTTCATGGATAGCAATTTTTCCATCGCCAATATCTTAGAATTGTTTCGACAATGTGTCAGCCGATGGATCTTGTAACATTTTGACGCGCTTTATTTTTAATTGGACTTTTTCAACATCGTTGAACGTGGAGTGATGGAAAGTTTTTGTCTGAAATAACCTGAATGGAGTAGCAAGCCGAAAGTTTGCCTTAAGAGAATATTGCCCATAGTGCATTCATCCCAGATGATAATTTTTTTACGTTGTACACTTCTTCTGTTACATCGAGTATTCAGAGGCAGCTCGAATAATAAAAGCCTGATAAGGTTACTAAATTTAGCAATCTTTGTTTTGTGCAGGCGTCACAGACTGCATATAGCCCGTGCTAACATCCCTAAGTACATAATTACCCGCAAAGTCCCACTTGTTGATATTTTAGTTCACAAAAAAAGTAAAAATAGACAAACACAACAATTATTTCTATAGAAATGTTCTTTTCATTTATTTCCTTAAAAGTATCGCCGACCATAGGTGATAATATCCTTTTAGCAAACATTGTTCTTTCAATCTTTTGTCTTCGGATTTTTTTTTTGTTAATAAGTCGTAGTAATATAGATTTCTCAATTATTTGTTGTTTGTCTTAATTTAGTAATAATATTTTTTTAGTGATAGTTTTTTTATATTTAACATGATTATTTTTTGTAGATAAAACTTTTGCGTCAATGCTCATTCAATCTCATTTTGTTGGTTTGTTTTTTTGTATTTTTTGTTCGTTAAACTTTTAACCCATCACTTGGTTAATTAATTTTTCTAAACTACTGTTTTATTAAATTTAATTAAATTGGGTTTGGTTCATATATTTTTATATATATATTTTTCTTTTTTAATTATTATATTTCTTTTTTGTTTCAAACAAAAAAATATCTACTGTTTATTTTATTTTTAAATATTTTTATCACATGCCATTTTTGTTTGAATTGATTTTTTTAATGTAATTTAATATTTTGTGTTTGTTTTTTGAAGAATTTCGTGGGTTGTTATATTTGTTTGTTTTAATAAAAATAAATAGTTCGTAATTGTATTTCCAAAAATTGTTTCGTATTTTAGTTTTTTTTGTTCTTCTAGTCAAAATTTGTTTGTCGTTTCTAGATGGCTGAATAATTGAATAAGTTAGGTGTTTATAATTTTTTGGGTTTTTTTTTTTAGATTCTATTTAGTTTATGGATTTTGAAAAATGCGTGAATGAGATGAGAGATGAATAATAATTGATGTTGGGAGGCACGTTGTAAATTATCTTTTGGAAAAACGTGCCTGAAGGATCTCTGAATTTTTGAATAAGTGATGTTTTAAAAGTTAAATATGAGAACCGAGTTTTGAGTGGTACATGCATTTACTTGTCGCTTCTTAGTTAACCTTTTTTGTTTGTGGTATTGGGGATCGGTAAAGTTCGATTAAGGTTCGTTTTAACGATGAAGATTGAGTTATAGTGGAGCGTTTAAAATAGAATGATCCCACAAATTACTCGCGGTACTGACAATCAATCTTTATCACAAATTTGTTGGGGAAAATTGTTGTTAGGAGTCAAGGCATATCTTTTTACTATAACCATTCTGGTGTGGATTTGTACTTCCTACACTATTGTGAGATCAAGGGTTTATATCAACTTTAAACTTAAAGTTAAAGGGATACCAAATCGGTATCAAAAGTATTGGTGCTCCAAGCATTTCTTTGTAGAGTCGTTTATTGCAATTAATGAACAAGCGAAACGCGTTGGTCTTGCAGTTTATAATGACAAGGAAAAGTATGCATATGTTAACTATGAAGTTAAGCAAATAATCAATGTTCATATAAACTTCGAGGTTGGTACGGAATTCCTTGGAGTCAATATTAACAATCGCTCCCCTTATTTGGTTATGGGACTCAACTTGAATCAACAATTTTTACTTTACACTCAACCGGTCCTTATATAGGGCGTGCAATAAGCGAAAAACCGGAGCAAATTGTAAAAAAATGCTTATTTATAATTTTCTTAGAGCACATCAGAGCGCACTCTACGAACTCAGCATTAATTGAGCGACCATTCTGAGCCCGATAAGACACCCAGTAGCTCTAGAATATTGCATTTGTAAAAAACATATCAATTCCCCGAAGGGAAGTTATTGTGTTTAGTCTAAGGCATGTTTACGGTCAATAGTGTTTTGAGCTAAGCACCATTTATTGGACCGACAACTAGGACTCCCAAAAAAATAATGACCACGTAACGGCAAACGAATTTCCTCCACAAATCTCCATTGATTCTCAGTTTTGATTATTGTATGCTTGTATTTTATTTTTGGTTTGTTTATGGTTGTATTTGTTGATATATTGATGATGATTATTAGATAATTGTGTATATGTATTGTATGTTATGATTTATATCATACCTATTTTTTTGTTTGTTTAACAGATAAATTATAAGACTACTTTGTAAGTTAGATCAAAATTTGAGAAAATAGTTTAACAAAAATTATATAAAATTGATCACACTGAGTTACATATTTATAACGAATGCTCTTTATAACACATAACTTGTAGTTAAAATGGTGATTTAAAATATGCGATACTACATGTTCTTGATTTTTATTTAAGTTTTCAATAAAAAAAATTGGATGTTATGAAATTATTTCAATTTTGTTATAGTTTTTGGAAAACATAATAAAAAAGGATAATAAACGCTAACTGGATTACTTTTTCCGAATCAGAAATAAAATGCAAAGCAATTCTGAGAATCTCACAAGAAAACCTCTGCAATAAAGGGCATCCGAGGAGTTTTATAACTAAATGATAGGAGACGAACACCAGCTTTCAGAGGGCCACACTCCGGTTATATAAACAACAAATAATAAAACAACAAATAATAAAAAGGATAGTTGTAATATTAAAGAACTGTTCCAGCTGCTATATGAATATGAGGACCAAAGCATGAACCATTAAAATTTATTGAAGATGACAGCGAATACTACTGTTCACCCTCCCTATCAAAACGAGGAGACATTGACATCCAAACTGAAGTTGAACAAGACTATAGGCATGACGTTCTCCTTGAAAGCTGTTGGCATTCACCAACTCATCATTTAAGTTTTGACGAATGAAATAATGCCGGAACAATATAATCTCAGTGTTGTTTGACGAATCGACAAGAAAGAAGACCATCTGAACTTGCCCGCTGCAGAGGAATAAATTTCCCAATAATCGCCGTCAAGAACTTATATCAGTGACGTTTGCCCGATCGGCAAGAAAAGAGACCATCTGAACTTGACCCGCTGCAGAGGAATACATTTCCCAATTATATCCTTCAAGAACTTATTTCCCAAAGTAAAGCGTTTGAAGATGGTTGGGTGTTGTACAACGAGGGTAGACTCCTTTAACTTGGCAATACCCAGTGGTTGCAACTCTGACTACACATTAACTGCTTATTTTTAACCTCCAAGTGGTAACCATCGGGTAGTGGTCTCATCCAACCGGATTTGACTTGCTTGAAACATTGGTCGAAGAATGAGTCTCCTCATCATCGACGACCAGAAACGCTTGAAATTCTTTGTCAATAACGCATTTAATGAAATATTTTTGTCTTTAATATCGACCCAAACAAATTTTTGTGTGATTGCTTGGTAAAAAGCATGCACCCACTAAGAACAATTTAGTCGAATGAGTTTGAATCGTTTATCCAATGAACCAAAGAAAACAAAGACACTGAACTGCGGCAACTTAAGGCTCATTACATCTCTAACAAACTCATGTTTGCCGGAATATTTGGACGCATAAAACATCATCGGTTTGTATACGTATGTTTAGACCATTAATGTCATGAAGTGAAAAAACCTTCACTTTTCTGCAGATTGTGGAACAAAATACCAAATCAATACCCACTGCCTATTAATCGAATTTGAAGCCGCACGCGATATCATTTTTGGGATGATTGCATTGCAGGATGTTATTACGAATTTTCGGTGCTTCATCAAAATCGGGAACGTTTTCACCGAAAAATATGATAAGAAAAATTAATTTTAAAAATTTATCGCATGGTATTTGCTAAAAAATATTGTTCTTCAGAGGATAATTACTCTGATCCAAAGAGTCTTCCAAACCACATGGTAGACCCAGTTTAAAAAAAAAACCTTGACATAAGTATCCAACACAAGTAAAACCCGACTTGCATCAACTTAAAGTGCACAACAGAAGCCGTTTAGGTAAGGATTTGGCTAGCTAGAAGAAATATATTGATTAAGACCAAGGATCACCACTGTTTGTAGCTCCTCATACAAGTTACACAGAACACATCGATATCTTCCCGGAAAAATGTATTAAGCGAATTTTTAAAAATTTGCAGCAGACAAAAAAACGTCCTATGTAGGTAATTATTTGTGTATTTTGTAGCAATTTAGTGGTAAAGCCCTCTATCGAACTACTAAGGAGATCCTAAACAATCATCCCAGCCCTGCCTTATGGCAATGAAGCGTGGACCGTATCAAAAGGGGATAAAAAAAACCCTGGTCGATTTGACGAAGATTCGACCAAAAACTATACGAGCTGTACAGGGACATACCCTTAGTGAAAAAAACTCCACTTTAGACGTTTAAGGTGACTAGGATATGTAAAACGAATGGATACCAATACTCCGCCGACTATACTATTCATCCGCTGGCCAAATGGTATTCAATGCGATTATGTAAAACTTTGAGTTTTCACCTAGCTGATGCCTACCAACTACGACTCTAATCCTTCAAGTGGCGACCGCTGAATGCCTAGTACCTTGACCTCAGATAGGGTCTAAATCCCTGTGTAAAGTATTGGCGGTAGCAGATAAGAGCGCTGGCAAGACGTGTACTTACACTAACGCACATATACCCTTTCCAGGCGGCTTCGAAAGAACTCGCAAGATCGAATCAACGGTGGCGTCGACAGCCCCATTTAGGATGGACAAAGTGAATAACCTAAATGAGCTGCTTCGACATTTTCGGACAACGGGTGATTAAGGAATCTCAACGGTAAGTAAGGCCTTTTAAACAGAGATGGGGACGGATAAGCCGAAGCAGCACTCAATACTTGTCCTAGGGGTATCCAATAAATTTAAAACAGGTTGGGTATTGTGCTTGGGGTTAACTAAAAACGCATTGTAGCACCAGTTAAGTAAGTATACTAATCCTCCCTTATCGTTATTATAAAATACTTTCAGAACATTGATAAGAACCCACAAAGGACACAAGCTTGACGCCTCGTCTGAGTGTCAACAACACACCAAATCGCATCGGAAGTCGCATGTAAAAAAGAAATGCGAAGAACATAAAATTAAATTCAGAGAACTAATAGCAGCTTGTTATCAAGGCTAAGCTTCGAATATTCTCCGAGTTACTGATTACACCTTGATAACAAGCTGCTATTATACAAGCAAGTGCTAAAGCCGGTCAGGGCATATGGAATACAACTATGGAGTTGTACCAGTGAAACGAATCTAAGCATTCTACAACTTTTGAAACAAAACGTTAAGATCATTCGTCAATTCTCCGTGGTATATAAGGAATGAAGATCTACGCAGAGATCTGCACGCAAATAAAAAAACGTCTATTGGGGCACGTTAACACAACGGCCCTAAAAATATTTGATGAAAAAAAAATTATTGAGGCGTCTTCGAAGAACTAAACCCTTATATTTGGCCCGATAATAACAAACCGAGCTATAAGTTGCGGAAAAAGCAGGAAATCTCAAAGGAAAGTTACCTGCCCAACATTCCTTGCTCGTGATAAAAAAAAATTGCTAGATAAGTCGAATACTTAGTTGCAATACAAATAGAAAAGGGTGGTGGTTTTAGTGAATTAAAGCCTTACACTACTTTGGGCACGTGCTCATCGTGTCTATGAAGACTTCCACCAGCCCACGGGAAAAAAAAGTGGGCATTTGTTTTGGTGCATCACATGGAACGTTTGAGATGACTAGGACATGTAGGAGGAATGAACAACAACGGGCCACCTGAGAACCCAAATCAAAGTGCGCTTCTTAAAATAGTTTGTGGGAACCGCGCTAACTTACGAAACAAGCCATTTGGGTTCCAGGTTTACCCAAACTGTAATACAAATGAGAAATCAAAATAACCCTTAGAAACATGTTTGACTAACTTTATATGCAAACTCAAAATTGAGCGTCTGTCTCAAGCATTTCGGAATAAGAGATCTTCCTATCGATTGGCTCCCATCCTTTAAGTCACCATAGAGATTATAACGAACCACTTAATTAGCACAAATCACACAAGCACATCTACAAAAATCCTACCACGCGGCATACATATCTATAATCCCACCGTCAGACTGACCGATAACAATCCGACCCAACCACCAACCAGTCGATGTCAAAGAAACCATCAAAATGAAATAAAACAGACAACAACAAAATATATAAAACAACAATAAGTGATGATCTTTTGTATAAAAATAAACGTTCGTTAAATGTATTTCGTCTCTATCAATGCGATAAAAATGTGTGTTTTTGTGTATATAAATTAAATGTTTTAAACGACATAAGAACAAGAACATGATTTACTTTATTTTCGCAAAAATTTAATTTTTTTTTTTAAGAAAACACTAAAACAATGGCATTCTCATGTGTCTTCCAGCCATTATTTGGATTTTTTAAACTCTGTAACATTTTAGTTTGTAACTGTGATTTATGTATATATAATAAAAAATGTGTGTATGTGTGTTCTTGAGACACTTAACAATATTAAAAAATAATAATAATTATAATAATGATAATAATTAATAACAAACGAGTCGCTTGGAGCGCACGCATTCTTTTCGACACATTTTCAGGGGACGTTTTCTCATTGGTAAAACGATGGTGAAAAGATTCAACAATTGAATAAAAAATGCAAAAAAATGGGGGAATATGTGGAAAGGGGTGGGGGAGAGACATCCTCTTTCATCTGCGTTACAATGAACAAGTAGTTAAGAGCTTTTTCTTTTGTTTTTTATCGTTTTGTATAATATATATCTATATATGCATGGTATATGTATAAAGACTTATTTAAGAATGTGTGGTAATATAATAATAATATTAATAATAATTAAGAAAGAAAAACATTCGGTCGAGTGTTGTTGTTTTTTTTTGTTTTTTTTTTTTTTTTTGTATTAATTTAACTGTTTAGCTTTCCTACTATAATTCCAGTCACAATTAAACCTATTATCACAGCGATCGCTAGTAGTATTAAAATTTTTCGACGGTAACGTGTCCTATACTCGGCGGCTTTCATTAGTTCTGCTGCGCCGGCCTCCACCTCGACGCAGGTATTATCAATACTGTTTTCGATCGTACCTGTAAATGAATCATCACGTTAAGGCGCATATGATTGGGGATTTGTTTGAGGGAGGGAGAGGGGGTTGCGGTGGACTTACCAATTTGTTCCCCCTGTTGTTCCACTAAACTACTTAATACTCTCATAATTGCATTGACATCCAATACATCAGCCTCTATCTCTTTAATTCTATTCTCTCGGTCCACCAGCATGTCCTGTTCGAACTGCAGACCAGCGTTTGCCTGTTTTCGTTGCTGAATCAACAGCTGGCGATCTTCAGCGGTCATTGTTGCGGCCGATTCCTCGTCTTGGAGTTGGCCTTGTACCGTTTGGAGGAAGATTTGCTTCATGGCGGTTGCTATTGACTGCTGGCTGGCCGAGTACTTTTGTACCACTTGACGAAAGTCGTTGGTCAGTTTCTCCAGTTGGAGCTTCTGCTGTTTGTCCGCACGACTCACTACGGCTGTAAGCCGTTGCAGATCTTTGCTGGTCGTTTGGATTCGTATGTTGGTCTGCTCTTGAAGGTTGTGGACTTTGTCACGTGTCGCTTGAGTGTCTCGTTGCGTGCCGATCACCTTAAAGGCTTTTTCCAATTGCTTCCAACTGGAGTTCACCGAATTGATGTTGTAGGCGATGTTCTCGCTCAGCGACATGAACTCTGTGGGGCTGAAGCCTGAGAAATTCACATCCGGTATGCTGGTGATGGCCGATGCGCTCGTTGATGATGTCGCCCCATAATCCCGGTGCAGAGCAGGATTGTTCAGATTGTTAGCCATAGCTGCGTCTGCGTCTGGGTGGATGCGGCTTGCAGAGATGGTGGTGGGTAATGTGTCGGCGGCTTGTTTTCTCTTTTGTTTTCAAATTTATTTAGTGAATGTTTTTAGTTGTTATCTGGAAAATAGGAAAATTGATGTGTGGTTACTTTCTTGATCATGATGGTGATTATTTTCTTTTGTCCCGCTGATAATGAATTATGATGAGGATGAGGATGCTTATATAAAAAAAACTGTTTACAATTGTGTGCTTTTTTGATTTGTGTAAGTTTACAGGAATATGTATGAATACATCGATATTCACGACAAAGGCCTGATAATCAAACTGATCAAGAACCGGATGTCGCTTCAATTGAGCATTATCCCAGCTGAGGCGTTATTCTTGACATGAGTGGTATCCCTTCTTAATATATCATTTTAACCACGGCCCAAGGGTCATGCTGATTTACATACAATACAAATGTTTTGCAGTGTCCTTCACAGTTTTTGATTATAGTATCTAGACGAGTTTAGTTTGTTGTGTCTTAGGGATAAATCTATCACCATGAGTTAAGTCTCAATCAACAATTGCCAGCAAGATCTGTTTTGCATTTCCAGACAGCGGAGTCAATGGAACATTGAACCTCGATTTTCTTTGGCATCAATTCATCTTCAGTGAAATTAGAAATTTAAATGACGACTATTCCACTTCGCGAAAGATAGCCAACTGGAAATGCGGAAAAGGTTACTGGATCAGTACTCCTTCCATATATTACCCTCGGAGATTTCAACTCTCACAGCGAAAATTTGTTACGGTCTTGAGCAGAATTAATCTTTATAACGACATTTCGTAAAAAAGTGAACAAGTTTCTCATTATCCTCACTAATCACTGCTTCATATAGCGTTCAAGGACATTTTTTAGACCTCACAGCTAGTCACAGACATCGAGCCTAATAGATGAGTCTGCTCTTACATCAGATTTCCGAACTGTAAGGCTTACCTAATATTTGTAGCAGAAATACATTTTGAAATAATTTGTAGACGAGCGACTTTTGGATATTTTTAGCACTTCCCTGTACGTGCACGTATGAAATGATTGATACAAAATATACTCTCATTCAAAATCAGGCTCAATAGTCCTCTTTGTAATATAATTTGCCAGATAATAGGGTGGTACTCTTATTAGTCAAATGTCCTTTTAACTTTTCCAAACTTTGGGTACAAATTTTAAAACCATGGTGCGACAATATCGTAGCGAGCTAAAAGGATTATGAATACCCCTATCGTGATCTGACATAGCGCGGATATTTGGGTTAGTAGTAATTAGAATGGTAGTGATATACTAATGTGCGTTGGTAGGAATGTCTGTGAATTGCAATTAGAAGAAAACTTTCAGTTCAGTCCGAGGAAAGACTTAAGGTTTAACTTTATAACATTCACGGCAAGGCGAGTATTACATGTACATCATTGCAACTACCTCATTGCAACTGGCTATTTCTTCCGTTCCTGAGGTGTGTGATTGAGACCATCATTTTCTTGAATTTCATCTCCTAAAAGCAAGATTTTATCCAATTTAGGTAGGTAGGTTGTTCCAATTTTGTTTAAGCTAAACATGAGCACATATGAGCTTCTAAATTAAGTTTTGGGCATATATACGATTTATAGTCTTGTTGCAATGATTTTTTAGCTGCACCTGAGCACACATGAGCTCAATCCTTATTCCGAAGGTTATTCTAGCCGTGAGGTCGGCGCTGACATGCAAGTTTCCTCTATAGCTCGTCGATGAGTGTGGGATTGACCCTTCCTAAATCACAACAAAACAAATTTAAATGCCAGTCTTTTACGTGTAAGTGTGCTGAAGCTTGTCAGACATTTTTTCTAACCACGTATCTTGCGTTCTTCACATAATTCATGCCTCCGTAATCCTACCATTCTCTTTCTATGTTTCCCTCATATGGAAATTTTTTGGGATATATTCTCCACATCGCAAAATCTTCGTTTCCCAACTAGATCCAATAGAAGTAGCCATTAACTAATTTGACGTTCTAAGGACCAGGGTAAATGAAAATCCACATTGGTCAAGCTACATATATTGTCATCTAAACAAGCAGAGCGATTCCAGGCCCCAAGATGATGAATGTGATTCTGATCAGCGAAAGAATGCTTTGGATATGATTGGTATATATAAAAAAATTATTTATGAAAGGTTTATCGAAGACAAAACGGAGTCTTTATAAAGATTAGCATTTGTTTGGTGAGTTTCACGCTTAGAAAGCTTTATCGGTTCCAAATCCAGGTAGATTCGTCAATAAGGACTTAATGGCAAATTCTGTGGGATGACTTTAAAATCTTAAATATAGCGATCGTGCTTTATCCACAATGTTTAAGTGATGAGTTTCTTATTTCGGTTATAAAATGTCACATCTGTAAACTTATTCCTACCGAATGAGTTTTTGTGATGCAAGGTAATTCATAATCTGACAATCTATCAGCGGATTTATGATTTGGCTCAGAAGTGCAATCTAACTAAATTCACATTCAACAATTTGTCTGACATCAAAAGAATATAACGTGGTAAGCATAAACTGCGGCGCCGATAAACTGCCGCGCCGAAGGTCTGGGTTCGATTCCCAGCCGTAATGATTTTTCACTGGCAGTCCTCTCGCTATGATCTCAAACCATCGGTCGAGTATTATCAATTTTCAAAGAAAGACTTATCACAAATCAGTCGTTCAGATTTCGCATAAAACAGAATTTCCCACTCTCGTGCAAAAAGTACACAATCGCACATGAATGGTTGTGAGAAAAAGCTAGAACATCGGTACTAAAGAGCCTGCTGCGCCGAAAATTAGTATTGGTAATTTCTAAGACTTTGGAGAAAAGAGATGATAGTGCAATCGTTAGGTTGCACAAGAGAAAAGAAATGTTTATTTCTAAGGGCAATGTCTGACAAATACGATTTGCCCATCTACCCGGGAAAAGACCTTCAAAATGTACGCATACACACCTATGGTTCCCTGGAGCGAGTTACAAAAGCCGTTTTAATGTAAGCACCACACTGCTTCAAAATGATGTATAGACGAATCGCATACTGTAATATTGTGCAAATAATTTCTCTTGCTAAAGGGAGTTGTTTTAAAGGATATAGAACTTCCGATATGGATAGTCAAGCTAGCTGTAATACTAATGACGTGTGTTTGACATTAGTTTTCAGTTAACTTGGGAAATACTTACACCGGAACAAAGTTTACAAATCGTGAAAATTTATTTCGAAAATTCGCTGCCTGTTCGCCAAACTTTGGAGCACTTTGTAAGTTTACGATGAGCATAATCGGCTGTGTTGCGAATTAGCCGATTATGCTCGATTCATGATCACATTTACTCTTTTTGATAATTTGCATCCAAATCGAGTCGGTACCGTGCGTACAACAGAAGTCATCGCCTCTTTAGATGTGAGTATGATAGAGGAACCGAATTTATTGATTCGATTCCATTCTCAGCAACTCGGTCTCTGCCCGTCCACTACTTAAAAAAGGTTGAGGAAAGATCTTGGCCTATTCATCCAAACAGAACTAGTACCGTGCGTACAGAAGTCATCGCCTCTTTAGACGTGGGTGTGACAGAGGACCCGAATTTATCGATCCGACGCCGTTCTCAGCAACTCGGTCTCTGCATGTCCACTACTTGAAAAATGTTGAGAAAAGAACTTGGCTTACATAAAATACAACAAGTGCAAGAATTAAAGCTAGCGGATAATCAATTGAGTCATGTATTCGTTGAATAGGCTGAGATTCATCTGGAAGTTGAACCGTCGACCGTTTTTATCGTCAAATCATCTTCGCGTTAGGCACATTTCTAGCTTGACGGGTATGTTAACAAGCAGTTTACACGCCGAAGGGGTCATCGTCCTATTCGTCTTGCCAACATTACCGTGAATGATGAACGCTACAGGCATATGATTCGACATTTTTTATTCCTCATCTCATTGGAAAATCATTTGGAGAAGAAATGTTTCCAACAAAACGGCTCAACATGCCATACAGCGCGTGCAACCATGACTTTGTTTAGCGAAACGCTTGGCGACCGAATCATCTCAAGAAATGGACCTGTGAATTGGTCACGTATTTCGTGCGATTTGACACCTTTAAAATACTTCTTGTGGGGGTACGACAAATCTCTGCTCTATGCTGATAAACCATCAACGATTGATCACTTAGAATCCAACAATCGACGCAATAATGACGAAATAAAACCGGGGATGCTTAAAAAAGTGGAGCAAAATGGAATCGGCAGGAGGGCGTTCAAAGGTGCAGTCGCGTGGGCCATATGCCAGAAATTATTTTGAAACGTTAAATGCCACGGAATTTGTGAGCTCATTAAGCCAACATTTTGGTCATTCCATTGGATTTGTTGTATTTTACAAATACAAAAAAAATCTATGCCTCTAAAAAAACACCTTACACCTTCAAATGTCTGTAAGATAATGGGTGTGGCTAAAAACATAATTTGGTTGAAACATAGAAAAATAGAATTTGTGCGAAATTAGGATTTTTTACCAAAATCCTGCCCACTTTTCGAAATGCCTTGATTCAACCGGAAACAACGTATTTCTGAAAAGTGGACATTGCGGTGGCTGGTTTATAAAAACTGCTGGGAGCTTTAAGGAGATCGTGTACCAAATTTCATCAGTTTTACAGCCTTTAGTGCTGAGCTTCACTAAAGGCTGTAAAACTAAAGAAATACAGACAGACGTGGCTAGATCGACTCAGCTTTAGATTCTGATTCCTTTCACATAATTTTATATAAACATTTCTTAAGTGAGGCGAACCTTCAAAGCTACGGGAGCGCCCTGAGATACTCAACAAAATGTGCCAAAACTAAAATACCTCTATGTGATAAGATATAAGGTCATAAATAACATATAGGCTGGTAAAGAATACCATTACACACGATACAAACGTTCCCCCAAGTATGTATGCAACTCCGTGTTGTTAAAGATTAAACAAACCCATAGAAAGTGCATGCAATCCTCGAATACAATAAGACAAATGATCCACCCTTAAGACGGAAAAGTAAGGGGTGCAGTAAATTTGGGAGGATAACCCTCCGACAAAGAAACAAGAAGAAGATGATTTCTAATTGCAAATGACACATCAAGCGGCAAATCTAGAACAATGCCGCCCTTTGATCTAGCTTCTAATGTTTAGTCTAGAGCAAAATTCCAAGATTACAAACAAAACAAAGAACCAAGCTTTTAGGATTTTTTTTCTAAACTACGCTTTTGTTTGAACAGCACGACCTCTCTCCCTCTCCGATAAGGAGCACGTAAACAAATGACTTAATCCCTCGACAAAACATTAACTGCAAGTCACTATTCAGATGTTTTTTTTTTTTTGCTCACATATTATTATTTACTTGATACATTTGCCTACACGCGTCCCCCTCTTTCTATGTCAACAAGGTTACCGAGAAAAAGAAACGAAAAAAAAAAACACGACAATCTCATAACAAAAACATCACAAATTAAATTTCCAAACAACTCACGCCGTCTGCATTTAGAGGTCTGTGCTTATCGACTTTCACGTACTTATAGATTTTGTTTACAATCAATTTGCACATTTCATGAACCCAAACCCAGGGGTTTTCAAAAATAAACCGACAGAGTGAGACTGGTCTATAATAAATCAAACACAACAGAGTCATCGACTCTGACGACGACTGTACTGCCTTTTGACCCGGCTGGGAGAGAGAGAGAGAGAGAGCGCCCGCGGTTACAACATCTGACATAATTCCTGTATAGCTTATCAATCAAGAGTCATATAAGCCCCAGCTCAACCCCTGGCCCACATTACTTAGTTTGTTAGTAGTTCCCCCTGTCATTTGGGGTTGTATTACTCATCATCGTTAGTGTTAGTCAGAGAAGTCAGAACGTAGATAAATCAAATTTAATGAAATTGCACATTTAAATGTGAAAAGCTGCTCCCATTAGAGCAAACATTGGTCGGCATTGTGTTTTTTTTTTATCTTGTTCTCCATGAAGTAAAGAGGCGACGAAAACTAAGCAAAACAAAGGCGAGCAAACTAAACTAAATAAGCTCGACTAAAACACTGAACTATGTATGTGCCTATTGAAAAAAAACACACGCATACCCAGAGAGAGAGCAGTGGGGCAGCCTAGGCGTTAATTGTACAGATGCAGCGGTAGATTGTAATTATAATTGTTTGCGATGAGAATGCACTTACAATGAACCAGAGTGACATCGATTCATTGTCAAGGACTCGTCCCACACATCTCGAGACGGCATGCAATGACTCGTGTATTTTTTTTTTAAGTTTTCAACCAAAATATTCCACTGATAGTGGAAAAATTTCTAAAGTTATGTTTGTTTTTGGCAACGAATTAAGTCTTATCGCTCATGTTTATTCTGCTTGTTTTTTTTTTAAGAAGATATGAGGTATGAATATCAATGTTAATTCAACATATAGATGTTGTGTGATTGCTTACAGTTTATAGTGGAAAATTGTATCTAACCGCGAGTGAAAGATATTCGCGATATACAAACACCGAGTAAAATGAACGTTTTTGAACGAATTTGTAGGAACTACTGAGATGCTAGCAGTGTCAGCGGCTACATCTAACTAAATGGTTTCTAGTACCATATGTATGGAGGTGCTTGCACAAGCATCTTTTTTTTTTCTTTTCTTAGGAATGATAAAGATTAGGACGAAGAAGAATCGCCATTAATGTCTGAAAAGGTTCCATGAAAAGATTTTGATAAAGTACAGTGCTTAGCGGGCTTCATTTTTCACACGGTAGGTGTAGAAAAGATTACCTTCTCGGGTGGTGAGATACCATAACATAATCTCATTGGTGTGACTATTCACTAGGCTTCAGCAGAGTTTCGCAGAAAGACGGCAATAAAGTGTATAAACCAAATGACAAGATTCCTCAGCCAAGTATAACTGTTCCCCATTTAGATTTAAGTCTGAGTCTAATTTACAGGATCAAAAGCAACTACAACGAACGATAGAATACTTTTGTTAAACGGATCACTAACAAACTTCAAGCATGTCTATGAGGCTGAGGAACATGTTTGTCAATGGCGAAAATTCCCTCATTTAGATAAAGCGGATGAATCGCTTACTACAATATAAAGAAAAAATGTCGAGTTTTAAAAAATTCAACTTGGAACAAGCTCACTAACTCACTAACGTTTATCTGAAGTACAATATTGACATCTGGCAATAAGTCACATTCTGAACAATTTGCATTTACATGACCTGACGGATTTGATTTGGTAAGTAACATTCAAAAAAACGTTCAACAACGCATAACCTAAATTTGGTCGGATGAAAGTATGTCCGAAGAATGGAACCTCAGAATCGTTTTCCCAATCCACAAACAAGAAGAACCTCTAAACTCCACCAACCACAGAGGCATACAGTTACATTTTAATGCGAAAAGCTGCTTCCATTAGAGAATACATTGGTTGGTAACATGTGAACGCCTGGAACCGTTTACCAAGAACCTGTTCGGCACTTTTCAATGTGGCTTTGCGCCAGGAAAGTCCACAACTGATCAAATCTTCTAAATTTGGCTGATCCTGAAAAAAAAAATAGACACGACCTATATAGAGCCATGTCTAGTTCTCGCAGCTCCATCAGGGTCGGAAACGAACTCACCGAAACATTCGATACCAAAAGAGTATTTAGGCAAAGCGACGCAATACCGTGTCACTTCTTTAACATCATTATTAAGAGGATTGTGCCAGATTGGGACATATGCCGATGATATTGAAAACATTGGTCGGACTCAACGAGATGTCATAGCCACGTTTGCTAGTATATAGAAGGAAGCGGCAAAAATTGGTTTAGCAACAAATGAGGGTAAGACTAAGTATATGCTGTCAACACGAAAGGACACGACGAATCGGACAGAACGTCACCATTCACAGATGTAACTTTGAAGGGATTTTGTCTGTTGCTCCGGCATTAACTCTAACAACATCTCGTCAAAGATTAAACGAAGAATTACTAATGCCTACCGCTGTTTCTGAATCATTCGAACTTCTAAGACGATCATATACAAGACCCTGGCAATCCTAGTCATGCTCTACGGCGATGAAGCATGGACCCTATCAGAAGCGGATAAAGAAGTTCTTAATCGTTTTGAGAGAAAAATTCTTCGACAAATCTTTGGTCCCATTTACGTTGACGGGCTGTGGAAACAAGGATTAAACCACGAACTATACGAGCTGTATAGCGACATAAATCTTGTGAAAAAAAAACTCCGCATTGGACGTTTAGGATGGCTAGGACATTTAGAGCGAATGTACAACAATACTCCGGCTTGCAGATTTTTTTCAATTCCCAGCCAGACGTCGCACGCAGTAGAGAAAGACCTCGCATAAGTGGTGCGCACAAGTATAAACCGACATCAACCAACTTGGAGTGCGCAAATGGAGGCAGTTAGCTAAGGACCGGAATAATTTAGGTCTCAAGTGCCACTTAAATAAGTAAGCATTACAAATCCACAATCACTGATCTGTACCAAAGATTATAAAGTCATACAGATGACGCATTGAGAACAAAAACAAGAAACGTTTGCTCACCAGTGTGCATGAGACCCGATATCAAAACATATGGCTGTGCCAACACGACCCACCATAGAACAATTTTTCTTCTATGCATTGCGCCATTTGTATGACTTTATAATCTTTTCCTGTACGCAACCAATATCGGTATCAAGGCAACTAGTTCATCGTCGGGTTTTAATAGCTACAAACCAAAAAAATAGGATGTTCGTCTAATTTTGAACAATAATCGAGAATGAAACAAAATTTTTTTTTTGTAAACCAAAAAAAAATGTCCAATGGCTTCAAGCACATACACCGGCCTTTCAAAACAGAGTCAGATAACCTTAGGATCACCTAAAAAACATGACATCCGCATGAATGCATGCAAATTTTAAGGGGCTTCCATCGCTTAAACAATTACTTTGTCGTAAGCAAGGTGAAATTCTTATAAAAAAGAATTATTTTCCAAAGCCTGCAATTGTAAGAGACTGCCAGAACTGCCCAGCCTCTAATGGCAGAGATCAATGGCGTTATTGTCAATAAGATCGACTGCAGCTGATGTACAAAGTTTAGCACTCGTAACAAGAAACCATTACATAGGTTTAACGAAGAATGCCGACAGATCTTTGTAGTTAAAATGAGCCCCAGAAAGCAGATGTTGCAGATGAAGACGATCGTTGCTATAGAAGTGGTAACAAAAAAAGATGAAGACGAGCTACAGAAGTGGTAACCAAAAAAGACTAACACAAGTTTTACAAAAGTTCCAAATGCTCAAGCCAGCAATACAAATTGTGAACACAATCCTATTGAGATAAACTGCACCGGCAGGGTTTGCTCGATGCACAACAAAAGGGACCCTCTGAACTAAACAAACTTCAGAAGCATAGTCTCCTTAACATCGCCTACAAGATTCTATCAGTCTAAACATGTGCTGAAACTGTTCAACAACAACCTGATCGCCCGAATATTCAACCAAGAATTTTACGAACTTAATTAGAAGTTTGAAGAGGTTAAACATGTGAAGCGGATGGAGACTAATACTTTGACTTGCAGAGTCTTTGATTCTGTCAAAGATGCCAGAAGCATTAGAGGAAGTATCGCCTTAAATGGCACACATATGTAGAAACCGATCTTAAGCAAGTTAAATTCCCCGGGTCACTAATTAAATTTCAAGCAGTCGTGGGCGACAGATCACTAGATAGACAAGTAAAAGCAGAATGAAATATCTGGCATGAACAGGACCTCAAACCGCATACAATGAATATGACCTGTCGTTTAAGGTCGATTCCGAACGTTAAATTTGACAAGCTTCTCATGACAGTTTTATAATCTTGGATGTTTGCCAGGCTTTAGCGAGAGCTGGGACAGTGAGAAACATTTAGGGTGTTGTCTTCGTAACTAGAGAAACTTCTCAAGATAGCTTTATAGCCTTGGATGTTTGTCAGACTTTCGCGAGATACGGGGCAGTGAAAAACATAGTTCGTACCTTGAGAAACATAACATGATACCTTGATAGCTTTGGATGTTTGGCAGACTTTCGCATGAGTTGATAATAAAGGGGTGTTGTTACTTTTGGTATTTGATTCAGGAACCTCATACTTAGTATTCCCATGCACTAACCACTGTGAAAGGCCGTGAAGAACGCAAGTGCGACATGCGAGGCACATACTCCACGTTCAGCAAACCAATGAGAGAGAGGAAATGCAATCAGATAGCTATTGCCATCATTTCATATCACTAAAATGACACTCCGAATGGCTTCACTTTAAAGACTCTGTTATAAGCTCGTCAAGACCATAACCGCCACTGACTTCTCGTCATATCTGATGTGATGAAGGAAAAGTTTGGGTAAATATAAGGAAAGATTTATAAATAATACTTAGATGGAATATCAAGGCGACAGACTACCCACAAGTCAACTCTGCAAACTCCACCAGCCTCATCATAAGAGAAACCACAAACAGATTTCAGCTAAGTTGCATTCTGTGGTCACTTTGCGAAGGGAAGAAGCATTTCAACTTCTACCTTGTTATAGGTCAATTCCCTTGACATTGCCCGAGAGAAGTAGATGAAACGTAAACGGATTGCACTTAAAAAACAAAATTTAAACGAAAAGTACGCCCTTATTACAACTGCCATCCATTTCTCAACCATCGGATGGGTTTGTATTGCGACAACAATTGCAATTCACTGACTCACTGCATCTTCCAACATGCGACATACCTAGTACCGTAGTGGGGCTTCTTTCTATTCGACTCTGTGTCGGGTTCAACCGAATGCGGGGGGCAGTCAGAGTTTGTGTGAAAAGCAAATGCGAACGGGCGCTGGCATAAACACAGACAGGTTGGCAACAATACAGCGGCCTGTGTTAGTCCGTGCCGCTGCTGCTGTTTCCAAGTGCATTTCACAAGAAAAAAATAACACTCATCCACAAAATGCAATTGACTTGCAACAACGCAGTCTCGGCAAACAAAAAAAAAACATAAATCGAAACAATTTTGTTCCTCGGTTTCCTTCTCTCGACGTCGTTCGCTCTCTTTTGGACTATTATTTGAGAGACGTCAGCGAATGGCACTGGCACGGGCAGGGGCACCCCCAAAAACAGTTCCACCAAACCATTCTCATGTTTTTTTTCCCCCATTTTTTTTTGCTTCAAAACACTTACATCTTCTGCTTCTTTTGTGGCAATATCCTCTTTATTTGTGAGATTTTCAATTTCGTTTTCACGGGCACAAACACTCGCACACACTTTCAAAGTAAAATTTAACAAGAACAACAAAAGAACACGATAAAAGTTCAAAAATCTTTTTTTTCCACTTAATTGCGAGAGACGAGAAAAAGAAGTCTGTCCTGAGAATAATTTTTTTTTTTGAAGATTAAAAAAAGTGGTCGTTGTCAGCGCGTTGTAGACTTTTTCCGATGACAAAATCACAATATTTTACGAATTAAACAGGAAACTGAACAAATTGGTACTTTTGCAAACAGAAAAAATCGACGAAAAAATTATGGAGAGCTGAAAACGGTCGCCTTTATGTGTGAAAACGAACAAAAAAATCCACCTTGCTGACAGTGGATGGATGTGAAAAGTTTTGTCGTCTCTGTCGCGAGTTGCAAGAACACAAGAAAAAAAGGAAAACAATAAACGTCAAACGAATGGTCGTCGGGGGGCTTTTTCGAAGATGAAATGGTGTGTTGGGGGAAGTGCTCGAAGCTTTTGCTCTGATAGGTGGCTCTTTGTTGGTTTCTTTTTGAACTATGATTGTGCATTTTTGGGTGACTAACTTACCTTTGCTGGCAATGTTGAAATTGATGATAACGTAGGTAAAGAATTGCAGATAAAGTTGCTGATAAATCATGTACGTGACAAAAATTGTGAACAAAAGAAATGCTAGCTGAACTTGGCTGAAGTACAACACCGGCGACTGAATTCCGAGAAATGGTTGAAAGGAGCTTTTTGTCATTTCCAGCTGGTCGAAAACCGAGAGAACAGCTGAGAGTTTAACAATCAGCTGGATAGGGTATTGTTGACTCTGTCTAGCTTTGGGTGATTGTTGTGTGGAAAGAGAACGAAGGCAGTTGAGACGTCACTTTTATGTTCGAATTTATGTCAGATGACGGCGCAGTGGGTTTCTTAACTGGGAGGTATTGGCAATGTTAGAAATAGCAAGGGTGTGTGATGTGATAGGTGTAGGAATGTCGGTTACTTATTAATTGATTTTTTATATAACTACTTATGGAATGAATGTTATTAATTCAATAGTACTGGAACTGTTACGCCTGTAAATTTTTTCAAAAATATGTTAGGGGTATTGATGCAACGTCGAAAAGTTATCGCAAAAATTAGTAAAAGTGGTAAATGATGTGCCAAAATCCGTATGGGAAACCTTTTAAAACAGTATCGGAAATTTCGCACACGATTTGGGTGTGTAAACCGAGAAGGTAAACGTTATATACTTTTGAAATGAAAACCTATGCGCTAAGGTGACAAAAATTTATCGATAACAGGATAAATTTCTATTAATAAAAAAAAAAAAAGAGATTGAATTCAGTGATTTACTACATTATTCAGTGCAGTTTTAGGGGCGTTTATGATACGTCTTTGTAGACTCACAATTTTTTGCACGTTTGAAACTTACGACGTTGTATGAATATCCCTATTGTATCAATTGATATAAAAGTCGGTTCAAATTTTAAATGCGAGTTTACCATATGTTTTCTTTGTAATTGTTATAAAATAATCTTTAAAATTTGTGAGTGAAGACTAGTTCGTAAATCCTAATAGATTTTAAGAATGCTCATATGCAAGAGTAAAGGCTGAACTATAGCAGAAGATGGTTGCGGACGAGCACTTCCGTAACTGTGCGACAACATGCAATTTTTATTATACGAAGCTATTTGCTTCGATTCGGTTAGTTTCGTTTACTGTTGCTCACTTGCGAAAATTCGAATTCATTCGCTCTTTCTCTTTCTTTTGTTCTTTCATACAAAAATTTGACATTTCACTTCAACAGCTGTGTACAGTGTAAATTCATAAGCAATGACATTTTTTTTGGCGAAACGACTTCCACTCTGACAAGCGCTTCCATTCTCTTAAGTCTTTTTTGTGCAGCTTGATTAATTGACAGTACTAAAGAAAAATTAACGTAGAATTTTGACATCATCTTCCGATTGCTTCCGACTATTATAGTTCAGCTTTAAATTTGAATAAACTTTGATGTGAAACGAAGAAAAAATAAGTTTCGTTAATTTTTTCTCAATTTTTTTTTCAACCTGAATTTCGGCTGGTGAGAAAATGATAACTGCCAAAGGATGACAGCCGAGGAGTATGACAGAAACCAACAAAATAATTCTTCTTTTGTTTCCAAATATACGCAGAAATGTTTATGTTTTGTAGATTTATTTGCCGTGTTCCGGATTTTTGTTTTATGTAGTTAACTTTGCCGATGCACTATTCTTATTGGTCAATTCTGCATTTTTAGTCACGTGACATGGTCGGTGGAGCAATGAGAACAGTGCATCGGCAAAGTTAACTTGGAAAATCTAAAACCCAGAACACGGCCATTGTTATATATGAGTTTCTAAAAACATTTTTCGAAGATTTTATAGACAAAACACTTAAATACAGGAATTTTGTTGTCAACGGGCCTCAATATTTGATGTTTTCAATTTTCTTGGCGATATTTGCAAATAGAAGAAACATGTGAAAAGTACATATCTACGCAAAGCATTAATCTTGGGTTTGGAAAAACAATTGAAGAGTAGTGACACTGAAACTAATCGGATTAACATAAAAAGTTTGAGTAATCATTTTATAAATGCAATTTTGTTTGAAGCGAAGATAAATTTCCGAATCTAGTTTTGCCAAACTATCTACATTAACTTCTTTGAGATGTTTACTAGAACGTCTAACAGAAAAATATTTATTTTATGCGCTTAACTGCAACGAGTATATAGAAATTACCATACTCGATTGCTGCGACTTTTAAAACCAAGATTATCTCTGAATTAGAATTAATCAGGCATTGCGAAGATACAAGATGTATTAGGTTGGAAATCCAGTAAAGCAAAGCGTATCTATTGGTACTTTGACTTTATATACATCAATTGGGCTAAGGTTAAAATTATCCATCGACGAAATGTTCATATTTATATTTAAGTTGTACCAAAACAGTTGTTGTAATGAAAACAGCAAAAAGTGTGAGAGTCATAAAACTATATCATCGAAATATGGATATTCATATCGTCTATAAATATGTTGTTTAGAAAAATTTTTCAAAATTCCTTAGGGTTTGTCTAAAAACAACTTTTATCAGAAAAGTGGACGTAGATGTGGGAGGATTTTGAAAATGTTTACACTTGTTCTGCGGGAAGTATCGTTCCATTATTCTTGCTAAAAATTTTAGGCCGAATAACTGGTAACGTAAAATCGGACAGACATGGTTGAATCTGCTCATCAGGAAAAAAGAGCGACATTTGAATCTATAGCTGAATATAAATGCAGGAAAAAGCTAGGGCTGAAGCTGCTAGTGAGCAGACAAATGTAAAACACAAAATGGTAGCATATATATATATATATGGTATGGTGTTATATATATATATATGGTAAGCACAATCAACTGGATGATGTATTTTAATAAGTGACACAAAGATTAAAGTTTCATTGACATCAGCATCGAGGCCAAAATCTTTAACATAAGCCTTACACATATGTGCTTACGATCTGACGGTAGATGACGTCCCTAAGGACTGTTTTTCGAATGGTATTTTATTAATATATTGTCGTATAAACTACACAAAACCCCATGTCTGGCAACGGATTCAGGCTAATTAGCTTCACATGGGCAACGAAATACATATATAGCAAGTACATGATTTCCTTAAAAGGAGGTCTAGGGAGTGGTTTGGCGAATGATCATGGATGAAAACCTTTTGATGCAATTAAATCTCAAACTGATCGCGGCAAAGAAAAGGGACTCTCATCTCTTGCTGGGACTAACAAAGACGTCATTGGGATGTCGACCAATGGAACCAGTTTTTCATACACTTAATATAATTTAGCCAAATGGCAATATTACTAGTAATAGACTGAAAGGCAATTGGTGTACAAGTAAAAGATATTAGCTTTGAATACCCGCTAAGGGCAGAAATTTGGACTTCAGATAACAAAGAAATACTTAAGAGTGTGTGAGGGGTAAATTTTTAACAATTATTCAAGGACTACAGTAATATTTCATTTTTTTTTAAATTGATATTGCATACTACTTTATGGAATGCTTTTGTTATTTTTGGAAGGATAATTTTCGTTTATTTTAATAACAAGGTTACATTATTATAGATTTAAACACTTTTGAGTACTAATATAAGTGAACAAAAAATAATAAAAATGTTTTTTAGAGTTTTTAGAGTACAGTTAATCAACTTAATATCCATAGGAGGACATAGCCTACAAATGTCATTCATATTGCCAACATTGGAAAGGAGAAATAGTATACATCAAGTATTTTGGATGTCCGAATATTCATAACTCTGGCTACCTCAGTTGCACGTTTAATTATTAAAACGACGCATGTAGTTTCGGAAATAATTTTTTTTTAATTTGGGGCCCGTTGGTGTTGACATGCTCTGAAGACGAAGACTTTGCGACGAGCTTGACGATCCTTGCGGCGACATAGACAAGATCTATATCTAAGCATCGCATTGGACGTTCGATATAGGACATGTAGATTGAATGAACAGGATCTCAAATGCTATACCAAATCTGAATGGTGCAGTTGGCAGTTTTTGACAGTTGAGACTACTTGGATGGAAGAGAAAGGCAAGGGAAAAACATTAGTGTTGCCACATCTGGGACATAAACTCAAAACTTTTACGCGGCTGTTCATCATACGCAACTGCGAGCCCACACACAAGATAAAGAATTCAAGTAAATTGAAGCATGAAAATCAACGGCTTACTGATTATTATAAATGGACTGGCTAGTGAAATGTCATTTTCATACGCTTCTGCGAGAAAATATGTTCCAAAACATCACAGGCGCCACTGTTTCACTGCGGGTTACCAAAGAAACACATGCCATCGTTAAGCTTAAAATTCCGCAATAACATTTTAACAAAAGAGCGACATTTTGTACGAAGACATTCTTTTCATAAGCGAAATGTAGCGTCATCTGTTCAAAAGATAGAAAACTACAAATAGTGATATCGAATAAATTCTGCAATAACAATAAATTTCTTTACTTATTGACACCTGTACAGAAAAAGTTTTATAAATTTATTTCTCACTAATATTTTGTCTTTTTTGCAATGTAATGAAGCGAACGGTTTTCTTAGCTTACATAGTTTTCCGCAGTGAAACAGTGGCGTGTCTGTTGTTTTGGGACGAACGTGATGTTGGCTACTAGCAGTCCATATCGTTGTAATGTAAGACAAAAGCGAAGGTAGTTAGCTAAGAACCGGGATTACCAGAAGCTAGAAGGACGAATCATTAAATGGGAGATTTAGTCTGAAAAAAAAAAACATGTTGTCTGTCATAAGGTTTTGGTATGATGAATTCAGCAGAAATCATTGCATGACAGCACAGTGTCTGTTGGCTGAGACATTCGTTTTTAAGGCTAGTGTGAAGGAATAGCTCGCACATATTTGAACAGACTGTTTGTATTTAATGTGGGTATTACTACAGAGATCACAGCTAAGAACGAGGATTACAAGGCTAAGCTGCAGGTGAAGACGAGAGCTGCCGTTGAGCTCTATAGGCAGGGAAGAAGGGAAGAACACTGGCTTTTCAGAAAGAAGAAAAAAGAGCAAGAAAAGCGCGCGATCAGGGATATGGAGAGTTGGCACTCCAGGAACGATGTCCGCAAGTTTTACCAATGTATAAAACGTCAAAGCCAAGAATACAAGGGTCGAACAGAATCCTGTCGAGATGAACAAGGAAATATCGTAGTTGAGACACAGTCGATGCTGAGGATATGGAAGAACCATTTCTACAGACTGTTAAACGGCGATGACGAACAACATTCCGCTGTCAAGCAGAACGAACCATTCAATATGGGCAACGGCAGCGAAAACTGCCAACCTACCGACCTGAGTGAAGTGAGGATAGCAATATTTAAACTCATGCTTAATAAGGCTGCCGGATATGACGGGCTTCCCGCCGAGCTTTATAAAGTCGGCGGAGATGACTTGCTAAGAAACATCCACCAACTCATAAGCCAAATCTGGTCGGAAGAAAGTATGCCTGAAGAATGGTACCTCAGTATCGTTTGTCCGACCCACAAAAAAGGAGACCCTCTAATCTGCGCCAACTACAGAGGCATAAGTCTCCTCAACATCGCCTACAAGATCCTATCTGCCGTAATATTTGAACGCCTGAAACCGTTTACCAACAACCTGATCGGCCCTTAACAGTGTGGTTTAAGGCCAGGAAAGTCCACAACCGATCAAATTTTCACACTTCGGCAGGTACTGGAAAAAACCCAGGATGTCCAAATCGATACCCACCATCTATTCATCGTTTTCAAAGCCGCATACGACAGCATTTACATAGACGAACTATACAGAGCCATGTATAGTTTGGGTATACCGCCCAAACTCGTCCATTTGTGTAGGATGACGATGGAGAATTCTCGCTGCTCCATCAGGGTCGGAAACGATCTCACCGACACATTTGATACCAAAAATGGATTTAGGCAAGGCGATGCGCCATCATGTTCTTCAATTTTATTCTTGATAGGATTATGCAAAGCTCACGAGCCAACACCAGAGGCACAATTTTCCAAAAATCGGTACAACTTCTAGCATACGTCGATGATATTGACATCATTGGTCGCACCCAACGTGATGTCATAGCCACGTTTGCTAGTAAAGGGAAGGAAGCGGCAAAAATGGGTTTAGCAGTAAATGGGAGCAAGACGAAGTATATGCTGTCAACATGAAAGGACACACAACATCGACGAATTGGACAGAACGTCACCATTTACAGATATAACTTTGAGGTAGTACGGGACTTTGACTATCTCGGCTCCGTTATTAGCTCTGACAACAACATCTCGTCTTTATATCTTCGCCTAATCAAAGTTTAAGCTAATATATAAAAATACAAGTTAATAAGGACACTATGGGTTTGGATTTGAAGTGCGAACTCTGGCTGTGCATTCTCACATACCCAACACCACATAATGAACACTTGCAAATATAATAAAAACTTATGAGCAATATTCAAGAGGTGCTTAACTATTCTGTTGAAATCGACGGATGTCATAAAATATAATAGCGTAAGTATATCTTATCAAATCCCTTTTATACAACACTCATGTCAATGATTATTACCGTTTGATAAGAGGGTTTTTTTGAAAATGCTGAAATGATAAGTTTTGCGTGGTAATATACGTTAAAATGAAAAAATCTTTATGAAATGAATGGCTTTATAGAAATCATAAATAACTTTGAAAAAACTCTGAAGGATATCACGATCGAAAAATTGGAGTCTAATATTTTATCATAGCGAACAACTTAAACAGACATAGAGAGTCGTATTCATTAAGTTCCTTTAGTTCTACGTGAATCTTCCTAGGTTTGACACATTTTCATTTTATCATACCACAAGCTTTTCTTTGTGGTGTGCGTCTGATAAAGAGTAGTCGCTAGACCAATGAGTCTATTACATCTTTTCAAGTGGTAAACTTCCTACTCGACTACTAAGCATCAAACATAACATACATGCTTCGCTTCATTATGTAACTTATGCACCTGTAAAAACAGATTACACAGAGAAGGTAATAAAAAACAAACAGATACTGTTTGTCAATATTTGCTTTTACGAGATCCCAGTTTCCTATTTTCCCAACATGATTACAAACAGTGCATCACTGCACGATGAAAAATATCCTGCAGTGATTGGGTCTTTATCAAAAACAAGCTGCCACCCGAACAATAGTAATTTAACCCAAAATCGTTAATAAAAAAATCATTTTATGACCTCTTGAAAAAATTCAGGCATATAGAATCTAGAAACATGTATAAAATCCGCATAGTCAACCTTGACATCGAATAACGTCATTTGATTCCTCTTTTTCGGATTCGGAAGTTCACTTCACCCAGTTTTGCAGTTTCCATAGTGACCTGGTTTGTGTTATCTCCCCATCAACCCACTGCCATTAGCCTGTACTCCTTTCGATGCCTCATACCACCTCTTTCTCATACCTATAACCTATCACTTGGCCATTGTGCCAAAAAGCAGAGTCATAAAGAATTCGAACCCGTCGTATCCTATAAATGACCCACCGAGTGGTAAACTTCCAATGCATCCACGAAAAAATCCCAGTGGATGTGAGTGAGTGTGTTAGTTGAATAGAATTGGAATTACAGTCGATGGGTTATTTTTTATTCGCAAAAGCGCTCAAACTCAGGCTAACCGCCTGACGAACAGATAAGGCTGTATGAACGCCAATCGTGTATTATGTTTGTATTTGCATTGTATGTTTGCCCAACACTACTAAGCAAAAGTGTTTGCTGTGTCGTCAAAAGTCTGTGGGGCCGAATGAACATTAGCCAGAGGGTTATAATTATAGTAGGTGTAGTGAAGAGAAATTCATTATTTTCCAAACGTATATTAAATGCCTTAACAAGCTAAGATTTCGTACTTAGAAAACTTTTACAGAAATTGGCTGAGTTTTGTTTGAGCGCGCGTCAAAGAAGGATAACAGTAAAATGAAAACACGCCATATTACCGCCATATGCCCGAGGTTAGGCATGCCTGTCGTATAGGGCGACTAAAATCCACTCCCCGTATACCGAGTGTATAGAGTATACAAAAACAAAAATGCAATTAAAACAAAAATATTTAATACCCCAGGTGGCAATTCAGTATCACTGAAAAATCCACCCTCTTCGGAGGTCGGCTCTACGGTTTCTGGAGAGAGCCAATTACTGCAATCATGTTACCCTTTCGGAAAAAGCTCAAGGGTAACTAGGTCACCTACTTCTAGATCTCAAAAAATTGATGTGTCTCAAGGTGTTCGACAACACCAGAAGCGTCGGCCAACGAAAAGCGAGATTAAGCCTTAAGGACGAAAACGACGTTCATCGAACAAGGCTTTACAATGTTGAACTGCTCTGCGAAGAAATTCGTAAAGAAATTCTACAACTTAAGGAAGAATATATGACTCTAAAGAGTTTATTGAAAACACCTAATGAGCCAAAACCATGTGCAAATTGCCGCGTGAATTCCGAATACCATTCGGATGAAGAAAAACTCAGTTGCGAAACCGACTGGATTCTAAAGAAAAGACCGTTAAAAAAAGGAAAGCTGTATCATCTCCTGAAATTATAAACCGAGACAAAGAGATTGTTAACAAAGCGAAAAAGCTGAAACAACGGCCCCCAATCGCCAATTAATGTGATCGGTATTGACGACTTTTACAAGTTACATACCTTGATAAAATCGTGGCCATTGTCGGGCTTCGCTCAGCAAAAATACATGGAAAGTCTATTATCTCGGAAGCTAAATACCGATAAAATTGATTGGTATTCATTTGAATATAAATCTAAAAGGCCTTTACGCGTTGTAGCTTGAGGGTTACATGCGTCGTGCTTATAGGATGACACTATTAACGATCTGAAAAGCAGGCAATATAAAGTTATAGATGCCGCTAACAGCAAAAACATGACGAAGAAAATGTAAAACGAGGTCTTCCTTTATTTATACTCGCTTTCGATAAAGAAGAAATTTTGAACAAAATTTATGAAATAAAAACCCATGCGTAAGGATTCCAAATTAGTTTCTCAGTGCAAGCGCTGCCAAGGATATAATCGTACACAAACCTATTGTCGAAAAGAACCGAGGTGTGTAAAATGTGCAGGAAATCATATGAAAGTAGATTGTAGGTCAGATAAGAAAACTCCTCTTATCTGCATCAGCTGTTAACAAAAAAATTTTAAAAAGCAAATGCCTATAACTGCGATTAAAAATCTGTCGAAGCCAAAGCAGGCTATAATTGAAAAACCCAAATTTTCACAAACTACGCGGCCATCAGAAATCCCTTTGGATTCTGTACATCCAAAACCCAATGAACAAACGTATGCCTAAGCTATATATACGGTGTGCTTGTATTGTACTCGTAAATTGTTTTCTAAATATTAACGAAAAAAAAAACGCAAATATTGACTACGTTTACACGGTGGACTATATTTGGTCCTTCACTTACATAATATTTCAGTCTCGGAGATGTTATGTTTACACCGTATAGGGCTAAGTCAGAACTAATGACATTAGACATTTTTGCATCGACGAGAATAATGCTTTCGCAAGATCAACACCAATGCCTACGTTAACACAGTGGACAAAGACCTAGAGTAAGTTGCAAGTGGAAAAATCGTCGATATTCTAGAAGTTACTAACGGGTGATCGAAGTAGAGATACTTTTTTCAATAGCCTTTTTTGACAGATCACGTGTGAGTCGTGTCATGCTGTCATGTTATTTTTGTTTAGTATTGTTTGGCATTTCATAATGGAAAGACCTACGCGTGAACAACGTTTACAAATTGTTCAACTTTATTATGAAAATTCACGTTCTGTGAGGAATGTGTTTCGTGCACTTCGCTCAACTTATGGTCAATATAATCGGCCTACTGAGCGTACTATTCGCAACACCATCACCCATTTTGAGACCCAGCATTCATTATTGGATAATATTCGACCGAATAGACCACGTCAAGCACGCTGTGAAGAAAATATAGCGGCCGTAGCTGAGAGTGTACACGAAGACCTTAGAGAGTCGATTCGGCGCCGTTCGCAGCAACTCGGACTGACGTATGGAACGACTTGGCGTAAAAAATACAGCTTGTGCAACAACTGAAGCCGCTCGACCTTCCCAAGCGACATCGCTTCGCTCTATGGGCTCTTGAAAAGTTCCAAGAAGATCCGACGCTTTCGAGGCAAATTTTGTTTAGCGATGAGGCCCATTTCTGGCTCAATGGGTATGTAAACAAACGAAATTGCAGCATTTGGGACGAAGAGCAACCTGAAGAAATTGATGAACTGCCACTTCATCCAGAAAAAACAACGGTTTGGTGTGGTTTGTGGGCCGGTGGAATCATCGGTCCATATTTCTTTAAAAATTATGCCGGTGCGAACGTAACCGTTAATGGCGACCGTTATCGTGCCATGATAACCGACTATTTGATGCCTGAAATTGAAGCTCGTGATCTCGGCGACATTTGGTTTCAGCAAGCGGCGCCACTTCCCACACATCGCATCAATCAATGGACTTATTGAGAGAACATTTCGGTGAGCACATAATTTCATGTTTTGGGCCGGTCGATTGGCCACCAAGATCGTGTGATATCACAACGTTAGACTTTTTCCTGTGGGGATATGTAAAGTCAAAAGCTTATGCCGACAAACCCGCTTCGATTCAGGCCTTGAAGGAAAACATCACGCGTGCCATTCGCCAGTTACCAGTCGAAATGCTCGAACGAGTGATCCAAAATTGGACTCAACGGATGGACCATCTGCGACGTAGCAACGGCCAACATTTGATAGACATAACCATCAAAAAATAAATGACAAAGAATGTTCTTTCAAATGATAATAAACATTCTCCATTAAATTTGAATTTTCTAAGTTTTTTTCTTTAAAAAAGTAGGGAACCTCGAAATGGACCACCCTTTACAACATGTTAATTGAATAAAAACATATAAGAATGCTACAATCCACTGTGCGATACGTTACCCTTTTCCATTCCATCCTCAAAATTACCATCCCGAAAAATAAGGCGTGGCATTGTCACAATATATTTGCTCAGACAGGTTATGAGAATCGTTAATGGTTAGACAAAAAAAACAACGATTGGCTCTTAGCCCTTAACATTTTATTTTTTTAAATTTATTAAAAAAAACGTCCCTAAAAAATGGGCGTGGGTTAAAATGATCTATAGACCAAAATTGTATATTATCTTACCCAATGATTTTGCATCAAAAGTATTTTCGATTACTGTTCACTGTTCACTGAAAACGCCCCCAAAATATGGACGTGGTAAAAAAAACTTACGACGAAATGTAGATATGTTGATTGTCTTACTATGTAGTACAGACACTTTTTCGAAATTCTTTACTGTTTAGCCGAAAAACCAAGTTTACACTTGTTTTGCTGGGAGCAACAAAATTTAAGGCCCAAAACCAGGTGATGTACGGACTTCACAAAAATAAACCTTGACCGGTAAAAAAAAGTGATTTTCTGCGAAAATTTTAACTAAAAAATAAAATGTTTTTGGGTAATCATGTTCTAAAATGCATATGCTTTGTTTTGACGCAAACTCGCCAACGATTGAATTATCAAAAAGCTGCATGTAAAAGAAATTCCAATGAGGGTTCTTAATGATAGCTATAACTGGACCCTAAGTGGAACTAATCAATTTAGTCCTTTTTCGATGTGGTTATATTATACCGATGAGACTTACACCCAACGAAGTCCTAAGTCTCGGTTACTGTCCATGGTGTACACGTGGCCATTGAGTTAAGTCCGGTCATCATGAAAAGTTGTAAATTGACAATTTTTCGCACGACAAAAATTAGCCACTGCATAACATTTTAACGAGTTCCGAAGGTATTCACCACATTAATGTCAAAATTTATCCACTGGCTAAAATATACTAAAATGCAAACTAATCGTTTTTCGCGTCGCTCTAAAAAAAATGTATACATACAAATATGTACCCCTATAGGTATATAAAGCAAAATATGTACTAACATTTACCAAAAAAAAACTATTGCTTCCACCTTTCGGCACCAGTGTGCCCCTTCAACATCGTCATCGCTACCGCCGTCGTCGTTGTTGTCGCTGTCGTTTCGTTGTAGTAGTCATTCATTTCTGTACGGCAATGTGCAAGTCGTTTCGATTTTACGTCAACAATCTTCTGTTACTGTTAGGCTAGCAGACTTTTTCGTTTGTAAATTTTCGTTTAGCCAGCCAGTCACCGTTTGGCTTTCGAATTGAGCGTATTTGCTTAATGTTGGCGTCGTCGTTGTCGTTATTGTATCGCAATATTTTCGCGTAACGAAAAATTTAAACTACCTACCGACCGGTACACATCAATTAGGTAAAAAAAGGACATTTACTAACGAAACGATTTCCTAGTTGTTGCGCATTTAATTCCAATTCGATTCATTTACCGGCACATTATCTTGATTTTGTCTTAAGCGCGATCCTTTTTTATTCATTTTGTTAGGGATACGGATCTACAGCGCGGCATTTCACTTTTACTAGTGCAGATATATTGCTCTTTTTCGTTTTCGAACATTTTTAACTTTGAGAAGCCGCATACACACACACATACACACACGAGATCCAGTTGCCTGTTAGGCCGGTTTTTTGTTGATATTTTGTTTTCTTGTATTTCATTTTAATTTTCTTGTTTTTTTTTTTTGGGTGATCTTCGGTGTGTGCTTATTTCTTTTATATTTCTGTCTGTGGAAAGACTTATTCCTTCCTCCATCTTCGATCGTGATATTTTTGTATGTAGTGGGTCAGGACTTTTTGTTGTTGCTAGCACATACTACTCTAACGAGGAAGTTTGTATCTTTTAGATACATCTTTGGATTTCTTGTGTCTGGTTGGATAGTTGGGAAAAGCCTTTCGCGCAAAAATAAACGGGAATCGGTGCGAGTTTAATGATTGATTGGAATTAAATGAGGAACGTATAAGGATCGGCAACCTACCCACCTGGGGTGGATAGTTACTAAGAACTCCTAGAGTAATGATCGGGTTGTAATGAAATTTATCGACTGTCATCAAATTTATGTGAAAATGCCGGTCTACAATTTAACAGATGTTTACACCTATCGACTGTTGTGTGTTGTTTGCCGGTTTCTTTGAACATGTGCACATTTTGTTGTTTTATTCGATTTTAATAGTCGAGCGAATTATGCGTGTTTGTTGAGAAAATATTTATAGGTACCTTCAACATTTTTTTTTTGATTATTTTAGAAAGTGTACCTAGAAGCTAATAATAATAATTTACATCGAAAAGTGATTTATTTTTTCAATTTATTGCAATCTGGTTTGATTGGAATTTATTTTGTTGGACTATAAATATTTTGTTTAACGCAATTCAGTGAGAATAACGACACAAGTGTAACTTGCTAACGATTTGAGGATTATCAACGGATTTTAAAAAAACGGTTTCAAGTTGGTAAGTTCTGATTTTTTTTGTTAGGGTCATCGATTTATTCAACTGTTCGATGATTAGTTACCTTATGTCAATCTGACAATGCTTAAATAATTGAAAGTTTATTTCAAGTGACCCTTGGTAGGTAGATTTCCCATGGATGGATTAATATCACTTTCAGCCAAATAGCGCTCATCGTAGAAGGCGTATAAGGGAGATAAATCCAATCTAAACAATGTGCACACCATAAACTAAAAAAAAAAATTAGCTTTCTTCTCACAACCATTCATGTGTGCGTGTGTACTTCTTAGCACGATGGCGGGACCTCCTGTTTTGTGCCGCCTCCGAACGACTAAGTTGAGATAAGATTTTCATGACAATTAATACTACTCGGATGATTTGTCAGATCATCACGAGAGGAGGGCCAGTGAAAAATCATTTAGCCGTAGGGCTGGGAATCGAACCCAGTCCTTCTGCGCGGCAGTTCATCGCACTAACCATCGCGCCACTGAGCCCGTCACAAAACCAAAAAAAACATAAACTAGCGATATTTTAAAACTGGTTTCTACACGCCTAAAAATTTGCTAAGCTGACAGTTCTTGTGTGTGTCAATAACTGACAAATTTGAGGTTTTATTTTCACAAAAGTCAATTATTGGCAAAAAACCGTTTCCAAGTTTATTGGCAATGAAATTTTAAGAAATTCGCTGTCGGTTTTAAGACACGTATTTTATTTGTGCTGCCTGGTGGCAGCAATGTCAGGATCTGCAAGCAGTAGAGGAATACAAGCTCCATTCCAATCTACTGTTTGTACTTCTGATGACGATATTGAATTCATATTCTATTATGATGAAAAATTTGTTCCCCATAATTAAATCCATAAATTAAAAAAAAACAAAGAATGGGTGCACCAATGGGTCGCATGGCCTTGATGCTTGTGCGCCCAACTTTAAATTATGATTGTAAACTCAGTTAAGGCGTTTATGAGTGAGAAGAAGTTTTGCCAAAACTTTACGTTTAGTGGTGTTGATGCTTAACCATATTATAAGGCACTATAACGAATATCAATTGCAGCAAAAATTATAAAGCCAGACAGATGATGCATTGCGAACAAAAAACAGAAACTTTTGCTAACCAGCTTCAAGGTACGGTCGGGCGGTGTGCACGTGCACACATGAGAAACGAGATCCAAACATATGACGGGCTGTGCCAGTAAGATCCGCCCTAGAACAGTTTTTCTTGTATGCATTGCGTCACCTGTATGGCTTTATAATCTTTGATTGCGCATGTACCAATCATTTTTAATTTTATTTCACTACGAAATATATATAACGGGAAATTAATGATTTTTCAAAATATGACCTGTGTCGTGTTAAGTTTAAACAAAATCGTTAAAGTCGTTTCGATACTACGAAAAACGTTATATGGTAGCTATAATTAATTTTGTCCTTATACTATCAATTCGAAAAATCACTTTGAGTGCGATCAGACCAACAGATGGACAGAATTGCAAGACCAACTTGTTCGGGCTTCTCTATCATCGGAGGAAAAGGATATTTCAACCTTATAAAGTTTTTTTGCCACGTCCACATTTTGGGGATATTATTTTAACAGAAATAAGAGGTTGGGATAGGATATTCAACGATTCGCATAGGGACTCCGCTATGCTTATCTCTTTGCGCCAAAAATTTGTATTTTTTTTTTGTGCATAATAGACGGGAATTTTGTATTTTTGTCCCAAACTGTAACCAAATTAGGTATTTCATTGACATTGGTATAATTTTAAAGGCAATGACATAAATATTGAAAACTAACCACTTAAAAAAATCTTTCGAAATGTACGTACAAAAATTGGGTTGATAGAATGAATTAACATTTACGTTTACGTTTATAAACGTCTACTTTCTTGGACCCACAGTCTAAAAAATAACTTTTTAAAGATTTATGTCTGCTGTTAGTATTCTCACATATTTTATTCCCATTGCGACTAACAAGAGTTTTGCAACATTAAGGTTGAAACGATGTCTCGATCGATCGATCGTCAAATGAAATAGGGCCACTTAGTGCTTCGCTTCATTGTCAAGTGAAATGAAAAACCGAACCTGTAAGACATCAATAACACAATATGGAACTCTAAATTCGTCTTTCAAAAGCTTTTTTCAAAACATTAATTAGAATCAAAGGAAAGAAACGATGCTTCCCTTATATATTTTCTTATTTTTGTCCTACAAGTTTGGCCGAAAATTTTAACGATTTTAACGATTCAGAAATTTGTGAGAGAGCAGTAAAAGAAAACGTAACTATTGACAGGTATTACTTTCAGGTAATAAGAGACTTTGAATACCTCCGCTCTGCTAAGACTCTGACCACAAAATCCCGTCAAAGATCAAACGAAGATCAAGTCAATCTTACTACTAAGGAGATCATGTATCCCTTATCTACCTAGTCCTACGCTACACCTACAAAGCATGGATCGTATCAAAAGCGGATGAAGAAATCCTTAAAATATCTTCGGTCCCGTTCGCGTTGGTGGGCTATAGTGACGAAAAACCAAGAACTTTACGAGCTGAACAGCGACATAGACCTGGCCAACAAACTCGGACCCAGTAGAGGAAGACCTCGCCATAAGTGGTGCGCACAATTAAAAACCGATCTCAACTAACTTGAAGGGACCGGGATAACAGAATACAAGGAAATATATTCAAATTTCATACGCATTTACATTGTTGAAAAATATAATAAAAACGATCAAAGACAACATAGTAAACAAACAGCTGTGGCAACTGGGAAAATGACTTGTGGTCGGATCAGGGTGAAACAAAAATAAATTTACTTGCATCTGATGGAAAAATGTACGTGAGACGACCAATAAATTCAAAATTTTACCAAAAGTACAAAAAAAAAAGTTAGTAAAGCACGGTGGCGGTAACCTGGGGCTACCTGGTGTTGGACTACTTTTCTGGATAAAGGACATAATGTATGCTGTGCACTACTTCAACATCCTAAATACGGTATGCTACCATTTGCTGAAGAGTAAATGCCGCTAAAATGGAAGTTCATGCAGGATAATGATCCCAAGCATTCCTTGAAACTAACAAAGCAATGGTTTCAAACCAATAAAATTGCTGTTTTGGAATGGCCTTCAAAAACCCCCGATCTAAATCCGATACAACACTTGTTGGGCGTTCTAAAACGCAAGATCAGGGAATGTAAAGCCAGAAACAAGGAAGAATTGTGGTCAGAAATGCAGGAAGCGTGGTGATCTATACCTGCCGAGACCTGTGCCAACTTAGTTCATTCCATGCGACGAAGATGTGAAGCAGTGATAAAAAGCAAAGGTGCTATGACCAAGCATTATAGCCACATAACGAATTTTTAGTGTAAAGTAATTCATTACATGAAAAAAGTAGAAATTTTAATTTTGTTTTAATAATTTCGTCCAAAACACTGAAAACGTGTATTTTTTTTCAATCTTGGTTATTTATTAAAAAAAAAAAGATATTCGTTTATATTTAGATTATCTCAGGATTAAAGTAAAAGTTTTCCTTTACCTTCACGTTTTCATTATTTTATATTAAAAAATTTAATACGAGCTTTCTAAAATTTGCATGCATTGAGAGCAGGACTAACCCTCACTTTCTCAATTTTCGGGATTATTCCACCATCATGACGAATAAATATTTAAATATTTTATTAATCACTAATAGTGTTATAATTTCCTTTTTAAAGATATTATTTAAGAATTAAATTGAATATCTAATAGGAATTTATTTATTTTGATCATTTTATTTAACTGTTAAATCTTTGACCAATAATACTTATCTCAATTATTGAAGTTTGGGGTAACGTCATCTGTAGGTTGCCAAATCAACAAATGGAAACAGATCATCTGGACATTTTGGGTTACTTTTTTGGCAATCTATAAACAATTTGGCCCCTTGTAGCTAATGAAAATGACATGTTATGCAGTTTTCCCTTTATACTGTAAACATGGTGAAACAGAGATACGAGGTTGAGAAAGGCGACGATATACTCCACTAAATAAAGTTAACTAAGAGTTTTAATAAGTTATGACTAGGTAATCGTTGGTAAACTAACCTTTGAAAACATTTGATTTCTTAACAATACTTCCTCAGGATTTATCTAATCATTTGCAACTCAAATTAAAAACTCATTTTTGTTTACAAACTCTAAACCTACGCAAATCGTTCCACACTCATTATTTATATAATTAATCTTTAAAAGACTCTAATTTCACCACACCAAATTGAACACAGTTGTCATTCTTATCAGCAAAAAAAAAAGTCATTAAATCACCATATCTACGCAGATATGCCTTCCTAATATCATTACATGAACGATGTACAATAAAGAGTCGACATTTTTGTTTATGATATTTTTCTAACTTGTGTATCTTTTGCACACCCTTTTTTTTATTATAAACATAAATGGATATGTATGTTCTATAACAAGAAAAAACATGCAATGCGCAAATAGACATATGTACACATACATACGCCCCTCAATATATATTCCATAGAAATAGATCAATTCGCAGAATGATCCTGAGAAAGTATCTTACCTCACTACTGACCTAATGTCAGAAGGTAACAAAATTACACTTTGTGTTGAAATCATAATTAAATCCGACGTGGTTTCATATGCGATGCCGTAGAAGTTTTTCGTTTATTTCTTGGAAATTATACAAGTTAACCACCCATCCTCGGTTACGGGCCTGCGGC
This sequence comes from Rhingia rostrata, assembly GCA_949824845.1. Taxonomy (NCBI): domain Eukaryota; kingdom Metazoa; phylum Arthropoda; class Insecta; order Diptera; family Syrphidae; genus Rhingia; species Rhingia rostrata. The sequence continues at coordinate 93,487,516 of OX463757.1, forward strand.
GTTGCGGCCCGTAATTGTCACGAAATACTTTTCCAGTGTTTTGTTTGAATTTTTGGGAACAACAGCAAAACGTGATGAGTAAAGAAACGTGTACCGTGATTCACAATGGTAATCTTCGGAGGAGTACCGGTAAATTTCAAGTTTCACTAAGGTTTATAAGTTCAACAATCTTCTACCATACTATAGTGAAGAAGAAACATACACCTATACCTACTGTTCGACAATGGTGAGCAAATAGATACATAAATACAAAATAAATTGCAAATTCATGACAAGCTGACCTGATCCTCTTTGTCTCGCGTTACTTCTTACATCTGACATTCTCTTCTTATAGTTTCCTATGGCTACACTTATACTCCTCTTTTTACATGTACATTCTCCTCAAAGCCGATCAATCGTCTCTGGAAAAGGAAGTCGTAAAGCAGGGATGATGTCATTTTGTACAGACAGATGGCCGACTATTTTATTATTTTATCTACCGTCAAAGTGATTTAAAGAGAAAAAAATACGTTTGCTTAAACGGTGCCCTATTCTCACCTATAAAAGACTAAAATTAAACAATTCTTATCGGGGAGAAGATATAAAGTTAAAAGCAAACACTGATAGTGGATGTTTTTTGTGATAACACTAGATACAGGTGTCTAGTCATAAGGACTTTTTTTTTTTAATTGGAGCGCGTTATTCTGATTGATGGGAAGCGAGAAAACAAAAATAAAAAACTTGTCTATGGTGGTGGTGCAAGTTTTATTTTGCAATGACATTTATTTTGTTAAAAATATTATTTTCATGATTTATGACGTGAATTTAAATTTAGAATTTAGGGCGTGGGTAGTTTTTTTTGTGGACAGTTTTTTTTTAACATGATTAGTTTGAAGTTGACATGTGACATGGATTAGGGGGGTATTATGTTTATTTGTTGCGATGGTCATTATTTGAAATGAATATGAACATATTTTGCAGGGAAATTTCGTTCAATATTACACTTGGGAGATATGTAAGACAACATAAAAATATCAAATTACGACTTGAAAACATAAGTTATTGATTGCTTATCACTTTTGGGTGTTGACTGACAAACAAACTGTTCGTTGACATTGAACTGACGAAAATAATTTGTCTGACGATTATGAGATCAGATTCAGATGGTTTGTGTTGCTGAGTGTGATTTATTTTGATACATTGCTTAATATGTTTTTATCACATGATAATGGTTGAACAAGTTAAAGACTTTTTGGAGGTGTGTAATAGTCATACAGGAGAGCAAATACAAAAAAAAAGAATCGAATAAAAAAAAACAATACATTTGCGTCAGAAAGTTACCGTAGAGCTTTATATGAAGCCATCATTATTGTCCCACGCAAAATCTGCCTCCGATCCCACTTTTTTACTTCGTACAAGCGGGATCCGGGTATCTTTATATCTGGTGTTGATCAATCAACCTACATAGGTAAGATCACTTAGGCGGCATAGAATAAAAACTGATTTCTATAAAGAGACTAGAATCAAACAGTTTTTACTCTGAAGGGACAGTACAAAATACGTGTAACTAGCGCACTATAAAAATCTGTGATCTGGGAAGCTTATCTCAACTAACCCGTTTAGAGGTCTCGCCATCGTGCAAGAAGTAAAAACGGTTGTGAAAAAAGCTGGGCCCTGGGTTCTAACGAGTTTTTTTTTTAAGCATGAGAAGGCTACAATCCACTGTGTGGATCGTTTGATACCCTATCCCATCCCATCCATTAAATTTATCCCCAAAATGTGGGTTTTCACAACATATTGTTCAGACAGTTTATCAAGATCTGTTATGGTTCGACAAAAAACAACGTTTTTCTCATGCTTATGCTATGGGGTAGGGTATACAAATGGTTTTTATAGGAAAACGCCTCCAAAAAGTGGGCGTGGATGAAAATGAGCTAAGGACAAAATTTTCATATTGACTTTATTAATGTTTTTGCATCGAAACTTTTTTCAAACCACTCTATTAGTTTTATACCGGGCTCAGTGGGGCGATGGTTAGTGCGATGAACTGCCGCGCACAAGGTCTGGGTTCGATTCCCAGCCGTAGCAACACCTAAATGATTTTTCACTGGCCCTCTTCTCATGATGATCTGACAAATCATCCGAGTAGTATTAATTGTCGTGAAAAGCTTATCTCAACTTAGCCGTTCGGAGTCGGCATAAAACAGGAGGTCCCGCCATCGTGCTAAGAAGTACACACGCACACATGAATGGTTGTGAGAAGAAAGCTAGGCCCTGGGTACTAACGAGCCTGTTGCGCCATAAATTTATTTATTTTTTTATTTATTAGTTTTACACCAATCATGTTAAGTAAAAGATAGACCCTTAAAAAATTCATCAAAGCCTCTCAACATGACTAGTGACAAGCTTGAATAAAAGTGATGATAAGTGTTAAACTGACTTTCTTCTAAGCTTAAGCTATGTCGAGTAGCATCTAGCCCGTTTTCAGAACGACCTCTGGTTAAAACATTGCCAACTTTTAAACTATTACAATCAATTTTGCAAAATTTGAGTGCAATATGCTATTACAATTCGATCCTTTTGACCACTTGTTACCAGTATAAGCTGAAAAACATTTTTTATTCACTATCACTGGCTGAATTTGATTAAATATTGATATGCAGCTAGGTGCTGAGGAAATTTCAAGAAAATCAGTCCAGTGTTTACAGACATTAAACATACAAATAAAAAAAACGCACACACCTCATTTTAATATATAAAATGAATGATTTTGTATCACGCTAAGGGTACATAATACACCTCACGTAGATAAATAAGATAATAAAAAAGTTCAACCTAACCTATACTGTTCAATGTTAGAATGGAACAATTTGCACAACCAGGGTCACACCAACCGTTACCGTTAGCACTTAACTTTTTTTTTTAATAATTTTAAAACCAACCATCAAGAACAAACAAAAATAATCAACACCATCGACTTAATTGCTGAACGCACCCAATGTCAAACCATAATACAAGGTTTTACCGGAAATGTCTGCACAATGTTGGCATACCTAAAACGGTTTAACCAACAACCATTTACAAGTACCATACCATCCATGACATCTTCCTGCACCAACCGCGGCAAATATTATATGGGTAATTAAATGCAATTATATGACAGTACTGTGAAAGTTTAATTTGCTTATCACGCAATGCATACACGCGGTTTTTTACTCATATGACAGGACGTCAAACGCACTCGAGATTCGACGAAACACAAAAAATCATATAAAAGTGTCGTCAACACGTTTCCAGAATAGAACAATCAACTTGTCTGTTTCTCACAATAATGGAATGGGGTTATATAAAAGAAATGAGTCTGTATAAAAAAAAACAAGAAGAGGAATGCCGTCATTAATGGTGATAATATTGAGATTAGTTTGCATGCAAATTTACCAAAAAAATAAACTGGAACGTGACAAACTTTTATCAGCTTTTTGATTTTTTTTTTGTTTCATGTCAAAACATTTCATTGTGATGATTCAAATTTAAAAGTAATTGCTGAGTAACACCACTATCGTGTCTTGACATTAAGTAACACTTGATGGCAGAAAAAAAAAAACGAAGAACACGAAATGAACGGCTTAACGCGTTGAATTTTAAATTAAATTATTTTTTTGGTTGATTTTTGTACAATTGGGTGGTGGACAAAGTCATTCACATCATAACAAAACATGAGCACATAAAAAAATGATAAAAAAGAGGATTACACCGTGATTGATCAGTTTATTTTTTTTTTCTTTGTTGTGCACTTTCATTTCTTTTTATGTTTTCAAATAAATCGCCATTTTTACAGTTGTTTGGATTTGTCAAATATTTTTTTAATGAAAAAGTGTTAATAGTTTTCTTTGCATTTACGGGTATTTACGGGTGTGTCCATCAAGTTTGCTAATTCTGTAAAAGGTCATTTGCATTTCGAAAATTCAAACTGAACGTATTTAGTGTTGCAAACTTGAATTTTTGCATTTATAATCTGAATGGTAATTCAGGTTTGAATTTTGCCACAAAAATGGCATGAATGTCATCTGGGTAATGAATTTAGCAGTGAATAGCATAAATTCGTTTTTTTTTACATGTAGTATGTTTATGTACGATATTGCGATATGTATAGATATATTGCTTTCGAAATCGGATATTATTCGTAAGCTACGCATTATGCCCGTCCTAAGTTCAAACACTAAAAGGGTATTCATAAGCCCTTAAGCGCGTGCTAATTATAAAACAAAATATTGAGAGTATGTATATTTTGTTTTATAATTAGCACGCGCTTAAGTTTTGGATTTATTAAAATTGTATGAGAGTATTTCATATGTTGGTATTTATAAACCTCAGACGACAAAAGGGGACAATTTAATAAACATAAATGTCCTGGCAACCCTACTATATATTAACACAAAAAACAGATAGAAAATAATAAAATAATAAATAAATTTTAAAAATTTGTTTGATTATTCGAATTTAGGACCGGGTAAATGGCTTTTAGAACAAACAAAACTAGGAGCACATTGTTTTGTGATAAAACATAACTATGAAAATCTCTCAGGGTTCCCAACTTTCCAATAAGTTTTTTGTTCATCCTTACCCGTTCTGCGTGTCTTTGAAATAAGAAATTGCAAAGGCTTATCGCTGTTTAAAAGACTAACCTACAAAAACATGTATTAACGATGCGATGATTCAAAAACCAATCATTTCAAGTATTTGAATTTTCAACGTAAAATTTTTAGTTTAAGTCCCGTATACACTAAGGTATTGGCTGTGTTATGAGTCTAATACCTTCACTTCAAAAGTATGTTTTTACGAAATTTCAAAAGCAGACTATTTGTTTGAAAATATGCAAGTGTCAATTTATAGAATGCAAGTGTCAAATTTCTACGTTTTTGAAGCCTTCTTAATTGTTTTTAGTTTTTTGACCAGCGTCCCAGGAAAGATAGTGATTCCATGATATCGACTGTCAAGTGTGTTATGCTTTCTTGTACAATGCACAGCGCAAATTTTGGAAAAAAAAGTCGCCGCCGTCCTACGACAACTCGACAAACGCTCGCCTCGTTGAGACGGAAACAATACGTGACAAAAGATGCACCGAAAAACGTACCGTGGAAAAGATCGCTGCTGTAGCAAAAAATGTTCTGGAGGCCAGATTGACTAGACAACTTGTCACTCTATTGACACGAATATCTGCAGGCCATTTTAGTGAATGACTTTTAAGCACCCCTATTGAAGTATCCGTTCGTAACAATCTCCGAAACGAAATTCAGTTCCGTTCGATTGATTCCGCAGCAATTCTTCGTCGCACAACTTCAAACGAAATTCAACGCATAGCTTTCTAAAATTGTTGACATTACGCATACCGCCGATGCGCGATCATGCGCGTTACATTTCGTCGGAATATCTGTTTCGAAATTCTAATAGGAACTAATGCCTCGGTAGAAAATTCTCTGATTTCAAACATTTCGGTGAACAGGTACCTATATAGAGGTGGAGATGTTCTCTTACAAAGTGCAGAAAATCGATCTTCTAAAGCCTGGAGATCAGTAAAGTCTAATACCGCTCATCGGCTTCGGACGATTTATGTCGAATTTTATCATGAGCGATGAGTTTCACTTTCATCTGAACGGATACGTAAAGAATCAAAATTTGTGCTTATGGGGCCACGAGAATCCACTTTTCATCATGTAAAGCCATAACATCCACTTAAAGTCACTAAATGTTGTCCCAATTTTCCACAAATGTGTAATCAGGCCTAATTTTTTCATTTAAATGATTGCTTCTGAGCCACAGCGAAAAATGTTCTGGAGGCTTCATCGACATTGACTAGACGACTCTCCTTTAATTATCAAGTTTTTGCCTGCAGTACATTTTACATAAAAGACTTGAAGATGATCCATTACTTAAAGCAGACAATACATCACCTCTACCTGGAGAATCCTAATCTTGTCCAAACCGAGGTCCACTACCATCTGAACAGACATACAACATCAAAATTTGTGCTAATGAAAAGCCATTACATCCACTTAAAGTCACTAAATGTTGCCCCAATTTTCCACAAATTTATCATCAGGCCTAATTTGAGAGGAGTTTTTATTGTCGCAAATCGATGAGTGTAGACTGGAGGACATGTATTCTAACATGGCGGTGCAACACCATTGTGTTGGCTCAAAAATTAAAATTTTGAAGTTTTCGTTTTCGAGTCGTGTCGCTTTAGAAATTAGCACTGGACCACAAGATGGCACATTTGACCGCTCCAGACTTCTTTGGCGATTAGCACTAGGCGACAAGATTGTGAATTGACCGCTGCATACTTCTTTCTTTGGTTTTTTTTTTGTAAGTCACGGTCTATGAGCACAAGCCACAGATTCTTCAAGAGAATAGAAGACAAGAATGCGAGACTATCGCCTAAGTTGTTGCTGAAACTTTTCAAAGTGTCCAAATGGATATCCCATTATCGTCAAAAAATAATTAAACAAAAATTAAAATTGGATTTCTATAAAAATATTTAAAAAAAAAAGTATCCAAGTATCGCGGATGCTATTGAAATTCATTTGACATCAGAAGATTCCTTCATTGCTAAGTCTACGTGGTCAAAATTGTATTGAAATATTTTGAGAAATTTGTAAAGCCAATCGTAAGAACAAATTTTGCAAAAAAACGTTCCCAAAAATTGCCGTGGCAAGAAAATATATGTGTGCGAATCGCTAAGAAGAAAAATGACTGCCTTAAGTCTGTGGAATTACCCTTCGGCTTAGGGTTAAGAATATAACCAACCTAAGTAATGCCTGTAGAAGAAGGTGACTAAAATGCACTCCCCTATACCGAGTGGAAAGCATATAGAAAGCAGGTGGCCATGGCTCAGAGGAATGCGTAGTTGACTGCTAAGCCAAACGAAGCGGGTTCAAGCCCCGGCTTCGGCAGCATTTGTTTTCTACGAAAATTGCCAGCTTATCTGAGGCCACCTGTGCGATAATATGAGACAATGTAAATCTATGTCTCCTCCTCTGTGCCACGTAGGTGTATGTTATATGTCTTTCCTTCTACGTATCTATCTGTCTTGATCTGTCCCAGCCGGTGGCCTCAGTCGCCAGTGCTGCTACGTTTCTGTAGTTCGTTGCATTCATGTGCGAAGTACTGTGATGTCCAATTTCCAAAGCATATAGAAAGAACAAAAATGCAACGAGTACAGCGAAAAGATTAATATAATAACCCCAGGTTTCACCCTCTTAGGAGGTCGGCTCTACGGATTCTGGGGAGAGACCATTATTGCAGATATTTAATATTTTCGGGAAAAATTCAAGGGTACAATTTCTTTTAAAATATTCAAAACTCAAGTGTCAAAGTTTTACATTTTTAAAAGTTTTCTTAACTGTCTTCAGTTTTATTAACAGCGTCCCAGGAAATATAGTGATTCCATGATATCGATTGTATCAAGTGTGTTAAGCTTTTTAGCACAACGTGGAAAAATTTCGCCGCCGTCCTACGACAACTCGACAAACACTAAGGCATTTAACCTGGATCTCATATATGCGTCTCCAGGAGCTCCAAAACCAAAAAAGAAGACTCAATGAAAAATAAAAATTTTAAAAAGGAAAACGACATACTTTGAACAAGGCTTGTCGAACTACACTGCGAAGATCTTCGTAAAGAAATTCTTCACCTTAAGAATACAAATCTGACACTAAAAGATTTCATTAAAGATACCTATGAGCCAAAACCGAGTGCAAACTACCCCGTAAATTCCGAATACCATACGGATCAACAAGAACTCGCGACACCACTTGGTTTCTAAAGAGAAGACCGGCAGGAAAAAGAAAAGCTGTGTCCTCCCCTGAGAAAATTAACCGCGATTAAGAAATTATTAATAAAGTAAAACAGCTTCCAAAACGGTACACACCGCCGATTAATGTGATCGATATTGACAACTATAAAAAGTTGTTTACTTGAAAAAATGGTTTCCATTAGCAGGCTACCAAGTAAGCTCGCATAAAAAAATGCCGGGAAAAAAAAGTTAATCAAAATTTTATCTCTAAAAGTACAAAATTTTATAATCTTGCATTGACCATTCATACAGGGCTTCAAACCCAGTTTCTCCTTTCAGTTGTGAGAGTTAATTTGTTAGTTTTGCTACAAAGAAAAGGACTTCCCGTTAAACGCTGGGTCCGAAAGCAAAATTTGAAAAGATTGTCATGAGAGGAGTGCTACTCATGGATGCTTTTGTAAGAGAGGGATCAGCAAAAAAAACGCAGATTTTGTCATTTTCGGAATTCGAACAAGGGATACTGAGCTTTGGCCACTGCATTAAAAGTCTGTGGATTTAATTTTTTTTCAAGGATTAAGTTCTTTGAAAGACCCATAATAAATAAAAATTATCAGTAGCAATGAAAAATGCATTGGTATTGCGGTGTCGAAATTTCGAGAAAATAGTAGAGACAGGAAGACATTAAGTATTTATTTTTGTATTTTAAAAATATCGTGTATAGACTAATAAGCTTCGCATTTTTTTCATTTTGCAATTGCAGTTATAAGATAAAGTAATCAATTTCGTGTAATACTCTGGTTCCCAACTGGACCGCAGTAGTAAAGTTATATTTCCAACTTTGTGTTTCTTTAAAAACATTTCGCAATTCACATCAAATAGGACTGCAAATGTACGACCTTGTCTTCTCGCCTTATCGACTTCTAAAAACAAATGAACACTTTGCTTGATAGATAGCTCTGTTTACACAAAATGTGATTTCTTTTTAATAAACTTTTCATAAACAGGGTGGCATTAGAACAATGACTTGGTAAAATATTTGCCAAGCCAAATTTAATGACATGATATTGTGTCGTCAATGCCATGAACACTCGCTGGGTTACATGCGTCAGATAATTTTATCAAAAAAGCGAATTTATGATAAATTCGTACAACACTTCACAAAATGTTTGACAACCCTTCAAGTTCTAATCGGATCTGATAACATAATTTTATTACCATCCAAGATATCAGCTTTCTTATCACTTCCACAAAAATCCAATATACCAAGTATGCCACGACAGATTGTCATTGAGCACTTGATCAATTCGCCGAATTGTCACATGATACACCAAAAACCACCGACTTACTTGGAAAGAAATCAATAAACCTGAGGTTTTCTCATATCGCACACATTGCATTAATTGGTATTATACGATCGTTAATAAATTATTTGCCAATCGAGCATTCGAAATTAATTGAGTTAGTAACCAAGTCAGTGGTGGTTTGTACTCCTGTCACTGAAAGTAGTTTATGTGGATCGTGTCAGTGTTGACTCTGTGTTACATAAAATGAGTGATCAAATCACATTTTTCTGTTATTCGACATATAGTAACAGACAAAAATTGTTATTATTGTCAAACGTCTCATTTGTCAGTCGGTTACTGCGATCTCTAATCTTTATGTATTCATACATGTTGTGGTCGTTAAACAATTCGATGATGGCGAAGAGTTTGTAGACATCTCACTCGTCGTCCGATTGTATTACGACAACCACAAGACATAATAACATACGATCGCTCAGATGAACTGATGAAAAAATGCAAGTGTAACATGTCAGACGGGAGAAAATATATCTGCTAGATAAAACCGACAAATTGCAAAAAAAAAAAACGTAAGCGGGGAAAAGAGAAAGATGATAGTGAATCGTATAATAATGAAATTCATAATTGGAGTATATGAGATACATTGCGCAACCTTAAAGGGGGACCAGAAAATTTATCCATTTTACCAATTTCTTTCGAAAATATGTTATGAAATGATGATTGGTTGGAAATTTGTTGGGAAATTGAAAAAAATGTATAGTGCTGTCAAGTGTTATGATGGCGGAGTCGGGAGTGTTGAATTACCAAGGAGAGTAATTGTCGCGACCAACCTTAAAACCCACCCTATTATTGGACATAAATAATTTCAATATGGCTTTGATTTATTGTCATTTTTATAAATTTATTTTTTTACGACAAAAATCAAAATTGTACCCTAGCACCGTATCTTTTACTTTGACACACCTACAATAGCTAGGTAGAAACTTTTAATTTACGACTTATGTCGGAGTTTATCGCCACGATCAATGGTGAAATGGATGTTTGGCAGTTGGTAACGCTTTATTTTTTAATAAATCATCGATTGGGTTTAGAAGGTAGCAGTATACCTAGACGTTATCATAGTTATGCAGCCATTAAACACAAGGGCGTTGATTCGCCTGTAATTTGCAAGTTAAATCTTTTCTTTTTGTGGAATTTTCTTTACTCATCTGCAGTCTATAGAATTTATGGCATGTAATTAAAAGTACATTTATATCATGGGTATATTTTAACATACATATCTGGCTGGTATGATCTTGAGAGCCAGCGCAATCAAGTTAACGACCGACTTTAATGCCGATTTAATTTCTTCAAGATTTTTAGCAGGCCTTTGGAAAAATGGAAGTTACACAGCATTTTTGTGACTGACAAGTCTTTTTGTGTAATTAGCAGACGTAAATGCAACAAGTCATGGACAATATCGATAAGTGTGCGAGTATGAAAGTTGAACTCTACATGTAAATCCTACATGATCTTTATAATCGCTTTTGTTATTATTGCACTTTTGTTGAACCAAAAAGATCAGAAAGGAATTGTTGTTATACCACAAAGTGGCAACACGGGTGTATCTTAGTTTTTATGTTGTAATTCATATAAATATATCTTTCACTCATTATGTATCTTTTTCGCTCTTTATATCCAGCCGATATTCATTGTTCATTAAAAGTGTTAAGGGAGGAAGAAGTATCTTTTTATTGATCTGTTCGTCAACAGTATAATCCTTCCTGTTGATTATACTGTTGACGAATATGCTTGACGAAAAAGTAAAACGACGTTAGTATCTGCATCTGGAATGTTAGAATGCTGAACAGTGCAGTCGAACAACTAGCAGAAGCCCTAAGCTGCAAGAAAGCAGACATCACTGTCATTCAGGAAATACGATTGGATGAACCAAGCAATAGCAGGATGAAAGATGAATAACTGTAACACCTACTACGGTCCGTGTTAAAGTGAGCGGAAACAGTGACTATTCGGATGAGGTTTTGATAAAAGCGATAGACTCAGGCAAGAAGTCATATGCAAGAGATTAGCGGACGCATTGTAACAATCTACACCAAGGCCTAATTAGCAAACATAGCTTTATATGCACTCACGATCCAAAGGAGGACAAAAATAACATTGCTAAGGACCGTTTATACAATCATATAGATATTACGGACGGATTTTAACGCAAAGGTAAAACCAGCGGGCATTTTTAGCAGTATTGTCGGAAAACACAGCATACACAGCAGACATTACGTCTGCCACTTAGGCTTATTGACTTTGCGGAGGAACGAAAGACAGTATAGCCACGATTTCTCACCTCGATATCCATAAAGTGGCATGGCACTCTCAAGACCAACAAACGGTCAATCAAATTGATCACATTGAGATAGACAAGAGGCACGTATCCCGTAGTTTGGATGTCCGATCCTTCCGAGAAGAAAATATCGACTCTGACTATTTACTGGAGCCAAGGTAAAATTACGGATATTCACCACTCCCTAACAAATGCGAAATACCATTTAAAAATCGAGTGTCGAAGAAACGTAGTCGCTAAAGACCGCCTGCATGTACCATAACACCACCATCTAATGTCGGAGACCAACGATTCAATATTGCTGATGAAAGCGAAAACTACCAATCTACGCATATATGGCCAACATCCAAAACTATTGCTGCCTAAGTACCGTTCTTTATAACTATAACTCATAGTTGCCCAAAAATGGTTAATCACCACAGACAACAAAAAGACCATTGCGGACCTAACGTCGCAAGTATAGTAATCTGCTCAAGGAGTACGTTCGCCAAGAGGTTTCACATGATATCCAAATGGGGTTAAAAGTTACCCTTAGCGTGGTGTGACAATCACCCTTATCGAGGTATCCTTTCGGAACAATTTCTGAAACGAAAGTTAGTTCCAATCGGAACTCGGTTTGACTTAGAAGTATCCGTTGCTGAACAGAACAAATTAAGTTTACAATCGCGTTCGATGGACCGAAGGCAATTCTTCATCGGCTTGGGAAGAAATTCAACGCGTTACTGTCAAAAATAGTTGATTTAACAAATTATGTGGCCGAGAAATGCAAACCGCAACGGAAAACCCGGTTGAGATTCCTCCGAATCTGAGAACATTTTCTTCCGCACGGATTGCTCGCGATAGTCATGAAGATGTGCAGGACGTTGTATAGAGCCATAACGAAATTTTGCTTATATATATCCTTCTGTGGGTGTGTGGAGATTTGTGTGCAATTCGAAGAGATAGTGAAAGGATTTGACAAGTTGCGTATTCCGCCAGAGAATCGCAGCGGAGACATTTGTCTCTAGAAGGAGAGAGGCAACAGTCGAGCTGTTTGGAACAGGCCAGTATTCGTGCCTTGAAAAGGATCAGTTTTCTATAAAAACTGCAGGAAACAAGTGAAGGCATACGCCTGAAAAATGAAAGCTCAGTTTTTGTATGAAAATATTTCGGTGCCATGATGAAGATTTAGTCAAAACTTCACACTAACAATGTAGACTTCACGAATAACGAACAAATTCGTAAATGTATATGATAGGCTTAAATCATATTTACAACTCTGTCGGAAGAGGGTAATCGAACCCCGAAATTGTTCGAAGATTGTTGGAAGAGGGATATAAAACCACTGGGGCAGGCATTTTGTTTATAGATATCCGCATCGGAGACTTCTCGTAGTTCAATGGAAAGGATTGCATTCTAAGCACAGGCTTACCCAGTTGGGCTAGTTAACGCAGCTGATCAGCTCCACTTGGAGGGGCATTTGCGATGGTTTACTCCCAAATTACCTTGCAGCTGGATAACTTTCATACAAGGTGAACCAAAAGAAGTCATCTGATGTTTTTTGGCCTTCAGAATATCGGTTGTGGCTCGCGCATTGTGTTCCGTTGCTCCGTCCTGTTGGAACCACATGCCCTCCAGCCTAAGTCTTCCATTTGTGGCAAAAAACTCGGTTAACATAGCCCTATATCGCGCACCGTCCACTGTTGTCGTTTGACCAGCGGCGTTCTCGAAAAAAATAATGACCCGACCCAGCGTGAATAGCGCACCATGCATTAACTTTGAGCGGGTGTAATGGCTTCTCGTGCATTACTCGTGGATTTTCGGTGCCCCAGAAGCGATAGTTTTTCTTGTTCACGTACACGATGAGGTGGAAATGAGCCTCATCGCTCATTATGATTTTGGTCCAAAAATCGTCCACTTCGATTATTCCGCGTTCTTGTGGAGTGTATCGCTCCATGGCTTGTTCACTTGTATTCTACAACTGTCTAGTCCACAAATGTCAAAACAGATTTGACATTGGCGGCCATTTGCAAAAATAAGAGCATCTTCCAATAGGGTGATCTCTATTGGGCAACCTTGTATAACTGTCTGGGTATCTGTGGTCGAATTACCACATTGCAAATGAATAACTCTTACGATCGAGAAACTCACTCGATCATTTGGTAACTGAAATGGCGTTTGTTTAGCTGTAATACTTAAATAATTAACTAAATAAATGCAATAACACAATTTCGGGGTTCGATTACACTTTTCCACGATTTCGGATTACTGTGGAAATTTCAACTAAAGCTGTCAAATATCCGGGAAGCGTCAAGCCACGGTTTACGTTCTTCTGATTTGAATCCCATGAAAGGTTCAAAAGAAGACAAACAGCGCCTTAAATTGTGCGAAATTTTTAGATCGCCAATTGCGAAAATTCGTCGAGAGTACTACTTTCAATTTCATATTGAGATGAATACCAAATCACATGTTGTAACTATGTACCATCTGGTATCTCATCTGTTCACTTACTCAGCCCAATTAATTGCCAGCAAAAAAAAAATTATGTGAATAACTAATTTTGGCAGGCGAGACGGCTTTGCCCTCCTAAAATGATGTCAACAATAAAATTGTCCGCGGTCAATTTCAATTGTCCAATCCAAACACTGTACATGCGTTTTCATTTCAATTAAATCTTTTATATTCTAAGCTGAGCTTTAACTACTTTCAACTGAAACCAATATCAACTTCCACAAGCGCAGAATAACAAGTTTTTTTTTTTATTCTTAACTGCAATTCAATGAAATTCGAAATGACACACATGCCTTGTATGGGCAGTATGGTCTTGCATACCTATAGCTTATTATATTTTTTTTATTTATTCTGCATTAACGTATAAAATTTATAAGATTGAGTTACACTGTTATGGTTTTAAAGTTTATTTTGATTTTTTTGTTTTTGCTAACGTCACCTCGAATGAGGTTCAACTCGGTATCAGAAATGTTCAAGTGCAGGGAAATATATGCGTTCAGCAATGTATAGGGGAAATGTGTAACGCGATATGTGGATGGGATTTTTTTTTTGTTTAAAGTCGTGAGGGGAAATTGGAGACGAAGTACATTTAGAACAAAAAATGCGCGACATATGTATTTTAGAGACCAATAGTTTTTGATTGTGTTGTAGGTTCTAGTTATGGATTGCATTAAAAAGAATCATTGGAACAGAAAACATGATGGAAATACATTATTATTTTTGAAAAATTTTGAAGCCTACAATTCGCTGTGCGGATCGTTTAGTACCTAATCTCATTACGTCCTCAAAATGGATCTTCTCGAAAACGGGATTGGATAAAAACTGCATACAGATGACACACAGAAAATCTATCAAAATATTTTTTCACGGAAATCAACATTTTTCTATTGCATATATTTTGGGGTGGGAATATTACGGGCTCAGTGGCGCGATGGTTAGTGCGATGAACTGCCGTGCAGAAGGTCTGGGTTCGATTCCCAGCGGTAGCAACACCTAAATGATTTTTCACTGGCCCTCCTCTCGTGATGATCTGACAAATCCGAGTAGTATCAATTGTCATGAAAAAGCTTATGTCAACTTAGCCGTTCGGATTCGGCATAAAACTGGAGGTCCCGCCATCGTGCTAAGAAGTACACACGCACACATGAATGGTTGTGAGAAAAAAGCTAGGCCCTGGGTACTAACGAGCCTGTTGCGCCATAAATTTATTTATTTTTTTGAATATTAATGTATTTTTAGAAAAACGCCCCCAAAAAGTGGGCGTGGATATACCTGTAGCCGCAATGTTGAAATCAAATATTTTTGTATAAACTTATTTTAAAATTCATAAGCGAGTTGATTTAAAAAACTCGCCAATTTATAAAAAAATGTCGCAGAGGTAAAAGAAAATTTTCAATAGTGGTTTTCAATTATAGCTATAACTCGTTAGAGCCTTAGGTGTTAATAAGTTGACAATTTGGTATTTTTGAATTTCATACAACCATTAAAATTGGAAAATTGAAGTGACCATCTGTCACTCTGTAATCACCGTACGATGACGGGAACCAGTTAGTGTTGGCCACTAGCATACCATTCTCAATAATTTTATTGGGTTGGGTGCTTCATTTCGGCCAAAACCTCTTTGCAAATAACGCACTGTTTGGGCTACACATCACTCACTTTGGAAATAAGTTTTCAATATTTCCCAATGTTGTTCCAGTGTAAAGTGAATCGTTTCGTTTGGCAGAGGTATGTTACAGACTTTCTGTCAAGATTTCGAGCGGAAAATAGCTGTCAGTTTCAAAATAACCTATGATTTCAAAATAAACCCCAAAATGTCCTACCCTGTAGACTGCTGGCATAGCAGCAGGTATATTAGCCACTTTCTGACTGAATGTTGACCTTCATATCTTGGTGGTTAATAGACGATTGACATAGACGAACAATTTTAAAAATAAACTCCACAAAAAAGTGCTAGGGTTAAATCTGGAAGCGGGATGGCCACTCAAAATACCCCGTTATTAAGATCGGGTGCGATTTGGGTTCGACTGCCACCGTAGCTGCACTTCAATTTTTATTTTACTGGACCTTTTCTCGCTATTTTCGATCATCATCTGATTTGTATTCATTGTCAAAAAAAGGGAATCGCATCTTTGTCGTTCATGTTTGACATAAAGCTAGAGGTCCTGCCATAGTGCAAGAAGAACAAAAGAACACATGTATGGCTGTAAGAAAAAGCTAGACCTTCAGAATTAATGAGCCTGTTGCGACAATAATTTATTAATTTTTAGCAACGAGAATTTTTTTATTGAAAATAGGGACCAACAGCTAAGGCAATATTTTTATAAGAATGTTGATGAATCCAAACGCTCTTGACCCACTTTTCGGGGATTCGTCTTAATCAATTCTATTGTTTACGCATACCTAAAGTAATTGGACACACTAATACCAAAAGCGTTCTCTGGGACGTTTTCGAGAAGTGCCTCTCCAAACGTTGGTTACGAAATTCCAAAAGGTAGAAGCAGAACCAACAGCCAAGGATTTTTTTTTTAGTATGACTGTAGGTGAATGGAAAGGCCTTTGACCCAATTTTGGGGACACATGTTAGCCTTCTATGTTTGTTGACGCATCTCTAAAGTAAAAATAGGCTTTATCACTAAAACCGAAAATACGTTCTCTTAAACTCTTGCACGTTTTCGATAATCGTTTAACATGCATTCCCTAAAAATAGTCGCGCTCGAAGTGTTCCTGCATAATCGCTAACTCGTGCGGATGATTAGAAGCCACTGCGAAAAATTCGCCTCACTGAAAGATCGGTAAGTCTATGAATAGACGGATGTTTGCCCACAGAACGCCGTGGGGATTGCAAGATTGACGCTCTTATTGACTCAATGTTCTTAGGTGATCTGGTGTCGACATGTCATAGCCGTTTTTCAGAACTTAGAGACCAAATTTAACAAATTTCGGTCCGTGACAGGTTACAAAATAGCTGCTTGCGATCATAGAACATCCGTTAAAAAATTAGGCATCGGCGGCAAATGCTTGAAAAATAGTCCAAGCGACATATTTATACGCTAAGCTTTAAATTTAAATTTCTTAAAGAAAATGTAATTCTTTGTAACGTTTACACGATGAAATGGGATAGGGTAACAGAGGTATTACGGAGCGGATTATAGCCATCTCACATGTTAATGTCCTAGCTTATAGAGGTACATCAGTTTTGACTCACTTTGTTAGATAGAGAAATAATAAAGGTAGTCAGATCGTAAAGTGTAAGTCTGACTTTCTGTCTTTCCGTCCTTCTGAATGTCACCGATTTTGTGTCCTTTTATTTTTAGGAAGGATAATGAAATTTGGTATATGAAATCTCTGTTCGACGAAGTGTAACAAGCAGACATTTTTCAAAATAGCCTCACTGCCACGCCTATTTATACCGAAACCATAAGGAATTTTAGAATCTAAACAAAATATTTAGATATTGACATTGTGCTTACCGAATACACCCTTACCAGGTTAAACTTCGATAAGAGTTTTCAGGTCACAATCCCAGACAGATCGTCATAGGAAAATAACGAATCTATGCGAAATGCCTCGATCTATTTTTATACCGATATGGCTCTAAAATAAATGACGGACTAGATGGTGGTGTCTTTCCGACAGGCTAAACCTAAACCTATAATATTTGCCAAGGATATCAACATCTTCTCGGACAGCCAAACGTCCACCTAATATTTAGAATCAGTCTCAACTAAATCAAAAACAACCCTAGATTTCCACTCATCTCTTCAAGAGATGGAAGAGCAGTTCAACATTCACCTCAGCTGGGTGCCTAGGCGTAGTGACATTCCAGGAAAGGCTGATGGGTACGCTTGGTATTCCAAGTATGATATGACAAGGGTACACTTGGTATTCTTAAAGCTTACTAGCGCATCATGCTAATAGCAAATCAAATCTCAGAAGAAGTCTTGGCGCGAAACGTGTCAAGTAACCAAAACAATTCAACCAAAGCTAGCGTCACCATAGGTCACTGAATACTGTAGGCAAGCAGAAAGGCTAGGAATTCATTCGAATGACTTCTGCAGGAGCTGCATGGACAAAGAAGAAGAACCAATACTTCATCTTCTTTGTAACTGCCCGGGCCCTATCAAACAAAAGGAAAGTTTATCTTGCAACTAATTTCTTTCAAAATCTCTGCGATTTCACAAACACGGCAGCGAGAAGTCTCCTCCGTTTCATCAAAGATAACAAAGCCATACAGATGACGCATTGAGAACAAAAAACAGAAACTTTTGCTCACCAGGTTCACGGTACTGGCGGGCGGTGTGCACGAGCACACATGAGAAACGAGATCCAAATATATGACGGGCTGTACCAGTACGACCCGCCATAGAACAATTTTTCTTGTATGCAGTTCGTCATCTGTATGACTTTATAATCTTTGGTTTCATTAATATATTCAGATCGGTTGTCTTAGAGGTAACAAGGAGAATGCAGAAGATCCACGTGGTACCACATTGTACATTGGTCCAGGTGTGCTGGCGAATCCCTGGTAGCTACTCTAACCTAAACCTTTTTCACGCACTTTTTTGGGGCGTTTTCTTTAAAAAGAACGAATTTTTTTGGTAAAAGCTAAAAAAAGTTTCAAACAATATGCTTATAAATACAAATGTTTTCAAAATTTCGTCTGTGTAATATTTTAATCACACCCACTTTTAGTGGATTTTTATTTTCAAGATGGGATGGGATAGGGTATCAAAAGTTCACACAGCGGATTGTAGGCTTCTTATATGTTTTTATTTTTTATTTTAAATAATTAATATGAAATCGTGTACTGTATATATAATTTAAAAACTAAGCTTTTCGACGTTTTATTGTCAAGACCTTGTTAGTCCATCCAGTTTAAATGTTAACACCTACGTCACACTGTCATTTTCGTAAGCAAACAATTTTAGTTTTTTTTAGCTTTAATTTTATGAGTTAAATTTTTATTAATACTTCACTTAAGTAATTACTCTGTTTTTTTATTATTCTCCTCAGGTACTTGGAGCGCTGTTGGCACAGATACACACTCACATTCTGTAAGTATAACACTCTTGTCAGTTTCATTATGCCATAATGCCGCTCATGAAGCAGAAAATCTTCCAAGTCAGTGGGGCACTCTGTACGTGGTGTACATCACCTTTAGACGTTTGCTGGCTTGGTTAGACGCTTGATAATCCGCGTGCGCACACACCTTAAGCGTGGTGGCATTTGTCACTTTGGTTGGAAGAGATAAAAATATAAATTCTTGGACTGGTTTCGTTCATATAAGCTGGATTTGAGTGATTCATGAAGTGTGTGATGTGATATTTTCATTAGGTAGGTACTGGTTTCATGCTTGATGAGACAAATTGCAATTTTTTTCTTTAATTTGCAATAACTGACACTACCTGGTGTTTACTTAGTATTTTACTCCGAATGAAGATGGTCAACAATAGGCTTTGTCTTGTGTTTTTTCTTTGCTCATGAGTATTTTATTGATGAGTCAGTTAAGTTTTTTTTTTTTTAAGAGTTGAATAAAATTAAATCATCCATAACAATGGTAATAAGTTTATTAGTGGTGAGTCAAGAAAGGGGTGCAGTTTTAAACTGTACTCACACGCGATTTTGTTAGGGACAAGTTTTTGGACCTGTAGTCGAAGAATTTCAACAGAAAATTTCAGAATTGAAAACTCAAAGCCGTTTTTGGTGATAACTGCTGGGAAGTTCGAAAAGAGTTTTTTATGCCTTTTGGTTTTGAGTAGAGAAATGTATGATCTCTTCATTATCAACTCAAATAATCAACTGAAAGATGACTTCAGGGCACTAACAGAGGATTTTTGGGACCTCCTATTTCAAAGAGTTAAGATCCATAAATTACAAATCGATTTCAAGACGTAACTGCGTCGAGTGGTCAAATCGATGGTGGAAACCCTTAATGGTAAAACGGCCTTTGCAAAGATCTATCATTACCAGCACTTCGGCGAATATATTGGCTTCGATGAACTGCCGCTCAGAAGATACCAATCGTAGGAGGGAGGGAGAAAAGCTGCCGCTGCCGTGCAAGCATACAAAAATGGTAGTAAGAAAAAAAGCTAGGCCTGTGTATAAATAAGCTTGTTACACCAACAAATTGTATTTGTATGTCGTTATAGGTTTGAGTTCAGCAGAGCAAAAGTAATATCAGACCTAAAGTTTGACCAAAGTGTGCACTTATTTTCTTGTTCAAGCGATTCATCTTCATCAGAAATTCACTTCAAAGCGAGTATTTGAGTAGATCTGCCTCTTAACTTTTACATTTACCGAGGATCTTTAGTGGAATGCGTGCATATCCCAATAGGTAAAGGAAGTTATAAAACGAATGATCTTCGTCTGAAGTGATGGGGAAGTGATGGTGCTTTAAGTTAAGATGGGGTTTGAGAAGATTGGTGGAAAAGCAGACTTGATTCGATATAGTTTTGGGTATAGAACATTTTTTTTTAAAGTAATTTGTTATTAGAAGTCATCTGGTGGAAGTGTTTTTATAATTGCAGATGTATAAAGGAAATTAAATCTCTGTGAGAACAGAATGAACATCCACAGTTAAACTGATCCAGCTTTCACCAAATCTTTTGACGGGCTCAGTACCGCGCAGAAGATCTGGGTTCGATTCCCTGCCGTAGCAACAACTAAAATCCTCTCGTGATGATCTGACAAATTATCCGATTAGTATCAACTGTCAAGCAAAGCTTATCTCAAAATCGCCGTTTGGAGTCGACATACAATAGGAGGTCCCGCTATCGTGCAAGAAGTACCCGCGCACACATGAATGGTTGTGAGAAAGCTCGGCCCTTTGTATTAACGAGCCTGTTGCGCCAAAGATTTGTATTTTTTAGTTCACCAAATCTTTTTGCTGGCTTATGATACTATGCCACCGAAGACAAAGAGCAGTTCGGTAAAATTGCGTTCAAACCATGTTGCATATGTTCGACTGGGCACATGCAATGGGTCACATGTGGATGCAATGGACTAGTAGTTAGTGAGTTGGACTACTGAGCGCGGGGTCCCTGGTTCAAATTCCAAATGTAACATCACCTACATTTTTCCCTGCCTACCGATAGTCTCACAAACATCTAAGAGTAAAAACTGTCATGGGACGCTTCTCAAATTTAACGCTTGGAATCGGCGTTAGTCAGGAGGTCCCATTCTTTGTGGTAAAAATACTTCGCAATGACAAATGAATGGAAAAACTAGGTCTAAGGAATTGTATGATCCTTAATACCACATATGTATATATACGATGGTTCACATAAGAGAGCAAGACTCTTCACGGATATCACGAAGTAGGTAAAAAAAAATCGCCGTACGTGAGGGTAGTTTCTTGAGTACATATTTTAATTTTTCCATAGACCTTGATTGATTGAGAAGTGTCGAGTTCTAAAGTGTTTTTTCCTTACTGACAATGAAGCCCCAAAGATCACACAAATAAGTTCTTCATGTATTAGGGCATGTTAGAGGGGTATGGTATTATTCTTCAAATCGACAGAGTACCTGATGCTAGGGTACTTCAATCCGAGCTCTAACAAATTTTACAGGTACAAGCCCTTTACAAGTGGAAAATAATTAAATGATTATTTGGATTCTATAAATAATAGAGAATCAAGTTAAGATAACGACGACATCAATCATCAGGAATGCATAGGGAGGATGAGCAAAATAACTATGGTATAAAACAACTCTGGTAACTAAAGTGGAAGCTCTACACCAACTATGGGTCCAGCAATTTCATACGATTCACAATGTTGCACAAGGTACAAAAAGTATGGACGCAAATTGGCAGCACATGAGAGGATGATATCTTGATCGAATAAAAGTTCAAGGAACCGAGGAAGCTTCGCTATACCAAACCGACTATGATATGAATTATTAGATTCGAACCCGATCCAGCTATGCCACATTAAATAATAATTGGTGCTGTGGTGAATCGAACTCAAACCTCCAAGCGGTAGATTTTTTTTAAAATGCACTCTTGTGAAACAGCTTTATCCCTTTGATGACGAAAAACTTTCCAATGGGAAATCAAAGAAAATGTTTGCGGATTTTTACTCGGAAACACAACATTTCAAGACTAAAGTGTTGACAAAATTTAAAAATTATTACTCCTACGAAAAAAAATTGTGGGAGAAATGTGTCCCATTCGTCAAAGGGTTAAGATGTTAAATCTAGCTGTAGGCTAACCGATAGTTATAAAAATCGCCCATATTATGTGACTTTGTAAATAAATTGTCTTTTATGATCTGTTCTTATATTTGGAGTTCAGCATCCAAGGACTCTACTCATACATGAGAAATCCGACTTATATACGATTCTTTCCTTCCTAGAAATCAGCAACCTTCGATGAGAATTCATAAATCATCCGTAGGTATGTTCAATTTCAATGACCTACGAGACACGTAAATTTTCTCAAAGTCCATCTAAAAACGACAGGAATACCCCAATACCCTTTCTTCTATAAAACAAACAATCAATGAACCGGACTTCCAGGTGACATGCTTTCACCATTATACAATCCATAAAAATTCAAGAGCAGAGTCAAGTAACATCTGCAAGCTTTATATCATGGCGCTCCTTGATCCTTATAGGTTTTGCCTTAACTGAGAAAGTTTATAAAAAAAGTAATCATGGGCGCTACAATTCTACTTCGTCGAACAGGGTCAAGAGGAGATGCTACAAACCTACAAACAAAATTTTGTTCAACGTTTTCTTTCAATCGTGAAAGAGGGGCAGGTCTACAAACTTCTGGATCACCCACGTTGCAACAGTATTTCATTGGTATTATACGGACGAAGTGATCTGAAATTGATAGTTCTGCCGATCAGTGACTTAGGGTTGATATTCTATGTGGTCGATGTCTGGTTTTTCTTAGGCTTAAGGAATAACTTTTGTATTAATGAAAATTAAAAGAAAACGTTTAAAGACATTTTTTTTATATTTAGAGCTTTGCGCCTTGAATTCTATTCAAAGACCAGCAATATCCTCAATTCTAGTCTTACTTCAGTATTGCAACCTTTTAGCGAAGACGTAAACGATATCTTTCTCTTTATTTCTCAAAAAAAAAGTTTGCGAAACCATACCTAGGCATGTGTCATTTAAGTAGCCCACTGGACTGCCCGTTAAAATAGCACGAACAACGCTGCTTTTCATCAAACAAACGAACTCTAACTCAATCTCTAACAATGTAACCCAAAGTAAAGAAATATCCACAGCTATTTTTGATCATTTCTTGGTTCACCCCACCTGACAGAAGTGTATAAAAAAATAAAAAGCTCTACAAAAATCCCCAATCCCTTCTAATCTCATCTATTTAAAACGCACCTTTCATAAATCTGCATCCATTTATCCAGCCCAACAATTTTTCAAGAGATTACGCTAAATGGTCATTAGCCTAGAAATTCCAATTTGTGTACCTTTAAGTGGTTTTTAGTATCACACCACCGACCGAAAGCATGGTTCAATTAATTAAAATAAATTTCCCATCTGGTACACAATATAGAGCACAGAAATAATGGCACAATTTCCGCAGGGCGAGAAACGCCTCACCTTTGTTTGATGTGTAATTCAGCTATTCCTCGTAGGCAGACAACTTTAATATGAAAAGGAAGTGCGTATTAAATCCAAGGATATCTCAATAAAAGGAAAACAAGAGAAAAATTCATGCAAACAAGGAAAAATCACTTGACCTCAATTCCACAAAGCGGTAGATATATAGGTGTCGGAGTATGTGTGCTTTTGGGACAGACAGGGAAAAATTAAACAAAAAAAGTAAATAGTAGGACGTGAGCCTATGAAATACACGCCCAAAAATGAGAAATACCCCAACGTCAGTATAACCAAATAAGTATCTACACTCAATCGATTCGAATCGATTTTCGAGGTCGACGTATCTTTTGTTGGCAAAATTTAATTGAATTCGTATAAACAAATTTCAGGGACTTTTGAGTTTAATAAGTTAAATGGGATAATGTTGGGTAGATCCATTATACTGGAGGGATAGATATGCTTTGATAGTGGTGCGGCAATTATATTGTTCGACTCATATGAGACTGGCGATTGTTTCAGGTTGGGGAGGTTGAGTAAGGTCAAGGGTTTTTGATTTTATTTTTATCAAAATAATACCTAAGAGCAAACTCATAATGAGATAAAGCTCGTAAGATATGCTGAGAGCGCTTCGAACACCCCTGTATTCATGGAACGTAACCATTATTTTATAAGGAGAGCTTTTAGATATTAATTTCCCGATATAAGAAAAAATTCTCTTTACTAAAGAAAAAGGTCAACCAATTTTTTTACTCGGTGTGATGGTCGTATGGTTTCGAAAATCTCTTTTTTATTAGCATTTACCAAAAACAGATGTTTTAAAAAAAAACGACCCCAAAAAGTGGGCTTGTCTGAAAACACTACATGAGTCAAATATAGAAAATTAAATTTTCTAAACATCCTGTTTAGCTACCTTGGTCTGTGTCTGAAACCACCCACAATTGGCCATACGCACATCACCCTGATTCATATAGTTTTACTGACTTTTTTGGTCCAAATGTAAGGAGTTTTGAAAATTAATGTATGAAACTTTGTCAAAACTCCTTACTTTTTGACCAAAAACATCAAGAGAATTATTTGAATCCTGGTGATGTGCTTATGGTCAATTGTAAGCAGTTTCAGAACAGAAATACTCTGATTGTTTGTGAGATCATGGCGAGAGGTGAGTCAATGAAAACAAGAATTCGATTTGTCACTGTTGCAAATCAGATTTTGAATTTTTGCGATCAAGAGATGGATTTAGGAAAGTCAACTTTTATTAATATGGGCTAATGTTTAGATTTCCAATGAACCTACATCTTATAGCAATGGATCGTTTAGCCGCTTTCACCTCAGATTCTCAGCATTCCCATATATATATATTGGCGTCTCAAATTTAGCCATCGCTTCAGTATGATTTTTCATTAAGCCTTCACTTCGAAATTCTAAGCCTTCAGATGTCTCAGAAACATCCAAAAATAAAAATCTCTCATGAGAAGAGTTTACATTTTTCAGTTCGAGTCGACGTAAAATAGGAGGTCGCACTCTGTGTGGCAAAAACATATCTTCCCACACACCATTCATTTGTGTGTGGGAAGATATAGCAAGCAAGGTTTAAGGTCCTGTGCATCGTAACTTAAGCAAAGCATCCAAAAAAAATCGATGTTTTGGGTGAAAATTTTAATTTTGAAAGCTGGTTTCGATGTTGTTTGTGACTTGTGAATTGAGTTCCGAGCTAATGCCTAGACCGATTTTCATAAAGGACCACTAAATAGAGAGCTTAGAATATCTAGTTTTGGTCAAAAATAAGAAGCTGTACAAAACTCAAGAAATATTTGCTTCATTTTGCTATGCGAGTTTTTAAAAAACGAACATCTCTCCGTGCTATAAATTGTGGCTAAACCATTTTTTCAACCTCAGAAAACATTTTTTTTAGTACATAACGGGTGGTTAAGTTTTAAGGGCCGATGTTGAATGTGAAACACACCTTAACTTCAAGTTTTTTTCTGCAATTTTTCTGACATTTGTCAATTTTAGAATAACCATGGAAAGATAAACAATCGAGCAACGCGTTAAAGTTATTGAGGCTTATGAAAATGGGCGTTCAAATCAAAATGCATATCGTGAACTTCGCGATTTTTTCGGTCAATTTAATCGTCTAAATGTGCGTACAATTAAAAAAATCGTGTAAAAATTTTAGAAAACCGGGTCTGTAGGAGATGTGAAAACACCAGTGCATGCTCGCACTGCCGATAATATTGCTGCTCTTCGCGAAAGTGTGGCTGAAGAGCAGTCCATCTCAACTCGTCGTTGTGCCCAACAATTGTACCTCTCACGCTTGTCGTTGATGAGCATTATGCATAAAGACTTGCATTTACACGCTTACAAGGTGCGATTGACTCAAGAACTAAAGCCTCTTGACCATTTCAAGCGTCGTCAATGGTCAGAATGGTGGCAAGAAATAGCAACAGTGGATGATCAATTTTCGAAGAAAATTATCTTCAGTGATGAGGCACATTTTCACCTCATTGGGCGAATGATAATTCAAGAGTGATTGTCGAAAAACCAATGCACATACATACAAAGAGTGACTGTTTGGTGCAGTTTATGGCCTGGCGGCATCATCGGGCCGTATTTTGTCCAAAATGAGGCCGGTCAGGCAGGAACTGTGAATGGTGTTCGCTATCGTGAGATGATAACGAACTTTTTATGGACAGAATTGGAAGATATGGATGTGGACGATATGTGGTTTCAACAGGACGGTACCACATGCCACACAGCTAACGAAACAATTGATCTTTTGCGCGACAAATTCAATGGCCGTATTATCTCATGTCAATTTGCCGCTATAATCATGTGATTTGACACCGTTGAACTTCTTTCTTTGGGGTTATTTGAAAGAAAATGTGTACGTCGATAAGCCAGCAACAATTCAACGGATGAGATAATTCGGCACATTAACGGCATAGAACCTCAATTATGCCTCAGCGTCATCGAAAATTTGGACCATCGGATGGAGGTGTGCCGCCGAGGTCGCGTTGCCCATTTGGCCGATATATTGTTCCATACATATTTGAACCATACCAGTATTATCATAACAAAAAGAAATGACAATGATTTCGTAAATAATTTTTTTTAAAACCAACATCGGCCCTTAAAGTTTAACTACCCTTTACTTGTATTTCTGCACCCAAAACCGTGGTTGAATTTTTAATTTTGAACATTGATTTCGACGTTATTTATAAATCGAATTCCGACCTAATATTCACATGCAACAAAATTTGAGTAGTTAGGAATTTTTAATTGAAAACAGACCTACTGCAACGAATCCATACATACATCTGTTAATATCATACTCTTATGCAGATCACTTTCACCAACTTATTTATCAACTATACTTTGTCAGGCTTGGTTGACAGGATTTTCAACATCTCAGCATCGGATTGTTAAATAAGTGAGTTAATGCAAATCACCGAAAATAATTTTTAAAAAACGAACGTTCGTTATGTAAACTGAAATTTGCGAAAGTCCTTCCAAGGCAACAAAAAAAAATCCATTGCGAAAGGAATACCTTCAGGCAACCAAATCAATTTCTCTTAAACGAGAAAGTAAAAATAGAATCCCAATTCCAGTTCACAATAATCGACTTCTTCCACAGACGTAAATTCTAAAAAAAAAAAGTATCCACGTTACGTTCTACGTACATCGTCATGTATGGAATGGCGGCGACTACGTTAACCTGAATAGAACGTCACTTCGCATCGGTGTGGCGTTTACTACATCAGTCGACTTATGCGCTGTGTGTCAAAATTAATTAACGGCGCGTTATTATCTACTGGGGAAACCTTACTCCATTCATGGTGGATCCGGTAGTTCAACTTTGGTCAGACCACAAAGTCGGTATAATTGTAACCCGTTTGTTTTTATTGCTGGGCAACATGATGCCGTCCATATCGACGATTACCATTTGAGTGCACTTTTACTTTGAACTTGGAACTCATTATGAGATCTCTTGGACATGTAGGTCATTGCAAAGCAAACACAAATAATGATTTCAGTAAACTTTCAGATTTGTTTCCCAGTGCTCACTGCAAGGAAGGAAGTTTAGATGAGTCAACCGCTCTGATCGATGACAATGAATCATCGATAACGAAACTCCATTGAAGCCGAACAAATCTTAACAACATACAGACTGACTGACATCATCACCGAGGAACACATGTATTCCGCTGGTTGCCTAAATCTCGTGGTCATTCATTGATTTCGAGCGATGACTTGTGCCCGGGGGAGTGATTCTTGTGAATTATTTGTAACGTGTTTTTAACGAGTTTTGGTTTTGCGAATATGAAACTGGTTTTTTGAAAATTCTGTACATGTCCGATTTTGGAGGATTATTGACTTATGACTTGGATCGGAGGTGAAAATACACATTTGCAAAGCAAATTGATAAACGAAATTCGCATAATGAGACGTAAACGTGTGCATTGAAGTGCACAGCTAGTCAAGGGGAAACATCTTGTTTCCTTTATAGAGACGTATGTAGACACTGAATGATTCAGTCATAAAATCGAAAATATACCGAGTAAACAAAGATAAAGAAATGGTATTGCAACTTTCTAGGACATGGGAGATTATTGACGCAGAAAATAAAATTCCCCTTGTGGGTTTATTTGAGGAAAGGTACTTGAGGCATGATAACGTAAATATTCAAGGCGATATTTCTTTGGTTTATTGTTGTTTATTGGTGGTATACAGTGAGACACGTTTGTGGTAAAGCAAAAATAAAATTTTTCTAAAAAGGAAAGAATGGCCACTGTTGCAAATAACAACGACGAGTGGGTGCACGACTGGGTTGTACCAAGGAGTATAGAACTACATAGAGTGCGCATCTCATGCAATGAAAATTTTATGTGTGTGGTACTGATATTGTTACCCCAGTGTGAACACTGGAGTTTCCCGAGCATCAAACAACTGCATAGCCGACGTATATACGATCGACGAAATTTCCTCTTTGCACTTACCGCCCGCGTCAGAAACGGCTAGCTATGATGCGTACTCTATGTATTTCTATACTCTTTGGTTGTACGTACAGCTCTTCGGGTGATCTACTCTCGAATTAGGAATTGTTGAGGAAAAGAGCGGCACTACATTCCCAAAATACATATATTGAGGTTATGTATGATTTTTATATGGCAGGTACCGGTAATAACATGGCTAAAAGCAAACAAAAAAATGGCCTAGAATAATGACAAAAAAAAAAAGCTGGATATTAAGTTTGAAGAAAATCGGTCAAGTCGTTTAGGCTGGAGAGACCTGTACGGACAGACGGACCGACGAACGGAATTCCAAAAACCACTTTTTTGAGTTCCGCTATCATCTTAATGTTAGAATCAATCAAAATCACAAGGTTTTCACGAAAACAATATCTTTCTCTTTGTAAGAGAAAGTTAAACCCTTGGAAAAAATCTCCAAATAAAAACCTCATTTGGACAAATCTCTATGGACAAAATCCAAAACGAAAAAATCTTGTTTTGCCAAAATTTTCAAATTATACGTTTCTCTGCTCATTATTGTGAACTGTGATTAGGATTTAATGAATGCACTTATAATTTGACGTGCGTATTCGTTAACCATGGACAAATCGCTATTTTGTTTGCGATTTTTTACCTCTTTTTTTTAATAGTTAATAAAAAAAACTTATCTTGTAAAAATTTCTATAACCTATAACCTATTAATTTAAATTGAAATTGAAAAAGAATTTATTTTTAATAAACACTTTGGATTGGGGATTGAGGATCTTAGCCACGGGCATTCTCTCTTTGGGGATTTTCCTGCTGGAGATTTTATTTTTGGGATTTCTGGTTTGGAGATTTGGTCTTGGGGAAAATGTACTTAATCCGTTGAGGAATTTATCAAATTGTCAAAACAAAATTGGGTTTGTGCAAAATTCTGCACTAGCGAAGTATCCGTTGGAGCGGACAATTTTCCGCAACGCAAACTTCGTCGGAGGTTTAAATTGCAATCGAGGTATGTGTCATCGGAAGACAAATCGCTTCACTACAATTCGTAAATAAATTCCGCGGACAATTTGTGTCGGAGGAAATCAAAAAAAGAATTGCTGTCAAAAATTGCACGAAAAATGCACCTGAACGTGCTTCAACGCAATTCGTCGGGATGGGTTACAAAATGTCAGAAAAGTAGTCCGAAAAGCTTCTCGGAAAAAAAATCCTCCGAATCGTACAAAATCGGAGAATTTTCCGCTCCGACAGATACCTCGCTAGGGTTGATAATCATTTTTTGTATTTCCTTACCTTAGAGTACGCAGTATCTTTGTTCGCAAGTAAAGGTATAAATGGGTTAAACCAACATTTAAGGCATTTTAGTTTTAGAAAATTTTCCGCCATATTTATAAACGCAGTATATGTATGTTTTGTAGTTATAAGCTATACGATCCTTAAAATGCTATGCATACCTTATAGGATGATGCGTTAACCATCGGAAGCCAGAAAAAGGGTATTTTACTGTCAAATTAAATTTTGCTTCAGCTTGTCACATACGACTAAGTTTCTAAGTTTCAGGGTGGTCCAGTAGGAAATTTGAAAGGATAAACAAAAAATAGCTCAAAGACAAAAAGGGTTTCCCTGTACAGAGTACTCCCTTTTCAAGATTTATTTGTAAGTGTTGTAAAACCTTCGGCACCTACAAAGTAGTAGGCAATTTTTTTTCCAAACGATTATTATAATCAGCGATTTTTACTAGATTACGTCAACTGTACCCGAACTTGGAAATTATCTGAAAGGTATTGGTCGAGCCCATGTATTTAATTTTTTTCGCTGATCTATCGGGTTTTTCAACAGGGACGCTACAAAAGTTGAGCGACAGGGACAGCAAACGACGCCATTTTTCTTGCCGCTCTTTTGACATTTCTCTTCAGTATGGTTTGCCATTTCATGATGGAAAGATATACGATCCAACAACGAGTCGAAATTATTAAAATTTACAACCTAAATTCGGAGTCAGAGGCCTCAACGTTAAGAGTGCTACGTTCAATTTATGGTCGTCATAATCGTCCTAGCAGATCAACAATTGAGTCCACAGGCACAGTACAAAGTGTTCCTGTGCCAGCGAGACAAAGAAATGCCCGTAGTGTCGAGAATATTGCTGCCGCTGAGGCCGCTTGACCACTAGAAGCGTCGTATGTTCGTGAATTGGGCTGAGCAACAACTTGAAAATGATTCGGATTTTCAGCGATGAGGCTCATTTCTGCCTGAATGGCTTCGTCAATAAACAAAATATGCGGTATTGGTCAGGCAGCAATCCACACGTACTCCATGAGTCATCATTACGGTTTGGTGAGGTTTATGGGCCGGCGGCGTCATTGGGCCGTACTCCTTCCGTGATGGTCAAGACCGGCACGTTACTGTGAATGGGAATCGCTACCGTTCAATGATAACCGAATATTTTTGACAAAAATTGGATGATATGGATTTGGAGGACATGTGGTTCCAACAGGACGGCGCCACAAGCCACACAGCAAATGCCACAATAAATTTATTGGAAAACAAGTTTGGAGAACGTGTTATCTCACGAAATGGTCAAGTCGCTTGGCCGCGTCGGTCGTGCGATTTGACGCCGTTAGACTATTCCCTGTGGGGCTACGTCAAGTCTATGGTCTATGCCAACAAGTCAGCGACGATTGATGAACTTCGTACGAATATCGAACGTGAAATTGCAGCAGTATCGGCCGATTTATGCTTGAAAACCGTCGAAAATTGGGTTCAGCGTCTGGACTTCTGCAAGCGTGCCCGTGGTAGTCATGCAAAAGAAATCGAGTTCCATACATAATGGCATCGAACGTACTTCCACAGGAATAACGAATTTCATTAATTTCCAAAACGGTTTTTGTTTTATTTAAAAAAAACTTTTGTAGCGCTCTTATTGAAAACCCCTTTATATGGATCGTGGAGTGAATAAAAGGAAGGAAGCCCTTACTTTGGTTTCCATTTCTATGACCCAATCCGCCAATATTTATTATCGGGACTGAATAAAATGTTGCATCTTCCGGAAATTGTGCAATTTTTTGTTTTATTGTGACCTCAATGACCGCACTCAACAATTAAAAAAAAAATGCAAATTTGATATTCCCTACGACTAATTTATCAAAGGCCATTCAAAACTACCTTCACTAAAAGAGTTGCTAATTTGAAACGAAATAAAATTTAATTTATCATGAAGTGTACTCGTACTCACTCAAGTGGATATGATTCATCTTGAAGCGTTTTTACTTTCCTGAAAAAAAAAGAAAAAAAAACATTAATATGCATGTGGATTTCCTTGAGATAAAAGAAAAAACTTGCTTATTTCAGCATCGATAAAAAACTGTGAGTAATCAGTCAGCAATACTATAAATCTATATGAATATTCTAAGCATAAAGTAACAAATAGAAAACGAATGTCAAATCGGGGGATAAGACCACTAAGTTCGAGGGTAGCAAGCCATGCATCATATGCCTTAAAGCTGAACTATAAAAGAGGATGGTTGCGGACAACCACTTTCGTAACTGTGCGAACACATGCAATTTGTATTGTACGATCATAATAGCTTTTCGCTTCGATTCGTTCATTTTTTGCTCACTTTTCCTCACTTACGAAAAAGCGAATTCATTCGCTCTTTCTCTTTCTTTTGTTCTTTCATACACAAATTTGACATTTCACTTCAACAGCTGTGTTCTTTTAAGTTTGTAAGCTCATAAGCTTTTTTTTGGCAAAACGACTTCCACACTTCCACTTCACAAAAGTCTATTATGGGCAACTTAATTGACAGTACTGAAGAAAACTTAACGTAGTAGAATTTTGACATTACCTTCCGATTGCTTCCGACTTTTATTATAGTTCAGCCTTTAAATATACGTAGTTTAGTTTTTGAAGTTCCTGCCTACTTCATTAGTGCTTAGCAAACTGTGTGGCATTTCGTTGAATATCCTTTCCAGAAAAATTAGTTTCTTCTTAGTTCCATGCCATGTACTGATTTTGCTTTCTACGTCGTACTTATAAAACCATCGTTTGGCCCTTGGTTTAGTTTTCTTAGAAAGATTTCCGCAAATACAATATAAATAAAATTTTTGGACTCTACAGCCTCGTTAGTACCCAGGGCCGTACCCATTCATGTGTGCGTGTGTGCTTCTTACACGATGGCGGTACCAACAAAAATCAATGCCAATGTTTAATGCCGATTCCGAACGGCTTAGTTGAGATAAGCTTTTCTTGACAATTGATACTACTGAGATGATTTGACAGATCATCATAAGCTACTGCTGGGAATCGAGCCCAGTCCTTGTACAAGGCAGTTCATCGAACTAACCATCGCTCCACTGAACCCGTCTTTTCCTGAAAATCCTTCTGTGAAATATGCACTCGCGCAAAGGATTAGTATTTTTAAACCTTTGTAATTTTTAAACATCTTAAATCTCTAAAAGCGACCTTTTTGGAAAATAAGTTGAAGAATGATGTCAGGTGTAGTGGAGACCTACTCCATGGATGGTATCCGAAGTAACATTTCGGGAAGTCGCTGTGTTTTTGTGTTCGTAAAATTCGCAGAATTATTTTCGAATGTATCCAGACTACCCACCGAATTAATTTCTTTGAATTATGGTTGCATGGCTGGTGAAATGGTAGAAAATGGCATTTATGAAACCAGTTGAGCTTTAAAATAGAGAGTCCACATCGAAATAATTCAGAAAATCAAAAAAGAAAAAAAAAAACGAATACATCTAAAAAAGGAGGTCAAAAAAATATCCGATCGAAAAAGTAAAATAGATCGCGGTTAACAAAAACTTTAACCTATCTAATGCCTAACAACTTCGACTCTCAGCCTTCGGGTGGCGACCACCGAATGCATTGTATCTTGAGCGTAGAGAGGGTTTCAATCGCTATGTTAAGTTTTGATGGCAGAAGACGGAACGGAGGGAAGATGTATCCTCACACTTAGTCACATATTTTGGTAGGAATTTCCTACTTAATAAATCAAATGTCGTACCATTACACCGCACCTACCCACAATCCACAAGATAGCCTTTTTCGAAGGGAATCGAAAAACATTTTTTGTCTTGGTGATGAAACCTAGACGGTTAGGTCCTAATTCCTAATTTTTGGGTACATGGATATAATTGATGCATTGGTATATAGGGGATAAGAGGAATTGGACATAGGATTATAGTTTTGTATGTTTTCGGTTTATTGACATGTGAATGATCCTGTTATCAAATTGTTTGATCTTCCTTCTACAACATCGACTATTTCTTGTCCAGGATCACCTAAATGTTGAAATTGCTTAGCTGTGACTGTTCTGTCCGCGCTACATGTTCTAGCCATCTCACTTTACATCTCAAGAAGTTGATTGCCAACAGGATTGAAGATTTTTTTTTAGAGAAATTTGCTTTTGATATTCAGGGGGCTTCTTCCTCAAAGCGCGGTGAATCGCTTTTGATAGCGGATTTGTATTTTTATATTTTTATAAGTCTATAGATGACGGAATGCTGGTGGATGAAATCTGCCATAGATACACAAGAAATTTACCGAAGAACAGAAATAAAAAAGATAAACTAAGGAAGCCGTCAAATTTTTGGAAAAATAATTGAAAAATTGAAAGTCAGAATGAAAAAAGAAAAATGGGAAGCACTGGAAACATATTTTTTGCTCGCGTTCGCTTTTGATAAAACGATTGGCAAACCGCCGCGTATTTGATAGTTAGCCCCCAGTTTGTGCGATGGAGTGGAAGAGTAGGATCCATGAGATCAGGGTCTTGAATAGAATTTTTTTTAAATAAAATCCCGAAAAACCGTAGCTTCAAGGGGACTGAATACTAAGAATTATATGGGTTTTCGAAAAAGCGCGATTTCTAATTGTAGGGGTAAACAAAAATAAAAATTCGATCAAACGGGGTTATGAGTTTTAATTAAAAGCCACGGTCAACCAACCCTGAACTAGATTTGAAATTTTGTATGCCTAATCTTTTTTGCAAAGGATTTGAATTCATTGTGAAACAAAGAACAAACAGCACTGAACTGAATTGAAATAAAAAAAAAACGACTGTATGGTAGAAAAAATAATCATGGCAATAGAAAAACCGTCTATAACCCCTTTTGGCTCTCAAGTTCTTCGGTTTCTCTCACTACCATTCTCACTTCATATTCCTTGTTCTAATCTTGTGTCCTTGAAACAACACAAATTTATACCCATCCAGTGTGAAGCTTGATTGATTTTATCAAATTAGATAAAACTGAACCATACAGAAGCCTCCACCTACCTGATATCCTACCTTTCCTCTGACACCTTGTAAATTGTCAAACTGCAGCCATTTCGTGCCCCTGTTTTCACCAAAGCCTGACCCCATAAATCAAATTTATCTTATCTGAAAATGTGTCCACTATTCGTAGTGGACTTTCCACTAAACACATCCATGTGTGGGTTTTTAGTTGAGGAATTGGTTCAACTTTAACACGCTCAATCGCTAATAAGATGAAGAGAGAGGAATCAGATCCAGTTCCTGTGGCATTGCAGTATTCTAATTGCTCGCGCATTAAAATAACAAATCCTCGAAATGGCATGTCATAAATCCATTTTTTTCTTTCCTTAACATGGTGATGGCTGCCTTTCAGAGCCTGTTCGGTGTGATCTTGAGTCAATAAGCCGTTTGCACATTTGCCGGCAGATTGGATTTGCATGGAGACATCTTTTCTATTTAGATATTGGTGGTGATCATAAATAGCGGATAATTAGAGGCGGTTGGTATTTATTTTTAGACTTAAGGTGAATATGAATCTTGTTCAGGTAAATGGTGAAAGTATGGCCGTTGTCGAAAGAAAATTGTGAATAATTGATTGGGATAATTGAAATACATACTTGACAGACGAGCTTGCTACAATGTATTGACATCTTGAAGTGATTATTGAATCGTTTGTTTTTGAGAAGATGGCGTGACCTTTTTTTCGAAATATGTACATATGTTCTTCTGCTACAAATGAAAATAGGCCACGGGGTATGTTGCAGATGATGGGGACTTTTCTAAGAGTTGCTTGATTTTTATGACTTCGTAATAAGTGGTTTGAGCTGTATATAGACTTTTAATCACCACGAATGTATTAGCTTTCAAAAAAGGGGGTCAGACATTTGTTGAACATGTGTTGAAATTTTATGACGGTGACATGCCTGCCATAACCATAGAATGTTGCTCCATCACTAGAAACTATTACTCACCCAAACAGAGTAATATTCGTGTGTCATTGCTTTTGTGCATCAATTTTCAAGAAGAATGTATGTTCGTATGTGAATATTAAAAAAACACACCAATTTCCATTCAAGAGGTGTTTTTATCAAACTTAGTCCTTTACAATTTTTTTGAACTAATTTTTGAATACAACATCAGTTGGGTGGTTGCCTCTATTGGACAAAGAAAGATGTGCTGAGTTTTCCAGAACTTTTTCTCGGGCGGAATAGCGATGATTTCGGGACGAATTTTTTCCGTGAGCTCGTCAATTGTCTTTGACCCCACAAAAAATAGTCGGTAGCGATGCAATCTGTAAGGTAAGTCAATGTTGCAATTTTTCGACAGCATACGTCCAGGGTGGTTTTGTATTTCAGAAACTGCATTTTTTTGATTAGCATGGCATCGCGCACTGTCTTCCAACATTAGAACAGTTCAGACATTTTCCATACATTTGAGGGCAGACATAATGAGCCGATTCCCATTGACTGTTTTGACTTTTCTGACAAAAAAACGGCCCAAAATTAGTTTCTTATCAAACGCTAGCCCAAACACTTACATTTTGGTTACGCAATGGTGTTTCATGGATCTCGTGTGCACTCTCTGTTCCCCGATTTGCTTTCAAAAATCATTCGAGCGACTGTTTGGTCGTATTCAAAGTAACGTGGAACTATTCTATGAGTCAATTTGCAATTTATATGGAGATCGTCGTTTAAAGTACTCCGCCGCAAGGTAGTGTCACTGATGCCAAAGTACTGAGCGCCGTGACGATACGACACTTTTGCGTTTTGGACGAAACTATATCTTAACGCTTTAACCATTTGATGGGAACCGAACGTCTTGAGAATTGATAAACGGCATGTCGACGACCCAATATTCCGTGACGAATAGGTTTGTCAGACAGTGCTTGTTGAGTTAACAAAACTGAACGACTATTTCGAATGTACAGCCCCTCTATTTCGGCGCATGGTTCGATGTGAAGCGAATCTTAGTTAAAATTGGTATGAATTGAGGTCTTAAGAACAAGTGGAAGTCGGTTGATGAATATCAAAATTATTCAGTGTTTGCATACCGACATAAGAGATGGCGCAGCTGTATATATATGAGTTAACATCTTGGGTCATGTTTTAGCGAGAGATCCTAAAAAGGGCATTAGGAATAATTATTCACATTCAAACGGCAGAAAAAGAACAGCGGGATGGCTAAAAATTTAATCACACAAAACAAAAAAAGTGGAATTGGTGATTTGGTGACAATTTTCAGTCGCACTCTACATGGGAATGTGACATTTTTGTCACTTTCTTCCTTAATAGCTATTTGGCAAGTAAGTCACAAAAATGCGATAGAATTAGCTTAGCTAGACAAATATTTTGATGGTGAATGCAACTAATCACAAATCGCCTTAGCCAATTCAATGACTGCAATTGATTGTCTTCAATTAGAGCACTCTGACTATACTTACAGATCCTATCTGCCGTAATATGTGAACGCCTTAAACCGTTTACCAACAATCTGATCGGTCCTTATCTGTTTGGTTTTAGGCCAGGAAAGTCCACAACTGATAAAATCTTCACATTTTTTCAGATCCTGAAAAAAACCCAAGAAGTCCAAATCGATACCCACCACCTATTCATCGATTTCAAAGCCGCATACGACAGCATTTACAGAGACGAACTTACATTGTCATGTCTAGTTTTGGTATACCGCCCAAACTCGTCCGTCTGTGCAAGGTGAAGATGCAAAATTCTCGCTGCTCTATGAAGGTCCGAGACGATCTCACCGACACTTTCGTTAAAAAAAATTAAATTTATGGCGCAACAGGCTCGTTAGTACCCAGGGCCTAGCTTTTTTCTCACAACCATTCATGCGTGGGGGTGTAGTTCTTTGCACGATGGCGGGACCTCCTGTTTTATGCCGAATCCGAACGGCTAAGTTGAGATAAATTCATGACAATTAATACTACTTGGATGATTTTTCAGATCATGACGAGAGGAGGGCCAGTAATAAATCATTTAGGTGTTGCTACAGCTGGGAATCGAACCCAGACCTTCTGCGCGGCAGTTCAACGCACTAACTATCGTGCCACTGAGCCCGTCAAACACTTTCGACACTTTCGTTACCAAAAACAAATTTAAGCAAGGCGATGCACTATCATGGGCCTTCTTAAATCGCATTTTTAAGAGGTTAGTGCAAAACTACAGAGCCAACACCAGAGGCAGAATCTTCCATAAATCGGTGCAACTATTAGCATACGGCGACGATATTGACATCATTTGTCGGGCTCAACATGTGTCACGTTTGCTAGTTTAGAGAAAGAAGCGGCAATAATTTGTTTAGCAGGATGTACATGTTGTCAACTAGAAAGGACGCACAACACCGACGAATTAGGCAGAACGTCACCATTACCATGCATAACTTTGAGGTAATATGGGACTTTGCCTACCTCGGCCGCGCTATTCACTCTGACAACAGCATCTCTTCAGAAAAAAGAAGAATTACTTTAGCAAACCGCCGTTTTTTCCGGCAAAGAAGGCAATTTAATAATAAAGCCCTCACTCGAACTACTAAGGAGATCTTATACAAGACCATGATCATCCCTGTATTGCTCTACGGCGCTGAAGCATGTAGCGTATCAAAAGTCGAGGAAAAAATCCTTGGTTTTGAGAGAAACATTCCTCGAAAAATGTTTGATCCCATTTTCGGTGATGGTCTTTGGAGACAAAGATTCAAGCAAAGCCCTATACAAGCTGTACATGGACATACCCCTATTATCAGCGACATATATCGATGACCAACCATGCATCGGACACAGTAGATGAAGACCTCGAGGAAAACCACAGTAGAGACACGCACAAGTAGAAATCGATTGCAACCAACTTGAATCGCACAACTGAAGGCATTTATCTAAGGATCGTGCTAATTGGAGAAGCAAATTGAGAGCCTGCTAAAGTAAGCTCAGGCTGTAAGACTTGAAACAAATGTATGTACCATACCATCATACCCTGTCGATTACCAATGTCAGTATCAAAGAACAAAAGTAAGCAAGGGTATCAAAATGCATAATTGAAGTGACTTTGGTTAAACAACGGTTTGTTTTATACTAAAACAAACCATTCACTCTATCCAATTAACACCATAGTGTGAGGGTTAATAGTGCTAACAGCTATAAATCACCCTTTTAGCTCGTTTAACTTAACAACGTGTGAGAATTGTCTGGCAGCATATCTGCTAATCGTTTCCTTTATCATCCTTCATAATGAATAACTTATTAAAAAGCTTTTTAGCCTTATCTAGATGAATTAAACAAACAACGTGTGCATAATTCACGATAGCAATCATTATTGTTGTTAGTATTCATGCAAATTAAAACTTTGATCGAGTTAATTTAATTTCCAACGAGGCAATATTCTAATTTCCCTTTCTGATCTACAGAGCAAATCAATCAATTTCTCAACTATGCGATAAAAACAGGTTTCCATTCTAGCATAATAGATCAGCCCGAAAACCCAATGGCTACCTAACCAATATTCCATCAATTATCTTACAAAACTTGTTTTCGAAAATCATCTCAACTTGTTAGGCATGTTATTGACCCGATAATGAATACATCCACCATGTGAAACAAATTGCCCTGAAATTCCATTCGAAGGCCCTAAATGATTTTTCGAAACCCAGTTGATGGTATAAAACGTTACAAGGGGTCATTAAGTCACGGTCATGGTTGCAATTAAATTAAAACCATAAAAAAATCAAAACAAACCGCAGCCTAATTTCAGAGGCGTTTGGTCTTAATTTTAATTAGACAGTATATTCATGATTTCGATAGCGACGCCTTTGTTACATGGAGCATATGTTCTTTGGCAATCGCAGATAGGCGAATTAAAATCCGCTTAGGATTCATGTTCGTCAATTAAGAAAGTTGAATGAACCTTTCGTCGAAATGAAATAAATAAAAACAAAAAAAAAAACTCGAGAAAAGCTAAAGCAATACATGTATCTCGATAACAAAGAGACGCGCAGATTGAGATTCCGAAGAGATGATTTTGTTTTGTTTTGTCTCAATTAAATAAGTAAACATGCTGGAACGTTGGAAACGGCAATCTTTATTGGATTTCAATTGAATTGATTGTAATTAACTTTTTTTTACGTATAGGATACGCGAGAGCGAAAGACCAGAAAGCCATTACAGTTTCATTTACTTTTTGGTCTTTTTCCAACCCTTTGAACTTGTTGTGTCTTATCGCGGAAGAATATCTTACGGCATTTGCGATGCCATGGCCGGGTCTTTTCTTTGTTTTGGTAGTTAGTGGAAATGTTTTTTTACCCTTTGAAGCTGACACAGGATTTATTTGAGTGCAAGGAGTTCAAGATGACTTTCAGGATGGAAAGGGTATTTACGTCGAATTTCATGTCCTAGCCATCCAGGTGTATGTCATTATACAGTAAGGTTCTTTATCCAAAAATTTCTTCATCCACTTTTGATACGGTATACTTGCAGTGGCCTAGTGGTTAGTGCGTTGGACAAGTAAGTGTTGGTGCAAATCCCGAAAGGGACAACAGCTATGTTTTTTCATTGCTCCATCTCTTGCGAAAGTCTGACAAACATCCAAGAGTAACACTGTCATTAGAAGCTTCTGAAATTTCCCGTTC
Organism: Rhingia rostrata; assembly: GCA_949824845.1. Lineage (NCBI taxonomy): Eukaryota > Metazoa > Arthropoda > Insecta > Diptera > Syrphidae > Rhingia > Rhingia rostrata. Next base: position 93,527,880 of record OX463757.1, read on the forward strand.
AGAAAAGGTCCTCTTCTTTGTGGCAAAAAAAAAAACTTCTCACACACAAATGAAGGGAGAAGTTATGTTTGAGGCCCTATATGGGCCGGTAATGCCAGAAATTTTCTTTTTTTTTCCAAAAACAATGTTGAAGCGTCACACGACAATGCGTTACCTTGTCAAAATCGATTTTTTGGTATCGAATGTTTTGGCGAGTTCTTTGTTAACCTTGATACAGCAGCGAGAATTCTCCATGGTCATCCTGCACAGACGAATAAAAACCAGACATTGATCTGACGCCTTTGAAATTAATGAATACGTATGTAAAGGATATCGATTTGGACTTCTTGAGTTTTTTCCAGGATCTGCCAAAGTGTGAATATTTGAACTGGTGTAGACTTTCCTAAAACCATACTGATTCCGTAACACTCAAAACGATTATCGTTTTGAAAGATACGTTCGTTTGTAGGTAGCCGGTTTTTGGGCCTTAAATGTTGAACTAGGATAATGAAATTTGGTACATGTAATCCTTATACGTGCTGTTCGAAAAAGTGTAAACATTTTTGAAATCCGCCTACTGCCACGCCCCCTTTTTAGAAAAAAACTTATTTTAGGCCAAACAGTTGAAATTTTGAAAAAGTGTCTGAACTTTTGTCTTTACAAAGTTTTTTGTCATGCCCACTTTTTGGGGGCGTTTTCAGTAAAAAAAAAATACGTTTTTCGTCAAAATTTTAAACATTTCGAAAAAAAATTTGATGCAAAATAGTTGGTTTTGGTATCTAATATAAACATTTCTTCCATTTTCTAAACACTTACCTACACCCACGACTTGGAGGCGTTTTCATACAAAAACCATTTGTATACCCTACGCCATACCATATGCAGGAGAAAAGCGTTGTTTTTGGACAAACCATACAAGATTTTGAAAAACTGCCTGAACAATATGTTGCGACAATTTTAATATTTCTTTGCCATAAAACCCACATTTTAGGGATATTAATTTTAAAGATGGGATGGGATAGGGTGTGACAATTCTAAAAACCCTGTGCGTCAAAAGAAAATTCTAAAAGCTCTTTGCGTGAATCCTACGACCTATGATTTCGAATTTGAATGGAATTTGTTCAACCGACGAGGCTCTAGATCCGCGGATAGACCGGCACAGACAGAATTTTCCATCCAATATTTTTGGACATCTTTTTTTTTGCACGAAAAATATTCCTATAGGCGCAAGTGTAAATCGGTGGCATTAAACAGAGTCTTATTCAAAGAGGTCCAAAACGTAATTGTGGACTTTATTGCAAATTTAAAAATTGCTGTTAAGTCCGAAATTATGTTTTGAGTTCAATAAAGTATTTTTTTTTAATTGTACTACGAATAGTCGACTTGAACTTAAAATTGACGTGTATACTGTCAGCTGTCAGATTAACAATCAGCCTGAGTGTTGTCATGTGAAAAAAATTCTTAAAACACTTTTAAAAATATAATGGACGATAAGTAAATCTTTCAGAAAATTAGAGATGGCATACCTGTATACTCAATAAGTCGAACTTCAATATCTCGAATATTTAATAATTCGAATAAAATTGGTTGACAATAGCGCGAAGACTAAACTTTACATGCAATTTTTATTTAATATGATAACTCGAACATCTATTACTCGAATGCCTTGATAGCTCGAAGAAATTATTTGTCGTCACCTGCGATAAGTCGAATTGTGAAGGGGAATCCCCAAATTATGCGTATTTTTAAAAGTTCCTTTGTCAATGCAAAGCTTTCGGGGCAATGTGTTTGTATACATACGTGTAGAAAATTGTAATTTCGTTATGTGTGAGTAAATATTGTCAAATTTCTTGTTATTCGGAGTTGGAACACACTTAGTGGCTTTTTTTTGTTTTTTAATAATAGGCGGATTAAAAATCATAAAGAGAAAGACTAAATTATACACAGAGCCAGAGATAATATACATATGAACAGTGCCGTGTGTTCGCAAACAAATACATACGTTAACATATTTACATATTTATATCAAATTTGTATTTAACTTAATACATAACTCGAAGTCTTGATAACGCGAACCTTTTTTGTTGCAATTGATAGTTCGAGCTATCAAGGTACGAGTGTATTTAAAAAAAAAATTAAATTGATTTTTGTTGTTAAAAAATGACTCTGATCTGATTTACTTTGCCTTAGGCGAAGGTTTTATTGAAACGTAAAACCCTCACGAAAAACGGTTGACATGACATTTGGAACAAGAATTTGGTATAAATTCACTGAGAAAGGGATCATTTAGCTAAGAACGATTTTTTAAAGCGTCTAATCGTTTTTTTTTAATAAATTTGTTTGATAATTTATAAGCTGAATTTCCAAACTAATAATGGGTCCAAGTATATACATAATTTGAATGCCTAAAATGTTTTTTTCGCTATAGCTGGGACCTTAGGCCACCACCTCCTCCACCTGTTCTTCCACGGAATGACAAAGACCATTTGCTTAATTGTCACTAAACCCATATTACTTTTATAAAAAAAAATTTGGGAGTTTATAGTTGCCTCTTCTTCGTTACACTTTTTCGTTTTATCAAATCCAATTCACATCATCCCGAGAGAAGTTTCACTTAAAAAAAACGGTCAACTCTACAAACAAATCATGGCAATTTTTTTATAAAACAACGTGACGTTTGATGATTGAATTATGTCCTCTTTTTTCGTCAGAGGTAAACGGACACGCTATTCTATCCTATCATCCTTAAGGACTCGGAAAAAACTTCAATCCACTCGCAAATTTTCATCAGAGGTGAATGGAAACCCCACTCCATCCTATCATCCCCAAGGACTCTTAAAAAACTTCAATTCACTCGCAAATTTTCATCAGAGGTAAATGAACACCCTAGTCCATCCTATCGTTCTCAAGGACTCGAAAAAAAAAACTTTAATGCACTCGCTTGGTAAACAAATAAAACATCCGTTTTCACTTTCATTCACAACAAATGTGTGTTTGTATATTTTTTTCAATGGTCATGATCACAATCCTTAACTTGAGCGTTCTTTCCCTTGATGTACCAATTGCCACCGCCATTGTTGCTTCCGTGCGAATAGGATGGCTTTCCTGGTTTGATGATTGTTCCAGTTGGGGGATCTTGATATGTCACAACAACTTCATGAATGGTTTCTGTATCTCCCTTGTCACCATTGCTTCCGCTGTGCTTGTTGCCAAAAAGATTCCACAACTCAGTGTTCTTTTGGTCAATTAAATTCCACAAGTACCCGGTGCCATGGTGTATCAACTCGCCGGGCTTGACAAAGCTTTGACCGCTGCTACCGCTGTTGTCCGAATCCACTGGAACTGTTTGTATGACGGTAATTGGCTTCATGTGTGTCGGGTAGTAGCTTGGTTGTTGCGGAGGGTGTTGTGGATAGTAAGGATAAGGCATTGGAGGAGGTGGCACTGGGGCATAAACTGGGGCCGAATATGGATATGGTGCTGGGTAGTAGTGTGGTGGATGATAGTAACCAGGATAATGGCCATGAGAATGAGGTGGTGGACGTGGTGGAGCTGGTGCATGATGATGGTGATGATGATGATCATCAAAGTCGTCATTATCATGGTGATGATGATGGTGCTCATTATTGTTTGGTTTCGGGAAATAAACTTGAGGCTTGGAGTAGGTTTCATATGTTGGGTTGATCTGTTCAGATGAAAATATTTTGGATTTCAGTGGTTCGGGAGCTGAGGTCACCACGACTGTGTCTGATGAAATTACCGATTTAACAGCAGTTGGTTCAGCAGCAGTCGGTTCAGCAGCAGTTGGTTCAGCAACAACTGGAACAGCAGCAATTTTAGCGGTTTCCACATTGTCTGTGACAGGTTCTTCGGCTAAAACGAGGACTGCCAAAAGGCAACCTTGAAAAAAGGAAACACTAATTCTAATCATGAAAAACAAAGGGATATTGAGATTCTTAACTTACCTAGTAGTATACGTCCAACCAGCAGCTTCATGTTGATAATTCTAATACCAACTCTCCTCCGCGTCGACCTTTTATATCGTTGGTAGAACACAATAGTCCACATGCACCTAGGATGCTAAACAAGTTTCTCCCTGCATAGGGTCCACGCATCACAATGCATCATCCATTTGCATTAATTGGTGCCGCGCGTATGTGTGTGCGCATCTTATAGAACTTTCTCCCAAATATTTTATATGGCCATTGGAATGGGATAAGATGCTATCGGGTTCGGGTGGGATTATTTAAATTTTCTTGTTTTTTTTTTAGGTGGGATTGGTTTTATTAGAGTTTGGGGGTCATATTCAGTGTGACGCGACTTGTAGACGCTTCTGATTTCGAGTTAAGCTGGTTCTTTTGGTTCTTTACGGTTTAGAGGATTTGTGTTGTAAAATAGTGTGACTGGTTACAGGTCTTTCAAGTTTGTTGGTGATGTATTTTTTTTTAGAAGTGCAGCTGGAGTTGTTTGGAAGATCGGGTATGTGTATCGTGGTTGTGACTTTTTTATGATCTTTTGACCCAAAACTAGTATGGGCAAGTGTTCACGGATCAAATTATTTTTTTTTGGTGCTGAGTGGGTGTAAAAATTATAAACTCGGTATTCGAATAATTGCATACGTAGACCATCTGAATTGAGGGGCCTTATCGGCTGTTTTTTTTTTTTTTTGTATAGTGCTGTACATTGTAAAAATTGTCAAACATTGTGAATTGTATTTAAGTGCTAGAGTACAGAGCTTTCTTTCAGATAAAAGGCTATTTTTCGTCACTTAATATCAGTTTTGCCTTCACTTATATCCTTATTGCAGTGATTTTTGCCTTACAGCTATTTGTGTACCTTTCAATTGCAGGGACTAACGCTTAAGCCAACGCGATGTGTCATATTGTCATTACATTACGCTTCCCTTTCGATCATTGCTTCGAGTCATTTAAACTCTTCAATGTTTGGTAGTTTTTATATAGTTTTTGGAGTGGACCAGAGAAAGAATAGCACAGATATACCGAAACATTTCCAATCATACAACAATTGTTTTATGATAGTGCGTTAACCCCACCCCTTCTTAGTCCGTGAATTTTTTTTCATGTTAATAATAAAAGAGCTGCAATCCTTTTCTTCTATCAATTTTCTATCAAGCTGATAATAAACAGCAATGGACAAAGAACTCCTTCCTGATGTACCCTGAATTTGGCGATTCCGATGGGGCATCTTACTCATGTCGCTAATCCCTCATGGATATCCATCATTAACCGGAGATCGTTGGTTTCTTGGAATGAGACTTTTGACGCAGTAAATCAGGATTGGATGGTCAGAATCCTCCTAATTTATTGCATCCTTTGCTTACACACATTGCTGTTATGCACATTGTATCGCTAGGCTGATTTGGACGTAAATGTTGTCTATAGACTTGATTTATGAAATGAGAGAAGATGACACTTTTCGGAGGCTGTGGGTGCCAGTAAAGTCAAGAGCAGAACAGATTTCCGGACAGAGTTGAGAATATGATTTCAGATGTTAATTAACTTCTTCCAGTTGCGCGTCTGTGGGCCGGAGAATTGCTGTCCATTTGTTCTACATGACGGAGGTGTCTCAAGAATTCTTGGATCATGTCTACTTCACTGCACAGCTCGTAAAGTTCTTGCTTAATGCAGGTCTCCATCCTCCGTCAACTCAAACGGGTACGACGAATTTTCGCTCAAAACGAGAAAGGATTCCTTTATTCACTATTCATACGAACAATGCTTCAGCGACGTAAAGTAGGATCGTGATGATCAGGGTCTTATATCTCCTTAGTTTTCATAGCTCGTCGAAGCAAAACGACCAAGAATTCCTTCATTATATTTTGATACTGTTCCTGCTTCGCCGACAGAGCAGGACTGAGAAACTTAGCACCTTATATCTTGCTAGTTACGAATCATCGGTTGGCAAGGTTAAATCTTGTTAGATATAGTCCCTTCCCACCTCAAAGTTGTAGCTGTCGATGGTGACGTTTTATTCATTTGGTCAATGTTGTGTACCCTCCGATGCTGACAGCATATACTTGGTTTTGCCCAAACCGGAGCCGAGTTAGAGTCCCTAACCACCTCAAAGTTGTAGCTGTCGATGGTAACGTTTTATCCATTTGGTCAATGTTGTGTACCCTCCGATGCTGACAGCATATACTTGGTTTTGCCCAAACCGGAGCCGAGTTAGAGTCCCTAACCACCTCAAAGTTGTAGCTGTCGATGGTAACGTTTTATTCATTTGGTCAATGTTGTGTACCCTCCGATGCTGACAGCATATACTTGGTTTTGCCCACACCGGAGCCGAGTTAGAGTCCCTTACCACCTCAAAGTTGCAACTTTCGATAGTGACGTTTTATCCATTTTATCTTAATCGTCGATGTCGTGAACCCTACCTTGAAAGCATTTCCATAAAATAGCTGAATTGCGCGTAATTTCTATTCAAGTCAAAGGATTACCTGCCATAAGTTTGGAGATGTGACAAAGATCTCGATGTGTCGAAAGTATATCGTCTGTCCAAATCACTCTCTATCTTGGTAGTGTTTGATGGTCTTTCCAACTTATTCGACTGTTATATCGGGTTCTTCCGTCTTCTTTAGGAACGACTCTTGAAAAGTATTGCCTGGACCTGGAAAGTGTTTTCTTAAGTCTTTTATAATGCTATCGGTATTTGTGGAGAGTTGTGTCGTCATTCATATTAAGTCGTCCTTAGAGATTGTTCAAAATAACTCCGACTTCCTCGAGCAGGCATTTTGAAGATGGTAATGATATTGCTGTTGGTTTTGACTCAGCTTTACAATGGGTGTTCCAATTTGTGGCGAACCTTGTACCTTTATAGTCAGAGGGTCACTCCGAGCATGTTTTGAATGCCGATTTCCTTTCTGCTCAATTTCCATCTATACACTCCATGTTTCATTTGCATGCTTGTAGTGTAAAGCTGAAAGTTGTGAATTAACCCTTCCAAACAACAATGATGACGATCAATATTGTTAAATCACAACAACTCCATTGTAACATAAAAGAGCGGAAGCCTTTAAACTACCCAATCACATCCAAAATGTGTTCCAATCCAACCAAAACCACTGCAACATCTTCAATATTGAATTACAACCGCAATATTGCACAAATACTTTTTCAACTTCCTTCGGCCAGCCGACAATGCGGAAGCGAACAATTTAACGCACAATTCTAAGCCATACACAGTTCCCAAAGATAATCTTATAAATCTCCAAAAAGAACCCGCTCTACCTTGCCTATTTCGCATAAACGCACACTTGCCAGTACAAGACGGCACGCGAATGGGAGAGAGACTTTTTTTCTTAAAAATAAACATACCTACGCAAGACATTTGTTTACATATTCCCAACTTCGAACAGCCCTTTAGTGTACGCATCTTGGCCCGAGAATAGATTCTACAACTTGAGGTCAGAGAGTGCAATAATGAAAGGAGCTCGCCAGCAGCGATGAAAATGACTGATGTGGTTCTGTGCAATGCATGCAAACGCTGGTAATTTTCATTTCACTTTATAGACGAGGCAGCACCAGCAGCATGTACTTTAAAAATAAATTTCCCCAGAACTTCTTCGCCATTAACCCTTTAGTTGTCTTCAGTTTATCGTTCTCGTTGAGCAAAACCACATAGGCGCGAGCACCTGCAGCAGAGAGTTTGATCGCCGAATCGGGAACAACACAAGTGACTAATGGACTTGTCAGTTGGCCTACTTGGAGTCATCGACAGGGGTTGATGATGAAAACCATCTTCAACTTATTTTAGTGGTACAAATTAACGCACTAGCCGGCCGTGTGTTTGACAAGTCATTCAAAAAAAAAACGAGGTGACAACTGATTTGGGGTATGTTCACACTTTATTGCAGAAATTCATTGCAAACATAAAAATTATTTCATTCGACATCTACAGCATGCATTTCACTGACTAATTTTTTTTTCTTGAAATTTGCTAATGTACCTATTGTTAATGAGTGATTAATGACTTTTGAGTAACCCAGATTTTCCTTTCATTTCAGATCATTTGACAACTGTCACTTTTAATTTAACGGTAAGTGTGGCTGGCATATCTTTTTATGTCTCTCTTTGATTAATTGGTGTCAATGTGATTATGCGTTAAATTTGAAAATGGGTCAACGGTTTTTGGCTACCTTTGAGCGATTGTGCAGCTTTATAATAAACAATAGAGAACAAGTTGTCAAATTTATGAATAGAATTTGTTGAAAGCGCACCGCGAATAACAATGGGGAATCAAAATTGGGTTACTTAAGAACGAAAATAATAATTTTGATCACGACTTACGGACATTCTTCAAAATGAGATAATCGTTGAAAGAGGAATGCGTGAAACCTTGGCTTGGAAGAATAGAGACAATTATTTTTTGTTTGATTTGACGTTTGTTACAGCTTTTGGGAAACAAGTGAAATGTCATTTGGAATTTTGTATTTTTAAATAAACTTGAAATACAAAAGACTGTTGGTAATGCAATCGGTGCATAATTAGGTGATTTAAATTAAATTAAATTAATAAAATAAAAATGCAGTCTTTGTGTACATTGAAAATGTAAGTTTCGACCAAAAGCAAACAAAGTGGCGTCTTGTTGCTACTGTCGGTTTTCAACAAAACTTTTATAATAACAATAGAAAACTTTTATAACAACACATGGCCAACAGTGAGTTGCTCAGATTAATTACATTTGAAGATTTTTGTAGACCATACATGGTAGGAATCACACAAATGATTGGAGAAGCTAGGTGTGAAGCCTTATATAGTCTGATAATGGCAGATATTTTATTTCAGATTTAAAGATACCTGCGAAGTAGCCAGGCAAAAAGAGTTTATTCGCGCTGAATCATGCTCAATAATTGTGACATCTACTCTCAAGCTTATTCCAGCGACCGAAGTGTAAACGGCCTTAGACAAATTCGCCGATTCTAATGCTTTTGCAAACTAAACATGTTGAGAAGTTGTTGGGTTTCTGTGAACACAAAATTGCAATGAACAATGCATGAAGCTTACTAAAAAAAATGATCCCACAGTCTCAGTCTCATTCGCATTTCTTGTTTGGTGAAAGCTGCACTTGGAAAACAAAACTTTCAACCAACCTCGCAAAACTTCAAGGAACCAGACTGTTGTTGGCATAAAATGAAAGGGTCCCACACTTCTGTTCCTATTCTAAACGGCAAGTTTTATAAAATCAAATCAATTGTTCCCTTAAGTTCGTTTTTTCAGTGTTGAATCAGTTTGAGAATCTACCAGCACGTCATCACTGTGGTGTCGATGATTCTTAATAATCATGCACCGCCGACCGCCCTCTAACGCCGAGTCACTTAATGTTGGAAATAAAAATCGACCCATCCTACATATCATTCAATCTAGACAGAGCTAACCCAACAAAGTTGTTGGATAAGTTTTAAGTTTCGTGTTTTTCTGGTTAACTCGAGGTTAATCCTGAAACTGGCATGACCTCGCACTGAAAAACATGCGCTTAGGATGTATATAGGACTTTTGGTAGAGGTAGGACAGTGAATAAAAAAAAATCACGGAGCAATGAGCAACACTATGAAGGGAATGTTGCTCATATTCTTGGTCGGGACTCGATTGGGTCAGATCATAAGACATGAAGAGAAACCCCTCTTACAAACATAACCGGGGATGGCATGACTCTAGAGGATGAAAAATAATTGAAATAATACACCCGATTTGTTTTAAGAAAAGCAGGTGGCCATGGCACAGAGGAATGCGTATTTGACTGCTAAGCCAAACGCTGCGGGTTCAAGCTCCAGCTTCGACAGCATTCTTTTTCTAAAAAAAATCGCAAGCTTATCTGAGGCCAACTGTGCGAAAATATGAGAAAATATGAGACAATATAAAACGATGTCTCCTCCTCTGTGCCACGTAGGGTAATGTTATATGGCTTTCCTTCTATGTGTCTATCTGTCTTTCTCTGTTGTATTAATGTCTTGCTCTGTCCCAGCCGATGGCCTCAGTCGCCAGTGCTGTTATGTGTCTGTAGTTCGTTGCATTCATGTGCGAAGTACTGTGATGTCAATTTGAATGTTTTAAGAAAGTCTGTTGCATTATAGACATAGGAGCCATCGCTAGGCAGTTTTCTTTTACCAAAAATCTGGTAGACTTAAGCATTACTTCATCTGAAGAGCTTTTAGAGAAGGCGTTGATTTTCCTTGTCAGTAACATTGTTACTCTCAGTAAGAAGAAAGGACTAGAAGATTTATTGGAACCATCGCCAGGAAGTTTTTTTTCTTTACCAAACCCTTAGGCTTGCTAGACTACTTCAATCTATTACCCTTATGGAGGCGACACGGTGATTGTCCTATATTTGCTCGGATTAGGCTGGTGATTTGTTGGCCCTAAGATCACGTACTGACCAACAGAGCAAAAAAAAAAAAAAACATATGAAATTGTATGGTTGTGTCATGTTCTCGCTGCGCGGCAAGCAATGTTTCTGAGCGGCTGAGCGTTGTCGCTCTGTGTGTCATGTAATATGTACTTTCTGGAACCAGAGTTCTTACATTTCCGATTCTCCAAATAATATGCTCCAAAAAAATGCATTTGCTCTAAAAACCACAATACACAGTTACACGCTCCATATGTAATGGCTTTACTTCTAGCTGTCGTGAAAGAATTGCTACAGATCTGAAAAGGCCCAAATCAGCATCACTTTTCAGCAGTTCGAAATCCAGACAGAGATGTGGAAGCAGATTGCTCAAGTCCATGTTTAATTGATCCTCGTAAACGAACGATTCAATTCCTATACGGCTACACCAATACACTAATGTTTCATAGCTGAGATCTGTGACGAGCTTTTTTTTCTCGAGTCTTTTGGTAATAGAAGGGATATTCTTCACTAAGCGGATCGGATGAAAACGAGTATAATAAAATGGATTCTAACAAACTTTCGGTGTAAAATTGCGTATACAAAAGGTTCAGATGGTGCATCATTTCGGCTGGAAATATTTTTTTTTTTAAATTCGCACTCTTTCGGCAACGCTGCAATCTTTGAAAGGCAGATTTCTATATCTTGAATTGTTGTTCAAAAGTAAAGAAGTCTCAGGCTTATCGAGGTATCCGTTCAGAAGCACATTTTCTCAAATTTCGAACCTCGGATTTGCGTTCCGATTAGCATTTTGAACTGACCTTCCGCCACATGATACGTTAAGTAAATATTATTTGATTTCTATGCGATGAATTTCTTTCGAAGTTTACCCTCGAAGAATTCATCGAACACGATTTTATATCTCGAAACCAAACTGTGTTCCAATTGAAACTGATTTTCGTTTCGGAAATTCTTTCAGACCGATACCACACTATAGGTCTGACTATTTCTGTGTAAAATTAAAAAAAAAACCAAAACAAATCTTGATGTAACAGTCTCGTTAGTTTCCAGAACCTATCGTGTGTAGTTCTTGTTCAATGGAGGAAAGTACACGTTAATGCCGATTCTAAAAGGCTGAGTTGAAACTACTTGGATGATTTGTCAGAAGGACCGGTAAACAACATTTTAGTTTCGGAAGTTTACTGCACGAACTTACGCGGAACTAAGTATGTACTTTAAACGAACATAGCATATATACAAATGGTTTTCACAGAACATTTCAAAAGGGTCACTTTAAAAATACGGCATGATTCCTTAAATATAATGCTTAGACGACTCACTTTGTCTGGCCTTTTTTTTGTTCTACATTCTGCAAAAAGTTCATTCAACATCCACATTAGTTTCATTCATTGAAATCGTCAACAAACTACAACTACAACAAAGTGGCATTTAAAAGTTTCTCCATTCGCACATTGTAAGTATTCTCACGCAGGTGTAATTATTAAGCCGCAGCCAGCACCCTCTAATGGAAGTTGTTGGTCGAAAAATTAAAAAAAAAACACACACACAAGCCAAACAATTGTCTGCCATCGTGTTGAACATATGCCCGTCTTAGGTCAGTCAATCCGTTTCTTGTACTCGATGACAATTAACATCACGGTGTGACATTATTTTTGTCTAGCTTATGCTTGGGCTACTAGGTCGCGTTTGACATGATTCCTGGTATTGAATGAATCCACTACTTACACACAATAATAGCGAAACATGCTTATGTTACCGTTTAACGGATGTGCACTTATGGTAATTTGGTGCAACAATCACCAACCATGTTGTGGTAGTGCGATTGCTACAAAAATTGCAGACGTCTGGGAAAATTGGTTAATTCGCAGAATTGATTCGTGTTTGTGCTTACGGGTGCATATCGATCGGGAGTTGGTTGTTTCATTCATTTGTTGTTACATACATTTTCTTACTTCATTTTGTATTCGCTGGAAGAATGTGAGCGGCATGACCAAACTGACTCCTCAATGAGTGATGACAAGCGCATGATAAGATTTCAAAATGTTATCACGCGTCGGTGCAAATTAACACATATTCCTGTTAATTTGTGATTTTTCTATCAAGAGATAGGTAATTGCTAGCATTTCATTGTCAACATTATTTTTATCGACCTAGTGCAATGGAATTAATAAAAAAAAGATAAAAAAATCGCAAACAACGGGTCAGCGTTTTATTTTAATTGATATCGAAATTTAGTGTGAATAAATATTTATGTAGCCTATATGTCTTATCTGGGATTAGAGAATTTTGTTCAAATGGAATTCACACTGATTGATTGCAATAATCAGAAGCTAGATACAAATGTATCTACACATGCTTTCAGCAACACACCTGCAGAATATACGTTTTTTTTAGTGCATACAGTTAGGATCACCTGTTTGCAAGATTGGTTTGGTATGTGTAGCATACTTTTTGGGGCGGCAGATTGTGGTGTGTGGAATGTAGAAAACTTTGTATATTTTCGTCAATAGTTACGGATATATAAAGAAGTCAAGTGACTAAGTGTAAAGGTAAACTACACTCAAAAACGTGCAGAAAATAGTATTATACCTGCAACAAACGAACTGTTGCGTCAAAGTTAAATAATCAATCAAAGATCAGCGTCGAAAATCTTCAGCATGATCAGAGCAAAATGCAAAAAAAAGAGGAGCTTTACAAAAAGCTTTTTGGTTTTGAGAAATAATTAGGGTTTACCTATATATTCAACATTATTAATTTCATCTTATGACAGTTATATGTATATACAACAATACATCGTTTATGTAACCAACGCGAATCCGAAGACTAGTCAGAGATGATGCAATTCTTCATCAAAAGTAATCTTTTCAGAAACCACATTTTTAAATAGAAGAAAACCGAAATTTGAGTATCTGTGTCACGAAAAAAAAACTTGATTTAGGTTTTTTGGAGACCCAAACAATTCAAGACCTCAAACACGGACTTTTGAACTTTGACAGTTGATAACAGCCTATTATGGAAGCTGTGGACTATCACACCTGCCAAATTGGCTTTCATTTATTCAGTCTGTTTTATCAAATCACCATGGTCGCATAAAGTGTTCAAGAACACGTACAAATGAAAAGAATAGTTTTATCGACATGGGTGTTCTGTTTGGGCAACGTCTTGCAACGTTTCGCGCGCTTCGCCTATCTTATCTACGGTCGGCATAATCGTTCTCCTGAGTCCTCTCATCTCTCTCATTCGCATTGTGGTGCATACATTTGAGTCCACTGGTTTAGTAAACGATAAATCAACACCTGTACGTCGAAGAAACGCAAGATCTGCCGAAAACATCACCGCTGCTCATGAGAGTGTGCAGGAAAATCCGAGGCAGTTGATTTCGCGTCGCTCATAAGAACTCTTTTACAGAACACAACTTGACGAATTTTGCGACGTGACTTGAGCTGGCACCCTAACAAAATTCAACTGCCCCAGGAGCTGAAGGTAAAAAACCATAGACAACGGAGCAGTTGGAAACTGAACTTAATTTTCATCGAAAAATCATCTTCAGCGATGGGGCCTATTTCCGGATGGATAGACAATATTGTTGAATTTGAGACGATATCAAATCACGTGAGATCCAATGTATCCCAAAAAAAGTCACTGTTTGGTGTGGATTTTGGGCTGGCTTATCACAGTCAACGGCGAGCGCTATAGGTCGATGAATACTAAGTTCTTTTGGCCAGAATTAGATGATATGGACACCAATAATATGCGGTTGCAGAATCTGTTTCACTACGTGCCACACAATGTGCACTAGCGAATCGAGGTCATAGCCATCTCACGTGGAAGTGTATAAACTGACCACCGAGATCGTGCGATTTGACCACGTCCGGCTTATTGTTGTGGGATTTTCTGCAAGTCGAAGGTCTAAGCGAAGAAGTCGCAATCCACAGTGGACCTCGGTAAAATTCATACTGAGCCTTGAAAACTATCACATTTCGGATGCGCGCCACCAAGAGAAGCCGCGGCGTACATTTAAACGATTCCATAAGAATGTGGTATATTTTTTTTCAAATTAAAAGACAAAAAGCGCTTAGAGAAACCCCCCTTATTTGAACGTTTTTGTGGACGCTGATTGAGTCTTGTACGCAGAAAGGATTGATACACTTGGGAACACGGTATACAAAACATCCGACCACCCACCTAAGGTGGTCCTGTTGACCTGAATTGCTTTAATCATAACAACGAATTAGATTTTTCACAAAAAAAAAAAAATACAAATTTTCCGGGCCGAGGTTTCTCACAACCATTTATGTGCGCGTGTTTACTTCTTGCATGATGGCAGGACCTCCTGTTTTACGCCGACTCTGAACGGCGAATTTGTGGTAAGCTTTTCTTGACAACTGATACTACTCGGATGATTATTCAGATCGTCACTAGAGGAGAAGCAGTGAAAATCATTTAGGTTTTGCTAAAGCTGAGAATCGAACCCAGATTTTCTGGACGGCAGTTTATCGCACTACCATTTTACAACCTACGGTTTAAATTGAGAAGAAACATTTTAAATTACAAAAAAAAATCTCTTTTAACCAATTCCTCCATCATACCAAAATGTTCCGACGAGCACGAGTTGTTCAGTTCTTAAACTGTGTTTAAAGCCCCATTTAAGTTGCATAATACAATTAAAAGATTGTTTGTTAATCGCAATTCACAAATATGAAAAGCCTTATCTTATCAATAATCCCGTATGCCTAGAATCTAAAGAGATTTCACAATCAACATCCGTCACTTAAGTTGGTTCTCAACTTCTCCCAATCACTAACTATCCAACAATCTATCGTCCTCATCACTGAGTTTTATATGACTCAGGTATTCTGATCAAAATGTTGAAGAATGTTTTTAAAAATCAATGAGATAAAAAAATAATAGCCGAACAAAACGACACTGAAAACGGATTAAAAATGAAACCTAACAATGTGAACTTTCCAACAAATGTTGGTCTAGACTTGAGAGTTAAATCTTGAATTGGAAACTTTTCCTCCCCTGCCTGCACCTCCC
Source organism: Rhingia rostrata (assembly GCA_949824845.1). NCBI lineage: Eukaryota > Metazoa > Arthropoda > Insecta > Diptera > Syrphidae > Rhingia > Rhingia rostrata. The sequence continues at coordinate 93,543,261 of OX463757.1, forward strand.
CCGCCTTTCAAAACCACCCTTAAAGTTTCCACAAAAAACAAAATCCTGTTTAAATGAATCCAAACAAGCACAAACTAAAACACTATACACTACTTACCCAATCAAATTTGAAATTCCCGCCACTTAACATGAGCAAACACCAGCTGTCAAACGAAAATAATTGCAATTGAAGCAAGAAATAGAAATTGAAACAAATTCAGATTCACACTTGGAAAAACACTTTTTTCCACATATTAACGCGAAATCATTTAAAAAAAATTTTTTAAAAACATGAAGCAAATATTAAATCGCTAGAAAATCATACATTTTAGACAATGAAACGAGAAAATTTTACATATTTAGCAATGTTTTGGTATGGAAACCTAGGAATTTACATACAATTTCACTTCCACCGCAGAGAAAAACATATTTTTTCATTAAACTAATAAAGAAATCAAATAAAAAATGAGTGCACATCATTCACGAAATGTTAATTTATAATAAAAACACAAATAAGCGATAGGGAAATATAAAATATTAACTTTTAAAGGAACATGAAACAACGAAATTCGGAGAAATTACACATTTTTTTCATTGAGTGGACGCAAAAGCAAACACTCTTCTTGGATGAATCACACTTGGGAATCAAATGAAATAACTATTCACGTATGTGAAAATATTCACTTATTAATTATTTTATACATTTATTGCAAGAAATTGCGATTTTTAAAAACATTTAGACATTTTTCAACAGAAACCAACCGCGCAGCCGAACTGATGCACATGTGCTTTTGCACTAAAGAAAGGCGTCCGAAAAAAAAAGTTGGTTATGTTTAGAGGGGGACGTTGCATTTGACAGGTCATGGCAAATTGCAGGGCAATTAATCCCAATTAAGGAAATTTTGCACATGTTTCATAGCTAGAAGAGTATTTATTAATAAATATCGGGATTGCAAGAGATGATTAGAAATTAAATGGGAACTGTGTTGGTAGGACTAGGAGGTTTTACTAATATTAGGCGGAGGAAGTTTGTCTGTAAACATTTTGAATAATTATCTATCGCCATACACGATTGATTTGTAAATGGTAATGACTTATGGAAATTAGGAAAATGTACCTATTTACTTTGTCCTTAAACAAGTTGTCTTTGGAATCGCCACAAGAAGCAAATATCTACACATTTCACGTACATTTTGTCCACAATAATGGCGGGCAAATGTTAAAAGGGAATAAAACAAGCTTTATGCGACGCCGTATTGTATTTATTGAAAGGCTTGCGCAGCTTCACACAGTGACACGGTCAGAGAGGTTAAATTTTGAATGACTGCCGAAAAGACCTGACAGAATTTAAGCAATGGCGTGGGCTATTTTCATTTTGAGGCCGTCAGTCGAATGCGGTTTTTCGCGTAGAATCTGGCGATTTCATAAAACCTCACAGCAAAAAGTCCAACCCTGCTAGATCACTCGATCTTTGTGGTCAATTTACGTCACCTTCGCGGGAGATAACCATGCCCTCAAAACGTTCTTGCATTATGTCCTTTGTGGCATTTTCTGTTTGGAATGAGGCGGCGTCTTGCTGGAACTATTCGGGTCAAACAAAATTAGTTATCACTGATGTGTAGCGTTGTAAAGTCGTGAAATATAATGCTGCAAGTTCAAAAATAAATAACAAACTATGAGAAGGCTGCTGTGCGAAATATCGTGAAATATCCTATCGTCTTCATTTTTAAATTAAACATCTTCAAAAAGTGGGCGTGCATAAAACGAAATAGGGATGAAATATAGAAAATAACATTTTCACTACATCTTGTTCAGAAATTTTGTTTTGAGCTATTATGGTTGGACACATAACATCGACGAATTGGACAGAACGTCACCATTGACAGATATAACTTTGAGGTAGTACGAACGGGACTTGGTCTACACCGCCTCCACCATTAACTCTGACAACATCATCTCGCCAGAAATTAAACGAAGAATTACTCTTGCCAACAGCTGTTCACCTTGCCTAAGAAAGCAATTAAGTAGGAAAGCCCTCACTCGAACTTCTATGGAAATCTTTTATAGGACCCGATCCTCCCAGTACTGCTCTACTGTGCTGAAGCATGGACAGTCTCAAAAGCGGATGAAGAAATCCTTGGTCTGTTTTAGAGGAAAATTCTTCGAAAAACCTTCGGTCCCGTTTGGCGTTGTCGGGGTATGGAGACGAAGATTCAACCAAGAACTATACGAGCTGTACAGCGACATGCCCCTGGTCAAAATAAACTCCGCATTGGACGTTTAAGATGGCTAGGACATGTAGAACGAATGGACACCAATACTCCGGCTCGCAGAGTCTTCGATTCCCAGCCAGACGTCGGCCGAATTAGAGGAAGATCTCGCCATAAGTGGCGCGCACAAGTAGAAACCAACTTGGAGTGCGCAACTGTCAGTTAGGTCCCGGTTTATTGGAGAGGCATGTTGGTTGAGGCCAAGGTTCATTCCGGAAAGTAGCGCCACTTCAGTTAGTAAGTAAGTATGGTTGGACTAAAAAGGAAGTTTTTTTAATGCCATTGGTTTTACAAATGAGCTGTTTAGGAAAACTCCCCCCAAAAAAAATGAGTGCAATGACCAATAAAAGAAAAATATTCATAGCATTATACTCGAAACTATGTCATCATCATTTAAATTTTTTGAAAAAAAATTTTACCGAAAAAAAGTTTTTTTTATGGAAAACGCTCACCAAAAATTGGGTGTGGCTAGACACATTATATGGACGAAGTATAGATACTGAGATTGTCTATGCTACATGTTATGCAGACCCTTTCGAAATTCCTTATCGTTTGACCAAAATCAACGTTTAACTGAAAAGTTAACGTGGTAGTGGGACGAATTTAAAAAATGTTTACACTTGTTCTACTTTGTCGGACAGAATCACTCTAGCTGAAAAATCGGTGAAACACAAACAGCTGGACAGACATGAATACATGGATAGATCGAGTTAGCTACCCATTCTCATAAATTTTACGGCATATCTGTCGAAATTCCTCTATGCATCAAATTTAATCTCAAAGAACTTTACCCCTATGGGATAGGGTCTAAAAACAACCTTGTCAGAAGGAAGAAAGGAATATGGAAAGAACTCTATGCAAGTAGTCACAATGCTCTTAACTAAGTTAAACATGTATATACACATAAGTATGTATGATTAGGAATTTATTCCATTTGACAATTTTATTGGTTATTATAAAATAATCATATTTTCTTGCTATACCGATAAAGAATTACGTAAACAGTGATAAGCCATTTAAGAGGCGAGTAGTAAATTATTTTTCTGTAAGATTGCAATGCAAAGGACAATTAATCATATTTCGCAATCGATATCGCACACATTATCGATAACACATCGACAACACAAGTCTTTACAATCTTTCCTATCACTATCTATTTTCCCCTTCTCAAACGCTCGTACTGTGATAAAACATTTAAAGGGTATTCATAACCCCTTGGGTGCGTGCAAATTAAAAAAAAAAAAAGATTCCTTAAGCACGACTGGTACTTAACATCTAATACAAAACATAAATATTTATGTAATCAATATGAAGATCATGGTAAGAGTAAGGCAATCAGACTATCTTGAGGTAAACTTAAAACAAAATTGGAGATTCAAACAGACGTTTTAGAGATATTGGCTTAAATAATCCCCATTGTTCTTTATGAATAAAGTTTTCCTATATTGCGATTTGACAAATAGTCTTAATGTTAAAAAATCAATCAATAAATCAGCAACGCATTTATTTAATAAAATACAATAAGTTATCGTCGTTAAACTGATAGAAACAATGAAAATATACGTTTCAAGCAAAATTGCATATTAAAATGATAAGGCTAGTCTCATCGCAAAGTCATTTATTAGTAAAACGAGAAACAATTATTTTTTGTATTTCATTACAATGCCGAGATCATTATAAATAATGCGTTCTACGACGCCGCTTTTAATATAAAAAAATTCTATTATGTCCGGACAAAGGATAAGGTTATTAAAGCAAACAAGGGGCAGAAAAGGAACTAATTTTTGTGACGGCGAGCTCTATATGCCTGACTAATCTTTAGATGTACACGTTCTCATAATATACCTTAGCATTTTTTGATAAAAACTCCCAAGCTTGATTGTTGTAACAGTTGAAAGTCCTATATGGTTTACAAAGGCCACTACGCTAAAATAATGAATGTACAAGTAGATATGTCTGCCACCACAAAAGACAGACCGCATCTTCTTCTTCTTTTGTAACATGGAATATAGAAATCACAACCCATTCACTTCACAGTACCCTGAATGTCGGAGAATATAAGGTGACTAGCCCTTATATTCTCCGACATTCAATAGGGATATGACTTGATAACTAGTGCATGTACATATATTTTTTTTCTCAAACGGATAACCGCCACATTATTCTACTTTACCGCCATGATACATGATCTTAAACAAAATCGGGGTTGGTTAACAATTGGTTGGTCCATTGCATTGAAGAGGTTTGGAGACTCTACGATTAAGTTATGTGGTACTTATACTTTATAACTTTTTATGTACATCCAAAGTGTCAATATGATTTTTATCTCCCCACCACTCCCCCCTTTCCGGTTAGGGGTCAGAATATACCCGGGGTAAGGCATGTATGTCGTAGAGGGCGTCTAAAATTCACTCCCCGTATGCCGAGTGTAAAGAGTATACAAAAACAAAAATGCAATGAGTACAACAAACAAATTTATTACCCCAGGTGGCAATTCAGTATCACCGGAAAATCCACCCTCTTCTGAGATCGGCTCTACGGATTCTGCAGAGATCCAATTACTGCAATTATGTAACCCTTTCGGGAAAAGCACAAGGGTAACGAGGTCACCTACATCTAGATCTCAAAAAAATGTATGTGTCTCAAGGAGCTCGACAACATCAGAAGTGTCAGCCCACGAAAAGCGAGATTCAATGAAAAATAAGAGCCTTTAGGATGAAAACGACGTTGTTCGAACAAGGCTTAACAATGTCGAACTGTTCTACGAAGAGCTTTGTAAAGAAATTCTACATCTTAAGGAAGAAAGTATGACTCTAAAGAGTACATTGAAAACACCTAATGAGCCAAAACCATGTACAAACTGCTCCGTGAATTCCGTATATCATACGGATGAAGAAAAACTCGGTCGCGAAACCGGCTGTATTCTAAAGAAAAGATCGGTTTGAAAAAAAGGGAAAGCTGTATCATCTCCTGAAATTGTAAACCGAGACTAAGAGATAGTTAATAAAGCGAAACAGCTGAAACAACGGCCCCCATCGCCAATTAATGTGATCGGTATTGACGACTTCAACAAGTTACATACCATGATAAAATCGTTGGCATTGTCGGACTACCAAGTAACTTCGCTCAGAAAAAATACATCGAAAGTCTGCGTAAAAGACCCGGAAAGCTAACTTCTGTTATCTTGGAAGCTAAATACCGATAAAATTGAATAGTATCTATTCATTTGAAAATAAATCTGAAAGGCCTTTACGCGTTGTAGCTAGAGGGTTACATGCGTCGTGCTTAACGGATGACATTATTAACGATCTGAAAGGCAGGCAATATAAAGTTATAGATGCCGTTAACATTGTCAAGCGAAAAAAACAGCAAAAAGATGGCGAAGAAAATATTATAAAACGAGGTCTTCCTTTATTTATACTCACTTTCGATAAAGAAGAGATTTTGAATAAAATTTAAATAGAAGAAGGCCTCACTTTGAATATAGCGCGGGTGTAGAAAAAGAATCTAAACCACTTTGGAATGTAAATTCTAAAGTAGTTAACTACAACTGGGCTTAAAGAATCGTTTTTTTTTACAAATTCAGTTCACCTTCCTATCTGCTCCTGAATTTTTTTTCACTTGCTAGTCTTTTCGGAGATGGCAGAAAAGTTCAACATTCATCTGTATTATGTGGCCAACTATGTTTCATTGCGACGCATTGTAAAAATACTATTCCCATCGCAAAAGCGTTCAAGCGAACAAAAAATATTATCCCACCGATCATGAAATTGTGGCATCACATCAAAGGTAGGCCTGAAACGGTCTATCAATTTAATCTCGCTTGACAGTTTGCGCATCTGCGACACAGTGGTATCCATGAAAATTGTATACAAGGAAGATCTTAGCAAAATTAACCCATAGAAAAACTTTTTGTACTCCTTCAAAAATCGTTGATTTTTTTCAAAAAGCACAATAAAAAGCCTCCATATACATATTCATATGGTAAAATTCCGTATTTTATCCAAATAGCTAAAACACTGCAGCTGGCACCAGCTGACAGCAACCAAACATTTCATTACTCGAAACTAAAATGTGTTTTCTTAGAGTTTTGGTTTTTAAACTGGAAACACTCTTTCTAGAGACTGACAATTATTTATGTGCGTTGCGGAAAATTGTCCGCTCCGACGGATACCTCGCTAGGACAGATTATACGCAACATCGTAGGTTTGGTGAATGGGCCGAAAACATATCCCAGCTTGATACTCATTTTCAACGCAAAACGATGCCGACCAGAATGGAGAGCGATATAGTTCAAAGGCATTGACGTTTCAGAGCTTTGGTTACCACAAGATTTCGCAACATGCCACATGGCGCGGGACATCAATAATTTATTGCGGGAAACATTTGGTAAGCGCAAAATTTCGAGAAATTGAGAAATGGGCCGTAATCCCGCATACCTTATGATTACTTCCTTTGGGGGTATTTGAAGTCACGAGTCTATGCCGATAAACCAGAGATGTTGGACGATTTGAAAGTCAACCTTCGCTGTGTTATTGTCCGAGTTGCTCGATAAAGTTGTCGAAAATTGGACTTAATGATTGGGCTTGGAGCTAGCCGTGGCGCACATATGCCCGCAATCACATTTAAACACTAATGACATAAAATTATCTATTAAATAAATCTGTCATACATACACATGCATATTACCGGTTGTTCAGTTTTAAGGGCCGATGTTGAATGTGAAACACACCTAGACGTTAAGTTTTTTCCTGCATTTCATTTGACATTTCTCAATTCCTCAATAACTCAATTTGAACCATGGGAAGATACACAATCGAGCAACGCGTTAAAGTTATTCGGGCTTTTTATGAAAATGGGCTTTAAAATCAAAATGCATATCGTGCACTTTTTGGTCAATTTAAGCGTCCAAATATGCGTACAATCGGAAAAGTCGTGCAAAAATTTCAGCGAACCGGGTCTGTAGGAGATGTGAAAACACCAGTGCATGCTCGCACTGCCGAATATATTGCTGCTCTTCGCGAAAGTGTGGCTGAAGAGCCGTCCATCTCAACTCGTCGTTGTACCTAACAATTGTACCTCTCACGCTTGTCGTTGATGAGCATTATGCATAAAGACTTGCATTGTCACGCTTACAAGGTGCGATTGACTCAAGACCTAAAGCCTCTTGACCATTTCAAGCGTCGTCAATGGTCAGAATGGTGGTAAGAAATGGCAACAGTGGATGATAAATTTTCGAAGAAAATCATCTTCAGTGATGAGGCACATTTTGACCTCATTGGGCGAATGATAATCCAAGAGTGATTGTCGAAAAACCAATGCACCCACAAAGAGTGACTGTTTGGTTCGGTTCATTGGCTTCCGGCTTCATCGGGCCGTATTTTTTTTGCAAAATGAGGCCGGTCAGGCAGTTACTGTGAATGGTGTTCGCTATCGTGAGATGATAACGAACTTTTTATTGCCCAAATTAGAAGATATGGATGTGGACGATATGTGGTTACAACAGGACGGTACCACATGCCACACAGCTAACGAAACAATGGCTCTTTTGCGCGACAAATTCAATGGCCGTGTTATCACACATGGTGGCGATGTCAATTGGCCGTCAAGATCATGTGATTTCACACGATTGGACTTCTTTCTTTGGGGTAATTTGAAAGAAAAGGTGTTGATAAGACAGCAACAATTCAAGAGCTAGATGACAAATGACCTCAATTATGCCTCAGCATCATCGAAAATTTGGACCATCGGATGGAGGTGTGCCGCCGAGGTCGCGGCGGCCAATTTGGCCGATATTCTGTTCCATACATAATTGAAACATACCAATATTATCATAATAAAAAAAATGACAATAATTTCCTAAATAATTTGTGTTTTATTCAAAATCAACGTGGGCCCTTAAAATTTAACCACCGTTTAGATTCAAGTGCTTCATTTCATATTGAATTTGTATACCTCCAAACACCCTACATTATTTTGGACATATGTGCTTTGTTTAGATCAGGCATTAGAGAAAAATGAAATATCTGGCTTTATGGCCTTTTTTATTTTTGCAAGAAAGATTGGGATGTCCAGTTTAACGTCGATTCTGAACAGCAAATTGTTTTATGCCATAGTTTTTGCGCGAGTTGCGCGTCCTCGATTTCCAAATTACCAATATAAATTTTTGACGCAAGGACTTACAAGACTTTTATATTTTTAAAAATACCAACAGACTTTAAAATTTGCCATAGAAGTATTAGCTCTATTCTATTTTTTTTAAGCATTTTCTCTCATTAACCAATTTTTGTAGTGCCATAGAACTCATTTATTTTTGTCGAGTAGCAACAGTTCTCTGGCCGTGACCTAGAACTGTGATAGTTTGACCGCCTTATCACATTGATTAACGATAGTTCTCTCCATTCATAAATTTACAAATACGTATTTGAAATTGATTTGCTGGCCCATTATTTTAAGTCAACACGAATAACTACTCCACATTGCCTTTACACGCCCTCAGGCCTCACAATACAGCTCAAGGTAGAAAGGGGTGATAAACGCTCGACATTGGATAAGAAAATGAATGAGAAAAAAAAACTTATCACCACCAGTAGAATGAAGTAACCATCTATTTTAATATAAAAAAAAGTGTTTATATTTTTCGCAAACAACATTTTCTTCGTCTCCTGGTTATTTTTTTAACAGAATCCACACTTGATAACATAGAAACCACAAACAAATTCGATAAGAAAACCGGGGGGAAGTGAAAACATTTTTTTTTTATAATTCGCACACAATCCAGGATGGGAAATGAAATAATTTCTACGAAAATAACAATGAAGTACTCGCATATTATTTACCCACATGCACTATCATCATCGCATTTATAAAGTGCGAACTAGACCCCTACCCCACGTCTTTTCGGGTAGAGCCCTACATGTCTCTGTAAGAGTACACGGTTCTAGTGCACACTTCACAGTCTGGCTAAAGTATGCCAAAACAATATTACTTTTGTTTTTGTTTTGAATTTTTATTTTGGTGAAATAAGAGCAACAATTTGCCACGAAAGCTGATAACAGCTGATTAAATACAAATGCGTTTAGTAAATGGACCACAATCGAGCTCACACCTACCACACTACACCACATCGGTGTGTAACGCTACTCGTATATTAACTTGGAAAGGGTTAACTGGGTAATAAATTCATGAAGAGTGTCTCACACTCTCTAGCCGATAGTAGACGCGAGAAATATTGGATTCTCCCGGGAGCTCTATATAGATGATAACGAACGCTAAATTGTTTTTAAAAACGGAAAAAATATCGATGAGTGTCCGATAAGTTATCGTTGGCAAAAGCTATCCACGGCGGCGTATACTTGACTTTTGTTTTTTGTTGGTTCTGTTCTTCTCATTCGCATGGAAAAGCAATATTTAGAACCAAAATAAGTCCACCTATCAGTGTGTGTAGTGTTGTGTGTTTTTCTTCGTTTTATTGTTTCAATTCAATTTGATTTCTTCTACACTACTACCTGATTACGTGTATAGAGGAGCAGACGACTTCACTCTAGTCGCGGCTTCGATTGGCACTCAAGGTGCGAATATTGAGACTTTAATTGCACATTCGGGATCGAGCAGGCAACAAGTGCGGCGGTTTTAACTTTAATTGTTTACTTTTGAGTGGATCATCATTTTAACTGGTTTTCCTCTTTCAAGTTGTGAACACAAAAAAAAAAACAGTCATCTAGCCGAAGAAGAAAAAGGAAGACAACGACGCAAGGTTGGAGAGAAATGAGAAATTTTGTTCGCTGATGTAATAGATGATCGACTGTTTTTAATTTGGTTGTGTGTTTTTCCCCCTAAAACGGCCGAAAAGTGATTTTGAACAGATACAACAAGTGAATATTTAAAACGAATTCAGTGCAAGTTTTTTGGATATCAAACGTAGATAATTTTGCAGTACGATGGCAAGGTAAATAGAAAATCTGCTACTTTTTCAGTTGAGTTTTTTTTTTCAAAGTGTTTTAAAGCAAAAGGCAACCATGACATATAGGTAGACAAAAAAAACAAAACAAAAAAACAATTTAGAAAGAAAATAACACCAGAAAACATTGCATTTTACTTAGTCATTTACCAACCAATTAAATGTTAGAGAAACAAAAAAGTGTACATCCTGCATAACAGCGACTGAACCGTTGATCGGATTAACAATTTTTATACCTTATCCCATAGGGGTATATTAAGTTTGTAACATTAAGTTTGGAACATTAAGAAAAATAATTTCTCTAGGTATACCTCAAAGTCGATCCATATATCGACTCAGAATCACTAGCTGAGTCGATCAAGCCATGTCTGTCTGTCCATCCGTCCGTCTGTCTGTGTCTCACCGGTTTTTGGGCCTTAAATTTGGAGCTAGAGTTTTGAAATTTGGTATATAGACTCTCTATCCGACGAAGCAGAACAAGTGTAAACATTTTTGAAATCCGCCCACTGCCGTCGCGCCCACTTTTAAGAAAAATTTTCTTTTTGGCCCACTTTTTGGAGGCGTGTTACTACAGAAACCATTTGTATACCCTACGCCATACCATAACCAGGAGAAAAACGTTATTTTTTTCAAAATATTATGTAATGGCATTTGGTTGCCATGAGGCCTACTTTTTAGGGACATGAATTTTAAGGATGTGATGGGATACGATAAACGATCCGTACATTGGTTTGTAGCCTTGTTATATGTTTTTTTGACAAACCATACAATATTTTGATAAACTTTCTGAACAATATGTTGCGACAAAGTCAATTTTAATGTCTCGGATCTATAATCATCTAAATATCCGATAATGTGTAACTTGGTGTTTGGCATTACTTTGGGATTTTTAGACTGTCGTCAGTGATCTTCGACATGTTTGCATGCCGTAGGAAACTCAAGAAAAACGCTTCAGCCTTGAAAAAACTAGATGCGTTGCTTTTTCGATTTCCATCGCTAAGTGATCAATTTGAGTGACTTTATTTAAGACTCTTACCTCACAAATTTTTTCGTTGATGACGCAAGTTATATGGCTTTGTAGGATAGTTTGACGATCTTTGGACGATCTTTAGTACTCAGACAGGATAATTTTTTTCTTCTCGTAGAAAAAAAAGCAAACAATCTTGTATTTGAGAGAATTGACCGAGGATCACCTATATTTATATACCATAATCTGCCCTTGCAAGGTATCCGTTGGAGCGGAGAATTTTCCACAACGCATACTTCGTCGGAGGTTCAAATTCCATTCGAGGTTTGTGTCATCAGAACAAACAATTCGTAGATAAATTTTGCGAAGAATTTGTATCGAAGAAAAATTCCACTAAGCTGTCAAAAATTGCACGAAAAATGCACCTGAACGCACTTCAACACAATTCGCGGGGATGTGTTACAAAATATCGGAGAAATATTCCGAAAAGCTTTTCGGCAGAATAACTCGAAGCTAAAATCCTCCGAATCGTACAAAATTGGAGAATTTTCCGTTCCGACAGATACCACGCTAGGGCTGAATATCTAGGGTCATTTCGTTTTCTTGAAAAGCATGAAAAACATGCCTAGGTGGTTTTATTTGATAGGTGTTGGAACTTTTGAATTTTCTACAATCTTTGATATAATTATCCAAAAACGTTTTACATTATTCCAAGCACACATACTATTATCCTGCATTTATATTGCATAAAGTTTATTTGTTTTTATCGTTACAAAAATAAATATTACACCCTGGTGTGTATTATACTAATTCACATGTATGGCTGTCGACATTTGACGATAACACTCGTTATTCACACATGACGGATAATTTCTGTTTTCAAGTACACTTTACTTGATATATGCCTTGAATGTGTATTTCGTGGGAACATGTATTCATATGATTCATTTAGAGTTTACTTATATAAGGGGTTGGGAAGCACTAATAAAATTGAAATGCAAATGTATGCAATAAGATCAACTAGATCCATCTCTTTTTTTGGAAATGGGCCAGATTCACTTTTACAATCTGTTACATTTTTTTTTTTTGTAGGAGTAGTCGGTATTAAGTTGTCTCAAATGAACTTGACGTTCAATTATGTTACATATGTGGAGTCCCATAGGTTAACCATCTTGGGCCATTATTATTCACTCTGTCAACAAATATTGTTATTGACAGTATCCCGTGACATAAATCCAAATCTGTTAATTTGGTCTTATGACGCTTTGTAAAAGTGGCAAAAGTTCAAATTCTAGCCATTGGTAATATGACACTTTGGTGCAGCGTCAAAAGGTCTATTTAGCTTTATGACACTTTCGATTGCATATTATATTTGCTTTCCTGATACGTGCATATTCAATTTGATTTAAGCTCCATTTGGCTTTATGTCTCTTTCCTCCTTTATCGATGTGTCATAATGCCAAATGCAATTATAAAGTGACATAAGGCCAAATTTATAAATTAAACCTTATGTCACGGCACCGTTGACAATGCGATCAGGGAGGATTTAACTTACCCTATATGTCGCACGTAAACCCTTATTCGGAATACAACGAGAACCGACGTATATTCATTTCGGGTTCAATAAGCAAAGGCATAGGCGGGCTCAAAGCAGTGGTTCATGCGATTAGTTGCTGAGCAGAAAGTCTGAATTTGATTTCTAATGGTAGCAACACTAATTATCGTTTTCTTTTTTAATAATTACACTGCGTTCGTCTAAAGATAAACAATTCGTTAAATCATCTCAAGAAATCGTTCATAAGAGGAAATAAAAATCATGAGCTATGCACCAACGAACGGTGCCAAAATAAGTGTCATAAAAAGTTCGTTATCATCCAACGATAGCGAACACCATTCACAGTTACTGCCTGACCGGCCTCATTTCGGAAAAAATACGGCCCGATGATGCCAGCAGCCCGCAGCCCGCACCAAACAGTTACTTTTTGTGGGTGCATTGGTTTTTCGACAATCACTCTTGGATAATCATTCACCCAAATGCGGCAATTCTGCTTATTGACGAATCCAAAAAAAAAAAAATGTTTGCCGAGCTTTCTCACAACCATTCATGTGTGCGTGTGTACTTCTTGCATGATGGTGGGACCTCCTGTTTTATGCCGACTCCGAACGGCGAATTTGAGATAAGCTTTTCTTGACAATTAATACTACTCGGATGATTTGTCAGATCATCACGAGAGGAGGGCCAGTGAAAAATCATTTAGTTGTTGCTACGGCTGGGAATCGAACCCAGACCACCGCGCCACTGAGCCCACATTGACGAATCCACAGTGGTAAAAATGTGCCTCATCACTGAAGATGATTTTCTTCGAAAATTGAGCATCCACTGTTGCCATTTCTTACCACCATTCTGACCATTGACGACACTTGAAATGGTCAAGTGGCTTTAGTTCTTGAGTCAATTGCACCTTGTAAGTGTGTAAATGCAAGTACATCAACGACGAGCGTGAGATGTGCAATTGTTGGGCACGACGACGATTTGAGGTTGACCGCTCTTCAGCCACACTATCGCGAACAGCAGCAATATTTTCTGCAGCATGAGCTGTACGAGCATGCACTGGTGTTTTCACATCTCCTACAGACCCGGTATGCTCAAATTTGTGCACGATTTTTCCGATTGTAAGCACATTTGGACGATTAAATTGACCAAAAAATCACGAAGTGCACGATATGCATTTAGATTTGAACGCCAATTTTCATAATAAGCCCCAATAACTTTAACGCGTTGCTCGATTGTGTATCTTTCTATGGTTCAAATTGATTTAGTCTGGAATGGAGAAATGTCAAATGAAATGCAGAAAAAAACTTGACGTCTAGGTGTGGTTCACATTCAACATCGGCCCTTAAAACTTAACCAACCGTTATTTAGAATCTCAGAGTATTGTGTGCTCTCTTTATAACCACACCAACAATAAAAAGCGATAAACATTCGAGTAAGGCATCGGTATGTGAATTGTTTTTCCGTGAAGCAGAAGGGTATTACAAGAACAGGATTAATTTAATCCTGCTAGAAGGCAGGTTAGGTACGCAGGTGGGTATAAAATAGGAATAGGTCCAAACGGAAAATTAGTGGAGTACTAAGGTCAATTTGAAACTGCGAAACTAAGAAAATTCGTCTTTATATCAAAATTTGGTTAGAATAGGCATTATGGCGTTATATTCGTTCACTTCAGAGACTATGTCACCTAGTCTCACCTATCGTCACCTGAATGCAATAAGTGGATAACTCGATTTTTTTCAAATTTTGAAATATTTTAGTTTTTTACTACCATGATTTGATATAAATGTGCAATAACAAACGAACCTGAATAACCTGATCTGCTGCCACCAATTGGGTATTAGAAAGAGTTAATGCCAAAAATGGATAGCTGACCGTTTTAGATTTTATTATTTTTTTCTCAACAAAAAAATTATGTACCAATAAATACTTGTCACCATTTTACTGTTTTAACTTCAACCAGTGTCACAGTAAAATAAAATATCTTGCAGCTATGTCGGAAATACAAAAAAAAAAAATAGGTCGGAAATAGGTTTTCAAAAAGTCGTTTAGAACGGAAACAAAGCTTTTTCTGTCGATTTCTCAAAAGTATGGAAAGTGAAGTTACCCACTTATTGCATTTAGGTGACAATATAGCCAGAGTCTGTCGATTTGTTTTTGTTGAAAGAAAACAAATATTTCACTTGATAACAATACCAAGCAAACATCTGTCATAGAAAATTCAACATGAGAGTAAACTTTTCCCAAAGTGCAAACCTTCAAAATAATACAAAAGTTCAATATTTACACAAAAAAAACTAATACGTCTTGACCTAAATTCCACGCTTCTGTTTTTAGTTGCTTGACCTGAATATATTGCTCTATATTTGAGCACATATGAGATTTTTGAATATTATTTTCAAAAGTATCAACAAAACATCACGTCATGTAAACGATCTAGTGATTTCCCCACTATCTCTAGCTGCTTCAACAAAAACCTTATCATTTCGAAAGAAATACCTTCAATCATGCAATATGTATGCGCCATTTTTTTTTTCAACGATCTTCTAACTCAACTTAAAACTTTCATATTAACACTTTAAACTTTTAAGAACGGTTGTTATGTCAAGTGTATGTGCTTGGATATGTTTTTAAGAGCAGTCGTATTCTTATCATAACCACCTAAATTTAAGTCAACACGTAAACCATCTTATCTACGTGCGTCATACGTATCTAAATGATGTCACTAAAAATTCGTTTAATATAACCATCTGATGTCATATCAAAAATGTCAACTAGTTGATATTATAACATCAAAATGTCGGCTGTGCGAACTTTTGTGAAAATATTTGTCCAAGCTACCAACTTCTGTTTACATGTCGTGCGTTGACAGTTTGTATCTACAACGGTAGATAATGTCAACTACTAGATATACGAATAAGAGAAAATGTAAACAGAACATATTGCCATCGTGTTATAGTACACATACCTAACGTGGTTAAAAATTGTAGGTGCACAATTAGGAAATGGTTAGATATTTAGCATCACATTGTAAGTAAATATTTGATGAAAAAAACTTTTCATTAGAATGCGATACTATTACGTATGTATATGCATTTCCTGATTATTAATGGGTTTTCTCATTGGAATGAAAGGAATGCTAACCATAGCGATTATCAGAATTCAATTTGCTAGAGAAAAGTCTATAACTACGTAAGGCTGGACTTACGTATGTTATTTTAGGTGCAGTTGTACGCCCTACATATTGACGTAAGGGTTTTTTTATTTTTTCCAATATTTTATTGATAATTACAATTGGGGATTTTTAGTGGCGATTTTTAACATGCCGAACATCGGAATTTCATGAATCAATTCGTAGACTCTTTTTTTTTAGAAAGACGGTGTATAATTACGTAAAGTTGACATACATATATTTTCGGAGGTACAACAATATAACAATATTCCGTATGCATTGAGTTAAATTTTATCTGTCAGTTGTTACTCTCGTCTGTAGTTGTAAGAACAAATTGATCCCATTCGACGCTTCAAATATACAGTCACTGTGCTTACAATTCTCCTAACTTTTAAGCAGCGCTGCGATCGGCTGTCAAGTTTAATTTTTTAGTAACGAAAACTTAGTAGTAGTATTGTAGCAATATATATACATTTTTAATATTCAATCGATTTCCCTATGTATAGGGACCAACAAAGTCGAAAAAGTAAATTTGCAAACAAGGTCTATTGTACTATTGTACGGGTGCTATACCAAGTCTCTATCAAAAAATCTATTGTAACGTCATTAGGACATAGAACCTCTAAGCGTATTTTAACATAGGACCTCCCTAGTTCGCAGTACATCAATGCTGGTTCGACGCCTGTTTCCCTGACTTTTGACCTAGGGTCCATTTATAGCTATCATTGAATAACTTCATTGGAAATTTTCTTTCACTTACGGAATTTTCCAATAATTAATATATTCCTATAAGAAGCTATGGGGTAACATTTCCAATAAATCATGTGCTGTGTTCCAATGAAGTTGGTCAATGATAGATATAACTGAGCCCTTAACATCAACTTATGATTCAAATTAGGACTCATGTAAGCAACACCTTATGTCCAATGTCACATGAGCCAGGGAAGCCTCTTCACATAACTTTCAAATGCCAATTAAGTTTTCGATTTAAGGCGACTAAAGCTCGCTTTATGTTAAACACAATTTGTACTAGCTGAAAAATCAACAAGAGGGATCTTCATATTTTCATATTTTCCTGCTCAGATATGTTTTTTCATCCTTAGTTGCGTGTTAAAACATTGTATTTCCTAAAACACCCTACATTCAAATGCACTTTTTTCCTCTTTTTGAGAGTCGATAACTGTTGAGAAGACATCTTTTTTAATCCAAAAGTAATATGGTTGCACAAGCGGTATAGTTTTAAGACAAAAACAGTGCTGATATATATTTTTTTCAAAGCACTTTTCTGACCTTTATTGGCAAAACGAAATTAACTTCTCATTGTCTTAAACTTTCTACTGTTCGTCTCGAACTACTTAAGCTTTAGGCTCTATATGTGGTTTAATACCTAGACCTTGCTCTATAATCTGCAGAACCTGCGCTACAATCTTTATGTTCCTTACATATGATTCATATGACTGCGACAGGATACATTTTTATTTTTTTATCATAATTATTACGATTTTGACATTTTTACGTGACCTTATGATAAAATTTCATAAAAAATTTAAAGATTTTGAAATGTTTAGACGACCCTATTTAAATTGACACCATCAATGCCACGTAATAGCAAAAGTGGCTTAGCATAATAATTGCACCAGCGATAAGGTTTTCAGACTAAAGCCGTCCTGAGATTTTGAGGCGCTTTTGCAAAAGATTCTTCGCAAAATTTGTTATGAACTTTATTGTCAGAACATATTTTACTACTCATTCTGTAAAACCTACTACTGATTGTTTCGAAATATGTTAGCCTTATACTCTCTACGACCTTTTATATCCAGTGCTACAATATCTATTTTCCTCCCAACATATGATTCGACAAAGCCATCCTGTTGGTTCAATTCATGTTCACATATCGACAGCTTTGACGTCATCAAAAAGCAAAAATGGAGCTACAAATTACCTATGCTATCCTTTCAAGATTTATGAGACTGTTCAGTGGTAACACTGATGTGTTTCATAATGTTTCCTTACAAGTACTACAGTCCTTTTCACATTTACCAACGTTTTTCTTGAGAGGTTCAGAGTCATAACTTTAACTAAATCAGAGTCATGACTTTAACTTAAGTTTACATTGCTCACGAGCTTGGTCCTAACTGGACAGAGTTGATATTGCATCTTCTTACCCCACAGTCGAAGCTTCAATCAATGAATACAAATTCAGCTATTTAGTAAAATAGGGGATATTATGAATGAATACGTAATTAATCGAAAATGTTACTAGTAGGCTTAGGGTTTCTTTCGCAAGATTCGCAGAAACGAATGGTCTATAGATAAACCCCAAACAAACATTTTATAAGAAGCTTCAACATACTTTCAGCTCCCCAGTCTGAACAGGCCTTAAATTGAGCCAATATGCATTTGTCATTGGCTCATCTGTATGGCCCATAAACTTCCTCGTATATTTAACATGAAAAAATTCGAAAAACACCCCCCGGGCTTAGTGGCGCGATGGTTAGTGCAATGAACTGCCGTGCAGAAGGTCTGGGTTTGATTTCCAGCCGTAGCAACACCTAAATAATTTTTCACTGGCCCTCCTCTCGTTATGATCTGAAAAAATAACCGAGTGGGTGGCCGCAGTGTAGTGGTAATGTGTTCGCCCGTTGAGTGGAAGGTTGTGCGCGTTCAATCCCAGCCAAAATCCATTTAACTTTTACTCAAGAGAAATAAGAAAAGGTCGCTTGTTACACCTAACAGTACGCACCATCTTAAAATTTCTTCAAATTTAACGAACACAATTAACAGTGACTTCCTGAAGTTAGTTCGGACACCACCCATAGAGTAAGTCTCCACTACATCCAAAATTTTTCCTATCACTTCTCCAACGCTCGTATTGTGGTTGAGCATACAAATGGTTATCATAAACCCTTGAGCGCGTGCAAATTATAAAAAACAACATCATCCGAATAGTATCAATTGTCAGGAAAAGCGTATCTCAAATTCGCTTTTCGGAGTCGGTATAAAACAGGAGGTCCCATCATCTTGCACACACAAATGATTGTAATGCAAAAACAAAATTTGATTGGTAAAAAATTACTATCGAAATAGTTCGAAAGAGAACCGAAAATTGTACTAGATTTTATTTGAAAGAAATCAGAAGTGACTGGGTTTCTGTTGCAGAAACTAGATGCTCCAAATCGGAATAACTTGTTCGTTTAAGTTTGGCTATAATAGACGAATTGCTTCCAACCATCACGTCTGTAAATGCGCAAATACAAGAAAATTGTTTTGTTTAACCATAATACGAACCATAATACGAACTAAAAAAAAAACGAGTTTTCGAAAACTTCTTTCACCAAACCAACTAAGTTTTGTTTGCCGTTCAAAAAACCTAATTCTCTCGGTTCATAGAAATTAAGGCACCCATTCAATTATAAAAACAGAATTAAAGCCATAATGACGAATAGACTGTCGATTTAACTGTCGATTGTTCGAAAAATAGTGATCTAAACATTTTTGTTTGTATACGAACAGATAACTGAAAAATTTCCGAGAAAAAATATATTTTTGTGATATCTATTAAGATGTCAAGTATTCTTTGGGTCGTGTGAACAACACGTGTGAAATTGTATCAAAAGATGTTATCGCTCCAACAACCTTCAACAAAATGACGTCTGCAATACGGTTTCAAGAGATTTACTTTGTAGCCTACACGTTTTGAAAATACTGAAATTGTATTGGAAAACGTTAGTTTGCGATGAAAGTTTCGAGTCTTTTGGAGAAAACTTAGTTTCAGATTCTCTCTAGAATTCAGCCATTAAATTCCACCTAACCTTGTTATTCAAGCATTAAACTTAATAAGAAGCATGTTTTCTTAATCAACCGAGTGCAAAAACATGGTGTCGAATGATTCTGATTCAAAATCTATGTAAAGCTTATAAAACGTAACGACATTTTTTTTTAAATCCATTTGTTAGTGCTACCTATTAGCTTATCAACTGATTATAAGCTTAACCCATAACTATCCTATACATCTAAGCCTATTTTTTCACATGTTTTTTTTTCAACATTGCGACCTTTGCACCCTTTCAAGAACCCGCAGTTTAGTTGTTGATTTTTTTTTCACTTGCGGATTAAACCTATACCACCTGAATTTGTTATCAGCTCGATTAGAAGCTCACAGCAACCTATTTGTGGCTGGGAATAAATAACTTGTACACACAACCAAACACACGCAATTTTAACATTTTTTTGTTTTAATTTTTTATTGCATAATTGATTGATTTTCCCCACAATGTATTTTCACCGTCCCGTTCGATTGAAATTCGAGGTGCCATTGTTGTCATTCGCAAAGTTTTATAGGCAAATATTTGATTTGTAATTAGAACGACGACTGATATGATTATTTACAATCGTGTTTTTTCTAGGTGTTGTGGTTTGTTTGAGAGCCACAGACTATATGGGTATGATAAGGTATATTATGCTTAGTTATATAAGGAAAGTGGACTTTTGAAATGGAAACCTTCAACATGCTAAGGCGACCGAATAATTATATTGAGGCTTGCAGGTTTTTTTTTAATTAGGGAGACAATTAACTGACTTTTTGACTTCAACATTTAATGAGTCATTTAGAAAATGAATTTTTATCAGTGAACGTCATTATCTGTAAAATAAAAAAAAACCTACCGTGGCAACTACTGTAGATTGACTGGAACAAACTATAACTAAGTTAGGAAGGTAAAGTTGATATAAAGGTATACCTACTGACACGATCAACGAAAATGATCAACACGTTGACTTTTTGACGTTAAAATTACGTGATAAGGTTTCCTAAGGTGAAGTCGTGTCATCAACGTAAAAAGCTGTCAACATGCTGATGTATGGTTGATGCGAATTTTGTAAACGAATTTGTTTGTAAACGAGATCACCATTTGCGTAGACCGTCCTTAAGTAGCATAAGCAATCAAATACCTCTAGAAGGACTGCTTCAATTGTTGACTGTCATGACAGAAAAAAAAACGAGATCACCATTTGCGTAGACCGTCCTTAAGTTACATAAGCAATCAAATACCTCTAGAAGGACTGCTTCAATTGTTGACTGTGTTGACAGAAAAAAAAGTAACCACATTCGTATCTAGATATAGAATGTGTATACTCTTACAAAGCACCCTGCAAATGTGAAAATGCAAATGGTAAGGCTGGTCAAAAAGACGATAAACAACGTTGACATTTAAAACTTTAATATCGAATGGGGATTTGTTATAAGCAACAGACTTAAGCAACAAGTCCTTAGCTTTGAGAATGCAAATGAAGTCATTACGACTATCCGCATCAAATCTAAACTCATCTTAATAAGTCATTTAGGCGGGTTTGCTTGGTGGAAAAGTTTTTATGTAGAAAGGAACTCCTTGCCAAAAAAAAAATTACTAATGAGCAACTGACCGAATATGCTAATAAAGGAAAGAGACAAGAATTCCAATGCATTGAGCATGGCGTCATTTAGATAATCAAAGATAAATCATCAAAGTCAATCTCGTGAAACTAAGTGAATAAATTTTCACGTATCCTTTCAAGATCCTAAACTTCATGCAAACCCCAGTTTGGACTTGATGAAAAATTTCTGAATATTAAAAAAAAAAAAAACAATTTCTTAAATATGGTTTTGCTATGGGTTACCCAACTAACGGGTGATTTTTGAAGAGTTAAGTTTTTTTTTTCATTTTGGCAGCACTGTTTAGTAATGGCGTCTGTAGTCATCTGTCAAAGTGAAAAGTTTTCAATATACTCCGCCATTTAATTATGGAGAGACTTACCAACGAGCAACGTGTTCTGTGAAAAATGTGTACCGTTTGTTATCCGCTTTTTTTTCAAAAATTGTGTTCAGCGATGAGGCTCATTTCTGGCTTAACGGATACGTAAATAAGCAAAACTGTCACATTTGGAGTGATGAACAATCAAAAGCCATAAAAGAATCATCGATGCATCCCGAAAAAACGACAGTTTTGTGTGGTTTATGGGCTGGTGTCATCATCGGTCTATTTTTCTTCATAGACAAACGTGGAAGAAACGTTACAGTCAACGGCGAACAATATCGAGCCATGATACGCGACTTTTGTTTGCCCCAGTTGACTGAGTTGAACTTGGTTGATATGTGGTTTCATCATGACAGTGCCACATGCCATACAGCTCGTGAAACAATGAAAATGTTGAAGAATGAATTTAGTGAGCAGCTTATTTCTCGAAATGGCCTCTTGATTATTTCTTGTGGGGTTATGTAATGTCGTTAGTCTATGTGGACAAGCCGATCACGATAAAAGTCTTACAGGATAACATAACACGTGTAATTGGTGTAATCCAGACCGAAGTGCTCGAAAAAGTGACGCAAAATTGGACCTTCCGAAGGGACCATTTGAAACGGAACCGCGAACAACGTTTACATAAAGTTGTCTTTAAAACGTAAACGGCAAAGGCCTATTTATCGATTACAATATGAACTTTGAATATTTAATGCAAATTTGAGTGTTGTATTCGATTTTTAAAAAAACATAGATTAAAAAATCACTCGTTTAAACATTTCCAAACCTTCTAATCACGGAAATACATCCAACTGACGAGCTACTAAGTGCCATCCCAATCCACAAGCATAATTTTCTTCAATCCCAGTCCTACAGATTTCATCTTACTTTGTTCACTTTCACTGGCGTCTGTGTGCCAGCTGTATTACATCATTCAACGAGACCAAAGCAAATCAATAAATGAAAAGTCAATAAACAGTGATTGCAAATTTGTTGCACATACACACTGACACACACCTAGCACAGTTTGTATGTAGATCACCATCCATTGCAGAACGTAGACAGACAATGCAAATTAGCACACCTCATCATTATTCCACTTTAAAAAAAAAAAACAATTTTATTTCATTTGTTGTTCTTAATCAATTCTGTTGACACATTCGGAACTTAATTCATCAAATGATTGCCAACTGTCAATAAATTTCATCAAAAAAACTGATAATGACCCAAATTCAAGCGCTTGATCTATATATGAAAATCTAAAATGCAAAATTATCCATAATATTTACGAATCTAGTACAATTTTTAATGTTAATTTTTAATCAAATAATAATTTCAATTTTTATTTTCCAAATTACAGCACAAATTCACCCGCTAAACACGGCGCAATGGAGAAGGGACTTCACGAACGAGATCGTGTAGGAGTGCAAGATTTTGTTTTACTCGAAAACTACCAAAGCGATGATGCATTTATTGACAACCTGAGGAAACGTTTCCAAGAGAATTTAATCTATGTAAGTTAACAATTGAATATTTACATTCAAGCTTGTAAATAACAATATTATTTTATACTCTGTGTACTTTTTTAAAAAAAAAACAACAAAATGCGTAACAAATTGACTTCTTAAAAAAGACCATGAACTCTGTAAGATAGACAAACAATATAATTATGCTTTGCCAAAATCACCAATTACGCTTTCATCAATTTTAGAAAATGCACTTTCATGCACTGATATATGGATTTGTTGACTAATTTTTTTTTGTTTAATAAATTTCAGACATACATTGGACAAGTTTTGATTTCGGTAAATCCATATAAAGAGTTGCCAATATACACAGAGAATGAAATCAAGGAATACAGGAACAGACACTTCTTTGAGGCACCACCACATGTGTAAGTTTTTTTCTTAATTTATTTAACAAACCGCCGCTGGGAAAACGAACTGTCATATGTCAAAATTCATAATTATTTCAGAAAACAATTTTCAGAAAAGTTATTTAAAGTTTTTCATTACAAGGAAAGTATCATTAAATGCTAAACGAAACGCCCTCACGCTGTCAGTTTAAGAGCTAACGGTTTTATAGAAAATTTGTATGCGAATTTTGACTGATGTCAGTTTGCTTTTCAAGCGAAGAATTAGTTGAGTTCATTGACAGGTTATGTAGAAATTTGCAGCAGCTAGCTTTATATTGGTAGTAACCTCGATGGCTCTTTTGACATTCGAAGACTAAAGTATAAACTTAGCTGATGCAATTTTTAAATTGTGTCCATAGGAAAACAATACAATGATGAAACACACATGGCTTTGCAATAGGTAGCAAAACAAATTCTTTTTAAATCGGAAATACGTATTCTTCATCATAAACTTATTGTAAATGTTCTCATAAAAAAAAATATAAGAAGGCTTTAATCCACTGTGTGGATCGTTTTATACCCTATCCCATTCCATCCTTAAAATTAATATCCCTTAAATGTGAATTTTACGGCAAAGATATATTAAAATTGAAATTGTCGCAACATATTGCTCAGACAGTTTATCAAAATCTTGTATGGTTCGACCAAAAACAACGTTTTTCTAACGCATATGGTATGGCGTAGGGTAAAAAAATAGTTTTTGTATGAAAAAGCCTCCAAACAGTGGGCGTGGGGTAAAAATGATTTATTGAAGACATTTTTGTATTACCAAAGCTAATTATTTTGCATCATATAGACGAAATATAGGCATTAGGATTGTCTAGATATCTTCTTCAGACACTTTTTCAAAATCTCTTACGGTTTGGCCAAAAATTAGGTTTTTCTAAAAAGGGGGGCGTGGCAGTGGGCTTACACTTGTTCGAACAAGGATCACATGTACCAAATTTAATTATCTTAGCTCAAATTTTAAGGCCCAAAAACCGGTTACCTACAGACGGACGGACGGACGGACGGACAGACAGACATGGCTTAATCGACCCAGCTAGTTTTTCTGAGTCGATCCATATACTTTGAGGTATACTTAGCTCAATTATTTCTATGTATCAAAACTAATATACCCCTATGGGATGGGGTATAAAAATAAAACATGGCATCATATTAGTTTCAATATTTTATGACGAAATAGGGAACCGCTTTATTTTGCATTACTTGTCGTAAAGTTTGTCCCGTATTTTTGCTGTAAAAAAAAATGTATGCTCTTAAAATTGTTTGAGTGGGAATAAATTATTTCAGAGAGAGACAACATTACGAAAAATAACAAATATGCGGTTTAAAAGAAAGCTAAGTTATCAGTCAATTTTAAAGAACAAATTCCAAACAAAAACACATGTCAAAACAAATGACATCGAATTTGATTGTCACTTGTCAGATATCACTTGACATTTTACTGCTTCTTATCAACAGACATTTCTGCAGAACGTTTTTTACTGATTTGTATGTAGGGTTGATTAGAGTTTCATTTTGTTCAAATTTGTTTGCTACAGGAAATGTTTTAAGTAAAAATCTGTAAAATTTTTATAATATGGGAACGGAATGGGGATATTATACTCAATTTTTTCATCTAAGATCGACTCAGTTATCTCAGTGTGTTAGTGTTTGAAAGTGAAGTATATTGCTTCCAATAAATTAAACATGGCGCCATACTTGTTTCAACATTAGCCCGAAATAAAAAGAGCTTAAGAACATGAAACCACATTAGTTTTATAAAAATGCAAAGGTTTGTTCCCGTACTTTTGCAGTAAAAAATATTAAACTCTTAAACTATTCAAATTGGAGTTGGAATAAGTTGAGAGCAGTCTTTTTTTTTATTTTTTTTTAAAATTTCCGCGCACTCAAGGGGTTATGAATACCCTTTATATGTTTTAGCACAGTGCGGGCGTTAAGGAAATTAGGGATAAGAAGAAAGGAGATACCGATGCACATTGGTTTTAAATGTTTGTAAGTTATAATGGAAAGGAAAAACAGAGTTTGATAGAGCATTCCACATTCGTGTTTTTCGGTTTATGTACGAATCTCTATATTTCAGCGTTGGTCCGATGATAGGCTTGAGGGTAAACTGATTTGTATTCATTGCGTAACGAGTATTGCGGCTGAATTGTTGAATGGGAGGAATGCAGCTGGCTATTTCATTTGAACATTGGTTGTTTAAATAGCGATAAAACAAGGTAAGGCAGGAGATGTTTCGATGGTGTTCGAGCGAAACTAAGGAGTTCGCTATTCTTATGTCTCCTATAAGTTTTTTCTCACGTGTTTGAATCCTATCTAGTAGGTGCAATGTCGATTTTGGTGCACCTTACCAGACGTGGGCGTTGAATTCAAGTTTTGGGCGTATAGACGCTTTATATATTGTGGCCAGATCAGAGGGGGTGAAATATTACTTACATCGATTTAGGAAACCTAGACATTTCGCTGCATTTTTAGCGACTTCGAATATGTGGTCGTTCCAACGTAAGTCGTTACTAACACACATACCTAGCATGGAAAGCTTTTCGGTTTCTTCGACGTAAGTGCCATTCATGGATAATGGCTCTAGATTTTGGTTTCGCTTTAATGACAGAAGACAGCATTGTGTTTTGGAAGCATTGAATTCCACTCTATTAGATTTATCCCATTTGATAATGCTGTCAAGATCGGAATTCAACGAGCTTAACATATTGAATTGAACGTTTCGAAAGATAATGTCTAATCTATAGAAGAAGTTTTTCGTCGATTCCAAATGCACGCATTTTCGACAAAAGGGCTTGATGCCAAACCCTGTCAAATGCCTTTGAAATATCAAGCGCAACAATCTTGCTTTCGCCACCATGGTGGATTGATTGGTTCCACTTTTCTGTGAGATATGTCATCAAATCACCAGTAGACCTGTTGCTGCGAAAACCATACTGCCGGTCATTGAGAAGTTTTCGTGTTTCGAGATATTTCATAAGCTGACGATTTATCAGCGTTTCCATGACCTTGGAAAGAAGGGACCTAAGTGCAATTGGTCGGTAGTTGGAGAGAGAAGAAGATTCGCCTTTTTTTGGTACAGGCTGGACAAATGCTGTTTTCCATCTACTCGGAAAGAGTCCTGATAGGATAGATAGAAAAGCTTACGCAGTGGTCTTGCTAGCGTAGTTGTGTAACCCCAAACTAAAACAATTCAGATATTCTTAGTAAAAAAAATTAAATCCGCATTATTTGATTTATTTTTTGAATAAAAACTGAAAAAAAAACGAAAAGTGTAACACAATCAGTGACACTTTAACATCGAATAAAATATTTTTATTCGCCATGATGGTGAAATAAACTCAAAATTGAGAAAATTAGGTTTACGCCACTCCTGCTCTCAATGCCTCAAATTATTTCAGAGATTGGCAATATTACGAAAATAAAATTTTTTTTTGGCGCAACAGGCTTGTTAGTATTCAGGGCCGAGCTTTCTCACAACACAACCAATCAAGTGTGTGTGTGTGTACTTCTTGCACGTTTTATGCCGACTCCGAACGGCGATTTTGTTAGATCATCACAAAAGGAGGGCCAAAGAAAAATCATTAAAGGTGTTGCTACGGCTGGGAATCGAACCAAGACCTTCTGTGCGGCAGTTCATCGCACTAACCATCGCGACACTGAGCCCGTTTAGTAAAATACAGTAAAATTATTATTTCGATTAAAAAAAACTGCCAAGCCCTGTTCTCCGAAAAAAGTATGACTTTTAGGTTATTGCTAGACCACTTAACCAACATGGTTCATTACACCATGATCTAAATGCGAATTTTGGAAACGATATTCGAATGCAACGCGTCTCAAATGCCATTATTGGAATTTACATTTTTTACTTAGAACATTCGAGATTTATTTGCCTTAAAGATACTTTGCAGATCGTCAATAAGTACTTATTTTAGGAATAAAAGATTTTTACTTACAAAAGAAAAAAAATGCATATAAACATATGTCTTTATGGTCGAGTTTAAATCTCGTTAGGAAGGTTCATGTCCCTCCCACTTTTATACAACACTAACTGTCGTCTTTTGAATTCGATAGTTAGACATTGAAAAGGATTGGCTCATGGATCACTTCTTTACAATAAAATTATATTTCTTGTTTGAAAAACGTCAACTAAAGTTCCCCAAAAGCAACTTTTACTGTCGTTTCTGACGGTTCCTTCCTCAACTTACAACTGTTGTAATTTAAATTACAAAACTAAATTTTGTTTAAATAAATTTACTGCAATTGTTTTTGGAATTTGAGATTTAAAAAAAAAATAAGATCAAATGTAAAAAAAGATTTTGTGTAGATCTAAAATTATAAAATCAGGTATTTACGAGATAAAGCCTCTGTGAAGATATTAAAGCTTACAGATTTTCAAGCATCAGTGCAAGAAGAGTTTTGGCACACCTATTTCAAGCTTATTACATTTTTTAGACTTAATAATTTCACACCTATTCACGTTGTTTTAGAAATAAATTAACATTTTAGTTTAGAGAGTAATATAATATAATTTACAATTATGCTTGTTTACAATTATTTTACATAAAATGAGTGTATTCCACTGATTTATTACTCAAATTTGTTTTATCATTGTTAAATATTTAGGCAAAAATAATATTTTTGTATTCTTATTTTGATTTTTTTTTGTTTTTTTGTACTTCACAGCTTTGCCGTAACAGACAACGCATTCAGATCTCTCATCGAAGAAAACAAAGCACAATGTGTGCTTATTTCAGGTGTGTACTTGTAAATATTTACGAATTTTTAAAATTGTGTTAAAAAATATAAATCTAAAGGTAAACAAGATTTATATTCATAAAAAAGCTGTGATTGGTAGACAACACATCATTGTCATGATAAGGGTAAATTTGTCTTGGGAATAGAATGATAGGATTGCGGTGGAGTCCAAAAGTGAGTCTACATTGAGACTTTAGGAAAATATTAACAAGAATTTCATTTGTGTGCACATTTTTATGTTGCATATTTGTACTTACTTGCTTAAGTGGCGCTACAGTCCTGAATGAACCTGGGCCTCAACCAACATGCCTCTCCAATTAGCCCGGGCCTTAGCTAACTGCCTCCAGTTGCGCACTCCAAGTTGCTTGAGGTCGGTTTCTACTTGTGCGCGCCACTTAAGGCGAGGTCTTCCTCTACTGCGTCCGACGTCTGGCTGGGAATCAAAGACTCTGCGAGCCGGAGTATTGGTGTCCATCCGTTCTACATGTCCTAACCATCTTAAACGTCCAATGCGGACTTTTTTTTTACCAGGGGCATGTCGCTGTACAGCTCGTTTAGTTCTTGGTTGAATCTTCCTCTTCCTCTCAAACGGACCAAGGATTTCTTCATCCGATTTTGAGACGGTCCATGCTTCAGCGCCGTAGAGCAGGACTGGGATGATCGGGGTCTTATATAAGATCTCCTTAGTAGTTCGAGTGAGGGCTTTACTACTGAATTACCTTCTTAGCCCGAAGAAACAGCGGTTGGCAAGAGTAATTCTTCGTTTATTTTGCTTGCTTGGTTATTTGAGAAACATTTCTTTTACAAAATGGCAGTTTCTTTCACTATAAGGTTCCGTCTTACATCGAGAAGTTTCAAAAAAAAAAAAAAAGATATTAATATCAAGGTAAACTTAATTTTAAAATTAAGGGTAAATATTATTAATAATGCTTCCTAATAATTTGAATCACGAACATTTATTTAGGGCTCATGTTATTTTTTTTAATATTCGTTATAGACTTTAAAAACATGTGTTAAATATGTACTACACAAATTACCGCTTTATGTATTTTTTATTGATATTAAGCTTTTATCATTAAAATCAATGTAGCCGTGGCATGTTACCTCAATGACAACCTGTCAACCGGCTTAAGATTAGCAAAGATTCATAAATCTGAATGAACTATTAGGCATTTCCAAAGGTACTCAAATACAGCTGAACCAGCTGAACCAGCATAAACGATTTATAAAACAATCGCATGTGTACTAAATGATAAAATGTGGTATTAGAAAAACCATTGCGAGACATCAATGCCATTTAGAAAACCCTCGACTGGTATTTATTGTTTTATTAATAAGCACGTATAAGTTTGAATGTGTATTAACTTTTAATTGACGCACATTGTTTCCATATATGTATTCTTTATCGAAAAAAGCGTTAAATTAAAACAATTCACTAATCTTTAGGTAAACCAAAATGAGATCGTTATCTGTGTACTCGTATCAATAGTTTGACGTTCCACAATCGATAGCCTATTATAGCAGAAATTGTTAATATGGGATTTTTTGATTAATAAAATAACGGCAATCGGAATATGCATTTGTGCGATGATATAATTTTTGAAAATGGTGTATTCAATTTTTGTAGAGACATTTTATTAATTTATTGACTCTGGAATTACTTCGATTACTCTGCATTCTTGGAGATGTATCGCTCCATGGCTTGTTCACTTGTATTCTACATCTGTCTAGCCCACAAATGTCAAAACAGATTTGACATTGGCGGCCATTTGCAAAAATAAGAGCATCTTCCAATAGGGTGATCTCTTTTGGCCCACCTTGTAGTTTTAAATATTCCACCTGTATTGAAAAATCACGTCTCTACGTACAATAAAATCAAATGCCAAAAGTTAATAATCAAGGTTTCTCAGCAAATCCTTATTAGCTGTAGATACGTGTTAAGATAGGGTAGAAAGCAATTTTCTGCAATTAAAAGTGATAAGGATTGGTCATGATGTACATGAGTCTACTTATTCATAAACGTAAGCAAATGATAGTCCAGAAAAGCCAGGTGAGCCAGCAAGCCATGTAAATTAAAGAAAAATGACATAATGATACTATCCACAGTGCGAATAGCGGAATACCCCCTCATTCTACTTTTTATATGAACATTTTCAGACACGAAGACGCGTGCTAAAAGACAGTTTTCAGTATTCATGCCATAGAGCTCAGAATGAATCAATGTGAATACGAAATACGTAAATCAATGCATAGCCCAAAATCATAAATCTGCATGTGAACAAAT
Source organism: Rhingia rostrata (assembly GCA_949824845.1). Taxonomy (NCBI): domain Eukaryota; kingdom Metazoa; phylum Arthropoda; class Insecta; order Diptera; family Syrphidae; genus Rhingia; species Rhingia rostrata. The sequence goes on from OX463757.1 coordinate 93,573,898, forward strand.
GCATTCCAACAATCGTGTCCCTTTTTGTCAGTTATGGAATATATTTTCGCCCAGATGGGCACTCAACCTGTCAGCACAATTCTTTGATGGTTTGCAGCTCTGGTTCATGAAGAGCTCTTCCATATATTGTCGTTATCGTCATAATATCGACCTCAAATTGTGCCGTTGTCATTGAGCCTACTATCTAAAGGGTTTTTCAAAAAGAGCGCTACAAAAGTTTTTTTTAAATAAAAAAAAACGGGTTTGGATATCAATGAAATTCTTTATTCCTGTGAAAGTACGTTCGATGCCATTATGTATGGAACTCGATTTCTTTTGCATGGCTACCACGGGCACGCAGAAGTCCAGACGCTGAACCCAATTTTCGACAGTTTTCAAGCATAAGTTGGCCGATATTGCTGCAATTTCACGTTCGATATTCGTACGAAGTTCATCAATCGTCGCTGACTTGTTGGCATAGACCATAGACTTGACGTAGCCCCACAGGAAATAGTCTAACGGCGTCAAATCGCACGACCGAGGCGGCCTAGCGACTGGACCATTTCGTGAGATAACACGTTCTCCGAACTTGGTTTCCAATAAATTGATTGTGACATTCGCTGTGTGGCTTGTGGCGCCGTCGTGTTGGAACCACATGTCCGCCAAGTCCATATCATCTAATTGGGGCCAAAAATATTCGGTTATCATTGAAAGGTAGCGATTCCCATTCACTGTAACGTGCCGGTCTTGATCATCACGGAAGAAGTACGGCCCAATGACGCCGCCGGCTCATAAACCACACCAAACCGTAATTTTTTCGGGATGCAATGATGACTCATGGAGTACGTGTGGATTGCTGCCTGACCAATACCGCATATTTTGTTTATTGGCGAAGCAATTCAGTCAGAAATGAGCCTCGTCGCTGAAGATGATTTTTCGATGAAAATCTGAATCATTTTCAAGTTATTGCTCAGCCCGATTCACGAACATACGACGCTTCTGGTGGTCAAGCGGCTTCAGTTCTTGCGTCAATTTAATCTTGTAAGGATGGAGGTCAAGATCTTTTCGCAAAATTCGCCACAACGACGTCACAGAGATGCCCAACGCTTGAGGACGAAGTGTGAGAGACATACGGAAGTTCATATCTTCCGTATTTGATGGAAACTCTTAATCGGAACTACACTCTAGGCCAAATACCCTTAATATATCTACAAAGGACTTAAGGTTGTTGAGCCTGTTGGCTTCAGCAGATGCATATCCCCGCCTTTTCCAATTTGGCAAAGGGGCATTCTGAAAACTTCGCAATGCAATAAGGTGGAAGGTTAACCCAATCAAAGCTTTTATCAATCTGAGAAACTAAATTGCAGTGTCCTTTGGAAAGTGAATGTTCAAACACAAACAGCTAATGGCAAAGTTTTTGACAGTTTCCTTGAATGTTTTGATTGGTCCTACGAGAGGAAATTTCAAAGTCTTCAAGAGTCTTTAAGAACGTTAATAAATTGACAGTAGTAAGTCTCTCCATAACGACAAACAAGTAATATTTGACAGATATTGGATTTGACAAGATACTACAAAAAAGTGCAAAACCTTCGCTTGGTTCTAGGGCGTTCTCGATGATAGATGATTATCTGTAGAACACATTTAATATAAAATTAAGAAGACCATCAAGGTCTTAAGAACTGTCTTACTTTCATTTTGTTCATTTATTTTATTTTATAAAACATTTTCCATCTCTCTTTTATTCTTCTAGGTGAAAGTGGTTCTGGTAAAACAGAAGCTTCGAAAAAAGTCCTACAATACATTGCTGCCGCGTCTGCAGCGTCTGGCCATCAGACCACTGTCGAAGGGGTCAAATATAAACTTCTTCAGAGTAATCCCGTTTTGGAGGCATTCGGTAATGCAAAAACCAACCGCAATGACAATTCATCACGTTTTGGCAAGTACATGGATGTTCAATTCGACTTCACTGGTGTCCCGATTGGTGGCAACATCTTGAACTATCTTCTCGAAAAATCGCGTGTTGTTCATCAGAATAATGGCGAAAGGAATTTCCATATTTTCTATCAACTTTTGGCCGGTGCTAATGATCAGATGCTTAAGGATTTGCAATTGAAGAGGAACTTGGATAACTACTATTATTTGAGTGATGGGGTAAGGATTCTGATTCCCAATGTCCATGAGCCTGACTAACCGCTTTTTCATTATTATTTAATAGGAAAAGGGAACTGTACCACGTATTGACGACAAAACCAACTTCAAGACCATCTGCGATGCCATGACCATCATTGACTTCAGCGCAGAGGAACAGTTGGAAATCTTCAACATTATTGCTAGCGTCTTACACATGGGCAATGTTGGTTTCACCGAAGAGGAGGGGCATGCCAAGATTTTGAAACCCGAATCCGTTGCAGCCATTGCTAAACTGCTGGGCTGCGATGTTGAGGAGCTTTCCGCTGCTATGACGCATCGTACCATCGATGCGCAAGGTGATGTTGTTACTTCCCCACTCAGTCGGGAAATGGCAATCTATGCTCGTGACGCACTGGCCAAGGCTGTCTACGACCGTCTCTTCACTTGGTTAGTCAGCCGTTTGAATATCTCACTGCAGGCAAAGGACGTACGTGGAGCCCGCAAAAATGTCATGGGCATTTTGGACATCTACGGATTCGAGATTTTCCAAAAGAACAACTTTGAACAGTTCTGCATCAATTTCTGCAACGAGAAGCTGCAGCAGCTGTTTATTGAACTGACCTTGAAATCAGAACAGGACGAGTACAACCGCGAGGGCATTGAATGGGTACCAGTCGCGTACTTTGACAACAAAGTCATCTGCAATTTGATCGAAGAGAAGTACAAGGGCATTATATCGATCTTGGATGAGGAATGTCTGCGACCAGGTGAACCAACTGACTTGACCTTCTTGGCCAAGTTGACCACTCAACTGGGTGACCATCCTCATTACATCTGCCATCACAAGGCACCAACACAGGTCCAAAAGACAATGGGCAGGGATGAGTTCCGCTTGGTTCACTATGCTGGTGATGTCACTTACAACGTGGTTGGATTCTTAGACAAGAACAACGATTTGCTATTCAGGGATTTGAAGGAGACCATGAGCAAGGCTCAGAACAGTATTGTCCGTGCATGCTTCCCAGAACAGGAGTATCTTTCAAAGAAAAGGCCAGAAACTGCCGTAACTCAGTTCAGGATTTCCCTAAACAACCTTATGGACATCCTTATGTGCAAGGAACCATCTTACATCCGATGCATCAAGCCAAACGATCAACAATCGCCGGGCATCTTCAGTGATGACTTGGTACTCCATCAGGTTAAGTACCTCGGGTTGATGGAGAATTTACGCGTACGCAGAGCCGGTTTTGCCTACCGCAGGACCTACGAGATGTTCTTGCAGCGATACAAGTGCCTCAGCAAGAAGACCTGGCCCCACTACAATGGCCCAGCAAAGAGCGGGGTTGAAGAACTGGTCAAAGAAATTAGTTTCGGCCCCGAGGACTATCGCATGGGCATGACAAAGATATTCATTCGCTTCCCAAAAACTCTCTTCGATACAGAAGATGCCTTCCAAGCCAAGAAACATGATATCGCTGCAATCATCCAGTCGCACTGGAAGGGACGCAAGCAACGGAAGATCTACCTCAAGCTCCGAGAAAACACAATTACCCTTCAGTCGTACTGCCGTCGCTTTTTGGCCATTGCTGCCGCCAAGAGACGCCGAGAAGCCGCCGATAAAATTCGAGCCTTCATCAAGGGTTTCATCACTAGAAATGATCCACCAAACGGTTTCAACGAGGCATTCATTGCCAATTCCAAACGAATGTGGCTGATGCGCCTATCCAAGGACCTGCCATCAAACGTCCTCGACAAGAGCTGGCCCTCCAGCCCGAAACACTGCCAAGAAGCCTCTACATACCTACATCGTCTGCATAAGCTGCACTTGGCACGACTGTATCGTCAACAGTTGAGCTTCGAGAAGAAGAAGCAATTCGAGCTCAAAGTCACCGCCGAAAAGGTATTCAGAGGCAAAAAGAAGAACTACCCACAATCGATTGCACCATGGTTCATCGAAGATCGCATCACAAAGGAACACGCGTCTCAGGTTAACAACTTTGTAGCGACGACATTCGGTAGTGAATCCCTCAAGTACGCCTCGCCTTGTGTGAAATTCGATCGTCACGGCTACAAACCAAGAGATCGATTCATTCTGCTAAGTAACAAGGCCGTCTATGTGCTAGACGCGAAGACCTACAAACAAAAACATCGCCTGCCATTGGACAAAATCGACTTTGTCCTAACCAACCACGATGATTGTCTGTTGTTGGTGCGAATCCCATTGGACTTGAAGAAAGACAAGGGCGATCTGATTCTGGAAATTCCTGCCATCATTGAGTTCTGCACGTACATCATTACCACAGTTGGAACAGCGAATATCCTTAGCGTCGTCAACAGAGATACGTAAGTAGATTTTCGCTGATATTTTGTGTTGTGTCTAACTATGAGTTAGCTAGCTCTTGAATCTCCGAAAAAGAAAATTCAATTGCAATATGGGACACAATCCTTGATTCATAGGTCCTTGTGTTTTTTCTGAATACCAAATACCTGCTCTGAATTAAATTCTAACGCGTTTTCTTTCTTTTCTTCTAGATTGGAGCACAATGTGGTCAAGGGCAAATCAGGTGTTATAGATATTCAAACTGGTGGACAACCAGGTATTAATCGGGACAAAAATGGACATCTCGTTGTTGTAAGTATTTTTGTGTGTAAACTAAACCCTTCCATGCCTAACCTCTATCTCTTCCCAAGGTTGCTGGACAATAATCAACTGAAACCAATGTTTATAGAAAAAAAAAATAATTAACTAACCAAGGAGAGACCTCTTAAGATGGCTTTAATTATTATTTTGTTTGTGTTTTAAAACGTGAAAAAAAACTACAACGAAGACAATTTTTTAAGTATTAAATTTAATTAAAATATTTAAAAAGAAAAATCGACCGCACACCAATTAACTAAAACCCGTATTATATTTGTATAACGAAAAGGAAGAATTAAAATAAAAAAAAAACTCTTTTGTGTGCCATTGAGAATGCATGGCTGGAAGCATTTTTTATTATTTTTTTTGTTTTTATAAGTATATATTTCAATGTCTTTATAATAAATTCATACCAACTAATTATACGTTATTTGTTTAATTGTGTCTTATAACTGTGGTGCACAATAGTTTTAATTATAAAAGATTTAAAGGAAAAAACGCCTTTCAACCGTAATGTGTCCTATAAATGTACATTTTTCATTGTTTATTTTTTACGTTTGGATTTATTTATAAAATAAATATAATTTTTTATAATAACTATTAAATATTATTTATATTGAAAGAAATTCTTTCTTTTGTAATAAAAACAATATTTTGAAATGTGGATGTTATCTGTTTTATTTTGGGAGGATTACACTCCGACAGAAGAGGAGTCAAGCTGTAAAAAAACGCTTGACATAGTCTACTGTTGGGTCATTGCTAAGTGCGATGAAATGATACACACTGGTCTCTCGCAATGATCTGAAAAATCATTCGAGTAACTAGTATAATTGCTTGAGCATATTATTTCAACAAAGGCATTCGGATTCTGTAGAAATTGTTTAGGTCCCGTCATTTTACAAGAAGAGAAATGCTAAGTCCTGTGTCCTAATGAACCCCTTTCGTCACAAATTTAATTTTTCCTCAATTAAAATCCTCAGTAAATTCCGAGTTACGCGATTTTGGGTGAAATCGGAGAAAAGCTCAATATAAACTAAATGGACGAAATGAGGGGAAAACATAGACTCGGACCACTGCCTTGTGGCAGCCAAAGAATGATGATATCCATTACTCCACAACAATTAAGAAATACTGTGAATGATTGTAATGCCGAAAGGCTGCATAGCAATAGGCTGCCAAGGCCTGCGCAGAATGCATATCCCTTCAGCCCTAGATAAACAGCATACCACTAGTATTTAATGTTAGGAAAGACCTCAAAAAGGCATAGATCAGCCGCAACTGATATGCTAAGATTCTCGCGCCCACCAGCAAGAATCCCTCAGTTTGATGAAAAATACAGACAGATGCTGGCAGCAAATAACGAGGTCTACAAGGCTTAGTTTCAGACAAAGACGAGAGATAGCATCGATCTCTATGGGCTAAGATGGAGGAAGGAACACCGGCTTTTCAGAACAGAAAAAAGATAAAAGAGGATGGGAAGCACGCGATCGACGATATAGAGATGCCACTCCAGGAATGATGATCGCAAGTTTTACCAGAGTGTAAAACGTCAAAGCTCGAACAGAATCCTGTGGAGACGAATATCGAAATATCTTAGTTAAGACACAGTCGATGTTGAGAAAATGGAAGATGACTTGCTTAACAGCCAGAACTCACCATTCAATACTGGCGACGACAACGAAAACTACCCTCCATCCGACCTTAGTGAAGTAAGTATAACAATATCTTAATTCAAGCTTAACAAGGCTACCGGAATGGATTTGGCAAGTAAGATTCACCAACTCATAAGCTGAATTTGGTCGGATAAAAGTATGACTGCATAATGAAACCTCAGCATCGTTTGCCCGATCCACAAAAAAGGAGACATCTGAACTGCAGCAACAACTGAGACATAAGTGTCCTCAACATATGATATCTGTGGTAATGTGTGAATGCATGAAACCGTTTACCAAGTTTCAAAGCCTGATCGACCCTTATAAGTGTGGTTTTAGGCCAGGAAAGTGAACAACTGATCAAATCTTTACATTTCAGCAGATCCTTAACAATCTCAAGAAGTTCAAATCCACATATTCATCGATTTCAAAGCAGCATACGACAGCATTTATAGAGGACGAACTATATAGAAACATGTCTATTTTTGGTATACCGCCGTCAGTCTATGCAGAATGACGATGGAGCGTTATCGGTGCTTTGGGTCTACCGGGACTTCGTCTACCTTGGCCGCGCTATTAACTCTGACAACAACATCAAGTAAAAAGTCAAACGAGGAATTACCCTGCCAACCGCAGTTTTTTTCAAGTTAAGAAGGCAATTTAGTATTAAAAGTAAAACCCTCAGTCGAACTACTAAGCAGATCTTATACAAGACTCTGATCATCCCCGTTCTTCTCTGAAGCTGAAGCCTTTGGGTGTTTTGAGAAAAAATCATCGGGCCCGTTGGCGTTGAAGGGCTATGGAGACGAAGATTCAACTAAGTACTATACGAGCTGTACAGCTCGTTTTTTCGTCGGTGCCGTTTGCGTTGACGGGCTATGGAGACGAAAATTCAACCAAGTACTATACGAGCTGTTAAGCGACATACCTACCACTTGAATTGGACGTTTGGGATGGTTAGGAAATATAGAGCGAATGGACCCCAATACTCCGGTTCTCATAGTGTTTGATACGCAGCCAGACGTAGGGGACAACCTCGCCTAAAGTGGCGCACACCAGAAGAAACCGACCTCAGCCAACTTAGATTGCGAAACTGGAGGCAATTAGATATGGACCAGGCTAATTGGAGAGGTATGATGGTTGAGGCCCAGGTTAATTCCGGACTGTAGCGTTACTTAAGTAAGTGATGGAAAAAATTCAATTTTTCGGAAGACATGATTGTCTTTCTATTGAAAATATGCCGGTTCGGGTACTTTTATAAAATGATTGAGAGATGAATCTAACAAATTATAGTCTCAGGGAATTTAAAAAGATATCGCAGCTAATAGGAGCATTCATGCAACGTCGTAATTTTACTACGTGTCAAAGGTTGTAATTTTACGACGACACGACGTTTCATGAACGACCCTAAAACTTTACGACTAAATAATGCGGTAACCCACTGAATTCAATCTCAATTTAGTAATTTATTTATTGATAGAATTTTGTTCCTATTGTTCTCTCTCCGATCTACATATTTTTTTTTTAGTTTAGCGAATACGTCAAAATAGCTTTTCAAAAGTTTACAACGTTTACCATCTCAGTTTACACACCCAATTCCGGTGAGAAAATTCCGATATTGTTTCGAAACATTTCCCATACATTTTTGACAGTTGGGCCGCTCCCTCACTTGTCGGTGCGGTATCGTTTCGTTCGGTACGCTCGGTACACATGCGGTACCGAATGTATACAGAATACATGTATTTCAATGCGTTCCTCCTGATTCGCACGGCATGTGCAGGAACGGGGCGAAATACAAAAAGTATACCGAGCCGCGGTACGAACAAGCCGTATGTACTGCGTATGTTGTCGAAAATGTTGTCTGCAGAAGGTGATACTCATTGAATTAAGTTGAAAAAGACGAGTTGTTGTACAACTTTTAGTTAGTAGAGTATTCAAGAAAAGACCTTTGGCATACAATGAATTCTAAAAAATTCTCAAAATCAAACAAATCATAGTTTGTAAATTATTGGTTTATTATAATTTAATTAAATGCAACTATTATACTGCCTCGGATGCTCTTGGTGGAATAAAATAGTCAAATATTTTACAACTGTTGCTCTCGAAGATTATGCAAAGTTGAAGTTTAAATACCGACAAGTGAGCAGACAAAGGCAGTATCGGTATCCTCTCGGTAAAATAAGAAATACCGTTTACAGATACCATACCGACAAGTCAGGGAGCGACCCTTATTTATCACGTCGAAATTTTATCACGTTTGCAACGTTTACGACCACGACAACTTTCTGACGTTGCATTAATACCCCTAATTTATGGAAACAGAGCAAATTATTTTGGACTTCATCTGCATCCCCATTTAATCCAATCGCGTTACACAGTTAAAATGTAATTTTAAACTTACAAATTATCATTCTCGTCAATTTTATTTCAAAATTCACTACTATTTTTCAAATTAGAGACAACACTAACACAACTTCCACAAAATATTCCCCTTGGGAACAAAATATCCGTGACTTTAGTCGAAAAGGGAAATAATTTTGACATTTCACTTCAGCCATCGCAACCAACCATCTAGCTATACTCTTCTTTTGTCTTAATTCACGTCGACAGACAGCAGAAGTTTTTACATAATTCAACTGGGACCGAAAAAATTCAGTGTAATTACCGCAAGTTCTTTAATTTTCTGCAAAAAGTTTGTGTTAATTTGGTGTGATTTGATTGATTTCTTGCAGGTTAACAATCATGTCACTGACTCAAGTTGTTCGTAGCTGCAGCCGAGGCTTTGCCGTTGTAGGAAATGCAATTCGTTCGAATGGTCGGTGTATTGCCACAATCCAGCCACACATTCGCATGATGCATAGGAGTTTTGCCCCAGCGATTTGCACCAAAATCAATCAAGTAATTTTGTTTTGGTGTTTTTTTTTAACATTATCATAAAAATATCATTTGAATGGATGGGAATGTCATACTCCTTTCCAGGGGGTTATCAGTGGTATCAATCCTGCTTAACCTCAACTTTGGCGAGCAAAAAATGTCAGACGTTGTGGTAGAGGAGGGATTTCAATATTTGGTGAGAAATTTCGTGGAGATTAATTAGAGTGTCTCAACTTGTAATTACTATTTCAGTAAATCGATAGGCATTGTTGCTGAGTAGAAGAAACAGCTTCCTTGTGAAAGAGAGTCTTTGACAATATTGTCAATTGCCCTACCAAGATGTTAATTTAAACATATGTTCTGACATAATCCTACATATGGTTTCGTTTGTTTTTATTAGGTTAATGTTGGTGGCTTTGTAAGAACAATGTTTTTGCTTTTATTACAAAGGAACTCACACATTTGTTGTAAATGTGATACGACGATTCTCGACTAAGTGAGACTAAGCAAACGAACCTATTCGCAATCAAGCATAGGGAAACAAATCATACAAAAACAAAGTTTATCAGCCAGTCCTATCCTTACTAAACTATCAATTAATTTAAATGTTTGATTAAAAAAAACACATGACGTGCCAAGATTTACTTTTGATGTGCATACCTAGTACAACATTTTTCATCTTTAATTTTATATTACATAACAAAGCACTTACCGGTTATCCACACACTGTGCAGAAGCTGAAACGAAATAAAATGATACATTAGAACTTATTTCCACATGAATATTATTTTGTTTAGAATTTGTCTGCTCTTAAAAAAATGTTACACAATATTTCGAGTGCACAAAGCAGAAACGTGCAATTTGTTGACTATCGTGGTCAGTTTTCAGTAAAAAAAAACTTGTACACACAATTTAAAGAAAACACTCATGGTTGGTACAACTTCCTTTAAACATATTCACACTTATCGAGGTATACGTTCGGAATGATTTGCGAAATGAAAGTCAGTTCCAATGGGAACTCAATTTGCTTTCAAGGTATTCGTTGGCTAACAAAATAAAATGCAACAATCGCGTTCCTTTTGATTCCTCACTAATTTTTCGTCGGTCAACTTAGGAAGAAATTGGATGTCAAATATTGTTAACTAAACGCATACCATTGATGCCGCTATCATGTACGTTACATTTCGTCGGAAAATCTGTTCGAAATGCCAATCAGAACGTTTTCATCGGAAATAAATTCTCCATTTTCAAACATATCGGAGAAGAACCTTTCTTCCATACCTCGATTATTATACTTTATATCTTGACGCTTAAGGCCAATCGCACATTGGATACGAATTTGTATTTTACGTAAAAGTATGAATACTGGCCGTACGAATTGAGTGCGCACGCACACTGATTACGTTTTTCTGCGTCAAATAAACAGTGTCCGGGTGGATGGTGATATCCCACAAGTGAACTGGTTTCAACGTACGAAACTATTAAAAAATCCCAACCAATTCGGATTGTTTTCGGACGTCGAAACTCAACGCACGTATACGTACGACTAACTTGCACAATAGATTATAAAGCCATACAGATGACGCACTGCATACAAGAAAAATTGTTCTATGGCGGGTCATACTGGCACAGTCCGCCATATAATTTTGATTTTTCAGGTGTGCACGTGCACACCGCCCGCCCGTACCATGAAGCTGATGTGCAAAAGTTTCTGTTTTTTGCTCTCAATGCATCATTTGTTTGGCTTTATAATCTTTGCTCGCACACAGTGTGCGCGCTCCCATAGTACTTTGGAAGGTTGGGATTGTTTGTGAGTGTCTGTACGTATTCGCACGAGTCGAATTAGTAGTAATATACATCCGCTTCCGATCTTTAATAGAAAAAACTAACCATTCCTCAAGAAGTTATGCTTAGTAAAATGAAACCTGCAACCGACAACAACTGTTCCTAATAACACATGCGTAGGTATATATAGATTAACCCGACGATAGTCTGTTCCCGCAATTACGTCTCTTGGACATTCGTTCCATGATATGTATCATAATATTGTTTTAGATTCTATAGTACTTTTCTGATGATCTATTTGGATGAATTTGAAAACTGAAAGTTAATGTCTTTTGGTTCTTAAAAAATGCCACGGATTTTAATAACTTAAACAGTGGAAATATTATTTCTCAGTGACAATGACCCTTCCTCCAAGTCCAGCTCGTCGAAATTCCGTATTTCGTCATCTGCATCAGTTGGTACTATGTTATGGACCATAGAAAGCAGAAACTTCATCAGACCCAATAATTTTTGGTCACATGAAAGCACCACTTATTAAGTTAAAGCGTGGTACGAAATCTAGAATGTAAGAAGTAGTACAGCTGTTGGGCCCAGCCAGGTGTTCAAATGATAATTAGCGCAATATGTTGCTTTGAATAGACAGATTGTATAGATTATCCCTTTGTTTGTATTGCAAACCTAGATTTGATTTAAATCTCAACAATACCTTTGCGGATTGCATACGAAAAATGTTTAGAAGAAGCACCCGTTAAATTGTGAGATGTGGACGACTAACATGACAAGCAGATGCAGCAGATAGGCAATAAGTCCAGCTTACAAAAATATTACGAAAGCAATACAAAAAATGGCCTTAAATGGAACAAGAACACAAATGGATTGAGATATCCCGATACATATTTCTATGGGCTTCAATTTCTAGGAACCATAAACTTCAATCATTCCCTAAAATCAGAAGCAAACCTTTTTTTTTTAGAAAATAACCAAGAAGAGGATGTTGTGGAAGAGTTCGGAATAATTCAGATCGTCTTTTTCGTTCATACTGTCATGATACGATTCGTCATTTCATCATCTGGATCTAGATATTGCATTAGGTGATTAGGCGCAAAGTATAAAATTTGTACGGCACCTTATTACCCAATGCACCTTCAAATTCATCTAGAAAGCAATGACGATTTGGCTCATGTTAGGATGAACATGGCGCTTACGGACAGACAACAGGTCTCTCGAAAATGTAAAAAAGTAAAGAATGTCGTTTTAGCAAAGAGTATAAAACTACATAGAGTACGCATCACATCTAAAAATGTTCTTTTGAAACTCGGGCGGTAACTGCGAAGGGGAAATTTCGCCGATCATATGCGTCGGCAATGATGTTGTTTGATGCTGGGGTAGCAATGTGAACACGGGGGTATCAATATCAGTACCCCACATAGAAAATTTTCGTTGTATGAGATTCGCACTCTATGAAGTTTTATACTCTTGGGTTTTAGTCACCAAAAACAGGGTTAACGAATCAACCAGAACTTGGATAGGTCACGCTTTTAAGCAAACAATTCATATAACTCGGCTGACAAGTATTCATTTCTGGCCACCAATTAGAGATTCTGTCAATTTTATGTCTTGAATGCTGGAATTCTGCTTTTCGAGGTAGTTTGTCCTTTTGCTGGAATAATAACTACCGTCACCAACAAGAATTTTTATTTTGGTTACTCATTCCGTAAATTTTAAAAAGATGATGATGTGAACAGTTATACAAACAAATTACACGGTACGTACACATAAAGTGCCCTTCACTAACGTAAACGTTTTTCGTTTCGAAAGTTGCTGAATTAGTATCCTGGTTTGTTTGTTGAATGCAATGATAATCGTTTCCAAGGATCATACATAGATTCTGATTGAATCCCATGCCATTAATATAACTGCAGCGTACTCACGACAAAAGTGATTATCGTTAAAGCGGACCTAGACCTAGTGTCTAGAAACCATATCATACCAAGCCCATAGACGTGGCATTAGTAGAGAAGGTTATGATCCTAAACGGCCGATAAGAATAAAAAAAAGGAAGGTTTTCAAATTTCTAAAAAAATTTTATAGGTAGATATCATGGAAATACCCCTATACAACGATTGTTTTGTTCTGCTTGTTATAAGCTGAAAAATATAAGTAGCTGATGGTGGCAAGGAAGGCAATAATTTCTCGTTGAAATGCTTCAGGACTTAGGGCCTAGTTATAGCTATCATTAAACAACTTCATTGGTACACAAGACATGATGGAGTTAAAATGTCACCCCCATTGCTTCTTATAGGAATTATTGGAGAATTCCATTTCAGTTTGGTGGAATGGCAGTCATTACTTCACTTAAATAAATCTTGTTCAGTGAAAAACAAAAAGTAATTTTCTGTGGAAACTATAATTCAAAATTTAAATATTCTCGGATAAACATGTTCTAAAATTCTAACTTTTGTTTCGACACCAACTCTCCAATGATTGAATTTATAAAAAAGTCGCTAAAAGTAAAAGAAAATCTCTAATGAGTGCTTTCAAATGATAAGTATAACTAGGCCCTTAGACTAGAACTCAATCGAAAACATTTTGGAATGTCAAAAAAAAAAAATTATAAAGTGTGATCAAACAAGAGATATTTTTTTAAACTCGAAAAAAAAAATGGAAATATATCGTGCCATCTTTATTTTTACTAAAGAAGCATTCTTGGCATTCACTTTTTAAATATAATCGCATCCAAATGTTGGGCGCAACTGCATCGTAGCTCACATGGAGTATATATTTGAATTCTTTGTGTTAGTTAAAGTAAGGACTATCGCTTACTCAAAGCGCTAAGGGTTTCGTACTTGCAGGTTTCGTAGGTTTTATTCAAATTCCAGCAAACGCCGAAGTGTTTTTCTAACAAAAAAAAAAAAACAATGAGGCTGCTAGTTGTGCTGACAATTTATTGAAAACGTCATTTCAATTCAGTTTTTTAGTTAAAATTTACATTACCAGTTTTTCCTTCAATTTACCTTTGGGAACTGATTTTTGTGTTAGACGTTCAGTTTGTATATGCCTCCGTTTTATTTCCCTACCTAACACAACAAGAGCCGATACAAAATATATAGGAATAAAGTAAAACACGAGGGGAGGGCCTGTGAAAAATCATTTAGGTATTGCTACGGCTGCGAATCGAACACAGACCTTCTGTGCGGCAGTACATCGCACTAACCATTGCGCCACTTCACAGTTCACCTCACTCAAAAAAAAAATAGATCGTGTAAAGTTTAACGAAATGAGCGTGAGAATCTACTTGGGTCACACATGCATGGGTCTCATCGCCATTCGCGGAATATACATATTTGTCCAACCTACCAGGACACCAAATAAGTCCTGACAACACTTGCTGTTAATTTTGTACAATCGAACAATTTTACCTATTTCACAAATCAATGGCCGTGTTGCGTATTTCAGCTCTCTGTACTCATTGGTCAATCGACCATTTTGACCAATGAGAAATAAATTGAAATCCGAAACACTGCCTACCTCATTCGTTCATCTATTCAATTCCTTCTATTAAATCAATTATTTTTCATCCTCCGCCACTATAAAGTATACGATCGAATCAAAACGAATGTACTCTGCCAAACTGACAAAAGAAGATATCCGCGAGCGTGTCCTTAAAGTAGTAGCTGCCTACGACAAAGTCTCAGCCGATAAGGTAATTTCCCAACAAAACCAAAGACTAATGAATGCTTTTTTTGTTTCATTGGTCTCAGGACAGTCTTTGGCAGTCGCAATCGATACGCTTATATTCGGATAAACCACCACTTACATTAAAATTGGTCAAAGAGCGCGTACTACTGGTTTTGAACCTGTACGATAAGATCGATCCCAATAAGGTAAGACATATCGATTGCAATTGCCAAATGAATTAATTTACCATTTCAAAAAAAAATTCGATTGGATTTTTAAATTATTTTATGCTTTCTTTAACAGCTATCTGTTGACTCACATTTCATCAATGATCTTGGTCTCGACTCCCTCGATCATGTCGAAGTCATCATGGCAATGGAAGATGAATTTGGTTTCGAAATTCCAGACTCTGATGCCGAGAAGCTGCTTAAACCTGGCGACATCATCAGATACGTCGCCGATAAGGAAGATGTTTATGAATAAACAAGAACAAAAAAATGTGTAATTAAATAATTTAAAATGCAAAACAACAACTAAAAAATCGTTAAATAAAATATGAAAACTAAAGAAACTGGAGACTTGTTGCTACCTGTCTAGTTTTGTTTCGTCGCAAGAAGGATTTAAAAATCGCACTTTAAAACAACTGCCTTAATGTTTATAATTTATATTTAATCACTACCATGTAAGGTGTCGATAGAAGACATCGCGTGGATCCTCCTGTAGTGTGTTTAGATAAAGATATGCATAGATGGAATTTGTTAGTTCGGCATTTAATAAATTTCAAAAGAAAATTGATGTTGAAATGGGGAATGGTCTTGTAATTTATGGAACTCGATAGGACCCAGTAGAGGAAGACTGTCAACAATCTGGATTGCGAAGCTAAAGGCAGAGTCAACAAAGATCGGTTGAGTCGGGGAGTGACTTACTTGTAAGTCTGAACTATAAAAAATGAGCATCGTATGATGTTTTTTTCATGCTATCCAACACTACCTATGTACTACAAATCATCAACATGTAGAATCAGATTTGTTTGCGATGCAAAGGTCGCATTCATTTGCACATGTGATATGTCTGTGTTTAAAAAGTGCATGCATTGCATCACTACAAAAATATTGCGTTTCGATATGCTTGATTTTGCATTACTGCGTTCATAAATCCAGCACTAGTGTCTTTTAACTATATGGTGATTCTACTGCCATTATTATGGTTTCCACAGGAGTTGCCTCCCCTACGTATTGAATACCATCATCATTTGTCGGCTCTACAAAGAAAGCGTATTTTTAGCATGACAGTGCATGCTGTAATATTTAAACCGTTAAAACCTTTGTCAGCAAATGGATCGACCTGATAGGTTTAGATTAAGTGCACCAAAATCGGTCTTCGCACATCGGGATATCCTGGACAAGTCCAAAAATTTACCAACCACATTTACTCACATATGTAGCGTCTGATACCATTTATAGTACAGAACGTTAACGTAGCTCTAAACGGCAAATATACTCGCCGAACTTGCTCGTTTGCGTTATACCAAAGAGTATAGAACTACATAGAGTACGCATCACAGCTAAAAATTTTGTAGCCGTTTCAGACGGAGGCGGTAAGTGCGAAGGGGGAATTTCGTCGGTCGTATGCGTCAGGTATGCTGTTGCTTGATGCTGGGGTTGCAATGTAAACACGGACATCAATATCAGTACCCCATATAGAAAATTTTCGTTGTATGAGATGCGCACTCTATGTAGTTTTATACTCTTTGGTTATCCTTTCGAAGAACATATTTGTCGAGCATTCATTTCGTTGCCTTTATCCACGATATGAACTCGGCGGAGTTCACAGCAAAAATGAGGTTTGTTCGCGAACATGGCTCTACACGAGAAAAACATAGCGAGCACGAGCAGATTCGGCGAGCATGTTGTTAAGGGCTACCTTTACTATTCAATCCCACTTTCGCTGATGGAAATTTGAAGGAAATGGTTCACAACGAAATAACATTGATAGATGTACAGCGTCGACAAATCCATGTGGGGTGAATGGACAACAACAACAGATCTTAACCAACTTCCAGTGACAGTTATTGATGACAAGATTCGCCACAAACTACGATAGGTATTTGAAGGTTTACCAAGGGGTTGAGTCAAGAGTGAACCTACTGGACTTCAACCCATTGGCCCGAATTGCTAACTAAGTTGCTAAAAGTATTTTCTTTTGGGTACGCCATACATGTCCCTTTGGAAGGATTTGTATAGCTCATCACCAGAGTTATCATTTTTGTAGAATTATCGATTGTAAAAGTTTGCAAAGAAGGTCTGTCATCGTTGTTTGGACTTATCGGACTTTTCGGGCTGATTAATTTTAGAAAGCATTCATTCACATCTTTGTACAGAGCTTGAAATCGAACGTTGATTGACTCTGGTTTTCTGACAACCGTCCAGCATTCTGTTAAGGATTCTTAGACTAGAAAGACCAGAAAGTTTTCCAACACCCTATGTCCCGTTCATATTGCATCAAGAAATTGTCAGCAAATAAAACCTTACATTCGGTTTGATTATCCAACAATTTTGGGTGCCGGAATGCTTGTTCTAAGTAACTGAAAGCAAGGGTCCCCTTCGGTCATCCAATGCAGTCCATGCATGTTGCTTTTTTTGGCATAAATCCACATCTGCATAAAGGTCATATTATTGGCGGTAGTATTTTCTTGTTTAAAACTTATGAGCCCTTAGCAATTGTGTTTGCTTTCTACGCCGCTGAACGCTGGATGATAAATAGGAACTTAATCCAACATTGAACTGGCAGGGTACGGCTCCATATTTGGAAATATTGGGCATCCATGAGGCACTTACTCTGCGCAATATCTGTTCCATCAAAACCTATAAATCACATATGAAAGCCCAAAATGCGGAACCAGCTGTAAAAAAATGTTCGTATGAGCTTCTTCTAAACTGTTATTGGATCGCCTGTGCTCAAACGTAAGGAGACATTACTGGACCAATTTCATCGTTATGTTGAATTTTATTGTAAAGCTTCAGACGATTGAATTCAAAGTCAAGATGGTGTTTTTGGATTGAATTTCCTTGGACATTTTGGACTTTTGTGTGAATAATTGTTTTTAACCGATAGCTGGTCTATGCCGAATAGTGTGCTTCAAAAAGACTTACACACTACATGTTGGATAAGGTCTTCTATGTTAAATTTAACAAGAATATGTTAGGTTGTGCAGCAAGTCGGTGCAGTGAAATAAGCCCCATGGAGCACCCAGCAAGACATATGTTCGCGTTTCTTGAAGATGGGGTATCAAGCTAGAGGTATTTTTTCAAAAGTGATTTTCTGACAGATGACGCGTGAATAGTGTCCAGTTGCCATTATTGAGTATTCATAGACAATTCATCATCGATAGACTCCCACTCGAATAACATTTGCTAATCCTTTCAGGGCTCTCCAGAGACTTGCTGAAAATCCAATGTATTTGGACCAACATTTTGTCCAGCGATGGGGCAAATTTCTCACTCAATGGATACAGCAATAAGCAAAATTGCCGTATATGGGCCGAAAACCTCTAGAATAGCTTCAAGAGTTGCAGTTACATCAACTCGGAAAGAACCGTGTGGTGTGGTTTATGGGCCGGTCACCAGTCCATATTTCCTCAAAAACAACGCTGGCGCCAACGTTACTGTAAATGGGGCTAATTATAGCGCCATGGTAACGGACTTTTATTTGCCAGAAATTGAAGCACGAGATCTCGACAACATTTGATTTCAAAAAGAAACACTGGAGAGACCGCTTCGGTGAACAATTAATTTCACGCGTCTGACCAATGTATTGGCCAGCAAGACCACGCGATATCACACCGTTAGACTATTTCCTTTAGGGTTAAGTCTAAGGTGTTTGTGGATAAGCCAGCTACGATTGAAGCTTTGGAGGCCAACATTACCCATGCTATTTGCGAGCTACCGTCAAATATGCTGGAATGTGTTAAACAAAATTTGTAACGTCAGCATGAACGAGCTACGGCGCAGTTACGGTCAACATTTTAGAGGGATTATTTTCAAAAAGTGAATGTCAGGAATCGGTCTTTAGATAATTTACAAAGATTTCACGATACATTTGAGTTTTTTTTGTGTTGTTTCGCATTTTAAAAAAAGCCTTGAACACTCTTTTTATAGTCACTGCCTATATCCGGCTCTTTATGACCTTCAAATTGGATTATCGGTTTGTTCCATTTCCAGCTTCTTCTTATAAATTACGGAAAGATACTTAAGGCCCAACCCGACGAAGACACCGGATATTGAACATAGGTCTTGTCTTTGGCTCCATATAGGAATAATAAGAAGTTCTCTCCAGCGTCATCGACGTGGACGTGAGCGATATACATCGTTTACACATCCTACAATCATGAAATTGAATGGCCTTTCGGCACACCTACTTTGAGCACATTTTTTAAATTGTTCTCTGAAATCCAAACCTCCATTAACACTTTGTAAGTTACGTGATACGCGGCCAGTTTTTGAAGAGTCCGATTTCAGGTAACATACAAATCTTATTTAACCCTCGGTTTTGATAACCCTGTGGATTCATTTAAAAAAGTAAGGTCCCGTCATTCAGAAGAGAAGTACACACGCTTTCATGAAGGCAACAAGCTCGTTGCAGTACTAAAATAATTACAACTTACAGAACGATAATTTCTAGAAGGCTACCGATACAATTAAATGTCGCAATCCCAGAGTAAATCAATAACCAGCCGTAGAAAGCTAAAGGAGACATTACAAGAGTAGAATTGCTGGTCTCTTTTACATTCTATGGTATGGGTGTACAAAGAGAGAATAAACAATTACGCATAAATAAAAACAAATTAACTGTTTTACAACAAGTACTTCTATTTACAAGAGATGTTGGATAAATCCAAATTTAAATCAAGAAAAACGACACTTCTCCCGACTGGGATATTCTTTTTTCGGATTATTACTCAAATCACAGCTAACTCTCCTGAACAGACCTTATCTCTGCTCTTAACTTCTCCTTCTTCAGCTGCAACACCTTCGTTTGCAAAAACAACTTGTTTCGTTGTTGCTGCAGATAGGCGATTTGCATTTTGATTAGCCTTGCATTTGTTCCACAGTTGCGACAATTCAAAATTACACGGCGGGATTTTTTAGCAAAATATTTTGGAAGCCCTGACAATTTAATTCGTTTACGACGCTTTTCTTTGGAAGCTTCATTTTTTTCGTCTAGAAGATTACCACGGCTTTCAATTTCATCATTTTCCTCGAACACCCTCTCCGAGAATTCATTAACGGACGGAGATGTGCACCTCGAATTGACTGGTCTCTCAGGACTAGTAAGGATAAGATCATTCAGGTGCGAATCGTTAGAATTATGAGACAAATGTGAATCGGGAATATCGTCGGGGTGAAGAATTTTTTCGCCCAACTCCATCTCATCGTAGGTGTAGCCGGTATCGTCATCACAAATGAAAACACGATAGTTCTCCTCGTTTGATGTGACGACATTGTCTTCTTCAGACGGTTGCTCTTGCTTCATTGTGTTTGATTCCTCTTGGTAATCATCAATAATACGATTGCTTAGGAGCTCGTCATACTCTATTTGGTCATTCACGCACTCCGTTGTGTTGAGTAAATCAATTCCAGGAGGAAGAGATGTAAAGTCCACAGCTGACTGTGTGCTCGTATCGAATACGTCGAAGGTATTTTGAGGAGATTTAATGCGTTCCTTGTACGTATTCATGTTAACAGGATCGATTTGTTGGAACCTCTTAAATACCACCTGCAGTATCCCATCTTCAGTTGTAGTGTCTGGAAGTTCTTACAATTAAATAGAAATCCAATCCACTCAAGGTTATCCCCAACTTACTTTTTATTCGGTGTAAGATCATAGTTTGCTCGTCTTCACTCCTTGTCTGTCGTAAGCCCATTCGCATGTGCATTGCCATATTGAAGAGATCTTTCTTAAGTATCGTTTTATTCTCTTTCTGTTTGACATAATTTATTATCAAATCCTTATCCACATTCAAATGCAACAGTTCCTGTATCTGATAGAAGTCTTCCATGTCAAAATCAGATACATTCTCTTAGAGTGTCTACTTACTTCCTCCAAACAGCTCTGCGAAGGCCGTCGCTTTTGTGGCAACTCTTTGGCGGCCTGTTCCGAGATTTCATGCGAATGATCGTTGCACACATCGATGACTTCTAATTTCTGGCCACATTTTGCAGCTCTTAGGGAGATGAACGCTGGACAATCGATTTGTCGTGATTTCTTTCTTCCCGGGCGTACCGCATTGGTCACTTGTATCGATTTCAAGCGCTGACCTCCAAATATACAAGAGAACTTCACCGTGTAGTAATGCAGTTTATCGTCTATTTTGCGGGCGGTTTTTGTGTGGGCAACTCTTAACAGTCGACTATCACGAACCCAATAATAGACAAGGGATTCATTAGTGTGTGCCCGCAACCGGTCGGCGACCTGGGCATACGAAGAGAACATATCCCCACGATGAAAGGCGTATTTCCCTTCAACACGAATTAATTTATTTTGTTGAGATGAGCCGGGATTTATTTGGTTGGTCATTGTTTTGGTTTAGGTTTACGAATTTGCTTTAAAAATATTTGAACAACTTTTTGGGTGAGCGATATATTTTGAATCAACTGTCAGATGGGAAGTGTCAAATGTAGTAGATGTGGGTAATGCTACATCCAAGGAACTACAACGTGAGCACATTTGAAGTACGAGGCAGATGGAAAGAACAATATTAAGGCAGTGCTGTCCTCAAAAGGAAAATGTAAGGAAAAGGAAACCCCAGTTTGTAAAGAAATGCAAACGAAATTTTAAGGGAACAGCCTTCAATTATAATATCTTCAAGGATAGATAGACAAACATTCACTCTTACCCTAGCGACATGAAGAACCTCCTACTACGAGAACAAAACCTAAGAAAACATAAGAATGAGCTGGCACTTGTTTTCCCCTGGTGTACATTTGTATATTGCGCAATCTTTGACTTTTTCGTTTAATAGGTAACTATGCACACAAATAATTGTAAACAAAATGAATTGCAAAGAAAACAAACTAATCCACGGAATGTCGAAATGTCAAGTGTTCAGAGCAGCCAACATAACAGTGACTTGGATTCTACAGTGGGTAACAAACGGTGTATCAATTTTTTATCAACAGCAAAAAATTAAGAACCGTTTGGATTTAGCTAGTTTTGGAAGTACCCTTTAACATTGCTTAGGGAATATTTATTTAAACAACTTGGTAACTTAGAACTTACCGTGCCAATTTCTTGATGTGTAATTCAGATTTTTTACATGGAAAAAACACTAACACTAGACACTAAACACGTTCAAACATGGTTGTCAACGAACAAATACGATAAGAATTAGAACGTGGCCAAACACCATCTTTTTGTTTCACTAGCTTGATTTTTTCAATCACAACAATTAACACTTCACTTCACAACAACAAAAGAACACCACTCTTTACTGATTAATTTAACTATTCTTAGTTTGACTTGCAACTATTCACCGATCTTGTTACCGAACCGACCGAACAAAGAAAACTTTACACCGACTTACCGATAGACGTGGGAGAGAGATAGATATATATTTTTTTATGACATTGGAGGGAATTTGTTTGTCGGTGGGATATTTTTTTTAATTTCCCATTTCATTTCAATTTCGTTATCAAATCAAACTGATGGATGTGAAAATATTTCGATTGTGCAAAATGGATTCGGACCATTTTCGATGATTGATTGCAAAGTTTACAGTTGGCAATCTGAAAGAATGATTCCATTGCTTTTAAATTTTTGTGAAAATGTTGTTGCAAACTTAAAGATGCGAACGAACTAATATTGAATGAAGTGTTGGGGACCAGGCGATACAGGTACCTAGGAAAAAATGGGTATATATTGTAACAAATATGTTTTTGTTCTTTTTGGGCTATTCTCTGAAAGGGTTGTGGAGTTCGATATTTTTAGCGAAGATTTTAATCATTTCCCCCCGTTTTTGTAGTAGAAGTTAAAACCGCTGAGCATTAAAAGAATATGTCAAAGCGTGCGAAACAGTTGGACGTAACGTCATTAAGGCAATGCTCCAAGGCGTGATTGTACTTTCGTGATAATCATTTTAGTAATTTTTTTTTATTAATATAAATGTTCCCATAATTCTGTTTCTATTCTCGATATTTGTAGATGTGTGACACACCCAATCCGTGTGCGAAATTTTCGAGTTTTTGTAAAAAATAACCCATTCCAAATTTGACAGTTCATTTACCACTAAAAACTTATCTTCTGGTTAATAAACGCTTACTAAATAATCAGTGACTAACTTTCTGACATTTGATCGGGTCTTTCTTATGGGGAACACTGTCATGGTACTAATGTTTTCAACGTTTTTTAATTCACTTAATATATATTATTAAGTAATTAACAGCCTAAATAAACTAAAAAGCTATACATATGAACAGTCATGTTAGTCATTGATTAGCTTAACACTTATTAAGAAGGGGGTAATGGTTTGCTAAGTTTACATCTTTTACTACGACTTTCCGACGTTGCATAAATACCCCAATTGATTTGGCAATTAATTTGTGTTTTTGTTTACCTGAAGTGATACCGGAATGCATTTTTGTAGCATTTTCGATAGCTATTGAAATAAATGGGGTTGGTGACACATAAGATTAGTTACAATACATCATTAGGCGTTTTTTTAATCTATACAGGACTAGATAAAAATGCACAAAATCATATGAGAAGCAGGCTATAATACGCTGTGCGGATCGTTGAATAGCTATCCCATCCCATCCCAAAAATTAATATCCCCAAAATGTGGGCAATGGGCTGAAATATAGAAAATGGCATTAAAAAAAATAAAAAAAATAAATTTATGGCGCAACAGGCTCGTTAGTACCCAGGGCCTAGCTTTTTTCTCACAACCAATCATGTGTGCGTGTGTACTTCGTTGCACGATGGCGGGGCCTCCTGTTTTATGCCGAATCCGAACGGCAAAGTTGAGATAAGCTATTCATGACAATTGATACTACTCGGATGATTTGGCAGATCATCACGAGAGGAGGGCCAGTGAAAAATCATTTAGGTGTTGCTACGGCTCGGAATCGAACCCAGACCTTCTGCGCGGCAGTTCAACGCACTAACCATCGCGCCACTGAGCCCGTCAGAAAATGGCATTGTCACGTTATTGTTCAGACAGTTTATCAAAATCTATTCGACAAAAAAAAGTTTTTCTATTGCAAATGCCTTGGGGTGGGGGTATATAAATGGTTTTTGAAGTAAAACGCACAGAAAAAGTAGGCGTGTATGAAAATGATCTATGTACAAAATATTTATATTGACATATTACTAAACTATTTGCATCAAAAGTTTTTTAAATTTCTTTAAAATTTGGACAACAAAATTTTTTACTAGCGCCCCAAAAAAGGGGAGTTGACAAAAAAGTGTATAAGGACGAAATATATATATTAGGATTTTATATATGTTCTGCAGACACTTTTTCAAAATTCCCTACCTTGGCCAAAAACAATATTTTTCTAAAAAGTTGAAGTGGTAGTGGGCGGATTCCGAAAAAATGTACACTTAAGAATTTGAATTTAAGGTCAAAAAATCGGTGACACACAGATTGCCAGGCGGACGGACGGACCGATAAACAGACATGTTTAGAACTTAATGTCAAAACTAATTTTGTAATAGTACCTCTATGAAATAGGGTAAAAAAAACGCTAATCGGTGATCAGGCACCACTGAAACTGAAACATGTAAACGCCGTAACATTTTTTTCTTTCATTTGTTTTTAACTTATTGTATGTTTTGATTTTAGATTCAAAGCAAATGTAAAAAATTTACACATCAATTTATTTCATAAAACATTGATTTCCCACCTACCGGTATGACTACCGGTTGTGGTATCAGTTGCTAGTTTTTGCAATCTTAGCATTTTTGAAAAAAAAAAATTGTTTTGGTAGCAAATTTGCTACACAGGCTAATGGTATAGGACCTGACAATTAGGGCCAGGTTATAGCTATCATTGAAATCCTCCATTAGAAATTTTCTTTTGCTTCTTGTTGCTTTTTTATAAATCCAACGATTGGCGAGTTGGTGTCAAAACAAAGCTTATGAGTTTTGAAACATGATTATCCAAAAATATATTTCACAGAAAACCACTTCTTATTTTTCACTAATCAAAATTTATTTAAGTGAAGTAATGATTCCCATTCCACCTAAATGGGCCCTTATCTAGGCTTCACAAAATTTATATACGCTAAGGTGTTGTTGTATTTACACGTAAATTGTTTTCTAATTGTTTTTTTTTAATAAAGAGAAAAGAAAAGAAACCCGATATTTTATTAGAGCTCAAATGAACCTACATATGTGAAATTCGCTATTATTTTATTGTTTTCTTCATGATTTTATTGAATTATTCGAAGCAAAGTTTATTAATATCAAGTGAACATTAAATATGCTTTCCTGATATTTTGGTATTTTTAAAAGAATATAAATTCAAAAGTAAAAATCAGGAATAAAAAAGGAAAATAAACAAACTGTCAAATGGCACGGTAATACAAACAAAAATGTCTGAAAATCTCAATAGAAAAGGCTACTAAATAGTATGATTTGTCATATGGCTACATTCTAGAATTTACTTTAAAATTTGACATCTATGTATATTTCAAGAAAATAAATAAAAAAAACTCAAACCCAAATTATTATACCAATTAGAAAATTCCACAGAGAAGCCGTTCAATCGTATTTTTGAAACACATTTACACAACGACACCAACATTTATTTTATGAATGAGACAATGAGACAGCGAAGAAGATCCGTAAGTTGACCACGCATATTGATGTCGGTGTTGTGTTGCGATGTTAATAGGCCAGATAATTAATTAACAATCTTCGGCGGTGTGTCAATTGTGTTAAAATGGGGGTTAGACTTTATCGACTCACTAATTTTTGACATTTCTGCAGGTGCTTTCCATCTCTTTCACGCCTCAGTAGCTATATCAAATGTCAAAAATAAGCCACTGGATACATTTAATCGAGCTGTTGAGCAGGTTAAAATTTGGAAGTCTCTAGTCACCATACTAATGTCACTGGCTAAAATTTGAACGCAATTGACTCACGGCCCTCATTATTATTTGGATCACGATCGTGGTCTGAAGGTATTGAATAGTCCGAGTTCCTAAATTTCCATTGCTGATCTAGGTAAGTCCATCATTAGGTAAAAATAGAGCTCATAACGTTGACGTTTCTATGTTAATATTTTGATTACAAAAAATATTACATTTGCAATTGTTTTCCAAAATAACATAGAAAAACTTTCTTTAGTGTCGATAAGGCCTTAAGGTGTATGTGAACTAAGAAAATGTAGAATTAATAATCTACATAAGAAATTCTCACCAAAGTGACACCTGTCATTTATTTAAAAAAAATATTTGAATTTATCAACCACGCAAAATTATTTGAAAAGTGGGTTCTCGAAAATGAATACAACAAACCAATACGATCTAGTTGATGATATGATCACAGAGCTTGGTAAAATCTCCATTCAATCACAATCACCGAATAACTATTTAATTCGTTAATTCTCTTTTACAGACAGAGCCAGAACCACAAAAATAGCCCAAATGGGATATATATCAGATATTTCTGAGAAATCCAATAACATCCTTCTTCAAATCGAGGCATCACAAAAGACGAAAGTCTCACAAAATGATGAGTCGTCGTCAGCCCGCTACAAGTATTGCAAAGGAACCCTTCACGCTTTGGCAAAAACTGTGGAAATTTTCGAACGACTAATGAACAAGAACAACACAACCAGTCAACCAACTGCAGACTTTGAAACCTACATCACAACAACTAAAGCAAAGATTGACTTTTATGGTAATGCCGTACGCAAGCTCTTGGCTCTAAATGATACAGTTAATCAAATTGGTGGTGAACTGCACATTGATAGTGATTACTACGACTTGGATACAACAGACACTACAGGCGATCCAAATAGCAGTGAATGAAGCAAAAAGAGTGTTTGTAAACTATTTTTAATAAAGAATTCGTATTTATGTACTACCAAGCTTTGTAACAATTAACAGCGACAAGGGCATCGGTAACAATGTCCACCAGATCATTCACTCGAGCTGAGTTTCCCTCATTTGCATCTGTCGTGCTGTACAGATCCTGATTTTCCTGGATATATACAAAATGTTCCATGTATTCTGAGATTTTCTTGATTTTTTCCTCCTCATCGTTGGTAAACGCATTCACGCCAACAGCATCGGATTGCAAGAGTTTATCCAACTCCCTGGCAAATATGTTAATGTTATCCAGCTTATCTTGGTAGTCCTTCGAAGTGGCCTGCTTACGGAGCTCCTCTTTAAATTCGTCCAGCTTATCTGTGTATTTGCAAAATTCATTATAAACACAAGCTGCGGACAATTGGTCTCCGAATTGCTTCGATGTGTTAAATGATGTGGATGAGGCGTTTTGCTTGGGAATCTTCAACATTGTCGCATTCATCCGCGAATTCTCTTTAATTGGAACCTTTTTAGGCTTTTGCAAGTTTGAAGGATATTCATCGAAAGACTTGAAGAGCTCCACATAATCCAATGGATCGGGTTTGATAGTTGACGGTTTTATTTTCTCCTCGATGTCTTTGTATTCCTTTTGCAAGGCATCGTTATATTCGTTTAGGGGGATAATTTTCGTCTTGACGCAACAATCATGTATTTTGCTTTTGTGTTTTTCAAAGTTTGAATTTATAATTCGAGCGACTTCATCGAAATCTATATTTGAAGTTGGTTTAGCCATTTTATTTCTTGAATATCGAACAAATTTAAAACTGACAGATGGAAGTACGGGAATATTTTCAGTTGAAGTTTGAAAGGGAAATTTATTGGGGAATATATTTTTTTTGAGTAGAATTAGTACAGTTCGAAAGTGAATAGAGGGTTATTTGATGTTAGGATGGAGTTACATTGTTAGGGAAGTTTTAAATGTAGGAAATGATTGATAAAGGGTGTTCAAATGATTTTTTTTAATGGAAATTGTCCTGGGGTTTTAGGAGTATTAAAGTTATCACTTCTTCAATGGTGGTAGTTTTGTGAGTGGATGTGTAAGGCCACTGTTAATACCGACGGTAGTAAGCGAGTGCGCTAGTTTAGGCAAATCCGAGCTAGTCTGCGCTGGTCCGCGCTATTGCGCTAGTAAAAAATCCCGTGGACGATTTTCACATGAGTTTTGATATACAAAATTACAAGCGTGGACTAGCTCGGACTAGCGCAAACGCAAAAAGCTTGATCTGCGACCACGTTATTGATTAACCGTACGTTAGATTTACTAGCGCACTAGCGCCGTCACCGCGGCCTTACTTCCAAGTGGTTGTGGGTTATAACTGCACTCATGAAATTACTAAGCATTATAATACAAATGTTATACCCGGCGGCAATTCACTGAAAAGTGACAAAAATACAACAATTGCAGAATGTGTAAAAGAGAAAACATAACCAAAGTCAAATTAACACTCATCGGCGAGTTGTCGACCTACTAGTAAGCAAAGTGTTTCAAACTAGTAACAAAGTGTGCAAAGTGTTTTAAAAACCTTACGGTCAGGAAAGTCCACAACCGATCAAATTTTCACACTTCGGCAGATCCTGGAAAAAATCCAACCACCTATTCATCGATTTCAAAGCCACATACGACAGCATTTATAGAGACGAACTATACAGAGCCATGTCTAGTTTTGGTATGGAGAATTCTCGCTGCTCCATCAGGTTCGGAAATGACCTCACCGACACATTCGATACCAAAAAAGGATTCAGGGAGGCGACGGGCTATCATGTGACTTCTTCAACTTGATTCTTGAGAGAATTGTGCAAAACTCACGAGCCAACACCAGAAGCACAATTTTTCGAAAATTGGTACAACTACTAGCATACGCCGACGATATTGACATCATTGGTTGGACCCAACGTGATGTCATAGCCATGTTTGCTAGTATATTGAAAGAAGCGGCAAAAATAGGTTTAGGCGAGACGAAGTATATGCTGTCAACACGAAAGGATACACAATATCGACGAATGGGACAGAACGTCACAATTGACAGACATAACGTTGAGGTAGTACGCGACTTTGTCTATCCTGGCTATAAACTCTGACAACACCATCTCGTCAGAAAATAAAGGAAGAATTACTCTTGCCAACCGCTGTTTCTTCGGGCTAAGAAGGCAATTTAGTAGTAAGGCCCTCACTCGAACTACTAAGGAGATCCTATATAAAACCCTGACCATCCCAGTCCTGCTGTACGGCTCTGAAGCATGAGCCATCTCAAGAGCGGGTGAAGAAATCCTTGGTCGATTGAGAGAAAAATTCTTCAAAAAATCTTCGGTCCTGTTTGCGTAGACGGGCTATGGAGACGAAGTTCCAACCAAGAACTATACGAGCTGTACAGGGACATGCCCATGGTCAAAAAACTCCGCATTGGAGGCTTAAGATGGCTAGGACATGTAGAGCGAATGGAAACCAGCCAGACGTCGGACGCAGTAGAGGAAGACCTCGCCTTAAGTGGCACGCACAAGTAGAAACCGACCTCAATCAACTTGGAGTGCGCAACTGGAGCCAGTTTGCTAAGGACTCGGCTAATTGGAGAGGCATGTTGGTTGAGGCCCAGGTTCATTCCGGACTGTAGCGCCACTTAAGTAAGCAAGACTCTGTAAACATCTGGAAGTCAAGAAAGTGTTTACAATTACGAATTTATTTACATTTATATTTAGCACAAAAATAAAACGGGTGACATTGCCACTCCTGATTTTTATCGCACATAACGTATAATTGTAGTAAAGTAAAATGCAAACTGGAATTTAACAAAAGGCAGCTGTGTCTATGAATAGCAGCTGAGCGTATTAAACTAGCAACAAATGTGGATTAGTAAGTGACGAATTTTCAAAATCTTTATGAATATGACCCATTTGGGATTTTCAGATTTTACAGACATTGACAAGAACAAATCTAGACAGTAGGATTTTTGTATGATTCGTGATTTTTCCTTTTGGATTTATGGTTAAATTATCATAAAACTATCAACAACATACAACTGATATTGGAATTATATAAATAAACAAAATTTGCAAGGTGTCGATAAAAGGCTTTGTTTTCATCCCAATCGAAAAAAAAAAAACAAAACAAATATATCGATAGCAGAAAAATTCAGATTTTTAATAAAATATGTCAAAGGTAAGACTATGTCGAGAGATAATACTTAATGAACAAAATTGCAAACTCCTAATTTTGTAAGGTATGTGACTTATTAATGATATTTAAGTAATATCGTATTATTTCCCAACACCATTTACGCAACCACCTTTATTGACATCCATTAAAAATTTATCAGAAGTTTAAAACTCCGCTGCATGTGTACGTTTAATAATAAAATATTTCTCAACAAAAAATGCAGAAAAATGATCCATAAATCACTATTTCAGTCACATGAATTAAAACTCGACTGTCGAAACAATTACTTTGCACAAAGCAAGTCAAAAACAACATTACCTACCCTAGATGTATTTTATAAGAACACATTTTTCCTATGAACACAGACAATTAAAAAACATTTCCACCCAAATAGAAATTTCGCTTCGAATTGTACGGCGACCATTTTGTGCTGCAACACAAATACTGGGATTTTCGCGACCAACTTACACCGAACGGCATGGCGATATGAGAAAATACAGTGACACTTCTACTTCTTCGGTCACCCTGCTCGCAAATTGTGGTTTCGTAATCGGTAAGTTGGAAGAAAAATTTTTCACTAGAACTTTTCCCAGCTGAAAATTTATCCAAACGTTAAAAAAATATCAAATTTCTTCTCATTTAGGTGTCACTAATAAGAATTTTCCCATTTTCCCAGAGAATTTTACGTAAATCTACCGAAAATGTTCTCCGCTGTACGATCGGCCGTGACAAAGTCTTCGGACAAGAAAGTTATATCACTACTCCAGCAGATCAACCGTGACTACGCTAAGGCTGCTGCTGCCGCTGGTGTAAGCAATGGCAAAATCGTCGCCGTTATTGGTGCCGTCGTCGATGTCCAATTCGACCAGGACTTGCCCCCAATTCTAAATGCCCTGGAAGTCGACAACAGGACTCCCCGTCTGGTGTTGGAAGTAGCCCAGCATTTGGGAGAGAACACTGTCCGTACCATTGCTATGGACGGTACTGAAGGTTTGGTGCGTGGCCAGAAAGTGAAGGACACCGGTTTCCCAATCCGTATCCCAGTCGGTGCTGAGACTTTGGGTCGCATCATCAACGTCATCGGAGAGCCAATCGATGAACGTGGTCCCATTCCAACCGACAAGACCGCCCCCATTCACGCTGAAGCCCCCGAATTCGTGGAGATGAGCGTCGAACAAGAGATCTTGGTCACCGGTATTAAGGTCGTCGATTTGCTCGCTCCCTACGCCAAGGGAGGTAAGATTGGTCTGTTCGGTGGTGCCGGTGTCGGCAAGACCGTACTTATCATGGAGTTGATTAACAACGTCGCCAAGGCCCATGGTGGTTACTCTGTGTTTGCCGGAGTGGGAGAACGTACTCGTGAGGGTAACGATTTGTACAATGAAATGATTGAGGGTGGTGTCATCTCCTTGAAGGACAAGACCTCTAAGGTCGCCCTTGTCTACGGCCAGATGAACGAACCCCCAGGCGCCCGTGCCCGTGTCGCTTTGACTGGATTGACCGTTGCTGAGTATTTCCGTGACCAAGAAGGACAAGATGTGTTGCTCTTCATTGACAACATTTTCCGTTTCACCCAGGCCGGTTCCGAGGTGTCTGCCTTGTTGGGTCGTATTCCATCTGCTGTCGGTTACCAACCAACTTTGGCCACTGACATGGGTTCTATGCAGGAACGTATTACCACCACCAAGAAGGGTTCCATCACTTCCGTGCAGGCCATCTATGTGCCAGCTGATGATTTGACTGATCCCGCTCCAGCTACAACATTCGCCCATTTGGACGCCACCACTGTATTGTCTCGTGCTATCGCCGAATTGGGTATCTACCCAGCTGTGGATCCCTTGGATTCCACCTCCCGTATCATGGACCCTAACATCATTGGTGCCGAGCATTACAACGTTGCTCGTGGCGTGCAAAAGATCTTGCAAGATTACAAGTCACTCCAGGATATCATTGCTATCTTGGGTATGGATGAATTGTCTGAGGAAGATAAGTTGACTGTCGCCCGTGCTAGGAAGATCCAACGTTTCCTGTCACAACCCTTCCAGGTCGCTGAAGTATTCACAGGCCATGCCGGTAAATTGGTCCCATTGGAGGAAACCATCAAGGGATTCACTCAAATCTTGGCTGGCGAATACGATCATTTGCCCGAGGTCGCCTTCTACATGGTCGGCCCAATTGAGGAAGTCGTCGAGAAAGCCGATCGTTTGGCCAAGGAAGCCGCCTAAGAAGTTGGTGCTGCCCAATAAAGCTGCCACACCTACTGAGGAGTTCTTTCGTATCTTAAGTATATAATACACAAACCGTTATCTTTTTCTTTTCCTTCCTAATAATTAGGCATTTAACCAAACAATGTGAGCCCGAAAAGCCAGAAAAAGTGGAAAATAAATGAGAATTTTGGCGAAAAAGAAGAATTTTCGTGTGTTTTTTTCGTTCTTGGGAGAAAAGTTGTTACGTAATATGGCGACGACGACGGTGATGGTGGTTCATATGATGCGTGTTATGCAAAGGTGCGGACATAACCTAGAACTCTTTGCAAAGAGGATGGATGTTGGTCGTGTTTTTATATAATTTGGCAACGGAATTCGATTTTCACAGTTATGCAAGTGCAGTGCAATCGGTAATTAGTTAATTTGTTTGGTTCTTGTGTGGTTATGTAACACTCAGCGGTGGTGTCTGACATGACAAGAGTGTTACTTTGTGAGGTTAGAATGCGCGAGGAAGTGGAAATCTTCAATTTTAGGGGTTTGTGTTATGTTTACAAAATGTTTGCCGATTTTAATAAGTCTATTGAGTGCGTTTTAAGGTGGATTTATGCATATATTGCAGCCGGTACTGCGGTTCAACGACCCTGTTCAACGTAATGTGTTACGTATTCGGCCATCCCTTCAATGAATTGTGAAATGCAAGTGATTTTATAAATACATTGGGTTTATATTGGACGGCATATTATTCAGAGTTGATTGCAATTACAAGTTCTGAAGGGTGTTATCGCATACGTCTTGCATTTCGTGATAAGAACTCAAGACAAAGGCTCCTTGAACTCTCCACAACATTTATCACCTGCAACGTCTAATTAGTGGTAGAAAAATTCACTTATTCCATTGTATAGTTCAGATAAAGGGGTCAGTTGGACAATATATCAAGAGAAAACGCAGTTCTCTGTTGGTAAATCGATATTTTCCGATTGAAAACCAACCTAGATCCACCATTTGATGAAGACTCTTACATAACATTTGATTCAGTAAACCGGTATGGATGCAGCCAATTAAGATGTTGATGATGTTTCCATACAGATCATACGAACGCTCATATGGGAACAACATACGTAAAATA
This sequence comes from Rhingia rostrata, assembly GCA_949824845.1. Classification (NCBI taxonomy): domain Eukaryota; kingdom Metazoa; phylum Arthropoda; class Insecta; order Diptera; family Syrphidae; genus Rhingia; species Rhingia rostrata. The sequence goes on from OX463757.1 coordinate 93,607,213, forward strand.
TTGACCCTTAGTTGGTAGTAAACGATTGCGAGGTGACTGACCCATCATACTTTTGTTATGACCTCGCAATTCAATGCACTAACTCGACGTCCAACTAACTAATTATCTTCTAAAAAAAAAGTCGGTCCCACATATGACCATCAAATTTCAATTCGATGGCAATTATATGAGCAACCCCTAGCTCTGCTTACAATGAGTTACATCATAGTTGCGATTGTCAGCTACAGCATTGCGGAAGTAAGGAAATACCGGAAATCAATAATGACAATGTGGCTGAAAAGGGTATGGTAACACCTCTTTAGGAATCAATTGCAGGACTATTGTTGGGGCAGGTTAAAGTGGATTTATTATTCAGATTATAACCTGATGAATGCATTTCTGGAATAATAAACATTTTGTTTAGGCAAGGAAGTACCCACACAATATGATTAAGTCTAATCAGGAGTACCCGCCTTTACAGCCACCAATTAAGAAGCAACCTATCTGCTTTTTTTGTTACATCACTCGGATTTAGGACAGAGGATGCGCTATTGTGTGATTTTTTCATATTTGTGCGTAGAGTAGGCCAGTCAAAGCAGATGGATAGACAATACACCCATCATTGATGGCCTCAACGTGCAGTTATACAGGCTTTTACCACAATGGTGTATGGTTTGAAATATGTTATCATTGTAGTTAAAGCTTCTTTGGGTAAACAGTTTGAGAGCTGGTTAAATTAAGAAATGGTGTAAGACAGCAGGTTCGTATTTCATTTACATAACCAAAGACAACACTAGATAAGCATGTAGTTTCGTTCATCAGACAGATAACATTGACATTACCTACATTATGCATAAGTATCTCGTGTATATCGCAAATATGGTAAATCCTAAAAATATAAATAACAGGATTCTGATTCTGCAAGGCGGCGCAATGTCCTGTGACTTCTTTAATCTCATTCTTGAAGAGTATTATGAAAAACTCTCGAGCAAACTTTAGAGGTACAATCTTCCATAAATCTGTGCATCTGTTAGCATACGCCAACGACAGTGTAATATTGGTCGGACTTTACATGATGTCATAGCCACGTTTGCTATTATAGAGGATGAAGCGGCAAATAGTGGTAAATGAGGGTAATACCAAGTTTATGCTGTCAACACGAAAGCGCACAACATAGACGAATTGGACAGAACGTCACCATATACAGATCTAACTTTGAGGGAGTACAAGACTTCTTCTACATCGGGAACGATATAAACTCTGACAACATCTCGTGTGAAATTAAAGGAAGAATTACTCTTGGCAACCTCTGTTTCTTCGGGCTAAGAAGGCAATTCTGTAGTAAAGCCCTGACTCGAACTACTAAGGAGATCCTATATTAGACCCTGTTGATCCCAGTGCTGCTCTACGGCACTGAAACCGTGCAGTTTTCAGTGGATGAATAAATCTTTGATCATTTGAAAGAGACAAAGATTTAACCAATCCCCAGTAAAAAAAAACTGCATTCGATGTTTAATATGGCTAGGACATGTAGAGCGAACACCAACAGCCTGACTCGCGAAGTATTTGATTCCCAGCCACGCGTTGGACGCAGTAAAGAAAGACCTGGCCCAAAGTAGTGCGTAACTAAAGACAAATAGCTATGAACCGGGTTAATTGGAGAGGTATGTTAGTTTTTCCGAGAACGGCGCTGCTCAAACGTCGACAGTGGACGGTGCGCGCTATAGGGCCATATTAACCGAGTTTATTACCGCAGTTGGACGAATTAGGACTGGAGGACTTGTGGTTTAAACAGGACGGAGCAACAACACACACTGCGCTAGCCACAACCGATATTCTGAAGGCCAAACAACATCGGATGACTTCTTTCGGCCCACGTTGTTGATTGGCCCAGTTCTTTTGAAAGTCTGACAAGCATTCAAGAGTAACACTGTCATTAGAGGCTTCTCAAATGCCATATCTTCGTTTTTTACATTTCAAATTCGCTGTTCAATTGGTTTTTGGTTTAATGGTTTTCATTTGAAAATTAAAGCTGAAGGAAGAAACGGCTTCAAGTATAGCTTTAGAAAGTCCAAGTACTGCACCGCCGGAGTAAGTTAGCAGGATCTTTGTTATGATTTCTACTGACTGCAATACTAGAACGAAGAATAACTACACTGTAGCTCAATGTGATAAAATCAAGAATCGCTGGTCGTCATGTAAAGCGACGTTCATGGTCCCAGTCGTGACACGTTATAAACTTTTAAGCAAAAGTAAGTGCATTTAAAAAAAAAGGCTTGCGTAATGTTAAGGAATGGAAATAACAAGCAACTCTGTACTGCAATCGCCAAAATCAACAGCATAGAATGCAAGCTTGGAAGCCAGGACGTTAGATAAGCAGAGGAGCGGATATATGGAAGGTTGTCATACCCTTAATACGTGAGTTCTGAAGTCAATGATCAATTGGAATACTCAGTACATTACTTTTTGATACAATTCAACACGAAATGAGTAAAACATCGTCCTGAAGGGCAAACAACATCGGATGACTTTTTTTTTTGACCACTTTGTATGTGTGTAAGCAAGAGAGTGAACTAATATAATTCCACGAGACATTTTTTCTATCTGGTAGGTAATTTATAATCAATCGTAACAGAAGAAATCGGGAGACGTCAATTCAGGGAATCGTGCCGAATAATTTCACCACTTTATAATATTACTCGGCATGAGCTGTGGTTGATGTGGCACCGTCTGACCCAATTATGGCGCAAACAAGTTTCTTCCAACATGTCCCGACAGCGGTCACTAGTAACTGTTACAGGATTGCCTATGGCATGCATGCTCAAAGAAATTTTGCCCAATGATGATGACGGCCCAAATAGATTTGATGTCTTCCGATTTCTTCTTATGGGGGTTCTTGAAGCAAAAGGTTTAGGGACATAAACTAAATTGCTGCAATTACACCAAAAGTCTCCGAAATTGTTATGCAAAATATGCTTAACAGTCCGCCTTTGCACCACGGCAAAAGGCGCCCGCTTGAGCGACATCATATTATAAACATGATGTTAAAGACCACATTTATCAATCAATCAAAATCAATAAAATATTTCATTTCAAAGTTATTGAAAAATAAACATCGACCGGAACATAAAAACCACCTTGTAACAATAACAAAATGAGTGTGAGTTCATACACGGTATGGAGGAAACTGTATTCTGGTTAATTTGTTGGAGAGTGAGATAAATACACTATGGAGGTGGTAAACAGAGAGAATCAGACAAAAAAGAGCTATTGATCTCTTTTTCGTTACATAAATTTAAACAGAATGCTTACAACAATTGCGTTGGTTAACAGTCTTACATAAAAATAAAAAAAATATCAGTAGAAAATATTTGTTTATACGAATACAAATCTATTATGTTTAATATATTGACCCCAACATTGAAGAACCCGTATATCACCCACCCTTGATAGATATTCAGACGGAATGAAGGTACCCCCGTATACACACAAAAATAAAACACTCAAAATCATCGAATTTTATGTAGAAAAATGTTTATTTCGAACACAAAAACTATACAATAAGGATTTTCTATAATATAATCGCTTGTTAAAATGAACAGAGCAATAATCAAAGATACGCTGATTGATTATTGTCATTCATTGGTTAATTCTAAAATAAATGCGATGGATAAAATATTTTAATATCTCCACTTTTTTTTTCAAAGATACATTTTCATTAAATTTAAAATTCATTTCATTTCTGCTAGATACAAAGAAAATTGATTTTCCTCATAAAGAGAAAAACATTTCATACCTCAACAGCGAGCAGCACCACATCTGTGCGCCGGTTTTACCGTAAAATTTGTTGTTTTTAAAAAATTTAGTGCAAAAAACTACATAATCACAATTTGTTTACTGGAAAATATATTTTGTTTGTTCTTGCGAATGTTTAACGTATTATACATAATTTTGTTTTTGAGTTTTCTTTGTACAAATAAATAATAGGATTTTTTTTTTGTATAACAAATTTAAAAAAATTAAAGTTAAAGAAAATAAAAATAATACCATGACTAGTGGAAAAACGTGCTCAAGCAGTTTGCGTAAGCGTTTGTTGTAAATGAGAGAAGGAATTTCGAAATTTCGAGCATGCATAGGAGTGGATACTTTTTTGTTATAAATTTTAAAACAGTCTTTGATTGATGTTAAATGTTTTTTAAACACACAAAATGATAGTACATCTAAAATTTCATGATAAATCAAAATGGCACACTCTATCAAGAGATTTTATTATTTTTTTTTGTTGGGAAGATGTTTCATTGAGTATCGAGATAAATATTTAGCTTTCTATACATTTTTACAATGTGGCTCGGACTTCTATATGCTAAGCTTATTGATTATTATTTTTTTTTTTTTTTGTTTTAAGACTATATTACCCATTTTGTTTGAGGCAAGATTTTTTTGGTGAAGCTGATTTAATTCATCTTTCTGTCTTCGTAGAACGTAGATATATGGAACAAGATCGGATAAATAATTAAATACAGGCCCAAGTTTGTGTGTGGATGATGGTTGTTTGTGTGGGGGGGATTCGATTAACCGTACTCGGACTGGATGGTTAGAGCGAATTGACCCTTTGGTATTGAGGTTCCATGGTACCAAATGCGAGTATCAACGAGTACTATTTTTGTAGCAGGGTAGGAATAATGATTAGTGAAAGTGTTTTGCAAGTAGTGTAGGGATTAGGTTTACTTACCCGCATCCCCAGGTTCCACGTAGAACGAGAAAGAATGACATAAATGATCGCATTCTGGCGTGGGAGCAAGAATCCAACTTTTGTTACCTTGCAGTTGAGCCTGCCACATTAGACGTGGGATGTAGTCCAGCTAAAAGTTTAATTTTTGTAAAAAAAATCATTTTCACGAAACACAGAAGTGCAAATATCACTGCAGTACATTTTGACAAATAGAATCGTAAATGGATTAAGAGGAAAACAAATTATTTTGCGACACTTTCACACAAATGCTTGCGAATCCCGTAATTAGACGAAACTGTACATCACCATAATCAAATAAAATAACAAAATGTGGATTAAATCGGTTTCCCAGAGTAAATAAATTCTGGACGACCCTACAAGCGGAATACCTTGAGGAGTACCTAATAGGTACTCCTATTAGGAGTTAAACCCTATTGATATAAGGCCTTATAAGGCCTGTTGTAATCACGAGGAAGCACCAAAATGTGAATTTTAAAAGAGGGATATGCCTCCGACTGTAGTAAAATGTCAGGACTAAAATTAATATTGAGTGACAGAATCATCATAGTCCACACCGTTAAGAATGGAGATATTGCTGAGTGTCAGACACTCACCAGACTGATTTTTTAAGATAAATTGGTTGGCCCTCTAGAAGAACGCAATGTCACAAAGTAACACCTTTGATCACAATGTCATCGTATAACAAGTGGAGTTTTAAGTGGATGATGAGTTCTTGTAATGGCTGAAGAAAATGGGATATCTGAGGGTTTAACCTTTTCTAACATAGCCATGGTACCCATTCTGGAACTTTCAAAACGATAATCGTTGACGAGAGTGAAGGTATAGAGAAGAAAGCGGAATAAATGGGCTTAGGAGTAAATGAGGGCAAGACGAAGCATATGCTGTCAACACGAAAGGATACACGACATCGACGAATTGGACAGAACGTCACCATTGACAGATATAACATTGAGGTAGTACGGGAATTTATCTATTTCGGCTCCACTTTTAACTATGAAAACAACATCTCATCATAAATTAAACGAAGAATTACTCTTGCCAACCGCTGAACATCCCAGACCTGCTCTACGGCGCTGAAGCATGGACCGTCTCAAAAGCGGATGAAGGAATCCTTGGTCGGTTTGAGAGGAAAATTCTTCAGTGCCGTTTGCGTTGGCGGGCTATGAAGACGAAAACTCAACCAAGAACTATACGAGCTGTACAGCGGCATGCCCCTGGTCAAAAAACTCCGCATTGGACGTTTAAGATGGCTAGGACATGTAGAACGAATGGGCAACAATACTCCGGGTCGCAGAGTCATCGATTCACAGCCAGACGTCGGACGCAGTAGAGGAAGACCTAGCCTTAAGTGGCGCGCACAAATACAAATTTCTGCAAAAGTGAAACTGATAGAACACTCTGGAGGATACGCGATGCAAAGTTCAGTTTGAAAACAGCTTATCTAAGCTTTTATAAATATGAACTGGTAGCCAACAAGGAGACGCGCTATCATGCGATTTCCTCAATCGTCCTAGAACAGATGGTGCTTAGGTAGGAGTGAATATACAAGATGATATCGTCCCCATAGTGGAGTTGTTAATAAAGAGACGAAACGTCTTGTTGAGGTAGTTAAGTAGTTTCTCTATCTCGGAGTCAACATCAAGTCCACCAATGATACCTTAGTGGAGATACAAGGTAGACTGGCCCTAGGAATCGGTTTCCTAGGGCCAGTCCTTCTAGTATCTCCACTAAACAATTTCTGTTAAGCGAAAAATATGGGATCTCAACCCCAAACCGAAAGTCCAAATGTTTACTCTAGCGGATCCTTATCGTACCAGTCCTACGGAAAGCCACATGTGGAAAATAAGCAGAAAAGAAAATTTCTTCGTTGAATTTTCGGTTCTATATGTGAGGAAGACAAGTGGAGTAGAAAATGCAACCGCGAACTTTATTAACTGCATCAAGATGTGAATATAGTACAAACGTAAAAACCGTAGCCTACATTGGCTGGGCTACATCAAATGATTTAACAATACTGCTCTAGCTAAGAGAATCTATCGATTTCAGTCTTTAGGTTCGAGATCACAGAGCGCTTAGACAGAATTGAAGCAAGGTGTCAAGGCTCGAAGAGGATAAAACGCTGACTTGTCCCAGGCAGAGATCATCAACGGGTGTTACTCAAAAAATCTATATTTGTTCTTCCCATCGAAAAATAAAAAACCGTTTAGGCCTCAAATGGAATCAGCTGACAAATCTTAGGCATAGGTAAATCATCATACTTGGCCAGAGGTGAATGTGAACCTTTTGAAAAATTTGATCTCGCTTGACCGATTCCATCATAATAGCGCGATAGTAGATATAATTACAGAACACCGTCTAGTAGGCCATAGATGCTTAAGAGTGCACCAAAGTATACCCAAAATAGGCATATTAAGTAAAAATGAATATTTACACTGAACAAAGCGATTAATGTTAATGCCAGATTCATTAGCACATACACTTCTGAAGGTCGTCTCTTTGGATTCTGTGCTCAATCATTTGTTGCTTTAGTTTAGTCCGATCAATCATATGCACAGAATAACAGATGGGATTGAGAATCCCTCGGAGACAAGTAGATTTATTCAACCGCGTATAAACAGTCTTCAAAAAGACCGTTACTGCCTACGAAAATGAAATACATGGAATAAACGGCTCATATAGGTCCTAAAACATATCCTTCTTCATTCATTTGTATGTGCGAAGTTATTATTTTTAAGCCGAGAAGAGCAATTTCTGTTTAACGCCGCATTCGAATGTCAAATTTGACAAGTTTCTCATGACAGTGATACTATTGGATGTTTCTCAGACTTTCGCAAAAGGTGGAGCATTAAAAAAAACGTGGTGTTGTCAATTTCGGGATTTTAACTAAGGACAATCCTACCAAAAAAAACTGTACAATATGCTGGAACCCTACCTTCAAAACAGACTCTTTCGTATTAGACATGAGAATGAACACTCAGAATTCAAAGAAATCCACGCCGGTGTTATGCAATGAGGCGTTCTCGGCCTAAACCTATTCCTGCTCTACACAATAGATTTACCAAAAGATGAAGCGGCCATGGTAACAACGTTCACCGACGAGACGGCTATCCTCACAATAGATGAGTCAGTCCTATCATTTACAAGAAAGCTCCAGGCTCTTAACAAAGTATGCAAGTGGGCAAAGATCTGCGAAATTCCCTTAACGAGATTAAGTCAGCGCATGTTAATTTCATGTACAAAACAACTAACCGAACAACAAACTTTGCAGCCAAACTTCGCACTCATAACCATGTCTATTGCAATAATGAATCCGTACCATGGATGAGCGTCGAATACAAAAAACAGAAAAGTTTGATCTAGAGCCATAGGGAAAATCCGCATGAGTGTATTACAATGTGCGTTTGCTGCAAAGTTTCCGGAATGAACGCAACCAACAACGAAAACCCTACCAATCTCGATTAACCCTACAAAAACGTAAAACACTTGTTAAGATAACTTAGTCGTAATCATCACAAAAATGAAAAGATCGAGAGTGAACCAGTTTCATACTACTATGAGCGCGGGCGGCTGGTTCTCATAGTGCCTCCCTGTAGGGTGAGGTACGCATAAATATATTGACTGGAACTAATGACATTTTCAGGCCATAAAATATATGAATCGGGGACAACCAGTGGTACGGTCCATCGGTAGCCTTTAAAAATTCCTCACCTCCAGGCGCAACCAAAAAAAATTTCTCAACAGGCAACAAAATTGATTTTGAAAAAGATCGACAACTTTAATATGCAAACCACTAGCAGCTACGAGTAGAGGGTAATCTCTTAACAAGAAGGTGCTTCTTTGTCATCATGCAAATGAAACTTTTGTAAAATGTTCCTTCAATCTTCAAAGAAGGAGAACATCTGTTTACAATCGTACTACATCGCGAAAAATAAATGTTGGTTACGTCCTAAATGATCATGGAATCTTGCATGCCTGGGCATTATAAAATCTTTACACTTTGGCAGACCATAAAGATGATCCAGTGAATTCAAGTCGTTTCCATCATATATTCGATTCCAAATAAAATTACTTTACATCTTGCCAAAGGCGACAAAGTCTATAGATCACCACTTTCACTTCTGACAATGCCTCATCGATAGATAATCAAACAAATTTGTTTGGGCTGATCGTAGAGCCCCATACTTTGGTAAACAAATAGTCAAATCCAACCCAGGGTCTCAGTAAGAGAATGCACTAGTGTGAGAAACTAAAAACGCGGGTTGACCTACTCAAAACAGTTGACAAAAGCTAAGCAAACATGGGACCCGGACAAAAAATAAGAAAAATGGCACAGTAGTCTTGCAACTAATAACTAGCAATCAGAAGAACCTACAACCTATACAGCCATTGAATTCCCCGCATCCACTATTGGATAATCCTCACGTCCTCATACTCACATGCATAAAAGCGCCCTGCTCGTAGCCAAGGAAAATATAATCCGTATTCGGCATCTCTGCATCCTCTGGCAAAAAGTGCGGTCGCGGATACAACTTCCTCAGCTCGTCCAGCACAACTGGATGACAATTACTCCAGCCCACATACCAGGGATGATGTCCATCGACGAAATTCGCCCTCTGGTCCGACATCAGGAAGACTTCTTTGAGTGACTTAAAATCTGATCGGAAATGCAAGAATTGGCAGTCTTCTTCCAGAGCACCCGGCGTACGTTTATACAAATCTTTGAGATACGTAAAATTCAAATTCCTCGCAGCCGGCCAGTGTGCAACCGCATTCTTTATGATAATTGGTTGAGATGAGTATGCGAACGGTGCAAACTCATCACGAGTAAGATTCTGCAGTATAAGCGGACCATGCACGGAGCTATATGAAGAATAAAATTGAAAATCCAATATTAACACATAATCTAGGTCAACTGCCACCAAGAGAACAAAGGTCAACCTGCAAAATCCACAGTCGCTGATGGGACGTGTCGCCTCCCATACGAGATAATTATTTGGCAGGAAACAACGAACACCCAGGAGGAAGTGTATCGTCTCGAAGAACAGAGGCGTTGCGAACATTATGAACAAAAGAATACCGATTGCATACCACGGATTCATGTTATTCTGTTGTTCTTGTTCCAGTGATTTGCGATAGGCCATCCGGAGGTCAGACTCGGTGACGACACCCGTTCGCAGGGCCCCATCGTGAAGTTCATCGAGCTTATCGATCAAATCTTCACCCAGTCGTTCTCTGGTTCTAGCAGCCCTGCTTGTCGCTGCCGATGGCGGATTCCACAGCTGGAATAGCATTCACAGAGTTTCCCTTTGGGTGTTACTTGGTGAGGTAATTTGCGCACTATAACTCTCGGATTTATTTTATCAAGTGATTGGAGAACAAATTCGCACTAAATTACGCAAAACAAAAACAAATTGTTTACAAAAATTAAGCTTTTACATCATCTTGCACCGATGACATTTATCGTTTCCGCAATTTGTTGTTTTTGACACGTAAGTAGGTGGGGGACGGTATTTTTGTTTTGTTTTGTAGCTTTCTCTTTCTGGCTGGTGATGAAATTCGATAAGAAGAGATTTTGTTGTGTTTCATCAGTTTTTTACCATACTGAGGGGATATTTTAACAGAGACTGAGGGTAGGAACACATTTTGGCAGTGAATTATTCTGCCTATTTTCAGCAACGCATACTTCGTCGGAGTTTCAAATTCCATTCGAGGTATGTGACATCGGAGAAAAATCACTACGCTACAATTTGTAATTAAATTCCGCGAAGAATTCGTGTCGGAGGAAATCGGAAAAGGAATTCCACTTAGCTGTCAAAAATTGTACGAAAAATGTACCTGAACGCAATTCGCAGCATGCGTTACAAAATGTCGGAGAAATATTCCGAACAGCTTTACAAATATTTCGAATATAACTCGAAGCTAAAATCCTCCGGATCGTACTAATCCGGAGAATATTCCGCTTTGACTGATACCTACCTCGCTAGGGCTGATTACTTCATAGAAATAAATTTTGCTCAGTGAAAAATAAGAAATCACATTCTAATTTATATAAAATTTATATACTTTTGGATAAGTATGTTATAAAATTCACAAGCTTTGTTTTGACACCAACTCGCCAAAGATTTAATTTATAAAAAAGCCACAAGCAGTAAAAGAAAAGTTCCAATGATGGTTTTCAGTGACAGCTATAACTGGGCCCTTAGCTGTTTGAAATTTCTCGAAAAATACACCTGAACGCAATTCAACGCAAATTGCCGGTTTTCATTACATAATGTTGGAGAAATATTCCGAACAGGTTTTTGGAAGAATACCATGACGCTAAAATCCTCAAAATCGGAGAATTTTCCGCTCCGACTGATACCACGCTAGGGCCGATAGAGAGAAATAAATGTTTTTTTTAGAAATTGACTCCTTTATAAAACCCTGAAAGGAGATATTAGTTTCTGAATACATTTTTTTTTCAAAATCATGTTGCACATTGAGTAGGTATCTTCAGATAGGTTATCACTTTGTGAAATGGTAATTGCGACATCAGAGAGTATCTTAGTCCAATAGTAACAAAAAAAAAAAAAAAAAACAAAATCCATTACATTGTGGCCAAACTACTCACGAATGCCCTATTACGTACTTACTGCTAGATGTTCGGATTTAAAAAAACACAACGGAAGTCCTATTTTCTTATCGTTTAACGGATACTGAATTTCTCGGTCAAAATTAGATACTGAAATTCTATTGAATTAGCCGCAGTTTTTCAGTCAATCAAACCAGAATTAACTCGAAGTTAAGCCCAGCAAGTTTGGCGAGTTAACCCTAGGATTAAATGATTCGATGTTTTCGACGGATGATAAAATGTCAAGCAAACAATTATTTTTAATTCCATTTATGTGGACACTTTTTTATTTTTGGAAAACAAATACCTGTACTATATATTTATTCCAATTCAGATCTCAGCGATTCGAATTTTTTTAAAAAAATGACTTTAAATGTTTTAAGAAAGAAAGACTTGTAAGATCGCGACAAAAGCATTTTTATTTATTCGGGGAAAAGGAAACCGAACAGCTAATAACTAAGGTGTTGCAGATTTTCTTTGTTTTAGGAACAATTTACAGAACAAACATTTTACTGTAAAAATATACAATTATAATAATACACGTTTGCTAAGTGTGCTTAATGGACACTTGATCACATTTAACAAAAAAAATCGTTTTACTCGGCTTTCTGGAAATGTTCGTGATAAACTTACATTCCTATATTAATAAACATTTCCTTGAAATGTTCCTTAAACACCTTTAAAATATGTTTGAGAATTCCGAAACTGTTTTCTTGCAACTATTTTGAATACCCTCTTTGATTGTGCATATCGAAAAAATATATGAACATGTCGATTTTTTGAACTAAAAAAAGTACAGGGTACCCCTTTTTTTGACTGAAAAAGTCGTCCTTTCTTTAAAAAAAATTAACTTTTTTAGTTGACGCGGTGTGTGAAGGTAAGCAAGCAGACTTAACACTTTATATACAGAATCGAAGAGGGTACTAAAAAATAGTTAAATAAAACTATCTGTGAATTTTTGTACTTTTTTAAAGCTGTTTTGAGAGCAAAGAAAGAGAATCGTTAAAGCAATAAAAATAATAATGCGTTTGCTTAGAGTGCAGATATAGCTATCATTGGAAACCATCATGTAAAATGTTCGTTTACTAATTGCGGATTTTTCATAAGTGCAATCATTGGTAAGTTGCTGTCAACATGAAGCATTTTATTTTGCAAACAAGATTATCCAAAAATTTGTCAATTTGGAATTATAGTTTTCGCAGAAAATAACTTTTTATTTTTCACTGGTCAAGATTAATTTTTGTGAAGTAATGATTGTCGTTCCACCGAAATAAAACAGAAGTTTCCATTGATTCTTATAAGAAGCTATGGATGTAAAATTTCAATTCCATCATATGTTGTCGGTGTGTTCCAACGAAGTTTTTCACTTGGGTTTTAGATTTGCAAATATTAAATTCAACTTTCATGGTATTTTTATGTGTTAGAGCATCTGTAACATGTGATCTCTGCTCAGCTCTCGCGTACAGATACACTAACATATATAAATACCCCGAAAGTTAAACTTAACACTTGCAAATCTAAGCCCCGGATCAATGATAGCTTTAGCTGCAGCCAAAATGATGGAATTGAAATATCACCCCCAAAGCTTCTTTTTGGAATTATTGGAAAATTCTCTTTCATTTCAGTGGAATTACAATCAATACTTCATAAATATAAATGTTTATCAGTGAAAAAAAAACCTTAAAGGAAACCTGAGCCCGTTTTATTAAAGAAAAACATATGAGAAGGCTACAATCCTATGTGTGGATCGTTTTATACCCTATCCCATCCCATCCTTAAAATTAATATCCCTAAAATGTGGGCTTTGTGGCAATAAAACAATTTAAAGTTGACATTGTCACAACATATTGTTCAAAATCTCTTATGGTTCGGCAAAAATACATATTTCGAGCATATGGAATGGTGCAGGGTATAGAAGTGGTTTTTGCAGTAAAACGCCTCCAAAAAGTAGGCGTTGGTTTAAACGATATATGGACGAAATATTTGTTTTATCACACCCAATAATTTTGCATCAACCTTTTTTTTCGAATATATTTAAATTTTACAGGAAAACGTTTTCTACTGAAAACGCACTCAAAAAGTGGTCGTGGCGAAAAATCCTTTATGGACAAAATATAGATATTGGGACTGACTACATATGTTGTTCAGTCATTTTTGCAATATTTAATACCATATGGCCAAAATTAAAGTTCTTCTAAAAAGTGGCAGTGGGCGGATTTTGAAAATTTGTACACTTCTTCGAAAAGCATGTATAAGGAACACATGTCACTACCAAATTTCATTATCCTAGCTCAAACTTCAAGCCCTAAAAATAGGGCGGACGGACAGACAGAAATGGCTTAATCGACGGAAGCTAGCGATTCTAAGTCGATCCATATAACGGGTGGTTATATGGATCGATGTTGAATGTGAACCACACCTAAACGTCAAGATTTTTTCTGCATTTCATTTGACATTTCTCAATTTCCGACTAGAAGAACTTAAGGCTCTTGACCATTTCAAGTGTCGTCAATGGTCGGAATGGTGGCAAGATATGCCAACAGTGGATGATCAATTTTCGACGAAAATCATCTTCAGTGTTGGGGCACATTTTCACCTCAGTGGATTCGTCAATAATCCAAGAGTGATTGTCGAAAAACCAATGCACCCACAAAGAGTGACTGTTTGTTGCTGTTTATGGGCTGTCGGCATCCTCGGGCCGTATTTTTTCCAAAATGAGGCCGGCCAGGCAGTTACTGTGAATGGTGATTGCTATCGTAAGATGATAACGAACTTTTTATGGCCGGCATTGGAAGAAATGGATGTGGAGGATATGTGGTTTCAACAGGACGGTGCCACTTGCCTCACATCTAACGAAACAATCGCTCTTTTGCGCGACAAATTCACTGGCCGTGTTATCTAACGTGGTGGCGATGTCAATTGGCCGCCAGGATCATGTGATTTGACACCGTTGGACTTCTTTCTTTCTTTCTTTCTTCTTACATACATACTATGTATCAAAACTAATACACCCCTATTTTAGGCTTTTAGGAAATGTTCGTGTTAAACTTACACCCCTGTAGTAATAAACACTGATTAGCTAATCATGTTAGTCATTGATTAGCTAATCTTTTCCCAAAAGAAAAACCCGAGCAAATGTTAAAGTTAGTCGATTAGCTACTCTACTAACCGTATAAAAATTAAAAAAATTTGTGTCCCATGTGTCCCAACCTTAACCCATATGTTATCTTATCTCCCATGTCAACCCAAACGTAACGCAATGTCACTTCTGCATTCTCCTACCACGGCACCGCAATGCTCTGACAACTATCAACTCTGTTACGTTAATTCTCACGTTTTCCCATTCATCTCCCAACCGAGCAAGTGTATGGATTTCCTTTCGAATAAGATCGTCTCCAACAAGTGGACAATCTTTGCTTTAATTTCCCCCCAATTAAACGACAATAAAATCGCAAAAATGCAATCAACTTAACACCGATCAGTGTTCCTTATCAAGTGCATATACCCCAACTAAAGTGTTTTACTTAAGAAATTCAAGAAAATCCCGCATTTCCAAACACACTGCCAGTGAATTGAAGATTTTTCCCCTCAAGATTACAACTTTCACTCTTCAATTTGTGAGAAGAAGCAAAAAAAGGCTTAAGAAACCTGAATCAAGTGAAAACACAAATATCCCAAAATGAGTGAAGCAACTGCAAACGACAAAGTAATCCGTGTTGGCTCCAGAAAGAGCGAAGTAAGTTCAATTGTTTTGCATTTCATTGAATAATTCAAAAAAAAAATCTAGACAACCACAAAAACTGCTTGAGCAATTCAATAGGAGTGCGTGTGTGGTTATATCACTTTATAGTTGAATAACACTATCTAATTAAAGAGATTGGGGAATTGTGAACTTAAATTTAGTTGACCGCAATAAAACGCTGATAACTTATTAATTTTTTTGTTTTGTGAAAAGTTGTGTAGTAATAATTTGTGTATTTTTGTTGCAGTTGGCACTCATTCAGACGAAACATGTCATCGCCAGGCTGCAGAAGATCTATCCACACAGGAAATTCGAAATCCGTAAGTATACCTTTGAAATTCTTTCATCAGCCTATTGGCATTTTGTGGACGCTCAACGACTGACGAGGTTTATCTTATCGGTAATTAGTTTTACGTTAAAAATACATCTCAAGTGTGCTTGACATTAACACACTTTGCGGTGGGTGCCTGCCTGCCCTTTCCCATTTGCCGCTCAATGTCTGGCCATTGCCAAATTAGAAAGTAATTTACAAATTCCAAAAGGCAAATTCTTTCTTGAACCACACCCCCCTACCAACCGATTCTCATTGCAATATGAAGTTCGCATTGAGGTACAACTTCCACTTCAGTCGCAATTATTTATTTGTTAATGTTTTTTGAGTGACTGGCTCAATTGTCTGTGGGCCGTAGAGCGATCCACGAAAACGTTAGCACACTGCACTACCACATGACCTTCACACGGATTTGGACTCGTGATCTTGCTGTAGTTGGATGTGTGTATATAAGTACGACATGACATTACCACTTTTGGATTAAACAATCGCTGTGTGTAGATACTTCAGAGAGTCACCCTTTTTAATTTGAAATTTAAATGCGGGTCAGTTCCGAGCCTTTATTTTGATCATGTCCGAACACACACACTTTATTCGTTTTTTATTCATTTTATTCACCGAATTATTCGAAATCATTTATGCTCAACCCAAAACGGTAAGCAACATCGTATATAGCTTGTAATTGTTGAGAAGCCTTAGAAGTTACTGAGATAATCTCTTATGCTACTATAAATAGAGCCAGTGAATGATTTAGGAAGTGCTTAAAAATTGGCATTGAATTTTCGGCAATCAATTTGAATGGGGAAATCCACATGCAAGGGGTGTCACAGCAATAATTTGGTAAATACCTCCGACGTCAGAACTAGAAGTCCAACGAGACTGAGGGTTATGCAATGCTTAGGTGAAATCCGGTTCGATTTAAGTCGATTAAATGATCATTTTAGCGCACATCTGGGTTGGCAGTGTGAGAAAAATAGTCGAGGGAGATGTTTGTTTATTGAATGAGTATTAGGTAGCAGGGGTTTTGGTTGTGGTCTCAAGTAGTAAAAGATGGGGAATGGGGATTTAGACGTTTTATAGTTTATTTGTTGTCGGAAATGTTGCAGCGGTTATGTTGGTTATATAGTAGCAAACAAGTGCATAACAGTTGGTCATTGTAGGCTTTAGTTCAAAGTATATTCCACAGCAAACAATTTGATGATAAGTCTTTTATTACAGAAACTATAAAAAAAACATAAATGAAGAACGAAATCTGGGCCAAGACACTCATAATTGTATTTGTTTCCCTTAGATGCTTAAAATACTTGAGAACAAGTCAATGATCTGCCAAAAAGTAAGCCAAGCTGAAGGTAAACATTTGCAGAAGAAGCTTTAATTTATAACGTAGCAAATAAATGAATCATACGAGCTAACAAGCAATCATGTGAAACAGTTGGCAACCCCATTGTTGCATTTCAAATATTAAAAACGAGGGTTGCCAGCGAATAATGTTTTTTTGTTGGCATGTAAGTCGGATGAATAATATTAATTCCTTATAACATAAATTGTTTTTAGAAACGCTCAGACTTGAAAATCGAATGAAAGGACAACTGCATCATTGCAAACTCCTTCCCTCCTTTCGAATTGATGGATCAAAATCATCCCACAAATTTTATATAAGAAGCCATTGGAACTCCAATTCTCTTCCTTTTATTTCAATGGGACTATGATTGATATTGATGGATCATTATCAGCGCACTTAAATCCATTATTCCACCTGGCTGCGGGGGTTCATAAAAACCTCGTGATGATTCTTATTGAAAAGTCCAAAAACAACTCAGAAAGAACCTAGAACTTAGAAACTGACTGCTGTGTATACAAAATCAACCAAACGTAATTCAAAATTATGTTTGCAATCCTTACGAATCGGGGTAACGTCCATATGGATGTAGAATGCGCAACAGAATCACTCGAACTTAGAAAATCAATTACCAAAGAACTGGACAGCGGTATGTTGTCATAATCTCTTCAATGGAGACTGACTTTAGTCCTGCGGTGAACCACGAAAACCAATTTCCAGGCTGTGATACCCACTCAAATGGTTGTCTGGACAAAACCATCTCCCAAAGAATTGCTAAAACACCATCACAGGTTGTACCTTTGCAGTTTGATATGCTGCTACATACGATGCGCTGGTTGAGGTAATGGAACTCTCTATCCAGAAGCTGGTAACTGCTGAATATTTTAGGGCAGAACTAATCAATATCGATATTCCTAAGAATCTGATCCAAGAGTTATATATTCGGCTTAATATGCCTTGGGCAACGGACTTTACCATCGAAACAAGCAAAGCGGAAAAAATATGAAATATCTGGCATTAACCGCCCATAAAGTGCTTCAAGCCCCCATTCACCTGTGTGTGCGTTGTAATTTTATTTTCACAAATAGGAACTCAAGTTAAATACCGATTTAGAGCGGAACCTTCTCATTATAACTTTGTATTCTTCAATGTTTGTCAGACTTTCTCAAGGTTAACGTGTTGCTAATCTCAGAATTTGGTGCCCGTGCTTAGTAGTCCAACACACTAGCCACTGACAATTAAGGTGTTTTTAACATTTCTTTGCAATTAACAGAAAACTCAACGATTGTAGATACAACTCAAAATTTGGTGTCCGTGCTTAGTAGTCCAACACACTAGCCACTGACAATTAAGATGTTTTCAACATTTCTATGCATTTAACAGACAAAAACCACGAAATAAAAATACGTTTTACAGATGTCTTTGTAGATGTTTCAGTGAAGAATAATCAAATTAGGCCTACCCCTAACATTTCAGGGGTCAGTCAATAAAGATAAATAAATTCAGGAAATTATTGATTCAATTTTCCGAAGCAATATCTCAGCCAGGACTTCCTCTACAAAAGGGTGTTCCATAATGTACAAAAAATGCAATTTTGATTCATTCATAGAGTACGTATACATATTGGGGTAATGTGCGAAATAGCACATCGGATAAATGGCCAAGTACAACTCTTTTATTAAAATTTTCTATGACCACTTCTTATAAATGGCATTGAATTTCATCAATACACCGCCCAATTTGCTTTTTTAATGTATTTGTGCTCATGGGCTCGTTTGTATGGACCTTTAGTTTCAAAAACGTAAAGCTGGCGAGCTAGTCAGAATAAGATCGTTCAGCTGCATCGCCTTATGCGACAATAGGGTTAGACCCCCACTTGCTTTCAAAAAACAGAAAATAACCAGATGTACGCATAATGAAACAAAATCTAGGTGGCAAAACATCAACACTTGCAAACACACTAAAGACCTTTCGCCTGAAATTAGCGGTAGCAAATCTAACAAGCTTATAAGTCTGAACATAGCTTCCATTTCTATAGCGATGAGAGTCATAACAGGTCACAATCTGCTGGTTAAACACTCTAATAGGATTAACCTAACTGACTCGCACCAACTTGGCACGAAGTGCGGAGACACAGACGTCGAGGAGGACATGTGTCCTTGCCCCGCAATCAGCAACAGCCGCAACAAAATCATCGGCAGCTTCTACTACGAGCACTTGACGGTTCTTGCCACAACACCAATTGCACAGATCGCTAGCTTGTGCTGTTAGTCGGGTTGGAGCAACTTCCTATTTGAAGCTAATGAAGCAGCACAAATCACCTAAGTATCACTCTTCGTATTAACGCAGCTTTCTTTGCAGATACAATAAAGAGTATAGCTATGGGCCCATGCATGCCTATGCGGCGTCAACAAACCATCAAACCTAACCTAACCTTAGTTTCAAAAAAAAAAAAAACAATTGAAAACAGTTCCATGACGTTAAATGCAAGATATGGATGGCCAATTCGAATCGCAAAAACGGCGGATTACACGATTAGGAAACGACTCATGCAGTAATTGAATTGCTTCTCTGGTTGTATGGCATGTGGCACCGTCTTATTGAAACCCCATGTTGCTCACAACAAAATCTTGTAATTTAGGGACTAAAAAAAAGTTGGGTTATCATGTCGCGATAACGAACATCATTTCGAAGAACAATGGTACCGATAATTCCTGCAGCTGCACCAAACAGTCACGCGTTATGCGTGGATTTGTTTTTCAACAAGTACTCGTCAGTTTTTTCAACCCGAAATGCTATTTGACGGTTAATGAAGCCATCAAGATGAAAATGAACTTCATCGCTGGAGATGTTCGAAAATTCAGCATTCACTTGTTGCTGTTCTAAAATCCGTTCGACGAACTCTATTTGCGCTGCATGGTCAGTAGTCTTCAGTTCTTGAGTCAATCGAACTTTATAAGAATGAAGTTTCAAGTCTTTCGTATGGATTCGCTATAGGGAGCTTTTCCGAATGCCCAAGCATTGAAATCCAGTGTTGGGTTTAGAAGTGTAAACATTTGAACGACTGCGAGGTGTTCTTAACGAAGACTGTCTGTCCATAGACTTTAAATGACAAGAAGATCATGGTCATGGGTATAGTTACCCTGACTTTGTGAACCGCTAGTGGGGAGTAGTTTTTGTTGTAATCGTCTGTATTGAATGACTTGTTGAAGTCCATGAATGCCATTGACCATCCTGCACAAACGGACGAGTTTGAGATGATGTGGCAAACTTATAGACGTGGATCTATAAGCCCGTCTTGATTAGTGTGTCAACATTTGGATGACTTAGTGGGCGATAGTTTTTGTTGTATCAATCAATATTGAACGTTTTGATCCGCATGACAGTGGGTTGCGTTAAAGAAGTCAAAGAAGTTTATTGTCTATCGTCATTCTTAATAGACTGGGGCGAGTTTGAGAGAGCAGAACGGGGTCCGTAAGCTTGTCTTTATAAGAGCTGTCATATGTGGCTTTTAAAGCATTAAGCCGGCGATAGAAATATAAACATTTGGTCGATCATGTGTGCTCCTTAACACCAAATCATCGAAATTGGCTTGAAATAGCTCGACAGAAACCTACTCCCGTTTAATATGAGTTTTTTGTATGCTGGTAGGAGATCGTCGCCGCGGTTTTTTGTGGTTCTAGTACGATTTGTTGTTGTTCCACCTTGTTAAGACTGCCTTAGAGCTTGTGTTGACCAAGTTTCGCCTTTTAGTAACACATCCAAACATGTTTCCTTGATTAGTCTCTTTATAATTTCAATATCATGCTATTTTTCATAGGAGAGGGATTGCGTTCTTCTCTTAAAAATTGCTCAATAGGGTACGCCAGCAGTACGAGATTTGAACTCCACTCGTTATTGCATGCGGGCACCTGTCGGCATTCATCGTCTAGCTAGGGGTTTCTCGTTGGATTCGCTTTCGTTTCTCTCGCTCTTAGTAACGCTAATGTCCTTGAAGTTGTATGCTACCGATGTCAAGTTTAAAGAGAGTTTAAGGATAAAACTTGCCGCAATCGGACCCTCATGACATAGAATTTTGCTTCAATGTTAGCATTGGCTCCCATAACGTAGTGTATTTTTTGTTGATAACAATGTGATCAATCCGAGTGGCCGTTTATTTTTTAGGATGCTGCCAAGTCCGAATATTAATGATAGGGACATGTCTGCTCTAGCAGAAAAGCCACTGACTTAAGCTCATTTCCAGATTCGGCATATTGTAGGCTGAGTTTTCCGATGACACTGCTAATTTTAGTTTTAGCAGTGTCATCGGAAAACTCAAGCACCATATTGTCAAGTTATATTTGAGTATTGACTCCTTCGTTCGATGAAGTCATGAAAAGGCCTGTTATGCATATCAGGCATTCGTTCAAGAGGGTATCTTCGCTTATATTAAATGTAATTTCCTTCTATCGTTGGTCGGCACGTCGTGAATGGCAATGATGTATGCATTCATTCAGTTTGGGACGTCCGTTTATTGTTGTCAGTCTCCACACAACTTGCAGATTGATTGCTGTTCTTTTCTTACTTTGGATGGTGTCATCAAAAAACGAGATCTGCTCATTCCGATCCCATGGGTCTCTTCGTAACATTCAATGAATTGGCGTTGTTGGTTAGTTTGCACGTGGATGGTAAGTCCCTTTGTAGAAATCCGACATTCATAAAAAATTGAAAACGGCAAAATATCGCGTATAAATTGTTGTGAAAATAGGTTTTCTTAACTGGAGCTGTAAGCGCCAATGTTTGACTTCTTCTATAAATGCATCTGTTGTCCGGTTTATGAATGTTTGGATAGTAATAGCCTTCTCTTCATGGGGACTATTTCTTACCATAGCCCATTACACTTCGAGGTATCGACTTTTGGAGTCCTACTTGCATGATATTCTCTGTTTGCAGTATTGCAGGACGTCTCCTTGAACAAGTCGAAACATCCCAAGGTGGTTTTGAAGTACTTTTTCATTTCTCTAACGTTCATTTCTTCCAGAAATTCGTCTGCTGCTTTCCGTGTATTAAAGAGTACTACTACCATATCTGCATAACATTTTGTGTTAGCACAGACCTGGGAATTATTGCAGGCGACACATGACCGTGTCACATCGAAAGGCAGTACGTGTCTATTGAGGTGTACGATGAGATAAAAAGGGTTTTATGAATTCGTAAAACAATCATAGTCGATCCAGTTTACGTGCTTTGTTTGGAACGTGAAAGGACATCCTATTTCAGTACCATTCACAATATTAAGTTCAACTCATTCAGCATATTCCAATTTGCACTTCTGGAAACGTACATGCCTCGCATGCATATCCTCATGGCAAGTGCCTTTGAAAAGCACTACGAACCATATTTGCGTCATCAAATTCCATTCACCCAATCATTACAAAACAGATAAACAGCAGAGTAGAAACGTGCGTGGGAAATGTTTACAATCAAAAGCGAAAGTGTATTGACACACGAGGTGTCGACAAAACCCCATCAAATTCCAAGAATTCCCCTCAACTGTTTTAGTTCAACTACGACATGGCTACACACTGTCATAGTGCCTACAGATACGTAACTATACCGTGCACACTTCTTCTTGGTGCGCTGCAGTATCACCGCTCATTAACCTCATTTTCGACATAAATTATTAGCTTTACCAATTTTTTTTCTGTTGCTAATTTCTAATCTTATCTTTGAGTGTCAATGTGCAATTTAAATTAATTAAGTTCGTGGGGCAAAAAGCTATTTCATTATAAATTACCTTTCTGCCCTCATCGGTCTATATGCGGATCATCGTCATGTGAAATTGACTGCATTCGTTTTGAAAAACAATTGAAAGTGATAAATTCGTATTTCGCAAAACATGGTCAAGATGTGATTTGGCAATTTTCGCTAGAGAAGACACAAACTGCTCCTTACCCTATGACGTAAATTATGATTCGCAAGTTGTGGTGACGCCGAGGCGGCATAACGGTGGTGATCATGGTGATCATGTACAATTGTATAATTGGTCTCAATTTTTATTACTTCATCCTGCTGCTGTGTTGTTTGGTGTAGAAAACACCCACCGGAATACAGATTCATTTTCTTTATGACGCGACGGGTTGGGGTTTCCTTGAAGCTGAATGAAATGATCGTTTAAAAAGTGAAAATGGGCATATCATTCGCAAGTGATAAGGAAAACTGATTTCGGAATTAGTTCTTGGCAGAGTTCCATAGTCCATTGATAAAGAAGCGATTTTTTTGTTGTCTAATCAGTTGGGAATGATTTGCAAAATCACTAAATTTGCTATCAGTTGGGAGTTCATTACAACTTTTGTTAATAATGGCGCGTTTAAATGGCGGAATTATTCTTGGATTAGGTTTGGTTTGATTTGATTTTTCACCTGAAGGTTGTTGCTACGCCTTTGCGGCAACTTCTGGTACCTATTGGCTGATCATTTATCATTTGCCTTCAATTGAGAAATATGGTCAAGTTGAAATTAAGCGCCATGAAGCTTACGCCAGTGAGATTATCTTGCACATTCTGAAAACCTAAGCCGTAATGGCAAAGCGATATATTTCGGAAATATATCATGGCGTTGCTAACAAAGCTTCTTCTGATGTGCCTGTTCCATCTCAATAAAGTGTGTATGATGGTATACCAGTGTCCAGATATCAGTGGCTGTTGGATTAACAATTATTGTACATCTCCTAAGGAGGCAACAATCAGTGCCTTTTGTTATTTGAGTCATTGGTGCACTACGGTTGTTGTTTAAATCCCCTTCGTTGTTTTCTCCTACATGGACAATCTTATGCCAGAAACACATTGGCACAGATATAGTAATATTGACAGCGACGCGACGTTACAAAATGAGTCTTCAGTTCCCATCCAGATTTCGGTGGTAGAAGAAGAAGGTATCGCTTTAGTGGAGAGCGCGTTAGTAGAAAGCAACTGTCGTCCTTGTTAGATGGTGATGTACCATACAAAATACACCGGCTTTAGAGAATGTACTGTTAATGCCGATGTGGCTGTGTGTATGATAATGTGTTTCTGGAATTCCTTTCTGTTTTTCTGTCATGCTGTGTGTCCTATCATGTTGACAGGATGATCTTACTCTCATTTACTTCTAAACCAACTTTGCTGCTTCCCACTCTATACTAGCAAACGTGGCTGCGACATCACGTTGAGTCCGACCAATTATGTCAAAATCGTCGGCGTATGCTAGTAGCTGCACCGATTTATGAGCCTCTGGTGTTGGTTAGGGTGATTTGCACAATCCTCTGAACAATAAGGTCACTTGACAGTGCGTCGGCTTGCCCAAAACATTTGTTGGTATCGAATGTTTCGGTGAGGTCGTTTCTTAAACTGATGGAGCAGCGAGAATTCTCCATCGTCAACCTTCACAGACGGACGAGTTTGGGCGGTATACCATAACTAGACATATCTATGTATAGTTCGACTCTATAAATGCTGTCGTAAGTGTCCTTGACATCGATGAATAGGTGGTGCGATTTGGACTTCTTCGTTTTTTTTTTCAGGATCTGTAAAAATGTTGATCAGTTGTGGAATTTGCTGGCCTACTGATAAGGGCCGATCAGGTTGTTGGTACGGTTTCAGCCGTTCACATCCCACGGGTGAAAGTATCAAAGCGATGTTGAACAGACTTGTGCCTCTGTAGTTGGCAAAGTTCAGAGGGTCTCGTTTTTTTTTTTTTTTGCCGATCTGGGTTGTGAAGAAGAGTATTATAACCATGATAAGGAGGCGTTTGAGGAAAATTCTCGCAACCGTTATAATAGCTAGGCCATAGGCATAGGTTTTGTTGGTTAACACTAAGGTCTAAGTCCCAAACCAATCGACGAGCTAATAGGAAGCTAGCATGCCAGCAATGATCCAAACGGCAGAAAGGTCTGCGAAGCAATTTTCAATCGGCGGAAAATTTTTGAATTGAAGATTCACAGGAGTAGATTTCGTACTAGCGGGCAATGATTTCAACGTTTATGATAAGAAATCAAGCAGTTTGATACTTTTCGCTGGGGTTATTGTGTTGATTGAGACTCTAGCTCACCATTATGTCTACTAGTAGCACACAGCCAATGCTTGATTTCGCAGGCCTTTTTCATTGACAGCCTTCGGCATTTCGTGAAGCAGGGAGGTGTTATGAAAATCATTGCTTGCTCTTCTTTTTTTTTCAATATATTTTAAGTTACGAGGGTATGTCTCGTGAGATGTATGTTTCACGCTGATAAAACTATCGTATTAATCGATTAGAAAACGTTATGTAGACTACAGCATTTGGAACCAGCGACTTATCCTGCTTATTTGAATTTTTGGTTTCAATTCATGCTTATGATCCAACAAGTTTGGAAGTATACTCTCTGCATTCTCAGAAATTTTTAAGATTTTTGTTTTTGATGATGTCCGACTGTCTTTTTCTAAACGATCTGTTATTTCTAACCCTTGTGATCATAAATAGCTAAGAACTGAATGGCCTCCCGTCAAACATCAGTTTCTATGCCTGAAGCAAAGGTATTCACAGTCAAATACACACCGATGAGCAGGATAATCAAGTTATCCGTTGACGTCCTTGTTACAAAGACATCACTGATCTCAATGTCTGATCGAATTTTCTAATACAGGAAACGCAATTGGTTGTCTGATTCTGAAGTAAGAAAAGGGCTTACGGCATTAGGAACCTTATGTTAAATAAGTTAACCTCGGCAGCGGTTGTCCAACACAATAAATAATTTTAAGGAGTAGTTGCCATTTAACCAGGCCACTGTTTTATATACGTAAATGGTGGAGTAACATCCATCCAATGTAAGAGATATCTCTACAAAGTTTTGGCAAAAACACGAAACACATCAATAGTAAGATTATAATAGGTATTGGTCCGGCCTCACGCGAGTTTGATGGCTTGCTAAAGTAGCAACAAACCATACGACTTTAATCTTAGTCATCCATATGCTCTAAGTTTGATAATGGAGACATTGGCTTCTTCTGTCTGTGCATAGTTAGTTTATTGGACACGCTATCAGAATATGACCGACTTTCTAAAATGGGGTTCACTTAAACATTTGCATGCTATCCTGCAAATATAATGGCTTATCAATTAATTGTCCCTTCTCTCAAGAAGTGCCAACCCTAACAAATCCATTAATACCCACATATTGCGTGCAGACACCACACGATGACCCAATTATGCATTAGACGGTATTATCTAAGCAGTTATCAACATCCTTGTCCTCTGCTATTGACCATAAACTATAAACACGACATTTGCTGGTAGTAGCCCAATTACCTCCAAAAAATAATTGAATTGGTAAATGTCATGCAGAGAAGTAGGACACATCATCAAGCAACCTAATCAATTGCACCAACAATCTCACGCACAATCTCCCTTGTTATCAATTTTGCAACTAACAACACAATTTCTCTCCCTCTTCCAGATACAATGTCAACGATTGGAGATCGTGTACTTAACATATCACTGCCCAAAATCGGCGAAAAGTCCCTCTTCACTCGCGATTTAGAGGACGCCCTACGCAACGGGGGTGTAGACTTTGTTGTCCACTCGCTGAAGGATCTGCCGACTGCATTACCAACAGGAATGGCTATTGGTGCTGTACTCGAGAGGGAAGATGCTCGCGATGCTCTCGTACTGAATGAAAAGTACAAGGGAAACACTATCCAGACACTGCCAAAAGGGAGCATTATCGGTAAGTAACCCACTTATTGCCTCTTTTGATCCTATTTACCATGGTGTATCGTTTTAGGAACCTCCTCTCTTCGTCGAACTGCACAATTGCGACGTGAATACCCACACCTTGTGGTTTGCGACATTCGTGGAAATCTAAACACTCGCTTGGCAAAGTTAGACGCACCCGAGTCCAAATTTGCCGGGATTATCCTCGCTCAAGCCGGCCTTGTTCGAATGGGATGGATGAATCGTGTCAGTCAGATTTTGGACCCGACTGACCTGTTGTACGCCGTTGGTCAAGGCGCATTGGCTGTTGAATGCCGTTCAAACGATGAAGAGATTTTGAGAATGCTCAAGTCGTTGGTGTGTTTATCGACAACCTGTCGCATCCTGGCGGAGAGAAGTTTCCTCAAGACACTCGGAGGTGGTTGCAGTGCTCCAGTGGCCGTATGGTCAACACTAAATGGCAGCTTAAACGACGACAATTGCAATGTCGGCGCTGGACTAAAGGTTATCGGCGCAGTATGGAGTTTGGATGGAACCACAGAGATACGCAACGAGCTGTCGTGCTCATTAGAGTTGGAGCGTTCTAAGTTCGATATAAACGCCAATGGGGACAGTCGTGATGGTTCACCTCCTATGAAACGAGCACGAAAAGAGGGCAGCGAAAGCCCAGAGAGTAAACGAGCCAGCCCGACTGTGATTAATGACGACTTAAACGCTGGAATGCTAGAAAAAATAACCGACATCCAACAACTTATCAATATTCACGGTGAACTCTTTAAAAAGTGTCCCTTCAGCGCGGTTCACATGAAAGACCGCGAAGCAAATGGCAATGGTACTCAACCCGCCGTCAAAGACGAGTGTCCCCTGAAAATCCCAGTTGGCCAAGACTTTATGGGTCAGTGTCCCTACGTCGGAACCGAGGCTAAAGTAAGCGCCTCCCAGGCAGAGGTTTGCCCAATTACTGGAAAGTCTGCAGTCAAAAAGAACAGCACCGTCGTCGACTGTGCGCCCAGCTCGAGCAAATGCCCTTTTAGTGGAGCCAAACAGACAACAACCACACTCCCCGGTCATGAGAGTTGCCCTTTCTTACAAAAGACCATCAAAATGTTCGACTACGCCGATGAGGAGAAACCCCAATCGACTGAAGTACTTCCCGTGATGATAGACGACACAATCAACCTGTTCTGCGGATTGTTTCGTCACAAGTGCTACGACTACGAGTTGTACGCGAAAAGTGAGAAACTCGGACAGGCTCTGGCCGATGATTTGATCAGCAAAGGTGCCTTAGACGTGATGAAGTGTGCACAGGATGAGATTCACAGTAAAATCGCGTCATAAGATGGTGGTTTGAGTTTTTTTTTTAGATTAAATTTATTATTTCCTCGTGCCCAATTTTATTTTGGTGCTGGTTGATTGTCGTCTTAGTAGCTGTTCTCCAAACCCCGCGGTTCCCTCTCTTGTTATGTTTAAAAAAAAAGTTATCCGTGACTTCATTCATTCGTTAATCGTTCACATGCGGGTTAGTATAATTTTATTTAGCTAATCTTTCGTTATAGGCATGCAATGTATTTTTGTTTTTGATTTCTCGTGAATGAGGAACGACAAGAAGGGAGTGCAAGTCTGTTAGAAACTGTTTTTTTTTATATAAGTTATACGATATATATATATACAGATTGAAGAGAAATGAGGGATGTCTGTGATTGTCAAGCAATTATATGTTGTCGAAGAAAAAACTGAGCGAGTGTTTTATTTCGAGATTTGGTTTTGCCGCTGAAATCAGACTTGAAAGACATGTGAACATGCTAAATGTTGCATTGAAAATGGTATCCAGCATACTGGCATAAAGGTTTTTTACGACACACTTATTGGCACATTGCGGGATTCTACACGGAAGGTGGAAAATTACAAAATTTTCAACCTAAGGCAGATCCTGTAAAAAACCTACGAATATTAGCTTGACTTCCAAGCCGTGTATGGATGGTATATCCATTGCCTGGAGTTTTATTAATCGATGATGGAATTCGTTGCTGTTTAACCGAACATTGAAGGACTCGAGCTGTTACGTTCAAACACAGGATTACTTCAATCTCGTCCTGAAACAGACAGTGCATAAGGCAGGTTCAAACAAACAAACCTGTCTAGGGATACAAGGTAAACATCGAAATCATTGATCGCTCCCAAAGTGTTGTTTATGGCACATAAATTGGTGAAACGCGTTGTTTTAAAGTTTACGAAGACAAGGCATGGTATACAAATGCTATCAACAAAGTCAGCTTAACAGCTGAGAGGTAGTTAAAGAGCTTATCCACCACGGAGATATACTCAACCGACGGTTGAGTAAGCTAATTGTATTAAAACTCCTAAATGTAAAGTCAAATACTTGCTTTACGAACCCTCATTCTATGAGCCTAGCTTACGACACCGACTGTTGGACGATAGGCAGGAAACCGATGCAAACATGATGCACCGCTTGAAGCGAAATAATCTTCGTCTAGTACTGAATGCGAGGAGGTCGAGCGAGCTTTAGTAGGTGCACCAAGAGATAATTTGAAGATGAAAACACTTCGATTGCAGTGCCGATATTGAGTGAATGAAGAGTAGAACAAGATATATCTGGCACTAACTGACCTAAAACCTAGTTTCTCCCTTCATTTGCGTGTGCGAAGTTATAAGTTTTGCCACAAAGAAGAGGACCTCCAGTTTAACGGATAATCTGAACGGCAAATTCTTGAAGCTTCTCATGGCAGTGTTACTTTCGGATGGTTGTCAGACTTTCGCAAAAGGTGGAGCAGCAAAAACACTTATGACGGTGCTCTCACTTTTGCGATTTTACCCAGAGACTCGGCAATAAGAAGCCAAATTTATTATGCCACTGATCCCACCCAAAGAAGTGTACTATCCCTGTTAAAAGAATCCTCATATGCTAGCCACCTGATTTGAAATGACTAAGACCAAACATGCCTTTCAAGGATCGTGATTGCGGATACTAGGGCTTGCCAGCACTTTATCTGCAATCATCACATTCATTGACGATAGATTATACTTTTGATGACTTGTGGAATTGTGGTTTTGACAAGAGGATGTTACCCTGGATCAATGCCAATAATTATGTAATGACGGAATTTTTCAGTTTCCATCCCGTCGAATAGGGTGTTGTTTTGGAGACGAGTATTTACAATGAGAAGCTGCAACTTCTGGTCGAAGCAATATCGAAGACAATGGTGTCAATTGGAGAGGGAAATTCCGTTGAATTGCTTCAGGATAAATCAGAAGAATTGTATTTTATTGTAGACATCAAACTAAACACTTGTAAGGACATTCGTTTGTACGTACGAGACCAACATCTGTTGGTCTATGGTGGATAAGTTTACATTCCCCCTAGACATACCCGTAGAGGACATGCGAGATTGCCACGTGGTACACAAAAAAAAACTGCACTTGCAAACACTAATGCAGGCAACTTGACAAAGGAGACGGCACATAATTTCATGAATTCGGCGCTGAGGGTTACTCATACACATTTAGTAGAATCCCGGGTGTGACAAGGTCTCTAAATGCTCCAACTACGTTATGCTACCATCTGCAAAGTCTATCAGATCAGTCCATGCTTCCTTGGTATGTAGGCCATTTTCGACTTGCTGATGATGTTTGTCGAGGAAAATTTGTTCCATTATCTTTGAGGAACAGCTTGGTAATGCAATCAACTAAGCGAACCGAAATTCGGGCGTCTGCAATGTCTATCCGACCGGTCAGTGCCTTATTCGTGTGAAGGGCATCATCGACTTGCTGATGATTTTTATCGAGGAAAAGTTGTTCGATAATCTTAAAGGAACAGCTTGGTAATGCTATCAACTTTCCGAACCCAAATTCGGGCGTTTGCAATGTCTATCAGACCGGTCCATGCTTCCTTCGTATGTAGGCCAACCTCGACTTGCTGATGATGTTTGTCGAGGGAAAGTTGTTCGTAATCTTCAAGAAACAGCTTGGTAATGCCATCAACTCTGCGAACCAAAATGTATGCATCTCCAATGTCTATCAGATCGGTTAGTTCTTACTTCGTACGTATGCCATCCTCGACTTATTGATCATGTTTGTCAACTTGGTACGATGTCTTTGCCTCAGTTATAAGAAATCATGGCATTGGCGGATATTAAATAACTTTGCAATGTCACGAAAATATTTTCATTGCTCAATATGCCGAGTAGCGAATCGAAACATCCACAGGAATTTGATGACATCTCTCAACGATACTGGAGCTAAGTGAGTATGACCACGTAGGTTAAAATTGAAAAAATCGACGACTCTTCTTCTTAAGGGGAGAGGTCCACCGCAATTGGTTCGAAAATTCGTGAGGATGGTGAAGTGGACATATCGCGAAGCAATATCAAAACCACAAAGTGAAATGTTCTAGAATTTGTGAGGGATAAGGAGCGTTGCAACATAAAAAAAGCTACCGGTAGAGATAGTTGGTCACCGAAATCAAGGGAATGACCTGAATATGAACGAAGACGAGCCTCTCCTTTGCGAATAAGTTACCGAGTTTTATATATACCACGTCGTCGTGGAGACCCTACCAAATGTAATGAACTTAAGGAAGCAAAAACAGTCTACCTGGTAACCAAGACGAAAGTTGACTCT
This sequence comes from Rhingia rostrata, assembly GCA_949824845.1. Lineage (NCBI taxonomy): Eukaryota > Metazoa > Arthropoda > Insecta > Diptera > Syrphidae > Rhingia > Rhingia rostrata. Next base: position 93,638,306 of record OX463757.1, read on the forward strand.
CAAGTTTCTGGGGCCAGTGGAAATCCTAGATGAAATACTTTTGCTTGGCCGCTATTTTAAAGTCGAAATTTATTCACATCTGACTTGATTGCCTACAACTGAGAGTAGAAGCGCTTAAAGGTTTACTGGAGGTAAGTCAATGTTTACAGATATGTAGAATACCGAGACAGACATTTCTAGGTTATGTACAACTCCAATTGGGATGTCTACCTCAAGAATTTTTCCCAAACATCTAAAGAAAAGTAAACGAAGCTATAAGACAATATTATAGGTTTGTATTAACCATATTCGAGCATCTAACACCTTCATGGAGCGAGTTCCAACAATTTATTATCTGATGACATGTAGAATCTCCTACTGCTAGTGCAAAACGTTTACAAAATACGTATCCGTGATAAGAATAACCTGGCACTTGTCTCCGGATGTGCAATCTTTGGCTTTTTCAGTTAATAGGTAAATATGCACAAAAATAATTGTAAACAAAATAAATTACAAAGAAAACAAACGACATCAACAAAACCACAAAAAGCCGAAAACTCGAAATGTCATTTGTTCAGAGCAGCCAACACAACAGTGACAAAATATTAACTCGTTGTTTTTCCTTGGATTTTACAGTGGGTAACAAACGGTGTATCAATTTTTTAGCAATAGCAAAAAATGAAAAACCGTTTGGATTTGGCTAATAGTTCTGGAAGTACCTCTTCACATTGCTTATGAAATATTTATTTTAATTAATTATTAACTTTGCACTCACCGTGTCAAATTCTTGATGTGTTATTCAGATTTTGCAAATCGAAAAAGCACTAACACTAGACACTAGACATGTTCAAACATGATTTTCAACGAACGAATACGATACGAATTAGAACGTGGTCGGATACCATCTTTTTGTTTCACAAGCTTAATTTTTCCAATCGCAACAACTAACACTTCACTTCACAATAACAAAACACCACTCTTTGCTTATTTATTTAATTATTTTTAGTTAAACTTGCAAGTTAACCGATCTTGCTACCAAACCGACCGCACAAAGAAAACTTTACACTGACATGCTGATTTACCGATTCAACGTGGGACAGAGATAGTTATACTGACATTGGAGGAAATTTGTTTGTAGTTGGGATGATTTATTTAATTTCCCATTTTAAGGGATATTTTTATTCCTGCTGCCATTTTGATCGATTTTTGTTGTCAAACGGATGGAGTTGAAAATGTTTTTATTGCGTATAATTTTTTTCGACCATTTTCGATGACTGATTTCAAGGTTTACATCTAGCAGTTGCGGATCTGAAAGAAGAGTTTTTCTAAAACAAGGTGTGCGTTTCTTAGGTGCCGTAAAAATGTTTTTGCAAATGTGAAGGTGTGTATTATAAAAATAATAGTAGACTTTACGAACTTATATTGAAGAATCAGGTTGACTTATGGGCGAACAGTTTTCGACAAAGAGCAAGCTTAGGTAAATCACAATTGCCTCTATGAATGGTACTTGAGAGTGTTTTAAAGTATGCCCACCTGTTTAGAGATAAGCAAAATATACGATCTTGTTTCTGTGAATGAACATGAAAAGCAATAATACAAGGTGGCGCAAAAGTAATCCTCCTATCAGAAAATGCTATAAATTTTGCGATTGGCCCCTAATGTCAGTTCTGTTTTGACATTGGTGTAGTAAACACATGCGAAATACACGTTAATAAACAATGTTACGCTACACTGCTCCAGAACGCGGAATATTGGTGACTATTTATTTGAGCAATAATCGTTCGGTGACTTTGGCACAACGTGAATTTCGTCGCAGATTTCCTAGCCTTCCAACGCCTACTGGTGAAACACTGCGACATTTAGCCGCTCGCCTCGAAGAGACTGGCACAACACAAGATGCTGCCAAGCGTGGCAGACCCCGGAGTAGCCGTTCTGCAGAGAATATTGCTGCTGCAGCCGAAGTTGTCATGGAAGCGCCGTCGACATCGACCAGACGACGTGCCACGCAAATGGGTATCAGTCGACGGTCTTTACAGCGAATTTTGGTACGAGATTTGAAGATGTTTCCGTACAAAGTCCAGACGGTGCATCAGCTGTTAGCTGCTGACCGCCAATCGCGTCTAACATACGCTCAAGCCATCCTTAATCACCACCAAGAGGAAGATGATTTTTCATCAAAAATAATCATGAGTGATGAGGCCCATTTCCATCTTAGCGGGTACGTAAATAAGCAAAATTTACGCTTCTGGGGCACTGAAAATCCGCGTGTAACCCACGAAGAGCCATTACACTCGCTCAAAGTCACTTTATGGTGTGCTGTTTTCGCTGGAGGAGTCATCGGACCTTTTTTCTTCGAAGACGTCGCGGGCCAAACGGTTTTGTAATGGTGAGGCTTACAGAGTTCTTTTTGCCGCAACTTGATGAATTGGGATTGGAAAACATGTGGTTCCAACAGGACGGTGCAACGGCACACACTGCACGTGCCACAACCGATATGCTGAAGGATGCATTTCCCGGGCGCCTAATCTCCCGTTTTGACGATTTGCACTGGCCAGCAAGATCGCCTGATTTGACCGCTCCAGACTTCTTTTTGTGGGGCTTTTTGAAGTCGCGGGCTTATGCCAACAAGCCTTAGACTCTTGCAGCTCTTAAAGACAATATCCGTCAAGAATGTGAGGACCTATCGCCCGAAGTTTTGGCCAAAGTGATGGAAAATGCCATAAAAAGGGCTCAATTGACAATCAACTGTGGCGGCGGCCATTTACATGACATCATATTCTTGACTTGATGTAAAAAAATTAAAAGACAAAAAAAAATAATCCATAAGAAGTATCAAAGTTTTTCTTTTTTAAATTACAGCCAAAGGTTATTTTTGCGCCACCTGTTACTTGAGAGTGTTTTAAAGTATGTCCACCTGTTTAAAGATAAACAAAATATACGATCTTGAAGAAATTTCATGACAATAGATAGGGGAAATTTAAGTATCCCTGATACTATCGATATCTAGTATTGAAAGAATAAATTAGGATGGTTAAAGACAGTGTATGTAATTGGAACAGTTTGTAGACAGCTTCTTCCATTAGATAAAGTCCAACTACCCTAACCTATAGAGAAATATTAGTTTTGATACATAGATTGTAACATGGAGAAATAATTTCGATAGATTTATAAAGGGTGATCCATTTCGAGGTTCCCTACCTTTTTAAAGAAAAAAACACAGAAAATTCAAATTTATTGGAGAATGTTTATTATCATTTGAAAGAACATTCTTTGGCATTTATTTTTTGAAGATTATGTCTATCAAATGTTGGCCGTTGCTACGTCGCAGATGGTCCATCCGTTGAGTCCAATTTTCGATCACTCGTTCGAGCATTTCGACTGGTAACTGGCGAAAGACACGCGTGATGTTTTCCTCCAAGGCCTGAATCGGAGCGGGTTTGTCGGCATAAGCTTTTGACTTTACCTACATATCCCCACAGGAAAAAGTCTAACGGTGTGATATTACACGATCTTGGTGGCCAATCGACCGGCCCAAAACGTGAAATTATCTGCTCACCGAAATGTTCTCTCAAAAATGTTCTCTCAATGCGCGAAACACATTCCTCACAGAACGTGAATTTTCATAATAAAGTTGAACAATTTGCAAACGTTGTTCACGCGTAAGTCTTTCCATTATGAAACGCCAAACAATACTAAACAAAAATAACATGACAGCATGACAAAACTCACGCGTGATCTGTCAAAAAAGGCTATTGAAAAAAGTATCTCTATTGGATCACCCATTATATGAATCGATCCAGGATCGGCTAGCTGTGTCAATCTATGTGACACAGATTTGTGGACCGTCAATTTTCAGTTAGAATGATTGAATTTCTAATTTCTAAAATCCGCCCACTGCCGTTTAAAATAACGTTTTTGTTGTTGGTAAAAGAGAAAGGATGTTTGAAAATTGTCTGAGCAATATATTTTGCCATTCTCAATATCTTTATTTTGGATTTCTATGGTTTTTTGCCACGCCCACTATTTAGAGGGCTTTAAGGCAAAGAACAGTTTTTACCTCAATTTTTGAAAAATTCGCCAGAACTTTCGTTTAAAATATATCAAGAATTATTGATATTATGACATTTTGTCTTTAGATCATCTTAACCTACGACTGTTTCTTGGGGGCGTTTGCCTTAAGAAAAAATAATTGTATAGGCTTTCCCACAGCATATGCCAAATATTTAGATAAACTGTGCGAACTATATGTAGTTACAGTTTAATTTTTTTGAGAATGGGATGGAAAAGTGTATGAAACGATTTGCACAGCGGATTATGTAGCCTTCACAAAAGTTGTTGCTTTATTTTTGTTTTCAGACTTTTATCAGGTTAGGCTAACATGTATATGTCCAGAAGGCCTCCAGGAGAGCTCCAAGCCTGATCGTACTTGGGCTTTATTGAAAAGGTAAAGCGATGGTTAGCGCGATGAACTGCCGCGCAGAAGGTTTAGGTCCGATTCCCAGCCGTAGCAACACCTAAATGATTTTTCACTGGCCCTCCTCTCGTGATGATCTGACAAATCATCCGAGTAGTATCAATTGTCAAGAAAAGCTTATCTCAACTTAGCCGTTCGGATTCGGCATAAAACAGGAGGTCCCGATATCGTGCTAAGAAGTACACACGCACACATGAATGGTTAGAAAAAAATGGTGAGAAAAAAAGCTAGGCCCTGGGTAGCCTATGGCCTGTTGCGCCATAAATTTATTTCTATTTTTTTTAAACTTAGTTTGGACGCTGTTGTTTTAACAACAGCAACATGTTGTTGCCATGATACATCTGACCCAATTGTGATGACTGGCAGATACATGGATTCTTATGGATTCTTATGATTTAAGGACTTTATTCTCCATTATGAATCGCCGAACTGTGGACTTGTTTTTTCTGGTAAATGTTGTATACTGAGTTTTCTTTGAGTGGGCTTTCCTTCCTCATTACATAGTCTTTTGTAGGTCGTCGTTTATAGAGCAGATTTCTTCGTAATCTGCTGGTGTACAGCAATAGTAGTAATAGGCAAAACTAAAAATCCGATTATTAATTGCTATCAAAAGATTAATAATTTACAGCAGAATGGGTGAGCGATATGATCCTTGATGTACCCCAGCGTTTCTAGAGAATCTGTCTGAGCAAACGCCATCCACATCTACTTGCAGAAATCAGCCTTTATGAAAGTTTTCCATACAGCCGCACAATATTTGAGGAAGACCGCACCCAGTCAATTTGGCTACCAAATCCCTGTGCCAAACTCGATAAAAAGCCTTGGAAATATCCAGAAAAACATCTCTCGATTCTCCATGAGTTTTCATCCATAAATTAGCAGGTCTCAAGTTGAGCGTTCCTTTCGGAACTCATATTGCTAATCGCTTATTAGAACACCTAGAGAGGAATCTTGGTAATGGGCAATCTCGGTATTAATTGCTTTTTCCATTACCTTTGAAAGTATGGAGAGTAAACCATAAAGGGGTGCAGTTAACTGGCACGCATTTTCTTTCTTTTTTGGGAATCCTTTGGATTTGTTGCTGAAAAATTTGAAAACCTGATGATCGTATAACATGGAAAATAGCCTGCAAAGAAAGGGTTCAGGGGCGCATTTTAGTACAGTAGGTGGAATTCCGTCAGAGCCAGTGGCTTTTTTTACAGTCCAAATTGTTGTTTGTGTTCACAAAATTCAACTAGTGCCTAAATGCGAATTTTCATGTGTTTTGGGTTAAGTCTGGGGGTTAATAAAAAACCCGTGGTAAATCGCTTTGAATGGCGAAATTCTATTTTAATTTTTCCAAAAGCGATTTGCATTCTATAGAAATGTTTTTAGGTGGTGGATACAATCTGCGCTGCTTTTTACATGCCATTCACATGTGGCTCTCGGCAGTACGTAGAAGTGTTTGTGATACAAAAAATGATCGCGGCCTCAGATGTCTATGAAAATGAAATGCAATTTTCTGTGAAAGGAAATAGCTGTCAGTAATTGAATCTTTTCTCCCTTTCGCTGTTTAGAATAACAAAAAGCGAAGACTATCGAAATTGGGGTTTTGGTTTTAATGTGATCAGTGGGTTTTTTTTTAAATCAGTTTGGTGTTACGATTTTAGTAAAAATTTAGATATTTCTTCGACAGGTTGCTGAAATAACTACTAGAGATCAGATCTAGGCACTTTTTTTAACCATTCATTTCATAATTTCGTGAGTTTTTAATGTTTTGTGATCATCTCTTGGCGCGAACATTTTTTTAAGAAAGCTAATGGTATATCGTCTCGCAATGCTTGGATAATTTCCATATCATGTTGGTTAAAAACACGTTTGGGAGCCATTCAAGAGATTTGATCTGTGCAGCGCTGCTAAAATAAGGAGTTCCAGAAAGCTATGTTCAGATGATCATGGATATACACGAAAAACGAAGCCAAACAGTTTTTGATTCCCCGTCGTTGGACGCAGTAGAGTATGACTTCGCCTTAAGTGGCGCGCACATGTAGAAATCGACATCAATCAACTCGGAGTGTGCAATTGGAAGCAGTTAGCTAAGGACCGGGATAATTGGAAAGGCATGTTGGTTGAGGCGCATGTTCATTCCACCACTTAAGCAGTAAAGTCAAAGAGTAATATTTGCCTCAGAAATCGCCAGAGAGTTGACAATAAAAGTCGAAATTCATAGCACATCGTCGTCAGTATTTGTATTTTGTAGTCACTGATTTTCAGCTTGAAAAAAAGTGATCATAATCAGTTATTCGGTTTTGATGATGAAGCCATTATATGCGAATATATGTCGTGCCAAAACGATTACATGGTTTTGTTAGAAAGGTTAGAACCTGACTATATATGAAACAGTTGGGCCGAAAAAAAAAACATAAAACTATTGTTCAAGTTGTTCAGTAAAAATATGGAAATATGGACGGCTTCGAAATCAAACCCAAGTGGATACGAATTGCTTATTTTTTAAAACTCCCTATTTCAAGTGACATTGACAACATCATGTCGTAACAAATTCCAATTGGCCTCTGCTATCTTTTTTTTTTTTTTTGCCTTAACGAATTTCATACCAAGCCGACTATAACAAACCAAGCCTTAAATAAGCTTCGCCTCAGGCCTCTGCAAAGGTCATAAAATCGAATCACTCAACCGTCGTTGATTAGCATGACTTCTGGTGTCCCATCATCGCGTCAAAGTTAACTTTACGAGCATGTTAACCGCATAAGTTAGCCGATAATGTGGTTCCGAAATGTCAACTCTGTTCGATGATAGATACACATGCCTCAACAGAGCCTCAGTGCTTTATCAAATAAACGGTCTCTGGGAGCAGTGCCATTTTGGCAAAACAACATGCTGCCTCACATCAAAATGCAAATTTGACTCCAGTTGATGGGTATTCTCGCGATCGGCTAAATCATGTTCGATCGTAAATTTACGATCGCATAACTTCCAATAAAATTTGAATTTTTATGGCTTCATATCGGCGCGAACACACGCGTTCCTCTTGTGCGCTGCTGCGTCATTTTCATCTTCGTTCACATTATCGTCATCGTCGTCTTCATCTCCTTTTTGTCTCACAGGTCGGATGCTGTCGAATCTACATGTGTGATAGCATACTTGACCATAAAAATCATTGATCAGGTGACTCGGTTGGGTTGGGCCTGATGATTGCCTTTTCTGGAGCAGTGAATGTGGATTTTTAATCGATTTCAAGCCTGTCTGGTTGGAACTAGTCTTTGCGCATGCGTGTATCAGCTATACCAGCTGTAGGGCTCGACTGCATGATGAACGAATCGGGTAAAAGGCTTTTCCATGTTGCCGTCACCGTGTCCTGGTCATGGTACTGAGGGTGAAAGATTAATTTAATAAACGTTTAGTTTATGGACGCGCTTCGTTAAGTGGACATTGGGAGTTGGGACCGGACAAGGTGGCTCGTCTGTATGCAAATGATTGCAATTTTCCGCAATATCAATTTGAGAGTTAATGTCTTTATTGATGTTGTGAGGTGACGATGGTTGCGAGTACAGCAGGAGTAAATTGTGACATGAATTTTTATTGGATGCTTGTCCAGGCGATAGATAGGAGACTGGTGAAGATAACTTCATATTTTTGATTAAATGATGGGCGCTTGTGTCTTTGAGAAATTAGTTTGTTAAGCATTTTTATAGTCATTTTTTTAGGGAACACTAACCTGAGATCAAATTAGTAGAATTATATTGTCCCAAAGTTAAAAAGACAACAAGGGCATATGAATGTTTTTACAATTAGAGAAAGGAGATAATATCTTGGGAACAGTAACTATGAATCAGCCTTTCAGTATTTTGATAAATCTGTGTTGGCATTCATAGAATTAAACCAGCTATCAACCTGAAGTATGCAACTCAAATTCACAAATGGAAATAAAGTAATCAAATTCCCGACAATTTGGGACATATTCGATCACATAAAACACCAGACACATAGCGCCAGACACAAAAACAATTATTCACATGGAAACACTACTGAATTTTTGTCTTTTTAAGAATAAATATACCCAACCACCATTTCGATTGCATCGATAACATCACGAATAAGACAGAAAATAAAGGAGTTCACATTTTAAAACATCATGAGCGTAAAGCATTAGCATAGGATACTAATAAACTTTTCAAAAAATACACATTTATCGATCTGTTTTTTTTTAAGAAAACGCCGATAACATTATTTTGTTATCGATCAAATAAAATCGTAATTTATAACGCCATTTAAGTTTTATTTACATAGGATGGATGCTATTTTAATAGCAATTAAGACTGGGCTATTTTTATTTCTAAGTGGACATTTGGTGCTGCTCAAAGTTCTGTTATCGATTGACATATCATCGACTTTTTACATTTTTTTGAGTTTTGAACAATTAACTTACTAGAAATAGACAAAAAAAAAACTCAGTTAAAATACCCTTTCCTGCGAAATGCATTGATCTGCACTTCGTGGCTTCCTAACCTGGAATAACTATCCCCATCATCTATCTAACCAATTACCACAATCATATCCGCCCAACCCGTCCAATTACTCATAAAAGTGTTTTTCCAAAAACCTCAAATTAAGCCGAAACTATAGATACAAATAAAATAATGTCCACCTTCAATTACACATTCCACTGGACATGTCCTTCCTTTTGTTAAGCCGTTCATTTTACGTGGCATCTGTTCTACATGTCCGTGCACACCCACCTATTAATACGTCGTTCTACTCAATATCCATATGCATAGATAGAACGACTTCTTTGGCGAGACAAAAAAAAAAAAAAAAAGCAGGACAACTACCACAAAGGACATACCATCGATGTTAATAACACCAAAACACATCCACAAACAACAATATAACGAATCGATTTCTATTGAATTTATCACAAAGGATGCATGCACTCACCTCGCTTACGCTTGCCTACGTAGCCAATCCACTATACCACTCCTGTCCGATATGCAAATGAGGTCCACACACATATCCTTAATGCATTAGGGCGAGTGTAGGTACACCCCGCGCATGTAATTGCAGATACTCGTCCCCTCTTGTCGGCCGACGTCAGAGTCAGGCACGTAACTGCTTACCTTTGGGGGATCCATTATTCAGCATGGACATTGGCCAGCCAACAGTGTGTTTCTATCTATCTGTACGAGGACTCATAATCTATTAATGCTGTGGGCATATAAATCGCCGGTTGTTGTTATAGCGTGTTAGTGAATGTTGGGCAGGAACCCTACCCTTTAAAAAGCTGGCTAATATGTATATGTGGACATAGTCGCACGCACTCGAACAGCAGCAGCGTTTAGCCATCCATATCCATACCATCAGATATGTGTATCTATATGAGTGTGTGTGTGTGTGGAGGAACAATTGGTTGAATAACGTAGACTGCCCGACAGGACATGACGGTAAAATGGACGACGAGAAAGCTGCTCGGACAGCGTACATTCGAACTAATGGGGGGTAATTTTCCAAACAGAGCATGGGCTAGAAATAATCGGAAGCCTGTCGCTGTTGCGGTGGAAATCGATATGTGGATAAGGGATGGATGATAGTGGTGCGGGTGTTTCATTTACTATTTCGGGATAATTGGAAGGGCGTCAAGCTACGTGGCTGATGGTCATTACATCAGTTTAAAGTGAAGACTTATAATTTGTCAAGCCCCTATATAATAGAAATTGGCCGCTCTAGGTTTGTGTGAAATTGAACAATTGTTGGCTCGTAATGAGTAGCAATTATGAGTGAGAAGCGGTTGGAGTAGCATGAAGGTGATGTCGTATTATTTTTAAAAGTTTATAGCCTTCTCAAATGGTTTTAGAGGATCCTATATAAAATATTTAATATGGAGTTGACCTATGGGCAAGCAACTCGAAGACCCCATTTAGGCAAATCGATGTATTCGAGAACTAAGCTGTCGACAAATAAATCTTAAGTTCTATTCTATTTTATGTGTTCAAGTTTTGGAGAAATTGGAAAAATACTAAAATTCGGCGTTTTAAAAGTTTTTTTTTTCCGTGGGCTGGTGTAAATCTTCATAGACACGGTGAGCACGTGCGCAAAGTAGTGTGAGATTTTTAATGACTAAACCACCACCCTTTTTGAATTTGTATTGCAACTACGTTTGCGACTTATCTAGCAATTTTTTTTATCCCCAGTAATGAATGTTTGGCAGGTAACTTTCCTTAGAGAGTTCCTGCTTTTTCCACAATTTATAGCGCGCTTTGTTATTATCGGGCCAAATCCAATGGCTTAGTTCTTTGATTCTTGTTTCTTCAAGAATTTGGAGGACCGTTGTGGTAACGTGTCCTAATAAACGTTTTTTTTTATGTTTTCGTTCAAACTTTTGGTTTCATATTTAACCGCGGGAAAACCCAGATCTCTGAGTAGACCCTCGTTCCTTATGTACCACGGGGCATTGACGAATGATCTTAACATTTTTTCACAAAAGTTTGTAACATTTTTAGATTCGTTTCATTGGTATAACCCCATAGCTGTATACCATATGTCCAAACCGGTTTTAGCACTCTCTTACATATAAGTAGCTTGTTATCAAGGTTGAGCTTTGAATATTTTCCGAGTAACCATTACAGTCCTCTGTATTTTTTCTAAGTTCTTCGCATGTCTTTGTTACACGCGACTTCCATTTTTATTTTGCATCGATTGTCATTCCGATATATTTCGTTTCATTTGCAAAAGGGACTCGAACCGTTTTTAGAAATACAGGCAAATTGTTTGTTCGTGTATAAGAAAAAACTACATGAATCGATTTGCTCTCGTTAACTGCAATCCGCGAGGATCTTGTCCATTTATCATTAGGAGCGTTTTGTTATTGCATATTTGTGTCCTTGTTGTGCCAACTGCTAGTACAGCAGTATCGTCAGTAAACTTTGCCACTATTGCATCATTTGTTTGGGGGATATCATGTGTAAATAGGTACAATAGTGGTCCAATGATGCTTCCTTGAGGTATTCCTGACATTATTTCTTTGAGCTCTGAATATTCGTTTCCAAGTTTCAAATGGAAGAGTCTGCGCTCAAGGTACGACACGAGGATTTTATATAATTTTTCAGGCAGAACTTGTCATAGTTTGTATTGAAGGCCTCTTTGCCAAACCTTGTCAAAAGCTTGCGACACGTCAAGAAATACGGTTGAGCAAATTTTTTTTTCTTGGAAAACTTTCTCAATTATATCAGTGTAATTCGATGTACTTGGTCCACAGTCGAGTGTTTACTTCTAATCCCAAATTGATGGTCAGGGAAGACCATCACCATCACCTTTTTTTTTTGTAAAACTGTCCCTACATCCTAAACGGGGCTAGACAGACCCCCCTTACATAGGAAAAAAATCCTTTTTTTATCCCTCTAAAAACACACAAAGTTATCAATTATTGGCGCCAAACTTATCGTACTACCCATTTAAGGAGTCGCCCAAAATGGATGCAAAGGGTTGAAAAAAGGACAAGGGCTACCCCTTATACTTCTTTTGACTTGAAAATTTGATTTTTTCTTAAATCCTTGGCAATCCCACCAAACAGACACCAAAGCCTCTGAAATCGAAACAAATGCTTGCATGATGGTCAGACTCGACGAATTCCATGATTTTTTCTTCCTTTGCGACAGACAATAAGCCCTCGAGAGAGTGGTGCATCTTTGACATCGAAATTACCGAAACGGAATAGATGCAACAAAAATGCTCGTGATTGACTGTTACAATACCAGGATTATAACCATTATTCGCACTTTCAGTCGCCTGGCCATCGACTTGATTTGACACAAAAAAAAAAAAAAACCGACAACACATGAAAATGTTTACTCAAAGTTTTGACAGGAAGAAAAAAGGGTGATAACGATGCACCTTGCCACCGATTAAAACTCAATTGAATTCAAAAACCTCTATCCCCAAGTATCTCATCAACCGACACAATTGCCCTCTTTAAGATTGCATTCGCCTTCGGAAATATTGAAGCGAGAATATTAGACCGATTAGATGGATCCCTGATTGACGGAACCATCTGCGTAGCAATCGCCGGCCTATCATCAAAACCACTTCTGTTTTCCTTTGTAATAATAATTTCCATTAAAAGGATACAAAAGGACACAATGCAGACCACAAGAAAAGCGTGCAACCAAAAAATCGGGGTGTACAAAGGGTTCACCTTTTATCCTCGCTCCAGTTGCGCGCTTGTTCAATGCTAATTAAATATTTTGATCTAGACTCCTGGCTAAGGAGCGGGCTCGAATATGCATATCAGGTGTTTTCCACTATGCCATCTAATTGGCCGCGACGAAATTGGTGGCAGAGGAGCTCTCAATATCTCGAAGGAGGAATATGCAAATGTGCAATGAACTTCTGTTTGGGAAGCCTTTCACGATGACCCGACGATATGTTAACAACTTTTGTAACATCGCCAGAGTGTCCGAGGGATATCTGACCAAGGGATACCAGGACAAATTGTGAATGGCTGTGGCGGTCAGATAAGAGCGGATAGCACACCATAAAAAAAGGACGTGCATTTAATTAAATGGATTTTATTCCTTGTCGACAGGTTGTATGTCTCAAGCAGGATGTCCTGTGTGGTGAATGTTATGGCTGAGCGGAGGACTTTTGTAATTTTAATTGCTCAGCATTTTAAATGGATCGATTGTGTTGATTAATCGGTTCATGTAAGAGTGGTTTTCAGATTAAGTGCTTGGATGTCAATTGGCGTGAAAACTGCGATCGCAGATTATAGATCTCTGGGCAGATCATACTTGTATGAGTGCGTTTTTGACTGTGAGTATCATTTGAGATGATTTATTTATTTATAACATGAAAGTCCTGATGCTTATCTTCCACAATCCTAAAGGAAACAGCATAATTACTCCTCCATGCCTCTAGGCAAGGCGGCGGCTATTATAACCACTTGCTACAAAAAAACCTCCTTGTGCTACAAAAAAAAACACATTCATACCGTGGGATGTTGCCTGGACGTGGATCAATTCAGAGCTCAACTCGAATCACATTTCTTTTAATTTAAGCCCAAAAGGAATTTGCTACTGTGCGTGGCACAATAACAACACCAACCACACCGCACCACATCACATCACCAATCGAGAAACAATCACGGAGCCATTATAATGTCATTTCCCGAAGATTATATTCGCATGATCTGCATGCCATGCATCAGCAGGCACACTCACACATTGATTCCCATTGATCTGTGTCCCCGAAAGGATGTTTGCAATTTTCCCTGCTGCGGTACACCCAAGACTGAAACACAATTGTTAATTGTTGTGTTCCTTTGAATGGCCATTAGACGGGGGAGATGAATGCAGCTGATTGCTTCTACTCATACATGAGTACCGCCCTGCCACAGGTGAATGATCGGACGCACGAAATCTCCGTGATGATTGTTGCTCACATTTGACAGGATAATGATAATCACGGCATGGCTTACCGAGTCGGGGCTGGAAGCATCAACCTGGTAGCTACTGTGTGTGTCTGCCCCCTCGGGATGGTGGTTTGGGTTTGATTTACCATTAGGTTTTGTGGTCACTATTCATCGGAGATCACGCACGCATATACACCTACGGAGAGAGGTGGTTATGTGATGAATTTCCGAAGACACGGTGTGATGATGAATTACAAAGACAGGAAGCCAGAAATAGCACACACCATTTAGCTGATGGAGGCACAAATATCTAACTATAGCCGTTAGGTATGCAAGAGATGGTTTTGTATATCGCTATTATGACACAATGGCAGCCTAATGAAATGGCCACAGTGTCGCCGGTAGGTATTCAGTGCCGCGAAGCAAAAGCGGCACAAACTGACACGTTAAAGGGTTGCGTTTCCATTGAGATAAACTAGCTCCGAGATGCCTTTGAAGCGCAAATGAGGTGGCAAATATTTGCTGACAGAATTCCAATTGTGGAAGCGGCCATTAATATGCGCCGCGAGAAGTGAGTTCAGGAACAAACAAATGACTGTAGTGGAGGTTATTGGACGTGATGTATTTGATGGAATTGAGATTCAAAATGGTGCGACATGTTCTTGGGTATTTGCATTATGAAGTGGCAGTTGTGGACAAATAGTGTCTGAAAAAAATTAGACTGAGAGTCGAGAAGATGCAATAATCGTGTCATATGACAGCTCTTGCCTATTCGCCGTTTATCTGCTGTACATTCACCACCGTATTAATAAACGAGGTGTAGCTATCCGATGACTAACTTTTGACATGTGCAGATTTTTATTGTGACTTTTTGTTTAAATCAGCGAATGGCTACTCAGTTCTTATTTTATAGAGAGGCTTGGATCAAGGTGATTTATTTAATCTTTTGTGAAAGGAGTAGACTACGACTCAAGACAAATTTTAAACGTGCAAGAACGAACTCTTAATATCAATGGAGGGCCCCAAAAAAATAGATCTCGTCATAAAAGGCGACTAAGGGGCTAATTCAGATCTAGATGGAAGCATTTACCTAGGAAACACATTCGATGCGGCCTTGGAAATCCGTCGGTTTTCGTATCTCGGGACCAAAATAAAAACAAGTGTAAGGCGCTAGTCAGTCCTTCGAAAGAGGTGAGATAATGATAAAAATTTTAGGTGATGTTACTTTCGGGATTTGAACCATGGACCCACGGAAACTACTACACTTACGGCTGTATAGATCACCGATATATTTTTTTTTTATAATTTGGCCGCCTAGTCAATCCTTCGAAAGAGGTGAGGTAATGATAAAAATTTTAGGTGATGTTATTTTCGGGATTTGAACCAGCGAACCACGACAACTACTACACTAACGGCTGTATAGACCACCGATATATATTTTTATAATTTGGCCGCCTTTGAACTTCCAGTCAGAAGTCGGACGCAGTAGAGATGGACCTTGGCTTAACTGCTACGCACGTTGAAACTGGCCTCGACTATCTTGAAGTGCACAACTCGAGTCAGTTAGGTAGGGACCAGGTTAATTGGGGAGACATGTTCGCTAAGGCTTAGTTACTGTACCACCACTTAAGAAAATAAGTGCTCGAAGGGTCACCAAAGAAGAAGGGTTAAGCAGGAAAAGAAAGAAAGATGTGTGGGAATGATTTTGGGTGAAGGGATGACAAACTCCATGGTCTGTGTCCGCGCTTTTTTTTTTCGGTTCTTTATAATTCGCAGAATTTTGATCTGTGCTACTTCATGATGGGTATCCGCCGATCTTCCTAATTTTCAGGATATGCTACGTACAACCTTCCACATACCGGACAATCTAGTCTAGATAGTCAGGTAGGGACAGAAACTTCCTCAAAAAAAAAAAAAACTCTAGGTACCATTGTGGGTGCTATGATCCCTTCTATGGATATTTAAATCTCCACGAACAAAAAAAAAAGAATCTGAAATGCCCTTGTGCCAAGCTAGATAGCCCGTGTCAGAGCTATTTGTTTTTGCGGGGATAACAAAATAATAAAACCCTTAAGACGATAATTATGGGGCGGAAGTTGATTGTCTTGCTCAACCTCATTTGGATTATTCCTCATCTTTGTAGTTCATTCAAATCGGACCAGCCCAATGTTAATACATTTGAAAGTTTGAAAAGGCAGAAGTGTTCGTTTGCAAGAAAAACATATTTCGGCCTGATCCTGGAACTCAGTCAGCATACCTCCCATATCCAATCCAAGAGCTTTCGATGATATTTCTAAGAACTTGTCTTTGAAAAATCAAGCCAACAATTCTTTATCCGAGTTTTATATGGTCCATGCATCAGCATCCAAGGAACGACTGAGAATATCAGGGTCTTGAAGAGGCTTTCCTTTATAGAGAATATCAGGGTCTGGAAGAGGGTTTACTTTATAGTTCAAGTTAGGAATCTATTCTAAAGAGAATCCTAAGTCTTAAGAAATAGCGATTGAATAGAATCGCTCACTTTCAAGTAAAGCGGTCTTCTGGATACCAGCACTAGAAGATCGTAGACTGGATCTAAGGCTGTGATTATATTGTAGAAGGACGACCTCCCGAAGGGAGATTGAAACTCTAATTATTGCAATATTGCTATTAGTAGATAATGTCGTGAAAATATGGACAGCAGCAGTAGTATCAGAGGGATAGGAGCAATATTTCTAATAACCGTCTACTCAAACGGATAATGAACGCACTACAAAGCCATCAGGTATTCCGGGCCCTTCCAAATGCAGATAAGATGGTGTAGGATATCGCACAGAGCATTTTTTTTTATAAACTTTTCTCTTTTGAGGCGTAGTTTGAATGCTTAACAGCGCCCTTAGGTGATTCTTGCAGGTAGATAGAAATACGACTTTTGGAAGTTCGATTCACTGTATGGCTGTTCTGTAACAAGAAGAGTTTTGGCATAGCGTTGTTCCTGTTGGGTGGACTGTGTGCCTATGAGCTACAACTGCGTGGTCTTTTAGGCAATGGAATAGAAAATGGACGACATAGCCCACACGACGGACTTTTCATTTTACGCCAAGAAAATGCGTTGAAAGTCAATGACACACAACATAGTGGAAGACCGTTTTGATAAGCCTTGGGGGGCTAAGTGCAAGTAGAAGACGAAATGCCCATATTTAAGCAACATCGACATGACGTATAGAGACAAATGTCAGAAACTTCCGAGAGGTCTTGCTTTATTGGGTCTACAACCTTCGCTCAACTCCTTTTGCAAAAATTTAAAATGCTGATTGCTGTGAGGCTGCTCTCAGGCATAATCCTACATGATCCTCGAATAAACCGATAGTTGTGATTGAAAGCCAAGTTGGGATGGCGGGAGAGCCTAGGCAATAATCAAATTTATGTGATATTCTGGCCAGAGCCTTCCTGATACATTTTCAACGAACTTAAATGAAGGAAAAGCTAGGGCGAGGGAGAGCGTACATATACACTTAACCTCAAGAAGGTCGAAAGCTAACTATAAAAACCGCTTGCCGAAGGCGGGTGGACCAGCGTAATGTTTGAAGGATCACCCAATGTAGCTGAGAAAAAATAAACAGATGGAACGGATCTTACAGAATATAGTACCAAGGAACCAAGAACAAAGATGAGATCGGAGAGGCTATACGTAACGGGTTTTTTTTAGAGGTTGGTTTTTCAAGTACTGACATTTTGAGGTCAAAATGGGCAACTCTAACATCATTTATGTTGAGTTTGGTTTGCCGTTTCATCATGAACAGGTTGAAAAATGAACAACGCTTGCAAATCGTTCAAATTCATTCCGAAAACAATGGTTCAGTTCGCGAAGTTTACTGCAAGCACCGTCCATTTTATGGTCGACGTCGACATAATCGTCCATGAGAGCAATTAATTCAGTTTACCATGGATAGTTTTCGCACTACGTTTAATCTATGTGATAGCACGTATCCGCAGAGACGTCGAACTGGGCGCATTGAAGAAACAATTGCCGCTGTAGAGCAAAGTTTTTTTTTTTTTTTATAATTTACACGTACTCAAGGGGTTATGAATACCCTTTATATGTTACCATAGTACGAGCGTTAGAGAAGGGGAAGAAAGAGAGGATAGGAAAGATTTTGGATGTAGTGGAGACTTAAACTCCATGGGTGGTGTCCGAACTAGCTTCGGGGAGTCACTTTTTCTTGTGTTCGTTAAATTTGAAGAAATTCAAGATGGTGTGCATACTTTTAGGTACTACACCGACCTTTTATTTCTTTTGAATAAAAGTGAAATGGATTTTGGTTGGGATTGAACGCGCAACCTTCCACTCAACAGACGAACACTTTACCACTACACCGCGGCCACCCACATAAGTGTTGAAGATTACCCGAATGAATCGATTCGCACAGCAATTTTAGTTTTGTCCATCAACTTTATGGACGACTTTGCGCAAAGATCTTGGCGTACGACCTTACAAGATCCAGCTTGTGCAAGAATTAAAGCCGCGAGACCATGCAATGCGTCGTGATTTTGATGTATGGGCCAAAATGAGATTGATATCGATGCTGATTTTCGACGCAACATTTTTTTCAGTGATGAGGCTCATTTTTGGTTGAATAGCAACGCAACAAGCAAAATTGCCGCATTTGGAGCGAAGACAATCCACATGAGACCCTTGAGACGCCATTACATCCACAAAAACTGACAGTTTGGTGTGCTCTATGGGCTGGTGGAGTCATTGGGCTATACTTCTTCCGAAATGATGCTCGGCGTCATTATGGGCCGGCGGCGTCATTGGGCCGTAATTCTTCCGTGATGATCCATTACCGTTAATGGAGACCGGTATAGAGCCATGATAATCGCCTATTTTGTTCCCGAATTGGATGGCATGAATGCGGATGAGATGAGGTTCCAACAAGACGGCGCTACATGCCACACAGCGCACGTCAAAATCGATTTATTGAAGGAAACTTTCGATGAGCGCATAATTTCGCGGAATGGACCTGTCAATTGGCCACCAAGATCGTGTGATTTGACACCATTGGATTATTTTCTTTGGGGATATGTGAAGTCGCTCGTCTACGCCAACAAACAAGAAACGTTAGGGAACTTGGAAGCCAACATTCGTGAGGTTATTGCCGACATACGGCCCCAAATGCTCCAAAAAGTGGTTGAAAATTGTACCTCTAGACTTGGCATTATTCGAACCAGCCGCGGCGTTAATGGCATAAAATTATTCTTCCAAAAAATGCAAATTGATTGGACTTTAAAACGATTTTCTTGTGTTTTATTTCAATTCTAAGTTCTATGCCTTTAAAATAACACTAGATATATGTGCCGTATATTTATCGGGCTTTTCAACAGGGACGCTACAAAAGTTGAGCAACAGGGACAGCAAACGACGCCATATTTCTTGCCGCTCTTTTGATATTTCTCTTCAGTAAGGTTAGCCATTTGATGATGGAAAGATATACGATACGAAATTCGGAGTCAGTTGCCTCAACGTTAAGAGCACTACGTCCAATTTATGGTCGTCATAATCGTCCCAGCAGATCAACAATTGAGCGTCTAGTGGAAAAATTTGAATCCACAGGCACAGTACAAAATGTTCCCTTGCCAGTGAGACATAGAAGTGCCCGTAGTGTCGAGAATATTGCTGCCGCTGAGGCTTCAGTTGAAGAAAGCCCAAATGTGTCTTTCACACGTCGTTCTCAAGCGTTGGGCATCTCTGTGACGTCGTTGTGGCGAATTTTGCGAAAAGATCTTGGCCTACATCCTTACAAGATTAAATTGACGCAAGAACTGAAGCCGCTTGACCACCAGAAGCGTCGTATGTTCGTGAATTGGGCTGGGCAAGAACTTGAAAATAATTCGGATTTTCATCGAAAAATCATCTTCAGCGATGAGGCTCATTTCTGACTGAATGGCTTCGTCAATAAACAAAATATGCGGTATTGGTCAGGCAGCAATCCACACGTACTCCATGAGCCATCATTGCATTCCGAAAAAATTACGGTTTGGAGTGGTTTATGGGCCGGCGGCGTGATTGGGCCGTAATTCTTCCGTGATGATCAAGACCGGCACGTTACTGTGAATGGGAATAGCTACCGTTCAATGATAACCGAATATTTTTGGCCCCAATTGGATGATATGGATTTGGAGGACATGTGGTTCCAACAGGACGGCGCAACAAGCCACACAGCGAATGCCACAATCAATTTATTGGAAACCAAGTTTGGAGAACGTGTTATCTCACGAAATTGTCCAGTCGCTTGGCCGCCTCGGTCTTGCGATTTGACGCCGTTAGACTATTTCCTGTGGGGCTACGTCAAGTCTATGGTCTATGCCAACAAGCCAGCGACGATTGATGAACTTCGTACGAATATCGAACGTGAAATTGCAGCAGTATCGGCCGATTTATGCTTGCAACCCGTCGAAAATTGGGTTCAGCGTCTGGACTTGTGCAAGCGTGTCCGTGGTGGCCATGCAAAAGAAATCAAGTTCCATACATAATGGCATCGAACGTACTTTCACAGGAGTAAAGAATTTCATTAATATCCAAAACCGTTTTTATTTTATTTAAAAAAAAACTTTTGTAGCGCTCTTATTGAAAAACCCTTTATAAAGAGCCTTCGTTTCAGCTTAGTGCTGTAATTTAATTATTGAAGATCTTGATGTTTTCCACAGGGCTCCAATCGTTTTCTCACAGAATATACCACCAAGGAAGAAGATGAGATTGTTGCTTGGGAAGCACTTTTTTGATTAAATAAAAAAGAGAATAGGTCCAATACGACCAGAGGGTCAACAGAATACATATTCCAATATTTTCCTCCGTGGCATACATCGCTTGTAATGCTTCCATCTCGAAAATTTCTTTCAAGCAGAATATCAAGCACAGGAATTATTAGCAGAGGGCTTCTGATGCGTCTATTTTTTTCATTGACCTTGACTCTTGTCCATATGATATCCATAACGTGGGTTTGTGAAACTCCTCGATATCGTAGAGATAACTATTTCATAGTTCGCTATCAAATGCTTTGACTGAAGATTAAGTCTAAACAAACGCTACCATGTAAAAGTTGTAAAATTTTCAAGACATTCTTAAAAAAGTTTTTTATCAAGCAGGTACTTAAAACTTTTTTGAAGAAAAATCTCCTCTCTTTTTATCCAAAGCCTCTATTACCAGCAACACCAAGCTAGCAACCGTTTCTCGGATAATTGCCGTCAATTTGCATATCTTTTCAGATAATTGCCATTTTTTTACGTTTTCCCTCATTTCCATGGAATAATCCAAGCCCACCACCGCGGCAGCATTAATACTACCAAAAGCGGCTTCTACTGACCCCAACACTTCTCTCTCAACGATTGGTTTTAGTAGGCGAGGACCACCTCTCCATCGCCGCATTTAACCATTTTAATCGCGCAACCCTTAGCAGGAAAACACACGCCCGGCTCCTTGCCAATGTGAATGTGTGTGTTGGAAATTGTTAGCCCCAGTGTTGTACCTATGGAAATTGCAATTCCAAGTCAGTCCGAGTTCGGGAAAGAGGGAGGAGAACAGCATAATTACCATTAAATCAGCGCCCGAAACTTGCAGCTCGCAAGCATTGTTATGTCTGGTGCTGTGGACGGTGTATAAAGATGGTAAGACCGCTTCCAGATTTAACCGCGCTTGGCTGACTGGCTGGTCATCGTCTTTAGTCGTCGTTGTCTTGCGTGCTGCAGATAATTAGATTAGATTACCATCGGGCAATTAATTTCAGATAATAGGGGGCGAAGAATCGTCCGAAGGGTACCATTGGCTTCCGCCATTACACCAGAGTTTTGTAAATATTTTCGCGAAGCCGCTTATCTCTCCGGCTGTGGAGGGTTACACATGCTTCCCGGGATAGAACACAGTGTTTCTCCTCCTCCTCCTCCTGGTGTGGGTTCTGTTTTCAGATTTTTTTTTTCGTAAGGAGAATGGTCAGTGCTTTGAGGTCATTATTGCAATTTGCTGTGTGCGGCAAATACCGGGAAGCAGTGTACCGACGAGTGGTACTATGTTGCTTTCGTGTTGCATGCTTCGAGAATAGGGGGAGACGATTGGAGTTTTTATTTGCTGAGAATTGGTCACGATTTTATGATTTGGCCGAAGATTATTGGTTTTTGCTGCTCCAAGAAAAAGGTGAAGGTAGTTGGAAGCAAATTTCAAGGAAAATGGCTGCGATTACCGGGAGAACTTACAAAGTAGTGATGTAAGGATATCAGTGGTTGATATTGTTTTGCGTTAAGTGGGGTTTCAAGTATCAATATAGCGGCGAATCGAGAGAAAGTTTGATTTATATACTGGTTAGGCGTTTTGGAATGTTACTTTGGGACAAAATAATTGGTTCCTGATGCACATATTATATTATAATCTGTCTAGGCCTAGCCTTTTCCTCACAACCATTCATATGCGCATTTGTATTTCCCGATTCCTCTTGGTTTTCTAGTCACAAAGATATGCAAAGATATATCTGATGAACTCACAAGAAATGGATCTTCAAGAGATTATGATCAGGCTCTGCCAATGGTGGAATCACCTTCAACGCTACCCGCTTACGATTTTGTTTATGACTGGTGCTAATGGTGTTTGCTAGCTCGCTGAATTTACCTATTGAAGAATATAACTTTGGAGCACTTGGTATGTCAAGCAGATAAAGTACGTGTCGTCTAAGAATGCCTCCACCATGCACTGGCCTAGTGGTTAGAGCGTTGGATTGCAAACCACATCTTTGTAAGAGCTGACGGGTACAATGACACGTTCTCCAAATCTCTGCTAGACTGCCATTGGTGAAATTTTAAAGTGATGTGACCTGAACAAAGATATCATGCTTGGTTTAATGCCCCCAAACATTGTGTAACTCTCA
The DNA here is from genome assembly GCA_949824845.1 of Rhingia rostrata. Lineage (NCBI taxonomy): Eukaryota > Metazoa > Arthropoda > Insecta > Diptera > Syrphidae > Rhingia > Rhingia rostrata. The sequence continues at coordinate 93,661,050 of OX463757.1, forward strand.
GTTTATGGTCTCAAAGCACTGCCTAGGTGACGAAATGTCCCTAGTAAGAAAAGGATACACAGCATAACACATTCTAATGTCCAAGACATCCAACCTTGGTATTTCTATACATTAGCCCCTGTCTAACAACCACCTCTCACTTCCACCAGATCGCGCAGATACCTCAGCTGATGTCAGATAAAGAGAAAGGGTGAGAGCTGCTTTCTGATCACCCAAGTTCCAAGATAAACAAAATAATATTCCAACTATTTGTGCACAAAGAAAGTAACAATTTGGACCCAATTTTTTCGATGGAGCCCGATATCTCCACCACATGTAACTCGAAAAAACCCGGAAATAACCACTCTCCCTGAAATGTACGTGTCGGCTCATCGCATTCACACTGCATAATTCATCAGATAAAGTCATTGCCCATAACCCAACCGATGCTACCATCTCTCTGGCCCGTTCTCAATGAACCACAAAACACTTGTGAACCACACCTTGACAATCGCTAAGCCTGATGAGAAAGCAATCAACACTTGAACAGCATTTTGTTAATTCGAGAGGTATACGCGTGCCCATCACTATATGACCCATCATTTCATTATCGCTCGCCTCCGGACACCAAGTGGTCATAATCCAAATTGAAGAAAACATCTGCTATAGACGATGAAACAGCCTCATGGTCGTCTCATAATCGTCTCCGGTTCATATAAATTATTGTCGCAACTGAATCTGGAGTGGAAATGCCACCCAAAATGCCATAGATCACCATGAGCACACACACGCAGGCGATCAGTGATCGTCATGCAGCGTGTGTTTTTGTTGTGACGCAGGATTACCCAGGAGAGCAGAGCCAGAAAGCCAGAGGATCAACAGAATATCTGATTGCTTGAGAGCTGGCCAAGTGGCACTCGAAAGCCTACACACTTTATGATCGAAGACTACACGCCACGGTCCCAAAACGCACACACACTGCAAGTGGGTACTTCTCGTGCGCCACTTGTACCTCGCTTGGCTATCTATCTGGCTATCTGTCAGTCAAATCTGGGGAGAGGGGGTGTGTGGAATTAGTGAATTGAATTTCAATCGGCGGAAATGTAATCAATCTGAAGGATGCTCCAAGTGATTGGAGTTCACGTCGTTTACCGTGTGTTTGCTCCGAAGTTGGATGATTCGAGAGCTAAGATCACACCTTGGTCACTGGGCTGCTGCGTCTGGGGCGCGTTGTTGGTTCTGTTTCCGATGGACTTGCTGCGGAGGTGTGAGTTGGGCATTCAGGTGGCAGTAGGCTGGTGGATTTCTTGTTCTGCCGGTTGAAGGTATGCCAGTACAGTGGGCTAAACTGCTGCTCGGTGCTTTGAGTGGTGTGTGCTCATCAGTTGGAAAAATATAATTAATTTCGTCGAGGTACGCACTCGCATTTGCATAAAGAAAATGTGTGTTGCATTTGGCAACATGTTGCATTTTTAGGGATTCAGTTTTGCTTATGTGTTTACACTGCGTGCCTGGCAAGGGATACGTGTGTACAATGTACGTGGAATACGTGTTTAGGCAGATAGGGAAAAAATAAATCTTCCCAAGTGGGGAAGTGTTGATATTGTGTCGATGGTAGGTGCTAGATGGACTGTCCTGTCAATTAAGCTGCTGATCAGATTGATCTAAGATGGATGGCTGGGTAATATAGGTTTTGCCTTTGGTGATGAGAAGATCATTTAAAGGCATGTTTTGTAGAATTTGGTGTGGGTTGTGAAAAAGTCCAACACTGAGTCCTACACTGAGCGAACGAGTACGGAGTGATTCCCAGCGCGGTATCGGATTATCGTAAAAAAGAGAAAGCTGCAGGCAGGAACCGTTTGTGGTAAGACTTTCGGACTCTATCAAGCGTCCTCTTTAAAGAGTGAAGAAAGAATGGATGCAAATCGAAGGCATACTTAAAGTATGATCAAGTCTTAGTCTGTCAAATGGCCAATAATGTATTCAAACCGCACGTCCAGCTCAAAGTATTAAGTACCTAAGTCTATCGTATACACAAAAATGGATGAAAATCTCTCGCCGGGCCGATGTCAGTCGAAATTTATGACAATTAAAGGTTTCAACAGTTTTTTTGTCTTTGATGTAGTCGTTTGGTTTGGTATACCACCAAGACGCTATATCCAAACCTAATGGACAGGTTTCTAGAACCAGTCTAAGTTTCTGGATAAGAGACCTTAAAGTATGCAGTCCAGTGGAATGGTTCTCCGCTGATCGCCAATATTGGCGTGGTTATGATGGTAATCCTTTATGGTCTCATGCTAATATCGAGTATCAGACGAAAAAGCAGAAAGTTTGATGCTCTGCCATGCTCTGTCACTAAAGAAAACTGTGGATCCTTGCGATCTTTTAGATTAAAATCTAATACACCTTATTTACATACAGGCAGGGAGTGCAGAAGGATCCTCTTACTCTTGAAACTAGCTGATGCTGGCATGATGATATGAATGCGAGGGTAATAGTGAGGCGTTGACCAGTTGGAGGACTGAGACAACCCTACATAATGAACCAAAGAAGCCCAATATCGAAGGGTGTCAAACTCCATACTTGGAAGTTACATAGATCGTATTTATCGGATAGTGATCACAAGTCTATGTGTGGTTGAGCTTATGGGGACGAAAACCGGATTCTTCTTTTCAGATCATTTAATACAAACAGGGGAATGAGACAAGAATCCTCTCAAAACTGGCCCGTCCATCACCTAAGCATTGGAGTGAGTCTAATATTCATACTCTTGTTGGGAATGGTCCTGGTCGCGCTCTCAGATGTATTGAAAATGAAGAAAGCTATTTCGTGTACAGGTAAGAACCGTGCCTGGTTTCACCATTCACTGGAAGAAAAATCCAACTGGATGACAACAAAGTGGACCAGACAAAAGTCCTACTCTTCATCTACTCATCATCTAGTACAAAGCAGTATATGGATGATGAAAAGTACACATAGCCTGAAAACAATGCAAGCCTAAGGTATTTGTGCAAAAGGGTTGTGATAACCGCTCACACCATACTTGCAAGCTATATAGGTCCATGTGAGAAGCTGCCAACCTCGACGTTTTGGCTATGCAACAACCTTAATGCTAGTACTTGGCTAAAGGAGGCATGGTAGGTGGAGGAAAAAAGTATACCATATAGAAGGTACGCGAACACAAGAAACATTATGAGCTTTTTGTACGCCACCAGCAATGTTATTATACTGACGATGGTTATAAAACAACTGGACGTCACAATAACTTTTTATACGTCATGAAGAAGCTGACATTCGATCAAGTAAACCACAAACATGGAACATACTACCGTCTCAAACCTAAATGCTGGGGGTTTACCTTTTGTAAAACATTCACATCTTGGTACACATCTTACCTCGCGATTGTATATTCTTCTCCTCGGATACAGGACCATGAATTTTTTGTCCCAAAGTGCTCTGTCTTTTCGGATTATTGTCCAGCACCTGACGACATATGGCATGATATGTACGAATATGGCTCCATAATAAGATTACTAAAGATAACCTTAGCCAACATACGTACTCGAGGGTCTGAATATATAGTCCAGGGTGTCCCGGTTTACATGCCTATATATATTTTGTTTAGCAAAGGAAAAGTTACGTTATGTTCTCAATTAGAGCGCAACTTTGAAAAAAAAAAAAACCTTAAAAACGTGACCACTAATTTTAGTTCCACAACTACCATCCCGGCCCCCCAACTACCACAGTTCGCAACGGTCATATAGAAAAAGTTAATTTTTAAGCCTCTCAGTGGATAAGAGCTAAGGCCAACACACATTCATCCGTCCGATTCTATGTGCAAATGTTCACCATTTCAGCAATCAGCTCTATTGCCAGATTAACCTCACGATTAATCCGTTTAATTTACCAACGCGAGAAGAGCGTACCTATGCCAAAAGCCCACACCGCCCCGGCTTAATTGTCACCTAATGAGATTTTGAATGAAATTCTGTTTGGAAATCGATTTGACTCGTGTTCGATCGAAGTGTCCCAGTCTCGTCATTTGTCATACCCAACACCGTACTCGTATCTATTGCGAATGCGATTTTATTTCGTTCCCGCACATCGGTCTAAGCATGTTAACATTCCAGTTGGGTTAGCAATTTCCAGCTCGCTGAATCCAATTAGGAACCACCCCCTCAAAGCACCCCCCATCAGAAAGCTATAACCAACGATTCGGACTCCCATATATGGGAGATGTTTGGTCAACATACCCCCGGGACAGCGGCACAGCTTAAGTGTCGTATTGACTTTCTCCGTCGAAAAGCGGACAACCGTCAAAATGCTAATCAATGAGGTGTAGTGTCATGTTCAAATCGGATTTGTGGCATAGGATGTGTAGTTTCTTTATCTCTGTCCCGTTGTGCTTCTTTGGTTCGAAATTTACCTTCAACACCATCCGTGACAACGTCGCCGTAGTTGTCGTCGTCGTTGCCTTTGATGTCTCTGTCAATAGGGTGGCAGCAGTGTGTATGTTTGCTAGTCTAATTGGGTTGCCAGGTGGATAACAGCAGTGCTCGGCTTATGATGATGGAATTGTTGTCTCCAGCAGAGAACACAATTTCTTGACAATATGTCAAGCCCGATACGGTTGCGTTGGGCTATGTTTAAACTTAAAATGTTATTCGCGCAAAAACACGACCAGCGATGAGATATTGAATAATAATAAGCCCCTGGAGGGGTGTAGTGGTAGTTGCTGTTGGTTCACCAAACGATTCCCTTGACTTTGGCAACATTGACTCACAATTTACGGAAGGAACCAAATGGAAGCATGTCTGGACTGTGTTAATAGGCTAGGCGATCTAGTGTTACCGATATTGATTTTATTATGCTGCTCATTGCTCAGCCTGTAGAATATGAGCGGTGGTGGACGGATTGCCGATATAAGCTGTGCTGGCTTATTGGGGTCATATCTGGTCTGGCAGAGCAGTGCACATTGAGTGGCATTCAAATGAGATAAGGGTGGATGTTTTTTGTGAGCGGTATTGCGGTAATGGTATGAAGGTGTCTCTCATCATTTGGTAGCCCTTGTCGTGGTGGGGAAGGGTTTGCGTCTGCAATAGTGCTGTAAGAGGTGAGCGATCGTAAAACTTGTTTTGAAGAAGGTCCTCTCATCTAGGCCAAGGGGGTACATTTCGCAAAATAAATCAACTGCACGGAATGAATACCCGGCCTGCTGCCCCAGGCGAACTTCGATAATCTTCATCGAAATATACTGAGAACAGGTTGTCCAGGAATTAACAAGAAAGTCATATAAGACAAAACCTATGAGCGACTACCGAAGAACGGTGTTAAAATCGTGCTGGGAGATTTTAACGCAAAGGCAGGAATCGAATAAATCTTTAGCAGCATTGTCGGAAAACATAGCCTACACGACAACATAGCCTACACGACAACCCTCTTCAAACCCCTGGTTTGAAGAGGAATACCGACATATGCTCGCAGCCAAGAACGAGGCCTACAAGGCTAAGCTGCAGGTGAAAGCGAGAGCTGCCATTGAGAAGCAAGAAATCCCTGGTTTGAAGAGGAATGCCGACATATGCTCGCAGCCAAAAACGAGGCCTACAAGGCTAAGCTGCAGGTGAAGACGAGAGCTGCCATTGAGCTATATAGGCAGAGAAGAAGGGAAGAACACCGGCTTTTCAGAAAGAAGAAAAATGAGCAAGAAAAGCGCGCGATCGAGGATATAGGGAGGTGCCACTCGAGTTCACAAGTTTTACCAAAGTGCTAAACGTCAAAGCATTGCATCAAGGCCAAAATCGACAACACAGATTTGACGAAGAGGTAGGAAGAGAAGACATCTTTAGCAGTATTGTCGGAAAACACAGCCTACACGACAACACGGCTGCCAACAGACTTAGGCTGACTTCGCTACGGAATGATATGCCAGCATAAGGTTTCTTCACCTCGATATTCATATGGGGACATTTCGGTCTCCAGATTAACATTGCAATAGACAAGAAGCACGCATCCAGTATTTTGGATGTCCGAACATTCCGAGAGGCTTACATGGAAAAAAAAACAGAAATACTGTGCAAAATTTTAATGTTGAAAGACTGCAATCACAAGAGACCGGCAAGGCCTTCGCGCAACGCGTTTCTCTCAACCACCAGAGGTTTTTTTTAGTATAAAAGCATGAAAAATATGTCTGCGAGGATCTGCAGATATAGAAAAGGATGTCCTGGTTCGTGTACTACTTTATTTTTTGCTTATTCATGTATACTCGACAAAGTAAACCAAAAGTTAGGTTATAGGTTCTAAATGAGAGGATTTGTCACTTTAGTTACACGAGTGATGTTCAATGTTTTCTGGCACACGGGTGCCACAGTTCATAGCCGTCATATGTTTTTTTTAAAACGAATGTCTAATGCTTCGACGACGTGCATTGTGATGATGCGAATCAAGGACAAATTGACTAATGTAAGCCTGACATGTGGGAAAGCTCAAATCTTCATTCAAACTCTCCCAATCCGTAGCAGTCAGTAATGGTCGCATACAGTCCAATACGACGTCAAGATGGGGTATGCCAGATTAAAACCACATTTCAACTAGTACATCCAGATACTTCAGAATAAGTAGGTCATAGTCAGGTTGATGACTATGTGAATGAAACGCAAAAATACCTCTGGCATCGGACTTGCGCTACGGAACGATATCAACTCCAACATCAACAATCGCAAGGTCCCGCTCATACATTTTTTCAAATCTGGTGGTCGCGTTTTGGAAAGTTTGAGCAAAGGCCGTGTTCCAGATTTCAGATTTAGTAAGATATTTTATATCAAGCTCATTTCCCATTGGTCAATCGACCATTTTGACAAATGAGTAGAGAGCTTCATCTAAGATATCTTACTGAATCTAAAATCCGGAACACGGCCATAGTCAAGGACCAATGATGATATGTCAAAATGCAATAAAAAAAGTCCGCGACGGATGTGCCTAAAAACAAGACGCCAACAACGAGGCCTACAAGGCTAAGCTGCAGGTGAAGACGAGAGCTGCCATTGAGAAGCAAGAAATCCCTGGTTTGAAGAGGAATGCCGACATATGCTCGCAGCCAAGAACGAGGCCTACAAGGCTAAGCTGCAGGTGAAGACGAGAGCTGCCATTGAGCTATATAGGCAGAGAAGAAGGGAAGAACACCGGCTTTTCAGAAAGAAAAAAAAAGAGCAAGAAAAGCGCGCGATCGAGGATATAGGGAGGTGCCACTCGAGTTCACAAGTTTTACCAAAGTGCTTAACGTCAAAGCATTGCATCAAGGCCATAATCGACAACACAGATTTTGACGAAGAGGTAGGAAGAGAAGACATCTTTAGCAGTATTGTCGGAAAACACAGCCTACACGACAACACGGCTGCCAACAGACTTAGGCTGACTTCCCTACGGAATGATATGCCAGCATAAGGTTTCCTTCCTCACCTCGATATACATATGGGGACATTTCGCTCTCCAGATTAACATTGCAATAGACAAGAAGCACGCATCCAGTATTTTGGATGTCCGAACATTCCGAGAGGCTTACATCGAAGCGGGCCAATACCACCACGCCACAAAAAAAAAAACAGAAATACTGTGCAAAATTTTAATGTTGAAAGACTGCAATCACAAGAGACCGGCAAGGCCTTAGCGCAACGCGTTTTTCTCAACCACCAGAGGTTTTTTTTTAGTATAAAAGCATGAAAAATACGTCTGCGAGGATCTGCAGATATAGACAAGGATGTCCTGGTTCGTGTACTACTGCATTTTTTGCTTATTCATGTATACTCGACAAATTAAAGCAAAAGTTAGGTTATAGGTTCTAAATGAGAGGATTTGTCACTTTAGTTACACGAGTGATGTTCAATGTTTTCTGGCACATGGGTGCCATAGCTGTCATATGTTTTTTTTAAAACGAATGTCTAATGCTTCGACGACGTGCATTGTGATGATGCGAATCAAGGACAAATTGACTAATGTAAGCCTGATATGTGGGAAAGCTCAAATCTTCATTCAAACTCTCCCATTCAGTAGCAGTCAGTAATGGTCGCATACAGTCCAATACGACGTCAAGATGGGGTATGCCAGATTAAAACCACTTTACACCTAGTACATCCAGATACTACAGAATAAGTAGGTCAGTACTTCTTCAGAATATAATGATACTTGCAGCATATATGGTTGATGACTATGTAAATGAAACACAAAAATACCTCTGGCATCGGACATGTGCTACGGAACGATATCAACTCCAACATCAACAATCGCAAGGTCCCGCTCATACATTTTTTCTAATCTGGTGGTCGCGTTTTGAAAAGTTTGAGCAAAGGCCGTATTCCAGATTTCAGATTTAGTAAGATTTATTATATCAAGCTCATTTCTCATTGGTCAATCGACCATTTTGACAAATGAGAAGAGAGCTTCATCTAAGATATCTTACTGAATCTAAAATCCGGAACACGGCCATTGTCAAGGACCAATGATGATATGTCAAAATGCAATAAAAAAAGTCCGCGACGGATGTGCCTAAAAACAAGACGTAAGGCCACGCTACTAGCTCCACAAGCCAGAGTCAACAGTAACGCAAGAGCTAATGAGCTGCATTTTCTCCTCGTCCAACAAAAAGAAAACCTGGGTTGACGAAGAATGGCTTGCAGCTATACGAATGCGGAGAACAAAGGGTACATTCCAGGGATATACGAACACTCTGGATAAGCCACCATAGATCACAATGGCTGATGCGCTGGGTTCAAATTGCCGCCCAACAACAAGAAACCATTTGTTTGACTACGAATAGCCGCAGATGCTTGCAGTCATGAATGCAACCGTGAATGCAGAGTGCAAGAGTAATGCTGCAGACGAAGTCGGGACAAACACGAACAAAGGAGTTCTAGCAGATAAAGCACGAATAGTGCGTTTGATGATATAGAAAGGCCCAACTATATTGGCATGATGTGCTGAAGTTTAACTGGTGGATTCTAAATCCCAACTGAATTTTGTCGCGACGAAAAAATGGTTGAGGAGTCACATTAGTCGATGAAAACATGAAGAATAAAGCCTGGGAACTGGTAAACAGTGATACCGACCAAAGTCTAGTAGTTAGGTAGAATGAAGATTATTGTCGTTGAAACCGTCAACTACTGTCAAAATGACTTAGATTTAGTGAAACTGTAGATATGGCGGTTAACAAAGCTGCAGCAGATGGTCTGATAAGGAGCATGAATAAGTTTTCCAATTGTGGTCCATTTGGAGTATTTTCGTGAGTGTCACTACTGTTCTTTGACACTTAATGCTAGCGGTAGGGACCTCATCGAGAGATAACGAAATATGCTTCAAAAACAATATACAAATGTTTGGTGCAACTGGATCGTTAGTACCCAGGGCCTAGCTTTCTCACAACCATTCTCGTTAGTACCCAGGGCCTCGCTTTCTCACAACCATTCATGTGTGCGGGTGTACTTCTTACATGATGGCAGGAAGTCCTGTTTTATGCCGACCCTGAACGGCGAAGTTGACAATTACTTGGATGATTTGTCAGTTCATCAAGAGAGGAGGGACAGTGAAAAATTATTTTAGGTGTTGCTACTGCTGGGAATCGAACCCAGACCTTTTGCGCGGCAGTTCATCGCACTAACCATCGCGCCACTGAGCCCGATGCATTGAATTTTATTGAATTTTATTCCATTTTACTGTGCATAGCTTTCAAACTTTGTTTTCGAAATCGGTTTATGGTATAAGGATCATGCGACCGCAAATAAACGGGGCGTTTGGACTTACCGACTGGAAGCAACAGGCCCGGATCGAAATAACAAAAGAATGCTTCCAGGAAGGTCCAGTCCCCTCTCCCTATATGCTTTATTCAAACATAGGCCAACATAAAATTACTTATGTCAGACCAATTCTGTCGGTAATTCGACTAATTAAAGAACCCAACCTTACAGCGAAAACAAATAAAAATTCCCTAAAACCCACTAGCAAAACATAGACTTTTCAAACCCCTACAACACCCTCTGGAACACATTTGATGCCGCAAGAATTGTATTCCTCCTTTCATTCGTCTTGTTTATTAGCTCTCATGTTCCCCAGCACCAGAGCCGAGCCTGAACTCAGCCGGAAAATATAAATTTCGTGAAAACCAACAGACCTCAAAATGGTTGCGCCCTCTTAAAGCCCCTTTCGTCTTGAAACCAAAACATGCATATTGCATACACTGCGAGTCGAAAAGTATTTAACGTGTCAGAAGAAAAAGACTCAGGAAGACACCCAAAGTAAAAGAAGAAGCAGCCAGGTCTTGTTGTGTTCCTCTATTGGACATCCGTAGCGGTTGCTTGTGTATGTAATTAGCGTCATTTTTGGTGTCAAATATGAAATTTATTAACCCTTTTTGCCCGGGACTGCGCTTCCTTCCTGTTTTCTTCATATATACCCTATGAATGTGTTTGTTTGGAACTCCTTGTGTGAACTCCAAGATAGATTCCCATTTCGTTTCGTGCTTCTGTGTGTTTTCGTTACAATTTGTCTTGCGAAGACGTATTATTATCCTTTTTCCCTTGAATCGCAATACACAGCATTTGTTTATGCATACGTGTAATTTAATGCAACAATGTGTGGTGGAAGAAGGTGCATCCTCTGTAGGTGTGGTGACTTGGTGTGGGAAATTTCTGTCGAAGGGATTTTTTTTAAATGTAAATCCGACACATATAGGAGGCGCATCGAACAAATGCTAGGATAATAGCAATGATGTGTACAATTTGGTTATTGAATGGGGAAACATTGATTAGGTCCTTCGAAAGAAGTTGCAACCTTCGTGATTGAAGTCGATTTTAATGTGTCGGTGGTTGGTCACGCAATGGGTATTTTTTTTTTATGTTGGGTTGAGTTTTGGTAAGGAGAAGGCTAAGTTCTTGTGTTGTGTTTCTAAACATGTTCACCTTTGTTTAACTTTTTGAGAACCTTAAGCAAAGATAATCGATGTGGGGCAGGAAGGGGCAAAAGGAGGGTTTGTGTATTTCTTTTAGATTTATCTGGTGTAACATATCTGCGTGATTTGGTTAAGGGGATGAGGAAAAAAACTTTTCGAAAGGTTGGGAATTGGCGCTTTCAATGATTATCGGATTTTTATGTTTGGATGGTCGAAACTTTAGGAAGGTCAACTTAAAAGTTTCTACAAAAATGTCACGTCACATTGTTTATAGAAAAATATGATGGGTTTCAACAGAATTTTGAAATTTTGTCTGCAAAATGGAATGGCTTTTCGAATGAAAAAAAAATCGGAAAAACGCGAAGAATTTCGATGATTTTGAACGATGTGAAGGTGAAAAATTCCATGTGAAGCTTGGAAAATTTCGGTTAATTGATGGCACTGTCCTGCGATCAACGCCACAACCCGATAGGCTGTGCGAAATTTGCCAGGTGTCCTTTTCGCATTTTAATTTTTTATTAAGCAAAATGTGCTGTTTTTCTTGTTGCAATTGATTTGGGTTTTGCATTCTATTACACTTATGTCCGATATTCGTATATCGCGAATCACTCGCAAACGGTATAAGCCTTACGATCACTTGAAATTCGATACTATATACTATATTTATCAATTCAATCATTTTTCCAGAAAATAATTTTGAGTATAAGAAGTGAGGTTATCCAATTGGATTCCAGGCATTCATTGCGAAACATTCATTCCATAAGTTTTTTTTTTTAAGAAAATTTTCTTTTGCATAGGATTAGTCAAAAACGTTGTTTCTTAGGGAGAGGTTTTTTCTTGACTAGTGACTCCTATTGTGAGAAGAAACCTTGGACGATGTACACGTCATCAGAATATCCGTGACAACCAAACGCAAGAGGAACGTGCAGAAGAAAATTAACTGAGACGTGCCAATATTGCTGTTTCTTCGGGCTAAGAAGGCAATTAAGTAGAAAATCCCTCACTCGAACTACTAAGGAGATCCTATATAAGATCCTGATCATCCCAGTCCTGCTCTACGGCGCTGAAGCATGGACCGTAACAAAAATGGATGAAGAAATCCTTGGTCTATTAGAGAGGAAAATTAGAGAGGAGACAACAATACGAGCTGTAGTACAGCGACATGCCCTTGGTCAAAAAACTCCGCATTGGACGTTTAAGATGGCTAGGACATGTAGAACGAATGGGCACCAATTCTCCGGCTCGCAGAGTCTTCGATTCAAAGCCAGACGTCGGACGTAGTAGAAGAATACCTCGCCTCAACCAACTTGCAGAGCGTAACTGGAGGCAGTTATCTAAGGACCTGACTTTAAGAGGCATGTTGGTCGAGGCCCAGGTTGATTCCGGACTGTAGTGCCACTTAAGTAAGTAAGTAAGTGCTCATATTGCACAGGTTCGCGCTACACAATCACAACCTCAAATTTAACGAAATGTTACTAAAACCCCAGTCGTAACTGTAGACTTGAATCGCGCTGCTTTTGAATACGAATCCGCAATCGGATACAAAGATATTTGCTGTGTTGATATCGGTTTATTGTCGGTTGTATGCCAGCAATGAAATGCATTGAAGTTTCCATCGGAAACTTCCGGCTTATGCTGCGCTGATGGTGAAATTGCCAGTTTTGGCTCATCCGCCAGAGCCATCCTATGCAAGTCCAGTCCGGTCAAAATATTTCCTGGCAAATACACAAAAATATAACGAATGCTTTCAAGTGAAATTATTTAGAGCCGAAGTTGTTGATCAACCCAGTTCCAATCCGAGTTATAAGGTAATGGCGGCATGTCGAGAAGTTTAAATTGACTACGAACATGAGATATGCGTTTCAGAACGACCCATCAGGTGCTGAATTCTCTTGCGCTTGGCAATGGCCAAATTCCTGTTGATGTTTCGACTAGATTGATATCGTTCCCGGTCAATTTTTACGAGTAAACATCGTCGAAGAAGAAATTCATTACCAAAGTGTTCCCCGGCATTGCAAAAAATTATAAAAATCTCGATTGGATTAGTGAACGGGCAATACTTCCAGCGAAGAATAAGGACGTCGATAGCCTTATTTGCATTATTCAAAGTTAAATCGCTGGCGAATAGCATTCATACAAATTTGTTGACAGCGTGACCGACGAGGATAATTTACGCCGCATAATTTAGAGCTAAAGGTGGGATCGATCATAATTATGTTGCGAAATCGGAATCCTCCGAAATTGATTCACGGTGCACGCTTGTCCGTCAAGAAACTGATGAACAATATGATTCAAGCGACGATCATCAAGGCGAATTCAAATGAGAGGAAGTCCTTATCCCACGAATTGCGATTATTCCAACTGATCTTTGATTCCAATTCAAGTGGATTCAGTTCTCCGTTTGATTGGCTTTTGCGATGACAATCAATAAATCGCAAGGCCAATCGTTGGAAGTCTGTGGGATTAATCTCGAATTTCCCTGTTTTTCGCACGGTCAGCTGTACATTGCCTGTTCGAGTGTTGTTGGCAAGCCGTTTTTGTTGTATGTTTTTGCGCCGGAAAACAAATCGAAAAACAATGTTTAACATATCGTTCTCTACTGATTTCGATCCCATGCAAATAAATCACATTAAAATTTGAATTTTAATGGGGGCTAGACTAAGTTCGCCGGGTCCACTAGTTTCATTTTATTTGTGAATTAACTTTTAAAGCGCCCAATAGGTATGTCCAAAACTAATTGAAAAACCACTTGTGAATTTAAGAAAACACGGTAAATGCTTTACCTATGCGATACTACCTTGTACTCCGATATCTTTGAATAAACAAAGTTTCAAAATTAAATTGGGATACATTTGTTAAGTTCCTTAAAAATGGTTACTAATTCCGACATTGGACTAAATAGAAACCAAAAAATTTGTAAAATTTAACATAGATACCTATATAACAAAAAACTTCCAAAAAGTTGTTATCTGTAAAAAAAAATTTAATTCAAAGATAATATCGAAGAAGCTACATATTTCTTTCAAAAAGCATTCTTAATTAATCAGGCCTATCACGAATAAAATTTTCGCGATAGCCCTGAATATGAACCCAATATTATTGTATACAAGCATATTAAAGTTTTGGTTGATACAATATCCAACTCTAGGTACATGTAATTACAAGAATCCATCAAACGAAAAAATAATATCTTAACATTTGTACATCAGAAACAGCAGACACATGCTGGAAGCTACTTTGTTAAAATTAACTTATTCCTAAATGTCAAACAATTAAATTAAATTCAATTTTAGATTCCAATCATTTAAATGTTATACCTAAACACATTTCTTTTCTGAATAAACATCGTTACCTTATCCAAATGCACTTCATGCAAACCCTCTCCATTTGCTTTGGCATTCCTTCCCACTTCTAAACAACTTTTCTATTATTTCCCACCACACAAATATCAACCTCCCTTTCTGACAGACACAAAATATCACATTCAGCAAACCCACCAAATCAAACAAACAGAGATAACTTGAACCACGCCTACAAAAACCCACATTAAGTTTAATGAAGTGTCACAAACGCTCCGCTGCAACACCTCAACCACATAAGAAAACCCAATGCACATACCATAAGACTCGTCTCGTGTACATGGCATATACTCTAATTAGACCCTAATGGCATCTGACAAGCGACCATTTTTACCCCACTGTCACTGGAATCAAGCGAGACAACTGTATGCTTTGTCACTGTTACACAATTTGAGTGGACTCTCCACCACGCCAACATTGAGTGCAATCGTTCCATTTTCCATTCCACTCTGTTCTTCCAATACGCCATCTCTTTCCCACACTCCCACTTCGAGTGGGACAACTAGCTTTCCAAGTAAATGCTCATCGAATAACCGCGTAGCTCTGCCTCCTGAATGTCACTGGGTAGGTAGCTGTGATTAATCGTTCAATAGGTATGCGCAAGAGCAGGCAAACTACTGTATTCTGATCTCTTTTCTCTTCCCGGTAACTGGTTTATTTTGTTCGTATTTCAAATGGGTTACCCCTAATGAATTTCCTCTTTACCTATGATTTTCGTCCGCCATCATCTACCACGTTGTTGTCGTTGTCGACGAGTATTCCCCCGAACAACTCTGCGCTCTGAGTGTGCGACTGTGAAACTTGAGCCGTTCGGTGATTTCAGTGCAGTAACTGTGGTTTACCTGTGTGGATCGTTCGATTTGTGTTGTTGATCGGCGCGTCATCGAATGATATTTCTAAGAATTTTCCTCAAAAAAAAAAAAAAAAAAAATTCAAAATATTTTCGTTTCGTGTTTTTCTCGTCGGTACTTGTGACAAGTGGTTAACTGAAGAAAAAAAAAATCATATAACTGTTCCCATAGACAGTGACTTTTTTTTGGTTTTTTATTTTAATTAAGTGACATAAAAGTGACGTGGATTTGCAAAAAAAAAAAAAAAAAGATTTTTGGTAGAAAAAATTCTTCGTGAAAACTCTACTGCATGTTGACAGGAAAAAAGAATACCAGTCGCTGGTCATGTTGATTGAATCGGGTGTGAATCGTGAATTTGGATCGTTACCATCATCAGCTCAGTGGAAAATGGAGCCACCGAGAATACCAATGACAGGTGGCGCTTCATTACCACCACCTCCACCAAATGGTGAGTGTTTTTGAAAAAAAGTTAAACAAGTCAAATATGTATCTGCGACACCGACGGATTTTGTGATCAAAAAAATTGAGGATTATGACATTTCTGTCATAAATGTGACATAAGTGAAATTTCAGATAGCACTATATGTACTGGTTATTTGGATATGAAAATCGAATTGGATGTGAAAAAAAAAACGAGAAAACGAGATGTGTTTGAATTGTTTTCTGTGTCTTTAGTGATTAAAATGACACCGTGACGCTATGACAGTTTCGTTTTGTGTCAAATTGACATGAATATGAATATCAAATAAATAGTACTTTCATAGGCTCAGGTATTTCTATAGCTACCCTTGATTGTAAATCTAAAATGTTTCCAAAATATCCTTGTTTCTGCAATATCTAGTTTACATGTGGTTTCACCTATTCCCGTATTTTACTTGACAGAAAATCATAAAGCTCTATTTGTAATATTTATTCGAAATCTCTTTTTTTAAATATCTTCAAGCAATATTCTGTTTTGTGATTTGACATTTCATAAATGTTTTAACTCAATGTCATGAGTGAATTTTGACAGGTTTAATATATAAAGGTGTAGTTAACCAGAGATTCGCTAGGTCATTTAAAACGTTGAATCGCATATATTGACAGTTACATCCACCCACATATCAATCTAGCCTCACATCGGATTCAATGTTTGTAAAAATGTGAAGAAATAGTTCAATCAGCGGTGCAAACCATATGTCATAATAAAGTGCCAGCACATCTTTTCTTGGCAAACAAACATCTAAGTTGTAATCAAGAAGAGCAGGCAGTGCATTACAGCCGCAGTTTTATTATATCCGTATACAATCACTATTAACATGTCGTCATTGTAGTAGAAAATTATAAGTCTCAACAAATACATACCTACATACAATTTTTCGTTCGGACATTCATTTCGATTATAACGTCAAATACATTAAAAATTGAAAATCTATAAAAGAAAATTACTTGATCACAATAATTATTATCGATACTGTCAGTCTTTACTGCGAAATATATCTCCTGTCACATAAAGCGTATACCACTGACAGTAGTCTCACATTTATGAGACTTCATGCTTAAAGAATTTCTAGTTGTAGTTTGAATCAAACAGCTTGTCTATCGAATTTTTCAAGTATCTGAATAGTGAATTTTGGTTAAGTGATTCAACGATCCCATGTTCCATTTATCCTCACGAAATGTCAAATTTCAATTTAAATGATTTAACATTAACATGTTCCGTATGCTAAATTTCAAATTAAATGATTAAACATTCTCATGTTCCGTACATATCCTTCACGAAATGTCAAAACTAAGATATTACATCTAAAAATAAATTTTATGCCTGTCTGCACAACACCTCTTTTCTGAATATAGTGACTTAACTGACGTTCACATGTTCACATGTTCCATATAAATGTCAGAATGTTGACTTTTTTAATCAAGTTTATGTCGATTGAAAAACAGCCTATTGTTTTCTTTTCAAAAAAATACTCAAAACACACGCGCACAATTAAAAATGACACGCCAAACGTCACTTAACCATTATTGCATAAAAAAACGAATGGCAGTTACATCAATTTAAGAGTACTGCGTTCATGTATTAATTCGATTAGTCTTTGACACATTTTGTTTATTTTGTTTTATTGTATAAAATATTAGGAGTGTTCCGGTACACACAATATTTACTGATTCTTGTACGATGTTTGCATACAAATTCCTGCAGTAAATATCGGTAGGTAAGAGACTGAAAAAAAAAATATTGTACGGGAACAGATCTATTTCTTAACCATAATGTCAACCAACTGTCACATTTATTCCTGTAACTTGCTATTGCTCCGTAAAAAAATGGTGTCTGCAAATAAATTTCTGCGTTAAAAATCAGCAAAAATAATATCATACGCTTACAACCCTATTGTATATGCTTTCTAACAAAAACGTGAACCAACTGTCACTTCTACTCTTGTCACTTGCAATATGGAAATTTGCATAAATAATTTATCCCAGTGATCTATATCTATCCGCAAATTCTTGAAAGGCATTAGAAACCAGCTTTTACGCTTGGCTCGACTTCTAGGGTCAACTTTGATTTCTATTGCAAGGAGAGTAATATGATAACGGCCTGAATAAAATGGAAAATGAGCTGAAAATGAGCTGAAAATAGCTGAAAACTGGATTGACAAATTTCGACAGATCAGGTAGTTCAAATTCTGACACTATAACATGATAATAAAATCAATTTCAGGGTTATCTTATCCAGCTGTCAATTATTGTGTTCACAACATCTGTTGTTTGTTCGCATTATTTCTTGATACCAGGAAGCTGTTTCAGCTTTCGATGATTCGTCTCACCTAATATGAGTTTATACAAAAAATATAAAGCCAGATTTTATTAACTACATTTTGGAAATTTTCTTTATATTCAATAACTATCCATACAAAAAAATTATTCAGTTTCGTAAAAGCAATTTTCAAACAAAAAATTCAGCACAATATAAAATCGCCCGCCGATTAACAACAGGACGACAACATGTTTAATAAACCAATAGTATAACAATCAAAAGGGAAAATTATATTTTGACATTTAAATGTATTCTGACAACATCACTAGTTGGTGTAATATTACAATGTTCAACCACTGGCGCTGACTATCAGCAATATACCCACAAAAATCGAGTAGTTAACCGCAAACTAAACATCTCGATTACACATCTACAAACATGCATTTGAACAGACATTTGAAGAAATTCTGACAGCACTAAAATTGGTATGAAATTTCATTATTCAGTTAAGCTACTGGCGCTGATTACTTGCATCAGCATAAAAAAAAACGAGTAGTTAACCGCAAATCAAACATCTCGTCAACATTCAATCACCTGTATTTCGATAGTCTTGTCATCTGTCACCATTACCGATGAGAGTGAGAATTTGTTATCAATTGATGCGGTTTGCATATGATTTGTATAGCATTGCATTTCGAGTTGAAGCATGTGACAGAAAAAAGTTCATGGCGAATAAAGTCTTTAAGGCTGTCAAAATATATATGTGACCAACTTTCTGGTAATAAGGTTATTGACAGTTTTTTTCACATGATTTTTTTTTTGAGATAACAGCGAATTTTAATATGCAAACAAATACATTTAACAATTTCATTTTGACCGTTTGGCTAAACGAAGCTGGAGTAGTTTTCCCTTAATATTGAATAAAATTTTATATAATTCGGGCAATCACTAGACGATGACAATACCGACCGTAATTACGTCTTTCATAGGTTCTTATTACAGCTATCATAGGGTCCAATTATAGCTATCGTTAAACAACTTCATAGGAACACAACATATGATGGAAATGTATAGCCCCCATAGCTTCTAATAGCAATTATTGGAAAATTTCGTTTCACTTCGTTAGAATAGCAATCCTTCATAAAAAAAATGTTGATCAGTGAAAAATAAGAAGTGATTTTCTGCCAAAACTATATTCGAAAATTAAAATATTTTTGGATAACCTAGTTCGAAAATTCATAAGCTTTGTTTTGACGCCAACTCGCAAAAGATTGAAATTTATAAAAAAGTCGAAAGACGTAAAAGAAAATTTTCAATGATAGCTATAACTGGGCCCTTAGAAAATCATCATTATAGAACACAAAACATGATGGAACTGACAATACATATGTCCATTATTTGAAGAGACGGTTTTAGCTTTCATTACAACATGCTGTCAATGGGTATTTACCGGGTTTCACGTTTAGTAAGATATTTTAGATGAAGCTCTGTTTTCCTTGGACAATCGACCATTTTGACAAATGAGAACTGAGTTTCATCTAAGATATCTCACTAAATCTAAAATCAAGAAAATGGCCATCAAAATCACCGCAGTGATGGATCAGGCATATTTGAAGTACGGGTTGATGATACAAAATTTATGGACATATGTATTGGTATTAGTATAGAAGTGGACACATATCATTGGAGCGAATGTGTTTCATTTGTATGAAATGACAATATTTACTTATTATTAGAATATGATAACATTTTTTGCCTTTATGTCAGCTGGGCTACATATTCGCCTTTGAAATTTTTTTCTTTTAACTTAACGAACAAACATATTTTTATGAAAATGCACAAAATTTTAATAGGCTATAAATGATTAATTCCAAGTGACATAACGCTTTCCGGTAATGTGTAGCTCACTTTGTTCATTTCCTTGAAGAAAACTCGTTCAGGTATGTTGACCTACCTTCTTCGCATTAGATCCATCGTTGATGATTTTAATGAACACAGCTTTGCAGTTTGTTGCTGCATCTTGCACTTTCAATTTCTCATATACACCGCACTTGCGATTTAATTTTTTTCCTTTTCTACATTGAAACATTATTTTCAACAAACGCGCACTAATTTTTAAATATTCTTCACGAAAACTTGCCATTTTGAACAAAAGCATGACATTCCGACGAAGAATAACCCGCACTCCTCGTCAAACAAAAAAAAATTGCCATTTCTTTTAAATTTGTAAATTTTTAAATTAACCGAACACATTACCATAAGGTATAAACGAATGAAATACGACACTACCGGTGAACACAGTCATAAGGTACAAAGAAGTGAACTACGACACTACCGGAGAACACAGCCATACAATTTATGAATGGATTGCGCTTCCGATTTGACATTTACAATTCCGAAACAAAAACTATTTCCTCTAGATTACGATTTTTTTTC
Organism: Rhingia rostrata; assembly: GCA_949824845.1. Taxonomy (NCBI): domain Eukaryota; kingdom Metazoa; phylum Arthropoda; class Insecta; order Diptera; family Syrphidae; genus Rhingia; species Rhingia rostrata. The sequence goes on from OX463757.1 coordinate 93,681,348, forward strand.
AAATTTATCTCAAAATAAAACCCTAAAACACATTTTGAGGGATTTTAACTGATTGTTATCGACGAGAACACGGCCATTTCGACAAATCGGCCTTGCGATCACTCGGCGAACCGCAATCCTGTCTCAAAAGCGTCGCGTACAATCACGATTATTATTACCAACATTTATACTGAATTTTGCCGGTTATATATGATATAAAACACGAGATTGGAAATATAAAACTTGCATAGGATATTTTACTGAATAATTTCAACGACAACATTGACCTTTGTACACCTGTGAAACTTGCGACCAACGTCATTTTGCCGAGCAGAAAACTAAAATTGCTGATTATTTCCCCGATAACTAATATTTCCCGAGACAAAATGAACCAAAAACATCAAAAACTAATAAAAAACATTTAAATTACCTTTTCTATTGAATATATCCCAAAATATTGGCACATTTTACATTCTAATTCACACGCGCACAGAATTCACAGGTACAGGAAGTAAAATTAATCGTTCAATGGGTGCGATGACATTTAGTGGGGAATGGGGTACGTGCGATGACATTTAGTGGGGAATGGGGTACGTTCATTGAGTTGATGGTGAAAAACTGAAAATGCGAATAAGTTACCTATGCTGGAAATAGTAAAGCAAATAATTTGTTTCGTGTTTGTTTACTATAAACTAAAAAAGAAGGGCAGAGAGTGGTTTTTTTTATGGAGAAATAATGTTATCCTACACTTGTTACCTCTTTTCATTTTGAAAAATTTTTTCGCAAAATTGTATGAATTGTTGTAGAATCTGATTTATTTTCGTTAATAAATGTAAACATAGGTAAAAATTCAGTAAAATGATCCGTTGTACATTACCCTCAATGTCAAGGTTTCATTTTTATTGTAGACTTCCAAACAAAAAAGGTGGGCGACTGTAATCAACAGCCCAGGAAGATGTGTAAACATCTTGCATGCTGTAAATGAACGAATACATGGCAAATAATATATAACCCAATAATTTGTTCATTTTCATCCCGTTCTGTTATTGGTAAAAAGAAACCATAGGCTTATGATAGCTAAAATAGGTATACATACACTGTGGACTGTAGACAGAGATTTCGTTGGAACTCAAAATGGAATTCAAAACTTTCTTGTTTGAGTTAATTTGCAGATTGAACTTTTGTCTCATAAAATAAATTAAGAGTGGAGCTTCTGGAGTCGCAAAGTCAACATTAAAGTCTCCGCTTACGATCATCGGTAAAAGATGATAGTCACCTTGCATAATCGTCGTTCTTTCTTCTTAGTAAGGTGTGAGGAAGAAATACAGGAATTTAATTATATCTTCTACAGATTTTTTGGCGAGATACAAACGGCCACCAAAAGTACTGTCTTTCAATCAGCGATTACATTTTCGGCTGTACAGATGTCACCAATACGTTTGGTTGTTACGATCATGCCAGTTTATTGGCGAACTATGGTTTCCATACGTGGAGTAACGGCGTTGATGTAGGCTGTATTCTTGTATATTGCTAGCCCTCCAGTTCGCTGCTCAGATTTCTTGAACTGAATGAAACATTCAAAATTTCTTTGGGAAAGTGGGATTGATTCTATTAGAAATGCGGAAAGGGGCTGTACCTTCATTTTTACATTTCATTTCCAAAGTGACAAATAAAAAACAACGAAAAGCTGAACAAAATACAGAGTTGGGCTCCCAGATCTGTAATTGGATGAAATAAAATAAATTTGCCCAATCAGAAATATGTACGCATTCATTTTGAGACACAACAACTTTCAGTTAATATCGACCACTCCATGTAATTACTTGCTACTTTCAATATATTTTCTTAGTTGAACCAAGTTATTGATATTACGAAACAATACAACTCGTTAGTTATAGGTACCTACCTACCTAACCGACTCTGATCTAGAACTTAATTCTATGCGTCTACAACCGCAAAACCCACATATTGACAAAAGTTCATGCAAGTTATCAATTAGCTCTGCGCTGTCATGAGCGTCGGGAATGCAAAATTGCGTCCCAATAATAATTGCGTCCCAATACTAATTGAATAATTCATAGATACCATCAATGTAGGCAATTAGTGTAACATTGCGGCGGTCATTAGGCGTAATTTGTTTTAAACGTAATTTTTCTCTCACCTACCATATGTGAATTAATGTGATTAAGGTGTAAACAGAATGGTGATTCTGGGTGACAAATGTCACTTTTTTATGTCAATTTTTTGTTGCGTTTATTGAAATATATTGATCGACATTTTATTGGTTTTAACTTGAAGCCAATTTGTGTATGCATTCGTTAAGTCTGACAAAACTGTAATTTATTCGTTGCAGAATTGAAGATTATTTTCAAGAATGGCTATGTTTTCACTGTGCAGTGTCCTGATTAAATGCTCCCTCCTGCCAAATTTTTAAAGATACGAAACATGGGAAGCTTCTCGAAATTTACGTTCAGAACCAGCGATAAAGCGTAGGACCCATTTATCTATGCCAAAAATATTTTTTACACACAAAACATACAGTGGAACAACCTAATGGAATTATTACCCCAGGTGACAGAACAGTTATACTGTTAACTCATTCAATAACTTTCAAAACGATAATCGTTGACGATAGTGAAGAAGACTTTTCAGGGTACTCGTTCCTCAACTTTTGAAACGATAATCGTTGACGATAGTAAAGGAGACTTTGTGGGTACGTATCGTGTAATTTCAATATTGAGTGTAGGCACATGTATACAAATTACACAGTCGTATTGTACCTAGAAAGTCTTCTTCACTATCGTCAACGATTATCGTTTTGAAAGTTACTGAATGAGTACCCTGGAAATCCTTCTTCACCATCCTCAACGATTATCGTTATGAAAGATACTGAATAAGTACCTAGTATAACTGGTCTGCCACCTGGGGTAATAATTCCATTAGGTTGTTCCACTGCATGTCTTCGATTTTTTATACATTTTATACCTTTAGTCGGGTTTTATCACTGCCGTCCTTCAAGCATCAGACGCAGACCAGGAAGGTGCCTGTATAGGTCAGACGCTCTTGTATTTGGATTTGCGTCGCAATTGCCCTTCAACTATTACCTGGTTGCCTTTGGTCGCCATACAAGCAGTATACTCTGCCGACAGCATCATTAAGAATCATTAGAATCATTAAGGCTACTCCGCCTGGCATTAGATTTTAGTCGCCTCTTACGACAGGCATACATTACCTCAAGTCTATTCTTACCCCGACCTTGCTGGGGACAGATCAACTTATAAACTTCCTGTTAGATATTTATGTGGTAAGAAATAACGAAAAATGACTGTCCTTACGACAGGCATACATTACCTCAAGTCTATTCTTACCCCGACCTTGCTGGGGACAGATCAACTTATAAACTTCCTGTTAGATCTTTATGTGGTAAGAAATAACGAAAAATTACTGTCAAATACAAACTGCCAACCGGCTATGTGTCAGCTTTATGTAATATGTAAAATGAAGCCTATCCTATGTCAAATATCTTATCACTAGGTGCCGGGAATCGTAGCGCTTACAAGCTTTAATACGTCAGCACATTATTCTAATAACTTATCAGAACTAGCGAAAATGTATTCTAGCCACGAATTCATATCATAAATTCTTGAGAGTTCGAAGAGCCACCTTCCTCTCAAGTCGCATAAATTTATGAGAACTGCCCCAGGTTGGGTATATCTTCACATAAATTGTCAACTTAATAATCTACAAAAACATAATGTGCAAACAAGTTTTAGTTTCCGAGAAGACCAATGTCCAATCAGCAAAACTCCTCATTAAGATGCCTCCATCTAAACTAAGCCATTCAGCAAAGATGCATATGTGGCCGCGCAGTCCACAAAGGTATACAAAGCACTAAAAAAGCTTTTATAACCCATTGAGCTCATAGTTCACAAAATCCATTCATCACAATCCGATGACAGCGGTTGCCTTTCACCTGTAACTGTTCTGCTCCCCTTATGCAAATCGAACAACTAAGCTTATAGATCTGCCATGGTGGAGCTATTAAATAAACCCCGAATACGCTATTAAAATCCTTGCTGTCAAATGAATGTCAAAGCCGAATGAAAATAAATGTCCCCCTGGATATGAATTAATGTTTCATACATGCACCATACCCATGTATATACATTATACACATATACAACAAACACGGATGTAAATAAATTCTGTATAATAATTTTATTTCTATCTATAAAAATCACCTCATTAATTCCCTTTCAAATATTGAATTTCCATCTGAATGCGCGTATGATATAATTTATTCAACTTCTGTGCGTTGTAAAACATTTAGCTGTCAAAACTGCGGCTAGCCGATGTGTACGTGCCGCCATCTAACAATGAAAACTAGAAAACCCAACCAAACGAATTAGATAGCAGAGAATGCCCCAAAACAGCTTCATTAGGTTTGCTAATTTAAGATGAAGCGCTACTCTATACCCACTACTACTACTACTGTCACTACTCCTGCTGGTCTCAGGCACTGCCGTGCATATTAGTTTGACAATAAACTTGGCAATCTGTCAGAATTATATAAACGTCAGTGCATTAATCATATCGCACAGATATGTGGATATAACAAAAAATTTGAGCTTTCTCTATGGGGGCTTGAGCAACGGTGCTTAGCGCACACTATAAATCGATATCGAACTGTCAAATTTGGTTTATCGAACTGTCATGGTTTGGTATAAAATGAGATCACATTTTAAATGCGATAGCGGAGAAAAGTTGAACTATTTGTGGGTCAAAGTATTTTCACATATCGATGGGTATCCATAACCATGTAGGAATGGTTATTTGAATGTTTGGTTGCTGGGTCGATAAATTAGCGATGACAATGTATACAATAGGCGACCAGATATCGGTGGACCAATTAATTTTGCATTTTTTTTAATAAGCCCTCAGGGTTACCTAGTGGGATATGGTGATTTTTATCGGTTGTTATTGTCTATTTGTCATTTTAATGTGAGAGGGGCAGAATTTTGATTTGAATAAACAAAGCAGGTCTTGTGGGGCAACGCTGCGGTACGTCTGGTGGAGTGTCATTGGTAAGTGATATGTGATGGAATGAAGTGATAGGGAGATAAGGACACGTATTTTTGGTTTTTATAGCCAGGTCGGAGTGATTTATGTAGCATTATGTCGTAATGTTAGGCGCCGAAGGTTTTTTTTAATGATTAACGATAATAGGCGCCGAAATAATTCTTCGATTTAAATTGTAAGCCTGTGAGAGATAATATCCTTTTGTCTAATAGGTCAAAGTAGTTGGTTGTGTACTGTACAATATCACAAGATGTTTGAATTTGATCACCAACGTTAGCCACATCAATAATTGATTTGCACTGGTCCTTATTTCGCCATGATGTGCATACTTTGAAATTTATAAAATCTTGTCAGAGCTCCATCGTGTAAGCCAATGATAGTCTTACGGATAAGATTGATCAATTGATTTTTGTCGAGGGGATACTATGGGTTCAATAAGCCCCCCGTGAACGTTAAAGCTGAGCACAATGCAAACCTAGCCTAACTTAAATTTATAAAGAAAAATGTACCTTGAGTAAGAACGCGTCCAAACATTCGCACTCGGTGTTGCATATACTAAAGCCAATTGTTTTGACGATATCGATTCAAGGCATCTTTTGCTTGAGATAAATTAGGCTAGGTTTTAAGGACTGCTCACCTAGATTTTGCAAATTCACGGGGGGAATTATTGGTCCATAGTATATCTCCTTTACATTTCCTTAGAAACCTGATCAACATAATTCAGCAACTGCAATTAGGGCTGCTGAATGAAGAAATTAATAGGCTGCTGTATATCAACGTCTAATATAAGGTTTAGACAGGTCGTTATATCACTGCTGAATGAAGAAAAAACATGCCGATTAGCCCATCGTATAAATGGTTAAATTATTGCAGTCACTGTTTATAACTTTTAAGACTAGTCAGCCAGTATTACTAAGTATCTTGCTTTCTATTATGCAGTGGAATAATGATTTTGAGAAAATAGGATCTTGAATAAGGGAAGAATAGACGCCGAATTTTTTATTTTTTTAGAAAACCCCGGATTTTAGATCAGATTATTCCAACAGCATTCATTTTATGCACTTCTGTGGTGCGGACATTGGTCTAGGCGAAGAAAAGAGAAGTTGAATGTCGGTAGTTCTAAATTTTAAAGGTCAGTCATCAAGAAAGCTTGGCGCTGAATAAAGTAATTTCCCGGTTTTATCAGATACGCAATAAAATTGGCATTAATCAATGAAAAAAAAAACAGCCGCTGAATAAGAAAAAGCAGTTGCTGAATTCCAGAGGCTTTTTCTCAAATTGAAATCCTTTCTTTCGATTGGCAGGTTCATAGATGAGGGCAATAATGTCAATTCTACTTTGACATTTCTAAAGTAAACACATACAATATACAAGTCAACAAGATATTAGTCGATATACTCCTAAGTAATTCTAATAATCCAAAATTACAACGTGAGATCTTAAATTAGCTCACAAATAATCGCAGATACCATTATTTATAAAATCCGCACCCAAAACCTTTTGACAGAAAAAAAAAACTCATCTGACCACCATCACTATCTCTTTTCTAGTTGGCCTTACACCATCAGTGCAAATGCCAGGATCTGGCCTCTTTGCTGGAGGATCTCCATCGCCGACAACTCTCAGCGCCTTAGTATCCCAGCAGCGGATTCTCGAACTCTCCCGCTTTGGACTGCGCGGCTATGATATTGCTCAGCACATGCTCACCCAACAAGGCGCTGTTTCAAAATTACTTGGTAAGTTTCTGTGTATCCACACTTGCCAGACCCTCCGTACATTAATCCCTCAACCATAACCAAACACAACACTTAACCAAAACTAAACACCACCCTGGAGGAGTCTATAATTTCCATCATAATTTTTTTTTGCCGGTGTCAAGCGTGAAATTTATTGCCTCCTCTTCTCAGCTATCATGCTCTCTTTCACCTTCTTCACCAAAGAGAAAATGATGAATGAATGGAAAATCAAAAGAAAGAAAACCAAACCAAAGGATGGTTTGTTTACGTAATCGGACATAACAACCCTATCATTAAGGCTGTTGCTCTGTGCGGAGTTCTACATACCCAACCCCCTCATTCTTCCATTAATCAGCTTTGATGGCAATCGCTTGATAAAGCTATTATTCCCGGGTGCCTTAGTCCCTTTCGAAGTCCCTTCTACTGCGCAGTTTGTTCATGGTTTATATGCTTTCAGGTTCGCTGCGACCACCTGGTCTAATTGGTGGCTCGAAGCCAAAAGTAGCAACACCAACTGTGGTGTCCAAGATCGAGCAATACAAACGGGAGAATCCGACAATCTTTGCATGGGAAATACGCGAACGTTTGATCTCAGAAGGTAAGGCCGTGCGAGATATGCATCTTTCGACAGATTTTGATCTTTCGACGCACATGTTTGATTGATTTGATGGTTAATTGTGGATTTTTTTTTTGCCAGGTGTTTGTACGAATGCAACAGCTCCATCGGTCTCATCAATCAATCGGATACTGCGCAATCGAGCCGCTGAACGCGTTGCCACAGAGTTTGCGCGAACTGCAGCTTATGGATTGTATCCACCACATCCGTATGGTGGATTTACATGGCATCCAGCGGCGGCGGCTGCTGCTGCGGCATCAAGTCAACCTCATTTCTGGCCTACAGGACCGAGTTTGTCAGCGGTGCCGGTTGGGGGATCACCTTTGACAGTGTCGAGACCAATTTCACCAGGATCGGGAAGTCATGACACGCTGGAGTCTCCCGATGAGAATCGTTTGATTGGTGAGTCATATATTTAAAAAAAATAGTAACATAACAATAAAATCCCCTTAAGGTATGTGGAACATAGCCCCCTCCCATAAGTTTGACATGGTTCCATGCATAAGGGATTACTTTCAATTTTTTGAAGACTTGCATGTTATGAGCGAAACAAGCTTCCGAAGTGGGGCTACTATATTGCGATTTTAAAGTAGTAACGTTCCACATACCAGGAAACTTTGTTCCCCTTATTTCAAATTATTGATTTACAACTAACAACGTTCTTCATAGCACGAAAACACGTTCCATACAGCTCAAAACCCCATTACTAACACCCTCATCTTCGTTGCAGATTCAGACTACCTAGACGACGACGATGAACCAAAATTCCGTCGAAATCGCACCACCTTCAGCCCCGAACAGCTCGAAGAACTCGAAAAGGAGTTCGACAAATCGCACTATCCTTGTGTCAGCACGAGGGAACGTCTCTCCAGTCGGACATCCCTCAGCGAGGCTCGTGTACAGGTAAGCCAACCGTCAATGTAAAGTAGCTATAGATCACGCATCATCCATCTCTATCTCTCTCTATTTCGCTGTCGTTCTCATTCGCTTCTCCTTTCATGTTTCTAACCTCTCTATTGGCTATCACTCTCAGGAGTTGAAAGCCTGTGTTCTATGCTTTCCACACGCACACAAACACACCCACATACACATTGCTAGTGTAAACTTTTTTTTGCGAACTAACCAAACATCCTTTCATATTGATCGAATTAGGTTTGGTTTTCCAACAGAAGAGCGAAATGGCGCCGGCACCAACGCATGAATCTGTTGAAACGACGTTCCAGCCCCACACTGGGCCAACAGCAGCAACGTTCTGTCGCCGATTCGCCACCCATCAACAGCAGCAATCACCACCAGCATACCATCCGTACTTCCGGCAGCGAGGATCACCAACATGGTGCCATGCACCACCACCAGGTGCCGCCATCATCCGAGGGTACAGCCAGCATCCGATCATCATTGATGCAGCAACAACAACAACAACAACAGCATCATCCCCATCATCATCAGCCACAACAACAGCAGGGTCCTTCCCCAGCACTTCTCTTGAACCATCAACATTATCCCCATCAGCATTATGCCCATCCGCCGCCGGTTGTACGGGCGGCCAGTCACAGTCCCAAATCGCCAGCAGTAGCAGTAGCCGGGGCTCCATCATCACCGACGACAGCAGAGAAATCGCCCACTCAACAGCACAGCCAGTCATCAGGCACAGCATCAGCTCCATTATCAATGGGCGGTGAGCGAAGTGCGTTCCGGTCTTTGGTCGCGGGTTCGCCGTCAGCCGCAGCTTTCGCCCTCGGCTTGGCGCGACAATACGCAGTCGCTGCCTCACTATCCCAACAACAGCAACAGCAACACCACCACCTACATCAACATCATCAGCGTGATGACTCGGATTCCGATGAAGAAATCAACGTGCATGATGATTCAGATGACGATTCGTTGTCGGCCGCCGGTGGTACATCTGCCGTCGTTGCCGGGCACAAAGCGCCCCTTCAGTTGACCAAGCATGACCGTTAGTTCAATGAGTGAATTAATTAAGAATTATTTTCCCTCTTTTTTTTTTTTTGGTTTTATATCGGTTTTCCTAATACCAGTGTAATCGAATGTGTTTGTGATTAAATTGTAAGCAGTAGTAGTTATATAGATACAAGATAGAGATAGTTTTATGTTTTATGTTTAATTTGTTTATTTGTTTTGTTTAAGCCAAAGTTAGCTGTCTCTCGTTTTGCTCGTTCGTTTTATGTGTTTAACTATTTAGTAGAGGGGGGGCTACACCCAGTTTGCAATATATATTTCAGAAGATGAACGAGAATTTAATTGAAAAGATAGAAAGATACATTTGTAAGATTGTAGGCAATTCATAGATACTAAGTAACAAGTATATACGTATATAAATATATGTTTTGTGAAGAACTCGCGTGCTATCCTAATGAGTGTTTCAGAAAACCCAATCCTGTTTATTAAAGAGTTGAAATAAATAAATTTAAAAATAAAAAAGGTGTGTATACATTTTTTTAAAGTTTTTTTTGACTTCTTTAGGCGACAAGTTGGGGTGGTATTTATGGAGGTCTGTCATAGTATGGAAATATCTACTGCTTGAGGTAAGTATTGGGTCTTGGAGACACACTTCTTAATAAATTTGCGAAATAGGTTCAATTGACAAAGTCTAATAGATCCGGTAAATTGTAATAGAACATGAAAAATCTCCAAACTATTACGCTCAATCTAAATCGGCCGTCTGTTGTGGACGTGAACTCTCAAAACAACCGAATTGATCATATATTGCAGGAAATACAAAGTCCCGCACTTTAACCTATCTAAACCTAATCGCGTCAGTCTCTAGTCTCAGCCAAGTACCTCGATCTGTTTATGAATAAGAAACTGCACTGGAAAGCCAATACCCACGAACGAGTTAAGAAAACTACCCGTAGCCTTATAAACTTCAAAACGGTAATCGGAAAAATATGAATGCATACCTTATATCTCTCTGGCTTTACGTTGCCATCATTAGACCTCTACTCTGTATGGTGGTTAGTCTGGAACAGCCTCCAACCGCAACCTTCTAGGGAAAGTTCAGAGATCGGGTTGTACAAGGTGGGCCAAAAGAGATCACCCTTTTGGAAGATGCTTTTATTTTTGTAAATGGCCGCCAATGTCAAATCTGTTTTGATATTTGTGGACTAGACGGATGCAGAATACAAGTGAACAAGCCATGGATGGATACACCCCCCAAGAACGCGGAATAACCGAAGTGGACGATTTATCGACCAAAATCATAATGAGCGATGAGACTCATTTATCGTATGGCTATTTTTGGCCCACCCTGTAAATGAATTTGTCGAGTTGTAAGAAAAATCCTCTCTGAAGCACTAGGGCCGCTAGATGTAGGATAGCATAACATCTAGCGACCCAGACATTTGGGCTCTCAAACTCACAGCTGCACAAGCTGCGGTCTTTTTGGGAGCCATTCAAGGTGATCACACATATAGAAAATGCGAACACGTCACTATCTAACTCAGTCTTGAGCATTACTTCAGGACAACTATTCCCAGACACCTTGAATTGGACTCGGATACGATCGGAGACCATAACTCAATTCACATCGACATGGATGTAGTTGGAGGTGTTTTCTCCGAGATGCATAACCTACAAGCATATCCTCTCGCCTATCTGATCATTGTAGCGTTTCCCAGGGGGAAATCATGGCAATTAAAGAAGCCTTGCCCTGGCCGAAAAAATGGTAACATCCACGATATATATTAACATCTTCAGTGACAGCCAAGCTCCATTTAAATTCCTAGGATTCATCTCGTTTAAATCGAAAAAATCTAACGAATGCCGATCATCTTTTAATAAGATGACAGAGCACTTTACTATTCACCTCTTCTAGGTATCGGGTCACAGAGATATTTACCAGAGAACTGTAAGGCAAATGAGTTTGCAAGCAAGGCACTACCCTTGATATTCTACCGCCAGTAGAAATGTAAAGTAAGCCCATCGCTAGATGCAAATCAAAGATCAAGCTATATGCGATCAAGAATGCGAACTCTGGCCAAACTTTTATCAGAAGCACTCCCTCTGCTTGACAATGCTGAGCAGATCAAACGTCGGCGCCTTACAGGACACTGTCCATGTAAACAGACTAGGCCTCTTTATCAATGAATTCTGTCTTCTCGTCCCCACCTTCCCTGATCTTGTCCAGCTCTTTTCAACAAAAGAAAACTCCATCTATTAGACTACTTTCTTGATAATCTAGGTGAGCTGGTTAATGTAAATTTCAGGAACCTCCAACGCTTTGTAGCTAGTGATAAATGGTTCAATTAAGCAAAAATATATAGGGAAACACGACGGATCCACTTGGTACCACAACAGACCTTTGCGCAGCTACTGTAACCTAACCCAACCTACGCACAATCGAACGACTGTTTCTACATCTCCAAAAGTAAGCATCAATCTTGGCGAAAATCTGAATTGGAGCATGAAAGACACTTAACAGAGCTGTGCACGAGGTACAGACTGCAGTTGACCTACATGTTGTTTCGGGACTACCAACTCGCCTTGCAACTTTAGGCTCCGCACACACTCGAAACACTGCTTCTCTACATTGAAACTTGTCTTCCTTAGCACTGTTGTTTCTAAACAAATAATTTATGAAACAAATGGAACAAGGCTTCTCATGTCTGGAGAGTGATTTGGGAGTGTAATGATCCATCAATCCTAATTGTTACCATTTCAATTTTTTTTTTTTTTCATAAACTTTTCCCTGTTGAGGCGAACTTAAACAGCTTAAGAAGCTCCCTGAGATGATGCTTGACATGCTGTAGGAAGTAGGTCTAGTAAAATTATTTTTATTCGCGTGAAGTAAGGCTTATATCTGCCATTTTGTTAAATAGCTTCTTGGAATTTTTAAGGTATGTAGTAGCATAATGCCTTCGTTGACATGAGCAAAAAAATCAGAGTTGGCAAATCACCAGTAAAATCGCTTTTTGAATGAACAGGAACGGATGGTAATCAGTTGGTAGGTACTTGATCCGGACTTTAAGGTGGATGCATAAGTCCCAAAGGCGAACTCATACGAACCTGCCAATCAAGCTCGCGGAGCTTCTGACGAGTTGCTTTTGATGTGTGAGGCTTGACTGGGTGGTGGTTAAGGGGCTATCTCTCAAAGACGTGGCCAGAGGAAGGTCTGCATTTGCCAATAACAACCGGCATTTGTTGAGATTGAGCCGAATCTATACTGCTGAGGAATATTGGAAACAAGTTTTCCTAGTCATGTTTTAGTTGTTTAGCAAAGGTTTTTGATAATTTCTTTTCAGCTCTTTTGGAGTGTTTCCTTTTTTTGGAGTCCTTCTAGTCCGTCCGTGTTCAACATAGAGTAACTTTTTCTTCATTACTTTTATTGTTATTTGATTCTGGCGCGCACAAAAATGTTTGTTGAGCTGGGGTGTTTGCTGAGAGGGCAAGAACTAATCGCGTTCGACGAGCTTAACCTGGCAATCACAAGCGTATAACCTGCTCTCCAGCATCAAGGGTGCCTCCGTTTCCTACCGTGACTCACAACAATGATTTGATGGAACACAATTCTTGTCCTACTTGTCTAAGCTTTAGAAAGTGCAATTGTTAAAAGTAAAATTCCGAATTAAAGGCATGCCCCAAGGTAGCCCTAAACGATGAACATGCTCGTAAAACCTGTTGGCGAAAAATTTCGATTTTTTTGTGTTTGTTTGCTTTGATGTTCGCCGTGTAAGGCCATGTTTGCGAGCAAATTTTTGGTGTGGACGCCGTCGAGTTTATATCGTTGGTAATGGGCCTGCGCTTCTTCACGGTATGAAGAATCAACACGAAACGAATGCTCGCCAAATGTTTTTTTGTGTAGGGGATAACGCAAATGAGCAAGTTCGGCGAGCATGTTCGTCGTTTAGGGGTACATTTAGGAGAGCAGCTCTTCGTAGATGATATCCTGGCAATCAGACCAAATCAACAGCAAAACCTTCCTGGCCAAAAATCTTGGCTTTGCGCCATTTCACCGTGACTCGATCACGTTACCATACATAAGCTTGGAAAAAGGGGGGTCAATATGGAGATTCAAGGAAATTCAGTTCATGAGGGTTTTGCCTTAGTTCGTGTGGCACCCATGCATCCAATTTCATGTTCTATCCAAAATATAATTTTTTGGGGCAACAGGCTTTCAGCATCCTAACCCCCACTCATGTGCGTGAGTACTTCTAGGACCTCCTGTTTTATGCCTATTCCGATCGGCAAATTTGAGATTTGAGCTTTTCTTGACAATTGATACTACTCGGATGATTTGTCAGATCATCACGAGAGGAGGGCCAATGAAAAATCATTTAGGTGTTGCTACCTTGTAATGGAACCCAGACCTTCTGTCCGGCAGTTCATCGTACTAACCATTGCGCCACTGAGCCCGTCATTGTGTTGTAGCCAGCTATGTTTAATTGGTTCCGAATTAATTTTTTGGGAATGGTTAGCTCGTAGGAAATCGAAACAGTGCCTACATGGCCAGACTCGACGGATTCCATGATTTTACCGATATTATCGATAATTGGCCTTCCAGAGCGTGGTGCATATTTGAAATCAAAATTTCCGAAACGGAATCTTATATACTTAAGGGATCATGATCGGCAGCCAATCATACTCTTTAATCCAGGGAACGTTGCTCCCAGCATTGTTATTCAATCTTAAACTATAACATCTACATCTACATGCACCTTTACACTTTGCATTTCAGATGAGCGCTGAAAAAGTTTTTTATTAGCTGAATATTTTAACAATTTAAACGATTCTATTTAATCATCACCATTCTTCAATATTCCTCACAGATCAACAAATCCATTAACCATTTAAATTCCTCGGTTTATTCCTATTTTTCATGCCCAACTACCATTTGTATGTTTGACAACATAAATCAATTTCGAATAAAACAAACGAAAAAGGAGGGAAATCGAATTTCGAAAATAATTTTTACACCTTCCAGATCATCGAAAGATAACATCCAAACATGTTACTCTCATCCACACAGCAAACTGCCCGACACCGGTCGACACATTTGACCACTTGACACTTGCGCTTGTTCACCAGATAAGCCAAAACAGAATGAGCCCGAATTTTCCAAAAAAAAAAAAAAATGAAAAGAAAACCGAAAAGTCTTAATCACAAAACCTCTTAATTGGTCTCCCAAATGGGACGATGCTCCTTGTCATTTGATTCCTCCTCACTCGTCGATGCACACACACACACACCATGGAAGACGACAACATTTAGTTGCACCCAGCACCCATCACAGTCTTTGATCTCTGCCTCCGCACAGTGTCCGTTCGTTGCCCGTTATCGCTCGTCATCTCCCCACATTTTGTATCCTTTGGGGTTTTTTTTTGTTATCCCAACGATGACGTCGGCGGCTAATGTGTCACCAAAGACATTTACACGAGGATTATGGCATTTTATTTGCAACATTTTTACACGCTTAAGCTAGATTGCTCAAGGTATGTGCATGCGCAACATTGTTGCCATTAGAGAGCGAGATCACACTATCGAGCCCCATAATCGTAAACTTGTGCATCGTACTCAAATGTGACGCGCGCAATAAAAACGCGCACTTTTGTCGTAATTAAGCGTGTACCCTGCCCCACAATCGAATGCGTGAGTCTCCAGCGGGCTTAAGTGCTCTGAGATAAAGTCGCCGATTGTTAGGCACGGCTGTTGTTCTATGAAGGCACCTTCTATTGGCAGGACTGTTAAAAGACACCACTTCACTCAAGAAAATAAATCACAGGTACAAAGACAGAACCATCAGTCCATCAAGGAAGTACATTCACCGATCTGCGAAGGACCTGCGTGGACGGCATCGAAGAGTTACATTTTTATGGGGCAATTTATAGCGGACCACGACGACTCCTAAAGGCGGTCGTAAACACGGTCTCTGAGCAAATTCCCGTATGGCAATTCAAGCGCACATTCAACGCAAGACTCAAATACCAATCGCATTTCAGGGGCTCAGCGAGATGTAAGCCGATTCCGCTGCAGTGATCGAGTGTTGTGTGGCGCAACATTCTTGCAATTGATGGTCAATTCGGTTGGTTTATTGTTGTTGTTTTTATTTGGTTTTGTTGCGTTTGTATATGAAAATGAAACATGTCATGCGCTGCTCGATGAAATGGCCCATAAAAGCCATCAACTTTTAAAGAGCTATTTAGCGGGCAAGATGCAGCGGACAATGTTGCACCGAAATGGGCAAATGTTGTAACGAGGGTTAGAGCTTCGATGGTGGCATAATGACGACTCAGCCGCAGGTCGCTCATCAAAATGCAAATTAACTCCAGCTAGATGGGCATTTTAAGGAAATTTATGCCTCCCCGAGATGATTGATGGGGATTCCGTCTGAAAGGGGGGGTGTGCAAATTGGCAGGCCTTTGGGAATATCATGTGGGGACTCTTTGAGAGAGGATAAGTGGTGACATAGGTGGATTTTTAATTAACATGAGAGCAATTATTGGTATTGCTTATGCATTACTTGTGCTTGTCATAGGTAAACTTTAAAGTTTGTAAGCACTATGCAGTGCACACCAACCGGGCTATTTGAGAGGCATGTTGGTGGAGGCCCAGGTTCATTCAAGACTGTAGCGCCATTTAATGATGAATGAATGATGATGCACCCCAAATACAAGTTTTCATTTCTCGACCAATCTTAGCTAAACAATGAGCTGTGAAGATCGACATCGAGCCTTCAACAAGGCAACAACAGGGTTGCGAGATGCAACACAGTTAATGGTTAAAGATCCCAACAAAACTTTCATGAAGAACAACCCATCTTTGACTAGAAACAAGGAATCCCAGTTCTTCAATGTAAAAGGCCACCAGCACTGAGATTCCTAAAAGGATCCTTGGAAGACTTTCATCAAGACAGCAACAGCTTTCATTGGGAACGAGGCAATAAGAGGGTGGAATGCATCCAAATTAAGGGTCGCAGTGAATTCTTTAGAGAACAAAGCATCTACCCTTAGAAGCGATAGGAGTTAACGACCTAACACCAGCAGCGGGGCCAATGAAAAAGCTCCTAGCTAAAATTGTGGATAACAGTCGAATTAAATAGTTGCCCTCCCCTCTCCTAAGAGGATGGAAATGTAGGTAGATATTGGCTAAGTAGTGTGCCTTAGTTATATAGGGTGTTTTCATAAAAGTCGAAAATCTGCGCTAGTCCAATCGTCTTTCTTCTTTGTTGCATTAATGAACACACTCACTCTGCAGAACGATACAGACCTGCTTTAGTACAATTTTAAGTAGTCACCGAATGTTCATAAACGACAGACAAAAAAATGACCGCTCAATCCTAATTGTGAAATAATAACAAAAGAGAAGAACGGATCAATCTTTTTCTTCTTCTTCCCTTAAAATCTCCTGCGCTTTCTGCAGTCAAAAAAAAAGTGGATGCACAATCTGCCAGATGCTGCTGAAACTTATGACGTTTATGAACATATTTTCTGCACTTCATCTGGGTCTGTTCTATCAAAAAGTTGACTTTATGAACACATCTAACGCAGATCTTAGTTAAGCAGACGTTTATGACAGCAACCATACATTCAAAAACGAAATCCTAATGTAAAACCGTGTTAAGCCCTTTATGTACTGCCAAAAGAATAAAGAAATCCCGAATTCAATCACAAAATTCGTTCAAAAATCTTCGGCAACCGTCACGTTACTTTATTTTGACAACATACTTTAGGAGTCATGGTGATAAACCGACCTTGACAACAAAACTACCATTCGAAAGCAAGTGCCTGATTTGATACGCAAATTGGCTACCCAAAATGGCGAAGTGGTGAAAAGTGATCACGCTTTAGATCTCGTGTTAGCAAACAACGTTAGCAAAGTTGGATTACGTAGCTCAAGCTAGTTAGAGCCTGCGGGAAATAACCCCCACAATGAAATAGCACCCCAACAAGGAAATGAAATAAGCCCTCAAATCGGGGAATCATTTTACTGTGAAGAAAATGAAAAAAGTCTCAAAAAAAGTTTAAAATAAGTTCCCAAATATGAAATAAGTCCACAATTTTTCACTATGGTGGCCCGCGGGATTAAGCCCTACAAAACTTGGTTTCCTAAAACGAGTTTCGGTTTGTTTCGAGTTTCGTTGAACAAATTGGAAGCAAAGTACCTAGGATCGTGCAGACTTGTCTCAAGCAGAGACCCTCAGTAAACGGGGTTAGGAATGGTTATCGGGAATTATTTTTCCCAAGGAAATTTACCCAGTCAGCAATGTAAATTGATTGCTTAAAGAGGAAAATTCCTTGGGAAAAAGAATTCCTGACTTTTGTGACCATGTCCTAAGTTTCGATTAAATAGTCAGGAGCTGCAATAAAGATACATGTATGCCGGTACAATTTTTTCTCCCATGGATTTTGCTTATGACAGGAGGTAACCCCTGTAAGAAGAGGTTATAATTCACCGCACTCCGTAATGGTTAATGTCCTTTCATAACGCTCACGCTACCTTTTGAGAAGTCTGCTTCTGCTGTACCCTGATTATTTGTTAGATTGTGCTTGTTATAATCTGGAGCTGGCTCAGTGCCACATGATTGCTTTTGTTCCCTATCTCTTGTTCAATATTACAATGGGCTTGACTCATACACTACCATCTACATACTCAGAGTTTAAGGTTAAAGCATGCGCATAGCTAGTTCGTCAGATTTTTCGTTGCACGGTACACTTTTGCTGCCATATGTACAGCATAGTCATCTTGTGCCGGGGACCTGAAATTCTTTGAGAAAAAGTGTCGTTTTACAATTCTTTGAGCTTCAAGCATGCTTACGACGATATTTTCTTTTGATGTGTCGATATAAAAGGTGGGTTAACTGTAGAGATACCTACAATGCCTTTATCTGCAATCACATTTGCACTTCTGAATATTTAGACATTTAAAGCATTTTTGGTTGAATGTGAGCACTGGTAATTGAGAACGTTCCCTTATTTCACCAAAAGTGTCACCATATTTCCGAATTTTCCATTGCTCCCTTTTCATCACACTTTTCAACATAAAACACATCCCCTTCATCGGTATCTGTTAAACATGCTCCTCACACGTCTTCTCTGCAACATCGCATCCATTCACATTTCTTTCCTATCACACCCAATCATATGTCGCCAATGTCTGTTTTAATTAAATTTTAATGCCCGCACTATCCAGCGAAACACTTAATCAGTGCTATCTAGCAAGACAGCGTAAACTTGCAAATTTAAACTCATCCGGTTCCATTTGCAAATGTGCCTCGCGGAATTGCCGCTTTATCACCTAATTAGCAGACAACTCGCTCTCATAAGTTACCCCCAAATAGCCGCCATCAATTAGGCGATCATCTGCATCTTTCCTTAGCGTCCACCACGAGGTGACACTTCCCAAGCCCAATCCGGTTATATGTACCGACATTCACCCAAAAGTCAATAAAATCCAAAGATCATGGATAAAATCGCTTGAATTAATTGATTAAGCTAAAATCAAAAAAAAAGAACGACACAAACACAAATAATCGCCAATGATCGCGCTGTAGCGATCACTTGAGGCTCCGGCTAAATTAAGACCACAACCATAATGGTTAGGCCCGTGCATAAAGATGTCAAAGACGAACAGCGATGTTGTTGAGTCTGCGGTGATGATCTTTTTCGGCTTGTCCAAGTCGACTTGATGAAGACATAGTCGGACGTGATTACCATAAGCATGACAATTATGGTTTTACGTGTATCTGAACAGAAAAGATCGAAAGAAATCGAAATGGAAATTGATAAAAAAAAACAACAGACAACAATGACTTTAATGATGTATAATCGAAGTTTTAGGCTAATGGATTCTAATTCTTGTCGAGATGTCACATTGATGAGGCCGAGAGCGATTGATGACTGCAGCTTGAGAAAAAGGTGAGAGTTTCTTGGGTGCGCTTGGGGCTTTGAATAACAAAGCAAAGCCCTGAGTTATGGACTCAAAGAGTCTGAGAATGACCATTTTAATAAAAGAGGCTTTGTAGCATGAGTAGGTTAGAAAACAGCGTATCTATTGGAAAGGTCTTAACATAATATTACGGTTTTGAGAAGATTCATCAACCAATACTACGCCTGGGTAGAGATTTGGCTATGCCTAATTTTTGTATGACAAAATCAGCCGTTTAGGTAGAAAAAGAGGAGTCAACAACGCTTATTAATTGGCGCTTAAATATGCTGAATTGGATTTGCATGCTTTATATTAATGAAAGGGTAACTGCCAAATTTTCAGTATTAAAAGCAATGCTGTCAGACCATTCAGGTAATACCTGGTTATGAAAAAAAACATGTTAAGAACCAAATTTACCTATTCAGCGCATTATTCAGCGCATATTTAGTATGTAAAATAAAATGATCTCGCATAATAAAGTTCAATTTTTATCATTTGTGTGTCAGAAACTATAAACAACGCTATTCAGCTAGCTTTTTTTTTATTTAACAACAATTATTCACGCTGAACTGTTATTCAGCGGGTATTTTAAGTAGATACATATGTACATGCTGGTACTCTTATATTGTTAAGTGTGGTTTCCTTCAAATTCCTTGAATTCAGCGCGGCCTTCATGTATATGAGTACTCGAAAGTGTGTATTCAGCAAAAAATATTATATTACTACATTTGTTTGATTTTTCCTTAAAAACAAAGATTCCAGGAAGCGTATAGTAAAATCTGCCAGCAAAGTATTAATGCTAAAAGGAGGACATCTTGCCAATTCAACTTAACAGATCAATGGAGAGCTTACTTTCTCAGAAAAAATAAAACGTACCAATCTAGGTATTCAGCCAGTCGGTGTTTATGTTCCTGATATACTTAACGGTGCAGTTTTGACTTCGGCTATTACTGTACCGGAGCCTAATCCTATCAGTTCTACTAAACGGCCAACGCCGAGTGCTAGATAATTAGGGTTATCGGGAATTCTTTTTCCAACGGAATTTTTCCAATTCAGCAATGCAAATAGATTGCTGAATAGGCAAAATACCCTAATCCTACCAGTTCTACTAAACGGCCAACGCCGAGTGCTAGATAATTAGGGTTATCAGGAATTCTTTTTCCCACGGAATTTTTCCAATTCAGCAACGTAAATTGGTTGCTGAATAGGCAAAATAAATATGGGGAATTATTTTTCCCACTGAATTTTTCCCTTTCAGCAATGTAAATTGATTGCGGAATATGAAAAATTCCGTGCGAAAAATAATTCCCGATAACCTTAAATAAGAAGGAAGTCGGAACGGAGCTTTCGAAATAAATATTTTTCGTTGATTTTTTGGTCCTGTATGCGAAGAAGGCAAATCGAGCAGAAGAAACAACCGCGAACTTTATGAGATGTACCAAGATATGGAGGTAGTACAACAGGTAAAAACATGTAGACTACATTGGCTCGGGCTCATCGAGTGAATCAACAATTATCCTCCAGCAAGAGTAGTCTTCCAATCGAAACATGAACCTATTCCTACTCGGATAAAATCTCCCTTGAGGTTTTTCACAGTAAAATACGATTATGGTGATTTATACGTAAAGTATAGAAACAAAAAAATTCAAAATTCGACGGTTAATATATCTGTGGAGCGCATGAACAATGACGCTTCAGATAGTAAAGCCTTCGAAACATATAGGGCGAAGAAGAAACCATGGGAGAATTCATCTTCTATTATAAGTGAAGAAGTCTAGACTACAAATTAGAAAACAGACGGGATAAGTGTTGCGATGGTTGGTATGATGGGTTCAACTCATAGGCGTAGGAAAACCTAAATTATTTTTCACTAGCCTCGCTATGGTCTGACCAATCACGCAATTGTCAAGTAAAGATTATCTGAGCTCAACCATTGGGATTTGGTATCAAACAGGAGGTCTTTGAATAGTTCAAGAAGTAACCACTCACCCATGAATGGTTGTGAGCAAAATCTAGGCCCTGGGTACTGACGTGCCTGTTGCACAAAAACTTTGTATTTTTTTTTAAGTAGAGGTCAAGCACTCTGGATGGGGGGATTGCTTGAGGGCCAGGATTACCACAGTTGGTAACCTTGAAAGAATTCGAGTCTAGATTGATCCAATAACTCAGTTACGTGCTGGGAGTTCGTCATTTGAACACAATTGCCTGCAACACTTAGCCAAACGGTGCTGAGGAACATCGGTATCCTTTTACTTAGCGGATTTTAAAAGGATGATGTCAGCTAGCCAATCTAAGAAATTGTTATTTTTGTTAACCTTAAATAAGAAGTCACTATCGTAAGGCTTTTTAAATGCCTGTAAATGATCGTCCCTTGACAGGGACACAATCAGTCCAGCTGCTATCAAAATCTATATATACCTATTTTTTGAACAATCATCGGTTTCAACTTGTTTTTGAACGAATAGAGGCACTTCAAATCCGAGCTTCCATACAATGATCCATTGAAAGTGTAGCTATTTAAAAACTGGTTTAGTCCCTTGATATTCAGTATAGCTAGGAATTATGGATCCTTTTTATTAGTTCGGCCTTAGATGAGCACAATAGAGCACACAGTTTTCAAGCTAAGCCTGGTAGCTACCGAGAAAAGTACTTGGATTCGCTATTTCTCTTGATAAGGTTACAAAGAAGCCCTACAGACAAAAGGCACCAGGTGACGTACTAGTCACCTATCCCAAGGAGTGCGCAACAATTCAGTTATGGAACACTTTTAAATACACATTTCATGATCCTTCAGTAAAGTATACAACCTACCGTCTAACCAACACAACAATGCGCTTTGAAAATGTTTGGCAACTATTTTACTGTAGCTGTGCAGATGCATAGGTGCACACAAAATATGACCCCCATTTTGAGCTGTAAACTCGGAGCATAAACTTTGCACCACAAAGTCAATTCAGCTCATTATTCAGCAAGTATATAACATACTTGCATTTTCTAAATAATCGTTCATTCAGCTTGGTTTTAGGAACCTATGAAGGTATTTTTAGTATAAATATAACGGACTTTGAGCATTTTTTTTGTTTAATTCATAAGCTTGAGAAGTTTAACATTAATTCAGCTGTTATTTAAAAAAAATGATTGCAATGATCATTCAGCTCTCTTATTATCAAGACAGGTAATAGGACCGTTGGCAATCACCAATTCGTTGCAATTTTTACAATTCAAGCAGATAAATGTAAGTTCAGCAATTTCTTTTGCACAATACAAATAATAAGTTAGACGATTTTGTACCTAAGATCTTTGAAATTGACTTAAAAATCTGTGGTAATTTTTTTTTGTAAGCAATGTGTCTGGAATATTATAAGCTATTGGTTGATGAAAAATTCAGCAAGTCAGTGTATAAAATATATTTGGAGTTGGATTCAGCTGCGAATTCAATAAGTTCTTCAACTTATACTTTGTTAATGCGAGCCATTTGAATAAGAAGGTGAATATATATTGTATTAGCATAAAGAAAATAGCGCTGAATAGCGAAAACATAAATTCAGCTGATGTCAGCTGATTGTGGAGTCTGTATCACACATGTGTGTTGAGAGAAATGTTGTAAAATAGTATTAACTCTGCTAACTCTTAAGTAAGCACTCTTTTTGTCTTAATATGGTAGAACTTAAAAACTTTCAGAGAACAAAAAAAGTTGATGAATCGTCCCAAAACTGTGAATTTTTAAAGTATACGCCAACACCAAATATTTCAGTAACATGCCACTCAAACCTA
Source organism: Rhingia rostrata (assembly GCA_949824845.1). NCBI lineage: Eukaryota > Metazoa > Arthropoda > Insecta > Diptera > Syrphidae > Rhingia > Rhingia rostrata. The sequence continues at coordinate 93,704,412 of OX463757.1, forward strand.
TCACCCCATCATTACTTCTAACGACTTTCTATGGCGACAAAATGGCATATACCACCATAATTAACTGAACCTTAATGTATCGACACAAGCCGCCTCCTACCACCAGTAGATTTCCAAATCAGGATTATACACCCTGCCATTACCAGCAGCAAATTTCTGAGTAAATTGCGGTTTATGCTTGTTTTTTTTTTGTACAAAAAAACGCCCATAACCAGTACGCAAAGGTTAATATAATGGCAGCACATTTCGTCGCCCAGCTCCAGCCCACTCCGCACACCACACACCTTCATCAGGAGCCCGGACACATCGAAAATTGTATTGAATTTCATGACAGCCATTATTAAAAGCACTCTCAGGCTCAAAGCACAACGTACAGCTTGCTCTGACGCTGTCCGTCCTCTTATATGTGCGACCACAAGTTGGTGTGATGTGTGGTGGCTACGTGTTGTGATGTGCGCCCGCTTCCTTTAGACAGCCAGCCACGGCGCGGCGCGGCGCAACAACATATCGAGTAACACCTTTGTATGGTTTCCGTTTTTGGGCAAAAAACCTCACACAGAACCACCCCATCAAGCACGCCAAATGAGCAGCCAACAAAAAAAAATACAAATCCAGCTCGAAAAAATGGTTGATGATGGCAATGGTTGATGGTTGTCTAATAACTGTCAACCATTTGTAATGCGGCGCAAATTCACAACTGGAAATATGAAATTTTCGTTCTTCATATGTCAAATCCGTGTGTCGCGAGCAATAGACGCGGTGACATTCCGATGGGCTCTGGAAAGGAAATACGACACAAAGTTGCGGACACATTGGGCGAGCATTTGGTATGTCGCTTTGGGACGCATTAAGTACCCGTCCAAGAATGGGTTTTGCATGGGTGCTCGCAATGGCTAGTGAGGTCGTATTGTGGGTTAATGCGGTCTAAAAATGGGGTTTCTTGTCCGACGAATAAGTTCGTGAACGATTTGTGTCGTAGCTAATGGACTATGAAAGGTGGAAAGTATGTGTCTTGAGTGGGGTGGTTTTTATGTCCTTTTTTATGTCTCAAAGTATTGCCAATTGTATAACAGTCTACCGGGTAGAGAGGTTAAATAAGTATTGTACTGGAGAAGGCAGATCTATAGTTGGTTAGATGATAGTCTAAGCTCTATTAACAAAATAGAGGTAGAAGCCTGGTATAAAAAGCTTACAAAACACGTTTCATCATCCTTTTTTAAAAGGAAATACAATTTTGTTCTCCCTTCACTGGCAAAAATTAGTTGGGATTGGTGAATCTGGCATTATTAATATAAAACACACTTTAAAGGTGCGCATTCAGCATAAACGTATAAATATGATTAGCACTTAAAAATTTAAAAATAAACGTTTTTCAGGCCTGCAAGCGCAATAAAAGGTGGGTGAGGTCTTGAATTTCAATACAAACAGCATGTTTTTGGCTGGGCAACAGTTTTTTTTTATATCCATAGGTGTTGTCAAATTGTCAATTGGCTATCCATTATCAGCTTTGTCTATACATATTTTACTAACAAATATTCTAACAGGCTTCTGAATACTAATTTCGTAAAAAAATTATTAAAAAAAGTCCATATATACACCTCACTAGGAATCGTATAAGTTGAATGTAAGCAACTACATATAAATTTAAAGACTGACGGACATTTAAAACCATCAGTATCTAACATTCTTAACGAGATTTGATTGAAAAACTAAACCTGGATTTCGTTTTTATCAAATAATAACCACAAAAGTTCACAAGAACCCATCCAACAGGCTTGCTGAATACAAATTATTTTACGGTACCAAAGTTAGGTAAGCTGAATGCAGGAAAATTTATCAATAGACGCTTTTATACAATCACAGAAGAAATTCAGTCCCGAAAGAAAGTTGAATCCTACAAAAACACGTTTTGCAATGGTGCTGAATAATCATACATAAATAATTCTTTAAGAAAAACAATTCCGCAATATTGCTGAATACGAATTCATTCACAAATTATTGAAAAATGGTCGCATCAAATGACCATTTTAGCAAGCTTTATGAGTAAACCTAATAAATGAAATAATGAAATGTTTACTAATGGCCCAAAAAATGCGTGCAAATTCAAGCTGAATTCGAACATAAGACGAAAATACGTCATTTAAAGCTGCTGAATACATTTTTTGCAAACGAACATTCAAATGCGGTCCGAAAATATATCCAACAAATACACGCAAAGTCAAGCTGAATGCGGAAATAAGAAAAAAATACGTGGTTCAATGCGTACGAAATATATTCAGCCCTACCGACACGACATATAAGTTATGATCCAAATAATACACACGAAATCCAGCTGAATGCGAAGATAAAAAGAAAATACTCCACAAAATCCAATTCAACATATATTAAGCCCTACCGTCGCATCCGTTCCGTTTAATATTTCCAACAGATGATTCTAGTAGAAAATTTGGAAAACATGAGTTTTCTTCCCGGTGTAAAGCGGGAACATATATAGACATTTTGAAAAAGTATTGCTGAATTAAAAAAAATGCAATCAACTTCCTATTCAGCACAAGAAATTCATCTGAAACATGAGCTTAAGGAGAACGATTCTTATAGAAAAGTTAGAAAATAAGGTTTTCCTATCCGCTGAATAGCTTTCATATTGTTTATTTGCATTGCAAATCGCTTCTAGGTAGTAATAATTGATTTAACTCATCGAAATAATTATTTGCCAAGCTGTAGTATACGTTGATAATCACCGTTATGGTACGGTGCACTGTTACAGACACACTCAAAGAATCGCATCTTAATGGTTTCGACTATCATTTAAAAAGGATTAATAAATGGCGCTGGACTAATGTATTGTGCCTATACTGGGGCCCTTCTTATGCTTTTTATTTCTGGCCAAAAGTTGAAAAATGAAATGCTGATTCTTAATATTTCAAGAGATGCTTCAAAAAGTCCGATAATTTTTGATTTCATTAACAAACTATTCATTCAGCACCCTAAAAATGCCAAATTGTCTAAGGAATAAGTATTGTTGTATCAGCAGAGTCAATGATTTGGTCTTTAACAGGCGCTGAATATGTGTATTAGGCCATCAATACGTCCAATAACTTACTCAGCAGTTAATAGTGTCCTCAGGCTGTTTTTGCACCAGAAGAGTCAATAATACATTCCATGAATAACTATGTAGGACCATCTTTTCGTACAGTAAATGTTTTCATGGTTATTCAGCAGTTGAAAGTATCTTCAGTAGCTCTTGTTGCACCTGACAGTCAATGATTCATTCCTTAACAAGCGCTGAATAGCTATGTAGGTCCACCATTTTGCCGAATAGATAATTTTACGGTTAGTCAGGTGTTGAAAGTGCCGTCAGTAGCACGTATTGGACCAGAAGGTTCAATGATACATTTATTAACGGGCGCTGAATAGCTGTGTAGGTCCACCATTTTTCCCAATAGATAATTTTACGGTTTGTCAGGTGTTGAAAGTGCCGTCAGTAGCACGTATTGGACCAGAAGATTCAATGATACATTTCGTAACAGGAGCTGAATAACTATGTAGGTCCAATTTTTTTATAAGGTGTGGTAAGACTTTATATGAAGCCTAGCATAGATTTTTAAGGAAACATTCTGCAAAGCAACATTTCAGTCGCGCTGAATAGGTCTTTCATGTCATAAAATGAGTTCGATTGTGTAAATTATCGTTTGGTTTATCAACCTGCGATCACGAAACCGGCCCATATCAATATTTGCAAAGCTTGCTAAGAGCGATCGCGCTGAAAAAGTCGTTCATGTCACAAATTTGGTTCGATTGTGCAAATGAGCGTTGCCTTATGAACCTGCGATCACAATACCGGCCCATATCAATATTTGCAGAGTTTGCGAAGAGCTAAAAAATCCAAAACGTATTAAAATGTATTTCTGTAAGCTTTCTGGATATCGAAAGTAACCAAAAACATCTATTCAGCCCAAAAGATTTATATATGATCTTGAGGGGTCCGGAAATTGGATTCAGAAAAAATGTATTCAGCACTTAAGATTCCCCCGAAACTTCTAAATAACAGCAAATGCTGTATAAGAATGTGTAAAATATTATAAAATACGCGCTGAATTAAATTTCGGTAAACTATTCAGGCCCCACTATGTTTTCATTGGTTAATTCGAAAGGCGAGCTAAAATTAAGCTTGAAATCTGTGTAGCACCTCAAACAGATAAAAACCAAATTCAATTAGAAAATCCGGTGGAAGAATAGTTAAAGGCCCACGAAATTACTTTCATCCATGTTTTTTTTTTTAATTGCCAGCCAGTTAATTGATTATTTTCCTCCTAGACCATCGATGATAATGGTTAACGCAAACATCTATTGTAGGTACTTGCTCATTAAATCAACACCAACTCCACAAAGGTCTTCCCAGTCATAGACTAAACAACATTACCTTTCCCCATCAATCTTGCCGCATGCCCTCTCTAAGGCATTTCTCCCTTCCCCTTAACATATCGTCATGTTCATGAATAAATTACTCACAATTCCTGTCCCAATTAATTGTATACTCACGTGAAATTTACAACTCTATAGCCGGCCAATTCGGATCTTGTATCGCACTGAACCAGCTTATCCACATTAAGATCAAAGATAAAACTGCCCCTCTGGGCCGAATGTTTAGGAAATCGATAGAATCTCTGCGCGCCAGTACATGATCTCTGAATGCATATATCCGCCACATATTCGAATCCAATAAGACCGAACTGCACATATGAAATTTATGACCACATTTAGCGTGAAAGGTTGAGCAAAACATTCCAAAGTCATTTGTCCATCGAGTGCTGCGCGCTTCGTATGTGTTAATGTCTCTCTGGAGCTGTGTACCTGGAGCTGGTCAGAGACATCAAAATCTTACGTCTGTCTGGCTGGTGGGACCGTTGTTAAGGATATCTTTCCTTCAGGGAGTGTTTTTTTTTTGTTGCTTGGATTGAATGCGGTTCCGAGGTTTAATTTATCGATTAATACACGATCGCGTATTGCATTCGACATGAATTGCTAGGGCAAAGGATGTGGGCCGAGTCGCTCTCGTTCGAATGTAAAATGTCGACTCGGTTAATAAATCGCTTCCAGTCGAAGTGGATTTATAGAAGGATGTTTTTCATAGACATGTATAGCTGAAAGGGTCCATTTTTTTGTGAGTGAGAGCTGTTATGGAAGGAGGAAAGCAAGCGCAGGCGTAGGTAGGTATGAACTTCTGGTATTGCTACTGATTGTATGGCATGTTGTAGGGCAATGAATGGCAGCAAATTAGGTGGGAATTATTGGGCACTTGCATACATGGAAATTATACCATTGATGCATTAACAACTCGCAACTAAACTGTTGATTGTGATTTCTGTTTTGCTCTGATCTACATCACAATGTGCGGTGATCCTGGGACTCAATCAGCATGAGTCTATAGTTAGCCCAGGAATTAATAGACTGATTTTAACTTTAGTGGAGCCCTCCAAGTCGCGTTACAGAAACGAGCCTTTCCTTTAGTATATCTGCTACCTGGGCAAAAGTGAAAGATTCATTTCGATGAAATGTCCATACACTTCCAATGTGGTAGCGATCATTGACTTTAGTAGTTATGTGGTTAGGTCGACTTAAGTTGAATTGGTATCGATCCTGTTGGGTCTTAAAAGTTTGTCGTTCCATCTTCTGCTCAGAACTTTTTCACGTAAATGGAACTATCATTGTTTCAAATAATTTTGAGCTACAAACGTACAGGGGTTTCTTCTGAAGTCCATCCATTGTGTCGGTGAATAGTAATGGGATGCTCAGGTTCATCATGATCTTCTTAGCAGTTCCTGTAAAAAAGAACTAAAGGTAAGGCGAACCTATGTCGTTCCTGGAGCGCCCTGAAAGCCTGCAAATGTTCATCGACTCTGCTCTTGAATTGTTGCAGAATGAGGAAAAACCGTTGTACGTGGAAATGCGTCTTCAGGAAGTTCGTTGCCTTCTTTGCTTGTTCTGTAACAAAAAAGTTAAATGGAAAGTGTGTCTGTAACCTAAAACTACGCGTCTTGTCGGTCGCTAAAATGCAACGAGTGATTTCTCTAAGATCCTCTGAACTTCAGCCGTTACATTTGTAATAAAGGGACATATCTCCGACCAGTGTTCTCTGTGCCAAAGGTTGCAGCTTTGAGGTGAGAGAAGAATCGTTTATAAAGCGCATTGCACATCTTTAGAGTTCAGTAAGTCCGCCGCCAAGGAGGCCGTTAAAGAGGAATACAAAGGGGAATAAAACAACGCCATGGACTTTGGTCTCATCGATAAAGCTTCATTTTGTTTTGTAAAGGAAGTTCACGCAAGTTCTTAGACTGTAGAATGAAGTTTCAATGTAGCAGAAGATTTATACAATTTGATCGGATCGCAGTATTGATCGGAAAAACCCTCAAACTAGCGACCTATGTTAGTTAAGCAGCCGTCAAATACGATATATCTAATCGATTTGGAATACGACAGACTTAATTTATACAAGGATAGGGATAAAGCGATTGTATTCCTGTATTCCTCTACTAGAGCGTTTATGGTGTTCGTTACTTCCAGATTATTTTTTTTTACTATTAGATAGTTCGCCATTCGGAGTCGACATAAAACAGGAGGTCCCATCATCGTGCAAGCAGTACACACGCACACATGATTGGCTGTGAGAAAGCTCGACCCTGGGTACTAATGAGCCTGTTGCGCCAAAAATTTGTTTTTTTTTAGATCGTTAGCTGTGAACCTCAGTCCCGGCCCAAGGATGAGCATGCACACTTAAGATTTTAGAGGTGTTACTAAGCTGATTTGTATGTTAATTAGATGTGGTTTGAGACTTACGGCATACCCCTTGAGGGGCAACGAAGCAGCATTAACGTTTCTGACTATGGAAACTGAGGTGAGATTCTTTGAACCTTGGAAAACTTGAATGCGTTTTAAGTTCAAAATTAGTTTGTAGACTTATAACCCATCTGAGTGGGTCAAAAGTTCATTGTGGAGTTTTGTTCAACGGCCTTATGATCACGTACCTACCCACACTCACAAAAACCACCTTCAAAATGAAATAAATTCAAATCCCATTCCACCTAACCATCCGTTCACTTTTGCCAAATTTACGACTGTTATACTATCGTGCTCACCACTAATTAGCGCTGATTTATTTGCCACAAATCACCAATCGATTACCATTTTGATAAAGAACCACTTAATCGCTCTATCGGTGGACAAGTCCAGTACCCATTTCGATACTCGTATCTTAAATCCTTTCACCTGGTTGTCACACATTATCCATTACCCCCACTAACTTGTTGTCCAAAACGAACATCATACTTCAGATAAATAACACTTACATCCACTTCATGCATTCAACAGCCGATCTACTACCGATTTCTCCAGCAAATCACAAAAACCCGCCTCGCTAACAAAAGAAATTTTGAAATCAAACAACCAGCAGCCGATATCTAACGCGCGCTTGTATTGTGAGTTATTGTAATCCACTCTCAAGCACACACATATACACTCTTCCCAAACTTAAGATACATTTATCAGCCGATAATGATCAAAGGCTAGCCACTGGACAGCGAGAAACAAACTCGCAGCTAACCATTCCAATTGATGGCGATAATGATGATGACGATTCCGAACAGGCTTACAAAGGGCTGAATTGATTACACACCCCCAAAAGTCGGGCGAAGCGTGTTAATTAAAATCACCATTCAAAGGATCAGAGAGTGGTTGCATTTCGGCCGCAAGCAACCTGAACAATTAATCAGTCTTAATTTGGAGGCGACTTCCACGGCACAAAACACTGAACACAGTTGCGGTTGTTGGACAAAGTGAGAAACAGGATCGGCCCCAAATCACGCATAAATCCAACGATCGTTTTGTGTTGAAAGATTTATACTGATCGTATGCGACATATTCTGATGAACTAATTTATTGTGCTTGCTAGCTTAGGCATATATGCTAATCAACAGATACATAGAGGGAAAATCTATCTAAGCCGTGCGTCGTTTGTAGATTGTTTTCGCCTTGAGATTAAACATAAAGATCTATTGGTGAGCGCAAATTGTTATCAAAGATTTTGTAACACCTACCAGCTGGTTTTTTTTTTGAAGATCTTCCAAAATAGATTAGGCGGTGCAGGAAGAGGTGTCCCCACTCTCTTTGTGGTCGTTTTGTTTGACCGTGTAAATTGTTGTAAATCTTTTGGGACACTCTTATCGGTTTTAATTTATTTACCTATAGTTGTCTTCCTGGGGTTAGATCTGATCTGATATTTTACAGTTGTCCACAGTTGTGTGAAGCTCAGCATGAGGAGATAAGACAGTTGAGATCGGTCTATGGGAGGGAACAAAACTTTTAACGAACTCGATTATCCGATTAGCATCCAGAATCTAGTTATTTATTGGGGTGATTTAGTAGAGGAAGACGAGGGTTATATTAGCTGATTTACTGCCGACTTACACTTGGAGATCCTAATTCAAAAGAATTTGTCAAAAGTATTTGGGGGTAAAGTGTTCAGTTCGCACTTCAACTCTTTTGTTTTGTCAGGTGGGAGAATTGATTTTTGTGGCCTTGGGGATTATTGATGTTGATTACAAGGAATGTCTGACCAGGATATAAATATTATATATGTACCGTGAACATTAATTAAGTGAAGATAGCATACTGTAACGGCTAAAATGATGAGATTTAGAACATAAGCAGAAGATAAATTGGTAAGAAAAAAAGCTCTTTGATAAACGTTTGTCAAAGTCCAATAAAAATCCTTGCTCCCCCCATGTCAAGCTAACTTATTGAACTTTAGTTTGGCTATCCCTATCCCCATTAAAAAAAAAGCCAAAAAGCCTTGGAAAGGACGTTTTTTATTAGTGACAGTCAAGTTTTAATCTGCAGGTGACCAACTAGTGCTGGTTCTATTTCGGCCATTAAAAAATAATGATGAGAAATGACAGGTAAACGGTGATTAAAGGTCCGAGTACCCTTGCAACATCAAATCTAGAAAATCCTTAACAATGCTGTTAAGATCGCAAAAAATTTGGAAACACTACTAATATGCCCGATTTGACGAGAAATGAACGAAACTAGCAGTATGAATGAGAATGAGGCCAATAAGACAAGATACAAGTCTAACATAAGTGGTTGAGAGCTTGTTAGGGCAATGAGAAATGCAGGACACCACATTTTGGGAAGGAAAAGAAAATAAACGCGATCTAGGATATAAAGGGGTGGCTATCTCGAAATTATGTTAGAAAATTGCACTAAAAAGTGAAAAGTCAAAGAAGAGCGAAGCTAAATCAGAATTCTGTCAAGATGAACAAGAAAAATATGCTACGTGTGCTGATCCTGAGATAATAGATATCCACCTGCAGGCTGAAAAATGGCTTTAGTGCTGTAAGGCAAAACAAAACAATCCACGCACGCTAAGCTAAATACGCTTAGAAATTCCCATGTGAATCTGAATAATGGCGCATACAGTTATGACCTTTCTGCTCATGTAGATAAACACGCAAGAGATGTAGGGAAATTAGACCAACTTAAATTTTATTTAACCAAGAGGCGTAAAATAGACTAGGTCCCATAAAACCTAGTCATTCAAATACTGTCTTCAAGTTTATTTGCTAGAAGAGAGGAATGTTAACCATGCAACTGCAAATAAGGTTCAATGCAACAAAATGCTCTTACTTTTCAAAGGGATGCATGAGTACGACACTACGAAGCCAAATCTAAGCTCCAACGAATTTGTTTGATTAAGTACCAGGAAGTGCATGAAGCCATATTACACATATTTGCATACATGAAATTCTATATTACCTCGGTAATATCTACCAAAACATCTTTTCAACTGCCACATGTACACACATCCTCGGAAACTTTTTAGAAGCCTTATACAATTTCAGCTTTTATAAAGTCTGTGGATTTACCTAAAAGAGTTACATAACATGCTGATCTTCTCCGCACAAGTTTTTTGTTTGTACTTGTGCTTCTTGAAATTGGAATTTTATCCCTTGTATAAGAAGAATTGTTAGTTGGGATCAAAATTGAACCACACCTTAAAGTTATTACAAGAAATACAACTTCTCCCTTGAGAGTAACAATGCGAACTCTCAAACAATTGCATCGAGGAGTTCAATTCAAATTTTCTTGTTTAAGATAACGGCAGATGGCAGTTTAGTGACGCCAGGGTTAGGACGATGAACTGGCACCCTTATATTCTGAATTCGATTCCAAGTCGTTCCATTATCTTAATGTTTTTCCACTGGTCCACCTCACATGATGATACGAAATGGTCTGATCTGCCATCCAATTAGGATCACGGTTTTCCCACTGGTGATCCTCTGGTGATGATCCGACACGGTCTGATATGACATCCAAGTAGTATCATTGACTATAATATTTAGGTCCCGATATCGTTCGAAAATATATTTGAGAAATGAGCTATGAACTGGCTTCTTACAAGCATGGTTCGATCAGTATTTTGTCCTTCGAAAACTAGAGCACATTATTACGACAAATATCGTGTCTTACTTACTTACTTACTTAAGTGGCACTACAGTCCGGAATGAACCTGGGCCTCAACCAACATGCCTCTCCACTTAGCCCGGTCCTTAGCTAACTGCCTCCAGTTGCGCACTCCAAGTTGGTTGAGGTCATTTTCTACTTGTGCCCACTTAAGGCGAGGTCTTCCTCTACTGCGTCTGACGTTTGGCTAGGAATCGAAGACTCTACGAGCCGGAGTATTGGTGTGCATTCGTTCTATATGTCCTAGCCATCTTAGACGTCCAATGCGGAGTTTTTCGACCAGGGCATGTCGCTGTACATCTCGTATAGTTCTTTGTTTAATCTTCGTCTCCATAGCCCATCAACGCAAACGGGACCGAAGATTTTTCGAAGAATTTTCCTCTCAAATCGACCAAGGATTTCTTCATCCGCTTTTGAGAATGTCCATGCTTCAGCGCCGTAGAGCAGGGCTGGGATGATCAGGGTCTTAAATAGGATCTCCTTAGTAGTTCGAGTGAGGGCTTTATTAATAAATTGCCTTCATAGCCCGAAGAAACAGCGGTTGGCAAGAGTAATTCTTCGTTTAATTTCTGACTTGATGTTGCTGTCAGAATTAATAGCGGAGCCGAGATAGAAAAAGTCCCGTACTACCTTAAAGTTGTATCTGTCAATGGTGACGATCTGTCCAATTCGTCGATGTTGTGTGTGTGTTGACAGAATATACTTCGTCTTGCCCTCATTTACTGATGAACCCATTTTTGCCGCTTCCTTCTCTATACTAGCAAACGTGGCTATGACATCACGTTGGGTATGATTTCAATGATTTCAATATCGTCAGCGTATACTAGTAGTTGCACCGATTTTTGCCACTATGCCAAAAATTGTGCCTCTGGTGTTGGCTCGTGAGTTTTGCACAATCTTCTCAAGAATCATATTGAAGAAGTCACATGATAGCGCATCGCCTTGCCTAAATCCTTTTTTGGTATCGAATGCGTGGGTGAGGTCGTTTTGGACCCTGATGGAGCAGCGAGAATTCTCCATCGTCGTCCTACACAAAGGGATAACATCTTCTCTAAACCTGACTTAAAATGTTTCTGAGGAGAATTCCATGCAAGGTGACATATTGGCGAGTGACCTTAATCAACTTGAGTGCAATGACAGAAGACTGGATTGTGCGTTGAGATCGTGTTATTCCTAGGACTATGACCATCAAAAATAAAAAAAATCAAGTCTGAAAAATCACTCAAACAATACTTTTAAGAAATCCTCGAACTTGCAACAGTCTTGAAAGAAGAGCGGATCTCAGCGACGATGCTTGTCTTCAGATTTTTGTTGCACAGGCAGGTAAACTTTGTCTAAGCATGTTCCATTGGTGTCTATCTTGGTGCAGCAATAAAACCAACGCGAAAATAAGCCACATGGGGGCTATTTCCTTCATTTTTGGAATTAAGCCCTTAGGGAAAAAAAGTGCATTCAACAAAAAAAAAAACTCACAACCTATCCGGGGTTACACGACAGTGGTGTCAGAAATGCAAATTCACCGAATGTGAAGATGTTTAGGCGGGGCAATCTTTTTTAAAAAGCTTTCCCGCGTTTTATTTTTCAATACTGACAATAGCTCACAATTGTTACCAACTTTCAGCCAAAGTCCATCCCCTAAAAACTCGCAACCACCATCATCCACCCATAACATATGAGCACAAAATTGATTCATCAGGAAGCGTACACCCAAACCCAATTAATACAGTTAATTAAACATTAAAGCCCATCAAGACGTTATCTCCCCAAAAGTGACAAAGAATCTTTTCCTTTGTAAATATACGTCAACCACAAGAAATAAATAAAATTCAATTAACCCCCGCCACAATGTCATTGTCTCACACTCTTAACGTGTCTTAATCGTAAATTATTTTAAATGTTAATACAACTCTATCCCCCCAAAAAGGAAATAACACACAAAGACGTTTTTTTTTGTAGGTCCAATAAGCATTCTGATACCTCTGACAATCTCCGACAAATATAAAAGAAAACACACAAACACACAAACACACACACCCAGCAATGCCACCAAATAATAACAAATGCGATCGATTTAGACCTGTTACTTGGGATCTCTTGGGACCCCGAAAAGACAAACGGAACAACAACACTATCAGATGGGAATTAAGTTGTTTGCTTTTGTACGAGAAGCGCCCGACCCATTGATTCCATTTTTTGTTCGATTCGCTTACCAACAAAACGAGAAAACCATCCAATTCGGCGATTTAAATGTAAAATATTGCCGGAGAGTGTTTTCGTTGTTGTTGTTGTTGTTGGAATTCAAATCAATTTCCATAAACAAAAAACCCAATCGACAAGAGTATTCGAAAATACAACCAACGAAAGCAAACCAACAACCTGAAGAAGTAGAGTTGTCAACTTTAGTTCTTCTTGTCTGTAGATTTGAATTGTAATTGAGTGCGTTCGCGCGCTGGAACCGATGTCAGGAGGCAGCAGGCCCGGATAGCATGTATTTCGTAAGGAAAGTGGAAAATCAAACATGTTCGGTTGATAAGAGATACGGCGATGTAAGGCGATAGATGTTAGCTGTACGAGTGCGGAATGGGCGAGAGAAAGGCTAATGGAGTCGTTGAAGGTTGTCAGATGGAGATGAGAATGGTACTAATGGGGCGGAAGAAATGGTCGTTTATGGTCCAAAAAGACATGGGGAATGGTGTTTAAATTTTCGAGGGCTTACTTTTTAAAAATTTGTAATTTAATTAGCATATGCAACAGAGTTTTGATTTTGACGGGTGTTTGTGAGGTTTTTGGTTGAAAACGTTTGAAGTGAGAGCTCAAAGAGCCACTTTCCAGACCTATATACAATGGAATATGGAATACATATTATGTACGATGGAGTATTGAATATAGGAGGAGAAGGTAAGCATTATCCATTATTACCATAGAGGAAATCACGCAACATTGCAATACCACTATTAAAAATGTAAGGATATGAAACTGGCGGACCATAAGGTAGAGGCCGATCTCATTAGCAACCGTAAAAAAGTTGAACGCTTAAGACTAAAAGTGGGAGAGCACACAATCGAGTCGAAGCCCTATATAAAATACCTGGGGATACTACTAGACCACAGGTTTAACTTCAGAGAACACCTAAGGCAAACGAGTGAGAAACCAGCCGAAAAGTCGCCTGAATATCAAGGCTCATGCCGAACATTGAAGGACCAATGGAGCAAATATGAAATCTGCTGGCAACCATAAGCAAGTCAATCTTCATGTAGGCAGCCCCCATATGGGCCTCGGCCACATGTATTGAGTCATACATGAGAAGGATACACTCTGTGCACAGAAGAGCATCACACAGAGTATGCTGTGCATGCAGAACTGTATGGGAGGATGCAATAAGTGTGAAAGCGGGGAGAATGCCTATCGGGCTGGAGGTGAAAATTTCAACGTCTATATATAACGAAAACATAGAGCGATTCTTCAGTGAAGCCGCTGATAAGGAATGGCAAAGTCAATGGAACACAACACCAAACGGAAGATGGACACACAAACTACTCCCTAACATCGAGAAAGCACGGCGGAGTAATTTTTTATTTATCACAATTCCTAACGAAACACGGAAGCTTTCGGGAATACCTACACAGGTTTAGACTTCCTGATGACCCATTCTGTCGTCACAGGTGATGGTAAGGTCCAAACTGCCGAGCACGTGCTGCTGGAATGCCGAAAGTATGAAGCTGCAACAAATGAACTAGAAAGCGAAAAAGACAGGACAGTTGATCCACGAAAGCCCACAAAGTATATCGAATGGACTTACAGGATAGAATAGGATGGAGTTTTAGCCACGTATATATGCTCTAGCATGTAGTCTGGGATGACTCGTCGCACGTAAAGAATTTAACCCCTCCAGCGCGAAAACAAAAACACCTTTATAGAAGAGTGGAGGCAAACATGAGATAGCAAACTATCTCACCGATGTCAATATTGCCGGTGATAGAAAACATCTTAAGATAAAATCATTGCGAATCTAATATGGAAATCTATTGATAAGCATAAGCTAATCAGCTACAATCAGTAAGAGTTCCAGAAGGCAAAAAGCATCAACCAACTTCTCGGCGATTTCGCAAACTTTATTAACACCAGTCAACACGTACTAGATCTTTTCTTGCAAAGCATTCAATATCATAGACCACAATAAACTCATCGATGCAATCCAAAGAATGGAAATTAGAGGCAAGCTGATAGATTAGTTGAAAGATTATCTCAGAATGAGGGCATTTCTTGTGGGTATCAAAAATGTTTGTAACAAAGCCAATGCTGTATGGAGTCCCACAAGGCTCTATGCTTGGTTTCCTATTGTTCGTATTGTACACCAACGGAAATCATTTAAGATGAGCTTTCCCTTTGCATATGCAGATGATAGGGCTAATGATTCACAAATTCATTGGCAATAAAAATCAATGATCCTGCACCACCTCAGGGGCACATCATATCCTTGCGTCAGCGTGCGCCTCTACACATACCGCATGCGCATCAATTTCTGTGCAACCTTTAAAATGTCCGCCTGATAGATTAGTTGAAAGATTATTATCTGATAGATTAGTTGAAAGATTATCTCAGAATGAGGGCATTTCTTGTGGGTATCAAAACTGTTTGTAGCAAAGCCAATGCTGTATGGAGTCCCACAAGGCTCTATGCTTGGTTTCCTGTTGTTCGTATTGTACACCAACGGAAATCATTTAAGATGAGCTTTCCCTTTGTATATGCAGATGATAGGGCTAATGATTCACAAATTCATTGGCAATAAAAATCAATGATCCTGCACCACCTCAGGGGCACATCATATCCTTGCGTCAGCGTGCGCCTCTACACATACCGCATACGCATCAATTTCTGTGCAACCTTTAAAATGTCCGCCAATTACCTGATAGATTAGTTGAAAGATTATCTCAGAATGAGGGCAATTCTTGTGGGTATCAAAACTGTTTGTAGCAAAGCCAATGCTGTATGGAGTCCCACAAGGCTCTATGCTTGGTTTCCTGTTGTTCGTATTGTACACCAACGGTAATCATTTAAGATGAGCTTTTCCTTTGCATATGCAGATGATAGGGCTATTGTTGTTTGCCACAAATCAATCGTAGAAGCAACTAGAATGATGCAGATAGAGCTTGACAAAGCAGGGAAATAATGTCACGATAATGGGCCCGTAATTAATTCGCCAAAAATAAGACTATTGCCTATTTGTAGCCCACATAGTGCTCAGAATCGCAAATATATATTAAGACGTTCAACTGTCAGATTATAGATGTCGTGGATACCTTAAAAAAATGTGGGTACAACGATTGACTGTCATTTTATTTGGAACACATAATCGATATTCGAACGTATCTAAAAGGAGCACTGGCTTGTCTGAAGTATAATTCTTCAAGTTGTGGGCAAAACAAATATACAACTCTCTTGTCGAGCCAAGGGTAAGATACGACAGGTTTCGCAGACATACACATCGCAAAGATTCGGCATTGACGGACATCATTTACAATGTAATGCACAAGGTGGGCCAAAAGAAGTCATCCGATGTAGGTTGGCTCTCATTAATATCGGTTGTGGCTTTCGCAGTGTGTGCCGTTGTTCCGTCCTGTTGGAACCACATGCGCTCCAGTCCTAATTCGTCCAATTGTGGTAGAAAAAAACTCGGTTAGCATGGCCCTATAGCGCTCACCGTCCACTGTTGTCGTTTTATCAGCGGCTTTCTCAAAAAAAAAAAAAAAATGGCCCGATGACTCCTCCAGTGTGAACAGCGTACCATGCAGTAGCCTTGAGCGGATGTAATGGCTCCTCGTGCATTACTCGTGGATTTTCGGTGCCCCAGAAGCGATAGTTTTGCTTGTTCACGTACCCACTGAGGTGGAAATAAGCCTCATCGCTCATTATGATTTTGGGTGAAAAATCATCCACTTCGTCGTCAAGATTGAGGATGAGGTTACACGCGTTTGGCGGTCGACAAACAGCAGCTGATATACGGATTGGATTTTGTACGGGAAAAGCGCAAGACTTTGATCAAAATTCGCCTAAATCATCAGCCGGTCGTCCGGCTGATGTCTAATTGCGAGGCACGGTGTCTGGTCGATGTTTCCGGCGACAGCTCGACATCCTCGGCAACAGCGGCGATATTCTCGGCACAACGGGCGCTCCTGGGCCGGCCATTCTTGGCAACGTCTCGTGTGGTCCCATACTCTTCTAGGTTGGTGACGAAACGGCGCTGTGTTTGCGCAGTCGGTGTCGGACGGCCGGGGAATTGACGACGGAATTCGCGCTACAAAGAAACGATTATTCCGCGTTATTGGGGAGTGTATCACTCCACGGCCTGTTCACTTGTATTCTACATCTTTCTAGTCCACTAATGTTAAAACAGATTTTACATTGGCAGCCATTTGCAAAAACAAGGGCTTATTCCAATAGGGAGATCTCTTTTGGCCCACCTTGTAAAATACAATTCTTTAGACAAAAGAGTTGATGTCAAAACTAACGAAAAGAGGAAAACCTTTTTAAATTATACTTTTCAGCTCCCTATGCCACAGCTAAAGACGTAGTTACTATGGGAATAAGTGTAGTAAACTGAAAGACTTCTGTATGAAAGCTTTTCATATAACACTAGCAGATTACGAGAGAATTTCAACTGCAGTAAGTATTTTAGGTGTTAAGGGTTTCTGCTATTAAATTGTTCACAACAACAGTTCTTTTAAAATACTGACATCTTCAAATCGTATGGTATATAGTTGAAACTACAAACAACAATATTTTCTCCGCACCGAATCTCCAAAAAAAGCCTTCACAATTTAATGTCTTCAAAAGAGGTCATATTTTCAACACCAAAACCTCACCATTCACCGCATTGTTCTACCAGCAACTCAACTCAACAGTTTCCCTTCACTAAACAGAAGAATTCTCCTTCAACAGCTTTGAAATTTCCATCACATTCCCCGAATGCACCTCTCAAAGACAATAACACCATACTCCATGGAAATAGCTGGCCTCAATTAATAAGCAATCAGCGCCAGATAGCCGCACAAATTTGAACACCGCTCTCAGATTCCAGATTGCGTTCGATACCATTACCGTATCGCTAACTCAAAAATTATGCAAAACCATAACGTGGTTGCGAAAATGATTCACAAATTCATTGGCAATAAAAATCAATGATCCTGCACCACCTCAGGGGCACATCATATCCTTGCGTCAGCGTGCGCCTCTACACATACCGCATGCGCATCAATTTCTGTGCAACCTTTAAAATGTCCGCCAATTACCATTTGGTGAAGCCGAAGCCATTTGTTGCCACAGCGGACGGGACAGATTTAGTGTAAGCGAGCTTTGGAAAATCATGTTGGGTTTCACCTCTTTACGAAAACATTAAACCGGACTTTGGTGCCCGCGTGACATCTCCTCGTGAAATGAATGCTGGTTCACATCCTGAGCACAGGGAAACTAGCCTCATCGAGTACAAGTGCTTTTTCTTGTCGACTTGTCTCCCAGGGCTAATTGGATTATCGCTTTATGGTTGCATCTTCATTCATTCATAGGCCTGAAGTATATTCGAGTGTGTCCCATATATGGAGGGATGCTAGCTCTGGGCAGAAGGAGACTTGGTAAAATAATGGAATCGCTTATTGCAGTGATAACATAATTTTTCTGAACGGGAACGATTGCCTTTTGGGTGTTTTTTTCTTTTTTCTCTGTCCACGGATGCAGCTAAGAATGAGAAATTTATCCTGGTGAGTGGATGTGGCGCGGTCAGTTTAGATGCAAATTTCTGAAGTCGTAGTGTTTATTTGAATGTGTGCTTTGAGGCGTTTTCTCTAAGTGGTACTTAATTAGAAGGGCGCTTGCAGACAGATGGTTTGAAGATGGGAATATATGTGTAGATATTATTTGGAAATAAAGTTTGGAATGCAAAACGGATTGAGGAATGTTTTTCGAATGTAAAATGTATGTGGACAGTTGATAAAAATGGAATGTGATGGGTGGACTTTATTTAATTGAATAAATGGCATTTCATGAGCGGATCTTTACTGATTATTGAAACAGACGATAGGCTTGCAAGAAGAGTCTCTTCCACAAGCAAGAAAAAGGCAGAGCAGTGTACAAACCGCCTCTATGTAGTTTTGTAGTTCGCGGCAAAGAATTCCATAGTCTAAAAGAGTAAACCCGAATAGCACGGGTGAATAAGTATTCGCGTGTATATCAGTTCAGAGAGATCTTGCGGTTGATGGCTTAAAAGGATTTTCGAAAGCAACGATACGGCACGGAACTTTAGAAAGTTTTCAAAAGTCATGTTGAGCAGGCTTTTAGAAAAGCCAGACACTTCATCATATCTACGATTACATGGAGCCTTCGTTTTTAGCCTTCTTTTGCTCACTGAGTCAAAATGTGAATATATAGCTCAAAACCATAGGTCAGGGTTTCTATGAACAGAGTTTTCGCTACTAAGGTCCGCACTTTTAGTGAAATGAGGGATTGTGTTGCGTACGGAGGATATCATAGCTTTTTCCCGTTACAGTATTCAAATGACTGATTCAAATTAATTGTTAATTAGAATTTGAAGATTTTTGGCGTTGTCAACATATGCGATTGGTGTATTATTTAGCATCACACACGGAAAGTATGCCACGTTGACAATTTTGTTCGATATAACAATAAATTTAGACTTTTTTGGGATTCAAAAGGAGACCATTTTGTTGGGACCAATATCCAATATCTTCGAGATCTTCATTTGTACAGCTTACACCGTGTACGATTAATCATAAAGAGAAAATAAAACGCATGTCATCAGAGTACTTGTTGATTAAGCAGTGCTTAGCAACAGACGAAAATTTCATTCTTATATATATATATATATATAGAGAGAGAGAGAGAGAGGGAAAAAAGAGGACCCAGGATTGGGTCTTGTGGAATCCCCGTGACGTAGAAAGGAGATCTGACTGGCTTAATTACTTACTTAAGTGTCGCTACAGTCCGGAATGAACCTGGGCCTCAACCAACATGCCTCTCCAATTAGCCCGGTTCTTAGCTAACTGCCTCCAGTTTCGCACTCCAAGTTGGTTGAGGTCGGTTTCTACTTGTGCGCGCCACTTAAGGCGAGGTCTTCCTCTACTGCGTCCGACGTCAGGCTGGGAATCGAAGACTCGGCGATCCGGAGTACTGGTGTCCATTCGTTCTACACGTCCTAGCCATCTTAGACCTCCAATGCGGAGTTTTTTGACCAGGGTCATGTCGCTATGCAGCTATTCGCTGAATCTCCATAGCCCGCCAACGCAAACGGGACCGAAGATTTTCGAAGAATTTTCCTCTCAAATCGACCAAGGACTTCTTCATCCTCTTTTGAGACGGTCCATGCTTCAGCGCCGTAGAGTAGGTCTGGAATGATCAGGGTCTTATATAGGATCTCGTTAGTAGTTCGAGTGAGGGCTTTACTACTGAATTGTTGGCAAGAGTAATTCTTCGTTTAAGATATGACGAGACGTTGTTGTCAGAGTTAGTAGCGGAGCCGAAATAGAAAAAGTCCCGTACTGCCTCAAAGTTATATCTGTCAATGGTGACGTTCTGTCCAATTCGTCGATGTTGTGTGTCCTTTCGTGTTGACAGCATATACTTCGTCTTGCCCTTATTTACTGCTAAACCTATTATTGCTGCTTACTTATCTGTAATGATGTCAATATCGTCGGCGTATGCTAGTAGTGGCATCGATTTTCGAAAAATTGTCCATCTGGTGTTGGCTCGGGAGTTTTGCACAATCCTCTCAAGAATTGAAGAAGTCACATGACAGCGCATCGCCTTCCCTAAATCCTTTATTGGTATCAAATGTGTCCGGTCGTTTCCGACCCTGATGGAGCAGCGAGAGTTCTCCATCGTCATCCCACACAATCGGACGGGTTTGGGTGGTATACCAAAACTAGACATGGCTCTGTATAGTTCGTCTCTATAGATGCTGTCGTATGCGGCTTTGAAATCGATGAATAGGTGGTGGGTATCGATTTGGACTTCTTGGGTTTTTTTTCAGGATCTGCCGAAGTGTGAAAATTTGATCGGTTGTGGATTTTCCTGGCCTAAAACCACACTGATAAGGGTCGATCAGGTTGTTGGTAAACGGTTTCAGGCGTTCACATATAACGGCAGATAAGATCTTGTATGCGATGTTGAGGAGACTAATGCCTCTGTAGTTGGCGCAGTTTAGAGGGTCTACTTTTCTGTGGATCGGGTAAACGATGCTGAGGAACAATTCTTCAGGCATACTGTCATCCGACCTGATTTGGCTTATGAGTTGGTGGATGTTATTTACCAAGCCATCTCCACCGGCTTTACAAAGCTCAGCAGGAAGGCCTTCATATCCGGCAATCTTACTAAACATGAGTTTAGATATTGCTATCCTCACTTCGCCAAGGTCGAGTGGTTGATAGTTCTTGCTGTCGTCCCCAGTGCTGAATGGTTCGTTCTGCCTGCCACCGGAATATTGTTCGTCATCACCGTTTAACAGTCTGCAGCAGTGGGTTTCAATATACTCAACATCGACTGTGGCTCAACTACGATATCTCCTTGTTCATCTCGACAGGATTCTGTTCGAGCCTTGTATGCCTGGCTTTGACGTTTTACATTTTGGTAAAACTTGTCAAAATTGTTTAGAGACTGTGATGATGAATAAACACATGAGGATACCCTGCACGTCTAGTACGACTTCGAAGTCCTCGGTCAATTAAGATTAGCGCCTGTTTTATACATCCTGAGACTGATTTAACCCACAAATTCACTCCGAACGCCTAACGTAAAGTATCACACGACAACTGATACCAATCGAATGGTTTGACACATCATGTCGAACGGTATGCCAGTGAAAAATATTCATTACACCTGCGATTGGAAATCAAATCCAGTATTCTCGTGCCACTGAACCCACGATACAAATGCAGATCAGTGCATACAGTTGGGAAAACATTAGAAGATCGATTAACTGCCCACTACAACCCATTTACATAGCCTTAACAATGCAACGGATCCATTTTTTCGTTCTAATGATATTCTTCCAATCAAATCCATTTTCCCACCCTAGCCCAGTATCGATGCTATCATCATATCCATGGAAAATTTACAAGTCCAACTTTTACCATATCTCTCCAAAGCTATGCATCTCACACGACAGTTCCGATGAACAAGACACGAGCATTTGTTACATTCACACGCAGTGTCGTCGTCACTGTGTGATGCTACCCGCCAGACATACCGTCTTAATTAAGACGTGTCTCAATAGATTGAAAAACCGAGACAAAAACAAATCTCCAGCCCATACTAAGCATCAGATTTAAATTCATTTCTATCGAGCCGGAGAAAATTTAAATAATCCCAACTCGATCATCGCACTGATACGATCTCTCGCGACTCTACGCACTGCGCGCCGCCGCACAACAGGTGCTGCGTCGAAGAACATGGAATCGGACACTGCAGACGCTATATTGATTGCGATTAAATCATGTGTATGTGACATGGACCGACCTACACACAGATGCTGTGTCTCCAAATAATGATGACGAAGACGATCACATTTGGTGGGGTTCCAGAATATACGCTGTGCGTGTGAAAGAGCCTAATTGAATCGAATGTGAATTTGAACGAGGATTTAATTGAAAAATTACCGCTGCTTTTGGGAGATTTGAATAATTTTTCGATTATCTGGGTTTTTGTGTTGTTCGGTGGTTTCTCTTTCCCTGACGAGAGAGCCTCAAATTCGGTAAGGAACGCTTCTTAGTTTTGAGTAATTTTGTTAATTATCCTCGTGAGACGACCCCCCTTTAACTGCAACGCATATAGATGGCCCATTTAAGTATCAAGAAGAATGGGTGATCACGATAGCGTCACAGCATGCCAAATGTCAACACTACGCGATCAATTATTAATTAAAAAAATAAAAATTATTAAACACCCGAAAACAATAGACGGGTTTTTCGCTGAGCGGTTGCGACAGGGGATGGTGCGCGGCTCTGCGTTAATTGGTGCACATTAATCTTCTCGCAGTGGGATTCTTAATTTTTGTTGTTTTATTTATTTTTTAAAATTAAATTCTAATTAGCTGTTGGTTTTGTGTAGATACACGGTGTCTTTGTGTGTGCGGTAATAAATTATTTCTTTTTATTTGTTAATTTTTTTTTTGAATAAAATTAATGGTATGTGGCCAGATGGGTTTCTTGGTTATCGGGTGACATTTAACTAATTTATTGGACTGGCAGTGTAGGATGCGAATGTGTCGTATGATGCAGAGACAAGATGTTGGGAAAGGTATTAGCAATGATTTTGAGGTTATTTAGCATGAAACGTTTCTAAATTAAAGATCAATGTGTTCAGTTGTCGTTTGCCCATTGAAATGGTGGCGTGGGTTGAACTGCAAAGAATCGGGTGGGGGACTTGAAACGTAACTACTTCCACTCTCTCGACATAATGTTTCTGTAGCAGTTTCTGTGATTGCTGACTAAATCCCTCCTGAATGCCTATGATCCATGACATGTGATAGGGCCTTATTTCCCGCTTTGACGTCAGCTCCTAGTTGTTGTCTCTTGTTATTCTTCAGGTGGTAATATATGATTTGCCTGTGCTGTAATGGAGCCACGTCTTTCCACGTCATACTTGTTTTTCATTGCAGCGCCTTAATATTGGGCCTTTCCGTCAATACATTTCGGTACTTTCAAATAATGCTATAGGTGCGAAGTCTTTTTCTTTAAGGCGCCTAGTATCCTTGGGCGCGGGCGCAGTAGCGCGATGGGCATGCGGGGAACTGCCGTGGAGAAGGTCTGTGTTCGATTCGCAGGCATTGCAGCACCTAAAATATTTTTCACTGGCCCTCCTCTAGTGAAGTACTTATCAAAACTCAGTCGTTTAGATTGGGCGTTCGCAATTGTGGATGCATGAATGGCTGTGAGAAAAATCAAAGCCATAGGAACAAACGACCTGTTGCGCCAAAAATTTGTATTTTTTTTTATTTTGTAACCTAAGGTGGATTCGTCTAATCCTTTTTTAATGTTGTGGTACAGTGAATTGAAGTGAATGCTTCGAGGGGCTACGCTCTTTTAATTGCTCTTTGTAGACCCTAGACATCTGCAGTTTGCTAAAGCGAAAATTATTTTCTATACCATTCTAAGATTCATCTCGAGCTTGATTAGTCGAGCTCAAAACTTGGCTGTAACGAGAAAATGGTCAGAGCTGACATTTGCTTTACAAAATTCTCGTTTTGGATCTAGCAAATGGTCGCTTTGAATGGCGGTTCCATCATCTGTAGTTCAATTATAATGATAGATTCGGAGTTGAGGTAACAAAGTGCTACCACTGTGTTATACGCTGTTGAAAAATCAGTCAGTCGGAAGTCATTATTTGATTGTCGTTTTGCTTAGGCTTTCGAATTAATCTACTGAAGGTATGCTCTATCCCCAAGTATAAGTTTTACATCGCGCTTCAGAGAGGCTCTGTAGGAAATGTTTGGTTTAGGTTATGTTGTGGTGGCTAATCGCATAGCGCGTGCATACATGAACCAAGAAAGTCCGCTGTGGTATAGATATGTGTTATCTATTCTTAATTCTGATTAGACCATGTCTTTTTTGCTGGTGGTCGTTAGAGATTATGACAAAAATGTTCAGCCTGGATACAGAATCAGGCCTATCGCGGATTAATTTTCCCGGGAATTTTTCTCTTCTCAGAAATGTAAATCAGATTGCTGAATGGGAACAGTTTCCCGAAAAAATTTATTCGCTATAAGCCTGAATGTTTCTAATTTCCATTCCTTACCAACTAAGACATTCAGAGAACCGATTCTTATTTTTGAGTATTACTCCGTGTACAGCTTGGGTAAGTTTCAAAATACTCGGAAGTTGTTGTTCCTCAATCGATAATAACTAATAATTGTCCTGTTTGGTATCAGAAGAGGTCATACAAAAATCATAGATTGTATAGTTCAGAGAGGCTGAAGTAAATTTGGTCTGCATAAGTAGTATGAGCTGATCACTTATGAAATTTTGGTAAAGTGTTGTCAATTATCGATACAATAACTTTTCCCAACCTAGTTTCATGAGCATTCATCATGGACACCAAATTATAAGAGGTCATCGTGAAACCAATTCAAAACTAAGCAAGGAGTCATATTGTATCGGTCATTCCTAAACGTGTTTTTCCAAGAATCACTTCCATTCACGAAAAAGACGCACAATATCATTCAATGGTGCACAATTCATGTTCCATTCACATCTTGCTTATAAGACAGCATATCCTCGTTTGTATCTATAGTACATGAATTGAATCCATAAGTACACTTCATTTGAATCTAACAAATTGCATCTACTTAATCACAAAAAAGATGATACTGGTCACGCATGAGATCCTTATTCCAATAAAATGAAACAGACAAGCATTAAGTACCTTAAGAGATACGAACAAATATTTCACAGCCATTAATAAAGTCAAACTCTCAAAAATCGTGTCAAATCAATGTGACATCTCAGTTCCAATTCCACCCCCATAATGCCAATAAGGATGCTGATTAATGGCAAGCTATCAATCCACGAAGACAATGCGGTCACAGTGATGTTGGGAAAAAATATGTTTCACGTCCTTTTTATGTGAATCCTATTTCAAGAAGATTTGTAATTTTATACACAAATGACAGGTACATACCGGGATGAGGATTGAGGATTGAAGATCGAACAATCGCGTGAATGAAACAAAGGTCGCGACGAAGGAACTATCAATGGTAAGAGTCTGTCGGTCTGTATTATTTGGATGGAGGGAAGTCTCTGCAGAACCATAATATAACTGATATGGTGCTGAAAACTAATGACACCCATATTCTATGTTGGAGGGCACAGCTTTTTCATTCTGAAAGCGGCAGCTTAAAACGAGCTGAAGAATGGAGTCTAGGATAGTTATATGCAACCGACATTCCATCGTCTTCTTCTTGCAAAGTGATTACGAATGAGAATCATAAACATGAGTATAGCGATAAGATAATGCGCGTTAACGGACAGCCAAGTTATTCATGGTGTCATGGAAATTCCACGAAATTTCAGCGAACGACTCTGAATGACTATGGACGGATGAGTATGACACCCAGGATTGGTGATAGTGGAAATGATTCAGCATGATTCGAGTAGCTGCTGATATGGTATTAAATATCATTCTCCTTGGAATGACAATTTTATCCCAAAAGAGTATCAGACAAAAGGCATAAGCGTGTTATGACTTGAGCTGCAATGAAGCTATCAGGTTGGTTTTATAAGACCAACCCAACAGAGTAAAACCGAACAAAATTTAAACAAGCGAGACAGTAATGCCCATTCAGAGCTTGTCAAATTCTGTTATGACCAAAACTTGAGGCAGAAAATTCTACAAAGACCCAGATGTAGTAAAAACTGCTGGTAACGCGTAAGAAGTGAAGCTGTTTACGGCGGTAGAGTAGTGGGAACGCTTCGAACCTAAGAGCACTAAGAGGAGAGGAAGGATAGAGAAACGCTTTATCTCATTCTCTCACAGGTTACTAAAATCCTTTTACTGGTCTGAATCTGGTATTATGAGCCGAACTCTACAGCAAAAAACATCAAATTTTTGTTAATTATCGAATTTATCGTCCATTTAGCTTCCTTATGGAAGTCATATTGCATCAGAATCTTTGTAAAGTCATTTATATCAAAATCTTTCATTATGTGTTCAAAATGTGATGTTCCCTAAGAACCTTTCGTTTGCATGGCACACAGGAAAATTTTGTCATCAACCATGGTTCAAGATGAGGGTATCAAACATCGTCTCCTCAGAAAAACATTCGTGGATCACTTCATCACAAAAGATCATGCCTGCAACCACTCCATCCACAATTGAAACACTCGCTTTGCTATTAAGAAATTTGCTCCAAATTCCGTCCACTCTACGTCACTTATAAAGCCATCACCACCTCCATCATCATCATCATCATCATCTTGTGATGTCTTAATTCCCGGCATGCGTATCCGTCTATTATTCTTCAAACTTCTGCGCATGTGCAACCTCAATAGCTGTCACCAATGCCAGCTATGGCATCCAAGTGGAGCCCACTCGCTCCACCCGAACACAACAACCTCCGCTACATGTTTCGGTGGAAATCAAAGCCACTCCGACATACATACGTCCCACATTTCAAAATCTTGTCATCATTGCCGGACAACTGTGTCACTCGGTGTCCACTGGATTTTGGACATCCAAATGGGGTCATAAATTAACATTTTGCTTCACCGGAATCACACAAAGTCTCTTGAGCTGATGATTTGACCAAACCAAAGGTTTCGAACCTCTCTGTACTGGTGTGGCAGTGCTGCTGCCGCTACTGCTGATGTTGTTGCGCCACTTGAAAGGTGTCCACACATCGGAGAATGCATCCGATGGACAGGAGAATGCCCTTTAATGTTCCACTCGGTTGCAGCAAATTGACATGTTACAGTACCGCGCGTAGTCGGTTCATATGAAGGCGCAGACTTCCTTGTGTACATACGCATGCGGTCACCGTGGTTATCCATTGTTCTTGGTCAGTGATGTTCGCGTTGACATAATTTACTGCGCGACATTCCAGCGAAAGCCAACAGAGGTTTTCTTCAATTTGTGGTCATTAGCATCTTCTGTGTTGGCCCACAAAGGTACCCAATCGTATGGTCATCCTGTATACCAATATGGGGATGTTTGTGACGATTTCGATTCATCATCACCACGATGACGCAACAAAAAGGCGCCATATCCATAGGTGTACCGCTTGTGGGCCTACCATGTGGTGGCTGCTTGAAATTTATATTTCAGATTTCATTCAATTCTGTTATCACCTTACACGTGACTGCCCGTTGATTGGTTTCGGATCATTTGCATCCGTAATGGGTGTTAGGCAAATTAAACAGCCACACCACCAATTCACAGCTCCGTCGGCTATGCAAATCCAGTTGGCTATCTATATAGCGATACCTTAATTGTTTTGATTAATTCCGGGGATAGGCATCGGGTAGTGTTTAATGTCCGGATTACCATAAATTGGGTGGAATCCTCATAAACTCAGTGAATTATGGTATTAAGTGGATATTCCTACGTTTCGAAAATTAATACAAATATGCTTCCAATAATTTTGAACATTTGCATTTTGAAATCGTTATTTTTAAGATGCTAATGGGATTTCTTGTTGGGGCAATTTCAGTCTATTTTTAGGGCAAACATTTTGTCAATTGGGTAAACACTTAAAAATTAAAAAAAAAAAAAAACGATACATGTTTGTGGACCACTATTTCAAGATTAATTGGGAGATATGACACTAGGTGGGGACAGATTGGATGGGTATTAATTATGATGGCCCTGAGCTCTGGCAAAGGGACAACAACCTTAGGCATGTTTTTCGCATCTTTTATAATCAACTGGTGGATAGTCTAGAAAGTTATGAAAAGCTTGGTTGAGTAATCAACCAAGCACAGAGAAAGTTGACACACACTGGAAAATGTTTGTGTGTTCAAATAGATAACAGGGTGATTGAAAAATTAACGACAACAGAATGAAAGAGAAAGAAAAAATCCAGTGTCAGTAAAAGTGAAACGGTATGCATTTTTTTTTTCATTTTGTTACAGCCCAAACCCTAAAAAATTAGAGATGTTTAGTTTTCGTTACACTTTTTCGTTTCATGAACATAACACCGTCCCAAAAGAAGTTTAACTGCAAAAATATAACAACAAATTGGCTTTCGCTTGACATAAGCTCATGACCGTGAAACCAACGTGTGGATTGATACCGAATTTCATCGCAGTTGGCAACGAACTGGACAGTACTAGCGTTCCCTTATAATTTAATTGTTTAACCTGTCACTTATCAATACGCTTCGTATTACGAAATGAATTGCTGCCTCCTTCTACTCTATTTTCAGACATGTCGAAGGACGACTCTTTTGAAGCCCGAAAAGGTTTAGGCCTTGATCATAAGAGGTGATCTTTTATTTCGTGTGTACGAATAATATTTTTGGACAGAATTATATTTTTCATACTCAGGTTGTAGAATTGACGCTTTCCAATTTCGAATTAAGAATTTGAGAGAACGCTTGGTCAGTATTTTTAGTTTTTGTAGGACACAGAAAGGCACTGATCGGTAATAACTCGGCGATGCCTACTTTGTATCTTTGGCTAAAGATCAGTTGTGGTTATTTTACTTTCCGTTAATGTTAGGTTTTGATCTCCCCCCAACGGATGTGACTTCCAAAGAGTATAAGCTCGATTTTTGATCATAATTCTGCGACGACGATAATTGCGACGACATACAAAAGACATTGTATGCCTGCACTTGGAATATTACTCCATTTGAAAGGATGCAGCTGATGAAGAAGTACCGGAGGTTAGGGATGTATCAGGGTATCGTCAGCCCAAAAGTAAGACCAACAAATAAGACATTTACTACGGGAAGTCTTATAGCAGTTCATTTGGATGCTTAACTGACAAATTTTCTTCTAAAAAGTTAAAATTGCAAATTTCAAGAAGCAATTACTTGTATCGAGCTTCTTTGTACTTGTACGTAAAAGCTCAACTGTTTTAATGACTCTTGGAGGTAAATCTACATCCTTTGTATGCCACACTATATAAAGCTTGACAGAAATTATATTACATGGTGAGGAGAATCATGAGCAATAATTTCTCAAATGAAAATGTCCCGGAATAATAAAATACCAGCGTCGATCGCCCGATCAACAAAAAATGAGATCCTATAATCTGCGGCAATAACCGAGTCACAGGTCTTCTCAACACCACTTGACAGTTCCTCTCTGCCGCAATATATGAACCACACAAACAGTTCACCAGCAATCTAATCGACATAAATTCATATGCTTTATAGAAAATGAATTAGTATATCAATTTAGGGCTTCTATAAAGTTTGTGTGGATGTGTGTACATGTGACATTTGTAGAGACACTTTGGTAGAGCTTCCGCCGAAGTAATATAGAAGTAAATAATGTTTAGAGCTCCTGACTTGAGACTGATAGCAGCTGTAAATAATTATTTTTAATTTTTGTGATGAACTACCACGCATAAGTTCTCGGTGTAGAAAACTAGAAATCCCCTGTTTCACTACGACGTATTAACTCGGCTAAGAATTAAACAAACACTGCAGGTAACGACGATACAAACCAATTGATTTGAGCTTTAAAGGCAAAAAGAAGGAATAAATACCGGGACTTTAGAAAGATGAAAAAAAGCAACCAAGGCGTTAGGTCAAAGACATATAAAAGGACCACTCCAGGAATGATTTTCTTAAGATTTATGAAAGTATAAAACAAAATAGCTTGGGATTCAAGTCTCAAACAGAAACCTGTCGAGATGACCGAAAAAATCGTAAGTCCCCCTTTCAGACAGAACGAACCATTCAATATTGCAAACGACAGCGAAGACTTCCAGCCAACCAACCTACATGAACTCAGTTTACCAATATCTAAACCAACGCTTCACATGGGAAAATATGATCTTCCTGCCAAGCTATATAAAGCTCGGCAGAAATAACATGGTAAGGAGAATACTCCAACTCATGAGCAATAATTTCTCTAATGAAAATGTCCCAGAATAATGGAATCTCTGAGTACTAACAGCTAAAGCCTGATGCATGGGATGTTCAGTAGCCTTCGTTTTTTTTTTCCAATTTTAACTTTGGCCCAAGTCTCGTTGCAGTGGTCGTGTAGAAGATCATTTCAAAAGCATCTTTCGAGATTTTCCACTGTCCTATAATATTTGGTCAGAATTTTATAGGAAACTGTATTGGGAAGCTTCCTAAACTTTTTGTTCAGCATCAGTAGGTCCTATTCGTTGTGTCAAAAAATTTGTGTCATTACACACTCAAATGTGTAGAAAAGGTGTGTTTGAAACTATTGCCTAAAACATTCTTTTTGTAAGCTTTCAATAGGCACACGTTTTGAGAGCGACTTGAAATTTCAGACCTTTTCATCATCTTCGTCAACATTTTTACCCAACCGCGTGTAATGTCACCGACTACTTGAACATCCCGTGAACAACTTTCCTCGAATTTCTTCGTAATTCGACGAATGCCAAACTCATTACCATGATAAATCGTAATATATTTCATTCGAATGTTTTATTAGTAACTTTAGTGAAATTACCCCACAGATACAGATCCAAAGCTAAACACACACTTTATTCCGAAACCCTCTTAACCATAACCCTTACGGTAGTCATAGCAATTACCATGAGAATTAACCGACGAAAAAAAATATTAATAACACCCCCTGTCTGTCGGGCAACAGTCAAACAATCAAAATTACCTAAATGTATCCCAAACCATCAATTATCGGTCACCTGAGTCCGCCCGAGACAAAGGCAGAGCCAATTTGTGGTTGCACCAAAGTAGAACAAATAAGGGGTTATCCCTATCCCTATCCGAGTTTTCAAAGTCTTAAGACATCAGCTTTCCAATCGAATGACATTTGGTCAGTTGAATTGACGAAACTCAAACTCGGAGGCGTGGACAGACGGAGACTCATTAAAACGTACCACTGCGCGGACCGCTTATCGCTCCAATTTATCATCCAGTACTCCCACTGTGTCTGTTCGCGAGAGGGTCAATTGCGCGTATCCAGATCCACCATCATAACCAGCTGGAGACAGACGCAGTTGTTGGCTGCAAATTAACCGAATTAATTTACGAGCTCAAATCAAAATTTTGCACGCACATTTCCGCGATCGCCCTTAAACGTTGCGCTGCCAACGCGGATGCGGTAGTTTCCCTTTTATTCGACTGGATGCATGCATGCCCTCATCCACAGTCCAACCATAAAAGGGGTCAAATGGATTCTCACAATTCCATTAGTGTCACTGTGCGCGGTTGGGTTGGTGTGGTGCGCGAATAGAGAGCGTACCCTGGCTCTGGGAGCGTTTTTATGCGCCAGAGCTTCCCCGTCACGAGGGTACGAAAAGAGGACTGGCTGCGTTGACCATTGAACGCGCCACAATTGACTTTTGAAATGTGCGCTCATAAGAGTTGTCCAGTGTCGAGTCGAGCGAGAGGAGGCCATCTGCGCAAGTGACTTAATTTATTGGTTCGGGGTTAAGTTTTTTTTTTTTTTTTCAATAAGGAGGTTGGGGAAGGATTGTGGAGCGGCAGCGGGTTGTATAACAAAAGTGAAATAAATTCATGATTATGTTGTTGAAATGTGTAAACAGGGAGTCATGTCATGTAATGAATA
Source organism: Rhingia rostrata (assembly GCA_949824845.1). Lineage (NCBI taxonomy): Eukaryota > Metazoa > Arthropoda > Insecta > Diptera > Syrphidae > Rhingia > Rhingia rostrata. The sequence continues at coordinate 93,736,168 of OX463757.1, forward strand.
TTTTATGATTGCAAGCCTCGCTGGGCTACTCTGCTGCTGCCGTTGTTGCCTTTGACGATGACAATGATGATGATGGGCGAGGATGGTTTTTATTGATAGTGCTCTCTCGCGGGAGACAAGACGAATGACAGTTGATGAAATTGATTGTGAGTGCGATGTGCGATGGGCAAAACGGTCACAGCGACAACCAACAGGCGTACCAAAAAAAAAAAAAAAAAACACCACGGTTCAGGGTCTGTTGCGTTCTGGTTTAATGATGTCCTTATGATGGGCGAAAAAAATTCCCAACAAAATATTCGCGCAGTTGTTTTCAATAATTCAATTATTTTTGGTTGCTTCCGAGGCAGGTAAGCTGAATGCAAAAAGCCGATTTAAAATAAAAAAAAACACGGAACAGACGATTGTTACGGTCTGCCAGGAACTGATGGACAACAAATTGTCAGGGGAGGTGTATTGGAGTTTCATTCCTAAGTGAGGAATGAAGAAGATTCCTTGGATGAAACATCTGAATATGAATGAAGTTGTGAAACATACGATGGAAAGTTATGATTGCATATGTATGCAGGAGAATAATCAGGTAGTAAACACAATCTTTTCATAGGCTCATCGGATGACCAATGTAGTTGGCAATTCGTCTCTTCGCAGTGGCCATGTAGTAGAGCATTTCAATACCAGCTTGGATCTTCAAATCCAGAAAGCTATAGTTTGTCCACTGTCCTTAAAAATTCTGACCATAAAAAACTCTTGAGAAGCTTCCTTTAATTGTCTGTTATCATCAGCATCATTCGTCCCATTCGCTGTGTCATAAAGTAAAATTTGCGCAGGAGGCTGTACATACTTGAATTATCTAAATCACCAAGACTATTTAACTGATAATGTGACCCATAACAAGCAAGCTAGATGACGTCCCAAAAAATCAAACTTAGCTCGCTATTACGTATCTGTCAAAACATTGTTCAAAGATTTTTACAAGAAAAAGTTAAAGTTAAAGAGGCCTCCCAAGATCTTAGCAACGCCATAAATGTTAGTTTCGAACTAACGCTTCCCGTTAGCAAACACTTACACGAGTCGAAGGTTTTGACTGAATAATTGAACGCATGGTATCTAGGATCGTGAATGAAAAAAAAATGTCTTGCCGCAGATAGGAATTCCTCAATGACCTGTTGAGGAAATGACACAATTCTTTCTCATTCTCCCCGGACTATGAATTCCAATTTTTGCAATTGGAAAATTTTCATCCTTGCCGTCTTTGCCTAATAGAGCAACGAAAAGTTCTTAAATCACCATACAACACAAAAGACTTAAAAAAATCGACTCCCCACCACAAAAGGATGTACAACACAACTCTCTTGTTAACCGCCAATTAACTTTCAAGACGACAACCCCCCGTATCATTGCCAATTATCACCTAAAAACCGACTTTAACTCACATGTCAACCGCTTGCAAGAAAATCCCCCATGTGTGCGTTCGTGTCCATCAACGTCCTCGCAAACAAAACGACAATTGTCCCCGATCCAACGATAACAATCGCTGTTGACATGACATTTCATTTTGTGTTCATCATCATCAATTTTAGTGTCCTTCCCATCCCTGGCTACTCGCATCCGCTGTGCTGGTGGTGTCCCAGCAAACAATTAATGCGCCGATAAAAATGATCACTCTCCAACGGGGGGTCCTGTTGCGAGAAGGCACCGCATAAAACGTATGCAAAGCGAATTCAATTAACACCTTTTTAAACGTTCCTTCCAGGGGTTCCTTGCAAATGCCCATTATCCGCAACTGCTGTTCGCTTCCAACCCTCAGGAGAGGGTAGTTTGGCTTATTTTTTTTTTCCTTCAACCGATTGATATATACGCGTGCAAAGACTTCATTTGCTACCGTTTCGCACGCCAGCACACACACACACAGAGGGGTGAACATTTGTTTCTCGAATTGTAACAGGGACACCGATTGCACGGATCCCTCTGACAGGTGAAAACATTGTTTGTTTGTTTCCTTGTTCCATTTTTTTGTTTGTTTCGTTTATTTATGTGACAAAATTTTGCAAATAATTGGACGACGATGATCAATGATAAAAATGCGCAAGTCGTGCATGCGCACGCGCACACAAACGTCTTCATAGACAATCCGTTGCGCATTGCGCCAACGTGATCGGCTGTCATCGTAGAGTAGGCTCATTTGAAATTCAAGTGGATTATCTCACCGATCGGGTTGAGAGGACGTTTTCTCCGGCTTTATCTCATCAAATGGACCGTGAAATAGGATCAATTGCAGGCTGTGTTGTGTTCCTATCTTAATTGGATTATGGTGGCCCGAAAAAAAGAGAAAAGCCGCATCATTGTGACGACAAATCGCCATTAAGTGATCGTGTCTTCGTCGGAGCGATCATCGACCCTTTTTAGGGCTCCATCGATGGGAAGAGTTGGGAATCTGAGCTTTCGCGGCTTATGACAGATGCTTGGATATGTGTCATATCAACGGGGATGTGATTATAATGATAGCCGTTCGGCCGGTATCGATCGTGGCGATTGATCTTTTTTTTGTCAGTCGAAGCAATTCACCGAATTCAATAGGTGGTTATTGTAGGCCTAAGCTGGGCATGGTAAAACGATGATCTGTACATTTTTGTATGCAAACTAGAGCGGATGGGGTGTTGTTTTTTTTCGAACGATCAGTTCTGCGGTTTCAATCGATAATTCCTCAGTGATCAGGACGTTTTTCTACACCATTACATCTTGGCGACACCATGCAACATGTTATCATTGTTATTTGCATTTACCATGTGGCGCCAAATTACAACGTTCTACCCATTCGACAACCGTGATTACCATCTTTGTCGCCACTTAGGTGAAGACACAATTCGGTCCGCATGCCTTAGCATGGCATGCAAAATTCCATTAAACTATAGTAAGCTAGCATTGATGCACATCCAAGTGGTGTGGTGGGCAAAACGACAATGGAACTGTAGCAAGGCCTATCGTCATCTGTCGCCTTGTATGGCATTATAGGCGCCATATGATTTTGTCACGCTAATGCTTTGTGTAAAACAAAAGTTCCTGCATCGGCTTGAGTGTGCCACGAGAATATTAGAAAAGGGTGAAGAGAGTCTAAGGAGTATATGCAGTTCTATGACCATAATTGCGGTTTGCAATATTACACGCATCTATCATGTCGAATATATGGGTTACATGCTAATTATTGTTATTGGAAATATTTACGAACATTTGCCGGTAGGTTAACGAGACTAATTGGACAAAAATGCTTACGAATTGTAAATATGTCATAAAATGCAAGTATAGTCTTTGTAACTAATTGCAGGATGGCGCCACATACAGCAACTGTTGAATCGTGATTATGTCATGGTCTGGAGATTAGTTTCCGTGTATGTAGCCGGCTCCAAAAGGATATATGATTATGTTTTGTAGATACTTATTCGCAGATTTGAGGGTTGCCCTCCACTATGAATATTGTGGAGCACGTGAAACATTAAAACAAAGATAATTCACAGGTATGAGCCATATGCAATGCACCTTCTTTGGAATCACAGAAACTACACCCTATACTCCTTTGCACATCACAGCCTTTGTCTTTGTATATTCCTCGTCTGCTTGAGTGGCGCTACAGTCCGAGACTTTAGGTGTTCCTGTGAATAAATTAATATTCCCCTCGTATTTTTCCTACACCTGAAGCTACGAATAAATAAAGTTTCAGATATCTAGATAGAAAGCCCCCAAAATCTACGATTTAACACAAGCTTAAACCTGGTCAAACCTGACTTTAAAAATCTCTGGGATTTTTGAAACATGAAAGTGAAGAGCCTTCTCCATTTCATCATTAGATACGAATAAATAAATTTTAAAATATTTAGATAGGAAGCCCCAAAAATCTAACTTAAGCTCAAACCCGGTTTAACCTAACCTAACCTAACCTAAGCTGTAATATCATCTCTGGGATTTTTGAAACACGAAAGTGAAGATTCTTCTCCATTCATCAAAAGGTACGAGTAAATAAATTTTGAAATATCTAGATATGAACGCCCAAAAATCCATGATGTAACAAAAGCTCAAACCTGGTTTAAAGGTTGGTGAGCCGCTAAAAGAAGCTCGTACCTAACCTAAACAGTAATATCAACTCATTTCAATGAAAATCAAACTATCAAACAAAACGACCTATCAAACAAAACCGTCCACTGAAGGTTGATTTCATAACCTCTGATTAATCAGACTAATTGGACCAATGTGCTTAAAATTTTGAAGTATGCCAAATAGATGCAATCATAGCATGTAGATGATTTGAATTGATCAAGATTTTAAAACACGATTTGAAGACTTGTACAAAATGGTTAATAATGTTCAAATATGTGGACAAAGATTCCAAACATATAACAAGAGAAATTATTTATTGGGAGAACTTTTCAACACCACATTGGTACGGAATATAATTCTCACTATCGAAACATTTGTGAACAAATATCGAGAGCGGTAATTGCGATTGAATTTAAATTAAATATGTTTTTATAAAAATGAATTCGTCTCTCAGTTGGGCTAAATCCTTATTTAAAAAAAAAAAAATATTATAATATGGTAGCGGTTATAGCATTCAGGGAAATGTGTAAAAACATGACATTTGGAACGCGTATTTGGAGTGAATTTACTCAAAAATAGATCAATAAATAATATTCTGTTCGGATGAAAAAGTTAAATTTATTTTTTTATGAGTAATGCGAGTTAAAAGGTGTTTCGATTTTTTTATAAGCTTAAATTTAAGAAAAAGGGTTTATATGCTCAAAAAATGTTTTTCTTAAGCGTTTTCCTTATTGCTATAACCGATCCTCAACTAAGTGCATAAAAATCGCTTATTACCAACATTTCTGGAGATGATTTGATAAATTACCAACAATTTAAATGAATAAAAATTTAACCCAACTGACATAACGCTTTCCACTAATGTGTAGCTCACTTTGTAAATGTCCTCCAAAAAAAACTCGTTCAGACATGTTGACCTACCTGCTTCGCTTTAGTTCCAACGTTGATATTTTGGTGAACACAATTTTGTATTTCGTTGCTGCTTCCTGGGATCACAATGTTGCACTGACACTACACTCGCGATTTCGCGAAAAAAAACATTCCGATTTCTTTATTTTTTTTACATCAAACGCAATTTACGCGGTTTTACAATATTCTTCATGAAAACGCGGTTTTTCCACCAATAACCCGCACTCCCGACAATACAAACATCGCGCAAAGACGATTTCTATAATTTACGAATTTGTATTTGGTATGAAGATTAGAAATACACCATCATCAACGAACACAGCCATGCACTTCCGAAGTGACATTTAAGATCACGAAAGGAAAAAACTCGAAACATTAACACGATATTACGATTTTATTTATATTTTACTTAAAAAAAAAGCCGAAAACACATAAGGAAGGATTTTCACTGATTAATCTCGCAAAACACAGCCATTTCAACCACTCGACGAACCGCACTACCGTCACCATAACGATTACCCCATACGCAACCACGATTTTGATATATTTTTCGGAATTCTTTAAATTTCATCGAATTTTCTCGGTTGGAGATCACATTTAAGCCCGACATTCACATTTTCTTGAATAATTTCAAATAAAACACGACTTTTGTGCACGTCCACGCCATTTAGGTACGGCGAACCCCATTTGCCAATCAGAAAACTGAAATTGCAAATATTTTCACCGATAAACACGATTTCCTGATACAAAGTGGACGAATCACACTAAAAACTCATGGAAAACACTTGATTTACATATATTCCCGAATATTAAGCGAAAATATTGGCGACTTTTAAATTTTTATTCACTCGCGCACTGAATTCTACGGCACAGGAAATGAAATTAATCCTCTAATTGGTGCGATGACATTTAACGAGGATGGTGTGGCATGGGGTACTTTCATTGAGTCGTGTGGTGAAAAACTAAAAAAGAAGTAAAAATGGCAGGACTTAGTAAGGTATTTAAGTACTTAGTGAGATTAATGTTAATTTGATAAATTAAAATAAAAGTACAGGGTGGTAAATCGTTTAACGTTTTGGTCTGTGAAGTTTTATTTTTTTAACTGTGTGAATGAAAGTGATCGATCTCTCCATCTTTTATCGCAATTAAGGAAAAGCCATTTGACATTGTTTTAATATTCGGATAGAATCGAATGTTATTGACTTAAAAAATTAAATTAATGAGGGTTTTTTTTTACTAATATGGAGATTTGCTTTCAGTTTTAATCTCGTAATTAATTACTTAAAGCTTGTTGGAATTTTAGAGCAGCGAAATTCATAATGAATGTCAGATTGATAGTGGATTTGACAAAAGTATATTTTAATAATTATCGACGCTTATGCAAAAAACAAAAAAATACATCAAAACTATTTTAATTCTTTAATGGCTTGTGATTAATAAAAGCTTTTTACAAAAAATCAGTTTAAAGAGAACAAGTGCAAATTTTAGAAGAGCCATCTTAAAGCTTCCTTGATCGACTGCCTTATTTGAAGACAATTTTCCCAATTAAAATTTGTAGGTAAAGAATAACTAATCTGTTGAACAAATTTCGTGTTTGAGTTTCTTCTGTAATATTGCTACAATTTTATGAATGGGCCACGCTTTTATTTTTTAATCCTAATACGGGGTTATTTTAAATCTAAGTTTCGTGAAATATGTTGGTCTAATTAAAGGATAAGACCCAAAGATGAAAATTTCAATATTTGTACTCAACATTTTGTACCAAATGATAAAAATGAACAAAGTAGAGATACAGAGCTGTTGATTTACATCTTTTTCTAGAAAGGAATAGACTGCGTGAGTTTTTGCTGGCATTTCGAAAATATATCCCTATTGTTATGCACGCAGTAACAGTCAAGAGGAGCAAGAGTCGGTGACGGCAGACTCGTGAAGTAGAACTGTTCCCTAGTGCATTTCATGGGTTGCACTCAAAACAATCCATCCAATCATCTCCAGAAATTCTCGCTCGACAAAGAATAGTCAATGATGGGTGATGAATGAGGTGGAAATGTTCTCTAGTACATTCCATGTGTTGTGCTGAAAACAATCCATCAAAAATCATCTACAGAAATCGTATATCGGCGGATTGTATACTCAGCAACGCTCTCAGTCGAAGAGCAGCTACGAAGAAGAGCCGATGAAGACCAATGGATGTGGTAGATATGTTCTCTGGTACTTTCTATGAAAACAATTCTCTAATACTTCCAAAAAAATCCTTATCTCCAGAAATTGTACATCTGTGAGCCTTGAAGGCCCACAAATGCGCAACATCGAAAAAAAAGCATCTCCAGAAATTCTCCATCAATGTATTGTGCATGCACAATCAAGTGACAAAAAAGAGCCGGTACCGACCGACGCGACAGAAGCGGTAAAAATCAAGCCTCTGGAAGTAAAAGAAAATCATTCGATAAACCTCCAATAGGTCTGATGTGGACAGCGTTTTGACAACAAGGATATATGGACGTATGATACAATACGTCAGGGCAAGCCTTGCCTTCCAAAAAGTGCTTGATTTCTGGATTTATTTTTAACTCAAATGGCTATCGAAAAAGCCCAAAAATGACTGAGCAAGTCTGCGTTCATATCCCAGTCATTTGAAGGGATATGAAGTGTGGATGAAGCAGAGAGAACATTTTCTGGGAGAGCTCGGCACCACAATCGTGCACCTAACAATCGCAAACGGTTTACAATGTAGGGAAATGCACAAAAAAGTATGAGGGCAGAGCCTGAGATAAAGATGTTTCCCATGACAACAATAGTGACAAGGCATGCTCGGTAAAGGAGTTTTTTTTAGATCCAAGACAGCATTTTGGTCGAGAAGCCCAGGAAAATCAAATCAGCTAGTAAGATGAGAGCAGAGCCTAAAATAAAGGTGTTTCCTATGACAACAGTAGTAACGAACCATGATCGGTAAAAAAATTGTCAAGATCCAAAACAGTGTTATGGCCAAGGATCCCAGAAAAAGTTAAAATAAAATCAGCTGGTAGGATGAGAGCGGAGCCTAAGATAAAAATGTTTCCCATGACAACTATTGTAAAAAGGCAAGATCGGCAAAAAAGTTTGTAAGATCCAAGACAGCGTTTTGAATAAGGAGTCCAGGAAAAGCATAAATCAAATCAGCTGTTAGAATAAGAGCAGAGCCTGAGATAACAATGTTTCCAATGGAAAAAAATTGTAGCATGGCACGATCAGTAAGAAAGTTTTCAAGATCCAAGATAGTGTTTTGGCCAAGGAGTCCAGGAAATGCTGAAAGCTAATCAGCTGTTGGGATGAAAGCAGAGCCTAATATAAAGGTGTTTCCCATGACAACAATTGTAACAAGCCACGATCGGTACAACATTTTCAAAATCCAAGACAACGTTTTGGTTAAGGTGCCCAGAAATGGATTAAATCAAATCAGCTGTTAAGATGCGAGCAGAGCCCGATAAAAAGGCGTTTCCCATGACAACAATAGCAACAAAGCATGATCAGAAAAAAATGTATTTAAGACAGTGTTTAAGCCTAGGAGGCCAGGAAAAGCTAAAATAAAATCATCTGTAAGGATTCAGCATTCACTGTAGGTCTAACCATCGTGCAATATGTACAAGATTGGCCAAAAGAAGTCATTCAATGTTGTTTGGCCTTCAGAATATCGGTTGTGGCTCGCGCAGTGTGTGCCGTTGCTCCGTCCTGTTGGAACCGCATGTCCTCCAGTTCTAATTCGTTCAATTGCGGCGGTTAACATGCCCTATAGCGCGCACATACCACTGTTGTCGTTTGAACAGCGGCGTTCTCGAAAAAAAAAATTGCCCGATGACTCCTCAAGCGTGAACAGCGCACCATGCAGTGGCTCATCGTACATTACTCGTGGATTTTCGGTGCCCCAGAAGCGATAGTTTTGCTTGTGCACGTGTCCGATGAGGTGGAAATGAGCCTCATCGCTCATTATGATTTTGATCGAAAAATCGACCACTTCGATTTTTCCGCGTTCTTGGTAGTGTATCGCTCCATGGCTTGTTCACTTGTATTCTACATCTGTCTAGTCCACAAATGTCAAAACAAATTCGACATTGGCGGCCATTTGCAAAATTAAGAGCATCTTCCAATAGGGTGATCTCTTTTGGCCCGCCTTGTACAAACGTAAAAATTTTGGGCAAACTCTAGGCCCTGGAAGATAAAATCTCTTGCAGAAAGCATTTTTATTTTTCTAAGTTGGTATTGTTAATGGAGTGATCCTTAGAACCATATCAAGAAGGCATTACCACCAGTATGATACAATCGCTGAAAGAAGAAAGGCAGGTTGGGAGAAATGTTGATCATGTTTGAGGTCGAACCAGTGAACTCTAAAGAAGAGAATAATAAAACAAAGTGCGACAGCTGTGATTTAAAAATGATCTCTATGGAGCATTCAGAGCTTTTATGGTTAATAGGAAAATCCTCTTCACAATATTGATTGATAGATCCTAAATTTTAGGGCGTATTATGTAGCAGGTTTTTCTTGTCCATGATTTAGAATACATTTCAATACGTTTTTCCTATTTTAAGTACAGGATATGTCCAAATGCAATTTATATCATTCCAACAAGTGAACTCTTTGACTACTGCTCATGCTTACACTAACATTTCAGAATACTGGGCCTTTGGGGCCTTCCCCTGATCTATCACCATGCCGGCAGAGAGTATAAAAATATTTTTTTATTATCTCCAATTACTTCATCATCAACCAAATTCTTATCTCCTCCGGCATGCTTATTTTTGAATAAAATTCTATTTACGATCCCCGCTATCACCTACTTGCATTAATTTCCAAATACCCAGAGTCGTCGTCGAAGTCAAACAAATTTTAAGACAATTTTCCACTGCTTAACCGTTGTCCACCATCGCCCTGTCAACACATAAATCCGAACCAGTTCCATCAATAATCATAAAATAATATTTCCTCAAATAAGGAAACGGGCAAGGCGGACATAAAGCGGGCGTTAAAAATCAATTTTCAACAATCATGCGAAAGAAAAACAAAAATAAAATTTTATTTTTAATTATCACGTCCACCAGATACACAAACAAACGGCCCACGCCTCTGACTCTGATGCTGCGTATTCAAATTCATCTTTACCGACACCGATCAGTCGATCGGTGGTGCTCTATCACCAAATCAATCTATCCGGGGAGGAAGGGATAATATAATTTCTAGTGTGACTTGGAACTGAATTAAGTTTAAGAAAAAAAAAAAAAAAACAACAGATACACCTCAATATATAAAAACATTTCAAAACAATTTCAGTGGCTTCATTGATGGTTATCACCTCGTAAAGGTGTAGTGCGCGCGGTCTACCTATAGACAATTTATGACTAAATCTACTCTGGAGCACGGTAATTTATCTACATATCGACGTCCGCAGGTATAAACGGGAAACGATTTTTCAAAAGGGACGAACGGAGAAAAAAAAACCAAATCCATATGAGAAATGTCACGACTTCAAGGAAATCCACGAGTAGTCAGTGTCCAGATATACTCTGTCTGTCTCAATTTTATGCCCAGACCGATACCAACACTAACACCGTCTTCGACTTTCCTATTAAGCGTGAATTTGACCAAATTTATCTGTTATCTGGTTGATAATGCTCATCGAACAAAGTGAATTAAATTGCTCTTTGGATTTGAGGTTTTTTTTTGCTTTTTTCGGCTTCTTCTGCTTCACCGTCGGATTGTGGATTGAGATCTGGTTTGGTCATTTTTTGGGTAGAAGAAGACGGAATTAATTAAGTTGTTCTAGCTCTCATACTGGCTGGCGAACAGTCATTGCCGACTGAAAGAGCATCGTTTCGGTGATTTATTGTTTGACTTAATGAAATTTATTGGCTCGATTTGAATGGGGAGAGTGGTGCTGCATTAAGATTTTAATGGAGGAGGATGAATTAGTGATTTGTTTCTTCATCATCGTCATCATCGTCATCATCGTTGTTTTTTTTTCGGATTTGGCTGTTTTGGGATTTTATTTATATATGAGGTTTCTTTTAAATAGTTGACATTCCAAAAGGTGACTTTGGTGTGAAGAAACTTAGCTTGGAGGCTTAGTTTTTATTTACACAAAGATGAGGAAGAAGTGGAGAGAATTTTATTGACGTCAAATAAGTGCTGGATATCAATAGCCCCATTTACATAAAACAGACAGAAAAAATTGCAAGTTTGCAGGTGGACTCTTTTGTTTGAGAGTATCTGTTGATATCTATTTTTTGGAAATCATTTAATTAAATCGTATGCATAAGTAAGATGGAGATATTGGGCTACTTTATACACCACAATTATTCACCGTTCATATCCATTTCATACGTTTAGATACACCAAATCCTAATTTAATCCATTTAAACACTTTCAAACACACCCTTAATGACTTCTTAGTATAAAACCAACTTGCATTCGAATAGACACAAAATCGACAGAGTCTAATCAATTCAATTAACGGTAGTCTACTCGTAGTAACTCCCACTTTAATTGGATTTACAGCCAGAGGTGAACATTCGGCTTAATGCAATTCCCGTTCAATCATATGGACGGCCGGTTTTGTTCGTTTATTGTGCAACTTTTACAGTCCGTTTGGCCCTGATCCGAAGCCTTGCAATGTAATGACATTGCTGACATTAATCGACGTTCCTTGAAGTGTAAGTAGGTACCTATCTACTTTGATGGTTATGTTCTCATTTGCATACGCACCTGAGTTGAGGCAAATTTTGTATCCGTTGCTGAGAGAACTGAGATTGGTGAATGTTTGCTGGGTTAGGTGATGGTTCATTGCGTAATTTTATCAGAGTTGAATTTAGACATGTATTTCACCTTAAAAAATGAATGCGTGATAAATTTTTACGATTTATGCAAATTGTTTTGAAAATGTTTGGATAGTCGATGTAGCTCGTAAAGCATGACCCTGGTAAAAAATAAAATCCTATAAAGCGTTAAAAAAAAATTGAAAAGCTTCTCATTACACAGACTTACTATAGGGCGTGAGAAATTATTAATTTTAGATGTCAGACTTTCGCAAGAAGTGAGGCATTGAATAAATCATAAGGTACTGCTGAGGGATTAAAACCAACGTCAGTTTTTAAATAGCTAAGGGCCAACGTTTACCAAGTAACTATTTGCCTTGGTTGCCGCTACTGACGAGACGAATTCTTTGTTAGTTTTGAAATCTATTATTGCTGATGTTTACCAAGTATTTGCCTTGACTTTTGCTACTGATGAACGCTGAAATTGTGGGGCAATAGTTGATTTCCATTAGAAATTCATATTCATAGGTTTGGAATATTCTTCAGTCGGTCGGTAATTTTTAGGTTTATGTTCTGAAACGAAGACATTTAGAAGCTCTTCTGCAAAAGCAAATTTATATATAATACTATACACACCACAAAGGCAACGCGTATCCAAGGAGGGTGACAAAGATGTTCATAACTATAAGCTAGACAATGCTATTAAGAGAGAAACTGCAGTCGAACAACTATAACAGCTCACTTAGCTGCTACAAGGATCCAAGAACTGCCGGCGTAAAAATGATGATTGAAAACTAATCGAAATATGTATTGTTGTCCGTATTATAGTGAGCAGAATTAGCGAACATTCGGATGTCAATTTGCCATGGGAAACTGACTAAATCAATAAATCTGCTGTTTATCCCAATTAGATCTTAATTTGCTAATAGAAGCCTCTTATACCATAACGCTTCGAAAGGAAACAAAAACATCATTTATGCCTTCTGCTGCGAGCTTCTCGACAACAGCCAAAGTAAACCTATACAATCTTGAAGAAAGAGTTAACACATTAGATGTATTATAGGAAATTATGCCTGATGGACTGTGCTCAAAATTAACTTTATTGATAAACTAAATAACACATGGGTTCCTCATAGGTGATTTTCCAATCACCACCCATTACCCAGTTGTTTGGCGCCCAACGATGGGCTGGGACCATTTTCTTGGTCCAAATAAGAATCGAATTTTATTGAAGATCCAACTAATAAAAACAGACAAAAACCACTGAAGTATTAAATAAAAAAAATTCAAAACTTGCACTTATTAGTTTTTTAGAAATTTTTATCAGATGTGACAAACTTATAACAAGAAGCGCCCTTAAAAGATGCTAGCAGATTGTTCAATCAGCCACATATCACCAGTAATAAATGGCGAAGAACTGTCACAGAAATGCCATCAAGCCATCAGAAATTTCGCAACTAAAAAACAAATCTGAATCAACAACGACTACTGATATTCACTGGAAGCTAAGAAAGAGGCCTAAGAGATAAAGTCGCCACCAAAGATGGCAGCCAGTAGAGAAGCTACAGGAAAAATAACAGCTTTCTGAAAACCAGAGGAAAACCAAAAAAAAAAGGGTCATACTCAAGGATAAAGAGAGGAATGACAAGTATTACGAATAAGTCCGAAAATGCAACTTGCCATGGACAAATTATTGTAGGGACACAGTAAGTTCTGAGACTTATTTCTTTTAGGTGGGGGTTTCCCGCGCTGGGCATCAATAAACATCCTCACCAACCTCAACCACATCCATTTCCAATTACAATGATGTCTCTAGTTTGATGGCATCTAGTGGTGCACTTCAAGATGGCTGGCGCTTTCTACGTGCACTCGCTATTTTAGGCGATGTCTTCCTGTGCTGCGTCTGCGACCCATGGCTGGGAATCGAAGACTCTGCGACCGTAGTGGTGGTAATTATTCGCTCTACATGTCCTATCCATCTTAAACGTCCAAACGAAGTCTACGCCGCTCTACAGTTAATAAAGTTTGTGGTAGAATCTTCGTCTTCATAACCTAACATCTCAAACGGGATCGTCGATTTTTTAAAGAATATTTTGCTCAAAATGATAAAAATATTCCATCATCTGCTTTGATATGAACCATGACTTTCCGCCGTAGGGCAAGGCTGGAATAATTACGGTAATATTAATTTTTTGCTTACTATTCCGAGTAAGGGTTTAAGTTCTGAATTGACTTTCTTACGTAGTGATTGGCAAGAGTCATCCTTCTTTTGATTTTTGACGAGGTGTCATGGTCAGAACAAGTAACGGGGACGAAGTATATCAAGACCATTAAACCTCAAAGTTGTAGAAGTCGGTAATGAAGGTTTTTTTTTCAAAATAGACGATGTTGTGTGGTGTTTCTTGTTGACAGCGTATACTTGATCTTGCACTTCATTACCACTATGCTTACTTCCTCCTTGGTACGCCCTATGATGTCGACATCGTCGACGTATGCCAGATTTTTTGACGGGTTTGTAGAGCATTGTGCCTCTTTGGAACTTTACTTTTACAGAATCCTCTTAAGAGTTATGAAAAATAAATCCCATTACAATATGTCACCTCGCTTGAATTCTTTTTGTAATCGTATGTTTGGTTAAAAATCCCAGTCAGGGAAAAGCGAAAATTCCCCATCTATATATCCTGGACAGATGCAAGAGTTTGGGCTGTATTCCGATACTAGACTTGGCTTTTATAGTTAGTCTCTTCAATTACTGTCTTATGCGACTTTGAAATCGATGAACTGTTGGTGGGTATCGATTTGGACTGCTTGTTTCTTTTTCAGGATCTGAAAAGTGTGATGGTTTGGCCAGTTATAGGCTTTCCTGGCACAGAACCACGTCGATAGTTTCGGATCAGGTTGTTGATTAAAGGCTTAAGACTGTTATACATACCTATACTAGGATAGGTAGGATTTTTAATTCGATGGCATTCCGATCGAGCTATTTAATGTAGGGATTGATGAACTGATAAGAAAGCCACAATATTTTATCAGTTCAAGTTGGGCGGGTAAAATGATCCTTAATCACTTGAAACTCAGCATAGATTGCCTGTTTCACATGGAATGACAAAATTTTTCAGAAGTCTCAGTCACCTAATCAAAGTTTACAGGTGTCTTGGTTCTTTTTAATGCACGAAACTCCCTGAATAGACCAAATTTGTACATTTTGCTGGTTGAAGAAGACCAAAAAGATTTTATGTCAGTCAACCACCCAATTCGTCAATCTGTTGAATATGACAATGAATGTGCTTTACTTGTTCCCATTCAAAGCATGGATTCCCCAGAATGGACCAAATCATTACGTTTTGACAAATCATGGAGAATCCTCAGGAAAATCAAAAAGTAACTCACCACCGATTCTATGATTTTGAATCCGTTGGTCCACCACGGATTGAAGAAGACGTCAAAATTGCCTATTGAGGTTGAGCGCCAACATGTGACTGTCGAAAACCAAAAGCATTCACAAGGTGCTACTGTTTGGTGCGAGCTTAGAGCTGGAGTAATCATTGGAACATGCCCTTTCGAAAATAAGGCTTGTCCACTACTGACTGTTATTGGTGATTGATATCACGACATGGTAACTGAGTTGTTTCTGGCAAAATTAGATGATGTTTATTAGGAAGATATGTGGTTTCAATAAGACGTTGCCAAATGCAAAAAAAAGACTGTGAAACAATTCAATTACTACATGAGACATTACCAGGTCCGAAATGACCTTCTAAGGGTCCAGTTATTGCTATCATTGAACAACTTAATTGGAACACAAAACTTGATGGAATTGGAATCTTACCTCCATGGCTTGTTATAGGAATCGTTGGAATTATTCCGTTGCATTTCGGTGAAATAGCAAACATTACTTCACAAAAATCTTGATCTTTGAAAAACAAAAAAATATTTTTGGGTAGTCTTGTTTGAAAATTCAAAAGCTTAATTTTGCCACCAACTCGACAATGATCGAATTTATAAAAAAAAAGTCCCAAGAAGTAAAAGAAAAATTCCAATGAAGCTTTTCAATGATAGCTTTAACTGCACCCTAAATCATATGACCCAGCATCACTGTATTTCTTTCTATGGGATTATTTTAAGTCAAAGGTCTATGCAGCCAAGCCAACATCTACCCATGTATTAAAGGAAGCGATTCTCAACAAAATTCAGCTGTATGCAAATTGATCGTAGAAAATTCCTACAACAGAGTGGGTACAAAAGAAAAACTACAACTTAAAAAAAAAATGGTTTTCTACTAAGCTCAACTCTTGCGTACCTTTAAAAAAGAGTTCATTCAGCCCAAAGATACCCGAAGACTTCCATCACCATCGCAGTTTACTTTGCTATGAATCACAGACTTCAAACACATCAACGAGGTTTGAAAAAACTGAATTTGCTCGATTTCCAGATAAAAGTTGCATTTTCCCCTGATGCCATATTCAGCGCCATCATAATGCACCTATCGTTCCGGTAAATTAACATCGTCTTATAAATAAAAATTCCTTTCGTCAACTAATGAGCGAAACCAGCGTCGTTTCGGTCAGCATATTAACTCGCATCTCTTTGCAACTAACATAATGTCGCCAACCTGGTGTATTGATTCGCTTTAGCCACGGTGACTTCATAAACACTACATGAGCAGAATTCTTTGGCGCCAATTAAAGTCGTCTGTGCGTTACGTGCAGCTGCAACATCGATGCCCCAATTACCATGCTTTACTATCTCACAAGACGTGAGTCGCGTCGCTTACTTATTCAAATACAATACTCACGGCTCCTATCATTTTAGTCATGCCGCCACATCCTATCAATCAAGAAGATCGCAGAAAAAGGTTTAAAAAAATGTTGACGCTTTGAAATTTAAATTAAGTGTCGGTTGGGCTCTGTCAGATTAGCTGCCAGGGAGAATGGGTAAACTTTGCTCTAAGCATGCTTTTTGTCTGTCAGAAAGGTGGACATGGTTGCGTTTTTGGTGTGCTTAGCAGATGATTCTTTCGATCAAAAGGATGCAATAGAAGGGGATAACCTAAAAGGAAAAAAAAAAATTGATTTAGTAAACATGCTCCCATACCCGTCTCATAAAGGAGCAAAATTGATTGATCGCGTGGCAGGCGTTTAGACACGGCCAAGCCGGGGATATGATTATGCGAACAAATGGTTACACTTTGACGTTGAGCGCGAGTGCTAACAATGCAGTTGCACCTGCGCATGTGCCGAGCCTGCGCAGTGGCCTTGTGTATGTGTGTTTTTTTGGCAACTGTAATACGTATGTAAATCAGTTTAAAATTTTTGAAGGAGCCCTTTTGACAGCTGATGGTTTGTTTGGAGTTGGGGTTTTTGCTTGGAAGTGTGTATTATTATTGGGTCAGTCAACCGCTTAAAACGGTTAAAAAAACCTCGTACACGATATTTTTATTCAGCAATAGGCAAGTGGGACTTGCAAGATTAAGGCCTGGTAAAGCGAGCATTTTTAAATGTTTTAGTAACGTGTTTCAACCCCCTCTTGTTTCGCTTGGTTAACAAAGGACCAGATTTCAAGAGTTAACCTTCGTCGTATTTCTACTATCTACTGGATTATTTGTGGGCCGATATATGAGCAAACTGCTACTCTTAGAGCGTACGGATTGTCATGTTGGCGCATGGAATTAGCGCCCCCTTAGTTTTTTGAAGACGAAAGGAAAAGTGTAGTTACAGTGAATTCAGAGTGCTATGAGGCGATTCTATAGGCGACTTCTTGGTTTATGAATTGAAAAACTCAAATGGGTATAACCAAAGAACATACTTTCGGCAGGACAAAACTTGAGTGGATAAAATTTTCCTTGGCAAACTGATTTCCAGGAGTTTCATAAAGGAAGTTTCGGTCATTACCAAGTATGTTGGAGCCCATCGTAAGAATCGGACCATTTCCTAATTCCATGTTAGACCCAAATGCAGTAAAAGATCCGCCCGAAAAGAATAGATAAACACGATGAGATTATTAAGTAGAAAAATATCAAAACTTGCACCTAATGTGTAGTTTTGCTGGATTTAAAACGCGAAACGAGCGCCCTGATATGAGATTGCTTAATGAATCACACATCGCGAGTGTCAAAAGAACGCAACTTGACAGGAAATTCCAGGTTCAACAACGACTTCTGACCAAGTTACACCCTGCTAAGAAAAATCCGTAAGAGATAACATCTCCAGCAAGGATGGCAGCTAAAAGAAGAGCTACATTAGAAAATAAAAGGAAAGTCAAGAAAAGTTCACAGTAGAGGATATAGAGACTAAGGACTATGGAATTCAAGTAAAATGAAGAGGTAAAACGTTAAAGCATTACACGCTGATCATGTCGAAGTAACAGAAACCGAATACTCTCACGAAGAAATCGAATTAGAGTGACAATCGGTTCTGAGAATATAGGCAAAATAACATCGTGAGAGTTGTCTTTAATAAAATTCCAACAACCTCAAGCTAGCTGCTTCCAATTTATTTCATACTAACTTTGGTGATGCTTAAGTCTGAAGTAAATCTGGGCCTCAAACAAGTTGCCCTGTCTTGCTAACTGCCTCTAGTTACTTGCTAACTTACTTACTTAAGTGGCACTACAGTCCGGATCGAACCTGATCCTCAACCAGTATGCCTCTCCAATTAGCCTGGTCGTTAACCTACTGCCTCCAGCTGGGCAGTCAGTTGATTGAGGTCGGTATCTACTTGTGAATGTCACCAAAGGCGAGGTCTTTCCCTCGTGGTGACATAAATTGGCTTCCTGACTTAACACCTATGGCGTTTTTACTGAAATCTTAATTATACGCCAAATAACCGATATTCCTTACGTATTTGAAAAATATATCCATCACGAAATGTCAGCCATTACGAAATCTAACTTGGATAAGTACACTTCAGTGTGGTTAGTAGCCCATATTTGACAGGCCACTCTTTAAGGTCAAAATATAGGCCCAATCTAGTTGAAAATTCTTGTAAAAATGGTGATCAATAAAAAGTTTTTTTTTAAATTGTGAAATAACACAAAAAATACAATAATTTAGTGAAATCTCTATTATCTATCTAAACAACCATTCTTGACATTCACTTCTCAAAGATAATCCTTTTCAAATGTTAGCCGCGGCTGCGCAGTAGCTCATCCATGCGGACGTTTCAATTTTTGATGACACGTTCGACCATATCCGTCGGTATCTCGCGATCAACACGGGTATTATTGGCCTCCATTGATTCAAACGTAGCTCGCTCATCCATAAACTCCTTATTCTTTATGTAGCCCCAAAGGAAAAATTCTGACGGTGTTATTCCACATAATTTTGTTGGAAAATTCACTGGTCCGACAGTGAAATCAACTGTTCACCGAAGTGGTCTCTCAAGATGTCCATTGTTTCTAAGGCTGGGTGGCAAATAGCACCGTCTTGTTGGAACCAAATGTTATCGAGATCTTGGAATTCAATTTCAAGCAGAAAATAGTCCGTTATCATAGCGCGATAACGAACCGCATTTACAGAACATTGACACCAGCCTCATTTTTGAAGAAATACGGACCGATGTTTCCATCGGCCCATAAACTACAGCACACGACTGTTTTGTGTAGATGTAACTGCACCTTTTGAACCTCTTGCGGTTGTTCATTGGGCCATGCACGGTAATTTTGCTAATTAACGGATCAATTGAGCCAGAAGTACGCCTCATAGCTGACATTGACATTGACATCACAGTACTTCGCACATGAATGCAACGAACTACAGACACATAACAGCACTGGCGACTGAGGCCATAGGCTGGGACAGATGAAGACATTTATACAACAGAGAGAGACGGATAGATACATAGAAGGAAAGACATATAACATAAACCTACGTGGCACAGAGGAGGAGACATCGATTTATATTGTCTCATGTTATCGCACAGGTGGCAATTTTCGTAGAAAACAAATGCTGCCGAAGCTGGGGCTTGAACCCGCAGCGCTTGGCTTAGTAGTCAACTACGCATTCCTCTGAGCCATGGCCACCTGCGTCCTCATAGCTGAAAAATTTGTAGATCTTCAGGGAGTCTCTCGAGATCCAATTTACTGAATCGATTTTAATGATTTGGAAACATTCGGCCATATCGAGGTTTCCGTTGAAAGAATTGTTGACTTAACGCATTAAGCCGTCGTGAGATCATTTGCGATGCATTTCGTCGGAAGATCTGCTCAAAATGAAAATCCGAACTGATACCTTGTTACAAAATTCTCCGATATCGAATAAATCGGAGAAAACGTTGTTCCGAACGAATACCTTGATAGGGGTAGTTATTTGGGTTTAGTTCTATACACGATGAAATGTCACATGGCAACTTGACACGACTCTAGCGCCATCTGTCAAAAAAAAAACTTTTTGAAAAAACGCCTGTTGATTGATCACCCGTTATTTAAATGAAAAAGCTAGACTATGGACTATTAATGTGGCAAATTATTAAAGAACATGCAACTCGACAACTATATTTCGATAGTAAATTCCCTTTCCTGGCCAAAAATGTAGGGTAACATTCAAATTTTAGGCTATTTGTACTTTTTTTTTTTGGCTTTCAAAATATGACCACAGAATGTACCTCTTCAGTATTCCTTGCGACCATCCCACTATACCCTGCATCTACCTACAACCATTTAATAAGCATTCCCCCCAACCTAAATGATTCACCCCAACTCAGACGACACTCCAAACTCGTCTCTTCCCAAAGTATGTAGATTGTAGATACATATCTTCAAAATATATTGTTCCGATTTTAAATAATTAATTGCAACGTTAGTTTGTGAGCGACCGTTTTGCTTCGATAAAAGATTTAATTGTCGACAGCATTCACCAAGTGTGTAGGTAATGGATATTCACACGTTTCAGCCATTTCCACTACCGTGCACGCCGCGTACAACTTGTACCGATGTATTTTTAATGGTAACTCATTACAGATGTAATTGTGGTCGTAATTTTCAGGTGACAAGGACATGTTTTGTAATACGGAAAAATTAGAAAAAAAACGAACTTTTAATCTTTGTTAGTCAGTGTTTCTGTTTGGAAGTTTTTTTTTTTTTTTAATTCAAAAAACGTTGTTGCATGACACCTAACTTTTGTGTGTAGATCCGAAGTAACAAAGTCGATTTTAATGATTGGTCGAATCAATTTTTCAAAAGAATGACGTTTTAACCACCAATTGTCGGGTGACTGTATCGACCTTGGTCTGGTTTTATTTTGGTTTAAGTTGGAGTGGCGTTTTGAGGTGAAGATTTTAAATTTGAGTTCGTGAGGGAAAAGTTTTCAAAAATATATAAAACAAAACAATTTTTAAAAGTTCGATGGGTTGGTGGGTTTGAAGTCTTAAAGTTTTTTTTTTAAGGGTCCGATATTAAATATTCCGGCGATGGTTATAGAGAAGTTGTATTAATACGGTGGAATACCTTATAAAAATATTAGGAGGGATATATTAGTTTTTTGTATGTAAACACTTTTTAGGTGAGGGAAATCTATAGCTTTGAAGCAGCTCGTGTTAAACACAACTGGTCATAGCTAGTAAAAGGTTTTTCCATAAAATAAATATGAAAGAATTTATTCAAGATGTAGTAAACATTTTAAATTAATATATGGAATTCGATATCCAGTATGAGCACATTTGCAGCGATCGATTCTTTGTAGCCAATTTTTATTCTCACACATTTCACGCGGTATTTCATTAATTTCATCACGAATATTTCGTTTGAGTTGCTCAAGCGTTTCTGGTTTGTTTGTATAAACTATGCTTTTCAGATATCCCCACAAAAAGAAGTCCGGAGTAGTCAAATCAGGAATGTAGGCCAATCAACATTACCATATCTTGAAATAACTTGTTGTGGAAAGAGGTCTCGCAGTAATTCCATTGTAATCCTTGCTGTATGCGATGTGGCACCGTCTTGTTGATACCACATGTTAATCAAGCCCAAGGCATGCAGTTTTGGCGTTAAAAAGTTTTCAATCATATCACGATATCGCTCCCCATTCACAGTTACCGTTACGCTGTTTTCATATTCGAAAAAGTAAGGTCCAATGATTCCTTCTGACCAAATTGCACACCAGACTATAAATTTTAATGGATGCAAAGGTTATTGATGAATAATTTGAGGGTTTTCAATTGCCCAGATCCGACTATTCTGTTTATTCACATACCGATTCAAATGAACATGCACCTCGTCACTCTTTATGGTTTTTTTTTTATGAAAATCGGGGTTGTCATGTACTAGATGTAACATTCTATTGGCATATGTACGGCGGCGAAAATGGTCTGGTGGAAGAAGCCCTTTTGTCAACTGAATCTTAAATGGAAACAAATGCAAATCATTGTGCAAAATTGTGGCCAAAGTTGTTCTTTTAAGATCAAGCTTCTGAGCATGGCGTCGAATTGAGGTTGATGGATTGTGTTGAACACTTCCTTGAGCAGCAGTAATGTTTTCAGCCTACCTTGCAGTACGTTGTGGTCTATGCTTGGGCCTATCACCTACAGATCATCCTCTTTCTTCGAAATCATTCACTACACGAAAAATAGTGCGTTTTGTTGGCATGTAGTTTCTTCCAAAAATTTACGTAACTTTCTCATCGTCACGGTAATCTATGATTGATTTTGATTAAATGTTTTAACGATTAAAACACGTCGGTTTATCGGATTTTTTTTTTCATAATAAATTTGTCACGTGTCTACTTCACGACTACTGCCAAATATGAACTGTCAAGACTAATTTTTACCAAAATGGCGGCAAAACAAAGTAGTATACCTTTCCGGCGGATAAAGTATCATTGGTTCTGATTATACAGGAACATAACCAATGATTCTCTATCAACATTTTTTCGATTATCTTACAATTTGACCGAAAAAACGTTTCTTACCGAAAACGCCCCTAAGAAGTGGGCGTGGAAAAAAAATGTGTGTAGACGAAATTTAAATGTTAGGATTGTCTAATCTTGTCTATCTTTCTCATTAACTTTTTCAAAATTCCTTAGCATTTCGCCAAAAGGAACGTTTTTCTTAAAAGTGGGCGGATTTCAAAAATTTTTCCACTTGCTCTGCTTTGTCGGATAGAGAGTCTAAATACCAAATTTCAAAACTATAGCTCAAAATTTAAGGTCCAAAATTCGGTGACACACAGACGGACGGACGGACAAACAGATATAGCTAGATCGACTCAGCTAGTGATTCTTAGTCGATCCATTTACTTTGAGGTATATCCAGCGAAACTTTTTTTCTATGTTACAAATTAGATGTCAAAACTAATATACCCCCAAACCTGGCGTCTCCCCCCTTAATTTGTATGTGCGCGGTTGTTATTTTTGCTCCAAAGAAGAAGACAATCAAAGAATTCAAAAGCTTCTCATGAGAGTGCTACTCTTGGACGTTTGTCAGGCTTTCGCAAGAGATGGAGCAGTAAAAAATCTTGGGTGTTCTCACTTTTGGTATTTGAGCCATTGGATCCCTGCTTAGTAGTCCACCGCACTAACCAAGAGTCACTGCACCTACTAAATTTTTTCTAGATGGAACGAAGTTCGAACTGAAACAGGTTAATACATTCAACTCTCATAGCATCATAGTAGACTGCACAACAGCCTGACTGTACATTTAATACTTGGCAGTATCCTAGAAGCCATGAGAAAAAAAATACTTGGCCTGTATGCCATAGGTGGTATCACTGGGAACTTTCTGAAAGACCATCACAAAACGATACTTGGTCTATATAAAGATAACTTCTACAACAGTTGCTTCAAATTAGAAATAGCAGGGGCAACTCCATTTCCACTGTTCTTTCCTGGCTACTTCAAACAGCAAATAACTGCACCTTGGTCTAATTTACAAGACATCTTTGGATGGTTTTAAATGATCCACATGCTGTCATGGCGGACAAAATGGAATATAAATGCGCTTCTGAACCACTGACAGGCACTAAAAACGGATCTACTTTCAGTATTTCTAGGACTAATAAATAATTTACTGTGGAACTTCAGGAGCTTATTTCCCCAATCTCTGTGTTTTTTAGCGATAAAGTCGCAATTCAATTCATTTTTTAAAGTGAGCCTAAATGCAACTGCGCATTTTCCTAAAAATCTCAAATCCAAATCCATAGGTTCATAGGTTTAAGGTCGATAGGCTTGGTGACCGTTTTTGGTTTGCCATTTTGTTTTCTGTTTATGTTTCCTGGACCCACCTGTAATAACCACTCAATAGGATCTGTAAAATATAATTGTGCCAGTGGTGCCTAATGGTCAGGAAGCATTTTATCAATTTCTAAGCCAATAAATATTCATAGTGCTCAAAAGATTCCAATATTTTATGCAAACAAACAAAAAATGTTTGCTTAGATGTTTGTTATTCAACTGCTTTCAAACAAGACATCAAGAATTGTTTAAATGTTTAGTAAATCAATAGTTGTTCTAACTTTATGCAAAAGCGACACCTGTTTCTCCGAATTTCTGACCAGTATTTCGAAAAAGGAAAAAACAAATTTCAGAAATAAAAACTCCCCATCCATTTTGTAACGCGGCACATTTCAAAAATGTTCCTCAAATTGAATTCAATCACACATTTGGAATGGACATACACTAGCCGACCACAGTACAACTTGCAAGCAAACTAAACTCAAAGATAAATCACCCCAAGTCCCATTTTAACTCCTGATTCACCCTCGAAATTAAATCACCCTACAAACACACCACCAAACCACTTAATCGGTGCAAAGACAATAATGCCAATTAACACCTCGAGCTCTAGTTCATTCACCGCTATTGGATGAGACGGTGTTCAGGATTTGTTTGGTCCTCGCAATGCACTCGCTCTTACTCTGCCTTCGTGCTGATTAGCGTCCCCGCTGTCATCCCCTATCAAAAGGCAATAAATCTCCGCATGATCCTCGCGCATGCATAAATCTTCAGACAGCAAGAACGAAACGAAATCCTGCATTCGAAGAATCCGCAATAAATCAAAATTATCTTCATTTCAATTGAAGATGCAGATGACGATGCGGTCCTTGGTGTGCCTAGGCTGCTTGGGTTCGCACTTTTGATTTATTTCCAAGTGCAAAAGTTGACTTGTGTCCCTCTCACGGGGGCGCGACATCTCTCTTGGGCAATGCGTCATTGATGAGTCCGGTTGAGCTTTTGGTAATTTACCGACCTCGAGCGAGCCATTAACACCCACCGATATGGGCTGTATGAGTTTTGTATGATTGCTCACCCCTTATGCAAGCGCACCAGCGTCATAACTCATCGAGCTGGCAAACAAAACAAAAGGCGAACAAAAAACAAAAAAAAAAAAACA
Source organism: Rhingia rostrata (assembly GCA_949824845.1). NCBI lineage: Eukaryota > Metazoa > Arthropoda > Insecta > Diptera > Syrphidae > Rhingia > Rhingia rostrata. Next base: position 93,761,262 of record OX463757.1, read on the forward strand.
CGCGGACTACTTGCAGTCGCGCGGTCGATTGTGTATGAGCACGCATATGTTGCATATCCGTTTGCCATGCACATGCAATGTTTACCGTTGGGGCGGTCCCCACTTGACCGCCCCATCATCATCATCATCGGCCATATCGTGCAAAGGAATCGGCTCTAATTGCATACTGCAGGACGAATCGAGCTGGCACGAGGGCATGCAGGCACAGCCGTATGGCAAACTTCGCATGGACATTTGTCAAAATGTATAAACAGTTCTGCAAGGACTATGGAGAATAGGTCATGAATTATGGCCGTTATCGCATGGGGTTAGTCTGATTGTTTGACCTCGCAGTATCGCCTTCTACATCCAAGGGGGTGATTATTTGGTATGAGAGTGAGGTGATTTAGAGAGGCACAACAAATGTGTTCACCCCGAAGGACATCATGGCGTCGTCGACGCTATGGTGGTGGCGAATGACGACAGTAACTAAGGGTTGATTTTTTTTTTTTAGCTTGACAAGACATTATGGATACGTCGCGATGCCATAAAACACACCGTCAGCCAATAAAAACAGTTGAAGGGTGACTCGGCTCCGCTGCGCTCAGACGGTAATTCAATTAAGGCAAAGCACAAAATGTCCTGTGTTTTTGCTTGGCCATATCCTGCGACGACCATATTTGAATTTTGCAGTTTTTCTATTCGTTGGGATATCCTGGCCGGATGACAGAACACAAGGAATGCCATCCAGGAGTTGAATTTTAATTCAAAATTTTCGCGGTTTTTATGAAGCTTTTGCGCTCCTCAACGGAGGCTTCCTTGTAATGATTTGGTATTCTAAGGCGCTGGCTGTGCAACGATAAAAGGATATTAATGGAATGATAGGAAGGACAATGGGCTGTCTGTCGTTAGGCAAGCATGATTTTCTGGCATTTTTCCTCGTTAATTTCTATAAAACCGTGCCCGTTTGACATGTTGAGGTTATGATGAAGTTTTTTCCTAGAGGTTATGTTTGGAATAGTTATGGGGACAGGAGGTACAAATTGGTTTGTCATGTTGTTTGTTGTGGGGGATAGGAGTTTTATTTTCTGATGGTATAAGCATTCATTATCTGTCTAGAGGTAGTAAATTGGACAGTTTTGGGTTGGGTAGGAAGTTGGTTTTGATCAAATTGGACAAAGTGGATAGAGTGAGCTGCCTTGGCATATTTGGATCATGTGTCAGTAAGAAATTTCTAGGGGTACTCAGGATCTTGAACAGATTTGGATGCGAGTGTACCCTGAAATTGTCGTAAATGCTTTTCCAACGGCACGGTGGGATCGACATTGGTGGAGGACACAGCGTTCACACAGTTTTTGTTTGTGGACTCTGGCAATTTACGGCTCACTAAGCCGTCCAACTTGAAGTCTCTTTTTGGGCAGTCGCGTCTGAATTTGGTTGCGACGAGAAAGAGGTGATAGTCGACGTTTGCCACTCTGAATGTGTATACATCCAGGATGTTGTACTTGTGCCTCGCATCTATGACTACATGGTCAAAGTGGTTGGTGCTTCTATCATCTGAAGATCGCCAGATTGCTTTGGGGATTCGAAGTCTTCGGAAACCTGGTGCTTCTGATAACAGTGTTACATGCTTCCGCGAAGTCTGTTGATCGGATACCATTATCAAATGTGAGCTTGAATCGTTTTTCCTTAACGATTTTTCGCATTTAATTCAACTGGTACGATTTTTACACTGTATTCCGGACACACTCTATCCAGGATGTCGTAAAATTCCTCCTTCATAGGTTCTTCAGTCTCATAGTTAGGGGCGTGTGCACATATAAGGCTGATGTTGCAAAACGTTGCTCTAGCTATTTTTGACGTGGTAAGGAAGTTACCCTTGGGGCCACCTAGGACAAGGAGCCATCATAGTATCCATTACGGGACTGAGCGCTGCCTTTCGGCTCATGCACCATCTTCTCTGTTAAAGAGGTCTAACATACCCGTGAGATTGCAAGTTGACCTGTTGTCCGAATAAGTCAAAACAGCTCAAAGTAGTTTTACTTTGCCCATCCTACTCGGACTCCATCTTGGGGGTTATTCCGCTGCCGCCTTTAATGGGATATGTACGTTAGCGTGAGAGCACGTGCTCCGCCGCTCTTATTTCCTGGCGCCAAGACATTACATAGGAATTTAGACCCTATCTACGGTCGAGTTACTAGGCACTCAGCGCAGCGGTCGCCACGGAAAGGCTGATATTCGGAATTAGTTGGCATCAGTTAAAGGTGAGATCACCCGATCTATAGCAGCAGACGGCATTTGACAGATCACAGCTCAACCTCAAAAAGTTGGGTATTAATATTTTTAAAGTCTCGAAAATTTTAGACTGTTTTAAGGAACGATCACAGACATTAAAATCTAGTCATCACATACTAGCATACTATTGTTAGGCTGTTGATACGACAATAAGTGATCAACTTATTATCATGGATTTCACTTATTAATCGACACATTTTTGTGAAATAGTTGTATACAGCCCTATAAAACCAACAAATCATTCATCACTTGGTCGTGCAGATAACCCTGGCTCTCTTATCCAAATATTCCCGCGAAATGCTTACCCAAATCAATTAAACTCGACTCACAATCACAAACTTCTTCACATTAAACTCGAAAATTCATTCAAGCCCAAACCAAATGTTAACTCATTTAAGACTGATCCGCGAAAAGACCCAATCTATGCCTCGGAGAAAAAGAAACAATCGCAACAATTTAACGATCAATTAAAACCCCCGCTAACCATAAAATTTGTAAAACTTTTTACAGCCGGCAAGATGTGTTTGCCGGCAACATTCTATCCAGCATCTCCCCAACCAACAACAACAAAAAACATCAACAGCGATATAACAGAAACCTAGCGTCGTAAAAACATCCAATTTCCAGGCTAAATTGTGTGCCGATTTTTATAACATTCGGTAATTCAAGCTCACATTTGAGGTAAGCCCCCCCGGCTCCAAATCGAATTTCAGTTTTAACGATCAATAAAAATCGACAGCGAGACAATGAGACGTCTGGTGGCAATGCCACTATGTATCGGCAGGCGCGCGAAGCCCACCTCAGACGAAAGTCGTCAGTTGGACGTGGTGCCGGCGGCGGCGTGAACCCCCTGTCCGGGTTTTAATGTGTCTTGCCAAATGAGATTGGAGCGCAACATTGTTGCGGGTGTGCACAATTAGTTGCCCCTTGTCGAGGTTGCAAAACACTTGGCTCCTCGCTTTGTTTTGCGGTTCGAGAATGGTGGACCTGGTCAGTCTCGAAAACTGTTGCAAATAAGTAACGAGGGGCTCATTAAAAACGCCATTAATGCAATAAACCGAAGAGCAAACATCGATTAAACATTATTTATGAGGCTTCAGTGGGAATGGCGTGTGCATATGCACTCACTGCGGTTGGCATTGTACAGCTTTATGCTCATTTGCACATGATTTCTATGGTTTAAGGGTTTCTTATTTGGGTACATTGTTGCAAAGTTCAGTGGTGGACTTCCACGTGAGTGAACAGAGAGAGAATGTTTCAATTGCAATACGTAATCGAAATAATAGACGTACAGGAGTTGGCTGACGTCTTGATATTGATGATTAGAGTATCTATCGTAGAATTGGAAGTTTTTGATTACTGTCATCACATTTCCCACACCACTTATGATCATAAACCTCGCTTCTGTCATCAACCAAAAAAAAAAAAAATCATTCAATCCTCTGGCTCATGCAATCATTCCCCAACCATTGACCTCAATTTTCACAAAAAACACACCGCCAGTTCGAAGACGACGGTCCAATCTCTCATCCATCTTCAAGGAGTTGCACTTCACTCATCATGCTCTGTACCCCAGGGATTCCATTGTAGGCGCTCCAAACACGCCACACCGCCTCACCATCGCCATCTCCATCGCCGTCGCCAGTGTCTATTCCGCTCCTTTGCGGATTGCGGCCATAGCATATCTTCAAATCAAAGTTCAAACACGAAAGGCTAATTATTTACCATCCTTCAGAGAGATTCCAGGCAATTGTGCCTTCTCTGGAGTTGCCTAATTGGTCCGCTTTTCTTTTTTTGCCCAACATTCTCAATCGCTATCTCTGAGGGCACCTAGCACAACATAAATCTGTTCGTGTTCAGTTCCTTTCATCTGAAAGCGTGTTGACCGACATATCGAAATCCTCGTGCCCAACTTCATTTAGTGGGGGAATTAAGCATTTAAATAGGTCTTGGGCTGCGCTGTTGCGTGATGTTGACGAAACAGTAGCGCAATTTGGCAGAGAGATGAGAAAAATAGGTACCTTCACCAATCACTCATGCGATCGAATTTTCGGGAATGCACAAACGTCAAAAAGTTGCGTGCCCATAGGCCTTGTGTGTAATTGCTTAACTCTTTTAGGAAGGCCATCGAATTGGGTTGGTAACCTTACCCCTCCGCATGGGTGTTGCAAGTAAATCATTTTTGACACGCCAGTGAGTTTGGAGTGTTTGTTTGTGGAGCCTATGTGGGCAGGGGGTATTTTAAAACAAAATATGGGGCTTTGCCCCTGCAAGTTATGAACAGATATTGGAATTCTTAGAGTCAAGTAAAGGTTTGTTTTACTAGGGACAGGTACACCATTTCATTCAAGTCTTTAGAATTAACAACAAAATGAAATGTCTGGCACCATATAAGGTCCCCTAAATTAGCTTCTCATTCATGTCACTTTCGGCATTTGAACCTAAGAATCCAAGCTTAATAGTCTAACCACTAGGCAGACAGTAGCGACGATCTGCATCCTTAAGACTCCAAGCTTACTAGTCTAACCACTATGAAGGCAGGACCCATAATCTCGATCCTTAGTCTTTGAGACTAAGATCGCAAATAGGTCATTGAAGATTATTGATACGCCGAAGCCTAGTTTGTTATGAAATTTGGGGGAATACAGTGACCTTTGTGGAGACGGTGCAGGGCCTTGCCTTAATCATTTTGTTTTAATTTTGACGGTATACCAAAACTAGACGTGGCTCATAGTTCGTCTTTATAAATGTTGTCGTATGCGGATTTGAGATCGATGGTTAGGTGGTGGGTATCGATTTTGACTTCCTGGTTTTTTTTTTTTCAATATCTGCCCTAGTGTGAAGATTTGATCAGTTGTGGACTTTCTTTGCCTAAAATCGCACTGAAAAGGGCCGATTAGGTTGTTGGTAAACGGTTTAGGCGTTCGCATACTACGGCAGATAGAATCTTGTAGGCGATTTTGAGGAGTCTTATGCCTCTGTAGTCAACGCAGTTCAGAGGGTCTCTTTTGAAGTGGACCCGTCAATGGAATAAGTTTTGATTATGAATTAGTGGATGTTACATAACAAGTCATCTCTCCGGGCTCTCTAATGCTTGGCGGGAAGACCGCCTTTTCCGGCAGTTAAACTAAGCTTGAGTTTAGACATTGCTATCCTTACTGAACTTAGGTCGGGTGGTTGGTAGTTTTCGCTGTCGTCGCCAGTACTGAATGGCTCGTTCTGGCTGACAGCTGGATATTGTTCCCGCTTCGTTTAAAAATCTGCAGAAGTGATTATTCAATATCCTCCGCATTGACTGTGTCTCAACTACCATATTTTAATCTTGGCAGGATTTTGTTCGAGCCATGTATCCCTGGCCTTGGGGTTTTACTTTTTTGTAATACTTGCTAACATCATTCCTGGAGTGACACATCTCTATATCCTCGATAGCGGGCTTTTCTTGCTCTTTTATTCTTTTTTCTGAAGTGCCGGTGTTCATACTTTCATCTTTGTCTTTGGAGCTCAATGACAGCATACGTAATCGACACGCTCATAGCAAAAAACCGAACCGCGCAAATGTATGTCTGTAGTAGTTGTATCATGACCCACTGCCATATTTCTTTCGCATTTTGTAGCTTTGATAAGGGGACTTTCTAGACAAGGTCTTGTGGGGTAGCCCATATGCCTTGCGACCCCTCACGTCATATATAATTCATTTGACATCGCATTACTTAGGTTGGCATTCTTAGGAAAACCGATTCGACAGCATAAAATGTTCAAACGGCTTCCGTAAAATAATTTCTTCATCAGATGTTAATCAGTAAAGATGTAAGTGATCCTTAAAAATGTCCGAGAGTTTAATTTTCGGATCATCACCCTTCAACCCATTGAGTATCCACTCAATAGCTATCTTAATACCTTAAAGCATCTGCCTAAATATTTCCGCACCAGGTTCTACCTAAGTAGCACTATCTGTCAATGCCTCCTAAGTTCAAACTTTTTCACTGACAGGTGAATCTCCTTTCCACATTAGATTAGGAACCAATTTTTGGTTTTAATTTGATTGGAAAATTCCATCCTCAGCACGCGATTGACCACAATTCCGAACCATAGTCTCTCAAAGAGAAATTCACCTGTCGCAGCTCGTGCTTGTGCGCCCCTAACTCCTCGAACTAATGCACTTCCAAATCAACCCCAGAGGGCCTAACCAAACATAGTTATTAAATTAAAATTCCATCAGACCATCATCAGCCTGATGAGACCGAGTTTTTCTACATGTGCCCATATAGACCTTCGTTGTCGCTCCAGTTTCTTATAACGATCACCCTTAATGACCAGCGCAACCATCTTTGAACCCTTTTACCACGTTTCTCCTCCTCCTCCGTTTGGTAATCTCAACGACACCGAGGTATTTACCTTCGGCCTAATGGACACTCAACCCCGCTCATCTCAACTGCAGCAGCGGCACCTGCTCGCATAAATTTGTCGGTCCAGCCGTGAACGGAATCATTAATTACCGCATGATTTTGAATGAGAAAGTGATCTTTGGTGTAGCTGGATGCGCGGCTAAAATTCTCCGCACAGCCGAATGTCGATGGCCATAAGTCACCGCGACTGAGGTAGTGGTTCCATGAGTTCGCCCCTAATGAAGATGTTAAGAGCACGACGCAACATACTTTTTCTAATCTCTGACCATTATTTGTCGGTCGCTATCACTGGGTATCTATGAGAATGCGTCTGCGTCGAGCGAGAGAAATGTTTTTTGTGTTTCGCCTCTTCAGGGGACGAGATGGGTCCATGGATGGACACTGCGACTCACGGATATATGCCGCCGTATATGAGAGTGTCTCTGAATGCGTCTAGAGTGTAAGTTGAAGATAAGTTGGATGCTTACATGGCCAGTGTCGTTTGTGGCTCGTTTTACCCCCATGAGACAAAGGCGATAACGTGCGGCTTTGGCCCTCTGAGTGCGTGTAAGAAATTAATGTAACGCGTTGTTGTTCTCTGGTAGTAGGTGAGACGACTCGTATTGAGATATTCTTGGGCAGTTCCTTGTGATTTCTTACTTAAAGTTGGAGATAGTGGAGCGAGAGCATATCGGTTAAGTGTCACTAGGCGTTGAATATATATGCGGCTGATTAGGTGCGGTGAGGTTTTTGTTTTCCTTAGGTTTGTGGGATTAAGCCGCCTTATTTGGGTATAATTTGTTACTTTTTGAAATGCACTCTGGAAGCTATGAGGACAGATATGGAACCATTTGGTGGAATTCAAATAGAAATGAAACCATTGTTCATCATCGAATAACATGGATTCATCATCTTAGGCTAAGGGACGATTCAAGCAATTGAGAGCCAGACATTTTTCGTTTCGTATAGTTTGGGTACCCCTTTCTATGATGGACTAAGGGGAGAGTTTTCTAAAAAAAAAAGCCTTAAAAAAATACTAAGGAGACCTTATACGAGAGACAGCCCATCTTTACTTTGCGCTCCTGAAACATGGACAGTTTGAAAGGCGTACAGGTTTTAAAATTTTAGGTCAATTCCAAGTTTTCAAAAACAATGCCAGTTCACTTCATGTTGACACTTCTGCAGACAAAAATGAATACGCGGTCTTCGAGATCTTCTTAAAACAAAAATACGCAATAGACGACTAAGATAGCTAGGACATGGACACCTTTGCAATCGGCCATGCGTAGGAAATCCTCACCTGAAGTGCTGACAACAATTTAAAACCGATGTCAACCAACTTGAAGTGTGGAACTGTATGTGCATTGTAAAGTGGTATAATGTCTTGGTGTAGTTGTACCCCGTCATACAATACATTCCATAGAACTGGGCCCACGAAAAGCAGCTACTAAAGGCAGATCGTGTTTTTGGCGACTCTGGAAGTTGGGAAAGCCTTTAACTCACTCAGCCAGGTGGAGTGACATGCTGAATGCGCTCGAAATCACATTCAACATCCCAGTTTATCTCTTCGGGAAATGGTGAAGGACAACCTTAAGGCCAGGAACTGATCTATGAGACTAAATTGGGGCAACAACGAACGCAATTGCAAGTTTCTTTAGGGGGCCTGACTTTTGGAACATCTATGTTGGCCGTCTTCGCATGGAAATGTAGCAAGATTCCCTCCTGGTAGGGTATGCAAATAATATCTTCGCAGAAGATACCGAAAGTGTGCAGAGAGCTAAATCAGATTATGCGACGAGTAAGCAAGATACTGGATGGATGAACAGGAAAAATCGAGTTAGTCCTTCAGACGGAGAACAGAATCCTGACTCTATGCCACTTCCAAATCGGCCAAGAGATTGAAGGAAACAAAGACGCTGTGAAGTATTTGGGTAAACACCAAACTTACTTTCTGGCACCAGATAATGAATATGGCGGAACGGTCTTCGATAGTGACCGCGTTACTCACTAGGCTGATAGCGAACATAGTTGTGCCAGCAAAGCTCCTTGTTGTCGATTACGAATGCCATCCTGTGACTTGGCTTGATATCAGAGATCACCCAACATACCCAAAGTTTTCAGAGACTAAATGGTGTACATACTCTTCTATATGCCATAAGACTCTGTAAGTGCCGCAACATCAACAAATCTAGAGGCCTGAATTACCAACCTATTCCGTAAAGGCTCCCCAGGTATGAAGATGTTTGCAAATCCCTTTACGAGGTGATTAAAGAAGAATATCTCAAGGTGCGGTGTTTACTATTGGCTCCGTTCGTCGTTCCCAAACTATAACTCCACACACTTATATGAATCCTGAATCCTTATATGAATCCTGAAGTCCTGAAGGTCAAGTATATTTAAAAACGCAGGTGATAGAGTTGTAAGAGGGAACTCCAATACCAAAATCATTAAATCGGTTGTTATCAACAGGGGCTTGGGGATTATAATAGTTTTGTGAAATTTTCAAAGGATTTTGCGGCTTAGCATATGACGGTATCCGTTATAGGACACCCCACAAGAATTATTGAAGTTCTAGTGGTGGTTGGCGGCTGGCATCAAAGAACTTCTCACAAAGATATGAAGGACAGAAAGATTACAATTTGCATAGGTAGGATCGAAAAAGTCGTATTTGAATACGATGCTGCTACCCTAATAGCATTTAATGAAGCCACTTACTTGTCCAGTGTCTTCTAAGTAGGTAAGGGTCATTCTTTCCCTTTGTAGTGTTTTTTTATATTTTTAACAAATGATGCGAAACAGTCATTGACTCGACGTTTTTGATGTCAAAATCTTCTACTCCGCATGCAAAAAAAAAATTCTGAATTAATTTTTAATGTATCTCCCCGTTTATCCATGCCCATAATATGAACATGCTCCAATTGCCACAATCCCTAACAATGGTGAGAACATTTTTCGAAATTGATATCCCGAAAGTTTCCGTTTCATACCTTTCGCAGTCTAAAACTCTGCAACCTTTCCATGACTTCTTTAGCCCTAAAGTACATTTTAATAGGATTAACGTCACTAGACCGATTTCAGATATCGCCCATGTGGGAGACTGCTTTCCCTAGTTTCTTAGAAACAAAATAATAGTCGTTCCACCATCCGAAGGCATACCCCTACCGAACTTGATCCTTTGCCAAATCATCAGAAGGCGATGAAAACTCCAAAGAAACTGTCAACACGAATTAAAGCCTTCGGAGATTAAACATGCAAAGTAACCAGGAACTTGTTAAACGCTTAGGACTATGCTCAATGTGTGTGTAGTACAGAAGAACCAAAAAAAACAAAAAAAGTTGCGGTCCATCACTTCAAATTGCTTTGCCCTTCGATGATTTGGATGTGAATCCACGCGTTTGTATCTTCCTGGGAACCAGAGCCGTCATGCTGTCATACCAACCAATATGAAGCTTACTTGCGCATTTAAATTCGCAATCTCTCTGTTGGCAGGATTTCGGCCTGGGAGTGCTGTCATGCGTGTGAGAACAATGGAAGCTGTTGAAGGGTTCTTCTGAGAGCAAAGAGAATGTGATTTGATGCGGTATGAATATTGGGAACACAGCATGTGTTTGCTGATCAAGAAGAAGTTTTCCGTTCAACGGACGTTATGAGTTGGGAATTTCGAAATAATCGGTCTCTCTGGTTTTGGTAAGTTGGCGCAATATTTTGCATGCCAGCCGTGAGTTTCAATAGGTTGTTGTCACCTTTGATTATGGTAATCGGGTGGAGTGGGTGTTTTTTTTTTTCGTTTTAATTAGAAGGCACATTGACGATGGGGATTTTCATGAATTCTGAAAACAGAGTAATGCCCTGTCGTATCTGGCTTTGAAGCGTAAATAGTATTTACATTGGGTTCAAGCATGAATTTCTTTTCGAAAATTCACTTGACGTCAGAAACGAAAAAGTGGCGCCCAATGACAGGTCTTCTTTAAAATCTCTCTGATGACAAATGGCAATCGTTCTTAGAGTAAACAAAGTTTTTGATGGCTGCACCAAATACATGATCTGCATTATGCTGCAGATTGTAGATCTATAAATTCAAACGGCGATGGACCAAATGGAGCCAATCAAATGGGACCAATCTATGACCTTCTAAGAATAACCTTTTGTATCCTTGGAGCATTAAAACTGAAATTAGCACTCTTAATTTTTGAGTATAGAAGCTTTGACGTAATCTATGACCTCTTTCATGCTCCTGCGAATTACGCTGAAGTTTTTGATTGTCAAAAGGATGCATGAAGATGGCAAAAGGCCAAATGAGGCGTTCTTAAGGTAGACCTTGCTATAGATGACTGCATACCAAATGAATGACTCGTTTTATGCTCCTGGAAAAACCCAAACAGATCTGATATTTCTGAATCATTGAACTAAGCATTAGGATCTGGCAATAGTTCTGGGGTTTCGAAATAGTAGAACAATGATTTAAGGTGGCAATGAGTCAAATGATTTGACTATATGTTAGACCTAGGTATAGAAGTTTGACCAAATCTAGGATCTATTTCATGATCCTGGGAATACCCGTGAAATTTTTTAAGCGTTGAACTATGAGGATGGAAATGATCTAATGAAGTGCCTTTGAGAAGATGACTCATCCAAATCGATGATCTGAAAAATCCTTGTCTGAGATAAGCCCTTTTTGAATTGCAGAAATATAATTAAGGCCCCAAACCATGATATATTTAATGCTCCTGCGAATGGCTCTGATGTTTTTGATTGTCAGAAGTATGCATGAAGATGGCAAAAGGCCAAATGAGGCGTTATTAAGGTTGACCTTGGTGTAGATGACTGCACCAAATACATGATCTGTTTTATGCTCCTGGGAGTATCCCGATGTTTTTGAGTCGTGGAATTCGACATTAGGACGGCAATACGTCAATCGAAGGATCTTTAAAGTAGACTTAGGTTTATAACCCTTAAATCCATGATTATGGCATGACATCACTACCAATAATGTCATGGAATCTATGGCAAGTTTCCGAAATTAACAGAGATCACACCTGACCCTTCAATCGATGTGCGAGAATGAAAATTGATAGACCCAATGAACAAAAAAACCCAACTCCGGGATCATCCTCACGCACACTTGCCACCATTTCCCCTATCTACACCAGCTGTCAAAAATTCAATCAATTCGCCATAAAATTTACGACTGTGAATCACAGCAATTTAACCATCCCGAATTAATCCTTAAAACTTGCCCCATAAACAAAATTAATGCCACGTTTGTCTTCCTTTTATTGCATCGAACTTCCCGTGTCGCGTTTGCGCCTGCGTCTGCGTCTGCGTTCACATCGTCATCATCGTCGTCGTCATATTCCCTGTTGCAGGCTAGTGTCTCTTGTCCCATTTGAGTGTTTGGTGGTAGCGCGGATTGAGACACATATTTTTTGTGCGTATCCCTTTTTCATCTTGGGGGAATAACATCTTCCTCTCGATGTAGCAATTTATCGGATTCACTTGCTATTCTGGGATAATCTTCCAACAAAGTTTCTCCCTGTGAAACGAGTTCCTTCCCATTCAGGATTCACTTCGCACACGGACAACAAACAAATCAAAACGCAAGGCATTGACAACAACCAAAAAGAAGAAGAAGAAGAACTACGTTATGCGCGTCTGAGAGTGTGTGTGTGCATTGGTTTATTTCTGTCGAAAAGAAAGAAAAATGAAAAAGCAAATTGATAAAGCGAAGCATGGTCACATCAAGAAACCAATTAAGGCCACTTTATGCCAGGTAATTATGGCATGCTAAACGGATAAAAACCGGGCCCACAGCATCTGTATGGAAGACGCCTTCTTATCGGAGGTGTGAGTTCCTACCTTTCATAATTACATTCGTAATTTATTTACGGTATAGACGCAACAACTGTGGGTGCCAGTGTTGCTTTTAACTGCTCGTCGGATACGAGCATCGGGAGAAGGAAGAGTCGCCAGATACGCGTTTCGTGCAGAGATTATGGGGGCTATTTTGTTCACACTCATAAATCCTCTTTATGTGGTTGGTTATGGACTGTGGATAAAGGACGAATGAATTTCTGTGATAATTAGATGAGTGGACAGCAGTTTGGGAAAAAAATTTATTTTTGGTTTTATTTCTTTTTTTTGAGATATATGACACTTAAGCGGAAACATATCAAATCAAATGAGTTAGGTCAAGGTCTATGAATCTAACTATCACTAGGAGTAAAAGTTCGGACTACCAGGCATTCGCTAGCAATCGATGTATTCCGTAAACAAGAAATTCTTCTTTCAATACCGGCTCAAGTGTTATATCGTTTTGGATACTTAGCTCACCGAACCTCTTACTCGAAGGTCAAGCAATTACAATTGGACTTAATAATCAAAGCCGGCTTAGGTGTTTTTTTTTAAGAAGACGTCCATTAATTTGGCTACCAGTCTCCCAGATCAAGCGGTTTATCTACCCAAATTCCTTAAAAAATCCCCAAAAATGTCTGAAAGAAATTGATAATCACTTCCTAAATCTACTCATTCCATTAGCGTCTATTAAACAATTGTAACCGCAATCATCAAAAATCTGTCACAACCCTAAGCTGCAGGCGACCTACAAAAAGTGTGAGAACCCCATCGAATGCTTCGCAATTAGATTAATTTGCCTTCAATTTGACTTGCTCATCACACAGATCTTGAGGTCTTCTTCTACCCCAATTTGAAGAAAACCTCGCTCGCATTAATCGTTTATCCCACGAACCGAAACGAAATATCCTTACCAGGCAGTCCACAAAGGTTCATAACCTTTGAACAACAATTGCAATCAAAAGATGCAAAAAAAAACCTCAAAACGGTCTATCCAATTGAAAAAAAAACACTTTCCAAGCCATGTCAAGGAAGGCAGGGCGGCAAAACTAGCAACTCGCAACACTGCAACTATAGTTGTTGTGATTGCTACCTGCCCCAGCTAGAGTTCGAGTGCACATTGCGTGACTTTTGTTCCTTTGAGCAATCAAATAAAAAAAAATCCAAATAGGGTAATCGCGTAAGAATGAGGCACAACAATGCGGTCAATTCGTTTTAGAAACCCTGCTGCTGCCGATTCGTTAGGAGGGCAATTTAGTTAATTTCTCCGTGTTTGCTTTTTTTTTTGCATTGTTGTTGGATTATTAATTTAATGGCAGTCGTGTAATTACACGCAGAATCGAAAAGCATTTATCGATTTGAAAGGGAAATACCACAGATGCAGTTGACTAGATGGACAAAATGCAAACACTCTCTTGAAACCCATGCCTTACATCCGCTTGGCGAATACTCCCATTAAATTACCTCCATCGGAGTGGGGTATAATTTGTGAGTCCAATTCGCCGCCATCATAACCATAAACTAATCACTCGAACAATACCGTGCGGATGACTTAATCACGGACCCATGTGCGTTGTGCATCCTAAGCGATTATTTCTGTGGTCCAGACGACTGCGCGCCCGCAACTCCCATGAAAAGGTATTCAATTAGACGTCATGAATCACATGCGTGGCGCTTCGAAACCTCTCATTTTGCACAGCGGCTGCGTGCAATTGAGACGCGAAGACGCACGAAGTGTTGAGTGGTTGATTCGCGGTTTAGCGCACAACACCAGACACCATCCGCATATCCAATGGATACACGAAATTTATGACATAATCACCGGATTGACTGCGTACCATGCCGTTGCTGCATGTACCTACTTATCGGCTCTGGGTGAATTTTTCATTTCTGACTCACCAAAGGGGGTGATTGACAAATTTGTCTACAAGTAGCAGAGACAAAAATTTAGGTTATCTTGTGGTAGCCAAATTTCCATGCGGCTACCAAAAGCAGCAGCAGCAGCAGCACGGTGGTGTATACCTTTATCTGGGCGCTGCTGTTGCGGTACTCGATTTATATGCGGTGACGAGTGAGATATTGCCGACGATCTGGCTTGGGTGGTATCTGGTATCGGTGTGGAAGTTCTGTGGGCCCTATTGGGTTCAACTGCTTCAGAAGCTACAGCGGCAGCGCCGAAAATGTCAATATGTCATTTTGACAAAGCGGACAGAGTTTGGCAGTCTGCCGACTTCTTGAGGTGTGGGTGTTTTGACAATTTGCTGGCGCTGATGGTGAAATAGCGTTGATATGGTTGCCATTCTTTGGTGCTGCGCTAGTCGTGTGGTGTGGTTATTTACGAGTTCGATGGTGATCGGTTTGAACTTAGGTTGCGGTGGAAGTTAGAGATAGAAAGTGAGTGGTTGGGTGAGATTTTATTGGGCGTGATTGTGTTCAGGTGACGATGACTAAGCGGGAGTGGATGAGGTGTAATTAGATGGAGAAGATAGGTCAGGTTAAGGTGAGCACTTAGGTCAACGAAGGACTTTTGTGAAACTACATTGATTTGTAAGCGCTTTCCTTACGTTTTGCATATGTGAACCAATCCGAGATACACATAGGTCGTTCCACGAGATTTTTTTTACATTTCGGATGGGAAATCCGACTCCTTTTGGTTTGTTAGTATTTGAACTTATCTCAGCGTATTTAAATCTTCTAAATCAAATCATAACAAGCTCAGGTTCTAAAAAGAGTGGCGCTTAAGTCCAGAATGAGTCTGGTCCTCAACTAACATGCCTCTCCAATTAGGCTGGTCTTTGCATTGAAATTGATGAATAGGTGGTGGGTATCAATTCGGTCTTCTGTATCTGTCAAAGTGTGAAGATTTGATCAGACTTTCCAGTCCTACAACTACGCTGGTAAGGCCGATCAAGTTGTTAGTAAACGGCTTTAGGTGTTCACATGTTACGGCAAATAGGATCTTGTAGGCGATGTTGAGGAGACAGACTTATGCCTCTGTAGTTGGCGCAGTTCAGAGTGTCTTATTTTTTTGGAACGGGAAACGATGCTGATGTTCCATTCTTCAGGTATACTTTCATCCGACCAGATTTGGCTTATAAGTTGGTGGTTGTCTCTTACCAAATCATCCCCGCAAGCTTTATAAATCTCAGCGGGAAGGCCGCATTTCCGGCAGCCTTTAAAGCTTGAGTTTAGATATTGCTATCCTCACTTCACGCAGGTCAGGTAATTGGCGTTTTTGGCTGTCGTTGCTAATATTGAAAGGTTCGTTTTGCCTGCCAGGGGATGACACAGTTTTTCATCCTCTTTTTGCCCGACCCATCCCATCGTATTTCCTGGGTGGCAGTAATGTCTGCTTTGTAGCAGTTTAGTTTTTCATCCTCTTATTGCACGACCCATCAGATCGTATTTCCTGGGTGGTAGTAATGCAGCCTTTAAAGCTTGAGCTTAGATATTGCTATCCTCACTTCACGCAGGTCAAGTAATTGGCGTTTTTGGCTGTCGTTGCTAATATTGAAAGGTTCGTTTTGCCTGCCAGGGGATGACACAGTTTTTCATCCTCTTTTTGCCCGACCCATCCCATTGTATTTCCTGGTTGGCAGTAATGTCTGCTTTGTAGCAGTTTAGTTTTTCATCCTCTTTTTGCCCGACCCATCAGATCGTATTTCCTGGGTGGTAGTAATGTCTGCTTTGTAGCAGTTTAGGGCTTCCGCTAATTGTTCGCCTGCTTCTTTCCTGTTTAATATTCTCACATTCCAAATGCCGATACGATCGTCGTTGTCCTTTTTTCGTTTAGCAGGGTCGTTAAAATAAGATCAGTCCTTTCCGAGGCTGTTGGTTGCTTCGTGACAATGGTTTTTTCCATGGGTGGGTAGTTAACTAAAAGCAGAACAGCCAACCTGGAGGGCCAGTTCAAATTTATAAGATACCCCTAGAACACGTAGCCATCAGCATCCACTACGAGATTGAGCGCTGCCGTTGGCCTTTCGGTTCATCCGCTATCATCTCTGTTCAAAGGGCCTGACTTACCCTCGATTTTCCTAGATAACCTGTTGTCCGAATATGTTGAACCTATTATGCAAAATCTGCGTTTCCTCAATGTAGTCATCTTGGCTGTAGCGTAGAATATCAGTATCAGTGCGTGATGTTGTGATGTTCTTGTTGCGAGACTCCCTAATATTGTTAGTTTCTCTCTTTCCTGTCCAAAATTTCCAGCACCTTCTAAATTGGTACCCGATTTCCTTTTTCTTATAGTTTTTCTTATACTTGCAAGCTTCATTATGCCACATCCTTTTAGAGGGGGATGATAGCCTAAGGTGGGTTCGGGTACTTGGACGTTGGTGGATGGTGTAAGTAAGAATCTCATTCTCTTGTTTTTTTGTAGCCTCTGACAGTCTCCATTTCTCCTTAAACCACCCAATGTGAAGTCACGTTTTCTGTACCGTTCATGGTTGTTTTTGTTGAGAAGTTGAGCTCTGAATTTGGTTGAGAGGTTGAGGTTACATACTCCATATACATAAATACACGATTCCGGGTGTGTGCTTTGCATCAGATAGTCTATTTGGTCTGTGATTCGGCTTTCTGGAGTGGAACTCAACACAGTTTTGAACGTTGTGCCAAAGTCAGTTAGTCAGAACGTATTATGTGCTGTACGTATACGGATATACGGAGGCCAAACTTTTCAACTAACAAATCAAAGGCGATATCCTTCTCGATGGTGGCGTTAAAATTTGCGAGCAGGAATTTTATATCAAACATTAAAAGGCTATAAAAGTTATAAAATTTCTTGATAAGGTATTCAGTCACCTTTGTACGGGCGGTCACTAACTGTTATAAATTCAAATACTCCTTTTTAGACTGCAATTTTCAACAAATTCTTCTCCGTATATTTGTATAGCCTTTAAGGGCCGCATAATTTCATATTCTGCATTCCTGATCGTATCCATAATAAATTTTTTAATCGCGGTATCACTTAATTGTACCGCGAGAGGGAAGCATACTCGGATATCGATGTCGGTGGTGTGGTCATTCGTTATTATGGTTATTAAGGAGAATTGTTATTCAAGACTATGGCCCTCCAGCCTGGAGGATCAGTTCAAATTTGCAACCCATAGAACGCAGATCCAGCGGTTCCGGCATCAATGCTACCGTTGGTCTTTTTGTCCGATCTGCCACTATCTCCGTTCAAAGAAGCTGACTTGCAGCTGGAATACTCGAATGACCTATTGTCGGAGTACATATGTCAGACAAGGCCATGTAAATAGTAAAAATTATGGATCATAACTAGGATTTCAAATGCCACTGATGACTCCATTTTTGAATTAATAATCTGCAGTCTGCATCCGCTTCTTCTACAAAATATTAATTTATGAATACAAATCTTAACGTTGTTTCCGTTAAAAGATTGATAATTCTAAATCGGCTGATGGGAGTTGAAAATGAAGATCTTAAGGCCTAGATTGTACTGTCCAATCAATTTGTTTAAGCATTTTCCAGTTCAACATATCCTTATATTTGGGTGCAGCGCTTGTCCCGAAGTCCCAAAAGTACACCTAAATTAATTCTCTGTCGAAATTCGGAGAAATATCCAACAGTGCAAAAGCGTAATGACGTGCTTCTCAAACTTTCGGTGATGAATCGGCGTAGGCGTATTAATTTATTTCAGGCCATGACATGTTAATGTCTCAATTTTTTGCAATTCAAAACCATCAAATTCATCTTGTTCTGGCATTTCTGGCATTCATAAAAAAATTAACTGCCAAAGCTCACAAATAAAACAAGAAGGGCGCGTTCCATCAACAGACTGCACTTTGTCTAAAAATGAACTTCGACAACGTGCAACCAAATTTACAAAACATGCACCTATACCACTCAAAAATGGCATTCCTCCAGAAACAAAATAATGAAGATGCCTTACTCCAAGCCGCAGCACAACCCCCTTTCAAAGTGATGGACACATCCTGATCATTAAAAGCCAATACCTCCCCAATTTTGGTATCAATTTTCTCTTCCAAAAAAAAAAATGATTTATCTATATCCTTCCGAGAATGCAAATAATCGTGGTCAAGTGGCACACCTCTCGCAACGATAAACCCGCTCACGCCATCTCTTGGCAATTTGTGGTTAATATCAGTCTCCGAAAGCTACATAATTGTAATTGTTTAATAAATTGCGCAGAAGTCACTATTCCGTTTAGCACAACATATTCATCAGGGAGCCTCTCGCAACTAAATTGAATACTCTTCCTGGCACACTTCAAAGTTTCGTCTTTGTTGTGGTTGGTTGGCAATCAGCCACCGTGGCTATGGCACGTATTTCCCAAAAAAAAAATTTAATTCCATCCGCAGTACGAAACAAAAGAGGAAACCAAATGCCATCTGTTTCGGACCGCAGACAGACGGACTGTTGCTGCTCCACGATATTTTACAGCGCAATTCGCATGATACGTGCTCATTTGCCGGAACTGCATCCACCAGAGGACACGGCATCTCCTCATACCTCATGTCCACGCGATTATGACAGTGTAAAGTGTTTATTTGGTCATTTATTTATCGACCACATCTCGTCCTTTTCGGACTCATAAATTACACGAGAAACCTACCCAAATGCAGGTGCGAAATGGCTCGGATATGATGGGCGTAGATACTCAAGACATATACAGGTATGGGTCGACAGCGACATCAGTTTTGGAGCGAGTGAAATTTAGCGGAAACTCTGAACAAACAAAAACTTTGTTCCACAAAAAGCTGTCAGAACGCATGACTAGGCGGATGTGGCGTCGCGTCGGTGGACTTTATTTGTTGAATGCTCTGATCAGAGGAATCTTCCGCAAGAGGGCACACAATTTGACTAAAATGTTGCCATTCCCATGTGAGTTTGCAACATTGTGACGACAATGTGGCAAGCTTACATAGTCAGGGCTGATGTTAGTCCGCGTAGCCGACATCGGACACTGGTTGAATGGGTTTTTGTTTCGATTTCAGTTAAGCGGGCTAATGAGAATCCTTATAGACTGTTGAGCTATTTTAAGTTCTTGTTTGGTGTTCGAGGTGTATTCACTTAATCGACTGAATGCACTTGTGTCACCAGGGCGAAGGCTTTAATTCGTTCGATATGGGCGAATGAGATTTTCGTATCACGGCCCAATGGGTGCTGAAGTCTAGGATGGCTGGGATGGTAATCGATTGAAAAGGTTTTGATTTTAATTTGTTGTGATCTCAGGAAAGATTGCTAGGGTAGGACAGAAGAGAAATACATTTTTTTTTAAATATTATGTTTCTTTTGGATACTCTGGATGTTTGGGGGTTATAACTTGGGTAGAATTTAATCGCCGTTAATTTGACAATCCATCAAATGTGATTTTTTACATCCAAATGCGTTGATAAAGGTATAAGTACAAGTGTTCGAAATCACTGGTGCGGAATATGTAGCCTACTGTCTTCATGTCAAAATATGAACCTTGCTGTCCTGCTTGGGAAAAGTGCTTTGGATTGTCTACCAATCAACCAAATGCCTCAGAAAGGACTCCTTTTGCTGCTATAGGCTTTGTTATATGAAATGGACAACATTGTTAGTGTCTAGACGTGGAATGTTCGAACACTCAGCAGAAAAGGGTGCAGTCTACCAACTAGCGGAAGCCCAACACTGCTACACTGGACATTACAACTATCCAAGTAATACTATGAAATAGGCTCGGCAAAAGGATTTTGAAAAACCGAATATGCGGATGCATAATTGTCATACACGACAGACTCCTGGGAATTTTTTTTTTTTTGGTTTTAAAGACACCGGTCCACATCGAACAACATTCGCCCACATAAGCCTTATACGCTCTCATGCTCCGACGAAGGAAACAGAGGGCACTGCTAAAGACTTCTAGTTCCTTGACCAAACTTATGAACTACCACCAGGGAATGATATAATAATTGCCCTTAGACTAAGGCTAATTCAATTCACTGGAGAAGAAAAAGCTACTTTTGCCAGCCCGCACACCATTTCCTCACTTTGATATCCATAAGGAAACTTAACGGTCTCCGGACCACCAAATGGCCAATCAAATTGATCAAACTGATGTGATAAACAAGAGGTATGCATCCAGTATTTTTGATGTCCGAGCATTCCGTGGGATCCAAAGTAAAAATGAGTCCACCATGACCAAAAACTGCAAAATACTCTGAGAAAGTATAGCTTCGAAATATTGCATTCGCAAGAGCTTAATCTTTCGATTTGCACACAAGCATCTAAGGTCGAAGATCATTGGCGACGATGCCTATAAGCCAACAATCGCATAAGAGACCGCCAATTCCTTTGAAGAACGCGTATCCACCAGCATCTAATGTCGAATGCCAATGGCGACCATATCAACAAACAAGGTCTCTTGTCTACAATCGCAAGACCTCCAAGTTTTTGTAGAACACTTATCCCTTAGACTCTCAATGAGCACCATACAACCAGATTCTAATGTGGAGGACCAATGGCAACGATGTCAACAAGCAAAAGATCTCCAAGTTCTTTATATTCCTTAGACTTTCGATCAGTACGATAACACCAGCATCTGATGTGCAATACCAATGGTGACCATATCTACAAGCTTACAATCGCAAGGGACATTAAAGTCCTTTGTAGAATGTTTATCCCTTCGATAAGGCGACGATGTCAACAAGCAAGAGACCTCCAAGCCCATTATAGAACGCGTATCCCTTACTCTTTCGATTACCACTACACCAGCAGCATCTGATGTCCAACTGATGATGACCTGATGTCATCATGATGACCAACGGCGACCATATCAACAATCTTAAAATCGCAAATATCTCCAAGTCCTATCCATTAGCCCTTTGATGATCACCATATCACCAGCATCTAATGTCGAAGACCAATGGCGACGATGACAACAATCCATAATATCAGCCGTACCTATGTATTGTGCAAGGTTTCTCGCGCCCACTAGCAAGGAACATCGGTTTTGCACAAGAATTTCGACTGATGATCGCAGCTAAAAATGAGGCCTACACGGCAAAGCTTCTGGTAGAGACGAGTTAAGCCATAGTGCTTTATAGGAAAAGAATGTATCGTCAACGCCAGGGATACATGTCCCAAACAGAGTCAACAACCCATCAGGCGAAAAGATTTGGTGAGGTCAAAGCCGTAAAGATCATTAGGTCTCTCTTTTTTTTAAATTCATTCTCGAGAGTAAACCCCTCCCTCCCAGCAACTTTTCATAACACCCAGACTTCGATTTAAATAAGAATGTCGCAACCTTCCCAAAAAGTATCAAAATACCATTCCAACCTTTGTCTGAAGCTCAGCTTTCCCATAACTTATATGCAAATGAGCCCTTCTTATAACGAAAGTCGTTTACACGAGCCTACCTTCAAAGCTCCTGATTACTATTCAATAAATCCCCTGCTTCCATAAATTTGCACATGCACCTGTGTATCCAATCGGCTATTTTCCACAATTTAAATCAAACCTATAAAGTCCGCTTAAAGGCAGCCCTAAATCATAACATAAAGTCAACGGTTCTCCGCCATAATAGCACCGCGCCGGCCCCAGCATGAAGACCCTTTATGAGCTCCACAATAAAACGTTTTCCATTCAAAAGCCATTTGCATACAAACAATGTGTTGCCGCTAACATTGTCAACAATTATAAGAGTCGAAACCACAGCCCTGTCCAGGCCGCTGTCTAATCCCATGATTTACACAAAGAAAATTCAAATTCCTCGTGTCCACGTGACAATGCCACAGATGAGTGTATCAATGGGCTCTCGTTATTTATGTGAAAGTTAATTAAATTTCATTCGATAAAAAGTTTTCGGAATCACAAATTAGACGATGTGGTGCTCCGCTGGACAGCTTTTTAAAGTAAACAAAAACAAAAAATTGCGCCGAGGGAAAATGTCTCAATAATGTGTCACTAATGGGTTGATATAGGCGGGGTGGCGGCGGCGCAGCTTGGCATGGCATGGTGTCGCGTGGGAAGATCGGTAAATAAAATTACATAGATAGGGAAATGTCAAAAAATAAACAGCCGAATTAACGTTGACATATAGTCGTCGAGTCGGCATGGCCGATGTGATGATTCAATAAAAGTCAGGTTGACTAATGGTTGTCAGATTCTGGACTAATGCAGTTGACAAAATGTCAACCGGCTTTAGGAGAGAGTGGCATTGAAGGCCGATTTATGGTGCTCGATTAGGGAGATTGTGCGGAAACAAAATCCGGGGTATTTGAGAAGAAGATAGGTGATGTGATATACGTTTAGGCAAGCTTTTGGAAAATTATATGAAGATTGCATTTTGAAAGATTTTTAGTGCTTGAGCTGTAGCACTGAGGCCATTTCCAGATGCTAGTTGCTTATCGTAGGATATACAGTGTCTGGAAAAGTGGCATAGACATCACTGTCACCACAGAGTATAGGATGTCCGTTCGATTTACATCTACTAGCGATCTTCAACCTTCAATGCAGAGCTTTTTTTTACCAGTGGTATGTCGCTATACAGATCGTAAAGATCTTGGTTGAATCATCGGCTCCTGCACTAATGACGCTACAGTTTGGAATGAACTTGAGTCTCAGCAAAACGCTGTTTTTTTGTACGTTTGTCAAGTGACATCATTCTGCTGGAACTACTAAATCTAAAGCCTCCAATTCTGGCGTAAGGCTATAAATTGGTCGGCTTCGTTTTCGGTGATCAAAATGCAACGAGTCTAGGGATGATTTCTATCAGCCCCTCCGAACATTCAAAATACATTTTTTTGCGCAACAGGCTCGTTAGTACCCAGGGCCAAGCTTTCTCACAACCATTCACTTCTTCTGTACTTCTTGCACGATGGCAGGAATTCCTGTTTTATACCGACTCCGGACGACGAATTTTAGATAAGCTTTTCTTGACAATTGATAGTAGGTACTCGTATCATTTGTCAAATCATCTCCAGAGGAGGGCCAGTGAAAAATCGTTTAGGTGTTTTTACGGCTGGGACTCGAACCCAGACGCAGCAGCTCATCGCACTAATCATCGCGCTACTGAGCCCGTCCGAACATCTGCTGTTATAACATCTGCAATAAAGAGCCGGGTGTGCTAAAAACGTCTTCAAACTGCCGAAGGTTGCCGCTGTGAAGAAAGGAAAGAATCGTCTTTAAGAACGACTACTCGTCTGTGGATATAGAACAGTTAGCTCAGATTATGTTACGGGGCCGAACATGACAAACATGAGAGAAATATTCACGACTTTGTCGCAATTGGGCTTTACAGAGAAGTAGAAGCTGAAAGGTCAGTTAGTTTGGACTCTACTGATTTGGAAAAAGACGTTACATTTTGTTCCATGATACATCTGACCCAAATGTGATGCCTAGCAGACGTATGAAATCTTCAAACTTGATGACTGTATTCACATCAATTTGAAGATTCGTGGGCGTGTTCTTTCTTGCGTAAATGCTGCGAAAATGAGTTGAGTTAATTCATGGTTTTCCTTTCCCCAGTGTATAATTGTTTGTATGTGTTCGATTCTCAATGGTTTTCCTACGTAGATATCTATAGATGGGTTACATACTCTTAACAGGCTCCCAAGACAAGGTTCGGGCTTAAGTTTTCATTACAGACCGTGCTTAAGAACTTTTAAGCGATATTGAGAATTTAGGTGACATGTGGTTATATGCCCTCAAGTGAGAAATAGGGAGGCTGTTGTATCTTGATGAGATGATTTGTTTTATTTGACAAGAACTTGATGAAAAATTAGGGATTAGCACCCGTGCCACTGGGAGGGCTTTACAAAAAGAAGCTTGATGAATGGTTTCGTTCTCTAAATGTATGTGATTGAAACCGATAACCTGTCAGAGTCATGTCATCAGTGGGTTACTTTGCAAAAAAGAATGCGTAGGCGCGGCGTTGAACTAAATGAAAGAGGGTCACGAGTTCCAATGAATGCTTTAGACAGTGCTGCTGCTTCTATTGTTTTCACACATCAGATTTTTTTTTGTTAGCGCTAAAATACGTGGTGGTCCTTGGAAGTAATATTCCATTCCGCCTGCAGTCTCTTTTTTTTTGGAATCCCATTGAAGATAAGCTGGGGCGTGTGATCCATATGGCCCAAGCATCTGAATCTGTGGAATACATTGGATTAGGCTTGTGTCACTGTTGAGCTCACATTGTTCGTCGTTGTATCTTGTATCGCAAACCGTTATTTCGTTCTTCTACACAAACAGGACCATAAATCGTAAATAGGACTTTTATCCCCAATACTGCAAGCTTCGGAGCTTTGATCAGACTTAGAAAGTGGTCAAGTTTTTGCACCTGGATGATGAGATTCTTTGACTTGATCGAAGTAATACATATCAATCACATTCTGGCCAAGTTTCCCGCTCTGTTTGCTGCTCAGCATAGCAGCAGCATATGTTGTTGCTCTCTTGCGTGGATTTACCTGATGAACCGGGCTGCGCACTATATTTTCGGGCCCGATATTGCATGAAAATGTGTCATCTGGCTTTAGTGGATTCTCTTTCAGTTTTGACTGAGCAGCTGAAATATCTCTTCATTTCATCGACTTCCTGCAATTTTCTTACGCTTGCCTATGAAAGCGTTTCTCCGCCTTTCATATCTGTATATGTAGAGCTGGTGACCATAATTATTAGGCCGTCGATTTTGCTTTATCTACCTGAGGAATTCGGGGTCGAACCAGGTTTTTGGAACCAAGTATTTGGCATAATACTTCTGATCTAGAGTTTCTTTTCATTTCAACACATTGTCTCCAATGTTCTTCTCATTAACAGTTATGTGGTTATGCTCAAGTTCGAGGGATATTCGGTTTGTCAACGCTGTTTTCGATTGCAGTCGTGTAACGTTGATTTCTTTTTTCAAGGTTGTTGGTGGTCTAATAGCTTTGTTGGATCTACGTACCCGTAGCTAAGCACTATGTTGGCTCCTCAGAATGCTTTGCTTGAGGGATGTCTTCCGTCAATGTGATCTATTTTGTTCACGTGATTTGTAGATGTTGATAAGATGTGGGAACCTTGTGGTACCTTATCAACATGATTTTACCCACTAAAAAGACGATTAAACTAAGATCATTTACTGAGGTGGTATCATGTAAGCTCTGGCCTCCTTTTGCTTTACCAAAGGTGTGCTCTTTACCGACCTTGGCATCAAGATCTTTCAGAAGATTGTTATCGTCGTTGTTATTTTCGAGCATTCTTCGTAGAATATTTCCTTCCTAAAAAGCATCAACTTTCTCCTCCGTTGGGGCATGCCCTTTTTAAAAGCTAAGGTAATGGAATTTAGCCGAAGCTTTTCGTCATCTGAGACTTATGCTTTCACACACAGTTTTGTTGTGTAAAATGTAAGGTTAGATTTAAGGAGAACATAAGAATGGAATGAATGAAAAATCTACCACATTTGGTCCTTATGAGCCCAGTATAAAACATTGTAAAGCATTGGCACTTTCTTTCTCTCCTAATGTCCTCAGAAAACTGCAAGGCATCCTCAAATGTTTTTCGTTAGATGTTAAGTTGAGTCTTACAGGCACTGATTTTTGTTTAACTCATAAAGTTTGGCTCGTTCAACGTTCTTCTTAAATAAATGACAACTCAACCCAGCCAAAAAACGAAAACAAATTCCCTTGGTCATAGATAAACCAGCAGGAAACGAAACAAAAATCGAAAAACATCAAAGACCTTAAATTGAAATTCCGCCAAATAAATAACCAACAAAAAAAAAAACTCCCCATACATGTATCCCAGATACTAGCCTCATCTCACCTTGCATTCTTCCACAATGTCCTACAGTCTGACTCAGCACACAGTCAGAGTGAAATAATTTCTCCTTACGTGACTTTTTATCACAACTCTCCGATCGGAATCGGAATTGAATTAATTTGTCATGTCGGCACTTCCACCGAAAAAAATGTGTGCCCCCAAAGACAACAGCACATCTATCCCCAGCAGAAACCAATCGCGCGCCGAGTCTATCCACTTTGGAAGCAATTCATCGCCACATTGCCGGTCTTCTTCGCCGTGTCGTCAGGCCAAAACAGGACAACACAACGAAACAAAACCCCACCAAAGCCATCAGATACAAACTAAGTGCAAATGGCGGTCGCCGAACACTGTCGCGTCACCTTTGGTAGTTGTCAACAACAAATGCCTACTTAAGGTGACTTAACCTATCTATAGATTAGCCCCAAAGCCAAGCCAAACCAACGAGCAGCCACCACCAACCATAACCATCACCTCTACCACCACCGCCAGAACCACCACAAACCAGAACCAGAATCAGAGCCAGAGCGAGAGACACTTTCGGACACGACACCTCCTAAGGAATGGACAAAATGTTCGGCACTGTTTTATGTGGTTTTCGTGATGTTAAACTGACAGCTCAGCAGAGGAGCCAAACGGACAGAGAGCGCAACAGAAAACAAAAATTAAAACCCCTCTTGGAATGGTCACGTACCGTGTAAGTGCACTGTCGCCCAATCGAAGAGGCCTCCTTCGACTCGGCCATACGGCTACACGACGACTCATTTGGAAGGTTTAAGTATCTGCTAAATAGCAATCGGAATTCGGTGGTTTGCTGCAGCCGTGTCTGCCACGGAATAAGTGCAATAGTCGGTGATAGGGTGCTGCGGATGCCTTTCCGCTGGTTGTCCATATAAGGAAGTTGTATCCGTACCCCTGCCACTGCCAGACTGTCGATTGCAATCAGGGGCCGGTGCTTCTGCTGGTAGGTAGCCGCACTAGCATCGAGTTGCGATGCGACGCGTCGTGCGCGCAACAGCGTGGAATGCCCCTAACAAGATCGCGCGCTATGCTGTCCCTCCAAATGGCGGGCTGTCAGTTCGCATCAAGCGTAAATGGACGTCGACGCGATAGTTCGAATGCATCAAGTCGCGAATAATCGAAACTCAGCGGGACAGCACATTGCGTGATGTAGCGGTGGAGTAGGTATATGCCAGCGAAGGAGTTTGCGAGTATTTGTGCTCCTGTCAGTCAATATCGCACCGTGCGGCGTGGATGGCATTCAATGCCGCCGCCATCAGCGCAGCGATAGGGATCTGGGTATAATTGGCCATTGCATTGGGCTTGCTTGCTTGCTGGTTCGATGCAGGGACATTCATCCATTTTGGTTGAGATGCGGTCGGTGGTAGCATCCTTACTGACATGCGGTTAATTCTGGAGTTTAGCAATTGCACGCCAGTTGAATTTTGATAATTTTTCAAAGTTGTCGAGATACATTTTAAGCACGTCGACACACATACTGTTATGTATTTACATTGTTGTACATGCATGATGGATGAAGTGAATGTCGCATGCCAAGTAAATCCAACAAAATGCGGTTGCAAGGACGTCAGGCGAAGAAAACTGTTTCCATCCAGCCGGTGATTAGAAAACACCAACAAAAGGTACACCCATCACCCTATGCATATGATTTCCTCATCAAAATTCATTTCTAAAACGTTAATTACGTTCGCGCTCTGGTTGCCTACCATCGGCGGCGCAGCTACCGCGCTACACAGCGTATAACTTTGACTTGAGCAAAACAACAGAAAACCCATTTCCATCCATCCAGTCACCCTGTATCCAGCCATCCATCGCTTTAGGCATGCAAAACTTTAAAGAGGGAACAACAACAAAAAAAATCGAAAAACATGGCCTGAACAGAATTACCCGCTCTGTGATAAGGATCTTGCTCTCATTGTTCCCTTTGAGTGGATGGCGTTGGTGTGCTGCTGTTGGCAGCCAATGCAGTGCAACTTGCATGTGCACATTTGCATGCAGGCGGCCTGCAGTAGCAATTATAACGGGCTTTTTGCGGCCATTTATATTTATGAGGATTTAGAGGAATAGAAAACGCGCTGCGCTCATTATACGAGTGTGTATTTGTGTGTGTGTGCAATTAAACACTCCAACTCGCTATATCCATCCGCAATGGATTCGGGTGACTTGAGATACTTTTAACGGTATTGTGAGATCTCGCATAGACAATCAAACGGAGATTATCTTCAGTTCAGTCATAAGGTGACACGGCTTTGGTTGCAGATACTCGTAGCTTGTATAGTTGGCAAGGCAATTTGGCATGAGATCGCTCCAGATGCATCCGCTTACCGAGAGTGCTGCGCTGCACATAGGTAGGTGATTTGGTATGCTTTATGAAACTGAATTCGATTAACCTTAAACGGTTGGATAAGTTGGCAATTGGAATGTGACACGTTGTAATGGTTCTTTGTTTTATGATGGTGGCCGGTGTGTTGGTGCAGTGCGGGTTTGTGTGTTGTTTGCGTTGAAGTTGGCTATGGCTGGTTTCATTTGGTGGATTTTCTATGACGGGTAGAAAGAAGGCTATGAAGTCCATTGATAAATATGACTTTGAAAAATGATTTGATTCGGAAAAGGCTTGGGGTTTGCTTTGGTTAAATGTCAAAGTTTACGATTCTATCTGTTTTTTTTTGGGGTTTCAGATCTAGGAAAGTTGGAATGGTATATTGGTTAGAAGCGCGGACTATAAACCGGACTATAAAGCAAATAAAGTTTGAAAAATTTCTGTGTAATGCGAACAGTAAATGCTATAGAGAGCCAAGAAAGGACCAATATGTATCACTAATGTCAGAAATTCACTTTACAAAGAAATCGATTCAAAAGATCTAAAGCCGACCTGATTATAACATAATTTTGAAGATAAGCCAATACTTCCAAAGTAAAAAAAAACTCAATCTTGCCTACAGAAAAACACAAACCAAGTCAAAGACAGATCAAACACAATCTTCCTGTGCTGACTAAAAATGACATGTACGTCTCTGTTTAAAGTTATATACGATTTCTTGGCACTACAGGGTGCCCAGGGTCTAACCTTTTCTTGGAACCATTCATGTGTGCCTTCTGCGCGGCAGTTCGGAGCACTTATCGTAGCGCCACTGAGTCCGTCTAAAGGGATTCAGCGATATCTTATTTAGAACGGCAGAGGGTAGCTTCAGTGACCCCACAGTAAACACAAAAAAAAATGCAAGATATTTCCTAGTAGTAAAATATCTAAGGCGGCTCTTCCACTGAGGCAAGCAATAGTGTTGCAAGAAATTTCATCCTACGAATTGTCATATTTTCATCCTACGAATCCGATGATGCGATTTTCCTAATGTTATGGCATTTAGGAAAAAGTAGACAAAATAAAAGGAACTTTGGGTAGGTATGGTGGAAATGTCGCATGGAACTCAGATCACACCCTACCCAATTTTTAGAATGAGCCCCGAAACTTTTGAAACTCTTTCAAACCTTGTCGAGCCATTGATTGTGGAACAAGACACTAATTGCAGAGAGTGTATCAGTCCTACGGAAAGATTATTGATACGACTAAGGTTAGAAATTAATTTTGATTACAAAACTAGCAACCCGGCCAGACAATTTGTACAACGATACACTAGTATGTAAATTAATAGCGACTAAAACTGGGTACTGATTCCGTAACTTGTAAAATGACAAACGTTTACGATCGTGAAGGAGAGTACCGTGTGATTTATATCGATGTGCACGCACTTAATATTGCGTCGCCCACTTTTGTTGTTAACTGTTAATTATTGTTTATTGATGACAAAAGGATTTCTGCTAGTTAGACTTCAAATGCTCCTCGAATGCTCTGCTCCTGTAAGTGATAGAGCAATCTTGAATAGCCTATATCCTGCCCATGGTAGTGCCGATCATAGCTAACCACATCTAAATCCGTTCATCTGTTCTCGAGATTAGTGCATTCTTCATACACGATTTGGGGCTTTATTTTATGCTAATTATAGATATAGATAGGTACATAGAGATATAGATGAATAGATACTATTTAAAAATACTTTGTATTGTTACTTTGTAGAATCGTGCGACAAATGCCACAAGAGACTCAGTGGGAGAGCCGCCTGCACAAACAAATTTAATAATTTCAAATGGAACCTAAATTGTTATTAACTATACTCGTACTCACTCATATAGATATGATTCATCTCAAGAGGGATTTATTTTCCTGGAAAAAAGAAGAAAATAATCAATAGTATGCATGTGTATTGAAATAAATGAAAAGAGATAAATTTATTTATTTCTGCATCGATAATTAATGTGATGTTAATGAATATTCTAATCATAATGCAACAAATATCGAATCATTCGTTAAAACCTTTAAGTTCGAGAGAAGCTAGCAACACACCATGAAAACAATTGCATTGGTCCCATTCCCAACTAACTATTTCGCTTCGATAAAGCACTAACGAAGCTATTTTCCCTCGAGTAATATTAGCTGTATAAAGTCTTTTGGAAACACCTTTGGCACACTTTTCGGTAAGGTTTCCTTACCGAATCCTTACCGAAACTCACAAATGACCAAAGAAAACAAAAATCAATTGGTGTATTTATTTTAAAGATATTTGTACCCACCATATTTATTTATTTAATTGTTTATATTAATGATTACTGACAACAATTTCAATGTGAAGATTATTTTTCAAGATATGATATGCAAATAAAATTTAAAAAAATAAATAAAGTTCTTACTGGGATTCGAACTCGGGTCTCTTTGCACGTCAGTCCACAACGCCATTCTTTAGGCTGTTCTCTGCAACACGCAAGAGTAGCCTCAGTAACAAAAAACCATTGACTGAAAGACGAACAAAGTTGCTATAATATTCCATCATTTGTGCACTACACAAACATTTTTTATAATAACATGTTAGTGTTGCCACAACTGGGAATCAAACCCAAACTTTTGCCGTATTTGTTTTATAAAACTGACTTAACTGGGTTTACAACTCCAAAACAACATTTTTCTACATATCCACTTTACACCAATTAATATTGCATCCAAAACTATGTTGATATAAGCGTTTCTAAAAAAAAATATTTTTCGGGTTAAATTTTAGAGTTTTTTAAGGACGTTCGGACGTCTAGCGTGACTTGCGAATCGAATTCCCAGCTAATGACTCGACCAATTTTGATGGTCGACCACTTATTATAAAGCTGAACAGTTCCAGTTAACGCGATAAATAAATTTTACACTTAAACTATATACAATGAGAAATACGGCTCATTTTTTTAATCTAAACTGCCCAAAATCATCAAAATCATACATCTTTCCGTATTTGTTCCATAAAACTGACTTTACTGGATTTACAACTACAAAACAAAACGTTTCTACATATCCACTTTACACCAATTAATATTGCATCCAAAACTATGTTGATATAAGTGTTTCTAAAAAAATATTTTTCGGGTTAAATTTTAGAATTTTTTAAGTAGGTTCGGACGTCTGGCGTGACTTGCGAATCGAATTCCCAGCTAATGCCTCGACCGATTTTGATGGTCGACCACTTATTATAAAGCTAATGAACTACGCCATCGCAAAACAAAATTAGTAGTCACAGCTGATTTAAGCCTTAAGTCATAAGCTCTATACATATTATTATTCTATATCACTTTGGCGGAAGCTCTACCAAAACATCTTCTCAACAGTCACATGTACACACATCCCCGCAAAACCTTTTAGGAGCCTTATACGAATTAATCTTCTATAAAGCCTGTGCATATTCTATATTCCATCGACGGAAGCTCTACCAAAACATTTTTTCAACTCTACACACTTCTTCGGAAACCTTTTAGAAACCTTATACCAATTAATCTTCTATAATGCCTGTGCATATTCTATATTACTTGCGGAAGCTCCACTAAAACATCTTTTCAATTAATTAATACACATGTACACTCGTCCCCGGAAAACTTATAGAAGCCTTATACCAATTAGGCTTCTATAAAGCCTGTGCATTTACCTAAAAGAGTTATTAGAAATGCTGAATTTCTCTGCACAGGTACATAAAAGCTGAATAGAAGAAATCGCTTCTTAAAATTGGAAATGTATGCCTTATAGAAGAAAAGTTGTTAGTTTGGTATTTATATACCGTGAATAATTTTGGAATAAAATTAATACAAAACGAAATATCTCAGGTTTACTAATATGGTTATGAAGTTTAAGTTGTAAGTTCAAATGATTTGACAAGCATTTGCGATTTATTTGCTAAATTTTTGAATCAGTATATCTATAATAAATCACGGATGCCCTTCACTCAAAAATATTTATTAGGTATTCCGGAGTAACTGTAGATGTCGGTGTGATACAATTTTCGGAGAAAGACCTAACAAACGCGTTAAATAAATTAAAATTGAACAGAAGCTCTGGTGCGGACGTTATACCAGAGGTAGTATTAAGAAATTGTTTATCTTATTTACTGAAAAGTTTTTAGAAGAATGGAAATATTCTTATATTGATCAAATCTATAAAAACGGCTTAAGGCAAAAAGTAGAAAGCTTTCGACATATATATCAAAGCTTTCTGCTATTCCTAACTACGTTAAAAACCATTGCTAAGGAGAAGCTTTTCTTCGTAGTGAAAGAGGTAATCTCGAATAAATAAAATGGTTTTGTGTTAGCTAAATATGTATTTAACAGCTTTGAGAAACGATTACAAGTTGATTTACTCTGACGCTGACCTTACAAAAGCCTTTGATAGAGTGCACCACATGCTACTTTTAGCAAAACTTAAGTCTTTGGGTTTTTATTGCTCAATACTTAAATGGTTTCATAATTATTAAGCAAACGGAAAGCAAATGGTTAGGATCGATGGTTATAAAGGGTGATCCAAGTAGAGATACTTTTTTCAATAGCCTTTTTTGACAGATCACGTGTGAGTCGTGTCATGCTGTCATGTTATTTTTGTTTAGTATTGTTTGACATTTCATAATGGAAAGACTTACGCGTGAACAACGTTTACAAATTCTCAAGTTCTGTGAGGAATGTGTTTCGTGCACTTCGCTCAACTTATGGTCAACATAATCGGCCTACTGAGCGCACTATTCGCAACACCATCACCCATTTTGAGACCCAGCACCAAGATCGTGTGATATCACACAGTTAGAATTTTTCCTGTGGATATGTAAAGTCAAAAGCTTATGCCGACAAACCCGCTTCGATTCAGGCCTTGAAGGAAAACATCACGCGTGTCATTCGCCAGTTACCAGTCGAAATGCTCGAACGAGTGATCGAAAATTGGACTCAACGGATGGACCATCTGCGACGTAGCAACGGCCAACATTTGATAGACATAATCTTCAAAAAATAAATGCCAAAGAATGTTCTTTCAAATGATAATAAACATTCTCCATTAAATTTGAATTTTCTGTTTTTTTTCTTTAAAAAAGTAGGGAACCTCGAAATGGATCACCCTTTACTTCCAGCGAATACGATGCAACATCCGGTGTCCCGCAAGGTAGCCATTTAGGTCTATTACTTTTTGTTTCGTTTTTAAATGAAGTTCATGATATTATTTAATTTTATAATGTTTTAATTTTGTTTTTTTTTTTGTTGATTATACTCTCGTGTAGGTCTGATATAAGTTTCAACGTCTCAGTCTGATATCAACAGTTTGACAGCATGGGGTAATCATAACCCTATGGAGCTTAACATCTCAAATGTAAGATGCTTACATAATTCCGTATAAATGATTATTATATGAACGATCTTAAACTTCAGCGTACGGAAGAAGTTAAAGATCTCGGGGTCATATTTGACATCATATTAGCAAAATCGAACTCAATGTTAGGATTTCTAACATAAATTCCGAGATGAATTTAGCCTTAAAAATATATACTGCGCTCGTTAGTCAGACCGCAGTTGGACTGCACATCAATCATATGGGTCTCGAGATATGTAATGCAGGCACTTAGATTAGAAATATTTCAGACAAATTCCACGAGGTATGCATTCCGTAAATTATTTAGGTTTG
Source organism: Rhingia rostrata (assembly GCA_949824845.1). NCBI lineage: Eukaryota > Metazoa > Arthropoda > Insecta > Diptera > Syrphidae > Rhingia > Rhingia rostrata. Next base: position 93,795,558 of record OX463757.1, read on the forward strand.
AAGATTTGCCTAGTTATGATAAAAGATGTGAACAAATAGGCTTCCAAACCTTAAATTTCAGGCGTAAAGCATCTTGTATTATGTTTGCTCGCGATATTCTGCGTTTACCATATTGTTTTACAGGAATTGATTTCTCCTATTAATTTGTAGAAATGCTCCCAGAGAATCGGTTAAGACAAAAAAAAACTAATTTATGGCGCAACAGGCTCGTTGGTACCCAGGGCCTTGCTTTTTTCTCCAACCATTCATGTGTGCGTATTTACTCCTTTGCACGATGGCGGGACCTCCTGTTTTATGCCGAATCTAAACGGCTTAGTTAAGATAAGCTTTTCATGACACTTGATACTACAAGGGTGATTTGTTAAATCGGTGAAAAATCATTTAGGTGTTGCTACGGCGGGGAATCGAACACAGACCTACCGCACGGCAGTTTATCGCACTAACCATAGCGCCACTGAGCCCGTCGAATCGGTTAGGGAGCAAAAATTGTTAACTTGGATCTCTCTGAAACCAACTATAACACGATGTATATGCAAGTTTAATTCGGTGAGCAATGATTTTTCTTTTAGTAAATTTTAAAAATTGTTTATATTTAAAGGTTTTTTTTTTATTAAAATAAAAAAAAAGATTGAAAAATTAGTAGATGATCATCTAAGCCGAGCAACAAAAACCAGTTGTGTAAAGCGATACTGAAAGCGTAGTGCTCTGTCATTTAAAAAAAGTGAATAAAACAAAATTCGACTGCAATAATACAAAACAAAAGCTTCAATTATAAGCAGTATATCAAACTCCATAATACACTACGACTCACTTGAATAAAATGGACCCCATGATTATATACACAAAGATTCCATGCACAACTAAAATAGTTGTGTGCATGACCATTATCCAAACACCGATCGTACCCTCTCTTGTTGTTTAAAGGACCTTCCCAAAGACAAAGCGACAACGACACATTATCTTCGTCCAGTTATTCGCACAAATTTGCGCTTAAAACCGCTCTTTTCGATCTTGATCTCGATTGCGATCATAACGATATCGTTATGGCTTAGGGTGCTCAAAATTTGCTCTCAAACGAGTACCTCAGCCTTTCACAGATTAAAATCCATCCAAAGTGATTTTCTATCACCTTCCGATGGAATCTTGTCAAAGACATTAAGAGATCTTATCGATCCGAAGGTAATCCATTATTGGCCGCATGTACACTACCCACCCGTCTCCATAGTTCCCCGGATCAACAAAAACTACAACGACGACGACGACGTCGACGATGAGGACGACGATCGATACCGCCACTTATCTTGGTTTTACGACTCGGAGAATAAATATTGCACACTGGACTGACTGTATGTCTGTGTGTGTGTAGTTTATAGGAAGGTGTAGTCTGTCCAGCCACCATACAATTTCCAATGATATAATGAAAGTGGTCATTTACGTTTATTGGCACATCTCTCCCTCGGCGTGGAGGTGCCAGCCCGGATCCCTATGTACCAATGGCGCGGTGGCTTATCCCGAACGATTTTTCTCCGTCGAAATGGAGCTGCATACGCGATGCGGTGACGACAACACACGCTCACACGGTCAACAAACTACACCCAAGAGATAAATACTGAATTTATGGCTTAATTTGACTTGAAAGACCAGACCACAACATCCAAGTCCATTCACAAGTTTTGCTCGGCTTCAAGCCAGCGAGCGAGAGGAGGCTTTACTGCTGCTGCTGTCTTGAGTCAAGACGACTCTGCTGCGGGAATTAATTTATCGGTTAATTTCGTTCACAAATTGCGCGCACATGGGCGGTTGGTTAGGGCGCTGTTCTCGAGGTGCAAGCTTCTGGGATCCCATCAGGGGGTTTATCTAAGCAATGTGGGGGGAGAAGGTTTAGATTTATATGTGACATGGCTGAGGGAATAAATTTCCCACCAGAAATTAGAGTACAGCGGTCCTAAGTACAATGTGAGAATGCACCGCGTTTGACTGATGCACTGGGATGTGGATGTGCCATGAGATGCAGATGAATGCGGACGAATGCTTACGATGTGCAAATTGTCGGACGTATTAGACGTCACAGCGTCCTGCGAAATGGAATTCAGTTTGTGAGAGAAATAAATGGCTCCACATGGAATACGATAGCAGGTGATTTGCGGGAATAAATTTTACTTCACCGGTTATAGATGGATGGAGGTTTGTTTTATGCGGCCCACTAACTCTACGCTTTGCGACTTAGAAATGGTATGGGTGCGGGTGAAACCGAACACCTTCAAGCTCAGCGGGTGGTTACAATTTGCCGGATTATGTCGCGTTTGGTTATGTTCGCCATGCGTCTGAGCCGCAAAGCTACTTTTTATGAAAAACTGATTTTTTTTTCCTTTATGGACTTTGGTATAAAAACGTGGGAAAATTGGATATATTGGTGAACGTATAACGGCGAATGGCGGTGTTTGTCCATCGAAGCGAAAGTGTCAAAGTTAATATGCGCTTGACACTGTGTGGCTTCTATGTTTTCATATTTTCGTTGTACAGTACGTACAATGGGCGGACGGTTGCTAAAGAATATGTGGGGAGGATTATATACAAAGGATCACCTGGATGGTGTGAAAAATATTCACAAACTGGGCGGAATGACTATACCTCACAAATTCATGAATGCTTGGTGTTTGGAAGTTTGGGAAAACCTTTTAGAAGACTCTTGATATAATAGTTGAATCCATGAGTTCCATTATAAGACTTAAATTATACTCTTCCTAACCTTCACTCATATATTTGGACTCTTGTTATAAGAAAAAAATTTAATTTTCACAAGCAATTACTTTTGTAGGCCTTATATAGTACTTGTGAGCGGAGGTTTCACTATTTTTAAGCAAATCTCAATCTTGGTTTATTACCTTGTTTAACATTTTTGAGTCTTTGATGTTGTTATGCGATTGATATAAGGGGTCTTTGAGTAAGCACTTCCTATACATAAATTTGAATAAAACAAAGTGTGTGACATTTTTTATTCATTTGAGAGACCTATCAAAGCCATTATGTAATTGAAAGAAAATCGTTTAAATGTCCGCCGTGGATTCTCGGGGTAGCGTGCATCCGTAATGTCCAATTTTCTATGACTCTGGCGCATAAATCAGGCTGAATTTCACCGATGGCTTAAGTTATGTTGGCTTTAAGAGCTGCTCAAGGCTTGCGACTTCAGAAAACCCCAAAAAATGAAGTTTAACAGGGCTTAGTCGCATGATCTCAGTTGTCTGTTCACATCACCTCCACGTGAGACGACCATGTCCTCGAATCGCTAGTACAGAATTTCTAATTTGGCATGAGTTCCTTAGCACATAATGCCTTTCTGTTAAAACCACATGTCATTGGTGCCCAATTCAGGCCAAAAGAAATTGGTAGCCATCGACCCATAGCGCTCGCCGTTGACAGTCGTTTCCTGGGGCCAACGTCTTTTTAAAGAAATATGGACCGATGACGCCGCCAGCCCAAACTCCACAAACCTCCGAAATTGCACGCGGTCTTTGATCTCAAGTGGATTGGTATCTTCCAATATTCGAAAAAATGTTATGTTTGCATACATACTCATTCAGAAATGAGCCTTTTCGCTGATGATGATTTTTCGAAGCAAATTAGGGTCAGTTTCACCCATTCAGCGACAATGGTTACCTTCAGCTGAGGGCCAGTTGAATTATGTAGGCTCAAGTTACAACGCAAACTTCGGTAAGTTGTGGTCAGCGAAAGGTCAAGTTCATGTGAGCAACGCGAAATTGACTTCCTCGGATTCTCCTCCACACACTTACTGACAGCGGCAGTCACAGATCTTTCATTTCGTCGACGTACTTGCGTTAGGTTATCATTTACTGAACCAGTATGGACTGAAATTTATCCACAACACTGCGAATAGTCCTCTCGGTAGGACGCTTAATGCGACCATTAAATTGGTGTATCGCGTGGAACGTAGTCCAAATAGGGCACACATTTTGATAAAACAATTTTATCAATCGCACGTGTTGTTGAATGCCTCGCCCGTCCATGGTGATTTGGCAAAACACAATAAACTTGACAAATGTAGCTTCAACAATATGGCGGCTGTCAAAGTTCGGAAAGCCCTTTGGAAGACCCCTTATCTGCTATCATATCTGCAGATGTGAGCGTAGTTCTTTCAAAGTTGAATGTAAAAGCCCAACACCCAATGCTATGGCGAATTACCAACGCTCCTCTTCATTGGCACCTATGAATAACGTGAAGGCTGCCTTGTGCAACTTTGATTTGGAATGAAATGGTTCCCTAACAACTATAAAATGCCATAAAACTTCTTTTTTTTAGACAACACTTAAAGTCAGTGGAGTTTACATGACATTTAATGTTTAAAAATAATTTCTGCCATATGGCCTCCATACGCCATCCTGTCGGCCCGATTTTGCACCACTTTTTCGAACATTACCGATTTTATTTCTTCAATCGTGCTTCGAATGTTGGATTCTAAGTTGCTGGTTTATCAGCATTAACCAGAGCTTTGACGTTCTTCCACAAAAAGTATCCAAAAGTAGCAAATCACACGAACTAGCTGGCCAATTCAAAGGTCCATTTCTTGTGATGATTCAGTCACATCGATGAAATTTATCCACAACACTGCGAATAGTCCTCTCGGTAGGATGGTTAATGCGACCGTTAAATTGGTGTATCGCGTGGAACGTAGTCCAAATGTGGCACTATTTTGATAAAACAATTTTATCAATCGCCTCGTTGAATGCCTCGTCCGTCCATGGTGATTTGGCAAAACACAATAAACTTGACAAATGTAGCTTCAACAATATACGGCTCGATAAATTCATGTTTACACGCGCTGCATGGGATGTTGCGCCATCTAGTAAGAACCATGTCTTCTCCAAATGATTTCCAATGAAATGGATAGCGTTCGCCATTCACGATAATGTTGGCATCGGTTTCGGATTTAAAGACAAATGGGCTTGCACCATTTGGATCTTATATGGATCTAGGCCAAGATATTTCTTTAAAAATTCCCAAGTACTGGATGGGCATGGAAAGAGTTGCTGTGAACGGCTTTGGATCGATAAATTCGGATCCTCTGTCGAATTCACGTGACTAAAGCGGCGACGACTTCTTCTGTACGCACAGCACGGACTAAATTTTAGTGAATATCATCCAATAGAGTAAATCTGGCCTAGGTATCCGTCGAAGCGAACAATTTTCCGCAACGCATACTTCGTCGGAGGTACAAATTCCATTTGTGGTATGTGACATCGGAAAAAAAATCAATTCACTACAATTTGCAATTTAATTTCCGCGAAGAATTTGTCTCAGAGGAAACAGGAAAAAGAATTACATTTAGCTGACAAAAATTGGACCAGAAATGCACCTGATCGCACTTCAACGCAATTCGCCAGAATGCGTTACAAAATGTCGCAGAAATATAAGATCCTCCGAATCGTACAAAATCGGACAATACTCCGCTCCTACGGATACCCTGATGAATGTGTTCATTTACGAAACGTATCCATTAATATCGCATTCTTCCTTATCAGCGAAATTTGAATCTTGATAAGAGGGATATGATCAGTAGTCCATGAACTAGATCACCTTCAATGTTGTTAAGTGCGCCAACTTTTACTAAAGTCTGACATTTTTACGAAACGTATCCATTAATATCGCATTCTTCCTTATCAGCGAAATTTGAATCTTGATAAGAGGGATATGATCAGTAGTCCATGAACTAGATCACCTTCAATGTTGTTAAGTGCGCCAACTTTTATTAAAGTCTGACATTTTTGTTGACAAACATCAAATGTTTATAAAACTGTCATTAGAATTTTCTTAGCTTTGCCCTTCGAAATCGGTGTTCAATGTTGGATTTAAAAAAAAAAAAGTTGTTTTCAAAATTCAACCTCACGGAGTAGACCGCTTCGTTCTTAAAAAAAAATCAAGTGACCTTTATTCACATTCCTCAAACTCTAGTTCTCCACAAATACCTACCAGTCCAACCAATCGTTATTCACCACAATTATTTTTTTAAACTTCTAAGAACAACCCTGCAGAACATACCAAAAAAGGACTTCCAAATCCTTTCATTAACCAATTTTCTTCATCATGAATCCATCCCTCTTTAATCCCATTTATCTCCCACCAAAGCAATAAAATATCCCGGTGTAGAACAAAAAAAAAATGGAAGGAACATTGTTAACTGCGACTCATCTTCATTACCATCGAACGCACTGTCATCGCATTATCTAAGCGCGTAAATTACACATCAGAATCAAGATTTCCACAAGTAATATGTTCCCTTTGATTTATAAAGACTGTCAAGGACATCACATGATATAGACTAGGTTGTTTTTTTTCGCTTCTGTGCCTCCCTCCTTAAAAAAAAATATTAATAGCCCACAATTAGTCACTATCAAGACGTGTAATCTCCAACGATACACATCGTCCTTGTCGATGAGAATGATGACGATAATAATGACATCCTTATTATATGACAAACAAACACCGATCGAATCTGAGAATGAATGCATGGGGATGCAAAGATGACAACAGAAAAAAAAATAAAATTAACTCTCCATGCACGTCCTTGCGCTATACACATCATCGTCATCGTGTGATCGAAACTCATATATGAATGGAAGATTATGCACCTGAGGTGATGATGGTGGCACGGCAGTAGCATACCATCATCCCCAGCCTCACCTTTATCATTCATCTACCGACGAAGAACAAAAAAAATGTCAAAAGAACATGTCAACCCACGGCATGATGAGTCCTAAATTAATGTCAAATAATCTGTCATCACATGTGAGAAGATGAGAGGTGAATGTGTGTAGATGGGCGATGTTTTCCCCCGTGGTGGTGGTGGAAAACTCTTCTCATCTCCCTACCCTACCCATTCCCATCACTATCTCGTTGTATGCTCAAGGCGGCATATTGATCTTCTTTTGGTGGATTTTTGATTAAGTGCCAGCGATTTGTCCAAATATTTCCCAGTTTGACATTAGACGCTAGTGGCGGAGTATGTGATGTTGTGCGGGTGTGGGAGATGAGATTTATGGATTTTTGATGACGATAATGGGACGCTTGCTGCTACCTGGTAGCGCGCTGTTTGAATAAAGTCGAATAAGCCATGACGAATCGATGATTGGAAGCGGAGTTGGAAATTAATCGCACCGATGCATGGGGATTTGGGTATTTGTTTCAGTTTTTTTTTTTTTGGTTTTTATTTGATCTCGGAGCTGCAGAGGAAGCCCAGTCGGAAGTCTTTGAGTATATGGTATATCTTCCACAGATGGACGTTGACGAATCGACAAACGATGTGACACACTTAAGGCGATGGGTAGCGAGCGATTTGTTACCGAATGATTTAGATGTCAATTTGATTGTTCCATTGTGCCATATCTGGGTGGATGTTGATGGACGAATTTGTATTAAATTGTTTGGGGGATACCTCTGGCTGTGTATTTAGGCCGTTGTTGTTGACTCAATCGAGAAATTAACTCAAGAAGGACGCTTTAAATGGTGTACATGTCATGGTATGGAGGACCATTCATTACAGATTGGTGAGACAAATATTTGGGGGAGATGATACTTTGTTCTTATGAATAAAAAAAAGGAGAACGAAAATCAACTTTGAGTTGAGTCGTGCTCTAGACTATTTTAGGATCTTTAACAAATGAATCTTATATTGAGTGGGTTATATGGCACGTATATTAATCGGACAAATAGGTACTCAACTTTTTTTTAAGAAATGATTCCTGTTATAGCAATTTAATTCAGTTTTTTTAGATTCAATAACACAAATAATTCGAGTGCTACGAGGTACATTCTGTTGGTGATATGGAACAAGCCATGGGAGTTATGAATTAGCATTGAGTTTTCATTGATAAAATCAACGCTAATGAAAGTGATGCAAATTTTAGGCACTTGGTTCACTAGGCACGGGATTACAAGTTCAATCCACGGTTAGGGAATTATTGTTTCAATAATTATACAGAGAACTAAACGTTCAATTAGCGCCATTATTAGAAGGAATCTGAATCTTCTTAATCCCAATGAAAGAGTAGTAGTTAAAGAAGATAACTATTTTCATTGATGGTAAGGCATTTTTTATTTTTTTATTTATCTCTTTATTTAATTTTTAACTAAATGCACAAGCTTCTCAAAATGAGAAAACCACATAAACACAAAGTTTGTTCAGTTATTCTTTGCTCCCAACTACACACTCTCTAAATAACTAGGAGAACATAATTCAATTTTTCAATCAATATATGCAATATGCAGGGTCGGGGTCATAATCCCGAAAACCCAAAATCGCGGAAAAAATTCAGGATTTTCGTTTTTTTTCGTTCGATTTTAGGAATTTTGGGTTTTAGGTTTTTCCATCTTTAGGAATTTTTGGAATTTTGAGTTTCAGGGATGTTAAATTTGCAGTTTTCGGGGTTTTAGGCGTTTTCGATTTTAATGAAAAAAACCAATTCATTAGCATTTAGAAAAGCAATGGTAATGGATTATTGTATGGGCAATACTTTTACTCAAAGCCAATGCTGTTTTTTTAATTCATTTCTGGGGCCTGGCCCTACAGTTTGAGGGTTGTGCCGTTGGGGTAATTTTCCGACAATGGAAAAAATCACTAGTTATAAGAGCGACACAGCCAGCCGCTGATAATTAAACTCCGCAAATGGCAACAAGACCCGGCACGTCAATGGACTATGATCTGAGGGTATCTACCCTTTATATACCTACTACAATCCAGGTGCTACTCCAAAACTTGAATCTTTCCTCGCGCGGTACATGGCAGATATTACCGCAATCCAGGAGACACGATGATATGTATGATGAATAGAACAAACTGCGACATTTATTACAGCTGCAACAAAAATTTGCATGCGTATTAGGATGCGGATTCGTCAGCTTAGCACAAAAGTCATTGACTTCAAACTGCCTTTCTGTAATCCGCATCAAAGCTTCTTTCCAAAACCTAATATGTGCACACGCCCCTACCGAAAAGGCTGAAGATCCCATAAAGGAGGAGTTTTCTGAACCCATGGATGGAGCCTACGGAGTCTGTCCTGAGTATGTTGTAAAAGTATTATCACTAAATTTCCAAGGCTAAGGTTCCACAGCAATCTCCAGACGTTCGACCCGCCAACCAAATCGACGATGTGCTAATCGATGCGATGCACGCATCCAACATCCTCGACGTGCACACATTCCGAGGGGAAAACGTCGAATCTGACCATTTTCTTGTCGCGGTTAAATTAAGAGCTCGACTGTCCAACGAGAAGAAGCTGCGAACCGCCCAGAAGAAGAAATTCGACGTTGGGTGCCTTAGCACTCCTGGAGTAACCAGAGCCTACAGCGAGCGCCTGAATATGTAACTCTCCTCTGTGCACTCACCTACCAACAGAAGTGCCAATATCGCATCATCATCAATTAGTACTACATAGAGTACGCATCACAGCTAAAAAAAATTGCAACCGTTTCTGACGCGGTCGGTAAGTGCGATGGGGAAATTTCGTAGATCATAGCGTCGGCAAGGCTGTTGTTTGATGCTGGGGTAGCAATGTGAACACTGATGTATCAATATCAGTACCCAAACATAGAAAATATTCGTTGTATGAGATGCGCACTCTAGAACTATAGTTCCACCACCTAGTATAGAAGAAGTTGACCTAGCTTAAAGAAAAGGCTTAAGAACAGCAAGGGCAGGTAATTTTAAATTAGGTGGTGATTTTTTGGTAGGGAGCATGCACCGAATCATGAACCAAGAATGGTTGATGATTGATGATGATCGCCATTTTGCTTCATCTACAAAAAAGGCTATCCTACGTCTTGCAAGAACTATCAAGGCATATCCCTGCCGCATACAAGATCCTATCCAACGTACTATCGACACGTGCCAGTGTGGTTCGTTAGGAAAAGTGTTGCAACCGATTCTGAAACATCGACACAATGGAGGTCAAAACAGTTAGGGTCCAGTAATAGCTACCATTGAACAACTTCATTATCACACAAAACATTATGGAACCAGAATTTTACCTCCAAAGCTGGTTATAGGCATCACTGGAAAATTCCGTTTCATTTCGGTGAAATGGCAATCATAACTTCGCAAAAATAAATCTTGGTCAGTGAAAAATTAAAAGTTGTCTTCTGCGAAAACTATAATAAAAAATTTAAATATTTTTGGATATTCATTTTCTTAAATTCATGAGCTTTGTGTTGACAATAACTCGCCAATGATTGAATATATAAAAAACCTGCAAGATGTAGATTAAAATTTGCAATGAGGGTTTTCAATGATAGCTACAACTAGACCCTTAGGCATACCTATACCCATACTAGATCCAGTTGGTCCAACAGCTCAATCATGGTGACCCAAAAAAGATATCTGGAGTACCTCAGAACTGTCCTAAATATCGCCGATAATTTTTTTTTCCGTTGGCTGGTGAAAATCTTCATAGACACTATGAGCACGTGCTCACAGTAGTGTGAGATTTTTGTATTTGTATTGCGATTTATCTAGCTTTTTTTATCAAGAGTATATATATATATGTTTGCCAGGTAACTTTCCGTTGAGATTTCATGCTTTCATTCGCAATTTATAGCGCAGTTTGCTATTATCAGGGCAAATCCAAGGGTTTAGTTCTTTGAAGACGCGACAATAAATTTGTTTTATCAAGAATTTTCATGGCCGTTGTGTTAACTTGTCCTAATAAAAGCTTTTTTCTTGTTTTCGTTCAACATTTTCCGTTTGGTCTTTAACCGCCGGAATATCCATATCTCTGCGTTTTTTCTTTGTTGCTCATGTACGTATGATATTAAAATTTTGTTTTCAAAAATTTTGTATGATATTAAGATTCGTTTCACTGGTACAATCCCATAGTTGTAGACCATATGTCTAAACAGGTTTTGGTTCTATCGCTCGTATAAAAGCAGCTTGTTATCAAGGGTAAGTTTCGAATATTTTCCGAGCAACCAGTTTAGTTGTCTGTATAATTGTTCGGACCGAGCTTTTTTTTGTTTGTACTTAAGGCCTTTGCGACACGTTTAGAAAGCTTTTTCTTCGTATGCCACAGCGCCTTTCAGGCAACTTATGCAGCAGACAGGATCTTGTAGTTGATGCGCCTTTAATCGACGCTGATAAGTTGCCCTTCTTGTCCATTCGTTGGACATACATTCCATCGAACATAACTCCATCTGCAATGGTGGGAGTTGTTTGGTTATTATTGCGTCACTTGTTAAATGGATCATACAGCAGAATGTGTTTGTACAGACCAGGAGTCTGTAGAAGTGGTTTCGTCAGTTTTTTTGTCAAATTTTCTGAACTGTCACTATATGGTGCTCTATCTTTTACCTTATCTCTTCGAATTGGGCTCAAGGCTTAAGGCTCATGACTTCTTTCCTCAGAAAAACGGTTGCTATTCCTATACAAATACTATCCACACCCGCATGCGGATAGTTAAAACACCAATTCCACCCGGTTGTATGAGTTCCTCAGCACTGGTCCTTCCAAAGTCACTACAAATACTAAGCCCCACTATATTTGGTGAACTAAAGCCCACATTGTTACCATATCCGCGAACTAAACACATCTAACAAACCAACGAACATTCACTACCTAGCCACCAGCGCAGTCACAATTGTCCAAGACTCAACATTAGATCTTGCTTAGGCGCTCACTTAACAGCGAGTTCGCGATCTATTCCGCGCAGACTCAAAGAGATAAATTTCTCAATAATTGCATGGTTTTCATCGATAAATTGAGAATAAATTCCCCAGTAGCAATTTATCTGTCATCACAAGTGCAACATTCACAACCAATGCCCATGTCAAGTTATTCTCCGCCCAACAAAAAAAAAAAAAACGTTGCCTTCGGTCCGATTTCATGTAATTAAACTGGACACTGTCCCGGCTATATTCAGTATCCACCAGCGATCGGGCGCAATTGCCTTAAATACAAGTTCCCTTCAATGGCGGCAGCTCTGTGTATGGAGCGACTCAATTGCATCGCGGTTCCATCATCTTCCTCCATCCCGTGGATAGACAACCAACGCGCAGTGTCAAATTGACCATTCAAGCGTTCTCCAGCCTTGACTCCCCGGTGTGTGCGGGCAAATAGTAGCAGCAGCCAACTCTGGCCGGTAGATTCAATCAAAATGGCGCAGCCACGGGTGCCGGTCTCTGGATTATCAGATTGCAGCAATTGAATTTGAAGTCGCTTTGTGTCTGAATGCGTCTGGTTCCATGGTTGGAGAGCGATGGTGCGGAATGTGCTCAAAGTTGTTACAGAGCTGGAGTGCCAATACAAGACATGGATGGTGGTTAGAGTAGGGAGTAGTGACGGTGTTCAAATACCGCCATATTGCGTATACAGTCAATAGATTTGCCTTTTTAAAAGCGCGAATTATGCGTTGAGGTATGGAAATTCGGTGACTGGAGTTGGATAGATGTTTTGTAGAATGTTGCTGCAATAATGCTACTACTATTCGGAGAATTTTTTTAAATTTTTTGATTTGTCTTGATGCGAGTTTTAGATACTTTACTGATTTTTAAGGCGATCGTATGGAGACAAAAGTAATTTTAAAAACAACTTTCAATTGAGCGACTGATACCTATTTGGAAATACAAACAGATGTCTACATATCAGATTGAAAGAGTATCTGGAGGCGAATGACGTTTAACTGTTTTACAAAGGTTCTCAAGGATCCACTCAGATATACTCTCACGAATAAGATTGAAGAAGGCAGATGACAGCGCATCGTCTTGCCTAAATCCTTTTTGGACTAGCAAATCTTGGGTTAAGTGGTCTATTACGTGCGTTGGGCTACTCATCACAGAGTCCCTGATTCAAATCCTGAAAATGAAAAGACCTTCACTGCTCCTATTGGTAAGTTTGGACAAGAAAGCGCGGAGTACCTAGTTAAAATACTGAAAATGAAAAAAACTTATTGTTCTCCACTGTTCCACCTAGTGCTAAAGGTTGACAAACTTCCAAGAGCAACTCTGTCATGAGAAGCTTCTCGTTCGGATTCGACTTTAAACAGGAGATCCTCTTCGTTGAGCCAAAAATAATAGAATCGCACCCAAAAATAATTGAGAATCTAGGTTCTGGATGGGCCTTTATTGCCAGATATTTAACTTTTGTTTCTACACCATTTTTGGTAGAACTCATGAGGATCGCAATTGTATTTTTATTCCTCCCTTTGCCTTTCTCGAATACGAACATAATCGACGAAGAGTTTGTTGTTCGTAGTTGCTCCGCTTTACTGATTTTTGTCAAGCTTTCTGAACCGCAAAGGAGGATTAGTAGGATTAGGGTACAAGCAAGCATTTATGACTTTAAGCTAAGAGTTTTGATCCAAAGTAGCATCGTTTTCCATGGGTGAAAACGTTTTTTAAAGGTAAAATCATGTAGTCAGTTATCATCAGCTGCTTATTGGCCTGATGCATAACCTGTACACTTCTAAATGAAAGTACCATTGATTTCCATAATTCGATCGGTTTCAAACGATAAAAACATGTAGACAACAAACAGGCTCATTTGTTTGAACCATAACCATGTCTCTCACAATTCGCCCCCCTCTCAATTCAACTGCACGAAAACAACACGCGACCGTCATATCACAAATTGCCACACCATACCCCCTTTCACAATAGGGAACATTTCTCTTAAAACACTGTCACAGTTTTGTCAACCATCAGTTGTTGCGTCTCCCTAGAGACATGAGACAAAGATCGCTTTCACTTACCGCGCACTCAACTATCAATTAACCCAAAACATGCCGAAACCCAGTCGCCCAAGCAAAGCCCTCCTTCTCAGCTCTTGTTCGAGTAGTTTACCTGCATGAACGCATATGGACGCAGTGCGTGCGGATCAGCCCACTTCCTTTTATTTTTGTCGTCACTACTATTAGCCGCGTCGATTCAATTGTTGACTGAATTTTCCCGCGCCATCTTTATGGAGAAAATCTTTAAACTCGTCATCTTTAGCGGCCCAAAATTTCCAAATTACCATCTGCGGGTTCAATCAAACGAAAACATGGCGCAGGCTACCTAATTTCATTTAATTTGTATCCATTCGTCTCGCGATCTCCAAAAAAAAAAATTAAAAATACTCGAGTAGTTGACTTTAATTTAGCGCAGTCACGCCATCTATTGTGTGCTGGGTAAGGTAATTGTTTTCTATTTTCTATTTGCCCATGATCATGGGTCTGTTGTTGTTGGTGATGGCGAGCATATTTACAAAAAAGAAAATATTTGGGGGAGTTTGCGTTTTCGACATCATCTGTAGGACTGTAGGTCGTGAGGACAACACGATGGGACGCAATGACGGTGGTAATTGTTGTCACAAACGCAGTTACCGAAATGGAATTTTTTTGTACGTTCTCGAGCACTCGCATCCTGATTGCAAGGCATAAAGGTGAACGATTAGCAGTTGTGCGGTTGGATTTTGGAAAATTTTTTCAAGATTGCGTGTTGCATGAATTAATTTGTAGTCAGGTTGTGATGGGTTGTCATTTTTTTGGAGCATCTGCGGGATTTGAGTTAGTACTAGATGGAATTAGGGAGCGAAAATATGTAGGGGATGTTTTTTAAGATACTTGGTAACACCTTGCTGTAAGTGGAAAGATGTGTTTAGGGAGGTTTTGGTCTTTAGACATTCCTTCGATGACATCTGTATCTTTTCGATGAGTACTGATGAAATTAGTAAGTAAAAACGAGGAGAACATATTCTTCAATAGTTATCAAATGTTTTTAAGTAAAAGAAAACTATTTTGAGTTTGGCATCAGTCGGAAGATACTTTTTTTGTTGGAATTTTTATGGGAGGTTTTGGGTTTTAGGTTGTGCTTAAATGAGCCTGGTCCCCAACCAACATGCTTCTTCGATTAGTTCGGTCCTTGCTAACAAGTTGGTTGAGTTCGGTTTCAACTTATGTGCACTACTTAAGGCGATATCTTTCCCTACTGCGTCCGACGTCTGGCTGGTAATGAAAGACTCGGGTGAAGTATACATGCCCCATATTAAACGCCCCATGCGGTATTTTTTGATAATGGGATTGTCGCTGTATAGTTCTTGATGGAATTTTAGTCTCCATAGCCCGTCAACGTAAACAGGACAGAATATTTTTCGAAGAAGGATTTCTTCACCTGCTTTGGATACGATCCATGATTTAGCGCAGTAAAGCACATATGAGATGATCAGAGTCTTGTATGGGCTTTAATACTAAATTGTCCGCATTTTCCGAAAATACTCTTCCTACCTTTTGGTCAAAATCTCCTGGCACAATTTTAACATCGTACTTCGACAGTGCGCTCATAAATTTTGTCAAGGAGCTCATAGAGGCAGTCTTTCGCTGTATCATCTTTTTTATATACGTTATATACGTTGGAGCGTGAGCGTAAATAAGGCTTATGTTGGCGAAGTTGGCCTTGATGTGAAGCATAAGACTCTGGCCTAAGTCCGGCACTTATAGCAAATCCATATCCGAATAATCGCTGTGTCTGCTCTTTTAAAACACGGTCTGTTGTAGATATCACAGCATGTTATCCTCCTTTTGAGCGGCCTATCCCATTGAATTTCCTAAATGACAGTAAAGTCTGCTTTTAAGAAGCTTCGGACTTTCGCTAGTTTTAAGTCTGGCACTTACAGTAAATCCACATCCAAATATTCGCTGTGTCTGCTCTTCTAAAACACTCTCCGTAGCAGTTTTTCATTCTCCTTTTGCCCGGCCCATTCCATAGGATTTCCAGGATGTCAGTAAAGTTAGATTTTAAGCAGCTTAGGGCTTCCGATAGTTGTTTGCCTGCATCATTCCCGTTTTATGTTCCCACATTCTAGATGCAGATACAAATGTGGTTGTCAGTTTTTCATTTAGCATGGTCGTCAACAAAAAAATCAGAACGTCGCTGTCGTTATCAGTTTTTTGCTTACAATGGTCTTCAACAATAAAATCAGTCTTTTCCGAGGCTCTTGGTTGCTTCGTTAGAACATTTTTTTTTTCTTTGAGTGGCTTGTTAACCAAAATCACCCAACCTAGAGGGTATTGGATATATTAGATACCCCTAGAAAACGGCGCCATCAGTATCTACTACAGGATTGTGCGCTGCCGTTGGCCTCTCAGCTTATCCGCCACCATCTCTGTTCAAAGGACCTGACTGCCCCTTGAAATTCCTAGATGGCCAGTTGTCCAAATATGTCGTTCAACTCAAAAAGGTTGTTTACTTTTTCCATCCTGTAGACGCCACTTCTGACTCCATCTTGGGAATTCTCCTGCCGTCATCTGGGGAGGTTTTTTGCTAGGGGATCATAAACCTTGCTAGTTTTGATCCACAAGGGATATTTAATTTCCCACCTACTGCGCATATCTGCAGACGAGCCCTCTATCAGTCACCCGATGATGGGAGTATCGAGGTGCAACTATACACGGAACGCCTTCAATCAACCAATTTCAATTCTAAATGCATACAAAATGGTTTTCAAAAAAGAAACATGATCTTACCATTTTGCAGGTATGCCATAATGAACAGCGCCTGTAAGGGAGTTTTTCCCTTGCCAACAATTGCTGAATGGAAACAGGTTCCCGGGAAAATTTATTCGTGATAGACTTGATTATTAGCAATTGCTTCATCGTCTCGTTTAGAAAATATTACAAATTTTCTTTGAAAAAAATCCAACAAACACGTTTTGAAGTTAACAGTGTTAGCAGAAATAAAAGCAAAGCGGTTCAAAAATACTTCAAAGCTCCTAAACCGCTGTGTATGTCTAATATTTCCTCTGCCTAAGTTAACTCTTATCTAGCAATGCGATCGAACTCTATTCATCAAAGTCCACAAAATGCCCGTTACTATTATTCCCCTCGCAAAGCCTATCCTCTAACAATTTATGTCTTAATTATACCAAACCCGACCTAAAAAAAGATTTAATGGCAATCTGAATGTAAAGTTAATGGTCTAATGCAATAAAAGAAGTCAATATCTCAAAACGGGCAACCCCTTACAACTCTCCGTTCTTCTCGTAAACCATTCCCGTGGCATTTACCAGACCCCCGAAACTGACTAAATATTCATTAAGCGTTAAATTTGGTCTACGGAAAGCCTCCAATTGCCATTTAACAAAAACAATTAATTCGCAAGAGCCCGCCACCGAAAATAACAAAAAAAAATGGTGGAAATTCGAACCACTGGACAGCTAAGCCGTAAACATTTATGAAGATTTACTGCGTGTATAACCCACTGCCATGTGTGTGCTCTCCGGAGGCACACATGCTCCACCATCGTCATCATCATCACCAGTCAGCACTCACAACTAACCGTCGACGGGAATTGTTAACAAAAAAAAAAACACACGAAAACTAATTAGGCATACCGCAGGTCAAGTGAGGTCACAAGTAGCGTCGGCAGCGGCTATCTTACAAATGAACTACGCCTCGAGAACATGATTTTCGGCGTACCCCTTTGCTTTAGGTACCCACGAGCACACCAACAAAAAAACATCTAAATACTTTTCGATCCGTATCTCGGTGATGAATAATTCATTCGCACATTCATTCCTCACTCGGGGGTCATAATTAAAAGACTGCGAACTTCCGCAGGAATTTCTCAAACGCCCTCCCGAAAAAAACAACATTTTCCATCTGCGTTGAGTGAGCAACCCAACGCAACTTTAGCCACCCTTTTACACCCAGAAGACGGACATTCAAATAGAGGGTCTTTGCATGAATAATTAAGCGGAATATGCGATGGTGGCAACGGCGGCTTCTCTTATTAGAAATGTCAAACACTCGTGAGGGGGTACACATTCCCGAAGGCTGACAGCTTTACACCCCTTTCGTGTTGTCTCTTTCTTGATTTTTTTTTTTCGTTCAAGCCTTTAAAGTGTGACTTTGCTTAGGTAACCGTAACGCATTTTTATAGCACGATGTTATAATTGGTGGTTTATAACTAGCACTCAAAGAGAGACGGAGAGAAATGCCAATTCAGCAATGATTGCATGGTAGGGGTGAACGAGAGGGAGAGATACGAACCGCCTACATTCGTTTATCCGCTGAAACAGATGAAATGGAATTGTATATAAGCAGGGACTGGAAATGCGAAAGACGAAAAAGAATATTCATATGTCGTGCCATCTCACTTAGTGAGATGGCAACTCACTCGCCATTGAGTGAGTGGTTTTCACGAGTGGAATCGTCAGTTTGCATGGATGGACTGGAAGTTGACACGTTGAGAGGTTTCGTTTTTTTGGTTTTCACTTGAACGAGTACAAATTGCCACGCCCACTCGTCGTTTTCCTCACGTCTTCTTTTTCAAAGGGAAGCAAGTTCGGAACATGGAATTTGGTTAATTAGCGCAGGGGAAGAATATATGATTAGAAGGGACTCCTAATTGAATTAGTCCCGAGTTTCGCGTGTGGGAAGGATATTCTTTGCGGTTGTTTGGGTTTTATCTGGCTTTTAATTTATTGCTGACATTTTGTGAGTCGAACAAATACCTTTAACCCTACACCTACTTGAATAAATAAAAGCTGAACATGATTAGGTCTTCATGTGGGGAATTGGAATTTAACTTTAGGTAGGTAGGTACCTACCATTACGGACTTTGTTGTTGACGGTGTTGGTTGTTTAGTGTGGCAAATGAAAAAAACAAACGCTTTACGGTGAATTTTCAAAGAAAATGATCCACGCGTGATGGGGAATTGTGGTTGTGGCGATTGAAGCTTAGCTTTTAAAGTGTATTGTAGCTATTCCTTCCTTTAAATTCAGAAAGTAGGTATGTGTTTCTGAAAGTGACAACCGGTGGTTGTATAACAAATATGAATTTTCTGATTAATTAGTCTCTACCTACTGTGGTTCGCTGGTTAAATAAGTTCATACCAGTGTTGTGGGAGGAACTTTTTCAAAGGGAATACTTAGCAAATTTTCGACATTTTCGGAATAAGTCAGGATACATATTCGAAATTTCAAGGGTTCGCAAGCCGAAACATGCGTGGCCTTAAATAGTATACATACCTCAGATGGTTATTTCTTATTATTTGTCTTGAGAGACATTGGAACTTACGATTGTGATCTATAATCGACTTGGACACATATTGCGAATGTCGACATGGACAAATGTATCTCAAAAACAGTTGCCAAAGATGTTTGCATTTACAATTATGAAGACCTCAATGGAAAACCAAAAACAACCAACAGGATCTGTTGTTAATCGACACTCGCAATAGGGGGCTTATACCTACATAGAATGTTTTTGCGTTTGATTTATGTAAACATGAACATTTGCATATGCTTAATCGAAGTGGAATTTCACTAGGTAAGCCAGTAGGAATCGACATCTATTATATGACACGCTACTGTTGCCTGTATAGTAATTCATAAATGGTCACATGTCTAATACACTTTTGAGCTTATATCAGTGCGCTCTAGATACTCTTTTTTGACACTTTACAGACGCTTATATTTTTACTGCATCTGTTAACCAATAACCTTGACGGATCAAAGTACACAATTTAACCTCATTTCGCAACCTTTGCAAGCAGACGACTTATGTGGCTACTACAATGAAACTTAACGTTATATTAAATCAAGGAACATGATTTTTTAAGTCCCGAAGTTAAGTATAGATAAGGATTGACTAAGAATATCACTCGATAAATACTAGTAGCACTAGTAGCAGAAAATAAAACAAAATATCACTACCATGCGCGTGTCGAAAAGAAACACCTAAACTAGCATGACACTTGCTGTGAACGCTAAAAGAAAATTTAATTGTAGAAAATAGGCACCAATCTTGGTGATGAGTCTTTAGAATAGCAGGGCTGCTTACAGAAACGATTATGAAAATTCGTTAGACAACAATTTATTATCAAGGTCGCCTCATTGTGGATAAATACCGAATTCTCCACAGGGTACAACATTATAAATATAAATCTTTCCAGATCGATAGTTTTTAAGAGACGCTCCTAATTACGAATAAGTATCCGACATGAAATTCGATGGGGCTAGGAAGATGGCTTGATTGCTCCAAAAAGCCGTTGAGTCTGACGCGATTCCCTCCGAGTTTAAAAAAAAGATCACGTGGATCCTGTGATCTTGATTCTGTTTTCCGAGTTAATCGAAAAAAACGAGTTCCAAGAATTGCCTCAAACTGAGAGAGGTTAGGAAGACAGCTTGATTGCTCCAAAAAGCGGAAAAGCGGTTAAGTCTGACGCGATTCCCTCCGAGTTTAAAAAAAGGGGATCCTGGGATCTTGATTCTGTTTTCGGAGGTAATCGAAAAAGACGAGTTTCAAGATTTGCCAACGTTAATCAAACTGAGATTTTATTGATTACGAGGAACAATATGAGGCAATCCAATAGGCGACCCCTCAGAGATTTTTCTCAATCGCTTCAGATGAGAATTTTGTGATCTAGTTTATCCAAATTCTCGTCAGAGGTGAACTTTTTTTATTCAGCAACATTTTCCTTCTTCGCAGGACATAATTATAATGAGGTCTTCCACGAAACGTCAGAAATAAACAACTATGCTATTTTAACAAAAAGAGGGCGGGGAGACGAATCCAACAAAAAAAATGTATTGTCTGTGAATTAAAAAAAGTCTCCGGTCTATCATGTGATTTTTTGGAGATCTTAGACGGATCTTGGAACAGTCCTAGGAAATGGGAAGTTATCTTCTTCCTATACACGTCCAACTTTCGCTACAACATCTGGCGTATTTCGGACTCTTATCAAGTAAACCTGAAGGATACATTTTGGGAAGTCTTTTTGTGTATTATGGTATTTTAGCGTATAGTTTTCTATATAAATATAAGGATCGTTCTTAAGAAAAAAAGGTCTATTTTTGAAAATTAAGTTCAGTTTAGGCTAAGGTTTAGTTTCGCGTGGTTCTCCCAAACTTAGTTTCTAATTGAGCCAAGGTCATTGTACAGTTCTTCCTCTTCTATTTTCTTCTCTCTGCTATCATCTTTTTTCGTCCCTTAGTCTCGTGCGAGGTCAAGTAACGTTACTTTCTTTCCTCTTGCTTTATTTTTTATTTTTGATTTAAGCACGATACAAAAAGTTTATTGAGCAGGTGGTGCATGGTGAGAAGACAAGAACTTCAACGTCCGAGGAGCTTAGCCGAGCAACCGCAAGCGTGCGCGCCTACCTCACCTCTACCGAAGATGCCTTTGTTCGTTGGCTGGTAATAGAAACGCGATTAATCATAGAATTGGAGCAGATGTGGTATCGTATATTATTTGATGGGGATAAACAGGAAATCGAATGATAAGTTGGCATTTACAACATTTGGTCCTTGAATTGTGAAGCCTAATTGAATCCCAAATTTTAGATAAAGCAAGTGAAATCCATAAGTGTTGTATGTACACATTTGTTGACCAGCGGGGCACTCTATCATAGAAGGCGAGGATCGTGTTCATTAAGAAAGCGTGGATCGTTTTCCATTCTCTATGATTATTAACTACGACGAAACTCTGTCATTGATTTTGTGGTCAGAGAAGGCGAGGGAGGATCTATGACTTCAAATTGAAGAGACTCATGTTCAATCTTCTGATTGTTAACTAGGAAGGGACGTCATCATTGACTTTGTAGTTATTAGACGCTTGCAAATGCTATGTGTTTCACTTTGAAGTGGACCTTGTAACAAAAATTATGGAAATTTATTTTTTCAGAGAAATTAAATTGGAGAGACAAAAATGGTCCATACAGCCATAGAACCATGATCAGTTTTTTTTTATATGATGGCAGTCTGGGGATTTTAAACCACCTGGGGGATGTCATCAATGTAATATGGCAAACCTACGTTCACAGGATATGAATGAAGAGGTCTTGTAATGAAAAATCATGGTATCACGAAGAATGCAAAACAGCAAAGAGAAATTCAATCACATGACTTTAGAGCTCTGGTATCAAAACATCTGCGAGGATTATAAATAAGAACTCTTGTAAGACAAACAAAGAAATTTGTATGACTGCAGAAAAGTTAAAATATGAAGTTCAATAGCTTCACTGTTAAGAAAACAGTTTAAGAAATAAGGATAGCCATTCAAAGCGTCATGAGAAAGCAATGAAACTACAAACTCATTTGTTCATGTGATTACATGATTGACCACAGGAAAAAAATCTCCAATGTCAAACTTTTTATAAAAATTATAAAGTCATACAGATGACGCATTGAGAACAAAAATCATATACTTTTTCTCACCAGCTTAATCGTAGGGGCGGGCGGTATGCAGTGTGCACACATGAGAAACGAGATCCAAACAAATGGCACTGTGTACACGGGCTGTGCCAGCACGACCCGCCAACTTTTGAAAAATCAATATCACAATCAGGATTTTGATATTGATTTCAGCTTTTCCCTAACTTTTAAGTATCGAGAACATTATCAGAAGAAAAACATCGCAGTGTAAGTATCTAGGTACCTACATGCGATTATTAAGCTTCAGCTGTATATAACACTAATTATAATTTTCCATGCTCCTTCTATCGCCATGACCTGGCGAATCATCAAGAGGTTATCAATTGTCATGAAAGGCTTACTTCAAGACAGCTTTTGGGATAAAATTGTAGTTCTCACCATGGTTCATGAACGTTGACATGAATGGTTGTAAGATAAAGATGTGCTCTGGATCCTTTGACGCTGCGCAGGCGCTGGCTGTTGTGCCAAACAGTAGTAAAGCTGTAAGATATTTTACGATATCAAATCCTTGAGGTACATTAGTACGATCAACTGGTACGCGTATTTGCTCGTATGTTACTAGGAACACATTCCTTGTTAACAATTAATAAGCAAATATAAAGCTCATAAAAAGTCTATGTCCAGTCATTTGTGTCTTGCCAATTCTACTTTTGGTATATGGAAAGCAATTTCAGGATTTTAACTACGTACCACTCGCTGAATACCCAACTAACCCAACATACTGATCCTCGGCCCACAACATACGCGGTTATCCTGAAAGTGGAGACTTTCAAGAATTTCTAAACACTTTACTTAGAAAAACCGTTCACTTGTCAAAAAATCGAACATCATTGCCTAGGTATAACGCTGTTGATTGAGTCATTGTTGAGAAGTTTTTATAACTGCTGGGTGTCGTAGAGCTCAGATTTCATTTGTACCTGAGAACCACCATTCCCACCAACACCATATTCACTGACACGTTAGATTGATTTTTCTTTTTGTAAAAAATGCATTTGTGTCCCCATGCAAATAACCTCCACCCTTGTTGAGCGATCGTGTGGTTAAAATGTGAATTTTAAATGTTTTATCAGACAACGTCTTCAAAAAAAATCGGCACTTGTTAAGTGAGGTATAATAATAATCCTACAGCATTGGTAAACAAAAAATCCAGATTAGCATATCCACGCAAGCTTTGTCCAATTTTCGCTCGAGGGAAATACAAACTCCTTTTACAATCCGTTGTCAAGAAAACTAAATAAATTAGGGACTTCAATCCTTCCTTCTTTAGCGGATAGGAATTTCCACGATTTTTAGACACTTGCGCCAATGCATTCATTCAACTAACCAGTGGTTAGCTGCTGAAATCAATCAGACTTAATAAGCTGCTGCAAGTGACCCTTCATAATCAATTTTTCTTATCATGATAACAATTCAACTTATAGCCTTCTTTAGACCTTACATATATTTGCTTAAGTTCGGTCTGAATAAACCTGTTTTTTTTTTTAAAAAATTATCCTTTCTGATAGTCGCTAGGCACAATAAGCTGCATTTTCAATAAAACTCCCAAGACCGACGGAGATATTATGCAAACATAAACATATCCAGAAATGTACAGCCACATTTTGTTTGCTCTAGGAAACTCATAAGAAGGTCCTTAAATTAAATCGCAACAACCCCAACTATTCACTGCCACCAGAACCAAAACATAATTCCAACTATCAATATCCCTGTAAGCGATAATCCTTCCGCAATTTTTTTTTTTTTCCGAAAATTATAACAACATCTCCGAGTCCCACATTCTAAGCCCCGATTCCAACACATTTTCACTCATTCCAACACCCAGTTCCACAGATTTCCACTCAAACTCTGCAACAACGAACAACCACCATCGACGCTTCCTTTCTCCCTTTTTTGCGACTGCCACTAGCCGCTTCTCTTTCCGACACTGCCATTGCTTGTTTCATTTCTAGTTCTCTACCTCTATTCTACTCCACTTTCCGTACCAATCATCAGCTCTCCTTTCCACAGCAAACACAAAACATCAACCGCTGCATACACATGCACCAAATCAATTACCCTTAATTTAACATCAGCCATCTCTGTCGCACTCCCATCACCGGTCATCTGTCGTTCCCTTTTACTTCATTCTTCTGTGCCAATGACTGTTTAAGCTTTTGCCGATTTGCTTTGTGCGAACATTTCCACCCCCCTCTCTGTATTCGCACTTTTCCATTTATTTTTCAAATGGGGTGGCACATAGATGCATCCTTCTCCCTTACTCTTCTGTTGGATACTTCAACAACACTCCAGCACTATCCTGTTCTCTTTGGCCATGACGTTTTTAATTTTCACTTTGTGCTGTGCGCGCTCACTGCTCGCGGTAGCAACGCCATCAGCCCACCACACCAAACAGAAGTCCAACCAGAACCACATGAGTGCTGCACCGTCGTCGTGCTCTTGTTGTTGTTGGTGTTCCGTCGTGTCTGTTGCCACACCATGGGCGCCCAACAACACACCGAACTGTCCAACTTGTAAGGGCCCCCGCACAACCACTGACTGTGTGTGCTCTTCAGTTTAGCGATTGAGTTTTACGTGTGTGCATCGCGCGTACTCACGTCGTCGTATCGGGGTTGTGTGTGCGCGAATATCGGGACTAAAAGCGAACGGTAAAATATTCGTTATTTTGCGTCCTGAATTCGTTTTACCTACGGCAAAACTGTTCTCAGTTTTGTATTTCCTTGACAATCAGTTTGACAGCTGTCATTGAAATTTTGACGTGTATTTCTTGTTTTTTTTTTGTTTTTCGTTTGAATACAATATTCACCTCTAACCACATGTGCATCCGAAGTGTGACGTCAGTGTGCTGTCATGTTGATTGGTTCGAATATCGGTAGTGAGTTTGGACAATTGCCAAGTGCTCCGTGGAGTATGGAGCCGCCAAGGCCACCGCTGACGATGGCGGGTAGTGCTGCGACAGCCGCTGCAGCGGTGGGCGGCAGTGGCGCTGGTGCATCAATACCGCCAACGCCTACATTGCCATTGTCACCGACGACTGGTGAGTAGTTGAAGTCTTTTTATTTTTTTGTTGAATTGCCATACCAGTTGCCTATTGTGGAATAAATTGACATAATGGCGCTAATTGACAAATGGGGCTCATTAATTCTTAGGTGCTGCGCAATTTTTCTCAATTTGTAGTAATTTGGTTGATTTAACTATTTTGACATAAAAGGCAAGCGAAGCTGTCAAACACAACATGCATTGGTCGAGAGAAAATGGCAGCTTGACGTTAAGCGGAAGTGACATTTCTATTATCATATTTTGCGAATATGAATGTGTGGTTAGTTTTTGTTAACGAGTTATGATAAGATACTTCCTGAAACTTCAGGTAGTCATGTTATGTGGATTTAAAACGGGAATATTTCAAAAGATAAATACCGTGCCAATATCTTAACAACGTGATTCAAGCAATTACAATCTTTGACCCCGATTTGTGGGTCTGTTTGCCAGCATTTAATTAAATGATAGTTGTGTCATTGTCACAAATTTGACAGAAAAGTGATGTAAAGATAGATATTAGTTCTAGATTATTTGTTAGCTGATGTAGAACCGACGGAAATATTTCAGAAACTGTTTTAACTGCTTTATTTGGTTTCATTTACACCGATGAATAGTTGGGTTAAGTTGAGTTTAGGAGCTAAGTCAGTCTTTTCCAAATACGTTGGCAAATGTTGTTTAAATATTTA
Source organism: Rhingia rostrata (assembly GCA_949824845.1). Classification (NCBI taxonomy): domain Eukaryota; kingdom Metazoa; phylum Arthropoda; class Insecta; order Diptera; family Syrphidae; genus Rhingia; species Rhingia rostrata. The sequence goes on from OX463757.1 coordinate 93,821,470, forward strand.
AATCCCTTCAGCCTTCCTTTTACTTAGTTCATTAGGTTTATTAAAGTTCCTGCCCTTGACATCCTTGAGCGGATCATTATGCAAATAAATCACCACTCTCCTTATCCCAGAATGTATACCTCAAAGGCATATAGGCCAGAAAGCGCTCTTCATAAGGAGATAGGGTCTTTCGTAAAATCCCTTCATTACAAAGATTTTACCTTAATCACATTCCATAATATAGAATGGGATTTATATAATTGTAAAAACAGATTAATTTATCCGTGTGTCTAGGAGTTAATCAGGCTTATCGCAAATAAGTTTTCCCGGGAAGTTTTCACTTGCTGAATGGGAACAATTTCCCGGCCTGATTCACTCAGCCGCACAACAGCGTGCTTACGAGATACACTGAGAGAACCTTTATGATGATAGTAATCTTCCCTGTGTTGTGACTTCTCGGCATGAATAGACTGCTAGCCCGACTACACTGTTGATAGATTAATGCGGAGAACGTGGTGATCTTAGTTTTTTCGAAAATTTCTGTCCGAGATCAGCAAGATCATAAAAATTTTGTGAATACTCGAGTATGTGGGCCTCCAGCTATGTCAAATATCAAGAAACTATCCTGGATACCTAGATGAATTGAAAAACAAACATAGCGCAACGTGTTAAGAAAGCATATAGGTATGTCTATAACCGTAGAAAAACATTCGCCAAAAGTTGGGCCTATAACCAAATTTGACACTTTGGGTGCACACAGCCATAATTCCTACGATACGTACTTATGTGGCATAGTCTGGTGTGAGTAAAGTATAAATCATCGACAAACTTCAGGGTGTTCAAAGAACTGCGAATATCGGCCCTCTCTTGTCATGATATCATACAATACCGAAGCCTCCAAGGTACTTCTTCATTTATCGTCTGTAGATCACCATATTACAACTTTACGCAATCAGCTTCAAGTAGATACTCTTGTTTACTAAGCCCTGGACGATCCTACCAACTATTTTATGATATCAAATCTCCCCTGGAAAATTTTGCGCGTGAAACGTCAGGGAGATGCGAGTATAAAGTGTTCACTGCCTTAATAGTCTCACAGCTTATTAACATATTTACTTAAGTGGCCCTGCAGTCCGGAATGAACCTGGGCATCAACTAACATGCCTCTCCAATTAGCCCGGTCCTTAGCTAACTGCCTATAGTTGTGCAGTCCAAGTAGATTGAGGTCGGTTTCTGCTTGTGAAAGACAATTAAAGCCTAGGTCTTCCTCTACTGTGTCCGACGTCTAGCTCGGAATCGAAGACTCTGCGAGCCGGAGTATTAGTGTCCATTCGTTCTAGCCATCTTAAACGTCCGATGCTGAGTTTTTTTTAACCAGAAGCATGCCGAACGAACCTTTCAATATTGGCAACGACAGCGAAAGCTGCCAACCACCCGGCCTGAGTGAAGTGAGGATAGCAATATCTGAACTGAAGCTTAATAAGGCTGCCGGAAATGACTGCCTTCCCGCCGAGCTTTATAAAGCCGGCGGAGATGACTTGAAAAGTAACATCCACCAACTCATAAGCAGAATCTGCTCGGAAGAAAGTATGCCTGAAGAATGGAACCTCAGCATCGTTTGCCTGATCCACAAAAAAGGAGACCCTCTAAACTGCGCCAACTACAGAGGCATAAGTCTCCTCAACATTGCATACAAAATTCAATCTGCCGTAATATGTGAACGCCTGAAACCGTTTACCAACAACCTGATCGGCCCTTATCAGTGTGGTTTTAGGCCAGGAAAGTCCACAGCCGATCAAATCTTCACACTTCGGCAGATCCTGGAAAAAACCCAAGAAGTCCAAATCGATACCCACCACCTATTCATCGATTTCAAAGCCGCATACGACAGCATTTATAGAGACAAACTATACAGAGCCATGTCTAGTTTTGGTATACCGCCCAAACTCGTCCGTTTGTGTAGGATGACGATGGAGAATTCTCGCTGCTCCATCAGGGTCGGAAACGACCTCACTGACACATTCGATACCAAAAAGGATTTAGGCAATGCATTGCGCTGTCATGCGACTTCTTCAATCTGATTCGTGAGGATTGTGCAAAACTCACGAGCCAACACCAGAGGCACAATTTTCCAAAAATCTGTACAACTACTAGCATACGCCGACGATATTGACATCATTGGTAGGACCCAACGTGATGTCATAGCCACGTTTCTAGTATAGAGAAGGAAGCGGCAAAAATGGGCTTTACAGTAAATGAGGGCAAGACGAAGTATATGCTGTCAACACGAAAGGACACACAACATCGACGAATTGGACAGAACTTCACCATTGACAGATATAACTTTGAGTTAGTACGGGACTTTATCTATCTCGGTTCCGCTATTAACTCTGACAACAACATCTCGTCAGAAATTAAACGAAGAATTACTCTTGCCAACCGCTGTTTCTTCGGGCTAAGAAGGCAATTCAGTAGTAAAGCCCTCACTCGAACTACTAAGGAGATCTTGTATAAGACCTTGATCATCACAGTCCTGCTCTACGGCGCTGAAGCATGGACCGTATCAAAATCGGATGAAGAAATCCTTGGTCGATTTGAGAGGAAAATTCTTCGAAAAATCTTCGGTCCCGTTTGCGTTGACGGGCTATGGAGACGAAGATTCAACCATGAACTATACGAGCTGTACAGCGACATGCCCCTGGTCAAAAAACTCCGCATTGGACGTTTAAGATGGCTAGGACATGCAGAACAAATGGAAACTAATACTCCGGCTCGCAGAGTCTTCGATTCCCAGCCAGACGTCGGACGCAGTAGAGGAAGACCTCGCCTTAAGTGGCGCGCACAAGTAGAAACCGACCTCAACCAACTTGCAGTGCGCAACTGGAGGCAGTTAGCTAAGGACCGGGCTGATTGGAGAGGCATGTTGGTTGAGGCCCAGGTTCATTCCGGACTGTAGCGCCACTTAAGTAAGTAAGTAAGAAGCATGCCGCTGTACAGCTCGTATAGTTCTTGGTTGAATCTTCGTCTCTATAGCCCGTCAACGCAAATGGGACCGAAGATTTTTCGAAGAATTTTCCTCTCGAATCGACCAAGGATTTCTTTATCCGCTTTTGAGACAGTCCATGCTTCAGCGCCGTAGAGCAGGACTGGGATGATCAGGGTCTTTTATAAGAGCCGAGATAGAAAAAGTCCCATACTACCTCAAAGTTATATTTGTCAATGGTGAAATTTTGTCCAAGTTGTTGATGTTGTGTATCCTTTCGTGTTGTCTAAGCCTTGCCCTCATTTACTGCTAAATCCATTTTTGCCGCTTTCTCCTCTATACTAGCAAACGTGGCTATGACATCACGTTGAGTCCTGCCAATGATGTCAATATCGTCAGCATATAGTTGCACCAATTTTTGTAATATTGTGAAGTCACATGACAGCGCATCGCCTTTTCCCTAAAACCTTTTTTTAATATTGAATGTATCGGTGAGGTCGTTTCCGACCCTGATGAAGCAGCGAGAGTTCTCCATCGTCATCGTGGACGACTTTGAAATCGATGAATAGGTGGCGGGAATCGATTTGGACTTCTTGGTTTTTTTTCCAGGATCTGCCGAAGTGTGGAAATTCGATCGGTTGTGGGCTTTCGTGGACTAAAACCACACTGATATGGGCCGATATAGTTTTTGGTAAACGGTTTCAATCGTTCACATATTACGGCGGATAGGATCTTGTAAGCGATGATGAGGAGACTTATGCCTCTGTAGTTAGCGCAGTTATGAGGGTCTCTTTTTTTGTGGATCCGGCAAACGATACTGAGGTTCAATTCTTCTTGCATACTTGTCTTGTTACACTCGCGGCTTGCATGTAACAATTGATTTTCGGACATTGCCCAACGTGATTAGACTAAGTTTTTGAAGTTGCGTTACGACCAGAGTGGTTAAGTAAGATCGAAAAGAAGGCCTCGGTAGCTAACCAACCCTCATCACCGTTCTAATGCTTGATGGCAAGGTCGGGGAAAAAAATCTCATCTCACCGATTCTTCCAGTGTATTTTAGACGAAACTTTTGGTTTTTAGAAGTCAACATGATTTTCGTTACGTTACGCACCCAAAGTTTAAGTGTCAATTTAGATATCTATTGAGAGACTGAGATACATCTACGATTGGTACATTTCTTTTGAGTGAAATGTCTTTTCAAAATACCCACTGTTTCGGAAATACTCCATCCATTTGGGAAACTGCTTGTGATAATCGGTCCTATCACGAGTAAATTATCCCGGGAAACATTTTCATTCAGCAATCTGATTAACATTGCTGGCCCTGAATATTTCTTTCCGTGATATCTTGTTGACTTTTTGTCATATCAGCAGACGCGGACAAAAATAATGACACGTATTGTAGAAATGTTAAAATTATAAAAAATGTTTGAGAGGCTAAGTGTGTACCCCTTAAGGAAATAGATGAACCAGGACACAGCCATAACGACCCTCAACATAGAAAAAATTATCAAAGTTGAAAAACACGATTCCATCAGATCACAAATACAACAAGCACTGCCATGATCATTGCATCGTGATGCCCTCCACAAATCACTCAGTTCAATGACACTTTTATTTGCGTCCAAGAAAAGACCAAACATGTCTTCCGAACTGGATATTTGTTTCCAGTTACGAAAGCGATACGCACTCATTACGCAACATCTTTTAATGTATGTGCATGTGCGAAGCGTAATAAGTGCGTATCGCGCCACTGCTCCCAACCATCATCAATCTTAGTCCATTTAGATGGCATAGGTACGCCCATTCTCTTATAAAACCGTCGCTTAAAGTCTCCCCCCTATTTGCATAGCGACACTCGCAATTACCCAGCAACGCACTTATTTTCCTAAAACAAAAAACCTGCCCAGGAGTAGTTCCTCCCACCATTCGTGATGCAGGCCGCGCACCAAAACAATCTACGGTGCGTGGAACCATAATGCATTGCGTATACGCACCATGAACGTGGAGAATGGATACCACAATATGCGACACTTCAGCAGCTGCATTCTAACCGCAAACATGTGTGGATTGCTCTCGCACGTATAAGTAGTTGGGGTTGTCTTGTCACAGTGCGCGCACTGCAATTGCATTACTGTCACAGTCGGTACTCGTTTGGGTGTGTATATAGTTGATTAAACCAGCATTTGCAATGCAGATACAACGGAGTATGTCAATGCGCTAAAGTAGTGACCACCAAGCCGCCACCACCTCTACCCCTCCAAGAGGAATCATTAAAATTCGATTAGAAAATCATACTCGCATACGTATTCATTAAATGCATGCGTTGCTCGGTTAGATTGAATACGTTTGTGTGTGAGTTTTCGAGTTGACACATTCGTCATCATTGATCGATCAAATCGAATGCAAATGTAAATTATATGTGCGAGCACTGTGCAAGCACAAGAGTGCAAATTTGCATTTTTGTCTCTTATAGGGTTGCCAGGTTGTAAAAAAAAAAAAAAAAAAATCATAAACTGTATTGAGATAGGAAAACTTTTTGGTTATTGTGTTAACTTGAGTCCAGTGGAAAGAAATACGGAGCAGAATACAAGACTAGCGGCTAGGGTGCCCCGACAAAGAGGTACAAAATAAAATAAAAAAATATAATCTTGCCAACGATGAACAGTGGTCCATGAACGGAAAAAAGTGTCTTATTCATTTTTCTTTGATGCCACTATTCAAGTTTATTCAACATTCATTTCCAGTGGATCATCAAAGTCAATTATGAATGTCAGAAGTTTCCATTTTGTTTATGAACATTTATGAATAAAAACCTACAGAAGAGGGTATCTGCGAATTGGAATCAAAAATTGCCATATTCAACAATTAGCTTTAAAGAAACACATTCCTTGTTATTGATTGAGAATTCCCTTAAACCAACATAGATTTTATCTGGAGACATTTTCGGAATGAAGCTGGACAACGAAAATGCCGCTTTCTTTCCGTGATATCTTGCACGTCAAGTTGGCTATTTGAGCGCGCCACTTAAGACGAGGTCTTCCTCTACTGCGTCCGACGTCTGTCTGGATTTCGAAGACTCTGTAAGTCTAGTGCGTATTGACTCGTAATTCATCTCTCGAATCGAATGAACATGTTCTCTTGGTAGATTTGTTAACGAAAGTGGCTTTCTCACCGACACCCAATGCCTATTCCGCCACGAGATTTAAGAAATTAAATGACGGCGCATGACTTTGTCAGAATCTGGTGCGTGTTCAGATAAGCTGCTTCTGAACTGAAGGTTGCATTGTTAATCCTCCAGTATTAGGCTGCACAGGTGTATAAATTTTGACGAATTCTGACATCGATTTATAGACCTGTATGATGGGGACCTACATCATAAGTGACCTTAAAGTCGACGGTGGGTCCCGATTTTAAATTCTTTTGTCATTTCCAGAATACGCCTTATGGTGAAAATTTCGTCAATGGTTGATTTTCCGGCCTGGAAGCTACACTCTTATATGCCGATATATGACGTGCAATGAAGAAAATCTTAGGACGTTCACACAGTACGTTTAATAGGATCATATGCGACATTTAGCAGGGATATGCATCGGTAGTTGGAGCAACATATAGGTCGCCATTTTTTGTAGATGAAAAATTTGGAGCTATTCATCGGACATGCGTTCGTCCATCCAGATGCATATATGGCATCAGCTCCGTATTTTAAGACTTCCGCTAGTAATGCATCAAAACCGGCTGCCATATTGTTCTTGAGCTTTTTAATGGCAACGCTGACTTCTGCAATACTGCGAGGGAGGGTTACCTCTTTGTTGAATGGAGGTGTGTGCCATATACAAATCTCGATATGATATCTGCATACAATTTCCTGTGCGTATGCAACGTGTCTTGTGTCATTTATATTTCTCAGAGCTAGTGTTTATATTTTGAAGCCAGTTGCCGCAGTTGTTTTTTTGCGTTATCGTACCATTGGGCATATTTACCTGAGTTTTCGTAAATATGTATTTCCAAAATATTTATAAATCTCCAAGATCTCACTACCACTAGTTGTGCAGCAAGATACGTCTTATATTCCATTTTAACTCGGATCAGATACCCGATTTGAGGTGCAGATATTATAAAGCCAAAATTGCAGGGTTTGTTATATCTCCCAGTATATAGTTCTTATCCGCTGATATATCACCCACTATCGTAGAACCACAAATAATCCTAGATCTTCCAACGAAATGCCAGTCGGTAACCAAACACTTGAAATCAGAGATTGGCGTATAGAGCCAAAGCCAGCCACGATATAGCTGTCAATATTTACTTGTGTTTCACTTATTTTCTCACCTCGTATTTCGTTCGTATTGCAACCCTCTTCCTCATCCCCTACCCGCTCTTTCTGAGAATCCCACTTCTACCGCCCTTTGCTGGGTTTGAAGTGAGTAAAACAAATTTTATAATCATCGAGCATATATGTAACTTAATACGGTTTCTGTTGTCATGCGGGCCCCGTCCGTCTAGTCCGCTGAGTGTATAGGGAACACACAGCATTGCCTGCCCCTCTCGGTTCTTGCACTCGTTCGATATGCAAATTCACACCCTTCGAACTGGTTAATTCGATCATAATGTCAACTGGTCATGAAACACGCTGTTGGAGCTATGGCTGTATTTAGATGTGCGACAGGCATGGATGTATCTCCGTCTTGCTCTGTCTCTTCTCCCTTTGGATTGGACTCATCCGCATGGTGGAGTGTGTCACAAAGTGACGTCTCCATTCTCGTTTTGGTTGGAGGGGGGAACAAAAATCTCCCTACGACTCCAAATCTGAATATTGTTGTGCATTCAGCATGCAGACTAGCAGAGTCTTAAAAAAAAACACCAGGAGAGGGAAAGAACAAGTCAGCAAAAGATAAACACATCAATGAGGTGCGAAAATACCTGTGAACACAGTCGTGAACAGGTATATTCAAATTTTTTTTTGCGCAAATCGCTGGAAAACAAACTTTTCGATGACGGTGACGACGATAACAGAGCTATACGACAACGCCTTATGATGTGATGACAGCAGCGTACGTAGCGAGGAATCGCGCAACCAAATTATACGGTGAACAAATGCTTTCCGCTCATTGAGCTAATTCGTTGCAACATATTTTTCACCCGGGAAGAGAATGCGATATAAATGGGAAATGTCAAGAGGATTAAGCATACCAATGGCAGTCGAACTTTTTCAGTTTTTGTTTCGTTTTCAGAGAATTTTTTGAGGGAATCGAGTTTTTTTTTTAAGAAAAGAACTAAGCTGGCGTTGGAAGGTTTAGGAAAAAGCTTAAAGGTTTGTGTAAGATGTGTACAGTTTTATTGACAACTTGCGTCTTCGCCTTTCATTGCAGTTGTCACAGATTGGTGTAACACCTTAGGCCTATCAGGTATAGGTTTTAAGGACAAGTGAAGTCAGCGAGTGGTTATGTATTTTGTATTTATAGTCGCTTCGTCCTATTACTAGTAAGATTACTGCTGGCTTTCTTCAAGTAGCTTATTGGGTTTGGACAAAGTAGAGAGCCAACAAAGACTCTATTGGGAAAACCGAAAGATCAAAATCAGCAGAAAAAAAATGTTTGGCGGAACACGCTCATATGTACCCAGGGCACAGCATTTTCTCACAACCATTCGTTGCGTACTTCTTGTACGATAGCGGGAACCCCCCTGCCGAATTCAAGGAGAGAAGAGCCAGTGAGCTCATCTTCAGAGAAATCCGAATCTGAGGATTGTCTGACAATCTTAGAAGATACCTGATTACCCTACTTCGTTATGGCATAGGTACGTAGGTAGGTTGAAGTTTTTTCAGATCTGAGAATATACATAGTGCTCAGCTATCCTGTCAAATCAAAAAAATTGATATAACAGCCTCGTTATTACCCAGGCCCGAGCTTTCTCACAACCATTCATGTGTGCGTGTGTACTTCTTGCACGATGGTTGGACCTCCTGTTTTATGCCGACTACGAACGGCGAATTTGAGATAAGCTTTTCTTGACAATTGGTACTACTCGGATAATTTGTCAGATCATCACTAGAGGAGGGCCAGTGAAAAATCATTTAGTTGTTGCTATGGCTGGGAATCGAACCCAGGCCTTCTGCGCGGAAGTTCATCGCACTAGCCATAGCGCCACTGAGACAAATATACGTTACAAAGGTTTGCTGGTAACGCAGATTCATAGCAACAGATTTTGGAGCCATCAAGTAAAGTCGATGGCAATTTTTTCCTAGCTCTTGGTTTGACAGAAACCTGTCCAAAGATTAGAAGGCATCTCATATGAAACAGTTTCTTGTTTAGCTCCATTGAAACAGCTCCAACTTACATGACGGTCAGACTCGACGAGTTGCATTATCTTATCGGCATTTGGCCTTCTATAGCGTGGTGCATCTTTGACATTGAAAAAGCCAAAACGGAATCAACAAAAACTAAACTACACATGATTGGCTGTTACAATATAGGGCCATAATCACTTTTCTCATTTTCATTACTAAATACTAGACCATTGGTGCCCGATAAGCATTTTAATTGATGTCGGTGCTACAGGATTGCCGGTTTTTTTCAAAAACTAGACTACATAACAGAAATTCATAGCCTGTACAGTTAAAAATGCGTACAATATATAGACGGCAGTTGACATTTCGGATTGCAACTTTCAGCCCTAATGTAGTTTGAAGATTTCAAATAAGAAGTTGAAATTGGTCGATACTGATCCCATCAATTAATGTTTTCCATTGTTTTCTATAAAACGGACGACGGACTGACTGGTAAAAGATCCTTTGGATTTGGGTACAAACTTTTATGGTTGTTATCAACATGGTCAGATATTCCAGTTTAAGGACTAGGCTCAGGGTGCTATTTATAAATCCCTCCAACTATTGATAAATGAATCCTAATTGGTTTTTACGTGACCATCAAACTTGTTGCGAATGCGTGGTGGAAGCATGTACGGAGAAGGTGTCGGTAAGTTTTGCATATTCGAAGGTTGAAGTAGTCGATTGAACATCAGGTTTCGTGACGTGTTTAAAAGCTTTAAAAGTGGATTTGGGGATAGGGTTATAACAGGTCTATAGGTTTCTTGAAAAGACTTTCATTTAGTGGTCAAATTTGTGCAGTTTTTAAACAGCTCCAAGGTGTTTTATTTCTCCAGCTTTTTTTTATAGCTCTCTACGCCTAATCTAACCATCAATCGAATGCCTTACTACTTAATTGCTTACTTAAGTGGCGCTAAAGCCTGGAATGAACCTGGACCTGAACCAACATGTCTATCCAAATAGCCCGGTCCTTATCTAACTGCCTCCAGTTGCGAACTCCAAATTGGTTAAGGTTGGTATCTACTCGAGCGCGCCACTTAAGGTGGGGTCTTCCTCTAAAGCGTCCGACGTCTGGTTGGGGTGGGAATCGAAGACTCTACGGGCCGGAGTATTTTTCGTTCTACATGTCCTAGCCATCTTAGTTCTTGGTTGTGCTTCATCTGCATAGTCTGTCAACGCAACCGAAGATTTTTCGAAGAATTTTCCTCTCAAATTGACTAATGGCTTACTAAACAATCAAAAACTCAAAGTAGGTCCTTTCCTTGACAATAGGTACATCACCAACTATAGGAATGTTAAAAAAAAACCCTCATCGCTTCTTTCCCTTTCTCGCAATGATACAGAGATACCCAAACAATACATGAATTCTTTCAAACCGACCCATCTATCTAAAATATACAACTCAGGCTACCATAAAACCCACCCAAATGCAACGTTCCAGGGCTCATGAAAACTTGTAACACAATACATTGTTTCCCCAACTAGTAAAGGCGGCTTAGAACAAAAAAAAAACGACCCAAAACCCCCTCAAGTATGTCATTAGTGCGCGCTTCCATATGATGGATTCCTTTGTCTTTCATTCGAACTTCTACACTAGATCAACGTGACCATAGACAAAAACCCTTTTGACATGTTCCGCCACCAACTGGTCGCTCTGACAAATCGATGCAAAGTGGAGTAAGGTGGAATAAGTCACATAGTCAGTTGTCCAAGACACTCGTGTGTTCCCATGCCTTCAGAGCACAGACGGTAGTGGTGGTAATTAAAACAAAGGACTTACATGCGGGCGCAATGGAGAGTGTGACGAGGTTTCGAAAGGAGGGTGGACAAAAGGATTGCGAATTATTTATACGGCAACCACATTTGGTGTTTTGTTTACGCCTTGTGAGCAACCAGCCTCGCATCAGTATTACGCGGACAAGGTCTGATATGCGCACTTGTGCAAAAGTGCCCAGAGATCAATCGATTTATATCCACTTGTGTAATTAAATTCGAATTAGGGGCATGGGCCCATTAAGCAGGAGCGTATTGGAGGCATTAATGCGTGTTTGGAGTAGAGCTAATTGTGTCAGAAGGAAGGCAGGCTTTGGGAGTATGTTATATGAGATGAGTGCGATGGCCGAGGAGAAACCCGACGATGAGGTGTTGAAGTGATTTCTGATTTTGCAAGTGATTTCAGGGAATTGGTTCTATGTAAGGCCGTATAAAAAGGACAATCAAGGAATAACAGGTTAAGTGTAATGGGTGCTCTGAACCGTTGACATGTTTGGTGCCTGGAAAGGTACTCAACAATAAAAAGAATGTTGCAATTCTGACGGTCTTTTAACTTTCATTAAAAAAGGGAGCTTTGCTTAACGTGAACCAAGGATAAAAGCATCGCAAATCAGGTAGACGGTTACCTATTCTAGCATGAAGCTTTTAGCTACTTCTGATTCGTTCAGTGTGCCTGATAAAGTGAAGCCTTTGGGCTTATTCAAAAATGTTGGATATTTTGATGGGAGTAATGTGGCTTTATTGTTGAATGGTAGGAATAAACTTATGAATTCGCTATTCCTATGTCTTCTACTAGCTTTTTCGCACGTAAGTTCTATCTTGGAGAAACAATGTTGTTTTTGGTGCCACCGATAAGAAAATGAAAAAATCTGTCATTGTAAAACCTAGCTTCTTCCTTCATTTGTGTGCGCGAAGTTATTATTTTATGCAACAAAGAAGTGGACCTCCTTTTTAACGCCTAGTCCGAATGGCAACTTTGTGAAGCTTGTCATGACAGTGTTACTCTTGGATGTTTGTAAGACTTTTGCAATCGATTAGACTCGGGCGTTTAACTCAATGCGATACTCAATAGCTTCAAGACGACCAAAGAAGTAGAAGTCTGCAAGATTAAATCTTAGCTTATACAAGGTGGGCCATAAGAGATCACCCTATTGGAACCCTATTTTGCTTAACAATTCGTCTGTAGTGTTGGCGCAGCGCGAATTCCGTTGCCGTTTCCCCTGCCGTCCAATACCAACTGCGCAAACACTGCGCCGTTTGGCCACCAACCTTGAAGAGTATGGGACAACAAGATACGTTGCCAAGAGCGCCCGCTGTGCCGAGAATATCGCCGATGTTGCCGAGGATGTCGAGCTGTCGCTGGAAGCATCGACCAGACGCTTTGCCTCGCAATTAGCCATCAGCCGGTCGTTCCTGAGGCGAATTTTGGTCAAAGACTTGCGCATGTTCCCGTACAAAGTCTAGTCCGTGCATCAGCTGCTGCTCGTCGACGGCCAAACGCGTGTAACCTAGGCCCAAGCCATCCTCAATCTCGAGGACGAAGTGGACGATTTTTCGATCACGCTGGAGGAATCATCGGGCAATTTTTTTTTCCCGAGAACGCCGCTGGTCAAACGACAACAGTGAACGATGTGCGCTATATGGCCATGTTAACCGAGTTTTTTTCTACCGCAATTGGACGAATTAGGACTGGAGGACATGTGGTTCCAACAGGACGGAGCAACGGCACACACTGCGCGATCCACAACCGATATTAATGAATGCCAAACAACGTCGGATGACTTCTTTTGGCCCATCTTGTATTAGAGCAGATCTACAGTCATTGGACGTGTCAATTTAAGTCAAAAGAAGCTCTTGGTTTCCGCTGAGCAATTCTGTCCAATAAGTCGGAAAGTAGAGATGTACTTAGGAAAAGCTCGCCTGACAAGCAATTGCACTACCATTCTTTTCGAAAAAGTCTCACAGAAGTCAGTCTGAGTCAAAAGAAGGCCTTGGTTGTAGCTGAGCATTCATATCCTTTGCACATGCTCAACTATTCGAAAAAAAAACCACCATGGTGCTTATATCTTTATGCCTTGCTTGGCAAAATTTTGTCTATTGGAAGTATGTGCGCTAAATAATTATATTGGATAATCAAAACCACTAAATTTCGATTTTGGTATCAAAAAATTGATATTTTAACAGTATGCTTGAAATTTAACCTACAAAAGCCATACAAAATTTAAATGAAGTTGTCGACTTACCAATCTTGTTGGGGGCAATTCTGATCTCCATAGCGAACACTCACTTAAACACAAGCACATTTATATTGAGATGGACAATAAGCCTCATATAAAGAAACACTGGACACTAAGCACTTTGAAGGCATTAAGAAAATGGGAAAGGGGTGCAAAGCCTTATTTTACTCGCGAGGGACTGCAATTTTCGAAATTCACGGCATTGATTCCAATTTTGAAAAGCACTTCGGATACACACAATGAATTCCGATTTTTATACAAAAGCGACATACTAAGGGACCAAAGGCACGACTTGAACCAGAATTGTGCAGCTAAAATTCAGCTTGTACGAATCTTAATCACGGCCGACGCGTTTCTTTGCAAAAAATAAAATTATAACGCTTTTATTCACGACGGACTTTTTTTTCCAACGCCTTTTTTTGCAAAGAAATTAATCGAATCCGATGGTAACGATTTTGACCGATTAAGATAAGGGACGCACTATTTTTTTTTTGATAGTTAGGAATCCATTCTGAAAAAAAACAAAGATAAACGTTAAAATAAATAATAAAAACTTACATTTAAATATGTATACAACACGAGAATATGGAAACAGGACTACGTACAAGCAACGCAATTCAAATCGAAGCCAGATGCTGACAACTTGACAAAGTTTACAATAAGTCCACAACAATATTCTGTGTACATCAACAAATTGGGCCAGCGCATAATTGCCGGGGTGACTTAAACCCAAAGTATACAGACTGGGCTCAAGACTAACTACCACGAAAGAAAAAAATCGGATGGAAGTGATATCAAAACATATTTCAAAAATTCATAAGCACTGGTATGAGCCCACTCACTGGCCAAGAGACATAAACAAACCAGAGCTCATTGACCTTTTGTACAAGGTTGGCCAAAAGAAGTCATCCGATGTTGTTTGGCCTTCAGAACATTGGTTGTGGCTCGCGCAGTGTGTGCCGTTGCTCCGTCCTGTTGGAATCACATGTCCTTCAGTCCTAGTTCGTTCAATTGTGGCAAAAAAAAACTCGGTTAACATCGCCCTATAGCGCGCTACGTCCACTGTTTTCGTTTGACCAGCGGCTTTCTCGAAAAAAAATGGCCCGATGACTCCTCCAGCGTAAACAGCGCAACATGCAGTAACTTTGAGCGGGTGTAATGGCTACTCATGCACTACTCGTGAATTTTCGGTGCCCCAGAAGCGACAGTTTTGCTTGTTCACGTACCCGCTGAGGTGGAAATGAGCCTCATCGCTCATTATGATTTTGGGCGAAAAATCGTCCACTTCGTCGTCAAGATTGAGGATGAGGTTACACGCGTTTTTCGGTCGACAAACAGCAGCTGATATACGGACTGGACTTTGTACGGGAACATGAGCAAGACTTTGACCAAAATTCGCCTTAAGGACGACCGGCTGATGCCTAATTGCGAGGCACGGTGTCTGGTCGATTCTTGCGGCGACAGCTTGACATCCTCGGCAACATCGGCGATATTTTCGTCACAACGGGCGCTCCGGGGTCGACCACTCTTGGCAACGTCTCGCGTGGTCCCATACTCTTCAAAGTTGGTGGCCAAACGGCGCAGTGTTTGCGCAGTCGCTGTCGAACGGCCGGGGAATCGGCGACGGAATTCGCGCTGCGCCAACACTACAGACGAATTGTTTGGCAAAAAATAGACACAATTATTCCGCGTTCTTGGGGAGTGTATCGCTCCATGGCTTGTTCACTTGTATTCTACATCTGTCTAGTCCACAACTGTCAAAACAGATTTGACAATGGCGCCCATTTGCAAAAATAAGAACATCCTCCAATAGGGTGATCTCTTTTGGCCCACCTTGTACTTTCCTAAGTAGTGATACGGGTTGAGATACTGGTTGACTATTATTTTATCAACCAGATTTTGACAACATCTTGGTTGCGGCCAAGTTTATCACTAACTGTCGCGCTTCTAAAGAAATTATAAGTAAGCATCTCGACAACATCTTGGTTGAGGCCAGCTTCAACCCGGAACTGTAGCGCAACTTAAGTAAGTATAAGTTAGTATGTGGGATCCCTTATATATAATTCAACTTCGTCCCCCTTTTCCGAGAAAAATGTGTTGTTATAGAGCTACAAAAGCGGTTCTCGTTCCAAACTAAACAAAAAGTGACAAGTTTTCTTAAGCCCTCCTCAAAAGTCTTATTTTTCTCAAAAATATATTATTTTGACAAAAAGGGATAACAAATTAAAAACTTCAGAACAGCTCTTATTTCTCCCCATACCGTGGGGTCATCAATTTTTGAAAACACAGCGTCTCCATGACTACAACAAAACCCAACTAAGTGAGTTTTTGATTCACTAAATTGATGTTGACCAGTTCATCTACATATGCATCTCAAATATCACATATTTACAAAGATTTCATGACAAATCATTTTTCTAAATCCTACTGACCCTCTTATAAAGCTTATTTCGTAAAAGCCAAAAAGCCAAAAGCCAAGCTACCTAATAAAGTCAATCCCACGCGCTTATAACCCATCTGTGGCATTCCATCACAATCTGTTAACCTCATACAGCACCAACGAATCACGAATCACCCGCAGAGATTTCCGAGAATTGGCCGCACACAATAGTCCAGCATAGTCGTACAACAGAAGCCCAGTATTGCATAACCCAGTTTTTTACTTCCTTTAACACGAACTACCAATTCCAGTTCGAAGGGGTTACCTACTGACTTGGTCAAGTCCTCTCACAAAGAACATCACACTCACGTATAAAAAAAAATCCTCCAACCAAGTACATATTCCTCTTCTTCGTTGTCCCTTTTGGGCTGCTGCTGGTTGCTGGTGCTGGTGCTCTGTTTAGGCAGCGTAATGTCATCGCATGACCAGAATGTAATTCGAAACGGGATGTCGCCTTTTTTAGGGTTCAGTTATCCCTAGCGTGGGTATTGATTCAACAAATTTCCCGGAATTTTACTTTTAACTTCACTTTCAACACCTGAGGAGAAAAAACAGACAAAAAATATGAAAGCGGCGCAAAACAGGATCAACTTTGTCAGGGACAATGGTTTGTGACAGTTGGACCGGTGAGCTGCGCCGCACCGCACCCGTCAGTTGATTAGAATGAACCGGATCTAGGAATCGCGCAATCGTGCCCCGTATATATGCATAAGTCGATGATAAAGTACCCCAAATACCTGTGTGCTCATCTTGGGTCATAAATTAGGGATTCGTAGATGGAATTTCGCATGTGGCCGGCCTACGTGCCTAGGTGGTGGGCATTAATCTAGTTTGGGTGGAGGAGCCACCAAAGCATGCAGGGATTGGGTTCATTAATCAACTTGTCATCGGGCCATGGAGGCCAGCAACTGGATTGCGCATGGAGTAATCGGCTACGCAATATTTTGTTTGATTTAGGAGTTTGCTGGATTTTAAGGGGATTCCATGCCTAGTGGAGCATGTAATGTGGTTTAACATTGTAACCAAAAAAAAAAAAAAAATCGGTTGTGTTGGTAGGCTTTGGTGTGGTGATGGGACCATGGGGTGGGTTTTGAAGTGCATTTGGGGGAAAATGGAAATTATTGAAAGTAGAGTATAGATAAGGAACATGTTAAAGTGGTATAAATAGATGCAGTGAGATGAGCTGCAAATATTCAGATTTAAAATCGTTGCAATCATAGGAAGACTTAAATAGTAGTATACCGGATTAAGTTGAATGGCCTTTGCATAGGTCCATTGCGCAATGGTTTGGTTCACCTTTCATCTGTCAGTATCTATGAAGGATTTTTGTGTTATAGATAAGTGACGACATAAATAATCAGCGAATATGTTAACCTGGTATAATTAAATGCAGTGAAATCGCCTGCAAACATTTTTTTATAACTAGCTCGCACTTTAACAATGTTACCACAGTTCAGACGTTTAGAAAAGGAGATATGTATCAAGCGGATCTATAGAATCGGGAATTCTTATGTCTACTGCAAGTTTTTTCACATGCGTTTGAATTCTATCTTGGAGGTGCATTTTTGTTTTTGGTGCACCCGAACAGAACTCAAGTTTTGGGCGTATGAAAAATGAGTTTGTTTGTTCTTGCACTTAATATCGGTCTAAAGTAGCAAAAAACGTAGATAGGTATCTCAAAAATGAAAAACATCGATTTGTCCACTTTATGCATTCAGGTGACGATATATGGTTCTAAGAACGAAAGTCGGAAAATTGAATTCGAAGGTGTAGAGATTAAGCCGCCGTTTATAAATAGTTGATAAAGGGTTGAAATCGATAAACGGTCCCATTTTAAAAATAAAAAAAAAAGTTTAAAGAATTAACTACGACCTGGGCCTTACGAAGCATGACTCTCTGGCTAGTCACATAACTATTCCAAGTTGCTTTCAAGCTAGATTTTCTACCACTACCTCGATCATATAATTTGGCATAAAAGATTCAGTGTGGTGAAGATTGAATTTAACTTGCTTGCTATACATGTCCCAACCATCACTGAACCCTTCAAGCCTTAATCAATTTTCAAAGGTTTTTGGGCTTCAAGGATTGCATTGATCGCTGAATGTTCCTGTGCCGTTAAAATTTCTTTTTGTTGAGGCAAATTCTTCTAGTTAAGCAGCGCACTGAGATGTTTGTAGATGATACATGATGATAGATCAAGAGCTACTTGATAGGTCGTTCCGTTGTCTGAGTGATCTGCAACAATACGGGTTTTGATAATAAGTTATTCGCAACGCTTTTAGCTCGACTTTTAGCTGCAATTCAGTATTCTCTTGTTCATTCATATATTGGATGTCTGAAAGGATTTCGCTTTTCCTGTGAATATTTTATTTTTTTGTCGTAGGTTAGGTTAAGTTATAATAGCTGATCGCAAAACGCGTGCACACTTAGACCGGAAGAGATCCGTTTTGGTACCACGTTGATCTGTCGACTTTTTCTGTTATTCGCTTGCCAAATTAAACATTCCGAGGTAACTATAAATCGGAGGAGGTTTCTGAAATTAATGTTAGCCAGTACAAGACAATATCCTCGATAGAGTTTTCTTTTGTTGGAGAGCTCTGGACAAGAGCAGCGAAGATGCGAAATACACTCCTTCTCTTGCTCGTCCCAGCAGCTTCTACAGAAATCATTGCTAAAGATGCGTAGTTGCCGTAAGTCCTAACTGAAATGATCGTTAATGATGATCTGATGAAAATAAAGAGTGGTCTAAAGGTATATCGATCGTCCTTAAATCCTTTCAGTTTGTTTTGGGGATAGTCTTCAAGCTCAAAAGATACGTGATTACTTGAAGAATCTTCATGCCAAACAATTCATGGTTTCCTAGAATGAAATAACAAGATGATGGTAGATCGCTCTTCTTTAGTCAAGCGAATTTTTAGGGAGCCAATATTCAAACCATGGTCTTAGTTGTACCTTGTACATGAAAAATAGTAAAACTTGTGTTAAATATCTCTTTGCTCTAAAATCGCAACTGATCTGATAAACATAGGGGGTATCTGCTCAGTTGCTTTTCTGCAGCGCAGTTTGTGCAGGATGTGTTGTATTGCTCGGGGTCGAAATTTTACGTCAGCCATCTTTGAGCGTCCATGCTTTATGGTTAGAATCAATATTGTCCTGATGTCATTTTGGAACTTTTGGAAACTTTATAGCGAAAAAGTCGCCATTTCCTTAGTCATATAGCTAGCGATTCATTAGGTTTATCTAAATTAGGGAAGGAAAAGGTGGCATAGGTTCTTACTATCGACTTCTGTCACGAGTTGTGACCCTCCTATATACGCCAGAAGTTTGTTAGTCAATTGTTCGATGCAATCATTCATAGAGGCGTCTATCGTTTGGTTAGGATTGCTTCTGTTATTGATGAAATTCAATCTTCATTGAATCATGACTTGTTGGTTCCTCAATCAAAATTATTGACTATTTTACTAATTGTAACCACTTTTAGATTTGAATCTTCGAAGCTCAACTCACAGCATCTGTTTATACCACTTGGACGGAGGCAGTATATATCCCAATATATCAGCTCGATTATTCTCCCAATGCTGTGGTACCATTACAATGTGTTCGTTGGACCGGGACATAATATAATCCAGACAATCCAATTGTCGCTATTAATCGATTGATCGCTAGCGGATATAAGGCGTATCATTGCGTATTTCCCTTTCAAGGTCTTCAATTGTCATCTAAAAGACGCATTCATCACATACCCCTGAATGACGAACCATACTGGATTACGTTTTTATTCGAATATGGTAACAAATAATACTAAGTGCAGAACCCTGTGGTACACCTGAGCTTAGGTAGTTTTACTGGCTGCTTCATAGGTCCCCAGAGCTATGATTTTAGCTCAAAAGATGTGTGATCACTTGATAGTCCCTCATGTTGATGATGAGGACTACACTTTCCAGTTAGTTTAGTCCCTTTTCCGGCTGCTCTTCCATCCAACTACTCCTTTCAACTTAAAACCTAATGTTGATGCGATTCCCGTCCGTCTTGAATATATGAGACCATCCAATATTATTCTTTCCAAAGCATGAAGTAATGCTTACTTCATTGAACACCATATTATGGTGTACCTTGCGCAGACTCCTGATGACAATTCACCTGTCTTCGATTGCATTGGAAGCACATTTTTACCGGTCACACGCGCAATGGCAGCGTTTCTTCCGCATAAATCATCTCTTTAATAACGAATCCCACTGGTTGCGTTGCGGAGATTTATTGGCAAGCCCACTGAAGTGGTGGCTTTAATTTACGTTTTTTTTTTTTCTTCTACTACGCTCAGCGCTCCTGTCGTCGTCGTGCATTCTGTCGCCGACCCTATGCCATTAACTTAATCGGCCTAATCGGTTACGACGCGTCTCTGCATTTTAAGTTGAATCTTCATGTACCCAGGATGCTCGCAATTTTTGTGTAGAATTATAGGTTGGCAGCAGCGCAACAGATAAAAAAGAAAACAATTTCAAGTCTCCTTACCGGACGGGAGGAAGACGAAACATTGTATAATTCCTTGCAATCCACTTTGCAGCTTATGGAATTTAAATTAAGTATCGCCATGGAATTCCTTGCGGGAATTCAGCCACAAATTTGCTACCAAGAGGTGGCAGAACCTACTCGTACCTATCCAGCTACCGTTGGTCATGTTCGCAGCAAAAAGGATCCAAAACCTACTGAGGAAGAGCGAGATACCATCGAATGGTATTTCCACCACACACAGTGTTGCAAGTGAACAAAAAACTAACAACTTCCAACGGAACCTCTCCGCTCGACAGGAACGTAAAAGGAGGCGATGAGGCAGTCCCATCATGTTTTGGTGCTAATTTCAGCACTCTTGTGGAATCCGCAGAATTCAGGACAACGAAGACCACCAAGTAGCCGTGTTGTTTTTTGTGTGTGTGCCTGCTGCCTTCTGGCTGCCTCCTGGCTATATTCTGCGTCTTTGATGTACCATTTGACACTTTTGTGTTTTTCGGTACAAATGACGATTTTGTGATGTTGATTCCTTTGGATTGCGTCCAAAGAGACGTAACCACGTATCTTTTGTCATCTCAGTGGTGGTGGCAGTGGGATCTTTGTTGGAATTTCCTTCTTTGCAAGGATTCTTCTGCTTCGGTGGTGCTGTCTGTCGCGCAGTGAATGATCAAAGATCAACCTTTTGAGTACTATTATGTCGCATGACCATCATCGACGACTGCAGGAGAGCGAACCTATCAACATCATGTCAGCGTTTTGCCGCTGCACGAGGTACTCGTACATTTTTGCTGCCGACTTTGGAAGACGGACAGCCGACGGTTGCCCGAGGACCGTGTTGTGTCGCGGTGTCCAGTTTGGTGTCATGACTGGAAAACACATTCAATTTGTACCTATCACGTGTATGCTCAATTGTTGTCGTCGTCATCGTAGTCGTCTTCGACGTCCCTCTACGTGGGCTACGTCTGGCTGCGTGTTTGATGGCCAAATGTGGCCATGTGCACGGTGGATTGGAATTCGATCAAGACAAACGAGTGCCGGATAGTTGACTATTTTTGTGTCCCCTGACCAAGATTGGTGATCATTATTATGATCATCATCATCATCATCGTCGTCATCATGCTGGGAGGGATGGTGATGCTTTGATTTATTGCCACCGAGCTAAATTATTCCTTAGGCGATGTGGGTTCGGTTGACTTTTGGTGATGCACTTTCGTACGATTGCGTTTATTGGAGGTAAGTGTCGTTTAGGGCAAAACACACATATCACACGCATGGCATTTAGTTTGTATCGACGTTAATTTGAAAAGTACGCCACAGGGTGTAGCATACTTTTTCCTTTTTTCTGACAGCAAAAAGTATTTTAAATGGGGCTTATGAATTCAGACTTCTTCATGAATTACCCAGGTAAAAGGCGGTTTAAATAAATTAAAAAAGTATTTAAAGGCTATACGTGGGTATAAACCTAATTCTCCAATGATTTGAACTAATAGTAAAACTAAGTGCGACCCCTAAGCTCCTTTCAGTTAATGTATAGATTTGGACCTTTTAGAATAAAGCTCTGCTGCGTTTTGGTTGTAAACTTAAAGTAGGGGGGTTCCAGTAAAGTGATGGTGGCTAATCTCATGGCATCTAATGGAACGCGTTGTTCATAACAGTTTGACTAAATTTGATGGAATAGTGACGGAGAATCTACATCGAGTTCCTGAGTTTTCTTAACCGACATAATCAGGAATTCATGTCTTGTACCACCTGAACTAAGAATGTAGGGAATTGAATTTGGGGTATCGAACTATCCAACTATCCAAGTGGTTTTCTATTCTTCAGGTGCATGTTTAGGCCTATGTTGGAACTACAAAAACTGGTTCTAGCTAGATGTGGGTATCCGGATTAAAAAATGATCAACGAATCCAACATATTGGGAGTCCGAGCATTATGAGCAGAAATATCGGCTCGGACTACATTCTTTTTGCACACAAGGGACGCATGCGTATATCCAATACGTCAAACCAACGATCTAAAAGATCTAAAATTGTTAGGCAGCAATACAATAAAACTTAAGGCAGAACACATATCCTTGAATATCTCGATGAGTCTCATTCTACTACCAATAAACGTTTACTTCTGTAACACTTTAAAGCCAGCTAGTGGTATGCCGGGTTCTATCCTCCAAACAACAAGACCATCATGGTTCAACGAAAAATGCTGCCTACGAGCCAATCCTGTAGCAGAAACTTTGTCAGCTGCTGGAAAGGTCTATAAAAAAAGAAAAGCTAAGAACAGGACACCAAACATTTTTTTGGAAGAAGACGATGGGAAAGATGTGCAATGGAAAATATTAAGAGTATCCTTAAACAGTTCAGGTTTTTAAGCAAAAGATAAAACGGGAAAGTCAAAGTCAAGGGAAGCTAAATCCTTTTGTGATGATCAATGAAAAAGCTTGGTGAAGTCGCGGTTGAAAATGTGGAAGAGTAACCTCGGAAGCAAGCCATAAAAATAGTTGATGTGGGTTAGACATAGCACAAGTAGAGTTTAGAGATGATTTTCAAAGATAAAAAGATTAAAAAGACGGATCCGAAATGAAACACAGGCGAATCGTATTCAATTACGCATTCGAAATCAATCACTTATTCCATTTCGTCGTCACCGTAGCCTCTACAAAGGTCGTCATCTAAGAAAATGTGGCTTGGTTTGCGACTTTTGTTGTGCAGTAAAATTTCCGGTTTCAGTTTGTCATACTCGGGCCACATCCTCTTGGATGTTTTGCAGATGGGGAGGGAGTTCCACCTGCTTTTGAAGGTATCCAGTCTTTTCTGTCCCTTCCGTGAGTTGAGGGACAGTTCATTAGCAATTTTATTGATGGTATATCTCTGGTGTCCGGGGACCTAGCAGAGCTTAACACTATATTGGACTCCAGGGGCCTTCATGTCTTCACGACACCGCTTGACAGTCTTGGAATTTACTTCGAAAGATTGCTTTTATCACAGCCTGCCTATCAGTAAAGGTGGTGATATCATCTGGACTTATCGCCAGCGTTGAGGTCTCATTGGCTGTCTCTGCTACTGTCAATATCTCAGGCTGAAAGACACTGCTGTCCTCAAGGAGAAGAAAAGTGCTGTTCGGCTTCAGTGTTTCAGAAAACACCCGTGCTCCAACTTTTACGTCCATTTTTGAACCATCAGTACAGAAGAATATGGTTTTGGCTCCCAGTTCGTTCATTTCTCAATCCTGTCTGCTTGGAACGATGCAGGAGAATAGCATTTGAAAGTCAGAGTGAGGCAGAATGTAGACAGTTGAGCCCAGGTAACTTCTTAGAATTTTATCGTGTCCACCTAAGTTAATTTTTCAGCAGTAAAACTGGCTGATTCTAAGTGCATTTTTCATTGCAGAGTCTTCTATATAAAGTTCTAGAGTAGCAGGCTAAGGATTTTTACCAGTACCAATGTTGGTTTGGTTCCCATTGCACTAGAATAGCCGTATTCATCAGTAAAATAATTTGGGGCTTAGACCTCACTTTCTTCTCGAATATTCGGTTGTATGTATAGAAAGCTATTGTGACCTTTTTTATGCGTTCGCACATATTAAGCTCGCAGTTAAGTTTTCTGGCAGTAATAACACCCAAATATTTAGCGCTATCGGATAATTTGAGGGTAGTCCCATCGATAACCGGTAGGTTAAATATTGACATTTTTCTCTTGTCACACTATGACTTGTCATGATGAAATGATATACTGAATGGAAATTCTACCATTCATGTTAACGAAATAACAAGATTCCGTGGCGAACTTGACAAGATGTACAGGCGTTTGAGATAAAAATTCTTCATTCGACTTGGGAATTGTATCGCGAATTGACAAAAACGCCTGCAGAGCCTTCGAATCCGACACTGTAGATGCAGACATAAAAGGAAAATATACGACTAAGCAACACATTACCTCATAAAATAATGATTGCTGAACTGTAGGAGTTGGTTGTGATTGTGGAGGCCCAAGTTCGACCCGAACGACCATACAGTTTAGAATAAAACTATGTTTTACCAATAACGTCTCTTCTGTAAACAAAAAAGCAATGCCGCTAAGCTTCATTAACAATGGTAGTCTTGAGCTTAAACACATATTATTATATATAATCATTGGAAACATATCCATATGTTTCCATACATACGTGTCCCCCAGGGAAGCCATTTCGGTCCTCTTCTTTTTGTTAAACTCCAAATACCATTATCAGTGTTCATTCAAAACAGATCCAAACTATTTTTTTTTTTTCTAGAGACATAGAATCCCACCGTTTTCATTTCAATTCTGGTGTCCCCCAGGAAAGCCATTTCGGTCCTCTACATTTAGTAATCTTTCAAACGAATCTTTAAGTAGACTTCGTCTGTTAATCGAATTCAGTTAGTATCTATCCCATTGAGTTCAAAATTACTCCACATAAAGTGAACTTCACAACAGACCCAACCGAATCAACAAGCACGCATATAAAAATCACAATCCAACGCTACAGAGAAAAGGCTCTGTCACTTGTAATTTCAATCAACTAATCCCCAGCTCAAGGCTGCGTTCTGCTCGATGCGTGATTAATCCCTAAGTACACCTCCTGTGTAAATTTTCATCTCTAAGGCAAACGCACTCACAGTAGCCGCTTGCTTACATGCCTAATCCAACACACAAACAACCGATCCGATTTATTGCCAACATCGACATCGAGGTGACACCCCGGCATTAAATCAAAAAAAAACAAAAAAAGCGAACGAGTACCAGAGCAAGCAAATGTTACGCATCTAGCAGAGCCACATGTCAATCGCTGGTTGGTAATATGCAATTAACATCCATGCCGGGCCGGTCCGAGACCATGGATTATTTCAGTATATCCTTGTGAATGTGCGCGCTCTCCGTGATTTTTCATTCACTCGTCCATTCGTGTATGCCTTCAGCTTTATTCGGTTTGTATTTATTTTGTGTTTTGTCTCTTTCTAGTTGGCCTATCTCCATCGGTTGCAACGTCTGGTGGTGCGGTGGCAGCGGCTGCAGCCGCTGCAGGACTCTTTGCCGGCGGCTCACCATCACCGACGACTCTGAGCGCTCTAGTCTCACAACATCGCCTGCTCGAGTTGTCACGGTTCGGATTGCGTGGCTATGATCTAGCCCAACATATGCTCACCCAACAAGGTGCTGTCTCAAAATTACTGGGTAAGTGCGCAAGGATTCATAAATTCAATTGAAAGTCTTAAAAGGAGGGTGATCCACAAGTTCCCCCTGGTTTATTTTTTGTTGAATGGGATTTATCTTAAAGGCAATTAAGGCAGGTTCTTCTTTTTGTGCTATTGCATCTTCAAGTGGACAAATTATGGGCAATTTTCCGGAAGTGCATGTGCGCGGTTTTTTTCTTTTCCTAGCTTTTCTCTCTGGCTTGATGCAATTGGGATTCCATTCGTGGGAAGGTTCTCACGATGTGGAGTGATTTTTTATATGCAAATGGCTCGGCAGAATCCTGTTGTATCTTTTAATCGATTAACCGTATCTAGGATGGCATTGAAGAACTTTTCACAAACATCTACCCCTATAGCTCTGACTATGACATGATCATTCGCTGCCGCCAAGATCGGCAATTAGTATTCAACTTCGAGACGAAATTCCCGCGCAACATACTACAACCAGTGATGCCCGTGTGAACCATCGCCGAAACAAAACAAGCTCTACGCATCCGCCACAAAAACACAGACAAAACAAATTTCCTGCGATCACAATCGCGGATCGCGAAAATCACTGCAATTTATCCAACCGGCGATCGTAAATCTTCCACCAGCGCAACGGAGGCAGGCAGTCACCAGCCAAACTCACACTCATTGAAGGTTTTTTTGTTTGTGTGCCTTCTGTCGACCTCTGGGCACGTCCGGCCCGAGCTCGTCGAGTCGACCGATCAACCGATCGCCGACGGCGTTATTCACCTAACAATACAGGTGCGTATGCGCATACGTTCCCCGTCTAGAGATACTTCCATCCACTTGCTGTTGTTGCTGGTTACCAATTTTGTTCGCATTTGACAATTTTATCGTGCTGAAGAATCAATTGCAAGCGAAGCGCACTGCACTACACAGTGCAGACTCCAGTCAACTGGATAGAGATACACAGATGCCTCGCGCCGCGGAGGCAGCAGACAAAAGCAGTCAGTCATACATCACCCAACAAATTGCCTACAGCAGCAGTAACAGTAGATAGACGCTGCGACCAAGAGCAGATCGTTGTCATCATCATCATCTGGTGCCGCCGACTAGTGGCTCAACTACTTGAATCTTGCGTCAGGTTCGCGTCGTCAGTTCATCGTCGATGATGAAGTCACTTTAGTCCCGTCTTGGGTAGATATGGGCAAATATGGATTTTATGAGCATTTAAGAGGTGAAAATTAATTACAAGTCGAACATTGATGGCATTTCTGCAATAACTGGATTTTTTTTTCCTGCGCTCTTTTTTTTGTGTGTTCCTAGTGGGGTACGCATGCGAACGGTGCGCTTGGAATTTGAAACCGTGTAGCGGAGGTATTTGTTAGTTGCACGCGGATTTCTGAAATATCCCGACAGAGAGTGGGTTAATTGGACAAATGTAATGGGTAGTTGCGGTTGCCTTTGGAATGGCTATGTTTAGGAATAATTACGCACAGAGAAAGCCTTACAATTAGGTAGTGCGACAGCTATGGGGTTAGAGATTGTGTAAAAAGCAAAAAAATGTTTGGGTAGAGCGTTTGACGGGGATTTGTCTTAACAACGAGACAGTATTTACGACAATTTGTGGGAATTGATGTCAGTTGATGAAGTTATTTCTGTGTATAGGTAGGTTGAACATCTTTTTACAAACGTAAACCCCAAAAGCTCTGATGTGATCATAGAAATTCACTGCCGCCAAGGTGGGTTGACAAATTGTGAACAAACGTTAAAATGGCGTTGTCATTACCTCTCACAAATATAGCGATCAAGAACGCAAACCGCAGATGGATAAACGGCACAACGTGTCTAATATCCAGGCAACTCTGACCAAATTATAACCAGAAGTGCTCTATCTACTTGGTAGTGGTGAATTGATTAAACATCATTAGTATCTCTACATTAAACTGTCCTCTAGGTCTACATGCTAACAAGACTAGCGAATGACTTCTGCAGAAGCAGCTTTGGCCGAGGGGATGAGTGTATTCGGCACGTTCTCTGCTCTTGTCCAGCTGTCTCCAACAAAAGAAAACTCCACCTAGGAGAGGGAGCTGGCTGATGTCAGAAAACAAATACAAACAATTTTTTGGCAAAACAGACCAGGGCCTAGCATTTTCTTACAACCATTCATGTGTGCGTGTATACCGATGGCTAAAACCTTCTATGCCTTATTGTTAGCTCGGAGGGGTTCAAATAGTCAAACGAATATCATAAACAGTCGACTTTATCCACGTGGTTCACAACGGACCTTTGCACGTGCATCGCGTGGAGCCACTGTAACCTAACCCAACCTAGATTGTCCATTTGCCTATGTAGTGCCACTGCATGTATTGTAGATTGTTGAAATGCAACAGGTCTAGGGATGATTTTTCAAAGCTCTTCTGTACATCTGCCTGTACCAAAGATACAGATCTCCTTCAAGACTTTCCAGAATCAAAGTTTGCAGATTTGAAATAAGGAAAGAACCTTTTAAGAGTCTCATCTTTTCATAGCGTTCGGTAAGTTCAGTGTACGTTTCGCGGCGAAGAAGACGCTAGGCTCACTTAAAAAGTAAATTAGTTAAGACTATGCTGATGTAGCGATAGGGGTTACATGATATTGCCATGCGACATCTGATTCAGTTCTGATGCCTAGCAGATGCATGCATTCTTCTGATTCAACGACTATTATTTCCATTTAGATTCGCGGAACTGATTTGTTTTTTCTTGGAAATGCAGATAATGCGTTTTCTTAGAGTTGAATTGAATAACATCTTCCGATCCCCATTGTTTAATATTTTGTAGATCTTCGATTATAGAGCGAATT
Organism: Rhingia rostrata; assembly: GCA_949824845.1. Taxonomy (NCBI): domain Eukaryota; kingdom Metazoa; phylum Arthropoda; class Insecta; order Diptera; family Syrphidae; genus Rhingia; species Rhingia rostrata. Next base: position 93,849,717 of record OX463757.1, read on the forward strand.
TGTTCCGATCTCTGTTAGCGTACAACAAAAGCGTTAATAGGCGAGTAATTTATGTAAATCGCTATAAAACGACTCTGACAGTAGTGCAATATTAAAAGTTCGATTATTATATGTCCCCAAAAGATTGTTAAGCTGAATAGAGTGGCTGAGAGAATTGAACCTTGAGGCACCCCCGTGTTTACAGGGAATTTAACGCAATCCAACACTACTTAGAAAGATCTATTTTTAAGAAACGTTTTCATCCAGCTGCAAACTGCCAAACTCGATCGAAAGGCTCGATTTTCCATGTTTTTCTATCGCAGATGCTCATGTTTAGAATGATTATTTATGTGAAACCGAAATAAAGTGGTTGAGAGAATTGAACCTTGAGGCACCCCAGCGCTTATCATTTTTTTTAGAACCCATATTGCTTATTGCTTACGAATCATTTGTCTTCTATGTTATCAACAAAAGTATGGATATTAAACGAATGGGTCTGTTGTTTTGAGTCATGAATTTTCTTCCTTTTTCTGAGTATCGGTTGGATTCAAGCGATTTTTCAGCAACTACGGAAAAAACCTTTTAGTAATATGACATAGCAAATTAATCTGGACACAAGGGGTGCAAGTTTGGGTGCACATCTTTTAAGTAAAATAAATATGATTCCGTCAGGTCCAGTGGCTTTTTCAAAGATTTTTTTTTAAGGATAGGCTTTTCTTTTCGAGGTCAAAATTTTGCTTCAGTCTTCTTTTAGAGGGTACGTGCTTCTTTCATTCGTGACATAGCTTATTCCGACTTTAATGTTGATAACATTCATTGAATATAGGAGTGACTTAAATGAAAATTGACTACTCTTGCCATTGACCGAAATTTTCGTGATTTTGTTAGTTACTCTTTCTTTGCGGGCATTCTTTGTGGTTTTTTTTAGCTGGTTGATGGAAACTAAATTGCTCACATTGCTTATTGCACCATGGTTTGTTGGTTCCTACATTTTGAAGTAAGACTTCTTTTAGAACGGTGTGAATTGGATTTTATGAAACAAAAAATTGTAACGAAAAAAAAAGCAATCGCTCCCTCTGTGTTTACCACCTAATTTGTAAGGGAATGATATGAGTACACTATGGACTAATATCCTTCTCTTACGGATTAACCGGAATAAGGTTTCACTTCTACCGCTTGTGAACTCACACTTGATTTCTTTTTATGTGGTGAGCGACTAATATTTCTAAGAAAAACGTCTTTCAGTGTAATGGTTCATCAAAATAGTCAAATGTAGGAGAATTATAAAATGAAACGAGGCAGTTGAGCAACTAATTCAAATTCAGATTTTAAGATAAGGCAAGCAATTTGTACAAGAGTTTGTTATTTCGTCCGTTTTACCAATACGATTTTCGGAAAATGCAAGAAAAATAACATGAGCGCGAAAGTAATGAATAACATAACAAAAATGGGAAAAATCAGTGGTGATCCAATTGAATGGAAAAGTTCAGACACAAACTTGAAATGAAAATCGAAATATCTGGCATTAACAGCCTATAGGGCCTCAAATTTAGCTTCTCCCTTCATTTGTGTTTGCGAAGTTGTGGAGGGTGTCCGAATAACGCAAATAGTAAATTTGATAGAAAATACATTAGAAAGCCTAATTTTGTTTATTGATTCATAGAGTTTATAGATCGCGGTTATGTATGGAATAGCAGAGCAAATAAATGGCAGGCACGGCTTTACTGGGAAGTATTTATTCTTTAATTGAAACTTTCTATGACCGTTTTGTATAAATGTGAAGGAATTTAATTTACACCGCCCAATTTCATCTTTCAAGGCTGGTGGTGTGGGCTTGTTTGCCTGCCTATGACTTTAAAAAAAAAACCTAAAAAGAAAGTTCAATGTTGTTAAATTGCAAGAACACGATTACACGATAAGGAAAGGACTCATGCAGCAATCGTTTCTCTGGGTGTATGGCATACGTGTATGGCACCGCCTTGTTCAAACCACATGTTGTTCACAACTATATCTTGTAATTTAGGCACTAAAAACTGGATTATAACGAAAACCAATAATTATTTACTGCATATCCGCATTGTTTTCAAAATATTTAATGATTTGTTCTCTCGCTCCACTCCACTTTACTAGCCCCAAACTCTCAAATTGTTATCTCTTTCCCGTTTACTATCGAATGGCGCAAAATTCAAACTATTTTTGAAATGAAGGAGACGACCTCCTGCTGAACGCCGACTCCAAACATTACATTATTATAAAGGGTGGTTAAAGGGCCGATGTTGATTTTAAATAAAACACAAATTATTTAGGAAATTACTGTCACTTCTTTTTGTTATGATAATGTTGGTGTGGTTCAATTATGTATGGAATAAAATATCGGCCAAATGGCCAAATGGTCCAAATTTTCGATGACCCTGAGGCATAATTGAGGTTCTATGCTGTTAATGTGCCGAATTATTTCATCCTTTAGCTCTTGAATTGTTGCTGGCTTATCGACGTACACCTATTCTGCTTATTGGTGAATCCACTGAGGTGAAAATGTGCCTCATCAAAGAAGATGATTTTCTTCGAAAATTGATCATCCACTGTTGCCATTTCTTGCCACCATTCTGACCATTGACGATGCTTGAAATGGTCAAGAGGATTTAGTTCTTCAGTCAATTGCACCTTGTAAGCGTTCTAATGCAAGTCTTTATGCATAATGTTTATCAACGACAACCACAACCACAACCACGAGTGTGAGAGTTGCAATTGAAAAGGACAGCTCTTCAGCCGCGAACAACAGCAATATTTTCTGCAGTACGAGCTGTACGAGCATGCACTGGTGTTTTCAGATCTCCTACAGACCCGGTTTGCTCAAATTTTTGACGATTTTTCGGATTGTACGCACATTTAGACGATTAAGTTGACCGAAAAAATCACGAAGTGCACGATATACATTTTGATTTTAACGCCCATTTTCATAAAAGCCTGGATACCTTTAACGCGTTGCTCGATTGTATATTTTTCTTGCTTTCGGGATTTGAACCAGCGACCAAGCACTAATTAATAGGTCATTGCACCCAGAGATCAAAAACTTGTGAAAAGAAATGAAGAAAATCAAGAAAGCACAAAAGGATTACCAACAAACAACCCGAAGGTATAAAACCATTTCAAAGGCTACTATATCATATGCACTCTGAATTATATGATAACACGTGTCGCCGTCAAAGTTGCTCTTCAATTATGCAGGTCTACACTCAATAATTAAATCACCCTTCTAGCAATTAGTCAATCTCGGATTTCCTTTAAAAACCCATTTAAGTGCAACTAATCACAGATCACATTGACTGCAATGAGCTTCCGCACGACATAGATCAAGTGGTAATTTATTCGCACCTATCATTCGCCTCATCGTAAGTACCATCACAACAACAACATCATCATCAGCAACATCGTCAGTGTCGTGATCATGATGTGCTAAGTCACCCCTAGATGGAGGCACTGCATTGATCATGACGTCTACGGACTACTACTACTACCAACGATGATGATGATGGCGATAACGAGTGTGTAATTTTCTACGATTGATTCCGCGTATGTCCATTTATCACGGGGCCCACCGCCGGCAACCTACCTGCGCTCCGAGTTCGAATAAATTTCACATAATTGTTTGGCACAAAATTTATGTAATTCACGCGATTAAGTGCAACCTGCCCCTCCGCGTCGTTGTTTACCTTTCTCAAACTCACCCCAAAGCAGATTTGCACAACAAGTTTTCAAGTATCTGGATATCTGCGTATCTGAGCTCTTTGACGGCACTCGGTATCGTATGTATGTGTGCATCTGTATAACTACATTCTGTTGCGCTACTGCATCTCTAATGAGATGAGATAATAGTTGGGGTGGTGGCAAACAGTACAAACCACCTGTCGGCCGCATCCACAGATCCCAACAGAATTAAATGCTTCCGGACAATTGTTCGAGCAACACCGCGCTCAACGATACACTAGATGTGGTATCACCATCCGTATCTAGCTTGTATCTGTGAGTTCGAGCACTGCAGCTTCATAACTTTATTCAAATGAGCAATTGTTTTGAATGTTTACACTGCTGACTGTCGGTATTTTGTGTGTTACCTACGACGATGTATGGCTATGGAGCGCAGCAGATTGACGTTTGTCTGTGTCCGTCTGCCCGTCCATCTGGTTGAGTTGAGCTGTATAATTGCGAGTAATAGTTGTACACCGGGGGTATATATTGCTCTGCGCTGAAAGTGTGTCACTGATGGCGCGCGATAATAATTTATACGAACCCAAGTGCTGCAAGTAGTGCTAGCGCGGTGGAAGTGCAACTTAAATGTTGTAAATTAGCTGCGAGCATTCATTTGTTGGGATTCCATGGTAAGAGCGATAAAAATGCGCATTCAACGAAGGGGTGTTCTTGACAGCAACGCCGCTGCATCATTTTGGAATAAGTGGATGTTTCCTTAATTAGGTTTTTATAAATTAAAATTCACAAATTACTATTAACATGGCAATGAGGGAGATAAGGGAACAAAAAACCGCACACAATTGAGACATTAATTGAGTGCCAAACAAAACGTTTTAAAGCGCGATAATTTATAGCGACACGCGTTAAACTGTTTATAAGTAAGCGTGAGGTGTTTCAATTAAATTTAATTTATTATTAGAGGCTGAAAATGCACCCTGCGATTTGAGCGATGCAATAAGAATAAGTGCTACTGGGTGGAGTGGAATGTTGTCCATGCGCAGCCGTCTAGAAAATTTCACAGGACCCCTCAAACATGTAAATATCGAGGTCTTTAGCTTTGTAATTCGCCCTTCCTGCTAAATAGCGGTGTAGGAATGAGATGGATCCTCTTGACTTTTATATAAACACCGGCGAACGGAGCTCCACCAAACGACAATATATGTTAACAGAAGAGCACTTATTGTCCTGGCAACGATTATGACCCGTAAGCCGAAGTATTTCAGCCTCGCGAATACGCCATCTTCTCAAACATGTACAAACAAGCAACAGGTCAAAAGAGTAGAGAATTTCCTGATGGTGTCTCAACAGAAGTTAGTACCAAACCGAACTTTTGCTAAAACGAAGCTAGCAACACAAAAAAAAAATTGGCGCAATAGGCCATTCTTGTGTACTTCTTGCACGATGGCGGGACCTCCTGTTTTATGCCGAATCCGAAAGGCAAAGTTGAGATAAGCTTTTCTTGACATTTGATACTACTGGGATGATTTGACAGATCATCACGAGAGGAAGGTCAGTGAAAAATCATTTATGTGTTGCTACGGCTGGAAGTCGAACCCAGACCTTCTGCACGGCAATGTTCAGCTTAAATCTGGATTCCATGCTGTTATAAGATCCTGATCAAGTCAACAGATTTTCTATCAAAACAAAGCTACACACGCTTGTGATTCAGTCTGTGCGGGACATTTTAGGGATCTTCTGGTCAAATTTTAGAAATAACAATTATTTCTACGAGGCAACGCGGAAGGATTGAAAAGGGACAACTATTCAATTGAGCTAAGGATGAAATAAAGGATGTCATCACTCTATCGTAAGATGATTCCTCTTTTTCAAATGGCATCCTGAATCGCAACTCTGACAAGATAATGCCACAAATGTTAGACTTTGACATTAGAAAAGTTTTGTTTTAGGAAATTAAATGGCGCAGGCCTCGTCACCTATTTAATATCAAAAATACACAGAGTTCCTCAATTTTTTTTTATAATTTACACGTACTCAAGGGGTTATGAATACCCTTTTATATGTTACCATAGTACGAGCGTTAGAGAAGGGGAAGAAAGAGAGGATAGGAAAGATTTTGGATGTAGTAGAGACTTAAACTCCATGGGTGGTGTCCGAACTAGCTTCGGGGAGTCACTTTTTCTTGTGTTCGTTAAATTTGAAGAAATTCAAGTTGGTGTGCATACTTTTAGGTACTACACCGACCTTTTTATTTCTTTTTAAATAAAGTGAAATGGATTTTGGTTGGGATTGAACGCGCAACCTTCCACTCAACAGACGAACACATTACCACTACACCGCGGCCACCCACTGTGGCCACTGAGTTTAAGGCTATGTTGTTACATGCTCAGGTCCTCCATATCCTTTATTTTAGTCCTCCTTACATTTTAGCTTCAGTTTAGATTTGGTGCGATTAGAAGTTTGATGCGTTCACAGGAAGAATCTTCAAGCCACGCATTAATGTGTTATGTGAGTTTTAAATCCGTCTGACCTTGCCATAAAACCCACCCTACCCTTTTGAACTTTCCACTGACAACAAATTGACATTGAGGATCATCATCTCCTCCACACACAGACATTTATCTAACTTTCATCTTTCTCTGTCGATTTTGCAGGTACACTTCGACCACCTGGCCTAATCGGTGGATCAAAGCCCAAAGTAGCAACTCCAGCGGTTGTATCGAAAATTGAACAGTACAAACGTGAAAACCCGACAATCTTCGCGTGGGAAATACGTGAGCGGCTAATTTCCGAAGGTAAGACAAAAATAATTTCCCCCCTCTACCATGCCCGCCATGAGCGACGCGCAAATCGTTGGCACAAATCTCTGCGATTCTCATCTATACGGTATAGGCCTTCCAAAATGAACCGTGTCCGCCAATCAGCTATCCATCGAATGAATTCTTCCTGTGAGCTGCGGATGTGTTTGTGTGTGTTATTCCCGTGTCTTCCCTTTGATGTTTTATGCACTCGGTCAAGCACTTCTATTCGTATCCATAAGAACGGTAGGACTACCTTGATGATGATGAGGACGACGCAGGAGAGTTACTTTGTCCCGAGCAATCAAATTGTTGTTCCATTTTAGATCGATTGGTTAATTTATGGGCATCCGGACACCAGCGCAACCAAACAACAGTTGATATGCAAAACACCGTCGTCGCATCGTCGTCGTCGTCGTAGTCGTTGCCGGTTCGCATCGTCTCTTTCTGGGATTTGGCGAGGAGATCGATTGATCTCCCAGACCTCATTATGTGGTCCGCTCTCGGTGTAATCTCATTTGTGTCATCATCGTCACATTAAGAGAAATCCGTCTTTCGGCGGAGGAATTCCCTCTCTTCTTGACAATTGCGTGCCCAGTGGGTTTGCTTTCTGCATCTGCTGGATATGCGCTGCTCCCTCCATTCATACCTGAGTGGCTGAGGCTTTCCTCAATGAGTACACCATGCGAGGAGTTGAATGATAGTGATTGGCATTATATTTGCTGGTGATAGGGATCTCTCGCGTTGGGAGAAAAGTGAGTATTTATCCTAGGGTAGGGATGCACCGATAGTTGGCAAAAGTTAAAGTAGTTCCTCGAGCACAGCGATCAGCCACCGCTTGTGATGGGTACGCTGCGATTGCGTTAGCTGATTTATTGAGTTTGGCCGTGGGTCTCGCTCTCTGGCTGGAGCCTGCTAAGACGCGATTTTTGATCGGTTATTTGATTTCTCGTGGATATGGCGATCGAGATAAAGCGATTTCAACTGGCGAGCAAGTACCCAGGACACATGTTTTTATTGCAGCTCAGGGTGGGCTTCGAGTTTGATGAGATCAAGTTAATGTGATCGAGATAAGGCGAAGTGAATGAAGGGATGTTGGCTAAGGTTGTGGATCTGTGAGGATTTGTGTTGGAAGAGGATGCCGTTCAGAAGATGGGCAGAGTGGGTAAGGACAATATCGGTTGTGGTGTAAAAGAGTTGTGTTACGTTTAAACGGGTTTTTAATGTATTAGGTTCGTAAGAAGGGAAAAAGACATTCTGGAGCAAATAATGAGACTATACCATCAAGCCCTGTTTCATATTAAATGAGTGGCTGTTAAAAAGACGGACAGATATCAATTTGTAAACTTAATTACATCGTAATGGAATTACATATTTTAAAACATGACGAAACGAACCTGCCAAGATAATGAAGGCTATTGCCACAATTTTTGATTTTAGGTTTTTTTAACTGAGGATTACCTTTAGAACACAGGTCTGGACTAACCCAATCAAGACATATTTGGCCATCAAAGTGGTAAATAGACGAATTGGTCCTTGCTTTGAAATTAGGTTCATGACTCTGATGAAGGAAATGTATCGCAATTTTTTTTTTTCAGGACAAACAGTCAAGTAGCCCTAAAGTCCCCCAACTTTATCCGAGACTATCTTAGTAATAAGACTGCTCTATACAGTTAGGGGAGAATTGTCTTTCTTTATTCCGTTGTCTTCTGATGGGCTTTTGAAACTCAGCAATTAGAACTTTCCAAAGAATTCATTCGTAATCACCTTGACCTCTAAGTCATCTGTTATGTCAGAAGCTTGCATATGTTAGTTAAGGTTAATTTAAACTACCGAGCACACTTAAACCACAAAAAACGATTTTTAAGATATTACAAGAGCCTACCCTACCTTTCTACATCTTTTTTCTTTGTAAGCCCACCTGCGACTCCTAGGAAGTGAGAAAGGCATTTTTATTTACCCTATCACCATGAGATTATCTAGAGATGAGTCTCTTAAATAGAATTTTCCTATTTCTTGGGCAGTCCCCCAAAGAATCAAAGAAACTAGAGGATCTCCTCCTGCTCTTCGTCGTTCAAACAATATGTCTAATAGCTTATAACTCTAGATGCAGGATGGTAAGAGGGATCCGATGTTGGGTGTGAAGTTACGAGTTGGAATTATGTTCCGAAAATAATTTATTGTCTCACGGCAAAGGAGCACACTTGGGCATGGTGTTGTCTTGGATTTAGGTAAGTGGGGAACCAGGCTTTAGACATCGACATAAAAACAGCAAACTCCGTTATGGTGCAGTCGATCCTGGATGAACTTTAAGGTCTGAAAAAAGTTGGGAAATATTACCTGGCATCTCTTGTCATTATTGTGGTTCAAACCAAGCTTCAAAGCCAATGGTTGTTTTTGTTGGCACAGATTAGTCATCAGCAACATCCAGCATAGTTATTGACCCTCTATTGACTGCTTAGCTTAGACCAAGTTAGCAGACTGTTCTTGTTCTACAGAGTAGCTTATTGGGTATGAAACCAATATTCAGTACTGGAAGTGTTTCAACTACTGTCAATTCAGAAATGGTATAAGCCTTTAGTGAGCTCAAGGCTCTCCAATTCGAGACTTGTGGGTGCTGTGGCCTAGTGGTTAGGTCGTGGACTATTAAGCGCCTTTTTCGAAAGCCCGAAAAACATCCAAAGTCATGAGAAGCTTAATAATAACTTCTTACCCACACACGAAGGGAGATGCTAGGTTTGTGGCCCTGTATGGGCCGCGTTTTTTTGAACTGGCCCGACTCGGTCTTGATCAGTACGCAGATGCGTACTTTCAACGTTGGCTAACCGCATTAGTAACTTAGTTTTAGGTTAAGCTTTCAGACAGACTGGCTTATACCTTAACCCAAAGATAACAACAAGAGATGAGATGTCAGTGGTGAGAACCATCTATGGATTGATCACTCAGCCCTGTACTAGTGGTCGATTGTTGAACTAGCAGTCTTCAGTGACGTCCGAATATCTCTCTTTACGAACTTATTTGATAAAAAAAAGCTGTAAGATACGTTATTAACGATTTCGATTCTCAAGTCAACCTCAAACATTGCTGTCAAAAATCATGAATCAAAGCTTTTTTAACAATTTTCAACAGCGCACCCTTCAAAGTCTCTTAAGTTCCGAATTAATTACAATATTACCTAAGAATTGATATTTTCTTCAATTTGTCAGCGATTTCAACTCTAAGGTCGGGTACTGTTCCAGACTTTGCTCATGATAATCGCACATTTCCCCCATCTAATTGCAAGTCTACTACTTATTCCATTTGAGACAAACAGACATTAATTTTCATCTGCCACTCCTACGTGTGTACATGTGTAGATTTGAATAATATCGTTGTCCCCCGCACATCCTCCTGGTCAAGTGCGCACTGGCTATGTCACTCGTATCTATAAACATTCACAAATTCAATGGAATGTATCTGCAACTGCACAATTACCCAAGCAAAGCCAACAAGTGCAAACAGTCATTAGGTGGATATTATATGCCTTGCCTAGCCCCCATACGCGAGTGCTTCTATACTTCGTCACTGGCTACCGACCTCTTTTCCCATCCGTCACCAGAACAACATCCAGTTTCTTGCAAGAAGGGGGGCCCCATGAAAAAACCATAATGGCTGCTCGAATAGTTTCCATAATTGATTTTCACCATATACAGTGGGCTAGCTGGTGTCTGCGCCTGTGTATGTACAGTTAACTCTGTGACAGCTTCTTATGTGACATTTTCCATTTTGATTAATGTCATTTGGTCATTACACAAAAAACGCTTCTTTTTTTTTGCTCTTTTCTATCTTAGACTGGTGGCTACACAAGCACCCTGTGGCCGCTGTCCTCAAGTTGATAGGGTTGCTACTTAGGGCAATGAAAAGCAAGCTTACATCGAACTGTCAACTGTCAGTTAGATTCTTTGGCTGCTTTTTGTCGACTGTGCACTCCACCCACTTTTGTTTTCCTTTTTTGATTTGTGACCATAGCTCATGGGGCTTCACGCCCGCTCATGTCGCCCCCTTATAGCGTGTGGCTGGTTTTCCATTTCTTAAAAAAAAAAAAAAAACAGAAAACTAGAATTGTCGGGATGTTGTGAAGTGGAATGCTTCCTTGGTGGGCGTATTAATTTAATTGGAAGGAGAACTTATGTTCGGTTAATTGTGTGCGACATGCTTGTCAAGCCGGTAGGGGTTGGAAAAATATATTATGCTGGGGTCTGTTGTGGGCAGTAGACGGTGGTTTGGACTATTTAATGAACTTCGGCGACTAATGAGGGCTGTTTATCGCGGAATTCAATGAATTCGTTGTATGGGGAAGTAAATGGGTTAGCTTGGGTTTTTTTTAGGGTGGTGGTTGGATTATTGGACGTGGAACATGTTTTTCAAATACCCCTGGGTGTGGAGAGGGGAATAAGTTACTTTAGAAATGCATTTATGTAATTAGATTGAATTGATTTTTGTCGAACCACGCCTAGGGTAGGTTGACACGTTAGCTGGTAAAACAGCTTTCGAAAAGTTTGAAAGCAATGACCCAAATGTTCGAAATTTGAGATGATGAACCTTCAATATAGTAGAAGCAACACATTCTGATCCAATACTTCAAAGTTTTGATAAATGTTTCTAATCATTTTACTTATGAAGCACGGCTGGCTTAGTTGTTGTTCTTGAATTTAAAGGATGGATACTTCTTCAAACCTCATAATAACGGAAATTTCAAGTACCTACGACTTGCAATAGTTGGCTCATAGTTGCAAGAACTTTAACCTGATTAAACCATGGTGATTCATAGTTTTCTTCTGCTAAGTATGTGTTTTTTTATTTGGACTACAATTGACTATTGTCGTGCCAGTGGGTTTTTTCTCATATCCTCCCGTGGTACCACCAAGGATTGAATTATGTATCCCATTATATTCGACAGGTCTGTCCCTCCTAGTCGCAGAATAATTTTTCATAAATTGCCTTAGAATTGTCGCTGCAACATTTCTGAATGTGTTCTCGAATGTATGTATGGTCTATATACCTTCAGTAAAGACTTCAGGTAAGTAGATGGGTGGAATATGCGAGGAAAATAGACGCAATCAAAGTTTGGAAAGTGCCATTGAGGATGCTTAAAAAAAAATCCCAACCTCGATGATCTAAAACTGATGCAGAAGAATTATTCCAGATTATAAAATCCAAGCAGACTATTATAGAACAATGTAAAGCTAAGACAACAATATTAAAATTGCCAAAAATTATCATTCGAGCCATAAAAAATTGAAAAAAAAAACTTGAATTTAATAGAAAAGACATCTTCAGATATAAAGGTCCTTTCTCTTTCCCCCAAACTTTTTTTAATTTTGTAGAACGCCAATGCAACACCGAGCAGAAGGTAAGAGATCAATTATTTGTCGTAGCAACACCTAATTGTTATTCAGTGGCCCTATCTCGCAAAGATCTAAAAATGCTCTGTATAGAATCAACTGTCATAAAAAGCTTTCCAAGCTCACCCCTTCGGAATCCGCATAAAACTGGAGGTCCTATCAAGAAGTAACTGCGTACACGTACACACGCCATTGTGAAACAGAAACTATTCCCTGGGTCCTAACGAATGTTGTGAGCCAAAATTTTGTATTTTATAGCTAAGGCTTCTTAAAAATTTGTTAAAAGTCGACATCAGATAGACAGTACATAGATAGCACAATTTTTTTTTCATTTGTGAAACTATAGGCATAGTTCGTTTTCGCCGATATAATTTGACTTCGCGACACGTTGGTTTGACGCAACTTATGTCAGTTTTATACTTTTCGATCGCACATGAGTGCCGCTATTGATGTCAGCTCTGGAGCTCTGTAGCCAATTTCGTTACAGGATTTGGTATTCATACAAACACAGGAGATGAATGGACGAAGGAGAAGAAGAGACAATTTGCTAATCAGAAAGAAAACGTTCAAAAGGCCCTCTATAACAAAAGAAAGCTTACGTTGGAATCTGCTGCTTACAACATGCGAAAGCATAATCCGCTTCAAAAGAAGCCCTAAAACCAAGATGGAACAAGTATGTCAAAAATGGTCCAAGTGTGCTGGCGAACAGCTGTCAACCTCTTTAGCATAACTGTTGCTATCGCTGATCTATATAATTTCGAAAACAAAACGGAACTTAGGCAACGTCTGCTGAAGCTCAAGATTGGTTTCAATCTTGCGTTTCTTTCTCACCAAATTTCGAAAATAGGAATTGCAATACAAATTAAATTTTTTGAAAGTTGTTAAATATTTGTTTATGAATTTTAAATTATGTATGTCAGTTGGGCTAGTTGTGTTAGTTGAAAAAAAGCTTGCATAACATTTTAAAAACTTAAATAATTTAAACAAAAATTATAACCAAGTAACATTATGGCCTTTCAATAATATGCAGTTCACTTTCGAAATGTTCTAGCAAAAAACTTGTTTCGACAGACCTACCTTCTTGGCATTAGATCCATCGTTGATGATTTTAATGAACATATCTTTGGACATATTTGCTCCTTTATACACTCCGAACTCGCGATTTCGGTTTTTTTTATTTTCAAATTTAAACGATATTTGCAATAAATTCGCAATAATTTTCGCGAAAACGCATCATTGCGACAAAAATATGGCCGCACTTCTTTACTTTTAAGCACGCAATCACGATTTCGAGATTTTTTCGAACACATTCACGATTCCTTTTAAAAAAGAAACACAAATATTTACTCGAGATTACAATATTTATTTCTATTTTACCTCATCAAAAAACCAAAAACACTTTGAGGGATTTTTTTTTATAAGATACTTTTCGCGAAAAAATGTAAAACAGATATTTTGACCCCTTGACGAACCGCACTTAAAAGCTACACGCGCAATCACGAGAAGGTAGGTATGATGAATTGAAATAAAATATAATCGACGAACATAGCCGTGCAATTTATTAATAGCTCGCGTTTCAGAATTGACATTTGCAAATCCGAAACCAAAAAAAAATTAATATATTCGTCGAGAATACGATTTTTTTGCATTTTATCTCAAAACAAAACCCCAAAACACATAATGAGGGATTTTTACTGATTATTTTCCACGGAAACACCGCCATTTCGACCACTCCACCACTCGACGATCAGCACTCCCGTCGTAAAAGCACCACGGCCAATTGCTATTTTACCATTTTCCGAAATGATTACATTTATACTGAATTTTATCGGTTATATTTGATATAAAACGAAAGATTTTAAATGCACGACTTGCAAAGAACATTTTATTGAATAATTTTCACGAGAACATTGACCTTTGTAACCCGGCACGAAACTTCCGGCCAACGCCCATTTGCCGAGCAAAGCAAAAAAACTAAATTTGATGATATTTTCCCCGATAACTAATATTTCCCGAGACAAAGTGGACCAAAAACATGAAAAACTAATGAAAAACATTTTAATTACCTTTTTCATCGAATAGAATCAAAAATATTTGCACATTTTACATTTTTATTCGCTAACTCACACAATTCACCGGCACAGGAAGTAAAATTAATTGTTCGACAGGTGAAATGACATTGAATGGGTCGCGGGGTATGTTCATTGAGTTCATGGCCAAAAAAACTGAAAATGAATGAATTAAATTGTAGTAGAATTTAATTTGTATTCTCGTTAATAAATGTAGGGTTAGTTGGGTAAAAATTCAGTAATGCATAATTGTTATTATGATGTAAATGATGCTTTGAACACTTAAGTTCATTAATGCAATTAATGTGCAATATCCTCAACGTCTGGTATTCATTTTTATTATAAGCTGATGCCTAAACATAACAAAAACAAACATCCCAAGAATGTCTGACAAACCACGACTAAGGTGGGGAAACAAATATATAAGTAAATACACTTATATATGAAGTGTATTCCATTATCTGCCCGAGGTAACTGTCGGAGTGGACAATTTTCCGCAACGCATACTTCATCAGAGGTTCAAGTTCCATTCGAGGTAGGTGTCATCGAAAAAAAAAAGACTTCACTAGGTACAATCCGTAAATAAATTCCGCAAAGAATTTGTGTGGGAGGAAACCGGAAAAAGAATTGCACTTATCTGTCAAAATTTCACGAAAAACTCACCTGAACGCACTTCAAAGCAATGCGTTGCAATATGACGGAGAAATATTCCGAACAGCTTTTCGGCAGAATACCTCGAGTCTAAAATCCTCGGAATCGTGCAAAATCTAAATTTTCCGCTCCGACGGATAACTCGATAGGTAAGTATATGATTTTACAGAGTGTTATAATGGTTAATTTGCTTCGGAGAAAAGGGTAGTTATGGATTCAATTAGAAATGCATAAAGAAGAAATTCTTAAATGGTATGATAACATGTAAAATAATCATGTATGGGAACAACTCAACTCATAGAAATGAACCATTCGACCACATATTTTCGTCATTATAAATTCAACATTTTATAAGCAAAACTTCTTCATGTTCAAAAAATGTTAAACGTAAACAAAGCTTTCCAAAATGCCAACGAAATGTCCAACCAGCAATATCTGTGCCCCGCATCAACATCGCAAACGAAAAAAGCTGAGATGCCCCATCACTACTCAAACAATTGACGTTTCTGTTTTTAAAAAAAAGGCGTAGGTACACTACTAAAACGAGGAGGTCGTTCTGACGTTACAGACTGTTATGCAAGGAGATCTGTTCTGAATTTCCATACAAAATAAAGCTCCTCGCATGTATTGTTTCCATTTGAAATGCAAATAATCATAAACTTCAAACTTAAACTACGCTTAGCTCAGGTTTTGTTAGACGACTGATAGATCGTCCACGTTTACAAGAAGTACGCAGAAGTATGAACGAATTCTTAAAGTATTCTTTTACTTTAATACTAATTAGCAAAATTATAGGACAATGACAGGACATTACCTATTCGATTTAATTTCTGCACACGAAATACGTTTCTACGAGTTCACTTCTTTATTTTATTTGTTATTCAGTTTTAGAATCCTTGATCGTATGTTGCTGTATGTACTGTGCAGTGTCATCACCTTGCTGGTTTAGTGGTTTCGTAGCGACGCGACGTCTACGTTTGTAAACGATGGTGTGATTTTGTTTGTATCCCAGAAGCGTGTGCTAATGACGATGTTTTCGTGAAAAAATTGTTGACAGCTGGTGCTAATGTCTGGAATCTGGATTGTGTCTCGACAACCGGAGAACGTGTAAAAGCGTTTGTTCTACGGTAAGTGTACATGAAGAGACAAACAAAAATATTTTAATATCGGGTGCACAGCTGGTATGGTACCCACCCAAAGATGTGTTTTTGCCGGTGACGCGGTTGAGAATTTTACTGGTACATCGTCTGAGTTTTTACTTTTTTCGGTCCAGTTTGTTGTGTGAAAATGTGGAGTGTCTGATGATAGATTTATTCGACTATGTCTCGGTGTGGTCCTTAAAAAGTGCATGTCGACAAGGAGAATTGTCGTTAGTGATGAGAACTAAGGATGTACAGTTATTCTTCTTGAATAGCTGTTGCCTACGTGACTGTGAGCAGCTGGGTGTTCGGAATTCCGGATCTTGGTTGGCTGCTTTCCATTGTGGTGTGAAGTTTTTGCTTCACCAGAATACAGATTCTGGGTAAGTGTTGTGATAGTACGAGAATTCGTTGGAATTTTAAAAAAAAAAATTTGTTTTATGGTACCCCGAGTCCAATTGCGTTGTTGTTGAAAGGTGTTTGCTGCTGTCTGAAGTCCAGACTTCATAAAAGGTGCAAAGTGTAGACTTCAGACGGCAGTATGGTATTGCAGATGTGATTTTAAGGTTTGAGATGGGGACCATATAATAAATTTGTTTGAATTTGCTAAGAGATGATGGTATTTTTTATCACACACAACATCCTGGTTCACTTCTCTTTTTATTTTTTATTAAATTATTTTACTTCTGTCAGTCCTTTTGTTGTTTCACCCAGATCGGCCGATGTTTTGGGCTTATTTTAGTCTCCTATTGATTTTCTGGCTTATTGACAGTACGCAAGAAGAATAGTCGCGTCTAGTTGAAGAATATGAATTATGAAATCTATGATTCCTACCATAATTTAGAGTCTTTTCAGAAACGTCGAAAATCTGCGCTAGTCCAATCGGATTTTTTCTTTGTTGCATTAATGAACACACTCATTCTGCAGAACGGGTACAGGCCTGGTTAAGTACAATTTTAAATAATCACTGAATGTCCATAAACGTCAGAAGAAAAATAAGAAATGTCGGCGAAAGAAGTTGTGCTCAATCTTAATTGTGAATAATTAATACCTAAAGGAGAAGCATGGATAAACCTTCTTAAAGTCCTCTACAATGATTTTTTTTTCTTTTTCCCAGATTTCAATAGCTTAGTTTTCGACACATACCACAGTGGAGCTTCTTCCCTTAAAAAATATAAGTAAATGTTCTTGTAAACACACAACTTGTTAAAAATTGCCAATAAAACTTTTATTTTCGTACCTAAAATTTGTTTTCCTTATCTCCTGCGCTTTCTGCAGTCAAAAAAATATGGATGCACGATCTGCCAGATGCTGATGAGACTTATAACGTTTATGAACATATCTTTTGTACTTCATCTGGGTCTGTTCGATCAAAAATCTGATTTTATGAACACGTCTAACGCAGATCCTAGTTAGGCAGACGTTTATGAAAAAAAACGTAGATTTGCTTCAATCCCAAAATGAAAAACGTAAAATCTTAACGTAAAGTCAAAGCGATTATAGGAAAAAGTGTGTATTGTCAAAATATTTGTTGTTGTTTTCAGTTTTATTTTCTAAGGAGATTGTTAAGTACCTAGGTATGATGGCTTAGGCGGAGATTTTACATAATTTTCTCTATATTTGTGTAGTAGAAGTTGAAACCGCTGAGCATGTGAATTATGTCAAAGTGTGCTCAAAGCAGTTCAGTGTAACGTCGGCAAAGAGAAGCTCCAAAGCGTGATTGTGTTTTAGTAATCATAAAATAGTCGGATGCAACCGGAAGCTAATGTTAAATTTAAACGTTAATTTTTTTTGAAAGTTTTGTCATTTGCGTAGGTGACATATCAGTAGGTACCTACGTTGTGAAGGGAAATGACTGAACGAGTTTTTTTTTATTGTTATTATTGCTTTTATGTAATTCCAATTTAATTTGAAAAACAAAACAAAAGCAGCACGAAAGCAATCTTCAGGAAGAAGCGATATGCATCTTATTTATTTTTAGGTTTGAGGCGGATGAAAAACTTGTGTTACATACACTTTTTGCAACAAATGTTACCTGTCAAACTTTTATATGAAACAGCTAATGACATCGCTTTTTCGGATGTGAGCAAAGATTATTGAATCTGGACGAAACTAAGAGAAAAGCTATTATAGTCGAACAAAACAATTAGTGTTTTTGCATATTTACGTAGCGATTCCACATCACTATATCAGTCTCTTTTTTTCAAGAAAGGAATTTACAATGCATGTGGGATTGATATTTGCATTTATGAAAGCGCACTTAATAATTACGCATACGCAACCGTTAAGAAACCATATAAGGTTGGCAACGCGTAGCTCAGTCTGTCAGAAATTTTATAAATCTAACCCAAGTACCTATTAATAAACGCTGATTTACTAATCAGTGACTAACTTTTGACATTAACGCTGGTATTTCTTATAAGAAACACTGTCACGTTATTCATAGATTAGCTAATCAGCATATTTTATGTAAATAGTTTAATGAAGATTCTGAAAAATTTCAATTGTAGATGGCGTTGGTAATTTTTTCTCCGCCCTACCGATGCGATGCCAGAATGAGTCGAGTGAACTTTCGCATGAGTAGTTGCTGCAGTCCTATTCAAATATATCGACAGATTAAAGGCTTAACTCTAATAGTGGGAAGCAATCGGAAGCAGATGCCAAAATTCTACGTTAAGTTTGCTTCAGTACTGTCAATTACTCAAGTTGCCCATAATCAAAGAGCTAAAAAATTTGCAGCCGTTTCAGAAGCGGGCGGTAAGTGAAAAGGAAATTTCGTAGATCGGCAAGGCTGTTGTTTGATGCTGGGGTAACAATGTGAACACTGAGGTATCAATATCAGTACCCCACATAGAAAATATTCGATGTATGAGATGCGCACTCTATGTAATTCTAGATTCTTTGCCATAATAGACTCTTGTGAGTGGAAGCGATTGTCAGAGTTGAAGTCGTTTTGCCTATTAAAAATCTGGTTGCTTATGAACTTACAAATTGAAATATACACAGCTGTTGAATTGAAATGTCCATTTTTATATAAAAAAACAAAAGAAAGAGAAAGAGCGAATGAATTCACTTTTTGGCAAATGAGAAAAAGTGAACGAAAACTGAACGAAAACTGAACGAATACAAATTGCATGTGTTCGCACAGCTACGGAAGAGGTCGTCCGCAACCATCTTCTATTATAGTTCAGTCTTAACTTTTGTGTTGAATCATAAAAAAGTCTTAATGGTCAAGATTCAAAACCTAACGACAATATTAACATTTAAAGCAAAAAAGGCTTTCATCAACATTAAATCTTATAAGCGGCATCTTAATCACTTAAAAATACCAACTTCATAGTTCACACTCCAAAAAGAGACAACTCGCTTCATAAGGCGCTGACGACTGCCATACACGCGACACTTCTGAATAACCAGAGGAGTATATTGCGTATCCACTATCCGTGTGTACGTTACAATTCTCCTGTCCATTTTCATTTTCATCACTAATCGACTCTGACCATCTCGCGCGCTCCGGGTTTGCTCGTCGCTTATTGATTGATTGACAACCTGACTGTCGCATTGCGTCTTCAATTTTCCACTTTGATGGTACACTGCGTGAAGCTTTTCAAGTGGAAATAGCGCGTCGTATACTTCTCTCAGCCGCATCTTCATCGGCACGGTTAATTTTTTTTGTTGTTCCTCTCTATCTCTCTTTATCCATCTGACGCAATGGAAATGGCTGTGAAAACCGCTGATCAAAACCAAATGACACAATGGCCGAGCAATTATGATGATGGACAAGGTGACAATGGAGCAAGAAATAAAAAAAAAGAATCATAAGAAAACAAGTCTTATGTATGAGTAGGGGTATTGCGCGAGTGTTAGTGTTGGCTGCATACCGGAGATCATGCAGTTTCTTTGGATGGTTTTTCTATTTTTTTTACTATCTGATGGTTGCATGTAGTTTCTTTTATCCGTTACGAATCGAATACCAGTCGCGGTTTTTATTCGTATGGTTATTCCTGGCCAGAGATTGTTGTGATTTTCAAAGACCAAGCGTATCTATGACCAGCTAATTAATTGGAATCTTGTTCGTTGGCATTCCGTAGGCGCAGGCTAACAACTCTGCGGAATACCATACTCGATCGATGTGCTCCTTTCACCGTAATTAACTCTTTTTTTTATGTATATCCCTACTCTCATCCTCCCATTTCAGGTGTTTGCACAAATGCCACTGCACCATCAGTTTCATCGATTAATCGCGTTCTTCGTAATCGTGCCGCTGAACGGGCTGCTGCCGAATTTGCACGTGCTGCTGGATATGGACTGTATCCACCTCCACCACATCCTTATCCTGGGTTTGCATGGCCGCCATCGCCAGCGGCCGCTGCAGCAGCAGCACATCTTTGGCAACAGGGTAATACTATGACGGGACTTTCACCAAATAGTGCGGGAAGTACTACAGTGTCAGGGCCGGCGTTATCGCCTGGCTCGGGAAGTCATGACACGTCGGGATCACCAGATGCGAATCGAATGATTGGTAAGTTATTGATACGAATTTTAAGTACCACTCAATGAGATTAGATTTCTTGATTATTGAGTAGGAAATGTTTTGCATGTCCCAATTGTATAGAGCTCAAACCTTATGTATATTTATAGGCAACAAAATTTAGGTAGATATTGAAGGTTCTAATTTTACGTATGATTAATTAGTTATTCCCACCATAGGCCATAGGCATTAAGTCCTCATTGATTGCTTAGAAAAAGGACAACCTTACAAGACTTTAGTATTATTTTTCTTTGTGGTTTTCTAAGAATAAAGCTATTTGCAGCATAGCTTCTTTAAGACCCCACCCATAAAGTCTATACAAGTAGTACATATACAATCTCATTGCTGTTTTGACAGTTCCATTTTTTTTTTTCATTCACGTACATTGTCTCGCAAAAGAACCAAAGTAGTTTTTACAAAATTTCCCGTACAGATTCATAATATAAAGGTATAGCAAGAAGATTTTGTATGTACGAAACAAAAATATGCGCAAGTACAACAGAATTTATTCCTTTATGCGTTTTTACTTTCACTAGAGCCAAATATGTGCCCTCATCATAAATGGCAGATTTAGTACAATTTGTATGTAGATACGTACAAATAATTCATAAAAGTCAGATAATAATCTGAACTGAAGAATTTTCACATTTATTCACTCTTTGAATACAAAAAGAACAACGAGTGGAGTATTTCACACAAAAATATGAGTAATATGTTGCGAAGCCTATTTTTTTTTAAATGTAAATCACGTTTTTTGCAGTCAAAATAAAACGTCATTGTGACTGCCAGTCACCGACGTTGTACAAATATTCATAAACATTAGGTACTGCAGCAGGGCAAAATCAGCTTGATATAAAATCTGTATTAACGGACTCGGATAATACAGATTTTTTTAAGAATTTTGTTATTTGTTGTTGTAAACCAAATATATGCTTTTTTCTCGTTCAATAGAATTAATAACTTGAATACGGCACCAAAAATCTATCCGATCCCTAATGAGACCAACCAAATGTATTTTGATGGTAACTATGTAAAAAAAACTTAACGGTCATGCATTCAACAACTCAAATAGTAGAACTATTCAACCAAAGAAGAAAAGATGTCGTAAATGTTGTTAATTTACGACGTTGTAAATGAACTGTCAAACTTTGAAATTTTGCACACGAATTTGGCATGCAAACCGAAACTTTTTAAACCGTATTGTGATATTTTTTACCTCACATCTACAAATCGAACATATGTGCTAAATTAAAGAGTTTATTGGAAATCGAAAAAGCAACAAAATATATAAATTCGGCCTTCAAATTTTTGCAAGTTGTAAACTTTTAAGTTGGCGTGAACGCATTACTAATTGAGACCTAGCGAGGTATCAGTCGGAGCGGAAAATTCTTCGATTTTGTACGATTCGGAGGATTTTAGACTCGAGGTATTCTTCCGAAAAGCTGTTCGGAATATTTCTCCGACATTTTGTAACGCATGCTGGCCTTGAAATGCGTTCAAGTGCATTTCTCATGCAATTTTTGACAGCTAAGTGAAATTCTTTTTCTGATTTCCGCTGACATAATTTCTTTGCGGAATTTATTTACGATTGCAGTGAAGTTATTTTTTCCCCGATGACACATACCTCGAAAGGAATTTGAACATCCGAAGAAGCATGCGTTGTGGAAAATTTTCCGCTACGACGGATACCTCGCCAGGGCAGAATATTTCCATAGTGAAATGAAATAAATTAAACTGGCTCTCGAAAACTAAAATGAAAAGGTTCAACATCTGTCAGGTTTGCAATACTTTGAAGGGTAGTTCTCGATATTACTAACAGTGACATTGCTGTCAAGACAAAACTTTTTGCATTAAATCAAAATGAATAATTTACCAGAAATAGTAAGCAGGTACAAGTCTCAAATCTTGAAAAATAATCCACATTTATTGGCAGTTTACAAACAATATCCTACTCCAATTCATTATCATAAACGAACACCGCCGAATATACTCGTGACCAAACGCATTGCTGTTCCTGCAACAGTGTTAATATTTCACTTGAGGAATTCCGCAAGAAAATAATTTTATGTCATTATTACAATTTTCAGAATCAAAATATTTTAAATAGGAGGAGGGCCAAGCCAATTCTATAGAAATTAGTTTTTATGTTGTATGATCAAACTACTACGTTTTAGTTTGTGTATTACCTACTAACGCAGTTCTGTAAATCGATTTTATCGATAGGTATTACAGGTAGTACTCAATGACAATCAAAGCTCAAATCGGATTATTTGCAAATCTACACAAATGCGTCCTGCTTTCTGTTCAGTTGGATTCTATTTAGAATTTCGATTTTTTTTGACAGTTGACAGATATATATCCCTATCGAGGGTGTTCCGTTTGGAATAAAATTTTCTCCGATTTGTTCGATATCGGAGAATTTTGTGCCGAGGTATCCATTCGGATTTGCATTTCGAGTTGATGTTCCTACGAAATACATCGCAATGAATGATCAAGCGACGGCTTAATGCGTTAAGTCAACAATTTTTGACAGCTACGCGTTGAATATCTTCGGAAGTTCTCCGACGAACAGTTGTTGCGGAATTCTTACGAAAATGGAACCAACCCGAAATTTTGACTAAAATAAAAAAATAAAATTATGTTGTGTATTACTACAAAATCGTGCTCTAAAAAAATACGACGAGAACGCAACAAGAACAATTTTTTCAAATAGTTTTTTTTTTCAGTCACTTTTCATAGTTATAAAATTGCACAGCTGACATATGCTTCAATTATTTTGTTCCGCAACGGATAGTTTGAGACTTCGATAGTAAAATGAGTTCCGATCGGAACTGACTTTCGTTTCGAAAATTCTTCGAACGGAGACTTCGGACAGGGCTGGTTACTGTAGGGAAAATTACCTTCAAACGAAATTACAATAACAATTTGACTTTTTCACGTAGGAGCTATTCTATTCGATTTTATGTTTGTTCGATTATTTGACCAATTGTTTGTTTTTATTTGCAATTAAATTCCCTACAAATTGTCTGTAAAATATACAATTTTTGACGCACTGGACATATTATGTGATTTCAATACAAATGCAAGCATTTCGCAATAAAAAACACAGAATTTGGATAAAATGTCACTTACTATGCTCCGTGTCTATTAAAAAAATAAAAAAAAACTTCTGTAGATAGAAAGAAGTGAAAGGATAGTGTAACTTACATTTTTTTCTGACAGTAATTATGTCCCTTATTGTTTGCACAATATTTTGTTTTAAGTAGAAAATGTCAATCAAAATACTGAATTTTTTTTTATTCTCCAGACATTGAAGGAGAAGATTCCGAATCTATGGACGGAGAACAACCAAAATTTCGACGAAATCGAACCACATTCAGTCCGGAACAGTTGGAAGAGTTGGAAAAGGAGTTTGACAAAAGCCATTACCCGTGTGTTAGTACAAGAGAACGGCTAGCAGCTAGGACGACATTAAGTGAGGCCAGAGTTCAGGTGGGTAAATGTTCAAAGCAAAACTATTTCAGTACAGTTAAATTAGATCGTCGCATATTACACTGGTTGTAAGGGTCCTATTTTTTAAAATGTTAATTGTAGTCTGTTTTTGTTTGTTTGGAGTTTCAAAAAATGCTCGTTATAACTTGTAGTTAGGTCCTTGTGTTTTCATATATCCTATGAAGACTTCATTTTTCATAATCTACAGTAAATCGTTTAAGTTTAAGGGACTCGCGAATCAATTGAGAACATGACAACTATGACACTTTGTACTTCAAAAGGGCTATATCCCTGTTGATTATATCAAATCCGTTTTAATCTTCTTTTATATAAACATCTAGCGGCCTTTTCTATATGCGTTTGTCATTTTTTATTAGTAAATTTATGCACTGGTTCGAATTGACCTGAAAAGCTATTAGTGGGTATCCCGATTATGGGTCATTTGTCACTGTGTTCATACTGGTAGTTTTTATGCCTCTGACCTCTCTTTGATTTTAATGAATCGCTGACTGATAATGCCTTTATATCCTCTTTTTCTTGACGTAAAATCTGCCTTCAAATTTTCAATTTCTTATCATGACACTTTAAATAATGGATATAGTTTGAAGCCTTGTTAAGATGGCACAGCTAAGCGTTACAAGAGTCTTTATCTCAGTCTTCAAACTTCATCAACGAATCCAAATATTAAAATTTCCACAACAAGCTTGATGAAAGCACTATACCCACACCAATATCATAATGAAGGTAGGCAATGAAATCTTGGGTATGAACCAGTAGGTCATTACTCATTAGAAATGACCGATTCATGAGCTAGAATATTAAATATTTAAGCAATATATATTATATTATTCATATATTATATATTATCCACCCCCTTGTGTCTTCTTCCGTAAATTTCCCGTAATTTCTAAATTTCTCTCTAAATTTTCGTTTTTCTATCGAAGAAAAAACTTTCAAAGCAAAATTACCCCCAATACACAAAAAAAAAACCACCGCGCAGACAGATTTTTTTTATAAACTAACGCAATATCTCTTCGCATTGATCAATTAGGTTTGGTTTTCCAACAGACGAGCGAAATGGCGACGACATCAGCGTATGAATCTCCTGAAACAACGTGCAACACCACCCCCAACATCAACCAAGCCAACGCCCCCAGTTCCACCACCACCACTGCAGACATCATTGCAGCCAACTCCAAACCATTTGCAACCACTAAACAACATCTATCGTCGGCCGACCCACCCTTCTTCCTCGCCTCCAGCAAAAAGTTCGTTTACACAGCACAACGGGGACCCTGCACCTTCGGTTATCCTGCGACAAAAAGTTGGCGATCAACCGGAGTCGATCGCCCGATATTCCTCCAGTCCGTCGAAAGATTTCATCCCTACAACCACCCCCATCAGCAACTGCACCAATTTATTGCATCTCACCACAGAACAGCGACTTCACCCTCATCCTGGACACAAGCACCGCCCTCATCAGTCTATAACAACCCTAGCGGCAATTGTTGCCGCGGTTCGCAACAACAAAGACGAACTGAACAATCGTCAGCGATCACCAACTCGACAAGGTCACAATCCACCAGCGGCAAAAGTGACAGAGGCAATAGCAGTGGCACAACCAACACCATCATCACTCACAGCATCAGTTCCATTATTAATGGGCGGTGAGCATAGTGCTTTTCGATCTTTAGTGAATCCGTCCTCAGCAGCGGCGTTTGCACTCGGCTTGGCGCAACAATATGCTGCCTCCATAGCTGGTGATATAAATTGTGGGTTAATTCCACAAGAATCCGATGAGGAGATCAATGTTCATGATGATTATGATGGGGATGATGACGAGGAGGATTCACCTAATTAGGTGAATCCTCCTCGTCTAATCTAAAGCCAATTTCAAAATCTTTACGGCGGATTCACCTAATTAGGTGAATCCTCCTCGTCTAATCTAAAGCCAATTTCAAAATCTTTACGGCAGCCTGCTAAGCGGGACTAGTCTCTAATTATTTCACATGCTAAATTAAGTGCAATGTTACACCTGTTTGGGTACATTTTGTAGCCTTGATTGTTCCCTTACGCACAATCTTAGAATTCAAGCATCAGTTAAACTCTGAAGGCAATTATGGAACAAAAGTGCCATTGTGTCTTCTATCTGTCAAGCAAAATGAAATCAGCTCTTACATCTCTAGGCGCTAAATATTTTAAAGTGACACTTTTAGAAATTTATTTTTAATTGTTTAAGCGCAAAAGGACCAATGTTCCAATGAATACAGGTGATATAAGCAAATATTTATGCTACCCAGTAGCCTACAAATAAAACAAAAATTTCTCTCTAAAAAAAAACTGTCATTATATATCCGCCATCTTGAAAATCAAATGACAAACTGGCAGAAATAGAAAATTTTTACAAAAACCGCTTTAAAATTAAACTTGTTTGCTTTAAATGATAAACAAATTGTATATAACGACCATCTTGCTATTCATTTCCCTCCTTATACCCCTTCCACAATTCAATGAGATGACAAATTAAGTATTAAAACAAAATATATAAAATAAAAACAAATAAGTTCGCAATACTATTAAATGTTTAAGTGTAATAAATGTAATTAAATATTATCAGTGAGTGAAATCAAAAATCAAATATGAAATAAATAAATAAAAAAAGTTCTAATACATCATCTAGTGTAATTAGACTAAATGGAATAAATATAAAAACAAAACAGAAAGAAAAATATATTGTGCATGAATTAAAAAAATAATTATATGTACATTTTAGTTAAGTAAACGTTATATAGTATCGATTGAGGTGCAAATGAATAAAATGTGTTAAGCAAAAAAAATTGGGCTCCATTACATTGTTTTAAATTTTTGCTGGTATAGTTTTGTATATGATGTCAAATTTTTCTAAAATGGTGAGTAAGGTAAGAACGTTTTAATAAACACATTTCTTCAAGTAAAATACTGCATGAAAGTTTATCTACTGCAGATCTATTTTGCTGCTAAATACAATTTTTTTATTTTGATTATATTACACCTGGGATAAACGGGACTCAAACATAGTTGCCCATTTATTATCGAATATATTAGAATCGGCCCTATCGAGGTAACCGTCGGAGCGGAACTTTGTGCGCAACGCATTCTTCGTCGGAGATTCAATTTCGGTTCGAAGTAGGTGTCATCGGAAGAAATATTGCAGAAATGCGACGACGCATTGCGATGGATATAAATTTCAGGCAGAGATGTGCAAATTAACTGATATATCGATAATGCGAAATATTTTCGATATTTTTTTATAAAATAAGCACCCTAGGCGTTTTAAACCATGAAAAATTGGTGAGAGAGCGTCATTTATTTTTTATAAACTTTTTTTTTTCAATTATAATGCACACACGCTTTTAAGAAATTAAATTAGATACACCGATTTTTGAATCAAAACTATCGAAAAAAGTCCCCCCCTATTTCTAAACATATGTTTTTTGTTTCCATTTGAAGTGTCAAAAAAAAAAATAAATAAATAGAAAAAAAAGCTTTCGATACAAATACAAATTGTTAATGTTTGTTGTGCTTTACACAACATATGTTTACATTTTGATTCAAGTTATGATTCAAGTTTCGAACATGAAGATTTAAACAATATGGAAGAGGAACTGGAAATTCATGAAATTCAGACAAATTTGCTTAGAAGCCAGGCAGCAGTTATAATTCCAAATGAAATAGTTCAACTCAACTTTAATACATCAACATTTATTGAAAATAAATTTATTTACTAAAAACAAATATCACAAAAAATTCAAACAACGAACAAATAAAATTAATTAAAAGTAAGTAAACAAGTATTTTTTTTTAAATAAATTACTTTCCGCAACAAGAACTTGTCGGAGAACTTCGGAGAAAATTTTGTTTTTATCTGTCAAGAATAAACCCATTAGAAGTACTTCATCGCATGCAAATGGCATGCATTGAATTACGTCGGAGAGAATTTCCGATCAGCTGATCGGAAAACTACCTCGAAGAAAAAACCCTCCGAATCGTACAAAATCGGAGAATTGTCCGCTCCGACGGTTACCTCGATAGGGCCGAATATGTTTATTCTTAACCCCAACTAAAAAAGGCAAAATTTGAGAAATAATGACAAATTAAAAAAATATTTCTCTTTTATTGAAAACGTTGCATGCATTTTGAAACTTTTACAAAAATAATATGCGTTGCTTCCAAGCTGTACAAAGAAAATGTTCCATTCTAATATTTACGAACAAAATAATACAAAATATTGCAAACGCGTTCTTTTGAAACTCCTAGCAGTTAGACTCCTCTATAAAAACACATCATGCTACATAGGGCGAACGCACCCATTAAATACCGTCGCCATCAAAACCCAACTAGCTGTCTTAATATTTATCATCACTGGGCGAGTTCCACTAACGATAACTTTAACATGTTTTTATAAAGTAGATTATAATTCTCGGTAAAAATTAACTTTTTCAGTTGTACAAATAACTTTCGGAAGAACACAACAATTTATAAACTTAACAGTGCACAATAACGACGGATTCCTTCTATAGAATGTCAAATATTATGTGCTTTACGTTTCATTTTATATTCTGAGTTATGTGATATTTTCCCGCCACGTGTGAACCTGAACACTGGTGAAGACGATTAATCAACGAGTGCTCTTTCCATCTCTCTCACTTCTCAGTAGGTAATAGGTATACCAAATGTAAAAAATTAGCCACTGGATAACTTTTGTTGGTAAACAGTTAGACAGAAACCTGCTAAAAATCACTGTAAGTTGTCATTGAGAGTTGAGGATACTAAAAAACTACAGACTAAACTGCTTTGATATAATTTTTGTAATCAATTGAAACATTGATTTATTGATTTAATTTATTTAGTACAATATTTTAAGACGGTACCAATCGGGTCTTGATTTTGGCATTATACTAACATATATTCTGAATATGTGTAATTTGTAACCATTTATACCAAATATGTTGATTAATTAGGATGGATTCCGAAACGTCAAAAAAAAAATGCGCATTGTGAATGCATACTCCTCTATTGATGTCAGGTTATTAATGCTTCTGCACAAGTGTTGTTTTTGCGTTTGTTTGTATATGTTTTCACAATCCGTTTTAAAATATAATATGCATCACATGGTGTTTTCATAAGCGTCTGCATAACTAAGACCTGCGTTAGACGTGTTCATAAAGTCTGATTTTTTATCGAACAAACCCAGATGAAGTGCAGAAGATATGGTTATAAACGTTACAAGTCGCATCAGCATTTGGCAGATTGTGCATCCATTTTTTTTTTTGACTTCAGAAAGCGCGGAGATAAGCAAAACAAATGTAAGGTGCAAAAATAAAAGTTTTATTGGCCATTTTTTTTAATAAATTTTGTGTTTACAATAACATTTATACTTTTTTTTCAGGGAAGAAGAAGCTACACTGTGATATGTGGCGAAAACTAAGCTATTAATTCATAAAAAATTCTGACAAAAAATAATTTAAATCTGGGAAAATGAAAAATTGAAGAGGACAATGAAAAGGTTGATCCATTCTTCTCCTTTATTATTAATCCACAATTAAGATTGAGCACAACTTCTTTCTTTTTTTGTCTTAAATTTATGAACATTCAGTGACTACTATAAATTGTACAGAAGCAGGCCTGCAGCGGTTCTGAATGAGAATGAGTGTGTTCAATAATGCAACAAAAAAGAGAGACGATTGGACTAGCGCTGATTTTTGACGTTTATGAAAATAACGATAGTAATTTGCTTGCGTTTTTGGAACGGTTGAGTAAGCAGTAGTGCAGAAGTTCGGCGTTTTGGAATTCAGCCTACACATTTTTCTCATCAGCAAATATACATATAAATTCAGAGTTTGAGTTAAATCGCACAGCATATATCAGGTCTATTCATATATACATATCTGCAAACACACATAAACGTCTATTATTTCGTTTTTATTTTTAACATTGCCTTTAAATTTAAGAAATTTTAGAAAAACAAAAAACATTAAGACAGAATTCCGAAAAGCAACATTTTTGTGACAGAAGAATTTCAATGAAACAGAATTTTGAAACGCCCTCGAGCAGACTTTCTAGTAGGCGCTAATTTTTGGGGTTAAATTAAATCAGAAAATAAGTAAAAGTATTCCGAAATTCATTTTATTTGGAGTATTATTTTAGTCTGAATTAAAATGAGGCTTACAACAACTTTCAATGACAGTCGGTGAAAATGTGGAATAAGAATTTCAAAAGGACCGATTTGACAGAGTATATCTTTAATATAAAAAGTCAGCTAAACTGTTACTCACCATAGATTTCAAGATGTTTACATTTAAAAACACAAAGTGAAGATATCGTATAATATATGTATTTTTGCTCACATAAAAAAAACAGTAGGCTATCGATCTAATACAATAGGGCAACTTGCACAAACGGATAATATATTCAACTAAACAGAGAGCTAAATGAACCTATGGTATGGGGTAATTTAACTGAAATCAAAAGCATCTTCAAGACAGGTCCAAGAAAAATTAGCTGTTCCACTCATAACTGAGGTCCCTAGTGTAAATTTTCAACTCGTTTCTTCAGTCAAATGTCACGTGACTTGGTCGATTGACAAATGAGAGCTGTGCACCGGCAAAGTTAACTAGGTAAAACTGAAATCCGGCACGTTTGTACCAACAAACGCATAATATATTCAACTAGACAGAGGGCTATTTACAAAGTTTACTTTGGATCGCTTTGAAATTTCAATTTCGAACGTATATATTCGATTTTGTAGATTTTCGAAAGCAAGTGAATATAAATTTTCCATTGCTTCCCAGTTTTTTTGAAACCGCACTTTCAAATTTTTGACAGGTAGCCAAGCTTGTCTTTTTATTTTTGTTCTTTGGTAATTTTATTTCATATATTTGACTGAAGGCGATCCGTCTCCTATTATATTATTATAGTATGTAATAGCAACTGTTAATGCAAATACCATATCAAATATGTACAAATACTACTCAATACCTACTCATGTACCAGCTACATATCAATCATACAGAGCTGACCATACATATGTAAAGCATTTTGGAGAGATAGAGAAAAGAGAGAGACCGCAATGTATGCATAACAATATATAAATCAACGCGAAATTCAGACTTCGATTATGATCTGGTATAATATGGTAACGGAAAGTGCCTTAATAAAAAAAACAGCTGTTAGGCACTCACCTTTGCACAACTGTCGTCCCCATCACACGAATTTTTTTTTGACAAATCGAGCGGACACTCCCGAGCAAAAAATGAACACCAGCATTAATTGCAAAAACAACACGAAATTGAAAAAAAAGTACAACAACAAGATTCCACACATTGCGTGAATAAAATCACTTTTTTCAAAATCTATTTACTTATGAAAAAGATAATTTCACTTACTTTCCGATTGATTTAATTTATTTGCCATTATTTCTAGGACTTGGACATTTTTTTACAAGTTTTTGCGATCGCGAAATGATTTCCACGTCTTGATCGGACAACTGGTTTTTGAATAATAAGTGTGCATTTGCCAAAACATGTGACAGAAATTAGCCTTTGTTAAGCACAAATTGGGGAAAGAGCTTAAGCTCTCTCCAATTGCAGGACAGTTCAACTTGTTGCGTATTACATGAGATAAGAATCTGTTCTGCTGAGAAGCTAGAAAAAATATTCTAGAGAGACAAATCTCTAGAGAGCCCGTTCTCCCGTTCGCTCACCTAATTGGCGTTTCCCAAAATAGGTATATTGTCCTACGGCTAGGGTACATTTTCAAAGAGATCGTGGGAGTTAGTGGAAGTGCGGTGGACACTGTTGCCACTTCGTAATATTTTAGCGAATTTGTTGATTTTTTCTTGTTTTGGTAACTTTGTCGATAAGAGTACCAACAAACGAATCAAGATAAAGTCCAAATGCGTAATTGACTTCAAAGCCTTCTATAGATGTTAACGAATATTCAACGATGGTCATCTTGAGCGCAAATTTATTATTAATAAGCCAGTTTTAGTTCAATTACTAATTTTTATTTCATAAATTTGTTGTAGAATTAATAATTTAGAATTAATAAGATACATACATAGAGCAATACATTTGACACACTGGTGCTATCAATACTATGGTATACGGATGTACCACGTATTTGTCAGGAAATATCATGATAATGCCACGCAATTAGCATGGTATTTGTGTGGCTTAATACTAACATGTTAACTGTGGTATACATGAATTTCTGCCGATCGCAGCGCCATTACGTTTGTCTATATTTAAATACCATATTTTTCAATTGCCATGGTGATACTACCGCACCCGCACCACACCATAGGTATTGCCAATACAATGGTATCGATGCCATGACAATTATACCATCAGTTTGTCATAGGTTCATACTGGAGAGAGGTAGAATTAGATTCAAATGTTCAAAAAATTTGAAACAAAAAATGTCAAAAATACAGTTGGCTGCTATAAGGACATGATGGAAATCTTTCTTGTGCTCAAATTAGATCAATTTGGCCTACAGAACATATGATTCCAAGGAGACGGTGTCACATCACAAGCTCGTGCTCTTGTTTCGCAGTAGTCTTGACTTTCGCAGTGGATTAAGAAATAGAGACAAATTGCAGAACTGCAACGTTTTATTGTACATGTGTTCGCTCCAATTGAAAACTATTTTCTGATTTTTTTTTATAAAAAGGAGAATTCTGCACGTGTGTTTCAGGCTTAAGTCTGTCAAGAAATCGCATGAAAACAGAAAACAAACATGTTGCAAATTGGCTACTTTTGCCACAAGTGTACGGTATTCAAAAATCCATATGCAGAGTTGAAAAACATCTGCAACCTGATCAGGCATGATAAACGAAATCGTTTGAAGGCGTAACACTTCTTTTTAATAACGTTGCCTTTACATAGACAGCGCCCTCTTCCAGCACTTGAACTTCTTCATCTTTAAACACAAAGATCGAATAAAATCGCGATTATCCAAAAAATGAGGTTAAAGTAAACATCACATGATTCTAGGCACATGATTCAATTTCACCTAATTCAACGAAATTTCACATGATAAAGCGAATTCCACGCCAAGATGCAAATATTGATTAATCGCGTCTAATCTATCACCAATATCTCAGAATTTTGCGAATAAATTTCGTGAAAACAAACATCTACGAAATGTTTACTCACATCCCGTAACCTACAGGTGCGCGGAGAGCGGTGCTGCCTCAGCAAATGCAAGCTGCTCATTAACCCAAGTAAACAGCGCCAACGATCAAACTATTGTTGAGCTGTTATTGTGAACACACAAAAATCGATAATTAGGCGCACACTTGAGCTAATTGAATGCCTGTCATAATAGAAAATAAACCTACCCCACCCTACCTCAGTGACAAGTTCTTACAATCTCACATCACTGTCTCGAATTAAATTAATTTCCATTCAAATTAGACTAAGATGAAAGGTGGTATCTATTTTTGGCTAAAGTCTGCTTTTGAACTGAGACTGTCATATAATTTTTTGAACATTTGACAGCTCCGCCACAAGAGGTCACGCGAATGCCTGCACGAACGGAAGGGAGTTCTCATCTAAAATCGATTAAATCTATGCAAGGAGATGACAGCACAAAGGGCACTCTGCGATGGCCCATGTAAAGGTGTCGTCTGTCAGATGCACCACTTGTTGCGCTGTCAGATGATTACGCGCAATGATTATGTGCACGAATCTTAGGAAATGAAAACAGGTAAGCTGCGCAGCGATAATAGTAATAATTGTTGAGCTATTCTTTTGGGCAATTATCACCGATTATGACAGACAAATAGAGAATAAGTGGAGATGGGTATCTCGGTTGAGTGCGGTTACCAGACGCTCTAAAAAGGAAACTGCATGTCATGTCGTTTCTGACAGCTCCAAGTTGGCATAGTAATATGAGAGAAACTCATGTTAACGATGGCAACATATGAAAGCGGATTGGAATCTTTTTTCGTTTGCAAATATCGTTCTATATACATACTCATAAATAGCATAATTTGCATTTTACTTCTTTTCGAAAACTATGATTTATTGGATTTCTTTTTAAATCGATTTCCTGATCTGGTTTTATTTAACTGAAAGCTAATATCGGACTCATAAATATTTAGAAGCACCCACACCGAAACAGTGTCATTAGCCTTATGGTAAATTGCTCAGTGGTTTTGTGTCTTATCGCAAAAGCATACGATATTATTATGTCATCAAGCTGAGAATATCGTATTACCAAACGCTTTCATCACGTTTGCAAAAATCCATAAATAATATTAAAGGTCATGATCATTAATAGTCATGCACCCTGTGGTGGGTTTATTTTGTCTAAAAAAAGTCGTTAAGAGAATATAAGCAACTCGTTGATTTAGCATAATTAGTTACGTTTATAACTTTTTTAAAGCGTTTACTGCATGCCTTCTGCTTTGAGTTGTTTTTAATTTATTTCTGAATTTGTTCACTGATGAATGATCGGTTGGTGACAGGAAAGGCACATGTCAAGGCGAAACAACATAAAAAATGCTGCTAGATGAAGAGCCAGAAAAAGAGAGGAAAAGATATTCGTGCATTGGAATAACAAAACAAAAAAAAGTCTTAGAATATCACCACATGGTAAAAGTAAAAGCATTTCTACTTCGAATTCGATAATCGAAACGACGTTAATAAACGTTTTGCCGATTTATGCAACCGTTTAGACATAGAAAGCACACAAGGATGTCAAGTGACAGACAATCAATGCTTAATTTTAGAATTTATCTCTCAATCGGTTGAAGCAGAAGGGGAGCCGATATGAGGACTGCATTACTTCAAGGACTTGTTTTTAGAACAACATTATGTCATAAGTATGTATAGTCTCAACAAGCAAAGGATTTCCACAAGGTTAGATAAAGTCCAGAGCATCCAACAATAATCACACTGTCGAACACAACGATTATCAAATATCTGGCACTAGACTAAATGATTACAAACAGAACAGCAGATCATTTTTTTTCACGGCGTAAGTTTTGTCAGTAAATTCACGAACACATCGTACCTTCTTGTCCAAGACTTCTTGGGTCATGGTGGACATAATGATAAATTTTGGGTTAATAAACATCAAAAATACAATAACCATCCTCGAGATGGTTATCGTGTAAGGAACTCATTAGCTTCTGTTAACTTAAGCTCATACGGAACGTGACATAAATTTAAGATTGATGGAGTAAGACTTCAGCGCTTTTCCGAGAATCCTAACACTGGAAATATATTTGTTACCTGCTGTTGCGAAGAGATCTAAATCAAATGAATGATCACGATCCGCAACTAACTATAACTATAATACCTGACAATGTCCATCAATTATAGTTTCCAATCTAGGGAGCAAGAATGGGTGCTATATTAACGTTTACTTCATGATTATTAAATTTGAACGCCTTTGTAATAAAACACACCTTCACTGACGAAAAAACAACGGCGAGTTGCACGGAAATGTTGTAATATGCTTCAACGGTATACATTTTTAAAGCCGATATATTAGCGGAGAATTGATGATCCAACAGAAAAACACCCACCCTTTTTCCAAAATAAGAATAAAATGTCATCATGTGGAAAAAAAAATTGATGTTGACTCCTTGACGTACCTACTGTCTAGTGAACAGAGGAGATCCAATGGGCACGAACAAGGTTGCCGTCTGTCAGCGATACTATTTTATTGGTGATTGGCATTGTACTTCGGTATAAAATATCCACTGGCAGAGGACAATCTAGATCTAGACTCTTGCGTATCCACACTACCGCAATGGATCGGACTACATTTAACTGAAATACTGTAAACAAAAAATAATGTCAGAAAATTTAATACCAGGCTACGGCTGATTCGCTCAAATGTCAGCTACGAAACATTGTATAGGCTATAGGTTTAGCTATCATTGAAAAACATCATTGAACCACAAAACAGAATAGAATTATAGAATTGAAAGTTTCTTTAACAAGATGGCCATTAAATTCACCGCTGTGAAGAAACAACCACACCATAGATTAGTGACGGCCATGCAAAGAATTAATGACAGATTGGAACAAACCAAGAAGTGAACGCAAAATATAGGAACGAATGTATTTCATATGGATGGAATAAAATAGCAATGATTACTTCACCAAGATATGCTCCGTTTTGTCACCGAAAACTTATTTGATTAATGAGCTGCAAAAGGTAGTCTCCAACTCCAATAATGGTTTTCGATGGTAGCATATAACCAAGTCATATGGATGACTCATTGAGAACAAAAACAGAAATTTTTGCTCACCAGCTTTAAGTGCCAAACCTAGTAAGCAAACGAAACCAAAACCAAAACTTTTTCATTTTTCTGTTCAGTTTTGACATTTCATTCCCACCGAAAATGGTACAGAAACAGAAACAAAATAACGAAAAGTAGGAAAAGTGACGTCTGTAAACTTCATTAAACAGAATTTACAACGATGGAAAAAAGTTGCAAGTTTCGGTACGAAGAAATGCTAACCTGCAAAATGAAATAGATTGCCACCTTCAAACCTTCAAATAGATCGCCACCACCTGTCACAAAAAAAATCTGCAAACGTTTGTTGATCAGTGTTTACTTTTATATTTTACACTTTTACTTCTTAAACGATATTTTTAATTGTGTACCAATGAACTTCAATGTTACTGCTGTATTGGCGTAATTCCTAAACCCTAAAGTATTCGAGCAGAATCAGTACAACATCCGACGGCTTATGGTATTACAACCAAACGGGCCGATAAGCCACTCATGCATGCATGTACAGTCACGTTTCCTTCACGAACTATAAATGCAAACTACAAAATAGTTATTTATGTGTTTATCACTGACTGGCATAGTTGTCATTATTATGTAAAAAAAAGTCCTTGAATAATTTTTTTTCGTAACTGCAGACTTCTTCAAAAATCACTGAAATAACTAATGTCGCAATGCACTCCTTCTAACACTGTGGATATGCATTTATATGAGAAATGTGAACCCAATAACTTACCTACGACGCCGACGGAATTGTGAACAAAAGCTTTCAGTCATACAATCTTACGAAACAATATTTCACAATTAAAAAAACCAAAATAACATAATTTCTACACAAAAAAAAGTACCCGCCTCTACATTAAATTTTTAGTTATTAAACTATCATGAAACAAATTTTTTACCTTACTAATTCATGTCTCCACAATGTATACCTAGCTTTATTTTCAGTTTTAACCATTAACTCAATGAACGTACCCCACTGCCCATTCAATGTCATCTCACCTGTCGAACAATTAATTTTACTTCCTGTGGCGGTGAATTGTGCAAGCTTGTGAATAAAAATGTTAAATGTGCAAATATTTTGGATTCTTTTCGATGAAAAAGGTAATTAAAATGTTTTTTATTAGTTTTTGATGTTTTTGGTCAATTTTGTCTCGGGAAATATTAGTTATCGGGGAAAATATCAGCAAATTTATTTTTTTGCTCGGCAAATGGGCGTTGGCCGGAAGTTTCGTGCCGGGGTACAAAGGTCAATGTTCTCGCGGAAATTATTCAATAAAATGTCCTATGCAAGCCTTGTATTTAGAATTTCGTGTTTCATATCATATGTTACCGGTAAAATTTAATATAAATGTAATTATTTTGGAAAATGGTAAAATATCGAATGACCGTGACGTTTTTGCGACGGGAGTGCAGGTCGCCGTGTGCCCGATTGTTCGAAATGGCGATGTTTTTGCGGAAAAAATCTGTAAAAATACCTCAATAATGTGTTTTTTGGTTCTATTTTAAGATAAATTAGAAAAAAATCATAATATCGGCGAAATATTTATCATTTTTTTTTTGTTTCGGAATTGCAAATGTCAAATCGGAAGCGCGATCAATTAGTAAATATCATGGCAGTGTTCGTCGATGGTGGCGTATTTCATTCCTTTATACCTAATGGTGCCTACTGCGCTCGGAAAATTTAGAGTGCGGTTCGCCAAAATAAATATCAGTGTTTTCGCAAATAGTATTAAAATATCTAGTAGTAATCCCTCGATATGTGTTTTTGGTGTTATTTGAGGTAAGATAAGAAAAAAAATCGTAATCTCGAGAAAATATTTTTTTTTTATTCGTAAGTGTTCAGAAAATTTAGAAATCGTAGTGTGCGGTAGGGAGTGCGGTCTTTTAGTAGAAATATCGTGTTTTCACAAAAAATAGTTCCACGAGTGGTTGAAATGGCTGTGTTTTCTCGAAGAGTATCTATTTATTAAAAAATCCCTCAATATGTGTTTTGGTTTTTATTTTGATGTAAAATAGAAAAAAAAAATCAAAATTTGTTCGGAAAATTTATAAATCATTATTGCGTGTAGTGTTTTCGTAACAAAATTGCGGCATTTTGTTACAAATATTGCTTTTCAGAGAAAATATTTTGTTTTAGTCACGGGAGTGCGGTTCGTCGAGTGGTCTAAAATAGCAGTGTTTTCGAGAGGAGTAATTAGTAAAAATCCCTCAATACGTGTTTTTGGTTTTAGTTTGCGGTGAAGTAGAAAAAAAAACGAAATCTCGAGCAAATATTTGTTTTTATTTTTTATTCGAAGTCGTAAATCTGTCCGGAAATTGAGGAATTCGTGATTGCCCATGCCTCGAAAAAAATCGAAATCTCGAGGAAATCTTTGTTTTTGTTTTATTCGAATTCATAAATGTGTCCGGAAATTTAAGAGTTCGTGATTGCCCATGCCTTAGTGACGGGAGTGCCGTCGTTCGGTAGAAATATCGCGATTTCGCGAAAATATAAAATAAAAATCCCGTTTTAATATAGAGATGCTAATAATTCCCTTTTTCGGAATTGCGAGTGTAGTGTAGAGAGTAGCTTTGAACGAGCAACGAAGAAGATGAATTTGTTTATCAAAATTTCAACGATGGAAACAAAATCAAATCAAAGAAGGTAAGTCATCATGACTGAAGGAGTTTTTTGGAGGACGTTCAAAAAGTGAGCGAAAAAATTCTAAAAAAAAAACGTTATGTCACTTGGGTTAAATATTTATCTCTTTTATATTTTCACTACACAATGATTGCACAAGTAAAATAACTTTCTACTTATGTCAAGATTTAACCCATCTGATATGCGGTCAATATAATTTTAAAATAATTTCAATTGCATACTCCCAACATTTTCAAATTTATTTCCATTGCGTTTACTGTTCACATTATAACAAACTGTGTATTCCGTGTGTATTCCGTTCTTGAAGATATTTATCCATTTTATCCAAATCTGAATAGCATACCCTAACACAACCTTTTATCACTATTTTAACATCCACCCTATTCCAATTGGTACCCCAGCCTACCTCCATTTAGCAAGACAAAGGACTCCTCGAACCTAAAATTCTGCGTTCTCGAGAGGTTTAACTCCAAATCTTTAACACCTGTTTTCGGCAATTACGCTTTCATATAAGTATAACGGCTCTATAGTCATAGTCACTCTGTCAATCTTCATAGACAAATCCTTTTTAGAAAAACATAAAAAAATCTTATTAAAGTCTGATAGTCTCATAAGACAAAAAAGGGAACCGATGACAAGGCCCAAGTTGGCTTATATTGCCAATATATGCCAACACAACATCAGCGTACAATATATATTTCCTAAGCCGAGTATGCAACCCTTTTCCAGACATTTTTACAAAAACGTTTGTACGTTTTAGTTGAAATCGTTAAAATTGTAGTTAGGTATGTATATAGATGTAGTGTTAGCTTAAGACACTGATACGCAATTCAAAAAATCTCACGAGTGGAGCAGCCTTTAAAAACCCAAGGCAATCCAATTAGCAGCTTCCTAAATGTACGCTTACACGTAACATTCACATTGTAGATATGTATCACACACCAATCTTCACCTCTATGGCTACAGCCGTTCTCTACGAATCCGTAGTTTTAAAAATTACCGCCATTCGCATTTTCACTGGAAAAACGTTGACGCAACGATATCCTTAGAACTTAGGTATATGAATTCACATATCAACTTCTATCAAAATATTTGGAGCCGTTTTCGAGGTTATAGCGTTGTAATATAAAAGTTATATTACATGGGGGGCACCGTCAATCGCGGACCAGAACTCAAGTTCCAAAAACACATCTGCACTGCATTACTACCGAGGACATACAGAACCAAAGTCGACTACAGACCGCAGACACACACTTTAAAAAAAACCACCCCTTGCACTCGAGGTACCTTACCGCACTGCGCACTGATCTTCCAGCTAGTAACCGAAAAGCAAACGTCTGGGAAAGAAGTCGCATCACAACTTTTCAAGGGATTTTACTTTGCATGGTCCTACCGACACCGATTAATCAAAACTTCGACTTTGCTCGACTCGTCACCAGGCAAAACAAATCTTGGGGTGGATGCAAATGCAATACCAGCTGTGCACCCGAGAAATATTTTAGTCCTTCACGTATGCAAACATACCTCACATCCGCTTTTACACGATCTCACGACACAACCGAGACGGCGAGACACTTCAGCACCAGTTGCGAACAATTTATTTTTTGGACACTATTTGTGTGCCAAAATATGATTTTAGGACATGTTGCTGCAAGAAATACACACAAATACCATCAAAGTTATTTTTCCGTCGCGTCGCTACGAAATCTCTAAACCAGCAAACCGAGACAGACATACAGATATTCACGATTTCCGACTATGAGGCAGAACGATCTCACTTCTAAGGTTGTAAACAAAAACTGAACAACGAATAATATAAGGAGGTAAAGAGGTTTCCCCATCGTTGGCGGGTGCAGAGGTTAAACTGAACAATGTCCTGTCATTGTCCTTAAATAATAAAACTTACTAATACCTTTGACACACTGGTGGTATGAATACCATGGCATTGGTACCATTCTGTTGGCAATACCTTGGGTGAAATAGCTATGATTTGACAAATTGTCAACTCTAATGATCTACTTAATGTATATCAAATCAATCATTGCCGCCATTTTTGACGTACACAAATTTATAATCAAACTAGGCCCTGAGTTATATAAAAACCCAGTTTAGTCAAAAATAAATATTTGATGTACAAAAGCCACCAGGCTAATATTAAGGACGTTACCTAATTTAAGGATTAATTCACAATTCTTTTAGTTCTTCAGTACAAGTTTTCGATGAAAAATTATTTTCGAATTTTTCGTCTAACTAAAGGCCGAAAAAGATTTGCTGAACAGCTCTTTGGCATATTTCCGTTTATCAGAAGCCCGAAAAAGGCAATAAAATCATCGGCTGATCGGCATTTGCTGAGTATTTTTAGCCGCTTGATTCCAGATTTTTTTGAACTTATTTTACTATTTTATTGCATGGATGTCATACATGACCGATTCTTTTGTATTATTGTATCACATTATCACTGAGCTCAGTGGAGCGATGGTTAGTGCGATGAACTGCGGCGCAGAATGTGTATGTTTCGATTCCCAGCCCTAAATGATTTTTCAATGGCCCTCCTCTATTTATGATCTGACAAATCATAGTTGGCGTGGCCTTTTGGATTTTTTATCACATTATCACTGACGAGCGCAGTGGACTGTGGGGCGACAATAAGTGTGATAAACTGCCGCGCAAAAAGTCTGTGTTCGATTCCCAGCCCTTAAGGATTTTCCCATGGCCCCCTCCCGCGATGATCTGAAAAATCATCCGAGTAGTGTCAATTTTTAAGAAGAATGCGATTTCGAGAGATTTAGGAAGTGTTGTGCTATTTTTTTTATGAGCGATATTGAAGTTTGAATACCGATGGGGATTCAATGACTCGGGCTCATGGCATTTGGACTTGAAGAAAATAAAACTGAGCCAGCCAACTCACATAGTCCCACCTTTTTTTTCACGATGAGCACTTGCCCAAAGTAATGTGAGACTTTAACCATAACTAAAACCACCACCCTCTTTGTATTTGTATTGCAACTAAGTATGGGACTCATCTAGCAATTTTTTTATTACGAGTAATGAATGTTTGGCAGGTAACTTTCCTGTGAGAGATCCTGCTTTTTCCGTAATTTATAGCGCGGTAAACGGTGAATTTCGGTTCGAATCGAGACCATATGGCCCGTTTTAGATGAATTACTATGCAGAATGCAAAATGCCCTCCTAATCATGCCTTAGGAAGAGATGGAGCTGGGATGGGATAGAACCTCCACGAGGTAACTAAGTTGTGGAGCCACTAATTTCGCAAAAGAGGTTTATTTTTGTTCCCATAATATCTACATCTGTGATGTCATGAGTTTATTCTTCTGGTTTATTGTTTGTGTTCTCCACTGATTTGCAGAAATGTGTGTTCGTTGTTTCTTTGGGCCGTATTTTCTCTTTTCTATTGCATAACCATTTCTAGACATTCATTTGTAGACTTAACATTTAACGTTTTCAATTGATGTGAAATGGAGGCCCTGCCAGAAGTATTGTTTATGTTGATAGCTACCAAGCAACTGTCATCTGTATAATTACAAATTCGAACGCTTTTTCCTTCAAAATATTGTTATAGTAAAGCATGAAGAGAGTAGGTTAACAAATGGAGCCTTGAGGCACTCCAGCATTAATAGAGACTCTATATATGAAGCTATTTTTATCAAACAAAACTCGAAGAGATCTGTCCTCAGAGTGCATTTCTTTTACTCATTGCGGTTTTTTTATAAATATAATTATTGGGGAGTTGGTGTCAAACAAGTTTATCCAAAAATATTTAAGTTTTGAATTATAGTTGTCGCAGAAAATCACGTTTTGTTTTTCAATGATCAAGATTTATTTTTGTGAAGAAATGTTTGCCATTCCACCGAAACGGAATTTTCCAATCATCAACAATAAAAAAAAGGCCTTTTCGAGGCTCTTGTTGGCATAGTAAAATGTACTTCTCCCGTGTGTGAGTAGGTAACCTGGAGCGCCAGGTCCATGCATTGCACGAAAATACCGTGCCAGTCATTCAGACTTAGACTTGTTATGGTGTTGCATTTTATCTTTCTGATGACAGTTAAAATTCTCAAAGTCTGCGCTTAACAGCCAGACGTCGAACGCAGTAGAGGAAGACCTGGTCCCAAGTGGCGCGCATAAGAAGGAACCGACCTCAGACAACTTGAAGTGCGCAACTTGAGGCAGTTAGGCAATTTGGTTGGTTGTTGCTCAGGTTCATTCTGGACTGAAGGACCACTAAGGTAAACGTAGCTCAATACTCGGAATAATAG
The DNA here is from genome assembly GCA_949824845.1 of Rhingia rostrata. NCBI lineage: Eukaryota > Metazoa > Arthropoda > Insecta > Diptera > Syrphidae > Rhingia > Rhingia rostrata. The sequence continues at coordinate 93,892,681 of OX463757.1, forward strand.
GTTAAGCAATCCTGCTCTGATTAGATAAAATAAAAGTTGATGATTACCACTCGGAAATATAAAGGAAAATTGACGTGTTGGTAAAGTTAACACGACTGTTCATTGCCTAAGTCTACCCAAGCTCTGCAACACCAACCTGTCTGAGGAACCATCTTAACTGTTCCAACTACAGGGGTATAAGTCATCAATCACAAGATCATACTTGCCGTTGTACTTATATGAACATCTGAAATTGTTAACCAATAACCCAATCGGCACCTGTCAGCGTGGACTTAGGGAAGGAAAATCCACATATGATCTAGTTTTCACAGATCAGGTGCTTGAAAAAAAAACCAAATAAGTCCAAATTGATTCCCACCACGTGTTCATCAATTTAAAAGCCGCATACGAGCGCATTTACAGAAACGAACTATACAGAGTCATGTCTACTTTTGGTACACCACCCATAATCTTCCGAGTTGTGCAGGATGATGATGGGAAATTCTTGCTGCTCTATCAGGTTTATATAAGGTATTGTCGTGTGACTCCTTTTAATTCTTGAGAGGATTGTGCAACACTCCATAGATCTGTGCAACAACTAGCATACGCTGACGATATTGATATTATAGCTCAGAACAAACGTGATGTCACCGACGGATTTGCGAGTACATATAGAAAATAAAGCGGCTAAAATCAGTTCAGCAGTGAACGAGGGCAAGACCAAGTATTTGAATTAGCTTTCGTTAAGGAAGGAAGGAAGGTAACGCAAGACGCAACATCGTCGAATTGGACAGACCAATTGACAGCTAGAACTTTAAGGTAGTAATGGTCTTGTATTTGCATTTGCTTTCATTAAGAAAAGAATGAAGCAAACGCAAGACACAACATCGTCGAATTGGACAGAACAATTGCCAGCTAGAACCTTAAGGTAGTAACGGCCTTGTCCGCTGCAGATTCGCGACTAATTCTAACAACAAAATTTCTACAGAAATTGAAAGAAGAATTACTGAACTAAAAGTGTTAAAGCGATCCATGCAACTTTTAGAGGCGTTGAGTCATCTGAATCAATGGATGAGTTACCCTTTTTTATACGCCTTTCCGATAGGGGTATAAAGCTTTGACATTATGTTTGTAACATAGAAAAGTAATTTCGTTAGGTATACCTCAAAGTATTTGGATCGACTCAGCATCGCTAGATGAGTCAATCTAGCTATATCTGTCTGTCCATCCTTCCGCCCGTCCATCCGTCTGTGTGTCACCAATTTTCGAGAATTAAATTTTGAGCTAGAGTTTTGAAATTTGGTGTATAGACTCTCTATCCGACGTAGCAGAACAAGGGTACATTTTTTTAAATCCACCCACTGCCACGCCCCTTTTTAGAAAAACGTAATTTTGGACCAAACCGTTAAATAGTTTGAAAAAATGTCTGAATAACACATCTAGATAATTTTGATATATATATTTCGCCCATACAAAGTTTTTTGCCTCGCCCACTTTTTGGAAGCGTTTTCAGTAAAAAAAAACTTTTTTCGGTAAAATTTTAAAATATTCGAAAAAAATGTTGATGCAAAATCATTGGCTATGAAAACAAAACATTTCGTCTATATATCACTCTTTGGAGGCGTTTTCATACAAAAACCATTTGAATACCCTACGCCATGCCGTATGCAGGAGAAAAACGATGTTTTTTGTCAAACCTTAAATGATTTTGAACAATATGTTGTGACTATGCCAGTTTGAATATATCTTTGCCATAAAACCTTTATCTTGGGGATATTTATTTTAAGGATGGGATGGGATGGAATATTGAACTATTCGCACAGCGGACTGTAGCCTACTCATATGTTTTTATTTAACCCCTTGAATTTTCTGCTGGAGATTTAAAAACAAAATGTTTGCGGAACTACACCATTTCATGACTAAAGTGTTGGCAAAATTGAAAAATTGTTACTCCTTCTACGAACGAAATAATTGAACATATGTGTCCCATTCGTCGTCAAAAAGTTAAGAATACTAGTGGTAAACAGGTTTAGCCCAGTCATGTCAGTTCATCAGTTCCGCTATTTCTCATTATGTGAATATTCTTTGTGATCATTGGCATGTTAGTGCGATGAACTGCCGCGCAGAATGTCTGGGTTCAATTTCTAGCCGTAGCAAAACCTAAATAATTTTTCACTGGTACTCCTCTCGTGTTGATCTGACAAATGATCATGCGCACTTATTTGCATATACTACACCATCAATACACACCATCAACAGACTTTTCACCCCTCTCAACAAGCACCTTCTTCTCCAGGTCAATGCCTTGACACAACCTTCACATTAATTCGATTAGTTTTCCGTTTCGGTTATTTTAGAAAGTATTTTGTATTACGAATTCAAAACATCAGGATTTCTCTATCAACGCAATAAAGCTTGTAAAACCTAACTCTAAATCATATTCCAGTTAATTAATATCAAACAGTTAAGAAGTCATAGGTTAAAGAACGACTAATTCCAACACCATTATGATAATTTACGTTCCATAAATTGTCTCAAATCATGTCAAAGACTTAAATCTTTCGCAAACTATAGAGTGTCAAGTTCGCAAGAATATAACCTAATATTAATCTTTTCAAAAGTCCATTTTAATAAATAGTCTACAATGATAAATATAAATAAAACATATTTCTTCACAAAAAAGAGGCGAAACTTGACGCATGCTTCGCACCAACAATACCATGATCCATGCTATTCATTAAGTTATGTTAGGCTGACCATTGTCTGTGCGTTCACAGATCGGTATCAACTTCTGTGTAAAATTACGTTCGAAGAAATAACACAACATTATGGTCATCAACCGTTATAGAACAATATATACATGATCGATGATTAATAATATTCGTTTCAGCTTTCCACACATAACAATAGGGGCTTGGGTATTGTTTTTTTTTTTTTTTAGATTGCTTGCGCAAATATCCGGGCTCCACTGGAGTCTTTATCAGGCTTGTATCCATCGATCGATTTGAATTTAAAAAAAAATAAGCCCAAGAAAATATTTGCTAACTGTTATAATTCACTAATAACGGTGGTAGTCATCTTAAACTATCACAAAGCGTGCGTGATGAATATGCATTGAGATTGTGGTGTGATATTTTTTTGAAAGTCTCACTTTTGGGGAGTGAACATCAATCATTTTGGAGAAATTACACTAAGAAAAATCAGTAATTTCTTATTATTTATCTGCAGCGGCAGTGGCGTCGTTAGGGGTTTTCCAAAGAATTTATTTGATATGGTGGAGAAAATTTGAATGAGTTGGTATGCCCTCCGTTTGCTGTAGATTGGATGCTTTGTCATGCACATCGAAGCGTAGACGAAATTGGTGAATGCAAAAGTTGGTCACTATTCGGCCGAGCTTAAACGGGAAATACAGAAAGTAAAGCATAAAAAAGCTCCAGGCTATGACCTAATCACAGGAGAACTTCTTAATATGTTGCCTCGGAAAGCAGTAACTGAATTCTTTTACATTGCAAATGCAGCAATTAGATTAGAATACATACCAAGACAGTGGAAAGTCGCGGAAGTGATGATGGTTCTCAAACTAAGAATAATCACCACATGAAATAAAATCTTACAGACCTATTTCAATTCTTCAAATAATTTCAAAGTTTTTGAAAGGATATTACTCGGTCGCTTACACCCCATTATTGATCAGAAACGTATTTTACCTGACCACCAATTTGGGTTTATAAGTAAACATTCGACTGTGGACCAATTTCATCGAATTTCTGATGTAATTGAGAAAGCTTTCGAAAAAAAGAAAATTTTCTCAGCCGTATATCTTGACGTGACGTAGGCTTTTTACAAGGTTTGGTATTGAGGTCTTCAATATAAATTAAGACAAATTCTGCTGAAAAATTATATTAAATCCTCGTCTCTCATCTTGAGCGTAAACTCTTCCGTGTGAAACATGGAAACGATTATTCAGAGTTCAAAGGAATATTGGCAAGTGTACCCCAAGGAAGCGTCCTTGGACCACTCTTGTACCACTCTTGTACCTCCTATATACACGTGATATCCCAAAAACAAACGATTCAATAGTTGCCACGTTTGCTGACGATACTATGCTATACTAGAAGTTGGCACAGCAATATAGGAAGCAAATATCAATTTACAAAACGCTCTTAATCAGGTTAATGAATGGACAATATCCTGGCGGATTGCACTTAACGAGAACAACTCGATTCATGTAGATTTTTCGTATAAACGGACAAACAATTTACTTGTATTAATAAACACGGTTCGAGTTCCTTTTGCAAATGAAGCGAAATATCTCGGAATGAAATATGACACTCGATGCAAAACTAAAATGGAAGTCGAGTGATCCATTTCAAATTTCATGAAGCATTTTCTCCACTTTGTTGTACTTGTACATAGAAGTTCAGCATGTAAAGGGCCGATGTTGATTCTTAATAAAACACAAATTGCTTAGGAAAGTGTTGTCATTTCTTTTTATTATGATAATATCGGTATGGTTCCGTTGTGCATGGAATAAAATATCAGCCAAATGGCATCAGCGACACACCTCCATCCGATGGTTCAAATTTTCGACGACGCTGAAGCGTAATTGAGGTTCTATGCCGGTAATGTACCGAATTATCTCATCCTTTAGCTCTTGAATTGTTGCCGGCTTATCGACGTACACCTTTTCTTTCAAATAATCCCAAAGAAAGAAGTTAGACGGTGTCAAATCACATGATCTTGGGGGCTAATTGACATCGCCACCACGTGAGATAGCACGGCCATTGAATTTGTCGCGCAAAACAGCCATTGTTTCGTTAGCTGTGTGGCAAGTGGCACCGTGCTGTTGAAACCACATACCGTCTTCATCCATATCTTCCAATTCGGGCCATAAAAAGTACGTTAACATCTCACGATAGCAAACACCATTCACAGTAACTGCCTGACCGGCCTCATTTTGGAAAAAAAAAACGTCCCGATGATGCCGCCAGCCCATAAACCGCACCAAACAGTCACTCATTGTGAGTGCATAGGTTTTACAACAATCACTCTTGGATTATCATTCGCCCAAACGTGACGATTCTGCTTATTGACGAATCCACTGAGATGAAAATGTGCCTCATCGCTGAAGATGAACTACAGAAAAAAACTTGACGCTTAGGTGTGGTTCACATTCAACATCGGCCCTTAAAACTTATAATAACGCTTTAAGGTAAATACCCAGAAAATATTAATTGGTATAAGGCTTCTAAAAGGTTTACGGGGACGTGTGTGCGTGTGACACTTGAAAAGATGTGAAAAGATGTGTTTCGCATATGTATCGATTGCCGTAAATGTTTCCACAACGGCACGAATGTTCGACATCATTGTCATTCTCATTGAAATGCTTGATAATCTTTCAAACCACATAATTACCAACCAATCTACCACGAAAAGCTGAAAAGTTCACTAATACCTTTAAAGATCCTTGCCAACATGTTCCATTCCCCATTTTCATTTCAATGCATCGATACAAGAACACGCACACGATGAACATAGTCAAAATCAATTACACTACTAAGTGCGCATCTGTTTCCCTCAAACAAGATACACCGATACCCAACAACGAACAGAAATTAATTGAAAATAAATCCAACGGATATGGTGCAGCACTCTTGTCTGTCTATCTGTCAGCCAAATACAACTTATTCGCTCGTATTTGCATATCCATTAGCATTTTAGCCTCGCGTCGAATTTCAATTTCAACACCTTCGTCCACCCAAACACGTTGTCGTCTCGCTGCACGTCTCTCCCTCTCTCTTATTCGCTCGCCGTTTTTTTTTTTTCATCGCAGCCGCCATTGTGCGCATAGTCATCGTGCCAGTACAAATATAGGTCTTAAAGGTGAACCATTCGGCACCTCATGATCATCATTAACAACCATCGCGTATTTATACACAACACCACTATCAACGCACAGCATCAGCACATCAGCATCGCGCATCATTGGCATGTACCGCGCCGCCGCGCTCTCACTCTGCAGAAATACACATTTCTGCGCAACCGCGCAGGTTAAAGGTATGAGAGCGAACATGTGTAATCTGGGTGTTAAAGAATTTGAAGTCAAGGAATCTCTTTAGAACACGTATCTTCGATGTGTTGTGGAATTTTAAATCGAATTTAATTTAGTCCCATCGGTAGATATACACCACAGATGAAAGGGACGCACGAAGGACTCGAACAAAGAAAGGGATTGCGTGATAGCTTCCACATATAAACGAGTAGGCACGACGCGATGCGACAGAGAGAAAATTGAATTTGCAGATAAAATTTGTTCTAATGTCGAGTCTGCCCTTGTGCTCCTTTTCTGCTCAACTCCTGGGTTGACTGTTCGTGAGAGAATGAAAAGTGATTCGGGAGTGCTTAGTGAAGATGAAAAAAATAAGCGATTTTCGCTTGCTTGCTTGTTGACTAAACGTGTGAAACAAGTAATCCGGAGTGACGGTGGTGCTGGAAATGGAATGTTGTGCACACAAATTGACTGTGTGAAATAATGTGCGTTTATGATTAAAGTCTATTAGATCAACTACATAAGTTTCGTAAAATTTTTACGAGCACGACATAATGTGGGGAATTTGTGGGCTATAAATGTGCCTATTAAAACAGTGTGAACCCGTTCAGTCACCATTAATTTCCTTTTAAGGAAAATATGCTCACTCAACCAAACCAATTGCTATCAAATATAAGATTTCTGACGTCAATGTTGGTTTAACTAGTATGCGATTTGTAGAACGGTAGATTTTTTTTTTCACCTGAGAGAGATCTGAAAGATATGTCTTTTAGGTAAGTGCAACTAAGTCAAATCATTGGCCGCCACTAAGTGCAGATGGAAAGCTATTTTCTGGTGATTACGAAACTGAGTACTGGTATAATATGCAAAAGTGCTTCTACATTGATTTAACTAGCTTTTTAAAAGAGATCGTGCTAAGCAGTGAGACGACAACGGATTTAGGTAATTCGTAATGACATTCTACCTAAGAGTACATTTTTGATCATCATTGCATTTACCAGTCTTCATAGAATTAACCTAAGTCTACAATTAGCAATGGACTCCACACGAGGTTATATATAGGTCAGCGTTTCGGCCCTTAGCCTATAAAAATGTTGTTAGTTCCCGAACATTTTATTAAACTCAGCAAAGGAATTCCACCATACCATTCAGCTTTTAGTCCTTACTTTTGTGGATCTCCAATGTCAAGCTTTTTGGCTTGGTCCTCATTTTCTTTTTATTATTTTCAAATTAAGGATGCCCATAATCTATTTGAAGCTAAATGCGACCTTGAAATCTACATTTTGATGAACCGAAAGTGCATAAATTGGTTTTAATTGCCGCACGACATGCTCATCAGGACCAGTATTCTTAAACTTACATTTTCCAGCTTCATAATCATGCTTTGAAGAAATATGTCACTGACCTAGGGAACTCCTGTTGTCGTTTTTGACCATTTGGTTCAGTCGCGCCCAGAGTAAGCTGTTTAATACGGCTAACTTTTCGGCATGTAACCGGACCTTCAAAGTCAGACCGATACCGACTTTTGTAAGGGCATTCCACATCACATTCGTGTCTAAGTTGTAAGGCAATGATCGATACACTACGTTCACTACTTACTTCAAGGATATTTTTACTGACTCATAGGGGTATTGATATAACCACGGTAAGGAAATAATTCCCTGGCTTTTCAATGGAGACGACTCTCACCTAGATGTATGAATCATATTTTGGGATTTTGAAACTTAGTTCCCCTTAAGACTTGTAATATGTTAGGCTTAAATTGAATCCCGGTAATTTTTTTGTTGATAAATTTTTTTGTTGATGGCAAAAAAGATTGAATAAATGACATCCAATTTGACAGATGTAGCTTGTCAATATGGCCGCTCTTAACTGTCAAAGTTCGGAAGTCCCCATTGGAATACCTTTATAATTTATATACCAGACGTCTCCACAAAAAAATTGATAACTGTCTAGCTTAGCGTGTGTAAGCAACGAATACGAGGGATACGGGGTATGTCAATCAATACCCCAGCTCTAAAAAAAAATCACCTGCTCTGCAGCGTTTCTAGGAAGCGGACTGCGCTGTTTTACTGTTTTACAAAAACAATGATTTCGCGACTGAAGCGTGTAGTAGATTCTGTAATATTCAAGTTTTTCGCTACTTAAACGACGCGCCATGTATACCCTTATTCAAAAAAGGTTAAAAAAGTTTGGAGGGACCAATTTTTTTTAATATGAAATGGGACGCACAGTGGATTCAGAGCGTTTTTTGAAGATGCCAGTCGACTACTTTATGCAAAAATAAAGGCTCTTACCAAAAAACATGGTTCCAGCAGGGTGCAGCAATGTCACACACGCTCAGTATGTTTCTGCCACAAAACAAAACAAATTTTTGGCGCAACTTGCTCGTTAGTACCCAGCTTTTCTCACAACCATTCATGTGAGCATGTGCACATTTCGCGTGACCCTCTATTTTATGCCGAATCCGAACGACTAAGTTCAGATTAGCTCATCATTACGAGAGGAGGCACAGTGAAAAAAATCAATTTGGTGTTGCTAATTGTGGGAATCGAACCCAGACCTACTACGTGGCAGCTCATCACACTGGGCCCATCACGAGTTTGTGAAACTTTTTATGACGAATTGATGTGACATAAGTTGCCCTCTATGCAGTCCTGATTTTACCCATTTGGAGGGATTACATCAAATCTAAAGTTTATGTCAATAAACCGAATCCCCTGGAGCATTTGAAAGACAATATTTGTCTCAAAAGAACAGCCATTACGGAGTCTTGCTGCAAAGCAGTGCAGTTCGACTAATTTATTATGAGGGGTAGAAAATGTTTCTACAAAATTTGGTCGCTTAAGAACGTTTGCACAAACAATTTCGAACGAAAAACTCAAATCAACACCCAACAGCAAACCCCGATATGTCGATCAATAAACCTTTCCGCGCCATCCAGCGAGTTAACAACTCCATTTGCACGCAAATTAGATTGCGTTTGGCACTCTCTTAATTAATTTGCCGAAATTTTCTAAAACAATCTGCGATTTGCTTTAAAATATTTACCTCGACACACTCCCTGGTTAGTCCCATCTTCAGAAACTCGGCACGACCGTGAAGCAATAGTTATATACTCCGAGTAACAAAGTAGCAAACCATGAAAAAAAAAATTCCTCCGACAATGTTAAACACAGACGAAAAATCTCCTATCTGCGTGCTAAGCAAAAAGTCGCGCATATCTTTAACGATCGCTGCCAGAATGTCTGCTCTGATTCCTTAAACACAAAAAAGGGAAATATCCTCCTCACCGACTTCAAGCAACCATACCAGACCAAAAACGCAAGCAATTCCATCTCTTTTGTGCTCCCATCCACCTTGAATACATTCTGTGAGAAGAAAAAAATTGAAATCCTTTTGTGCGTCACCTTTGCTTGTCGCATGTCCCCAACACCAATATCCCCCGCCATGTCTTACATACATATATGCCGAGACAATATTCCAAGCAAGTCGGCACACAGCTCCACAGAGTCTATCGATCTCATGCAATGCCTATATGACCGTGTGCGGAGTGCGAAAGCAAAATTAAGAGATATTTATAAAAAGCACGAAAACCACTTAACTCAAACGCCTTTGGCAATTAACAGAAAATAATTCGCCCTATAAAGATTCTTATAAAGTGTATAAAGTCCAGCAGTTAAAACCAAATTGATCGGACCTCATTATCACCATCGCCCATCCGCCGGAGCTCCTGCTCCTACTCCTGCTGCTGCTGCTGCTATTGCTGCAGCCAGAGCAACTTCACTTGGTGATCGTGCGCTGCTGCTGCTGTAACCATCTTCGGTACCATCCATTCGGGCGCGACATTAGTGTTAAATCGTTTGTTGCTTTTTTTTTGTCAGGCTTGCTGGTCTTTTTTCGCCTTTTCCCTTTTCACACTTAAAAACAGCAAAGTCACCATCACAGAGGACATCGATTCGAGTCTGATGATGGTGCGACAAAGCAAAAGGAGATGTGTGTACACAAATCCGAAAAGTCGTCGAATCCTGCAGCAGAAGCAACTATGACCAAAGGATGAAATGATGATGCGCTTCCCAGAGTACGCAACGGATGATGATATGGTTTACAGAATTTCATGTATCTACAGTGTGTATCGGCACCCAGAGCCAAGGCCATGCATGCATCCTCGGTCGATGATAATGTGACGACAATTTAATTCCAGTCCACACATTCACTAAGGACCCCCTTGCTCTATTCAAACATCTATACACAGCCATCCCCGCATGTAATCTGGGCAAGATCCCACTCACCACACGAATTAATTTTGCACTTGCAATTCGTACGGAGTCGAACGAAAGACAAGCCACAGAAGTCGGAGAGTCGTTTGTGATCATTATGAGCGTGATTTTGAAGTCACGCTTGGAGTATCTGCGCGCGCAGACCGGGGGCCCATACTCTCAAAGTCGAGTACGAGTATATCTGCATCTCGGAACCGCGAAGGACAACAAATGAGTTTTAATATTCGAATGCATACGCGTCGCTGTGTTAGTAATTTAGTTGATTGGTACTTGCGGTGTTGCCGAGGTAACTGCCGGCCAGATTCTAGTTCTGATAAATTGTCACACGGTGGGCATGGTATGATGATAGTCAAGGCGGCAGGATAACCTGTGGAAATATGATGGCGATCAATATTCCGGTTCAGATTGGTTTTTCTCCTTTATTTTTGGAGGGTTCCCGCTGCACCTTCGTCGTCATGGTCGCGTTGTGGCCTGTTGTTTAGCCAGGGATTATATGATGAAGTGAATTCGCACAGACGACAGTGCGACGGTAAATGTTTTGACTTTAGGGTGAGTTAGTTGCTTCGATTTGTTTAATAAGAATAGTGTTTATTGCATTTGCTATGAAATGGGATTTACATTAGTCACACGGGAGCAGTGTATTACATTGTGTTGGGGTTTTTAGATTAGAGCGAGGTGTGAGTTAGAATGGCCTGGATGCACATTTGTAGGAGCATTAATCTTTGTAGCTTGCAATAGTATGAAGCTTTTAAATTATTATGAACGGATGATGCAGTTGAATTGATCAAGGGCGGTAAGTAGATGACAGATAACGGACTGGAAAGTGTTTTTGGTTGCCCTTATATATACACGGGGAAGTGCAGCCAAAATCTTGCCCAAATTTCATTTGAACGGAAATGACTGACTACAAGGCATGGTACCGCTGTACTTTCCAACACCTTAAACCTCGTTTCGTTATACAGAGCATTCATTTTAATGCATCTAAACAGCAACCTAAAAAAGAAAAAGAAACCGATTACCGATTATTGTCATTTATTTGGCTTTTGTGTAAAATTGACGAAGGTTTTTCCTGCCTCGAGACTATTAGATACTCCTCGTCTGATGGCAGCATGTAATATTTTTTTCCTTTTATTCCCTTCTTCTGGCTCGATATTCTTATGCCGGGGCGTTTTTTTTTTTTTGCAATGCAGTGCCTTAATATGTGTCTCTTCTGTCATTTTTTTAAAAACTGGAAAATATCATCATACGACGTTTCTCTTTTCTGGGGTCGCCGAAACCAACACAGCCTACGTGTTGGTTTTGGCAAATTTTGTTGATGATGTAACACAAATAAATGCTCCGGGTTTTGAAATTAAGGGCTTGTCGCTGTACAGCTCGAATACTTCTTCGTCTCCATAGCCCGTCAACGCAAACCCAGGATTTCTTCATCCGCTTTTGAGACGGTCCATGCTTCAGCGCCATAAAGCAGGACTTTTGATGATCAGGGTCTTATATAGGATCTCCTTAGTAAATAGTTCGAGCCAGGGCTTTACTACTGAATTGCCTTCTTAGCCCGTAGAAACAGCGGTTGGCAAGAGTAATTCTTTGTTTAATTTCTGACGAGATGTTGTTGTCAGATTTAAAAGCGGAACCGAGATAGACAAAGTCCCGTACTTCCTCAAAGTTATATCTGTCAATGGTGACATTCTGTCCAATTCGTCGATGTTATGTGTCCTTCCGTGTTGACAGCAAATACTTCGTCTTCCCCTCTTTTACAGCTAAACCGATTTTTTCCGCTTCCTTCTCTATACTAGCAAACGTGGCTATGACATCGCGTTGCAAAAACAGACTAGAGAGGGGGAAACTGCTTGACTTATAAGTTATTCAGGCTAGCTTGGCTTAAGGCCAAACGAAAAATTAAAAAGCTAACCTTAGGTTAGGTTAAGGCGGCTGCCAGCGTTCGCCAGAACACCATTTTGATCCATTGTGATACCACGTTTATCTTGTCCATTCTTCTTACTATCCGTGAGAAAACCATTCTGAGCTTTTGATGAAGCGGATGATGCTTTTCACTTTCGTTTTTGTTAAGTCACTGAGATTTTGAAAATTGTAAGTTCCAAGATAGAGCTTCCTTTTTTGTGATAGGGCCTGGTAGTTACAAAGGAGATGAAGTATTGTTTCATGCAGCTCCTACAGAAGTCGTTTGAGTAGAGGCAAAGATTATAAAGCGATACAGTTGACGCATTGAGAACAAAAAACAGAAACTTTTGCTCACCAGTTTCATGGTTTGGACGGCCGGTGTGCACATGCACACGTTAGCAACGAGAACCAAATAGAAATAGGAATAGTGCATCCGTGTCGGGTACAACTGGTAATTTAGTCCCATGTCTGGCGAGTTTATCACCCTTACAATTCCCTGGAATGACGCTATGCACAGGAACCCAGCATAGGTGAATGTTAAAATGCTTTAACACCTCCTGCAAAGATGGACGACAATCTAGGTTGTCTAAATTTTTTTGTACTGATTCTAGAGATTTGATGACCGCTTGGCTGTCTTAGAAGATGCTAATATCCTTGGCAGATACAAAATTCTCTTTCAGTCAGAATAAGGCTTCTTTGATCGCCATGAGTTCCGCCTGGAACACGCTGCAATGATCAGGAAGACGAGAAGATTGACTGAGATTTAGCCTTTCGAAAAAGACACCAGCACCCACTCCGTCATTAAGGTATAACAAATGGATTGAGTCGCTTAAATCAGGACAAAGCTTCTTTGACCGCCATGAGTTCCGCCTGGAACACGCTGCAACGATCAGAAAGATGAACAGATAGGCTGAGATTTAGCCTGTCGGAGAAGGCAGCAGCACTCACTCCGTCATTTGTTTTGGAGCCTTAGGTGTAACAAATGGATCGAGTCACTTAAATCAGAATCATTGTAGTCAAATTTACTTGGCATCATTTATAATTTTTGCGAAATATTTTTGGACTTGAAAAATAACAATAATACCTTCCGCCTTCTCTACAGATATTATGCTATCTGTTGAGTGGATCTTCTGTGTGTCTGGTTAGTGATGGAATCCCTTTATCAAGTCCCTGCGCTCCTGAGCCCCTGAGATTTTACTTGACCCAAAAATTTGCTTTTCAAGTTTTCGTTTAGCTGTTGTGATGAGTGCAGTAAAGTTGTTCAAAATCTTCCCTACCTCTGCTATTCTACTAGCCAAAACAACTCCTTTTGTTTTCCAACTTCTCATTTTTTTTCATTTGCCACCATTGCCAATCTGTCAATATTATAAAATTTGTATAATTTGTAGTCTACTCCTACTCGACTATCCAGAAGATACGATCGGTTATCTCTTCCCAATTATAAAGTAGGATGGTCGATTTAAGCCAATAAGGGAAACCCATACATATTCATGTAATTTACTCTGATCTGTGAGTAACTTTCCTCGTGTCCTATCTTGCTCACAGACTCTTCCGTGTGAAATTTGGAAACGAATATTCGGATTTCAAAGAAATATTGGAAGGAGTACCTCAAGGAAGCGTCCTTGGACCACTTTTGTACCACCCATTTACACGTGATATCCCACAAACAAACGATACAATAGTTGCCACGTTTGCTAACGGTACAGCTATACTAGCAGTTGGCACAACAATAGAGGAAACAAATATCAAATTCCGCACTTAACGAGGTTAATGAATGGACAAAGTCCTGGCGGATTGCACTTAACGAAAGCAAATCGATTCATGTAGATTATTCGTATAAACGGACAAACAATTTGCCAGTATTTCTCGATACGGTTCGAGTCCCTTTTGCAAATGAAGCGAAATATCTCGCAATGACACTCGATGTAAAATTAAAATGGAAGTCGCATTTAAAAAAGAAATGCGAAGAATTTAAAAATAAATACAGAGAACTGTGCTGGTTACTCAGAAAATATTCGAAGCTTAACCTAGATAACAAGCTGCTATTATACAAGCAAGTGCTAAGGCCGGTCCGGACATATGGTATACAACTATGGGGTTGTACCAGTGAAACGAATCTAAATATTTTACAAACTTTTGAAAACAAAATATTCAGATTATTCGTCAATGCGCCGTGGTATATAATGAATGAAGATCTGCGCAGAGTTCTGGGTATTCCCGCGGTTAAAGATGAAACGAAAAATTTTGCACGCAAATATAAAAAACGTTTATTGGGACACGCTAACACAACGGTCCTCCAAATTCTTGACGAAACATTTCAAAATTCTTGACGAATTATTTGCAAATTCTGGACAAATAACCTCATCTAACAATCTCCTCATCCCATTTCTCAACAAGAGCCCCAAATTTTGAATCTTTCAAACTCTCACCCCTTTAGTGTCTCAATACGAATTCAATCTCATTGACATCTCATTGGCTACCATAAAGTACTTGAAATAACGGCAGCAGTAATTTGTCTTTTCAACCACCCTCAAAGTGTCGAATTTACATTCCAAATTTGACAATAAAGCATTTTCAACGGCCCCTAAGGCGGCCTTCAGTACTCGTATAACAAACTTCAGCAGACAAATTTGTATACACGCACGATTTGACAAGTGCCCAATGGCTGCATCATTAAGCATTAACTACTCCCTCCTTCATACAGACAATCAACACAAATGTCGATCCATTCATCAAACTATCTGTATCTGCGAATACTGTATACACTCGTCAAGACCCAAATCATTGCTTTGCTCAGCACCCAGTAATTATAGGAAAAATAAACCTCAGAACCCACTGTCTGTCAAATTATCCACTCACGCAGAGTCCGATTCATAAAAATTATCCAAACTCATTATTCGACACTTAGAGAGGCGACACCCCCTTGAGACATCACTAACATCCTCAGGATGTATTCAAATCTCGGCGGACTTTTTGTTTCGGTGGTACCGTATGAAACCGGCGCAGCAGTGCTCATCAAAATGCCCGAAAATTTAACTGAATTTTTAATTTGACGTTGATGATGCGGCATTAATGCGAGTTTTCGATTTTTTTTTTCGGCAAAAAATGAAGGAAATGTCAAATCATCAATACATCTCTGGATCATGTTGATCGATGGATTGATGGATTGATGGATTTTTGTTGAATATTTATGGCTGTGCATTGGTGGCTATGGAAAGTTGCGTCGATTATGCTTCTGTAACAGAGGACCGATTGTGTCCGTGTTTTGTATAATCGTTGGTGCGGATAGACAAAGGGCGCCCCAAAACGCCATCAATTGATGTTGTGCTGTGTCGATTTTTAAATTGTTTGGTAATTTGATGCCCCGTCGGAGATGTAAATGAATGAAAGAGATCTTGAAGTGAAAGGTTAGGTAAGGTACCTTCAGAGGAGGTTTAATAAAAGAATGATTGTGAGAGCAGTCGGTTGGGTGAAAAAAAAAAAGATTGAAACGTACCTGGATGTGTTGGGAATCGTCGGGAATCACCACGAATTTGAATCAACAAACTGCAAAATATCCAAAGAGTCAAAGGAATCCTAAATGCTATCTTTTCTACTAAAAAAAAATTGAAAAGACAACACAAAATATAAATTTTTGTCGCAACAGGCTAATGAGCATAGTTGCAAACCTTATTTCAATGGGATCTATCGAAACGACTTTGGCCGGCCAAGCAAGTCAGATCATCTGTTCTGAAGATTGTGAACCGGAAGCCTTATGCCTTTCTTCCCAAGAATTCTTAAAGAACTGCAGATGAAGCTGAGAATTTCCAGCTTACTCCACGCGACTTTCGATCGCAATGTTCTGTATGATTACATATTCAGCCAGCTCATGAGAACCCAATCTGACAGCAGGTTTTGACATCTAACTGCTGGCAAATTTGGAGCTAGATTCATATTTCATTATACGATTCTATCAATGATGGAAGAACTGGTTCTACGTTAAACTTGGAAAGCCTAATCAGTTAAAAGATTACCCCCTTCGGGTTAGGGGTCAGAATATACCCGAGGTAAGGCATGCCTGTCGTAGAAGGCGACTAAAATCCACTCCCCGTATACCGAGTGTAAAGCGTATACAAACAACAAAAATGCAATGAGTACAACGAAAAGATTTACTACCCCAGGTGGCAATTCAGTTTCACTGGAAAATCCACCCTCTACGGAGGTCGGCTCTACGGATTCTGGGGAGAGCCAATTATTGCAAATGTGTAACCCTTTCGGGAAAAGTTCAAGGGTAACGAGGTCACCTACATCAGGATCTCAAAAAAATATATGTGTCTCAAGGAGCTCGACAACACCAGAAGTGTCAGCCCACGAAAAACGAGACTCAGTGAAAAATAAGAGCCTAAAGGAAGAAAACGACGTTCTTCGAACAAGGCTTTACAATGTCGAACTGCTCTGCGAAGAGCTTCGTAAAGAAATTCTCCATCTAAAGGAAGAAAATATGACTCTGAAGAGTTCATTTAAAATACCAAAAACAAGTTCAAACGGCCCCGTGAATTCGGAATACCACACGGATGAAGAAGAACTCAGTCGCGAAACTGACTGGATCTTAAAGAAAAGACCAGTTAAAAAGAGGAAAGCTGTATCCTCTCCTGAAATAATAAACCGCGACAAAGAGATTATTAACAAAGCGAAACAGCTAAAACAAAGTCCCCCACCGCCAATTAATGTGATCGGTATTGACGACTTTAACAAGTTGCATACCTTGCTAAAATCGTTGCCATTATCGGGCTACCAAGTAACTTCGCTAAGAAAAAATACATGGAAAGTCTGCGTTAAAGACCCTGAAAGTTACCGTCTATTATCTCGCAAGCTTAATATCGATAGAATAGAATGGTATTCTTTTGAAAATAAATCTGAAAGGCCTTTACGCGTTGTAGCTAGAGGGTTACATGCGTCGTGCTTAAAGGATGACATTGTAAATGATCTGAAAAACAGGCAATATAAAGTCATAGATGCCGTTAACATTGTCAAACGAGACCAAAAGCAAAAAGATGGCGAAGGAAATGTAATAAAACGCGGCCTTCCTTTATTTATACTCACTTTCGATAAAACAGAAAGTTTGAACAAAATCTATGAAATAAAAACAATACTTAATATTGTTGTAAAAATAGAGCCTATGCGTAAGGATTCCAAACTAGTTCCCCAGTGCAAGCGCTGCCAAGGATACAATCATACGCAAAGCTATTGTCAAAAAGAACCGCGGTGTGTAAAATGTGCCGGCAATCACCTGACGGTAGATTGTATGTCAGATAAGAAAGCTCTTGCTATCTGCATTAACTGTAAAGGCAATCATCCGGCAAATTATCGCGGCTGCGAAGTAGCTAAAGAGTTGCAAAAAAGACGGACGAAATTTAATAGTATTAATTCACAGAAATTAAATTTAAACAAGCAACAGCCTAAAATTCCGATTAAAAATATGTCGAAGAAAAAGCAGGCCATAATCGAAGAACCTCAATGTCCACAAACTACGCGGCCATCAGATATCCGTTCGGATCTTGTACATCCAAAACCAAATGTACAAACGTATGCTCAAGCCACAGTATCCAATAACGCCCAAAAAAATATCTCACCTGACCCAGTTTCAAATGTATTTTCGATTATTCTTTCAAAACTTGAGGAACAAAGCAAAACGAATAAACTTATTTTTGACAGGCTCGTTAGGCTCGAAAATAGTATTCGCAATAGAAGTACCCCACCTTTAACATGAATAGATTGCTTAAAATTCTTACGTGGAATGCCAATGGCCTTTGGCAAAAACTTGGAGAACTTGAATTATTTATGCAGGAAAAAGATATAGACATCTGTTTAATATCCGAAACTCACGCAAAGAGTAATTCGAACTTAAAAATAAAAGGTTACCTCGACTATCATGCTCTACATCCATCGAATAAGGCTAGAGGTGGAGCCTCACTATATATAAAAGAGTGTATCGAACATTCGATTGATCTTAAACTAGAAATCGATACAATGCAAGTTAGCTCTATACAAGTCAAAAGCAGACAATCCTTTCTGAAGATATCGTCTATTTACTGCCCACCACGATGCAAGGTTGAGAAAATTGACTTTGAAAACTTGCTTAATTCCCTTGGACAACGTTTTGTCATCGGAGGGGACTTTAATGCAAAACATACATTCTGGGGATCTAGATACATATCACAGAAGGGTAGGATGCTTTATGATATAGGTAGAAAGTACAATACCGAATTTCATTCTACGGGAAAACCAACTTACTGGCCAACTGATGCTAGAAAAATACCGGATTTGATCGATTTTTTTATTGTAAAAGGTCTGCCGTCCAATCGAATCAAAGTTGAAGAATGCTTTGATCTTTCCTCTGATCATTCTCCAGTCATTTTAACAATGAGCGAGTCACTGATTATAAATGAAAAACCACCCAGATTAACAAACGCGAAAACCAACTGGGAAGGTTTCAAAAACGATATTGAAAATAATATCCGACTGGGTGTATCGCTTAGAACCCCATTGGAACTCGAAGTCGCTGTTGACTCATTTATCAATACCATCCAAAAAGCAGCATGGAATAATACTCCTCAACAGAACAAAATAGTGAGCTATAGTAAAATTAAGTACCCCCGTGAAATACAAGATTTAGTAAGACAAAAAAGAAAAGCTCGTAAAAGATGGCACCAAACTCGTGCCCCGCAAGATAAAACACATCTCAATCGGTTGAGTAATTTGCTATCAAATTCGATTAAATACTTTAAAAACCATTCAGTAGAAACTTATCTGCAAAGCCTAACCGCTGGAAAGGAATCGAATTATTCGCTCTGGAAAGCAATCAGAGTCATAAAACGGCCAAAAATCGCTGTGCCGCCCATTAGGGTAACTCAAGACGTTTGGGCAAAGAGCGATAAGGAAAAAGCTGACGTTTTTGCCTCACATCTTGAGGAAACATTTAAGCCATTTGATGGTCCGGCGCAAAATGAAAACATTAATATATTCGAGAGTACAACCGATAATAACATAGTAAGATATGCAAGTATTGCCGAGCTTAAACGGGAAATACAGAAACTAAAGCCTAAAAAAGCTCCGGGTTATGACCTGATTACAGGAGAACTTCTTAAAATGTTGCCTCGGAAAGCATTAACTAAGCTTCTTTTTATTATAAATGCAGCAATCAGATTAGAATACATACCAAGACAGTGGAAAGTCGCGGAAGTGATTATGGTTCTAAAACCAGGAAAATCACCGAATGAAATAAAATCTTACAGGCCTATTTCACTTCTTCCAATAATTTCAAAAGTTTTTGAACGGATATTACTCGGTCGCTTACACCCCATAATTGAACAGAAACGTCTTTTACCTGACCATCAATTTGGGTTTAGAAGTAAACATTCAACGGTGGACCAAGTACATCGAATTACAGATGTAATTGAGAAAGCTTTCGAAGAAAAGAAAATTTGTTCAGCCGTATTTCTTGACGTGTCGCAAGCTTTTGACAAGGTGTGGCACAAAGGCCTTACTTATAAACTAAGTCAAGTTTTGCCAGAACAATTATATAAAATCCTCGTGTCGTATCTTGAGCATAGACTCTTC
Source organism: Rhingia rostrata (assembly GCA_949824845.1). Taxonomy (NCBI): domain Eukaryota; kingdom Metazoa; phylum Arthropoda; class Insecta; order Diptera; family Syrphidae; genus Rhingia; species Rhingia rostrata. The sequence continues at coordinate 93,912,487 of OX463757.1, forward strand.
CGTGTGAAACTTGGAAGCGAATATTCCGAGTTCAAAGAAATAATGGCAGGAGTACCGCAAGGAAGCGTCCTTGGACCAATCCTGTACCTCATATTCACTCGTGATATCCCACAAACAAACGATACAATAGTTGCAACGTTTGCTGACGATACTGCTATACTAGCAGTTGCCACAACAATAGAGGAAACAAATATTAAATTACAAAACGCTCTTAACGAGGTTAATGAATGGACTAAATCCTGGCGGATTGCACTTAATGAGAGCAAATCGATCCATGTAGATTTTTCGTATAAACGGACAAACAATTTGCCTGTATTTCTAAATACGGTTCGAGTCCCGTTTGCAAATGAAGCGAAATATCTCGGTATGACACTCGATGCAAAATTAAAATGGAAGTCGCATGTAAAAAAGAAATGCGAAGAACTTAAGAATAAATACAGAGAACTGTACTGGTTGCTCGGAAAATATTCGAAGCTTAACCTTGATAACAAGCTGCTATTATACAAGCAAGTGCTAAAACCGGTTTGGACATATGGTATACAACTATGGGGTTGTACCAGTGAAACGAATCTAAACATTTTACAAACTTTTGAAAACAAAATGTTAAGATCATTCGTCAATGCGCCGTGGTACGTAAGGAACGAAGATCTACGCAGAGATCTGGGTATTCCCGCGGTTAAAGATGAAACAAAAAATTTTGCACGAAAACATAAAAAACGTTTATTAGGACACGTTAACACAACAGTCCTCCAAATTCTTGACGAAACAAATATATTGCGGCGTCTTCAAAGAACTAAACCCTTAGATTTGGCCCGATAATAACAAACCGCGCTATAATTGCGGAAAAGCAGGAACTCTCAAAGGAAAGTTACCTGCCAAACATATTATATAATCGTGATAAAAAAAATTGCTGGATAAGTCGAATACTTAGTTGCAATAGAAATACCAAATGGGTGGTGGTTTTAGTGAGTAAAAATCTCACACTACTTTGGGCACGTGCTCATCGTGTCTATGAAGATTTCCACCAGCCCACGAAAAAAAAAAAAAAAAAAAAGTTAAAAGATCGAAAGCTATTAAGATAAGCCGTCCGGACAATGTTGAGATTATTGGATGACTATTTCCTGGATCCTAGATCAAGATTAATTGAGAATCTTTGACTGTAACTGGTATATAATGGAGTAGTCACTCCTAGGGAACCTCCTAGGGGCCCTTCAGCTTGATCTCTTAAACGGTCTGCTGACAAAAATAAAAACTTTAAAACTTGCTTTCATCATTTATGACCTTTTTCAATAGGACATACATACATATAACATTAAATAAATTGTGGTCCATATATTTCGACACTTCCAAGGCCTTAATTCAACAAAGTCAATAAAATATGTATTTCTCTAAACCATCCTTCACCACTCAAACAGTGAACCACACTTCGTCCCCACAATTACCATCCGTCATCCTACATAACCTCAAGATCGAAATAAATTCAACATAGATTACCATCCCTCATACATCACCCCATTTCCCTGGCAAACAAATAATAAACCATCCAACAAAAATTCATATCACAAAAAATAAAAGAGTTCAACTACAAACTGCACCTCACGGTTGCTGCACAATCAAATACACCATCGCCCAATCGTTTGCATATTAATAATGCTCAACAGCAAAACTGTATAATTTCCCATTCCCCAATATAATTACACCCCCCGTTAAAATTGAGGGCCTCTTCAAACGGGGGGCGCGCAAAATTTATGTGGATCCTCGACGGTGTATAACGTAATTCATAACCACTGAGCGATCAATAAAAACTGTTGACCCTTGCATTTGTCAGTGTTGCCTCGAATCTTTACGAGAGAGAATATACATTCAGATGGATACACCGGGTGCTGAGAAGCACTGGCCGGCGGCGTCTCATCTGCCTGAGTTATGAGCGAATAATAACAAAATGCAAATGGAATTCACAAGGGGCGGATGTTAAATGACGCGCCCACCACCATTCACCGCAAAGCCACACGGATGAAAGGTGCGGATTGTATCCGCACACCGAACTTGGTGGTCGTCGCGTCTTATCGGAAGCTACGATTTTTTGTCGAACGCGCACCATACGAATGCATTTGTCATTTTCGGGACCAAACTCAGTAGGGGGTTTGGCACTTGTTGTGTGTACTCCGCGCATCTCGTCGGCGCGATGACCGGTGGCGATTTTCAATCGATGATCGGTTAATTGCTGGCTTTTGTGCTGTGGTTAAGTTAAATTGATTTCGAGAGATTCTTGTGCGCACCGTTTTATTGCGCCAATTGACTGAGTGTTGTTGTCCCAATGCGGGGAAACGGTGAACTTGCTCGGTCGATGTATATCACTTGAGAAATTCATGGGTGGCCAGAAGCGAAGGCTCGGATGGTTGTTAGCAGGACGGCAGCTATGTAGGAAATTTTTCGTCTGCATTTGAATTGGAAGGGTAATCGTATGTGTGGGGCATAATTATACACCTCCACTTTGGGGGGATGATAATGAATTGACTTTGGGAGGAATATTTATTGGGCTTGGTTAGCGCAGGATATCCGTATGTGGCAAGGAGTCTGAGGAGGTAGCGGTTTTAAATAGGGAATCGAAGTTGGGTTACATTAAAAGGCATGCAAAAAAGTATAGTAAGTGCATAACCTATAAACTTATGACGTTACATCCAACATTTGAATCATTTTAATTGAAACGTGATCTACAAAGTGTCTTTCAACTGTTTTTGAAGAGAAACTTCTTTTGGAATGGTGTTAATGGGATTTTATGAAACGAAAATGTGTAACGAAAAAAAAACAATAAAAAATGTTGATATTTTTAGGATTAAGGCTTGATAGGCTGAGATAAAAGGCATCTCTACATATCATTAGTCTCGCATTTGTGATAGGTGTGTAGCGTTCCCACTACTGTACCTGTTTATACGGTTTCACTTCTACCGCGTGTGAAATTTACTAGATTTTTGATTAAGCGTCTACACTACCTTGCTTGTTTATACGGTTTCAATTCTGTCGCGTGTGAAATCTTACTCGATTTTTGATAAATACTTTTACTAAACAATTAGAATGGCGTACGGTTCAATCACTAAGTCAATGTTCATCCCAAAATGTTGGCTATGTTAATTCCACTAGAGACTTTCTACTTTTTTCAATGCCTATTGTCTCTGCATATTAGTCTACTCAAAATACACGATGTCGCAATAGGCTCGTTCGTACCCAGAGACTAGCTTTTTCTCACAACCATTTATCTGTGAGTGTGTACTCATTACACGCAAGGCCTCCTGACTTATAGGGCTAAGTTAAGATAATTTGTTCATGAAAACTGGTGGTACTCGGATTGTTCGTCAGATTATCAAGACAGGACTGCCATTAAAAATGATCTAGGTGCTGCAAGGGCTGTAAATCGAACCAACACCTTCTGCGTGGCAGTTTATCGCTCCACTAAGCACCTGTCTATTTATCCGTCTACTCAAGGAATAATATCCTTCTTAACTCAGTCGATTCTTCGTTTCCTTGTTGTTTTATTTTATGTAAATGGCAAATTAAAAGAAAATTTTGAACGTCAACTGTAACAAACTTTCACAGAACATCGATTTTTTTCAATCCGAAGTGGCGCACAAATACCGTCAGGATATCAGAAATCTATCCAAAAGGTGTCCAATAACCGCAGAAGAGCTCTTTAGTAATGTACAGGTGGAAAAACGCATATATATATATATACATCACGGGGCGCTAAAGAGGCCACATCAAAATCTACAGACACATCTCTTAAAAACTAACAAATTGATCCAATCCGATTCTTTTCAATTAAAATGAATTACAACAAACTCAGTAGAACGAGTCATAAGTGCCCTTTTTAATAACCTTCATTGTAAAACCAACTATTCATTCCACAGTTTATCTATGGACCTCACAAGCTTAGTTTTAATGGGAATTTCAGTGTAATTCCATGCTTGCCTCAAAAACTCTTAGCTTCGATTTAATCCTCCAAAAAAACGCACGCATGGAAGTCAACTTCTCCACTTTAAAATATCCCGCTGTTAACATCAGAACCCAAGACTTATAACACCTTATACAACCTAATCTACCCTATGACTCAACGAAAATCAGCAAAAAATCCACCTCACATATCGAATTAATTACTTTTACATTTCATATTAGTAAAAGTGGAACTTTGTTCAATTTCACACGATCACTCGATACCGATCGTGCATTCAATTAATCATTCGACACTCAAAACCATTCACCATCCAAAACGCAAAATGATTTCTTTTCCTAAAATCGAAAAAAAACTTCCTGGCGCATAACTGATCCCACTGATCGTTTACCCAAGATCACAAACGCCGCCACCGATCAGTATTCCCCAGAGATTTGTTCAATTTAATTGATTCAAAATCCCAAAAAACCCATCTACTCCGGAACGGTACCTGACAATAAGCAATTTCTACGATCACCGATCATAACCGATCGAGAGCGTGGCGCTCCCGGCGAGAAAGTAATAAAACCAATCATGCATAGATATCTACACACTTATATTAGGTAGCCATATAGTGTGCATCAAATTAGCATTAATTAATAAAAAGTAATTTGCGATCGATAAGATTGTCATTTGGACATGATCACCAGTTTTATTGCATCGAAGCAAAAATATTTATATTTTTTGTTCGTATGTTAATCTAGATACGTATCTATCCGCGTATTTCATAAATGTGGCTTCAAGTTATTGGGATTGAGTTTTTTTTTTTTTAATTGTTTTTGTGTTAGACTCAATGAATTATGGATTTTAAATAAATTAAATGAAAATGTGCATCTAATGGGCTATACAGTGGTATGGCCCGAAAAAGCGGTAAATTTGTATGCAAATATTGTGGGATAGGTGGAATCGTTTATTGTCTACAAATTAGAAAATGGTTGATCTTTTGTTTGGGTTTCGGAGTATTTTATCGTTTGTATTATATGAATAATTAAAATTTGCATTTTGTTGTTATATATAGTTTTCGTAACTAGAGTGGGCCGTGAGATAATTATTTATGAAGTGGTGATGGTGTTTGAATGTCAGTTATGTTTTTTTTTATGACGTTGAGCGCTTTTAAGATACTCAAAACGGCAGGCATTAGACCTATACTGTTTTACTGGTGATCTGGCTGGTAGCAATCCACATAGAAAGTAGGTACTTAAAATTCTCTGAAAAGGTTACAAAAGAATGAAATGAGTGGGGGCAACTAATTATTTTAAAATTAGATGGCGTTTTATGAGCTAGAGATTCCAAAACTATTCCATTTAAGTCAATCAAAGGTTAGAAAAAATGAATCTTTACTACTTATCTTGGTTTGGAACCCCGGTTTATCTGTAAAGCATTATTTTATAGTTGGCGCGCTTAAGGGATTATAAATACCCTTACAGCGTTTAAGAACACCGTGGGCATTTAGTTGAGGACTAGAAATAGAAGAAAAGATGGGATACCGATGTTCGCTGCTTTTGAATTACTGTAATGGAGATGAAAAACTGAGTTTGGTAAAGCATTCTAAATTCGTGTTGTTCGGTTTAGGAATGAATCTCTATATTTCATAGTAGCTTCGCAAAAAGATAGGCTTCAGGGTGACTTGATCCGCATTCATGTCACGGTGAGTATTACGTTTGAATTGTTGAAGGGGGCGGAATGCATCTTGCTATTTCGTTTGAGCATTTGTTGCTATAAAAGCGGTAATTGAGAGTAAGGCAGGAGTCATTCCTACGATGTTCGAGCAAGACTATGGAGTTCGCTATGGTTGAGTCTCCTATCAATTTTATCGCGCGCGTTTGTATCCTATCTAGTGGGTGCGATGATGATTTGGCTGTACCTAATCATATGTGGGTGTTGAGCACGTGTTTATGGCGTATAAACGCTTTATATACTAAGGCAGCCTAAATATTTCGTTATGTTTTTTCCGATTTCAAATATCTGGTCAGTCATAACACACATACCGATGAAAGGGTCATTCGTAGATAATGGCTGCATATTTGGGTTTCGCTTAGATTACAAAAAAATACAAATTTTTGGCGCAACAGGCTCGTTAGTACCCAGGGCCTAGCTTTCTCACAACCATTCATGTGTTCTTGTGTACTTCTTGCACAATGGCGGGACCTCCTGTTTTATGCCGACTCCGAAAGGCGAAATTGAGATAAGGTATTCTTAACAATTGATAATACTCGAATGATTTGTCAGATCATCAGGAGAGGAGGGCCAGTGAAGAACCATTTTAGGTGTTGCTACGACTGGGAATCGATTCCAGACCTTCTGCGCGGCAGTTCATCGCACTAACCATCGCGCCACTGAGCCCATCGCTTAGATCAACCCCATTTAATTATGCTGACAAGGTCAGAATTTAATGAACTTGACATTGACATTGACATCACAGTACTTCGCACATGAATGCAACGAACTACAGACACATAACAGCACTGGCGACTGAGGCCATCGGCTGGGACAGATCAAGACATTTATACAACAGAGAGAGACGGATAGATACATAGAAGGAAAGACATATAACGTAAACCTACGTGGCACAGAGGAGGAGACATCCATTTATATTGTCTCATGTTATCGCACAGGTGGCCTCAGATAAGCTGGCAATTTTCGTAGAAAACAAATGCTGCCGAAGCTGGGGCTTGAACCCGCATCCAAAATTGCAAAAAAAAAACAAATCCAACAGTGAACCCAAGCGGGGGGTTGCACAGGAGTACATGCCTCCCCCCCAACTCATATTCACCCAAACTCGCACTCGGATGTGTGCAAGTAAAAAAACCCCTGCTTGGCCAACTGTTGGATTTGAGATGGGTGCGAACTGAAAATCGTGTGGGAAATGTGGTCAAAACGCCTTTTTCAAATATTTTTTGCTGTCGCAAAATGTGAATATATTCTAAGAAGATAAATCCACGTTTTCTATATTACCTTGGAAATATTTCTCGCATGCAAAATAATGCTCCAGTGAAGAGAATCTTTGAGCTCCTGCCTTCCAGGTTATATCCTGGAAGTAAAGTTGAACCGTTGCAACGTATTACTTCAGCAATATAGATGCTCTAAAAGTTGACAAGACTCACAGAGTTCCTGAAAAGGCCTGTACAAACTTAAGGGGCTTAACTACAAAATCCAGCTTTTTGCTATACATGACTGAAGAAAGTAGAAGAGGTAAGGTAATCCATTACTTGTTCATTGCTACTTTTATCAGAAACAATATATAACAGGAGCTTAGATTAGTCCTTACGTAAATATAAACGCCTTGAGTAAAGCTAGTACCCGTTTCACGTATTGATTGAACCTGCATGCATTTATGTTCCAGAGTAATGCTCGATGTACTGAAAACATATTTCTCTATGTCTCCTCACTCTTAAGTATCATGACGCAGACAAAAAAAAACGTTTTATCAAAAAATAGAAAAAAAAACCTTTCTCGCTTATACCTAGCAAATGTTTCACACTACCATCCCATCCTATCAGCTTTTGCTGATAGTAGTCTTAAACTATCCGTATCTTTTGCTAAGCAAATCTTCGCCCTCCTACCATAATAACTAATTAAACACGTGCAGTATTCCACGCGTAAACTTCATCTACCGTGGCTCCTCTACTCCCTTCGTATGTACGATAGTTTATCACACGTTATGATGTGCAGAAAAAAGTCAAAGAAAAACCAACAAAATTTCAAACAACTACGGAAGATTTATTCCCAATCATGCTAAGAGGCGATAACTCGACAGAAAGGAGAGCACTGACAAACAAAAATATCGACGAACCCAATCGACATGAAGAACTGCAGCAGACCTTTACATCTATTGTCGGCTTGTGCGAGCCGCGACAAAGAAGTAAAGAAGTGTTAAGCAGGACAAAATAAAACAAAACCAACCAGAGCGACACCTTCTTAAGCCAGAATTCAGTGAAAAGTGAACGAGATCCAGGGCAGGAGTAACAAAGTGGGAGGAAATCAGGGTAAGGTGGGTAAAAACTTAAGTATGGTTACCATTGCATCCCTTTCGGCGGAGGACTTCAAAATCTCGTCACTTTTTGGTAATCTATCCAGAAAGGAGAACCTCCTTTTGAAATCCACCCAGTATCCGAAGACAACAAAATAAAGGAAACTTGGGCTCTGCAAAGCATGGATGAATCTCAGTGTGGGCGTCTCATCGTCGCTCCATAACCATGACTCCATGGATATACTTGTGAAACCACTCTTATGCATGCAATCGTACACATATACCCAGCGAATGGTGTTTTGATGTAATCCCATCTACACACTCACTGGGGACGAATTTTGCTCATTAACGCCTTCAAGAGCTACGAGCTCTGCGGTTAATTAGCGTTCGAACATAAAGAAGGCTGCCCTTAGTGCGATGCACGATGATGGATGATCGGCTTTATGCGAAGCCGAAGTGGCCACTGATTGGATGGTTATTTGATGCTGTGCGGTGGTATCATGGGCAAAAATGGATGCTGGTGGTAATTATTGTAACGCAAAGGGGTAAGATGAGGTATGACGGCAACGGGATGGCGGTAGTCTTTTTACAGAGGTGATCCAGCGGACTGGAAGATTGATGAAGGTAGCCATTTTGAGGCATGTTTTCAATTTTTTTGTTGGTTCCATGTTTCTTGATGTGATGATGTACATGGGTTTTTAATTTTAAACGGACATTTGGAGTATGTTCGTTAGGTCATCGAAGAAGAGACTCAAGGAAACGGAGCCAAGGAGGGACCTAATTGAATTTGGAATCATTTTCTATTATTTTAGTTATTAGAGTTGTTCTGGTGAGGGATCTGGAATTAGAAGTTCGCAGTAAATTCCAATCTTTCAAGCACCAAAAGCAATGTATACGCTTACAACACAATTTCGACCGCTGTTGTACCGTTCCTAACAAATGTCTTAAAACCACAAAAATGTACCTACCCAGCTTTATAGTAATAATTTATTAGCTACACAGTACACAGTCAATTAGGAGACCACGACATAAAATCTCTAAAAAAGTTAACACAAACCATCAAATTTTTAGACCATACCCTACAACTTTTCGCATCAGCACTCCAACTCGAAAAACCGTCCATATACAATCGTCAGACCTTACCTAACGTTATCTACTTAATTACTTTACTTACTTACTCATTTACACGCTAACTTACTTACTTGAATAACCTACAATCCGGCAAGGAAAAGTCCTGTAACCTTCAGTCCGATAACTTATTGTCCGGTAGCTTTCAGTCCGATAACCTACATTGCGGCAATGATTACAAAGTCATACAGATGACGCACTGCATACAAGATAAATTGTTCTATGCTGGGGTCGTATATATATATTTGTCGTAATATTTGGATATCGCCCGCCCTTTCCATGAAACTGGAGATCAAAAGTTTCTGTTTTTTGTTCTCAATGCTTTTTTATCTTTGATTGGGGTAATCTACTCTCAGTACGGTAACCTACAATCCGGTAACATACAAATCCCCTACAGTCCGGTAACATACAGTCCGCTACATTCTGAGGTGAACCTAGGCCTTAACCAATACCTCTCGATAATTAAACTCAGTTGTGCTCTGTAAGTTCGTCCAGATCCTATTCTTAAAAAGTGGTCTGAAATCTAAACCCTACAGTCCGACAGCCTATAGTCCGACAACTTACATTCTAGGTAACCTACAGTCCGGTAACGTACAGTCCACTGCAGGCTGACCCGAACCTGGGCCTTAACCAATATATCTTGATGTCTAACCTCAGTTGTGCTCTTAAAGTTCGTCTAGACCCTATTCTTAATGTAGGGTCTAAAATCTACACACTTTCGGGAAACTGCCTTATAATGACCAGATTCAGGTTGAGATCAGGTCTTTACAATTTGATTAGCCTGTCCTACAGCTATAGACTCTCTTATACTCTTTATATTATCCACTAAAAATATCTAATAATATCTAAATCACCCACTGAAAATAATAAGTTAATCATGAGCACTTCTAAAATCTACAAAATCACAATTAACAACACCTAGGACCTACGCAGTCCTATGACATTGAGATCAAACATTTAAATTCTAAAACCTACCATCTACCGTTTCCATACGCTACATATCAGCGTATTGATATTATGTCCAAAAATTAACCGGTAAATGCAAGACTTAAAGCGCCTCAATTTCGAGTTCCCATAACCCAACAACGCCTTCATGTACAAGCATGGTTTGATTGAGCAATCACTCTTCTTCAACTCTTAACGCTGGTGGTCATTATTGACTTACAAATTAAATCTCCAAACATTCAAGCGCATGCACCAACTAGCAAAAAGCAAACATTTTTTGAATCATGCTGCATCCACTACCATACGGTCGACACCACAATCCGTTTCCATGCGAAATATCTTTACTGTGCATTCAGGCCTGTGTAGTGTGTCATTTAACGTGCTTAAACTTTAAGAATCTTAATAATAGGCTTAAAGCCAATTATGTCAAAAGCACATACTATTTTGAAGGCAAAATGTAATGCAAATTCATTTCTGCACTTAATTTTTGCTCATTAGTGTACAAAATTGAAAAAGATTCACGGCAACTCACTCCCAAGAATATGCACAGTTTGCATCAGACTACAACCGTCTTCGATAAAAATAACCAAAACTTACTTTTATGGTTTGTATATAAACTTCATCATCTGCTACTGCCATCTATCATCCAGTTCAGTCAAAATTCCGAAATGGGTTCAAAGAAAAAATACTTGAAAACTTCCATTTCCAACATACATTTTTGTTCGTACTGTACTAGCTTAGAGGAAAATATATACATACATACTACTTGTTTGGTTGTGGTCGTAGCTGTACAAATGGATTGGGAATTTGATATAACTTGCAATACATTACTTCACAAAAATAAATCTTCACCATTGAAAAATAAAAAGTGTGGTAACTTTCAATGATATCTAGCTAAAGGGTGATCCATTTCGAGGTTCCCTACTTTTTTAAAGAAAAAACACAGAAAATTCAAATTTACAAATTTAATGGAGAATGTTTTTTATCATTTGAAAGAACATTCTTTGGCATTTATTTTTTGAAGATTATGTCTATCAAATGTTGGCCGTTGCTACGTCGCAGATGGTCCATCCGTTGAGGCCAATTTTCGATCACTCGTTCGAGCATTTCGACTGGTAACTGGCGAATGACACGCGTGATGTTTTCCTCCAAGGCCTGAATCGAAGCGGGTCTGTCGGCATAAGCTTTTGACTTTACATTCCCCACAGGAAAAAGAAAAAAAGAATATTATCCAATAATGAATGCTGGGTCTCAAAATGGGTGATGGTGTTGCGAATAGTACGCTCAGTAGGCCGATTATGTTGACCATAAGTTGAGCGAAGTTCACGAAACACATTCCTCACAGAACGTGAATTTTCATAATAAAGTTGAACAATTTGTAAACGTTGTTCACGCGTAAGTCTTTCCATTATGAAATGCCGAACAATACTAAACAAAAATAACATGACAGCATGACACGACTCACACGTGATCTGTCAATAAAGGCTATTGAAAAAAGTATCTCTACTTTGATCACCCGTCATAACTAAAGAATTAAGCAGATTATGCTCTTGATTGTTTTAATTGTTAGTTTTGTATTTAGGGGTCTCAAATGTTAAGAGCAAGTTTTGACCCTCTACTGCATGAACATCTTTCCAATAAAGAAAACAATTTTTTTATGCAAATATGTGTTTATTTGGGATATTATAATTATATAGTTGGACAAAATTTTTTTTGGGTATATAGTTTAGGAAAAAAAAAATGAAGCCATATATGGCTCTCTATGCATTAAGTACATTTCAGGGAAAAAATGGTATGCCATATATTGCTCTCTATGTATATAGCTAACTCTGTGTGAAAGCTTGTGAAACAGTTTATTTTGTCATTGTAGCACAAAAATACATTACATTTCTCACAAAAAGGTAAGGAACGGAATGAGCAATCGTTTTGACAAAGTTGTCTATTCTTCATCCATTTGGGAAAATGTCCAATACTGTCAGCTCGAACAGAATTAAGGGGAAAATCTTGGCGCTTCATTCTTTTACTAGTTGTAGGAGTACCTTTTCTGCTTGTAGTCGGAGATGAAGTCGGAGTGGTTGTAGGACGTCCTCGTTTTTTTACTTTTCCTGCCTTGCAGAGGTGCTCAGCTATTATAAGCTTGAAGTTAAACAGCGGCATATATTCCTCTGACTTACGACGCCATAAAGTCCATGAGTTAACAACACACATATCAATCATGTGAAAAAAAAAATTGTTATACCATTTTTTTTGTACGCAATTGAATTCTATAAAGTCCAAGTAATGATTCGAGTAAATCAACGCCACCCATATAATAATTATAGACATCAACTGCCTTCGGCGACTTGATTTCAATGTACTTTTAGTCCTTCTTACTAAAACGCGTTTTTGTTGAAACAGGATCGCTTCCCATGTAAGTGGAAAGAATATTGACAACTTTATTGTCAAACCAAGAGACGAGGCCAACTTCAACTTCATCGATATTAGCTACTTTTTCGACCATGCTTCCACGTCCCAGCTTTTTCAATTCTTTTTCAGGTGGCATCTTTGAATCAGGGACTCGATTAATCCTTACCGTACCCAAAGGCAATAAACCATTTTTCATAAGGTGGACTTCAAGATTGGGGCTGTTAAACCAATTGTCGAAAAATATTTTGTAGTTTTTTCCTTTTGGTACAGTAGTCGCTAGTCTTGTTACAACATATCCGCTTACTCCCAAATTAGGTGCTCCTTCCGGATACGTATCACTTTGGGCTCCAGCAAAAATATCGAAATCGTAGCTAAAACCTGACACTCCACTCAAAACAAAATTTTTAAAACCCCATTTGTGGGGCTTAGCCGGTACGAGCAGTAATTGATCACGGATTTTGCTTAGCAGCGGTCGAATCTTGAATAGCTTGTCAAATCCGGCTTCACCTGGCGACTTCATATCCTCGTTATTGTTGAAGTGTAAAAAACGTTTTATAGTTTCCCATCTATTGCAAGTCATGGTGCCACGTATAAATTCTTGACCAACAGTCGTATTCCAATAGTGCCTTGAAGATGGTAATTTTACCAACGACATGTATATGACCATGCCTAAAAATATAACTTATTAGAGCTTCTGACTAACGTGGTTAAACTGAACTTATACCTATAAATTGCTCTATTTCGTTTCGAGTAATATTAGCGGGCCTGTTAATGTTAACTTGGAGTGCAACTAGATTTGACTGTTCAATTATGAAGGTTATCAGATCGTCGGTAAAAACAATTCTTAAAAAGTCTGCTGGCGGCTCCAGTTCATCGATAAAACTTGGAAGATTGGTATTTCCTTGAAATGGAAAGCTCTCATTCGAATACGGGGGCAAGTGACTAACTCTCCAAAACGGTGCTCCTGCTTTTTTGTCGGCTTTGCTTTCGAAAAGTGGGGCCTGTCACAGTGGCCATCTGAACCACTCTCATCGGTCTCCGGTATATTCACATCTTCCTGTTCGACCTTTTGATTTCCAAAAACTTCTTCATCGGTATCGGATGCGTAGTCGCCATCACTTTGAAGCGGATCATCGACTTCGTTGACGTATTGTAAATTACCATAAAATGATTTTACATTCATTTCTAGAAAATTAAATTGCGTGTATATAGAACATCATGCACTGCAGTACTGCATGGAGAGCCATATATGGCTTCAGCAATTTTTGCAAGAAATCGTATATATAATGCTTACCCAACAGTCAAATTATATGTTCTTATGAAATAAAACTTTATTTTCTTTTGTAAAAAAAACTATCCTTCAACAAAAAAAATGTTTTTTTGTGGTGCAAATTTAATTCGAAATTCAGCAAAATTCAGCAAAATTCACTTTCGTTCACCCACGTGAGACACTTGAACAAAACTCATAGAAACACGAAATAAAGCAACACAAAAATTCTTCACATGGCAATCGAATAGAAAATAGTGCAAAGAGAATGACCGATAACAATTGACTTTGCTTATGTACCGTTTTAACTAAAACAAAATTCATTAAAAATGAAAAGCCATATATGGCGCTGTATTCGTTTTCGATACATTCAGCCCTAACGAGGTATCCCTCGTAGCGTACAATTTTCCACAACACATCCTTCGTCCTAGGTTCGAATTCCATGCGAGGTATTTGTCATCGAAAAAAATTCTACATAAACTCGATGGCTTCACTTTACTACAATTTGTTAATATATTCAACAAAAACATTTTTGTGTCGGAGGAAATCGGGAATAGAATTGCACTTAGTTGTCAAAAGTTGCACGAAAAAAATGCACTTGAACGGATTTCAAAGTAATTCGACGGGATGCGTTACAAAATGTGGGAGAAATATGCCGAACAGTTTTTTTGAAGAATACCTCGAAGCGAAAATCCTGTTGAAAAGCGGTTTCCGGTTGAATTTCCAACCTGATACCTACAAAATAACCAGCTGTATTATTTTATCAGAATGGGTGAGGGACGTACAAAATTAAGTTTAGTCTTAGTAATTTTCAGAAATTCTCCAATTTGGCAAGAGAAGAATCGTGTTCCAGCTATGGAGATAAAATTTTAAAGAATTTCGAAAAATATTTCAATGCAAATACTTTCACAATGTAAATAGAAACATTTCGTCTTTAGATCACTTTAACTCACGACCACTTTTTGGGGGATTTTTCTTACAAAAAACATTTTTATACCCTTCTCCGTAGCATAAGTGATAGAAAAACGACGTTTTTTTTATCGAACCAACAAATATTTTCATATTATCTGTCTTGACAAAGTAACTTTCTTTATTTCATTCCCTTTCAGTTTTTTGTCACCCCAAATTTTTGGAGACATTCATATTAAGGATTGGATTTGATAGGATATTAAATGATCCGCATAGCGGATTGTAGCCTTCTCATAAATTAATAAAGATCTACACAAGAACTTAAAAAAAATCTTTTCTGAGCAGATTTCTCTGACCTTAATACATCCAACAGTCGATTAAAACTAAACTATAACATGTTCAACATAACACTCAAAGCTTGCATTTTAATTTTGAGTTCATTACAATATCAATTACCCATAGCTGGAATTTTGATAAAACATGTGAATTTCCCTTTAAACTTGTTGCTCCAAACGTTTGGCCAGCATTTCCTTTGCGCGTGCAAGTAGTCTGTCGGTGTTAAGTCATATTTCATTTTTGCTAGATAACAATTAATTAGATTTGTAGAACATTTCCACTTCAGGGGCAAAGAATTTAATACTTTTCTTTGTATAGTTAACACATCAACGCAACATTAATCTAAAAATACCTCTTTTAAATTATAAAATAGTGCATCTTAATACTAACTTTTCACTATGAAAATACGCTTATTTCGGGATTAAATTTGCAAATCCGATCAAATTTTATTAAATTCGTATACAAATTCAAACTTTGGTAATGCGCTTATGACATCAGATTTGGTGGAAATATGGTTGCTAATATCACATCCATTCGGGTACTCATTTGAGAAAATTTGAATAAACATTGATGTTATACTTGAAAAAGCCGTACGCGTATCGAGAAAATTCTAAAAAGGCGAACGAAGAAAAAATAGAGCTTCGTTCAGCAAAAAACTGCAAAAGCGTTTTTTTACTACTTTACTTTTTTTTAATAACTGCATTTGTTACCTCTGCTACGTTACTGAGGTAGTTAAACGAGTTAACGTATCAAAATGAAAAAATGAAGTAGACGTAGTGGAGTCTGTCAAAAGTACTGTAGGGCAACCTACAAAGAACAATCTGCTTTGCACTGAAATAATTCAATAAAATGCGTTGAATATTCTCAACTAATCCGTGAATTCATGAGCTAAATCATTATAAAAAAAATGACTCAATAAAAAAAAACGAAGGATCGTGCCTTACATAGTTACTATTTCAACTATTTCAAATTGCAACAAAAAAAGGAAACATGTAAAACCAATTTACTATGGCAATTGTCATGACAATAAATAATTTCAGACGGACTTAGAGATATTCCTAAGACACAGACTGGTTGCTTTGTTGTAGTCCATGTCCCACGTCTACTTTTCTAACTTTTTTATTTTGGTTCAATCCAATTCCAGTGCCATGGATGTATGCCCATGAAATTTGAAATTTAACGATAATTTAACGAAATTTAACCCGAAGGTAGTAAATGAAACAAATCAGGCATGTAGTTTTTTCCGATTAACTACGTGTAGCTAATCGAGTAGATTACCTCACGTAAACTTCTCTGTCATTTCCGCTTCCTGACGTTGCTTGAACAGCCATCTGCCAAGCTTATGTCGTTTTCATTGCTAATTTCAAATTTTGATCCGAAATTGTTTCTTATTTTGTTGCCAATGAAATAGGATTTCAGATTGATTTTATTTTTACGGTTGCACTGTTTTAATTGTATGCCCGTGAAGTAAGTGTCAGCGTGGCTGCCAAGTTTCAAGTCACACATGTTGGATTTAATTTATATTCAATTAATTCAAGGCAACCCGTAAGCGCCTACACTATGTGTATCTTCGTGAATTTGCAGATTGAAGTTGAATGGAGGGCAACTTCATGCAAGAAACGTATCTCTCTTTTGACAGCGATACAAGATACCAGCTACAGATACTCATTCTGGGCGGCTATTAAAGGCTGGCATTTTGGTATACATCTACATAATCTTTTTTTTCTGTACCGCTTTTCGTATGAAAAAAAACAGCTTCAAACTAAAATTATGTTTTTATATTAAATTTTTAATTTAGTCGCACAGCATTTCATATATTCCAAAAGTTTATTATTTACCTTATTAAATATACTTTGTTATAATATTTTATTAAAATGTTTGCATTTCCTTCTTAAACATAATTTTATTAGACAGTCCTGAATAAATATAAATTTTCGTAAACCACTCCTCATATATATTTTCTGCACATGCAGGGGCCCTTTCAAACTTTTCCACTCGTCAATACTTTTCCACAAACGAACTTATAATATATCAAAACGAAAATGACACTTGTTAAAATGGCGTTTATCAACTGTATTAGTTTTAAAGGGCCGCGCAAAATACAGATCTGCAAAGTTGATCTGAAAAAAACTCTTTGCCCAGTGGAACACAACAACTGCCAAAATCGGTCTTTTGACAGATGTAAATGGATTTTTTTTACCAATAGAGAACACCATTAGAGAGAACACCTTTTTGGCGAATTTGCAAATGAGCTCCTTCTTATAAATTAGTAGTATAGTATAAATTTGCAATTGAACACAAAACAATCTTTTTATTATTAGCTTGAAAGTGAATTTGTTTAATTTTTAGGCACGGAAAATTTTACAATGATCCAATTTTCAGATTCACGATTCAAATGTCATATTTCCCATTTTCCTGTTGGGTTCTTCTAATTACTGTAACTGGCTCTATGCATTATATAAATTATCAAAATAACGTACTCGTCTATAAAAATATTTTGAAATAAAATCGATTCCCATCCAACATGGTGAACAATTTCCTTCAAACTAAAACTACCGAACACATCCCATTCCAGATTCCATAATATTTCCAATTCCCCCTCACAAAACCGATTTGACATTTCAACAAAAACAAAAACACCGACAAAAAAAAGACAAAATCAGCCCACCACAAAGCAAATCCCACACAACAAAGCGGCCCAGCCATATATGGAGGACCCTAACCAAAAACATGTTTACATCTTTCTCACCAACTCCATGCTCTCTCACTATCCGTCTCCTTTCTCCAGTTGGAAAAGCTACACACACTTCAAACTCACATGCGCGTGAAAGAGACCACACATATACCAAAAACCAGTTAAAAGTATTTTTCCCAAAACGTTCCTACATCTACCGTTCGTTCATCGTTTGAAAAAATACTTTCCTTGCATAAAGTTGTCATTCTCCATTCCGGTTTGTTCAACGGCGGTGTGCGTACGGTGTGCATTTATTTCGAATCTTTATTCGTGTGTTTCTCAAAAAACAAAAAACGGTCGAACAAAAAGAATACAAAACAAATAAAAAAAGACGCGCGGTTACGCTGCACACAGGCAAATCAACAAATGTAACGAAATTAATAAAAAAAATAATCGAAATGTAATTCATTCATCCCGACTTGATCCGAGTTTAATAGGAATTTCCCTTTGGCAAACAACCGGGAATTTCCCAAAACAAAAGTTCTCCAAGTGAAGTGTGGTATTGCAAGAAGAAAATCCAATTGTGCCAGAGGTGGCTCTTGTTCTCACATTCTGTGTGGTGGTCCTTTCAATCGCAGGCAAAGAAATATCAAGAAAAAAAAAATTCCTTAAGTGCGCGAGTGAAATACAACAAAAGAAAAAGTGAAAAAGGAAATTTGAGTAAATTTTTCTTTTTCGAGGAAGAAAAATAAAATCATGTGCGATAGTGAAACAATGTCCAACGGTGGTGACCCGGGCACCGATCAGGAGCTGAACAGCTCTTTCGAAATGGATACTGATGTCGCAGCAACCCTGTTGCATCAGACAACGCAATCCCTGTTGATGGCCAGCAATATGATGCTGGTGGCTAATGGCGGCGCTGGTGGTGGTATCATCTCTGATGGTAAAATACCATCGGCTGCGATGCCATCACTGCACTCGTCTGGGCCCGGTCAAGCTGTCGCCATCAACAGTCACGTGAAGGTCAATGTGGAGGAATTGATTCGCGAGAACTACGCACTTCGCGAAAAGTTGAAGGAGGTGAGCGCCGATCGAGATCGTCTCGTCTGCGAAGTGTCCAATCTTCGCCTGGAGCTGGATATGAGCGAGCTAAAGAGATTGCCGCAAGAAAGGTATGTCCGTCTGACCATGGCTTGTCTTAATCTTATTTGAAATTCAGTTCACGATTCATTATAATCGTGGTTGGTTATTTAGGCTAGTGCCCTTGAAATGTTAGTCTTGTTTGAAGTCATTCGATGGAACCCAATGTCAGATAGACGGATATGGGAGTCGCTTGGATTTGCGTAGATAAGATAAGGAACGACAGAGGTTTTGAAATACATGCCATCATTTTCTGTTGGTCTGTGATAAAAATTGGATTATGTAAATACTGCAATCGTTTGAGCGGTGAGCGATGAGCCAAACGGAAGGGAAGGGAAAGGGAAGGCCTGGTGATGATGGATTTTCTGTGTAATCTGAGAATCTGGAGGAAAGTAAATTTGTATAGTATTATCGGAGTATATAGGGCAACGAGGTTGCTGACGCATTTTGAAGGTATTGTTTCATACCGAAGGTATATAGTTGTCGTGATTTGTATTTGGAATGATATGGAACATCGCCTTGGTAGTAGGGTTGCTGCTTTTGGAGTTATAAAACGATTAATAAGTATTAACGTTAGTAAAAATAATTTTTTTAGATAACATATTGTCGGTATACATTTAATAATACAGCACCCCTATTGAGGTTCCCGTTCAAAGGAACATTTTTTTTTCGATTTGTTCGAAATTTCGAATATCTCGAAAGCATTTAGCGTTCCGATTGTAACTGACATTCGTTTCGGAATTTGTTTCGAACGGATACCTCGATTGGGATGGCAATCACAGAGAAAAACACTTCTCCTATCTCAAAATGGAGAAGGCTAACAAATTGCGTCATAACGATGGCGATATTCCCTCCTACGAAAAAAACAGGACAAGCGATCTACTAAATAGAACCCGCCCAGATATCGCAAGAATTAAGGTTATAGTCACGGGGCACTTGGCAATTGGAGGGTCAGTGAAACAACATCTAGGTGTTGCTACGGCTGGGAAATGAACCCAGACCTTCTACGCGGCAGTTCATCGCACTAACCATTTCGCCACTGAGGACGTCACTAGGTTACTACGTACTTACTTAAGTCGC
Organism: Rhingia rostrata; assembly: GCA_949824845.1. NCBI lineage: Eukaryota > Metazoa > Arthropoda > Insecta > Diptera > Syrphidae > Rhingia > Rhingia rostrata. Next base: position 93,932,327 of record OX463757.1, read on the forward strand.
GCTATAGTCCGGAATGAACCAGGGCCTCAACCAACATGTCTCTCCAATTAGCCCGGTCCTTAGCTTACTGCCTCCAGTTGCGCACTCCAAGTTGGTTGAGGTCGGTTGCTACAGGTCTTCCTCTCTACGTCGGACGTATGGCTGGGGAATCGACGACTCTGTGAGCCGGAGTATTGGTGTCCATTCGTTCTACATGTTCTAGCCATCTTTAACGTTCAATGCGGAGTTTTTTGACCAGGGTCATGGCGCTGTACAGCTCGTATAGTTCTTGGTTGAATCTTCGTATCCATAGCTCGTCAACGAAAACGGGACCGAAGATTTTTTGAAAAATGTTCCTCTCAAATCGACCAAGGATTTCTTCATCCGCTTTTGAGACGGTCCATGCTTCAGCGCCGTAGATCTGGATTGGGATGATCAGGGTCTTATATAGGATCTCCATAGTAGTTTAAGTGTGGCCTTTACTACTGAATTGCATTCTTAGACCGAACAAACAGCGGTTGGAAAGAGTAATTCTTTATTTAACTTCTGACGAGATTTAGCTTGTTGTCAGAGTTAATAGCGGAGCCGAGATAGACAAAGTCCCGTACTACCTCAAAGTGTTATCTGTCAATGGTGACGTTCTGTCGATGTTGTGTGTCCTTTCATGTTGACAGCATATACTTTGTCTTGCCATCATTTACTGCTAAATTCATCACTAGGTTAGGTTAGGTTAGCGTTAGGTCATAATGGCTGCACGCGCGATTCGCGTGCACACTTAGACCAGAAATGATCCGTTGTGGCACCATGTGGATCAGACTGTATTTCCTAATATTCCTTTGCCTTAGTGAACCATTCCGGGGAAACGAAAAGCAGAGGAGGTTTCTGACATTAATATAAGCCAGCTCACCAAGTTTGTCAAAGAAGTAGCCTCCTAGATGGAGTTTCCTTTGGTTGAGCGAGCTGGACTAAGATGGTCAGTAATACACTTGCCTCCTCCTTCTCGTCAAAGCAGTTTCTGCTGAAGTCATTTAGGACTGTTGTGTCCTAACATAACATCGATGATGATCTGATGCTTGATTTGTTCAGCAGTATCAATCAGAGAGAGCGTTTCTGGTTATAATTTGGTCAGAGTTCCCTGGATATAAGCTTTGTTGTGCCATTTATCCATCTGCGGTTTGCTTTTTTGATCGCATCTAAATAGTTTGATAATGTGTTAGTGAGGCAAGTTGTATTTTCCTGAAGTGGTGGTGAAGTAGTGGTGGTGAAGTAGTGGTGGTGAAGTAGTGGTGTTAAATGGAAAATGTTGGACCAATTTCGTGGAATCACTTACTTAAGTGGCGCTACAGTCCGAAATTAACCTTTGCATCAATCAACATGTTTCTCCAACTAGCCCGGTCCTTAGTTAAATGAATGCATGAAATGCACACTTCCAGTTGGCTGAGGTCGGTTTCAACTTATGCTCGCCAAATAATGCGAGGACGTCGCAGCACAAGTCGCATAGTTCTGAATCTTCTTATCCATTGTTCGTCAACGCAAACGGGACTAAAGATTCTACGAAAAAAAAATCTCTTAAAACGACCAAGGACTTCTTCATCCAGTTTTGATATTGTCCTTGCTTCTGCGCCGTAGAGAAGGACTTGGATCTTGTGATCTCCTTAGTAGTAAGAGTGACTAAGCAGTGAAATAACACTCACGTAAATAAGCCCCATGGTGCTTATTTCCCAAACCCCACAGGGCTTATTTCCATTTCGAAATGGATAAAAGCCCCGCCACGAAAAGCATTAACCCCCGCGGTGTTATGCCATTTGAAATTCTAAAACGAATTCTATTCAAGTTTAGTGTATGCAAAGTTTGAATATAAGTTTGGGGCATGCTTCCCGCTGCAACGCCCCTGCTTGAGCTTACTGTTGGATTAAGGTTGCGCACGAGTTTGGGTTCGAAAAGGAAATAAACCCCACAAGCAAAAGGCATTAACAGTCGCGGGAATGCAAGTATTCCCAAAAAAAAGAAGAAATAAGCCACTCGAGGGCAAACCCAGATGAAATACAGAAGATATGTTCATCAACGTCATAAGTGTCATCAGCATCTGACAGTTTGTGCATCCATATGTTTTTGACTGCAGAAAGCGCAGGAGATAGAGAAAACAAATTTTAAGTGCTAAAATGAATGTTTTATTGGTAATTTTTTTAATAAATTGTGTGTTTACAATAAAATTTAATGGAAGCAGCTACGGGGTGGAATGTGGCGAAACTAAGCTATTAATTCGTCAAAGAATTCTTATGGAAAAAGAATTCAACTCTGGGAGAAAAAAAAGGTTGATCCATTGTTCTCCTTTGTTATTAAATCACAATTAAGATTGAGTGCAACTTTTTTTGCGGTTATTTCCAATTTTAGCCTGACGCTTACACCGCGTCTGCACGAGCAATATTCGCTTACTATCTGGCACTTTTCATAGAAAGAATGGTGAAAGCTATAATGATAGAATGCAATGTAATGTAGGGTGGGCATTTCCATTGCCTAATATCTCAAACAATCTTATAATGTCAAACAGAAATGACAGCCCACAGAATACCGTCCATAGAAAGCAATGGACTGAGCAGTACATAGAAAGAAAATTTTTATAGAATGCTATTTAAAGCCTCCACAAGCAATTTTCATAGAATGCCATATTGCATTCTATGAAATGTTATAAAATGTTATAAAATGTTATAAAAATTCAGTGACTTTTTAAAATTGTACCTAAGCAGGCCTGCACCTATTTTGCAGAATGAGTGTGTCCATTAATGCAACAAAGAAGAAAGACGATAGGACTGGTGCAGATTTGATTTTCGACGTTTTTGGAAACACCGATACTGAACCGATACCCAACTTGACACGACCCCAAGTCAAAAAGTCTCTTTTTGCAAGAAATTCCTCTTTACTGATCACCCGTTAAAAGCGCTGCTACCGCAAGGCCACTGACAACGACTACATGTTTTGATGTCGGGTGGAGCGCATTTGCATTTAACTGGTAATATAAATGCTCCGAGAATTGAAGGGCAACCAGCATAAGTTACACCCTTTATGATGGTTACAGATGGTAAGCAATTATGGAACCATATTTCTTCGATAATGAGGATGAAAAGTTCGATAATTAGAATGAAAAGTCAACAACAATTCCCGAGGTTTCCTACAGAATAATGTTCAACAGATTTTTGCGGCTGCCAATAATGGAGCAGCATCGAATTTTGGGTTCCAACAAGATTGAGCTAAATTTGAACCTTCTGCAAGACATGGCAAGTCACACTTATGGGTTGAGGATAGAAAATCTAAAGTAGCTACCACTCTTTGTTTACAAATTTGAGCGCAAACGAGCGCAGCAATTGCTTTAACTTTTCAGTGATGAGTTAACTCTGAGCAAAGATTATAAAGTCATACAGATGACGCACTGCAAGAAAAATTGTTCTATGACTGGTCGTACTGGAGCAGCCCGCCATATGTTTGGATCTCGTTTCACATGTGTGCACGTGCACACCACCCGCCCGTTCCATGAAGCTGGTGAGCAAAGGTTTCTCTTTTTTGTAATCAATGCGTCATCTGTATGACTTTATAATCTTTGCTCTAAGGTAACTGTCGATTGTCTTACTTTTAAAAGGGCTACTACAACCACTTTAGCTTCTATATATAAAGCCACGTAATCATTTATGATTCCAACTGCCAACAGCTTTATCACCCTTCCATAAATAAAAAAAAAATACTGAAACTCAAATTAAGTTATCTAATCGAATTCAGTCGAAGCCATGTTTGTTTATTTTTTATTTTAGCACACTTACACGTATCCAAATAAAACAATTTGCACCTATTAGTACGTGGGTATTTATCAGTTTATCGAATGATTGGAATGCTATCTTTCAAGATAAGAATTTAGCCGTTTGGTTTTTAAACACACGAAAAGGAAGACTTGCGTATTCCTAATTTTTTTTTATTTTTTGTTTAAACAAATTGATTGCTTGATGAATGTGGAAAACCAAAAATTTCTTTGTACTTAATTGCCAGTACATTCAGATACAACTTGCTATTTTCGGTGCTCAAAACAGATCGAACTAGTATGCCAAAATTAAATAAACAAAAATGTTAGTGATGTGAATAATTTTTTTTTCTTTTAAATAAATCAAAGACAATTATGTTTATGGAAATTTAAGAATAAAACTTTTTATTTATATTTGAGGGAGTAAAATGTGTTAATTTTTCGATTGAAACATAAAATATTTATATGCACATATATTGAGTTTGGGCATTTTTTTTTAAGGGCTGTTTACTTTTTTTTACTCAATGAAACATCAAATGTTTAGGAATACACAATGTTTATGGTAAACTTGTTTTGCAAAGGTGTGGTCGTGTTTCTGGTGAATTTTTTTGTTTGTTTTTTTTCGAACTATGATAATTTAGGCGCCGCAAAATAACAGCAGACTCGTTTAGACAGAGTGGGAGCAGTGGCCTAGCTGTAAGTGGGTTGGACTACTAAGAGAGAGAAGTCAATGGTCAAAATCCTGATTATATATAGAAGAGTTATAAACATTATCTCAGTTTTGCCGATCGGAATCGGAGTTAAGTGAGTTGGACCTTATTTTTTTTTTCTTGCAAAAGTCAGACAAGCATGCAAGGGTATAAAACTGTTTTAACATTTTCCCATTTTTGACGTTCATGATCAGAGTTTATGGAGCACTATTCTAATAACTTACTTAAGCGGCGCTACGGTCCTTTCCGATTAGTCCAATCCTTTGCTAACTGCCTACAGTTGCTTTATTTCAAGTTGGTTGAGGTCGTTTTCTAATCTTGCGCTCCATTCAAGCCGATGTCTGACTCTACTGCAATCTTTCGATATTACATTTTCGCAGTATTTCTCATTTCCTGTGGCTCTATCCACATTGTTACCTATGCTGAAACAAGGTGGTGGTCCGAAGCGATGTGTGATCCTTGGATTGTTCAGACATCCAAAATACTGGATGCGTGCCTCTTTTCTATACCAATGTGATCAATTGATGGACCGTTCGTTGATTTGGAGACAGCTATGTCTCCTTATGAATATCGAGGTGAGGAAACAGTGTGTTGGTTAAAGTGGCATTTCGTTCCGCAGCGCACTCAACTATCCTAAGGCCGTTGCCAGACCTGGTGTGGTGTAAGCTATATTTTCCAAAAATACTGCTTATTATGGTTTCTTTTCCTACTTACTTACTTACTTAAGTGGCGCTACACTCCGGAACGAACCTGTGCCTCAACCAACATGCCTCTCCAATTAGCACGATCCTTAGCTAATTGCCTCCAGTTGCGCACTCTAAGTTGGTTGAGGTCGGTTTCTACTTGTGCCACTTAATGTGAGGTCTTTCTCTACTGTTTTCGACTTCTGGTTGGGAATCGCAGACTATGCGACCCGGAGTAATTGTGTCCATTCGTTCTACATGTCATAGCCATCTTAAACTTTCAATGCGGAGTTGTTTTTTGATCAGGGCATTATCGCTATACAGCTCTTATAATTCTTGGTTGAATCTTCGTCTCTATAACTCGTCAACGCAAACGGGACCAACGATTTTTCGAAGAATTTTTCTTTCGAATCGATTTCTTCATCCGCTTCTCTTCCCAAAGAGCTCGTAAAAGCTGTCTTTTTCGCCTTTAATACCGTGGACGATAGACAAACATAAGGACTATAAGGTGAATGCATAAGCACCTCCCAACAAAGCACCCGGAGTTTCTGGTTAGTCACTATCTTTGTGTGTGGCCTGGTGTTGTCGTGATGGAATACAATTCTACTCTTATTGGGCAATGCTTGCTTTTGTTACACGATCGAATTGTTGACAATACAGGCCCGAATTAAGAGTCTTGCGGTAGGCAAGCAACTCCCAGTAGTGGATTCAGTCCCAATTGCATTACGGATACAGTAAACATTTTTTTGTCGTTGATCTTATCCACGAATGGTGCCGGCTCACCACAATTCGATCATGATCGTTTTTGCTAGAGGTTTTCATAAGTGACCCACTTTTCATCACCATCTAACATCGACCGTCATCATCCGCTTCAATAATGGGTGGATATTGTTGCGATTTGACAGTGATTCGCAGATGGAAACTCTTGTGTGTGTGAGTTTGGTGGTGCGTCTTTGACATCGGAATCAACGAAACCAAAATGCACGTGGTTGGCCATTACAGTTACAGGACTATGAACATTTTTCACCCGCTTGGCTTGCCTTTTTTTTATTTTCTCGTATTTGCAAATGTTTTTTTTGACGCGCGCTCAAACAAAAACAAACACAAGACTGTCAAATAATTTTTTTAGTCGAAATGTCGTCTTTCTAAACGCCTGAACAGATCACAAATATTATACAAGACAACGATAAATAAAACTATCTGTTTTGAAAATAATGGATTTCTCTTCACTACACTTGTGATCACCCTGTAATTGTGGCATGCCATGTTTGATGTCCTACTGACATTTGGTAGTACCTTAAGAATAATTGTTTGACTGTCACAAATTTTTAATGTATTCATGCATAACAATCTGCTACCAGAAACCAATGTCCCATGGTTACATTTGGTCGTCATCTGCCACAACTTTAAAGATGTCCTCTCCCCTGTTCCCTGCAACTACACAAAGTTACACAACTGACAAGATGTAAGATGTAAGAGAAATATGGTATATCAGATAAGTAATGTCCATCAATTTGTTCACTATAAAATGCAAACACTTGCGACGAGTTATGTTCGAATACGTCTTTGGAGTGAAATGTGCCCGATCGTTAATTCAACTTATTTTTATATAATAACTTGTGGAACAGCAACTTTGCCAAGTTGTAATAAAATTGTCAGTTTCTCGAGCCTTTTATGCAAATCTTAGTTGGCCATAGAATATTTGCATTTGTAAACAACACGTATACCGCACTCTATTTGCAAAGCCTAATATAACGAAATAAAATGCGATTACCAATCCAATTAACCATTAAGATTACAATTTATCAGTAAACGTATAGCACTCCTGGGTCATTAAAACATTTACCTACTCTAATTGAAGTCATGAGCTCTGGGCAAATAGAAATGACATACACGGTGGATTGAGTATCTGAAACAGGTTTCACTATCTCCTTATGAATGGATATGTTACGACTTAATGATTGCAAACAAGGGTTGTTCATCAAATGAAATAGAACTGCAAATTTGAATCGCAAATTGTAGCCAATAAAAATTGGGTTTATAGATCCATCTCACATAAAAAAAAAACAAATCAATGATTATGTGTAGCTAAATAATTGTCTTATTTCGGGAAAAAAAAGTATCTATACATTTTGTTTATGTTCCCCGGGTTAAGTTCATTGATCAGTGGTTATTCTACTCATAAATATATAAAATTTTTCATGAAATACGATCGTTAAATGTATAATTCCTAAATTTCCATCCAAATTGTCATATAATCATGTTCCCAAAGTTCATTCGGAGATTGGTTCAAGAATTTCGCATAAATTTGCGCATTTGAGTATAGAGATACTCAATTTACATGAATGAATTAATCATGATCCGTGTGAGACATCAGTTCTGTTCTGATGACTAAACAAGAAATTTCAGCAAATTTCTGAATTGCTGTCAGTTTTTTTTTTTTTTGTTTACATTAAGCGTGTGGACAAATGTTTGATTGGGTATTGTGTAATCGTGTTGTCTTCGATTCTGGCTACTGGTTTTTATTTTTAAACGTCTTAAATGAGAAATATGACGGATTTTTGAGATTTGAAGACCTGTCATCATTCAGTGGGCATCAATTTTTTTTTAATTCAGACAGGGACAGTAAATCTATAACTGCTAACGAATGACGTGAGTGAAAAATGTGCTTGCTAATTTGGTTAACAAAAGTGTTGTTCAAAATTGAAAGATTTATAATAACCGTTAAAACTGTGTGCTTTGACATAATCTGTATAGAAGATAATTCTTGCGATTTGTTTCACCCTAGGGGATTTAGCAACGCGCTTTTCACTTGATTGGGGTTGATTGACTCATGACCCATCCTTGTTTTTTTTTTGCACGCAGATAAAGTTGAAATCCAAAACACAAATCGATAAAAGGTGATATTTGCATGGATTGATGAATACCCATCACTGTTTTTGCCATTATGGCAAGTTATTGCCCTTTCTGGAGCGCAGTATTGATGAGAATCCGAATGAGTCGATTCGCCATTGTGAAAAGCGATTGGAGCTATCAACTTTGTCCCCAGATATAAATTCTTATATTGCTTTGTGTATTTCTCGTGTGTGTATTCGACATTAAGAAAAACCACTAGTTCTAGCCCTCCACTTGCCGATGCAATGGTCTAAATGATTCATCCAAGGAGGAATTGGTATTTAAAGTCTTATAAAGTTTTCAGATTCGGCTTCGCAGTAGCGCATTCAGTCACTCCAATTTTAAAAGACCATGTTGATAGTTTCAGGCTGTAGCTCATGGATTGCTTGCATGATAGTACTTCTCGGTTTTCCACAACAAAAAAGCCCAAAGAGGTCAAATCGCAGCGCCCAGGCGTTAAATTGACATCGCCAAGCTGGCTGATAACACAGTTTGGAAATTGGCTCGCCAAAGATCGATTTTCTTCAATATCGGTCAAAAAAAGCCAGTTGACATGGTTCTGTAACGTCCACCGTTGACCGAAACGTTGTTCCAAGCCTCATTTTCGAAGAAAAATGGTACAATGATGCCACCATTCCACAATCCGCACCAAATCGTCACTCTCTGTGGATGCATCGGTTTCTCAACAATAACATGCCGGTTTTGCGATCCCCATTAGCTGCAATTTTGTTTGCCGCCGAGATGAAAGTGCGATTTTTCGCCCAAAATGTTTGCCAAATTCGTGTTGCCCCCAGGCCAAAACTGCGAAGCGATAACAAAGCGGATGGTCGTGCGCCTTCAATTGCTAAGTCAATTGGACCTTGTAAACGAATAATCCGCGATTTTTGTGCAGAATTCTCGTGAAATGTTGAGCTGTTGAGATCGATAGCGAGTCGATGTACGTGATGTTCGTCTGTGCGACGTACAACGACGGGAACGTTTTGCAAAAACTTGCGTACAACAGGCGGCGGTAGGTGCTTTATTTCGGCCAAAACTTATTTTCAAATACCGCACTGTTTGGGCAAATACAAAACTCAGTTTCGAAATGAGTTTTCAATATTTTCCAACGTTGTTCCAGCGTATGCCAGCCAGACATTATAGGCGTTTTCGTATGAATTTTTCTCGTGGAACACTGATGAAGACGCACAAACAATCCCGGCCTTCGAAGTAATATTAGAGCGCGCAAACTGTGTGCGAGTTAGTCGTGCATTTACATGCGAGCATAGTTCCGACGTCCGAAAACAATCCGAACTTGTGGGGATTTTTCAATAGTTCGTGCCTTAAGTATGATTTTTGGCATATGACCGCCACGGATATTCTGGAGGTCCAATTTTCGATTACTTTTCTAAACATTGGTGGCCGTATAACGGCAATAACGCGGCGAATGTTATCCGCCAAGTGGTCAATCGTTTCGGGCTTATCGGCGTTAAATCGCACGATTTTAAAGGCCAATTCATAGAACCAAAACGCGAAATTTTGCGCTCAGCAAACGTTTCCTTCAAAAAATCAATTGCATTCATCGAATCTACGCCTTGCTAGGTAATCCTGTGGCTTCAATTCTTGCACGAGTTGAATTTCGTAAGCACGGAAACCAAGATCTTCCATAAAATGGATTCATCGAATCTCCGCCTTGCTAGGTAATCCTGTGGATTCAATTCTTGCACGAGTTGAATTTCTTAAGCACGCAAGTCAAGACCTTCCTCAAAATCTTCCATAAAGTGGATGGACACACATCCAATTCCTGTGCAGAATGGCGGATAGATTGATTCGGGTTTTCCTCTGCGCTACGCTTGACTTCTTCTGTACGCACTGTACGACGTCTCTGTGTAGGCGTATTATTATTTAGAGCGAAAACGTTTCATACTCAATCGAATCGATTGCTCTGACTGACGATTATGTTGACCGTAAAATGAACGTCGTGCGCGATACGTATTTCGACCAGAACCATGATTTATAACATAAATTTGCACAATTTGGAAGCGTTGTTCAGACGTCAGTCTATTCATGTTGAAATGCCAAACCAAACTAAAAATGAATCACTTGACAACTGACAAAATGGCGTCCACAAAATCACCCGTTATATGAGCTCCCTTAGCTGTGTGGGCTCAACTCAAAGTTAAACAAGAGGGATGAAGCTTCATGTTTGCGTAGTTTACTCAGTTCGTTCTGCTGATGGGTACCTTCATTCCAGGCTTATTGAGGTGTTATCCAAGTATGCCATACAAAAGATCCTTACATGAATTTTTCAATAACATTAGACCTTTCCATTTCACTCAGATCCTTTTTTGACATAAGATGACTTTTGCTTCCTGTCAGCAGCATATCAGTTTACACCTGTAATTATGAAAATTGTTCATCATCATTCGGTTTTTCTTGTCATCCCCTACCTCAGTGCTGCAATCCGATTATTCTCTTGGCTACATCATTACTCTTCATTCACTGACCTCAAACTACACAAAAAACATGCCATTCTCCATAACCTCGTTATTCAATACCAAACAAATGATGGTTTCCTATATGTCAAGGATTACATATTCATTCACATGGTCCGACATGCGCCACAAATACCCCGAAAACACCGGCCTAATTACAGACCAAAACACAGTTCCTTTCAATTAGCTCATAAATCACAACCATCATTATCTCTAGCCATACTATCTCGATTGCCAAAAAAAAGACAAAAGCCGAACTTGTGTGCGTCTTTTATTTTCTTTTTATTTATCTGACAACTACTTTGGCTTTTCCACCAAAAACCGTCCAGAAAAAAAAAAACCAATAAACCGGTTGTATTGCCATCGTAATAGATACTGCCATAGATACTCTCCTAATAACTTATTTTCTGAATATCGACCATTTGGGCCGTTCCCTCGTGTCAATCCGACCAACCTGCCAACCTGTTGGATTCTTATCAATTTAGAAATTGATTACAAAATTCGTTCTATTTCACCGCCGGGTGCCTGCACTTCTTAAGTAGGCGTGCGGATAATAAATGTGTGCGCATGCTGGCATTCAGAGATTGAAAAAAATTTCACCTTTGGGAAGTACATAGCCACCAGCGCATGTTGATGGCCTTGCCATAACATCAAATTGAAGAAAAGTGTTCGGGTTTGTTCTCTTAAATTACCATCATCTTGAGGATTTTGTTCAGCTTTGCGGTGGTCCCGTTATTAAAAGTGGTTTCTTGGGAAGATTTTTTTTTTTTTTTTTTGTTCGGAAGTATGTATCTTTTTTCTTGCGGTCAACGGTAGTTATAGTGGTGGCAACAGTGACAATGATTTTAATTTCTGTCTTAACACGCTGAGGTCATAAATCTATCAACGGTTTCAAAGTGGGCGATCAACTTAAATGGAGACTAATGACATGGTGGAACGCAGAAGTCAGGTTTTGATTAGATTATTATAATGATTTATTTGGGTTGTTAGGTTTTTTTTTAAGAGTACATAGTGGGCGCTTCAAAATTCTAAGGTTTGTGTGTTTCCAAATTCATTTCGAAACAAAATCTATTCGAATTTGAAGGTGGGTTATGGTTGTGAAATATGGTATTCCTAGATACGATGGGATCGAGGATATAGAGAGGTGTAACTCCAGGAACGATGTTCGCAAGTTTTTAAAAAGTGTGCCAAAGATAGATAGTTGAGACACAGTCGATGCTGAGAATATGGAAGAACGATTTTTACAGACTGTTAACGGCGATGACACAATATAGGCGACGACAGCGAAACTACCAACCACCCGACCTAATTGAAGTGAGGATATCAATATCTAAATTCAAGCTTACCCAGGCTGCCGGAAATTAGGCCTTCCAGACTCGCTTTATAAAACCGGTGGAGATGACTTGGTAAATAACATCCCAAAAATCATACGTCAAATCTAGTCGGATAAAAGTATGCTTGAAGAATGGAACCTCAGCATCGTTTATCCGATCCTTAAAGAAGGAGACCCTCTGAACTACAGATGCATAAATCTCCTCAACATCGCCTACAAGATCCTATCTGCCGTAATATATGTGAACGCCAGAAACCGTCTACCAACCACCTGATCGGCCCTTATCAGTAAGGTTTTAGGCCAGGAGTGTACACAACTGATCAAATCTTCATATTTCGATAGATCCTGAAATAAAACCCTGGAAGTCCAAATCGATAACCACCTATTCATCGATTTCAAAGTCGCAGTCGACATCATTCAAAGGGACGAACTATACAGAGCCATATCTACTTTCGGTATACCGCCCAAACTCGTCCGTCTGTGTAGGATGACGATGGAGAATTCTCGTTGCTCCATCAGGCGATGTCATGTGACTTCTTCAATTTTATTATTGAGAGGATTGTGCAAAACTCCCGAGCCAAAATCAGAGGCACAATCGTCCGAAAATCGGTGCACTACTAGCATACGCCGACCATATTGACATCATTGGACTCAACGGGATATCATAGCAACGTTTGCTAGTATTGAGAAGAAAGCAACAAAAATGGTTTTAGCAGTAAATGAGTGTAAGGCCAAGTATATGCTGTCAAATAGAAAAAACACACGATTTCGACGATTTGGACTGAACGTCACCGATATAGCTTTGATTTCTACCTAGGCTAGGCTCCGCTATTAACTCTGACAAAAACATCTCTTTAGAAATTATGCGAAGAATTACTCTTGCAAATCGATGTTTCTTCGGGCCAAGCAGGCAATTTAGTAGTAGAACCCTCACTCGAACCCTCTACAGAGCTGAAGTATGGGCCGTATCAAAAGTGGAGAAGTAACCCTTCGTTTTGAAAGAAAAATCTTTCGGAAACGTTTTAATTGACGGGCTATGCAGAAAATGATTTAACCATACCCCTAGTTAAAAACTCCGCATCCGACGTTTTTGATGGCTAGGTCATGTGGAGCCAATGGATACCAATCCTCCATCTCGCAAAGTCTTTTACCCCAGCCAGAGCTCGGACGCAGTAGAGGAAGACCTCTCCTTAAGCGGTGCGCACAGGTGGAAACCAACCTCAACCAACTTCAAGTTCGCAACTGGAGGCAGTTAGCAAAGGGGCGGGGTAATTGGAGAGGAATATATCGCCATTTAATGCAATGCATGGAATCTTGTAAAAACTTGTAATAAACTGAACTTTTTTTTTTCGAAATGCTAATCGAAATGTTACCTCGGTAGGGCTGAACATTTGAGACCAGCAAACAAAAACCTAATCGCAGACCTATGTGCGCAAATTAGATGCTAGTAATGGCGATGTACGCTTGATGTTCTCACGACATACTATTTCAGCATGCCATTTAATCATGGAAACACTTACAAACGAGCGACGGTTGCAAATTATTGAAATTTATCACCAAAATACGTGCTCTGTGACAAACGAAAATCCGCTGTTTTATCAAAAAATTGTGTTCAGCGATGAGGCTCATTTCTGGCTCAACGGATACGTAAATAAGCAAAACTGTCGCATCTGGAGTGATGAACAGCCGCATGCCATACAAGAATTACCGATGCATCCCGAAAAAAACGACAGTTCGGTGTGGTTTATGGCCTGATTGCATCATTGATCCATTTTTCTTAAAAGCGAACATGAAAGAAACGTTACCGTCAACGGCGAACGATATCGAGCCATGATACGCGACTTTTTTTTTTGCCCCAGTTGGCTGAGTTGAACTTGTTTGCCATGTGGTTCCATTAAGACGGTGCCACATGCCACACAGCTCGTGAAACAATGGAATGTTGAAGGATGAATTTGGTAAGCAGCTTATCTCTCACAATGGCCCTGTAAGTTGGCCGCCAAGATCATGCGATTTAATGCCTCTTGATTATTTCTTGTGGGGTTATGTAAAGTCGTTAGTCTATGTGGACAAACCGAACACTATTGAAGCCTTACAGGATAACATAACACGCGTAATTCGTGGAATACAGGCCGAAATGCTCGAAACAGTGATGCAAAATTGGACCTTCCGAATGGACCATTTGAAACCCAGCCGCGGACAACATATATTTACATGAAGTTGTCTTTAAAATGTAAATAGCAAAGGCCTATTTATCGACTACAATACAAATTTTGAATATGGGATGCAAATTTGAGTGTTTTATTCGTTAGCTCAGAAAACAAAATCGCACACTTATGTGCGCTCGGCAAATAATTAACATGAAAGTGTGCGCACTTATCTTGAACATTCAGTTTACTGAAGTCAAACTGAAATATGACTGATATTCTCTGTTCTGATGTACCATTCCCTGTAAGCCGTGCAAATATTTATACATGTTTTTCCCAAAAGTTGCATTATTTCCTCACTCAATTAACTCTCACCCAGTTCTTCAAGTAATTGGACACTTTCCTGAAAAATGGCATTGCAATCCAGTCCATTGCATAGAATAGCACCACTTGCAGCCTTCAACTTTGTCAACCCCCTGCTACCGCCCACATTGATTTATATCCTGGTCATAAAACATTCTCTCTTGTCTGAACATGAAGTCAAGCCCACCCTCGGTTTTAGGTCATCCATATTCGCACCCTTTTTTTCTGCAAGTTGTTAACTGTCAAGGCACCGCAAACACAAAAGAAATAAACGAATATACACTCAACACTTAATTACACGTCGCCCCCTTAATACGGTAAGGAAAACATTGTAGGACCATGACACATTGTTTCGTTAGACAAAACAGGCAACTGCCAGCCAAAACATATATGTATCACTGTACAGTTATCGTTCTATTTATCAAAGGCTGAGTCATGCTGATAAAGCATAACCAATCTGATTCGATTAAAGTTGGAAATGTTCGCCATAAATATTTGCTAGACTTTATTTACTGATAAGTTTGCTCAAACACCGCTTTATTTTATCAGTTTTTTTACTTTTGGTTGGAGGGTTGGGGGTTTGTCACCTGCTCATATCCACCTGTCAGGTGGACTTTTTTTGTTGTTGCTCCTGTCAAGGTTTATCAAACAGTTAATTAAATTAAGTTTAATTTGCCCGACACTTGCTGACACTTTTCAGCAAAACGAAAGGCGAAATACGAATGAAAAAAAAAATGGTGGCGTCCTGTAAAAAGGACCAATGTCCTTTTTTTCCAACTGGAGATTATTCATTCAGCACAAAGTGTATTGTATAGAGCTGGCTCTGCCAGAGGAAATGTAAAAGGGCAATGGACAGAGAAAATTGAATTTAGTGAGTGGAGGCCTTTGCGGGAAGGACCCTTTATTTTTATGAAGGTGACATTGAGGGCTTTAGATGATGATGATAGCAATGGCGACGTAGGACGAACAGCGAGTGGTTTAATTAAATTAAATTGTATCGCACAGAATGGATGGTGTTTGCTGTTTTTTTTTTTATAATTCAGTTATTTTGAGGGCTTGGAATTGGGTGGATTTTAGTTGTTCGACGTTTGTACATTGAAACAATTTGTTGGAGGATTGAGGGTTAGTGGTGGTACCCTTCGTATATAGGTATTATATTTGCATGATTTAGCCACTTTTAAAGTTTTATAGATACCGTTTGGTCGAATTTCCCATCTTATCTAGGGGTGAATTTCTGTATCTCTAGTTCCTAAGAATAATTTCATCTAAACTCACTTTTAAGCTTGTATAGACAAATTGTGAAGTAATCCAACCGGTCAAAAAATCATTTTTGGGAAATTTTAGGTTTTAAACTAGCATTGATCCCTTTTTCTAGTGTTAGGCAGTTAGTAAGTGAGCAGGTACTTACTTACCTAAGTGGCGCTACAGTCCAAAATGAATCTGGGCCTCAACCAACATACCGCTCTAATTTGTCCGGCCCTTAGTTAACTGCATCCAGTTGCTCGCTGCAAATTGGTTGAGGTCGGTTTCTACTTGTGCGCGCCACTGATGGTCAGGTCTTCTTCTAATACGCCCGACGTCCGGCTCGGAATCGAAGACTCTGTAAGCGGGATTATTGGTATCCGTTCTCTCTACATGTCTTAGCCATCTTAAACGTTCATTGCGAAGTTTTTTTTTTTACTTGGGGTGTGTCGCGGAACATATCGTATTGTAATCCATTCTTCTTCTTCTTCTTCGCCCGTCAACCAAAAAGGGGCGAAGAATTTTCCTCTCAAATCGACTAAGGATTTATTCAACCACACCGTAGAGCAGGACTGGTATGATCAGGGACTTATGTCTGAGTAGTCCGAGTGAGGGCATTATTACTAAATTGGCTTCTTAGCCCGAAGAAACAGCGGTTGGCAAGAGTAATTCATCGATTGATTTCAGACGAGATGTTGTTGTCAGAGTTAATAGCAGAGCCGAGGAAGACAAGTCCCGTACTACATCAAAGCTATATCTGTCAGCTGTGATGTTCTGCCCAATTCGTCGCTGTCGTGTGTCCATTCGTGTTGACAGCATATACGTATTCTTACACTCATTTACTGCTAAACCTATTTTTGCCGCTTCACTCCCTAAACGTGGCAATGATATCACCAAGATTATAAAGTCATACAGATGACACACTGCATACAAGACAAATTGTTCTGTCGCGGGTCGTACTGGCACAGCCCGCCATATGTTTGGATCTCGTTTCTCATGTTTGCACGTGCACACCTCCCGTACCATGAAGCTGGTGAGCAAAAGTTTCTGTTTTTTTTGTTTTCAGTGCATGACTTTATACTATTTCAATATCGTCGGCGTATGTTAGTAGTTGCACGGATTTTTGGATGATTGAGAGTTTTGTACAATCCCCTCAAAAATCAAATTAAAATAACAGGGAAACGCGTTGAATAAATCCTTGTTTGGTATCGAATGTCTCGGCGAGGTTGCTTAATACCCTTATGGAGCAACGAGAATTCTCCATCGTCATCCTATACAGACGGACGAATTCGGCCGGTATAACAAAACTAGAGATGGCTCCGTACAGTTCGGCCCTATAAATTATGTCAAATGCGGCTTTGAACTCGATGAATAGGTGGTAACGATTGGGACTCGGGTATTTTCCAGGATCTGCCGAAGTGCGCAGTTGTGGACCGGTACCGCCGAAAACCACAATGATAATGGCCGAATAGGTTGTTCGTAAACGGTTTCAGGCGTGCACATATTATGGAAAATATAATTTTGTACGTCGCTGTTGAGTGTTGAGGGGACTTTTGCCTCTGAAGTCGGTGTTTAGAGGGTCTACTTTCATGCGGATCGGACAAACGATGCTGAGACTTAATTCTTCAGGTATATATACATCAAACTAAATTTGGCTTATGAGTCTCAGTCTCAATCGTTATGATGAACGAGATTTTTCAAAAAACGAAATGTTCTGCTAACGACCTTAGATATAGCTGCTCAACTAAACTAAAATTGAAATATTTATTACTTAGCCAGCTGAATGGATTACGGCCTTACAAATTCCGCCTCGTGGCCTACGTTACCATACCATCTCTAGGTTATTTCAAGAGCCTAAAATTCCTCAATTTAAAATTTCACTTTCTTATTTGCATAATTAAATTTTTTCATCACGACACGACGTCCGATATGTCACTCTACTACACAAACCACTCAGACATCGCCTAGACATACAAGCACAAAAAAAAAATAGACATCGACTGACAGACAGATTGTTGGGTACACACAATCACTCGTCATGCACTTAACCTGCCAAGACACCTAAAAAAAAAAAAACAGAAACATCGTTCCGACCATAAACATATCGCGACACCATCGCACTTGTATCTTTTTTATTTCTTTTTGCCATATTGAGGTCAAAATCAATGCAAAATGTGTTTTGTCTTCCACTTCTTCAGCGCTCCTTTTGATTTGGCTCTTTCGATTTGCTTAATTATCTTGCATCCCTTCCACAGCGTTATGCTTGGTCTGCCAATTTATTTTGCTGACCTCAATATCGCGCTGCAACTTGGAGTGCACAATTATGATCAGCGCCAGCTCGTTTAATGGCCGACGACTTTATGTTCTGTATCTGTGTATCTTTTTCGGGTTATTATCGAATTCCTATGAAATCCAGCAAGCAACAACATTGTCATGTGTGCAGCGCGGTTTTGGGTGGAATCTGGCATGTCATCATGTGGGATGGCAGAGACCCAGAAGAGAATTGCAGTCGAAATGAAGTTCTGTTTGGTATACAAAATGTATCTTTAATCTGAAGGCGTTGGGTTATGAACTTGTTCAATGGATTTACTATTTTTGTGCAAAAAGCTATTGACCTTTAGACGGGATTAAGTGAAGCGATACAAAAAAGAACCTCAGAGATGATGGTTAGCTGCATGAGAATGATGGATATTCTTGAATTTTATAATCGATTAGCGAGGCAGTGACCTTTTCGTGTGAGTTTATTTGTAGACAGATACGCATGTGATGTGTGTACCTATGATTTTTTTTTTAAATGCTTATAACCTATTTGGCTTACTCTATACTGATGGTATGTAGGGAGCTGAATATGCTGCAAGGACTTTTAGGGGAATGTCTGCGTAGGAATATTATATTTGCGTACGTCCCTCGCAACTGAGTCGAGTTAATTTTAGAAAATAAAGGCTTTTCAAGAATATTTGTACAAACCTACATAACAATATGCTATTATGGCACAAGCAAATATTGAAGATAATTTGTATCCTTAGGGCTTGTATAAATTTTGAAAGACAAACGCGTTTCTGTATGTTGTAACGAAATTTCCAATCAGAAAGCGCTCAAGTATATTTTATTTACGCAGACATATGGGCGTTTATGTTTCCTGTGTTGATTTTCCTTCTTTTAATCACTCCCAGTCGTAACTTTTCTCTCAACGCCAGAAAATGCGTACTTTAATGCGATTTTTCCTCACCAGATAACAAAATTTAACTTGTGAATGCGATGTAATTATGAATAACCGTAATTTAACAAAATTCGCTTTACACGAATGTGATTTGTCCGGCCTTCATTGTTATTAAAATTCTCACCTCACTTCATCTCTCTAAAATTAATTTTATTCCCATTACAACAAATTGCACAGTTAAAACCACAGAACTACGAAACGCATATATACCCCGCCAACAACACATGTCCTTCCCGCTTAACTAATTACATCCACTGCATGGCAGATGTCGAACACAGTTAAATCCAAACCAAACAAAAAAAAACCGATCCACTGCTACCATTAAACCGCAACAAGAAATAAAATTCACCACAGTTTCACTGCATCAAATAAATTTCCCACATTGACTTTCGTGAAAATTTCAATTTAGGGTTGCTATATAGGAAACCCTATTAGGGACACATACGGAACACACTTATTTTATGCATCCGTGAACCTACACATATGCCAAGCACCCTGCAGTGACAATTTATTACGCTGACCCAAAAAAATCGACGTGTGTCCTTTTAATGAAATTTCCACTCTCCCGCTGGTGGGTGGACACGTCTATATGACGGACATACATACGTGTCAAACCATATAAAGCCCGCTCGTGCCAAATCGATGTGAGATGTGGAAGTAATTGGACCAGCAACTACAAAAAAAAAAGTAACCACACACCGTGGTGAGATACATTGACGCCATATCCAGTGCAGTGGCCTAAAATTGGTTTGACGGACGACAAAATACGCGAGACCAGCACACACCAGACCGTGGTGGTTCCACACATGAATGCGTTTTTGGAGTTATTTGCTGGTTCCTGTGTTTTAGCTCATTCAACGCAAATTTGTATTTTTTTTATCGAGTTTGGTGTGTTGTACCACCACCAAAGGTCATTGATTCTAACGGATTAAAACGACTGGCGGACAACTTATAAATATTTAAATTTTCATATTCTCTTTGAGTAGATATATATTTGAGTATCCCCGGTTGTAATAATAAATTTCTGAAAACAGATTTTCTATTTGACATCAAGTTCATAACTGCGTCGCATTTTGTAAGCGTGCAATCCTTTCCACAGCCAAAATGGCCCTTCAAAGGTCTATAAATAAATTCATAACGACATTTTGCCATGCATGCGTGTTGTAAAAAACTAAATTTGGATAGAAGTATCTTTTAGATAAAAAAAACAACAACAACACCCTGCAATGTGGAGAGTAAAGCATAAGTTGGTAATTACTTTGTACAATCATGTGTGCATGCTCATGACAGTGTGTGTTTTGTTTTTATTCCGTTATTATTTAGTTTTAATTAGTGCTAATATAATTTTGGTTTATTTTGGCTCGGGTGAGCTGGCAGGGCTTTTCACTTGTGTGTGCTACGCAATATTGCACACAGCGTGTTTTGAAATTAAGGCGTAGCGATAGTTGCGTTTCTATGAGAGGAAATTCAGAACGGAAATATTGTCGGTTTGGTGTTTGTTTATTTTTTGTCGGCCTCTAGATTATTTATTTTGTTAAGTAAAGAAATAGACTAAGGAGGTTTCAAGTGAATAGCTTTGGCAAGGTTAGAATTGTGTCATGAGCGGCACACGAAGGGAACTTTACACGATGAATTACTGCAGATGGGAGTTTTGAAATCTGCGCAGTTAAAAATTATTTTCCCTTTCTATGAGGACTTCTAGAGATACATTTGTATTATAAACGTTTGAGTTGTTACGTTTGGAAGTCAAACCAGGGACACCTCGTTTAGTAGTCCACTTAGCCAATGTACAGGGTGTCCGCCGGGAAGGTATGCTACTTTGTTTTGCCGCCATTTTGGTAAACGTTAGTCTTGACAGTTCATATTTGGCAGTCGTGAAGTAGACACGTGGCAAATTAATTATGGAAAAATATTCGATAAACCAACGTGTTTTAATCGTTAAAACATTTAATCAAAATCAATCATAGATTACTGTGACGATGAGAAAGTTACGTGAAATTTTTGGGAGAAACAACGTGCCAACGAAACGCACTATTTATCGTTTAGTAAATGATTTCGAAGAAAGAGGGTCTGTAGGTGATAGGCCCAAGCATGAACAACAACGTACTGCAAGATCGGCTGAAAACATTACTGCTGCTCAAGGAAGTGTTCAAAACAATCCGTCAACCTCAATTTGATGCCGTGCTTAGGAGCTTGGTGATCAAAGAACAACTTTGGCCACAATTTTGCACAAGGATTTGCATTTGTTTCCATTTAAGATTCAGTTGACACAAGAGCTTCTTCCACAAGACCATTTACGCCGCTGTAAATATCCCAATAGGATGTTACAGCTAGCCCATGACAACCCCGATTTTCATGAAAAAATCATAATGAGTGACGAGGCACATTTTCATTTGAATGGTTATGTGAATGAACAGAATAGTTGGTTCAGGGCAATGGAAAACCCTCAAATTATTCATAAGTCACCTTTGCATCCATTAAAAGTTGCAGTCTGGTGTGCAATTTGGTCAGGAGGAATCATTGGACCTTACTTCTTTGAAAATGAAAACGGCGTAACGGTAACTGTGAATTGGGAGCGATATCGTGATATGATTGAAAACTTTTTTAACGCCACAACTGCATGCTTTGGGCTTGATTAACATGTGGTATCAACAAGACGATGCCACATCGCATACAGCCAGGATTACAATGGAATTGCTGCGAGACCTCTTTCAAGTTATTTCGAGAAATGGTGATGTGGTATGGTATTTCAAGAAATGGTGATGTTGATTGGCCTCCACGGTCGCCTGATTTGACACCTCCGGACTTCTATTTGTGGGAATATCTGAAAAGTAAGGTTTATGCAAATAAACCAGAAACGCTTGAGCAACTCAAACAAAATATTCGTGATGAAATTTATGAAATACCGCGTGAAATGTGTGAGAATGTAACAAAAAATGTGCTCAAAAGGGCTCGCATTTGAGAGACCAACAGATGCGGACATTTACCTGATATTGAATTCCATTTATTTAATTTTACATTAAATAAAACATTTATCAATATAAGATCCATTCTACTTCATTTAATCATTTAATTATAAACAAACAAAGTAGTATACCTTCCCGGCGGACACCCTGTAGTATTGTCGCACAACTTTTTGACGCGTACAAGTCCTATTCCTTTGGGGACATCTATATGTTAAGACTTGTGGAATATCTATTTGTTAAAATTTAACAATGATGTGCAAATAAATTGAGCCTGCAAATCCATTTGTCACTGAAAGTTGTGCAAGTTGGAAAATCCTACTCAAAATCATTTGATATCCAGAAATTTATGAAACATTTCTCCCTTGTGTGCTCAACTTAAGCACTGACCTTATTTCACTGTCGATGTTGGCACTTAAATTTTATTCCCAAATCAATTGGCATTTAAAAAACCCCCCACCCGAACACCCCTCAACACCATAACAACCTATATCTATGTTAATTGAACAATCGTCCATCAGAAGCAAACAAATTAATTCCCACCAGTATTTCCAAAGTGTTGGGCTTTTTGGATAAATATTTTCTCAGTGATAATACCCATTCCTCCCTCCTCGCCCAAATAAATAAATTCATCCAACTACATGACCAACAAATCCACCACAGAGAAGAACACGAATAAACACTTTTATAGCCCGATATCTCCACCCACCACCACCACCACCATACCATAACCATCCGGCTGACTGACTCTGCTCTTAATGGCATCTGACGATTATGGTAATTACTTTTTATCGAACAGGCGACACCACTAGCACTTCCAACTGCCGTCAGCCCCCTCTCTCGGTCACAAAACTACTTACAATTGATTTGATTCAATCAAAATGATATCGCACATACGTGTGCAGAATAATTCCAACTACTAGGAGAAAAATCAATTTTCCCACTGGAACAAAAAAAAAAAAAAGAAGAAAACATCTATGATCCATCTGACTTGTTTTTCGCTTGCTTGCGGTTCACAGATACAAATGCTGTGCGTGGAAAATAGGCTAACAAAGGAAAAATCGAATACAATACCAACGAACATAATCCTATACTCCTACTCCTGGGATGGCGCGCACTCCGACAATGCGTGCTGCTATTTTAAGTGGTGTGTGCTGCTTGCATCTGGAGTGAAACTCATCTCAGATTGACCCTAATCTGATGCCAATGGAGAACTGGGAAAATGCCTCTTCGTTTGAGTATGATGCTGCTGTGATGGGGGAGTACATCCTAGCTTATATATAGTTTGTGGGAGCAACGCAAAAAAAAAACAAAAAAAAAAGATGGCTGTGTTGTACTAATGCGATTTGAGTGACTCTGACTAAGGAGAGTCATAGATAAGTACACCGTGCAATGATCTGAGGATGTGGAACCCCCCGCCCAAGGGACATCGGGTAGATTATGGAATCACTGCAGTGCGAAAGATATACATTAAGTGTATCTGTGTTTATGTGTCTATCATCATCTCCGTGGTCTTTTCGCTGGCAGAGTAGCTTATATGTGTTGTGCCTTGGTATAAAAGCATCTCTTTGAGACTGAAGCATCTTAATGGGTACTCAAAGTCAAACTATGGCATGAAAAAAAAACCATTAGTCGAGATGGAGAATGGGAATCGCAGGCATGTGAAGCAAGCGCCCCCAGAGATGGAAGACACAAGGCAGACAATGAGACAGTTTTCTAATTATCCGTAGTTGTTATGGAAAATGTTCCATAATTATGGTAATTCACTTGAATTTCAGACTGCAGATGCAGAGACATATTATATGCGACATGTCGAGATATTTGTAGTATTTCATTTTCATCTCAAAGATACGTAGATGAATGAGAGAATAATGATGATGGATCTACAATTTGTAGGTAGAGCGAAACACATGTGGTGATTAGATTATGATAATGGTTGCGGGATAGGTTATGAGAGGCAACCAACAAGATGGTGCAACATATGTTGTTGGCGAGGCACTCCATGGAGTGTTCATTTTGTTATCAATCGACAAGCCGCGAAATAGTTTAGACATTCCATCATGGAGGGTAGGCGATAATGTTGCACAGATTTTGGATTTGACTCTCTGACACATACGAGGAGGGAAAATTTGTGAATATTTTTATGACAATTATGTTTTTCAAATACATATTGCAATTCTCTATTATGGCATATCTGATGTGGGTAGTCTCTGCAGTCTTACATAAGTACAGATTGGACAGTTGCAGTTTTGATTTTTCACATCATATCAATTTTTTAATATTGAAATCCACTTAATGCCGAGCAAATTACGTATTTGCTTATAGTTCCGAAGTCAATTTTTCTCTGAATTATTCATGTGTACATATATGTGACTTATGAATTAAAAAAAACGATAATTGTACACCAACGACTTGTTGAGAAACCATCTTATGATGGTTGATATTACTCAAATAGTTCTTGAAATGATTAGTAAACAGTCGTCTGAAGTTTGAAATCAAAGCCAGACTTACTTAATATTACTTACCGAGTTCTTGACCCCCGTTAGTTGTCTATACCTGAGAAAAGACAGAGTATTGCGGTAACATTTCAAAGCAAAAACTTATGAAAAATCCTTTAAAATAATCCATATATTCCCAGTGGTCTCATTGCACAACCACATCGATATCGAACAATCATTGAACACGCACTAAAATAACAAAACTTAAGCATTGAAAATTCCAATTATAATTCGCATGGAAATGGCACGTACCGCCTCATGTTACAACAACAACTCACACATAATATTGATCGATACTACACAAAAAAAAAAAAAATATATTGTAAAGGGTGATCCATTTCGAGGTTCCCTACTTTTTTAAAGAAAAAACACCGAAAATTCAAATTTAACGGAGAATGTTTATTACCATTTGAAAGAACATTCTTCGGCATTTATTTTTTGAAGATTATGTCTATCAAATGTTGGCCGTTGCTACATCGCAGATGGTCCATCCGTTGAGGCCAATTTTCGATCACTCGTTCGAGCATTTCGACTGGTAACTGGCGAATGACACGCGTGATGTTTTCCTCCAAGGCCTGAATCGAAGCGGGTTTGTCGGCATAAGCTTTTGACTTTACATATCCCCACAGGAAAAAGTCTAACGGTGTGATATCACACGATCTTGGTGGCCAATCGACCGGCCCAAAACGTGAAATTATGTGCTCACCGAAAGGTTCTCTCAATAAGTCCATTGATTGATGCGATGTGTGGGAAGTGGCGCCGTCTTGCTGAAACCAAATGTCGCCGAGATCACGAGCTTCAATTTCAGGCATCAAATAGTCGGTTATCATGGCACGATAACGGTCGCCATTGACGGTTACGTCCGCACCGGCATAATTTTTAAAGAAATATGGACCGATGATTCCACCGGCCCACAAACCACACCAAACCGTTGTTTTTTCTGGATGAAGTGGCAGTTCTTCAATCTTTTTAGGTTGCTCTTCGTCCCAAATGCGGCAATTTTGTTTGTTTACATACCCATTGAGTCAGAAATGGGCCTCATCGCTAAACAAAATTTGCCTCGAAAACGTCGGATATTCTTGGAACTTTTCAAGAGCCCATAGAGCGAAGCGATGTCGCTTGGGAAGGTCGAGTGGCTTCAGTTGTTGCACAAGCTGTATTTTGTATGCTTTCAATTTAGGATCTTGACGTAAAATGCGCCAAGTCGTTCCATACGTCAGTCCGAGTTGCTGCGAACGGCGCCGAATCGACTCTCTACGGTCTTCGTGTACACTCTCAGCTACGGCCGCTATATTTTCTTCACAGCGTGCTGGACGTGGTCTATTCGGTCGAATATTATCCAATAATGAATGCTGGGTCTCAAAATGGGTGATGGTGTTGCGAATAGTACGCTCAGTAGGCCGATTATGTTGACCATAAGTTGAGCGAAGTGCACGAAACACATTCCTCACAGAACGTGAATTTTCATAATAAAGTTGAACAATTTGTAAACGTTGTTCACGCGTAAGTCTTTCCATTATGAAATGCCAAACAATACTAAACAAAAATAACATGACAGCATGACACGACTCACACGTGATCTGTCAAAAAAGGCTATTCAAAAAAGTATCTCTACTTGGATCACCCGTTATATATATTTTGCAACCATAAGCGGATACGTTTTGATGTACAATACAAGCTTAAAGGATCTAAATCCGTAGCGATTTTTTTATGCGGATATACTTCTTTTCTGTAGCGCAAATGGGATCTGAATCGCTCTTGTATGCAGTCCTGCTGACTGATGAACTTCATTAAACCTCGGCATTTTGCTGTTTAGTTTCGAAACACTTCATTACCTAAGCCAATTAAATCTGATGTTGTCGCATTTTTGTTGTCAAGAGCTATCAGGTCAAAAGTTTGTAATTCAGGTTTCTATAAAACTGATAAAATTACAGACACATGAAATTGCGGACAACAAATTTTCGAGGGCCGCAAAAATTCTAAAATTTTTGACAGCTTGGCTTAGAATTTCTTCCGAAGTTGTCTAATGCAGAATTGCTGCGGAATCATAAGAATGATTTGTCAGATCATCAAGATCATCTGTGAATATAACGAATTTGAAGGAAATTCGTGTTAATGTTAATTATTAAGATTTTCTGTTATTGGGCAAAACTGAAAACTCCGTTAAGGAATAAAAGGGCCAAAACTAATAATTTTGTAATAGTAGTATACAAACATTTCATTCAATTGGACCAAATACTTTGCGATTAATTGGCAATTTTCCTTACACCCTTAATATGTCTAAAGGTAAGAACAAAAAAAAACAACCTTAAATGACCGAAAAAAACGTGCATTTATGCAGACGGACCGACACGACGGATGGTATGGAAAAAAAACGGTTTTTTCGATCCCCTATAAAGGTAATGTTAGAATCAATGAAATTCTCGAAGTCGAAAATTTTCACGCAAACTATATCCTTCTCTTTGTAACACAAAGGTGAATATATCCAAAGATTGGACTACAACTTTTGCAACACCTTGTACACAAAGTTGAATATATCCAAAGATTGGACTACAACTTTTGCAACAACTTGTAAAGGGTGATCCATTTCGAGGTTCCCTACTTTTTTAACGAAAAAAACACAGAAAATTCAAATTTAACGGAGAATGTTTATTACCATTTGAAAGAACATTCTTTGGCATTTATTTTTTGAAGATTATGTCTATCAAATGTTGGCCGTTGCTACGTCGCAGATGGTCCATCCGTTGAGTCCAATTTTCGATCACTCGGTGGCCAATCGACCGGCCCAAAACGTGGAATTATGTGCTCACCGAAATGTTCTCTCAATAAGTCCATTGATTGATGCGATGTGCACGAAACACATTCCTCACAGAACGTGAATTTTCATAATAAAGTTGAACAATCTGTAAACGTTGTTTACGCGTAAGTCTTTCCATTATGAAATGCCAAACAATAATAAACAAAAATAAAATGACAGCATGACACGACTCACACGTGATCTGTCAAAAAAGGCTATTGAAAAAAGTATCTCTACTTGGATCACCCGTTACATATGTATGCTGGAAAAAACCAGACTAATACTGAACTAGATAGACAAATATTTTTACAATTTTGGATTTGGCCTTTAAAAATATTAAGCTTTTTATATTATACCACATAGGGGTATATTAGTTTTGGTACATAGTTCGTAATATAGGGATATACCTTAAAGCATGTGGATCGACTCAGAATCGCTAGCTGAGTCAATTTAGCCATGTGTGTCCGTCCGTTTGTCCGTCCTTCCGTACTTTACCAGTTTTTGGACCTTCAATTTTGAGCTAGGATGATGAAATTTGGTACACTTGCTCTTTGTTGCTCCCAGCAGAACAAGTGTAAACACTTTTTAAATCCGCCTACCGTAAAAATTTGGAAAAGGTGTCTGAACAACATCAGCCCTGTCGAGGTATCCGTTCAGAGAATTTTCCCTAACGAAAGTCAGTTCCGATCGGAACGCAGTTTACCATCGAAGTATCCGTTGCGGAACAAAAGAAATGAAGCATATATTCGCGTACTTATTGACAATCTGTCAGTTGTTTAAGTTTATAAATGTGAAAAGTGAGCGAAAAAAAACAATATGTATTTAAATAAATTGTTCTTGTTGTGTTCTTTTCTTTTTTTCTAGAGCACAATTTCACATAAAATTAAAAATGCGGGGTAGTTTCAATTTTCGTGAGAATTCCGCAACTCTTTTTCTTCGGTGAACTTTCGAAGAAATTCAACGCATAGCTGTCAAAAATTCTTGACCTGACGCATTAAGCCGTTGCGTAATTATGTGCGATGCATTTCATCGATAGATTTACTGGAAATACAAACCAGAACGAATGCCTCGGTACAAAATTCCCCGATATCGAACAAATCGAAGAAATTTTTTTTCCGAACGGATACGTTGATAGGGATGCATGTTTAGACAATTTCAATATATTTATTTCGTCTTGATAAAGCTTTTTCAGTAGTAAAACGTTATTCGGTAAAATTTTAAGCCACGCCCACTTTTTGTGGGCGTTTTTTGATATAAACCATTTGTATAACCTTAACCGTAGCGTACACAGGAGACCTAACCTTCTTAACCTTCTCTAATGTTTTTAACTTGCCCTCTTGTGTTACTAGGGCGACGAATTTTACCTCTAATTGAAGTAGAAAAGAAATTAGCACTTTAGAAAAGTATTCATGAAACTCGTAAAAATGAAAAATGGTTAAAATAATCACAAAGAATCAAAAATTATCAAATACTGGCGTACGTTTTTATGTCACTAGGGCGACGAATTGTGATCCATATGTGCCTGGCCACAAGTTCATCGAAACAACTTTCATTCCCATGAACGCCGTGGCCACATACAAAAAAGCATCGTTGAAGTAAAGTCAGCATTCCCACCTACTTACTTAAGTGGCGCTACTGTCCGGAATAAACCTGTGCCTCAACCAACTGGGTTCTTTCCAGGATCTGCCGAAGTGTGAAGATTTGATCGGTTGTGGACTTTCCTGGCCTAAAACCACACTGATAAGGGCCGATCAGGTTGTTGGTAAACGGTTTCAGGCGTTCACATATTACGGCAGATAGAATTTTGTATGCGATGTTGAGGAGACTTATGCCTCTGTAGTTGGCGCAGTTTAGAGGGTCTCCTTTCTTGTGGATCGGGCAAACGATGCTGAGGTTCCATTCTTCAGGCATACTTTCTTCCGACCAGATTCGGCTTATGAGTTGGTGGATGTCATCTCCGCCGGCTTTATAAAGCTCGGCGGCAAGGCCGTCATTTCCGGCAGCCTTATTAAGCTTCAGTTTAGATATTGCAATCCTCACTTCACTCAGGTCGGGTGGTTGGCAGCTTTCGCTGTCGTTGCCAATATTGAATGGTTCGTTCTGCCTGACAGCGGAATGTTGTTCGTCATCGCCGTTTAACAGTCTGCAGAAGTGGTTCTTCCATATCCTCAGCATAGACTGTGTCTCAACTACGATATTTCCTTGTTCATCTCGACAGGATTCTGTTCGAGCCTTGTATCCTTGGCTTTGACGTTTTACACTTTGGTAAAACTTGCGAACATCATTCCTGGAGTGGCACCTCTCTATATCCTCGATCGCGCGCTTTTCTTCCTCTTTTTTCTTCTTTCTAAAAAGCCGGTGTTCTTCCCTTCTTCTCTGCCTATAGAGCTCAACGGCAGCTCTCGTCTTCACCTGCAGCTTAGCCTTGTAGGCCTCGTTCTTGGCTGCGAGCATCTGTCGGCATTCCTCATCAAACCAGGGGTTTCTTGCTGGTGGGCGCGAGAAACCTAGCACATCAGTTGCGGCTGATTTAATGGCTTGTTGGCATCGTTGCCATAGTTCTTCGACATTCGATGTTGGTGGTATGGTGTTAATCGAGAGGTTTAGGGATACGCGTTGCGCGAAGGTCTTGGCGTTCTCTTGCGATTGCAGTCTTTCGACATTAATTTTTTTACAGTATTTCTGGATTGTTGTGGCGTAGTGGATATCCGCATTCTAACTTTGGCTGCAACAAGGTAGTGGTCCGAGTCGATGTTAGCTCCGCGGAATGTTCGGACATCCAAAATACTGAATGCGTGGCGCTTGTCTATCGCTATGTGATCAATTTCATTGACCGTTCGTTGATCTGGAGACCGCCATGTCCCCTTATGGATATCGAGGTAAGGAAACCGTGTGCTAGCTATAGTGGCATTTCGTTCCTTAGCGAAGTCAATTAGCCTAAGTCCGTTACCAGACGTGTTGTCGTGTAGGCTATGGTTTCCGAAAATACTGCTAAAGATGTCTTCTCTTCCTACCTTTGCGTTAAAATCTCCCAGCACGATTTTTACATCGTACTTCGGTAGTCGCTCATAGGTTTTGTCAAGGAGCTCATAGAAGCAGCCCTATATATGTTGGCGAATTTGGCCTTGAAGCGGATCGTTACAATGCGTTCGCTAATGTCTTGGAAACATAAGACTTCTTGCCTAAGTCTGGCACTTATAACAAATCCGCATCCGAATAGTCGCTGTTTCTGCTCACTCTAACACGGTCCGTAGTAGATGTCACAGTTTTTCATCCTATTTTTGCCCGGCCCATCCCATCGTATTTCCTGGTTGGCAGTAATATCTGCTTTGTAGCAGTTAAGGGCTTCCGCTTATTTTTCGCTTGACCTCTCCTCTTTAATGTTCTCACATTCCAGGTGCAGATACGAACGTCGTTGTCCTTTTTTCGTTTAGCCGTGTCGTCAACAATAAAATCTGTCCTTTCCGAGGCTTTTGGTTGCTTCGTAACCGTTAGATTTTTCCATGATTGGGTAGTTAACCCAAAGCACAACCCCCAACCTGGAGGGCCAGTTCCAATTTATTAGATACCCCTAGGACACGGGGCCATCAGTATCCACTATGGGATTGAGCGCTGCCGTTGGTCTTTTGGGTCATCCGCCACCAGCTCTGTTCAATGGGTCTGACTAACCCTTGAAATTCCTAGACAACCTGTTGTCCGAATATGTCGAAGCAGCTTGTCTAGGTTCGCCTGGGACAGCAGGCCGGGTATTCATTCCGTGCCATTCTGACATGGCTGTTTATAGTGTTGCTGTTTTTCGTCGTGTTATCAACACTCGCGCTTATCGTTTAGCAAGTCAAATCCGGTTGGATGAGACCAGTACCCGATGGTTACCACTTGGGGGTAAAAATAAGCACTTGATGTGTTTCACACCTGAAACACGGGAAAATCTGAAAGAACTCCTTCATATTTTGATTCATGTGTGATATTGAGGTCTGCACTCGGCGAAGGAACTTTTAGATGAATATTTTTGTCTAAATCAAATGATTTGGAAGAACAGGTTCATGCCTACACTGAGAATTCAGTTTGAATTGGATTCTCGGTGGATTTTCGCTGCAGTCCTAATTACTCTTTTTGCCTCACAGAAAATCTACCTGTCTCGTTGGAGATGACTTTCATTCCAATTAACGTGTGACCAGGCACTATAATAACAAAGTGGAACTACAGCGTTTGCTATCTCGTACAGCATTTAAAAGTCAATTTACACACGCACTAATATCGAACCTTTCTTCTAAGCCATATATTCTGAAGAGAAGGTTACTAATTTAGGAACAGGGATCTATCAAAAATTGAAAATTGGGGGACAGTTAGTCAGTCAGTAATCAAAAAAATGAATCGCAAAAAAAATGGTTTTGGTTTTTGAACACATGAACCATTTTATTTCCACCCAATATTAATCTGAAAAAATAGTTC
Organism: Rhingia rostrata; assembly: GCA_949824845.1. NCBI lineage: Eukaryota > Metazoa > Arthropoda > Insecta > Diptera > Syrphidae > Rhingia > Rhingia rostrata. The sequence goes on from OX463757.1 coordinate 93,963,864, forward strand.
ATGAATTCTAAAAGAAATTCTTTGAATAAAAAATTAGTAAGTGCATTTACAAGCAGACAATTTGTTTATTTTTTTTTCTCGTACGAAAAATATTCAATGACCATCAAAAGGGCATTCCCAATTCATCGTATGCACTTTCCTGATTTTCTATAAATATTCCCTTCCCCTAAGCGAATATTAACCCCCTATATGACTATACTTCACTATACTTCATCAACATCAAAATATTTGTTAATGGCTTTGAACTCATGGACGAGAAACTCATCTGCGAGCTTGGTGGGTGGCCGTGGGCACTGATTCAGTGGAGCTGTCCCTTTTTATTGTTTGGTACTTTTGGTGGAAAAGGTTCCCAAAATAGAAGAAAAAAACAAATTTGGTAAATTTTTACCCAAAGTGGCAACCATCTCCACGGCTCTTTTACTAATTCCCACGACCTCTTTAAAAATATACCTTCACCCACATACCCACTTGAGAAAACGCCAAGCAGATGAGCGATCACAGAGATAGCCTCTCCAGAGATTTGTCTCTCAAAAAAATGTTTTTCTCGCGTCTCAGCAAAACAGATTCTTATCTCGTGTCGTAGTCAACAAGTGTAACTGTCCTGCAAATGGAGAGTGCTTACGCTCTTTTCCCATTTTTTGCTTAGCAAAGGGCTATTCGTGTCACAGCATGTTTTGGCAAATGGTCACTCATTATTCGCAAATCAGTTGTTCGGTCAAGATGCTGAAATCGCGATCGCGATCGCAAACAGTTGTAGCGAATGTAAAATTTCTAGAAATAATTGCAAATAAATTAAATTAATTGGAATGGAAGTTAAATTCAATGTAAATTTTCTTTTACAGTGCAGTGATTGGATTATTGAAAAAAAAACTGATTTTACTCATAAAATGTAGTGGAACTCTGTTGTTTGTGCAATTTTTGCCAAATGTGTTTTTTTTTTTGGAAGTTAGTGGTTCTGTTAGATTTTTTTTGCTCGGGAGTGTCCGCTCGATTTTCGACAAGTGCTTCTGAAAATTGAAACACTAGGTGAAGGCAACTGTGCAAAGGTAAGGGAGTACCAACAACTTTTTATTTTTATGATAAAAACACAGTTCTTGGGTTGTTGTTGTTTTACATATGTTGGGTGTTTTTCAATATCATATGTGTTATCATATGTGTGCTCAAATATATGTGTATGACTAATATTGTACCGAATGGTGTTGTAGATGGCATGGTATTTGTATCAATGAATGCAAAGCACATGCACTTAGGGCAACTTGTGTGTGGACGTTATTCATTGAACTAACTGGCGGATAATTTAACTACGAAGGGATTTTCTGGTGGACAATAAAAAACTAGTTGGTTAAAGTACATGTGTTTGTGCAAGTGACCTGGAGGCATAGGGAAGATAACAACAATGTTTTGATGTAAACAATAACAACAGTTGAATAAGTCTCCACTTTGTGTGTTTTTAAATGTAAACATCTTGAGTAGTTTTTGCAGTAAAACTGCTCGAATTTTTTTTACCGGTGCGTGGTTCTCGTCGGTATGCGTGTTGGAGGGACACGAAGTATAAGGTGGTGGACAAATTGTCACCTGATATTCTTTGAGTGTGTGTGTGTGTTTTTTTTTCTGGTTGACAGCAAACAGCGAGTTAGTTGAAAGATATCGTTCTTGCAAATGGCCCTTAGGTGTTTTACTGTTTTTTTTTGTTTACAATGACATCGTCAATTGGGTATCGTTGGATAGGGGTAGTCTATTAATGTTATGAAATCTATTAAAATCTTGCATCCGATAGTGTGATTCGTGAGTTATTTCGTCACAAATAACCCGTTTTTTTCTTTGAGTTTTTAATCTAAACGTCTCAATCATTTTTATGTTTTTCTTCGAATATCTTTGTGAGTCTTTCGTTCAAATTGTGGACGCTAGTCTTTACATAATTTAAAAGGCATAACACATTTTAAAAAAAAGTTCGGTATATTCTGTGTATATACAGCTCGAGAACTATTGCTCTTCGTTAATAAAAACGTTGCTATACGATCCAATTGATCCCAATGGGGAGTGTTATATGAATATGGAAAATGCATCAGAATAAAAGAAACGTACCTACATATCCATGGGAATTTAGTAATTTCATGACAAATAGAACATTTGAACGTTTTATGTACGGAAAAGTCTTTTTTTTTCGAGCAAATATAAGGTTGAGTAGTGCGATTTATTTTTTTTTCAATTGGTAATGCAATTTTTTTTCCAATTATGTATTGTTTTGTAATTTGAACTCATATTGGGTATTTTTTTTATTAAAATAATAGAATTTATAAAGGGCCAGTGAGGGCAATCATAAAGGGTTTTTCAATAAGAGCGCTACAAAATAATTTTAATAAAACAAAAACGGTTTTGGATATCAATGAAATTCTTTATTCCTGTGAAAGTACGTTCGATGCCATTATGTATGGAACTCGATTTCATTTGCATGGCCAGCTTGGGCACGCTTGCAGAAGTCCAGACGCTGAACCCAATTTTCGACGGTTTTCAAGCATAAATCGGCCGATACTCCTGCAATTTCACGTTCGATATTCGTACGAAGCTCATCAATCGTCGCTGGCTTGTTGGCATAGACCATAGACTTGACGTAGCCCCACAGGAAATAGTCTAACGGCGTCAAATCGCACGACCGAGGCGGCTAAGCGACTGGACCATTTCGTGAGATAACACGTTCTCCCAACTTGGTTTCCAATAAATTGGTTGTGGCATTCGCTGTGTGGCTTGTGGCGCCGTTTAATCTTGTAAGGATGCAGGGCAAGAACGCAAAATTCGCCACAACGACGTCACAGAGATGCCCAACTCTTGAGAACGACGTGTGGGAGACACATTTGGGCTTTCTTCAACTGAAGCCTCAGCGGCAGCAATATTCTCGACACTACGGGCACTTCTTTGTCTCACTGGCACGGGAACATTTTGTACTGTGCCTGTGAATTCAAATTTTTCCACTAAGTCGCTCAATTGTTGATCTGCTAGGACGATTATGACGACCATAAATTGGACGTAGTGCTCTTAACGTTGAGGCCACTGACTCCGAATTTCGGTTGTAAATTTTAATAAATTCGACTCGTTGTTGGATCGTATATTATCCCATCATGAAATGGCAAACCTTACTGAAGAGAAATGTCAAAAGAGCGGCAAGAAATATGGCGTCGTTTGCCTGTCCCTGTCGCTCAACTTTTGTAGCGTCCCTGTTGAAAAACCCGAAACGAATTGGGAAAACAAATTGTTTTTGTTTTTTCTTTTTTACTATTTGAACCGTTTTGCTGAGAATCGTATGGGTAAAAAAAAGTTTTTTCTCTGAATATCTGCTGAATGGAGGAAATTTGTATAATTGTAAAATACGGTCGATACCACCCTTTCTATTGCGATTTGTATAAAAAATAATGGAATTGAAAATTCACAGGGTCGTTAAGTGCCAAATATGCCAGATGCTATTTCCAAAATTTTTAAAAATAAATTACTTTACAATTTGTTTGTTGCAACATTTTGATTTCTTTTGTTGTTTTTGCTCTAAATGTAAAAATAAAATAAAATAAAAACCACATAGTTCTGAAACAAATAAATAATTTACCATTTCTTTTATTTTCAGGTACGTACTTCAATATGAAAACTTTAACTGATATTCAAAGTATATAGGTAAATATTCCATTTTTGATTTTTTTTATATATGTATTACACTTTTATATAACCACAAATCAGTAATTAACCCAAAACAGAAAGGAAAAGATTTTTAAATATTTTTTTTTAATGTAATAAATATTTTTGCTTTAAAAACGAACTGGGGAGCCATATTTCACAATTCTGAGTTATCAGAAAAATGTCGCATTTCGCATTTGTGAATCTTCTTTGTCAAAACTATGATTAGGGCACGTTTTATTGGCTTGAAATTAATTCACCAAGTCTTCTATGATTAAGATCCAAAACTATAGAAAGAATTAAAAAAGGATAGAACCGAATTTAAATAGAAAAATTATCAAACGTTTAATTTGAAGAACTTCTTAATGCCCTGAAATGATTTTAAACCATATCACGGAGTCTTGAGCCCACTCATCTCAAAGCATGTACTTCTATTTCTACACCAAACAAGAAAATGACTGCGATGAAAAGTGATCGCCCGCCTTCAGTTTAACAAAATTTCATGATAAGCCATTTACATTAGAAAAGTAAAGCGAAATTTATTTATTTGAATATATTTATCCACCATCAAATAAAGGGTGACCCAAAAGTCGTTTGTGTACGTATATCTGAATTAACTTGACAGTACTTCTTTGTTATTCTGGGTCACCAGGGTTGAGTTGTTAAACCAACTCGATCTTGCAGGGGTACAGATGTAGATCTTTCTGCAAAATCCGATGAATCGTGCTGCGCGATATGCCTAGGGCTGCTGCAGTCACGGTGCAAGTTTGCAAATTCGCAAACTTCGTTAAAATCAATAATAAGTACGCATTTGCTATATTGTGGTTCGGTAAGAGAGTAAGAGAGTAAAATGTTTGATGTTTCAGGATCGGTTGCAACACTTTTCCCAACGACCTGGATGTTTTCGATTAATCATCCATAACGAGGCCGGACGCCTAACATCTCCAACTTTTCCAAATTTGACAATCACAGTACGAATAGTGGGCGCTGTTGGAACGTTTCTAACGCCATAAAATTACCGGTAGGCACGTTGAATACAATTGATTGCCTGGGTATTTTCCAAAAAAAAATATTTTACAATGTTTGTTCGCTGATCGGTAGTGTAGTGCTCCATCTTGCAAACATTTGGTATAAAAAAACTGAAAGATCTGTGTAAATAAAAAAGTAATTAATTGTTTACATACGAAAGAGACTTTTGGGTCACCCTGTATAAAATAAGTATAACGGCTTACATGAGTCTGATATTCATAATTTGTTAATTACAAGGTGGCGCAAAAATAACCTTCCGATGTTTTTTGGCTGTAATTTAAAAAAAAAAAATTAAAAACTTTGATTCTTCTTGTGGATTATTTTTATTTGGTCAAAATAAAAGCCCCACAAAAAGAAGTCTGGAGGGGTCAAATTAGGCGATCTTGCTAGCCAGTGCAAATCGCCAAAACGGGAGATTAGGCGCCCGGGAAATGCATCCTTCAGCATATCGGTTGTGGCACGTGCAGTGTGTGCCGTTCCACCGTCCTGTTGGAACCACATGTTTTCCATCCCAATTCATCAAGTTGCGGCAAAAAGAACTCTGTAGCGCTCACCATTCACAGTAACCGTTTGGCCCGCGACGTCTTCGAAGAAAAAAGGTCCGCTGACTCCTCCAGCGAAAACAGCACACCCTACAGTGACTTTGAGCGGGTGTAATGGCTCTTCGTTGGTTACACGCGGATTTTCAGTGCCCCAGAAGCGTAAATTTTGCTTATTTACGTAACCGCTAAGATGGAAGAAATCATCTTCCTCTTGGTGGTGATTAAGGATGGCTTGAGCGTATGTTTGACGCGATTGGCGGTCAGCAGCTACTTTGTACGGAAACATCTTCAAATCATGTACCAAAATTCGCTGTAAAGACCGTCGACTGATACCCATTTGCGTGGCACGTCGTCTGGTCGATGTCGACGGCGCTTCCATGACATCTTCGGCTACAGCAGCAATATTCTCTGCAGAACGGCTACTCCGGTGTCTGCCACGCCTGGCAGCATCTCGTGTTGTGCCAGTCTCTTCGAGGCGAGCGGCTAAACGTCGAAGTGTTTCACCAGTAGGCGTTGGACGGCTAGGAAATCTGCGACGAAATTCACGTTGTGCCAAAGTCACCGACCGATTGTTGCTCAAATAAATAGTCACCAATATTCCGCGTTCTGGAGCAGTGTAGCGTAACATTGTTTATTAACGTGTATTTTGCATGTGTTTACTACACAAATGTCAAAACAGAACTGACATTAGGGGCCAATCGCAAAATTTATAGCATTTTCTGATAGGAGGATTACTTTTGCGACACCTTGTAGATACGCTCTTTAGTTCTCCTATGGGGAAGTCTTTAACATTCAGTACTAGCTCGTCATGTTAACAACTAAATTTAAAAAAAAGCAATCTTGCAGATATGTACTATATATATTTTTAATGCAACGTTGCTTATTAGAGTTGCTGTTTTTTTTTTATTAATCTTTTAAGTTCCAAAATTTTTATTTTTATTTTCGTTGATTTAAGGTTTTTTACGGCATAGCACATTGGCCAAATAAGCTCCACGGCTTGCCTGCCACATACGCATTATTTTGTCGAAATTTTCCACCTCCATTTCGAATAAGAAAAGATGAAGCAGGTGGCCATGGCTCAGAGGAATGCGTGGTTGATTGCTAAGCCAAACGCTGCGGGTTCAAGCCCCAGCTTCGGCAGCATTTGTTTTCTGCGAAAATTGCCAGCTTATCTGAGGCCACCTGTGCGATAATATGAGTCAATATAAATCTATGTCTCCTCCTCTGTGCCACGTAGGTGTATGTTATATGTCTTTCCTTCTATGTATCTATCTGTCTCTCTCTGTTGTATTAATGTCTTGATCTGTCCCAGCCGATGGCTTCAGTCGCCAGTGCTGTTACGTGTCTGTAGTTCGTTGCATTCATGTGCGAAGTACTGTGATGTCCAGGTCCAAGAAAAGATGAAATTCTTGAATCTTCAGATTCTGTATGATTGTGGGCTTGTTGCCATAGACATTTGGCTAACATATTGTTCAGCAATGAAAACGTGGTGCTTTCTAGTGTAGTGTTCCATTGTTACTGTGGCGGAAAATTAAAATCATGCATGCATTGTCAACAGTTTTTTGGACTTAATTTTTGAGCTAGGCTGATGAAATTCCTTAGCCAAACTTTTTGTTGTAAAACGTGTCTGAAACAAGAAATTTTGGACATCAGCCCTATCGAGGTACAATGTGGCTGATATGATGATGGATATTGCTACATTAAGAAACTCAAATAACTTTTTTTTTTTCAGTGTAGGTATGGAATTCATTTTTCGTTTATTCATGTTATAGCTCATTCATTTTTATTAAATACCGCTTAGTAAGTTTTAAAAATAATGGAATTTAAATGCTTATTGGGAAATTTTCTTCGCATTTCTGTCATAACAGGCCGGGCTGCACTCCACATTGTGACATGAAGTGGATGCGATTGCGTCTCATGGAGCATCTGTGGGTTGGAAGCTCTCCATATTCGACAATTTTGTTTGTTTATGTTGTTATTAATATCGAAATAAGCCTCGTCATACATACAAAAAAACAGTTCAACATGTTTCCGTTTTCTTCCACCATTTAAAGCATCTTCTGGCGAAATTCCAAGCGAATCGGTAAGTCTGTTGCATTCAGTTTGCTGGCCATTTGAATTTTATATGGGGAAAGTCCAAATCATTGTGCATAATTGACTGCGATGACTGTCTGCTTATACCTATTTGAGCAGATAAGCTTCTAGGCAAAACTCTTGGATTGTTTTGTATGGCGATTGTTTCCTCCGTCCGAACTGAAGGGTTTCGATGGTAAGGTCTTCTTTCGACTGTCCCATGCTTGGCAAAATTGTGACCAAGTCTCATTATGGTCCATCTGCTCGGAGTATTGCCGCCAAACGTGCGCCTATACTTTCTTTGAACCGAAACTAGCGGCGGACAATCCAAATTATTTTTTCAGTGTCCCAGTTATCCATTTTTGTTAAATCTAAAAATCAATTTGCAAAATAAAATAAAAAACTAACCAGATTCATGAAATAACAAAAAAAGTTATTAATTTCCTTTTTTTGGTAGAGGCTTTCATCAGCCACCCTGTATCAGTTCGGAAGAGTTTCCGAAACGAATGTCAGTTCCAATCGGAGCTCAGTTTTTTTCGAAGTATCCGTTGCGGATTAAAAGTGTCTGAACAAGATATTTTGGACATCCGTTCAAATCCAAACGCTGTTTTCTTTTAAGATATCTACTGTGGAACAAAATATATGAAGCTTAAAATAGCGTTCCATAGATTCCTCAACAATATGTTCCTGATGGACAACTTTGCTGTCAAAAATTGTTTGACTTAACGCAATATTGAGCTGCGCAATCATGTGCGACAAATTTCGTCGGAAGAACTGTTTGAAACCGTGGAAGAGAATTCTCCTATTTCGAACCGATTTCAAACTGATTATGCATACCATATGCGGTAAATTTTGTCGGAAGATCTGTTTGAAATTATATTCCAACGGAAACCTCGTTAGCGAATTATCCGATTTCGAACTGATCGGAAAAAACTTCTTCCGATCGGATACCTCGACAGGCCTGCATATCAATGTGCGCGTATGCAAAGACACTTGATAGCATGATCTCTCTTGGATAATTCTTGGCACTCAAAAAAAATGTCACACCAAAAAGCAATAAGCTATAAGCAATAAGCTTGTTTCCAAAGCGATTACCTAATTCATGCATTTTTCCTTAGACAATTCATCAAGTTTAAGGTGCTAATTCCCGATTTTGAATCTTATCCAACCATAAGTGCCATCATAAATAAAGCGCCCATGAAAATTGTTGCCTCCCAGAATCTAACCGGAAGCATTATCTCATAGCATTTGGTCCACAGATAAAAAAGCTTCTTCTCATTTAATATTTCATAACCCCATTAATTTTTTTTATTTCACTAAAAACGCCATAAAACTAAATAACGGCCCATCAGGAGCATACCCCGTACACAAATATTTAGTTTAACACTATTCCCCCCCAGCACAAAACGTCTCCCGACTCCCCAAAGTGCATCTTCACACTTCCAAACGCATCAAAGAAAAAAAAAATAAAACATCCATCCAAATCCCAAGCGCCAGCGTTCGAATTCGCTTCGCATTCCATGCCACTGCTTATAAGATCCATGGAATGTCGAAAGCGTAAAGTCTAATCTCCCCAAGGTTTCGGTTATGATGGATGCAAAAATGTTTTCGAATTTTAACGCCACGATTAATTTTCTTAAAATCACCTCCAAGCGCATTTCATCACATTAGATAAAACGGAGGAAAAAATAGTTGCAATCAATTTCCATAAATATAGTGGAGGCACATGGTGTGCGCACACCAGAGGGAGCTACAATCTCGGGTCCCTCCGCTTTAAGGGCATTTAATTGAATAATTACACAAGGGAGGTGTGTGCGCTCGTACTACTAAACCAGTAGCAGGCAGTCAAACAGGGTATGAGTAACCTTACATGTATCTATGCACACAACAGGAAGGAAGGAAATCCGCTCAGATGACTCCGCACAGTTGCTATGTCTTCTTCGTTTGTTTTTTCTTCTTCCTTTAGGAGATATTTGCATTTTTAATTTGCAATCGCAAGGAGCTACCCTTCTTTTTTTTTTGGTGCAAAACCTCTTTCGAAACCCGTTCCCGATTCGGTTCGTCGCTTTCGATTGCTCATACCCGTCCTTTATTTTTTTTTCTTCTGCCATTTCCCCAAAAGTGTTTGCATATGCGGTGATGCATAATAAGACATGTCATCGAGATTTTTTTTTGCGCAAAAATAAAAAAAACCTCCAGGATGTTGTACCAAACCCAATCACACCATATATGGTATATGGTAGGTGTGTCAAGGAGAGCACGAGGAAAGGGACTTGATTATGAGTAAAACTTGCGTGACCTGACTATCGTCGAGTGTGTAGGGTAGGATATGAAGGATAAGGATAGTACTTCTCATCGTCGTGCAGCAAAGCAATGTTTATATAAGGGTTCCCTCGCGAGATATGCAAAAACTTGATTTTCCAGTACCCATCGAGAGGGAAGAACACACCAAAAAAAAAAAAATGGTGGAACAAGAAATTGTGTGAAGGTTAGATTTGTTGAACGACCAACTAAGTAGGAAAAGTGTTTACGTAAGCCTTTGAGATACAAGGGAGCAAGCAAATGTGCGACGATATGTGTGATGATTCAGCATCGAATAAAATAGGCGACATCAAGTCTAATGGAGTTTAGAAACGGTTTTTGTTTCTTTTCCTTTTTTTTCGGTGTTATTCACGAAAGGATGTAGAGTTAGGGATTAGGGAGGTTCAACTATGGTAAGTAGGCATAGTTTCATCTTGGGGATGGTTACTGATGTCATTTGCAAATGTAATCATCTTTTAGGGAGTTGGTAAAAATTCAGATAGTGAAGCTCTGTACAGCGCTTGAATCAATGGGGCTATTTAGAAATATTTACGACTACGGAAGTGTCTTTAAGGGTGCTGCTGCCTCGTTGGCTTCAAATATTTATTACAAGTTTTTGTAAATCAGAGCAATAATGGGTACAAATATTGGGTGTTTTTATGGTTGTTTTGTGGCGAGTTTTTGGGGACCCCTTAAAATTTCCAAAAACCACTTCCACTTATAGTTCATTTGCTTTATGGATTAATAGGCCGCAATTATTTTTCCTCGATTTGATTTATTGAATTTTGACTTTTTGACTTTCGATAAAATACCTTCAAGTCTTGAAAAGTCTTTAAGAGGGGCATGTTTTTGCATCAGAAATGAGTTACTTACTTACTCTTCATGGGAAGACGGACATTTTTGGAAATTTTCTGCGACACTAATTGAAAAAAAATCTGAAGATTGGGACTTGTAGCTGAAGTGGCATTTAATCACTTACTGTGTTGAAGTAATCCATTTCCGCCCGTGTCCAAACATAAATGAGAACAATATTCACAGCGCCATGTTTAGCGTATTTAGACGACAATATTTATGATCTAGGTCAGTTCCTTGAGTAGAGGTGATTTAAATCACAGAATTGTAGTTCCAGAATTTCTAAAGGTGCTCTTACATTTTTTAATAACGGTTTTGCTCAATCATCCTGGTGGACAAACAGGGGTGCCAGCACCTAACTTTATACAATCGAGTTTTATCGAAACCATCGACGAATAGCAGCACAAATTTTGGTTTAATCGACTATTCCCGATTTTAGCGATTTAGCGATTTGGCAGCACAAAATGTTGAACATGACGTTTGAAACAAAAAATTCACTCGAATAGAATATAATTACTATCTGCAGGAATTTTATTCGAAAAAATATGCACATAAACAATGTTGACCAGCAACACCATGTGAACTGTTATTTCCTATTGCAAATCTAGATAAAATGAATGAAAATTTTATTATTAAATAATACCGAGTGTTTTTTTTTTTAGAGGTATACAACTTCGAATTGAAATAAAGCACAAGAAAGTCGTTTTAATATCCACCAATTCGGCTTTATTGGAAGGATAATTGTATGCCATTAATGTTAAAATATAATTTCGGGTATGTGGCCGCAGCGGCTGGTTCGAATAAAGCCAAGTCTAGAAGTCCAATTTTCAACCACTTTTTCGAGCATTTGGGGCCGTTTGTTGGCAATAACGCCACCACGAATGTTGGCTTCCAAGTCCCCTAACGTTTCTGGTTTGTTGGCGTAGACGAGCGACTTCACATATCCCATATGCCAATTGACAGGTCCATTCCGCGAAATTATGCGCTCATCGAATGTTTTCTTCAATAAACCAATTTTGACGTACGCTGTGTGGCATTTTACTCCGTCTGGTTGGAACCACATCTCATCTTCAGACAATCCAATTCGGGAACAAAATAGTCGGTTATCATGGTTCTATACCGGTCTCCATTAACGGTAACTGACTCTCTCGCATCATTTTGGAAGAAGTATGGCCCAATGACGCCACCAAACAATCAGTTTTTGTGGATGTAATTGCGTCTCAAGGGTCTAATGGGGACTTTCTTCACTCCAAATGCAGCAATTTTGCTTGTTGACGTAGCTATTCAACCAAAAATGAGCCTCATCACTGAAAAAAAATTTTGCGATGAAAATCAGCATCGAGATCAATCTCATACACTCGCGGCTTTAATTCTTGCACAAGCTGGATCATATAAGGTCGTAAGCCAAGATCTTTGCGCATAATCTTCCATAAAGTTTATGAACAAATGCTGTGTAAGGTGGCGAATCGACTCATTCGGGCCCTCTTCAACACTTTGCTCTACAGCGGTAATTGTTTCTTCGGTGCGTAATGTTCGACGTCTCTGCGGATGCGTGTTATCACATAGAGTAAACGTAGTGCGAAAACGATCCATGATTAACCGAAATAATTGCTCTGATGAACGGTTATACTTCGCGAACTGAACCATTATTTTCGAAATAAATTCGCACGAGTTGCAAGCGTTGTTCATTTGTCAACCTTTTCATGATGAAATGGCAAACCAAACTGAGCATAAATGACATTAGAGTTGTCCGATTTGACGACAAAATGTCAGTTTTATCTCTATTCGAAAAACCAACCTCTAAAAAAAACCGTTTGCACTTGAATAGAGCACCATCATTCCCGGTAGCTTAAACTTTCTATAAAAATATTCCTAGCAATCTTGGAATTCAAATCTAATACATGCAGGGATCAAATCTTTTACATGTTAATCAAAATAATTTTTTTCTAAAAGTCTCCAGGTACGCCGGAAGAACATTGAAATTCTTGTCTGTTCCATACTAAGCAATACATTAGTACCGACATTACTTTCGTAACCCCCCCACTGGCTAAGATACTCAGTGTTGTACAAAACTGTTATAGGTACTGGTGGAACTGATGTGCTTCTTATGTTCCCTGGAAAACTTAACGAGTTCAGTATCCTCAGGAAACATTCTTTTCTGACACTAAACTGATGCACAAAGCCGAGAATAAATTTATTTTTAAAATTTTTCGACGTTATCCTTTTTTGAACACCTAATCATTTTTCTCTAAAACGCTCCTTCAAATGTTAGCTTTTTCTTTATTCACTTGGAAAATGATTTTAATTTAAAATTCAAATCCAAATACCCATTTGCCACTTTACATTATCGTTCACAATGACGTTTTTAACAAATCCAATTATTTTTAAGTTACGTGCTGCAAAGAAACCTTTGTTTCGAGTTGCAGGTCGATCAACAATCCTCGATTGTATCAAGTTGATTACTGGCACTCTAGTTTCTTATCTTGGCCGTTTGTCGAAAGTATTTACTACCAACATGTCCATCCAAATTGGGAATAAAAAAGTCGGTCAACATCTGCCGGGAACATTCCGATTTTAATGTAACAGTCTCTTCATCTTCATCTTAATGGCCTAACAATACCGTCAGCCCACAAACCACATAGTTGTTGTTGGGATGCATAGCGTGTTCGTGTTTTTTTTTTTTTTTTACAAAACCCTTCTATTCAAAAATGTGATTAATTGGAAAATATCACTTTGATGATAAATTCTCTGCTAGTTTCACCATCCATTGGATTCCGATGTCGTGACTCGTGTTTACTCCGATGGCTTTATTCTGCAATCTTCTACGCATGATAAATGGCGTAAAGTGGTGAAAATAATATGTGCGTGGCTAATTTCGACCACATTGGATTACAGTGGTGATTTTTCGTAGTGTACGTGCTGGCCGGGAATATTGATACGGCGTGTGATCCGTTTCTTGGAAACTTGTAGCCATTGCACGAAATTTGAATTTAGATGGCCGATTTTGTTGACCGAAAAAGTTGTGTTAAGCAACCTAAGAGTATTTTATGGGATTGAACTTGAAACCCGAGAATAGTATTCTAGGTATTGCTTGTTTTACAATAGCGGTTACATCTGAACCAAGTTGAATTGTTAAATTGGATCTGATTGTTTTTTCTCTAAACAGAGTGGGTCAGATAATTGAACCTTGGAAAGTACAGGATTTTTAGAAAATCTATTAACGATACTACTCATTTAAAACCGGGCTTTAAGACTTACTTAACCTTAAAAAAAAACTGATTTGCCTTAAACAAAATAGTTCCAAATTTAATAAATAACCGTTAAAATATCCAATCCAACAGGTTTCGATTCTTAAAGTTGCCCTGTCGCCCACTGTTGTATGCCATTTTTAATATCAAAGACTTTACTCGAAATTAAGTTGCCACATTTTTTACAACAAACCATAAGCATTACAAAAACCAGTTGCAGCAGCATGGGCTTACGCATTGCTAGGCTTGTTAGTTATTTGATAAGTTCCTCCAACCATACCGTGGTGGAAGCCTACTCAATGTCAACCAGGCAGTCGCATGTGTCTTGTTTCTTTGGATTTATTCCATTGAATGTAGGACACAAGTTTCGACGCTGTATGAATAACGTCATTCCTCGCCTGAAAACCAAATTAATTTTCAAAACTAATTTCGGCCCACTTAAAACTTCTCGAATTCATTGCTTTCATCCGAAAGAAGGCTTATTTAGCAATGATTTGTTTTGCAATGATCCTTTTTAAGAATTGAATTTGCCACCGCCGATTTCCAATACAGCACATTGTTGAACACGATGATGAAAATGTCGACAAAACCTATTGACAGGTGTCTCACTACGCCGTTTGGGATACCATCCTCTACCACCGACTTTGTTATTATTTTAGTGACACCAAGATGTTCAAACTATAGGCGACTTGTCGGTCGATAGAGTGGTTCTCGTCTATGAATTGTTAAACCGTGATTCTTAGATTGCCTAGCTTAAAGTTCAGATGCCGAATTTCCTCAATGTCGCGACTAGGGCAAAGAGCATTGTTCAACGTATACACGGTTTCAAGACAGCCTCTATCGAACTAGCCCACTCCAAAGGATCGTGAAAAAAAAAATCAACCGCTTGGAGTGTCTGTGTCTGGGAAATTCGGGCACATGGAAAATCATAATGCTCCTCTCTCCTGAGTATTCTATTTATTTGTGGGAACATGTTCAGGCTGCTGGTTTCAAATCGTGAATCTTCTTGCTTTAGAGAAAACTTACAGATTACCTATTCGAGATTTTCATTCAGCGACTTTATTGTCTTAATCTCCGGTTCATGTGTGGAATTAATTGTCTGTGCAGCCATTTAAGCTCCGATAGGAATATGTCTGTGAATTGCATCGATTGTTGGATTTTGGTACTTCAACGTTTGGCCGTCAGAAGTTACCGTAGAGGTAGTTCGATCCAATGACCGTGTTGTGACCTCGTTAAGCAGGAGTAAATGTCAAACGATTTCGTCGTTTAACGAATCTCTCTGCGAAGTCCGTCCAGCTCGTCCTACGATACAAAAAAAATAAACAAATCTTGGCGCAACAGGTTCGTTGGTACCCAGGGGCGATCTTTCTCAAAACTTCTGTACTTCTAGCATGATGGTGGGACCTCCTGTTTTATGCCGACTCCGAAAGGCGAATTTGAGATAAGCTTTTATTGACAATTGATACTACTCGGATGATTTGTCAGATCATCACGAGAGGAGGGCCAGTGAAAAATTATTTAGGTGTTGCTACGGCTGGGAATCGAACCCAGAACTTCTGAGCGGCAGTTTATCGCACTAACCGTTGCGCCAATGCGTCCTACGATAGTCGCATAAAACGGACTTCCTTTAACACCTCCAGCTCAGTTCGGCAGTTAGATATCCGTAATACGGCAGCGAGTCTCAAGTGGACACCATTGTATTCAAATGCTCAGAAATGCGTCAGATTAATCATCTCTCTACCACCCAGACGAAACGCGGCCAGCTCGTCCTTTGATAGTCGAAAAAATGGACTTCGTCCAACACCGTTACATTCTCACACATTTCACGCGGTATTTCATAAATTTCATCACGAATATTTTGTTTGAGTTGCTCAAGCGTTTCTGTTTTGTTTGCATAAACCTTGCTTTTCAGATATCCCCACAAAAAACAGTCCGGAGCAGTCAAATCAGGCGACCGTGGAGGACAATCAACAACGCAATTTCTTGAAATAACTTGTTGTGGAAAGAGGTGTCCCAGTAAATCCATTGTAATCCTGCCTGTATGCGATGTGGCACCGTCTTGTTGACACCACAAGTTAATCAAGCCCAAAGCATGCAGTTGTGGTGTTAAAAAAGTTTTCAATCATATCACGATATCGCTCCCAATTCACAGTTACCGTTACGCCGTTTTAATTTTCAAAGAAGTAAGGTCCAATGATTCCTCCTGACCAAATTGCACACCAGACTGCAACTTTTAATGGATGCAAAGGTGACTGATGAATAATTTGAGGGTTTTCTTTTGCCCAGAACAAACTATTCTGTTTATTCACATAACCGTTCAAATGAAAATGTGCCTCGTCACTCATTATAATTTGTTCATGAAAATTGGGCTTGTCATGGGCTAGCTGTAACAACCTATTGGCATATCAAGCTCTTGTGTCAACTGAATCTTAAATGGAAACAAGTGCAAATAACTGTGCAAAATGTTGGCCAAAGTTGTTCTTTGATGACCAAGCTCCTGAGCATGGCGTCGAATTGAGGTTGATTGATTGTTTTGAACACTTCCTTGAGCAGCAGTAAAGTTTTCAGCCGATCTTGCAGTACGTTGTGGTCCATGCTTGGACCATTAAAACACGTTGGTTTATCAAATATTTTTCCATAATAAATTTGCCACGTATCTACTGCACGACTGCCAAATATGAACTGTCAAGACTAATGTTTACCAAAATGGCGGCAAAACAAAGTAGTATACAGTCCCGGCGGACACCCTGTACATTCCCCTGTTTGTATTAATTTGTTAGACTATCTCAAAATCTAACACCTCAATTAAAACTGCATGCACCGTGGACTTCTACTAGTTGCGTGCTGAAGTTGAAGGTATTCTTTTAGGCATGTTAAAGTTTCATACTTACAAAAGCTTTTGTCTTGGGTTTGTTCTAAATTACGTAGGGAGTTCCTTTTTGTTTTACTCAGAGACACTCCTTCTCAAACACCTTCTTCATTTTCTCCGGCCATGCGATTCCAAAATAGTTTGTGTAAAGTTTCAGCAACACTTTCCAAAGTTAAAATAAGTTGCACTTGGTTCAAACCTGGACCACAGTTTTTGATAAAAAAAAAAACCTTCAAACACATTGTGGACAGTTTTTCATCGGTCACGAGAGAATAATAAAAATATTTTCAAAAAAATACAAAAAATAAAATGTGTTGACATCATAATAACCATGTAGCGCCTTAATTTGTGTGTTAATTTCTTATTCTGCTGATGGAGTAGGAAAACGACCATAAAATTGGGATAAAATGTTTTTATTTTTTGTTGGTTGTATCTCAGTCTGGCGGGTATTTTGTTTGAGGTTTGCTAGAAAATTTCGAAATCATAAAAACTGCGGTTAAGTTAATTATCATAGAAGTTGTAAAGAGTGGCGTGGATTTATTAATTTTTGTTTTCTTTTATGTTGTTGCTTAATCGATACGAAAATTGTACGCAAAAGAATGATGACTCCGATGCACGTACGAATTTCAAGTCGTTGAAATTCCTTCACTTTCGATTACCTAATTTATCTAAAGTATTTAAAAGCAAAATTATACATGAAATGCATGATTAAAACGGATTTTTGTTGACGTCAATCAAGCTGACATGCCATAAGTACAATTACGTGCCAATTTAAATCGCTCTCAAGAAACCATCCCCATTTCGAGTATCTGAATGGCACAACCAAAAGCGATATTACCCATTCAAATATCAACCCAAATAGATCGAGTTCCGTATCAATTTTGGTTTTATTGATATCTCCATCTGTGTGTGTTCGACTTCAATTAACATTTACCCAATCCACATATCTGTGTATCTCCCACTATTGGGTTTCCAATTGAAAGTCGCCTAATTGAAGAATTCCAAAATTGGGTCCTCACAGACCCCCAAAACACAGACAAATACCAATTGTATTTAATTTCATTCGGCATTTCTTCACTCACACATCTGTAGGTACTTTCAAATGTAAAGAGCATAACTAACGACTGCATATATATTCGAGAGTATCTTTTATGCGATGCCAAACAATATAAGCAATTAAAATACGTGTCATTGCATCTATTTACGATGTCACCCTAAAAAAAAAAAAAACAAAAAAATTAATAAACTCACACGAGATTGCTCTGCACGCTGATGGGGTAACCATTTTTTTTTTCATCTTCTATTTTTTCGGAATGACTTCAGTCGTACATTTCACATGCAAACGGTGTCGTTGTGTTCGCATTTGAATGCATCTAACATTTTAATTGCTGCACTCCATGTAGGGTTTGTTGCTTCGTCAAGGAACAAATTGAATAGAAGATGAGCATAGACGTAACTGGGATGATGATTGTACTTACTTCGTGGATGGGGTATGGTCCTCTATAGCACAATACTATCTACTCTGTGGCTGTTGTGAGGGATAGTGGGAGTTGGGATTTTGTGGTTCTGTACATGTGACTATAAATAGATACATGAATTTGCTTGTGGGAAATTTGGTTTAAGATTTGCTCTTGTATCTGAAAATGTTTTGAAATGTGGAAAGTCTTAGAAAGCAGTTGTTCTTAGATTTGTATCTCTAATTAACGTCGTTAATTATATAGTTCTAACATTACAACAATGTTTGTAACGTTAGAACTATACTTGTGATGTTACAATGATAGCAATATTGTTTTGAACTTTTTGTCAATCAAAATTATAGCGCATACCTGTAACGTTAAAACTATTAACCTATGGTTACTGCTCTACTAATACTGTTTATCTACCGGAATCATAGCACGCAGTCTTAATGTTAGAACTCTAACAAACGTCGTTCCATGCTAGCATTATTGTTACCAAAATTTGATAAATTTGACACTTTTGTTACCGGATACAGCTGCATTTTAATATGGCAACCAACGTTTTAATAAGGGCACTCAAGGGTTTATGAATAGCCATTGAATGTTTTACCACAGTACGAGCGTAAGAGAAGGGGAAGGAAGAGAGTGATACGAAAGATTTTGGATGTACTTGCGACTTACTCCATGGTGGTTCCGATCTAACTTCAAAGAACCACTGTTTATTGTGCTCGTTAAATTCGCAGAACTTTCAAGATGGTGTATACTTTTAGGAGAAACTACCGACCTTTTTTTTATTTCCTTTGAATAAAAGTTTTTAAGTGGGGATTTGGATGGGATTTAACGCCCAACCTTCCACTCAACAGTGAACACATTACCATTACAGCGCTATTACCCACAGCATAGACGATTTCCTTTAATTTTAAATTTTTTGCATACTCTAAAGTAAGGACTCTTTCCTACAGAGATGTGGAAAATACTTTTTTTTTATAATTCATGTATGTATAAAATATTTCAAAAGCACTCCTTTATTGGGCCTGAACTGCTTCTTCATTTGTTCAGATGTCAAACCCAATTAATCAACTGCGAATGTGCGGTTAGAATTGATGGATCATAACCCTCCCACTTAACGCATTTCTATTGGTCCACATGTAGGTTAGCTTGTTTTTTTTTTTGTTCCCTAGTTTCAATGTCTCCGGTGATCTCTAGACCGCTCAGAGGCACGATATTAGTACGATGAACTGCCACAATAAAGTCATGGGCTCGATCTCCTCCAATCGTAACGGCCCAAGTTTTCTTTTGCTAGTCTATCCATACCTGGCTATGATTTCACAAACTTTCAGAGTTGTATCCACATGGTAAAAAAACACAGCGGTGGGGATTCGTCATAAAATTGTTGTTTCATAAAGTTTATACCTAGGTACACATAAATGGTTGTGGGCCAACATTTTGTTTTTTATTTGTGGTGAGCTCTGATCGTGTCAACCAAATCCTATTGATTCAACTCAAATACTAACAGCACCTTAAGCTGCTTGCTTTTGATGATAGGAATGAACTCGTGCATTCCAACACCAACACTGCATTTTACTTTTTTAAAATTGCGTATGCAACAACTAAGCCTTATTTTTACGGTTTAATCGAGAGATCTGTTCTCTTTACATAAGCGGCTAAAGTTCAGATTTCTGCTATAGATAATTTACACGCACTCAAAAAATACCCTTACAGTGTTTTTATACCTTTGTAAGGTTTTTGCACAACGCGGAGATGTTTGGGGTGCTGTCAGAGCTTAACTTCTCGGGGAGTCGCTTTTTTCCTTGTGTTCATTTAATTCGCAGAATATTTTTCGGTAGCTGGTTTTACTTATCAGGAAGTATCCATCCATATATGATTTTTATTTCTTTGGATCATGGATCGAATGTGAAGAATCTGGAAATGTGTAGTCCCTGATATACCTACCGCAACGATAGAGAGAAGACGTCTTGTCTTGTCCTGGCAAAGCAATTATAACCATAAATACAAATGAGGACAACTTTTTGCTTCATTAACAATGACTCAGTATCCATTGCCAGATTAACCTTAAAAAAAGGATCAGCAAGCTTCAGTTCGGTCTGAATATGGATCTCACCCAATATGTCTCTCCAAATATCCAGCCTTTAACTAGTTTTTCCCTACGGCGTTGACTTTCTAGTTAGAAATTAAGGACTGCTATCCAGAGTATTGTTGTTTAATCGGACTACATGTGCTAGCCATGACAAATGCCTAATAACTTAAAAAATGGAGTGGGTTTTGGTTCGGCGTAAATCTTGGGGGCTCAACAAACATGATAGCCGGTCTGTAGCACTACATATTCAGTTTTCCCTATGCGTGCGTCGTTGATCATTGTGTTTAATATCGAAGACTGCTGTTCGAAGTGTTGTTGTTCATTCGTTCTACATGCTCTATCGATCCCAAACACCCAATGCGTTGTTGTTCGACCAGGTCTATGTCGCTATGTAGCTGATTAGTTTACGTAGTTTGTCAATATTAATAGTCCGAAGGTTTTTCAAAGAATTTCGTATCCTACGCTGAGATTGCGTTAATTCGCCCATTTACATTTTGAACTTAGTCCAACAACCTTATGCGAGTGCGAGTTGATGTACACCATTGTTGTCAGTTTTGTCTTCTAGAATATGCTTACTATGGTAGGAAGCATGCGGTAGTTGATCCCCTTGCATAAGTATCCTCATTCAATAGGCGGGTTCCACTTATTGATGCCTCCGAGATCTTCAAAAAAAAAAACATAAGTGGCACACAATTCCAGAGCTGAGGGATCAAAGATTTGATGGTGTTAGCTGAGACTTAAATGTTGGATTCATCTCCGTACCCTTTCTGCTTCAAGAGTAGATACAGCCAGAAAAATGTTGGCGTATTATAAAAGGAAGTCATCAATTTTATATGCTCTGAATTAAGAAAAATGGGAATGTTTGACTAGAAAAGTTCCCCGCTGCTGATAACGCTTCTCCACTTACCAAAAACCTCAGCTGAGGAAGAGGATACAAATCTCGAAGGGATCTGGAACACCATTTCAAATCTGAAAACCATCTTTTGATGGCTTAGTCAAGGCATGACGGTTATATATCTTAATCTTTTCGAATTATTATTCGTTGTCTATATATGGCTTAAAAATATTAGACGTTAGCGTCCCGCTAGTAAATATATTGCGTGAGCCAACTTACTAGGTCGATCTTCTGCGCAGTTATCTTCAACTCGCTCTAAAATCTACGAAAAGGATGGAGTTGGCTGTTCAGAGATAGGCACTTTCAAATGAAATAGAAAAGTACAATAATTCCAAAAAAAAAAGAATTTCATAAATGTTTTCAAAAAATCAGTCATCAATCATCTCTGATCCAAAATTCTGGATGAGATAACTACTTACCATGTGTGTTATCTTGAATCCTCTTCCTGCGCAATCGACCATCGACCAAATTTATTTGGTTCGAGCCTTACCTTGGATGGTTGGGTGTGTGTCATTTATATCTCTGGTGGCACAGACCATAAATCAGGATGAGATATCATGTTTGTTATCTTGGAACCTCTTCCTACGCAATCGACCACTGACTAATTTGTTTGGTTTGGGCTCTACATCGGATTGTACTGTGCTTCCTGCTCTTTTGCTAAAGTGTAGTAAGCCAGTGAATACTGGCTTAATAAGCCCTCTAGAACTCATTTAAAGTGCATTGGGAAAGTAAGAATATGCGTTCACATATCCAATTACCATAGTTGCCCTCACATGAACAGAAATATAGTGCAAAACTCATGTATACTTCCGTGCTCGGAAAATATGGAAACTACAGGAATCGGCTTGCATTTTCTGATTTTATAATCGGCAACATCCAACATTCCATGCCATTATGTATTTTGTCACATCAGAGCCATAACTCGTATCAGAATCAGAGGCACTTCCATAGAAACCCATTCAACGCAACAATGCTGTCGCGGGGGTTTTGTTATCGATTCACCGCCAAACAACATCGAACACGTTCTGGTTCGTTCCACTTTGACAAAAGGCTCCCTCCCTCATAGTCTGATAACAATGAAAGACACTTCCAACTGCGCGGCTATTCATCGCTTCGATTTAACATTCATCACAATGAGGTGAAAACTTTGCTCATACATACATGTCATCTGGCACACAAAACACACCAAATCAACGTGCCTATAGCATATGTCTCAATGGTGCAGCAACACCTCCGCCATCGGTACCAGATTTATACCGCTCAACCGAAACTATGCACACAAAAAAATAGCCCCCCCACCCCCCCAACATGAGGAACAAAAAAGCTGTTCAGCCGCATGTAGGAATCACAGCTAAACACCAGAATCTATATGAATGTATCTCTCTGGGATGCAGTTTTGTATCTTTTTTCACCAGTGCTGTGCAGAGATAAAATTTTCCATATTTTTGTGACTTGAATTCTGGCATAGTCCAACGACCGGCAAACAGACAGATCTCGCCTAGAAGAATACAATAACAACAACAAAAAGATACTCCTACAGAATGACAGATGAATCTGGAACCTATTTCATTTGCTCTCCAGCAGTAGGAATATAAGAACTACACGACACCATCGTGTAGAAGAACCGAAAAACACACACACATACTTGTATAGGTTTTAGCGCCCAGGGAACCGACAACGACAGAAACGTTGACGATGACGATGACGATGCGACGACGACGAGGTTGTGTTGTGATGTGTGCCCAGTTTTTATGGCCTAGGACGGATTATGATGATGACGATTTTGTAGTTTGTTCACCATGGGGGGGTTCAATGACATTTGGTCGCGCAGAGACGACATCCACATCCACACACAGCTGAGCGCAAAGAAAGATGTCATTTTAGCTAGTGGAGCTCTACAGAGTCTATCGCTCCAAGTTTGTCCAACACTCAAGACGAAGTTTCCACAACAAGGCAATTGGCATAGAATGGATGGTGTCTCTGTTTATCAGATTGTCTATCTGTTTTTGGGTCGGTACGAGTACTCGTGAGTACTCGTGTGTGCGTTTTTTTTCCTCCCATCAGGAGCAACCGGGAATCAGGAAAAATAGATACGTATCTCAATCGCATGTTTTTGCCAGTTTCGTGATGATGAGGATGATGATGATGGAGGAGGTGCCGCTTCTGCTACTGCTGCGCGAGTTTTAGTGCACATCAGTGATCACCCAAGTAGGCCTTATTCATAATTTTATGATAGTTTTACATGACGCAAAAAAAAAAAGAGCAGACGGAGATGACGACGACGACGATGACTACGACGGAGAAGTGTCTTCCGGTCTGCGGTAAATGAGGAGCATATTTAGTCTATGCCAATGGCATAATGTGACGGGAAAGACAGAGGTACTTATTTTGACAGCTTTGCTTCAAGTGCGGGAGGATGTATTTAGTGAGAGCGATGTATTTAGCAGGGAAATGGAAGACGTTTTGTGTCGAAAGCGTTTTTTCACGAAAAAAAAACTTAAAACTATCTTAGAGGGCAGGAAATAACTTTGCAAGCTGACATCAAAAGATGTTCCAGATTAAGGGACTTGTTTGAGCGAGGGGTGTCTTTAATGGATGCTTGTGATTTCTTAGTTAAGATTTTTTAAAGGATTTGGTAATTGGTGGAAAATAGTGCATGTTGGTACCATGGGTATATCAAGAAATAGATGCTTTCATTAAATTGGATGTGCATCATAAGCAGATCAGGAAATGGCATCTGTTGATTAATATTCGATGGTGGAAGATCATCATAATATATGGGTGGCACACCTAAGTGTCCTATCCCGGCAACCTACAGGAAATAGACTTGCGATTTAATGGGTCTGATGATGCTTTTTGATGTTAATGTGATCTACTTTAGAGGGATCTATGACATGTGTCATAATGCGTTTCATTTTAATCGCATACAATAGGCGTGTTTCACCTACTGATCCCCACGAGATTTCCGCAAGTTGAATACACGCTTCCTCAGTCGCCAAATCGGGGATTTTCTGCAATATGATGAGACTAAATTTTTTGGATTCGTCTCCTTAGCATTTACCAAAAATTGTAAAGCCATACAGATGACGTATTGAGAACAAAAAACAGAAACTTTTGCTCACCAGCTTCATAGTACGGGCGTTCGGTGCACACATGAGAAACGAGATCCAAATTATATGGCGGGCTGTGCCGGTATGATCCGCCATATAACAATTTTTCTTGTATGCAGTGCGTCACCTGTACGCCTTTATAATCTTTGCCTTTCCTCTAAAAGGGTAAAGCTGGTTATTTTATGTGTATCCTGGAGGAAATTCATCATAGAAAACGGTTTTTGTTTAACAGAAAAAGTTCCTATATGCTGGGGATGTTGTTCCACTGAATCTACCATATACAATGCTGGTATCAAAGGCTGAAGTGCATTTATTCAGCTGTGGATAGTGATTTTATGAGATGTGATTATACTTCCAAGGATCGTGAGAGAAAAACGATTTTTTCAGACGATCTTGGGTAACGAGGAACGAGACCAGTCAGAATCAGGACGAAGTGCAGCTGATCGCTGATCGAAGAAGTAGAAGAAAGTATTTTGAAGTATTGACGGTATTAGACAACCTAAATAGTCGTGTTCCACTTACAGACCCCTCCGAGATTTCCGTAAAATACGTAAGGAGAAAACGATTACTTAAGAGACCCGACGTTTTTTTCTAAAGCGTTTTTCCTGTGAAAGTACGTTCGATGCCATTATGTATGGAACTCGATGTCTTTTGCATGGCCACGCACGGGCACGCTTGCAGAAGTCCAGACTCTGGACCCAATTTTCGACGGTTTTCAAGCATAAATCGGACGATACTGCTGCAATTTCACGTTCGATATTCGTACGAAGTTCATCAATCGTCGCTGGCTTGTTGGCATAGACCATAGACTTGACGTAGCCCCACGGGAAATAGTCTAACGGCGTCAAATCGCACGACCGAGGCGGCTAAGCGACTGGACCATTTCGTGAGATAACACGTTCTCCAAACTTGATTTCCAATAAATTGATTATGGCATTCGCTGTGTGGCTTGTGGCGCCGTCCTCTTGGAACCACATGTCCTCCAAATCCACATCATCCAATTGGATGATATTCGGTTATCATTGAGCGGTAGCGGTTCCCATTCACAGTAACGTGCCGGTCTTGATCATCACGGACGAAGTACGACCCAATGACGCCGCCGGCCCATAAACCACACCAAACCGTAATTTTTTCGGGATGCAATGATGACTCATGGAGTACGTGTGGATTGCTGCCTGACCAATACCGCATATTTTGTTTGTTGACGAAGCCATTCAGCCAGAAATGAGCCTCATCGCTGAAGATAATGTTGTTGTTGTTGTTGTTGCTCAGCCCAATTCACGAACATACTACGCTTCTGGTGGTCAAGCGGCTTCAGTTCTTGCGTCAATTTAATCTTGAAAGGATGTAGGCCAAGATCTTTTCGCAAAATCCGCCACAACGACGCCACAGAGATGCCTAACACTTGAGAACGACGTGTGAGAGATACATTTGGGCTTTCTTCAACTGAAGCCTCAGCGGCAGCAATATTCTCGACACTACGGGCACTTCTTTGCTTCACTGGCATGGGATCATTTTGTACTGTGCCTGTGGAATCAAATTTTTCCACTAGACGACCTTAAATTGGACGTAGCGCTCTTAACGTTGAGGCCACTGACTTCGAATTTCGGTTGTAAATTTTAATAATTTCGACTCGTTGTTGGATCGTATATCTTTCCATCATGAAATGGCAAACCTTACTGAAGAGAAATGTCAAAAGAGCGGCAAGAAATATGGCGTCGTTTGCTGTCCCTCCCGCTCAACTTTTGTAGCGTCCCTGTTGAAAAACCCGATATTTGCTTAGACTAAAGTTAGTTGGATTCATCTCCTAACTTCATAATAGACGAAAGCTTAAGGAATTCATAATTATTATAAGCTGAGAATTTAACAAAATGTCTGTTCATTGACGTGAGCATTGGCTAGCGCACCCGAACACGCTTTCGTTGTGGCATTATCATCCCCTTCGCAAAAATGTTGGTGTGATCCCTGATCTCCTAAAGGGCTAATACGTTTGCTCATGACATAGTCAACGTCATTCTTCTTTTGAGATGTGGTGCTTGACGAATATGGCAAATTCCACCATTTCAGAGACAAGCTCTTTTTCGCTGTAGCTTCTCATGTAGAGGCCCAACTAAAGGACGTACACCCGCGATATAGCTTAAGGATGTCAACTTGTCCTCGTACACTTGGGCCAAGCATGCAGCATCGATGGTACTTGACGTCTAGGTTATGCATCACACTCTCATATACTATGTTTTCATTTGTGCTGTCGAGAACCTGGTAAAACCAAGTAACTCAAAGCTCTTTAAGTTTAATCTTTGCACTCTGAATGTTGCTTGTTCAGAATTCTGCATTTACTTGCGGCATATTAATATAGATGTACTGATCCTTCTGGATATTGATAAATCTGACAATTTTCTTGATAACTCCCTCCTTTGCTCTCGAAATTTCCAATGATCTAAAACTTAAAGGTTAAGCAGCTCCAAGAAAGATAACACCGAGTTCATTTAACGGATTCCTTAGAGATATTCTTCCGTTGGCTCAGCTGTTTTTTGTTTGTTTGATATATTGGAACAGTAACAATAATTTCCTTACATCGATTTAAGTCGATTTAAGATCAGTCTACAGATGACTGTGATCGTGGGATCTCTAGTATAGCATAGGGATTTACCTAGTGAGGCTTTCTTTACAATCGACTTGAGAGGAGAGTCTGAACTACTGTCAGCTGCCTAATAGATGAAATCGTATGCATAAGTAATAATGGGTGAGATATGATTGCAAAGGTTCGAAGCTTCCGCCATCTTGGAAAATACTCTAAATGGCCCAAGCCAACCTGGTTTTGGGTTCAATCAGATGCCAATTTACTTTGAAATGCTTCAGCATCACCTGTATCGAAGCTTTCGCTATGTCTTACCTAGACTCAGAACAATGGCTTTATCCACTGCATTGTAACGATTAAAGCGGAAATAAAAATTGTCGAAGCCTTTCCTTGGCTTACCCAGAACAATGGCTTCATCCAGTGTAATGTCCCGATTGAAGCAGAACTCAAAAAGGTTCTTCACCTAGAAGGTCGTGTTCTTTGTTGATGTCGTTGTTGTTGTTTTTTTTTTGCATTTACAAACAAATCTACTCTGCAAAGTTTGAATTTACTCCGCCTTTTCATTTTATCTTCTAAGTAGTTGATTTCAAGGCTCCGATCGTTGGTATCGGGTTCCTCAGTTGATAAATGACGTCCAATTTAAGTTTTTTTTTTATAGACATCTCGAAGGGATCTGTAAATGAAACTGAGAAAGTGTTTCATCATTATGTTTCAGTAAGAATCAGTGGCGTGGTTTTTATGCAAGCCGATTCCTACCGGCTTACCAATATATATTTCAATTGACAATCATTTCCTTAAAGGATTTGTATCTATGTGATGCACTTTAATTTGAGTAATCGTAAATTTTAAACCACCGTCATGTATACATTAATTCCTGCCAGATTCGACTCATAGATTATACTCAACTTAGCTGGCTGCAAAGAGCTTTTAAAAACTCATAAACATTTAGCAAAGTTGCGAGTTATTTTCTTAAAGTTTGTGTCCTTTTTCTTTTACTAAACGTAGTGATGCTTCAGCTCGACCTTATAAAATGTTCGCCCCACGCCACTGGTACTTGGTAATCTTTATCCTTTTTTCTAAGCCCAAGAGGTGAATTAGAATAATGCGGCTTATGAACTAATGAACAATTGTTTTCCTTTACAGCTTTGTGGGGTTTTGAATATTGCGTTCTATTTATTTCAAAAAAATATAAAAAATATCAACAAAATATTTGCCCCCACGTCACTGGTACTTAGGTAGAAGTGGCGGTTCAGCATGAACCCAAGTAGCACTTATGTGTTTTTGTTACCACTACTCGTGTGACCTTATTGTGATGATTTTTGCCGATGTGATACAGGCGGTCTCTAGATCCAAAGTGTTAGGTTTAGATCTTCACTTTCTTCTGAACCTAAAAGGTGATTGTGCAAGTTTAGCGACTTTTTAAATTGTGGTCATCGGTTTAGTTTACTTAATGCTATACCCTAATGCCAATGCCAACAGTTTGTGTTGATGATGCTTTTAAGAGAAATTTTTGGACTTCCATTTACCACCATCCAGCGTAATTTCCAATCAGTAAATCAAAACCAAAATCAATCCACAGTATCTGCCTTAAAAAAAAAAATGCATTCCCACCGAAACAATTCAGACCCATAAATACCATCCACTCCAACCGCCTTAGGGGCAAATTCAAAAGAAAGCAAAATGCAATCTAAAACCATCGCCACAGTGAAAGTCAACACTTAGCTGAAACTAGGTCTGATCTAGATAAGATACATTTTCTCCCCACATTTTCCTTCATTGATTCTGCCCTCTGTTTACTTTGAGATACACTAAAAGACCGTTTATAAGGTTAGATACTCAAAAAGACATTCAATATCCAACGATGATGATGATGACTAACCAACCCCGCCGCCATCGAATGCAATAAAAATTTAATTTTTGTATCTTTTCCTGGATGCAGAAGGAAAATTGTGTATCTCTACGTGCGCTGAACACAATGGAAATGCTCGCTTTAAAGCGAGAGAAAAAAAAACTTGTGCGTTCGTTGCACCTCAAAATACAAAATGACAACACACAGTGCGGCAGATTCTGAAGAAAAGAAAAGAAGAGAAAACGACAACAGACCGTCCAAGTCAATCTCATCTTTCAGTGTATACAAGAGGTGCACTATTGAAAACTTGCCCTGTCACTGAGACTACACCGAGTCCGCAACTACGCCAACGAAAAGGGAGTATCGTATCCAACAGATACTTGCGAGTATAAATAATCAAAACTTTTTGTTATTTACTGGAGTACTTTGGTTTATTTTTCTGTTGTCCGTTGTGCGAGGATTCCATTTTTTGTTGTTGTTGTTGTTGCTCCTTTTTTGCAACTGGTTTTATTTTTTTTTTAATTGGCATAGAAGCTTTTGCTTAGGGAAGTTGCGGAACTGTGTTGGCGGATGTTATTAAAGGAAGTAGTATTTTCTGGATGGATTGCATGGATGCGGGAGTGTATTGTGATCGGAATCGGAACGTGGAGTGGAGTTGTTCTTGTTAGTGATAAACTGGGCAAAACTCAAGCTGAAGGCAATGTTTGCGTGCAAGGCCAATGAACCTAACTTTGTTGGGTGAATAGAGTGGGCCTAGAGTGGAGGTATCGTTAAGGCATGTTGGTTTGTAGGTGCTTAACAATTGTTTGCAATAGAAGAGGAACATCTCCAGGAATGCATTTCTTTTAATCACATAAACGCACACAAATGTGCGTAATGACTTGCGTGCAATTTTTGTAACTTTCCAGACGTCTTTGTGATTACTGATGTTCGCAGGACCAAACGCACTTAAACAAAAAGGCAAAGCACATAACGTACATTAGCTAGAAGGTATCGCAGATTTTGTGTGCGATACAAGGCTGATATGCCTTCGCAATGTGCTCTTAAGTTTGGTGCACACATTTTTGAAGGAGTAACAGTATCGCTTTTAGCTATTGCATTTTTTTCTTTTAATTTTCCGTTGAAAGCAACCGAAAACAACAAAATAGTAACGTACATTATGTGTGTGATAAGAACCTAAGCTGCTCTTGCGATCTTGATGTCGGTTTTTTTCAGAGGGTCAACAACATCGCATCTTTGCATTGCAATTTTTGTAAATTTTCAAGTGAAATTTTTATAAAAAAAAGCAAACGCACATGATCAACAATGTAAACATTTCTCTTTTGTGTGATTGAAGCTTGGAGTACTCATTTTCGAAGCCGTTGTGGATGGAAAACATTGTCCCAATATGATAAACCTTATGAGCTAGGATAAAACGCACATTAGGTGTGAGATAAGAAATTAAACTGCTTTTGCGATGTGCTCTTGTGGTTAGTGTTTTATTTTTTTGAAGGATTACAACATTACATCTATGTGTTGTCATTTTTTTTTATTAGTTTTTTCGTGTGAAATGTTGATTAAAATAGAAACGCACATAATCAATAAAAAAACGCACTTTTTTTGTGCAATAATAGCAGGCTTGTCTTTTGTTCGAATGAAGTTTGCTGTGGCAGTTTTTTTTTATGAAAGACATTGTCCCAACATGATTAAGTTTATGAGCTAGGAAAATGCACATTTGGTGTCCGATAGCAAATTTTACTAACTTTGCGATGTGCTCTTGTGGTTAGTGCATGATTTTTGTAGGATTAAAGCATGACTACTATGCATTGTATATTTTTTTTAAATAGAAATTTCATATTAAACATTTCATATGAAATTTCTATTTGTAACAAAACACGCACATTATGTGTAGGCTTAGTACGTACTTGTTGAGGATGGAAAACATTGTCCCGAAATGATAATCTACACGAACATGAAAGTAACGCACATTCGGTGTGCGATGAGTAACTAAGTTGCATTTCTGATGTGCGTTTCAGGTTGGTGTAATAGTTTCCGAGGATTCAAAAGAATTATGTGAAGTAAAAAGCTTGCACAATTTAAGATTTTAAATTTTTTGTTTTTCAAGATTTTTATTCTCAAAGATTCTAACCCATCTGATCGCATTAATGTTGGAGTACCTCTTAACTCTCCCTATGATGTTGCAAATAAAATTAGTAGCCTGTTTGACATCATTGACTAACTAATTCTTGTGAAGGACAAAAACCCGTCAATTTTGATTTTCGATGGGTTATATTTATTATCTAACTATGGGCTCAGTGGCGCTATGGTTAGTGCGATGAACTGCCGCGCAGAAGGTCTGGGTTCGATTCCCAGCCATAGCAACACCTAAATGATTTTCACTGGCCCTCCTCTCGTGATGATCTGACAAATCATCCGAGTAGTATCAATTGTCATGAAAAGCGTATCTCAAATTCGCCGTTCGTAGTCGGCATAAGACAGGAGGTCCCACGATTGTTCAAGAAGTACACACGCACACATGCATGGTTGTGAGAAAGCTCGGCCCTGGTTACAAACGAGTCTGCTGCTCCAAAAATTTGAATTTTAGGAGATGTCATGTAAGCCTCCTCACTATCGATAAATGCCTCTACACCATTTTAGTAGAAGCTTGAATAGATGGCAATTCGTCGCCGCTTTATTTCCTTTTTAACCTAAAAGCAGCCATAGCGACTTTTGTATAATTGACACCAGCAACTCCCTATGGTAACATCATATTAGCCTTCTCTTATGGATTTTCATTGAATGCCTTATTCATCGTTTGAGTGTACGAAAAACGAAATGACGAATTCATCGCGTTTCATCAACACTGCCAACTATACAGCCGTTGCAGTTATTGGGTGCATTTTACTCAAATCCCCCGAAACATGTTAAGAATAATGTTATACCGACTTTGGACAGTTTGTGGATAAAATTGAAGTTGAACCTTGCAATCGATAGCATGACGCCATAAATTTTGCAATCAATTTCCAGTCTTTAAACCTTCTGGAAATTTTGTATCCGCAAACTTTTACTACCTGTGAACAGGTACATATTTTCCCAAGAGGAAGCCATCAAATTAAAGTGTAAATACCTAATAAATGATCGTTGCAACAAACCAAAAAATTAGCAACATATTTGAAAACCGTATAAAAAGATGAGCCACTAGGATGAAGCCATTATCAGCCATATCAGCAATTTTTCAAAGATGTGTTAAGAATATATATTTGGTTTTTTTGGGAATCCTGACCAGTGAAGGCACCTACTAACTTTGACATCGAAGTTCTCTCGTACCGTAAAATTTTGTTGTTCCACCCTTACTCAGGTCAGAGCATTCGTAATATGTCATGAGTGGTCAGTAATTTGCACAAAATATTGGCTTTCAATTAGATTCTGTATTCATAGCGGTCATTCGGCTTTTTGAAACCTGTCAGGAAAAGAGCGCACAATCGTGTGCGCAAGCGATAACTCGTTTTTTTTTGTGTGCGCTTCCAAATATTTTTATTTAAATGAGGATTTTGGTCATTTTTTTGGTTTTTGTTAGTTTAAAGATTATCCTCACACGAAAGTAAGAAACTTTAGGAAACATCAAATCGCTACATCTTCCATATGACACATACAATCTGCTTGCAGTTATTCATGCTCTAGTCATTTGATTAGTAATGGAGTCCTTGATTCGAAATAAAAAAATGCTGAGAGTCAGTTATAAGTCGCTGTGACCCTCATCAAAATAAATACACTTGCCAACACAAGCCAGGCTTCCATAATGTAGCTTGATAATGCAGATCAAAGAGAAACCCCCCAGAGGCAAAAAGATATATTAACACCATATTCGGAGAATTAAACTAATAAGCTGATCTACACCAAACAGACTAGGGATTTCGCAAATGTGCAGAAAAAGAAGAAAAATCGACTGCTCACCTTCTATGTTTATAAGAAGAAGGTTCATCTGTGCTTATGCGCATCATAAATCAAGTCCTTGTCATCTTGCTTTTGTATTCTTTTATGTTGTCGTATTTTTTCCTTAATGAATTTCCAAGTGGTTAACATGATTTGTAGATTTATGCCGGAGCTCTTAAACTAATTCACTATAATCCCAGCCATTAAACAAAAAACAGCGTTTATTAAATCCCAAGCCGCACATACAACTTTAAGTGTACAAAAAAATAAAATAAAAATAAAGTCTTCCACTCGCCCAGAAACCCTCTTCTTGACTGCTTCCAAGTAATTTGAACTTTCACAGACATTACGCTGCAAGGAATAGGTATCTCCTCCTCGGGTAGAATACACAATCTAGTCCTTTATAGGGTTTCACAATTTTACGACTTATTTTAGTTACATTCGCCATATAAAGAGCCTTCACACCTCTACTCCTCACATACAGCCCTTTGAGGCAATATTGTGCGATGGTATTCAACTTCATCAAGGATTTGAAGGGTTTTTTGCAAACAAAAAATAAGCTTTCTTCGCCTTTTTGCCTGCGACAAACGTACGCCTTCTCTATGAAAGCTAAGACGACAGGGAAAAAAGAAAACACTCATGTGTTACATTAAACAAATTACACGCACGCTCGAGCAGACAATAGTAGAATAGGAGAATGGAAGACAGAGAGAACCTTTTTATGGAGTAGGATTCGTTTTTTTTTTTTTGGATGGAGTTACCCACTATTTCTGGATGGAATTGATGGCGCATTGCAGTTTTCTGTTGGTTTGTCTCTCATGCATGGGAATTTTCCCACCGATTTTGAGGATACTGTACTCCAGTAGAAAAAGGGGACGCACATTATATTCGTTTGGCTGGGGGCTATTGTTGAACTTGATCACAAATGTAAATTATGATGGGTCTTTGGGTTATAAAGCAGACACGGTTGTTAACAATGCTAATTCGGGTGGTAGCGTGTTAATTTAGTATGCGGGGCGACTTTTTTTTTATGTTTGAAACCGTAAATTAAACCATTAGAAGAAGTTTTGGAGCTTATAAATGACGGTTAAGGCCGTTTTACGGTTGAAGTTATCCAAACAAGATCATTTTTTTATCTTGTTATGGCGGTATAGTTACACAGATCGTACTACTAATTTTGTGAAGAGATCGGTAATCGGAAATGTTTACAGAATGCCCTTCCCCTAATTGTATGTTGTAGTCGTATTCACCCAATTAATCACTGAAATAGTTTGTTAAGGTACTCTAAGTCGAGTCTTTTGATTGAAATGATATGCTTAGTTTTATTGCCGTTAAATGACATTTTTATGTTATTTTGGTAATGATGATCTCTGTATGGAGATCAAACAACTACACCTTTGCTGGGAGTTTGTTTTTTCATGTACTCTACGCAAACTCATTATCGATTTGAACTGTAATGGATTTTTGTGGTGCCTTCAGGGTTGCATTATTGTATAGCTGCTATAACAACAGATGCTCATATGAATTGCCAGTTGAATTTCACCCATTCATTTATTCAGCCACAAAACCAGCTACGCTATGAACGGAAATGAGTTTAGCATCAAGCCCGTCTTCGGAATTACACTGAAGCATGTAAATGTTTACCTAAGCCGAATAAAACAAGTGTGGAATGCTCTACCCTGCACTCCCATTTTAGAGCAATGCGAATTGGTACCCCCGTTCTGCTTGTTCCGAATTTACTTACCTTACTTTGTTAATTTTTTTTTTATCATCGACATCTCTTGTATTTTCTGCAATCAGATTATGCAACTGGAAATCCCAGCAACCATTATTTTATCCCAGTCTCGCGAAAGCTACTCTTCTAATATTCTGCACATCTTCAGAACTTGAACTTTCATTCGACCATATTTCTGGAAATAAAGTTTTAAAATAATGACGTGATTGGTCTGAAAATTTAAGTGTTTTTTTTTTTTTTACCCGTGGGCTGGTGGAAGTCTTCATAGACAAGACGGGCACGTCCCTAAAGTAGCGTGAAACTTTAACCCACTAAAACCACCACCCTTTTTGTTTTTGTATTGCAACTAAATATGCGACTTGTCTAGCAATTTTTTTTATCACGAGTAATGAATGTTTGGCAGGTAACTGTCCTTTGAGAGTTCCTGTTTTTTTCCGCAATTGATAGCGCTGTTTGTTATTATCGGTCCAAATCTAAGGGCTTAGTTCTTTGGAGACGCCGCAATAAACTAGTTTCGTCAAGAATTTGGAGGACCGTTGTGATAACGTGTCACAATAAACGTTTTTTTTTATGTTTGCGTACAAATTTTACGTTTCATCTTCAACCGCGGGAATACTCAGATCTCTGCGTAGATCTTTATACCTTATATCTATACCAAGGCGCAATGACGAATGATCTTAACATTTTTTCAAGTTTTCAAAAGTTTTGAGAATGTTTAGATTCGTTTCACTGGTACAACCATATAGTTGTATACCATTAGTTCAAACCGGCTTTAGCACTTTGCTTGTATAAAGCAGCTTGTTATCAAGGTTAAACTTCAAATATTTTCCAAGTAACCAGTACAACAGTTCTCTGTATTTCTTTTTAAGTCCTTCGCATTTATTTTTTATATGCAACTTCCATTTTAATTTTGCATCGAGTGTCATTCCGAGATATTTCGCTTCATTTGTTAAAGGGACTCGAACCGTATTGAGAAATATAGGCAAATTGTTTGTCCTTCTCAATGTTATAGTTGCTGCGCTCAGACTAGTGTGTCCTGGTAATGTATGTATAGTATGCTACGTTACATTTTAATAAAATTGTTATTGATATGAATTTAAACTCAAAGATAAAAGGATGTGTTTGAACTAAGCGGGAGCAGTAAAGGATGAGGATGGTAGGATAGGGAAGGGCGATAATGGCGGCAAAAAATTAGGAAGTGAAGGAAGGCAACATACGGGGTTATTGAGGCGAGTAAAATAACCATGGTAGGGAGGGTAGGAAAATTTCTCGCAAGCGTCATCACACCTAGACGTAGAAGACTGGCATGGAAATTTTTTTGTTGCGATTTAAAAGGGTCAAGTCCCACACCCACCGACGAGCTATAGAGGGAACTTGCATGCCAGCACCGACCCAACGACAAGATAAATCGTCGCTACAAAAGGCGAACGCCTGTTGAGTGGATAGACGGTTGCGCGTTCAATCCGAGCCCAAGTCCATTAAAATTTTATCCAAAAATATTCTGAAAATGTCGGTAGTTACTCCTAAAAGTATACACCATCATGAAAGTTCAGCGAATTTAACGAATACAAAAAACAGTGACTTCCCAAAATTAGTTCGGACACCACCCATGGAGTAAGCCTCCACTATATCCAACATCTTTCCTATCACTCTATTTCTTCCCATTCCTTAACGCTCGTACTGTGGTAAAAAATTTAAAGGGTATTCACAACCCCTTAAGAGCACGCAAATCATGGCTAGGTTTCCCTAATCGATGTAAGGAATATTTCACCCCTTCTGAACGGTTTACAGTATATAAAGCGTTTATACGCTCTAAACTTGAGTTCGACGTCAACGTCTGGTCGGAAGCACTAAAAAAAACATTGCAGCTCCTAGATAGGAAACGCGTTCGAATCAACTTATGGGAGACATAGCCATAGCGAATTCTATACTTTCGCTCGAACATCGGCGAGATATCTCCTGCCTGACCTTGTTTTATATTATTTTAACAACAAATAGTCAAATGAAATAGCCAGCTGCATTCCTCCCATTCAACAATTAAGCCGCAATACTAGCTACGCTATGAATGAAAGTCAGTTTACACTCAAGCCTATCTTCAAACGAACGATGAAATATACACAATCGTACATAAACAGCACAACAGGAATGTGGAATGCGAATGTATTGTGGGAATGTATTCACTTTCCATAAAAAATTCACAGACATTTAAAACCAATGTTCATCCGTACCTCATACCTTCTTATTCCGAATTTCCTTAACGCCCGCATAGTGCTATAACGTATCAAGGACATTCATAACCCCTCGAGTGCACGCAAATTATAAAAAAAAATCAGCGAAGTTCCATTATTCTGATAAGATTGATGAAAACACTTCCACTCTACCGCATCCCTGCTGTTCCGTTCGTGTTGTTCACCGATTCCATCTCGAACAGTATGGACAGGGCTCCCGATTTTCTCATTTCGCCAACGCTGATATTTGTGCATTTGTGTGGTCCATATCTATAGAGTTCGTAAGAACGTACCTTTGGACCTCATGATTTAATATGACTTCGTCAGTGCTGGTATTGTTGAGTTTGTATGATTCCAATCGTTAGGTCTTACCTTTGGATATGACAATATAAACAGAACCGGTGGTTCTTGAGATGATTTTCAGTATGAAAAGAATTTTTCTTCGGATCTTAGAACTTTATTTTGGAGCCTTAAAATTGATGCAAACTATCTTTTTACCTAGAATCGCTACTTTCCTCTTATTCTTTTTGTACATTGGCCCAACTTTAAGGGCTGCACTTTAGCCCCGGAACTATAATTGCTTTCAGCTTAATGTGCAGTTTTTGGTCAAAGATTATAGAGGGGGTTCTCAACACTTCACCCACCAAACGCTCATGCTATGATTGACATCATTATCATGAACTTCTTTGAATGTCATAGATAAGATTTCCCCCATGGGCCGTAGATCTGAAATATCTGAAATAGTTCGAGTTGGAACAGGGAATGGCTAGCAGCCTGTTTTTTGTTTGTTGGGGAAAATGCGATACCCATTTATCGACATCCACTAACAAACCATTGAGAGCTTCTTGCAGGGACGTTTAATTTCCAAGTGCCAAGTTATTGAAGTATGATCTGGCTGGAGAGTGGAGATGTTTATTGCTTAGGCCCCTGGTCCACTTCGAACTGGAGTGCCATCTGAAGTACAGTATTATATTAGGCGTTTTTTATTTTACTTCATGAGCATGAACAATATAGATAAGCGAGGAAAATTGAACAACTCTTACAAGTACGTTATAGATCATGATGAACCAAGTTTCTGTACAGCGGATGCTCTTTTAAGATCATGTGGGTAAAACAAAAGCACCTATTGTCATCCACATTTGAAAGTTCAAGTTAAATCTTCTGTGGTTACACATAGTAGTCATATAAGTGACAAATTATGTATAAACTGCTAAACCTGACGGTGAATTCTATTACAAGACATAAGTGAACTGTCAACTTTTTCTTATCGATAACGTGCACAAGTGTGCGATTAAAATTTCCATTTAACTAGTCTTATTAAAGCTTTGAGAATGATTTATCTATCTCCACGCTGACTAATAATTTAAAACAGAATTAATTTTGAAGTGCGATATGAGTTGCTTTTTCCAATAGCCTACACCAGGGTTTTCACTTATAGTTGTAGTCGCGTTCCCTTTATCAATGTCTGTTAATACCTGATACCGCAAACGAATCTAAATTCCAAAATTCCATACAAAAACCAACAACATTACAAGCTGCTAATCAACAACCTCCACCCAAGCCAACAGTAGTTATGCACCAAAAAAAGAAAGAAGGAAAACAAACACCAGTAACCTTGTCAGAAAATGACAAATTTCGTTCGAAAAACCACTTTGTCGCCGGCACATGCTAATTTTCCACCTGCCTTCCACAAACTTACATTTACCTTGACTTTCGTAACCATGTTCCCTGCCATCGGAGCCGAACCAGTGTTACACACCTATACGTTGAAATTGCATAAGATGCCATGCCTCGGTAAATGAAATTTGAAATTAATATTTCGCCATCACGAAGGATCCAAACACGAGGCAAAACACGTCTAGATACTATGTACATCAAGATAAATCGCAAAAAAAAAATCATTTTTATACGACCCAAAGTTGATGAGCTATAATTCACCTCCATCTACATGGGGTTATAAATTTACTTGGGCGCTGCACCTTGCTCCATTATTTAGCAAAATGCCACCACTAAGCAATGTAGAGCAGATGCATGCACCACCGCACCGAACAGGCAAAAAAAGCAGAAGGTATCACCTGCCAGCCCAGAGTCTAAACGGGGAAGACGGTGAAATTGACATTGTCGGTGTCAGATCGCGTTGGGCTAATTGAAATTTCATTAACCCAAGCCAAATTGAATGCCGATGGAATAAATTGCATTTAAAGTAGCAAAGTGGCGAACTCGAATAGCTGGATAGATACATTTATACACAGGACTAACGATGGATACATACGATGCTTCTAAAATGGGTCATGTCCCTGAGAAAGTTGCAATTTTCATAGCTCGCGACGTGTGCGAAATGGGTGCGGTTCGAAATGGCGAATATCATATTCCAGAACAGAAAAGGATTATGTTCCAAAGTACACAGACATAAAGCCATAGATAAAGACAGCTACACTTGAAATGGCTTTGCTACGGTAGTCGCATCAGACCTCTTGAACTTTTGCCCGAGAAACTGCAACTAAACAGGCTGCTATTCGAAGTAAGTTGTGTGCAGATATTCTACTAGTGCACCTACAATTGAATCCAGTTCATCGACAATCCGATTGTCCTTTGGAATAGGAGAGCAGAAGAAAAACCCAGCAAAAACCCAACATGACGATAATAACAAAAGCAGGAGAGTTAGACGAAGCGAACAGCACAACGACAACGATAATGATGAAAGTCAGAAAAGCAGTTCACAACTGGGTGAGCTTTAGAGTGTGTTTGTGGAGAATAATAGAAAACAGAAAAAAAAAATGGAGCAAGGAGAGTCCTTCAATGTTTTTCGGTTGAATGGAGAATAGAGAAAACTATTTGAGCGAATATGTGTCGAATTTCCACCGTCAAGTCATACAAATCTAGTGCGAAAGGAAACTCAACGGCACACAGGAAATGGGTCAGGGAAGTGGAATTTTTTTTATTTCTGATTTAATGAGGAGAACGCCAGAAAGACACTTGTATAGTTGAGAATAAAAAACGACCAGAACTACTTACTTCATGGTTGGTTTAGCAGGACATAAATTCGGAACAATGGGAGTTAATTTGATTTCGTGTTCTGGGTTTTGTTGAGGAAAAACCTTTAATATGAAGAAAGGCTGCAGGTTGGGTTATTGGGAAATTGTCAATTAGGTTTCATGGGAAATTGGAAGGAAGCATATAGCGAGCATGTACAATACATTGGGATACCGAATATAGAAACTTATCATTGTTTAATAATTCAAGCTATCAGGAGTGATCGAAATATGTGGCATAAGGGAACAATATCGAAGAAGAAATAAAGTTTAAAGGAGTACATAGTAAAAAAAAAACACACAATTATGCGCAACAAAAGCTGTGCAAATTCAATAATTTTACATCGTACGGAATTAAAGCCCACAAATTTGCTGTTGGCACATCCTGATACGCTAATCTCACAAATAATGATCACACAGGTATGTTGCTCTTGATAACTCTAAAATAACTTCTTTTGTTTTTATTCAATTCAATTATTCCCCTTGAACCGTTTGAAGGTATGCTCACAATACATTTTGTCGATCGCACTTTAGTGTGCTCTTTAAAAACGGCCGTACGCCTTAAATTTAAAAGCTGTGTAAATAAAACAATTTTACATCCTAGGGAAATAAATCCCACAAATCTACTCTTCTCACATTGTAATACGCTAATCGCAAACACTGCAATGTCATATCATACAGGTGTGTGGTTCTATATATGTTTAAAATATCTTCTTTACCTGGTATTCAATTAAATTATTTTACATCGTACGGAATTAAAGCCCACAAATCTACTTTCCGTATATGGTATTGCGCAAACCGCACACTGTACTAAATATGTCAATAGCACTCAGGTGTGCGCTCTTCAATCTAAAATAAAGTTTACCTCTTGTAGCATTGGAGCTTAGTAATATTTTTCCATCACATCTTAACGTTCAATTTATATAATAGCGCACATTTGTGTGCGCTTAAAAAAAAAACGGCTCATCCGCGACGGGTACGTCGACAATGCTCCGGAGCTCCTCCGCTTTAGCACGGCGGTATCGGATCGCGATAGGATCGATGCTGCAAAACAGCGCACTGAATTCTGGTGGTTATATGAGGAAGGTGATTCTGCACTTCCTCAGGACTTTGCGGACTTTTAGTCCAACTCCATAGATAAGATTTTAAAATTAGGAACAGGGTCTGTGCACCACATTGGCGTACAATATGGTTAAACGCAGGCTGCCGTGGGACCGAAAGACGCAATCAGGATGGCGACCCCTCGCGGCATGTGCAACGAAGGCTCGCCACCCCGATTATAATTAAGTTAGGTTTAAGTAGTGAGGTAGTCTTAAGCTAGGTTTAAGTAGCTTAAGTAGTCTTAAGTTAGGCTTAAGTAGTTTAAGTAGTCTTAAGTTAGTTATAATCTAGAATAAGCTTTTTTATAAAACAAAAAAGTCACTATACAAAGTTTTCTATTTTTTCTTTGTAATTAAAAATTAAATATAAAACCAAAAAACCGACAAATTTAAGCCTAAAGGCAAAATAAACAGCTAAATATAAGCTTACAGCGCCCACTAAGGACCGATAAGTTAGATTAAGTAAACCAGTTATTGATAAGTTAGATTTAAGCATTTTTGTCTAGTAGTAAGTTAATATTTTAAGTAAATAAAAAATGAATTTGAAAGTTAAAAGAGCACGTTCAAAAATATCAATCGCACATGGTACACAAAGCGCACAACTTTCAAAGTGGCCATTTATATTCATTAAGGATAAGAACTAAACAAATTTTTAACCGCACATACTTGCATGCTTAACGCACATGCCAATAACTAAATTGCATGCAAACTTTACGAATGTGAATAATTATTAAATATTTACCGATAAATATTACCGATAAACTAATTGCACTCAAAATTTGCGAATGCAAAAAAAGGATTGTAAGGAATAAATTTAAGCGCATTATTTTTTTTTCAATTTAAAACCATTGCCACGTATATGCAATTTCGCACTGTGCGCTTTCAACCTCATTTCCATATATAGGATGGTGATCATTTTTGTCTTAATCTAATATGTGCGCAACGAAAAATTTGGTTTCATCCAGGACTAGGAATTAAGCTCAAAAAGTTTCCCTGAGAATTCAAAAACGCACACTCATATGCGCATGTGTACTGTATTCATCATCCATCTACGACAGTAGCTCAAGAACTTTAGTTGGATATTAAAAATAACACACACTGGTGTACGATCCAAAAAAAAAACGAAAAGTTTCATAGAAATTTAAATTCTTGTTACGAATAATTGAAATAGTAACCTGCAGGCAGACCCGTGGGCAGCGGAAAAGTGAAATGGACTGATTCGACAATAGCAATGCAAAAGAAGACGACAATTAGGTGGCATCCTTCTTATGATACCAGTCGCCCATTGAATTATTATTTGCAATCCAAACCGAGCTCCATATGTTACCATTCAACTTATTAGATGTGCAAATGGATGCCATTCTGCCCTAAGTCTGAGGAATATACTTTCTTAATTGCCTGTTTTTGAGATCGTTGATTAGTTCATCGTTCAAGCACGACATATGTTACCCTCTAGCTACAACGCGTAAAGGCATTTCAAGCTTTAAGTACGGCCAAAGTTTATTCAACCATACGCATTGAAAACAAAAAAACAGAAACGTTTGCTCACCAGCAGGTGGGTGGTGTGCACGTGCACACATAGCGGGCTCTGCCATTACGACGCGCCATAGAACAATTTTCTTGTATGCAGTGCGTCATCTGTATGGTTTTATAATCTTTGGTAGGACGCATGTTATTGCTAGGAAACGAAGACTCTGCTAGGCGGAATATTGGCGTACATTCGCTTTACGTGTCCTAGCCGTCTTAAACGTCAAACGGGGGTGGTGTTTTTTTTGGTTTGAACAAGGGCCCTACTCTGTATTCCGTTCTGAAAGTAATTTCTCTTCTCTTATTATATAAAAGTCTTGATGGAATCTCTGTCTCCAGAGCCCTCAACACAAACGCGACTAAATTTGTTGCTTCGAATTTTTAGCTTAAAATCACTCAAATTAAGATTTCTTCATCCTCTCATGGGTAGCTCTCAAATTTGTAGTTTGAATCGAAGTTAAGCTTAAGGTCCAATTTTTGTGGCCAAAAAGTATAACTTACCCCACTTAAATTTATTCAGAAGCTAGGTTTCACGTGCTGTATGGGCCGGTAATGCGAAATATCTATTTTTTTCTGTTTGGGGGGAAGTATGTCCCAATGATGTCAACAGGTCCCAAACACCACAAAATATTGAATTTTTCGCTTTTAACCTTGAGTTTTCCAAACCGTTTAACCAAATAGATCTTTTCAAAAGCACTACCCATTAAGTGCTTAAGATGGCTTGGACATGTAATAGCAAATGAACACCAACACTGCATCCCGCAGTCTGCAATTGTAAACGCAGTAACACCAGTGTCCCGATGAAGTAGACTAACTAGGATTTGACGTTAAACCGCCCCCCCAACCATTTAAGTGAATGTTATACCATTTTCGTGCGCACATAAGTGTGTGCTGACGTTTTTCCCACTTTATCTTATTGCATTTTACTCTTCCCTATCATTGACAACTGAATGTTAAACAGAATGTTAAACAGAATGTCACATCACACTGTTCCGCATCACTCAAGTCCACATCACTCAAGTCCACATCACTCAAGTCCACATCACAAAAAAATCACAATCTACGTCTGCAAAACCAACACCTATACGCGAATTTCAAGCACTTCTCATTAGACCGCTCTGTCAAAGTTTTTCCGCGAATATTCATAATTCCCTCCCACATAGCACAAGTTTGCTATATGCAATCCTTTATGCTGACAAACAATAATTGCAACACGATGTATTTCTCCCACAAAACAGCAACCGCTAACCACCACCCCCTCAAATTCGATTGCAAATACTACCCGTACAGTGTACCTCAACTTCCAACCCAGCCAAACCAAATTCACTTTTCAATTTTCCTAATCGACTCAGACTCACAACTAAAAACAGGTTTTATCGGTTTTTGCTGTGTTTGGAGTACACCTTGCGCAGAACTAAAACCGAAACCAAAACAACTTAATAATTACGCAATCGATACCAGATACAAGATACATTCTTAGCCATGAAACACATAGAATACTCGTACTTTGTGGTGTTGCACAGACCACTCGCTGATCGAATGTCGAACACTGTCGCGGATTGGCGTCTTCGATGTCGTCACTGTCAACGACTTTTCACAATCTTTGCATTGGCAAGTGCACTTGCAGATACATGACACAACTGCAACTGCATCATCGACCATATGCGCTATGCGGAAACTAATTGCCATTTGTGTCTCATAAACGTCAATGGGGAGTGCTCTAATAGCGATATCGATTAGTTGTCAATAAATGGGCAAGCACTAACAATTGAATCCAATCATCGCCGCGTCTCCATCTCGTCCGACACAAATCGCATTTCAATTGCCTTTACACCAAAGAAGACAAATGAGAGAAAAATAGAAAAAAAGCACAACAGAACGAAGGAGAACAATACAAAATGGAAACAAAATCCTATCACCGCTTTGATTAATTCCATTTAAATTGTCCCAACATTTCCATAGAAGAGCAAACGACATTGGCGCCATAAGACACGTACCTACTCACTGTAGTTGTTAAGCTTCTAAGCGGGGTAGGGTTAGGGTAGACAACGACGTACGGGGCGACGCAATGCGACGCGAAGTGAAACCTCTAGCCTTTTGAAGGCAAATTTTAAAATATTATCACAGTTTCGATGATGAATGTATTCAGCAAGGGAGATGAAACCGGGGCTCTTGGGGACGATGATGGAGCCGGAATTCTGGCGGCCTGCCCCTTTAATGTCAATTAATCGCCTTTATCGTATTTCATGCGAGTCGCGTGGGTAGGCAATGAATATGCGCTTAGCAGGGAATGATCTAATATGCGGAATGATAATTTTTAGGAGCCAGCGTTGTTGTTGTTGTAAAGCCGCCTTATTGTTGCGGGTGTTTTTGTTCGTGTAATTATGTTTTGTGAGCTATAACACATAAGTAATTGGATTTTTTAAGGATGAAGCTTTTGTTGCGAAAATTG
Source organism: Rhingia rostrata (assembly GCA_949824845.1). NCBI lineage: Eukaryota > Metazoa > Arthropoda > Insecta > Diptera > Syrphidae > Rhingia > Rhingia rostrata. The sequence goes on from OX463757.1 coordinate 94,008,411, forward strand.
AAGGCGATTATAAAAAAAATGAAGTCTGCCTTGTTGGTCTGGTGTCACATCAGGGTCGTTTGTCGACAATTTATGGATCGGACCGTTTGAACAAGTTGGGTTGAGTAATGGTTTCGGATGCAAGTAGATTATTCCGACATATTGGGATGATTAGAGATTCATGATGGATAGACAAGAGGTTTTTTTCTTGTTGCGCTTACACAGTTGAGGAATGAGTCATTGAAATTTAGAATAATGAGTCATTTAAGTAAAAAATAACTGTACGAAGCTAAGTACACCCTTGAAGAACGCCTGAAGAATGCAACCTCAGCATTTTTTGCCCCATCCACAAAAAAGGAGACCCTCTAAACTGCGCCAACTACAGAGGCATAAGTCTTCTCAACATCGCCTACAAGATCCTATCTGCCGTAATAAGTGAACGCTTGAAAACGTTTACCAACAACCTGATCCGCCCTTATCAGTGTGGTTTTAGGCCAGGAAAGTCCACAACCAATCAAATTTTCACACTTCGGCAGATCCTGGAAAAAACCCAAGAAGTCCAATTCGATACCCACCATCTATTCATCGATTTCAAAGCCGCATACGACAGCATTTATAAAGACGAACTATAAAGAGCCATGTCTAGTTTTGGTATACCACCCAAACTCGTCCGTTTGTGTAGGATGACGATGGAGAATTCTCGCTGCTCCATCAGGGTCGGAAACGACCTCACCGACACATTCGATACCAAAAAATGATTTTGGCAAAGCGATGCGCTGTCATGTGACTTCTTCAATTGGATTCTTGAGAGGGCTGTGCAAAACTTCCGAGCTAACACCAGAGGTACAATTTTCCAAAAATCGGTGCAATCGCGGACGATATTGACATCATTGGTAGGACTGAATGTGATGTCTTAATCACGTTTGCTAGTATAGAGAAGGAAGCGGTAAAAAACGGCTTAGCAGTAAATGAGGGCAAGACGATGTATATGCTGTCAAAACGAAAGGACACACAACATCGACGAATTGAACAAAACGTCACCATTGACATATATAATTTTGAGGTAGTACTGGACTTTATCTATCTCGGTTCCGCTATTAACTCCGACAACAACCACTCGTCAGGAATTAAACGAAGAATTACTCTTGCCAACTGCTGTTTCTTCGGGCTAAGAAGGCAATTCAGTAGTAAAGCTCTCACTCGAACTACTAAGGAGATCCTATACAAGACCCTGATCATCCCAGTCCTGCTCTAAGGCGCTGAAGCAAGAACCGTCTCAAAATCGGATGAAGAAATCCTTGGTCGATTTGAGATTAAAATTCTTCGAAAAATCTTCGGTCGCGTTTGCGTTGACGGGCTATGGAGACGAAAATTCAACCAAGAAATATACGAGCTCTACAGCGACGTGTCAAAAAACTCCGCATTGGACGATTAAGATGGCTAGGACATGTAGAACGAATGGACACCAATACACCGGCTAGCAGAGTCTTCAATTTCCAGCCAGACGTCGGACGCAATAGAGGAAGACCTCGCCTTAAGTAGCGCGCACCAGTAGAAACCGACGTCAACCAATTTGTAGTGCTCAACTGGAGGCAGTTAGCTAAGAACCGGGCTAATTGGAGAGGTATGTTGGTTGAGGCCCAGGTTCATTTCGCACTGTAGCGCCACTTAAGTAAGTAAGTAGTAAGTACACATTCTCTTTGAGAAATTTGAATTTATATTATAACCATTTACACTTTTTACACCCTACATACAAGAAAAAGTTAAAACTACATACAGGGTTCTCTAGCAAGAGGACACTTTCAGTCAAATAATCACCGGAAACACTATTTGCCTAACCATGACCTGTGATTCGGCAAGGAAAAAAAAGAGGAACAAAAACATGGAAGTATTGCAATTAAAGTCAGGAAAAGGCACACCGCCATATGCTTTTAAGCACACCCTTGTAGCTTGGTTTAAATAAAAAAAAATTCACTTTGAATCAAAGGAATCCAATTTTTAAACCCATTCCCATAGGGGAATATTAATTTTGACACATAGAGACAGAATTAAAAAAGACTTACGGTGGGAATATGGATCCAGTCATAATCGGACGATGTGTTGATTTATTCATGTCTGTCCATCCTTCCATACCTCGTCGATTTTTAGGCCCTAAATTTTGAGCTAAACTAATGAAATTTGGTAGGTAAACGACCTATTTTTACTCTCAGTAGAACAAGTGTAAACATTTTTAAAATCCGTCCACTGTCATGCCCGTTTTTCAGAACAACATTGCTTTTCGTCAAACCATTAGGAATTTTGAAAAAGTATCTTTAAAAGATATATCGACCATGACATTGTCGATATTTCACTCTTAACAATCTTTTTTAGCGACGTTCTCTCTTTGGGCACACGTTTTCTTAAAAAAAAAACAACAAATTTTGATAGAAATTCAAAGAAATTTGATTGAAGTTTTTATTGTAAATATTTTGTCGGTATATCATTTTGTAGCTTGTCCAATTTTTTTTGGTGCGTTTTCCTTAAAAATTGTATACCCTGTGCCATAGGCCTATAGATTGTATTATTGTCAACAATTATTCATGCTTCTCCTGTACCCATGAAAAAATTATTTCACAATTCGTCCACTGCCGAGGCCTCTTTAAAAAAAAAAAACATTGTTCTTGGTCAATCCACAAGATATTTTGGAAAAAGTGGGATTTTAGCCTTCGTAAATATTTTTCTTTTTGCATTATGGAAATTTTCAGAACTGAATTTAGCTTACCAGCGCAGATTTGTCCTTTCCATGCGACACATGTGCAACTATGCGTTGAATATTCAGCTTTATCGGTGTATCCTTTCAAAAAATTTTCAAAACGAAAGTCAGCTTCAGTCGAAAATCAATTTTCTCTTGAGGTATCCGTTGCGGAACTAAACAATTCAAGTTTACATTTGGCTTCAATGGAATCAACATAGTCCCGATAGCGGTCACCATGAGCTGCTACAGCATTGACTATGCCACCCTAAAAAGGGCCAATAAAACCAGCGGCCGTCCTTAATGGGGAACCATACAATTATTCTATGAAGTAAAATTGGTTTCTGTTATATAATAGCGGCTTTTCTGTTTGTTACCAAAGCCAGTCAAGTCGAAATATGCTTCGTCGCTCATAATGCCAAAAATGCCAACCAATTAAAATCGAGCTGAAATATAAAACATGCCGTCTATAACCTACAAAAATGTGCGTCATTAAAATGTTCTGTTTGTTATATGTTAATGAAAGTCAGTAAAACTATATTAAGACTTGGAATCAAGCAATTAAACCGAAATGCTATAAATAGGTCCAATTGTTAATTCACTTAATTTTTCATTACCAGTCAGCACAACTGAAACTATTTTTGACTGTAAGCAGTAACTCAAGCAACCCTTGAAGTTCTCAAAATAAATTTAAAACTGTCAATTGCTTTGAAACTGTTTTTTTTTTTTCATTAAAATAAATATTTTTAAACGATGACTAATGATTTTTATTTTATTTATTTCCAGGTATGTACAACGTAAACCTATGTCCAACATTTTGAAAACGAGTATTGAAACAGTATCTATATTTAGGTATGTACAAATTTTGATATGCAGGCCAATTTTTGCCCAAAAAGCTTAAATGGTAAACATTGGTTTTTCTTTAAAAATAAAATTTAACCTGAAATTCCGTGCTGCGAATAATTTTCTAGAATAGTTTTTGCATGAACGTTCTTGGGTATATTATTAAATGAGAAATGGTTTCTGTGCAGTATGATCATTCTTTCAGGAATTTTTTTGTTTTGTTTTTCGTAAGAAAACTGTTTTTTCTTGTAATTGAGCTTAAACCCGAGCACACTTCCCAACCTTGAGGGTTAAATCCAATTTATTGAATACCTCAAGGATACGGGGCCATCAGTATCCACTACGGAGTTGAGCGCTGTCGTTGCCTTTTCGACTCATCCGCCATCATCTCTGTTCTGAAGGCCTGACTAATTCTTAAGAATCTTAGGTGATATTCTATTCGAATAACTCGTAGCAGTTCAAAGCTAGCTGCAATTTATTAACCATCGGATATGAGTCCATTAGTATCCGCTACGGAATCGAGCGCTGTCGTTGCCTTTTCGACTCATCCGCCACCATCTCTCTTTTATAGGCCTGACCTATTTTTTAGATTCTTAGATGATCTGCTGTCCGAATAAGTCGTAGCAGGTCGTAGCTAGCTCCAATTTTTGTACCTCTCGGAAATCGGTTCATTAGTATTCACTACTGAATTGAGCGCTGTCGTTGCCCTTTCGACTCATCCGCCACCATCTCTCTTCTATAGGTCTGACTTATTCTTTAGATTCTTAGATGATCTGCTGTCCGAATAAGTCGAAGAAGCTCATAGTTAGCTCGAATTTATAAGATACCTCTCGGATATTTGCCCATTAGGATCAACTACGGGATTAAGCGTTGCCGTTGGACTTTTAGCTAATCTGCCACGATGTCTTTGTCAGGGGCCTGCCTAATTCTTAAGATTCCTAGATAATCTGCTGTCCGAATAAGTCAAAGCAGCTCATAGCTATCTCCAATTTATAAGATACCTCTCAGACATGGGTCCATTAGTATCCACTACGGGTTTTTAGGGCTGACGTTGAACTTTCGACGAATCTGTCACGATCTGTATTTTCTAGGTCCTTTTATCCGATTATGTCGAAGCAGATTTTATTACAAGATGTTAATTTTTTCCATAAAGAATTTCAAATCCTATCTACCATCAATGTACAACCGGCAGTCGCTGAAGAAAGGCTGAAAGTCAAATTTGATAGGCGTCGGTTGGAAACGATTTTGTTTTCATAATCGCATTGCCTACCACTGCAGCATACCAACAAAATTGTTCGTGCAACTGACACCAAATGGTATTGTTTCCGTCCATCCTGTATTTTAGGACACGGTTCATCCTGTATCTGATTTTTATTTAAAAAAAACTTTTAACATACAAATTTTCTTCTATATATGTCATGGGTAATCATTCCGTAACTCTCAAAACGATAGTCGTTGACTATAGTGTAGGAGACTTGCTAGGTAAGTAGCGTGTAAGTTTTATATAATGTGTGAGCACATGTATACATATAAAACGGTATGTACCCAGAAAGTCTCCTTCACTGTCGTCAACGATTATCGTTTTGAAGATTACGAAATGAGTACCCTGTATTTCCATTTCTTAAAAAAAGTGAAGAACGACTATAATTCAGGTTTGAAAAAATTGTTCTATTAAAAACTTACAAGAAGATAGTTAGACCTATTGTGCAGAGTTTACTTTGCTTTTGTTGCGATGCTAAGGAATGGCTACTTTGGCATTTTATTTAATTATTGAGTCTTGTCTTCTGTTTGTGTAGCGTGTTTTTTTTTTATTTATGTCCATAAAATGTGGACAGATAAAACTAATATTCAGCAGTTTCGGCCTATATTGACCTTGGGCCTAGTTCATATAATCATATGTGTGTAGGTATTTTTTTTTCGCCTATAATCTTCCGCTCCGGGCCTTTTTTTGAGAAGCTATACATGACAGTATTACTTTTTAAGTAGTAAATAAGTATCCTTCTGGGTATTAATCCAAGAATCATATGGATTAATTTTGAAGTAAGTCCTTCTAACCGTAAAGACTTCATACACAAATAGGCAAACGGTCAGAACTCCCGGTCAATTTTCGGACATCTCCATCATCATGATATATAGCTTGACCAAAACCCCGAGTTTGATTTTTATTTACGAAACTAATACCCACTCTATTTGGAGCGAGTAAAAGCTGGTTGATACTGCTTAAGGAATTTGAACTAAAAAGTCGATCTGAACCCAATGCACTTATAGCCCGCTTTGGCCTAAGCATAGTAGCTTTTATCGCAACCATTTATTTGCATCTTTGTTTTTCTTGATGCAATGGCTTTACTTTGACGGGCTCAGTTGCGCGAGTTAGTACGATGAACTGCCGTGCAGAAGGTCTGGGTTCGATTCCCAGCCGTAGCAACACCTAAATGATTTTTCACTGGCCCTCCTCTCGTGATGATCTGAGACATCATCCGAGTAGTATCAATTGTCATAAAAGCTTATCTCAACTTAGCCGTTCGGATTCATCATAAAACAGGAGGTCCCGCCATCGTGCTAAGAAGTACACACGCACACATGTTTGGTTGTGAGAAAAAAGGTAGGCTGTGGGTACTAACGAGCCTGTTGCGCCATAAATTTATTTAGTTATTTTTTTTCAATGGCTTTACTCTAGACAAAATAAGCTTCTTCGGACTATAGATCTTTCTCCGACTGTAGTAGCTTCTCCGACAGTTGATACTGGCACATTATTTGTGCATTCAGTGATATGTTGCCTTGTTAAAAAAAATCGACGGTGCTTACAGACACCTTTGTTTTGATACCCAATTCACATTTTTTCGTAAAAGGAATGTCATAAAATTTTTGAACTATTTCTCAAATCCAAGATACATTTATACGATAAAAAAAGAGAGATATCATCTCACCCTTGAACCAAATCGAAAGGGTACTAAAATCAATTTGTAATAGACTTGTTATTTCTAGCCTACACATAAACAAGTGGGCGTTATCCTATTTTCATCAATGTCTTCTCAAAAAGACAATTTCATCCATCATCAAGCTTCCATAAAACACATGAAGCTTCTCCCAACTGCGCCAAATATCGCTATCCATATCACAATCTAAAATGTAAATGCGTGATGTATCCAAAATCGCTACCAATTAGCAGTCTTTCAGTTCCAAATATGGTGTCACAGATGTGCGTGTTAACATATCCGGTGATTCAATATCCGAAATCCAAATCCGATATTTAATTTATTCACAAAAATAGCATTTTCTCATATCAAAAAAAAACACACGCATACGATTCAAATTTGTTTGTCGCAGTTCGAAACAAACACATCTGCTATTTCCTAATTGCCTGCCTATCTCCGCCGGATACCGGCACATTTATTTATTCAAAATCAATTTGCACACCAATTAAGCATAAACGGACACACGCACCTAAAAGCAGCCAATCAACCAAATAGCCACGAAAATTGATTCGTTTGAGTTTTATAGGGAAAAGGCATAACATTTTCCAAAAAAAAATTTAAAACAAATCTGTAATATAGATGTAAATAGATACTAACCCGGGAAACCTGCTCAACCCACACTCGTGGTAATTTTTGTGGTAACTATCGAGTCTTTAAACACCCACTCGCAAATGTACCTCTCATTCATAAAAATGGTTGTAAAAAAAAAAAAAAAAACGAAGCCATCCACTGTGTCCAATTTGGGTTTGTGGAAACACATAACTTTGGTGACAACTGTTGTTGATTTGTTGATTTTTTTTCTTTCACAAAAATTCAAATCGGATCATTAGGAACAAAACAAATAAAATTCGGGTCACCGGATGAATGTCCTTAGTTGACTGACCTGAATCAACACTACCTACTCCACCGAGTTGTGATGATGATGCTGGATTAGAGGAGAAATTCTTGTTTTCCAATTGTTATGCAGTTCTGTTGCTCTGGTCCGGGTAGTTCATTTCAACTTTGTTTTTCGTTTTTTTTTCCTTTGACTGTGTGTGCATATTGTTGTTCTCAAGTTTCCTGGATCTCGTCCAAATCAATGTCCCTCCAATGACGATAAAGGACCTGCTGCTTTGCATCCGTCTCTTAGAAAAGTGGAGATTTCGTGAGGATAATATTCAAGTTCTGTCAAGGAGATTTTATCGCCGGAGAAGTAAAAAAGGGACGAAGACGGTATAAAAAGGGCCTGAACCAGATATAGCACGTTTTTGTATATCCCATTGGGGAAGGAAATGTGACAGTTCAATATATGACGAGGATTCTTTGCTTTTTAGTCTTGAAATGGAATGATATAGGATGCCATGTACGGAAGGATGCATGATGATGGGTTGTCCATATGTGGAAACACATACATTTGTATGGGGAACCTTTTCCTTTGAAAGTATAACACATGTCAACAAATCGGAGTAAAACCCTTATCAGTGCACATTTGACACATTTGCAGTGTTTTGATTTAGGTTTGTGGAAGTTTTGCTTTTATAAAGACAAGCGTTGGTAATCAGAGGACGTTGTGGAGTGGCCATTGCGTTACCTAACTACTGCTCAAAAATCTGGGTTATATTCAAAACTATCACAACAAAGATGAAGGCTTTTTAATTATTTCCCTCTCACCATGATGTGAATTTTAATCACCTCAGAATAACGTTTGATGAAAATACCGATTAGGATTATCCCTTATCCAGCTCTGACCATGGTCGGGGGTTTGATCGTCTTAGATGATCGTTTGACGACGCTATTTTGACGAAGATAACAATTAAGGTTTTCGCTTATCCACTTCTGACCATGATCGGGGCTCTAACCGCCTTAGATGATCGAGCGACGACGCCATTTTGACGAAGACAATAATTAGGGCTTACACTTATCCACTTCTGACCATGATCGGGGCTCTAATCGCCTTAGATGATCGTGTGACGACGCCATTTTGACGAAGATAACAATTAAGTTTTTCAATTATCCACTTCTGACCATGATCGGGGCTCTAACCGCCTTAGATGATCGAGCGACGACGCCATTTTGACGAAGATACCAATTAAGATTTTCGCTTATCCAGCTCAGACCATGACCGGGGCTCTATTCGCCTTAGATGATCGATCATGTGACGACGGTATTTTGACGAAGATACCAATTAAGATTTTCGCTTATCCAGCTCAGACCATGACCGGGGCTCTATTCGCCTTAGATGATCGATCATGTGACGACGGTATTTTGACGAAAATACCAATTAATGTTTTCACTTATCCACTTCTGACCATGATCGGGGCTCTAATCGCCTTAGATGACCGTGCGACGACGCCATGTTGACGAAGATACCAATTAAGATTTTCGCTTATCCAGCTCAGATCATGACCGGGGCTCTACTCGCCTTAGATGATCGTGTGACGACGTTATTTTTACGAAGACAATAATTAGGGCTTACACTTATCCACTTCTGACCATGGTCGGGGCTCTTATCGCCTTAGATGATCGTGCGAGGACATTATTTTGACGGAAAACATAATTTTATCGGATCCAAATCATGTACTTCACTAAATTTTCTTAAAACTATTACTGCAAGTAAAATATCAGAATGATCACTTGGCCATGATCACATTGCCCATCAAAGCAAAAAATTTCTTCGGTTTTTTTCACGGTCCGCCGAAGTATGTGTTGATCAGTTTTGGACTTAAAACCACACTGATAAAAGCCGATCAGGTTGTTGGTAAACGGTTCCAGGCGTTCACGTATTACGGCAGATGGGATCAATTTGGCGATGTGGATGAGTCTTATGCCTCTGTAGTTTTCGCAGTTCAGAGGGTCTCGTTTTTTGTGGATCGGGCAAACGATGTTGAGGTTCCAAATACCCGAACAAATTTGGATTATGAGTTGGTGAGTTGTTGGCTTTATAAAGCTCGGGAGGAAGGTCGGTTGATTGGTTGTGTTCGCTGTCGTCGCCAATATCGGAATGGTTCTGCCTGACATTGGGATATTCTTCGTCATCGCATTTTAACAGTCTGCAGAAATGGTTCTTCCGTATTCTCAGCATCGACTGTGTCTCAACTACAATATTTCCTTGTTCATGTCGACAGGATTCTGTTCGAGCCTTGTATCCCTGGCTGTGAAGTTTTACACTTTGGTAAAACGTGCGAACATCATTTCTGGAGATGCAACTCTCTATATCCTGGATAGCCCCCCTTTTCTTGCTCTTTTTTTTCTTGCTCTTTTTTTTCTATTTTTCTGAAAAGTCGGTGTTCTCCCCTTTTTCTTTGAATATAAAGCTCAATGATAGCTCTCGTTTTTACCTTTGTAGTTTTGCTTTGTACGCATCGTTCTTGGCTGCGAGCATCTGTTGGCATTCTTCATCAAACCAAGGATCTATTGCGGGTGGGCGTGAGAAATCTAGCACTTCAGTTGCGGCTGATCTAATAGCTTGTTGACATCTTTGCCATTGTTTTTCGACGGTAGTTGCGGATGGTATGGTGTCTATCGAGAGGAGGAACACGTGGTCTACCAAGGCCTTGGCGGTCTCTTGCGACATAAATTTTTTTTTGCGTGGTGGATATCCAAATTTGAGATAAGCTTTTCATGACAATTGATACCACTCGCGTGATTCGTCAGATCATCACGAGAGGAGGGCCAGTGAAAAATTATTAACATGTAGCTACGGCTAGGAATCGAACCCAGACCATCTGCGCGGCAGTTCATCGCACCAACCAACGCGCCACTGAGCCCGCCCCTGTAATCCTTAAGCATACTTTTTTTTGGCTTTTTACAAAAATTATATATTGTTGTCTGCCTGTCTGTCTTTAGGCGTTTCGCCGATTTTAAGGTCTTAAATTCATTCCAAAAAATTGAGTAATCTTCATTAAGTTTTCGAGGCCCCTGACGCCACCCACTTAAACCTTTAAAATGTATAGAAGACACGCGCGCCGGTGGCAGTTAGCTAAGGACCGTCCTAATTGGAGAGGCATGTTGGTTGAGGCCCATTCTGGACTGTAGCGCCACTTAAGTTGGTAAATAACTAAAAGGACACGACGATGGCATCAAAGGTCTTTATTTCTTCAAAAGTGAGGAATCGTATTGATAAACGCATTGATTCTGAAAAATGTTTGTGGATAAGCCTACAATCAATGTCGGGGGCCAAAAAATGTTCGGACTTTTAATTCATCGAAATGTTAGATTTGAATAAAAAAAAACCGATTAGTGGCAATAAGGTTACGCCTTGTGCTTCTGAGATAGCCCGTTTGGAGCGAATATGTCAACCACAAGGTCGACACAGAACAGGAAAACTTGAAGTTTGAACTAGAGGTATCTTACTATTAGCCAGTCATATTGGAGAATCAGGTTGACTTATGACCAGAACGCCACTTAAAAGAGATATTTAACCTTCTCATACCTCTGCAATAAGCGCACTGCAAAGGCTCTCCATTCGGATCTGTCTGTTAAACTTTGCTTAGCTTTTATTCATCAGGAGAATCACCGTGACTTATGACTAGAACGCTTCTCTCCATTCGGATCTGTCTTTCAAACTTTGCTAAACATTCATTCATCAGTTCAACTTTCATACCGCCGACAAATTTTGCTGTTCGCTGAACGATTTAATTTCTCCCAACTATATCCAAGATCTACCAACTCCATTTGTTGTATTCACACCATTACCACAATAATCTTGTTGACCATATTTTTAAAGAAAATCCATTTACTTGTTAAAATGCACTTAAACACTCGTTTGTTGGATTTTTTCTTCTTCGTTAGTGTGCGTTTCTCAACTACGGCTCATGGTCTCCATGGTCTCTCTGTGTTCCACGACAATGCTTCGCTGGATATTGATGTCAAGTTGTATCTTGTAGTAGTTGTTTGGTTTTTTTTTCTTTATTCATGACTTTTTCGTCTTCTCAGAGATCTATTTAAGGCTTGAGTTTTCTATTCATAAGTTTTGCAGTAGTTAGTGCAGACCATGCACTCTGTCTGCTATTGTTTGCGTCAAAAGAATTTATGATATCAAATGCTGCGGAGGTAGATAGATATGCACAATGCGGCGGGCGCAGCGGGATAGAGAAAAAGATATGCGCCCCACAAGTACTTTGCATTTTCCGGTACAGTACCTGAGGTACTTGATATTTTTGTGTCTCTTTAGCGAAGACGACAATTAGTGTTGCAGCAACATAACTTTTAAAAGGGGGGGTTTCTTTTTATGTTGTTGCGCTTGTGCTTGGTCCGTGCTGTTTATGTTTTTTGTTGGCGATAATTGTATGCAATGTGCGCACGCGCACAAAACATCACTTGACTTATTGGAAGCGACGAGAACGTCGACTATGGTGGCGACAGCGGCGACAACGGCTACAGCGGCGGCACTTAAACACTCGAACGCTCGTGCCAAGTACAAAAGATGAAAAATGATTTTTTTTTTCTATAAATTGTGTTTAGAAATCGTGATGAGATGTGTCGGCGTATTGCAGCTTTTGTTGGATGGTAATTGAAGGGAAATGTTCAATTGAATGGGTTAAATGGAAAAAAATCGTGCTAGGAGGGTGGCTCAGTGACATCCTTGCTTTTCAATTGGGTTGTCAAAAGAGGATGTACTTGTGGATGTATTACCTAATACGTGATTTCAAAAATTGGTTGAATTTTTGTGTTTGCAGGAAAGGAATTGGCAGACTTTTTTTTATTTTATTATTCCATGTCCTTTTGTGTAAACAATTTGCATTTAGTTCGAAGTCTGAGAGCTTATAGGATTTTTTGTTTATTTGCATCACCACAGGGAAGAATATTTGATTTAAAAAAAATATATATCGGGTGTTTTTTTAGAGGTATAAAACTTCGAATTGAAATAAAACACAAGAAAATCGCTTAAATGTCCATCAATTTGGGTTTATTGGAAGGATAATTTTATGCCATTAATGCTCAAATATGATTTTTGGCATGTGGCGGCTGGTTCGAATAAATCCAAGTCTAGAGGTCCAATTTTTATCCATTTTTTCGAGCATTTTGCAAGCATTTTGGTTTGTTGTCGTAGATGAATGACTTCACATATCCCCAATGAAAATTATCCAATGGTGTCAAATCACATATTCTTGGTGGCTAATTGACCATTGACCAAAGGTCCATTCCGCGAAATTATGCGCTCCTCGAATGTTTCCTTCAATAAATCGATTGTGACGTGCGCTGTGTGTCATGTAGCGCCTTCTTGTTGGAACCACATTTCATCCATATTCATGCCATCCAATTCGGGAAAAAAAATAGTCGGTTATCTTGGCTCTATACCGGTCTCCATTAACAGTAACTCACTCTCCAGCATCATTTCGGAAGAAGTATGGCCCAATGACTCCCCCAGCCCATAGGTTACACCAAACAGTCAGTTTTTGTTGATGTAATGGCGTCTCAAGGGTCTCATGTGGATTCTCTTCACTCCAAATGTGGCATATTTGCTTGTTGACGTAGCCATTCAACGAAAAATGAGCCTCATCACTGAATAAAATTTTGCGATGAAAATCAGCATCGAGATCAATCTCATTTTCGGCCTACACACCAAAATCTCGACGCATTGCATGGTCTCGCGGCCTTAATTCTTGCACAAGCTGGATCTTATAAGGTCGTAAGCCAATATCCTTGCGCAAAATCTTTCATAAAGTTGATGGAAAAAGCTCCAATTGCTGTGCGCAGCATATACTTGGTCTAAACCTCATTTGCTGCTAAACTTATTTTTTCCGCTCCCTTCTCCATAATAGCAAACATGGCTATGACATCACATTGAGATGGCTTATAGATGGCTTACTTTATTTTTTAATCGATCCACTAAATATGAAGTTTTTTTTGAGGCAGCTTGTCGTTATATCGAATCCAACTCTTAACCTTAGTTTAGCTGTTTCTTATGACAATTTTTTTCAGAATCAACAAGTCAAGAGAAAAGTTCCTTATACTCCTTTTAAAGTTCAACACTAACCACTGCCCAACATAATATATTACACACTCTGTACATCACCTTTAAACTTTTCAAGATCCGTATATATTTACCCCTAATTTCATTTAAACCGCACCATAGATGAAAAAAAAAAACCACCAACCTAACCCACTAATCACTCCGACCGACCAGGTGCCTCTCCATCTTGTATCTATCGGCTTGTGTTGTTTTATCTTTTAACCTTTTTTTCGGTTGATGCCTTAATACTGTCATGCCGCCGCCAATCTAAATGTAACAAGGAAAAACCAAAACTAATTACATGCCCTGGGTGCACTCCAACATTGCACCGCCACACCGAGCGCCACCACCCATCGCCATCGCCATTGCATCTCAACTCGACCCTTATTTTATATCCTGCCTGCCTGCCTGCCTGCCTGCTTGATTTTTGTTTGCTATACTCATGCATAAGAGTATTTTTTTTCTCGTTAAAAACACGGCTATGGCTACTCTTGGCCCTGTTTTGCCATCATGTTTTGGGGCTACAATTTGCCATGATATTTTTCGTCGTCCTAATTAGTAAAGCGCATCTAAAGTACGCCCGTCTACTTGAATATGCAAATGTGTTTCTGAGCCATACAAGTCCCAAAAGAAGCTAAAAACAAATATCCAATTGAATTTGATATGCTAAAGCCTAGGGTTTTGTATATCTCCATATGGAGAGTAGGGCGTCTTGTATGATTAATAGCCATGGAAGGGTTTTGACGTTTTTAGGGCAACGTTTTTTTTTTTTTTTTGGGGGGGTTTTATTTGATTTTTTTGTAGGTAATCAAGTGAACTGGAGTGTGATCATTCCAAAAATACCACCATACCACTTCACTCCCTATGGGGAAACAGAATCCATCCAGCAAATGTGACGGAACTTCCGCTCAGTTAATTACGAACGAAAAATTAATTTGAATATTTATGGGGATTTTGACAAATAATGGAGGATTATATATCTATATGTGCATGCTGTGTGGTATGGGGATTTCGTGACTATTAAAACCTCCATTGGGATTAAGGGTACTGGTCTCGGTTTACAGCCAAAGGAGTAAATCATTTCGGAAAAGTTTCAAAAAGCTTTGGATGTGCACAAGCAATTTGTATCTGGATATCTTTTTCGGGACATAAGTGAGCCCATTTGGCTTTTTATGTCCAACAAGGATGTTAAGCAAGAATTTACACATGTTCGGAGGGATTTCTAAATGCATTTCGTCTAAAAAATTGTGTCTCGTCTGGGGATGTCGTTTCGTGCTTAAGTGTTGAATTCAGTTGAAAGTTTGCGTGTATGTTGTTAGGCTTTTTGTAGGTACAAAGAGTGTTTATGTTGGGGAAGAATCTGTTACCATGATCGAGTCCGGGAGTAAGTTTAAAATTCGCTGCAAAGTGTGCATACAAATAAGGGGAATTAGGAGCTTAGTCATGTTTTTTGTCTAGACTTCGTTTTTGATTAAATATTCATTTTTAGCTAAATTTCTAGGACTGCCAATAAGCTTTATCAAACTATTATTGCCACCTCAGAACTAAAAACGATAAATTATCCTCAAATTCATATGAAATCAGGTAAAATCGAAATCAGCCCACGAATGCCGACTATCTCTTAATGGGATGACAGAATACTTCAGCATTCACCTCTTCTGGGTGCCGGTAACAGAGATTTAGAAGGTGAGCCAAACAAAGTCATCCGATGATGTCGCCGCTTCAGAATATCAGTTGTGGCTCGCGCAGTGTGTACCGTTGCTTCGTCTTGTTGGAACCACTTGTCCTCCAGTCCTAATTCGTCCAATTGCGGCAGAAAAAACTTGGTTAACATGGCCCTATAGCTCGCACCGTCCACTGTTGTCGCTTGACCAGCGTCGTTCTCGAAAAAAAAAATAGCCCGATGACTCCTCCAGCGTGAACAGCGCACCATGCAGTAACTTTGAGCGAGTGTAATGGCTCCCCGTGCGTTACTCGTGGATTTTCGGTGCCCCAGAAGCGATAGCTTTGCTTGTTCACATACCCGCTGAGGTGGAAATGAGCCTCATCGCTCATTATAGTTTTTGTCAAAAAAATTGTCCACTTTGTGCTCGAGATTGGGGATGGCTTGGGCGTAGGTTACACAAACTTGGCGGCGGACAGGCAGCAGCTGATGCACAGACTGGACTTTGTACGGGAACATACGCAAGTCTTTGACCAAAATTCGCCTTAAGGGCGACCGGCTGATGGCTAATTGCGAAACACGGCGTCTGGTCGACATCCTCGGCAACAGCGGCGATATTCTCGGCACAATGGGAGCTCCGTGGCCGGCCACTCTTAGCAACGTCTCTTTGGTCCCATACTCTTCAAGGTTGGTGGCCATACGGCGCAGTGTTTGCGTAGTCCCTTGTCGAACGGCCGGGGAATCGGTGACGGAATTCGCGCTGCGCCAACACTACAGACGAATTGTTACACAAAAAAATGGACACGATTATTCCGCGTTCTTGGGGAGTATATCGCTCCATGGCCTGTTCGCTTGTGTTCTACATCTGTCTCGTCAACAAGTGTCAAAACAGATTTGACATTGGCGGCCATTTGCAAAAATAAGAGCATCTTTCAAAAGGGAGATCTCTTTTGGCCCACCTTGTACTAGGGAACTGTAAGGCGGATGCGTTTGCCAGACAGTGCACTTAATACGTTATGTATGTCCCTCGCTACATGAAAATCACTAATCAAACTAGATGAGATCGGGAGAGCAAACCGCAGGTTGATAAACTGTACAACGGGTCTGATAACATGTCCACTCCTGCCAAATTATAACCAGAACCGCGCTCTCTTTTCTTGATAATGCTATACAGGTCAATCATCAGTACCACCATGCGTGTACTTAAAGGACACTGCCCTCTTTACCAATGACTTCTGAAGAAGCTGCTTCGGCGAGGAAGAGGAGGGGTGTGTTCCTCATCTTCTGAAAGAAAACTTTATCTAGAAGACGACTACTTTGACAATCTAGGTGAGCTGGCTGATGTTAATGTCGAAAACCTCCTCCGCTTCATAGTAAGCTCGAATGGTTCTATTAAAATATGTTGAAATATGTTGAAATATGGCCCTATGTCACGGGTCCAATTGGAGAGGCTCCACAAATCATCACCTAAGAATAATCTTGCGACTATCTTGCTCATTTTGTCATCCATAAAGTTGGGTAACATTTTAATTGCCACGTGTTCATAACCCACGGAAGAAAGCAATGTTTTTTTTAAAGTGTCTTAATGCATTTAAAAAATAATATCGTCATCATAGAAATAGAAGCACTAACAAGCGCGACTTAACACATGATAAAGATCATTTGAAACACCAGTTGGAAGAAGGGAATAAATCCATTTTACCTTATTTTGGAAAAAAACGCAAAAACCTGTGTTTGACTGTTTCCATATTTTGGACTCATGTATCGCATGAGATACATTTTTACAAATGCTTCAACGTATAGAGATGACATTTGCATCATTTGGGAAATCTTGGTACTTAATCCCTTCTCCCAACTGGTCATGCATTTGTCACTAGCTTCCCTTCTTATTCAATACAAGTCCTATGTTTTGTTTGCATTGTCCATTGTCAACCTAACTTACGCAATTTCGAAGGTTGAATGTGCAACGGGGTTGAATCACCTGAGAACCAAAAATTGATTTTGGGGAATTGTGACAAAAACTTGCTCATTCTGTAGATCAATGAATGCCTCAAGACTAGTTTGGATGTTGAAAGCAGTGAGTTTCACAATAATTAAGTATATAACCTGAACAATCTGCACCGCAGTTTCGCAGTGAGGTCCAACAAAATTCAATAAAACGAACGTGTCCCACTCATTACCTCACCCAAACGTTCATAAAACCAAGTCCCTTATGCAAATACGCATTCACCTCTCAATTTCAAATTAAAAAAAAAAAAAACTATTTGCATCATTTAAACGGTATCTCCTTGAGAGTACTTCACACAACTTCACCTTGAAAAAAAAAGATCTTCATCCATAAATCCCCAGTGTCATTCGCCTCCGAAAAAAACATTCAATTCAACCTTTTTGTGGTGCCAAGTTGGCGCCTCTCGCTCCAAAAATTCACACACACAAATCAACTTACCATAAACGGACAAATAACTTATGCCAAGTAATGAGTAACAAGTGCCGTTTATAAGCCCATTACAGAGCGACCGTAGAGCGCAACTCTAATGCACACCAAGACCAAACACCCAATCCACTCGGGTGCACCACAATTGCAATTGCATCTCGCCGAGCATGTTGTTTGGGGCATAAGCTGCAACCACCCCCCCTGTAGTGTTGATTTACTTGATTTCTGTTGAGCCAGACTGGCAGAGACTAAATCACCGGCCCCATGCCGTAAATAAAATAATTTCATCAATTAATTGAATTGCATTTTGTCGGGACAGCATGCATGCAGCAGACATGATAAAATGGTTCGCTGGGGACCAGTAGCTGACCGAACCGTGGGTGGGCGCATTCATGTGTTGATCCTTTTTATCATCCCCCTCCCTTGTTGCCAGAACACTTACTCCATATGAATTATGTTAAATATTTGTTTTGTTGCGATTTTTTGTATTTTTTTATTATTAATGCCAGACTGCACTGGATGCACATGTGTTAAACATAATGTTGGTATAAAAAGAGTATCTGTGTGCTGTGTCGTGTGAATGGCATTTTAAGGTGTCTGTGCATATAATTGGTTAATTATTGCGGAATGTAGTACGTCCCAAAGGGCGGGTTTTTTTTTGTGTGCCACTTAAACACTGCACCGTCCAAATATACACACATGAATATTTCACTTTGATGTCGCTCCGATTTTGGACTGCAACTTATGTTTTATATTTACCCTCAGCGTACATCAAAGTCCTGAGTGTAGGTGTTTTTTGTTCGACTCTCAGCATAAGTGAGGAAACATAAAACTGAAACTGCCAAGTGTGCAAACATCTTTTAATATTTTATGTTTGTTGATTAGCACTAGAGTTGTGCAGCAGGCAAACCGAAATTGAAGGGTGCCCGCATGGAAGCAGTCCAGTCTTCTGGCGGAAATTAAATTTTAATCGTCTTTCGTGCGGCCTTTGGAAACATATTCAGGGAATTAAATTTTAATGACCAAAGGCAGATGTGTGGTGGTCAAGACGTTGTAAAAGATTGTGGACCTTCCTAGTATTTTCTTTGAACAAAACTCTATATAGAATAAATTTGCAGTATACCAGAGCTATAAATAATTAAGAAAATTGGACATTCAGAGAAACTGATGTCTTGAAAATATTATTGTGTGGCGGTTTGACAGCACGTTATGGCCATTGTGATTCTAATTGATATATTTCTACATAAATTATGCACTGAAAAAGCCTCTTTGGCTGCGTTATTCGAGACTTAAATAGTTAGCTCATCAGATATAGGCAGTATGACAGATTGTCAGTATATTGATGAGTTATTTAAATGTTAGGACCTTGTTCAACAAGGTGTTGAAATATTTGTATGACAGTATTTGGAGCATCCAAAGGGATGTACATTGGTTTAATGGTGACTGGAGTAGGGTTAGTCATTTCATTTAACCTGCTAGTTACCATTCTTGGCCTTATCAAGGCGGATAAGCATGCTATAGACCTCAGCTTAGATATCTTGCTGACTTTTCTTCAAAATAAAACGAAATGATCAATCAGGAAACCGTAGACTTTTGCCTGAAAAGTGGTCTGGGGATTTAAAAAAAAATCCAAGGCCTTGGGTAGGATCAAAAGGACATTCGACTACATTGGGATAATCTGAAGAGCAAATTCATCTGTGGATGGAGAGAAATAATTGTGAAAAATATCCTTTCCAACGGTAGCAACTTTTTTCACTTTTTTCACCCTCCTCTCATGAAGTTTTGACAAATCATTCAAGTAGTATCAGTTAGTATTAAAAGCGTCTCCTTACTCACCCTTTCGGACTCGTCATAAAATCGAAGATTTCACCATCGTTCACGAAGTAAACACGCACACATTAATTGGTGTAAGAAAAGGCCCAAAGTCCTTTCAGAACTATTGCCGTTAAAAATTATATTTGAAAACCATGGACTGAAAATCCACCCTGACGTATCGCTGATACAGAAGTGGTAGGAAAACACTTAGGACCTTAGGAAACCGTGACTTTTTATGACGAAATTATTTAATCATGTGTTTTTGAAGCTTGGTTCCAAATGCAGCAAAGAATCAAAGAACCTAGAACACGAAATGATCGATGGGTCATTTTGAGGGATGAAAATTAAGTCATTCCAAAATTAGATTGGCATTTGGCTCTGTCAGAAAGATGTCATCATGTTTATTACTATCGTCGGGTCTTATTTGCTCCAGACAAGCGCTGCACAGAAACATTGACACATTTTGCTCATTTTATAAATATCTGCGTCGAAATATTAAGTTAAATTCCTAGTTTTGATTTTTTTAATTAAATTAAATATTTGGCACCGCCCATAGAGAACTTCAAACCTAATTTCTCCATCCACCCCCTGTTTTACACAGACTCCTAACGGCAACTTTTGGAAGCTTCTCATGAAAATGCCATTTTCTTGGATATTCGTCAGACTTTATCCTTGGTTCTCTTTTCGTCACAAAGAGTGGGACCCCTTGTTTTATGCCGACTTGCAAATTTGAGAAGCCACTCATGAAAATTCCATGTGAAAAAAATGTAGGTGTTGCCAGTTTCGTGATTTGAAGCGCTTGTAGCCCAACCCACTGACCACTGCATTTTGTCTGAATTTTTTTAAATGCGTCTCAAGATCATAGTCCTTTAAATATTCAGAATTTTCGTCAACCTCAACCTACCCTATATTTACACAAAATTAAAAGTAATTGACCTTGTTCCAGATTTAGTAAGATTTCAAACCTGAGGCTATGTTTCCATTGGTCCAAAAGGTCATATAACAAATTTGAACAGAGCTTCATTCCCACATCCACTTATTTCCTACAACTTTACTTTTGCAAAAAAAAAAATTCTAAATCTAAATTTTAATAACTCTGACGTAAAACTTTAATTACATAAATTTCATCTGTAGGTACCCTAGTGACACACCCTTATTTGCATTGGAATTGCTATAAAAAAATAATTTCCACCCATCAGTCATGACTCTTGTACGACAGAGCTCATGAAGAGAATTGTAAACCACTTGACCATCAACGGGGGCAAACTCTTATCCTTGTATGCAATATCCTCTCGAGCACACATATTGACATTTTCCAGGTATACGTCAAGTGTACAAAGGGAACCTCAAGAAAGTTGCTGTCATCTTTTACATCCTTGATGACTTTCAATTACACACCCTGTCTGCATGTGAACATGCAACTCCTCCATCCACGACGACATCTTCATCTATGATTGAAAAATTATGTATCTCACAAAAGTGACATTAGTATCTTACAACTTTGTGCAAACATTCGTTGACATGTATTGCAGTTTTTTTTTTGTTGCGTTGTTTGTTTTTTGTTTTGTTTTCCATTTCATATGCGGCTAAAGAGAGCAATTGCGCAGAAGGTACATTGGCAGGCTCTTAAAACTTTCAATTACTCTTTTAGGGGGTGGTTTGGCGTTTCACCCGAAATGTGCGTTTTATTTAATAGCCGGCATTCCCTAACATCCCGTCGTACAATTTTTTTTATCAAAGATCTCCACTTAACTCCTTCCTCCGGCGACAGCGACGACGGCGATGATGATAACGACCGACACAAAACTCCTTCTTAACACATCACACATCCCGCTTCCACAAAGAGAATTTCATAAGTACGCGTTAATGGCACGCAATCTCATCCTTCATCCCAGGACGCACGGTCATATTAATTTGAAGGTCACAATGGGATGTGTGAACCATCAGCAGCCAAAACACAGACGCAAATATTTGTTTTCTTTATCTAACAACCCCCCAAATGGTTAGAAAACATGGGTAGTTCTGGCAACAATGGCTATTAGATAAGGGATGATGCGAATTTTATTTGCAGAAAATACCTGGCAACACTAGAGCGCCTTTCTGTTGCATTCTTTGCTGCGCAGTCATTCTATATCCGAGCGTGGTGACAATGACATGAAACGGAATTCCGTGCTCCTTCCGAAATATTATGTGTATACAATCAACTGTTTCGCCGTTTCAACCCTTGTTCAATTTACTGCTCAGGAGTCAGGATAATACCCACTCGGGGCAATACAAAAGGCACACTGATGCAGTTTTTAAGAGGGTGGTGGTGGTGGATATCGTTTATTTTTTATTTAATGTGGATCTTGCTTGGTGTATGTATATGTGTGTGTGGATTTTGTAACACGCATCAAATGTATTTAGGATATCTAGACACGTGCATATCCACCTACCACCACTATCTGCGTTTAGCAGAAAATAGCATCAACCCTTGGTGGATATAGTTGTTGTTTGCCTTGCAATACACTTTTGCTCTCTTGGTGTATTTTCTGTTTTCTGTAGTGATGGCAAGGATATTCGGATTCGCTCTGCGGAGAGAGAAAGAGAGAGTAAAATTTTCGCCATTGTTCTGGTAGTTGTTTTCAGTTGTTACAGAAGGTTGTTGCCAGCTTAAAAATAGTTATATAAGGATCCATAAAATAATATCCTTTTTCAACAACAAGATATATCCGTGGGGTAGTGTGTTTATAGAACGCAACGTTATATATATTTGTTTTTGAAAAAATAAGAAAGTCTTGAAAAAACATGGATGAATATTGTTGAATCTGCATTAAACATTTCCATCTTCAACAAGCAATTTTGCCATTTTGATTTGATTTTAAATTTTGATCTGAAAGCTCAAGGCTTAAACGTTTAAAGGCGGCTGCACACACGCAATTTTAGCTGTCAGGTTTGCGTTTAAGGCCGCCTGCTAAGTTATACCTGAATGTGTGTATGAAAGTTGTCGGATGTTTTAGTCTGTGCAGGCGGTTCAGGCCGCCTATGATTAGGATAACCGGAACGTGGTTAGCATAAATCATAAGTCTGTCAGTTCATAGTGAGATTTACACAGGCCATCTGTGTTTTCGTTTAAATTGTCGTCCGTATATGCCATTTTTACCGAACGACGAAAACACAAATCTGATGTGCCTCACATAACCAGAGCGTGTGAATGCTTGACGGTCCGGTACAAAAGGCGGTATGAACTGGCATACCGGACAGTTTTGCATGCGTGTATATAAACACTGTTATTCACATCTTATGATGTAAGATCAATCTCTAACAATCTTTTTTTACTATTCACACCAAATTCGTTTTAAATAACCCTTCGGACGTCTTACTCAAACACAGCTTATGTGGTCGAAGGACAGCACAATTAGGATCCTATATTCAAATTTACTTTCTACTATAAAAAATTAAAAATTGTAAGGCAAAAAAGAGAATCAAAAAAAAATCATAGGTCTGTTCGGGTAATTTTGTGTAAAGTAAAATAGAAAATTTCAAATCTCCAATATTAAGAAGAACTTCGCTAATTTCAACGAAATGTACCCGTACGCTTTCGCAAATAAAATTAAAAAAAAGTAAAATTTTGAATTATCTCGGGTAAATTAGAAACAAAAAAAAAATACATTGCAATCAATTTAAAAAAAAACAATGTAAATAATAAACACGTTTAAAAATGTTATTAAGTAAAAAACACGCGAACTTATTTTAATTGTATGACAGCCAACAGTAATTAAAAAAAAAAAACGAATGAGAAAACCTAACGCTAATTGCTTACAAATAATTGGATGAGATAAAAAATCAATTTAATTGAAGGGCAAGTATTGGTTTCGTTGAAAAATTTCCACTTCAGATTCTTATCAGAGTCAGCAAGAAATGAGGAAAAAAAAAGTGGATCTGAAAATGTTTACCGCTTGTGCCCGAACCTGAAGGCAAGGTGGACGAATTTCATTCAAAATTAATATCATCGATGTTTATACCAATTTTTTCCAAGAAGATATCTTTACGATTATTGCGTGCGAAGTTGCACGGAATGTTGTTCTTCCCACTTACTTATATCCTTGCTCTGAAAACATTTATATCGAGCAATATTTGTTTATCATCGAGAAAATAAAATAAAAAGACTTCTGTGATTAGATCTTGGTTGGACTGAGAAAATCAAAAAAAAAAAAAAACGATTGATGAACAAAAAACCGATCACTAAAACCTATTACCACTGCAAAAGATCAGAGCCCTACTTTGTTCAGAAAGTAAAATTTTCCGAAAACTGATATGTTTTACAAATACAAATTTTTGGCG
This sequence comes from Rhingia rostrata, assembly GCA_949824845.1. Lineage (NCBI taxonomy): Eukaryota > Metazoa > Arthropoda > Insecta > Diptera > Syrphidae > Rhingia > Rhingia rostrata. Next base: position 94,032,108 of record OX463757.1, read on the forward strand.
CAACAGGCTCGTTAGTACCCAGGGCCGAGCTTTCTCACAACCATTCATGTGTGCGTGTATACTTCTTGCATGATGGTGGGACCTCCTGTCTTATGCCGACTCCGAACGGCGAATTTGAGATAAGCTTTTCTTGACAATTGATAGTAGGTACTCGTATCAATTGTCCAATCATCTCCAGAGGAGGGCCAGTGAAAAATCATTTAGGTGTTTTTACGGCTGGGACTCGAACCCAGACTTTCTGCGCGGCAGTTCATCGCACTAACCACCGCGCCACTGGTCCCAGTGTTTTAGAAGCGGCAAAAAAATTAAGCTTTTACATTTTCAAAAGTATTGCAGGATGCCAATTCAAAAAATGCCACGAAAAGCATTTTCTCCTAAATCACTCTACAAACGAAGCTAAGCACTCTTCCAACAAAATACGGAGTAGAACCCCAGGAATAAAACTGTGATTCCAAAAGATGAAATATGCTAAGATTAAAATTTAAAATAAACTCTCAAAATAAATCTGATTAATCGTTAAACAAACGATAAATGCATTTCTGATATCTTTGAAGCGTTAATGGTTTGTCAAGAACCCGAAACAGGATCGATGTTAATAGCAAAGTGGGTGGCCGCGGTGTAGTGGTAATGTGTTCGTCTGTTGAGTGGAAGGTTGCGCGTTCAATCCCAACCAAAATCCATTTCACTTTTATTTAAAAGAAATAAAAGGTCGGTGTAATACCTAAAAGTATGCACACCATCTTGAATTTCTTCAAATTTAATGAACACAAGAAAAAGTGACTCCCCGAAGTTAGTTCGGACACCACCCATGGAGTTTAAGTCTCCACTACATTCAAAACCTTTCCTATCCTCTCTTTCTTCCCCTTATCTAACGCTCGTACTATGGTAACATATAAAAGGGTATTCATAACCCCTTGAGTACGTGTAAATTATAAAAAAAAAAACAGCAAAGATTAGGCTGTGCTTCCCTCATTTCAAATAACACTACAAGTGGCTATCATCTTGAGCAAATCTATGGAAGATATCCCTGAAAACAACTTCCAATCAATCTGATGAGACGCGAATTTTAACTGTCAGTTATTGCCAGAGTATGTCGTCAAGTTCACATCACCACTTTATGTCCAAGTCGGAACCATATTATTATTTCTTATAGACGGGAGCATATCGCAATCCCGCTTTTTATAATCCCGTTTCCAATAATTCAAAACAAAAAAAATTATAAAATTGCCTGCTAAGGAGGGATTTAAAAAAAGCGTGATTTCAATAAACAAGATTGTAAAAAGCTGAATTTCGTTACGATCACCCTACAACCATCTAAGCAAAATGAATCCCTATATCATATCATACTACCAGGACTCAAAACGTACGTTTAGATAGTCTTCCTTATTGCAGAAATCAACTATCAATTAATAATTGACATTTATCAATCAATTTTATCAAACTGTATTGTGATATTGAAAATCGTGAAAATCTGAAATAATTTTCATTAGTTTTCTTGTCAGCTTTCAATTTTTCTGTCGATCGAAAATTTGCAGTCGATAAGTTTTTGCTAGCTAAAAAAAATAACTAAAAACAGATGAGTTTCAAATTAAAAAAGTGATAATTTTCAAAAGTCTCAAAAAAAAAAAGCAATAAAAAAAACATCATAAGCAGATTGGTCCAGTTGATGGGAAAGAACCTGAAACTCGCCAAGGGATTTCGTTCCAAAGCTGAAGCAAATAAAAAGTGGGAAACCATTGCTGAAAAGCTGCATATCATCTAGGGCCTCCAAAACGAACTTCAGAAAAGTGGCAGAGAGTATGGGTCGATCTAAAATGCAAAACAAAATGGAAGAATATATTAGCCTGGGCCTATGATCTGTATCGTCCAAGCATCCTACTACATTAGGAATGTCACTTTTCTCAAAAAAATAAATGTTTGTTCTCTGTTCTTCCTCCTCAGTGTATTGGAACTTTATGCTTTCGAATTCTTTGAGGACAAGCGATGCATTTGATTTTGTAAAAGATTGAAGTCAATTTCCAAACTAAACTATTAGTTGCCATGTGTACAAAATCTTAACACTGTTGCTAGTTTCAAAACGATGAATGGTTTTGCAGAGCTTCAATTTCTCCTCAATTTTAATGGAAAAGAACAATAAAAAAGCTAGGAACGGAGTATAGACAGAGCACGTACAGATTAACTTTTTTTTTTTGAAAATCGAAACCATTAGACTTTCACTTGAGTTTCCAATTCCAAAGGATTGGATGCATCGCTCAAATTTCTACACATTCTAGCTATTTCAACGATAGTACGATCCTTCAAATCCTTTTATTCATAAAAAATGTCATTTTGTATTTTGTTTTTCATTTTCTTGACTTCCTGATTAATGATTTCTATTGTAAGTTCCTAAAAAAACAAACATATGTCAGATGCCCTTTAACATTAAGCCTTGTTGCTTTTTCTCTTTTTTCCAAGTCAATATAGGCTTAGAAAAAAAAAAATTTACGTCTAAAATACAATAACATATTAACCTATATAGACTTCGTGAAACCACCCTTAGCCTGGATTGAAAATCTGATTCTGATTTTTTACAATTCTTATCGAAAACGACTGTCGAAAATGCTAAAAATGGCTGCCGGTACCACACGCGGTAATCATACGCTGCAAAATAGGTGGAAAAATCAATGTTTTTTTTGTTATCAATTAATTTTCACAATACCGATTTTTATTTCAATTGATAAATTTTACCAACCGTCCATCGATAAATAGTTGATCTTCTCAATAAGGATGGAAGTCAATAAAGGTCCACTTTATTGAATACCGCAATGGTATTCAGTAGGGTAGACATTCGGGCTCTCTGCTTTTTATATTTTAAACCCATAGAGAAATAATTTCAACAGATATACCTTAAAGTAAATATATATTTGAAACGACTCAGAATCGCTAGCTAAGACGATAAAATCATGTCTGTCTGTTCGTCCTTCCGAACGTCAGTCCGCCTGTACGTCACTCATATATAAATTTGGTATATGGGTTCCTTGTCCCTGCCGAATACTATTTAGAAATTCATAAGACTTAAATTTTGTTCATATAACGTTTTTTTTTTGGCACTCCCACGGTTTGGGGGCGTTTTCTGTAAAAAAAAACGCTTTACGTTACAATTTTAAGAACAATGAACAGTCAAAGCATTTCGTTTTGACAATGCCATGTTCTGTATATTATTTCCATAAAGTCTTAGCCACGCCCACTTTTTGGGATATTAATTTTAAATGTGGGATAGGATGGTAAAGGGAACGATTTGCACAGCGGACTCTCACATGGTTTTGTTTCCATTACATAATTTAACAAATAAAACGCGATCGGTGTCTTTGTTACGTCGGCAATCTGATCTTATTTTGTTAAAAAAAGCTGCCCCAAGTTCAATAAGATCTTAATTATTTGTGTCGTGTAACTTCAAAGATACCAATTATATTTTTAATATCTTTCTGACTTATGTCTTGAAGTATGAACCTCATTTTTTAAAAATCTGTCGGGATGACAAAATTAAAAACCTCTTAAACCAAATATTGTTTGACAGCATTGTTGTCAGAGCCCACTTGGCTAATTTATTATAAAAAAAAATTGTAAATTCTGAAGATTTTAAGTTGGGTGGGTACAGCAAAAAAAAGTAAATTGTTACTAAAAAATATACGATTGTGTAAACATTTTCGTAACGAACGCCAATGCCTAGTTTTCGAAAAGTACGCGAAGCTTTTACACCGATCAGATTTCGTTATACGTTTTTATGAAAAATTCATCTCCCATCAATAGAGTTATTCGATCCAAATGTTGAATTTAAACTTGAAGGCATAAGAACGAGAGTCTTTCGATTATAAAATATAAATATCTGGCATTAAGTGCCCTTACAACAATTAAGCTTTTTATTGATTCTAGATACCCTTTCCAGTATATCTACTATGTTACGACTTATCCTATTTTATTACAAGGCCTCGAATCTAACTTTTTCATATGTTATTGTGTGCGAAGTTATGTTTTTGCCACAATGAATGGAAGCCTAGTTTAACGCCGATTTCGAATGTCAAATTTGAGTGGTTTCTCATGACAGTTTTATACTTCTCTCGATATTCGTCAAAAGAGGTGGGCAGTGAAAAACATAGTTGTTTTCGCTTTCGGTATTTAAAACATAGACCAGGCGCCTAGTAGCCCAACGCATTAACTACGAGGCCACCCAAAGTCGACTTTCTTGTTAAAAGTTGTAAGGTACCTACATAATTACAAAAAAAAAAAAATATTTTCCCTATTAGTGTTGGCGCAAATATACAAAAAATAAAATAAAACTCTTCTCTAGGGAAACATCAATTTGGTTAGCTAGTGTGTCAACTGTTCCGTAGGACGTGTGAAATCCATCAAAAGGTGCCTTGACTTCAACAATCTGCAACACAAATTTATAAAAAAAACTTTTGTTTTGATTAAGATTTCAAGTGATTTAGCGAATGTGAATACCGTATAAATCATCTGCGACATAAATCAACAATTTCCCAATAATTCACCTTCACAGTTCGAATTTCCCTAACCATCCCTTAACCCTGGCAACACCTTTTCCCATTCATATATCATGGTCATAAACCATGAGATTTTGAGTTTTTGGGGTGGTAGCACGATAGCACACCATACGGCCACCCTCGCCTCGTTATACACCGCAAAGTGTTTTTCTATTTTCATACAAAAAAAAACTCCATCCACATGCATTTCATACACATATCCCTAACACAATACACGGAAAACAAGAGAGCATGGGCAAAAAACGGAAATGTCTCATTGCCACCCACCATCATCTATGTATTGGTGCGTGCGTATTATATTTCCAGCACTCACTCTATACACAAGTACACTAGCACTACATCTGCGTATTTGTTCTTTTAGTACCAAAAAAAAAAAAAAAAAAAAAAAACAACAACATCTGAAATCGTTTGTTTCCTCTCTGCCACTAACAATGTGTACCCTTGCCCAAGCAAGAGAGAATGGAATTCACGTACCTCTACATTTAGGGGATGGAATTTGAAAAGATAGAGCTCCCTTTTGCATATATGCGCTCTATCGCTCTATAGAGCTACCGTTTGTGTGGTTGATTGAAAAACGTACCCTTCGTGCAGCGGCTGTTGCGAGAAACTTTAGTTCTCAAATGATTTTCTCGTGAAAATGACGGAAGAGACAGTTCTTGATTTCCTCCCAACAATTCGGAAGTGAAGACTATTTTTTTGTTACAAATTTTATAATTTCATCCATTTGCAAATTAACAAACCCCTCGTAAGGCGGATTTTTGTGTTAACACTAAAAATGTTCTACTACGAGTTGTGATTAGTTAAGAAACTTTATACGGTTGTGTAGTCTCTGTCTGTCCACCACCCGGTGTTTATGTAAGCCTCTGTCTGGCTATCGTTTTCTTCACTCTCCGCCTCCCCACACGAAAGTCTCCGTGTAATGTAGTCGTCGCCATTTTGTGTGTGAAAGTGAAAGTTCTGGAAATGTGAGAAACAAATTTTTGTCGTTTATTTTTTAATTTTGCACAACAAATGAAGTGAACATTTGAAAAGAAAACAAAATTCGCTAAAAAAAAAAGTTCCGATATAAAAAAAAACCGCCGTCCATTTTTATTTCAATCCGCCCTAGTGCTGTGTGTGCGTCGCTTTCGCGACTTGTGTGTTTGTATTGTATTTGCGAGTGCGTTTCTCTGTGTGTTTTGATATAATAACCACCCTTGTAGACCGATCCCGTCTCTCTCAACCCAAATAAACCCATCTGTTAACTGTTGGATTACGTTAGCGGTGAAAGTGAAAAACCACCTACCAGCCCCAGCGGTACAACGTGTATACTCCGTCATAACTACCGAGGGAAAAAGTCATCAACCCCCTGCTGTTCGTTGTACACTTCAACAAACATGTTGACGTCAAATGATGTTTATTGGTGAGTACTGAGTACGCAACGAGTACAAGTCGAGTATCTAAAGTTATTTCCTTGGTTCTTTTTGAGATTTCCTTCTAAATGGTGTACACAGCTGAATGTTGGCAGCATTTTAGCACACAAAAGATACACAAAACCCCTCCTCGGTGGATATTGCACAACCCTAAAGCGAAATTGGGGAACAAAACATACAAAAAAACAAAAAAAAAAAAACGAAGAAGATTAAAACACAGACGACAGTTTGTCTGGCTGAATTGTGTGTATTTCATTAAATCATACACACATATAGATACGGATACCGATTTCACACGTACACAAAATCGATATCCTTTTCGGGGAGTATTCGAAGATTTTTTTTTCTTCTTCTTCATTTGGGTCTTTTGAACATGATCCTTGTTAGAAGGTTCAATATCAATGTGATATCTTCTTATGAACCGAGTTTTATTTGCCCTTGGAGTGTTGGACGTGACTATATTGGTATCCTTTTTTGAGCACTTTTTGTACGCTTTTTTGTGTGATTTATCATTTTTTGTATCCTTCGAATTGAGCCTGTTCTTGTGATCCTCCTTGTGTGGGAGGCTTCCTTCTCTCAGTTGATTTGTTTTTTTTTTTTTTTCAAATTTTTCTCGTGATTATTGGCCCTTGAAGGCAGAATCATACAAACGGCCATATGATTGTATGTGTGTGAGGTTGGGTGGGTGTAAATAAGCCGGCATCGCAAAAAGGGAGAATTGATGATTAGTATGCGATGGCATTCATTCAGCTGTTCTTGGTGGAGGCAAACAACTTTTCAAGGGAATCTCCCATCGATTTCTTTTCCTTGTTTCACCTGCGGAATGGGGGTTATGGTGGAAGATTGTCCTGATTAGGTGGTTTCAATTGAAGAATTTTAAATAGTCACAGGAGACATGTTATGAAAGAGAATGATACGATACTACTTGATGAAGGCTAAAAGGGAGTCTTGGCATTTATATTTATCTGACGAAACAATTTTGAGATAAATATCTGCTTCTTTAGGGAATTTGAGGGCATAAAAATGTATTTAGTTGAGTCCGGTGTTTTATCATGCAAACACGCTAAAAGCATTTTCTCATTTCTGTTCTAAAATGGTTATCACTTGGTTTTAAAATGCCTTCAAATAGCTTAGTGAATGTAGGAACTTGTGAAGCTTACAATTGGTAAATATGGTGCCAGCTTTGAACACATTTTCTCATACCGACTTAAAATAAGGATCCTACAAGTTTTTTACGCTAAATACGTCAATATCTCCTTAGTGATAGGGCGAGCTAGACTAGATATAATACAAACAAAACGTGGGTTTGACACCCGAGAAGCATTTGCTTCTTGAAATGTTGATTGGAAATCTGAATGTCTTGGCAAAATGGTTAATTAGTTGGACTACTAAGCAAGGGGTCAATGAATGAAATCCCTAAAATAACAACACCTATGTTTTCACAATGTCCTTCCTCTTGCGAAAGCCTTTCAACCATACAAGAGTGTAAAACTGACATTGGGAGCTTTTCAAATTTGTCATTCGGAATCAGCGTTAAACAGGAAGCTCCACTCTTTATGACAAAAATGTAACATCGCACGCTCGCAGAAGCGAGGCTTAGGAGAATTTGTTAATCCCAGATCAAATGCGTAAGACCATAACAATGATGGACTCAGTAGCGCTATGGTTAGTGCGATGAGCTACCGCCTAGAAGGTCTTAGCCGTTTCAACACCTAAATGATTGACTATCCTCTCGTGATAATCTGACAAATTATTCAAGTGGTTCAGTTGTCTACAAAAGATGATCTCAACTAAGCCCTTTGGAGTCGGTATAAGTCCCGCCAATGTGCGTAAAGTAAACACGCACACATTCATGTTTGAGCGAAAACAAAACACTACGCAAAGTTCCGCAAAAAAAATGTATTTTTGCTTAAGACCATAACAATCGTTGCCAAGGTAAGCCAGGTTAGGTTAGAGCGGTGGCTAGCGTACACCAGCACGCTTCGACCATTTTGGTCCGTTGTGATTTTACAGGGATCTCGTCCATTTTCCTACTATCCGTGTGAAAACCATTTTCAGCTTTTGATGAAGCGGAAAAGGCATTTAACTTCCGTTTTTGTTAAATCACTGAGATTTTGAAAATATTGAGCTCCAAGATGTAGCTTCCTTTCGTTTGATAGAGCCGGACGGTTACAGAGGAGATGAGGTATTGTTTCTTCTTCCTCTTCACCCATGCAGCTCCTACAGAAGTTGTTTGAGTAGAGGCCTAGCCTTTTTTCGTGCCTGCTTTTTAAACAGTGGAACAGATATTGGAAAGATGTGGGTTCTATGGTGGTGCTAATACATGGTCTATCGAGCGAAATCAGTCCCTTTGATCTGCTCATATCTAGCTATGGTCAAATTTGTTTGATTATTTGACAAGTCGTGCCAAACCTACATCTGAGGTTTGATTTGCCATTAGCGTGTTGCGTTAGTAAGCCTTTGCATGAGATCATCCTTCCTTACAGTTGCCTGTAATGTCACTATGCCCAGGAACCCAGCATAGGTGAATGTTAAAATGCTTTGACATCTTCTTGTTGTCTTTGTCTTTGTTGTTTTTGCCAGTGTAACGACCGAGAAACTTTTTTTTTTAAAGGGTACCGACTTTTGCACAGCTAATTGCACAAAATAAATGCGTACAAAAACCACACACAACGGTAACTACCTTGAAAAACATTTCTTATCGACGAGGTTATAATCTTTGTAAGAGCGCTCATAACCCTACTGCTTTCTTATTGACCTGTCTGGGGGTGACGTTGTTCAATTTTCAAAAACATTCCTCTCTGATTTTATCTTCGTTTAAAATAAAAAAAAATCATCATCAGACTCATACGCCCAAGGATCTCACATGATGGAAGCTGTGAAATGTGAGATGCAATCAGTAGGACCCCAGATTATAATGCCATACAGATGACGCATTGACAACATAAAAAAACACAAAAACAGAAACTTTTGCTCGCCACACATGAGAAACGAGATCCAAATAAATGGCGGACTGTGCCAGTACGACCCGCCATAGAACAATTTGCTTGGTTGCAGTGCGTCATCTGCATGACTAAATAATATTTGGTAGTCCCAACGAAATTTTCCTTGCAGTTTTTTACTTCGATGTTTGTCAGATATTGGAAAGATGTGGGTTCCATAGGAAACACCTTTGGGTATTGTTACTTTCGTAATTTAATCCATCGATCTCCTTGAAGACTGTCCACATACATAGCCAACTTACAATAACTATTTAATTAGTAACATTAGGGCCACTCTATAAGGCCTCTATAATGTCTGTATAGAAACTACAAACTACGCTAGAAATTCGTTGGAAGCCAAACAGTAAAACTATTTATTTATAACATTTGTATGCTTATTTTGTTTTATTTATTTATTTGTAACGAACTATAAATTATGATTGTGGTCTGCGAAGCATTAAGCTGATAGACATAGCTAACGGATTCGATCATTTGTACGCTCATAATTAGTAAAATTCACACGAAGAAATAGGACACATGTCATTTGATGCAAATTTACTAAAAATTTATCATCTAACATATGTTAGAAAAAAAAAAAATAATGGAATCGATAACACGTACCTTCAGTAAACCTTAAGTCGGAAGCCCTATAAATATGTTATGCTTCTGTAATACTTTGGCCGCAAGCTCTACCAAGACTTCTCAACATATGACCCATATACACACATCTCCGGAACCTTAAGAGTAGGTTATGTTATTGGATCGGTAAAGTAGAGTGTAATTTACACCGCTATACTAATATTCTTGTGGTCCCATTGTGACACCCTTCCTCAATGGTGCATTTAGCTATATCCAGCCATCTTGATATTCTCAGGAGCCTATAAACAGAATTTGGAAAATGTCTTCAAAACGTTCTTTTCCTCAAATTGTCATATACAGTGAAAGAGAAAGTAAAGAGTATCTTTGTACGTCTTTAAGTTACCGCAGCCTCTACAAATTTCGTCGTCTTTGATTGAGTTTTAATTTACGCTTATTTAGGAGGTTATGACAAGTTGGTGCCCCGATCATCATTGATAGTGATGTTCTTTTACACCGTAAAATTTTTTTTGGTTCGGTTCTTATCATATTCTGGCCAAAGCATGAGAGATTTCTTCTTATTATTGGCTTTCATTATGATCTTGTACATAAATTTGGCCTTGTACTCCACTTATTTCCGAAGAGCACGTAATCTCAGAGTAGTTGTATCGTTTAAAGTGCCTTACCATGATCTTTTGCAGATCCATTTCTTGCCAGTTCATCGGTAATTTTGTTGGTTTGGATACATGTTGTTGCTATGACATCATTACCCCTATTAAGGAAGAAAAATTTCTCGGAATTGTTGGAAATCGGAGAATTTTCTACCTGATATAAGTTCCGATTAGCATTTTGAACAGATCTTCCGATGAAATGTGACGCACGTGATCGCGCGTTCCGAAATTTCTAACCCGAGCAGACATGTTGGACTATCGTTGGAAGTTTTGATCCTATTGGTTTCGCTAAACCTTCCTTGTTCATAGATGCTATTTATTTGCAACTTTGTTGTTGTGTAGTTACAAATGTTGTCGCTTGTGTTGGTCAATATTAGGTTTTATTACGGTCTTCCATTTCCCTCAGATTATGGAATGGTGCAGGAGGATAGTGAAGCAAAATGTCTTCAGACAACACTGTCGGGAACACTTTTGAGAACACGTACAAACGTGAACGTTCAAAATCTGCGTACGTAGGCTCTGGATATTGCTTTTTAAAAATATTGTCAATAAATATTGCAACAACATCACGTGGTACTGCTTTCACTCAAAACCATACAGCAGATTTTGCAAATGCCAGCATCATAGCTTTGAATACATATTCAGAAAGCCTGATAAGCTTGGTAATGGATGCTGTACATAGGTAATGCTATCACTTCTTTCAGTACATTTGGTAGTCGATCTTTGTATACATTTTTTCTTTAAATGCCCGCGCTGTCTTAATGGCATAAAATATTATCAAGGCATTTAAGGCGCTCAACGTTTGTGCATGTGAATTCAAAAAAAAAATCGTTATAGGTTCTTGCACAAATTAGGTCCAGGGTTAACTGTTTTTTTAGGCCCATCTGAATGTGCACTAGCAGTGCCACGATGCAGTGACATAAGGTCAAGCGTCATAAGGCCAAATTTGTTAATTTGTCCTTATGTCGTTTTATAAAAGTGACATAAGACCAAATTCTAGCATTTGGCATTATGACACTTCGACAAAGCGAAATTAGGCCAAATGAGGAAAGTGAAATAAAGCCAAATGGAGCTCAAATCAAATTGTGTACATAAACATATCTGGGAAGCAAATTGAATAGCAATTGAAAGTGTCATAATGCCACAATGGCCTTTTTACGCTTCATCAAAGTATCATAATACCAAATGCTAGAATTTGTCTTTATGTCACTTTCGCAAAGCGTCATAAGACCATATGTATAGATTTGGCCGTAGAACGCTTGGCATTATGTCACGGCACATGCTATCCTTCGACGTTACTGTCTGAACAATGTTAAGCGGGGCGATTGCACTCATTTTCGTCTGGTGAAGCAAATCGACATCGTGACTTGTGTAGCTCATGTTCGTTGTTAGATCTTGATTGAGGAACTTGTCCTTCTGTACACTATGCAATGGACTTGCGATTGGTATTTGGATCGTATTTCAAACCCGAGGAGTGGAAAATGATGGTGTTTAGGGCCAAACTCCTTCATCAGTTTTGGATCAGTCTATTTACTATTCATGATAGTAAATAGACTGTCTTGGGTTATGTGTCTTGGGTTAATCAGAAAATTCCAAAAGAATTTCAATAAAATGCATTCCTGCCCTTATTTCTCCAGCCAACGAGTATTGCATCATCTCACATTTGCAAAATCAAATAGGAGCACCTCATTTCATGGAAAAATACTGGCGCACCCACAAAAATAAACATTCAATACCAAACCGACCAAATGGAGCATTTTTTCACATTTCGCTCCCTCGACTTTAAATGCACTTACACGCGGCTACTCGCTCTGATCCACAAAGCGAAGGAGATGAACAAAAAAAAAAAAATAAATAAAGACACTCACGCACGCACTTTTTATTTTTCCACCCCATACAACGAAAAATCTACTTTCACGGGAAATGCTGAGGATTATAATTAGAATTCCAGAGTCGGAGCCAATTCAATGGGTTTCTACATTTTTCCAAAGAATTCGAAATTGAAAAATTGGAAATTTTTGGAAAACTTGTGGCCTGTCAACGTTGATTGTTTATTGCGTAAGCCAGAAGTCAATAAATGGGGAAAATGAAGGTTGAACAGGTCAGAAACAGAAGCGACCCACACATTGCATGTGCTCATGCCGTTGAGACAATAAACATCTGATTGTTGATGTGCCTAATGAGGTCACATTTCCATGGGAATTGTATGGTCTTGTTGGAGATTTGAGTTTATCCCATCACTCAATTTCGGGATACACGCCTGTGTACATAAGTAATTGGTTCCATCGTTAAAATGGTTTTATGGCTTCGGTAATGTAAAGCCATGACCTGAGTGATCTTAGGGTTTACCTAGAACATCATGTGTAAAACGCTGAAGACATCCTAAAGACCTAGACTAATGATAAACACACTAAATTTTGTTGATGAATATCCTTCATCGGGGAAGTGCTGTTTTTTTGTGTGGACATGAACCCGTGAACCTCTGAAATCTTTTAGCGTTGATGGGTGGTCGGGTAGTTGTGTACATTCAGTGAAGAAGGGGTTGGACTGAGTCTTTTGGTTCGGAATTCTTTCTGTTTTTTGATGCAATAATTTTTTTTAAATTCACCTATGGTCCTATAAATACAAATAATAGTTTGATTGGAACATTTTTTTCTTAATACTTTCTATTCAAGGATGTTTGATATTTAAATGAACAGATATCATCACTTTTTCTCAAGCAAATCAAATCGACATTTTGGCTTGTGTCGCTGGTGATAATTGTTAGATCCCCATTGAGGAAGTTGTACCTTGTGTGTCACATACAATGGCTTTTGGTATTTGGAAAAAAAAATCGCAGGTAACCATTATGCAAGATTTCTTGAACCGAAATCTACAAATTTATGTCATCATCTCCTGTAAGGTTTTTTTTAAAATCGTTTTGAAAATACCAACTATCCATCATAGATTGTCTGCCCATTTAGGCGAAGGTCATCTCAAATCTTAAGTCGGTGATACAAATCTGAAGCGTAAGCGTATATATGGTCAAGATCCCACATGGGCAAACAAAATACAGCTAATAGGCTGAGCTTTAATGTAATTATTGTGACAAAAACACTGAATCATCGCCTGCAAAAATAAGCTTGTTGCAAGAAATCAGTTGGAAGGAATTTTGAGATGAAGTAACAATTCTTTCACAATATTTTCTGCCAACAGTTGGAATAAAATAGTCCAGCTGCCTAAATCAGATCTTAAAATATGAAATAAAAATGTCTTTCTTCTGATCCTGCTCCTATAATCAGAGTCTACTCTATTTGAGACTTTTTATCAATAAAACATTCGATATGAATTCAATGGAAAAGGTGACAAGCCAACCAGTGAAGGGTCCGCATCTCAGTTATTATTGCCACCGCTATTCTAGGTTTTAGCAATATTGAGCAGGGAAATCCCTTTTGCAGTTTAGTGTAGGTCTACACAATGCAGCACGTCGATGGAGACAGACGTATAAAGATACCGTATCTGTCATCTGATCGTTAAGGCCACTTGGCGACTTCTCCCTGTGTATCACTTGGGGAGTCCCTCTGTGAAGATTTCGTTGCTGTAGGTTTCAGTTTGAATTTTTGTGTTTTGGTACTTTGTCTTGGGGTTTATGGTTTTGGGTAAACGTACTGAGCCCATACAAGTAAAAAGGGAAGCATCTGCCTTGTGTTAATGCAAAATAAAATTCCTGACATTAATAGGGTCATAGAAACCTTTTTCTCCATTCATTTGTATGTGCGAAGTTATTCTTTTGCCTCAAAGAAAGGGACCTCCAGTTGAACGTCAATTTGGGAACGCTAAATTTGGGAATCTTCTCATGACAATTTTATACTCTTGTACTCGTTTGTCAGACCTTCACTAGAGGTGGGGCGCAGTGGAAAAAAAGATTGGTATTCTTATTCCCCAACTTGGTCGAGGAACCCTGCGCTTAGTAGTTGCCAAAGATTATAAAGCCATATAGATGACGCACTGTGCATACAAGAAAAATTGTTCTATGGCCGCACAGCCCGCCATATGTTTGGATCTCGTTTCTCATGTGTGCATGTGCACACTCCTTCGCCCGTACTATGAAGCTGGTGAGCAAAATTTTCTGCTTTTTGTTCACAATGCGTCATCTGTATGCCTTTATAATCTTTGGTAGTTGCCCAACGCAATAACTACTAGGCCAGCCGCATACCAAACACTTCTTGCAAAATAACGAAACGACACATAGAACTGATTCGAAGTTCGATTTGACTGGCCACAGGTTTTCTAGCCGGTCACTCTGGTGCTCACCGAAAGTGTAGCGTTCCTAGCAAACTGCAGTGGCAATCTTTATGAGCCAAATTAGATGATTTCGTAAAAGGTTAACTGATCACCTGGCAGGATCTGAAATTAAATAACGAATGAACGAAAAAAAGATTGTGGCGTAGTTTTACAAAGAAAAGGCATTCAATGGATGGATGGTATACATATACAATGTGTTGGGCATGATGTCAACAAAGCCCACTGCCGATACGATCAAATGGGTTGGTACGTTTACCCCTAGTCATAACCCCCAGCAGTAAAATGCCAAACAGAGAATTCCCAGTGTTAGATCTCTAATTCAAAATCTCCAAAAGATAGGTTTTTAAAGTCCGATTTTTCAGTACCGAGTTCAGTCTTATTAACTCTGGACTAAATTTAATCTAGAGGTAACTCGTGAAGCAGTTTTTTGAGTGCAGGATTCAATTTGACTCCATGAGTGGTGATTCAATATGGTAACACCGATGATTTATCGATTTTGTTGTCAAAAAGTTATCGAAATGTATCGAGTCTGCAACACCTCAATTCAGCTGATTGGTTTAATTCTCCCGAAACAAATGAAAATGGTTTGGTCATGACTTAAGCATTTTTTGTTCTTAAAACTGTTTTACTTAATATTTCAAGCAATTTCGAGTTGCTGAGATCTAAATCTGGAATATTGTCGCCTTTTATTTATTTATTTTTTTTTTTAATAAGTAAACCTCGTAACTCCATTTTTGTAAAAAAAAAATAAAAATTTGATGCTTTCTTATAGAAATTCGGTAGGAGCACTGTTATCGAAAACTTTGTAGCTCTTTACTAACTTTAAATCTCATAAAAATCATGTTTATATCTCGTGACTCCAATGTAGTCAAAGTTCCTGAAAAACTTCGTAACTCCGACAAATTACTGAAGAGCAAACCACGTAACAGCTGCTTAAAATAATTAATACTCGCAACTCCACTATCGAAAGGTAAAAATGTTTTATGAAAAAGTGGGAAATACCCAATTATTTCAAATTCAAATGTCAGGCCTGTCAAAAACCTTGCAGCAAACCTCATAACTCTAAGAGTAGAATGACAAAAAACTCGTAACTCCATTAAAATAAATTTACGTAGTTGTATTAAAAAAAAGTTCTTTTTGATCAAATACGTACGATTTTTTCTATTAATTTGGGATATAAAATAACACCGTCAACCAAAAAACTGGGCTTGGTAAGAAACTTTCATTCCTCCTGTAAATTTTAAATTTTTGGAGTTATAGAGTTTTATTATTAGCCGACGATATATTGTTTACGTATTTATTTTCTTAAAATTTGTATAATACGTTTACATAAATTGAATTAAAAATAATTGCAAACTTGCTTTTTCCGTCAACTTAATCCAGGGTTAACTCACAATTGCTGGGTTACCTTAAAGCTAACGGTAAAACAAGTTTCTCGGGTTAACTCGAGTTAAATCCTAAAACTAGGATGATATCGCACTGAAAAATTTGACCATAGGTGGTTTAGGAGGAGATGTGTCTAGTAGAATTATTTGAGATTTGGTCCAATGGACATTTTGTTTTGGGTGTTTCGTAACTCACCCAGATTCATAAATATTACTTCAAGCTTAAATGTAATTACTCAACAAATCGTCAAACAGAGTAGACTTCGATCAAATTGATTCAAAAAATGTGGTCAATGTTAGCATCAAAGGCTCCTTGCAGCAGAAATTCTTTCATTTACTCAAGGTGGTGCATCAATTTTCGCCCGATGATCGTTTAATGTTTAATATAAATTTATGAGTATAGCGATTCAAATCTGGTTGACGTGTATTTTGTATCTGTTTACTTCAAAATGTTAAATTCAAAGAATTGGCATTTGCCGCTGTCTTTAGTTATTATAGCATCCGATAGGGTAATGACTTGTGCCACCTTGTACATATATGTTACATTTTTATAGCATGGTTTCCTTTTTTATTATTTTATTTTATTTCAATCATTATTCACACCCAATGGTATACAAAAAAAAAGGTTTTTGCTTGTGATGCGTAAGGATACAAACACGCGACATAATCGGCAATAAATCCTAGACATATAGTTGCTTGCGCTTCCTAATATGTCTGGTACACCAGAAATAGAAAACAAGCATCCCATCCATTTTCTCGAAAATTTACATTTCTTATGTCTTTTAGGGTTCATTCCCATTTTAATAAAGTCCCCAATCCTCCATAGACACTAGCTAGTGCAGTACACAATGAATTGAAAACTTCATTTGTTCAGCACCCCTCTGTTGCGTCATCTCAACAAGTATTCACTCGCCCTCTGATGAAGTCATCTGTTGGGGTATTTTCCCTCCCAAATTACGCCTTTATGCATCCAACAAAGATATGAACAAATCCCCGGTCTACCAATACGGTTGTCTATCCGTCGGAGAAAACTGTCTGTCATCCTTTTAGGACAAACATGTTTAACCCTAATGGGAGGAATAAAAACGCTCATGTCAGATGTTCATTATCATTATCACCCTTGCGTGGCGGCTCGAGCAATGACGATGACAGAATTAAAACATCAACACAGTGTCTCGTCGCAGTTTAAATGTTTTAATTCTGCAAAGAGCCCATGGTGTCATGACTCATCTCCGTTGTGCATATCACTAGTCACTGATGCAAATGAGAAATGTGTTAACGAACTTTAACCTCAATCCCACCGGGGTCACTTTAAAATTTTTAAAAACCAATTGCATTCATCTGCTCCAAAAAAACTGAGACGAAACTCAAATTAAGTTTAACGAATCTGTGGATTGAAATAAATTGCCTTTGTGGCGCCGCCGCAACTTCGGTCTTAGTTCCTTTACTACACATGCAGCGTTCACAATACCCTTGAAATTGTGCATTAAAATTTCGTCGATATACCCACATATGCATGAGTGTAGCTAAGCAAACTATAAGCACAAAAAAAAAATGTATCTCCAAGCGACCATCTGGGGTGAAGGTTACACTTTTGTAGTTGCCTTCACATTGGGGTTGGGTGGGCTGCAAGAGTCGTTTTTATATTGCCTTTTCCGTTCTCGGGTCTTGCAACAAAAAGTGCTGCAGCCCGGTCGCACATTGACGTCATTTCATTACATTCATTACGTTGTTGGAAATAACTCTCACTCTACTCAACCCCCAACCATTGTACCACCACTATATCAGTCGAACAATCCACATGATGGCTCGTTGAGTTATATTGCTGCAGGCATCCAATCGAACGTACATACCCACACATATACCCATTGCAGATGATATTTTCGCACCCCCAAGGGTCTTGGAATGTTTTTGTGAAAATTTATTGGAGTTGAAATTTTGAAATTTATATTTCAATTCCTTAGCACTGCCAATGCAGAAGGATATTTAAGGAATGTTTGTCCTGAGTAGAGAATTTAAGTTATGACACAGAGATCAACGAACTGTTGTGGGTGGATAATCCTTTGAAGTTATTCACGAGGGTATAGATTAATTAGTCGGGGAAATGTTTAAAATGGAATATATCCACATTGTCATGGGTCCCAAGGACGACAGCCAGGCACATATCCACCAAATTATGGTATGAAAACAACAAATGAATGTAACCAAGTCAATAACTTTCATATTCATAACCAAAATAAACACATCACCCCCTATAGATACAAGTGGCTTTGACTGACTTGACTTCGCAAAAAATCGAGATAAAATTCATATCACGGAGAGGGACAATTTTTTTAGCAAAATGAATGCCTACTCACACGTCTGGGCCATAAAACTTGAATGAATGAAAATATCTCCGTTTACACAGTGCACGGGGCTGGATTTTCTTATTTTATTGAACCGAAAGGATGTCATTTTGTTGGGTCTGACTTTTTGAATTTATGCAAAGAAGGGAACAAAAAAAAAAAAAACAGATTTGGTCGCCCATAAATTCGATTGTCTGGAAAGCTAATATTTTTGTATGCAAATTCCGAAGGAAAATACAAAATTTTGTTCTTGTGTAGACTTGTGTAAAGAAGACATATTTGAGTTTCCCAGTTGTCTTTTGTGAAATGGCTTCTTGATTTCGTACGTTAATTAGCAACTCCTGATGAAATTTGATGCAGACTAGGCTTGTTTACACTTTGTTTACACGTGTAAAGTAGAATGAACATTTAATTTTCTATGAAAATCTATGAAAAAGGAATAAAACGGATTTGAGCACCAATGAACTTGTTTGAAAATTCCGAATAAAAATCAAAATCTAGGTCTTCTGTAAAGAAGTAAGTGCCTTGCCTCTTATGAAATACATTGTTAATTCTTCATGTTACTAAGCTATTCATGCTAGAATTTAATGCCAAATAGCCTTTTTTTATCATTTTTACACACTTTCCTCCATTAGCCATCGCAATTCGTGCGCTGCCTTTCAGCAACAGTTTTATCGCGATCTGATATCGCCAGGCTAAAGCGGAGGAGCTCCAGAGCGTTGTCGTCGTAACCATCGCGGATTAGCCACTTGGCGGTATAATACCGGAATAACGTTCCTTTCTGGAACTAGCCCTTGCCTGTCGATATATATGAATATCTCTGGTGGAATAACGCCCGACATAAAGGTGTTATCCATGTATATTTCATTGAGGTAGTAAGCCCCGAAGATAAGCAACAACAGCTTATATTGAGCTAAGACCAATCGAATAAAAATTGTTGCTATAATGTTTAATGTACTAGGAGTCAGGGATTCGGTACAATCCTGAGCAGGATCGGAGACAACGCCTCTCAAGCAGGTGTATCTTTTCCGTGTAGGTTGGTGCTACATTAAACCACAAGGGACAACCGTAAGCAATGATTGACCTTATAAGGGACGTGTAGCAAATGACATTCACCCTTGAATCAATTTGACAGCTTGGAAACAGTCTTTTTGTCAGAGCAGCTTTGGCCAGACAAGCATCTACATTTTTGTGAAAACAGAGAAACTTGTAAAGCCAGATGCCAAGGTGTTTAACGTCACCTCTCACCACCAACGGCTGTCCATGTTGTCCGATGATGCAAAACTTTTTCCAGTTTTTCTGATATCGCTAGATAGCCCAAAGCAATGGGGCCCTAAACAGAATTGTTTTGGTTTTTTGAAGATCAATTTCCAATCATCGCAATATCCCTTAATCTGATCAAAGTCACGGTGCTAAAGTATATTGATGACCTCGATTTTCGAACCTGATATGTATGCCACTTCATCATCTGCGGGGACCTACAGATCACTTGTATAAATGATAAACAATATCGGGGAGTTCACCGCCCCCTGTTGTAACCCTTTTTTTAATTTCAAAGTCTTTACTCGAAATTACTTCTTTCCCAAAGACATTTCATAAGTCATATATATCATGGGTTTTGCGCATGTCTATTCTGGTTAGCTTGTAGCAAAGCCCCTCTAACCATACGTTGTCGAATGCCTTCTTAAAGTCAACCAGACAGGCCCCTGTGCATTGCTTTGTGGACTATTTGAATGTTGGACACTAGCTTCGACGCGGCACGAATAGTGTCATGCCTCGCTCGAAAACTAAACTGATTTTCCGGAATAATTTCGATTTCCTCGACTCACTTAAACAGCACTCTTCGGTCAAAAAGCCTTCTGCCGAATATAAGGTATGATATGATAATACCTTATATTCGGCAGAAGGCTTTTTGACCGAAGATTCAATGAATTGTTAAACAGGATGTTGAAAATAAGGACTGGTTCTATTGACAGGTGTCTCAATACGGCGTTTGGGCTACCATCCAATGGAGCCGTATTTTTATTTTTCAGTGACATAAATATGTCTATGAGTTCATCTTTTGTACGTCAGCATCAGCATCAGTTTATTGGAGCTTATCAGCCCTGTCGAGGTACCCGCTCGGAAGAAGTTCCGAAACAAAAGTCAATTCCGATCGGTACTCATTGTAATGTTTACAGCAGCGTGCGATGTATTCGGGAGCGATTCTTCTTCGGACAATTTCGGAAGAGTTTCAACGCGTAGCTGTCAAAAATTGTTAACCGATTAGTTGCGATACATTTCGTCGGATGATCTGTTCGAAATCCTATTCGGAATGTAAACCTCAGTAGAGCATTCTCCTATTTCGAATAAATCGATAGTTTAAATATTTCTGTATGCGCCTCCGAAAAAAAATACAAAATATTGGTCACGTGTAAAGTTGTGTAAAAAAGATGATTGTGCTCTCAGTCGTCTTCTTTGTTAATTTTTTTTGTTAATTGGCTTTGTTAATTTTTTTTACTTTATTATGCGTTTCATGATGCAATTTGATGACAACTATGATTGTTTACACTTTGTTTACATGTATAAAGTGGAGTTAACATTTTACCTACTATTGCTAATGCAAAGTAGATAAAAAAATGTTCTCATGTGTAGACATGTGTAAAACGGGATGTTTGAGTGTCTTAATTGTCTCTTGTATACAGCTTTGTTAATTTTGTACGTTAATAAACAACTTAAGTGGAAATTTGATGCCAATTAGGCTTGTTTACACTTTGTTTACACTCGTAAAGTAAGGTAAACTTTCTATTTTCTTCAACCGATATTACCATAGAATAATAGTAAGGCAACTAAACTTCAGTCTAATGCTACACGTGTATCTAAAACGCCACTTACTTTAATTTTTCAGTGTTTACTTAAAATATTCGACTTTAATTGCTATATTTCCTAATAACAAATTGTATGAATCAATCCCACCAGTCTCTCCTTTGCTTAAAAAAAAACTCTTCTGTAAACAATATCAACCCTCAACGTCTAACAGATACCTCATCACATTCCATACTCTATCTCGTTTAACCACCTGAGTGTTTACCATCCAATTTAATTGACCATTCTCGCCGCAGTTCGAAAACAAATCAAATCCCATTTAGCAAGGTCACACCTAAGTTGTAGGTTGATTTCCTCATTATTACCCGCTCCATTGTTATTCCATTGTATTTGGTTTAGTTGTACCGGCATTTATCTCTTCATACGACATGGCAATGGGAAAGGTGGGTGTTCATTTCTGACAAGTTGTATTCGTTTGTCAATTAGTCACACCAATCTGTCAACATGAACAGATTCGACTTCCTTAGGGAAATATTTTCTCGCCATATGACCGCAAGCAAACACTCTTCTCTCTCTGGCTCTCTCTTGAGTGAATACATTAATTTGCCAATGATTGATCGGTTAATTGTGGTAACCGCTGCGATACCATACCAATATGAGTGTCTATGGTCATTTGTCTTGTCCGTGCGAGTATGTGGGATGCACAAGGTGAAACTGAATAATTTTTCATGCGCCATTTGTGCAACAATTTCAAGGGAAATCTGAAGAAAGCGATTTTTTAGTGCGCATCTTACGCATTTTTTTTTATGTAGATAATTGTATCTATGACATGAAAATATGGTTCGATCCCCCGCATGAACGCATATTGTAAGCATCCGTGTGGTGTTAAAAACTTTTCGCATCGAAAGATACGCATTTATCAAGAAATCGCATGCGTATGCACTTTGCAGCGCATATCGAAGGATACTTTTTTATAAACAGAAAAAAAAATCCCACTCACATAGTCATGGGGGCTGAGTGAGTTAAAAATAAAATCAAAATCGATGCAAACTCAGAAATGTGCTCCAGATGATGGACTCTGCTGGAGGAGGTGATGAAGGTAATGACTACGAAGAAACCAAGACCATTGCCAGCGAATGTTCAAACGTTATGAATGCTACTAGGTAGGCGGTGGCCCCGATAGTGGCGGCACATGCGGCTCGGTATTCATTTGCCACTCTTGGCCTTTGAGTAGGTATCTAATAACGATTATTTCGTTGTGATGCGAAGAGATTCCAGGCAGGAGTAGTGGCCGTCATGAAGGTCACCGCACATCTGGGTTTTAAAAAAAAATAGTGCTATACAAACGTATACACTCATCACGCTGTGAGTACGTGCAAATTGAGATCTTAGAGATAGATGATGTATCTCGTTTATTCGAAATGGCCCATAAATGGTTTGGAACGATGGTCGTCTGATTGACAGGTTTATTTGCGGTTGAATAGGGTCAGAATGTTTGGATGGCTGTGATTGAATTATTTATTTATGCTCATGGACTTGTGCAGAAGTTTGCGGTATTGACATGTGGTAGGGGCCTTAGCATGGTGTGTGGTGCAAAATCGTCAATTGCTCAAACGGGTGATGTAGGGGAGATAGAAATTAACGACTTTGGAGAATAACCGAAGGGAACCTTTTAGATCTTTGTTTTGTTTTTTTTTCAACATCCGTGATTTATATTTATTTTTCAAAAATCTTTATATTTTTGTTCTCTGGGAATTTTATCTGACCAAATGGTTTCTTGAATTCTCTTGGATCCTCACCTACGCAATCATCGTTTGGCAAGTTTTTAGTTCGAGCCAGGCCAACGCATTCGTGAATATAAAAAAAGTTTCTTTGGTATTCAAATCAGAAATCTTAAAGCTCTCAAAAGACTTCAAAAACATGTCACGTAAAATTCGCTCTTTGCATTCCCCGTTTGTTAGTTAATTGTCAGACTGAATTTTTAAAATCCTTCGAGTGGTTATATCAATATGGGGTACCCCAAAGAAGTTATTTGGGACCTATTCTCTTTATTGTTTTTATGACTGCCATAAACGACCCCAAAGCTTGTATTAAAGAGAGCAACGTAGCTATCGTAAATGATTACAAACAACTGAAGGCAGTAAGTCATGGATCGTACTAATTGAAGAGGTATGTTAGGTAAGGCTCAGGTTCATTCTGGACTGTACAGCCACTTTAGTAATTAATAAAAAATTAAATTTTTGCCATTTACGGCTCATAAAAGGCCTCATACTTAGCTTAATCCCTCATTTGTGGGTACAAATTTATTATCTTTGGCACTAAGAAGAGCACCTCCTGTTTAACGCCGAATCAGGGCGGATTTGAGAAGATTGATGTTTTTTAGACTTTCACAAGAATTGGAGCTAAAAAAAAAACTTAGGGGTGGTTAGAGAGCTGGTTAGTATTGCTTAGCCCGATTGAGAGGTTGATACCCTTGTTGGAGTATCGGGGTGGCCGTGGTTAATCGACTTCGCTGGAAGGTACGCTTAATTGTAAGGTCTATGGGTGATAGACTGTAGGATACAAGAGTTGTCAGATAGACCTCGGTCCTAAGCAAGAATCAAGTTCGTGCCTTACACACGATTTCCAAGATTCCATCAATGTAATGTGTCCTGCGTTGGGGTGTTAACCAACATTTTTCTATGGTTCTACAACTGCTAGGTTCAGTTTACACCTGATCGCGGGAGAGATGTCTTAATCCTTTAGAACTTTCAAATGCAAGAACATCAGCGTTTTATTAGCCTCAGTAACGAAGTAATTTGAAATTGGGAGTCCAACCAATACAGTCTTTGCAATTTAGGGATGTGTAGCCAGTGATTTAGTTGGTGGTGTGAGGTTTATGAATACCACATTAAATCGGAAATGAGTTTCAAATTCAAATGCAAAGGCACTTCCTAAATCCTAATTTTTAAATACGTTCGCTGTATTAGAAAGTTCGAAGCTCATCAGAGAGTTGAGAGGCATAAATTTACCCATGAGACCTCAAATGATTGCTGAGCTCAAAGAGCGCTGTTTAAAAGTGTTCTGGACTTTGAAAAAACATAATTTCCAAGCTCTGAAGGGTCTGAGGAAGTGTCGAAAAAGGAATCACAAACATTATTTGGATGAGGAATGATGTGTTTCCGAACTATAGAGATCTGCTGTTCTTTGGTTATTCTATAATTCATTTAATCTTTTTTTAAAGAAGAGTCAAAAACGGGTGAATACGTCCTTTAACGTTTTGAGGTCTCTAATGCACCGGTGAAAAGTCTTTGATTCCCAGTTCGCTGGTGTCGCATAAAGTAAACACAAGTAGAGATAAGCTTAAAACAAATTTGAGTTAAAGGCTGTTAGCTTAGGACTGTACTTGAAGTACATGTTCACCTGGGACTGCCATTTTCGTAAGTCGGGGAAATTTTAGACGGAAAACATTTGACCCTGCTACCTACATTTCTAATGGATATCCCAGAATGTATATACTGGCTTTGAACTTTAAGGTTCATTTTAATTTTTTTCAAAGAAACATAAAGTATAAATAGGATAGGATTATAAGTGGCTTTTCACATTGGGCAAATGGCCTCCCATGCACACTCTTTTGTCCAAATTTTCCATGACTAATTCACAAGGAAAAAATGGTTCAATTTCGTTTATGCAGTATTGGATATCCTCCCTTAATATGGTTGTAGGCTTGTTGACTTACAAAAAAAAAAACATAGAAAGGTGTTGAATTATTGATGTAGGATGCCAATCGATAATCAGTACCTAAACGAGAGACACACGAAGGGAAATATCTCATCCAGAAATTGAATTGATTCACGTCTACATCAATTGTGGGTGGTAAGTGGTTTCAATAGCCACATCCCATGCCATCCAATTGTAGCAGAATTAACTCGGCTGTCACTTCATATACAATCATTGCTTGACCAGCTCCAATGATGTCTAAAGTCCATAATCCGCATAAAACAGTGGATGGATTTGTTTCACGACATTACCATCTTGGTTCTCTGAATCCCAATTTTGAAAATTAACAACGTCATCAAGGTAAAAATGTACTTCATCGCTCAGTATGATTTTCATCGATCTTTCATTTGAAAGGTCGTTTAATTTTTTTAAATATTGTAAAAAAAATTAAACCACGGTGTTTTCTTGAGTAAAGCTCTATTTCTACCTTAAACCTGAACTATCTACAGTAAAACTGATTTTTTGTTTACCCCCCCTTAATGGCGGCAAATGAAAATCTTGAGTGCTTTATATACTTTCTCTCCAAACAGGCAACATTTGATGCCTCCAGTCCAAACAGAAATAAATTTGTTTGACTCAACAAGTTCACACCTAGGGCAGAGGTTATTCTCACAACCTTCCATGGGCGCGTGTGTACTTCTTGCACGATTGCGAAACCTCCTGTT
The DNA here is from genome assembly GCA_949824845.1 of Rhingia rostrata. Classification (NCBI taxonomy): domain Eukaryota; kingdom Metazoa; phylum Arthropoda; class Insecta; order Diptera; family Syrphidae; genus Rhingia; species Rhingia rostrata. The sequence continues at coordinate 94,057,532 of OX463757.1, forward strand.
TTATGCCGAATCCGAGCGGTTAAGTTGAGATAAGCTTTTCATGACAGTTGATACTACTCGAATGATTTCATAATCACGAGAGGAGGGCCATTGAAAAATCATTTAGGTGCTGCTACGGCTGGGAATCGAACCTAGACCTTCTACAAGACAATTGATCGCGCCACTAAGCCTCGCAGACCTTAAAAAACCTACGAAATAAGAAATTTGCGAAAAAAAGGAATACGAACATGAAACTTCACCTTTTTTTCTTTCTTTCAAGGCTTAGTGCAGTATCGAGTGATTAAAACCCTCGTAATTTACTACTTCCACACTGGTGTTCGTCTACCGGGCTAGCAATAGTTTCATTTATTCATTTTCACGTATCTAATCAATCCATGCGCAATCTCTTGTGATTGTTTATTTGATCTACCATAACCAACACCAGTGATCTGTGGACTCACCAACCCTCGGATTTGCAGTTCTGGGATGATAGCAGTGATCTGCAGACTCGTCAACCCCCGGATTTTCTTTCACACTTCTGGGGCAGTTCTAATCTTTAGCTAGGCAAACATTGCCCATATTATGTCTACCCCAACCTATGCAGGTCCCTACCCCACCTGTGAAACATCCAAAACGATGTGGCCTGAGTATGACAAAAGCCAGAACCCCCACAATCTGCTTCAAAGAAACAGGACATCTGTTTCGACACTAGTAGGGATTCTAACAGGATATAACTTACTTAAAAGACACAAAATATAACAAATCTTATAGATGATGACCCTTGTAGAGGCTGCGTTGATGAAATACACTACGATACCCTCCACTTTCTTTGCCACTGCCCAGGCCTCAGCCAACTAAGAATGAGGACCTTACGAAAATACTTTTTCCATGACCCTACGGATTTATCTGAAATCCCTTTCCCTAATCATTTCAGCATTCCAACAAGATCTGGATGTCTGGAAAGGGACTAATAACAATGGACAGTGATGGGATAAATGAATGAATCAACCACACACGTGGACCCCCAACGGGCATCACACACCGTCTACCTAATCAACCCACCAACCTAAACTAACTTATGCAGCATTCTATATCTTCAATTAGTCTCACATTTTGCGCAGCGCAAAAAAAGCGCATTTCTATAGTCCTCAAGGCTCCTAAATAAACACAAGAAGAAATAAAATTCACTTAATGAGCAAAATAATACGACAGCATATTTCTCCCTGTTGGAAATCTTCTCCAAATGATTGCCAAACATTCGTAATGGCCATTAGTGCTCCATTCTTCACCTAAAAAAGTATCCACTCCTCCTTCACAAAAGATGGCCACCCCACCAAACCACCATCATCATCTATCACCACTATCTGCTGTAATTAAAAATCCTTGCAAACACTCTGCTGGTCATTTACACCCTTCGGGCACTTGCGGAACATAGTCGACACTTCCTGTCTCCCATGGAAAAGCACCTGAGGCGAACCTGAGGTTCACCCGTATGGTCAATAAACCTTTTCACCATTCAACCACCGCTATCCGTAGATACTGCATTCGGCTTACGCACCCCCTAAAGGCGCCTAAATTACGAAATTCCTGAAAAAAAAGGAATATAAAGGTGCCATTAACTATTGTTTTGCAGTGACAATGCGGACATGTTCCATATCGCAGCAGAGCACCAACACCACCACCCTTCCTTCCATTAGTCTGCACACACTCCATCCGCATATAACAAGAATGCCTGGAGATACTCATTGGCTTGAGCAATTGTTTGGTGCATTCCAGCACTCTGGTGTCTCATGCTCTGGTTCTGAAGAGTTTGAAGCGTTGCATGCCCATGTCATGGCGCGTTTCCTTTCGCTGCCTTTATGCATGTGTGTGTATGATGTTCTCTAGGGAAATTATTCACTCAGAATTGCGCGCACCTAATGTGGGCCATTAAGTTGTATTCTTCGTCTTCGTCTTCGTCTCCGGCATCTCGTATTCCTTCCTTCGGCCAAATGTACTGCCCCTGTTGTTGTTGTTTTAGTCTGTTTCTGGTATTCCTAGAATTTTTTAATCGATAAAATGTGGAAGAGGGCCTCTATATCAATTGGCATTGTCATTGTTATTGTTTCAGTTTGGTGCTTGTAATGCTGGTAGATAAATAGGATCTCTGGCATGATATAGCGAGTAATTAAGCACAGATCTGTGCGTACTTAGTCGAAGGTTTTTGCATTAACGATATGGGAAGTTTGTATGTGTGTGTTTGCATATAATGTACTTTAATCCGTTACGAGTGTGAAGAGGAAAGTATAGTCGAGAGGAAAATCCAGGTCAAAAGGCAAGCACAAGAGCACATTGCTGGTACGCCAGTTAATCCTGTGTAATCCGGTTTTCCGCACGGGCTGGTTCTCTGTTTTGTATAACGAGAAGCCGGCGATAATAGGTATGTTGGCTGGCGGCAGCCATTACCATTAACTCAGCTGCAAGTTTAAGCCTCTTGGTTAAGTGTTTTCCGCTAATAGGAGAGCAAACATAAGGGTTTATTATTATTATTTTTTTTTACAAAAAAAAAAAACATGAAAATGAATAAAAATTAATGTTTTGCAGAGAAATATTTATTTTTTTCTTCTTTATTTTCAGGTATGTACAACATGAAATGATATATTGAATCAGAGGTCAAGTGAGTACAGGAAAATATGTAAATAAGTCGGCGTATGTATGAGAGATTTAGATCCTTGTAGAGAAAACAAAAATTTTAGACTATTTTTGAAACATAATCTCCTTTAGGTAATTTTTCAATATTTCTGCATAGGTATACTTACTGTCGAACTCGGCAATTAAGCGACATGCTGCTTTCCCCTGAACCATATAGAGAGTGACTAAAATTTAAGGACCGATGTTGATTTTGAAGAAAACACAAATTATATAAGAAATTATTGTCAGCTCTATTTGGTATGATAATATTGGTATGGTTCAATTATGTATGGAACAAAATATTGGCCAAATGGCCGCCGCGACCTCGGCCACACACCTCCATCCGATGGTCCAAATTTTCGATGACGCTGAGACATAATTGAGGATTTATGCCGTTAATTCGGCACTATCTCATCCCTTAGCTCTTGAATTGTAGCTGGCTTATCGACGTACACCTTTTCTTTCAAATAACCCCAAATAAAGAAGTCCAACGGTGTCAAATCACATGATCTTGGCGGCCAATTGACATCGCCACCTCGTGAGATAACACGGCCATTGAATTTGTCGCGCAAAAGAGCCATTGTTTCGTTAGCTGTATGACATGTGGCACCGTCCTGTTGAAACCAAAAATCGTACACAAATCTTCCGATTCGGGTCATAAAAAGTTCTCACAATAGCGAAAACCATTCACAGTAACTGCCTGACCGGCCTCATTATGGAAAAAATACCTCATTATGGAAAATGATGCCGCCAGCCCATAAACCGCACTAAACAGTCACTCTTTGTGGGTGCATTGGTTTTTCGACAGTCACTCTTGGATTACCATTCGCACAAATGCGACAATTCCGCTCATTGACGAATCCACTGAGGTGAAATTTCATCACTGAAGATGATTTTCTTCGAAAATTGATCATCCACTGTTGCCATTTCTTGTCACCATTCTGACCATTGACGACGCTTGAAATGGTCAAGAGACTTTAGTTCTTAAGCCAATTGCATCTTGTAAGCATGTAAATGTAAGTCTTTATGCATAATGTTCATCAACAACAAGCGTGAGAGGTGCAATTGTTGGGCACGACGACGAGTTGAGGTGAACGGCTGTTTAGCCACACTATCTCGAACAGCAGCAATATTTTCTGCACGACGAGCTGTACGAGCATGCACTGGTGTTTTCACATCTCCTACAGACACATCTCCCACATTTGGACAATTAAATTGACCAAAAAAACCAAGAAGTGCAAGATATGCATTTTGATTTGAACGCCCATTTTCGTAATAAGCCTGAATAACTTTAACACGTTGCTCGATTGTGTATCTTTCCATGGTTCAAATTGAATTCGTCAGAATTGAGAAATGTCAAATGAAATGCAGAAAAAAAATTGACGTTAAGGTGTGGTTCACATACAACATCGGCCCTTAGAATTTAACCATATGATAAAAAAAAAGAACAATATGGGAACTAGAAAAGATGGGTCAGTAATTAAGTTTTCCAAGGGTGGGGAAAATCTTTCATAGACACTTTGAGAATTGCAAAGATGTGCTCATAAAGAGCCGTTCATTAGGCGCTTCCTATCTTTAAATTCAAATAAAACAAAGTGTGTGTGAGAGATCATCGAAATTTTTTATTCGTTTGAAAGGCCTATCGCTGCCATTATGTATGGACTATAATAGGACATTCACACCGAACCAAAAACTGAGTTTACGCAAAAACACCTGAAACCTTCATCATAAACCGAGTTTTCCCATACGTTTTCAGTTCTCAAAAACAAGTAGGTTATGGCGTAACCTTCTCAAAACCACTTCGCAGACGTCATCTCATTAAAGGTTGTTGGAACGAACACACCTTTTCATAGATTCTACACGTGTTCCACACGTCCCACAAAACAGCTGATGAACTCGCTGTCAAAACAAATGTTTTTTTTCTTCATATTATATTTCATTTCATTTTCACAGGATTGAATAATTAAAATGGATTTGGAAAAGAAAAAATGCTAATATTAGTTTGATTATATAAGAATTCATTTTATTATTCAATTACAATATTTTCACACACAAATGTTGCAGCTAGTATCAAAATCACAATTGACAGCTGATTGAAATGTCAAACGAAACCTGGTCAGAGTTCGGTGTGAAAGCATCTAGTGGTTTACGTAAACTTTTTGCCAAAAACTCAGTTTATGATTCGGTGTGTAAGCACTATAACATCGTTCAAATGTTTGCCGCGGCTTCTGTGAGTGGCGCTCATCCGAAATGTCAATTTTTTCATTACTTTGTCGTAAAAATCAGACTGAATTACGGATGGCATGGGTAAAGTTGGCTTTGGCCTCCGCTGTTCTCGCTGTTCTTTTTGCTTAATTACATAGATCTGCGACTTCAAAAAACCCCACAAGAAAAAGTACAACAGTGTCAAATCTCACGATTTCTTAGGCCAGTTACATCACTTCCACGTGAAATGACCATGCCCTCGAATCCCTCGTGCAGAAGTGGCTCGAGCCTTCCTATTGAAACCAAATGTTGTTGGTGTCCATATCATCCAATTCAGGCCAATAGAAGTTGGTAATAATCGACCTTTAGCTCTCGCCGTTGACGGTGATGGCCTGGCCAACGTCATTCCCAAAGAAATAAGGACCGATGACGCCGCCAGTGACTCTCGGGATGCATTGAACGTTCTAGGATCTGATGTCAATTGGTTCGTTCCAAATTCGACAATTTTGTTTGTTGACCTACCTATTCATCCAGAAATGTACCTCTGCACTGATGATGATTTTTCGATGAAAATTAGGCTCAGTTTCCATCTGCTCCAGAGTCCATTCAACGATAATACGTCGTAGGACATAGGACATAGGACATCACAGTACTTCGCACATGAGTGCAACGAACTGCAGACACGTAACAGCACTGGCGACTGAGGCCATCGGCTGGGGTACGTCGTAGTCTATGGTCTTATACCTTGAGCTCCTGGGTCAGTTGAATTTTGTGCGGGTGCAGGCTCAAATCATGACGTCGTAGTCTATGGTCTTATACCTTGAGCTCCTGGGTCAGTTGAATTTTGTGCCGGTGCAGGCTCAAATCACGACGCAAAATTCGACAAAATGTGGTCTAAGTTCTTGTGAGCGCCGAGAAATCAACAGCCTCGGATTATCCTCTGCACACTCACACGACAGCGGCTATGGTTTTAGCAGATCTTGTGTTTCATCGATATACGGGCGTTGGTTTGTCGTTTACTGAACTACTCAAATGTATGCAGAACACTGCGAACGCTACAATCGTCCTACCGTGCGGCTAGCAGGTAGGAGATTATAGCGTACGTAAAATTTGTGAAGCATGCGGACCGTAACCTGAACAGAACAACACCCAATTGGATTAAAGAATTTTACCATTTGCAAGTGTTGTGGAAAGTCCGTACATGGTGATTTGGCAAAACAGGCTGCCAATTAAGCAGATGTAGGCTTTAACAATATGGCCGCTTTCAACTGCCAAAGTTCAAAAGTCCATATTGGAGGAGCCTTTAGCAGTGCCAGATTCTTATTGGCTTAAAACCACCCATCGATATAAATTGTAAGTTACTGCAACTAAGATAAATATTATAAAGCGATTTTTCTATCAAGAATGTGATAGTGGCAGATCACTTTCCATTGAAAGATTTAGCCGCAGTTATTCCTTATATCGCCATGAGCGAGTCCAATATTTTCGTTCTTTGTGGTCGGCGCAATAATTGATATCATCCAACATTTTTAGGAATGTATTGTAAGAATGTCTGACTAGTCGGTTTCTATGCTTTCGCGCAAAGCTTCTGGTTTCAGATTTGATTAATTTTGTAGCCAAAAAAACTTTGCTTGAAATACTCGTGCGGCTTTTTCAGCACATCCATATTGTCGAAGAGTATAGAAAAACATAGAGAACGCATCAGAGCTAACATTTTTGTAGCCGTTTCAGACAAGGGCGGCAAGTGTGAAGGGGAAATTTCGTCGGTTGTATGCGTCGGAAACGCTGTTTTTTGATGCTGGGTAATTGGGGTATCAATAACAGTAACCCCACATAGAACATTTTTGTTGTATGAGACACACAAAAATAAAAAAGATTGACTTCTTTCCGATTGATATCCTACAAAAAAATCCCTTAACCACTATCTATCAGTGACTAAGTTGTGAGTGTTTAAGAATATGAAAGCTACAAGCTTTTTTTTCAAAATTCATAACATTGCGTATAGACTTACGATTTTTAATCATTTCTTGGAGTCCCGAGACAAGATGTACTTCTTTTGAATTGAAAAAAAAAAACAAGTAGATAATCAATCGCCATGTCCATCCCAGTCGATGGGACCTCTTTTTATCCTTCATAGGAGAATGTTCGATAGTTGAATTTTTCTGTTTTGACCTATAATTAGGTATTGTGACAGAGCGTCAGTACCAGTTATCAATTCTTCATGCCTCTTGTTCCTTGTCGGTTAATTTTCCGAGCCTAGACTTCGTCTTAGCAAAAATTGCCACATATGTCACATTCAACAGACGATGCTCCAATTGTCGGTCTAATACCTTCCCGCTCAGGCACATCCTAGCTAATCAGGGTACTCCTTCCGTAACTTTCAAAACGATAATAGTTGACAGTGTAGGATACTTGCTAGGTGCGTAGCTTTTCATTTTTGTATTGTGTGTGTGAACATATATACTAATTACATGGTAATTACCTGAAAAGTCTCCTTCACTATATCGTCAACGATTATCGTTGCGGATTGAGTACCGACGATAAACTTATTTCTGTGGCATATTCTGTGGCACATGTGCCTTATATCACCCAGTTTACTTATTAGTGAAAAATGCCTAAGTATATGCTTCGTATTCATACCAACTATATACCCACAAAGTATGCAATGTATTTGCTTTTATTGTAGTACTGCTACCCGCCGCAGGTAACAGTAAAATTCACAGTAATACTAGACTTATGCTGGAATATTCTTCTGTTGGCTTTCAACTGTATGAACTAAATTTATGCAGCATACTTTTAGCTTTATCTTGCTTATGTTTTACAGTTAGAAAGTTACTAAAAGTTACCACATTTTATCTAAACAGGGATTTATTGGCAATCCCCGTTTAGATAAAATATGGTAACTTATAAAAGATACACAAAACAGCGGCTTGACAGAAACTACAAATAATTTGTGTACCCAAAAGGCGAAGTTTCAATGGACGGGATACTAAAGCTGGTGAACGAGGTTCACAAAGTTTTATGAAATGTGAACAATATTTCTTCTTTTATATCCCAAATATTTTGGGTCCTTCTAGTTGGTGATTGGAGGCTTGAGCTTAGTCGATCTATATTTTTTTAAGCCGGCAAAAATTCTTATTGTGTGCGTTTGAGGACTTTTTAGCATGGGTTACAATACTACAGATGAAGTATAAAAAAGTGATCTACATGTGGAACGTTTTGTGGAAAATAATGCAAAAGTGAATGGTGTGGCTGCTGGTGCTGACAGTACGAACATCTATAGGTGCTCGGACAATTGAGCTGTGATGACATGCAAGACCTGTCTACACAAACGTAGTCTACCTTTGCTTTTGACAGCGGCTGTGGACGTTTATTTTTCTAAACCGACTGCAATTTCGAATGGAATGTGCGTCTTTATTGAACAACTTCAACGACTTTTTGGATGAACTAGCCTGAAAGTGAAAAGTTTTTCTCCAATTAGAAACATAAGAAACGAGATCCAAAGATATGGTGGTGTGTGCACGGGCTGTGCCAACACGACCCGCTATAGAACAATTTTTCTTCCATGCAGTACGTCATCTGTATGACTGTATAATCTTTCGTTAAACTCATCAGTGTCCTCTTTTTAGGGACGTAGATAAGGGTATCGAATTCAGACATCCTGTGTTTGGATATAAAAGCGTAACGAGTTTGTGTAAATCCCATTTCCGAGAATTATCTTAAGGTAGAACTTAGTACTCTTCAATCCTGCTTCCCGCAAACCTCCAATGTGAGAAGAATCTGGGGGAACAAAATTAGCTTTGCTCCATGAGTTGCCAAGACGTAAGCTATCTCTTCTTAGCCCTGAATTACATTGTTCATCAGTCTTCGCAGTTTTGCATCTGCATTGACAAAGTTGGTTCCAAAATTTCGGTATTTTGCGCTCAAACTCCACGCCGACAGTGCCCCAAATCTACAGCGATTATAGAACAAACTTAGTCGGTGCAGATGCAGAAATTCGAAGACTGATTACTTTTTGAACCAGTACGTACTTTGAGTCTGGAAAAGTCCAAAGGGTTCAAATCTAGAGATCTGGCTGTCCAGTCGATGTCTCCATAATTTTACAGCACGCGCGTGCAGCAAATTTTCGTTGCAGACACTGTATATGGTGCACCGTCTTGTTCAAACCGGTAACAGTCCGCTGGATATGCAAATTAATCGCAATAAACCGGGATACCCAACTAAGTTAGATTCCCATCGACTGTTTCGCATTATCTTAAGAAAAGAAGAGACGTCTGGCCTGGCGTTTTTGCCAAAACCATCATTGGGGATTTTGGCAAAAATGCCAGCCCAAACAGTCCCTTTTTGGTCATGCAATGGTTTTCATGGATCTTGTGTGGATTCTCCGTTCTCCAAATGCGTCAATTTAGCTTGTTAACTGCGAGTGTGTCTTCCATATATCATGTTTAGTGTCAAACAATCAAACGACAATATTGCAATATTTGTTGACACAATTGCATTTATACGGAAACAAATGTAAATTCTCCTTCAAAATGCACCGCAAGATGGTTGCACTGATACCAAAATGACCTCCACACTTATTTACGCATGTGTGACACCTGACCACAAAAATATTCATTGCGGTCTGAAGGGTTGTAGTCGGGATGGCCTCAATCATGATTTTAACATAGCTACTGCTTCAAGTCAGTCAAATCCCTTGGTTTATTTTTGTAAACCTTTTGTTTGACATAAGCCTATAAAAAACCGGTTCAGTTTTCTGGATATTAGTTTGTTTCCGAATTTTCGTTGCAGCTCCAGCAATGCCCGGTCTAGCTATGTGTGCAGTTGTTCCATCTTGCAGGAGCCAAATCTTGCTGGAACTGATAGTTCTTCGGCGCAGTGCTGGGAAAGAAAAGCTCTTTCAAGATGTTTAAATAAAGGTTCCCGGTGAACGTTACTTTGACACTGTGATTTTCAAAAAAAAAAAATGCAAATTCATGAAAATGCACACAATACAGTGACTCCCTTTGGGTGTAGTTTCGTCTCATTAACCATTTCTGGATTAGAGTCACTCCATTAGAGTTACTTATTAGAAATTAAAAATCAATATTTTCGGACATTTCAATCGGTTTTTATGCACTGATAAGTTTCGAGTTGAAAAACTTCGATTTGCCTGTATTGTAGAGGCTACAGCCGGAATTGTGTCCTGAAGGCGAACATAAAGATATCTATGGTACTATCCTCGTGGGACGCTTTCAGATTCGGCAAACACATATATGCTGTAGCTCCCAACTAACGAATTTCCTATCAGAAACCCATAGATGTTTGCAACTTCCTATGTAACTACTCCCAGACGGTCGACATATATCTCGTATTCAATACTCCCTCCAGCCTAATTATCATAATCCCTAGAATTTCCTCCATCTAAACGGCACAACAACAACACCAACACAATGCCCCATACATTTATGCATTAAACGGCCTTCACTTCAATATACCAGTGAACCCAGGCTAATGACCAACCACATACAGCTAGCACTAACTTAATCACACACTCTCCCCCAGCTGATTTGATTGCTCTGGCGCGACGAGACAACTCCACCAGCAGTAGCACACCATTATATTCAGTCAACACCATCGCAGCACGAAACTGGTGCGTAACAACATTCATATCACGTTAATTCGCCAACGTTAAGTGACCCAATTGGCAAAATGGAATCTCAATCAAAAAACCTGATTTCGCTGACGGAATAAGTAACACACAATCCGGTGAAGATCTGAATAGCTCCCTCTCGTCAAAGTGTCCCCATTTCAAGTTCCGACGAACTTCTAGGTTCTAAAACTACAAAATTCAATTTTACAAAGTTGCATAAGAGCGGGAACGCCATCCACTGCGAATGTTGCATAAATGTGTCAACTGATGGCACACATACTGCAGCTGACGATGATGATTTTTATTAATTTACACTAGGGAGTGCAGCAGTCTAATGGTAAAATTGAGTTCCCACTAAGTGATGAAGTTACAGCATGACACAGAATGCACCACAACAAGAGACAGAAAAAAAAGTTGCAAATTGCAAAAAAAAAAAAAAAAATTAAAAAGTTGAAAGTCACCATGCATCATGCGCGTTTTTAATTGTTCGGTTCTGTGTTGTCCGGCTTTGGATGGAAGGTTCTGGCTGCAGAATCAGTCGGTGGCAGCAGAGTGTCAAGCCGAGTTGGATATGCAAATTAATCGCAATAAACCGGAATATCTACGGTACCCAACTAACTAAGCGAATGGAGACTTAATAAATCGGATTGTAAGTGACTGCGAAAGATACAAAAAAAAGGTCGCTTGTATGGTTGGATGCAGGTGCTGTAAGCTTACCTTTTCGGTGGGTATATTCGTGTCGAAATCCGATGCCAATTTTTTAACCATATCTCGGAGTATGTAGACCGGCCTTGAACTTACCCATTTATTTGGCTTACCCAATTGTATGACGATGTTGCCTACTCGTAAGTGTCTGGATTGATGCGATTTTAATGTTTAATTAGATTTTAATTAAACTGGCGCAAAGGTTAGCCTCTGCAATTGTAATGAGAGGTCTTGCCGAAAGGTCAGTTGTAATTGCATTTAATGGGCTTTTTTTTTGTAAGTCTTGAAAAAAGTAATAGGTTAGGCAGGGCTGTTAATTATGACAACTATTTTATGGATATGATTGCTGAAGGAAGTTGGGTAAGGTTTTGCCATTTCGTAATCACATTGATATGGATAAGTAGTTGCGAGCTTCCTATTAAAAATGTTACCGAATCGTTAAATTTCTAAGCTTCCAAGATCACCATCCCGTACGTTTTTAAACTTACAATACTATTGTCCATAATGACACGCGTGACGTTTTCCTCCAAGGCCTGAATCGAAGCGGGTTTGTCGGCATAAGCTTTTGACTTTACATATCCCCACAGGAAAAAGTCTAACGGTGTGATATCACACGATCTTGGTGGCCAATCGACCGGCCCAAAACGTGAAATTATGTGCTCACCGAAATGTTCTCTCAATAAGTCCATTGATTGATGCGATGATGTGTGGGAAGTGGCGCCGTCTTGCTGAAACCAAATGTCGCCGAGATCACGAGCTTCAATTTCAGGCATCAAATAGTCGGTTATCATGGCACGATAACGGTCGCCATTGACGGTTACGTTCGCACCGGCATAATTTTTAAAGAAATATGGACCGATGATTCCACCCACAAACCACACCAAACCGTTGTTTTTTCTGGATGAAGTGGCAATTCTTCAATCTCTTCAGGTTGCTCTTCGTCCCAAATGCGGCAATTTTGTTTGTTTACATACCCATTGAGCCAGAAATGGGCCTCATCGCTAAACAAAATTTGCCTCGAAAACGTCGGATCTTCTTGGAACTTTTCAAGAGCCCATAGAGCGAAGCGATGTCGCTTGGGAAGGTCGAGCGGCTTCAGCTGTTGCACAAGCTGTATTTTGTACGCTTTCAATTTAAGATCTTGACGTAAAATGCTCCAAGTCGTTCCATACGTCATTCTGAGTTGCTGCGAACGGCGCCGAATCGACTCTCTACGGTCTTCGTGTACACTCTCAGCTACGGCCGCTATATTTTCTTCACAGCGTGCTGGACGTGGTCTATTCGGTCGAATATTATCCAATAATGAATGCTGGGTCTCAAAATGGGTGATGGTGTTGCGAATAGTACGCTCAGTAGGCCGATTATGTTGACCATAAGTTGAGCGAAGTGCACGAAACACATTCCTCACAGAACGTGAATTTTCATAATAAAGTTGAACAGTTTGTAAACGTTGTTCACGCGTAAGTCTTTCCATTATGAAATGCCAAAGAATACTAAACAAAAATAACATGACAGCATGACACGACTCACACGTGATCTGTCAAAAAAGGCTATTGAAAAAAGTATCTCTACTTGGATCACCCGTTATAACTCACCCCCTACCATAGTATAAGAATTGTACCGGAGACTTTGTTCTCTCTCCTCTATATGAATAAATTCCCAGCATACTGAAGGCAAAGAAAAAATAGGAACAAAGAACAGAAAAAACAACAAAGATGCTAGTTTTTCAGCCTCTCAGTTCATTTTGGTGGGCAAATTGACTATTCCTCAAGCGCAAGTGGTTGGCACTTGGCTCACTACGCACGATTTTATAAGTTCAATACCCGGTTAGAAAATAAAAATTGTTTCAATAATCATACAAAGAAGAGAAATAAACGTTAATTTAGCATCACTATTAGAAGAAATCTGATGGGGACACTTGGTAATGTCCGAAATATCTATAATTCTAATCAAATAGTGTTATTTGTACGCAAGTTGTTGTTGTAATTTCGATCATTCGATTGATCATCGGTAAAAAAATTTCCCAACATAAATTGCCTGGGACTGCCTCCCTTAGAGTTAGAATCGTTTTTACTCCCAACTCAACCACTACCATGCAGTTTTGTTTATATTTTCCCCTGAATCGATCGCAATTTTTTCAAACTCGAATTTTAATACTAAAGGCTCTCATCGCATATGCTGATCGTCTACATTTCGTTGACCTAGTTGGCCTTAGATGTATCATATTGAGATGACAATTTCCGCTCCGATTACCATTTTAAACAAATTTTCCGAATAAATGTATCTCAAATGATAACGTGGCGACATAATGATTTAATTCAACAACTTTTGACAGCTACGCGTTGAATTACCTCTGAAGTAAAAGTTGTTGTCTGCAACTGATACCTCGAAAGCAAACTGAGCTCCGATTGGAACTGAATACCGCTTCGAAAAATTTTCTGACGAATACCTTGATATAGCGGATTCTCAACTTTATGCGATGAAGAGCATCATACACTGATAGTCGGGATACCTTTGACCGTATTTGTTCTTTCACCCCCAAAGTACATTTTTCAAACTTAAATTGTAGTGTTGTATCAAAATTGGGTAGCTGGGAACAATAAATTATACTGGGGAATACACATTTCGTTGACTAACACCTGTCACTGGTTTTGTCTTATTTTTGGCGTCTGAATGTGAAAATGATCAGAGTTTTTGTCTATCACGTCTAAACGTGCATAAAATAATAAATAATGGAAACAATAACAAAACAAAATTATCAACGAAAATATTTTATTCACAAAAGTATTAAGGTGAACATTTTCGCTTGAAGCTTTTCCTGGAGTGTTCATTGTGTGAACAATCTCATCTGATACTCCAACAGTAGGCATCCATCATATGTTCATCCCATCTGCCTTGATACCCTGCCTCCATGATCTTAAGATATCGGTGGATTTGCTCACCCTGCTCTTCACTGACTGCACCTAGATTTTGCGGAAAGGCAGCAAGATGACTACGCAAAAAATGAACCTTGATGCTCATGTTGCAACCAAGCGTTTAAAAGCTCTCTGAAAAGCTGCTGGGCAATTTCTGCATAATTCTCCGCTCGCGTATTCCAAAAAAAGTTTTTGACAATGTTTTGGAATACCAAGCATTTATTGGAGTTCGGTCATTGTCCCAATAAAATGTTCATCTTTGATGAGCTGCCGAATCTGTGGACCGCCAAACACACCGGCCTTTATCTTTCCAAAAGACAGGCGAGGAAATGCTGAGATGAGGTATTTGAAACAGTCTCCCTCAGATGGCGAGCTTTAACATATACTGCTTCATCTGGCCCAGTTTTATATGCAGTGATGGAAATATAATATTCCTTCTGTCAACAAGGTTTGAGTTCATACCTTGACTGTAATTAATGCTTTTCACGAGCTCTGCTGTCCAACATACACAAAAAACAGGGATACTTGGTATATCCGCGTTGCTGGCCAATAAGGAAGCATACAGTTTTAAGGTGGACACAGATGATCCATTTGTGCATATGATATTGCAACAAATCAATGACTCTCTTTATGTCTTCATATTCTTCACGCAAACACACTGAGGGGCCTATTGGGACTGCAACAAACAAGTTCCCATTGTGGAGGAGGGCACACTTCAAGCTCCACTTTGAGCTATCAAAAAACAGTCGAAATTCAGTTGCGTTATGGGCTAAAATTCCCAACATCTCCATTTAACCATTTACGTTATGGCAATACAAAAATTCACGGTCACTTCGAAGTAGCTCCTTTTACAAGCAATTTTTTCTCGTGAAGTCTTGATGCTAAGAGCTCTGAAGCTTTTTTTTTTGAAAAATCATTTAACTCTTTCTAATCAAATCCTTTACGAATGGAGTAATCTTCCATTTTAAAATCTTAATCGTTGTTGTCACTTCCACTTCCACCATACTCGTATTCTTGTAATAAAAAAGGTAGTTGTTCGAAAACTGGCACTGGGATTTCAGCTAAATGAGGTACTGGGCATATAGCTGATGATAAACTAGGATATTCTATTTTACATTTTGGGCTCTTGGTATACCTATAACTTGCCGAGAGCAAGTTTTTTTTTTTAAATTGTTCCCTAGTGTTATTGTTTCTGAAGTTAAACTCGATGTGAACTGGATTTTATGAAACGAAAAAGTGTAACGAAAAAGAAACAACTATTAACGTATTTATAGAGTTTGGGCTATGAAAGGATGAAAACCAACGCGATTCTACATAGTTTCCCTATCCTTCGTATCCTCTTAAAACTATGGTTCGTTCCCACTACTCTGCCGTCGAATACAGTTTCAGTTCTACCGTTTGTATTTTTTTTTTTTCGTATATAACGGGGGAGTAAAGTTTTTCTGGTTGGTCACACTGGTTAGTAATGGCGTCCAAACGTCACCTGTCAAAGTGAAAAGTTTTTAGTATACTCTGCCATTTAATCATGAAAAGACTTACAAACGAGCAATGATTGCAAATTTTTGAAATTTATCATCAAAATTCGTGCTCTGTGAAAAACATCGAGCCATGATACGCGACTTTTTTTTTTCCCCAGGTGGCTAAGTTAAACTTGGTTGACATGTGGTTTCATCAAGACGGTGCCACATGTCACACGTTGTTTGTTGTTGTTTGTGATAATATCCCGCACGAAGTAGACAGTTTTGGCAGTTCAATTAAGTTTGCGGTGACATCTAATGCAAGGTAGAATGAAAAGTTAAATTAACTTCAGTCGAGGTGACCTAAATGGAGGACTGACTCAAGCAATTCAGCTTTTGTTTACACCGAGAAACCTACTTACACCATAACTAGATTATTCAGGGTTATAGTCACCTTCGTAAACGTTGCCTATGAGACTAATGATAGCTGTAGAAAGGTCGTATTGCCGCTTTGCGATTTAAAAATGTATGATCATTCTAGTTTAAGGCGATCAGCCCAAAAATTGTTAAATAAAATCGTCATATTCTGTACGTTGAATTCTTCTTCTACAAGTTGATATGGCGAATGATCTTACTTACTTACTTAAGAGGTACTACAGTCCGAAATGATCCTGGGCCTCAACCAACGTGATCACCTTTTAGAAAATAATTTTATAATTCGTGTCTAAGTACTGATCATCCGAATGCGACTCGAGATGCAACGTTGTTGATATCTGCTGCGGTTTTGATTTGTATCCCGCACAATGATTTTCGTTTGATTAACTGATCTTGAGTAGAAATATATTCATTCATTGAAACTGATCCTCTATTGTTGAGATCAAGCCTCATTCAATACTGATCGTCTAATGTTGAGATCATGCCTTGTTCAACACTATAATCAGGTCGAGCCAGAGATGGTCAAAGGCGACCAAAGCTAAAGTTCATTTGAACTGATCTTTCTTTGATCTTTCATACCAAGTTAGTGTGGATCTTTGATGGATCTCTGATCGACCATTCATTTGAGGATAAAATTAATTATTTCATTTCCCAAAAGTAAGTAACTTCTCAGTAGACCCATACAAATCAATATTTCACTTGATAAAGTCCAAACCATCATGATTTATGATCATCATGCATATCTACAATGTACACACCAACCTATGACATTTGAAGAGCGACACCTCTTCAACATTTTGCATAATTTTGAGTGACAATTACCCGTACCCATACTCCACACTGTCATTTCCCATATGCCAAGAGTGTGTCTCCAAAACGTTTAAACATTTACATTACGAAACTTTTCATGCAGCTATCGCATAAGGCACCCCTTAACAGATCGCAATTTGTATTTTTGGTGTGCGACAGCAGGTACGTTTCCAGCATTTCAGAGCTTTGTAAGTTAATTTATGCGGGTGAACGTTTTAAAGGCTTTTTCTGCGGTAAGGTGTACATCGATATATCTAAGTGCAACATCAACGTGTTGTGTAAATTGTTAAGCTTTCTTTTTCTGTAATTATATTGTTGTTTATTTGTTTTTGACTGCTTTATAGCTGTTGGGGTTTTTTTTTGCATGCATTGACGTAAAGCCATCACTTTTGCCAAATGTGTCAACAGAGCATTGTTGTAAAATAGACAATTAAAAAATAAAATAAAAGCCCGATTTAATTGATAGTTGACTTAGTAGGCCGAACAACGAACTACGCTGCCCAGGCGTGTGTGTGTGATGGCGCATTAATGATCGTCATTAACTCGAAGCAGTAAAATTACGCAAAATTAGAAATTGAAACGCGAAAAGAAGTCGTAATTAGGACTGACGTTTAATTGATTTTACTTAATGACAGTGAAGTTGCAGAAAATGTATCTGTGAAATTGGATATTTCATCTGACGTTGATCTTCAGCGAAAAATATGATCAATGATGAGTTTTATGATGTATCTGCCAGGATTTTATTGTCAATGATGTAAAATTCGAAGTTACTAACGTAAGCCCTTAGCTCCTGAAATTAGAATTGGGTAAGCGATCATGAATTTTTCTTGATCACGAAAATCGACTGAAAATCGAGTCAACGATCATGTATTTTTTTTTATCAGAATCTTACAAAAATATGATCAGCGAATAGACTTTAGGTGTATCTACAACGCTTTTATGGTCAGTAATTTATAATTTGAAGTTGATTGCAAGATCTAATAACGCCTGTTATTGACCTTAAATGGGATCAGTGTTGTGACTTAAAATCAGGTTAACGATCATGCATTTTTCTTCAGATTTATCATGATCATAAATTCGCAACACAAAAAATTATCGCGATTGTTTTAATCGAACCGGACACTATATCGACGAATGCCAACTTCTGCAGATAGATGTAGATATATTAAATATTAAATATATTAAATATATTAAAATTCAATTGGTGGCAACAACATATAACTAATTTTATCTAACAATGGCTGATTATATTTAATGATCAGTATTATCAGTATATTATAACTAAATCTTGATCAGTAATTTAACTTTAATTAGACAGACGATCGTATTACTAGTCTAATACAATCGCCTGGTCTATGAAATGTTTAGAGTAGGTTGATCTAATGAGGAGTTGTATTAATTTTACGATATAAGTTGTATCTTGATCAGATTTTAACAAAACGTTCTACAAAAATAACGCGATCATTTTATCGATGTTATCAAACTTTTGTAGGTACTCGATCAATTTACAAATTCAATCGAATATATTTCATTGATCCTGTCGAAAATCAGTATCATCGATCAAATATCACCTCACATTGATCTTCATTCTTCACCCAAAAATATGATCACTGATGATAAGTCAGATGTACTGCTAGGGTTTTATAGTCAGTAATGTAAAATTTGTAGTTACTATGATAAGTCCATAACGCCTCTGAATGATATCCAATATGAAACAAAAATGTCCCGTCCTGGGATTAAAACTTTTATAGTCGCTGATGTTATATTCGGACATCTCAACAACTCCCCGCCATACCCACCATTGATCTCGAAAAACTCAATTTCCATATACCACACCTTAACACTTGACTTCTATCTAAAGCTAAACGTTCCCGTGAAAGTGGTTCGCTTTGCATCATCTGCACTAGCTGTAGATACTTCGAATCCATTATGCAACCGCATAGTGCATATAAACAAATCGTTGTTTATATTTTTCTTTTGTTTTCCCACCTCTTTTTGTGTCACTTTGGCGAACATTTGTTATGGCTTTTTGTTGTTGTTTTATCATTTGAATCTGAAAATACAGCATACACCACCTTACACACCTGAAGGTTGATGGCGGCTTGATTTGTCTTCCGGAACTAGCAACACTCTAGTTTGTGATCTTTGTATAACAGCTCAGTTTAAATGGGACCAAGACAATGAACATAATAAAAGCATGTCTCTGTGTGTGTGGTCGTTTGTTTTAATTATAATTTCTATAGATAATCGCTGCTTTATATCAGGCAGAGATTTATTAAAAGGCACTATAAGACTCAAATTAATAATTTTAAATGGAGAATTGTATTATTCTGTGGCTTTCTTCTTCTTGGGGGCTTTGTGATGATGTGTATCTTTTGTTTTTGAAAAAATTCGCAACGCGGCAGTGAATTTTTCAAATGAATCTATGACGGGACGGAAGCTATGCAATTTATCAGTAAACGGGTAGCTAACACGTAATGAGCATGGATGAAATTGCGTGGGAAAGAGGGAGAGTTACGATAGAAATAAATTTTATTTTGTGTCTGCGAATAGCCGTTACATTTTAAATAAGAATTTTACGTTGAAGATTTTTTTATTTAGGCCTCATTTTGGTCGAACTAACACATCGTATTTCCAGAATGGCAGTAATGTCTGCTTTGTAGCAGTTTAGGCCATTCGCTGATTGTTCGGACGCACATATCTGACATCACTTTCCAGGTGAAGATACGACTGTCGTAACATGGTCGTTAGGTTTTTCCGCAATTGAGTAGTTAACGCAAAGAAGGAGGGTCAACCCATGTTTTGACATGAGTACGGCAGTCAGGAAATTCTGCCCCAATCATTCTGACCAGGATTTTTACAGTGTGACCATTTTTCGTTTTATTAACAACACTCGAACTTATATGATTAGCAAATCAAATGCGGTTGGATGGGGGAAACAAATAGGCACAATTGATGTTTAAAAATTAGAACGACGCTTAGTATTCGCCCTCGTTTTACAATACCCAACCATCAGGTGAGCGTGTTGATTTTATGTAATTTGCTTTCAAAAGATCGAATCTTGATATTTGTCCTTGAAATACTCTATTTAGAACTATAAATCTAACTTTTATGTCACATAATAATGTTTGCTTAAAGACCAGTGGCGTTAACTACAATTTTGTATGAAGATTCAAAACAGCTGAGTTGAGATAAGCTTTTTCATTACAATTGCTATTAATCGAATGCTTTTATTCGAATGATGATTATAATAGTATAATGCGCAGCAGACTAAGAACTTGCTGCGCATGAGATCAACAAACTAACTCCAAAAATCCATGTTAATAAAACAACACAATCAATCAAACAGCGTCAACGATCACGTATTTTTCTTTAGTTTAATCTTGATCAGAATTTTACAAAATGGTCAAAAAAATCATTGCGATCATTTTATCGACGCGATCAAACTTCGTCAGGTACTCGATCAATTAATAATTCAAATAGCAGTGACAATTGCACTAGTTTTGTCCAACAAAACCTGAATATAATTAAATGATCGTGTGAAAGATCAGTATTATCGATCAAATAGCGTCAACAATCGTGTTTTTTTAGTTCAACTTTATCGTGATCAACAATTTTGATGTCATTGGACCGTTGATCTTGTACAAAATTGTAGGCCTGTTCTCAGAAGGGTTTGAATCAGTTTGGTCTTAGAAGGAGTTGCGTTATTTTGACGATCGTAATATGTAAATATATATTTTGCAATCCTAACTCTATCCCATTAAACATAAAACAAAATACTAAATAAAATAAAATAATCTGACAAAAGAACAGAATTGCCGATCAATAATAACCAGCCATATCAGATTTTGGTTTAATTGATCTTGGTCAACTCAAACTATAATTAGGCATTCGATGGTTTGGTAGCTGTTTTGTTCGGTTGAGTCTTTATAATCGGATCGCTCAGATGATCTAAACCCTTCCAAAGATGACCTTGCTGATAAAATTCGCCTCAGACTTAGCGCATAACTCGTCTAAAACCTAGTTTCAATAATAAGCGGTGTATGCGATGTTGTTTACAGTAAGTGACAAGTATAAGGCTCGAAATTCTAACTAATAATGCGAAGAGCTAAAGTATCATCATTTTCGATCGTATATTTGATAATCAATTCTTTTTTTGGTTTTTATCTAACGAATCGAATATAAAAGTGATGCATGACAAAACCAATTGTCTAGTTTGCCTGGTTCCGAGAACTTTCACTTTAAGGAAGTTTTTTAATCGGGCGTTTCAGCTAGGGTGGGGTCTTCCTTCACTCTGTTGACAATGTGTGGAAATCGTGTTTACAAAACCTTGTTATCTTAGGAGTCCGAAGCTTAGTTTTTATGCCCTACATGATCAATTAATCTCAGGCGTCCTAAGCTTACTAAATGTGTAATTCTTGAATATTTTCCTTTAAGGGGCTTCAATGCAAACTTTGTTGACCTAAACGTGCAATCCATGAATATGGGATGAAACTGGGCTACTAAGGGTCTTACTTCAGTACGTAAAAAAAGCTCTAGGGGTGGTATATTAAAGGAGTTACATATTGCTTGCTTTGTTCAACCACATAAACCAATTGTCAAAACGAAGGCTGTACAGATCGGTTTATGGATATTACTGTAAAATAACCCGCCTGAAGTATTTTGGTGTCATTTTGTTCCTCTGCAAGATCAATTAGCTAAATATTGGAATACAGATGAGGGGCCCAAAAGAAAAACATTTCGACAAATCCGTGATTCAGTTAAATAGATGCATTAAAGCCTTTGAGGTTGATTTAGGGAAGAGGTTATTTGTAATGAGGGAATTCATGCACCACTCGCAAAGTACAAAAATTATTCTAGTTATGGAGAGTCTTGACATCATATACCAAATTTTGCCATGCAAGCTCACAATTGTTCACCTAAAATTGGTAACGAACAGGCAGCCTTGGCTTTCTACTCCTAAGCAGTGAATAAAGCCCACTTAAGCTAGTATATGGGTGCATAACTTCAACATAACTTTCTTTCTTTTTTTTCAAAGCACATTCAGACTGTAGAGTCGTACCGGAATGGAGGCGGTTTAATTCGACATGCTTGGCTCTTAAATTTGTTCCCTATCCCGGATACTTGCTATCATGCGTTGGAACAGTTTGGATCGTGTAATTGCGTCCAGTCCCAATTTTCGAACGGATGCTTAGTGGTCGCTTACCAACGTGCCATCCGAAATCGCTTTATTGTAGCCCTATTCGGCCCTGTCCAGGACCGGACCGAAAGTCAATTATTATATGGGGCACTATGCTAAGGCAAAACCGCGAGTATGACAGACTTAAAACTGCAGTCAGATTGTACAGTGAGTCGAATTCTTCACGATGACCTTCATTACCATACGTACGAGCTGGCGATTTTGCAGGAACAAAGTCACAGTTTGGTGTGCAATTTCCTCAACTGGGATTTTAGGTCCCTTACTTTTTGATGAATAAGAGGTCACAATGACAGTGAACTCAGACCGGTGTGTAAACATGTTGAAAGATTTTATTTATCTAGGCTCGATTCCCAGTCGTAGCAACACCTAACTGTTTTTTACTGGCCCTGTTAATCAATACTTTAGATGTGTAACCTACCGTCTCCTGTAGTACACTCCCATAAAATTAGTCTAAGGGGGAGTATGCATTGAACTGCTTTGCAATGATTTACAAAATAATTTACACAGGAACTGTAATGGTGTTCTAGCAATGTCCCTTGAAACCTCCTTTTATCTCATCACAGAAATGTCTTGCCCCAACCAAAAAATGCTAAAACGAGACTGTCCGAACCCAAATCGTATCGAAGACCCGCAAATCATAAATGCAAATATCTAATCCAACATTCCGCCTCAAGAATTGTGTCAGCAGTTCGTTTTCATTTTCCATTCCATCTCCCGTTGGCTTTATTTTGTTTTCCATTTTATATCCCAGAATTCTCCACCAGAGCCACCAGTTACCACCATCAAAGACTTGCACTACAGATTAACTCCAATTGAATACTCTTATCTCTGCGTATCCCACCCCACTCCACCATCATCGTTGCGAATCGTAAGATACAAGTAAATACGACAAGAAGGGGGAGGTGAAGAAAAAAAAGAACACACTTTAGTGGGGCTCTAGGTCTCTAGGCCTATCTGTCTCCCAGCAGAACATGGTTATGTGCTTAAGTGCACTTTACGGCAACAACGTCGAAGCGATGACGCCTTCTATGACATTACCTTACTACAAGTAGTATCGCCAGAAGCAGGCCGCTCCGCAGTAACAAGAATCCATGCCTGGGACAGAAACACGGGCGAAGGTATATCACGACTTGTGAACGGAACCAGTTCTTAAAAAAAGCAGAACTCGAATTTTTGCATGAGTTTTGCGATTTTTTTGTTGGTCATTTCCATCTTGGGTCTGAGAATACCGACTTAACAGATATAGATACTCGTACTTGCGCGCACAAGATCGTTCAATGGCCCCTTTCGGTGTGCAGTCCGGTCCGATGGTTCTTGTACACAATTTCGAGAGATGGCTTTACATGTTTTTGTGGATTTTTCCTCACAAGTATGCGCAGCACTACAAAATGTGTGTGAGATGAGAACTCTGTGCCACACCGCGCCGCCGCAATGGGATGAAGTAAGATTTTTGAAAGGCGGTTAGGTGGTTACGGGTTTTTCGTAATCAGTAAAGAAATTCCTTGCGTACTCTCAAATGTGGCACCTACCGCAATATTGCGCAGGGGGCTAATTGAGTGCCTTTCGTTTTATTGTGGGCAATGGACTGGAGGAGATTGGAGATGCGCGAAGACGATGAGTGTGCAGTTAGTGTGTTAAGTAATTTCGAAACACCATGGAGGCTAATGTGTATATATACTCACGAATGGCAGTAGTAGGCAGCCCGAAGAAGTGTTGAAAAAATTTAACTAACAATCAGTCAGAGGCAGTCAATCACTTTGCCTTGATGTGACCTTATAAGGTGCACACTGCACACAAGGTGGGTGAGTATACGAGTTTTTTAGCGATCGCATTGATCACTGATCAGGTGAATGAGACGACAGCGTGTTTGCGAGAGAATCGGTGTTCTTGGTGATCGCTTTGACGTCGTAATTGATTGAGTAAAAATTGTGGAAGAAAAATTTTATTAGAGAAACTTGGAGTGAAGTTGGCATTCTGTGTGTGATTGTGAATGGGCCATGACTTGTTTGCTCATATTTGGAATTGCAGGCGTGTCAGAACCGATTTATGTTGAGCTGAGGTGAGAGTGTTGGAGTGGAGATGTACATTTGTAAATGAGTAAATGAGATTTTTTTCTTAAAATGCTGTTATAATCACAATGAAATAAATTGATCCTTACAGTGGCCTACAATTACGAAAGTTCTGGATAAATCTTACACTTCAACAATTGTTGTGCCTAATTACCTGATTTTTTTTATAACTTGCATTCTCTCAAGGGTTTATAAATACCATTTAAAAGTTTCACCACAGTACGAGCGTTAGAGAGGGGGAATAAAGCGGGTGATATGAAAGATTTTGGATGAAGTGGAGACTTACTCCTTGTGCACCTGAAGTTGGTTAGTTCTGCTTGACATGTAGTAATTCGTACGAACTCTCCGTCTAAGACGAGGTCTTCCTATTATCTTATGGTCGGAATTTGAGAGTCAGAGGCTTGGGTTTGATTGCTGTAGAAATAATAGATGTAGGAAAAATAAATCTATTACTTTTCCAACAGATGGATTTAGTAAACTGTATCTCGCGTTGTATACGGACATTTAATGGCGTTATAAAGATGAGATTTCGTATTAAAAAAAACTCATCTAACAGGTTTATGAAAGTTGATTAGGTTTTGGTTGGGAGCGCCTCAAAGATGGACACCAGCAAAGAAAATGTGCGGCATATTTAACATTTTTTCTTTGATAAAGTTGATAAGTTCGATAATGAACGCAAAAAACTGTATTTATGGTGATTAATAGCCAATCACGCGCAGTTTTGATTTCGTCGATTCCGTTCCGGTAATGTAATTTAGATATCAAAGATGGAATAGGCTCTGGAAGACCAAATGAAAAACGTCGATTTGATCATGGAAATCCTCGAATTTGCCAGTCATGTAAGCACTGTTTTGATTACCCTGGAGCTAAAGATTGCACGAGAATTCGGTTGGAAACATTTGAATTAGGCTAGATACATAAAGAACCTCGATGCACTGAAATCCCATCTGTGTTGCTGCAGAAACGCAACAAAGTTCACCTATTTTGAAGCCGACGACGGTGACTGATATTTAAAAAAAAAGTGGATCACTTACGACAAGCCAGGTTTGATGACCAGAAAAGTTTTCATGTGTGTTTGATGGAATGGAAGCAATCGGCACATAAGCGGCCAGCTTTGGCCAATAGGGGAGAATTTTTTTTCCAACTTGACAACTCCAGGCTACACACATTGATAGTGAGTTGCCAAAAGCTTCAAAAGCTTGATTTGGGAGGTACTTAGGCATCATCCTTATCGTTCGGAACTGTCACCAAGTTATTACCACCTATTCCTGTCCAATACGAACGATTTTGCTGATGAAAAATTCGCCTCAAGCGTGGTTTTTGACAAAAATAACCTCGAGTCACACAAGTCAGCTATACAAATTTTCTACTGCGCATCACTGCTGAATTGCAACAGAATCGACTTATTTCTGAAGCGGGTGGTGACGGATGATGTTTGATGGCGTTTTTCCTGGGCCTCAATCGACATGCCTTTGCAATTAGCCCGGTCCTTAGCTTACTACCTGCTGAATTGCAACAGAATCGACTTATTTCTGAAGCGGGTGGTGACGGATGACGTTTGATGGCGTTTTACCTGGGCCTCAATCGACATGCCTTTGCAATTAGCCCGGTCCTTAGCTTATTACCTGCTGAATGGCAACATAATCGACTTATTTCTGAATCGGGTGGTGACGGATGATGTTTGATGGCGTTTTTCCTGGGCCTGGAAATCGAAAAGTCTGCGAACTGGAGTATTGGTGCCCATTCGCTCTACATGTCCTAGCCATCTTAAACTTCCAATTCGGTTTTTTTTTTACTAGGGGCTTTAATTTGTAAGGATGGAAAGGTTTGTGATTGAATCTTCGTATCCAATCCAAAGGAAACGGAACCGAAGATTTTTGGAAGTATTTTCTCTCGAAACGACCGAGGTGTTCTTTATCCGCTTTCAATACGCTTCATGTTTCAGCGCCGTAGAGCAGGGTTTTGTATAGGATCTCCTTAGCAGTTCGAGTGAGGGTTTGCCACTAAGTTGCCTTCTTAGACCGAAGAAACAACGGTTGACAAGAGTAATTCTTCATATTATTTTTCCGACAAGATGTTGTTGTCTTGTTAAGAATTACCTTCAAGCGATAACCCATTAGAGAAATTAAATTCCATGTCAAAATTGTCATGAAAGACTGTATTGCAGCAGCTATATCAGCCAATTATTTTATGCCTCCCAACTGTGGAATTTCCACACTATCGAAAAAAGAAACTGGCAAGCCCCATTATGGTCATTCCACTCGGATGCGTGCTGTTATTTTTTCAGTAAAGAAAATCGAATGTGAGTTCATACTGGTTAGAGGTGAGAATATGTGTTTTATCTCATTCTATCAGAGCCTATATACTTGTCCCTATTATAATAGTACAAACCCTATTACAGTTGTCCAATTTTCGTTACACTTTTTCGTTTCATAACATCTAATTCACACCGTTCCAAAATAAGTTTCACTACATTTATTTTGTTGCTAGCGTGTTTCATCATCCAACCTGCATTATAAAAGTATGGATGGTTTGACACTGCTGCATCACGAATTAAAATCAAGGATATCAATGGAGGTGCATGTATCTACGCATCAAGTTCTCGACTTTGTATAGGGTTTTTATTTCTTTTTTTAATTTTAACGTACTTATGCTTTATATTTATAGACCAGGAGAGTTCATAGTGGTGTACTACGGTCTTCGCTGATATGAAGTCCTTTGAAATCTGACCGTTTTTTTTTATTTTTTATTTTTTTTTTTTGAATTAATCTACCTTTTTTTGCTTATTTATTTCCTTTATACCTATCATTGATTTATGTTTACATGATATTGATGTATCTCTTCTTGATACATCCATCCTGTGTACATTTTATAAATATGTTTGCCCGTATACTAATAATTTTTTTTTCTTTTCAGGTAAGTGCATCAAGGTCCATTAAAACTTAAATACACATCTCTCAAAGTAAGTCCAACAACAAAATACAGCCAATGAAACCGTATATAATGGAGGAATCCAATTACACAAAAAGAGAAAAGTTCCCACCTAAATTACTGCAATTATTGATTTCATCGATAAAGTATTTTTGCCTTCTCAGTCAGTATTGGCAACGAGTGTTCTAAAAAAGAAAAACCGGAAAATTCAATTAAAAACAGTTGCGTTCTGCTTTGACGCGTTGTTAGTGTTATTTTTAATTTTTTTTTTTTTTTGTAATTACTCACGCATGTAGATATTCTACAACGTGTCATTCTCAATTTAAATTCACAAGTATTATTTTTTTTATGAGGAGATACCGCTATTGCAAAAACAGATACTTTTACTGTAAAAACAGAATTCAAAAACAACTCAGCCAGCCTACACTTAAAAATGGGTTCAGTGTATCATAATATTTGCTGAAACCCTCCTGACCTCTATGTATCTCTTCTGCGGTACTTGGTTTGTCATTGAGTGTGTTTGTGTAAATGTCATTGACACAAACAATGGATTAACCAATTTCGAATGAATGGTCATTTATATCAATCAACAAATTCGTATTGACCAACAAGGGCAGGAAACTTTGGTTTGACTTTGAACCGATTCAAGGCATTTGTTTCGGGTCAGTCATTGGACTTGAATATTGAATTCGTGATGATGATAATGCTATCGGTTTTGATTCATGTTTATGTTGCTCTATGATGATGGTATAGCTGGTGGAAACGGTGATAGTGGATCTGCAGTTGATCACCATTTCCATGACTGGTCCACTTTTAAATGTCAAACGTATTGATTAGAGATTTTGTGCATTCGATTTATATTGCATTGAATTTCGTGAACATTTAACATACAACATATGACACATGATCAGCTATCGATCACTTATTTTTTTTTTTTTTTTTATTGATCATGATTTTCTTCGCACAATATCTTTAGTATTTACGTTTGAGATTTTTAAAATTATCGATCATACTTTTTACATTTTAAATAATGCATTTGACCATCTGATTATGTTTCGATCTGATCGTGATCATCATTAATTTTACTTCTGTTACCTGGAAGTATTTCAATTTTAAGTGGACCAAATTGCTGGCTTTTTGTGTGTTTTTAACGAATTTTTAAGATATACCTACACTGACCATCAAAATCGAATGAACTTTCCTCTTTTCGATCAGTTTTCGGTTCTTAAACATTTCTTGCTTAACTTCCAAATTTTTAGGCAATGTTCCATTACTTAAATTTAGGAGGTTCCACAACATTTGTTCCTATATATATATATTTGGGATCATGTCTTCAGTTTGCCAATGGAGATCTGTAAATTTGTTGATCAGTTTTCTGGTTAACTATTTGTCTACAGAAGATCAGATCGTCAGCTGATCATAAGAAATAAAGATGTCCATCAATCATAAAACCTCTGGTATTGTAGAGATAATGGGAAGTAGGAATTTTATAACAAAATCACAAAATTGTTTCTATATAATTTGATTTCTATCAGGTAATCAAGTGATATTGCGGAATAAAACTAGAAACACAAGTATCTTAAGCTTACCATTTATATTTTTTGAATTTTGTTGTTATCGCACATTCAATTCATCATTCAGCATCACGTGAAATATGACTGGACGTTTAACTGATCATGTCAATAGGGTTAGGCGAAAAATGCCGCTTCTAGTTTTTAGAAACTTTTTTGATTGTGTGAGAATTACTTGTCTCGATAATATTGATCAACAGATTACCTAAACGTCATCTATTTCATCTATCCACTTATCTGCCTGGATATAAACCCAATTGATCAGTTTATTTAATCTGTTGATCTGTTCCTAAATGTTCTTTTTAAAGATCACTTGGTTTTGGAATTCGAGTTAATTCTCGGAGAATAGACAGCAGTTTGGTTGTTTAACTAAAATATGTTCAATGTCTCTCGAAGTATTATGTCTCGCATATACATATGAACTTAAAAGAAGAAACAATGATAAGTAAAACGGTTAACTACAGCAAATAAACATTCATTGACACCTCGAATCCAGGCAGAATAAAATTAGACACAATTTAATATTTAAAATTAACTTCAACAGGAATGGCATCCTAAATATTTTTTCATGTTGCAATAAAATCTCTTATTCGATTTTGCCATTATCTTAAAATCTCCTACAATGTGAGCATAATGGCTCTCAACTGATCTTCATCTAAACAAAACCAAAAAAACGTGACTCGTACGACTTTGAGCTGACAAATTTCCCCTAAAAACGCATGCCATCACAACTCAAACAATAATTAGATTTCCAAGTATCATTTTCTGAAGATCGTGCATGATCATGATAACTGATCGATGTGTGTTGCACATGCAATACCACATACCAAAAAGCCGCCATTATTCCTATTAAGCAATTACCATAGCACTTGGGATATAAGCAGTACAACGGTCTCATTTTGTTGATCTCGAAAAATGCACTTGAATGTATCTGAAGATCCACTCGGTTGTTAGTATGACAAAACTGTATAAGCAATTATGTCACGGGGTTCCCCTGGATAACATCGGTAGAGAAAAATGTAAGAAATGTACGTTTCGTATATTCAGTCCGGGACAGTCTGAAAATGACATGGGAACACCACAATGATCGTGGTGGTGATCATCATCACCAGCATTATGATCATTCATAGTCTTGAGAGTATCATTATGACGATCGTGCATCATGCAACCGTATTCTTGTGAATTCAATTTCATTTCCTGATTATATATCATTCTTATACACCTCTTCTATGTACTTGGGTATTTGTAGAACAATTAAAAAAAAAACAATTTTTTCGAACGTGAATTGTATTATTGATTTCTCCTCCGGAAGTCAGGTGATTATGATAAATTAACCGAGTATGGAGTTATTTTTTTTTAACGATTTCAACGAGTATCTGGGATTATAAATGATTATATTTGGTGGTTATGATGGTGGCAAAAGAACAGGTGGAGTGATGAGAAATGGTTTGTTTTGGGAATCATTTCACTTAGTACTTTCTCTGATCGTTAGCGGTACATTCTCGCAAGTTGAAGAAAATCTCCAATGACAGTGGGTGAAGGAAAAATTACTTTTGTTTTCAAAAAAAAGGTATTAGACTAAATTGGGTTATGGAATTGTTCTTTGGAATCCGTGAAAACTCATTTAAAGAGAAAATGAAAGTGCGATGGGTTAAAGTACACACGTTCAAGAAATGTGGTCACGATTTAAAGCAGAGATATCATGCATGACATGTGCGTGAATTAGCTGATCAATGATAATTTTGTTTGAAGTGTTAAGTGTTTAATAAAGCCATCAAATAAAGTTTTTTTTTCCATTACAAATTACGATCTGTCATATATGTGAAATTGGCATTTTTAAGGAGTACAGAATGTATCTCCCCAATAATGATTATCTAGCAGCTAATTTTTTTTTGATATGAGTGGAAGTCGAGGTTCGATTTTGCACTTAAAAATTGCTACATGACTACAATCCAAAGCACTTGCTGATTTCTTTAAAGTTTTGAAGAAATATATTGATTCAGCTAAAGATCTGTTAAGTTATGTAACCCATCTATGGACATCTGCGTTTAAAACCCATGAAGAATCGTGAGATGTTGTTATCCTGTATATTTCCAAGGCTTTCGATCGAGTTTGGCACAGGGCTTTGCAAGCCAAACTGACTCATACTCTGTGTTTCTGGGTGGAAAACTTTTCTTAAATACATTGACATTGACATTACAGTAATTCGCACATGAATGCATCGAACTACAGACACATAGCAGCACTGGCGACTGAGGCCATCGGCTGGGACAGATGAAGACATTAATACAACAGATAGAGACAGATAGACACATAGAAGGAAAGACATATAACATAAACCTAAGTGGCACAGAGGAGGAGACATAGATTTATATTGTCTCATATTATCGCACAGGTGGTCTCAGATAAGCTGGCAATTTTCGTAGAAAACAAATGCTGCCGAAGCTGGGGCTTGAACGCTGCGGTACCTCAGGGATCAGTTCTTTCACCCACTTTTTTTCTGCTACACATTAAGGATTTCTTGAGGACAGCTAATATTCGCATTTGCAGATTGTTGTATTCTAACTCAAAAGACACGCCTATTACCGCTTTTGCTGCACACCAGCAGAGATGCGAATAAATCTTCACTTTGAACGAAAAGGTTCAAAAGACTATAAAATGGGGAAAGAAAAACTTGGTTGAAATCGACTAATAGAAAACACATTATACAATATTTACAAGATATAAAATAGTTCCACATCTCGAAAGGAAAAATACAGTCGTCAGATCAGAAGATACCATGCTTTCGCCAGACATCAGAATCGGGTCAACCTATCATGGCAACAAAATGTAACCACTGTTGTCAAATCAGCAGCGTTTAAACTTAGTTATCTTTACAGAGCTAAAAGATATTTTACACCAGCCCAGCTTATTGTGGACGCTCAGTCTTGCAATGATTAGTGCGATGAACTGCCGCGCAGGAGGTCTGGGTTCGATTCCCAGCCGTAGCAACACCTAAAACGATTTTTCACTGGCCCTCCTCTCGTCACGAATTCGGCTTGTTGCGCAAAAAATTTGTGTTTGCATTTTTAGGCCAGCTTCTACTTTTCTAAAAAAGCCCAGGTGCGACCAGGTCTTAAATACTGTTCTCATGTTTGGAGTTTGGCTCCGAGACATTTACTGAGTTTACTGGACTCCAAAAACGTTAAATCCTCCTCTTGATGATTCTTCCCTCATTTCAAAGCTGCATTTTAACGACCGACAAGAACCCAGTTTTAGCTGCGACGCAATGTCCATTTATCAACGACAAGCTAACAATAGAATTTTTTTCCGTGGGCTGGTGGATATCTAAAAAGACACGATGAGCACGTGCCCAAAGTGGTGTGGGACCTTAACTCCACTAAAACCACCACCCTTTTTGTTTTTGTACTGCAACTAAGTATGCGACTTGTCTAGCAATTTTTTATCACGACTAATGAATGTTTGGCAGGTAATTGTCCTTTGAGAGTTCCTGCTTTTTCCCGCAATTGATAGCGCTGTTTGTTATTATCGGGCCAAATCTAAGGGCTTAGTTCTTTGGAGACGCCGCAATAAACTAGTTTCGTCATGAATTTGGAGGACCGTTGTGTTAACGTGTTCCAATAAACGTTTTTTTTAGATCCGGCACATTGAATTGATCTTCACATTTTGTTTTTAAAATTTTGTAAAATATTTAGATTCGTTTCACTGGTACAACCCCATAGTTGTATACCATATGTCCAGACCGGCTTTAGCACTTGCTTGTATAATAGCAGCTTGTTATCAAGGTTAAGCTTCGAATATTTTCCGAGTAACCAGTACAGTTCTCTGTATTTATTTTTAATTTCTTCGCATTTCTTTTTTACATGCGACTTCCATTTTACTTTTGCATCGAGTGTCATTCCGAGGCATTTCGCTTCATTTGCAAAAGGGACTCGAACCGTATTGAGAAATACTGGCAAATTGCTTGTCCGTTTATACGAAAAATCTACATGAATCGATTTGCTCTCGTTAAGTGCTATCCGCCATGTCCATTCATTAACCTCGTTAACAGCGTTTTGTAATTTCATATTTGTTTCCTCAATTTTGTGCCAACTGCTAGTATAGCTGTATCGTCAGCAAACGTGGCAACTGTTGTATCGTTTTTTTGCGGGATATCACGTGTAAATAGGAGGTACAAGAGTGGTCCAAGGAAGCTTCCTAAGGGTACTCCTGTCAATATTTCTTTGAACTTCGAATATTTGTTTCCAAGTTTTACACGGAAGAGTCTGTGCTAAAGATAAGACACGAGGATTTAATATAATTTTTCATGCAGAACTTGTCGTAGTTTGTGTTGAAGGCCTCTATGCCAAACTTTGTCAAATGCTTGCGACACGTCAAGAACTAGGGCTGAGCAAATATTCTTTTCTTCGAAAGATTTCTCAATTACATCAGTAATTCGGTGAACTTGGTCCACACTCGAATGTTTACTTCTAAACCCAAATTGATGGTCAGGTAAAAAGCGTTTCTGGTCAACAATGGGGTGTAAGTGACCGACTAATTTTGTTTTCAAAAACTTTTTAAACTATTGGAAGAAGTGAAATAGGTGGAATGAAATGGAGTGAACTAACAGAAGACTTATTTCCACCTATATCTATGTCCACAATCTACAACAGCTCAAGAGCAGAAACAAAAAACATCTGCAAGCATCATCTCATCTCATTCGCTCCAGGAGCATTTTAGGTTCGCCTCACATGACAAAAGTTGATTAAAAAAATCGAGTGTGAGAGTTCACAAGCGGTAGAAGTCGAACTGTGAATTCTGGTTAATTTGTGAGCTAATGCGGTTAATATACACACCCATTTTTCGTTACACATTTTCGTTACATAAAATCTAATTCACACCGTTCCAAAAAAAGTTTCAGTTCAAAAATATAAGTTTTTATAAAACACCAGCTATAGCTGAATTGGAAATAAGTTTTTGAACATATTCGCTGATAGCGATCCAAAACACTTATTGGATTAAAAAAGTTGTGAAAAAATCTGTTCCCCGAGGCGCAGATACACTCAAGTAGCAGCGCCATTTTAAAGCCACTTAAAATGACTTAACTAAATCTTTTATTGACAATTTAAATGAAGCATTTGGCCAAAGAATTTTATTCATACAAACATTTGGTTGTGATTTATGCGCTATTAATTACAATAAGTATGTTAGGTAAACACTTTCTCAAGACATGCTTAATAAATTTGAATGTTCGAATAAAAACAAAATTTAAACCAATAAAACTAAACTGACACATAAAGGCTCCCAACAAAATGCAAATTAAAACTTTTCTATGTCAACCGATAGTTCTAAAAAAAACCGTATCCCCCATCGCTGCCGAGATACCAGCAGATTCATTCCAATGCAAATTGTGCAAATTAACGTATGCCCATATCTATGTCAATGAATTATTAATTTCTACTACCAACTTGCAGTAAAATATCGAACAAAAAAATTCTTAACCGAAAGTAATCGAAAGTTGCCTATTGTGCGTTCTAGATATCCCCCCGCGAGCCCGCTTCAAGTGAAAGTCATCAAAAAAAAAAAATGTCAACACAAGACTGAACCATGACTTTACTAGTGTTGCCCTATACTGGAATTAGAAAATCTTATTAGTTGCCGGCTGTGTTTTGATACTAACATTCGTCATTATGATTTATATTTTCACACGATTTTAATCATTCACACACAATGAACTGCCACGATGATGATAATGATAATGATGTAGATGGAAAAGTGAGATACTTGGATGGCATAACAAAACAAAACAATTGTCGCGCTTGCGTTCGTTCCCTATGCCAATCCGATCAACTTGTACTGGACGAAAGAGTTTTGTTTCACTTTCTTTTAGTTTTTTTGTCGGGTATTGGAGAAAAATCTCAGAGATTTATTTGGTCTTGTTTGTAGATACGTAGATACGTGCCAAAGGTTTTCACTTGTGTCTGATGGTAGGTATTTCTTATTTTGGTTCAAAAGTACAAGTTATCATGTTTACCAAGAGTGTAGACATACTGAGACACAAGACTCAGCCTTATATGTGCGCTGTACCAATATATGGTGAAGCTACTTGCTAACGCGCGTTCATAGTGCACAATTTCACGAACAGATATGGCATAGCAACGTGAAAGAAAGTGTTGGATTTCAGATTCGTTGAGTTGTTTGCTTTTTTTTTTGTACAATCAACAATTAGATTGAATTGACGATGGAACATGCATTACTAATGTGTACTCGGTAAGTACACTCAAGTAATGCAATTTAATCATGCTGGTCGAGCATGACTTCATTTGAAGACATGTGCGCGCTTTGAAGATGTGGATTTGATTTGAATTTTATGCTTTCATGTTTTATGGAGGATTGTGTTGTTTTTATGACATGAGAAGCGGTCGAATGTAATTAGGTTTGATGCTATTTTATCTGTGGTAGATAAAATTGCAAAAGTATCTCTTGCATTATGAAATATCGCATTGGTGGCGTGTTTATTGGTTGTAAAGGCGAAATGTGTTCGGGTTCTAAAAATGTGTTTAATCTACCAGGAGATACTTGTTTTTCACTTAATAACTCTCTTTTTTGATGGGGTGATATGTCAAGGTGTCAAAATAAAATTGGTTTCTATGTACTTTTATCAGATTAATGTTGAAGAATTATGGACTTCGAGGCTAATAAAATGTATGGTTGTATGTAGTTCACATACTTCTCCGCAAGAGAAGGTTAAAAGACAAGTAGCATGTTAACCACAATCCCATCGGTCATATAAACTGAATACGCGTGTATCTTTCTGGAGACATACTGTCAAATACTGTCGGAGTGTTTACACGAAATAGCAAATTAAGCATAATAATTCAACTTTTTGTCCTTTTTAGTCCTTGATAAAAATAGTCAATACATATATTTTTATATATTTTTTTCTTGGGAACCTACAATGCATGCAGAATTGTATTGACTATTTTCTTGAATTGTTGTAGGTTGTATGTTGTAAGTTGAAATGTAACAAATCTATGATGAATTTTCTAAGCTCATAAGTCGCCTCATCAAGGGAAATTCGGACTTTTCCAATACACAATGCTTTTCATTGATTTAATTGATTTGGTAGGTGCATTTTTGATAATTTATCACTATACAGCTTAAAGACATCAAAACTCTCCTCTCTTGATCTTCGTTGTTGTACCTTCTCTTCAATATTTGTCCTATAAAATGTTTTTTCGGTGCAGTTTTAATGATCTGACAAATCATCCGTGTAGTATCTACTGTCAGGACAAGCTTATCTCCGATTCGCCATGCGGAGTCGGCATAAACAGGAGGTCCCGCCATCGTGCAAGAAGTACACACTTACATATGATGGTTGTGAGAAAGCTCTGCTCTGGGTAATCAAAAAAATTTCGACAAACAAATATTTTGAGATGATTTTAACCCACGCCCACTTTTTGGGGACTTTTTCCTAAAAAATATTTGTAAAACCAATTCCATAGTACATATATGTCATAGAAAAACGTCATTTTTTTTTTTGTCGAACCATCAAAAATTTAACTAAACTGTATAACAAGATGTTGACAGCGCCGCATTCTATATTGCATCCCAATCAGTTCTTAGACAAGCCTATTTTTTGGGGACATTAATTTTAAGGATGAGATGCGGTAAGATATTAAACGGTTTGCACAGCAGATTGTAGCAGATTGACCCAAGTGAAATGCAGAAGATATGTTCATAAACGTCACAAGTCTCATCAGCATCTGGCAGATTGTGCATCCATATTTTTTTGACTGCAGAAAGCGCAGGAGATAAAGAAAACAAATTTTAAAACGAAAATAAAAGTTTTATTGTGCATTTTTTTTTAATAAATTGTGTGTTTGCAGCACTTTTTTTTTAAGGAAAGAAGAAGCTGCACTGTGGAATGTGGCGAAAACTTACATTCAGAACTCTGATGGAAAAATAATTCAATTCTGGGAAAAGGAAAAAAATATCATTGAATAGGACATTAAAAATGTTTGATCCATTCTTCTCCTTTGCTATTAATTCATAATTAAGATTGAGCACTTCTTTTGCGGTCATTTTTAATTTTTGTCTGACGTTTCATTCAGTGACTACTTAAAATTGAACTTAAACAGGCCTGCACCCGTTCTGCAGAATGAGTGAGTTGATTAATGCGACAAAGAAGAAAGAGAATTGGACTAGCGCAGATTTTCGACGTTTATGAAAACACCCGGAGACTTAAACGTAGCGAACTTTGTTGTCTCGCTCGAACGCGTAGTTTTATTTTTTAATTATAGTTCGGTCAGCGTGGGGGTTAAAGAAATCAGGGATCAGAAGAAAGGACCTGACGATGCACGTTGAGAAGGAAAAAACGGAGGTTGAACCAATATTTACAGCCAGCTACGTTTTGGCATTTTATTGCCCTTTTATGATCATCAATTTCTTTCTTTGTAGAAATTAATTTCCGTAACTAATGAGTTCTTATTCGGTACTCCTTGTATATAGAATTTTTATGAGACTTAACTGTAGCGAAAAAAGCGAAAAAAGGGTTTTGAAGAGCATTTGACATTTGTGTTGTTCGGGTTGAGTACGAATCTATATCGGTAGTTGCATTTTACGTTTCTCAGTTTTCAGCGGTTGTCATCACTTATATAGGATTTTGAAAGCTCTTAAGTAAATGACGATTTTTAAGAAAAAAATAAAAAAATAATTTCCTGCATGTTAATATTTATTGGCGTTTTGAAAAAAAAAACATCACCTCTAAGTCAGAACGGGAAGCTTCTAAATACAGGGCAAGTAGCAAACGATATAAAAACTGTAACCCTCCAGTTTAAGGTAATCGGCTTAAAAAATTAGATTGACTAAATGCCTACCTGAAAATTAATTTTTATTAACTCTTAAAATACTAAATTTATACTAGACATGAATATTGAAATCTTACTTATCATTAAAAGGCTTTTATTCATTTAATTACTGGCCCTTTGCGGGTACTTTGAGCCTTTTTGTCTTACGGCTTAAAATGTAACTATCTACGTAACGTGTCATTTTTAATTTTACTTTCTATGAAAATATATAAATTTTTGAGGCTTAAGGGTCGCCCAGAATACAAAACTGTAGCTGATGCTTGAATCTAAGTTAGCAGCTAAAAACAAGGCAACCCGTAAGCGCTTACACAATTTGAATCTTCTTGAATCTGTAGCTTGAAGTTGAATGGAGGACTTCATGCAAGAAATGTAGGTCTTTTTTGACACCGGTACTAGATACCATCTACATATCCGCATTCTGGGCGGACCTTTAGGAGTTTTTTTTTTCGTTTTTATAGAAAAACCTAACCTACCTTAAAACTTGAACTTGCACTTTTTTACTTTACTTTTAAACTCATTTTTTATTTACTTAAAATATTAACTTACTACTAGACAAAAATGCTTAAATCTAACTTATCAATAACTGGTTTACTTAATCTAACTTATCGGCCCTTAGTGGGCGCTGTAAGCTTATATTTAGCTGTTTTATTTTGCCTTTAGGCTTATATTTGTCGGTTTTTTGGTTTTATATTTAATTTTAATTTACAAAGAAAAAATTTAAAACTTTGTTTAGTGACTTTCTTGAACTTGCACTGTTTGAAATTAACTTAAACATATTCGCGGTGGCGAGCACACGTTGCCATTATGCCCCGAGTAGTCGCCGTTGTCATAACTGCATCTCTAGATATCATGAATACCGCCCCTGCCAATACTAAACCTAATCTTCCTAGATATACATAAAAATAATGGTTGGACCGTAAATTCTAAAATTCCTGAGGGAGTGCAAGACTTAACATAATCTTCCTAGATATATATTAAAATAAGGGTTGGACCACAAGTTCTAAAATTCCTGAGGGAGTGCATAAATACTTTCCTCATTGATAATCAGCCATCGATATTCGGTATGCTGTTTTTTCAGCATCAGATTTATCGCGATATGATATCTTAAGGCTAAAGCGGAGGACATCGAGAGTATTATCGTACCCATCGCGGATCAGTCACCTGCTACGTTGGCGGTGATAAAATACCGGATTACACACAAAGCCTACATACAACTACTATTCGCTTAACAAGTCTTACAGATGGATTTCTGTGCTATTTAACTGTCAGCTTCCATCAGAATTTCCTAACAGCTGTTGTCCGTTGTCATTTGCATTCGAAAATAATTCACAGAATTTTTGTCCATCACCAATGTCTCCTACCGAGCTGACATGTTTGCTAGTCAAACACATTCCCATTCGTCAACAACAACTTAATCAAGTCGCGATGTCTAGAAAAACATGATATGGAATGATAATATGATAATTATGATATTAAGACACTCCCTGTAAGGTAGCTGGTTCCATTAAAGGAATGCATAAAATCCTCCAATTAATAGTATTTCAGTGGTTTTTTTTGTTGAATTACACAAACAATAATTATTACTTAACATAACAACCTCCCTTAAATAGAACAAAGTATTTTGTATCGAAATTATAAACAACTCACAGCCCACTTGCTCCCATATGTCATTAGACAAAACCCTCAAAGCGCCGGCACCACTCAAACACCTATTTACCTCAGGAAAAAAAGAACACGATTCTACGCAAGTGGGAAAGCCAGTTCCGTCTCACCTCAATAAAGAAAAAAAAATTCAATTAAACATTTAAAAATACGGACAACAATTACATCAGAGGTCCAACGTTCTACAAAAGAACGAACAAGCCCAAACAAACCCATCTACTCCAAAGAAGTGGTTCTTGCAAAAGTGTTCCTTCCGCCATTGGAAGTTGGTCGCCCCGCGATTCCCACTTTTTATTATTTTTAAGTCCAGAGTTTATGTTGCTTGTTGTTGTTGTTAGATACTTTGTTCTCTGCAACGCCATGGCGCTCGTTCTCGTATCTCGATCTCGATACTTTATGCTAAACACTTTACAGTCAATTCATTACTCGCTCGCATACGGTATAGATACTCTGGAATACCTTCCACATCGCTTCTACACAATACCCTGTTGCGGTACAGTGAGGCAGTTAAGCGTATCGTATGGCAGGCAGTGTCTCTCGCTCTCAAAACATAACATCACGCAAAACTAAAACGTCATCCAGCTGTTGTCGGGCCGGCATTACATTCTGCTTGTGCTCTCTGTGTGCGGTGTGCTGCATGCAGCCTTAGCTAGCCAAACAGCCAGCTGTTTAGTTGTTTAATATTCCACTTGTAAAAGTATCTCTCGGATACTTTTTCCGTTGTATCACGTACTATCTCTGACTCCGGCACTGCCTCAGCCAATGTGTATCCATATGGGGGTAGACCACAATTCAAAACAAGTGAGTCAAGTTAGTCAGTTGGTTCGTGTCTTGCGAGTACGGTATAACGACGTCGGCCGGTGTGGTATATTCTCAAAGCACTACTGAGCTGCTAACGAACATCTTTTTCTCCTTTTCTTTCGTAACTTTCTTCTTGTATTTTGTATTTTTTTTGTTGTATCTTTTCTCCGTATGTGTGTATTTACATTGTAATCGAACAAAAAAAAATTGCGAAATTCCCAATGCGTTTTTGGAATACGATTGGAAAATAATAAAAAAAAAGTATCTACGCGATCGCTCCCCTCCAGAACACCTACATCGATCCGAATACGAATACGAAAACAAACAAAAAAAAATTAAAAAAAAATTATTATTAACGACTAATTTGCTGTGCAACCCGGACCGGACCTCGGACGTCGACGCGAGGTGTTTTTTAAACTAACCATTGTTTTCCATCGCTGGTATCGGAAGTCGACTATTTGAATACCGTGTATTCTGCATCCCTCACACGCGTTCATTACTTCCGTTTCCGAATAGCCGCGCAACGATAATACGCGCAAAACTGAATTTTAGTGATTTGTATGGCTTATCCTTGTGAAGTGATATAAAAATCAAGGAAGCAATCCTTCAAGTTGAAAGATATACAAGTGGTGCGTGATTATTTTTTGTGAAAAGTGATGGTAAAGTGTTTAAAATTTAAAGTGGCAACACTTGCAATAAAGGATACACATTTTACAAATGGCCCACTTTGGATAGCCGCCTTTTGTTTGGGTAAATTCCGATTGCGTGCCATTTGGAGGCATCTGTTGTTTGCGATTGAACGAGTAGGGACGGAAAAGGATACCAAAATGTATTTTCTGTTTGAAGCGGACAGATGCTGTTAGTTGAGGCATGTTGTGGTCATGTTACGTTAGGGACTGTTTTTTTTTCTGCAGTCGAGGAATGTGGGGAATTGAGTTACTGGACTAGAAATTGAAGTCGCAGATAGGCTTGGAAACGTTTCTTAACTTTTCGCTCCACACAATGATGTTTGTTCGTCCTATTGACGTGTGTTCACATCTTTGAATGTTCCAATCTGTCACTAATTTTGTGTATGATCAATCCTAACCTTAAGTATGGTTGTCACTCCACACAATGATGTTTGTTCGTCCTATTGACGTGTGTTCACATCTTTGAATGTTCCAATCTGTCACTAATTTTGTGTATGATCAATCCTAACCTTAAGTATGGTTCATCCCTCCAACGTGGTGTGCTAATCAATTTGCTAAAGATTGCTATAATACACTGTTCAAGTAAAATTTCAGTTCCATCATGTTTTGTGTTCCAACGAATGATTTTTAATGAAAGCTATAACTGGGACCTAAGCATGAGGCATGAGCCAATGTTGAGGAAGGTTTTTTTGAAGTGATACTTTTTGGAACAATGTGAATTGGATTTTATGA
This sequence comes from Rhingia rostrata, assembly GCA_949824845.1. Taxonomy (NCBI): domain Eukaryota; kingdom Metazoa; phylum Arthropoda; class Insecta; order Diptera; family Syrphidae; genus Rhingia; species Rhingia rostrata. Next base: position 94,098,844 of record OX463757.1, read on the forward strand.
AACGAAAAAGTGTAACGAAAAAGAGGCAACTATAAATGTATTTATATAGTTAAAGCTATGAGAAAATGAGAAACGAGTTTTTAAGTTATTTCTTTACCAAAATACAACTTTCATTCTACCGCGTTTGAACCTACCCTTTATTTATTTTTCATAGCCGGTAATAGAAAATGAAGGCATTGTTCAATGCAAGATGTGTCAAAACAAAACTTTGTATTGCTTTTTGAATAATTCGCTGTGAGCGTCATTAAAAGGAATACTGTATCTAATTTGGAATTTTAAAGTCTATTTTATGTAAAGCTGGGTTTGAAACAAGTTTTATTGAAGGTGCAGATTACTAGATAGAGTTCGTTAAGATTTAAGGCATATCAAAATAGATTATTAAGGTTCAACTTAAGCAAAATGTTGATTCAAATATTTAGCGCCGTTTTTTTTTGTTTTATGCCGCATTTTTTACATTTTCAATTTATGAAAGGTATCAAGTACCTACATGAATTCATGCACACAAAAGCTTAAAGTACAAAAAATGGGGGTGCTAAAAACAGGTTATTAAACCAAGATCCTCTTTTTATTTATATGTGCAAGATATTATTTGAAAGGTATCTAAAAAAAAAAAATTATGGCGCAACAGGCTCGTTAGTACCCAGGGCCTAGCTTTTTTCTCACAACCATTCATGTGTGCGTGTGTACTTCTTAGCACGATGGCGGGACTGCCGAATATGCCGAATCCGAACGGTTAAGTTGAGATAAGCTTTTCATGAAAATTGATACTACATCATCACGAGAGGAGGGCCAGTGAAAAATCATTTAGGTGTTGCTACGGCTGGGAATCGAACCCAGACCTTCTGCACGGCAGTTCATCGCACTAACCATCGCGCCACTGAGCCAACGTCAAGGTATTTGTTTAATTATTTAATATTATATGAAGTTTAAAATAAATAATAGGATCTAGTTCATGATTTTATTTTAAAGTTCAATTTAACAAGAGTTTAACTTGTAAAATGAGCTTATCATATATCGCCCCCTGAATGCAAGAAGTGGACAACTCGATTTTGTTAATTTTTGAGATATCTACGTTTTCTGATACCTTGATTCGATGTTAGTATAGTGCAGTAATCAGCAAACCTTAATTGTAATCAAATAATTATAGTAGAACCGAAGATAATTTAACGTCTTCTTCTTATTAGGATGTTAATGTTTTATTATTTGATTGCCTTGCATGCCATTTTTTGCTTTATCTTTTTTTCTATCAGGTGTCCAAATCATAATCAAAAATGTAAGAGAACTCTACGATTCTAAATGAACTCGGGAACTTGTGAGACATCGAAGATGTTGTTTTGGGAGCAAATCATAATATACATTTTTTTAAAAACCAATACCGTGTAGAAGATAATGATTAAAACGAAAAAAGGATGCAAAACATAGTTTTTCACATTCGAAAATCGATTGTGTCTTTTGGACCCTATTTTGTTTAGAATATAAATGTATGCTGGAAAGGCCAGAAATGCCTGTAATTTAGAGCAGTCTAGTTGTTTTCGAAGTAATGTGGCATTCTACTAAATTTATCCGATGATAGCTCTTTGTTGTACAAAGCACAGCAGTTATCATTTATCAGGAATAAATAATTTGCATGAATAAATGCTGTTTTGTGGTACTCCACTTCTTTACTTTTATCGAGGACGTTATACTTTATACGTCAAAAGTCGTCTTTTGATTCAAGTTGTATATGCCAACATATAAGATTTTAGTTTTAACTAGGTCTCCTGATACAATGTTGATATTATTTGTTTTTATTTTACTCCATGTGCAATGTAGATCAGCGAGGAAAATTAAGCAAACCCGATCATCCAATACTTTCTAGATCATGATCGTGCAAGCACTGCTCTTCAAAGATCATTTAGGTAAACTAATCAAAAATCTAGTAACTTTCGAAGTGATCGAAATATCCATCTTGATAATTCAAAAAATCAACCATAATATTAAAAAAAAGTCCACTTTAATAAAAAAAAAATTCTCGCTATAAGACCTACGCCTATTTTTAAGTTCCAAATGTCTCATTATATCCTAGTTTGTAACATGGAGAAATAATTTAGATAGATCTACCATATAAAGTACTTGGAGCGACTCAAAATCGCTGGCTTATTCGATTTAGCCATGTCTGTCCGTCCGACAGTTCGTCACCAGTTTTTGCGCCTTACATTTTGAGCTTGAATGATGCAATTTAATGCACGAACGCTTTGTAGCTCCCACCAAAATAAGTGAGAAAAAAAGGTCACTGTCAAGCCCACTTTTCAAAAAAAAAGTAAGGAAAAAGTGTGGGAGTAGGATATTTGGTTTTTTGCTACACACACGCACTTTTTGGGACTTTTTCAGTAAAAAACGGTTTCTAATAAAATTTTAAACTATTTAATTAAAAAAAAAAAATTAGTAGTAGTAGTTATAAAACATCAATAGATTATTTTAAGCACGTTAACTTTTTGGGGGCGTTTTCTCAAAAACCATACCCCGTTGCATATGCAAGAGAAAAATGTTTTTTTGTTTTTTTATCGAACCGTCAAAGATTTATAAAAAACTGAATCTGAATCAAGATATGTTGACAATGTAATATTTTATATTGCATCCCCCTTCAGTTCTTAGCCACACCCATTTGTTGGGGATATTTATTTGAAGAATGGAATGGAATAATATATTACACGATTCGCACAGCGTATTGTAGCTTTGTCAATTTTTTTTTTAAGTCTTCATGGCTTAGGGATATTCTTTTCTACGTATCTTATCTATTTCTACGATAGTCAGATATAACATGGTTGGAGTTGTATATTCGCGTCATTTATGTAAAGCTTGAACAAAGTTTCAGTTTAAGCTTAGCTTTCTTTTCAATCCGAAATATGGGACGGCAGTATTTTATGTTTTTTTTTGTAGTTACTCTAACAATCATACACCTTATTTGAGGTAGGTCATTGTACAACATCATACAATTCGTAGATCCTTTCATACAAACTCAAGAAAATCTTGTGCTACTCAATATAAGGTCTTTAATATTCAAAACCACTGACTGGTGCATGATAAGAATGGGATTCTCCCGAAACCCATCTTGGTAAAGTTCTCGAAAAATCGAATGCTATTCTGATCCCCGTCGGATCTAGCAATTTCCATAGTCCAAAACCCAAAATGTATTGCTCACTAAAAATATGCAAATTTTAAGTAAGTACTTCTACGTGCTTAGAGACTAGTTTTCTGATGCTGAAAATTCTAACGAAAATACCGGAAAAGATCAGTTCCGGATATGAAATGTTTCCTTTAATTAACAACGTAGTAGAGATAAATTGCTTGAACTCGTGTCACTGCAACTCAATAACATATCACGTATCTACGTGTACGAATGTTATTTTGACATTTGAATAGACCTACTTTGTCATGGTCAAACTATTATGTAGTCAACTATTATGATGTCAACCTCTTTAGACATATATTCAATGAGCTTCCTATATATGGAGGTAGTATTTCCCTTCTGAAATAAGGCAACTTTTCTTGATATGGTTTCTCAATACTTGTAGGGCACTGAGTTGTGTGTCATATTAACAGCTGAAGAGTTATTTCCTATTAATATACGTTTTGAAACTATTTTCGTATAAACTCGATAAGTGATGAAATTTCATCATTCATCAAATCCAAACTCCTATGTTCGACAATGTCTCCAACTGAGGGCACCTAATGAATACAGGAAGAACTTCTGTTATAGCCTGTAAATTCCACGAACTATTAATTTGCAAAAAATTGAATGCTGCAGTTGTGGTATGAACACTATTTCCGCCGAAATCGTTTTTTTTTTAATTCTGGCTTTTGAATTTTAAAATAATTGTTCAATATGTTGAAACGTTTTTATACCATATTCCATAAGGGTATATTAGTTTTGGCATTAAATTTGTAACATAGAGAAAAAATTTCGATAGATGGAAATTAATCGCAAGCGGAGTCTATCTAGCCCAGCCATGCTTGTCACCGATTTTTGGGCCTTAAATTTTGAGCTAGAGTGATGAAATACGTTAAATAGTAGGACCAATCAGAACAAGTGTAAACAAAATTAAAATTAGCCCACTGCCACGCCTGTTTTCAGTAAAACATTGTTTTTGGCCAAACGGTTATGAATTTTGCAAACGTATCTGAATAGCATATTTAGACATTTTCAATATCTATATTTCGACCAAATACGATTTTTTGCCACGCCCACTTTTGTGATTAACTTCTTAAAAATACATTTTCGGTACAATTTTAGGAAAACTTAAAAAAAACTTCCGACGGAAATATTTGGAAAATAATAATGTGAACATTGCCGCGCCAACTTTTGTGATTCTTTTCTTAGAAATACATTTTCGGTACAATTTTAAGAAAACTTGAAAAAACTTTTGATGGAAAATAATAATGTGAACAATTCCTCCACAGATCATTTTGGTCCACGACCACTTTTGGGGCGTTATTAAAACAATAAAACGATTTGTAGTATATCCCATAGTATATCCATAGAAAAACGTTGTTTATTGTCCAACTATAAAATATTTACATACACCGTCTGAACAAGATTCATTCAGTTTTTAGTATCGTCCACTTTTTGGAGGGACATAATTAGTTAGGTTTGCATGGGATACGTCATTCAACGATTTGCACAGCAGATTGTAGCCTTCTCATATCTTTTAAACTATAAACCCCACATCAAGGAGTTGTAAAGGTATATGTTTCTGAGACTTTTGTGTGACTTTATATAAAATTACACCATTCATATCCCCGTTATTACATTACAAGCATTTCCTCATTAAAAATATTTTTACTCAACCATCATCACATTCGCTCGAAATAGCCATTCAATACCATTCATTAAGCTTTCATTACACCGCCTAATGTCCACTCTAAGTATGATAAATGTTCACTGATCTGAAATACAATCACACAAAATGAGTTTCTAATTACATTTCACCAGTCAACTACAAACTTGTGTTGTTCACCATTTCTCCGATTACACCGCCAAAATTAGAGCCCAGACAAATTGCAATCAACAAAATAATATTTCACATCGCAAACCCGGATTAAAATAAAAATTGTATTCGATATGAACAAAACAAAAAAGATACACATACCGCATCAGGTCATGGTTTACTTTTTCATCAAGACTGGCCTTAAAAAAATAAGCTAAGCTCCCTCCATTTGTACGATTACCTCATACCTGCGCATACGTAAATACCTGTATCTAAAAATGGATGACAGACAAACGGAACGCAATAACGACAATGATGACCAAAAATTTAAGAATGGCGACTTCGCAAGCAATATTTCAATGAAAATAAATATTTCTCCATACCTCCCACAGCTGTTATTGGAGACTTTCACCGGCGCTATTTCGCGTCGTGCGTATAAATATCGCAGGGAATTAAAAAAAAATTGTTTACGGGAATAAAATGTTTATTTCACTAGCCTGTCTTGAGGTATAACTTTGTGTACGGGGATCTTTTGCACAAACAACTTGTTCATGTTCTAGATAACCTTGGTGGCTGTGCCGAGAAGTTGTAAGTCGTGTTTACAGTCAAGCCAGCAAAATCGGATTCAATCGATGCGATTTATTTCCAATTGGAAATTGCACAATTCTGTTCCCTTTTGTTGTTTTCGAGTTGCCTTTGGTACAGGAAAACAATGAAAATCATTGTGGGAGATCATTATCACTTTTGGTGGGCGGTGACGACGACGGGAAAAGTATCTGTATCTGTATCTTTAACTATAATGGGTTGATGACATTCAGTCAGGTGCGACGAAATTGTTTTGATTCGATTGCGCGCACGACTGTGACTATAAAATTTGTTCGACTTGTGTGTCAACAACTCACAATATGGGGTCAAGGTATTTTTGGAAAGGGCGGATATGTGCCCTTTTAGGGGAACTTATTTTTATTGAGGAGACAAGCAACCAACTCAAGGTGTTCTGTTGAAGGTTCAAGTATTAAGTTGCTTTAGCAATTCAATGCAACTGCGTATGGTCATAAAATTGACGTTTCGATATTTATCGCTGATAGACATTATCGGAAATCACCGATAAAGATTATCGGTCAAAGGGAATGTGTTCAGTTGGGATTATTAAAATATCCCCTTATCGGGTGAGGGTCGTAAATTAACACATAACAAAACTATACTCATATGGTGTTTGTAGGTCAGTCAGAGTTATTGTTTGTTCATTCATAAATATCACTGAACAAATAACGCTTCGTTATATCACTCGAAATGGAGTCTGGTATATGTACTTGCAAAATGGGGTACTAATTGTTCTGACATAAAATAAGCACCTACGAGGGATTGGAGCTTGAAAAATAGTTTTTCCAGCTTAGGTTTTATGAAGCCTTTTTGCAATATTTAGGTTTGTAACTCCAAGTAGAACAAAAAATCTTCATATGAACAAATTTCCGACATCTTACTTAATTTTTTTACGACTGGTTGAGGAGACAAACAAAATTTATTGTCTCCTCAACAAGTCGGGAGCCCGTAAGTAAAAATATTAATTAAGATGTCGGAATTTTTTCGATATCTTTTAGAGATAGTCTTCAAAAAGTCGAGTTTGAGTTCGCACTCGGTAAAAGTGAAACTGCATTCTGGAGAAAGTCTTTGAGGTTGAGCTGCTGATCTGCTTTTCGTTACATCTTTACGTTTCATAAAATCCAATTTACAACGTCCGAAAAGAAGTTTCACTTCAAAAATCAGGAAACATGTCATGTAATTTCCACCACCCATTACAACAATAACGTTGCTAACCCCCATTAATTGCCTTGTTTCTCAAAGCTTCAAACTTAATTTTCATGAGAAACCGCATAAAGTTCGTTCCTTTGAAACATTTTCTAGTGACGATTTGTATGAGCCCAGTCGGAGACAGAACATGACGAATACTCCCAAGAAAAAAAAATCAGAAAGCATAGTCCCAGAAATCTTTTGGACTTGTAGGAATGTTTGGTCGACTTAATCCCAAAATATTACAAATGTTGGCAAAGATTGCCATGTCTACCAAATATGCTCATTTCTACCTAGTCTGAAAGCTAGAAGATGTCTATAATGGTTAAAATGGAATACCAGCGGAACCTTCCATAAAGTAGATGCTGACTAATGAACGTAATCTGAATTTCGGATTCTATCAAATTTAATACATCTGCGTAACACTGAAGGACATGCTATGCAACAGTCAGTTTGGAAGCAGCTCATCTGAACTCTTACAAACATTTACTGGATTTTGGCAAAGAAATGCGATATCATGTCAATTCTTCAATCGTATGCTGAAAGAGATCGTGCAGTAACTCCAAATTAGACTTACTTCAGTTCATCCTGAGTTGGAATTTCTATCAATATTTTCTTAGACAGTGTATGTGACAGTGGCGCTATGGTTAGTGTTATAAACCGCCGCGCAAAAGGTCTGGGTTCGATCCTGCCCTCCTCTCGTAATGATATGACAAATCATCCGAGTAGTAACCTTAGTTTTCAAGAGAAACTTCTTGTGGGACGGTGCGAATTGGATTTTATGAAACGAAAAAGTGTAACGATGCCAACAATACTCTGTGTTTCCAAACGGTCCTCCATCTAAGTAGGTACTAACTGCGGCCGACGCTGTTTGATTTTTTGTTTTAGTACCACTGAGTATTATACCAGATAGCAAGGCTTGGGTATGAACTAGCTCAAGGACTTTGATTTTATTTGGTTTAGGGCTTCCCAACGGTATAAGGTGTGAAGACATGTGTTCAGATATACAACTTAGGTGAGGTCTACAGATGATCATACCTTTAATATCGTTTTTTATGGATATGTATTTGGAGTTCTAGTATAGTAGAGAAGGGCTAACGATATTTGGACTTTAGAGACTCTTATACCTGACACATTGACACAGACACATCAACTGCAACGTTAACATTAACATTAACATTAACGTCGACGAAATTTTCTATTGCTGCCAACGATGTTGATAGATGATGTGTTATCCTGTGAATTTATATATTTTTGGAGAAACTTTGCATCTATTACAATTGTGAGTTATTTGTCTCATTAAAAAGAGCTAGCAGTGGTTCCATTTCGAAGCTTCTTGCGAATTTATTACGCCTTTGAAAAATATTTGCACCTATTGAAATGCTAAACTCATTAAATTTGTCCTTAAAAATCGAGAAAAAAAAATATATAAGAGCATGTACAGTCCATATATCGTCAACTGGCTTTACCACAACCAGGAAGTGTTGTTTATCGTGAATACAAAGAATAAACGGACATCATTATCAATTGTGAAGTCCGAAGTCTCATAATAAAGTTAACCATCGCATGTGATTTTTAATTTGACCTCGAAAAAACGTTCATTGTACCTATTATCCAGTAGATACATTGTGCTTACAAGCCATTAGGCGGTTAAAAACATCTGAGAGCTTTAAAGTCCAATCACTTATTGCCGATCTTATATTATGTAATTTGCGATCTTATGTCTTAGTACTTGAATATTTATATACAATACTTAGTGAGCTAGTAGCAAGATTTATTACACCTTAAAAAAACGACTAGCGAGATACTCACTCTCGACGCAGACAACAGGAGTAGTAGTAATGCGATAGGAACCAGCCTAAAATGTTAACTACATGACTCAAGTCATTCCACAAAGTAAATAAAATCGTCTCTTAATTCATTTTGAACGCTCAGATAGATACTAGACATTGGCGTAACTAATTTTGATAAATCGTCTTAATACTTTTTAAATCCGCAAGTAAATTACTAAAAAATTGAGGAAAAAAAAATCCAATTAACTCTAATCCCAGAATGACCTTTTACATAATTTTATATTAATTTAGAGAAAAGCCTTATATTACGTTAAAAAAAACCAATCAACTCTTAAAAGCGTTTAAAAAAGTATCTACAGCCTCAACCAACAGACAAAAATTAGCAAAAAAAAATCGAAACCATATACAATCTAAAAAATGGAAAAACACCATCGGATGACAGATGACATGAAATATAAAATACAGTTTACGACAAGCGGTAGGTTTTTAATGGCGTGTGCTTGATCACTTTTTTTGATTGAATAACAAACACAGTCTGTCAGACAATAGCACGCAATCGTGACATCATTTACCTTAAAAAAATTTTAAAAATCTATTTTTAAGCTCGTGTTATAAATCCATGCAAGTGTTGCAGTTTTAAATTAAAAAAGTGTTATAAAAAAATATAAAAAATGGTGCATCTTCTGTTCACAATCGAAAAGGATTAAATTACCCTCATCACACATCAGCGGATACAGTGTGTGTTACTTTTCCCATTGTACTCCGTATTTCTACACACAAAAACGGAATATAAAAAAAAAAAAGTAGCTTTGCAATTATAAATCCAGCACAAGACGTATAGCACTAGATGAAGGAAGTCACGCCAGAACGCACGTCTTGAAAAGAGACGCACACAAAATTTATACGACGTCTAGTAACACACAGAATGAGAGTATTTTTTACATCAGACACAGGATAACAGTCGTTATTGTTCTTCTTCTTCCCCATTCATAGGTCCAAGCTTCGCAGTTGGTATTGTTATTAAGCGGATATGTATTTTTTTTGTTGTATCTTTTTGCGTTTTAATTTTCGAGAATCTGCAACAGAAAAATGTATCTTCCATGTCAAAATGAGATTGTATACACCATAGGTCGTTCTGCAAGGATGGCTTTTATAGCCTGTTTTATCCTTTCCTATTGTACTCACTCGTATTTATACGCAGTTTTTCATTTCAGCGGAATTTTTGCAAAATTTTACGAGTGTCTCTTAATTTTTGCATTCGTGATTTTTTTTTAATACTGGATCGCATTTATATTTTTATTAAAAAAAATGTATATCAAGCATAGCTAAATTCGAAAACTTACATACCTCAGTGAAGGTAAACATATCACGTTTAAGGAGAATGGAGAGAAGGCATGTTGTTTGGGGGGCAATAGCATGCCAATTATACGATTGATACAATTCAATTGAAAGCGGATACTTGTGGGTGGGGGATACGTGATGCCAATTTAAATGAAGTCAGTAGAAAACTATAGCAAGTGGGTAAAACAATGTATTGAATGTATTTTGTGTGGTATTCAAATTGATGGATGAAATGTGGGATACTTTGTTAGCTACATCCTATTGTTTTACTTAAAGTGAAACGAGGGCGACGTTTTTATATGCAATCGTGAGAGGAGAACTCTTTTTTTTTGGAGATCTGACATACCATTTTGGGCTGATTGTTGTGATGTTCGCTTAACGTTATCATTATTTAAGCATAATCTCAGGGCACTTGTTGATGGGCTCTGTGGCGCTATGATTAGTGCGTTGAACTGCCACGCCAGAAGGTCTGGGTTCGGTTGTCAGCCGTAGCAACACCTAAAATGATTTTTCACTGGCCCTCCTCTCGAGATGATCTGATATGTCATCCAAGTAGTATCAATTTTCAAGAAAAGCTTATCTCGAATTCGCCGTTTCGAGTCGATATAAAACAGTAGGTCCCACCATCGTGCAAGAATTACACACGCACACATGAATGGCTGTGAGAAAGCACGGCTCTGGGTACTAACGTGCCCGTTGTTCCAAAAATTTGTATATGTACTTGTTGAGCGTGAGGCTACCCACTTGAGAAAAGTTTAAAATAATAAAAGCTGCCTGCAAACTTATTGAAAAAATAGCTAAGTTATTCAAAACATAGAAATAGGTTACTTACTTTAATAAAAATGCATTCATGTATAGAAAAGCAGGCATTAATGGTTATCAACCGAAATGTGTTTCGAAGTTCTTAAACCGATCTTCTCTTAAACCCCAAAAATGGGAACACCGATCGCTAATAATAATAAATAAAATCTATAAACATACATTATAACATAAAAATGCGTCACCATTTTCAAAGCGAATTTTAATGCTCAAATTGCTGTGCTCTGCCATCTGGAAAATGATCGTTACATTAACAAGATCGGTAACATAAAAAAATAAGAAAAAAGTGATATCTTCGATTTTGTACAATTTGGAGGATTTTAGCTTTGAGGCATTTTCCGAAAAGCTGAATATTTCTCCGACATTTTGTAACACACCCCGGCGAATTGCGTTGAAGTGCGTTCAGATGCATTTTTGACAGCTAAGTGCAATTCTTTTTCCGATTTCCTACGACAAAAATTCTTCGCGGAATTTATTTACGAATTGTAGTGAAGTGATTTCTATCCTATGACACATACCTTGAATGGAAGTTAAGAGTCCGACGAAGTATGCGTTGCGGATAATTGACCGCTCCGACGGATAATTCGCTAGGGCAGAATAACAATCATGAGAATAATTGAAGCGCTTAGAAGATAAATTGCATAAGCATTTTCAAACTGACCTCAAAAAAAATCTGAACTTTTCGGTAGTTACGATTAAGCCTTGATGTTTACACATGACAACTGCCAAACAAAAACGCTGTACTAATGATACAACGAATTGTGCTAAATTCAAATTAGGTGGTCTTAGTGGAACACCCGTATTGCTTACGACCCACACAGGTCCATGATAGTTTTACACCTCAACAGAGCGTAAACAGCCATTGAACCTAATGGAACACCGCTAATGAGTATAACACAAGGTAGTCTAAAAGTCATTTTCTGTATATCGGAAGTACTCAAGACGTTTTTCTCAGTCACCAGAATTGAATTGTTGAGATTAAGATCTTGATCTTGTAAGGATATAGGTGCAGCTCTCTCCTCAAGATCCCATGAATCTTGCTACGCGGTATGCCTAACCGTGTTGAACGTTATCGTGTTGAATTTTCAGGAACAGTTTCAGCGATTGGTCATGAAAATCTTAATCGTTGGACAACATCGTTTAGTCGTTTAAAAAAGTTAATTACGGGCACAAAAGCCAACTGCATTTGTCTCCCTCATTATCGCCCAATAAAAATGTCATCATATTTGATTTCTCACTGTGCTGGAACGAACGATTAAGATTAAGCAGACCTATCGAGATATCCTTTCGAAAAAATATTTTCTCCGATTTGCTCGAAATCAGCGAATTCTCTACCGGGGTTTCCGTTGTGATTATCATTTTAAACAGATCTTCCGACGAAATTTATCGCACATGATGGCGCAGCCCGATAAGTTAACCATTTTTGACAGCTTTGCAAATCCGAAGTTGGAATACGAAGAATTTTTGCAAACTCTATCGAACATGATTGTAAGCTTCATTTAACGCGATAAGTTAACAATTTTTGACAACCTCGCACATCCGAAGTTGGAATACGAAGATTTGTTGCCGATTTGTTGTCGAACACGATTGTTAGCTTCATTTATTTTTTCGAGCAATTTATACTTCAAAAGCAAATTGAGTTTTGATTGGAACTGACTTCAGTTTCCGAACTTCTTCCGAATGGATACCTCCATAGGGCAGAAGATTATTCTGTGGATGTAAGGATGTTGTCTTGCTGTATTACCTACCATAATATACGGATACACGGTCCAAAATTCTTTAGCGTATATTTTTTTAGCTTTCAAGTTTTTCAATGATTTTCTGATAAAATTGACGATTATGGCCGTTGTTTGTTACCTAAGGGTACTCATTCGAGTTCCAGTGAAAGGCATTGCGATTAGAGGATTTTCCTTATTGTAATTTTTTCTAAGAATTACAGAAGATACTGGTTTTCAAGCATGACTTTAAACCGCTGAGGGATTTTACAAATTAAGTTTTTGTTTAGATTTCCAAATATTAAAAAAAACTATCAATGGATGAATGTCAAGTCAGGAATGAAAGTCAATGAATTTAAAAAAGTGTCTGAACAAGAAATTTAGACAATCTTAAAATCTATATTTGATTTTTATTTTATTTTTTATCCATGCCCCCCTTTTTGGGACGTTTTCTAAAAAAGTAAATTTTTTTAAGGAAATTGGAAAAAAAAACTTTCGAAGCAAAAACATTGGTTATGTTAATAAAAGGTTTTCGTATGTATATCATCCACCCACTTTTTAGGGTATGTTTTCCTATGTAAAGTAGTTAGTTGTAGCTTGTGCCATGATATTGGTCATACCTAGGTTTATTTTGGTCAATTCGAAAATTTCGAGCTCGGATAGTAAAATTTGGTATACAGCTTCATGAACTCGATAAATTGTTAAAAATACGCTAAATAATGCTTTCCGAAAAAAACTTTGATTTTTGTCAAACGACAATTAAGTTCATTGGTATCTAATGAAGACTTTCGCGAATGCAATTCTCCATATTTCATCTATGCATGTTTTGTAAATTTAACAATTTCTTTGCAAGTGCAATACATATTAAACTTTTTTTTTTAAAAGCTTATACAGAGATTACGATTTACTTGTTAATAACAGCAATTTGATGCACAATCCACATTTTAAATTCTTATCTCGTTATGAATTTCATATGACTTCATTGTGATAACCTCCTAAATTATTATCCGCAATGTCTACTTAATTTGCACTCGTGATGCCATTACACTTTAAATTAATTCGTTTTAATCTTGAACTATCATTAAAAGCGTAGTACGCAATCCATTCCTTTTCCCATATCTACTCCTAACATCTAAAAAAAAAAAAAAACCAACAAAGTGCAATTAGTGTCAAAAGTTGAAAATAAAAAAAAGCACAAACCCTAAAGTGTTCCACTTCATTTCACAAAAAAGGAGTAAAACCCTAACGAGTACTTCCCAAGCCTCCTTACTTTGATAAATCCACTATTGCTCCCACTTCCACATTATCCTCAATATTCCACTGATCCAATTTTTATTGCTTTCGATTTTTCTCATCATCATCCCAAGCTTAGCGGCTTAGAAGTTCCGTCTCTTAATTTTTTTGTTCGTATCCAATAAACCGATTCAATGCATATATGCGAGTATAATCTGGTTTTCGCACAAAACGATGCAACACCATTCAGCACCGGGGTTCGTAAAAATGTCTGAAAAGAAGCACACCTCACCTCAAGCCTTCGGCAATGCATGACTGCAATTGAATGGAGTGCATAACGTATTTACATACAAGTGCGGAAAGGCACAACAACGTGCACACTGTGTAACTTTAAATAGATAAAATTCCTCTGCAAATGAATAAAAATAAATAAAAAACAAAATAAAACACGCACACTCACTCACGACAAAGGTAGGTAATTAGTAAACCTCGTATTGCATTTCCATTTTCCAACCGTACTTCTTTATAATGAGTGTTTTCAGTGCACACCATTTTTTTTTTCTGTTGTCAGATATTTTATTACCAGCAACAGAACCGGCATCAGAAATACTATGCTTCCCCACAGAAAAAAAAATGCGAAAAACAAATATTACCTACATTTATGAGGAAGACATATGCAGACCAGTCCTAGTAATAGTAGGTACTTCGCGGGAGAAAAAAAAACCAAAAAACTTCAACCAAAACCAGATATTATGCAAAACACTTGAAGAGATACTTTTTGTTTCGCTTTTGCGGTTCTGAAATGTGAATTTTCGCGTGTACCGAGCATACCTGCTTGTGCCCCTAGATACTTTTGACTTGCAGCGAAAATGGTCGGTATTAAATCATTGTTTACACAAGATTTGGTAAATAAGAAAGAAAATTGAGAAAAACGGAAAAGCTAGTGGATGTACTTCAGTGTGGGAGATTTCGTTGGGAAACCGACAAAACGCCACCACTTTACAATAGAAGATATTATGTATCTGTTACTTCCAATGATCCACTTCATCACGAGGAAGGTGTGTATGTTACTTCTCATTATACATCCGGTCTTACACTGGTCGTCGTTTTGACGGATCGTTATTTCGAGATGCAACAAGTTAACTTAGATAAGAGCCACACAAATTAGGATCACTGGGTGGTGATCGAGGAAGAGAAAGGTCCGAAATTAGGTCTTTCGATTTGTTTGCCTTTATTTTTGGTGGATCATGATTGTGATTATGATCTTTGCGAACTGGGTTACGATCGAACTGTCGTTTATGGTTCGCTTGCCAAATTGCTCACAGCGTTATGTCTCAACATTTGATTACGTCATAGGTATTTAAAATGTGGAAGATACTTTTGCCTATATATAAAGTTGTATTCAATTTGATTGGATTTTTTTTTATATTTTAACAGCCAACTCTGTCGAATACGTAACATAATTTAGCAAAGTCATTAACGATTATTTATTTTTTTATTAGTAAACAAATTGAGTATTTATAGATATTTTTCTAATACTTGCTAAATTTATCGGTAGATCTCTTCTATTTGAATATAATTCGAAATTCGCCTTCAAATACTTGTTATTTCATGGGGTAATTACATTGTCAATCACTTCCGGTACATAACTCGTGCAACAGAATCGGTAATATCAGCGAGCTGCCGGCAATTGCGATTAATTGCTTTTGTGAACAGGTGTGTTTCAATTGATTCGGTAGCCTTAGGAATATTATTTCTGGGGAATTGTTTCGCGCGAGTAAAGATTTTGTTTGAGATGAGTTTGGTATTGACTTTAAAGCGTCTAATCACACAAATTATAAGCAACATAGTTTCATTGAACCAAGTTCTTGAAATATGTGGTGGATCAAAAATTCCACCAAAAGATACGAATTTAAGATGACATGTAACGATTGCGTTTGTGTAAGGATTTTTCTATTAAATCCACTGGAACATCTTTTGTTTAAACAGACTAATAAGGATGTGTTTTCATCCCAGAAGATACCTTATTCAACTATAGATACGCATTTTAAATTCAATAAAACACCATTGTTTGGTACATGCTTTGTGGTCCATAGAATAGTTTCTTCTACTTTGGACTGAGCGCGACTAACCAGCGCGAACGGCTTTGAACCACTAAGCGCAGGGTAACAACACCTACTTTTTTTTTCACTGCCCTCCATCTTGCGAAAGTCTGACAAACAAGAGTATAAAACTGTCATGACGCTTCAAAAATTTGCTGATCAGATTTGGCATTATACTCCTTTTTTTCTTTTTTTTTTTGTTATAAAATGCAATTTCGCAATAGCTAGGTTTAAGGCACTGTATGGGCCAGATATTTTAATTTAAACTCACCAAAATAAATATTGCGCAATATATGCAAAGTAGAAGGTTCGAAATCAGAGCAACATCTTAAAAATCAGATTTCGTTGAGAGAAGCTACACATTCGTAAAACAAAAGCTCCACACCTTTTTTGTAAATAACAGGTAGGCCAAAAGAAGTCATCCGATGTTGTCGCCGCCTTCAGATTGACAACAACCAACAGTATTTTTCATAGCTCTTAAAATTGATAAAAAAGGCCGGATATTTCTTGCCATACCGACTATTTTAAACCCTAATTTAGTAAAAAAACAAATAAAAGGTTAATTTCAAAATCTATGTCAAGTCTTAAAGATATTTTAACATTTAACTATGACCTAAATGGTTTAAAAAAAAAATTAAAACCTTCCCCAGAAAAAAGTAAAAATCAATTTTATTTAGCACTTGCCATTTTAGATTTCCCTTTTTCACTTTTTTATGGTACGTGTACCACACGCAAAAAATAAATGACCACCACGTTACATATTAACTTATTCTTGCGAACTATAATAATTTATAATTAAATTATTCGGCCAAACATTAATGACCACTCACGACGGCAATATAGCTCTCAAATTGAGGAAGACAGTGGCAATATCTAATTTAATTATTCACAACCAAAAAAAAAAAAATGAAACAAACCAAAACAAAACAATGTGTCATGAATCATTGTGTGTGGACATACATAAAAATGAAAACAATTCCATTGAAGTTGTTATTTTGATTTAGTTTTTAATTTGTTTTTGTCTGTGTTTTTTTTTTATTAATTTGTTTTTTATTGTTGTAGGTAGGCATATTGTTATGTAGGCTCTTTTCATTACGCAATTGCTTATGACTTGAACAATGTTTTATTGTTTGGTAGAAAATTGTTTAAAAAAAAGTAAAAAATCTAAATGACATCACTAAATGCAGCGTATCAACTCGACAACCTGTTTTCATTTTAGCAAATCCGCCAACATCGCCGATAGATACTTTGTTTCCAAATTTATATGCAAACAAAAGATTATAATACGCGAAATATTTTTTATTTGGTTAAACATTTAGCAGGGAATATTTAAATATTGACGGTGCGATATAACGTCAGCATTACATCAGATCTTATACAAATAGACAGGAAGAGTATTTGAAAGGGTATATCACGTGAATTCATTTGAGGTAGTTATGAAGATGGATTTTTGCGTAGTTTGCGGCTTTAGTTGAAAGTAATTACGTAAAAAAATTAATAAAGAGGTCTCATTGGGAACAAATATTTGGTGTTAGAGTCGCCTTGCGAAAGCTAATTGGTACACAACTTTAAGGGGTTGTTATATACTAAACGTGCAACCAAATTTTGATGTATCTGCATCGGATACTACTATCATCATTGACAACAACTGACAGTGATTTCATAGCTCATCGTATTGATTGCGTTATAGTAGTTTATTTAAGGTTGTTTTCCTTTTTAACTTTCTCTTATAAAGAGAAAGATATTGTTTTCGTGAAAAATTTCGACCTCGAGATTTCGATTGATTCTAACATAACGATGATAGCGGAACTAAAAAAAGTGTTTTTTGCAATTCTGTCCGTCGGTTCGTCGGTTCGTCTGTCCGTACAGGTTTCCCCAGCCTAAACGACTTGACCGATTTTCTTCAAACTTCGTATCCAGCGTTTTTTTGGTCGAAATTCTAGGCCATTTGTTTGTTTGCTTTTAGCCACGTTGTTACTGGTACCTGCCGTATAAAAATCATACATAACCTCAATTTTTTCAAAACCGGCTATAACGATTTTGATTTAACTTGCTATATGCTATAAGCATATTAGTTACAACAAAACTGCATACCCAGTTTTTTCGAGAAAATCCATATTTGCAATTAGGCCATATAAAGGAAATCGTCAATTTCTCGCAAACTTTTTGGTCAAATGGAATGAAATTTAATTTATATACTACTATTACTGTTTTCATAATTTCCACATAATTGGTTTTGGCCAAATTATTCCTAAACGGAGTTTTCAATTTTGGCGAATAAAGGAAAATCAATTCACATAGACACCGATTCCTTCAAATTTCGGAATAAACGTTCGTTTAATCACATTTCGATATAATTTCTATCATTTTTAGCATTAATAATCGAAATGTCTATTACCAATTGTGTATTTAGGCCAAAATATGAATGTCGTCAACTCCCATGCTTGGGATTTGATCTAACGCCCAACTCGCTATGAAAGGGAATGTTGCGATGACCCAGTTGTGCACCCACCACTCGTTTTAATTGCAATTCAGTTGATCGAAATATCCATACTGGAATCAACGGAATTGCATATAAAATTAAAGCTCCTAATGCACCTTGTTGAAGGCTCATTCCTTCCGTAGCTTGTTGAATGATTAGGTTCATAAAACAAGTTATGCTCAGTAAACGGTGTACCGCTCAGATTGGACAGTAAAAACGTTGAGTTTATTATTCCGGAAGCGATGTCTTTTATAAACGTTATGTCCTGAATATTTCCTCTCGTTTCCAAGGACTTTATTGATATTGACATTGACATCACAGTACTTCGCACATGAATGCAACGAACTACAGACACGCAACAGCACTGGCGACTGAGGTCATCGGTTCGGTCAGATCAAGACATTAATACAACAGAGAAAGAGACAGATAGATAGATAGAAGGAAAGACTTATAACATAAACCTACGTGGCACATATTATCGCACAGGTGGCCTCAGATAAGCTGGCAATTTTCGTAGAAAACAAGTGCTGCCGAAGCTGGGGCTGTGGTAGAACGTTCGCTGCCAAGGACTTTAAGTTTATGATCCGTCATCTTTCTTCATAACAGGGCATTTCTACTGACCCATAAAAGTGACGAAGGCAATATCTTGAAAAGGATTTTTGTATCCGTTCGATCCGATTTATATGCACCTGTTATGTTGATCACTATATTCCTTAGTAAAGAACAATGCAACGTTTTTAGAGTTTGTATGTCTGAAAAATCCTTGCTGTTCCTCTTAATATACCTTAAAGTACTTTTTGAGTACTGTACTGTCTATCTGTTTATTGAAATTTAATTTCGAATCAAACGTAACTCCCAAGTCTTTAATTTCCTCAACTTTATTTATTAAGTGCCCATCTACGGAGAAGCCATGAAGGCCACCTAATGTGGAAAAATGACGAAACCTTGCATTTCCCAAAGCTCAATTGAAAATTATTACAACTACAGCAATCTGTGACTGCGTCTATATCCATCTGTAGGTTATGGCAATTAGCTATAGAATTGATTCTACAAAAAAAAAGTCTCGTCATCTGCAAACTTCAGACACTTACAGAAAGACACCCTTGAATCTATGTCGTTCACAAATAATGCAAACGACAAAGGTCCTAAGTGACTTCCCTGACGACGTAGGATGCAATCCACTTGTTAATTATTTATTGGATGTCAAGTGATTCTAATTTTCTTGTAAACAATTCATGGTCTACCCGATCAAAGCCTTTACGAAATCTGTATAGATTACATCAATTTGTGAACCTTTTTACTTGCCGTTAAGACAAAACTAGTAAATACAGTTAAATTAGTAACTGTGGATCTGCCTTTCATAAATCCATGTTGATTGGTGGACAAAGATTCTTGTATATCTTTTCTTTACTGAACTTTCAAACAATTTCGGAATCGTTTAGATCTTCGAAATTGGATGATAGTTTGTTGCCAAATTCTTACTACCGGACTTGTGAACAGGCGTAACAAATGAATATTTCCAACGAAATGCCTGTCGAAAGGTATAAATTCAAAAAAATTCAAATAAATTCAGCAATTATTCGTTAAACAATTTCGGAAGAAATTCAACGCATAGCTATCAAAAATTGTTGACATAACGCATATTGCCGATGTGCGATCATGTGCGTTACATTTCTTGGAGAGATCTGTTCGAAATGCCAATCGGAATAGATACCCCGATAGACAATTCTCCGATTTCGAACAAATACTTGGAATGGATAGCTCGATAGGGGTGAATATTATTTTCTCAATCGAATTATTCATAAATCCTATTATTTCACATAAAAGTATTTCAATTCGATTGCAATCTAAATTTTTTTTTAATAATTGCTACCATCTTTGGGACGTTATGTTTCAACTTAGTGTGCAAAGCTGGCCCTGCCATTTCTTAGTTGTTTGTATCATTAATTGGGAAATTCTTAGTAAAATAACTTTATGCAAGAATTCTATTTTCCAATACGGAAATGCCAAATTTTGATCGTGTGTTTAATATGTGGAAATAAACTGAAATTCATCTGATCGAAAGAATTATGTAGTAACGTGGTATTTAAATGTGCTGCCATAAGTTAACCGAATCTGTCTGGTGTTGAAATAATGAAAGATACAATGTTACAAAAGAGATAAAAATTCCCCGAATACCCATTAACAAACGCAAATTGCTAAAATCGTTTTTGTAAGAGTTCTTAAACACTATTTCAACATTTCAAACAACTGTATATCGTTACGAAAATATTTTAATTTGTTTATAATTCATTCCCTCTGACCATCGGCCTTCAGAACCTCAACACTAACATAGAAACCAAATTATTTGTTAATTTCTTATTGCAAAACTAGAAAAAACTCATCAATTACCTAGGTTCTCATCTTCTTTTCATTTATTAACAAAACACAAAAAAAATTGAGGAAAATCTCCATCTAATGTTTACAAAATTTCTCACGGTAATTTCCCTCCCTCGAACCGCCTATTTTTTTTTTTTACGAAATCTCCGCTTATATTTACTTAAATGAATAATTCCATCCAAACGTGCGTCGATTGCAAACGTGATTCTTGAGAATTTTGCAACATGAGCACATTCATACCTCTCGGATGCAGTGTTTACACAGAAGGTTTAACATTTTTTTGTTTGTTGTTGAGTGGAATGAGTCAGAGTTTGAAGATTGTGAATACCACAACGCGCAAAGTACCATCAAGTCTGCTTAAAATTACCACACAAAAAAACCCTCGCAATCTACTTATGGTATAAGCTAGCTTTAACCCACATCCTAGTACTGGTGAAATGAGAATATAATGCGGGACAGTCCTCGTTTCTTTCACCCGTAAGCAAATGTTTTATAATTCAATTTTCATTAATAAATTATTTGTGTGTGGTATAGCTGTGCACACCGCCCTCAATAGGGAAGTGTGCTCCAATTTTAGTTTTTGATTTCCAATTTAAATTTCACCACGTCCTCGGTTTGTTTACATCTGACGAAGGCCTACATAGGCTTATTAGAAAGTGAAAAACAAAAATATTCTCCCTCCCGATATCGAATCGAATTTTCTTAATTAACTAAGATTAATTGAGTTCAATTGAGGTCAGAGGCCAATTATTGCCTCAAAAATGAAACGCGCAATTCTTCTAATTTAGGTACGCGCAAAGACGTCATCACCCAATCTTAGTCGCATAAGGTTAAAAAAAAATTTCAAGTCATGTCCGATGTTATACAACCCGCCAAACATGACAAATGTGTGTCATTGTTCAAAGCCTTTTCTGTGTGGCTAAATAAGACTTACAAAGGTCATTGGCTCTATTTAAAAAATGAAATAATTTCCAACTCCGAGGGACGCTTTCAAACAAACGTCCACACGCACTTGTGCAGTTGCTTGAAAAGTGATCTCGAATTAAGTAAAAGGTCATGCTCACCATATGTACGTAATAACGTGAGTAATGGTAAACCTGTCCAAATAAAAAAAAAACATCATATACGTGCGACGATTTTTTTTTCAATTTTATTTTTTTTGTTTTTTTTTAGTATTAAGTTCGAGGGCAATTAGTTAAACAAAGTGTCGAAGCCATTTCAAAAAAAAGAAAATTGAAAAAATAAACTTTTTATTTACTTTCGAGTCGTTGCAGCAGGTGGTATTAGGTTTCACTATAAATACCTTAGATAGAAGTTTTATCGATCGCCAAGGAAATACCAATCAATCTTCGGGGAAAGTTATTAAACTTTAAATCGATAAGACTTATTTTTTGTTTCTAATTTTTTTGTAAATTTTTGGTTGGATTTGTTTCACGTGCCAATGGTTGATAAGGCGACGTTTATCGACCAGAAAAATACGCTTTTAGAAAGAAGATATTAACGATAGAACAAAAGGTTCACTTTGATGTTTAATACTGGAAAAAACTTGGTGATTTATTAAATTTATTGACAGTCATGGAGTAATTTTAAGTAGCTGGAACACAAATCAAGTTCAAAGTCAATTTTGTTGGAAGCTATTCGGAAGGTATTTTTTGTTTTTCTAAATCAAGGTCTTAAGCGTTTATTTTCATGGTTACAAAGGTCTACTGAATTATCTATAGGGATGATTAAAGTCTTCATTTGTTTTTTTTTTTATTTTTACGCAAAAAATAAAGGAAATGTCAAATATGTAGGACGATATTCCGATTAAGATTTTAAACCCAATGATAGAGAGAAAGGTATAATTCTAAGCTGAGCGGTTTGAATTAACACAACCAACAAATTCTCCACTGGAAAAAAATCTTTTAAAAAAAAATATTTCCATGTAGACATCCACCGAGATATCCGTTCGGAACAACGTTTTCTCCAATTTGTTCGATGTCGGAGAATTTTGTACCGATTTATCGGATTTCGGATTTGCATTTAGAGTAAATATTCCGAAGAAATGCATTGAGCCAACAATTGCGTTAAGTCAACAATTTTTGATAGCTACGCTTCGAATTTCTTCAGAAGTTCTCCGACGAAATAATGTTGCGGAATTCTTACAAAAATGGAATCCACCCCAAAATTGTAAGTAAAATAAAAAGTAAAATTATTTTGTGTATTACTACAAAATCGTGCTTTAGAAAAACGAAAAAAACGAAAAAAAATCTGTTAACATATTTTAGTGTCACTCACTTATGAAATTACACAGCCGACAGATTGTCAAAATGTTTGCTTCATTTATTTTGTTCCGCAACGGATACTTCGGTGGTAAACTGTGTTCAGATCGGAACTGACTTTCGATTTGGAAATTCTTTAAACTCTGATGATCTCCTACAGACAATTTATTCTTCAAATTCCCAGCATCCATTTTTTTTTATAATTAACACGCGCTAAGAGATTATTAATATTTATACAGTGTTTTAGGACGTAACGAACGTCAACTGTCAAATTAAATTCGACCGTGTTCACTTGGCCGAATACCTATTTATCTTTACGTGATAGTGAACAGACCCTTATCTTCTTCGGGAAATTGCGCGTTTGACTTTCTGGGGTGGATATGATTAAACCGCTTTTAAAAATATACATTTCGATGTTTTCAAAAATCGATAAAGTTATGTCGAGATTTAAACAAATGGCAAAGTCGACATTTTTGTTGTCGGCGACTCGTACCTTTCGTGACTATCTGTCAAAACTTCAGATGAAATTCCACCGAACCAATTCAAAACGTTGACATAATGACTGACAATTGGGTATAGTGCTCGAAAAAACCGTCTGCTATCGGCACCCATATGACATCAAATCAGAGGACTCTTAGGCCAGTACAGGCAGACGAACAGAAGAAGAGGTATCTGGGCACTAGCAGCTAAAGCATAAGCATGAGCTCGGCAGCTCATCGACGTGTATGGGAACTTGCCACTAGTCCTGAATGCAGGTCACTTGATTTTACATGCCTTGTTGTCAATATATTTGAGCTGTATCCAACTTTTTAAGCAAAAATATTCAAAAACTTCCATGCGAGGCTCGATTTAAATCGAATACCATCATTATATCCCTAATTCTATTAATAGAAGATTTGGATGTTATATTTCTCTCCTTGAGTTGATCCACCCCTATCTGAACCGAAATCCAACAACGATGGCCATCGCGATGCTCCATTTGCTATAACCGCTAATTTGGTCCCAGGACCCAGATATATAGTCTATAAGGAGAAGAAAAGAGGAGATACTGATGTGCGTTGGTTTTAAATTTCTGAAAATTGGAATGGAGAGTGAAAAACTGATTTTGGTTAAGCATTCCACATTCGCGTTCTACGGTTTATTAATGAATCTCCATGTTTCATAGTACGACCGAAGAAAGACTTGAGTTTAAATTGATTAGCTTTCAATGCACGCCGAATATTAAGGTTGAATTGCAGAAGTAATGCACCTGGTTATTTTGTTTGAGGATTTGTTGTTATAATTGCAGTAAAAGAGTGTAAGGCAGGAGATATTCCCACGATGTTCGAGCGAGACTATAGAGCTCGTTATGGTTGAGTCTCCTATCAGTTTCACCGCACGCTTTTGCATCCGCCTTTGCATCTAGTAGGTGTAATGAAGTTTTGGCTTCCCCTGACTATATGTGGGCCCTCAACTCAAGTTTAAGGCGTATATACGCTCTATATATTGAGGCCAGATCAGAAGGGGTGAAATATTTCTTGCAACGGCTAAGGAAACTCAAACATTTCGCTGCCTTTTTAGCGACTTCGAAAATTCAACGAAGATCGGTACTAAAGGATGTGAGTGCCATTCATGGATATTGGCTGCAGATTTTTCTGCCCTCTGTCTTGGAAACATTAAAACCACTTTATTGAACTTACCCCAGTAACTTATGAGCTTAAGATATTTTGTCCTTGATGTAGATCGTGGATTTGAGAACGAATATGAGACTCTGAGGGTACTATCATCGGCAAAGGAATGGTTTGGATTAGATGTTGTAGACATCATACAAAAATGAGAAAGATTGCCGGGGAAAAAACGGTGCCTTGGGGTACACCAGCATTTAAATGGTGATTAGCTGACCTTGGTCTCATAGAATGTTTCATGATGCTCCTGTACAGTGGGAAGCTGGGCACAATCTTGCAAAGTGGAACTGGCTACAAAATGAGCAGTGGGCAGATTGGCTTTGACTAGAGTGGTGACAGCTGGAATTTTACTGTAAATGAGCGTTGGGATGGAAAATTAAGCCGAATTAAATTTTCGTGTATAGGATGCGTTTTATGTTTCAGGTCGATGTTTTTTTCATTAACTTTTTAATGAAACCGTCTTGAACTTAGATAGTTACATTGTTTACCAGATAAAAACGTCTGGAGATAGCTCGTTTTTTTCACGAGAAGGCTATGTCAATGTTAACTGATGATTCCTAAATAGTTGAAGGAGTTCATTATATCCGTAGAGACGTGTTCAGTCTTCGATGTTAATATAATCTAGCTGCAGATCTGGTTCCAGTGAAGGTCTCAAACAATATTCACACGTAGGTTAGGTAGTCCAACAGATCTCTTAATAACTAAGCTCTTAATTTTTCGTTTGCACATGCTTGTATCCAAGTTGAAGATTACATTAGCTTTTTCAAGCGTCGAACGCAACAGCTTTTAGGAACTCGCTTGATGATGGCATCTCGGTTCGGTTTTAAGCCTCATTTGAGGATACTTGATGAGTAAAGGGAAGGTTTTCAAAGAAAATAAGAAAAAGCGTGGGTGACATTACTGAGCCCTGAGGGATTCAACAATTAAGGGGGCATCTACCCCCCTTAATTGTTGAATATATAACTTATAAACTTGATTACATATACAAATGGCTATAATTTTGAGCATAGAGTGCTTCGAAACCACAACGTTTCCACGTTTCCCTCAACACGATGACTCAATGTAGATACTTACTAATTTCATCACATGACAGGGCCTAGATAGATTTAGATAGGTTAAGTTAGTCTTGTAGGTTTTAGTTTTATATATAAAAAAAAAAAAGTTGCGACTGTCTTCTAATAGGTTTTGATTCACATTTTCCTATTTTCAAAAAAAAAAAAATATAAAGTACATAACAATAATACAAAAATTCACAAAAAATATAAAAATTGAATTAAACAAACAAATTATATATCATGTAATGCGAGCCATAATGGTCTTTTACTTTGGCAAAATTTAAAAATGTCTAGTCTTTAAGTTTATTTAGGCTATTAATTAATATTAAAGAAATTGTGAATAAATAAACGTTAAAAAAAAAAAAAAAAAATACTTACTAATTTCCATGCCAGTGTTTCCCAATCAGATATTGATTGCGAATTCGATTTGTCGAATTTTCCTGAATTTTCAATTCGTTCCGACACATTTTACAAAACCCACCGGTCTTGTAAACCACCATCATCATCTCCAGCCATCACTTTGTATATATATAGTCTGCCATCCAAGTAACATCTGAACAGGGGCACAACTCGTTGTAACTAATTTCCGGTAATGGATAAAAGCGAAAAAAAAGGCGAACAACGTAAACGCAAATAACAACAAACCACTCCTTGTTACGTGGGTCATATCATCACGGCATCTGTTCCCCATTTCGGATGAACTTACCTTACCACACACAAAGAGTGTTGTGTGCTTTTTCTGTGTTGCTCATCGCGAGTGTAAGTTCAAATGAGGATTCGAATTCAGATTCGATATCTGCTCTGGTCTCGATGTTAATTTAGCACAAACTGGCTGCGTTCCACCTCAATTTTCAAGTAGCCCCAGATATACATATACATATATAAGTCACATAAACATACACACACAAATTTTCCTTGTTCCATTCACATCCCAGGGGCATTCGACCGATGAAACGAATACAGGCCGCCACTACAAAAACAGACCAGTGGACTTCACTGACCACCAGTCCAGCGCCACCGAGACTCTGCATTTCCATCATCATTACCATCAAGAGAAGTGTGCTGTTCCAGACAACACCAGATCTGATCCAACATTCTGTGTTGGATTGATGGAAATTCGTTTTCGGTTTCTTCGATCGCGGTGGATTCGTTGCTCTGAGCTAGTCGATATGAAAGTCGGCGTGTACAGAGAAGACCATTTAACCCGAGGAACGTTACTAATGGATTTTTCACATGACATCCACATGCATGTACATGGAATATTGATGGGGGCGACTCAATGGAACGTATCGAATTGAATCGCTTCCCCCTATATTCGAGAACTTTCTATACAATGCCCTTGCTAATTAAAATTTGAAACACCTATTTAGGGGACAAAATAATTACCATGAACTACATGCCCCTGTCTATCATCCGTATCTATGCATGTTAGGCAATATAACACTAGATATTATCCCACACCGCACATGTACATTTTATTTGAAAAAAAAAAAAAATATTTCAAGTGAAAAGTTTTCTTCACTCGCTCTTTGGGCCGCTCTGCTTGGCCGTAAGTAACCTTCTTTTGGCGTAACTAATGAATGACCAGCTACGGTGTTTATATGTATGGGTGTGTGGATATATCTACCCTACATTTAGGCACACGCCAATGCCCTGAGTAGGCTTTCTTTTACCTTCCATCGAGGAATGAATTGAATTTGATTATCGTCTCTGCGCTCCTAATTCCAGAGATGGTTCGATAGGGTTCAACATTTACACACACAGACACACTGCCGATGATGAGCACCATTGGTAAGAAGTTAGATTTCAATGGCCATCTGCATGAATGCATTTCTGTTGTGCACTCAAGTGTGCAACATTTGTGCAGACATTGGATATCTATCGCTACATTAATAATGAGCTTTGGGTATATCTCGACCCGTTGCGGGGTGTATAATGCGGACTGGAGTTAGATATGCGGACGTGGGTGTCAAAGCTGGTCTCTTGGGTTGGTAAAATACTTACCGTTGTGGAATTAAAAGAGGGGGGCCGTGTACAAGCAAGATGTTTGCCCATTCCAGATGGAGCGGTATTGTGTTATTCTATGTGCAGAAGTGTTGCAAGTATCTGTTAAGTGTTTGACCTCCATTTGTGATAAAAGCAAATGCAATAGGAAATGACGACTGAGGTTGTAATATTTTCTATAGAGGCGTTTAAGTGCACCTAAGGACGTTGTATTTTTATTTCAATGAACGATTTTCAACTTTATATTGAATCCGTTTAAAAAGAAGTAAATCGTGATTTTAAGGCTTGAGTTTGAAAGAAAATACTTCCTTCAACTTTTTTGAAGTTGAGCATCGAGTATGTCGGAAATATTTAAGGCGTTTTTTAGTCATACCAGATACCATACAACTAAGTGAAATCTACATCTACATAAAACATTTCAACTTGTGTATATTTGACTGAAGTGCTTTGTCACAACAAGTCAAGTGAATATTTGAAAACAGCATACACGATCAATGGAGTACAAAATGTTTCACTTCTGCGACTTTAGATTCTTTAAATTGTGACTGTAAAAATTTGTAATTATTGGCAAACATTTCATTTACCTTTTTGTAGTCCGAAAATTATTACTATCAAACGACAGACTCGAAAATTTTGAATCGATTCCGATAAGATGATGCGCTATCATGCGATATCTAGCTGTAATGGCACCGTCCCCTGTAGGATAGGTGGTAGTACGGAAGGCACTGTCTTCAGAAAATCATCCCAGCTACTGGTATATGCAGACATTCTCTTAAATACACAACAGAAAATCAATTTAATTATTTCGATACAATGCCACAGTGTTTGATAAGCTTTTGCGATGCACGTTTTCCTCAGAATTTGCTTTAAAAATCTAGTATTGAGGTATAATGTCGATGATCATGTTACGCAAACATCACATTTCCATGACTTTGTAAATGCATCTCGTATTTACTGGTATTTTAAGATCACTGGATTGTAGAGGAGTCCCGATAGAAATAAAGGCGAATTTCAAAAAATTGGCTTTATTTCCTTTTATGAAAACGAACAACGCAGAATTTTTGTAATTTGTCTTTAACTTACCCTCCGTAGTCAGTACCCCAGCAAAAATGTTAAATCCATGCAAAAATGCCAAATATTTGCTCCACTTTACTGCTTAATAGGACTAGGACTGTAAGACTTGGATCTGGTACAGCGATGATATGGAAGTTTTGATCCAACTTTTTTCGCTAAACCGAAGTAGCGTCGTTTTCCCAGGGTCAGTCTTAGTCGTATATCTACTAAGGTGCTATTCATGGTTCATGTTGGCTCCGAAGTAACTTTAAAGAATTACAAAGTTAACATATGTATTTAAACAGACTGTGGCTTGCTGGTAACTTGGTGACCAAAGTTTCCAACGCTCGCCATGCACAATCTATCAAATATTTAGGGCTGTAAATTGTCACAAGAATATTTTCGAGTTTGGTGTTCGGAATCAGCGTAAATGTGTAGGTCCATTTTATTCCTGTCAAAAATAAAACTTGTGGTATACAAATTCTTATTTTAAACTTAAGAAAAGTTGTAAGACCATGGGGGCCATGAAACTGAGCTACGTCGGTATGTGCTTTAGCTTTTTTTGTATAAACTTAGGTGAAACAAGTTTTTAAATTATATATACATTTGACACACTGGTGGTATCAATACTATAGTATACGGATGTACCATCTATGTGTCATGAATTACCACGCTAATGCCACGCGAGCAGCATGATATATGCTTGGCTTGATACTATCATTTTTACCGTGGTAAACATAGAATTCTATTGATCACAGCGCCATTCTTCCTAAGTGGTACGTTGAAGAACTAAATTTTGTATTGCTATTTCTCAACTCATACTACATTGCCTGTGTGTCACCACCCAAGGTATTGCCAATACAATGGTACCAATGCCTTGGTATTTATACTACCAGTGTTTCAAAGTTATACTTAACATTTTAAATTTTGGAGATTATTTAAACTAATTTCGCATTATAGATTCATAAAAACTCTCGAATCTTAACAATCGTATCTTATCTAGGCACTTATTTTCAAAGATAAGTGACTTCCTTCCTCCCAAATTGCAATCAGAAAATTTCAGTCTATTTCTCCGTCAATCTGAAAAATATCAAATTACACAATACCTCCTAAGCAATTATAAATTGCCACTTGCATCTTGCACCAAAAAATGGGTCCAACATTCATGACATTTCCTAGTACGTTTGCAAGTGAATTAAGACCGTATACCTGCCATAACATAATTGCTCACTTTACTGCATTATCTCGAATAAAATTTAAACGCTATCCGACCTACAGGACACAAAAAAAAATCAATCTGTCATATTTCTTACTTAAAATATCCCCTCCAATGGCTCAATTAATAACGCTCATTAATTGCACCCGAGTCCATGTTCACTGGATATAGACGGTTGTTATTACAAAACAGCTTACAACAGTCCGACATCCAGTAATTATTAGATAATTAAATGCGCGGATTGAAATTCAAAACCTATTTTCAGCGGTTGACAGACAAACGCAGCGTGTAACTCTATTCAAACTCGGCCATGCATCAGAGAATCGACTGTGCGACGACGAGACTCGACTTGACGCTAGGCACTACGCCAAAAGGGAATTTATCTTTAACCATAGATTGCATAACCCAGGCACAGGCTCACTACCATACATACATAAACACTTGATGCCAATCATCGAGGTTTTGATGGCAACCGACTAGACAGACAGCTCTCCGGCTTGAAATTGGTAACAAAAATATTGTATTTCACAGATACCCACCGAAATCCCCTCTTGAGTGCGAGTATCTCAATTGAGCAGAAATTTCCTCATTCGTCAACAAAAACCAAACCAAAAAAAACGGATTTTCCATTCAAGCTAAAGGGAGAGACAGGCGGCCACAGAGCACAGAAGCCGCCAGACTGCACTGTTTAGTTGTTAAAGCCCGCAAGTTTCATAACTTTCACAATGCACCACACCACCAACGTGGGGGTACTACAACAACAGCTGTGCGTGTGGCAAGTTGGGAAAAGTATAAAGAAATTGCTTAAAACAAAAGCAGAATAAAAAAATTTCATAAACAAATTTTTTTTTTTTAAAAAGTGCTGTTGCCCCGAAGTCATTGACCATTTCGATTGGATAAAGTAATGAAATTGCATGATCTGATGCCATCTGACGGTGGTGTGAGGCATAAAGTGATTGGTGGTCAACTTATTGCATGACGTCGTCACCGGAAGGTTCTTTTTTTTTGTGTTATTTATTTTTTCCTCTTTACGGTCCGTAACAAAGCACGGAATACGTTACAGGGGTACGTGCAGGGAATGCGGTGATAATGACTGCAATTGGGAATATTTTTCGTTCGTTTTGGCGGTAAATTTTATTTTATTGCCGGCTTTAAAGTGGTTGCCCCGAGGAGGAATGGAGACTTATATTGTCTGTCCAAATTTGCATTTGGCATAGTTTTTTTTTCGCCAATGGAGGTGGATATATGGATTGAAATTCGTGAGTCTTGCAGGGGAATCGGTTGGGAATTAGCCTCATAGATTAGATACTTGAAGCTCTAATTGTACGCTGCCGCTCACCTGAGTAGGTTAATTTTTTTTCACTTTGTTGTTAAGCTCTTTTTAAACACATATATTTCAATGACACATCTTTGTTTTAAAGGGTCTTTCGTTAAGCAAACATTTCTTTCACCAAGGCAAGAAAACAATTTTTGGCATATCTGGCTCGTTAGTAGTTAGGGCCTAGCTTTTTCTTAAAACCATTCTTGTGTACATATGTACTCCTTGCACGATGGCGGGACCTCCTGTTTTATGCCGACATCGAATAGTTAAGTTGAGATACGCATTTCTTACCAAATGATACTACTCGGATGTTTGGTCAGATCATCAGTGTTTCCTTTCCTTGGATTTAAATATAAAAAAATTTTATTCGTTTGGAAGGCATACCGTTTGAAAGGCCATTCTGTATCGTATTCAAATGGCAACCGCAGCTTCTCTGGATGCCGCGTATCTGAAATATAAATGACAAATATCAGTGCCACATAAATTAGACTGAATTTGACCGATCGCATGGGCTAGGTTGTCTTTGAGGGACGCTGCGGTGACCTCTGGATTATTCGCATAGACCTGCAACCTTAGAAAACCTAAAAGAAAAAAGTCAAATGGGGTCAAAACGCATGATTTCGGTGGCCAATTCACATCCCTCTCCACGTGAGATGAGCGTGCTCTCAAATCGCTCGTGGAGAAATTCCAATGTGACGTGAGCTACGTGGTACTTAGCGCCGTCCTTCTGAAACCACATGTTGTTTGTGTCCATTTTATCCAAGAAGTTGCGGTAATCATTGATTGATGGCCTGGCCAACGCCGTTCTCAAAAAAAAAAAGAAATGGACCGAAGATGCTGCCAGCCCAAAATCCACACCAATCAGTGACTTTTTCGGGATGCATTGGACTCTCTTGGATGCATTGGACTCTCTTGGATCTCATTTGGATTGGTATCGTCCGAAATCGACACTTTTCTTTGTTGACGTACCTAATCATATAGTAATGGACCTCATCGCTGAAGATGGTTTTTCCGTTTCCAACTGCTCAGCGAGTACATGTCACTCTTTATGGTCGTTTACCTTCAGGTCCTGGGTGAGTTTAATCTTGTACGAGCTCAACTCACGACTCAAAATTCGCCAGGTTGTGGGTCTGCAAGAGGCCGAGTTTATCGATTTGCTGAGTCGTCACCGAAGTTTGCGCCTTAAATGTTGAATGATAAAATTCGGTATATAAGCCCTCTGTTTGACGAAGCAAAACAATTTGAAATATTTTCAGAATCCGCTCTTTGTGACGCCCACGTTTAAGAAAAACGTTTTTGGTCAAACCGTAAAGAAAAGTGAAAAAGTCTCTGAGAATGATATTTAGACATTCTCTATAGCTGTATTTCGTCGATAGCGTTTTCCGTAAAAAACGGGTTTCGGAACAATTTTAAGAAAATTAAAAAAAAATGTCTACGCAAAAATTTTAAGAATATTACTATGAACAAATCTCCTATAAATAACATTAACCCACGCTCACTCTTTTGTAAAGCTTATCCCAAAGGTAATGCCATAGAAGTCGTTTTTATCGAACCATACAAGTTTCTGCACATAAAACTTTCTGAACAAGTTCTAATGACAACGTCATGTTCTATATTTCATACCCATTCAGTGTTTAGCCACGCCCACTTTTAGGCGACCTTTCTTTAATGGCTTGGATGGGGTAGGGTGTTAAACATTACGCACAGCGGATTTTAGCCTTCTTATCTGTTTTTTTTTACGGAAAGGGAGACGAATTTTTCTTCTAGAGTCGTTAAGCGGTGCTATTATGTCTGAACTTTATTTCTTTTTAAATGTTTACCGTAGCCAAACTACAATTTGCAGCGGATTTTGTCTTTATTTTTGAGGCAGTCATGAAAATTGCAATTAATTTGGCTTATGTTGTGGCTCTGTAACTTCCCATTTTATATTTCTTTCATAGTCATGGAAATTGCATGATGGTCAGCTTCTTTTGTGTCTCTGTAACTTCCACCTTTCATATTTCTTCCATACGCGTCTATCTTTCTTAAATAATTGATCACTATATTTTGGCTTCTATCATATTTCCGCGGCGCGCTGTTGGTTTAGGCCTGACTATCTGAACGTTTTTATTTTGTTTTATTCTTCCTCCGGCACTTATGTCACGACACCGTTCTAAGTCTAGCCGAAAAGCCCCTCTGCATACTTAAATCGAGATAATGTAACTTCCAACTAAAGAAGACTAAAACTCCCCAAAGCCATGAAAATAAACCGAATTACATATTTTCCAATTACCAAAGCACCAAAATTCGCTGCTTTCGAATTTTACCCCTGCACCACTGATACCTTCAAAGGGTTACCTTAAAACTGAAATTCAGAAGCAAACATTCATTTCGAAACCCATAAAAACAATGTTTTTCCAAAATCCAACAAATATTCACCTTCCCACTCGCAGCTAAAACTTGGTCACAACAATAAATTGCCCACCATTTGCTGACTCATAATTTACCGCCATTTCGGTCTAATTATCCTACCCTAGCACATGCAAATACTCACCCGGGACAAGAGCAGATAATTCCTCGAATTTATGTTACTAATACCTCATCGCATGTCCATTGAGGGGTACATAAAATACTTAAATCAAATCCGTGGGAATTATGCCAACCAATGTCCACTCACATAGCTAACTTGATGTCACAGCCTCACAGGGGGCAACATCCGGAACATGATTTTATAAAATTGGAAACTTCACTACACCCACTCCCCCAGATTATGTGTGCACACGCATAATTAATGCAAAATCAATATCTGAAAATACTACGATAGAGATATTCAATTTTTTTTGCACACTGTCTGCCGATGCCATATGGTCAGATATAGATACTCATGCAACGTTTTTTGCAGTTTTTTTTCACACGCTCTGCACGATGCCGGTCGTGTTGAGGAAAATGCCATGGCTATGGGGAAAAACGAATATTTTCGTATAGTTCAACTCGTAGATACATCGTTTATCTTAACCCATAAAAAGATACAATAATAATATGATTACTTTCCAAACTGGATTCTAATTGCTGTGGGCCGATGTTGTTTTTGACTTTGTCTATCGAAAGAACTAGAATCTGCTCATGCTTTTGGTGGCAACAAAAAAAAAGTATCTACCTACACTCGAAACTGAGATACTGAAGTAAAATGTTGTTTAAACTTAAAATGGAGTGATTGCGTACAACGATTTAGCGTGTTTTTTCCACAGATACATTGGGTGGAAACCATGGTGGTTATGTTAAAGATGCTTTGTTGGTAAAGTAATAAATGTGATGTTGTAATGGTCGGAGATGGAGATTGTTATTGAATAACTTGTTTTGTAACTGTTTGCTGCCATTGGCTTGGAAGAAGGGAAGTCTTTGTATGTTTTCGTTTTGTAGGACAAGCCGTCTCGTGGGTGAGGGTTCATTGATACTTTATGGACGCGATATTATTTTTGGTACACATTTAAAATGAAATTTATGTCTCCCGATGAAACGAAAATCTGCGAATATTTGGATTAGTGGAATTCCGATTCGATTGCCATGTTGATTTTGCGAATTCATTCCGACAGGTGTGACACATCATTGCATTAAATTTAGATTCGCAGTTTATTGTGTGTGAGAAAGTCAAGGTCAATTTATTTCTGGTTGCATCATTAAATTCTTAGAGAAATCATTTTTGCAAAAATATTGGTGGATTAGATGCTGAATTGAGTGTAAAAATTGAAAATAATAACATGCACAGAATAGAATGTTTGAGTGTGTATTTTTTCAATGACTCATGGTCGAGGATGGTTTTTTCTTAAATCGTCGGACATTTTTAACTTTTAGAGCAAATACAGCTGAATCGCCTAGCCATAAAAAAAAATCAACACTGGAAAATAGTTCAGTTCCCACTTAATTAAATTTATACAAAAGGAAATAATAAATTATTTAATTATGAAGTGGAAAAATGTATCTTTAAGACTTTATTTTTTTTTTGAAATCTCATTTGAATTAGCGTGTATTTAAATGCACATTTTTTCTGAGCCAGTGCCTTTGAAATTTATTTAATTAGTTGAACATTATATATTTTAAGTCCAAAAATATATTAAATTCGTAAATTTTATGTATTTTTATCAAGTATTATGCACGATATTTCGATGCCGGATGTTGTTGGGTATCTTTTGTTCGAAAAAAAAAAAAACAATAAATGCTAAAATTAAATTTTTCCATTTGTTTGTTCCCTAAAAATGTTTAAAAATTCAGAAATAGTTTTTTTTTTTAAATATCAGTTTGGTCCTTCGAGCCGGATCATAATATTTCTGATAAAGAAAATAGGTCTTCAATTTTATTTAAAAATAGGATATACGCTATACACATCTAGCTTTTCTTATTTTCTTAATTTTTTTTTATAATATGGAAAAGTAAAAGTCGTAATATTATACGGGACCATACAATATTCCATCCATTTGGTAAACACTCAAGCAATTTTCAAGCTGAAAAAAATAATCAAAGAAAACGTGCTTGAATAATAACGTTAAGCATTAAATGCTCATCAGCACATATTTTATTTCGATTAATCTCAAGTTTTTGAAATCTAAAGTGAAAAAAAAAGGAAAAATTATATTCCCTTTGCAGTAAATTGCATCCCTATTTAACAACCTTGACAAATATCTGAAATAAATGGCACCTACAAGCCTTTAAACCCAAATTCTGCATATAAATTGTTTGTGAAGAGTTCTATTTTTTTTTGCCACAGCGAATGAAACCCCCATTGAACGCCAATTCTGAACGGCAGTTGGTCGAAGCTTCACATGACCAGTTTGATACTCTCGTTGGTTCGTCAGACTTTCGAAAGAGGTCAGTCAGAGCAGTCAGCAGTGTTTTATTTGGGATTTAAACCAGCGACTCCTTCTCGAAAAGTGATCCAACGTAGTACCCACTTGACCGGTGCATCCACAACAAGCTTAACATCTGGTAATATGAAGTTGAGGGCAAAGAAATTGTCAGCCATCGACCAACTATGGAGTTAATTTCCCTTGGACAATTCTTCGAGATTTCATGATCTATAATCTAATGAATTCGATGAAAAGAATGACCATACTCATGGAAAATCTCACTCAGCAACCTAAATGCTAGGGGAATCCATCAGACCCTTTAGTGATAAAACCAAAGACTTGTCAGGATTATGCAAAGATGATACTAAATAATTGTTCCTGTCACAGATAAAAATTCAAATTTATTTTTTCTTTTTAACATCTGACAGCCAAGGTACATAGTTTATGTCAAAATGTTGATTTATATCAGCAGCTTCTTAGAATACCTCATTGGTAGTCGTACCTCATTGAACAATTATTTTCTTGCAAATCTGGTCTTTTTTAGATCAATAAATACTGAAGGTAAATTTAGTAGTCCTTCGAGTTGGATACAAGCCACATTTACTTGTTTTTTATAAATTTTCCTGAGAAATGATGTCTATTATCCGACGTATGTACGATATCTTGGAATACATATCGTACATATGTACATCGGTTAGCAGACTTAAATTCTTGAAATAAATTAGAAGAAACGTAAATATATGTCAAAGTAAAAACTCAGAATATTGTTTATTCCTTAACGTCCATATCCGATACCGAAGAGATGAGATCTAAGCCATTATTGTGCTCGTTCAATTCCATTTAATTAAAATGTTTGATCCTTCCAGCTGGATACAAATTTATTTTTCAACAAGAAAATGAGTGGACAAAATATCATTTTGCATTCATTTTCTTCTGCCATTTTCAACGTATTACTTAACACCCTCAATCCACATTTGCATTCAATCTTAAAATCGGAAACAGAGAGTAACTTGAATTGGAATTGCTCAGCAAAAGTGTAGGTGGCACTTTATGACTGATATCGTTTTTATTGTATCTTCTCGACTTCAAAAGAATGAAATCTTACTCACCACATCACTCGTGAAACGCCCACCACTCAAAAGGTCAAAACTCATCGTTCAGCTTAAATGTTTTACAGACTTGAACAAAAATTGACCTCATTAATTAGGAGGTGCTTAATCGTTAAACCTTTTTTGGGATATCAACAGTTAACTTTTTTTTAAGTTTCCTCTGCGCGGACAAAGAGATGATGACTCCTCTAGCGTAAGATCACCTTAATCCACTGCTTGTCCAATTCCGCACAAAAAAAAATCGACTTCACCTGTAATTCAGTCCATCGAGAGAGATTCTCCATTAAGTTGCGTAGATGTGTATATCAAAAGATACCGAAATGGATTAGAGTTACGCCTTTGATTCATTACGTTTACCGTTAAGCTAAAACCATTGTTCGCCTCTAATCGGGTGTATAAATAACGCTCAAGTGGATCGAAAGTAGGGTTCGATGATTGCTCAAGATTCGATGGAATTCAATACACCGTTGAATTCGATATTCATCAGCAAGACCTCTGAGTTAAAAATTGTATGCCTTCAAGCCATCTTCTTGGCATCTTATCACTCTGACACCTTAATATCCCACAACTCACTTTCCCAGTACAAATTGCTCCTATTACATAACTCGCCACTTCTAAACTTTCAACCATCTCGAAAATAATTGAATCAATTATATCTCAGATACACACCCCCAGCACAGCCGTGGAAATGTATCTAATACCTGTGTGAGAAACAACAACCGAAAGTGCTTCCTCAGCATTCTCTGCGGTTGACCTATGTGAACTTATTGTCATTCAAATGGATGGTTGGATGGAGAGACGCAGGGGGAAGGCGTCAGTCACCACCACCAAACAAACTAGAAATTAATTTGAAAGTGAAATTACGTATCCGTTAGCAATTAGATGGTTGCGCAAAACAAGAAAACTACAAAAAGCACGAAGTATACAGGCTATGGGGCATGGCCGGTGCAAAAGATGTACACAAAAATTACCGCAAGGTAATGACAACTTTCTTTTACCACCGCCGCAATGACTTCCTGTGCGCGAGTGGTAATGATCGTAAAAGATACTTTTTTTAGTTTTATCTATTTTTTGTCTGATTGTGTTACGTTATTTTGTATGCGGCTAGGTGGTTAACCTCGTATAACCTTACGGAAGTTCGAGGTTAAAAAAAAATCTGGCATGTATCTCTTTTCTATGGGGAAATTTTCACAAAAGTCCTGTAGTCGCCGGAGACTATGTCTGGAATGTGGGAATTTTTGGCAAGTGAGAGAATTGCTTTTTCACGACATACATAACGCTTATACCGAATATTGAGCTTTGGTGTTTCATATTATTTCTAGTCGAGTGATACTGATCTGACATGAACCTGTAAGCCTTACTGAATTATCTTTTTTAGTAACTAAATATCATGTCTTTTTCAAGCTTTATAGGCTCAGATAAAAATCTGACGATGTGCTCTTCATATGCAAATCCTTTGTTTTGAATATAAGAGAAGAAAAAAAAACAGCTTGAGTTCACACGCGTTAGACGTTAAACCGCATTCTGATTAATTTGTAAGAGAATAAAATGAATACACTATGGAGGTGGTAAACAGAGAGCGATTGATCTCTCTCTCGTTACACTTTTTCGTTTCATAAAACAATTCACACCGCAGTGTCCCAAAACATGTTTCAATAACAAAAAAATAAAAAAAAGCACAAGTCCTTCGAGCCAGTCACAAACTATTTTTTTAAAACACAATTTTCTGTAGTCTACTTTTGTACAGTAGCATACTGAACATATTGAGAAGCTTTGCCAAAGCTTCACTAAAAAAACATCCAAAAACAAGACGATATTGTAGATGTTTTAAGTCCAGAAAAATTTACAAACCTTTTTAAATGTCGGTTTTAATAAAAAAAAAGGATAGGTCTCATAAAGTACGCTACAAAAATATTTGGCGCTAAGCTAGAACCAAAAAATAAACCTCTGGGCGGTTAACAATTTTTTTGGCCTCAAAAAACATGTTTCTACTGCCAAATATTAAACTGCATGAGAACGTTTTTAAAAAGTTGTTGGATTTTTGCCAAAAGTATAACTTTCCCATATGTGTTTTTCGTCTCAGTAAGCTGGATGGGCTTATCAATAGATGATCAAAATATCTTTACTGTTCGCACATTTTCTGGGCATGTATGGTTTAAATATATTCAAAAATGATTGATCAAAGCATTATGAAAAATGTGCTCGTCCTTCGTCAATGTGTTCGTCCTTTGTGTTGATGATAAATATATTTTTTCAAGCTTCCTTGAAGACCTTTTGTCCGATAATTCCAGGAAAAACTAAAATACTGGTCCTTCGAGCCGGATAAAACTTCACCAACGTTACATCCAAACGCAATATACCACTTCCATGTTGTGAAAATGTTTAAAAAAAACTATAAAGGGTCCGACTATTAATAAATCGCAATAAATATGCAACCACTTCACACCTAACCTAACCAGAAGGAAACGTACCACTTAACTGCGCACAAAGTGTCCAATAAATTTTTGTTGAGCCCAACACCTTTTTTTCGCCTCCCAAGTGTACGTTCATCTCTGTACCGTGCATCAATGGGTATCGATACCTTTTGCAATAATTTAAAAAAAAATCCCTCCTCAAAAACTTTGTATGTATGGCACGTATGCATTCATCAGATACGGTCATCCGAACGTATAGACTCACCACCCCGGTGGGTTCGCTAAACTGATTTAAGTTGCCAATGGGATTCAGTACCAGTCCTGCAGTCAGGAGAACCAATTTATGACGTCTGAAGTGGTTTGTGAATGACTTTATTCTTTGTACCTTCGATCGGATTTTCTTTTTTTTTCACTGTCTCGCCGTACTTCCTCTC
Source organism: Rhingia rostrata (assembly GCA_949824845.1). Lineage (NCBI taxonomy): Eukaryota > Metazoa > Arthropoda > Insecta > Diptera > Syrphidae > Rhingia > Rhingia rostrata. Next base: position 94,138,817 of record OX463757.1, read on the forward strand.
GGGGGAATGGTCTGACCGATGGAAATTGTATTTATTACCGGGAGGAAAATATAGAAAGTTGCGAATCGTTACAAAGTATCGGAACCGTATGTCCCTAACATGAATTATTAACCACAAATCACAATCAAATTTGAATGCTTGGATTTTTTTTTTAAATTGGTTGACCTGTTATCGTATCTTTGTATCGACTGGCTTGTGTTTTTTTGTTTAATCTCCTTGCATAATGAAATCATCTTGTGGTCGTGAAAGTGCTTTTTTTTCTTTTCATTTTCACATAACATACAAAAATTGATGAATCTCACTATGAGCACGTTTTTGTTTGTGATGTCATTTTGGGAATGCAGCGGACATATGCGGTGCTTGGTATCGCACCTATTTCTGGTCGAACCAGTGGGTCTGCTATCGATTCCACTTTCAATTTCAATAATAGGGCCCAGCATGATGCTCTCTAATCAGCTTTGCCATCATCAGCATGATCATCATCATTAAAATTCACTTTCAGGTTTTAGTCCCAAGACTTCTTCGTGTATCTTTGGCTAGAGTTGGACACAACAATTATGAACGAATGGGGAAAATGTATTTTCTCTCTCGTGAAAGAGATTGTTGATGAAAATGTTTTCTCATATAAGGCATGACATGGTGGCAATTAGATGGATCAATATGCGACTTCTAACATTCTGTTGTGATTGTAAATCACTTGTCATTGGTTTGTGGGTCACTAATTGTCATGCGGTTGATTGGAAATTGTATCAATAGCAGAAGTTTATTGAATGTAAATAATATCTTTTAGTTTATTCAAGAGAGGGTGTAATTGTGGCGTATCTGTCAGTGCTTTAGTCATACGTTTTAGGATAAATGATGGGATTTTCCAATCTGTATCAACGGGTGTATCTTTACATTCCAATAATTTACTCAAAATCTTTTGAATGTACCATTTTTCACGAATATATCTACTTGCATTCAGCTAATCAGTAATTCTTTACTGCAACTTGCAATGATTTCAATAAATTTCCCTAAAAGTGACATCGGGGAGCATTTGAAACGACCTGCAAGCATTGTATAGAGATTTGTATCGAAAACGTGGCTTTTATATAATTGCTTTCACAAAGCCCCCAGCATTAAGCATGCACAATGTATCGCAATGACTGCGAAAATGTTGGGATAACAAATCTGCCGAATTAAAAATTAGGCCTGACCCTCTGATCGTACTGTATCTGATCTAAACTACGCAGTCGAGATTAAATCGCATGCTGATTGCATCACTAGCTTTGAAAATGACTATTAGATAGTCGTATATGCTTATTTGTTATGGTTGAGTGCAAATTGTCGTCAATTAACTAAAGCTAACATGATCTGTGGACTTTTTTTTGCTGTTGAGATTAATGACAATAATGAAAGTAAATTACCCTGTTGCAAAAGTGTTTCCATGCAAGATTGACAAGGGCATAATGATGTGTTATTATTTATTCATTTCTCTCATTTCTTGGCGGTTGCTTTCTGAGCGTTGGATGACAAGATCATCCCGACTTGCATGAGGAAAAATAGATCTTACTAATATTGAGTTCTCACATAACAAACTGCTTTGTGACTTAAACTCTTTAAAATTGAAATCAAATCAAAGGTATGAAACCAACTGACCCTTTATCCTATTTATATCATAGGGTCGATGATAGATGTTTTTAGATTTCTTAAACGGAATTTAGGAATTTGTTGCATTTTGTAAAATTTGTCAAGGGGGAAATGGATAACCCACCCATGCAAGGAGAATGTAATTAATCAGTAATGCAACTAAATGTTCTTATTCATCTGTTCGAAATAACTGCAAATCATAAATGATATTGTATAGTAAAATATTGAATTTTAAGACGTGTAGATCATTGATCTTTACTGCGAATACATATTGCTACATATCCCATGAATCTCTCTTTAGTCGGTTAACCACCTAAAGCATCCTCATGCAACATCCTAACTTTGATTACTTTATTCCGAGCAAATTACTGTATATGTGTATACCGCATTTGTGTATACCTTCTTTTCGATTCGATTTATCCTTTTTTGAGATCTCAAGATCGTTGATCGTAAGCAAAGATTAAAGCCAGTCTCAACATTTCAACTATTGAATTGATTTCATAGATGCAACACACGATAAGTTAATATGACTAGTAATACATAAAAGATCTTACGGTTGCATTGTTGTACTAGATTTTTTTTTAGATTATCGGGGAGCACCACAAAAGTAGATTAAAGATGGTAATAGTATGTATTACTAGCTGACGAGTTGTTATGAACCACTTTTAATGATATAAAATAAAAAAAAGGAACGAATCAATCAAGATCATAAAATTATCGACAATCGCTTACTACAGGATCACAAAAAAAGGAAACCATGTTAATACAAAACAGATCCTAATTTCATGGTAGGGCATGTTCCCTGAAAAATTAACGATCCCAATAAAATTGAAAGGTTGTCGAGGATCGCTTATTAAAAGATCACAAAAAAAGGAAACGATGTAAAAGAAAACACAGATCCTTATATCCGAGTGGGAGATCATGAGGCCTAAAAAAAATTAACGATCATAATAAAATTTAAAGATCGAGGATTGCTTATTAGAGTAGGATAGTATTTTAGGATAGCCTTTCATAAGTTATCATAATGACCATTGTACGATCGACTTTCGAGGATCTTATTTTTCACGATCTAAAGGTCTTGTAGCATCTCGTAATTCCATTTTAAAGAGGTCTATACATTCGCAATTTTGGTAAATTATTTGTCATTCTATGGAAACGATGGTCATATTAATCAATCTTATGAACACGATGATCATATTAATCAATCGTATAAACTTTCTTGTAAAGTTTGTAGTTTGTAGTATATATAACGATCAAGTAACCAAGATTGCTATGTGGACTAATAAAATGTTGCCAATTCATAGGTCGATGAACCCCAATCCTGACAATAACCTCCATCTATATGGAACGGAAGAAAAAAGATGTGCATATTCGTAGATCTAGGTAAACTGTCATTTCTTTTAGTAACGGACGCCCAATTAATATTATCATTTGATTCACAATTTTCGTGAATCTTTTTATATACTTCACACGATCTTCCAATGACTGTTGAGTTTATTACAATCAAAATCTTACAAGACTTAAATCTATGGCAGATGAAAAGTAATTTTACAATGAACTGAGTTTTGTTCATTTTCGAGTTGCATTAGGAGTTTAGTTTTAGTTTTAGATCAGCTAGGAAAATACTCCGACCATTAATACATTCTTAAATCATGATCGTTATCCTGGTTATAATCAAGCAAATGATTTTTAAACATCATGTCGGTTAAATAAAACCCACGTGTCATATTTAAAAATTCATTTTTCACTAGAATTTTTTCTTCTGACAACCGATCGTTGATTTTTTTGAAAACTGATCCTTGATTTGATTACACCAACTGATTGTGCTTAGGTGGTCTGATATAGATCTAACAAAACAACAGTATTGTCGTTAAAAATGTTTTTCAAATTTTTTTGATATTTATTTTTTAAACTGATCTGTTACACCCATTTTGTAAAAAGTGATCCTCGGTAATTTGACTGGAACGTATTCTCTCTGTCAATTTTTTGAAAAGACATAATAAAAGGGCACAAAGTACGAGTATGCTTAACGATCTCAAGAGACTGTTCGTGTTTCTTTCTCCTATCTGATCATGGAAAATGTGATCCATATAATTGACTCAACTTATGCGTTTTTATAACTGAGCTAAGCAAAGAACCACATGTAATATTAATATCGACATCATATGGTTTATAATTTATGATTTCGAAAAACAAAAACAAAAAAAGAACTAGGATTTCGAAAAATTGCGTTATAAAAAAAATATTGTTTTGATGCACATATAGTATAATATTACTTTAATTGATTGTGTTCATTCTAGACGGGGGCAGATTTTAAACATATATGAACACTTGCTTCAACTCTCTTATTATATCTATTAAGACATGACATGATACTGTGTCATACTCAACGCTCTACATGGCATACATATACCTTTAAAGCTCAAGCAAAAATCCCAAGCATCTTGCATATAATTTCATCTGCAAATGCTTTCCCCAATAAATCTTCTCTGATGACTTCTATAAATCATTGACAGTTTAGCATGCAATTTCCATCGAGATGACACCAGTAACTGTCATCTCATTAGCAACTGTGATTCATTTTCCTCTTGGTAATGAAAATCTTCCCATCAAATGGCAATTTACGGCACATAAATCAGTTGTCAAGAATGTTTAATGAATAAACTCTCAAATCTTATTCAAACTTCCTTAAAGCCAGAGAAAGTTGTCTTCCTCTTTCCATCATCATTTCGCATCTACAATGATAATTTTTTCGCACATATTTCTTTTTTATTTTTGTTTGTCTTCACCAATTCCAATTATCACATTTTCAACGGATAATCATCACATAATCATCAGTTACACTAAATAGATACAACTTTCCCACATGCATTTCCATTTGTTTTCCTTATTTTTCCACCGCCGGTTTTTGCTTTGCAAAATACTTGTATTAGCTAGTAAGCCTATGTGCGAGAAGGATAGACAAAACAAAAATCATCAATCAAACTGCTATTCTACATTTTAACGATTAGATACAATCCATATCCACCATACGTCATTTTTTTTATCCACGCTTATTATGGATACCCGATTATTTTTTGTTTTGCCTTAGCTGGATAATTCCCCAATCGCGTAATCAACTTATTATCCAATTCCCCAACCGTGTGTGTGTGTGCGCTGCATGGTGAAACCTAAATTAATATATGAGATTGCTCCAGATACATATATACCACTTTGAGGTGATATATGTCTTTATCTAAGATGACCATCTATCTTCGGCGGTCATGCAAATTGTATAATCAGACGTTTCCCTTAATTTTGTGCCCAAGTCATGACCATGATCTGCTAGCGCGCGCAAAAAAAAACAGCGTTTCTAGGACACACCACCTCGATATATGCGAACAACGTGCATGTTGACGGATATGCATTCAAAATGTATACCACGAGTTCATAACGTGAATTCGAAAAGGTAACGGAACGTCCGACAGACAGACACAAGTAACACAACCAAAGCAGTCATACTACCTATATGTTGTATACAAATGCAATTTGCAAGTCAGTTTGAGAGTCAACTGTCATTCGCGCTGTCAAATTGCCAGTCATACCTACCTCAGTGTAAAAGAGTATTTTACGCGCTCCATACCCACTCGCACACACGAATATAAGGTGAGACGACCTGTTTTACATGTTCCACGTGACGTGCAATTGAATTGTTAGAACTCGAATAGATACTAGATGAATTAACTAACGCAAAATGTTTGTTCCCACATTGGGAGCGAAATGGACTCAAGATTCCCATAGAGTCAATAAAAATTGAATTACAAAAAAAAAACATACGCAAATGACGGTCATAAACTCAATTACCATCCAGGGAAACGAGCGGGAAAACAATGAGCTTTATGCTATTATTGTGGTCAATTGTTTTAGATTGAAGCTTCCCTTGTCTGGCTTTTGTAGTTTTTTTTATCATGTTTTGCACTTTCAAGGGTATGAATAGGTACAGTGTCAACAGCAAGTCACACGATCGTTGATCTTGTAAAATTGTTGTTGGAATTATTATTTACCAATTTGTCAAAATTTGTAGCTATAAATAAATTTTGCATTTTCGATGAATAAGTGACCAGGAGCCTGTACCACGAAACAACAAGTATTGCACAAGAAGTAATTTTTAACTTTTAACTCAAGTTTTTGTACGCAGAAACTCTAGTTATAAGCTAAAAAATATTTCTTGTACAATATTGTTGTTTCGTGGTACAGGCCCCAAGTCGAAAAGTGATCTTACGACACAGTTTATGTGGTAGGTATACATAAACTGATCAAAAATGTTGGAAAAATCACATCTTTTGCTATTTTTATCTTTTTATCGAAATGCGGAATCCTTGCATAATGTTGGCCTTAAAAATATGTTAATATGTAAGCCAGAAAGTGATCACATCATGTTTAGCTCCTAATTATGTTGAATAACACACTATCGAGAAGTGATTACAAAAGAGATACATCATGCATCATTCACCAATGGCACACAACTTGTATTGGTTAAGTCGCAATCTACTCTGTCAATTTCTTTTGTTTAAAAAATACGAATTTGTAAAAACTGATCCTCGATCTTTGAACACAAAAGAATGAAAAAAACCTTACAGACTCAACATATTTTTTATCGATAATTTTTGAATTAAAGGATCCTCGCTTTTTAAAAGTGATCCGATTAAAACGTTCATTCAATATAGTAATTTAGAAATAATTGGTGATACTTCTTACAAAGTCGAGTATCCTTAAAATTAGTTTAATTTTTAACTTGATGTCAGTCTGTTATAAAGTGAGTGTCGAATATTATAAATTTCTTGCTCTTTACAAAAGATCCAAAAGGAATCATAAAAACGATCCATTACCAATCTTTTGTAAAGTGATCCTCCACAATTTGGATGTAAACACTGCCGGCTATATATAAAATAAGTAATACTTTATACCAAGCATTCACTATAATGCTAATAATAATTGATGATCATTGAATAAAATACGATCATTCATTGATCTTTCAAAATGTGGTCTTCAAATATTTTAGAATAACTTTAGCAACCCTAGAATTTTATTTCCAATTCCAAATAAAATTTTAAGGACTCCTTTTAGAAATATCGATGAAAGATCATATTTTGTTGTAAGTATTAAAAAAATTTCCACAAAAAAATTGTTTCACTATTTTCTTTAAATAGTTATAGTGATCCTCGACAAGATCACCTCATCTTATTTAATGAGACCACTTGAAACAAAAGTGTTTCGACATATATTTTAGGGGAGTAGGCAATCGTGGCAAGGTCAATCTTATTGTGATAAGCAAATAAAAAAGATTAAATAAAACAACCTTTGATGTATCGAGGTTGAGAAATCCCTTGCGATGTTCAATTCACTTGTAAAAGAAGCAGAGAAGAAAATCACATTATTTCAAACTAATCATTGGTTTTCAAACACATCAGGTCTATCTAATTCTAAATCTATGTGTGATGATGCTTCCCGATAGATGTAGTCGATTACAAAAATCTGAAATCTTTAAGACCAGTGATCGCATTGAAATTATATTACGCAGTTTAACGAAATAACAATGAGAAAATTAGTATTGGTTTTCAAAGGCTATCAGACGTACTTTTATCATTTTAGGGACAATGTATTTATGAAATAAAATATACAACATAATGATCATAATGATCACCGATCTACAATTTACAAATGACGAACTTTTGAAATAAGACTGATCGCGCTGTTGTGATGCTCTGTCAAATAATGAAATGCCTTTCAATAGATATCGCGATGGAGCAAAAATTAAAAATCATTCATAATGATCAGTCAATGATCTAGATCCCTTTAAATATAATTAATATAAATGATCAGTCAATGATCAATGATCGTCAATTGTAATTACAACTCTTAAGTTGAACCATCATCATTACTATTAAGTAACTCAAAAATGTTTATTCATAAAATTCCTTAAATAACATTATATATCGATCTCTTAAAAATCGACATAAATATGATGATAGAATTTTTATACAATCACCATAGGTTCTCGTGTAATTTCGGAAAGTCGCTGTAGGCGATGTAAACGTTCTAAACAACGTTGAAATGAATTGTGGAAATGAACAGTCAAAATGGGTTCAGGAAGTATATTGAATATATGTTTGTCTTTCAACTAAAACACGCGTATTTTTTGAAATAGTCTTGCAAACTCCACTGTTATTGCGCTTTTTTTTTTCATTTCACTCATCAAAACACCTCCCTCACTTAAAAAATAATAAAAATAAAAATAAATAAATAAAAGAAAAACAACTTGTTCACATGACCATAAATATTTTATTTAACTGAATAATTGTGCACTTTGGGTGAGGGTTGACTCATAAGCTGAACACGACTATACACTCGTGTGGGTACCATGCTCACTTGCATCGTTGACTCATGAATATTCAAATTACTCAACTATACGAATCGATTGTGAACAGAGGATCAGCTTAACTTGGTTCAATGGAATACTACTATCCAATGCCGTGTGCTCGTATTCCATTCAACACAAGTTAATTAAAATCTTCTCCCCCATTACAGATCAAAAATGAAACTCTTTTGGCCGGATTACAAAGAAACCTACTCCAAAAACAATGACAGAACTTTTTTATTACTCTCAATGAATGTCTAAAAATTCAACACGATAAAATGTGAACTCGAACATTTCAAAAAAGTGATTGAGAAAAAATAGACGTTAATAATTTTTTTTTTCCTAAAAACAAACCCGTAACTCGAAACCAAAGAAAACAAAATTTAAATAAAATTAAACAAAATTGTAAATAAGTATATAAAACTAAAACCAAGACGACAAAAAAATTAATAAATTGCTGTTACGACGAAATATTCATCGAAAAAAAAAAATAAAAAAATATCGAATACTATAAAAAAAAATTAAAAAAAAAAAATTCATCATGTCTGAAACCGAGCTAATGGACAAGCCCAATGTTGAATCCTTCCTAGAATATGGAAATGGTAAACCGCCGCCAATTGTTGTTGTGGTCGGCGATGGCCGCAGTCGTGTGCGACGTGTCGTACGAACGGCTACACGTCATGTGACGGTAGTTAGTTATTCGACACGACACAAGGAGACGCGTACTCACACCTCACATCATGTGACGACCGTAAGGTAAGATCTAATGAAAATAAAAATAAATTGTAATTAAATGATTTTAAGTGAGTGATAGATATTTGCGATATTGAGAAGTTTGCGGTGAGCGCATGCTGGGTTGGGTATTACCCATGAAAGTCGTATTGATTGCTCAGTTGGCGTGTTTTATTTATTTTGACGGTAGATACGGCTTAATGGGACAGAAATAGATTTAGAATATGTGTTCAAGTTATTCTTTCGTGTTTTGAAAAAGATAAGATAAGGCGAGGTTAGTAATTTTTTTTAATTTTTTAACAGGTTACTATTTTGGTCCTTTAATGCCTTTTTTAATCGCATCAGTAATGTTATTAAAAGCAATGGGCCTAAGCGCATATAAGTATATAGGGTACTTCAATAAGAGGTTCCTGGCTTTTTATCAATTAAAGGCACAAAAATCATTGTATTGTAGAAAATCCTCAAATCCTTCAATAAACCGATTAATTCGTTAGCTGTATGGTATGTAGTGCCATCCTTTAAAAAACCGAGTCTTGAAGTGTTGGCAGCCGAAATTCATTGAAAAGTAGGTAGGTACTCTGTAGCAATACATTGACAATTGAAAATCGTACCTCCTTTTGGATCACCCGTTAGTAGTGAATCTAAATGTCGTACGTATACGTCCAAGAAAAAAAAAAGCAAATTTTTTGACAATAGAAACAAAAATTCAAAATACAAAGTTCATTCAGAAAAAAATTAAAAAAATTTAGTTTTTTGCATATAGCCTTGATGTCGTAGCTCACTACGACAAAGATCTGATAGTGTTAAAAAAATATTTAGTAAACAATTATGAGTCAAAAGTCAAAAAATGCATTTTTGTTTTTTGATTTGGTTTAACTTATTTTATTTCTTTTTTGTCAGAAAAATTCATATTTGGTTTACTGCAAATATTTAAAATGTTTTTAATTAAATTTTGCAAAAAGGTGCCATTTTTGACTTAAGACCTTTTTACCAAAAGTCAAAAATATTCGTTCAGACTATATATTGAAAGTAAAATCAAAAGCTTAAAGTAGCTAGTTGTTTTGTTTTTCTTAAAAACGAAATTTTTGACAAATGGATAATGTAAATCTAGTTGTCTAGACTAAGCCCGTATACCAACCATAGAATAAAAGTTTTGTTCACTTGTTTTATTCTCAAAAGCGCGTTAAATCCTTTTTAATAGCGGATTTGTAAATTTATGTTCCCAAAATCGATTCGTTTTTTATTGAAAGCGATAGGTGTATAGGTGACAGATTGCTGGCGTATAGAATCCATGAAATATACACAAAAAAATTATCAAATAAATGAAAAATTAGAATTCAGAACAGAAAAAAATGGAAAATTTCAAAAATGGTATAATTTTTTGCTGCAATGACTTTTGAGAGTAAACAAAAATAGTCGATATGGAGGTTTCGTTTTAATACGATCCTCCGCGCACTTGTTTTTTAAGATGGTGGTACATACTTACATCTGCCATCAAATGGCAAAACTTTAATGTGTCCCAGATAATGGAATATTTTAAAATAACCACAAAATGAATTATCAAGCTCTAGTCCTTAAATATTTTTGATGAAGAATAATCATGATCTATACAACATGAAAATAGAAAAAAAAGAAGAATTGTCTTGGATGTTCCCAGCAACAAATGCCAAGAAAATTAGCGAAGCTTCAAACCAAAAAAAAAAAAAAAAAATTCTGTCTGTATTTATTTCAACGAGCAAATTGACATCCAAATGAGTATTTCGAACCAAGACTTCGGACAAGTTTGTAGGATCAATCGAGCTATTGAATGTTTATTTTTGTTTATATTTTTCCTGCTTCCCAGGCCACGAAAGTAAATGCCGTTGAAGATATCTACCGATCGTCAATACAGACCACTAAAATACTAAAATTTAAGCAATTGAAATTTGTTGCCGTAAAATTTAGAGACATTTGGGGAATAAAAACATTTGCGTTTCAAATGACAAAATTGAGAATGGTTTTGTGATATCGCTTGCAGATCTCTCGCAATATATTATTTTTTATCGGTAATACTCCGACACTCCATGGAACTGCATACCACCTCGTCCTTCAGTGTATTTCGCTGTTACTAGCAATCATTACCAGTTAACATTGAAAATACAAGATGTGATCTTACATTTTTTGAAAATAAGCGAATGTTAGATAATATGATGGTCCTTAAAACACAGCGACTATTTTTAAACAGAACTTTTGAGCCTGTTTTTTGGTGCAGAGTTATCTCTGCGTTAAACAAAAAGTCACATAACTGCTACTTGGGTTCATGCTGAACTGCCACCTCTACCTATGGCTGCGTTAAGCCAGATCACATATACTAGAGTTAGCTTACCAAATTTGTTTAGTTCACTCGATGAAATTGACTGAAAAACATGTTTTTCGAGTTATCTCGAGGTTAAACCTGAAGGTAGGATGATCTCGCACTGATATTCTTGCCCTAGTGTCTAGGCTAAATCTGAAGTGGCAACTTGATTAAGTTCATTAAGTCTATCTATAACAGGGAACTTTCTATCAACCCCACATGGAATTAATTGATGTTATTAAATCATTTGATTGCCATATATTGTCCAGACAAATCAGAGTCAGTGTCAGATTTGGGTTTGGGTTTTCATATTGAAAAGATCATGCCCGTGGTATCTGACCACAACTTATCGAACTGAACGTAACATGGGGCTGCCTAGAAGTAAGGCAGTTCTTTATGACTCCACGTATGAAGATCTCCAACGCTCTTATTGAAACATTTTTTTCATAAATTTCTACAATCAGGGTTCCCTTACCTGGCGTTGAATGCAACTTGTCATTTGTAATCAAGTATGGAATACGTTATGAAGATTTTCAACGGTCTAATTGAATTTTTTTTCGTAATGTGTTACCTACAATCACGGTTTTCCTACCTGCCGCCGAATGCAACTTTTCATCTGTCTTAGACTATTATCTGCAGAAAAATCTCCAAAAAAGCATGATCATTGGAAGAATTAGACTTACATTTTGCATACTTGATCTGGTTGTATGTTAACTTTTCCTGATTCTTCCTACGATTATACTTTTTCTAGCAATTTATCTGCAGACAAGGAAGAATAAGACCAAACATTTTGATACCTGTTCATATGTATTTTAACTTTTCGTTATCCCCCTACAATCATACTTTTTCTGACAATTTATCTACAGACAATGAATTTTATATGTCCTATGTCGATCTTCATAGGGCAGATCAGCGATCTTCATTCATGTTGGTTTTGAATCATCAACTGATACAATGTTGATCAGTGATCTAATATGGAAAATGTTCCTAAAAATATAAATCGACAATGATATTTGTGGTCTTAGGTGATATTGATGGCCAGTTAAAAGATCCTCAGACTTAGGTACTTACATTCCACCTCTTGCTCTGTCATGATGATTCACCTGAATTTAATTATGATCTTTGTCGTCTTAATATGATCTTGTTCTCATTATTTTTCATTAATATTTATATTGATCTCTATCGATCTTCTGATGCAGATCACTGATCTTCAGTTATGCTAGGTCCAATACATCATTTGCTAAATTCTTGATCAGTGATCTAATAGATATTTTACTTGATTATGGTAAAAGTTGATATTTAGCGACAATAATATTTGTTGACATTGGTGATCTTGACTGTCACATAATTTTACTACATTGGTACCTAGATACGTCCCATTTCATTCCGAATAATGGTAATTTTTTCAATTTAATTATGATATTCATCGTTGATGTTAAGAACCAAAAGTCACTGTTCTGTTGATCATTATGGTACTTGATATTTGTTTTTTCTATTTTGTACTTGATATCTATAACGTCAATTCCTACCAATTAATCTGGCACGCATAACCAATTACTTCTATGTCATGTGTAAGAAATTGCTTGTAGCTTCAGATGCCATTCATGCGTGTTCCTAATCCAAATGTCCAGGACGATTATGTACCACCATTACCCCACAAAAATGACCAACAAGAAAGCTACTCCTAAATTACCTACGATTAGTATCTAGATGGTAAAAGAAATTGTACGCTCTAAAAGAGTAAAGAAAAATGAGGGCGCTACTCAATTAGCTGCGATCCACTTCAACTTCAAGAAATCTTCTCCAGAAGTTGTTAATTCAATCAGCATCATTAAGACCAACTCAACCCACAACAACTCAATTCTCTAATACTATTCGAGTGTAGAAAGATCATGACTAATCTAAAACTCATGATCTTTCCATGACTTACTGAACCGACTATTGAGTTATTAATCCCATCGAATGTGTGCATTTAAATTTCCCTCGTATCGCTTAGAATTCTACTAACGATTCTGTGCACTTAGCTCAGTTTCAGTTGAATTCAAAATCACCCGACAACAACTCGCATGACATCGCATCTCATCTGATATCATAGCTAAAATATTCATCAATATTTTTGAATAATTTATTCATCTGTCTAAATATAGTCTTGCAATATTCTTTTATGGAAACGGTTTATATCTGTGTGTTCATTGGCTGTTTCTTAAATTATATTAAATTGCAAAAATAAAAAAAATATTTAAAAAAAAAAAATTCTAACTTGATGTATCTTTCTCTATTTCTTTACAGGTAAGCGAACATTCCCACCTCAATATTGCATCACTTTTGCAATAAAAGCTGTCAATTTGAGAATTTCTTCTTTTGAAAGTGTTTGCTTTGACATCGATCGACTTTTTTTATTTTTGGTGCGGTAAGAGATTTTATTTAGTTGAAGCAGGTTTTTACGGACCTGAGAACGTTGTTGACATACTAACGAAAAAGCGTTGTGAACTTGCAGCTTGATTTGGCGACTGAATTGCGATTAATCGACTTTTTCGGATAGTTGACATGTTTGGGTATTTAATTTACTTTTTATGTGCTTTTTTATTGTCCTTGGTAATTGGGTTATAATGGCAGCAGATTTGCAGCTGATATTGCAGAAGGTTTATGACTTTAGTGTTTTTTTTTTTTATTGAAAAAAAGTGAAAGTTTTGCGATATTGACTTAGTTGCAAGGGAGACTATAAATTGCTAACTTAATGTCCTTGAAGACGCAATGACAACATTAATATCGGCTTATCGTTAAAAGAGACAAGTTTTGTCTTGGAAGGGTGCATTTATCTGGATGGATAGTAGGTTTTAAGTGGATTTTAAAGTTGAATGCAAGTTAAATGCAGGTAAGATAGCTTTTGTAGATAAGGAGGATTATTAACGGAAATATTTTTCGTTTATGTCTGATTGCCCTAAGAATCCCAAATCTAGCTTTCCGTTCATTTGTGGGTATAAAAAAAATAAATTAATGGCAACAGGCTTATTAGTACCCAAGGCCTAGCTATTTTGTCAAAACCATTCATGTGTACGTGTGTATGTACTTATTTTCACGATGGCGGAACCTCCTGTTTTCTGCCGAATCCGAACGGCTAAGTTGAAATAACCTTTTCATGATAATTGATAATACTCGGATGATTTGTCAGATCATCACGAGAACCTGGGAATCGAACCCAGACCTTCTGCGCGGGCACCGAGCCCGTGGGTTAGGTTAAGACGTTATATTTTTGCCACAAAGAATGGGACCTGATTGAATCTTCTCATGGCACATATATACTCGTAGATGTTTGTCAAAATTTCGCAAGAGGTGGGGCAGTGACAATACATTGGTCTTGTCTCTTTCGGGACTTGAAACGGGAATCCGGCGTTAGTGGTCCAACGCACTAACAACTAAGCAAATACGCAACTTGGTTGTCCTTCTTTTCTTATATTTGTGGTTTCGCCAAAGGATTAAAGTGCTGCTGTAGATCTTCTGCTCTAGGAACCATGATACCAATAACCTCAGAAGAAGGTACTTAGTCTAATCATCCCTAGACGTGTGACCTTTGTTTGGCTAAGGCCTTCTATTATACATTTCCGCTAACAATACATCACCAGCATTATATTTATGCAGAACATGTAGGCAATGGGATTCAGTATCACTCCCAGTACCAGTATAGAATCTCAAGCATTTTATGATCTCATTGGCATGGTAGTGTGATGTTCAATCCATGAAACTCTAATTGAAATAAAAAAAATAAAAAAGTATGTTAAAACATTGCAATTGATAACAGACGAAAAGCTTGCACCCCGATTCGGACACCACCCATGAAGTAATTCGTAACTACAACCAACATATTTTCTGTTTCAGTTTTCATGTGTCATTTCATTGCGTCTGCGATGAGTTTACATTATTTTTGGTCGAAATTAGTGTTGAGGTGTGTTACAGCGGTCAATTTGTCTTCAATTTGTGTAAAGACTTCCCTTTCTATAAATTAAAGGAATGGCAGGAAAGGGCATTAGTCCTTCAGCTCTTTTGAATTCCTAATCGACCCGAAACTCAATATTGTGTGACTTTGTTGCACTTGTACCTGATACGGCATTCGGCTGACTGAAGAAACGTCTGGATCACTGGAGTCAATGCCTTTGTATCCCATGATTATTCAATATCTTCTGTCAAAATCAGGATATCATCATGTATGGACCCATAAACTTGTCCCTTTTCATCCGCAATTTCCATTCTAGGTCGGTGCAATTGACCTAAAACTATAGATTTTGGGCTTAAAAATTTAGTAAAATAGAATTGTTTATGGATGACCGACCATCCCATCTGAATTGTTTCAAAAAAGGGGATTTTAGTTCCAATTTGTTCCAATAAGAACGTTTTTTTTTTCCTCCTAAAAGGAGGATCGATCAGTATATTTAGGGGATCTGATGGCTAGTTGATATCGTCGCCATTGTTCTTCGACATTATCGTAGAATGGGATCAATCGAAAGATAGAGGCTAGATTCCACATCATACCGGATTTCTAAATGGCAATGTCCTCGAGTAGTTGGTTGTGCCCGATCCACGAATCATCTTATAGATTTATTGGCCCATCCGCTTGAGACATCTTTGATTACTCGAACGTAATTGTTTTATCCTACTATACCTCAAAATATTTACTTAAACTTTTGAACTGCAGGATGTACAAATATGAGAATACATACATATATACAGAAAAGCTTCTTTACACTCTTCGGAACAATTTTTTCATATTTCGTATTTCGCAGCGCTAATATTATTGATTATGAATTTTATGTCCATAGCTGTAAAATTTCGAATAGACTCATCACTTAGGTTAATCCAATGTTGCACTTGGAAATATTTTCTCCATTCAATGACGAGTTTTTGGACTAATAAAATCCATAATTCCCAATCAATGGTTTTTTTACCTCAAATTTAAACTTTAACGCACTTGGAAATATTTGTATTATTCAATGTCTTAAATCAGTTGATAGGAAAACAGGCAGCATCCTTTCCCGTTTGGCCTAATAAAATCCAATAAATAAATCCAAACAAAATATTCTTCAAATCAAGTGTTCCATGAAGACGTTTCATTCTTGCATGTTTACCCCAATATCAGCAAAGAATAAATATAGGACTGTGACTGTGACTCCGGTCCAAAACATAAAATCTTGAAGTCTATACTCACCACATTAATGTCAAACATTATTCCCTGGCCAACGTTTTAAATTGGAACGCGTCCCAAATATTAAAGTGAAATTGGATCCTTAAACTAGAAAAAAAAACTACGACAACGCGGATAGTTTATTGTAAAATCGATCCCCTCCTAAAACTATGCTACAAAAAAAACCTGCTTTCCACACTCCACTTTGAAATTCCCACACATACTTCTCAGCTCACCCTCCAGTCGCTTCGGTTTGTGCATTTGCTACGTCACAACACGACAACAAAAGGGGAAATTTTCATTAAGAAATTCCCTTCGAGTTTATTAAAATCACAAACAAATCGAATTAACAGGTAATAACAAAATTAGACCGCCCTGTCCTGAGTCCTCTCGACTCCAAAGGATTTCGCTTGAATTTTTTTTTTTTTTAATTAAAAAGTAAACAAACAGGAAGCACCACCACGTCGTGTTTGCATAAAACATCGCAAAACTACCTTAAAACCCCTTGAGGGGGTTAGTTAAGCTAAGTAAATGCCGTGAATAATTTACTCCCCGAAGACAGAAGGGAGAAAATGGAAATACACCAGACAGAAAAGGTGCAAGACGAAGCATCCTCTCAACAGTTAGTTACTATGGTAATGATCCCAGCCATTCCCGGCATTATTATCATACCCGGCACCCTTAGAAGTCAGCGACACAGGAAGTTCATCTAAGTATGCAAAGTTGTATGGAATAGTGGATTCGATTCACCTAGGGCACTTAGTATACACTTGTACGAGTTTGAGTATATACCCACCTATATAAGAGTGTTTGGGAACATCTTATAGAGTATGTCCTCTTGAGGATCATAGTTTGCCTTATCGTCGGAAATGGGATAGATATTAGAAGATACGCTGTTGCACTACACAAGTATACGTGTGGATACAAATCATCGTCACTCGGTGTGGATTACCATAGTGTTAAGGATGTGCAGCGCTTTTAATTGGGTCGATGCTATTTCAGGGCGGCGGCCTGCGTGGCTCCAACGTCAAGGATATTTACGATGCAATTTAACGGAATATTCTCACATATTCACGCATCAATCCGGTGTATGTGTGGCTCTTGAAATTTGCATTTTGCAGTGTGTGGTAACGTTTTAATTATTCTCTCTCTCCCTTTGCCAGGATCTGAATAAATTGTTTGCCTACCAAAAAGTTTGTGCATATCCTTGGCATTAATTGGTCTATTCAGATATTTACCAATGGACAGAAAAATAGAAACCCTAAAATTACGAATAAGTTTGCATTCCCAAAAAAAAAGAAAAGTTTTTGGTTAATTGGAGGAAGAAGTTTCCCTCCGGTGGCCATGCATCCTTAGAGGCGAATGAAAAACCTCTCCTTTGTTGTGTTGGCTGGGATTTGCCTAACAGGTACCTCGGACTCGAGTATTTGTATTTATTATCATCGCTCAGCATGTTTTTTTTTGGCATTTATCCAGGGATGTACTTCTTCAAAAGCAGATCCTTTCAATTTTATTTCAAATACCATTACAAAGCCGAAGGACATCTCATCTCTTTGTTGTTTTATTCGTGTGCCATGTGCATAGTATTGGATGTCTGACAACAAAAAAAATCTGAAATTCGATACGGACCACCTTCATCCTTCATTTGAAACTTATGTAAGATGGATATATAGATTGGTCGGACGAAGGTCCTTCGTTAAAATAACAAATGAACAACAAAAAATTTGAAGGAAAATTTCAATCGAATTGAGGGAATGGAAACGTTAAAGAAAATTTGTCGTGGATGTTAACACTGTCGGTGACACTTGTTTTTCTTTTTAGAACAGCATGTGAGTTGAGTCGGTGCAGGAGCTAAAATTGCACTTTTTCCAATTAAAAATTTACTATCCTTTGTTTTGAGGATGTGTGTGCAATAGAATGGCAATTGATTTTTGATTTATTTTCAATCAGATGGCATTTGTATCCTTCGATTTGGAATGGGTGTAACGAAAGGAATATTTTCAGTTAAATGAGTCAGGGTTTAACTTTTTGAGGACACATGGGGTAGTATTTTCAAAGATATATGAGACAACGCATAGGTGCCAGCATGTGCTATTGAATTTTCAACAAATTATGTTTTGGAGGAGGCAGTTGTCAAATTTAATTGACGTTTAACACCAATCATCGAGTTAGAATCGGTATCGAGTAAGGAATCATTAAATTGATTGGGGAGGGTTAACAAAAAGTGTCGTATACACTATTTAACGAAACGTGTCATCCAATACGCATTTTGTAAGAGTTTCTCAACAAGGCTAAGGCTTACACGTTTTGGAGGTTTTGTCATTATGTTTCTTCTTTTTGTGAAGAGGCTTAAAGACATTCAATAAAATATCTCTAGGCATGGGATAATGTATTAGTCGATTTGTACAGCAGATTGTACCCTTAATAATTTCTTTCTTGAGTTCCTATAAACTGCTAAATGGTGTTATATCTGCAAGTTTCACATCACAGGTGGTTATAATGGTCAAATTCACAACCATGTGCAAGCACTGCTGTTGCACGTTTCATACAAAATTGGCCTTAAGGGTAGTAAAATCTAAGTAAAGGCTGGCCGATTTTTATATATGTAAAGCTTCACATAAACCATCCCTCTTTAGAACTAAAGGCTATGGGCAGCGAGTATTGTCGTATCTGTCAAGAATCAATCGTTCAATCGGCACATCTTTTTAAGGAGGTAATACTTTTCAAGGTTAACAAGCCTCTTCATTTATCCTAGCATCTTAAATCTGTGCAGGGATTTGCAAAAAAAAATCAATTAAACGTAAACCAGTCTCTTCAGCTATCACAGCCTCTAAAACCTGTACAGGGATGGACAAAGAAAATCACTTAAGTGATTGCCATAAAACGCGATTGAGTAAATTCGCACCTAAGTAAGCTTAACATCCAGCTATCGATACATTTTTGAAGGCCTGGAAGTATTAGGGTTGGTTCGGTGTTGTAAACGAGGGTAGACCCTGATTGGTTTTAACTTGGCAATGCCCAGTGGTTGTAACTCTGAACAGACATCAAATGTGCTTATTTTTAATATCCAAGTGGTAACCATCGGGTACTGGTCTCATCGAAACGGATTTGACTTGATAAACGATAAGTGCGAGTGTTGATAAAATCGAGAAAAACAGCAACAATATAAACAGCCTAATAAAAATGGCACGGAATGAATACCCGAATTTCCCTGGCGAACCTAGAAGAGCTGCTTTGAAATATTCGGACAACAGGTAGGAATTTCAATGGCCCCGTGTCCTAGGATTATCTTACGAATTAAAACTGGCCCTCCAGGTTGGGGGTTGTGCTTTTGGTTAATTACCCACCCATGGAAAAAAGCTTTTTTTTTACAAAGAATCCAATAGCCTCCGAAAGGGCTGATATTATTGCTGACGACCCTGCTAAACGAAAACAGGACAACGGCATTCGTATCTGCACATGGAATGTAAGAACATTAAACAGGAGAGGTGCAAGCGAACAAAGCCCTAAACTGCTACAAAGCAGACATTACTGCCATCCAGGAAATACCATGGGATGGGTTGGGCAAAAAGACGATGAAAAACTTTGACAACTACTACAGACCGTGTTATAGTGAGCAGAAACAGCGACTACTCGGATGCGGATTTGTTATAAGTGCCAGACTTAGTGAAGAAGCCTTATGTTTCCAAGACAATAGCGATCGCATGGTAACAATCCGCATCAAGGCCAAATTCGCGAACAAAAGCCTTGTATGCGCTCACGTCCCAACGGAGGAAAAAGATAATATAGCTAAGGATTGCTTCTATGAGCTCCTTGACAAAACCTATGAGCGACTACCGAAGTACGATGTCAAAATCGTAAAAATGCTGACGTCGCAATGGAGGAAAAAGATGGTATAGCTAAGGATTGC
This sequence comes from Rhingia rostrata, assembly GCA_949824845.1. NCBI lineage: Eukaryota > Metazoa > Arthropoda > Insecta > Diptera > Syrphidae > Rhingia > Rhingia rostrata. Next base: position 94,158,996 of record OX463757.1, read on the forward strand.
TTCTATGAGCTCCTTGACAAAACCTATGAGCGACTATCGAAGTACGATGTTGAAATCGTACTGGGATATATAAATGCAAACGTAGGAAAAAAAAGACATCCTAAGCAGTATTTTCGGAAATCATAGCCTAAACGACAACTCGTCTGGTAACGGACCTAGGCTTATTGACGTCGCTACGGAAAGAAATGCCACTATAGCCAGAACACGGTTTCCTCACCATAAGGGGGCATGGCGGTCTCCAGATCAACAAACGCTCAACCAAATTGATCACATTGCGATAGACAAGAGCCACGCATCTAGTATTTTGGATGTCCAAACATTCCGAGGAGCTAACATCGACTCAAAGCACTACCTTGTTGTATCTGTCTGGGAACCGAATACTGCGAGGCGGAGTATTGGTTTCCATTCGCTCTACATGTCCAAGCCATCTTAACCGTCCAATCCGCTAGTATATTTGTTGTTTTAATCTTCATCGACATAGTTCGTCAACGAAAACGGGATCGAAGATTTTTCAAGGACCAAGGATTTCTTCATCCACTTTTGTCACGGTCCATTCTTCAGCGCCGTGGAGCAGGACTTGGATGATCAGGGTTATATGATCTCCCCTTAGTAGTTACTCTGAGGGCTTTTCAAAGTACTCAATTGCATTCTTAGCCCGAAGAAATATCGGTTGACAAGACTGGTTCTTCGATTCTAGTTGGATGCCATTCATGGAGCTAAGATTTATAATTCTATTCTGTTTCTAAAATGTTTTCAATTTCTCTGCCACTTTCTATCTGAAAATACTGAAGAGCCTTCGATTCGCTGTCCAATAGTGCCCTTAGTATAGAAAGACTTTACATTAAGTGATGCCCACAAGAATATACGGATTTCAATGCGCTAATCTCCAGAATCCTAAATGTGAGACAATATTGGCTGGTCTGCAAAATTAGGCCTTTAATTACACCACCTCCGTTAAATACACCTTCTGCAGTTGGTCATTCGAGGTTGGCTTGGTGAGAGAAGTTAGTAATGAAAGTACTTGACTCCGCTCAAGACTTTTTTAAGTATCCTGTTCTGTTAGACTATGAGACTGATAGGTTGTATGAGACTTTTTTTTTTAAATAAGCAAAAAATCATTTCTGAATGCAGGTTAAAAATTCGGTTGTAAAGAGATGTCCATAGTCCAAGTCTTAGCTACATCAAAGCTATTGCTTATCTACTGACGTTCCATCCAATTCATATTACGTCCTTGCTTTTGTTCTTATTTTGCCGCTAGGAACATGGCCTACATTGTAGGCGTATGCAGAATTTTCATAGTCTCTAGTGTGGTCTTGTGAGTCTTGCACAAAATGTATTGATCACCACATATCCTCGTCCCTCGCATATATAAGCTTGTTCCACTTTTCAGAGCTCGTCTAAATTAATTTCCATCATTCCAGAGTATACCGAAAACCTACAATTTGTTTGTTAATTTTGTTGATACACAATTACCCGTTTTCGGTAGCTTTAGCTTTTTGCTAAAATTAAAAGCACACACAGAGATAGCGTGTAATAATGTTTCGTAGTTTTACTCGATCTATATTGGATTAATCAAGTGTTTAGGGTTGCTCCCTGATTTATCTGTACCGTAACAGTTATCTGCATTTTGTACCTTACCAAGACGATACCAATATCGCCTTCATCTCAATTTCGAAAAACTGACATAAATGTCAATCGGCTTATCGAATGTCTGTAACAAGACTCGGTATACTGTTCTGGTACCTTACATTTCCCGCCTAGTTGACCTAATCAAGCTGAGCTCATAGAAATGCACATGCCTTCAGTAAACATTCGGTACCGCATATAAATTGAGTATATCTAGGCAAACGATACCATACAGACAAGTCAAGAAGCGGCCAAGAAAAGTTCGAAATATTTCTGTCTAATTGCTAAATTTTGAAAATTGGTCAAAAATACAAATTTCGATATTTCTCTTAATTTTGATTAAGCAAATCTTTGAAAAGAGTGAATATATTAGTTAATTGTTTTTATTTTTAATTTTTAGAAAACTAATCAAAATTACAATTTAGTACAAAATTTTGAGTTTTGTACTTAATTTCGAAATACGTTGCCCGTAGGTATTTATATGCAAACAATTCTCAAGAAAAGCTGGTAGAGGTACTTCTTGTTTGAATTTTTCATTAGTCTAAGGGAATGAATTGTCATCAACTGCATTTATCTTTATTTTCAGCAATTTCTACCATTTTTATTTTCTTTAACATAAATTGATTGAAAAGCTGTGTGGAAGAAACCTTTGCCTTAAAGCTGCCTTACCTGCACAGCCTACTCAATTTGATCTCCCCAAACACATTTAAGGCCTACCATCAAAAGGGATATTGACACCAATTCAAACCACCAAAAGGCTGTGAAAAACATACCCTTACACCCATAGAAATCCGTATTAAAAAAAAAAACAACAAAAAAACGCAATTCCATCCTTATAGTTGAAGGATAAAACGTTGTTTTATTCACTCTTGGTATCGCACAAAAGGTCGAAAGGAAATGTGTTCAACAATAGGCTCCGACATCGGCCTTTGACGTTCATTCATCTTCAGCTTTGACAATACAGTCTGCTCCAATAAATTTATGAGAGCCCTTTTAGTTGTTGTTGTTTTTTTTTTTTTTTTTGTCTCAGTTGGGGGTTCATTTTTTAATCATACACACATACTTGATCGAAGTACACACCTTTTTGCGTCCTTCCTCTATCCTTTTTGCTTGTTAGCACGATACGAAGCTGTCAATAATTTTATTTTTGTTTTCGAGGGATTTTCCAAATCTAAAATGAAGTTATGGATATCTGTGCAAACTTTTCCATCAATAATTGAAAGGATAAGAGTACCAATCTGTGTTACGATTAATAAACAATGATGATGTTGTGTATATGTAAGGTTATCCTTACTGAAACATATGCGATAGACACCCACTCGTGCGGATCCCAAAAAAAAAAGTATATACAACCATGCATGTTGGTTGTGCCATCTCTAGTAACATTCGTTGCGATTACTGCAACATACTTGAAACAAGTACTCGTTTGGTTTTATGACCCTCACTAAGCTACTACTGAATTAGGAACGCAGATACTTGGAAGAAATGTTGCTGTGTTAGGTATCTCCCTTTATCTTCTAATAGGGGAGTTTATCGTAATTGGTTGTTGTAGTGGTCGGTATGTAGAATTTATTCGATGTGGCGTACGATGTATTTGGTGGGCGGACTTGAGATAAGATAGTTTAGGGGAATACGCCCAAACAATTTTCAATATCCATTTATAAACTAAGAGCTACGAATGGTTTCGGTAGATGGTAGATGTAATAAATTTACAAATATTTATTGTTAATAAATTTGTATGCCTTGCAGAAATTGATTAATCGACCAATTCACCAATGGGAATAGAGCTTTATCTAAGATATCTTCCTAGATATGAAATCCGGAAAGTTTTTTTCTTTATAAATATATTAAGAATACGTTGAACGCGTGTATATTTACAAAAAAAATACATGAAAATGCTACAATCCGCTGTGGGAATCGGTTTATTCCCTATCCCATCCTATTTGTGTTCAGAAACAATATCGAAACACCTTCTCGTTTGTTCAAAATCGATAATTTTTTTCTGAAAGTGGGCCATAGGTGAATTTAAAAAAAATGTATTCCTGCACAGCATTCGTGATCAAAAAGCTTTATGCCAAATTCATTACCCTCGCTCAACATTTTTGGACTGACCCCCTTCTTTTTTTTATAGGAAAACGCCCCCGTGGGCTAAAATTATGTATAGACAAAATTTTCTTAGCAATATTTTCGATTTTTTTTTTCATAAAATGTTTCTTTTTTCGAATTTCCTTAAAACTGTACAGTATTTGATCGATGATGACTTACGCTCAGAAAGATTTCTGAACTAATGTTGTAGCGCCTCGAGGCTCTTCTCTAATGAGAGAATCTTCTCTCCCGTTCTGTTCACAGTTTTTGCTTAGAATGTCAATGAGGACAAAAACAAAGTGGGAACAGTGCGATTGTTGCGAATACCTTATATTTACATAAATTTCATATATTCTGACTATTCTAACTACTAGGATGAAGAACATACCTTTTAGTGATATCAATTGCATGTAATGATCTGAACAATTTCATTCCTAAAAACATACCCTTAGAGATTATACAGTGGAGAACAAAAACAAATCTAGTCCAACTAAACTTGAAGAAAAGATAGTAGTAGACTAGATTTTTTTTGTGAGAGAGAAAAACTTTCGGTTATACAAAACCAATCCAACAGAGGAAACCCGAACAAAATTCAAACAAGCCAGAAATGACTGTAATTCCCATTTTAAACGTGTCAAATTCCTATACGACCAAAAGACGAGGCAAAAAATACTACAATGTCCTAGAGGTAGTAAAAACTTTTGGTCAATTGTCAAAGATATAAAAAAATTCGGCTTCATCATCAGTTCCGATTCTCATTCAAAATGACATTCCAGCTGTCAGCTCTTTAGACAAAGCCAATCTGCTTACTGCACATTTCGCAGCCAGTGCTACAATGCCAGATTGTGCCCCGTCTCCTCCTCTGCTTGATAACGTAAATCACTCTATGGGACAAGTTAACTTTCGTACTCGTACCGTTGCAAGAGTTTTATTTGATCTTGATATTCACAAGTCCGCTGGTCCAGATGGTATTTCCCCTGTTATTCTGAAGAGGTGTTCTTCTACGCTAGCAAAACCACTGCGTAAGCTTTTCTATCTATCCTACTCATCAGGTCTCTTTCCGAGTAGATGGAATACTGCATTTGTCTAGCCTGTACCGAAAATAGGGGAATCTTCTTCTCTCTCCAACTACCTACCAATTGCACTTACGTCCCTTCTTTTCAAGGTCATGGAAACGCTGATAAGTCGTCAGCTTATAAAATATCTCGAAACACGAAAACGTCTTAATGACCGGCAGTATGGTTTTCGCAGTAACACGTCCACTGGTGATTTGATGCCATATTTCACCGAAAAGTGGAACCAATCAATCCTTCATGGTGGAGGAAGTAATATTGTTGCACTTGATATTTCAAAGGCATTTGAAAGGGTTTGGCATCAAGCCCTTTTGTCGAAAATGCGTGCATTTGGAATCGATGAAAAACTGCTTCTATGGATTAGAAATTATCTTTCGAAACATTCAATTCAAGTTGTTTTGGACGGATTTAAGCCTGCAACTCACCTAATAAATGCTGGTGTCCCTCAAGGCTCAATTTTGTCTCCGAGTTTCTTTCTCATTTTCATCAATGATCTCCTTTCTGTAACTTCTAATCAAATTTATTCCTTCGCTGATGACAGTACTCTCAGCTTCTCATGTCTCCGACTCTCTTTCTCATTTTCATCAATGATCTCCTTTCTGCAACTTCTATTTCAATTCATTCCTTCACTGATGACAGTACTCTCAGCTTCTCATATTCGTTTTCAGATCCACGTCCCTCATCTTCGAACGTGGAATCTAAACGACAACATATGTTAAGCTCATTGAATTCCGACCTTGACAGCATCATCAAATGGGGTAAATCTAACAGAGTGCTTCCAAAACACAATGCTGTCTTCTGTCGTTAAAGCGAAACCAACATCTAGAACCATTATCCATGAATGGCACTTACGTCGAAGAAACCGAAAAACTTTCCATGCTGGATATGTGTGTTAGTAACGACTTACTTTGGAACAACCACATATTCCAAGTCGCTAAAAACGCAGCGAAATGTCTAGGTTTCCTTAATCGATGTAAAAAATATTTCACCCCCTCTGACCTGGCCACAATATATAAAGCGTTTATACGCTCTAAACTTGAGTTTAACGCCCACATATAGTCGGTTGCGCCAAATCACTCTCCACACTCCCTTGAGTGCGCGCAAATTAAAAAAAAAAGTAAACAATTAAAAAAAACCGAAATCGGCTTCGGATTTGATTGAGATGCCTAGTTGTAGCAACATTCTCCATCTATTGCTAAATGCCCAGCTAAATTCCATCAATACAATACCATCGTAAAATATAATCTTCATGCAACATAGTGTTCTGCGTTCAAGCATGCTCTAACTGGGGAGAAGTTCATATTGAAAAATAGACGTGTACACGTTTATGCTGGGCGAATATAAAATCAGTGTTGCTTAAATTCCTTAGGCAACATTTCTGCATATATTTGAGGAATATAAGTCCAAAATACCCTCAAATCAATAGCAATGTGCATAAACCTATGATACAGACAAGATTCTTTATGTTTCTTGTCCTGCAACAAACGTGTTGCACAGTTTCACTAGCAAAACTGTTCATAAATGTGTCGTTCAAAGTCCCGCAGCAACTTATTCCAAAAACTCCCTAACAAAACATTTTAAATACAATTACAACACATGCAATGTGTTCACAATGAAAATTGTTCGCCTATAAAATCCAACAGCCGACAAAATCCCCAATAATCTCACTTCCACAAACAGTGAAAAATCTATTTCCGATGATATCAAGAAATCGACGGTTAAAATCCGAACCACGTTCCCATACTTCTGGACGGCACCATTAACCTTTTGTCACCCATTAAACCCTTTTTCTGGCATCAATAGTTAGCCACAATCTGCGCTCATTAAACATGCGCAACATGCAACATTGTATACCTTAATGACACTGCCGACATTCACCCATGGGCATATAGGTAGCCACATGCAGGCAAACATATTAACCGACCCCTACGCCCCATTATAAGGCGACTGACTGCATTTATGCTTCCGTTCTGAATGCAATGCAGCTATGGCTTATGCCTTTAAGCCTTTAAGCACCGTCATTACCAGTGCATACAGAGAGGCGTAACACGGCTCGCGGCAGCTCGAAATGTTACACAAGATTGTTCACAGTGATAATCCCTCCACTTAATTTCTGGTCATCGGAAGACCAGAATAAGTATATTTTTGGCTATCACCTGGTCCGGGGATGATTCGCATTTGCATTTTCTTTTTGTTCGCGGTTACACCTGTCCACGGGTGTGGGTTGGACCAGGAAGCACATGCAAAAAAAAGGAGAGCAGCTAAAACCCCAAGAAGCAGATGTTGCAGATATCATATTTGGCGAAAAAAGTGTTTCCAGAAGATTAACATCACGTGTGTGTGCCCTCTTGGTTGTATATACACTCGTCCAGATCAAATTGATTGTGTCTTCTCGAATTTTCGACAGTCTCTGTCCAGCGGTATTTCGGAGGTTCTTCTTGTGATTTCAATTGTGTTCTTTCGGCCAAGCGTAGTTTTCGTGTCGGGGAGAGATACGTGACCGTCGAGTTGGATGTTTTTTCATACACAATTTTATTATATCCACCTGCCGCCGTTTTTTTTTGTGTGCCCTTTAGGTCTTTGTTTTTTTTTGAAAACACTGCACTTTGGAGTCGTGTGTCGGAGGTGCTTATGTCGTGCGTGACTTGATGGAATATCAGATCGGCTTTCAACGCCACACCACTTATGCGGCCCGTACAATTGTTTCGTTTTTATTTTGACGAAATAAGGATACGTGCTTTGAATTGTGACGAAGCTCCTCTACGAATGTCCTGAAAAGTTGTTAATATTCATAACCTAAAAGTTCTGAGTTGTGGCGTCAAAGTGCTGACTTATCAGCATCAGACAGCAGCTGTCAGCAGATGAGGGTACTTTGCAACACACTAATAATGTTATAAACTGTGAAATATAAAACAGAAACAGCAGGAGATACATAATTAAGATGGAAATGTATCCATGGGCAATCTTTGTCTGTGTAGCAGCAGCAAATGAGTAATGGTTGCGTTTCTGACGGACATAACGATGGCTAATTATGATGGGCCCTTATAATGTGTCTGGGTGGTTGGATGGTTGTGTAACTATAATCTATAATAACATATAGGCGGTATATGTATCAGCAATCATCAAAAAAAACCATTTGAAATAATTTAGGATATTGCACCGTCGTGATGATACATGGCTTGCCATCGCTAAGGACCCAAGCAGGGATATGCAAATTCGAAGCTCTTCGGGGTGTTCGAAATGAATGTAAATGGCTGCAAATTGGACTTGTGTAACATCATATCACTTTGTGGATCTTGAGACTCTCAGACCTACCGAAGTATCCGCTCGGAAAAAAATTCTCAGATATAATGGAAGATGAATTTTCTAACGACATACCCGTTCCGATAAGCATTTCAAAAGATCTACCGACGATATGTAACACACATGTTCGTGGAGCGGCGTAATGTGTCAAGTCAAGTTGACAGCTACGCGGTGATTTCTTTAAAAGTTTTCCAACGAAGAATTGTTGCGGAATCAAACGAAGGCAACTGATGCTTCATTTATTTTGCTTCGCTACGGATACCACGAAAGCAAACTAACATCCGATTGGATGGGACTTTCGGTTCCGAAATTCTTTGTAACGGATACCTCGATTTGCATTTTTTTTTTTTTGATACCTCGATAACATCCGTAAAAGCAATTTTTTTCGAATACTTCTGAAATCCCATTCCCGGATACTCTATACAGAGGATGGTGTAAAGAATAGTCAATAAACATTTCTGTGCCTCAACCAACATGCCTCACGTTGTAACTTGGTCCCAAGCATTCTGACTCAAGTTGCGTACTCCAATTTGGTGGTCATCCTTTACTGGTTCCAACACCTGTTTGAAAATTCAAGACTCTTCCAGCCAAAGCACTGGTGTTCAATTTACAAGTCCTAACCAGCTTAGACCCCAGAATGTGTGCTTTATGTCGCTGTACAGCTGGTTGTACAGATGGTTTTCATCTGGGCCTAAGTGGCGGACGTTTTTGTCAATTAATAGGCAAGTCTAGGTTCACAATCCCTTACTACTTACCACATTAGCGATTTCATCGACTGGATGGCTTGGATTAAGGACTCCATGCCACAAGAAGACAGCACGACAAAACAGCCTCCAGTTTATTAGATATCAACTTAAAACAATTTTTTTTGTTTTATTTCAACGTACATCCATCCAGTCTATCTTCACACGTAAAAACTGTTAAAATCCACTTCGGTGTTATGGTCTATTCGTCTACGTTGTTTGTTCTTTCTTGTTGACAGAAACGTGCATAGTTTCTCCTACATTTTGGTATATCACCGATCTTGGCCAGTGATGCCAATATTATCGGGAGGATGCAAGTATTTAACGCCTGAGTGTTTTTCAAACCTCTCAAGTTAATATTAAACTTGAGAGGTTTGAACAATACTTAGCCTGATATTCCCGTTGCATTTTTAATGTCGAATTTCGACAGAGAGCTTATTGCCGCACTTAATGGAGCAACGAGCGTTCATTAAAGGTAGCCACCCTGCTTAGACGGACGAGTTTTGGCGGTATACCAAGACTAGAATTTGTATTTTTATACTTCTTGAAATTTTTCAAAAATTTGACGAAAATAGATTAACGAGGGCCTATTATACAATGAGACACAAGTTCTTGTAGAACAAGCAAAATTTAATTGCGAATGGGAAACCTCATAACATTTGTTGAATTTCACTAGTCCTACTAAAATTTATCGCATTGTTTTATAAGTACTTGATTGGTTTTAGACCTTCCTGTACTCGAACCACGCTGATATGTAGTGATCAAGTAGCCGATACGTCAGGCGTTCACTTACTATGTCATATGAAACATTGATTTTGAGGAAACGCTTGCCTCTGTAGAGACGGTAAGGTCTAATTTCCTAGTAAATATCTAAAAACATATTCTTGGATCAAAAGTTTTTTTTCGGAAAAGCTATGCCTTGATTTTTTCCACACTATTAATGTGTGCGCCCTAGTTTTTGCACGATGCCTGCCAACTGGTCCTTTAAATGTGATGCTTGGTTCTCCCTGTTGTTGAATTTGCCTCAAAGCTGTTTTCCACAAATGCTTTATGTTGGGTAGAACTGCAGTGGAATTATTTACCCTTCCATATTCATACAACCAATCAGGAAAAAATACTGGTTCAAAAATTTGCTAAACAAACGCAAGAAATTTGTAAGAAACCCCTCCACTGGTTGATGGCTTTGCTAAAATGCATTATAAATCTTAAAGTTTTGCCTAAAAATACTTACTTTATGCATGTGTTTCTCTCACATTCGATGACTAAAAAAAAAATACAAAAAAATGGGAAAACAAAAATCTCATCACAATAACCCCCATCGAACATAACAGCAATTTTCAATATTCAAGTCTCCTCCACCTCGATCATTGCTTTCGAAAAAGGAATTTCTTCATATTTTTTGTGGTTTCTTTGGTGATGAAAGAAATACATTTCCTCTACTCGAAAATGCTCCTTCACTTCTTACAACTGGTACACTTGTCCAAGGCAATCGAATCTCATCTACCTACATTCGTTACAATGCAAGGGGTATATGCTCGCCTCTTATACCCTTAGGACCAACCGCAAAGAAACAAAACAGCAAATAGGAATAGTATCCGAGATTTTCTCTCTCCCTCTTGCGTCCTCAAAAAAAATAAAAATATTTCTCCCTATCCCTAGCGTTTAAAAAGGAAAATATTTTTCGCATCCTGCCAAAAGGGACTATTTTTGCGGCCATATACACTTTGGTTGTTGCATTCGTACAATGTTTGTATTTTTTTTTTGTTTTTTGTTGTTTCTGTTCACCTTCCGCCGATAAGGAAATTACATATTTTCTCTATACTCCTTGTTGTGAAATCCTTTTCAATCCAAAGCATATCGAAGGATTCGCTTGGTTTTGTTAAAGTGCAAAGAAACGACAAAAATGTGTTTTCTAAAGCGGATGCAGTTTCTGGTTTGTTGTTCCCTCTTAAATAATCCCAACAGAGTGTTGAAACGGATGATCCTGCAGAGGATACTATTCATTTATTCAGACGTGCAGCAATATGATTCTGCAACGAATTATGTGGGGTTTGGTTTTTACCGACAAACGGTGTACACTACATGTGTGTGTTTGTGTTCTAGTGATATTTGATGGCTTTACGAAATGGATTTGCATTATCCTTGTTATGCTTTGCGAAAATGTATTTACAAAAGTATTTTTCTTTTGCGCAGCAAATTGGATTTTTTCCGCTTTTCGATTTTTTTTTTTGTAAATTATAATGGCTGGTCATGATGACAGGACATAGTAAGGAGGAACCAATTTAATTTGTATTTGCAGCAAGGATATGGTGGTAATAAATCATAAATTAAATCATGATTAATGATTGGGAGAGGGGAAATTGATTATACTTAGTATGGAATACTATGGTGAAGGATGGATTTGTTGGCAGTGTTCGATACGAGTGATTTGCTCGCGAAGTAAGATGAATGATGTTATTTTGCAGAAGGTTTACAATAACTGTAGCAGTGTTTATGTAGTAATTCTCTATTAATCATATCCTTTTTTAATTTCGAGAAGTACTCATTTAAAATAATAGGGTAGCTATCTAAACACTCGAAAGTATCAAACACTTGGCCAAATTGATATACGAAGTTAGTACATCGAGTCTAGACATAAATATGGATGCAAGGAAAAATTGATTGCCAAATTGAAAAGGACTGAGATAATATCTTATTCGCAAAGACTTGAATTTACCACTCAGTAAAACAGGGATCTCTGGCCAATCATCTTTTTTTGTATCGATGCACGCCTCAAATACATGGCAAATAATGTCGCTGTCAAGTATGGCCTAATATGTCCTCTAAAACGAGTTTAAGCTTGTGTTTGAAGGATTGGAAATATGATTCATACTGTTGACCTTTTTAAACTTTTTATAGCCCAAAGACTGATACGGTGATATTTTGTAGGTTGTCCAGCCGAATTGAATTTTTTTTATTATTTCAAAACATGCTTTCACAAACAATATGGGTGAAGTCCGTACTATCGGGAGCAAATTTTCTGTTTGTTTATAATTCGCAGAATCTTATACAAATGTATTCACTGAGTTATAATTTTTTAAAAAGCTTCTGTTTATGATGGATAATACACGCGATCGTTCTGTTTAACGAATTGCTTAGTTTGTTCTCTGTTGATTATGATAAAGGGTGATCCATTTCGAGTTTCCCTACTTTTTTAAAGAAAAAAAACACAGAAAATTCAAATTTAATGGAGAATGCTTATTATCATTTGAAAGAACATTCTTTGCCATTTATTTTTTGAAGATTATGTCTATCAAATGTTGGCCGTTGCTACGTCGCAGATGGTCCACCCGTTGAGTCCAATTTTCGATCACTCGTTCGAGCATTTTGACTGGTAACTGGCGAATGACACGCGTGATGTTTTCCTCCAAGGCCTGAATCGAAGCGGGTTTGTCGGCATAAGCTTTTGACTTTACATATCCCCACAGGAAAAAGTCTAACGGTGTGATATCACACGATCTTGGTGGCCAATCGACCGACCCAAGACGTGAAATTATGTGTTCACTGAAATGTTATCTCAATAAGTCCATTGATTGATGCGATGTGTGGGAACAGAACAGAACACAGAACGTGAATTTTCATAATAAAGTTGAACGTAAACGTTGTTCACGCGTAAGTCTTTCCATTATGAAATGCCAAACAATACTAAACAAAAATAACATGACAGCATGACACGACTCACACGTGATCTGTCAAAAAAGGCTATTGAAAAAAGTATCTCTACTTGGATCACCCGTTATATGCCATTATATGTGATATAAAATATCGTTGTATTTTTCTTCAGGTATTGCTGAAAACTTCGTTACCAAAAGCCTTATACTGGTACAGTGTCTACATATTTGTCAGCTGGATTGCATGCGCTTATAGCAACTTATGATCAAAATAATAGCCCCAGCTTGGAAGGTTTAGTTTTCATAATTGAAGAGTAGGTCGTATGCAAAAGCTTGGCATATTGGTCGTAATGACTCTGGTTTGAAATCATGTTTTCTTTATTTTCATTATTGGATATAACTTGATCACATTCAGTACGTAGCGCATGTACAAAAGCATGGCATGTTGTACGTAAGGACTTTGGTTTGAAATCATACAAAATTCAATTCGCGGAAGGCTATATAACCTTTCAAATCTTCACCGTGTGAGTATTTGGGTTCTTGAGAAGCCTAAAAAGGTTAACTGTTTTCGACTAGAATTTTGTTCAGTGATAAAGCCACGAATTTCCAGGTTTCTTTTAAAACTCAATGAACCTTGCTTGCGTCACTTAATGTACGTTCTTCCTTGATTTTCATTCGCTGTATAGATCCTCGCCATGTTAAATATACAATGCGAAGTTTTTTTTAACCAGCTCTATGTGACTGTAGAGCTTGTGAAGTCATTTTTGAATCTTCGTCAAAAACCGAACAGAAGATTCTGATGAGGACACTTGGTAATGTCCAAAATAGTGTTGTCTGTACACAAGTTGTTGTTTTAACTTCGATCATTTAGACGAATTTTTCGTTCAAAACGACCAAGCATTTCTTCACCGTTATGAGTTTCATGCTTAGGCACGGAACCCAGATAGATAAGGTCCATTAAAAAAATAAAAAATTTGTAGCAACAGTCTCGGTAGTACCAAGGAGCTGCTAGCTTTTTCTCACAAGCATTCATGTGTGCGCGTGTGCTTCTTTATGACGTCGGAACTTCTTATTTTATACCGAATCCGAGTGGCTTAGTTGGTAAAGGCTTTTCTTGATAATACTCGGATGATTTTTCAGATTAGATGAGGGCAATTGAAAAATCATAAAGGTGTTGCTACCGCCGGGAAGCAAAACCAGACCTTCTGCGCGGGAAGTTTATCGCACTTACCATCACGTTAGTCCTGTCGTAAGCGGCTTTTAATTCTATTAGTAGGGGGTTGCTTTCGTTTTTTTTTTTCTAGATCTACCGAAGAGTGAAAATTCAGTTGTGGGGGTTCACAACTCAACAACTCGGAGTTCATATACTATAGCATCTCAGGGAGCTCTTTGAGCGTTATAGGTTCGTCTCACCTGATAATATTTTATTAAAAAAAAAACAAAAAAAGTTGAAGATAGGATCTTAAGGTGATCTTAAGGAGATATATGCATCTGAAATTTGTGCAGTTCAAAGTGTCCCCTGTTTTGTAGATCGTGCAAATGATGCTGATGTCATTCTTCGGACATACCTTCTTGTTATGTTACTTACCAAATCATCTCTACCGGCTTTATGTATAGGCAGCTTCTTTCTGTTTTAATCCTAACAGGATTTTTTCCTCGTCTTGTATCCTTGGCATTGACTTCTCCGATTTTGATCAAAATTTACAACTTTTTTCAAAATTGTTGATGACCCGGGGTCACGATAATTCTTCATAAAACTTTTCAAATTTCTGACGATAAAAACATTCGTATGACTTGCTCGGTTTTCTTCTGTTTTTCTTTTTCTCGGAAAGTCTGTGTTTTATCCTCCTCGTTTGCACGCCGAGTTCAATGGCGCATCGCAAATTTTTTTTTAAAAGTACTACAGTTTGCCTGCATTTTTCAAAAAGATGCATTAGACTGAACTTAATAAATCGATTCTGTAGTGCATCATTGCCGAGGTATGATCGGCGTTCCCTAGTCGCAAATTCACCACGTCACTGAGTATACTTCCCAGTTAAAAATACGTGATTCCCATTTCTGTCTCTCTAATTCGTAACGATGTTTGCAAATCTGTAAACACAGACCAGTATACTCCTTCACATATTCCGTCAAACATGACACGGTAAAAGTCACTCTTCAGCACAACCTCTACGCTCAACATCCCAGCTTCCAAATAATTTCTATGTTTATTTCAAAAAAAGATCAAAACTTCTACTAACCACTTAAAAACGCATTGCTCCACAAACCATCTGCCTTTCTGTAAATTTCATAAAACAGTATAAAATCAGTGGTTACAGAGGGAATAAAAATTTTCCAGATTCTCTGAAACACCCTTAAAACTGAGAAAAAAATCCATCGACATTCCACATGTGCAGCAGGTAGTTGGGTTTTTTTTCTCAACAAGTATCTTAAAAAAATCCAACACTCTGACAGGATCAGGTCGATATTTTTCATACAAAGGCTTAAAGGAAAAACGAAGCCATATAGCAACATGTGAGTACAAAGCCAACAAGAGTGGCAGATGGTCGTCTGATCCTTCGCGATCCTATAGGAAAAATATACATGAGTAAAATGCCGAAAAGTGCATGACAGTGTTGCGCATATAAACACAAGAGAAACTGAAAAAAATCAGTTTTACAGGGATTTTTATCCTATCCACTACCTGACGCTCAGGCATGAAGAAAGCAACAAAGGGATGCTGTTAGCTACCTGTAGGATGCATTAATTGCATCGAAATACCAGGTGCAAATTTCTTTAGTACTGGGAAGAGTTTAGGTTCTTTTTTTTATTGAGATTTTTGTTTTGTGTGATGATCTCTTTCGAGAATCGGTGGGTCTTGGTGAACATCACGATAAGGGTAAATATGGGAGGTATATCCTTTGAAGTCTTGGACTATCATGATTGAAAATGCCATCAAAGTTGGTAATAGATTTTGTACTAAAAAATTGATGGGATAAGTATTTATGGGTATCAATGAAGATATATTGTAAGTAAGGATTTGTGTACATGCCCTAGATTTTTTCAATTGTGGTGTTATGTAGACCTATGATTGTGTCAAAACAGTTTAAATTATGGCAAGAAATTAAGTTATTGAAACATGTAACTTAAACTTTGTTTGCGTTTTAAGATCTTATTTTGAATCGAGTTGACACATAGTTTTTTCATAAACTATGTATTCCTGAATAGTTCCTGCAACATCTTTTCAATCGAAGAATCTTTTATTTTGATATACTGCTAGCTGAGACGAAAGAGGTTGTCCTGTCTTTGACTGTAGCACATACCCGGGCATTTTTCCAATGTTTATCTCAGCAAAACCCTTCCATAAAATTAGACAAAACAGTATAGGCGTTTTCAAGTTATGGCGTTACCAATAAAATGGGATCGCCAATGTACTAAACTCTTTAGCAGTCAGTATTCACACTTTTCAAGATTTAAACCTGTACAATATGGAATATATGCTTGCCCAGTTCCCAGTTTCCAGCGACTATTTTATAAGACGACTGCTCCAGAATTTCACTCTCTTGAAATGTACATTTGAAAAATCACTGCTCATAGAATATGTAAGTTGGGCCAAAAGAAGTCATCCGATGCTGTTTCGCTCTCATTAATATCGGTTGTGGCTCGCGCAGTGTGTGCCGTTGCTCCGTCCTGTTGGAACCACATGTCCTTCGTACAATTGCGGCAGAAAAAACACGGTTTACGTGGCCCTATAGCGCGCACCTTCCACTGTTTTCGTTTGACCAGCTGCGTTCTCGAAAAAAAATAATTGCCCAATGACTCCTCCAGCGTGAACAGGGCACCATGCAGTTACTTTGAACGGATGTAATGGCTCCTCGTGCATTACTCGTGGATTTTCAGTGCCCCAGAAGCGATAGTTTTGCTTGTTCACGTACCAGCTGAGGTGGAAATGAGCTTCATGGCTCATGATGATTTTGGTCGAAAAATTTTCCACTTCGTCCTCGAGATTAAGGATGACTTTGGCGTAATTTACACGCGTTTAAAGGTCGACAGGCGCAGCAGCTGATGCACGGACTGGACCTTGTACGGGAACATGCGCAAGTCTTTGACCAAAATTGGCCTTGGGGACGACCGGCCGATGGCTAATTTCGAGGCACCGTGTCTGGCCGATGTTTCCGGCGACAGCTCGACATCCTCGGCAACAGCGGCGATATTCTCGGCATAACGGCCGCTCCGGGCCGGCCACTCTTGGCAACGTTTCGTGTTTTCCCTTCAAGGTTGATGGCCAAATGGCGCAGTCGATGTCGGACGGCCGGGGAATCGGCGATGGAATTTGCGCTGCGCCCTACAGACGAATTGTTACGCAAAAAATAGCCCCGATTATACCGCTTTCTTGGGAAGTGTATCGCTCCATGGCTTGTTCACTTGTATTCTACATTTGTCTAGGTGACAAATTTCAAAACAGATTTGACATAGTTTTCTCTGTTTCGACATCTGGTTGCTCAAAAACTCTTATTTCTAGAGCGGGCAAATTAGATAAAGGATTCTAGCACTCTAAAACTTTTAAATATGGTCTCCATCGTAGATTTGTCAATGACTTCCAAAAACTAAGTTTTCAGTAGAAACTACAATATCGGTCAAATAGATCCATTACAACGAACTATCCTTGGTATATCCGATCCCACGGTTATCTCCTTTTCTGGTACAAACCGAAGTAGCAATCGGTATTCTTGTCAAACTTCATTGAAATTCTCCTTAGAATCAAACTGCTAGACTACCTCAAAGTTGAACTTATCAATAGACGTTTTGCCAAAGGCGGTGAATCAGCGCTTATGACGTTCTTCACAATATTCCTTGGTCAAGCGAAATGGGTGCATTGGTCAACTGGTGAAAACGCATAAGCAACGGCGCAATCCTGGCGAGAGCATGTGTTTAGTTTGGTGTTGTTGGTGTTGGGAGAGGCAAAGCGAATAGTAACTATTCCTGGTAGTTAAAAGTATTCACAGTTTATCTTTTTTTGGGAGCGAATTGTAATCTCACTTTTTATAATCCCGATTTCCAAAACTCCCGAAAGAAAACTTTTACAATCCAGGCTTATAAAATTCTGTATTTTATGTAATTTTGACTTTAAAAATTGGGCTCAGTAGCGCAATGGTTAGTAAGATGAAAAGCCGTGCAGAAGGACTTGGTTCTATGTAGCAACACCTTAATTTTTTTTTTACTGGGACCTCCTCTCGCGGTGATCAGACAAATTATCTCGATTTGGCATAAAACAGGAGGACCCCTCGTCGTGCATGAAGTACACATGAATGTTTGTGGCCGAAAGGGTAGGCTGTGTAAAGTTAAGAGCCTGTTGCGCCAAAAAACTGTATTTATGTAGAAGCTTATCATGAATGTTCCCCACTCTTATATGCTTGCCAGTCTTTGACAAATGGTGGGACAGTGGATATTCTTTTACTGGAGAGAACAAAACCAGACTTCTTCTTGGTCAGCTTTTCACTTGCAGTATTCCCCACCCAAGAATAGTTTTAGATTCCCTTTACCTCCTTAAAATACCGCAAAAGTCCTCACCCCAAAAACTAATCGATTGACATCTTGTCACACTTTATGAACCTCAAGCCACCCACAATGCTTATTTCCCATTTCGAATGCCACCCATCTCCGAATCCTACTACCAATACCAATCATACATTCATCCACATCATCATCAGCACAACTTATGTGTTCTTCGATTCATTTCAAAACAAGCGTTATAAACATTTCACTTGGACAAGCCCAGACAATGCTCAAGGCGGATACAAAGATGTAAATCCTATCGTCACATCAAGCTGTTTTTACACCATCCAGCTGGTGCGACATGACGTATGACTTGATGCCTCCCTCTGCAAAGTAGTCTTCCTTTCAGAACGTATACCCAAGTAATGTGGCTGCATCCATCCAACCCCACACCTTTGGGGCACAACGAGTCTCATATGTTATGAAGTTCATAAATTCTTTTAAAAAAAACTATAAATGGAATCAAATTGACATACAGACCCCGGTATAAGTGAATGTGTGTGTTGTTTTTTTCTCATGTGCATACATGAGCTAAGGTCTATGACACTATCCTAGTGTCGGAGAGCTGTCAGTCGATAGACGAAGGAAGTGAGACGGTAAAGTGCTAGTTTTGCATAGCACACACCAACTCCTCATGCACGATTATTGCAGAGTTGATAAGAGTTTATTGCTCTACGTCGGTATAATACTCCTTTTTACCAACCACATGGATGGGCCTGTATACAAATACTTATGTGAGCTGAAGGGGAGTAAATATTTGCTGCCACTTGATGGTTGCATTTTGATATTGCGATAAAAATAGAAAATATATAGTTGCGTTGTTGGTCCCATTGAATAGGAACCGTGTTCACAGAAAGACATATAGGTAGGTAGGAATGCAATAGAAAAGGCACCTCTATAAACAACAACAAGCTAGAGGGTGTGTGCTGCTACGTGTTGGTTAGCAACATGTTGCCGGGCAATAACCTTTTGCGGAGATTAGGGAATGTTTTTATTTTCAATTGTTTATAAACACTTTAGAATGGTTCAGGGCAGAGCGAGAGGGCAACTTCAGAAGTAAAAATAATTTATTTCGTATTTAATCGATTGTCATTTAGCAGTTTGACATAAGTTGAATTAGGGATCAACAAATATTTCATACTTTTATAAATGCTTAATAAAAACATCTTAGATCACTTCATTTTCAAATCATAATGAGGATATCCAAGCAATACCCAAGCGCGAAAACCCCAAGGTTCCAAGCTTTTGAGAAAAAAAAACACAAATTCATAATTCCTATACCAAAAATCCCCTAATTCAAAAGCTCTAAGCAGGCAATTACTGTTGTTGATAATGAATGTTAGGTTAGATTGGCTGCCAGCGAGTTCGCCAGCACTTTTAGAACATTTTTGGTCCATGGTGATACCACGTGGGTATTGTACATTTTCCTTGATTTGATTTGAGCTTCCTTTTGTTTAAAATAGCCGGGCAGTTACAAAGGTTAGGTATTCTTTCTCTTCGTCCATGGAGCTCCTTCAGAAGTCGTTTGAGTGGAGGCCTGCAAAGAGTGCTCTAGCTCGGCTGGTACAATGCCATCAGGTCCCGCGGATTTTAACGATTTGAAGCTGTGTAGTACCCACATTTTTTTCTTTCTTTGTGATAACATCTTAAAAGTTAGCCGTATATGAATAGTTCTAAGGTTTCTTTGTTGGAAGTCGTCCAAGTGCCATCTGTGATTCTTTAGATAGCTTGGAACAGTTGGACTAGTGGATATAATTTTTCGGAGTCTAGACGCCTCGAAAGTCTCTTTTACTTTATCAGAAAAGTGCCTCAAGGATTTGCGCTTGGACTTACTTAGTTTTTTTTTTTCTATATGCTTTTCTATGCTTAGATCTACTGAACCAGTTAGAAAACTCGTTCACGGTTTTAGCCCAAGCATTCTTAGATATTCAGAACATCGTGTACGTTTTTTGTTTCTCTCTAGCTTTAATGGACAAGAGGATGAAAGTGATTCATTGCAAGCGAATCGGATGTTAGATTGTCAACAAGTTTAACAAGCTCCGGGTAGTTCTACGAGGGCTTGGTTGTGCATGGGATAGTATCATTTTCATAGGTTTTTCAATGAATTTGAAAAATTGGTATTTGAAAAATTGGTTTGATCGAGTTATGATCATCTAGCCCGAATTGAATGTATCTGTGGTTGGAAAAGGAGTGCTCACAAGTTACCTTCCAGTCTTTGATCATGAATGTAAGGAAATGGTTTTCGAGATTCTGTCTTTTTTTGTATTGAACTATCACTGCTTCTTAGGAAGAATTGATGCGTCTATACAACTCAAGCATTAATATCAAGACAACAAGACCATCAACGAAAGGAACTACATTGAAAACAAGCTTTGCAATCTCGGAGACTTCGTATTGACATTTCATTGACGAGTTGACAAAATACTCAAAATCTTTGCTTAGTTATAACTCCCACGTTTTTCAACAAAGCAATTTAGCATAAACCCAACTTGGCACGCAACCCAAATCCAACAGTGAACCCGAGATTGCAGAGGAGCATTATGGTCCCCCACTCCATATTCAAACTTTGCATACTTCCCACTTTGCACCCATTCCAAAACCAACAGTTGGTCCAAGCAGTAGGTTCATACTTTGCATACATCCAAGTGCTAGTTTAGATGTATGAAAAGTTTGATTTTGAGTGCAACCCCCTGCTTGGGCTCACTATTTGATTTGGATTGCGTGCGAGTTTATATGAATAAAAAGAAAATAAGACACAACCAAAAAGCATTAACAGCCGCAGGACTTATTTTCATTTCGAAAAAAGTCCTGCGGGCGTTATTGCACTGTACCAACATTTCACACCCGCAATAGATTGAAAACTTATCGCATTCAACATTAATAAAGGGAAGTTTCATAAAACTAAATGGAAAACATATCCACTCAATGAATATATGCATCCCCTAGCCATACTAGTTTTTTTTTAAGAAGAAGCAATGACTTTTTACCTTTTTTAGATAACCACGGGCCAACCACTTTTTTTTTTCGTTTTTTTAAAAGCTAACAAATATTTTACGCCATAACTTATTATAAGGCACAATAAAGACTAGTTTTGGAATATTGTTCTTTTGAATCGAACCAAAAACTAGTTGTTTTATTCATAAGCTGATCATATTTACGATTCTGGTCATATCACTAAAGTTTTCTTTACGCTGAAAATTTATTTATAAGCTAAAAATTTCATTTTGTACAATACTCGTTGTTTCGTGGTACAGGCCCCAAGATCTCCAACCTTAAGCTCAGTGAAGGCTTCTTGTGGATCAAATACCGATATGCCGCACGACCTGAATTCTGAAGACATGGGGCCAAGGGTACCAAAAACTTATATTAACACCGCAGTTCATATTCGGCATACAAATATCTATTCTCCAAAAATAAATAAACAAATTGATATGAGAAAAAAGCAGGTCCTGGGTCCTAAAGTAGTTTTTTTGCGACAAAAAATAGTTTTTTTTTAAACGAAATGTTGAAATTCAAAGGCAGCAATAAGAAAGATCTGTAACCACTTCGGCTGCTATACATAATTGGTTGCAATATATGTTTCCTTGACAAATCCTTAGAGCCATTCCACAGGTGATTGGTGACCGCTAAGCCGGTCTTCTTTAAAAGTCGTAGGCTCTAAATTATTTAATCAAATGATATGCTTAAGAACAGTTAAACAAATTTAGCTAAACCACTATTTACCTTTACAAAATAAAATAATTTCTATAACAATACATAACCAACAAACTCTAAAAATTATTTTCTTTTTTTTTTCATTGCAGGTATGTTAAAATAAAAATTGTTTTCTAAACGCAAAGTGAGTACCTAGTAAAAAAAAAACGTAAAAATAAGCTTTATTCAAGGTGCATATTAATTGTTCCTTAACCTTCCTTTAACCTTTGCGTCCTATTCGTTTTCTTAAAAATATCGGCCAGAAATGTTTCATCATTCAAAAACATTCAAAATTTTAATCAAAAATTTAAAAACTTCATTCCGTTCCTTAAAAATCTGAACTGAAAATGATTGCCATTAAATGCATAATAGTCTTCCACTTAACTAATACCGGGCATGTGCGAAAACACAGTATTTTTCGCTATATTCACTTTTCGTTTCATTCCGATTACACAGCACCGGAAGCCGGCTACACGAGTGTCAGCAGACGGCTAGTCGAAAGGCGCCAATGTCATTTTAGATATGATAACCCTAAATCGTTAAAAAGTACGGATCGGGACCATAATCGAAAACAAAAATTTCAAAAACCAAAAATCCAAAATCCGAAAAATTCCCAGAATCTCAAAAAAATTATATAAAATTAAAAATTTGCGCAAATTGATTTTTTGTTTCTTAAATAAAATTTGCCGGATTTTAGGTTTTCGCGAGTACGTTTTTCGGGATTCTGTCCAACTCCGAAAAAGTACACACTCAAATTGTCCTGATGAAGTATTTTTTAAAACTTTTCTGACGCGATCCCTTCCAGCATCTTTGACATCTGTTTAGACTCATCATATTTTAATTTCACATTTCACATTTCACCAAAAATCGCAAATATATTAGTCTGGATATATAGTCTCTAACAAATAGAGATAATTTAGATAGACATAGCGTTAAGTATGTGGATCGATTCAGATTTTCTAGCTAAATCGATCTAGCCATGTCTGAATTTCCGTCAGTCCATACCCATAAAAGAAGTGTAAACTTTTTTAAAACCCGTCCAACTACGCCCACTTTTCTGATAAAGGCTTTTTTTTTGTTCAACTATAATTAATATTAAAAAAGTGTCTGAGGAAAATAATAAGCTCAAGTTTTTGAGCCACGGTCACTTTTGAAGGACGTTTTCCAAAAATTACGGTTTTGATGAAAAAGTTTTTAAAAATTTTTTTTTGATGATAATACATGTTTTAGAAATACATATATATTGTTGTATAAAAATTTCACCCATACAAAATTTTAACTCACGTCCTAGGCAGACATCATCCTCGCTTTATTATTTTTTGTCTCCTTCTGCACGTCATTGACGCTCGATACCGGTAGTAGTTGTATCATGTGCCCTATCCATAAGGGTATATTAGTCCATCCTAAAATTTAGGGCTGGTGTAATGAAGCTTGGTATATAACTTTTCTATAAAAAAATAGTGTTGGTATCTTTTGAGTTGTTTAAGTCATTGTTAAATGGACTATGTGTCTGGCGAAAATTTCTCCAACCTCGCCTGAATATCTGTTCTGATTTTTATAAAATCCACACGAATTTTTCAGTACATTTCCATTCCAAAATGTAGATTCTTACAACTTAATTTAATTGAATTTTCTTCTTTCAAAAATATCCCAACTTCATAGACCCGTCAAAACATTGCTTTGCATTCACATTATCTCCTTAAACTATCCCCTGCACCAACTCATGAATAGTTCATGACCTAAAATTATCCAGCCAAGAACAAAAAAAAAAAAACTCCCTCCTGGCAACACTTTATGCAAAAAACCGGTCTCCCAGTTTCTACATTGTTTGGGTGCTGATTTTTTTTGTGACTCGCTCTTCTGTTATGTTATGCCGCACACATAATTCATCTTGCATACCCATACAGTCATACATGCTCCTGCGAAAAATAAAGAAATTAAAAGTAGAAAAGACACCAACAAAAAATGAAAGAGCCCCAACTGAAAGTTCACCTCTGGGTGGTTGAACTAAAATCCATCCAGGCATGCATATTCCTTCACCCAAAGGAACGAGAGGTGCAAATGAACTCGGCCACGACGTCGAGTGTTTTGCATCTTAAACTTCATCCTTCGCTTTGACGCAGAGCCAGATGTTAATTGTTGCAAATATATGTAGAGGCTACATATACTTATATACATCCTTACCACCAGTAGTTCACATGACGCATAAGGATATTTTTATACATCACCTACATGCATTGGTTTACCTGTTAGTAAACCCCCTCATGGAAATTGCAAAATGGACGCGCTTGAATGGAAGTCCTTAATGCATGGCTAAATAAAAACCACCACACTCTCAGTTAGCACTCAGATGCGAGCCATGAGTAATTACGGACGGGTATGTGTACCTGCACGTCAACAAAAGCTATTTTTAATATGTAAACTGCTTTGTCGGACCTGTCTTTTTCCAACAGGATATATAAGCTATTTTTACTAGGTTTACGTTAGATGGGATGACATGAGTAGGTCTTAGTTAAAAATTGCTATTTTCGGATTAAGTGCGAAGTAATGTCACATCTTGGCCATACACACCATCGCCATCGCAAACAAATAAAGGTTTCGAAATAATTCATCAGCCTGTGGCAGTGAAGGCGAGGATTTATTGTCCTCTCGCCTATCCTGTTGTGTTTTTTTTTTTGTCTAGAGAACTATCATTCCGAAAGGGGTTACAATGATTCACAACAACACATAGAATTAACGACCGTGATCTATGCCATTGTGTGTGACGATGGCATATAATCGCCTTATCCTTGCATTTGCAGAGGAAACACTAAAGGACACTATTTGAACGATCTGTGTTTAGTCTTACATGGTAGGGATAATAATTGCGGCGGAGCAAAGTCGATGCCATATTTGTGAGCAAACCAAGGATAAATATAATTTTATCGTTCGAGGTTTGACTTTTATTTGCCGAAAGGGGTTTCCGATTAAGGAAGGATTTGTATTATGTGCAAAGGGAACTGTGGGTTTAATGTTATGCGTAATGAGGATGATTGGGATGGCTCTTGTTGAGGAGGAATATTTTCTTGTATGACATTGACCAGAAATTGAAATTCCTTTCGAGTTAATAAGTCTATTTTGCCCTGAAAGATTCTATGCTACGATTACCTTTTGTAGAGGGTGATACAACCTCAAGCCCCAAGGGTTCAACTTTTGTAACCAAATGTCCAATCAAAAACTTTATGATTGTTGAACTTTGATATTAAGCATCGCAACCGAACTCCTACGAGTCCTGCTCTCATTTGTGGTTGGGTCTATATCTTAGGCTTACAGAACTTGATAGGGTTATTAATGTTTCCACATCCATATGGGGAAATGAAGTGGATGTGTGTAAATGCACAACTGAACCTCACGGATACACCCTGTATACAAAGCAGCACTCTTGGTTTAAATCATTTGTGCGCCCATCTTATATGATTACATTTGTCAATGAAAAAGCTGTCCAAATGTCAAATCACTGACACACGAGTCATTCTCGTCTTCATGCTTGTTAAGCCTTTTGACAATAATTGAAGCTAATTGGTCATAAGCTATGATTTCCGGCCATGACATGGATCCTAATGAGAGTGCCACAATGTATTTCATTTAACTAAAGATTTATGTATCTATCGTCATTCTGACGTTGCATGTTTTTTGTCTGTTTTTCAGATCTGAAAACACTTGAAATAAACGTTTTATGTGGGAGTTTGAAGTCAACAGAGTAAAACAGAATAAACTCGTTTTTACAAGTAAAAGTGTATTTCTCACTTATCTCAACAAATTAATTCGTTGGAGATTTTTCTTGTCCAAGTTTCTGATGTGACCAACAGCCCATAAACTTTTTCTATTCAACTTGAATCACGTTTGGTCTTACTTCAATCAGTTTAACTCAATTTATTAATATTAATCGTTAGGCTATTCAATCCAAAGTTGGAAATTGGAAAGTGTTGCACAGATTCGAAAAAAAAAACGTTCCCAGCGCACATGTGACATTTTCCAACTCACTTTGGACTTGGACACAATCAACTCATGAAGAACTCAATTTTAGGCTAATTAAATAAAAATACTTGGCTATCTCCTTGGAATTGTGATAAAATCGGTTAACTGGTAGTTCAAAAACTTTTTCATCCCCACCTTTATTCTCATTAAGGATATCGGGCAAAATTTGATTATATCAAAAAATCCATCAAAGATTTGTGTAGTAAAATCTTAAAATTTACGAAAAGGATTCTTAGTTTTTGGAATTTGCGATTGCAAAATATGTTGGCCTATGAGTTATTTCAGAATATTCAAATAAAAAAAAGACCTAGCATGGAAACTTCCACAATAAAAATGTTTTTGAACTCAAAAACGCGCATTTCGTACAAAATGTTGCCTTTGAATTGGTTCAAGATCTATCCGTATATGTGTAAAAGTAAATGTTTATTTCTTCAAAACCCTGTGAAAGTTCTTTTTTAGATTTCTTTAACATGTTGACTCAAATATTGGTGAATTTGGGCACTCCAGTGCTAAAAGTTTGTTTAAAAAATCGTATTCCATTTTCGAAGCAGGGCAAGTCAGCCAAAATTAAACGGGTCGGGGTCATAATCCCGAAAACCAAAATCACGAACACCCAAAATCCGGAAAACACAAAATCCCGACAATCCAAAGTCTTGTTCGACTCCCATGTAAAACACTAACTGCATGACTGACTGACAGCAAAGATTCTAAAGTCATACAGATGATGCACTGAATACAAGAAAAATCGTCCTATGGCGAGTCGTACCGGCACATTTTGGATCTAGTTTAGCATGTGTGCACTTGCACACCGCCCGCCCTTACCATGTTTTTGTTTTTATGTTTTCTGTTTTTTTGTTCTAAATGCGTCAACTGTATGGCTTTATAATCTTTGCTGACAGATATCGCACAGACCCAACCGCTAAACTTAAAGATTTTACAATCTGAAAGTTCATTGTTATGGCATGGAGAACCACCTGAATTTTTTTAACCTTACAAGGGAATAAATTGCGACCAAGGCGATAAATCCTCACCGGATTTCGCTGATATAAAAAGAAGCCTATGAGCATGCTGCAATCCGCTATACGAATTTATGTATCGCCATTGTCGATGATTTGGTCAGAAACGGCGTTTTTGCTAAAAACTTGGCACGGTGGGCAGAAATTTAACGATTTGTCTGGGCTCACCATTGAGTTTGGATTTCAGATTTAATAAATTTAACCCAATACTTGATCGCCAAAAACTAGTGAATAGAGACAGACCCTAGGGACAGGGTATGATCACTATTTATGTTGGAGCGCGCTTTTATTAACTCGGTTGACGGTGCCATGACATTGTGCAAAGCGTCATTATGGCAAATATCAGAATTTGGCATAATTAACTGTGAGTATCGGCAGGGTGCTTTCAATTTTGTCCAAGACAGATTTATGAAATATTTTAGCTCCTGCGATCTAAATAACGGTGATTGTCTGAGCGTAGTTTTTTTTTATTTTTTTTTTTTTTTCAAAAATCGAATAAAACACTCAAATTTGCATCAAATAGCTATTCAAAATTTTTATTGTAATCGATAAATAGGCCTTTGCCATTTACGTTTTAATGACAATGTAAATGTTGTCCGCGGCTCCGTTTAAAATGGTCCATTCGGAAGGTCCAATCTTGTGTTACTTTTTCGAGCATTTCGGCCTGTATTCCACGAATTACGCGTGTTTTGTTATCCTGTAAAGCTTCAATCGTGTTCGGCTTGTCCACATAGACTAACGACTTACACAACCGAACCCCACAAGAAATAATCAAGAAGCGTTAAATCGCATGATGTTGGCGGCCAACTCACAGGGCCATTTCGAGCAATATGCTGCTAAGCAAATTCATCCTTCAACATTTCCATTGTTTCACTAGCTGTATGGCAGGTGGCCCCGTCTTGATGAAACCACATATCAACCAAGTTCAACTCAGACAACTGGGGCGGAAAAAAGTCACGTATCATGACTCGATATCGTTGGCCGTTGACGATAACGTTTCTTCCACGGTCGTATTTTAAGCCAAACGGACCGATGATGCCACCAGCCCATAAACCACACCAAACTGTCGATTTTTCGGGATGCATCGGTAATTCTTTTTCTTTTTCATGTGGCTGTTCATCACTTCAGATGTGACAGTTTTGCTTATTTACGTATCCGTTGAGCCAAAAATGACTTTCATCGTTGAACACAATTTTTCGATAAAACAGCGGATTTGCACATTTTTCATAGAGCACGAATTTTGATAATAAATTTTAATAATTTGCAATCGTTGCTCGTTTGTAAGTCTTTCCATGATTAAATGGCAGGGTATACTGAAAACTTTTCACTTTGAAAGATGATGTTTGGACGCCATTAATAGCCAGTGCTGCCATCCTGAAAAACTTAAGTCTTCAAAAATCACCCTTTATATTGTCAACCACTGACAATTGTCAGAGTCAGGCTTCTACAAAAATATGTACAAGGCTTTAAGCTCTCTATTGAAATTCCTACAATTACCAAATGCTCATTAAACGTTTTGTTTCAACAATTGTACTAAATTTTCCAAACTCTTGCGTACCTACATTATGTAGACAATTACCTACCCACAAAATTTACCTCCAGCGATTTCCTTTGCTTTCTATTTTTATCCATGCGTATTTCAAACATACCCACTATATATTTTTCAAATGCTCACTAAAGACTTTAATTGTCCCCTATCGTCCTGTTCTATATTAAACTGTTCCTATTTTCGTTACAATAACCTCCCGATAGTCATCTTACGCACTGTCCTGGAAACACATCTCCACTTTCTTATCAGTTTTATATGGCTCCACATCTTCCTTCAACACTGTTAGTTTCATGATTATCCTAGCAACCATCTCTCAAAAACCATAGCCTGGCAACATCATGCCAACCCCCAACAAAATCAGGAACGAACCCCAAACTAATGTTTATCTTCGTCTATCCTTACCTTTCATATAAAACACAAATATAAATGAAAAGAAGTCCTCATAGCTCCCTCAGCAATACATCCTCAGAATATCAGGGAATAAAAATTGTATGTTCGTGTGTCGCATACACTTTTCCATCCTCAATTCCTTCATTTCCCATTTTTGGTGTATTATCATTTTTGGGGTGGATTTGTGTGTGTTGGGTTTTTTTTGTCTTCTTTTGTATATACCTTCGCACATATTGTATGGCGCTTCTGTGTGCACTTTAGGTTTTCTTTTCAGGTTATGCCCAACGAACCTCTGTACTGCCGCGAACAGTTCTAAAGTAGCACTCGATACGGATGGTAGTGCATGTGATTTTTGTCGTCGTCGCGTTGTCCCATCAACAAAAATATCAATTCGTGAGATAAACAGAACTACAATAAACAAATTGCGATTCTTAGCAACATGTTGCTATTGATGTGGAATATTTAATCGCATACCGCCCCTATATCGCGTTTGTACAATTGAGATTATTCAAATATAACTTGGAAAATCGGTCGAAAAATTTCTAAAAACAACAAGAAAATGCTACTCTTTCCGATGTTTATGAAGTAATTATTGTGTCTATTCACAAATGTTGTTGTTATGTGTTGCTAGTGACCTTTGTTTTGAGTTTGTGTTCTAGAATGTGGCTCATCATCCTTTGTAGTTGATTTTATGTTTACCTTTTCTGTTATGTGTTTTTACATTCGTTTTTAATTTTGTGTGTAAATAATTAATCAGTTGTATAAATTTATTTTGTTTTTAATCACTCACTTACACCACACACACTATGGATATGATTTATTACAAATAATTAAAAAAATACATATAAACAAACAACAAAACACACTCAAATACAAAAACCTTTTTTGTTTTGTATTCAATTGGATTACACTTTGAACGCAAATATTTGAAAATGATTATTTGCATTTCTGGATTTATTATTGGTACCAGGTATGATTATGATTTTGATTAAATTTTTTGTTATTTGTAACTAATTAATTTAAGTCAATAACAAGTTTGTCACCGAGTAGATTTGGTGGAAGTGCATTATTTAAATTCCATAAAAAAACGCTTTTATAACCGTTTTCTTATTGTTTGTAATGTCGTTAACGTAGGTTTTCAAAAATAGTTTTTTATTTTTATTTTTTTGTGCATTAATTTTTTTTTCGAAATTTGCTAATATTTTTATCATTGTGTTTTACAAAACAAAATGTTGGTCAATTAAGGGTTTTTTTTTCTGAAGTCAAATATCTTTAATTCTTTTTTATCTTTTCTTTAAAGTAAAAAAAAACGCTCATTTTCTAAAATATATTTTTAATGCATTTGTTTCTATACGCAAAATGTTTAGAATCTAATTATGAAAATCGTTAAAAGTTGTCATTATTTTGTGTTTTCTGCAAACTAATTTATCATTTAAGTTTTTACTTTTCATTTGACTATTAAACGATTGTTTTACAAATATTTTTTGCAGTGAATAATATTGAATATGTTAATCCATTTTAAAATCATTCTAGATTAATTGTAAATTGTTAAGCATTTGTTTATTGTACAAAGAAATTGGCTTTGGACTGTATTTTTCATTTTTAAATTTTGACCCTGATACGGTACTAAGCATATCTGTGAGTTCCCCACAGCTCTTTTAAAATTCCTTAAATCAAAGGCTTATGTGTTGTACTTCACTATAAAGGAATGTACTTAAGTTTAACGTATGAAAATTAAGTTAATATTTAATTTTATATTACCCGACCCGATAGACGTTGCCATGCCTTGGCTATGAATTTGACGAAATCGCCTGACTGTAGTAACACCCGGGTTACTTTTCTAATGCCAACATTTGAAAACAAATTTTGAATCGGTCCACCAAAATAGGGATTCAGTTTTCTGTAAATAGGTCGATACAAATGTCTTTTATCGATATAATTATGCAATGTCCAAAACCAATGAATATAAAGCCATACAGATGACGCATTGAGAACAAAAAGCAGAAAGTTTTGCTCACCAGCTTTACGGTACGTGAGGGCGGTGTGCACGTGCACACATGAGAAACGAGATCCAAACATATGGCGGGCTGTGCCAGTACGACCCGGAATAGAACAAGTTTTCGTGTGTGCAGTTTTTCATCTGTACGGCTTTATAATCTTTGCCAAAACCTAATCTTGTTTATTTGAAACTGTCGCCTTAGTTTGGAGTTATCATGCAAGTAGTGTTATTATTCTTGAAAAAAACCTATCCTTGCTGCAAACGATCAGATTCAGGACAATATGTGATTGATTATCCATTTTTGCAATTGAAGAAGAGTAATTTTTAATTCGACCGATCCTTTGTTAAAGCAATCACAACATTCTAAAAATGAAAATTCATTAAAAAAACCCGTAGCTACAAAATCTTTTTAAAAAAATGTTGCTAGACCAATATTTTGTTCCTATCCAATTTGTAAATCGATTTTGTTATCATTGTAAAGAATTATTCACATGAAACATATGCTCCTTCGAATTTTATGTTCTAATCCGTCAGAAATAAACAAAAGAAATATTTTTTCTACTTATAGTCGATTAGTCCCCCAAAAGGCTTATGCATCACAACATCATATCACCCCATTTAACCCTGCACTCTCATTAAACATTGACGAGTCATATTTACATGATATTTGTGGGATTATCATTGTCTGGGTCGTATCTTCCCCATTCGTTCTAAATCGTTTCATTCTGTTGCATGTGAACTTTTTTTCACATCGTCGTATCCAAAAATGAAAACAATTAACCAAACGCATCGAATGAAGACGTCCATTTGTAAAACCATGCTTCGCTGGTTTCGTTTTATAAACTAGAGACGGCGAATACAATTCCAAAGACACCTTGCTGAGTGATACAATTAAATCTATTTTTCCCTGCATGGGTTCACATCCCAACCTGTTGGGTGTTTTCGGGATGTCCATTTGACATGATACTTTGAAAATGATTAATGCGCATAAAATTATGTAGAAAAACAAATGCCTTGTTGAACTATCTAAATTTTGTATCTTTCTTCGTATATTAGGTAAAGAGAACCTTGGCAATCTTAACAATAAAAGCCAAAACCCAATTTATTAATTAATCCCGTATTAAGGAAAAGCATAGCTAAAGGATAGTGAACTTATCCGTTTGCTATCTTTTCATATATTTCATATCAATGTTTGTTATCCGCTCTCTCTCTCGCTCTCCTCTCTCTCATATAAATCCCGACAGAACACGGCAGCGGCAGCACTTTACTGAAAAGTACTTAAAATATTACGATCCAGGTATAGATACCTATGAAAAATAAAATAATTAGAAGTACGAAAAAGTTAGTAATTTATATGTACGTGTGAGTCAATGAAATCGAGAAAAATATTTTTGACTTTAAAAGCGAAACCTCATCTCACGAATTTTACAGGTTATCCGGTCCTTATACACGAAATTCGGTGCGTTAAGTTATCCGTTGTACAAATGTTTTTTTTTGTTAGAATTATCAAGTTAGCCGATATGTTAATGCTAACTCACCGTTATTCGTTGTTTATAAATATGGGGTTAGACTGTATCTCGATTTATTATTGATTCCATTTTATCATGTGAATCTAAATCCTTGTATGACTAAATTGCTGTGAACTGCTTACTACATAAAGGGTTCGATCCTGCTCATAGTAGTTTTTCTTAAAAGTAAAACACCTCCTGTTCTTGTTAGATGGCGCCACAGTTTGCATCATGGACCTCAACCAAAATATCTTAAAGTGCGGTACGTAGTTACATTTTTGCCACATCTTGACTAACGATGTTCTTTGCGCCCCGATTTCTAGGAACTATAATTTCATGGAAAGGTATTAAGATACCAGTGGCTTGACGTTCATATAAAAAGATTTCCCACCGGCTTACCGAACATTGTAGTATAATGATACATGTAGCGCCAACACCTCCCATGACCAATGAGAACAGAGATATACAGGAAGTTTCTCAACGTTTTTTTCGGAGTTTTTTTTTAAGTTGGTGCTGGCATATTTCAAAGTCACAGTTACAGATTTTCTTTTCATTAATACAAAACTCTTTGAGAATTAAAATGAAACATGATATTTTCTACGTTATATTACTTTTGAGTTGGACTGTCTTGCTTGATATCTAGATTAAGACATAGTTAACTCAAATTACTATCATCCCTGTGGGGGCTATTTTTTTTTTTTTGTGAGAATTTGGCCCAGCGGATAGGTGTGTTTCATATCTGATACCCATGCTTTATCAGCCACTTCATCGGCATACTGGTTTATCGACTATCTTGCTTGAAGTCTAGATTAGGACCGTTCCCTATAATACTGGTGCAGGGTTCAACATAATGTTATTTCATAGTATTTTTTCCTTGAGGTTTATATTAAGGCTGATATACATATACCGGTGCAATGTACGATGTAGATGCACCGTATATCTGAAAAAATTGCTTTATCGGATCTTATCCACGGATAAAAACACCTTATGTTCAGAGGTTCTGCAGGACCACAGTTTTCACATAGCAACCATCCCGAAAGTTATGCGGTGGGTGTCTACTAGTTTTCAAGTATGTCTACTCATTTCGGGAAGAACATTTTGATGTAGCTTGTCAAATTTCATGCGGCTAGCTGTTGGTGCCTAAACATAAATATAGTCCATGCCCACAATAATTTGTTTTTTATAATTTGCATGCCTGTATATGTTTAACCACAATACGAGCGTTTTGAGAAGGGGAAGAAAGAGAGTGATAGGAAAGATTTTGGATGTAGTGGAGACTTACTCCAAGGGTGGTGTCCGAACTAATTTCGGGGAGTCACTGTTTCTTGTGTTGGTTAAATTTTAAGAAATTTCAAGATGTTGCATACTTTGGTATAACAACCGATCTCTTTTAATTCTTTTGAATAAAAGTCAAACGGATTTTGGTTGAGATTGAACCTTCCAGGATACATCGTATTTTGAACTTACACTAAAAATTTAAAAAAAAATCGAATTCAATGTCAGAAACAGAAACTAACATCGGCTTACCTTTCAAAACAACATCCCTTCTTAGTAAGATAAATATTTTTACATTTGAAATACCAATTAGTTGAAAACAGTATTTCCTGACTAGCAACATGCTGCGAAATAAATTTCTAACTCACTAATTTATTAATATTGCGATTAAACCCAGATTGCCTCTTATTTATTTTACTTAGTTGTGTGAATATTTGTAAAGTCATATTTGTAGCAACACAATTTTAAAGAAAAACGTATAAACTCAGCCGTTCAGACACTTCTTTTTTTTATAACCGATGTCCTTATATTCTTTTTTACAAAATGTAGTAATATTACGCATTTATTCAATTAACCTGTGGTTAGAAGTCTGGATAGTAAATTGATTTAGCTAGTATGGAGAAGCAAAGATTATAAAGCTATACAGATGACGCACTGCAAACAAGAAAAATGGTTTTATAGCGGGTCTTACTGGCACAGCCCGCCCGTACTATAAAGCTGGTGAGCAAAAGTTTTTGTTTTTTTTGGTCTCAATGCTTTTGTGGCTTTATAATCTTTGGTAGAAATCATCCTCATTCATCTTTGTAATTAATGCAACAGAAACAAAGTTTCGTCGAAATATAACGCAACATAAACCTCTTATTTTCATTTCTATATAAATAATTAAAAAATTTGCATTAAATTTTTGGCAACATGTTGTAAAAAATGATGGTTATGCAATAAACAAATGTTTCGTGAAAATGTAACACAACGCGTGCTTGGATTCTGTTTTTAATTTTCAAACAACTAATCTACAAACTTGTACTTAATTTCTAGGAACATGTTGCACAACCTTATTCAACACTATTTCAGTATTATTATTTTTTAATATCCCTACATTCAAATGATAATATTTTAATTTATATATGTTGTATTACCTATAACGTATTCTTTTACATACGAACATGTTTCTGTCCTTCCAGGCAACAAAATCCTTCCGATTTCTCTCATCACATGCCCTACTAAAAAATATTTAAACAAAGTTCTCAAAGTTCTCCCAATCCTTTAAAAACGATGTCCCAAAACGCATACTCCTTGTAATTTGTTTCCAAACATTCACTAAGACGCCTCCACACACCCCTATCATCAGATTCCTTAAAATTTTAATTAAAGTCCTTGACAGAAATTCATCGGCATGTCATCTTTAAAAAAAATAAAAAAAAAACTTCTCCAAGAATGGATCCCAAATACAGATGGGATTCCATTCTGTCCTCTAAATAGGTGAATTCAACTTTTACCCCAATGATTACAAGTAAAAAGACCGAAACGACAACAAAATACAACCCCCAAACCTAGGGCATCTCGTATTTCATTCATGAGAAAAAAAATGCATAAATATATTTATTTCCTTCCTTGTTGTAACATTTCCACAAAATTATCCCTTGTGGCATTTACATCCAGTGGGACAACAGTACCATTAAAAAATCCCACCTGTGATTTGATGTAACCGCGCGCTCCGGAAGTATTCCCTGGTATCCAAGTGCTTCCCTTTTTTAGACTTTCGAATTGTATAACCCCGTTTCGTCATAGGCAAAGTTTCTAACCAACCAGGGGTGGTTCGCAATCGTAATTTTTGTTAAAACAAATTGAAAACAAAAAAAAAACATAAAATCCAATGAAGCATTTAAAATGTTCTTCACTGAATTATGACACAAAACCTCCTCCTTTCTGAAGGGATGATGCTGGGGTTGAACTTTTTTTTTATTAGGTCCACATTAAGGAGCAAAAAACAATGTGAATGTTAAATTAAACCCAAGCATGCATACCATACAGATCGTATTTAGCTTGACTTCCCGCTTATTCGGAGGGGGTTGGATAAACTTGATTTGTCGACGGAAACTAATGTTTTTGATGCACGCGTGTTTTTGTTGTTTTTGAAGATTCAAATAAAGGGGTGGAAACTCTTCGCAAACGCCCCTCATTCACACGAGTTGAATAGAAGAAAAAAAATATTTTTTATATGGATGAATACCAACCCCCTCCCCCTTGTCAGGCATATGTCATGAACATTGCTGGGAAGCAGTAGTAGTTATTGAAAGACTTACTGATTGCTATATGAAGCCACAAAATGATTGAACAAGTAAGCGGAATGAAGGAAAGAATTTCAGCCTCAGGGTAGAGAGAGGTGGTGTCTGACGAAAAATCGGGTTTCTAGGGTGACGAATGGAATTGAAATTATATTGGCATGTGTGTGTCGAAAGCCTTAATGCCGACAACGACTGTCAGGATTAAAAAAAAGAGAATAAATTAACATGAGCTTCTTATTGTGACGTGGGGTGTGCAGGGGGATTGTAGGTCAATGTCATATGCAGATCATGTTACCATCATGTCACAGAAGGTGAAGAGTAACCTTCAAAGGAAAATGCACTTTAGGGAATTAAATTTGTCACAATTTGTGTTTGTATGAGCTTAGCTTTTCGCCCTGAAATTCTTTGACTGATGCGAACCATGTGCTCGATTGACACATAGCAATTAGGTTACTGTGCTTGACATATTGCTGGCAAGTGGTTCTATATCCAAATGGGCTTTACGTTATATTTATAATTAAACCTAACATTTTGTACACACTAGTTGGGTATTTAGTTGACGCTCAACTCTAGCATCTAGACTATTTCAAAGACTTGGCTTACTTTCTCACAGGGTCATGGAAACAAATGATCTTGCACTTTCTAAAAAGGAAAAAGATAGCGCTCTGAAAATAAACGGCCTATGGAATATCTGATTTGATGGTATTTTGTTCAATGCATGGCATATGTCATGTAGCAATGGTATATGAGATGCGGCAATGGTAAATACCGAAATGCTACCAATGGTTCCCATCAATGCTAGAATCTCCGAAGTTATCAGCTTAAAAATAGATTCGCCTCACCAGAGAAAAGTTTTTAAGCTAAAGAAGTCGCCATTAGGCTAGTAGAGGCTCTGATTTGATAAGTGCAATATTCAATAAAAAATGACAAGACATCATTGCAAATAAATCCTTTTACAACAATAACAGCGCCATAAATTCGCGTCACCCTAGCAAAGTTTTTTAAGTAAAAGAAGCCGCCGTTAGGCTAGTAGAAGCTCTGATCTGATAAGTGGAAATCTTCAATAAAAATTACATGACATCATTACAAATAAATCCTTGTACATCGCTCTGGTATATTTTAAATTTATATTCAATTTTAGTCATGCGATTTCAAGTCACTTTCTGTATCTCGTATCCAAACAATCTCGCAAGGACTCAAAAAAGGCAAAAGATACTATCTTGCGTGGTCTTATACTCCCAGCATGTTTGATCAGATAACTAAAAAAATCATGTGCGAAAATTCAACACAATTTCAAGGTATCTCTTAGGAAAATCCTCCCTGTCTATAAAAATCTTGCAAGAAAATCAAATCTTAATCAAATTATGTCATGCGATTTTTGCTTGTATTGTTATTCTAAAGGGAAATGAACTACTGCGTTCAAAAACTCAACACAATTCCATTACAAAAATCTTGCCTGACATATCTCCTCAACTTCCCTACAAAATAGTCTTCCAACAAGATCGTGTATTTTTCCAGTTGTTTCATGTGATTTTTATCCTCATCTTCCAACAAGATTATTTAGTTGTGTCATGCGGTATGTTCTCTTATACAGTTTTCGAATGCGATTTGAACTGTTTTATTGCAACACAAATCTTCCTTGACTTATCCTACAAATTTGCGATGAATATATTCAAATTTGTCATGCGATTTTTACTCTCAGATAGATTTTGCATGAGAGTTGTTATTTCGAAGCAACATAATTCAAAGATATCAAATTTCATATATTCAGCTTGACTCATCCAACATTCTTGCAACATGTTTATATCTTTTTTCAATTGTGTCATGCGATTTTTTCACTAATTAAATTTAAACTCAACTTGAACAATAATTTGACACACTTTCAAGACTTTATCCTTGAAAGTCGTCTTTATCTATAAACATGTGGCTTATTTGCATTTAATTAGGGAATACCTTGAAAAACCAATCTGAGTAAAATCGCAATAACCCATAAAACAATGCGCTTTGTATAGCAATTTCAATTAACACTGTCCCCCCGTATTTACAACATACTATCAGTCAGATACAATTTACATATAGAATGTACTATCATTCTCCTGCAGTCAATATCCGGGAAGTGAAACCTTGAAACTCGCCTGTAACCGATTGTAATCAATTAAGTATCTACCAGCACCTGGTTGTTACCCGCTAATGAATATAAATGATTCGGATAGGTATCCGATACTAGTGAGAGCTGAAGCCATCTCATGTAATCTCTCACAAGCACAAGACTGTGAACAAAAATTGCTTGCAAATCCATAAAACTTGTTAAACACCAAACAATTACATAACCTTGCTTGGCGCGTACTCCGGGTGCAAAAGTTGCACGTCGTGGTGGTGACAAATACTACTCGTACTGCATCTTTCTTCATTAGATATCACCTTTCACTAACACAAAATGACAACACGGAGCGAGCAAATTAATTGGGATTTCTTAGATTAATGGTGTTTGTGTGAATGTATGTTGTTGGCTTGATAACGTAAACACAGTTCAAATGTGGAAATTGTGGTTCAATTGATTTTTAATTTTCTTGTGAATTGGCGGGATGTCAAGAGGATGTCAAGTGCTCAATGTGGAGTCGTGTTTTTTTTTTACATACTCATATCGGAGATGTGAAAAACTAGTTTTTTTTAATTTTATTTTGAGTTTGTTTTGAGTTCAATGAAGAGATTTGTATAACATAGATAATACGACCTACTTATAATCACGACTAACGATATGTTAGGTTACACATATTAGAACCTCTATATATACTTCTAGCCAATAATAATTGAACGCTTCGTCAATATTTCAATCATAATGTTTTTTCAATGATATATGAACAAATTGAGTAAATCACTCGAGTTGCATTGAATCTGTAAATATTGCGTTTCTAAATTGTACCATCAGTGTTTGAACATATGTCTACCAAGATTTTTACGATATATATTCCTCAAAATTTTGCACGAATGAATTTGAAAACTAAGGACAATCCATATTCAAAAATCGCACCGAATTTATCCAAGTGTATGCACAGTATTGTGTCCTCGATAAGCGGGTTATCACATTTGGTCACTAGGTGGGGCTGTGTGTTTTTTTTTTTAACTTATTTCTTATTTGTAAGCCTATATACTAAGCTTGTTCACCAGTAGCTTCATCATATCAGTAAGATTTATGTACAGGGTGGCTGATGAATATTGACTAGAAGTATGTCACTGTACACCTCGTATAGTTCTTGTATGAATCTTCGTCTCCTT
This sequence comes from Rhingia rostrata, assembly GCA_949824845.1. Taxonomy (NCBI): domain Eukaryota; kingdom Metazoa; phylum Arthropoda; class Insecta; order Diptera; family Syrphidae; genus Rhingia; species Rhingia rostrata. The sequence goes on from OX463757.1 coordinate 94,198,019, forward strand.
AGACCTTCAACGAAAACGGGAATGAAGAAATTTCCTCTAGAATCCTCTAGAATCTTCATTCACTTTTGATACGGTTAGCAACTAAGTAAAGGATCATCTTACTTGGATCATCAGGGTCTTATATAGGATCTCCTTAGTAGTTCGAGTGAGGGCCTTACTACTAAATTGCCTTCCTAGCCCGAAGAAACAGCGGTTGGCAAGAATAATTCTTCATTAAATCTGACGAGATGTTGTTGTCAGATTCAGTAGCGTAGCCGAGGTAGAAAAAGTCCCGCACTACCTCAAAGTTATATTTGTTAATGGTGATGTTCTGTCCAATTCGTCGAAGTTGTCATTTCGTGTTGACAGCATATACTTAGTCTTACCCTCATTTACTGCTAAACCCAATTTTTCCGCTTCCTTCTCAATATTAGCAAACGTGGCTATGACATCACGTTGAGCCCTACCAACGGTGTCAAAAACGTCGGCGTATGCTAGTTGTACCGGTTTTTGGAAAATTGTGCCTCTGGTGTTGGCTCGTGAGTTTTGCACAATCCTCTCAAGAATCAAATTGAAGAAGTCACATGATAGCGTATCGCCTTGCCTAAATCCTTTTTTAGGTATCGAATGTGTCGGTGAGGTCGTTTCCGACCCTGATGTAGCAGCGAGAATTCTCCATCGTCATTCTACACAAACGGATAGTGGACAGTAAACCAAAACTAGACTTGGCTCTGCATAGTTCGTCTCTATAAATGCTTTCGTATGCAGCTTTGAAATCGATGAATAGGTGGTGGGTATCGATTTGGAGTGATTGGATTTTTCCAGGGTCTGCCGAAGTGTGAAAATTTGATAGGTTGTGGACTTTTCTAGCCTAAAAACGCACTGATTAAAGCCGATCAGGGTGTTGGTAAACGGTTTCAGGCGTTCACATATTACGGCAGATAGGATCTTGTAGGCGATGTTGAGGAGACTTATGCCTCTGTAGTTGGCGCAGTTCAGAGGGGCATACTTTCATCCGACCAGATTTCGCTCATGAGTTGGTGGATGTTACTTACCAAGCCATCTCCGCCGGCTTTATAAAGCTCAGCGTCAAGGCCGTAATTTCTGGCAGCCTTAATAAGCTTGAGTAATTGCTATCCTCACCTCACTCAGGTCGGGTGGTTGGCAGTTTTCTAAGTCGTTGCCAATATTGAATGGTTCATTCTGCCTGACAGCGGAATGTTGTATGTTATCGCCGGTGAAAAGTATGCAGAAGTTGTTCTGCCATATCCTCAGCATCGACTGTGTCTTAACTACGATATTTCCTTGTTTATATACCAAATTTCAACACGTTAGCTCACAATTTAAAGCCAAAAATGTTCAAATTAATATACCCCTATGAGATTGGGTATACAAATTGTTCTCCAACTACTTAATATCACCCATACACCCTTTACACTTTTACAACATTACCAAACGATAACAAAATCACGTATGTGGAATGCCAAAGAGAGCACTTAAATTTCATAATCAGTAACACCAACTAGCTACGTGCCAAATGTATCTCAAAAACTCCATTCAATTTATCACCATCTCACATCGGGAAAGAATTTCCACTAGCAATCTTCCAGCTGTATGTATTGTGAGATAACCTGCCCTACACAACATATGAACCCGAAGTTCAACTATACGCTAACCACTCTAATTGTATTATGTTTGCCTTCAACTGTGCATATAGTGCACTTTGTACATTATCCACAGATACATTTCTTACACCTGCTAGATCTAAGTATCTACTAGAGAACAGCTGCGAGCAGTATAACAAAAGCATACAAGAAAATGTTAAACAGAAAAAAGCTCTCCACAGGTTGTATGTCCCCAAAGAAGTTCAAAAAAAAATACCAGTTAACAACAAAATTAATAAATTGGATACAATACATGCACACGATACATCTTGGTAGTGGTGTGGTCTAAATTTGTGGTAGTGCTTTTTTTTTGTATATTTCTGCAAACAGACGCTTTTTCGTGCTGCAATCACTAAGACAATTATTTTTCTGCAATACCGTACTTGGGGATTATGTAGCTTGTTGTTGCTTCTATTTCCCACTCTCAAAAGGTGGGGACTTGTAGATACAACAGAAGAAAAAAAAAAACATTTTTCCATGTTTTCCCATTTCTATCAGATATTTTTTATTGTTTTTTTTTTTATTATTTTAGTATTTCTTTTGTGAGCGATTTTATGTTTTGTCAGGTGGTAGTACGCTGACTTGACTCTGACGAGTGTTTAGTCTGTTGAGGTTTATTTATCAAATTTAATCGCGTTCGGCAGATATTTCACAAAAAAAAAAATAACAAAAGAATCTGAGAATTGCACTAACTGAAGATTTAATTGTGATTATTGTTGTTGGATAAAAAATAAATAAAATTAAACGAGAGTAAACGAAATTAAATCAAGGAAATAAAACAAAATTTAAGTGGTTCATTGTCAAAAGGCTTTTTTTTTTTGTCGTATTTGTGTTGCAAATGTGCTTTCAAATAAATGAAACAAACATATTAAATCTTAAAAGCAATTAAAGTTTTTTTTTTCTAAATAAATTTAAATCCTGTTTTTGACGTATTATTTACTGCACTATATAAATTATGTGTTTTTTTGTGGATTTTGTTTTCGAAGAAAACTTCAAAAAGTAACGTGAGTAGTGGTGATATGTTGTTTATATTATAATAGCTGATGATCTTATATTGACGTTTGAATATTAATTTTACCTAGCTGATGATGAATTGGTATTTATTTATCTACATGTTAAGGTCATAGACGATTTTATTGGAGAATGCTATCGTACGTCTAGGGAGTTTGTGTAGTTTTCAAATATTTACGTTGAATTTAATCGAGTTGATAAGATGGGATTTACCTTAGCTTTAGTTTTGTCGATATAAATATTGTATGTACTTTGGAAGGGCATTTCGATTATCATGAAGCTATTTAATTGAAGGGCTACTAATGGATGCAGTTCTATAATTGGGGACTGAAATGTGGAGTAGATATTCTCGACCTGATTTGGAAAGAAATGATATCGATTGAGGTTAGCTATCCAAAATCATTTTCATTGGTATACACACACGTAACTTGGGTAACTATCCATTCCCTATTTTCGGGACAGTTTTATGAGTCAACAAATGGCCCCCGATTTTTTATTTAGATTTAATAGCTTTATTCCCAGTTTGCATAGGTATATCTTTTTTTTTTCTTGTTCTTGGGTTTGACTGATACATATTTTTCAGGTTTCGGTTTCTTCTTAATTTTTAATCCTATCACTGGCGATTGATAATTACTACCCAGGATCTGTGATACCGGTTAACATGAAGTTTTGTGCCCCCTTTTGTTTTCATCAACATCGTCCACGACTTAGTCAAACATGATGATGAAACCACAATCGTCCATGATAGCGTAACGATGTTTTTTTTTTACAATTTTCTTATCGAAGAGGTTAGGTTGGATGATGATTCCTCATGTTGTCGGTTGTTGCTTGATTTATTTTTGCGAAACTGTTGATTCCCAATCGTCGTATCAACCCATTAATTTCCATATACCCCTGCGGGGCCGTTTTATGATGTTAAACAAGTCGCTAAGATCTCCCGGCGTTTTTTGAAATTTTTAAGACACCATTTTCTTCTCAAGGGACTATCTTTCGATATTTTTCTAAAGTCATTATAGGGAGATTTTTGAGTCATCCCTACCGGCGGATGTAGTTTTTACAAACGATTTGAAATTTAACGAAAATGTCGAATCACTGCTTAAACACGTTATTCTATACAGATCCTGCGTTCGTGTCTTGAAACCAGAAAGTATCTTGTTAGACTTTCGCGTCTCTCCGATTTTTTTGAACTGGGAAATGCTTTTTGCTAATTTTTCGAGGATTTATACTTTATTGGCTAAGCTTGTCTCGTAAAGCATAAACCCTTAAAATCATGTTAAGACACGGCTTTCATCTTACTTCGGCAATTTTGTGATTAAGCAGATGGTTAGCCAGATAAGCCATTCCATCTGTTGGAAAGTATGAACCCCTAAAATTATATTAAGGCATGGATTTTATTTTACTTCGGACATTTTTTTATGAAGCAGGTGGTTAGCCAGGTAAGGCATTCCATCTCTTGCAAAATATTGTGGTACAGTGTCCAACACTTGTTTGCAGATTTGGTTGTTGAAGACGGAGAGTCCATCAAGCACTAGCCTGCTTGGTAGACTCTCCGCAATGTTATGGCGGTATACTAACGAGTTGGCTTTCGATTCGTAGCCTTTCAAACTCAATACAGGTCTGGATGAAGCAGTAAGCAGACATTGTCTTTGGGAATATACTAACACTCGACTTGGCTCTGCAGGCTGTATGCTCTGTAAACTATCATAGGTGACTACAGAATTAGTAAATTTCTGCATGATAGGGGTTCATTTCTTTTTAACGGAATATAAACAAACATTGTGTTTGTGGGTTGATCAGGTATCGCACGACTGTTTTCGGAGTTCATTGTAGTTGTCGCTATTTTGACAATTTTTCTTTTTGGGGATCTGCCTATTCACATGAGGTCTTTCTTCGCTAATAGTGAGTCTCCCAATTCCTTTTATGAACTTAGATATTGAAATATTTAATTATTTTTGGTAGTTTTCGATTTTGTGTTTCGTTAAATGTTTCCTTTTGCCTAAAAGTGGTCGCCACCATATAACTAAGTGTGGTTGATTTTGAAAGTCTCAAATACGCAGTTTTCAGTGGGCCATTTAATTTATTTTAAAAAAAGGGTTTATATTGTATCAAACAAATTAACGATATTAAACCCATTTGCCTCTTTGACTACAAAGAAAAATTCCCGTCAAAAAAATGTCCAAGCGTATGTTTTATTAAGTGACAAATATATTAAAACGAAAAAAAAAAAACAAAAAAATAAAAAATAAATATAGAATAGCATAAAAATTAATTTTTTATTTATTTGTTTTTTTTTTTTCATATGTTTAGCAAACCAAAACAAACATTTAGCCGGCAAAACACAAAACTATGTATTTCACATCTAATTTATCTTCCGACCACAACATTTTGACATCGTAAAAGATTTCCTACAAACAAAATGATGTTACAAATAAAATTGCAATCTGTCATCTGGTAGATATTTATTATAACCCAGGAATATTAAATCTATTTCTCCAAAAATGTATCTCGCAAAACGCTTACAATATTTTGACAAAAATGAAATATTATACAAACAATTAATTAATTTATTTGTATGGAATACAGTTTCTTATTCGAGTGCAAAATAGGTTTCGAAAAACGCAAAAAATAAGACTTTCTTAAAATTTTGGCAAAAAATAATTAAAGAATGTATAAATTGTTAAATCTATGGCGCCATAAAAATATTTACAAAAAAAAAAAAAACAATAATAAGCGGAAACATTCAACCCACAGAATTCTGACAAACGTGTCATTTGTGGAAAAAAATAATTTATGACATGAGTTGTACAAACATTTTTTTTGTAATGCCGCAATAAATGCCTTTGTTGACTTTTTATGTTTTTATTTATTATACTAAGATAGTTGGTGTACCCGAGATAGTGAATGTAGGTTTAATATACAATGAGTAGACGTGACGTTCTTTTTTTTACATTTTTGAGATGTTTATGATAAGACTTGGGAATATAATGTTTGTATAAATTGTGAGTTAAGTAGTAATAAAAATATAAACCAAAGAAATGCGAATTAGTTTAAAAGGGAGGTTACTGGGTTAACAGGTGTTCAAGGACATAGAAGACGTCAAGTGGCATTGAAATTTGGGGTTTATAGTTTTAGAAAATGGTACATATAATATAATCAGATTTTTTTTTAACAAAATTGTAGAATTTCCCAAGGATTTTGAGATTTCCTATTTACGATTTAATTGACAAAGCCAGTGTAGGGATATTTTTAAGTCATCCCTATCGGCGCGCGGGTATAAGTCCATGCAGTTGTAAAAAACGAAATCAGATTCGCATCTCTCAACTTTTTTTTATTGGGAAGGGATTTCTCTTCCTTTTTTCCGGCGATATACATTTTTATTGCAGAGTTTTTGTCATGAAGCTTTGATTTAGGCGGTTCGTGTATGCCTGTTAATAGTTTTTTTTTCTTAGAAAATGTTATAATATAGTCAGCATTTTAAAACATTTTTTTGCTATTACCATCATGCCACATTAAGGCGAACTTTTGTCGACAGAATATGAAATCTCAATACGATTTCGGTCAACATATCGATAACATCCCGTAAAAATGTACTAAGCGACAATTATTATTTTTATTATTAAATTATTTTTGACTTGCCCTTATGCAAAGTCCACTTTTTGTGTTTTTTTTTTGAGGTTTCTACATTAGTACAAAATAAACTTAAGATAAATAAAATTTACAGTACACTACCAACTACACACATTGTTACATACATAGGAATTTTTTTTTGTCTCCTGTAAAATTTTAAAAATTTATCTTAATACATTTTTTCGGGAAAATGTCGATATTGTGATTGGCTCTGGTGGTTAGAAATGTGTACAGATTTTGTTTGAAAGGGCTAATCAGATCCAGATAGATATAATATCGTTAAAACATTATTCAAGTTTGACATTAACCAATTTTTGTATAGGATTCCGCGAAACTTAAAAAAAAAAACAAATGTATGACCCTGTCGGAAAGTGTAATCGATTTTTCAAATATCAATTTGTTTTTTTTTTTTAAGAATATTATAATTTTGAAACCATTGTAAAAAAAATTCTAATCTGTAATGCACAACTACTTGGCGCTACAGGCCAGAATGAATCTGGTCCTAATGTGCATTTTGAAATATTGAAAATGGTTTACATATGTTAACCTATGAATCAGCAAAATAGCAGAATGTGTACAATAATAAATTACGCTGTTCGCTAATTTTGTAAAAAAAAAAACAAATACAAATCACGTGAAACTCTGGGCTATGTTTCTGTTTACTCAAAAGTGCTATTTCTTACATGTAGGTACTGGTCTTCCACTCACCGATTCAATTATATTCCAGGAGAATAGAGTAGTACAAGATGGCGCAGACATTATCTTCCGATGTTCTCTGATTGTAATTTATTTTTAATTATTCCGCAAAAAAAATTGGAACATGATTATAGGTGGCGCACAAGACATAAATCATGGAATAATTGTAAATATTTTTTTTCAGAATAATAAAAAAAAAAAAATACAATCCAAAAATCGGGGGCCAATTATTGTGGCACCTTGAACTTTATGTGGAACTTTGTGTCGTTCAGGGGCTGAAAACCCACATTTTCTAATAATTTATGAGCGTTCAAAGTTGCATTTTGTGCACAAATTAAATAGACAACGAGTTCAAATCGCAAACAGGTATATGTAACTATGTACTTCTACTTCAAGAAAGTTAACACCCACCCATGGAGTTAGTCAACGCGATACCAAGTGTAGTTGCTAGCTATCTTTTTTTCAAAATTTCCGCTCGTTACTAAAATTAAAAGAGTTAAACCTAGTTAAAAGTGAAAACACTCTACGAGGTAGTTATAAACAAAATAGTATTATCCGCTTAAAGTTTTATGGTTCCATTACACAAAGTAGTTCTACACTATTTTTTTGTTGTTTTTTAAACAAGTGAACACCAAAAAAATCGATTGTGAAGCCCCCAAAAACTACAAGCGCTCTGACATATAAATGACAGCGTCATAATGGTCCTTAAATTTCATTATGATGTTCTTTGTCTATTCAATCCTACATCATTAGTCCTTGTTCTATGTTCCCATATTCACTACAATTTTAGTAATTCCCTTGGATAACCACGTTATGCATGTTTAATAATTCAATTTCGACTCAATCATCGTGCTTCGACAACCACCCAACTGAACAACAGAAAGTCGATTTTGCAACCCTTCTCCGGATGTGAAGAGAAAATATCTCCGCCGCCAGTCGCCCCCGTTCAATATTATGGCAAATTGCAATCGCCTGTCACTTTTGTGTCCGGTAATTGCCTCAAATTTGCTTGTATACATTGATTATAGTTATTGGACCTGTTTGCATTTGTATTCGAAATTTATATCTAAACCTTGAATACATTTTTACCTTAAAAACGTTTTCTCCTTTATTTTGTTTGCAGCTTTCCACAAAAGGTCATCGATCGGCCTGGACCTGGCCAATATGCGATTGCCGCAGGCCCGACGCCTGGATCGATATCATCAACCGGCACATCCACTGGCACCGGTGGATATGTCTACCTGCAACCATCCACCCATTACCCGCCCTCATCACAACAGCAAATAATCTATCAGCATCATCCCCATCATCAGTTGTGTCATCCGCAGCAACAGCCCCTGACTTCAGTTCTGCCAACATCAGTGGTGGCCACATCCGGACAACCATCATCGCTGTCCGCCGCCCCCACTGTCGGCGGCTCCCCATCAGTGGGTGTTGTCCATCACAGTCATCATCATCACCTCCACGGTCACCATCATCATCATGGTGGTGCTGTTGTCATTGCTGGTAGTGGGGTTGGTACCGGTGTTGGAGTTGTTGCTGGTAACGCTGCTGCTGGACAAAATGGCTGCAATGCAGGCATCCAACAATCGCTGCACAAGAAGAACTCAGTACGCAGTGGCAACGAGGTTATGAAACGTTCCCGAGCACAAACCGCGTAAGTAGTTTACAAAATTTGTCACTTTCGAAAAAAAAAAATGTTTTACAGGAAATTCTCATGCAAGGTGCAACCAACCTGATTCACCTGTTTTATACGGTCTAGTTGTGTTTGTTTATATTCGGATGCATATACACACCGGATGCTGTGTGCAGTCGATTCTGCGGACGACTCCAAAGAAGCGGAAGCATGCCCTTCATCAAGGAGTGCAGCTTTGATGATATACTACACACACTCACACAAATTCAATTGAAAAAAAAAAAATACTTCGCACGGAAGTGCACGAATAACCACGGACAATAACATAACCTAAAAAAAATTCCTCAAAAATATGTTCATACATACACCCTGTATGTACCGACGTTAGTTATGCCTATTTCGATTTTTTTGTTCGCTTTATTTGTGGTTGGTTATGCAAAGAAGGTAGACAAAGCAGAGACTGAGCGAAAACTTAACAAGTGTTCGTCGTCTTGGATAACTAAAACAAAGAATCGCGAAAAAACGAATCAAAGAAACTGACGTTGTAGATACGGAAGTGGCACCAATTGTAGTGGCTTTTGTTATGCACAATGTTACCAGACATTAGCACACATATTTGTTTTAATTTTTATCGGTACAAAATTCACCTTGAACTTGCATGAATATTCATAAAAATGCATTCCGAAAAAAAAGATGAAACAAAATATCTTTTGTGTGTATTGGGCTTGCCTTTAGCTTATATTTTAATAGTTATTCAGCTTTCATGAATATGTAATGTTGCCATCCGCTTAGTGATCACTGATATCACTAAAGGAGTCAATGACTTGGACTGTGCGAAATATTGGCGTTTGCAAAAAATAAAAGACTGTCATGATATGCTTTCGAAGTTGAATGTATCGTATATATTTGTATTTCTCATAAGTCGATATAATTTTATAGCATATCTACTGCTTCTGCTTTCATTGTAATCATGTCAGTGATATTTCAATCGATGTTTTCTCTGTGGATCGATTTTATTACTGAATGTTAAAAAAATCGGAATTATTTATTTGCCCGATTATTTTTTTGGTAATTCCCATTTGTCATCATATTTTTTGATACTTTTATTCTGTTTTGATGGATTGCAATTCGAATTGCAAATTAATGAATTTTGAAAAGTAATATATCTTGGAAGCAAGTCAATATAACCTGCCTGAGCGAGGTATCAGCAGAAGCGGACTATTTTTAGCAACGCATAATTCGTCTGAGATTTAAATTCCATTCGAGGTATGTGTGATCGGAACAGAAATCACATCACTACAATTCGTAAAAAAAATCCATGAAGAATTTGTATCGGAGGAAATCGGAAAAAAATTGCACTTAGCACGAAAAATGCACCTAAACGCACTTCAACACAATTCGCCGGGATGGGTTACAAAATGTCCGAGAAATATTCCAAAAAGCTTTTCGGAAGAATACCTCGAAGCTAAAATCATCCACATCGTACAAAATCGTAGAATTTTTCGCTCCGACAATACATCGCTTAGGGCTGAATATGTCTTGTTATACTTCATATTTTTTGCGATAACTTGATCTTGTCAACTTAAAAACAAGTGTTTTTTTTTGAAAATCGGTCCTTACTTGTTATTTTGGTATTATCTAACGACATACGGAAGAAAATAACTTTTCTAAGTACTTGGTCAAACTTAAATTATTTACGAATCTACAATATGAACTACCGCCACAAATTGTCACAATTTAATTTATGAAATTCGTTTTAAAAATTTTGCGATCGATAAATTGATTTTATGTTAAGTGCCCAATTATAGCTATCATCAAACAACTCCATTGAAATTGAAATCTTACCTCCACAGCTTCTTATAGATTCCTATAAGAAAATTTTCGGAAATTTCCATTTCATTTCGGTGGGTACTTCATAAAAAATAAATCTTGATCATTGAAAAATAGAAAGTGATTTTCTGCAAAAACTATAATTAGAAAATTAAATATTTTTGGATAATCATGTTCTAAAATTCATAAGCTTTGTTTGGACACCAACTCGCCAATGATTGGACTTCTAAAAAGGCCGCAAGAAGTAAAAGAACATTTTCAATGAGGCTTTTCAATGACAACTGTAACTAGGCCTCAAGATATTTCTGATTTTGGATAAGTTATACTTGCTTGGGGTCCTACTTACCTGGCGTCATACTCTGCATTTGTTACCGAAAATAATTTCTATACGAACGTGTTTTTCGTTCTGTGTTTTTTTTAGTTTACACTTTTTAATAATTTTTTAAGGGAATAAATATATCTGACCTTACTTTTAGGAAAACACAAAAATGTGAATAACTTTTACAGAAGCGTCTATGTATATAGATGACATTTCCATCAAAATGTCATATTGAAGATTTTGGGACTTCTTCCCTTCATCCAAAAGGTGATTCAATTTACAAATTCAAACAATTATTAGGTTTTGGCCAGGTTTTGGTTGTTTTTTAATTTATATTTTAAATTAATAAATTCTATACCGCTTTAGTTGGTGCTATGAACTGCCGCTCAGATTCCCAGCCGTAGCAACACTTAAATGATTTGTCACTGGCCCTCCTCTTGTGTTCCCGCCATCATGCAAGAAGTACACACGCATACATGAATGGTTGTAAGCAAGCTCGGCCCTCGAGCCTGTTGCGCTAAAAAATTGTAATTGTGTACCGCTTCTAAAATGAAAAGTACAAAATAAACGTTTTCGGAAAACGTCACTTTTAAAACGAAATACATTTTTTATCTGATCACATTCTTAAATATCATATGGTGATCTTGTTCTTGGTCGAAATTGTAATTTTTCGAATATATTTTCTATCCACTCTCAAATTTTGTGGTTTTTTAACGATTGCATTTTCAATCGTCAATGTATTTAAAGAAAAGGCGTTTACAAAAAAAATTATGCTAATTGATTTGATTTTTTTAAATGTTTACATAGAAAATGACAACTCTTCACGATCAATTAATTTTATTTTGAAATTTAATTTTTATTTTGGAATGCGATTACCAGGTAACGGATTTTGTTGGCCTTGCCTTTTGTACCAATATTGGCTTTTTCTGCCTTTTTGGTAGTATTTATCAGTTCATGCCGAGTTGGCATACATCCAAACCAATTTTGGATTTTTAGTGTACTCGAAAGATCATATATTCAAAAGTTTGCAAAAAACTACTGGTTTTAAGTAATTTAAACCTATTAGGAAACTATTAGGAAACCCGATTGGATATAATTCAAATTTTTTTTAAAGGGGATCGATGAGCAATATCAAAAATCAAAAGGACCCGTTGCAGAAGCTGTTGTGAAAAAGTCCAACGCTGTCCATTCGGCAAATCAAAGATTCAATACTATTAGAGAAATAAATAATTTACATTTACAATGGCTCTGAAAACATCATATTGCGCCCAAATATTGAAATTTTTAACTTGACTCCACCAGTCTCTGTCCACGTAGAGAAGTCCTTCAACTCTTTCAAAGCTCTCCTAAGGGAAAATCGCAGTCGTTTGTTTCCAGAAAGTTGAAAATAATGTTTAAAACCTTTTTCTTCTTTATAAAATGGCATTTACGCCTTTTTTACAGTTCAATTTTCCCTTTATTTGAATTTTTTGGCCAACAAAATCGGTTTCCGTAACGAAAATTGTGGTTTTGATTATGATTGCAACTGCTGATCAAGACAAAATCAAAATTTTCGCCTAAATACTGTTTTTCCTCTGATTGTTTGAAAATTAAACGATAAGACAAAAAAAAAGGTTAAATTCAGTTGATATTTGTCAAGAACCATGTTTTGAAAACGAAATTTGTAATAAGCTCTTACATGCTCATTAAGATCAAGATCATTGCTTCCTCAACTTACATGGGTTAGAATAAGGCTTACTTATTCTAAGGTCCTTTATCTGGTTCGTAATGTTCAATCAGTCAAAAATATTGTAAAATGCTTCTCCTACAAATAGATGCAGTATTGGTTTTGTGAACCCTTACATTCCGATGATAAAGAAACCTGAAAATTTGGTCAAACAATTTTGTCCGTATGTTGGATGCACGAATATGAAAGCAAAACGACAAAACCGATCCTTTTCAAATTTGGTATACGAGCTTCTCAATGAATACCAAGAGGGTTTTTTCGGGTCCAGTCATAGCTATCATTGAACAACTTCATTGGAACGCATAACATGATGGAACCGGAATTAATCTCCATATCTGCTTATAGGAATCAGTGGAAAATTCCGTTTCATTTCGGTGGAATGGCAATCATTACTTCATAAAAATAAATTTTGATCAGTGAAAAATAAGAGGTGATTTTCTGTGAAGACTATAATTGGAAATTTAAATATTTTTTGATAATCATGTCCTCAAATTCAGAATCTATGTTTTGACACCAACTCGTCAAATTTCCAATGAGGGTTTTTAATGGTAGCCATAACTGGGCCCTTAGAATTGGCATAAATGGTCGAAACATATGTTGTTGGTACTGAAACTGATACGATCAAAATTTCTCAAAAACGGGTCGATTATGATTTAACTTAAGATGTACAAAAACATCTACATCTACATACCCAGTTTTTACCAAAAAAATCGAAATGACGTATTTAGGTCTAATTTAGAGAAAAAATATTTTCTTGTTGAAAGAAATTGAAAACATCATTCTATCGAGATTTGTAACAATTTATTATTTTTCTCTCTGAACCGAATTTTCGATTTTGGTCAATAAGGGAAAATCATTATTTTTCTGTCCCATGCCTTTACGTTTTTTTTTTAAATTCTTTATTAAGAGTTCTTATAAAGAAAAGTCGAGTGCGCAAGGAGCAAGTATGTGAGACTCAATCGTGCAATCTTTACGATATCAAATCATTGAATCAATGCAATGAGTAAGTTGACAATATTGGCTACTGATAATCAGTAGGTACCTACCTAGTGACTTTTTTTGCGGATTGTCAGTCGATATAAGCAGTTTTCCAATGCTTCCAAAATGTTTATATTGTGTGCAATCAAACCCAAGAATGGGTAAAAAATGTATTCAAATGTGCAATAAGGTACTAATATTTGTCAAGTTTAAAGACAGTCTGATGTCTTCTATAGCCTTTCTCCTTTGAGATGATAACTTCGTTAATATATAATTCCCCGACATGCCTAAGCATATGTTCTAAAGAAAGCTTTTGCAATATGTTCCATCTGAGTCACTCTACATCTAAACCCATATCGTTTTATACATATAACTATTCTCTTTGAAAAAAATATTACCATAACCCGCTGAAAAAAAAAACACAAAAAGCATTCTCGTATGAAGCGTTTTAATTTAAAATAAATATGACGATTATTCGCATTCTTCTTCACTCAAACCATCCTCCATCACCACCTAATTTATGCAATCAAATTCCATTAAACAATATATTTCACCTGGCAACATCTCAACGCTTTCTTTCCGCATAAAGTCAAGGCGAAAGTACACGTTTGTGTTACCACCTTCCACATTGCAGCACAGCAAATATGAATAAAAATCCATCTTTAGTCGTATTATGCCCCCGTCCTTACATAGATACACATCAACACAAATCAACGTGATTGTCCCCCCATGTCTGCTGGCCGCGCACATGATTGAGTATCGCACCGTATCGCGTCGTCGGTCATCGTATTTTCATCGATCAGCTCTTTGATAGTAATTGTGTATTCCAACTGCACAACTATTTCCGTCCAAAATAGACGTTTGATTACCTATCCGCATTGAAAAGCAGCAACCGAGACGTTCTAATTAAATTTCAATTTGCTAACAGAGTTGGTGTTCAATATTTGACTTTGGTGTCATTTTGGACGGATTTCACTGTCACTTCATATGCATCTTTTAATGAGTGCGCTGCCACGTTCCATCAGATAGATTCTTGACAAATAATCATGTGTCTCCACTATCTTATCTCGTATAAGATACACTTGTATCTGTGTACAGCTTTATTGTCATTTCTGGTTATCACATCAGACGGGTGTTGTCGTCTCCCTCCAGCTAAGGTCTTTCAATTCGCGGATATTCTCTCTTGACACGAATTCAAACACACAAAATACCTACATAAAATACCCAATCTTTCGATTGTGATAGTTTTATTGTGTTTTTGCGGCCCACAAGTTTTTTTTTGTTGACGTTCGGCGCGCGATACAAACGGGCCAAGACAGCGCAAACACTAAATACACTTTCGATTCGATTTTTTTTTGTGTGAAAAGAAATTTTATTCGCGGCTGAGCGAACCAGAATCACCTGAGAATAAAGTGGTTATCAGTTGCAAAATAGTCGCAGGCACCCTCTCGTGAAGGGTTCTTTTTGCGCGGTACCGTGGATATATTTAAATGTATCTATTCTCGCATCAACGTTGGTGTTTATTTATGGAAAACATTTCTAAACAAGTGTCAATTTAATAAAATATACAATCCGGTCAAATGAGGAGAGTTGTAAAAAGCGGTATTCTGTTTAAGTGTATTGGAGATTTGGAAATTGTGTTAAGTGAAATGATGAAAAGAGAGATTCGTGCAGATATTGATGGAGTACAAACGGAATAGCAAAATTAAAATATAGGCAAGAAGGCAAGTATTCTGTTAGACAGACATTCTTACTTGAAAAACTGATAACTCCATGTCTCCATGTACTCATACTCAGTATATCGTTCAAATAAATGATGATTGTGTTCGAATCGTACCTTCGTGTTACATAGTGTCGTTAGAATACAAACAAGTTTCCCAATCCTGTCAAGTGGGAAAGCACAAGTGCTTTCGTAACCAATTTATTGGGTTTTTGCTGCAAACAGACGGGGATAAGTTTTTTTTTCGTTTGCAGATAAGTGTACCTCTGGACGTTCAGAAGAATAAACAAATTAAATTCATTTTTTTATATATTTTTGGAAATAAAAAACAATTATCCTTAAAATGTGCTCTTGTATACTGAATTCTTAAACCAACCATTGGTCTTAAAATTAAAATTTATTTAACAAGTTGAGTTGAGCCTAAAGTTTGATACAAAAATAACTTCTATGTTATTCTTAAATCATAATTTTTTTAGATTTAGAGCAAACATTTGTTTCGTTAAAAAAAAACGAACTAACATCACAATGATGGGGATTTTCAGGTCTCATAATTCTGTCCACCTTTCGGTCTGTGTGTCTGTGTATGCTGGACGTATTTTCCTTAAATTTTATATATGATGTTTTTGAGTTAATACCCAGAGTATTTTTTACGTTATAGGTCCAACAAAACTAACAGTAGGTACCTACAATATAATGATTTTGGTAATATCGACATTTCTAAAAAGACGGCTTTAACGAGTTTCATTAAACTCAATGGAGTTATGATCTTAAACACTAAAATCAAAATTGCATACCAGGTTTTGCCAAATTTTATAAAATAAAAATTTGAAAAATCTTCAATATCTCGCAAACTATTTCTAGTTGAATAAAAGTTAATACCTGGGTTACTGTTTGAACAAACTATTTCCCTATTTTCTAAACAAAATTTTTAGTTTTGTCCATAAATAGAAATGAACTATTTTTGGTCCGTACCAACGCCGTCACAGATGTTTAAATAAAAAAAAATACAAATTGTTGGCGCAACAGACTCGTTAGTACCCAGGGCCGAGGTTTCTCACAACCATTCATGTGTGCGTGTGAACAGTTTTTCGCCGTATTGTATTGTTTTCTTATACAAAGCCATGTTATTGATTTAATTACTCAAAATATTAAAAATTTTAAATTTACTCTATTACTTTAGCAGTTCAGGAACAATAAAAAAAAACATGAAAATATCGAAATATTCAGCCCTACGAGGTATCCGTTTAAAAAATCTCCAAAACGAAAGTCAGTTCCGATTGGAACTTGGTTAACCATCGAAGTATCCGTTGCGGAACAAAAAAAAATACATACGCGCACCTTTGACAATCTGTCAGCCGTGTAATTGCATAAATGTGAAAGTGCGCGAGCAAAATATTTAAACAAATTTTTCTTGTTGCGTTCTGGTCGTTTTTTTTTCTAGATAACGATTTTGTAGTAATACATAAAATAATTTTATTTATAATTTTACTCAGAATTTTGGGGTAGATTCCATTTTTGTAAGAATTCCGTAATAATTTTTCGTCGGAGAACTTCCGAATAAATTCAACGCGTAGCTGTCAAAAATTGTTGACTTAACGCATTAAGCCGTCGTGCGATCATGTGGGATGCATTTTATCGGAATATCTGCTCGAAATGAAAATTCGAACGGATACCACGGTACAAAATTCTCCGACATCGAACAAATTGGAGAAAATCAATCGGATACTACGATAGGGGTGATTCTCCGTTCTAAGCTGATTCATCCGTTATATATGAATAAGCATTAGCCTTAGAGTGTGACCTTGCAAAAATCTCCTTGCAATTTGTTTTTATTAAAAAATATTTAAATCTTGTCAAAAGATGGCGTCACTTGTTATGGTAATTGACGCGCTTGGAAGACTACGGGCCTAAGCGACATTTTCAAAAATTTGAGTAATCAGTGTTACAGTTGTTTTCCTATTACTCTTTTGAAAAAAAAGAACAATAAAAATTATCAACAGATATTTTGAAGTAAACAAAACTGAAATATTGTATAAGGTTAGTTTTATTTTTTTATTGAAAAGACAGGATTTGCGAAATATTTGCAGAATGTACAGGCAAACTTAAAAAAAAATTTCACTAAGCCCCTTCATCTTCTAAGCACTTCATTTGACTTTGCAAATCGAATCTAATTGGAAATTGGGCATTTCTATTTCGATTCAAATATCAAATATCATCAACAGATGGCATGACGTTCTATGCACTTTTTTTTTGGGTACTTACATCTATGGGTACATACTATGTTGGCCACTGAGATCAGACAAATTAATTACGAAAATTAAATGGAATTAAGAATTTTCAATCTGAACAAATTTGAAATCTTTTTGACAAAAAACGTCAATCTCTTATATATATAATATATAATTTGATGAGATATATTATTTATTATTATACGTTTAAACACATCTAAAGGATTGTAAAGGTGCATAGTATAGAAGTAGTCTTACAACCTTCTCTAAGGGTCCAACAAATCCTTATTCACAAAATAAAATCTTATCCATAAAACCCGTACTTGTTTTAAGGGTTTGTAGAAACTTAACTACCAACAAACTGAGCAGAGTTTTACACGGTATTTTTTTTTTGTGCAAAACTCATGGCAAACATTTTGTTTTCCACAATTTCCCATTTTGTTAATTTAGTTTGACTGATTAGATTAATATGGTTTACACTGCAGGCTCTATCCATTTCGAAGAATTTGGCTTCAAATAAATTTATCTGCGAAATTTTTTTGAATTATTTTCAAACCTGATCGATTTTTTGTAACTGTTAAAAATTGATCGTTGGTAACACTGAAACTCAGCCTCTGATGGTTAAATAGTGCCTGTATGTAGGGTGTTTTCCTTATACAGTCACTATTAAACCATCACACGTGTTCGGCTTTTGGAACCCATATTCAACATTGCATACGTTTTTTGCGAAATCATGACTTTATACGATTTTTATAACTTAAAAATAAAGAATTATTATGTGATAGCGGCAAATACAAGTGCGTAAACCTAGTTTCACTATTTTCGATTTGTGTGTGCAAAGCTTTAATTTCTGCAACAAAGATTGGGACAGCGTCTTCTGATGACACTTTTTTACTCTTGGAAGTTTTTCATGCTTTCGCATGAGGTGGGGTAATAAAAAAAATCATATGTGCTGTTACTTTCGGAACAATAACCAAGAATCCTGTACTCAGCAGTCCAACGCAGTAACCACTAGGCACAACATCAACCATAATGCGTTCATGAATAAGGCTCCTACAGAGTGGGCCAAATAAGACCTACCAATATTACATAATATCGTAGTCCTAATCGTTGTCGGTGGTCCGGTATCAGTGCTTTCACAATTTGAATTTCAGATTGAAGATCTCAATTTATAAATTCTCCGCAACGTTGTCCTGAAAATCTACTTGGCCAGAACTAAGCTCTGCACCATAGCTTCCGTGTTGTCTTAATTTGCGAATATTTCGATAAGAATCTCTTCCAGGACTTATTGCCACTGAACACCGCTTTTCACAACATCAAAACATGTTGGTAATTCAACATTTCATATACATTTGTTGAAAAATTCTCTCAATAGATGGTGTTATATGCGAACTCCAAATATAGTTCACATTCATATTTATACTCATTTTTTGCGTATCTACTTTGATATGCTGAATAATAACGAAACAAATATATTATATCAAGAATTGATTCTTATTGGAAATGTGATTTTACAAAAATGTATTGAAGAATTATCAATAGGTGGCACCACTTTATAGAGGATTTTGAATATTGGGCAATGCACATTTATTTTATTATTGATGTGAAAAAACTCTGATAAATCGAGTAATTGTATTATTTGTAACAGGCAAAATAATAATAACTCTAACAACAACATCTCGTTAGGAATTAAGCGAAGAAGCCAAAAATTCAGTTCAGTAGTAAAGCTCTCACTCTAACTACTAAGGAGATCCTATAAAATTACTTTTTGAATGCCTTAGCATTGCATTAAAGGATTTTTAAAGTCAAGGAAACGATAGTGAAATAGTGGTTTGTGTCTTGATAGAATATTATCTGTCAATTGATTTATATTCCACATGGATTTATGTCCGCCTATTTTCGTTTTCTGATAGTTACATACGTTCAGTCATAATGAGCCTTACCCTTGAAAAATCTTCCCACATTCAATACAAACATTCCCATAAGTTCAACAGTTGTCTGTGTAAAAATCTTGCAAAATCCCGTTGTTCCTGCAAATACCTTCCAACTAATTTCCTCGTGCAAATATTTACTTCGAATGCAATTCCACATCTCGCAGTTTTTGAAAAATGCACACTTACCGGGTCTTCACCTTCAAAGTGTCTTCATAACTTCATTGCCAAGAAGTTATCTTTAAAAATCATCACTGAATCAGTCATCTATTCTTAAATTTCTTTATTAAATATTTAAAAATTTAAAATTGCAAACATCTCAAGTATGTAAACAGGTGAACTCATTTAATTTTTCAAGACTTTCCCGATTCTCTCGTGTTTATTTAGAAAATTTCCACTTCACCGGAAATCAAATTCCCTCATATGAGTCATATTAGTGCTTCCCCATTTGTTTCAATTCTCTTCAAAACTCAAAAGAATATCAAAGCTTTTCCCGCACGTGCCAACAAAAAAGATGGAAGCACATTTCTTCCTTACCTTTTTGGCAATGCATCAGAACTGTCATTCCTTGGTAGTCCTCCCTAATGCACATTAAGGCATCGACAAATTGCATCTAAGTCACATTAAGCAACTCCAGAAAATGACATCCTGCAAAACAAATTCTTGGCATCTAAGTACCAGCAGGCCTTAGGTAGACAATGATAGCGTCGCTGGTTCTGAATTGAGTCGCATAATTAAAATAATTTTTGTGCAGCAAAATTTACGAGGCGCCATCGACTTTTTGGCGCTGCACATGGCCAGGGAAAAGTTACGCTTCTCTTTCTATTTTTTTGTTAGTTTTTCCTTTTTTTTTTTGAATGACATTTGTTGTTCGGAGGAGCTTTTTATTTTTTTGGAAAAATTTTCGTATTTCCCTAGAGAAAGTTTGTCTTCTCTTGAATCGCCAAAAATAGATGCATAGTCGGGTTTGGATCTCTTACTCGAAGAAAGAGAACATTTGAACAAATTTTCGGGGGATGGATGCGAGACACGACACTTAAGATTTTTCGGTGGAGTGTATGTGAATGATAGTGGCCATCCATTCGAGAGTATCTAGTCGCGGTTGTGGTTTCGTGGTTTTAGAAAACAATTTACACGCCGTTACCGCTGGTTTTCGAAAGAAATCTCATTTTGCAATAAAGTTTTTGGTTGTTGTCTGAGAATACTCGCGAGGAAGTAGTATGTATTATCGAAGAGGATAAGTGTCACATCTTTGTTTATGACGTCGATTCGTCATCTTTTTGCGGGGAGTGAGTCGAGTGATTTATAATGTCGCTAACACATTTAATCAGTTCTCCTATATTTAACAAAAACAACAACCCTGTAGTGTTTTTTTTTAACTTAAAAAAGTAAATCCCAGCTGATTTTTGAAATTCCACGGCGCTGTAATATGTTTAATATAGTGTTCTCGAAATGATCTTATCAAGTTTTTTAGCTTTAGATAAAGTGCCATTCCCAGGTCAATTGATTTTGAAACTAATTTTCAAGTTTGACGTCGGTGTAATAAGTTGAAAACGGTGTTTTCGAAATAATTTTAAAACGTTTTTTGCCCCCAATCAATTGCCTTTTCAAAACAAATGTTGATTTTTATACTTTGACGTCATTTTAATATGTTGAAAACGTTGTTTTCAAAATGTTTTCTTTAAAGTGAATGACTTTTGCGGACGTGCAATAATTGCAAAAGTATGCATAGAGTTTTTTTTTAAATATTTATATATAACTTGTGTGGGTTGATTAAACGACTGAATAAATTTTAAAAATAAAATAAAAAACAAAATCATATTTTTAGTGACACTTGTACGTTTGTTGTCTGTTTTTTTTTTAACGATAGGAAAGAATTCAAATAAATGTCATATAACTGTTGTGCGTGTTGTCTTCCGTGTAATATATTTCAACGTATCATGAAGAAAATCACTGAACTAATTCAACGTTACAAACGTTTCTCCACAGGGTTAGTTGTGTGTATGTGCTTTTTGTTGTTAATGGATGTGCAAAGAAAAAAAATGCGAAATATAGTTGCTTTCTAGATTTTTTGTTGTTTGTTTGTGTAGGGTGGGGGGTGATGTTTTTGCTTCAATTCACCAAAATGATAAACATGAAAAGTTAGACATTTTCTAAGGACAACGTTGTAGATATAGTTAGTTCTTTAAAGTGCACCTATAAAATTCTTATCACCGTAACTCTTATGTTTTTAAAGATGCTTTAAACGGTCATAAATGTGTCCTTAGTTTATTTTTAATAATTTTTGTTTTGTATGTTGTTTCATATAAATGTTTATAAGTTTGAATCATCATCAGTATCTACGTTTGACGCACATTTCACTCCTCATTTTGGAAATGTCAGATTTAATTGTCAATGTAAAACTTGAAGCGCACTCGTATGTGCGTTTTGTCATTCACGTTTAGGTGGATAATCGTATTCATTATAGACGTATATCTTCTTTTTGGCTATGGCTGGATGCTACTAACAAGGAAAAGGTTATTTTTTTAGCGAAATTCTTTGCGCACACTTATGTGCGATTTGTTAATCGATTATATTCAATTCAAGCTCAAAGAAATGCGGGGACATTTTTCATGCGAAACTTGTTGCTCAAACCTAAATGCTTCTCGAAATTGGCATGCGCTACCATATATAAATTTGGTTCCGCTGATATCGAATTCAATCAGGTGGCTAGTTTAAAAAGGATAAAATGTTATCATTTGTTCATATCACCACTCATCAAAGGAATTTCTATTTTCACCTTTTTGCGATGGTAAAAATACTTTTTGAATGATAATTTTCAAATCACTTTCAAAGTCGTTAATCACCTTTAAAAATAAGTTTTTGAATTATACCTACTTCAGATGTTTGTATTTGTGAGTGTCCAATATACCAAAATAAAATTAAGGAACCTGAACTTACCATCCTTTTCCCAAACCTCACAAATCTATCAAACTGCATAATTCAAAAATGTAAAAGATTTACAAGAAATATTTAACACAATACTGATCCCAGCTTACATCACGTATAAAACGATAAAAAACCCCAAAAAATCTATTATTAAACGTCCTCAATGAAAATATCATTAAAATCAAGTCAAATCCACCCCAGCTATAAACTCTCATAAAATGTAATCAGCACCTTTCTCTGTTCAACCAATGTTCCATAATTCCCTTAAAAATAACTTTAAAATCCCATAGTCTTAAAGGATTTACATGGAAATTACCCACAGTTACCGCAGTTAAATCCTTCCTTATTAAACTATTGAAATTATCGTCCTTCCTACGCTGCTTTCAACCTAAATTGCCGCATACCTACGCGCAAACGACCAAACACTGAAACGTTTTGCATAGTGTTAGTCTTTGTTCCTTTTTTTTTTGCTGCCACACTATACGCATGTCCTTAGTTCTTTTTTAATCGTAATGCTTTTTCAAGAGCAATGAACTACCAGTTAATTAGTCTAATTAGATATTTTATGTGCTATTCATATACTCATCGCCGAGAGGACTCTAAAAGTACAAGAATCTACTCGTACACTCTTGCACTTTGGTTTTAAAAATAATACCCCATCATCTGTTTCGTTCGTGTTATACGTTTACTGCGTACTGCGTAGATACGAAGTATCTGTCACTACGAGAAATTATTTTATTTACCTATTCTCTTGCGTTCCGGAAAACCGTGGTATTTTGAGAGATATTCCTCTTTCCATAGGGGCCACAAAATAGAAAAAAAAAATTAAAAACATTTTATCCCCAAACTACTTATGAAAATTATTTTGTACGGTTCTTTTTTCTGAACTTGATTGACGCCTCCTTAAACGGGGGGTTTTATTTATGTAGCACTGCGCTTTTTTGTTTTTGGCGAAAATAGAATACACGTTTTTTATTTATTTATGTTTGTATTTGCTTTGCTACAAAAGATACATTTGCTGGTTAATATCTTGAAATCCGAAAGGAAATTTACACAGCTTGACTTTTTCGCTGTGCGATTTCGGGGAGAAGTACGTCAACAATTATATTGGCCTTGGGTGAACTTAGTTGGAGTTTTTTTTTTGTCCTTTGTAGGAGGAAGGGTATTTAAGTGGGTTTCCTTGTCTTATCATTAGACTCTGAAGAGTGAACAAAAGAAATGTAGTTCAGTATGGATTTTCTTTTGTGGATATTTTTAAAGGAGCACCTCTTTGTTTTTTTATTGGCGACATTATTGATGTATTTCGACAAATTTGGAGATCATTTTATTAGGGAATTGTATATTAGAATGGTTGGTGTTTTTTTTGTTTTTAAACATCTCAGTTGGCTTGCTTGACTGACACATAACGCATTATATATTTTATCACCAGTAGCTATCAGTATTAATTACCTATTTCTGAATTTTAAAATCATTTTTATATCATGCAATGCTTATGCAATTCTTCCACTCCCTAAGTTAAGCATCGAAGTATGCCACTGACACAGAAATCACATCACATTTGGCTTTAAAAATTTTGTCACGTTTTTAGTTTTTTTTTTTTGAAAAACAAGATATTTTCGCAAAACTTGTATATTTTGTGTTGCCAAAAAATAAATCATTAACTTGTTTCATGTTAAAAAATAGATTTGTTGACTAATTGTTGCAGTGGCTAAATTATTAACTCTTTGAGTTAATGACCAAGGACGATCTGTTTCAAACTCGTCAACGTTTTTCTTAAATTTGCTAGAAAGTTTTTAAATAGGTACGCCAAGACAGAAACATTAAATATTTTCAACAATAAAAATGTTTTTTTTTCGCGTTTTTATCTATTAATGAAGATTTTAGCATTTGCATATAACAATTAATACGTATTCTCTTTTAAGACATTATCATGTATCTTAAGAAAATTTAGTAAAAAAAAAGTTTGCCAAATGTTTGCAAATTATTGAAATTTATTAACAAAATTTGTGCTCTGTGAATGGTGGCATCATCGGTCCATTTTTCTTCAAAGATGACCCTGGAAGAAACGTTACCGTCAATGGCCAACGACTTCGAGCCATGATACGCGACTTTTTTGTTACCCAGTTGGCTGAGTTGAACTCGGTTGACATGTGGTTTTGTCCAAATTATTTATATTTTTTTTAGGTTCGTTTGAATCATTTCAGTTACGATATTGCACTATAATCTTTTCTGAAAGTTAATTTAGGCACATATGAACCATACGCAGAGTCTCCCTCTTGTCCAATTCAGTTCAAATTTTCTGAAGTATTTACTCCTTTAATGATATATCTGTGCTTTAACTCATACACGATTAAATAACGCTTAGAAAACACAGCAATACTAACAATAACAACCCAATTTTTGTAGATGGTGTCCTTTTTATGTTACATAACTCATTACTATTTTGACAGCAACGTCAAGTTAATAATAATTCATAACGTTGACGTTGATGTTTCTGTGTCAATGCGTTTCAAACATATGTACATTTTGCCATCTCAAAACAGATACATTTTTACGGAATTAAATTTAAAGCCCCGACAAATTTATATCATGGTACGAAATTGAGCCGTTAGGTTAGCCGAAACAGGATATTTAAAACCTGCACCTACAATACAATTTATAATAATCGAACAAGTTTTTAAGCCTAAAATTATTTATTCCCGAAAATGTAAAAAAAAATAGTTATCGGTATATTTTAATAACACAAATTTGGGTCAAAAATTTGGGTCAAAATTTTAAAGCTATATCAGTGATTCGATTAAATACTTGTTATTTTGTTAAGCCTAATTTTAGCTATAATCGGTTTATAATTTGTTGGGTACTTGTAGTGATACGATTTTTTTTTCAATATTAAGTTATCAAATATGAACAAATTTTGTATTGTGTTTTAGTCTTCTAAGGGTTCAGATGAACATAGTTGGTGATTTATTTTTATAATCCCCATCATTTTTCAATCTACAAGAGACTGATCAACTAACTTTTGAGCCTTTTCCCATTTCATCCAATTTCTTATAAAAATATCTAAAAATATCTAAACTTTATTTTTATGGTTTGGCCCAAATTTTTTGTTTTATATTTAACAACATTTAACAAATCTTAAGTGCGAAATTATTTTTTTTTAGACTTTTCTTGATCAGACTGGCAAATCATTTGAGTTGCAATAATTGTAATGAAGAGCTCTTGCGGATGTAGGTTGCACAATCGTCCAAGATATTAACAGACTGTTGTTCCAAAAATGTATGTTGTGGTTGAACCATTTTTATCTAAACTTATTTAATGATCGACTTTGATCAGAGCACATACAAAATTTGACATTTTTGAAAACATTTCAATGTAACAAAAATGTGTGTTTGATAAATCTGGAATATTATTTTTTAGGCCACTTTTTTTATATATCTGTTAGTTTGATAATTTACAGCTTTCAGTTGATAGAGATTTTTTTTGTACTGACCACTTTCAATGACCCCTAAAAACGTAAAATGTGCTTAAGTACCTCGAATAATTATTAATGCAACTTATCTTTAACCAGCTTACCCCGTGAGAAACGAGAATTGCTAACAATAAATAAATACCTACCATACATATATAAATACCAATCTGCATTTCTCCATCAACAAATACAAACAAATATGTTATCGGATTCCCTCTGACAAAGGCGTTTCGACAGCAAATAGCAACCTGCGCATTGACGCAGAAGGTTGAAGAACGCTGACGTGCAGCGAAAATTTATAACTGATACACCTGACCCAATGTTATCTAAATACATAAACAATACTGAAATTCATCAACGAACTACAAACAAGTCCCGACGTCACTCTTTATCATCTAATTGCCTTATTAACAGACACTTACAACTTGCTATGTAAACAGTGAACAAACTTGAGTTTTCCACACTCCCGCTGTCATGTATGACCTAATTGAGCTTTAAAAAAACATAATCCCTTAGGATTTGTCTAAAGTCCCATTAAAAATCGCCTTTTGATCAGATTTAGGAAAAAAAAACAAGAACAAGAATGTTCCACATGAATAATTGTACACTGCTAGAGATTTGTTTAGATGTCATCTGACATCTAAATTTATGTTGTGCGTGACGTTAGACAAATGCAACTTTCAGGTCTTTGCAGAATGGTCAACTTTAACACAATCGGTTCTTGACACATGCGGTATAATAAAAATATTTACTTCTAAGAATAAACTTCAATTAATAATCGTTATCATGCAAAAAGCAAACAAAAAAGTTTAAAAAGTATCTACCTATCTTATCTTATACCCCTTCTTCCATACGAATAAACTTGAAAAAAAAAAATCTTTGCGCATACTTATCTCCCACCCTCATTACGATAACAAAAGAATAGGCAAACCAATGAGAAAAATAAAATAATTTAAATATTTTCTTCCCCACCTGAGTCATTCATTATCTTCCAGCTAGCTATCGCATTTTGGCCACCATTAAGTATTAGTTTTCGAAAAATATTTACGTGAGTGACATTTTTGCAATCTTCTCCTACTGCAAGCAATAAATCCGATTCCTGCTAATCTAACCCCTGTGGAACTGAGAAACAAACAAAAATATAACCCACCATCCGATTACAGTGTCGAACGTTGAAAAATGTGTCAAACTAAAAATGTTTTCAAAAAGTAATTCCATCGACTTTGACGTAAATCGCCGTTTCATTCAGTGGGAGTCCGCAGACACCCATGCACGTGTTGCTGTTACGTCATTTTCATCAAATAGAGAAGGAGCCGAAACGATTGCATCAACATCCCCCGCCTTATGGTCGGTGGTGAAGTTACTCACTGCTAAGGGATGCGACCGAACTACATTGACGCGTCACGAAAGACGACGTCAGACGTTACATTGCATACGCAAGTGGGCGAGTGTTGAACGTAAGCGATGTTTGAAAGCCTTTCCAGCGAAGGTTACAAGAATTGATGAGCAGTTCGCCTACGATGAGAAGGATGATGGTACAAGTGTTGACATGGAGGATGAAACTGATGACGTTGATGCATGTTCGAATACTTATCGAAAGTTCTTCACCATGCGGCTTAAGATTTTGCGGTAAATAAATTTGAAAACTGAGTTGTCAAAGTGTTTTTTGGAAGTGGCAAGAGTTTATGGTGACTGAGATATTCTTTAAAGGTTTTTCTTTGTTAAAAATGTCTTGATTGATGATTGTCACTTAATTGGAATGTAATGGTGTTTATTAGTGAGGCTCCATTGTGGTTTTGTGATTCCTTTTCAATCAAAATTTTTCGCAATTGTTTACTTAAAATTCGTCAATTTATGTGGACACTTTTTTCTTTTTGGCATGATTAGACCGCTACATCTCTGAATGTTGTCATGGTTTTCTTAGTCCAGTGCCCTAAAATCATTATACATTCCAAAAATAAGAGATTTATTACCCTGTGGCTATCTTGAAAAGCATCATTGGAACACTAACCATAATGATACTGCAATTTTATTTGACAGGATACTTATACCAATCAGTAGAAAATGCTGTCATTAACATCACCATTCTGAAAGAACAAACATACTTGAGGTTAGTGATGGTCATACCAAAGATCAAAGACAGATTGGAACACGCGGAGAGTAATCTTGACATTGAAAAATAAACATTCTTTGAATGTTTTCCATTTTGTAGCAAATATTTGTGGATAAACTTATTTCAAAATTCATAAGCTTGGCTCTTCAAAAAAAATTAAACTGAGCTTTTTAAAATGTCTTTGGCATCATTGAAGGTTTTTTCAAAGTCTTAATTAACAGTGGCCACGTAATTCTATTTATAAATCAATTTATAAAAAAAACATGCAACAAAAAAAATCTCCATGATGTTTTTCAGTGATAACTATAACGAGGGCTTATCGGAAAATGCTATCGATTTTTCAAATGTCCATTTGATTTATTTTCAAAACATGCTGAGCAAAATACTTGTTTGTAGCCCTTAAATTTTATTGGATTCTATTCTCAAGTTTAGCCTCACTGTGAAATTTTTTAATTTTATGTGGTCACACTTTTTTTTGCACCTTGTTCGTCTTAAGTGTCTTCCAAATTTGTCCTGATTTGGACAAATGTGTTTACTTCTGGTTGTATAATATTTAAGGCCACGTTTTTAGTCGCAAAACATTCTCCTGTAGTGTCTTTTTAAGATGAATTCGCCAAACTTCTTTCCTGATATCAAAATTTGGACAAAGGTGTTTTCTCCAACCTGTAAAATGTTTTAAGTCAATTTTTAAGTCGCTCCGTATTCGTTTTAGTGCCTTCCTAAGTTAAACATGCTAAAATTATAAAATGATTTAAGCCTAAATTAATTTATCATGTTGTCCAAAATTTTTTTTTTTTAATTTGGCGTAGTACCCATTTTTTATTGGAGATTAATTTGTGTGACTTGTATTTTGCAGTTCTGTAATGCAACGAAAATAAAATATCTGGTGTTGCTACTTTCCCAATATGAACTAGGGCAGCCCCTCTTAGTAGTTTATCTAAGTACTAGATCACAGGCTTAAATTCAAAAATCCTTTTTACTTAAAAATATTTAAATTACAATTTTCTTTAATGACGCTAAAATCGCTTCTTTTTAATCCATTGTTCAAAGATTCTTCTAAAAGGTTGTGGAAATAGTAAGCTTGTAGTCTCAACATAACTTTGAGTACCCACGAATCTAATTCCAATAGAGTGTGACTTCTTAAAAAAAAATAATTAAAGTTTATGAAAAGTACCCCTTTGCGAATAGGAATAAGATATGGATGCTATGTTGTTTACAGTAGCGTCCTGCCTCACAACTAAACTATTTGTGCGTGCCTTCAATGCTTCAATGTTATTGATTTTTAAAAGTTTTGTTTTTATGTAATAAATAAAAACTACGAGAGCGGCTGGGTGGACAAAGAGGATTTTGCCTTATAGTCCATCATCCCATTAATACAATCTGCTACTCAGATTCTTTTTCTTGCTGGTAGTTAGTAGTTTGGAAAATTTAAAATATGTCTTCTCACTCTATCAACACTTAATAACATTTTATAAGTGGAAATAAAATAAAGAAAATAACTGAGATATTTTTATGCAACAACTCTCAAAAATCTCAGTCAGATTTTTATAATTAAATTTTTTTTAAAAGTCTAAATCGTCACACATAGATACTGATTGATTGGTATTGGTCCTCGATTTTAATGACTTATAGACTTAAAATAATTTATTTAAATAATTATATGGATTATATTGATCGTTGACCAAAACAAAAAAACTCGCGCCTCAAATGAATTGACACTGGATTTTAATTTGCAATGATAGGCTTTCTATTACTCGCCATGATCATGATATACAAATCAGTGATCTCTATAGATCATTGAGATAATAAAAAACCATCTTCTTACTTATTTCGTAAAATGCGGTTTCTGTTTCCAAATATGAGGGTCGACATGAATTAGACCTTTTATGCATCTGCGAAAATTCCACACCACTTGACAAAATAATAAATGGTAGCTCACTTATTTCATTTTACACCAACAATGCGACAATAAGCCTTTAGACGTTCGACCTGTCCACATTGAATTGTCCATGTCTTTACCCAACAATTTGGAAAAGGATGTCTCCATTTTGTTTTCTACCTCATTAAATCTGTCAAATCAGTGTCACATCTCAATACAAAAATAATTTGAAGAATCTATATTCCAATATTATCAATGTGTGACCCTTTTTACGGGCTAACCCTTTAAAAATTGAACTCTTCCGTCTGGCTGTCAGTTTATCTTTTGTTCATAAACAAAAATAAAGGTATATGTGCAAATTAGATGCCATTGTCGCTGTCATTGTGTCACCCTGCGGATAGTTTTACATTTGCAAATTTTTTCACAACCCCTTGAGTAAGCTGTAAATGTCGTTTTGTCTAAGCCACCATTGATATAGGGATATCCCAGTGGGATAGGAGTAAATGTAAAGCGATTGGGATAGGGATAAAAAGATACCGCCATCATTTCGGTCGGAATTGAAAAGATATGTTAATTCGGTATTTTTCTTACCTACACCAATCCGCATCCGCAGTGGATTGAAAGGGCAATAATGACAACAAAACCTCTGTGGTAGGTAAACGGAAAGTGTGGAAACTCATTTTTTATTGACTTGGATTTGCTTGCTAATGTATCTAATTTACATGTAACCTATCTATGCATCTTGTAATCCCAGAGATTACCGGGTTATTATTAGGTGTTGTGGACAAGATACCCATTTATCCCATCGTGTTTGGTCAGCGGTTGTGTGTTTGGTCATATGTGGGATGGTTAGTGGGTACAAATTGGGTCACACACAACCAGTAATAGGTCTAAAATGTCGTTATGAATTTATGATTGTATATCATGTAGTAGAACGATTTAGACTACCTTGGAAAATAGAGACAAAAAACATTGAAAAGGCTATAGGGTTATGGGAATTTTTCGTCAACATCTGAATTGCGCTGATGCAGTGTTAAATTTCTTTCTTCTTCGAAAAAACCCCAAGGATGAAATCATTTCCTGTTAAATCACATGAACTCGGTCGCCGCCAAATCTGATCACTGAAACGAGGCAGTACATCATTAGAAGTGCTACATTTAGTAATGAAATTGTTTAACGGGTTGTATTGAATGTGGCAACGTCTGGTTGAAACCACATGTCGTCAACATCAATACCATTCAATTAAGACAGAACTGTGAATCATATCCCGATATCGAGCACCGGTAGCTATGACTTCTTGACCATCCTCCTTTTCGAAGAAGTATGGTCCAATGATGCCCCCAGCCCAAAATCCGCAACGAATCGTGAGTTTAGGATGATTTTGCTCGAACTGTGACAGCCAAATTGTCATTATGGTAGAAATATTGTTCAACAATTTAAACTCGTTTTTTTTTTGTTGTAGTCCTCCATTTTAAATAACTCTAAACTGTCTGCTGTTTAACTATGTTACATGGAGGCATATACAAATCCTGTGTACATTTTAGGACGCCTTTTATATCTGCAGCCAACAAAAATTGGTCTAAGACGTTGATCTTATTTAAAAATATTGAGGGACCATTTTGCATTTGATTTGCTATCATTTGTTTCATCAGAGTCCACACAAAAGTTAATTTTATTTATATTTTGTTTCCTTTGTTCTCTTTAGAATACACACAATCATCTACAATTGATTTGTTAATTATAAAACTATTCGTTCACAAAAATCTGTTTCATAACCACTTGTTAATCCAATAATTTGTATTTTTTTTAATACGTTCCACTTGGGTTCCACGTTGTATTTTATGCTTTTAAATTGACTTTGTCGTATTGATATTTATTCAATGACTTGAATTCGGACCCGCATTTCAGCGGCCAGGTCTCCCGTAGAACTTTCTATTCAATCGTTGTAACTTGTGCCTTGTTTAACTAACCTGGTGGGACAGGTAATTTAATCCAACTATTTAATTTACTACATTCCACAGCATGACAAGAATCTCTCTTATCTTAAAAAAGTCCACTTAAGTCGGTCTATTTCAAAATTGTCCATATTCCATTAAAACTGTATATCTACCTGCTCATCCAGTCTGTGCTATAATTAGAAGGGTCATCGTTAGTCAAATTAAGCGACCACAATGTTTCTAGACTACCTATGTTCTACATGTATTCATAATTATTTATTGTCCGATATAATTAGCTTCGGTTGAATATGCTCCTTTCGAACTCGCACATGGCCTATACACAGATGGCTTATCGTCAAAGCGGTAACTGTGCAATTCATTTGAAATCATAGCCATCCTGGTGTTTTAGGCACCTTTTTCCGAATGAGAGTTGAGAATCGTGTGTTGCCAAAAATAAAAAATAATGCTCCAGCCCAACGTACTTCATATGGCAATCAATGCATAAGGACACTCCTACTCGCCAACTGCACACTCGAACAGTTCCTGCCACAATTATGAACTACCATACCCCTTGTTCGTAATATTTGTCACCTAAAATGTAATTTAATGCCTTTTCCAGGAATACGCACTCATCCTACCAATCCATCAAAAACTCGATCTGAGTGATACAACAGAGAGAACTGCGCTTGACTCTCCGTTTCCCCATGCAACTTCATCCCTTCGTGCGATGAATATAAATATTTCCTTGATTGCACACGTCTCATCGCACGCATGCATTTCTTTCCTTAAAGACAAAAAGGGAAGACGTCGTTGCAGCACACCAAACTATACTCTGCGAGCGCCAATCTAAACAAAAGATCCTCCTCCACTTCCTTCCGCACATACACAATCGTGGTGTGCCGATGATAATGATGATGGCATTTTCGGTTGTGTGATTAAAATTAGACAAACACACGGAGAATATGTTGTTGCTGTAGTTGAATTCCTTTCCCTGGACCCTTGGGCACGCAATTTAGTCTGAAATTTAATTTACTAAGGGTGAGTACAATGATTCCCCTCTCTCTCTCTCTCTCCGTTCAATAATGAAAATGCAAGACGTGTACTTAAGGGTAGACAGAGATGGACAACAATAAAAACACCTCTGCTCTCACCCCTCTGAATGTGCATTGTGCTTAACAGCCGGCGCTGAGGGTTGTTAGATACTTTTACTTCTTTTCTCTGCTCAGTATCCCTCAGCCAGTATGCACACAACTGCCTCTCAGTTGCATTCGCTTGCAGATGTACAACATTTAGTGAGATTCTATTGTGCGTGCAGCATGTCCACAGATCTTTGATGTTTCGTAGACCTCTCCAAAAGAAATTAAATTAAATTCTCCCCGATGCTCCATCGAATGTAAACAAACACAACATACACCGCTGCCTTTGATCAGTGACTAACTATTTTCTTTTCTGTGTCTTTCCAGGTACGAACTCTCCCAGGATCTGCTGGAGAAACAAATCGAATTGCTCGAACGTAAGTACGGTGGAGTACGTGCCCGTAACGCGGCCATCACAATTCAGCGTGCCTTCCGACACTACATGATGGTTAAGAAGTTTGCCTCGATCACAGCAATGGCCAAAGCAGAGAAACGTCTAAGTCGGCGTATGATGATGGCTGCTGCAGCCGCTGCCGGCGAAGATGGACCACCATCGAACACATCTTCATCATCGGCATATGGCAGTGCTACAGAATCTCAGCTGGAGCATTCACATCAGCTGCAACAACAGCATCAGCCTCGTGTAACCATAATGGCAGGTCCACCAGGAGCAGCAGCGGCTGGTGGTAATGCTTCCCGCACACCACCCACCCGCTCGATGTCGTTGCGTGAACGACGTCACCTCGACTCGAGTCCGATACCCCGCAGTCAGTCGGGTAACACATCGCCAATGCCGGCAGCTCACAGTACGTGTTGGTCACAGTCTTCAGTGATTTCAGGCGGTGGCTCGGCTGCTTCCACAGCGTCATCAGCTTCTACAGCGTCTTCCACATCGTCCCATCCACATGTGAATCTGCTTCATGCTACCGAACAGCATTACTACAGCTCCGCAGCCCAAATGCAGAGCATCGGTGGACCACACTATGTGTCCGCTCAGTCAACGTACCATGCAATTCCGCACGATGTCAGCTTCAGTTCGAACTCAAGTCATCTGGACTCATCATTGAACGCGTCATGGGTAAGTGGAGGTACCGGTGTTCCCGGAATTTCACCACACTCACCATACTATTCCGCGGCTCAGATTTACATGCGGCCTAAGGCGTTGGTGGTAACTACATCGGAGCGTAAAAAGGTTCCACCAGAGGTGCCCAAACGTACATCATCGATAACAGCCCAACAAGCAGCAGCCCAACAACAAATGATGGCACAGATGCGACAAACCCCGCCTCCACCATCGATGATCCGTACAAATGGACTATGCAAAACCGCCGAGAATGGCAGTCTCACCTCTGTTCAGAGCTCAGGCAGCGATTCGAGCGCCACATCGGCTGATCGCATCGCCAACTGTGATTTGGGCTCTGATCGTTCGAATTCGCCACACACGTGGAAGCGTGGCACCGCCCTCAACAGCTCCAACCAGTTCAGTACCCACTCGCCGGATCATATCCTAATGATGGCCTCACATCCACCAGCAACCGCTGGCATGGTCGTTGTTTCTGACGATCACATGAGTTCGCACACCAGCGCGGCACAGTATGAACAGCACACCGAAGCTGATCAGCTGAATGTCGCCGCCACTACCACACAGAACTACAAAGTATCAGAGACCATTCGCAAGCGACAGTATCGTGTTGGACTCAATCTCTTCAACAAGAAACCCGAGAAGGGCATTACCTACTTGATTCGGCGTGGATTCCTCGAGAATACTCCACAAGGTGTGGCGCGGTTCTTGATCTCACGCAAGGGACTTTCCCGGCAAATGATTGGCGAATACCTTGGCAACCTGCAAAACCAGTTCAACATGGCGGTGTTGGAATGCTTCGCCAGCGAGCTGGATCTCTCCGGCATGCAGGTAGATGTAGCGTTGAGGAAATTCCAGGCGTACTTCCGAATGCCAGGCGAGGCGCAAAAAATCGAGCGACTCATGGAGATCTTCTCGCAGCGCTACTGCCAGTGTAACCAGGATATTGTAGGGCGTTTAAGGTCATCAGATACGGTAAGTTGCACCTTCTATACTTCCGTTCACTGAGTATTAATGTATTCCTATCTCTGCAGATCTTCGTTCTTGCATTCGCTATTATCATGTTAAATACGGACCTGCACACACCGAACCTCAAACCCGAACGGCGAATGCGTGTCGAGGACTTTATTAAGAACCTTCGCGGCATCGATGACTGCCACGATATTGATCGCGATATGTTGGCCGGCGTTTACGAGCGCGTTAAAGCTAACGAATTCAAGCCTGGCAGTGATCATGTCACCCAAGTGATGAAAGTTCAAGCTACCATCGTCGGCAAGAAACCAAATCTCGCTCTGCCCCATCGTCGTCTGGTCTGCTATTGTCGCCTGTACGAAATCCCAGACGTCAACAAAAAGGAACGCCCCGGTGTCCACCAGCGTGAGGTGTTCCTCTTCAATGATCTGCTTGTGATTACAAAGATTTTCAGCAAAAAGAAGTCATCAGTCACCTACACATTCCGGAATAGTTTCCCCCTATGCGGAATGGTGGTCACCCTGCTGGATGTTCCAAACTATCAGTTCTGCATCCAACTGTCACAGAAAGTCGACGCCAAGATCTTGGTCACATTCAATGCTCGCAACGAGCACGATCGGTGTAAGTTTGCCGAGGACCTCAAGGAGTCCATCAGTGAAATGGACGAAATGGAGTCGTTACGCATCGAAGCCGAGTTGGAGAGACAAAAATCGGCGCGAAATCGTGCCCCTGGAAATTCTGAGAATCGTGATAGCGGCGTGGCCGATGTTGAAGTTTGCCCGTGTCCATTCCAATCGCCGCAGGGCAGTGATACAGCGAATGGCAGTCACGACACGGCGGCCCAGTTGAAACGGAGTGCGTTGAGCAACAGTCTGCTAGATATGCACGAGCAATGTGAGTTCAAGAAAAAGAAACCCATTCCCTAAGTAGCCACTAAATTCTCTTTTTCTCCTCCAGTTGGTAATGAGAAGCCCCAAAGACGCGGCAGTGTAGGCTCCCTGGACAGCGGCATGTCCATCTCCTTCCAGTCGACCACAGCAAGCAGTGCTTCGCGTGAAAATGCCGCTGTTGTAGCAGCCGCTGCAAATGCCGCCGCAGCAAAAATGCGCTACCCACCACCAGCTGGAGGACCCAACGTCATGATGCAACAGCACCCACAGCAGCAACAGTTTCCCGGTCATCATATGATGCAAGCCTACCACCATCACCCGGCAATGATGATTCCACACCCCGGAATGATGCACCCCCATCAGTTGCAACCACCCCAGCATCAACACCCACAACAGCAGCAACAGATTCCACTAACCGGCCGAATCCCCGGTAGAGAGAGGAAAATGTCCCGCTCCGATGAGAGTGGACGCTCCACTGAGGTTTAAATTCAGGACATTTGGTACATGAAATTGTATATTTTTTGAGTTTGTTTTAAGTTTAAGGTTTTTTGTTTATAAACATTTTTTGTTGAGCTTTTATTTTTAAAAAGATAAAACCATACAGACAGAGAAAAACCGAAAAGAAAAAAATGTCTTAAGGCCCCCATATAGATACATAATTGTATAAGAACCATTGTCCTTATGTGTATATGAAAATTGTGTAAAAACAACCCCCCTCCCCACAAATTTCCTTTTGTAACATTATTTTCTTATTTGTCTTCTTCTTTCTTGTATTTTTAATTATTATTTAATTTTTATATTATTTTCTTCATTTCTTGTTAATCGAGTATACATTGATGGAAGTATATATATACATATATACATAAAAAAAATTATAAACATGCAAATTTCTATATAAATATATATAAAACGTATATTTGACTTGAGCCATTCGGACTTATCCGCTAAATAATATATAAAAATGCAAAAAATATACAAAAAAAAAACAAAACCAATATATTATTATGTAAACAAAAATGAAAAATACACTAAAATCATAATAAAACCATTACGGAAGAGTTAGTTAAGTTAAGTCTAAAACCAATAATTATAAAGCATATATATATAAACAACAGAAAAACACATTGAAAAAAATAATAAAATCAAAAATATACATACGAAAAATTCCTGTAACAGTGAACACATTTCTTTTTGTTTTATTTTTATTTTTATTTATTATTTGATTTTCAGTTTTTTATTTTTAGTTTTTTTGTTTAACAAAACACAGTGACTTGGTGAGCTTATGCATGTGGGTGTACTAGCAGTGGGTCTTTCAAATGAAATTCCGAACATCTCGATAATTGTTGTACACCAGTAAATAGACGAAAAAATGTTAATGAAATCCCTTTAACTCAAGAACATTTGTAAAATTTGCACCAATGACAAGTCCAAAATAAAGGCCAACCTTCAATGATGCAGCCCACCAAATTTCATGCAGATTCACCTACCCGTTTACGAGTTATTCGAAATTTTGTAAAAACCAGTTACCACAGCTACCTTCTGTTTTTGCTGGTCGCCTGGTGTTTCACAAAAAATGCGTTGTTGTCGGCACAATTTTCTATAGAAATCCTGAATTTTTTTTCAAATCCTTGTAATTCACAAACCGCTTAACGGATTGGAATAGAATTTGACATGTATATAGATTAGGGGATTCTCTTCAAAACTAGTATATCTACATGGTGCATTTTGCTGAGGGGGGTGCTGCAGGGGAAATTCCGTCAATGCTTCATTCCTCCCTTCACAACGCAAAAAGTACTTTCGCTAGATCAGCAAAATTTGGAAGGGGGGTGCATTAGGTGTTGCATCGCAATATGTTATATAAGACGTTTCAATGTTCCACAATTCTAAACCAATATTTGAGAAAATGTAAGAACATTTGTACTAAAACTCCAATTTCACCACGCCTCCTTTCAAAAGTTGCACCAATGACACATCCAAAATTAAGGCCAACCTTCAATCATCCAGCACACCAAGTTTCATGCAGATTCAATAACTCGTTAACGAGTTATTCGAAATTTTGTAAAAACTAGTTACAACAGCTACCTTCTGTTTTTGCTGGTCGCCTGGTGTTTCACAAAAAATGCGTTGTTGTCGACACAATTTTCTATAGAAATCCTGAATTTTTTTTCAAATCCTTGTAATTCACAAACCGCTTAACGGATTGGAATAGAATTTGACATGTAGATAGACTAGGGGATTCTCTTTAAAACTAGTATATCTACATGGTGCATTTTGCTGAGGGGGTGCTGCAGGGGAAATTCCGTCAATGCTTCATTCCTCACTTCACAACGCAAAAAGTACTTTCGCTAGATCAGCAAAATTTGGAAGGGGGGTGCATTAGGTGTTGCATCGCAATATGTTATATAAGACGTTTCAATATTCCACAATTCTAAACCAATATTTGAGAAAATGTAAGAACATTTGTACTAAAACTCCAATTTCACCACGCCTCCTTCCAAAAGTTGCACTAATGACATGTCCAAAATAAAAGCCAACCTTCAATCATCCAGCACACCAAATTTCATGCAGATTCATCAACTCTTTAACTAGTTATTCGAAATTTTGTAAAAACTAGTTACCACAGCTACCTTCTGTTTTTGCTGGTCGCCTGGTGTTTCACAAAAAATGCGTTGTTGTCGACACAATTTTCTATAGAAATCCTGAATTTTTTTTCAAATCCTTGTAATTCACAAACCGCTTAACGGATTGGAATAGAATTTGACATGTAGATAGATTAGGGGATGCTCTTCAAAACTAGTATATCTACATGGTACATTTTGCGGAGGGGGTGCTGCAGAGGATATTCCTTCAATGCTTCATTCCGAACTTCACCACGAAAAAATGATATTCGCTAGAACAGCAAAATTTGGTAGGAAGATGTATTAGGAGTTGCACATCAAAATGTTATAAAAGACGTTTCAATATTCCACAATCCTAAATAAATATTCGAGAAAATGTAAGAACATTTGAACTAAAACTCCTATTTCACCACGCCCCCTTTCAAACGTTGCACCAATGACACATCAAAAAAAAGGCCAACCTTCAATCATCCAGCACACCAAATTTCATGCAGATTCATCAACTCGTTAACGAGTTATTCGAAATTTTGTAAAAACTAGTTACCACAGCTACCTTCTGTTCTTGCTGGTCGCCTGGTGTTTCACAAAAAATGCGTTGTTGTCGACACAATTTTCTATAGAATCCTGCATTTTTTTTTCAAATCCTTGTAATTCACAAACCGCTTAACGGATTGAAATAGAATTTGACATGTAGATAGATTAGGGGATTCTCTTCAAAACTAGTATATCTACATGGTGCACTTTGCGGAGGGGGGTGCTGCAGGGGAAATTCCGTCAATGCTTCATTCCTCACTTCACAACGCAAAAAGTACTTTCGCTAGAACAGCAAAATTTGGAAGGGGGGTGCATTAGGTGTTACATCGCAAAATGTTATATAAGACGTTTCAATATTCTACAATTCTTAACCAATATTTGAGAATTTGTAAGAACATTTGTACTAAAACTCCTATTTCAACACGCCCCATTCCAAAAGTTGCACCAATGACAAATCCAGAATAAAGGCCAACCTTCAATGATGCAGCCCACCAAATTTCATGCAGATTCATCAACTCGTTAAGGAGTTATTCGAAATTTTGTAAAAACTAGTTACCACAGCTACCTTCTGTTTTTGCTGGTCGCCTGGTGTTTCACAAAAAATGCGTTGTTGTCGACACAATTTTCTATAGAAATCCTGAATTTTTTTTTTAATCCTTGTAATTCACAAACCGCTTAACGGATTGGAATAGAATTTGACATGTAGATAGATTAGGGGATTCTCTTCAAAACTAGTATATCTACATGGTGCATTTTGCGGAGGGGGGTGCTGCAGGGGAAATTCCGTCAATGCTTCATTCCTCACTTCACAACGCAAAAAGTACTTTCGCTAGAACAGCAAAATTTGGAAGGGGGGTGCATTAGGTGTTACATCGCAAAATGTTATATAAGACGTTTCAATATTCTACAATTCTAAACCAATATTTGAGAATTTGTAAGAACATTTGTACTAAAACTCCTATTTCAACACGCCCCATTCCAAAAGTTGCACCAATGACAAATCCAGAATAAAGGCCAACCTTCAATGATGCAGCCCACCAAATTTCATGCAGATTCATCAACTCGTTAAGGAGTTATTCGAAATTTTGTAAAAACTAGTTACCACAGCTACCTTCTGTTTTTGCTGGTCGCCTGGTGTTTCACAAAAAATGCGTTGTTGTCGACACAATTTTCTATAGAAATCCTGAATTTTTTTTTAAATCCTTGTAATTCACAAACCGCTTAACGGATTGGAATAGAATTTGACATGTAGATAGATTAGGGGATTCTCTTCAAAACTAGTATATCTACATGGTGCATTTTGCGGAGGGGGGTGCTGCAGGGGAAATTCCGTCAATGGTTCATTCCGCACTTCACAACGCAAAAAGTACTTCCGCTAGATCAGCAAAATTCGGTAGAAAGATGTATTAGATGTTGCATTTAAAAATGTTATTTGAGACGTTTCAATATTCCACGATCCTAGATCTAGATCCTGGAATATGTAAGAACATTTGTACTAAAACTCCTATTTCAACACGCCCCATTCCAAAAGTTGCACCAATGACATATCCAGAATAAAGGCCAACCTTCAATGATGCAGCCCACCAAATTTCATGCAGATTCATCAACTCGTTAAGGAGTTATTCGAAATTTTGTAAAAACTAGTTACCACAGCTACCTTCTGTTTTTGCTGGTCGCCTGGTGTTTCACAAAAAATGCGTTGTTGTCGACACAATTTTCTATAGAAATCCTGAATTTTTTTTTAAATCCTTGTAATTCACAAACCGCTTAACGGATTGGAATGGAGTTTGACAAGTAGATAGATTAGGGGATGCTCTTCAAAACCAGTATATCTACATGGTGCATTTTGCGAAGGAGGGTGCTGTAGGGGAAATTCCGTCAATGGAAAGGGGGTGCATTAGGTGATATAAAAGACGTTTCAATATTCCACAATCCTAAACCAATATTCGAGAAAATGTAAGAACATTTGTACTAAAACTCCAATTTCACCACGCCTCCTTTCAAAAGTTGCACCAATGACACATCCAAAATAAAGGCCAACCTTCAATCATCCAGCACACCAAATTTCATGCAGATTCATCAACTCTTTAACGAGTTATTCGAAATTTTGTAAAAACTAGTTACCACAGCTACCTTCTGTTTTTGCTGGTCGCCTGGTGTTTCACAAAAAATGCGTTGTTGTCGACACAATTTTCTATAGAAATCCTGAATTTTTTTTTAAATCCTTGTAATTCACAAACCGCTTAACGGATTGGAATGGAGTTTGACAAGTAGATAGATTAGGGGATGCTCTTCAAAACCAGTATATCTACATGGTGCATTTTGCGAAGGAGGGTGCTGTAGGGGAAATTCCGTCAATGGAAAGGGGGTGCATTAGGTGATATAAAAGACGTTTCAATATTCCACAATCCTAAACCAATATTCGAGAAAATGTAAGAACATTTGTACTAAAACTCCAATTTCACCACGGCTCCTTCCAAAAGTTGCACCAATGACACATCCAAAATAAAGGCCAACCTTCAATTATCCAGCACACCAAATTTCATGCAGATTCATCAGCTCGCTAACGAGTTATTCGAAATTTTGTAAAAACTAGTTACCACAGCTACCTACTGTTTTGGATGTATACCAGGTGCGTTTTTTTCATGCAGGAAGTGCTGCAAGGGGAGTTGTTTTTCTCTCTGCTCTAGCGCGAGAAATACTCTGTGGACTTGAATGAAATTTAGTATGGAAGTGTGCAATAATTTCATCTACCAAATGGCTTTTAGAAAATCGCTCACCACAAATAAATGTACCGAAAAAGGTGAGACCGTTTAGTATATCACTTTTGTAACACCTTTTGAAATACACAAGCTACAAAAGTGGTGCTGTTAATGTAAATGTTGCTATGTTAATACATGTTTTTGTATACATATTTTTACTAAAAACTATGTTTAGCTTAACCTCATTTGTCGGTTAAGTAACCTCGTCAACAACAACGCGACAGTGACACAGCGGAATCTACGAATCTACTATAAAAATAAATATTTCTGCTCTATAATAATTATTTTATTTTTTATATTTCATTGTTCCGTTTAAACATTTTTCATTTTATTTATTTTATTTATTTTCAGTAAAAATAATAAAATTTAATAAAAGACTTAAAACAAAGAACTAAGAAAGAAAGCTAAGGTGAAATAAAAGAGAGAAAAATAAGATAAATTTATTTTTTTATTGCTTAAATATTACAAAAGAATGACTATTTCGCGTTTCACTGTATATACAAACACATTTTACATAAAATCTTAAGAGCAAAACATTAAATATAGTTAAAAAAGTATCATAAAAAATAAATAACAAACATATATATATATATATACAAAAAAAATTTTTCTTTGAAAACATCTAAATGTTCTTACAAAATTCGAATTAAGCTGAATGTCTTCAATAAATAATATATAAAAAAAAACACAATTATATTTAAAATTACAACCGTTAGTTGGTAATACATTAAAGAAAACAACAAACATGTAGCCATTTGCAAGAATGCGTTTCATCACTTACGAAAAATAGAAAAACAGAAAATTAGAAAAAAAAATTAAACGATTATGAATTGCACTGCATTTCTTCGATTTCAACGGTTTTGTCATTTACGGTTTATTTGTTATAGATACACTTTAATTTTTTTGGTTGAATGCTGTTTTTATGTAGATAAATACGATCAGAGAGTAAGAAAGGAAATAAATTATTAAAATCAATGAAATCTTATTCTATCATTACCTATAATTATAATTATTAAAAAAACTAAATTTAATTAAGAAACAAAAACAAATAATGAAATAAAATGATACAATATACAAATTGTTTATGAGTCTAAATTAACGTGTTTTCATTATGTAGATTTGAAAGAAATGATGTGAATTACATTTTTAAGTTAATCTCAAGAACACATTCCTTCGTTCTGTATAGGTGCTTGTTGTATCATCTCACTTATGGTTCACATTTTACCATTATGCTTTAGGGCCAAGCAGGAAAGATTTCTTGGTAGACAAGCAACTGTGTAAAAACGCCATTCCAATGGAAAAAGAAAATATCGTTATAAATGAAATGTAGTAGATTTTCTACTTCTCAACAACTCTGACTGGGCTCTAACATTTACGTATTTAAATTTTTATTTATTTACTCTTCGTACTGTAACAGAGAAGACTTTATTTGTAATCATATACAGGCACCAGGGTAAGTGTATCCGGTAACATTTAATATCAGATACTACTGAGAAAATCGTTGCACCAGATACAAACAATTACTGGAGAAATGTTTCTTATGAATATCATTGATTTTCTTCCCAAATAGCCATCTACATAATATCTGAATACAAAATAATAGGTAACCGCACAAGAGGCATAATTTGCGTTCGTACTGTACTATACCTGTCGAAAAGTTGGTTCTACCTCGTACAAACCCCATGGTGGGAATATTTGCTGGTAGCTTAGCAACAACACACACAGAGTAGAGTGTGTATAGGTATTAAGAGGCCCCTTAAAATGATAAAAAAATGGTTTGAATACGAGAATAAACGTCAAAAACTACCCCTTAAAGTAAACCCGTGATCGAAAATTATCTAACACCATTCTCAAATGGCATATCAAATAAATATAATGAAGTCGGAATTTCCCTTGTAGCACACCCCCGCCGAAAAATGCATTATGTCGCTACACAAATTTTGAAGAGCAACCCCTTATCTATCAAATTGTCGAATTCCAATCCAATCCATTAA
Organism: Rhingia rostrata; assembly: GCA_949824845.1. Lineage (NCBI taxonomy): Eukaryota > Metazoa > Arthropoda > Insecta > Diptera > Syrphidae > Rhingia > Rhingia rostrata. Next base: position 94,241,677 of record OX463757.1, read on the forward strand.
GCGGTTTGTGAATTATACAGATTTGAACAAAAAATTCAGGATTTCTATAGAAAATTGTGTCAACGAAAACGCATTTTTTGTGAAACACCAGGCGACCAGCAAAAACAGAAGGTAGCTGTGGTAACTAGTTTTTACAAACTTTCGAATACCTCGTTAACGAGTAGATGAATCTGCATGAAATTTGGTGTGCTGGATGATTGAAGGTTGGCCTTTTTTTTTATGTGTCATTGGTGCAACTTTTGAAAGGGGGCGTGGTGAAATAGGAGTTTTAGTTAAAAAGTTCTTACATTTTCTCGAATATTTTTTTAGGATTGTGGAATATTGAAACGTCTTATATAACATTTTGATGTGCAGCTCCTAATACATCTTCCTAAAAAAATTTGCTGGTCTAGCGAATATCATTTTTTCGTTGTGAAGTTCTGAATGAAGCATTGACGGAATATCCCTTGTAGCACACCCCTCCGCAAAATGCACCATGTAGATATAATAGTTTTGAAGAGAATCCCCTAATCTATCTATTTGTCAAATTCTATTCCAAACCGCTGGGCGGTTTGTGAATTACAAGGATTTGAAAAAAAATTCAGGATTTCTATAGAAAATTGTGTCGACAACAACGCATTTTTTGTGAAACACCAGGCGACCAGCAAAAACAGAAGGTAGCTGTGGTAACTAGTTTTTGCAAAATTTCGAATAACTCGTTAACGAGTTGATGAATCTGCATGAAATTTGGTGTGCTGGATGATTGAAGTTTGGCCTTTTTTTTGATGTGTCATTGGTGCAACTTTTGAGAGGGGGGCGTGGTGAAATAGGAGTTTTAGTTCAAATTTTCTTACATTTTCTCGAATATTTATTTAGGATTGTGGAAATATTGAAACGTCTTATATAACATTTTGATGTGCAACTCCTAATACATCTTCCTACCAAATTTTGCTGGTCTAGCGAATATCATTTTTTCGTTGTGAAGTTCGGAATGAAGCATTGACGGAATTTCCCCTGCAGCACCCCCCTCCGCAAAATGCACCATGTAGATATACTAGTTTTGAAGAGCATCCCCTAATCTATCAGCTTGTCAAATTCCATTCCAATCCGTTAAGCGGTTTGTGAATTACAAGGATTTGAAAAAAAATTCAGGATTTCTATAGAAAATTGTGTCGACCGACAACAACGCATTTTTTGTGAAACACCAGGCGACCAGCAAAAACAGAAGGTAGCTGTGGTAACTAGTTTTAACAAAATTTCGAATAACTCGTTAAAGAGTTGATGAATCTGCATGAAATTTGGTGTGCTGGATGATTGAAGGTTGGCTTTTATTTTGGATATGTCATTAGTGCAACTCTTGGAAGGAGGCGTGGTGAAATTGGAGTTTTAGTACAAATGTTCTTACATTTTCTCAAATATTGGTTTAGAATTGTGAAATATTGAAACGTCTTATATAACATTTTGCGATGCAACACCTAATGCACCCCCCTTCAAAATTTTGCTGATCTAGCGAAAGTACTTTTTGCGTTGTGAAGTGAGGAATGAAGCATTGACGGAATTTCCCCTGCAGCACCCCCCTCCGCAAAATGCACCATGTAGATGTACTAGTTTTGAAGAGAATCCCCTAATCTATCTACTTGTCAAATTCCATTCCAATCCGTTAAGCGGTTTGTGAATTACAAGAATTTGAAAAAAAATTCAGGATTTCTATAGAAAATTGTG